>CM057829.1:108054160-110554160 GCA_030068075.1 Paguma larvata
TTTAATCTTTATTTATTTTTAAGAGAGAGAGAAAGAGAGGAGAGAGAGACAAGTACAAGTGGGAGAGGGGCAGAGAAAGAGAAGGAGACTTCGGAATCTGAAGCAGACTCCATGCAGAGTCTGATGCAGGGCACCAACCCATGAGCTGTGAGATCATAACCTGAGGTGAAGTCAGATGCTTAACTGACAGCCACCCAGGAGCCCTGAATTTTTCTATATAAAATTCTTTAGCATCTTTAATCAAAGGTCAAAAAATAACAATGAGAAATCTGATGTGAAATGGACCAGAGGGCAGGGTGACTTGAAATGTCTTTCTTAGTTCAGAAATATTTCCAGGCCCAGGGTGTAAATAGGCAAATACTTAAAATTCCAACAGAGTGCTTTTAGGTTCGATAATATAAGCTTCCCAGCTGCTCAGACAGGATCTACAAATCACGTGGATTTGTAGATAAGATCAATGTAGAGTTCATTTAGAAAGCACTCATTGAACAACTACTACCCACTATTTATACCTAGAACCTATTTGTCCTGCCTCCTAGGAAGTATGGTCTTCTAGGTGTAAAACGAGCCACCCATGCAGAACATTTATTGAAGAACATATTAAACTTGTTCAGTGGTGGACTTCAGGGTTGACTGTTAGAGTGAACACTGAAAAAGCCCAGGGCTTGGCTGACGTAGCCAAGGCCATCATCACATGTCCTGATAGAGCAGCTCTGGGAAAAGTTAATTTTGTGCTTTATTTAATTTTTAATCTACTACAAGAAAAACTTTAATAAGCTCTGAAATTGAATGAATAGCTCTTTAAGGCTATGCACATGCATCTGTATCCTTTGCTAAAACAACCATTCTTTTGGGTAATACATGCTGTTAGACCCTAAGGCCCAATAATTTATGGATTTATGTTTGTTGGTTTTTTTCAGTGTATTATTAGAGAATCTGACCTCAAACCTTCACTCTAATTCACTCATTCTCAAATTTGTGTGACAACATGAATCTCCTTGGGTGCTTGCAATACATATGGTATCAGACACCCTGAAGAGGGGTTCTAGTGTGTATTGTTAACAGGCTACCCAGGTGAGCCTCGTGAGCAGGCAAGTTTGGGAAACACTGGTGAGCAGGCAAGTTTGGGAAACACTGCTCTAGTTCATCGGGCATAAGATTAATTTTAGATAAGTAGGCTTTTTACCCACCCTTGCTCCCTCTCTTTCTCTATTTCTCTCCCCGTTAAGACTTAAAAAAAATCTTAGCAAGAGCTAATTTACTTTAAATTTACTTTTACTTTTAGTCCACAGGCTGCATTGGTGAGATGCAGTTTTCCCAGAGACCTCATTTTTGGTCTTCTTTCTTTCCACAATTTAATCAAGTGTTAAGGTGAAAAATCTGGTTCTTCTCTGTGGCTCATAAGACAGAAGAGGAATTAATTTACACTGTCTGGTGTCAGGATGCATTATGATTATGTTGGCAAAGCTATAAAAAGAAAATATCCAAAGCTTACAAAAAAATTCCAAAGAGGTCACTGTTAGAGCAGATAGATGAAGCAGAGTGCCTGATCATTTAGCTGCTACTGAGCTAAAGGATATTTGAGCCAAAGGTGTATATAGCTAGAGTAGCAAGAAGAAGGTCACCACATCATAATTATAGCTTTTAAGGGGAGAGTTCAGAATTCTATAGTAAAATGCACATTTATTTGTCTTACTATGTAAAAATGACTAAAAGGCCCTGTAAATACATTTGCAGTCAATTCCTAATTACCCCCAAGAAATCTAATAGTGTGCTTCCTTTGCCGCATTCTTTGTGGCCTCCTCTCCTTTGAAATCAGAAAATGTCTTTCCACAAAATGCAGACTAAAACTACAAAGATAGAGTATGACAAAAATAAACAAATAAACAAATAAATAGTCTAAAATTACACCCTCCCCTAAAAAAAGTCTTATGGTCTTTAAATAAAAGTTTATATTGACCTCTTACTATTTTCAGTGACTTCTGCTAATTGTAAGATAAATTGGAAGATAAGAGTAACACATCCGAAAATAAAAGTAATTATATAGGTTATACCAGCAGTAGAAATTTGCTTTCATTTTACTGTGAAAATTTTAAGACATCTGAATGTGTGTGTTCACAGATTATATAATTACATATATATACATTATATCATAGAAGGATAAACAGAACAAAAAATCAATTTTTATTCAAATTTGCAAATATTATTGCGATTATACGATCTTTTTTTTTTAATGTTTATTTATTTCTTTGAGAAAGAGTGAGTGAGCATGGGAGGTGCAGAGAGAGGGAGGGAAAAAGAATCCCAAATGGGCTCTGTGCTATCAGCACAGAGTGGGGCTCGAACTCATAAACTGTGAGATCATGCCCTGAGCCGAAACCAAGAGTCGGCCTCTTAACTGACTGAGCCACCCAGGTGCTCCTATGATCTTTGTTTTTAAGATTCAAAATTATTATTATTATTATTATTATTTTTAATGTTTTATTTATTTTTGAGAGACATAGAGGCACAGCGCGAACAGGGGAAGGGCAGAGAGAGAGGGAGACACAGAGTCGGAAGCAGGCTCCAGGCTCTGAGCTGTCAGCACAGAGCCCGACGCGGCGCTCGAACTCACAGACCGCGAGATCATGACCTGAGCTGAAGTCGGCCGCCCAACCGACTGAGCCACCCAGGCGCCCCGAAGATTCAAAATTAAATTAAAGTTTTCATATTAGATGAATTACTTGAAAAATGTTTTGAGTTTGGTTCAACACTTTGAAGATTATGAGGTTCAAAGAAAGAAAATATTATTGATAAAGTGATTCGTGCATATGGCAGATGAATAGTAGGTGAATTTTAGGTGGCTTATCGTCCCAAACTTTATAATTTGGGCATTTCTATGCTGTTTAATCTCTTCTAAATTTATAGGAGTCTGTGACTTTAGAAGGGAGGCAACAAAATGTAATGATTAAAAGTCCATGTTTTGGAATCACATGGAACAATTTAAAGCAAGTTCCTAATATCTGGAAAACTCCATTTCAGCTGTCTCATGTGAATTGTGGGTGTAATTCCCACCCAACCTCACCTGACCCTGTATGTCTAACATTTGTGGTAAGGATTAAATAAAATAATGTGTAACACAATGTAGTACCTATGTAAGTAAAGGCTCAATAAAGAGTAGCTTTTTTATTATTATTATTTTTAATGTTTATTTATTTTTGAGAGAGAGAGAGAGAAAGAAAGACACAGAGTGTGAGCAGGGGAGGGGCAGAGAGATAGGGAGACACCGAATACGAAGCAGGTTCCAGGCTTTGAGCTGTCAGCACAGAGTCTGACGTGGAGCTCGAACTCACGAACTTCGAGATCATGACCTAAGCCAAAGTTGGACACTCAAACCACTGAGCCACCCAGGTGCCCCACTTTAAGGAATTTAACGGAGGTGGCAGAGCCTTTCACTATGTGTGGGACAACTTATCCCCTTTTTGTGAGTCCTTTGTGACTCTTGTGGCTTTAATGAGCATGTCAAACAAACAATGTCATACCTGTGCTCCTGGAGAAAGGTTACTGTAGTTAAGATTTTGCCTGTAAAGACTGTGTACAATGGCAAGGCTATTGAGGTATCCTGTGGCTATTCCTTGTAAAGGTGTATTGTGTCCCTTTAGTGGTAAAGGCAAACTATGCCTGAGAGGCTGTTGAAATAGGAATTGAACAGAACATATGAGCCAAATTTATAGTGGCAAAATATTTACCAGTTGCTTATTGGAGGGAGTCAGCAATTTCAGTTATTAGGTTGTTGGGTGTAGAGGCCTTAATGGGATGGAACCATGGCAGTATGGTCACAGCAATTCACTATAGGCCACCATTCATTTAATCCAGAGTTAAGGAACAGACCAAATAAGGCTGTTAAATGGAATAGCGGTGAGATCAGGAAAGGGTGCATTCATTACCTGTTACATAACAAGCTTTTAATCCTTGAAGACCTTGTTTTAGATTACATTGAATCATGTTAACTATTTTAATGGGGCTGGAGGGGGTGATAGGGAATGGAGGAGTAGGTCATGGGTTCTTATTTTATTAGGCCAATATGTGTTAAAGACTTAATTTTAATTTTCACTTATTTTTTTATTGGGTCAGAGTGTCCATACACACTATGGGATATTTTAGGGCAATGATGCTATAACCATAGGAATTTAAGCTAGACAAAAATTCTTATAGTTAAGCATACCTATTTGTCTTCTACTTTATATTCAGTAACTCCCTTAACTAAATCTCTGATTATGGAGGATACCATGTTTAACTTTAGTGGGATTCAAAGATATAACTGTAATTTTAGCCATAGTATTGGTTAAGACCATGAAGGTTTGCCAGTTGGTGAATTTCTGCAGATGTTAAAGTTAATTCAGAACCCAGGTTGTAATTCACACAAGACAATGTCCTTTTATCTTTTGCTATATACATTTTTCTACTAAATTTTGGATTTCCAATTAGGCCAAATTATGGGTCTTTGTTTTAAGCTGTTTTTCTTTCCCTATATTCAGGTTCTTTCTTTCTTTTCATTTTTCATTTTTTTTATTCATTTGGTTATTGTTGTTGTTCACTGGATATACCTGGGGTGTGGTGGAGTGGCGTTTTCCACTCTTATCATATTTATAAGTTTCTTCCTCCAGAGAACCTTAAATCAGTATCATCAGGGTTGGGGGTTTCCCTCATAGCAATGGTTGGTTTATATGGTTTAAAGACCATGGGCTTAAGTTAGGTTTGAATTAACCCCTTCATGGTGCCACAAAGATGCCACGGGTGTTTTGCTGAGGATTAGGATCTTTGTTGCAACAGAGACATGGAGAGCAGAGTGGTACAGGGGAGTGTTCTGGGCATACCACCAGACTTGATCAAAGCCCTCCTCTGCTATAGCTCCACCTCTTCTGTCATGCGGACTTCCTTTATTTTTATTTCTTTCTCTCTCTCTCTCTGTTCAGATTCCCTGAGAATATTTTAGGTTTTTAGCCACATAAAATTACAGCTTTCAGTTTCTGTCTGCACAATCACCTGTAAAGCAGACCGTCTGGGTGTTTATGGGGAAAGGTTCAGGAGCTTGGTAGCCTCTCCTGTAGGTGGTTGCCTCTTCATCCAGGGAATGCCAGTCTTCCTGGGATCAAGGTCCACATCCATTAAAATCATTTTGTCTATGGCTTGTATGGAGACCATATGGCCAATGATTACAAGATTAGCCCTTTGGTGTGCTGGTAGGCAGCAATACTGAGCAAAGCCTAGGTACATTGGCTATGAGTTTTGCTTTGGGAGAGCAGTTGAGTACCAATGTTCCTTCCTCCCCCTACCTTTTTTTTTTTTCACCAGCCCCTGGGCCACAGGCCACGATGGATGTGCACCTCGATACTCCTGAGGGTCAGGAGAACGCAAGCAACAGTGGCAAGGGAAGCAGCGGCACAGGAAACCAGCAAGGTCACTACCCTTGCATGAACAACTACAAGTGGGATGCCATGCTAAATTCCCTGAGGGGTGGTGATCTCCTTTCTTTCCACAAACCTCACAAAAGGCTATCTCTGGGCCTGTCCCAGAGGTGCACAATTACAATGTCTATAGATTCGCCGAGCAGCCGGTGATCGTCACCAGGCCAGATGTGGTAACATAGGCTGATCCTTGTTGAGCAGAGATCACCTGCCAAACAGACTGGACCTGACACCACCGGGTTATGCCAGTGTACAGTCAAACAACAACAGTTTTTACATTGGGGGCAAGAGAGTTTTAGGGTGGAGGGTGAGGACAATGGGCTGACAAAGACAACAAAATACCACACAGGACATAGCCCGAGCCTATCAGCAATGCTGCAGTTTGTGACACCAGTGGTTTTTATTTAAAGCCTCTTACTCATTGGTAAGGGAGAAATTCCCCTGAGGATATGGGGATGGCTAAAACACAGTATTTGACACTGAACAGATGAGATCAACAACAAATTATTAGTCACATATATTTATAGGCCTAAGGAGAAGGATATTGTAAGTCATGCAGGGCCTCATAGGGATTATACTCAGGAACAGAGTGAGCACCCAAGAGCTATAGGAGGCAGACGTGTAGTAACAAGAGTGTGTGGTGCCTCCTGGTTCTCACAAGATATGATTGGTTTGTTTGAATAATTCCACATGCTGGCAAAAGCACTATCTAGGGATAAGTAGGGACTGTGCCTGGTCCTTTTGATAACGAGTGTTTGGCTAGGGTACCTTATTCATGAAAGCATAGTGAAGAGGAAAACTTATGCTTAGGCCATTTGAACTCTCCCAATTTTATCAGATGTCAGGGCAGTATTTATTACTGAGCCTTAATTTTACATCTTACACCACATGGAGAAATGAATTCTGTGTATGATTGTGACTCAGTTGGAAAGTTACTCCAGAGAGAATAAATTCTAATGTGGAAGTGTATGATTATATTTGGAATTACAAGACTATTTTCTTCTGTGAATGAAAAATGGAGATCTGTGAACTAAAATGAGTTCTATTAAAGAATAATGCATTTACATTATTGCACATCTTTTTTTTTTGACTGAGTAAAATGTATATGTTACTGAAACATGGATAAGAAATTATTGAGGGGCGCCTGGGTAGGGAATCCAACTCTTGATTTTGGGATTGTGAGTTTGAGCCTCATGCTAGGTGTAGAGAGTACATTAAAAAATAAAATACAATAAAACCCCTTTGTCTCCATCACTATACCATGAATCAAGACAGTGAACATTATTTTTAAAAAAGAAAGAAATTATTAAAACTTAGTTAGAACTTCCTTTTATGGAATAATGGAAGACTTATGTCCTTTAGAAAGCCCTAGTAAACTATACTCTAAAATGTGGGATATAGTTTCAAAACTTTTTTTTTTATTTTTTTAATGCTTTTATTTATTTTTGTGACAGAGAGAGACAGAGCATGAGTGGGGGAGGGGCAGAGAGCGAGGGAGACACAGAATCCGAAGCAGGCTCCAGGCTTGAGCTGTCAGCACAGAGCCCGATGCGGGGCTCGAACTCACAAACTGTGAGAACATGACCTGGGCTGAAGTCGGACACTCAACCGATTGAGCCACCCAGGCGCCCCTCAAAACTTTTTAAAAAATGAATATTCATGTTGGCAAATAAGAGAATACTTCATAAGCCCAGAACAATGAGAAATCACAAATCTAGAAGCATGCAAGTGGTGTACTTACTTCCCTGAGTTTCCCAGTAATTCACATCTTCTGTTTTAAAAAGCCATGTTCTGGAGACAAGGAAAGAAACTTAGGAACCACTCAAGTTGGAAAATCAAGTTGGGTCCCCAGCATAAGGCTTAGGCTGCTGAAGAGTGTGACATGCTGAGTCCAGGGGTAATGTGGCAAAACCCTAACCTTCAAAGGAAGACAGCAAAGGAAGACTTGCCAGTCTTGTCTTGATTTGGTTTGGGTGGAAAAAGAGGGGGGTGGAATTTTCCTGATCATTTATTACCAGAAGTGGAACCTCACACAGGTTTACAACTTTGTGGTCTAAAAAATTTCATGCTGAGAATTTAAAGCTAACCAATTTGATAGTGCTCCCAGACCCCACTAGAGGCAAAGTCAGAGCCTATATAAAGGAAAACACTTTAATTTGGACCTCAGATAATTTCAAGGAAAAGATTTTAAAAAACATGAATTCACACCAAAAACCATAAAACATGCAAGGAAATAGGGTGTCTTTCTTATGTGTCTAATTGGAATTCCCAAGGAAATAATAAAGGATAAAAAGTAATATTCAAAGAAATAATACCTGAAAATTATCCCAAACTGATGAAAGTATCAAATTCAGGAATCCTAACAAATCTTAAGAAGGAAAAACTAAAAGGTATCTAGTCATCTTGTGATGACATTTCAGAACACCAAGGAGATAAATCCTCAAAATAAGCCAGAAAAAAAAAAAACATTCCACAAACCACAAGGAATGACAATTATACCAACAGTGTATTAGTAGGGATTCTCTAGAAAAACAGAACCAATAGGATATATATTTATTTATTATAAAGAATTAGCTCATGCTATAATGGAGAATGAGAAATTCCAAGATCTGTAGTCAGCAAGCTGGAGACCCAGGTGAGACAATGGTAAGTTCCATTCCAAGTCTGAGAAGCAGGAGAGCTGGTGATGCAAGTTTCAGTCTCAGTCTTAGTCTGAAGACAGGGGAGAGACTAATGCCCCAGTTGTGTGACGGTCAGGCAGAGAGACCAAATTCTTCCTTACTCTGTCTTCTGTTATATTCAGGTGTTCAGTGGATTGGACAATGACCATCCACCTTGGGGAAGGCAATCTTCTTTATTCAGTCTACTGATCCAAATGTTAATTCCAGAAACACCCTTACAGACACCCTGAATATTGTTTAAACAAATACCCGCATCCTGTGGCTCAGCCAAGATGACACATAAAATTATCATATTCCAGAAACTTCTTAAACAGCAAAAATGGAATAAGTTGGGAGAGTGTTGTGAAGTGCTTGTAGAAGGTAACTTCAACCGAGAGTAATGTATCTTACAAGAATGAGGGTAAAAGAGATCTTTTCAGCTATACAAAACCCACTAGTTCCCCCAAAGGAATTTCTAAAAGCTGTAATTTAGGGAAAAGGGTTCGGAATTATTTCAACTGCAATGTGCAAAAAAGAATGTAGTGGGAATATGATGGCATCATGGATATAAAGGAGAATGTAGTTCTTAAATGCATGCTGAAATATTTGATGTGAAGTGTTATGTCACAGAAGCTTGCTTTCAAATGGTTGAACAAAAACTGTGCATTGTTAAATATAGAGAAATATAGCAAACTGTTAACAATTTTTGAAATCTGTGGCGATTGTCCACTGTTCTTTCAATTTATCTGTATGACGATATTTAAGTACAAAATTCAAGGGAAGATACTATAACTTGAAGCCGTTTATTTAATAATCCTAGAATTTTGTCATAAATTATTATAAGCCCCAGCTGTTTTCTCCATGATCAACAATCTTCCCATCAATATCTAGTTTTCTGGTGTTTCTTCTCTGTGAATCCTCCAAGGTCATCAGCAGTGGTTCAGGGACCACATTACCAGTTATGCCCTATTCACAAATCAAGGGCCCATATGTATATATGTCTATTTTATTATTCTGTCTATCCTTGAAGAATACCACACTATCTTAATAACTAATACTTTGTAATGAATCTTTATATCTAGTAGTGTAAGCCCTTAAATTTTATAATGAGTTTTCATTGTAAGTCCTTCTACCTTTTTCTTTTCTTTTTAAGTAAGAAGCTATGCTTGGTCTGTTTCATTTACGTATAAATTTTGTAATGAACTTATCACTCTTATTGTGATTTGTTTATATAAGTTCCATTTTTAATGGCCTTCTAACACTCCTCCTTCACGTCAGTCTCTATTTGCAGACAATGCATCTTATGTGCACTTTTATTATGTGACTTAGAAAATGTTCATTATTTTCCGGTGCTCAGAGGAAGGAACACAGTATCCTTTTTTAAATTATTATTTCGAAAGATTTTTTTTTTTGAGAGAGAGAGAGAGAGTGCAAGTGGGGGAGAAGCGCAGAGGGAGACAGAGAGAGAATCCCAAGCAGGCTCCACACCCAGCACAGAACCTAGAGCCAAAATCAAGAGTCAGGTGCTTAACTAACTGAGCCATCTGGGCGCCCCAACACCATCTCCTTTTAATGGCATTCATTGTCTTTGCAATTTGGGTTCTAGTGATGGTTATATGGCTTAACACTCCATGAGACCTAGATGTTTCCTTTTCCTTTATTTGAAAGTTGCTTGTGACACTCACTTCATGATTTAGCTTAAGATATTTCCCTGGCTTGGTAAGCCTATTCATGTCTTTTTTATCTGTATGAGTCCCTCCCAAATATTAGGGCCCAATGTTTATTCTATAGCTTCTGTGAAGTTTTTCTTAATTACCCCCAAACTCAATAACCATTTCCCTTTTATATTTCTTTTTTTAAAGTTTATTTATTTATTTTGAGAGAGACAGGGACAGCATGAGTGGAGAAGGGGCAAAGAGCAAGGGAGAGAGAGAGAATCCCAAGCAGGCTCCACACTGTCAGCACAGAGCACAGATCAACAGGGGGTTGATCCCATGAACCATGAGACCATCAACTTGAGCTGAAACTAAGAGTCAGAAGCTTAACCAACTGAGCCACCCAGTCACCCTTCCTTTCATATTTCTATAGCATTTTCCATTTATACCAGATTTTTGAATATGTCTGTTCTTACATGTGTTTCATCTGTACGATTAGGTTATACACTCTTTTCTGAGTAAAGACCATGTATTATGCTTTTTGTGTGCATCCCCGCTCTGTTAATCACAGTGTTTTGTCTAATTTGACACTATTTCTCTGGAATCTCACACTGAATGAAGGATATAGTAGATGCTCAATAACAATTGGTTGAACGAAGATTGAGTCTCTGTTCAACAAATATTTGGTGAGGTGTAATAGAAGGAGCAGCCATAGTATGAGGTGTCAGGTAAAATGAGTTCTGGTCTTGCCTCTGCCACTTGCTAGCTCCATTGCTTAGGCCAAACCATTTCATTTTTATGATCATTTGTTTTCTCACCTTTAAAATGACATAGTAATGACTACCCCACAGTTCAGAATCATATGCACTGAATCTCACTCAAGTAAGTGATTTAAAACAGTGTATGTTCACAATATGCTTGTGCCTTTTTTTACATAATGAAAATCTTCATTGTAGAAAATTTAGAAAACACAAAGTTCAAGGAAGAAAAGAGAAATCATGTATAATAACACCACTCAGAAAAAAAAAACTACTCTTAAAGCTTTGGATATTTTCCTCATGTTTTTCTGTACATATATTTTGAAAATTAATATATATACTAGTTTTGAATTATTGTCTGTCGAATATATTTTAGATGTCATTTTTTCATGAAGATTCACTTTTTTCTATTGTGCTTATATAATATTAAAGAGTAACAGAATTAATGATTATATAAATATATATTTAATATAATATTAAATAGTAACAGAATTTAGTATTTTTGCAAAAGACTTTAATAAAAGTTAAATGCATCTATATAAGTAACTTTACTTCTATTAACTTAATTGTAGACAAATATCAGTATACATAATTCTATGAACAAAAATAATTGAACAGTATGATTTTTCTTTCTAAAGTTATGTCTGTTTGGTTGGGAATTTATTTTTTGTCTGTATGACCCAGAAAATCCTCAAAACAACTTTAAAATTTTTGCTACTGTGATTTTGATTGAATTTTGCGCTTGATGAAACACTAAAATGATTTCTTCTTCTGCAAAGAAAAATAAAGTACTGAGGAGAACTTAGAAAACAAACCAGAGCTTGAAAAGCTCAATCATTTCTCTTTTTTCTCAGTTAGAAGAAAAAAATGAAAATTAAACCTATTCAAAAAGGAACTAAGAGACACATCCTGAAAATTTTTTTTTCATTGATGCAATAGAAGAAAAAGACATTACTGGAACTTTTAAGGTTATGTGAATTTAAAAAAGCATCTTACCTATAAATCAACTTTATCCAACTAAATTAAGGAAAAGTTTGTGGGGATGTCTGAGTGGCTCAGTCAGTTAAGAGTCCAACTTAGGCTCAGGTCATGATCTTGCAATCTGTGAGTTCGAGCCCTGTGTCGGGCTCTGTGCTGACAGCTTGGAGCCTGGAGCCTGCTTCGGATTCTGTTTCCTCTCTCTGTCTCTCTGTACCTCCCCTGCTCATGCTCTCTCTTTCTCTCTCTGTGTCTGTAAAACAAATAAACATTAAAAAAAATTAAAAAAGAGAAAAGGAAAGGTTTGTGAATGATTTCAGTCATGTTCTTTATTTTGCATTGTGTTTGGGCTTTTGGCTATGCCTGTTTTACGTAGTTGGTATGAGCCCTGAAATGTGAGCTTTCTAAGACACTTTCCCTTTTCCAACTTTCATTAAAGATTTAGAATTATGATGGCCTGAAAACAATTATATTTTAAAAGACATGATAAAATTATTTATAAGACATATAATAAAACGATATCAAATAAATGCAATCCAGCTTTAAAATGTAGGCATATAAGATATTTATGTGCATCTGTGTATGTGAGCACTGAAAAAATTCTAGAAGGATATGCACCAGAATTATAATAGTGCTGTCAGTGGATAATGGGATAAAAGGCAATTTGTTTTTTCTTCTTTCAGAAGAATTGTCATTTTTTTCTGAACAATGACCATATGCTACTTTCACATGCAAAAAGAAAAGAATTCATTTTGAAAAAGAAAAGTGGAAAGAATTATTTCATTCAGTAAACAACCTCTATTAGAGTACCTGCTGAGTGAGTGCTAGGTATGACTTAATGCTACGGATATATCAGTGAAACGAGCTACCAAAACCTATGCCTTTGTAGAGCTTATATTCTAGTGGAGGGCGCTAAACAGTAAATAGTAGTGCAATCCTACTAAATTATATTTTGTGTCGAAACTACTCAGTGCTAAGGGGAAGTAGAACAAAGTAAGGGAAGTCAGGAGCTATAGGGAGAAGACATACATTGTTTTACATGGGGCGGCGAGCCTTACTAAGAAAGCAGAATTCTCATGTATCTTGTGACCCTTCTAATTCCTCACCAAGTTTTGTCATTATGTTAATACTTAGATTAAGAATTGTTTTTCAGGTATCATGAAGAAAGTGATCATTTCAATCCCATTTTAACTATTAATGAAACAAACATTAATGGATATAATAAATGGATGATATTTATTTTCCAACAAAAATCCTGGAAGTATATGAACCATTTACCTTAGGGAGAGACAATGATGAAGGATGGAAGGGAGGTGGGAGGTTCAGTCTTCTGTCACAGGTGGCTAATCTGAAACAGACAGGTAGCCACCTTTGAGGTATTCGTGGGGAGGGGATTTGGGGGCCAGATTGTAAATTTTTTATTATGCTCTTTTTTCCCTAAACACCAAGTTTCCGGAAATATCGTTGGGTTAATTTTTCTCTTATCTTTATAACTCACAATGTTAGTGGCTGTCTCTAGGGCCAAATAAAAAGCAGACTTTAACAGGTTAATCAACGTTTATTATGATAATCTATTATAGTGCCTATAAGTTAATATGACTGATTTCTAAACAAATTTCATGTTCGTAGTTGTTAACCAAGCACATTTATATCAATTAATTTGTTGGGTTCCAAAGTAGTAAAATAGGTAATGTTAATTCTACTTTTGATAAATGTGGAAACTTAATTAACAGAGAAGTTAAATGTCTTGTGGGAAGTCTCAAGTTTATCAGACAGCAATGCAGGATTCAACTACATGCTCACATTTAGGTGACCAAACTTTCCATCGCACCATTTGAACTGCTTAACAAATATGAGGACTAATGTAAGGGCAGTCATCCCAAAGACGTGTTAAGGTAGTTCAATAAT
The DNA here is from genome assembly GCA_030068075.1 of Paguma larvata. NCBI lineage: Eukaryota > Metazoa > Chordata > Mammalia > Carnivora > Viverridae > Paguma > Paguma larvata. The sequence goes on from CM057829.1 coordinate 108,067,567, forward strand.
TCTGTCATTGCTCAAAGCTCTGCTTTCAAATCTTCACTTGGAAGAGAATTCTTTCAAATATATGGCTTTGTACAGACAGCATGGAACCTGCTGGGGATTCTTCTCTCCCTCTCTTTCTGCCACTTCCTCATTTCTTTTTTTTTTCTTTTTTAAAACTTTTTTTAATATTTATTTATTTTTCGGAGACAGAGAGACAGTGTGGAAAGGGCAGAGAGAGAGAAGGAGACACAGAATCTGAAGCAGGCTCCAGGCTCTGAGCCATCACCACAGAGCCCGACATGGGGCTCGAACTCACAGACCGCGAGATCATGTCCTGAGCCAAAGTCGGACGCTCAACCGACTGAGCCACCCAGACGCCCCCACTTCCCCATTTATGCTTGCTCTCTGTCAAAATAAAAAGAACTTTTTAAAGTGTTAGAGGTTTGCATGTTTGCACAAGCTGATTAATGGAGTGTAACTGACTTTCGGTTGGGCAGTCTGGGTTCACAGTTTAATGTTTGTGAATCCCTCTGAGAGAGCCGATGTCTGAAGAGTATAACTACTTAGATGCGTTGGGTGAGGGTGATTCCATAAGAGTTTTTACATTAACTCCTGCTCTGCATATGAAAATTGACGTTACTCACTCTCGCAAGGCCTTGTATTAATACTAGTATTATACTAGTCTACATCCTGCCCACAAAGCTACTTTATTGTTAATGCAATAAAATTCATTTTAATATTTGATTAAATGAATTTTCAGTCTTTGTTAAGAATATTAATAATTAAAACCACCTTCACTGGCTGTGTTTGCCTGCCCATAATTTATAGCTATCAGCTATGAATTCAATATTTATTTATTGAATTTAATAGGCAACTATGTGCCAGTCCACATACTAGACAGAAGGATACAAAGACATTTCTACTGACCACGCTGGTCAGATTAACTTCCCTATTTTATTGTTCCTACTGATGTCATCAAAAGTCACTTGACAGTTGAAAACCACTGTCTCATTAAAAAAGGAACTGAGTCCTTAGGACTTGCATTTAAACCCTCTTGCACAGACAGGTTGTGTTCACTCTGAGATGGAAGTGGTACAAGCAAACCATATAATCCTCAAAATTATTTCATTTTCCCCATATAGTGCAAATTCAGCTTGAAGAATCTTTGTGCCTCTTTTGAAATCTAGGAAGACTTTGTGTCCAAAAATGATTGGGAAAAGGCAAAGATGAGAAGTGGGTGATCTGAGAGCAGTCTCTCATTGGCATTTGCTCGCCCTTTCTCTCCCAGAGAGAACTGCCCACTCCACGCAGCCCTACCCCATCTTCTCTTTGGGAATTAACCACTCCCTCCTCTGTGAGCTTGGGGGAGCTGCCTGGCATGGAGCCTTTCCAGGGGTCCAGTTGAAGCAGGGCAAGTCCTTACTTACTGTGGCAAATCCCACTTACTAGCACAGTGCTTTGAACAGTCAGGGTTAAACAAGTACTTTTGAATCGAATCCAAACACTTCCTTAAGTAGGCTCCACCACCTTAGTGAAGAACACAATGGCATTTGAGTCCCTTGACTGGAAAGGAAAATGTGACAAATAAATGAGAATGCAGGAATACAGGCAGGGTTTCAGGTAGTGTGGGGGGGAAATGAGAATGGTTCCTTATAATTTAAGCTAACGGCTCTCAATTCTAATTTCTGAGAAAGACAGAAATAAAAAGGTGGGAAGTAAAAGGCCAAAACTACGTAGGATGTGAGATAGGAGGGACACTCTGCTACTGCTTGTAACCATTTAGAATTACATTCACCTAAAGGGGAACTGAAAATATCACTGCGTGTCCTGGATACCGCCTATCATGCATAACACACACACACACACACACACACATGCACGCAAGCAGATACACACACGCAACCAAGATAACGTACTAATAATTAGGGAAATCTGTTTCAGAGAAGAGCAGGGGGAGTCACGATGATGGCACAAAAAGTACTGTCTGAACTTAGAAAAGACTTTGACACAAACTGGCTGTGTCAGTGTTCATGTTGTTAATGTTAATGACGTTAGTGCACCCCTTCAGTGTCTGGGTCTGCGTCACTTAAGTTTAACGGTCCTTTGGGGAAGCTGCAAGGGGAGGAGTAGGCCTATGGCAAACTAAGTCCGTACAGTCCTTATTGGAGGGTGTGTTTGGGGTAAGTTTTTCTACCAGGAAACTAAAAGGCAGGGTGACCACTTAAATGTGACCCCTGCACTCAAGGGTGTTGCGTGGTGATTGCAGGTAATCTTTTCATCTTTATTCACATCAGTCCACGTTATTCTCCTAAATGGCCCTATCTTGGTATAACAATGTCATTGTGCCAGAAAGGTATTCAGATTTGTTCATTACTTTACGTGGGTGATTATAGGAAAATCAATTTGACTTTATATTTAGAATTTTATAGGTGTGAGTTGTCAAAAATTCTGCATGGTAAAAATAGCTTTCATGCGTCTACCAATATATGTTGAAAGGTCTATTTATATCATTATCAGGCAGGAATCTAAACGTGAGACATAATATGTGTCAACAGATAAGAGGTAGAATTTTCTCTGGCTTATATCTGAGGGACGGAATCTCCAAATGTGGAGAAATTAAAAAAAAGGTTCTCTAAAAAATTATTTTTATACAGGTATACATTTCATGTAAGCTCTATTTAACCTAAAATGGTCTTGATACTTAAGTGAATAGGTGTGTTAAGATTCCCATTTTTAGAGGTAGATACTTTTGCTTTGTTTCCAAAGAGTAGGACTTGAGGTCAAGAAAGGTACTGAAAAGATCAGAATGTGTTTGATCTCACCAGACCGAGGGTTCCTCTTTGTAGCATGTGGGCCTAGCACAGGGCCTGGCACATAATAGTTTAGTGGAAGCTTGATAAATTTTGACTGGATGAGTAAATAATCATCTGTTTTTGTTGGTCCACATTAAGAGGCAATTGTTATAGTTCTCTCACCACGTTTGGAAGAAGTTTTTATGTTCCTAAACAAAATCTTGCAAAAATAACAGGTTATAGACAGAGAACTGAAGAAACTTAGCATAAGGTATGAAGATACTGAAAGCTGGAGAGAGACAGATGTAGAATTTGCTTATCAACTGAGAACAGTGTATGTCTCTCTTTATTTCATCCTCTCTTTCTTTTGACCAGGAAAAGCAGTGACTTTCAAAATTACATGTTTTCCTGATTACTTTAAATGTTTTTTTCAGATACCCTAACTCATACTCTCAGATAACTGATTTAGCAGGTGAGAAGTTTATTTTAAGTCTTACACGCAGAATGAATAGTAGATTCGCTGTGGGAGATGAAGCGAGTGATATGGATCCAGAGATTAGAAAAAAGGTAACTACGTCCTTGCAGTCTTGGGTTCAAGTAAGGAAGCTTAAGAAAAAGAATGAGTATGAGCTAAAAGGGTAGACCATCTCAGGAGAGAAAGAAGTTGCAAAAACTTTTATTTGTTTATAGAATCTTTTAAAAATTTTTTTTATTTACTTTTGAGAGAGAGAGCACAAGTGAGGGAAGGACAGAAAGAGAGGGGAACAGAGGATCAGAAGCAGGCTCCATACTGACAGCAGCAAGCCCACTGTGGGGCTCGAACTCACAAACCGTGTGTGAGTCATGACCTGAGCCAAAGTCAGACACTCAACTGACTGAGCCACCCAGGTGCCCCTGTTTATAGAAACTTCAAAAAAATTTTTTTACAGTTATTTATTTTGAGAGAAAAGGAGAGAGAGAAAGCGGTGAGGGGCAGAGAAAGAAGAAGAGAGAATCCTGAGCAGACACTGCACTGTCAGAACAGAGCCCAACAAGGGGCTCGAACCCACGAACTTTGAGATCATGACCTGAGCTGAAGCCAAGAGTCAGACACTTAACTCACTGAGCCATCCAGGCACCCCAAAATTTTCTTTATGATTATGCTCATAACCTACACTCTTTTCTTAGCAGGCTCTTCTGAGCCCACTGGGAGCTGACTAGTGATTTTGTGTATATATATATATATATATTTATTCCTCCTGCACTTCATTTAGCTTGGACATCTTTGTCCTTTTCAGTTGTGCTGGTGTTGCATTTTTAGTATTGTGGAGACTGCAGAGATGCTGGCATGTGTGTGTATCTATGATGTTTAATAGTTTTTGGTAAGGCACCCTGAAAATTGTGTATTTTCAATAGAGATGAAAGAGATGTAATTGCATCACCCTGCTGGGGGCATGCAAGGACTTCTGTGAAATCTCCAAATGTCCAAATGGTTTCAGCACCTGTAAGCATTCACAGTTGACAAAGCAGCACTCTTTCAGATTCCTCTACTAAGTCTGTTAGAAGAAAAAGAGGAAGAGTTGCAGCCTTAGTTAGCAAATGTAAACGTAATTAGCTTTTTAAGCCCCAAAATTTGAAAGAACTTGGAAGTTAATCTCTCTTCCGTGTTTATTAGTAGTGTTTCCTCATCTTTCTATGGGTTATATATTTTTTAAACATTGCAAAGCATTCAAAGAGACCAATTCTCTCTACTTTTATATAATGTTGACCAAGAAAGAATCAACTGAAAATTAAAGCAAACAGACATTATGCGGACAGTGAGAGTTACAGTTCAGGAGCCACAGATTCAGGTAGAAACCAAAATTGTGTTCCAAGGAAGACAAAAAGGGGGGCAAGGTTATATAAAGGCGGCGGGTTGGGAGTGTAGTTTTCATTTAGGTCCTCTGCAAAACAGGAATTGAAATTAGGTTAACTGGGATTGGTTGTGTATGCAAATGGATGGTTGAAACTTGTTAAACCAAATTGGCTCCTTTAGAAGTGAAGACCGCAGATCCAGTTGTCATGGTGAGGAGGAAGTTCAGTCTAGGCTGAAGGCTTGGGGTTGGCTTAAAAGTTCAAAAGTTTGTAGTTTCTCTGCTGAGGATGTGCATAAATTCTTCCTCCCTTATGACTTCCTGGCTCTATTTAAAAATTTTTTAAATTTATTTTATTAGAGAGAGAGAGGGAGAGAGAGAGGGAGGGAGGTAGGGAAGGAGAGGACACGAGTGGAGGAGAGGCAGAGAGAGAAGGAAAGGGAGAGAGAATCCCAAGCAGGCTCCACATGGAGCCTGACTTGGGGTTCAAACTCACTAACCTTGAGATCATGAACTAAGCCAAAATCAAGAGTTGGATGGTCAAGTGACTGAGCCAGCCTGGCAGCCCATCCTACCCCTATTTTAAAAGAGAATTCTTAGCTAGGCTGGCTTGCTTGCTGCATTTTGAAGTTTTCCTTTTCTATATATATAATCATTTCTCTAAAAAATCAGGCATATGTAATCAATGTTTCATAGGACAATAACAACAGACAGGTAAGATGGCTGTTTGGTAAAGGGAGAGGCTTACACTGAAAGATACACTATTTTTGGTTAAGTTATGAAAATATCACTTTTAGAGTCTTTCTGTGCTAGAATATCTGTATATTCAAAATTAAATGTGTTTCAATTCTTTTAAATCACAACAATAATCTATGCTCATTGTTACAAGCTAATATATGTAAGGAAATACCAAAAATAATTAATATTCTCCTTGTTCTCTCTTGCATTCCCGACGAGCATTTTTTATTCTTTTTACAAAATTTAGATCATATCATATTCATTGCTTCCCCCCCCAAGCACTGTAAATATTACTTTTAAATTTTGCTTTATTTTACAATGTGTCATGGATGTATCTCCATAGGTGGATCTAACTGTATTTAACACATTCTTTATAATCGCTGTATCATGTTCTGTAATATTATACATATAGTTATTCAACCATTCTTCCCTTATGGACTTGCAGATTATTTTCAATGCTGCAGTAAATCTTCTTGCTAGAGAATTAAACGAGCTCAGTTCGGAATCACACTGTGGGTTCAAATGTTCCTGCCAGCCAGCAGTCTCTAAGTCACCAACACCTTCTGTCAGGAAGATGAGATGACTTTTCGCTGTAGAAAGTTACCTCTCCCTGCAGTCCCATGAGTCCAGGCTGGGTGAACTGTTTTGTGGTGGAGCATGGTATCCAGGTCACTTGCCATCAGCATTGGTGGCAGGCTCTGAAAGGAAGGTGGTCGTGGGAAGAGGGAGAGCTGGGAAATGACCAAGTAAAGCAGCCTGTTGTTGCCTGGCCTCCCTGCACATCCAGTTCTGTTTTGTTTTTGTTTTTGTTTTAACCTTAGAATGGTAGTTAATGAGTATAATCTTGACAGACTTTTAGATAGTTTTGTGATCTTGTTTTCTAACACTAATAATAATATAAAGACAAAAGCAAAATAGCAGCCAAAAGCAAAGAAACCTTGAAATAACCCCAGAGCCTAGAATTTCTTCATGTTGATCACCTTTTGGAAATTCTCTTTCAATGCACAAATTCTAATTCAATATTTCTTTAACATAGACTGTCTTACTAAAGAAGTTTACTAATTTCATTTAATATAAAATATATAGTATTTAAGTATTTTAAATAGCATATCTTAACATTTTATATGTATTGTTATCTTCAACTTTAAGATTTTGGACAATCAGGCTAGTAATACTAAAGATGTTCCTGGAGCTGCTCCGCCAAATTTAGGATAGCTAACTTATTTGTGTGACACAGGACGATGCTCCACAGAAATACACCCTTGATTGTGGCCATGGCTTTCAATGTGCTGTTAATTGGCTGAAGACAGAGTGGAAGCTTGAAATGGGATCTTCCAAACTTGGTGTCCGGCACTTCTCACAAGCTGTAGAGAAGAGATCTCTAACTGACATTCATGTATCATGGAGTGGGGGGGCGGTCTCCCAAGATAACCATTCAAGTCAGAAAGGAACACCTGTGAAAAGATAGGAAATCTGTCCCTCTTCCTCCCTCCCTCCCTCCCTCTCTCTCTGTCTCTCATGCACACATATAAATATATATATATATTTATATGTATAATTTTCCCCATTTAAAACATAATGAAGGGCAGAATCAAAAGGTAGCTATTGTGTGACTATCTGTGCATATCACCGAGATACGGAAAGATAATTTTGTGGTGAATCATGTCCTCTTTCCTTCAGAGTGAACTGAAACTGGATTTGCATTCTTGCGTGCTACCTTAGCAGCTTTGTGACTTTAAATAAATCATTTAACCTCCCTGAGCCCCAGTTTTCACAGCCACGTAATGAGTGAAGGTTATTCCCTCAATATATATACTACCTCAAGGGATATCCACCTCAAAAGATTATTGGGAGACTTAAAATGAGACAATAAATATGAAAGTGTTCATCTTGTATTGGATAATTTCTGATTTCCCTCTTAGGAATCTCAAGAGTTCTTCCAAAAGGATTAAAAGGATACGTAGAAGGGCAGTGGAATGAATAAAACTCTATGAGATAAGAACAATGCTGCCAATAACCAAATATAGTTTTAGAATTATCAAGAGTTTCTATATCCTTTATCTCATAGTTCTTAACAAAAATCCTGTGAATCAGTTAGGCTAAATTTTTTTTCTATCTATTATGCAAGGGAGGAACCATGACTCTGAAATTAAATGAATTAGCCAATATCACCTGCAAGTCTATAATGGATTAAAGCTATTTTTGACTAACAGTCCAGTGCTTTTTATATTAATCTATGCTGTCAATTCCAGACAGTTGGCAAATACTAAACAGAAGTCTAACTGATTCAAAAATCGTGTCTGAAAATCTGGCATTGTTCTCAAATTTTCCATGATTCCTGCAAAGATGAGCCTGTCTGGGGAAGGAACCTCACCTACTCTTGGACTCTGGAGGCCCACACTAAGCTCAGTGTGCATTTCTTTGGTCCTCTGAACCAAATGAGTTGTGTTTCTAATATGAAACACACTGTGTTTTTTGACTATTTGACTTTATTTTTAGCACTTCCTAAATTGAAATTAAATGATTGGAAAGGTTTCTTCTTCCAACTACAGTGAAAGGCTTGGTTTTCTTTGTGTAGGCCAAGACTCCCATGTTTCTACCCTCAAATATCACAAATGATTATCTCCATCCCTTGGTGATACTCAGCACATTCTGTGGTATGCATGTATACCACATGCATCAAAGGGGAGAAAGAGGGTGCAAGTCCCTTTGAGAGTGCAAGTCCCTGAAAAATGGGAGAGTATATTATTCCTTTGTGTTCTCAGTGCCCAACTGAGAGCCTAGGATTTAATAGGTTCTCAATAAAAGCTTGCTGCTGCTTCTGCTGCTTTTGAGATACTATTCAGTGTTGACTTCTTAGGAAAGATTCATTAGAAAACATCATATGAAAGATGGTTAGTTTTAGAATAAATGGTATCTGCTACCTCCTTCCGTTCCTGAACAGCCAAATGATTTTCTAAGAATTCTTTCATCGGTACAATTACTAGAAAGATAAAGGATGCTTAGGAAAGCACTAGTAATAACCATGTCCACTTAAATGCAAGAAAGGTAATACAGGCTCTGCTCTCCTAAACATGAACAAGAGGCTGTTGAAAATTAGGTCTTAGATTAGAACAGGCAGAAATACACAGCTGTCACTGGGGGAAAAAAATGCCTTTGAGATAAAGTTGAACTTCTCACATCTAAAGAGTAGGAACATAGTGTGTTTTGTTTGGTCCGTACAAATTATAGTAATTTGGTTTCAGCCTGAATGAGCACCACAAACAAATACTGGCAGGCAGGGTCTCTATAGAGTGGCCAAACAAGTCAGTTTTCATTTCCTTCCAAGCCCTAGTTTGGCTGATCCATCCACAGAAAAACAGAACAAAAGCCAGAGATTACTGCACCTTAAAGCATCCAAGTGGCTTATTCAGCTCAGGGTCTATTTATAGCAATCTGGCTCACACTGAGAACTTCCTTCTCTATTGGGCGAATGTGCGAATGTGCAAATGGAAGCTTCGGGACCATGGCATTAGACTTAGATGCAGGGTGTGATCAATGATTAGATTCTCAAGCCTGTTGTGATTTTGATCTAGCCATGCCTTTCAACCACCACTGTGAACATTTACCCCAAAATAGGCTCATCCTCTTCTTCATGTGCACATTCTATTTGTAGATGTTGCTATGAGGACAGATTCATCGACAATGACTGATGTGGAGCCTGTGGTCAACAGTTTTGCATCTTCAGCAAGGACAGGCCGCCGGAACGCCGTGCCTGACATCCAGGGTTCAGCGGGGACTGGTGGGACTTCGGAGTTGCCTCTCAGACTGGAGGCCCTCTCCATGGAGGAAGGTAACATACAAATTCTCTTCAAACCAGTAGCGCTCTCTTCTCAATCAGTCCTTAACTCTGGAACATTCTCTCTTTTAGTCTAAGTGCTCTCTTTTTTTTCTTACATGCCTACTAAAATCTCTGAGTGTTTGTTTAAGGCTAAGTACATTCTTTAGGCTTTCTGAAAGTGGACAGCTTTACCTTTTTGTCTCTCGATGTGAGTATGGAAACTTAACATTTATTTATTCATTGGACATGTATAGTCATGCATAGTGCTAGTAATTGGGAATCAAAGGTGAACAAACATAATCCCCGCAACACACTCACAACATTTATCTAGAAACACTCAGAAATGAAATAGTTTTCCTTCTGTCACCAGTGGCAAACCACTTTGGAAGGTTCTGTTTCACCGTAGTATTCTACAAGTCCTTCTGTTTCTCACATCTAAGAAAAGTTTATTATCAGTTAAAGATGAAATCTTTAAGGTGAGTATTTGTATAAAAGGTAATCTCTCTTCAGTGGAAAAAGTTGAATTAAGGAAAACAAGGAGCTGTCCAGCTAATGAAGGACAATCTTGGGTGTCTCACGCCATTGCTTACATAGAGCTCATACAGCTTTCAGAGTTTAGTCTTCTGGAGATAAATATAATGATACTTTCAGTAAAGTTTTAAAGGAGTCTTTTTATTTAAAAACATTTGTAGAAGTTAAAGAAAATTTCAGTTCCAAAGCATTACCAAAATACCTGTGCCTTGTGCCTCATGTTAGACATCAAGATGGACTTTAGCATATGTACAGACATTATTCTTGCTGGCAATGAGGCAAGAGAGAACTGAAGCTTGTGCACATCTACACTATTCATGCAAGTCCCAGAAGAGGGCTCTTGGTCCTTTGCTTCAAGAGGTTATTTGTTACCTGGTAAAGTTACAAATGTTTCTGGTTTGATCCTTATGAAATAAGTATATCTTTGTTTGGCCAGGGACAATTCCCCTTTTACCAGAGGTCATTGCATTTCTCATATGAGATATTACAAGTAATAGTAAAAACATATATACATACACACAAACTATTATAAGATGGAAAATGGGAAAGAAAGAAAATGAATAAAAATGTGGGTAATCATTTTGGCCTTAAGTTTGAAAATGGAATGTGGTTATTAGAACATGATGTTGCTGTTGAAGGGACATCCTCAACTAGAGAGGGAGAGAAGCTAAATTGCTTATTAGTATTACAGGCCTAATTAAAGTTTATATACCCTAACTACACACACACAAAACCTTAATGCTTATTGATGTTACCAAGTTAAGCAAAGGAAAAATACCCTGGAAGAGAGTTAGTAGTCTTCACCATTTTACTTTGGTCACTAAGGAAACCATTATCTGAAAGAATATTGTTATTATTTTTATACCGTTAAAGAACAAAAATTTCAGCTAAATAAATTTGAAGATCTAATAACTTTATTACGTGATTCATGAATCAGGCAGCATCTTATCTAGCAAGTAGAGGGGAGCTCTGAGGAGTTGTACAAAAATGGAAGGTTTTCATAAGAAGGAAGTTGAGGCAAGGAAGTTATTAGCAAAAGAAAAGAAAGGATTGTTCTAAGCAAGGTCACATTCGCTTAGAGGGAAGGGCAAGGGGGTTATTAGGTGGATTATTAAGTGGTCATTAGGTGGTTTCCCTCAGCTTATCTTCTTCGGTTTTTGTTGTTCTTGTTGATAAATATTTTTAGGTGGGAAAAACCCTGGGATCTCACATGTCTTGCATCCTGCATGAAACTAACCTGTCTGAAATTTGCCTAGTTCGCAATTTGTCTTAATCTATCTCTTATAAATTAATAACCGTGATAGGGAGGACAATGATCCCTGATAACATATCAGCAAGTAGTGACAGAGGATGGCAGCCGTAAATGTCACAAAGGGCCTTTTCTTAACTCCCTCTATCACTGTCCATTTGATCCATTGTTCAATTTAGTGCCCACTAAGTGCTAAGCACCATCCAAAAACTAGCAGCATTGTGGTGAATAAGACAGACATAAAGTTTTGCTGTCCAGGATCATATCTACAAAGGGAGAGCTAGGTTATAAACAAACAAATATATGTCAACAGTGATATGTTCTATCAGAGAATCAAATAGGATGTTGTGGTAGAGTTACTGCCTGGTTTTAGATTGAGAAATTAGTACAGCCCTCACTAAAATCTAAATGACAATGGCATGTTTTGAATCACAACGAAAGGAAGCAGCCAAACCAAAGATCAGAGATAAGAGCTGTTTTTGCCGAAGAAGCAGCCAGTAAAAAAACTCTTAGAATAGACATGACTCCGAATCCTCTTTGTTTCTCTGATCCTCACCATACCACCCGTCTATTTCAAGATTACAAACGGCATTGTGTCTGATGAAACAGCAGTCTCTTGGCAGTTTTGTCATGGTGGACCGTCCCTTTCTTCCCCTTGACACCTTGTTTCCCTTGGCATCCTGGATACTCCAATCTCCTGGTTTTCTTCCTGCTTCACTGGTTGTTCCTCTCTTGCTGTTGTTTCTTTCTCTCTGATCTCTTAATGAATTACATGGTACCAGAACTCAGGTTTTTTTTTTTTTCTTTTTTTTTTCTACATTTTTCGCTATCAATATTCCCTCCTCTTGAAATACCATCCAATTTCACTGGTACAATATCATCTTCCCGATAGCTCACAGATTTGTTGTCTCCAGTCAGAAGCTCCTGTGGCTTCCTACTCATAAACTCATCTGCCTACTTGACCCCTGCTTTGGCCATCTAAGAGGAGTCTCATAACTTAATGCATAATAAAGCTAAGTCCGATATTCTCTCTGATACCTGTTCTTCATGGCTCTTCCCCATCTTGGTGAATGGTAGTTTCACACTTCCAGTTGCTAGAGCCAGAATCTTGGAATCGTTTTTGTCTCCTCTCTTTCTCTCAACTTTATATCTAATCTATCAGCCAAAATTGTCAACTCTACTTTCAGATTTGTCCAGCGAGCTGCCATTTTTCACTAAAAGATCTGGTCTCTTGGCATCCCTCTGATCCCATCTTCTCTTCTTTTTTCTCTGTACTGACCTACCTGCGGTTCCTTCCTGCACATTGATGCCTTTGACTTTGCTGTTCCCACTGCTTAGAATGCTCTCTCCCTGCCATTGGCATAGCTAACCCCTTACCTTCTCAGGTCTTTACATGGCCCTTCTCCCCAACTCTACTAAAATCACAACCTCCATGCCCCAAGACTTTTTGACCACTCTTACTTTTAATTTCCTCCATAGCACTTAGGACTCCTCACATACCACCTATTTTACTTATTTTGTTTATTCCCCATATCCCTCACTAGAAGACTTCTGAGAGCTGGAATATTTTTTTCACTGCTTGGTATATAATACATGCTTAATAATATATTTCCTGAATAAAAGTTGAAGAACTGAATAGAATCCATCAGATTGAACTTCAAAGATGCCAGTGATGATTTTGGCAAGAGTAGTTTCAGGGAAGCAGTAGAGACTTAATAGCTTTCATTTAAAATGGAGACTGAAAGAGATGATACATTTTAAAGGATAAGAGACAAGATAGTATGTGGAAGAATTGCAGTTAAAAGAAGGCTTTTGTTAGTTTGAAGTTGGCGGTGATGTGAGGAAATGAGGAGTCAGGAGAAAGGGAAAGTCAGGTGAAATGGAGGCGGGGATGATGGTTAGAGTCAGCTTTCTGATGAGGTAGAAATGGATAGGGTCCCAGATCATGAAGAAATAGACCTGAATAGTCTGAGCAGCACCAGGGCCAGCTCCAGGGCTGTGCGGTGAGGTGTGGTGGCACAGGGCCCTGGGCTTGGGAGAGATTTGCACTTGGTTTCATGCTCTTACAGTTGCTGTCTTGAAGTTTTCGATAGGTTTTGAACACAGGGTGCTACATTTCCACCTTGCATTGAGCTCCAATGAATTACGTAGCCAGTCCTGAGGAACACATTTTATAAGAGGAAGGGTAGAAGGAATACAGAGTTTTAGAAATGTGGTGGCAGAGTTGAGGGAGTTTTTACCTGAAGGCTTTGATTTTTTTTTTTTTTTTCTGAGAAATAGTAAGTGAGATCATCTCCTAAGAGCAAAGGAGGTAGAAACTGTGAGGAAGCTGGAGAGAGTGTGATGCATTATAGCGAGATTGTTAGGGGGTTGGGCTATGGAGCCACTTGGCTCAGTCCAAATTGTTTCTGTCACTTACTAGATCCGTGACTAAGCAAGTTGCTTAACCTGTTTGTGTTTCGATAGACTAATCTATAAATGGAGATTGTAATAATACCTCAGCAAACTGTTTAGCATGTAATAATTCTGGAGAATAGGAGGGAAAGGTAACTAGGAGAATGTCAATTCCCAAATCTATCCATATTTCTTTTCTTTGTGTAGTTTCCCTATCTAGATTGAGAGCAAAGCATCTCCTAATCAAGGAGAGAATTATTAGGGTGCATAAAGGAAATACTAAAGGTTTCATGCCATTATAATATGAAATATATTTCACTATATCTATAAATGAATGGAATCATTTATTTATTTTTTAGATGTAAAAAAGAAAGATGAAGAAACAACACAATCCCAATTGGAAAAGCCCCCAAAAGAAGAAAAATGAAGGCTCACAAACTATCAAAAGTGCTGAATTTCTGTACATTGAAAGACTTAGTGGCTCTGCTTTCCTGAGATGTTTGATCTGGTAGTAACTATGGTAACATTGCAGCCCTAAGCAACACGTGTGTATTAGATAACTTTGTTGTGATGCTACTCACTTGGAATGCAACCATGATGTCCGATGTAGGCTATTAAAAGGCATATAACCGTCCTTCAGGAAAAGGTTAAGAATGTATGGTCACTTATTACATATCATTATCTATAAACCCAATGGAATCCACTGCTCATTTTTTGGATTTACTTGGCCAGATGCATTTTTAATTCCATTTTTATGGTAATGGGTAAACCGTTTTCTTGGTAAATATACAGCAAACACCATTTGTTTAAAACTATGGAATTTGTAGGGCATTATTATTATTATTATTATTGATGAGAAGGAATAATAGTCAAAAACACATAGAGAACATTTGTTTTTAAACCAAAAATGCACTATCTTTTCCCCAAACCCTAAAATGATTTGGAAAAATTGCAAAAGTTTGACAACCTAAAAATCTTTAGGATGTTTTTGTTTGATGTATTTTGCTTCTAGTCTATGCATACTGTGATTTTTCATTCAGACTCTTAAAATACGGAATTTATGACAAATTGTTTATATGGAACATGCCTTTTAAAATGAATTTCACTATCTTCCTTAACTTTGGTGGTTGCGTGTGCATATGTTTTCTTCAATAAGAATTATGTAAAACACTTCACTAGTTGCTTTATCCTGTCTTTTCTTATTCTTAGGGCTTTTGTGTATTGTGACTTGTTTCTGAAATGATTTCCTCAGGAATGCAGACCATAATTTTTATATCTTTCCTAAAGTAGCTAACATGACACAAATATTTAGTGAATGTTACAGGTAGAAATAGCAAAATACTTGCTTTTAATATATATTTAAGTATATATTTTAAAAGGAACAAAAACAAAACCAAAGTTGTAGTAAATTTTATTAGACATTTTAGGAAAATGATAAAATTCTGAATTTTTAGAAAATGGACTAATGAATTTATTTTCATTTTCAGATGTATATGCATGCAGTTATATTTTGTTTGATTGTTGACCTAGGCCATGTCTGTATACAGTAATCAAATAAACTCTTCACTGCTCAAGAAACTTGTTCTTGATACAAGTCTTCTTAATTATGTCTTCTAAAGTATACCAACTGAAAAATGGTGACACATCAGAGGAGGAAGTTAATAAACTTTGCAGCATAAATCACCTCCTACTTATTATTTCATTGACAAAATCTAACTTCATATCTTATATACACCAAAGGGGTAGATTGGAAAGAACCTGATTGTTTTAAATTGTCTAATATAATTTTTTTTAAATAAAAGAATCAAAAATAACATCTTAGGTGTAGCACTAATTTATTTTTTTAACTTTTTAAAAATTATTTTTTAATGTTTATTTTAGAAAGAGAGAGAAACAGAGCATGAACAGAGGAGGGGCAGAGAGAGAGGCAGACACAGAATCCTAAGCAGCTGTGGGCTGTGAGCTGAAAGCACAGAGCCCAACATGGGGCTCGAACTCATGAGCTGTGAGATCATGACCTGAGCTGAAGATGGATGCTTAACCGACTGAGCCACCCAGGTGCCCTTAGCGCTAAGTTAATAATCAATACAATGTATTACAGCCATTAAAATTATATTTCAGTTATTGAATGACATGATATTGTATGAGCAGTATTAAGAGTATTAGAGGAGAACAGTGATTTTTTAACCTGTGGGGGAGTGATAATTTTGCCTCCTAGAGGACGTTTGTCAATGTCTGGAGACATTGGTGACTGCCACAACTAGGGTGGTGTCCAGGGAGAGAAAGCACTGCTGGCATCTAGTGGGCAGAGGCTAGGGATGCTGCTAGGCTGGAAACCTCCTGCAGTCCTGGGGGCGGACCCTCACAGCTAAGGATTATCTGGCTATGCAGGTCGGTAGTGTGGAGCTCGAGGAACTCTGGAGCAGAGGTAAGCACGTGGAGTTTTAAAAATTAATCACTAGTACTTTATTGTCTACAAATTGTCAGATCATTCCTGCTGTCCACATGTTTAGTGTTTGTACAATAATTTCTTTTTTTGGTCTGTGTGAGTGAGTTATACACTTTGTGTTATGTATAAAAACATGATGGCAAACATCAAACTGAGCCTTCATTGATCTCTGTTCTTCTATATTTATAAAGGCTCACTTTTTTTTTTTTAATGTTTATTTTTGAGAGAGAGAGAGAGAGACAGAGCATGAGCAGGGGAGGGGCACAGACAGAGAGGGAGACAGAATCTGAGACAGGCTCCAGGCTCTGAGCTGTCAGCACAGAGCCCGACACGGGGTTCGAACTCGGAACAGTGAGATCATGACCTGAGCCGAAGTCGGACGCTCAACCGACTGAGCCACCCAGGCGCCCCAAGGCTCACTTTCTGAAATCATTATTGTTTTGGTCCCTTATTCTTGTTTTAAAAGTGTTTATTTAAATTCCATTAGTTGGGATGCCTGGGTGGCTCAATCAGTTGGCTAAGTGTCCAACTTCTGCTCAGGTCATGATCTTGCGGTTTGTGGGTTCAAGCCCTGCGTGGGACTCTGTGCTAACAGCTCAGAGCCTGGAGCCTGTTTCAGATTCTTTGTCTCTCTCTCTTTCTGCCCCTCCCACACTCACACTATGTTTCTCTCTCTCTCTCTCTCTCTCTGTCTCTCTCAAAATAATTAAACTTAAAAAATAAGAATAAATAAATTCTAGTCAGTTAACATACAGTGTAGTATTAGTTTCAGGCTTATTTTATAGTGATTCAACTCTGCCATACAATACCCAATGCTCATCACAGCAAGTACCTTCCTTAATCCCTAGCACCTTTTTCACCCATCCTCCATCCACTTCCCTTCTGGTAACCATCAGTTTGTTTCTGTAGTTAAGTGTTTCTTGGTTTGCCTCCCTCTCTTTCTCTCCCTTTGCTCATTTGTTTTGTTTCTTAAATTCCACATGTGAGTGAAATCATATGGTATTTGTCTTTATCTGACTTTTTTCACTTCACATAATACTCTCCAGCTCGTTCCAGGTCATTGTAAATGGTAAGATTTCATTCGATTTTGTGGCTGAGTAATAGTCCGTTGTATACATATGCCACGACTTCTTTATCCATTTATCAGTCAGTGGACACTGGGCTGTTTCCGTAATTTGGCAATTACAGATAATGTTGTTATAAACATCAGGATACATGTATCCTGAATTAGTGTTTTTGTATTTTTGGGGTAAATACCTAGTAGTGTGATTACTGGGTCATAGGGTAGTTCTATTTTTAACTTTTTGAGGAGACTCCATACTGTTTTCCACAGTGACTGCACCAGTTTGCATTTCCACCAACAGTGTAAGAGGATTCCCCTTTCTCTACATCCTTGCCAAAACCTGTTGTTTCTTGTGTTGTTGATTTTAGCCATTTCTGACAGGTATAAGGTGATATCTCAATGTAGTTTTGATTTGTATTTCCCTGGGATGATCAGTGATGTTGAGCATTTTTTCATGTCTGTTGGCCATCTATAAGTCTTCTTAGGAAAAATGTCTATTCATGTCTTCTGCCCAGTTTTAAATTGTGTGGCGAGTTTCATAAGCATGTGGATTTTGGATATTTATGACTTGAGTTTGAGTAGCTCTGCTACTCACTAGCTATGTGATCTTGGACAATTTACATCATTTCCAAGTCTCAGCTTTATCCTTTGTACAGTGATATTAAGAATAGTACCTACTTTACAGGGTGAGTGGAAGTGATAAATGAGATATATGTAAGCACTTGATGAATGCCTGGTAAAGAATACCTTTTCAATAAATATTGGCTATCACCATCATCATTTTTATTCCAGAAGCTTTTGCCATTATTTTCTGGTGATGGGAGTTGTGGGCAGCTGAATTTGTTAATTTGGCTATCTCGGCCTTCCTGTGTGCTTTCACAAACATCCCTAGTTCCTGGTACTGGGAGAAGACATTATAATGGAAATTGACGATTCATAGTAATTACCACATTAGTGCCAATTCAGTCATGCTAATGAGCTGCTGACAGGTGATGAGCATTATCCTTTAACAATGAGTCACCTCACTAGTGTTTTATGACAGTTACTGCAACAAAACAGAATTCCGAGTATTTAAATGAGTAAGGGGTTCCATGAAAACGTAAAAGAGAAAAATGAACAACTCTGGGGCCAGAGTATTGTATGGTATTTATCTCTCATTTAGGATTAGGGGACCAGAAACGAAGCCTTATCCTTCTTCATTACTGCTGGTAATGACATACATTCCCAATGTACATCCTAAATCACTTATTCATCACAATACATACAGAAATGTTCCATTATGTACATATTTAGAAGTATTTTATATTACAGAAGGTATCAGGCTTGTTGAATGTTTACTAATGAAAGGATTTTTTTTCTAAGATAGAATCCAGATAAATGAGAATGAGAGGTCGAATGTAGTTTAAAGATAAAATTGAGTGTGCCTACCAACCTTTTGAAAAAAAAAATCAAGCTCTTTTGGGGGGAACCTTTGCTGTTTTGTTGTCTATGGCAGTGTCAACAAAACTATCTAGTTGGGGCTCATTAGAGAAAGCCTCCAAGTCCGTTTTTGCCATTGTCTGTTTATAAGCCACTCGCCTTAGTCAGTAACTAAATAGTAATTATTACTGTCAGATCAACCAGAACAAAAGGGAATGATAGAGCTCTAAAGCAGTTGTTTGGAAACTTGACTATTCAAAGGAGGAGAAAGAGAACAAAAAACCATTTTGCTCCCTGTGCCAAGAGATATTTTTGTGATCTGAGCTGGAAAGGTTGGAACCGTCTTAGAATGTGAGTGACCGCAGAGCAAGGCGTCCTGCTTCCAAAAGGAAACGGTGCGTTTGCTTCAGTTTCACTACCTCAGGTAGTAGAGAAAGAGGGAGAGGAGGGAAGGAGAGGAAGAGGTACAAAGCACAGAAGCCTGCAGCCTTATCTGTGGAAACTGACACCTCAAATTCAAATTACAGTTCTGCTGTTCGCTGTCAGGTCTTTGAATATTTTACTCTCTGTGCTCCAGTGTATAAAATGGTGAATTACGAGAATTAAATGAGTGAACACTGGTAAATTGCTAAGGAAAGTGCCTGGAACATAGAGAATTATTATTTTTTTATTTTTTTATCATCATTACTATTAATCACTTGAGCGTAAACAGTGGCAGACTTTAAGGTGAATGTCTATTCTTTTCCATGTCATTTGCCAAAGTACATTTTCCTCCTGTTCCTTTGCTCTCTTTTTTTCCCCATGAACAGCACCTCTTTAGCTAAAACTAGGACTGATTAATCAGAGTGGATTTTGTTTTTTCAGAGTTATTGATGATAATTCTTATTGAACACTGAAAATCTGAAGCTGTTTAAAAGTGGAAGCATGGCTGAAACAAAAGGCTGGAAACATATTGTTGCTCCCTGTTAAAATTCTAGGACAGATTTCTTATTGAGCGCATACCAATGGGATAATGATAATAATATGTATACATATATAATAACAATAATGATTATTATTATATAGCCATACTTTGAGTGACTGGTGATTATTAAGTACCTTAGTAGATCCCTCTGAAGTTTCATAATAATAATCATACAAAATAGTTGCTAATGTTTCTCATTTTCCAGATGAAGGAAATGGATTCAGGGAGTGCCTTTGGGAATTCACACAGGTAAGAAAGTGGCACAGCGGCCCGGGATGAGGCTCTCAGAGCCAAGATGCGCACTGCCTCTCTTGCCCCAAAAGGTCCTCTGCCCAACACAGAATTCCACTCACGATTCCCAAAAAAATTTTTAAAAAGATGTATATAGGCAGAATAGCACATAAGCCCTCATGAGGCGTTTATGCCCTAGCACTAGGGATTTTATTTACTTGTTAGGCATTTATTCATTCACTCTCTCCTTTATTCATTTATATGTTACCTTATCACACAAAAGATTTTATATGGCAAGTGCAATTGCCATTTAATTTGCCATTCGCTTGCAGGACTCCGAGGAATGGAAAATAGTGAGGAGGCTGCGGCTCTTTTGGGTGGGAAGTAGTGCCCAGGAAATGACGCAAAGAGACGACAGTCTGAACTGAAGAGAGGCCACCACACCCAGACTTGACGCGTTTCGCATTTGTCCTGGGGCTGCCTATAACTGGGAGGGGCACACTGATACTCTGTGGGAATCGCAAAATTAATGTGTCGTGAACTGTGAATATCATAAAGATAGAGCCGCATAGGCAAATGGAATGATCTCCCTCCATGTAGATACATTTCAGAGGCTGAATAGTACTTGGCAGCGCTGGTGGCAGAGGAGCCGCTGAAGCTCTGGACGGACGTCACTACAGAGGCCTCGGGAAACCATTCTTCTCAGAGTAAGAGGAGAAAAAAAGTCTCGCCCCACCTTCGAGTGTATGGAATTTACTTTGCTAGCTCTTGGAAGGATCTCATGGTGCTTTAGACGTGTTAGACATCCAAATAGTCCAGTTTTATAATTAAATTTTCACCTAAATTGAATTTCTATTTGTGGAAAAAAAAATTCACTTTTAAAATATTTGCTTCATTTGATATTATAAAGATTGTGTAGAACAATAGAAAAAATAAGGGAGATATCAGTCAATAATTGTGAATTTGGTTTCAGAATTTTGACCTAAATTTAATCTGTATCCCTTTGGGTAAATTTTCTTAATTTTTATATGCAACAATTACTCAAGACCGACACTAGGTGGTGCTAGCACCACACTTCTTAGTGATTTCACTTCTGCTCATTTACTGTTTTTGTAAGGTTTCCAACTTGTTTTGATTTGTTTGTTTTACCAATTCTGCTATGTGGGTTGTTCAGGATTATTGCAAAAACAAATAAAACAACAGCAGCAACAAAAATTACAATATTTCAAACACAATTTTTCTGAGAGTTTAGAAAGGAAAGTATGGGCCTAAGAAAGTGTGCTGATCTCCGGGTATTGAAGTTTTAGGACACCCTGTGTTGTTAGATACCAAAAGGGGGTGCTCTAGTACATCTTAAAAATACACTTCTTAGAAACACAAAGGCAACAAAGAGTTTTTTTTTCTGTACAACAGGAGTGACTTCCTTTTTTTTTAAATTTATTTATGCACAAATGTGTTATTCACTAAAATCAAGTTAAAAACAGTTCTGAATTCTCTACAATCTTAGATTCAGAATTGGCCTTTGATGTTTTTAAAGTTAAAAGTACTATTTTCAATTGTGACTTTGAGACTTTGAAAAGCCCCTGGCAGCTGGAGCGCAAGTAAATGGTATATGAATGTGTGGCTTTATTCTCGATTTAATTAAAAATATCTTCTGTCAGTTCAGAGTTTCCCCTCCACTGAGAGGGAAGATAAGTCTCATGAAAATAGAATGTGGGTTAACTAAGTGATTACTCCCGGTCTCCCAAGGGCAGAAAGGGAAATAGGGAAATCTTTTCCCATAGATTCCCTTGCACGTTGTGTGGGAAAGTTGCATGCCCAAAGGGGACGTTGGCCAAGTAGTCTTGGCCAGGTCCCTGATGGAGGTGAGAGGCCCTGAGCACAGCCTGTTGGTATCTCTGGAGCACTGTCGCTGGACCCACGTTCCAGATTCAGTGACAGGCCACATACGGGTGAGCAGGGAAGGGAAGGGAGAGATAATGCTTAATAGGCATTAACAGCTAACACTTAATGTATGTTAAAGACTGTTACCAGGGCTTTATGGGTGTTCGTTTATTTAATTCTGTTAACAGCACAACATACGAAAAAATAGGCCGACAAATCCTTGTCCGAGGCCATACTAGTAAATGGCAAAGCCAAGTTTCAAAGCAAAGCAGCTCAAATCCAGAATCTGTGCTTTTAACCACTAACTTAATAATAACATATTTCCAAGGGAGAGCAAACACAATGTGTACTAACTGGCAGGTACTGTTCTAAGTGCTTTACTCACATATATTCTTTTAATTCTCAGAATGTTGATGTAGGCATTACTGTCCCCATTTTATAGCTGAAACCCAGTAAAAAGTTTAAGATAATGATTGAAGTTGAGGGTGTGCTTAAAGGCAAGATTTTATTTTATTTATTTATTTTTTAAACGTTTATTTATTTTTGAGAGACATAGAGACAGAGTATGAGCAGGGGAAGGGCAGAGAGAGAGGGAGACACAGAATCCGAAGCAGGCTCCAGGCTCTGAGCCGTCAGCACAGAGCCCGACTCGGGGCTCGAACTCACAGACCGTGAGATCATGACCTGAGCTAAAGTCAGCTGCTTAACCAACTGAGCTACCCAGGCACCCCACTAAAGGCAAGATTTTAAAACAAAGTCTGTTTAAAGAAAACTCAGCAACCTCACAGTTGAGCCCTGAGTTCTTCTTTTTCACTAGCCTTGAGGTTTTCTTCCTTCCATAGATGCCGCCGCCTCCAGGCCACCCTCCCTGGCCACATTGCCTCTCTTTGGTGGTTTTGGTCTAGGTATGGGGATTAGTTTCTTCTTTTGATGCTTCTCGTCACGGCTGGGGTTTTTATATGACCTTAAATAGAACAAGAAACACTAACTTCCTCTGCCGAGCTCCACGTGCTGAGATAGTGCTGCTCTTGCACCAAGGTTCTGAGACAACTTCACAGAAGCCTGCCTTCTTCCCGGCTCCAGTCTGCCCTCCATAGTTACCATCTTTCTACCAGTCTTCCCCTTTCCCCCCACAGCCAAGATGGCTTTGGGTCCCCTCCCCAAATGTTTGTTCCCCCACTGGTAATGGACAAAGTGAATGGTCCCACTCTGCCAGTGAGAATGCCTGCTTTCTTGCAGCAATGGATATTTAGGTGGTTGGTCAGGAGGTACTGTGAGCATGTGTTGCGGGGGAGGTTGTTTCATCAGGGGCTATAGACTCAAGGAGATAGCTTAGTAGTTACTTCACCTATTAGCAGAAAATGAGGCCCAGTGGATTGGATGATTCTGTCACCAGGAGCGACAGAAAATCCAAAAAGGAAAGGAAGAGAGGTTCTTTTTCATTCACAGGTTCTTTTCAAAGTAGTCTTTATTTCTTGGAACGTCGGTTTTCTTATGAGTAGAATGAAGTTATTTAGAAGTCTTCTAAATCTTAACTAACTCTGTTAGTTTCTTATTTTCAGGAGGATTTTAAGAGCTTATTTGAGAAAATAAAATTGGCTATTAGCAATAGTGGAATGTATACTTTTAACTCGCAAATAAATTCATATTTTGTTTTTTTTTTTTAAATTTTTTTTCTGGCTGTTTCAGTTTTGCAGCTAAGAGGCGGCAGACTGGATATTGTGCATCCAGTCTTTAAACCGCATCTTCAACAAATGAGTAATAATATAAATTCTCAGTATTAAGTGAAGAAATGATCAGAGATTCCATAACAAGTAATACTATATAAAATGGAAATTGCAGCTCTCCACTGATACATGTCTGCCTTACCTATGTCCCGAAACACTATGTCATACTTGGTAAGGAACCGCCTCATCTGAGTGGCCAGTGACCATAAGGACATTCCTCTCCCTTTCTTAAGACTTTCAGCCCTTGAAATAATCTATTGCTCCTTACCTCGTCTGGTCCTTATTCTTAAATGGCTCTGGAATTTGAGGTCTTTGGCAACAGCAGTCAGAAAAGAGAGGAAGGGGAAACCACAATGGCTGTCTATCTAGATGCTCTTTTCAGAGTATCTACTGCCAGCCCAGCTGCAAATAACGGACAGTGTAGTAACTGGTGGGATGGAAAGAGCATTTCAGATGTTAACGAAGGCTGAGAGGAGGCAGAAATGCTCATGGCATATTTGGAGATAAATGGGCAGGTGTGGTTGGCATTGAGGTGCAGAGAGCAGTGAGAGACATGGGAGATAAGATTGGAAATGAGATTGACCTTCTACAGACGTGGAAAAGGCAGGCTAAGACACCTGGACCCTACCCTGTAGGCCATAGCAACACTGAAAGAGGTGTTTTTTTGTTTGTTGTTTCGAGTAGTGAAACAATAAGAAGAAAGCTATCAAACATCTTTATTTTAAAGTATATATATGAAAATATTTATGCTCTCTTCTTAGTCAAATAACAAATGGGTGGCAGCAAATCAGAACTAGCCAAATCTGTCAAAAAATTCCCCACATCAGAGACCCAGATCCAGATGTTGTAAGAAACTTCGGTCCATACACACGACTGCTCAGCGTTCACGTATTCCTCCTCCCAGAACATATGATCTATTTCTTACCAACCTAACTCACCCCAGCTAGCAATCTGCTAACACAAGCAATCTTTCCTCAGATTGAAGTTTCTTCACCCTTTGTTTGGTTTTGGTGTTGCTTAAGAAATAGCACTTCAAATGCCCTCGGCCTTCAAAGAAAGCAGACGGATGTGGAAATTAGTATGGACCACTGTTGTGTCTACACTACCACTTCCGCATTTTAATAAGCTGGTACTCTACCACGCTCTGGTAGCATAAGTGAGCAGAATTTCCATTTTTACGAAAGACCTACAGTTGATTTTCTAAAACGGAACAAAATAGTAACCAGATGGTAGTTGGTAGGCCAACTTTAAAGGCAAATATTTGTTTTGATCTCTTTCCCAAGGGAAAGGAAGTTTGCATAATTAGGAGAAGAATAAGACATCAAAGAAAGAGGAGAAAAGTACCTAAGAGAGTATAGAAAGAGAAATGTGAGGAGGAATGGATAGTGGAAAAAAGGGGGAAAAAATTAGCCACTTCTAGAAAAATAGAAAGTGAGAGAAAAAAATTTAACTGCAGATTTTTCACCAAATGGTTGCCTAGGCAACTTAGCTAGGAGTGGTTCTGTCTCTACTGAATAGTTGTTGAAACATACCCTGAATTTAGAGTCTTTTGGCTCTTTTAGTATCAACTGGAAAACAATCCTGTCTCAGGCATACTAGTTATGAGGGCCATATTTATTGTAGTATGCTTTTCTCATAACAATAGAAGTGGTTGATTGCAATGAATTTGGGGGATAATGGAATAGGAAGATTGAAACACAGGCATGGTGAGGGTTTTGAAGTCAGATTAGCCTAGGATGGCACATTAGTATGTGTAACATCGAGTAACAAACTGAGGAAAAAGTAAATTAGGAAGCGCTCAAAGCCCATTTGGCAATGCGAGATCATCTTTACAGATTGCCAAGGATGCTGTTGAAAAGCATTTTTCCATGTAAAGAGTTTGGTACACTTGAGGCCATTTAGTGTAGAGACCCAAAAAAATGTCACTTTTTTTTAATCTTCCATTAATATCCAACTCCTATGGATTCTGTTATCACTGCTTTCTGTTCTAGCAAATAATTATAAAGAACAAAAAGTATTTTTAAATGCTTTACTGCTCCTATTTGAATTTGTCTTTTCTACAGTTTACTATATTTGCCAGAAAAATGTTAATATTACATCGTTATAAATAAACCCATCTCTACAAAGTTGTCCTTCTTGTATTTTTTGGGCTGAATTCTTGGTGTGTGTGTGTGTGTGTGTGTGTGTGTTTGGAGTTGTGTGGGAGAGGATGTGGGAAATAGGAGTAGTAAAAGGGATTATTTTCCATAATGACTCACACCATCTCTTTTTCCTAAGCAGAAACAGGAGTAAGGAGTGTGAGAAATTTTTTGCTGTTGTTTGGAAACATACTTTGCTTATGTCACCCTATTTTTCCTTCACATGAGTACAGGTTTCTGTAAAGCAAACTTGCCAAATCATATGCTATTGTGTGGGATAAAATGAATCCTAGATCGTAAACATTTATGCTTATAGACAACAAATTGGAGAGGGATAGCATGAAATAAAAAATATCTTTGGCATTGGTAAATGTTTGAATTTCCTCCTTGGGAATCACTTTGTCAATCATTTATTTCTCACTTTTTACCTGGCAGAGAAAAAATAAAATCTATGTTCGTGGCAGGACTAGTAGTAAAGCAAATGTAATACTCAACCCTTGGCCACCTCTTTGGATTAAGGTCAAGAATTTTTCCAAAATAGGAATGAAGTAGAGAAAGCCCAGAAAATCATGGTGGATTTTTGCTAAGTTGTATTTATTTTCCTGTATCTAGGTAACACTGAAAACAAATCAAGCAGACATAGTACAACTCTGCATATTTTGTGTCACTTAGGCATAGTATATATATATGTATGCATACTTGTTTTAGAGCTTTTTATGTTTTAGTTGAGCAAGAGAGTCACACATTTTAATTCCGAATAAATATTAAAAAGTAAAAAGTGATCAAATTCAAAAATAATTATTTGTACTTAATAATTTTGAAAGTTCCAGTCTAATCTGCTTTTATATACCATTGATATAGTATATTCCTTACCTGCTTGCCTTCCAGATTATACTCAGAGATTAGCAATTAGCTGAGTGTATGACCTTGGTTCTCCTCAACTATTACATGAAGGAATTGACCCAGATGCTCTTTTACAAGTTCTAGTCTGAAAAGATTCTATAGGTTTTGCTATTTAAGAAATAATTCATTGTATAAAATGAAAGAAAGATAAAAATTGGGGAAAATATTTCCAATTATTTAGACAATATAAAAAAACTCAAAACAATAAGAAAAGCATTAATATTCAAATTAAAAAATAATTAAGAGTTGATAGTAGAAAACAGTTCACAGAAGAGGAAAAACATATTTGAAGAAATAATAAGAGTGTGAATAAAATACATATTTTATTTTCTTTGACTGTTGAATTAGCCAAATAAAGCAATATGCTATGGTGGATAAGAGCCTGGGTCTGAGGCAGACGGATCTGAAAGAATTGCTGTTCTCTCTCTGCGATTGCACATCCTGAACAAGTCTCCGTTTTCCTACAGTAAATTGAGAATAACGATAGCGCCTACTTCCTAGAGTGATTAACGATGATTTAAATGAGATTAATGTGCTCAGCACAGTTCCTAGTGCATGTTAAGAGTTTAATCTTAATAAGTTATTGTGTCTCTTATGCTAGTGGAAATGTACAGCAGAGACATTTTAATAAGCAATTGGATGATGTATTGATGAAATATTAAGTAGTCCTTAACATGCTTTAAATAGTTTTTAATAACACCGTAAAGTGGATCTAGCAATCTTAGTTTGGGAACCACGTTGAATTAAATGTTCCTAGATGGCCCTTTTAGCAAAAACTGTTCACTTTGATTCAGTACCTCATTTGATGAGAAGAAAATGCACACACACACAAGCACACGGATGTATATATGCATGTGTATATAGGTCTACAAAAACAACAACGATCTAAAAAGCTCATTAATGCTATTTAAAGGGTATTTGTAATCATCATTGTATAATGAATTCTGAATCTTATTTTGAAATTTTGAACATAAAATTCTATCTATGGAAGTTAAGGAATTTATTTCAGGAATATTTGCTACAGGTATATTATTTAAAAAATTTCTTTAATGTCTATTTTTGAGAGAGAGAGAGAGTATGAGTAGGGAAGGGGCAAAGAAAGAAGGAGACACAGAATCTGAAGTGGGCTCCAGGCTCTGAGCCGTCAGCACAAAGCCCAAGGAGGGGCTCAAATTCATGAACTGTAAGATCATGACCTGAGCTGATGTCGAATGCTTAACTGACTGAGCCACCCAGACGTTCCCTGTATATTAATTTTTTTAATGTTTGTTTATTTTGAGAGAAAGAGAGAGAGTGAGAGAGAGAGACTGTGTGCACAGGCATGCGGCAAGCTGGGCAGGGGCAAAGAGAGGGGGAGAGAGAATCCCAAGCAGACTCTGTGCTGTCAGTGCAAAGCCTGACGTGGCTCAGTCTCACAACTGTGAGATCATGACCTGATCCAAAATCAAGTGTCTGGTGCTTAACCATCTGACCCACCCAGGTGCCCTCACATATGAATTTTTTTTAAAAAGTTTTTGGAAATGCACCGGTTTCTAAATTTCTTAGTCATATAATTTTAAAAACCCAACTACGTGCAAGTTTATGCTTAAATTAAAAAACCTTCTTTATTTACAAAAATACTGATGTTTCACTACTCAACAGAATTAATTAACCACACTGTATATTTTTCATAAGAGTCTTAAGAGAGTCTTCTAGTTTAATGTATTTATAATAAATCTGTAACAACGTATAGTTAGACTACTTAATCTCTAAGAAGTATGGAGTATTAAGCATAAAATGCATTTTTTAACTAGGAAAAGACTTCTTCCCCTTGTTGAGTCATGTATAATGAAACAAAACTGCCATTTAATATTAAATAAATACATATTATCTGTAATAGCTATATATTTCCTAGTATTTTATGGTTTTAAAAAAAATTTTTTTAAATACTTTTAATGTTTATTTATTTTTGAGAGACACAGAGACAGGATATGAGCAGGAGAAAGGCAGAGAGAGAGGGAGACACAGAATCCGAAGCAGGCTCCAGGCTCCCAGCCGTCAGCACAGAGCCCGACGTGGGGCTCGAATTCACAGACTGCGAGATCATGACCTGAGCTGAAGTCAGCCGCTCAACCAACTGAGCCACCCAGGTGCCCCCAAAAAAATTTTTTTTTGAGGAAGAGAGTACAAGTGGGGGAGGGGCGGAGAGAGAGAGAGGGATAGGGAATCCCAAGCAGGCTCTATGTTCTGACAGCAGTGAGCCTGATGAGGGGCTTGTTCTCCATAAACTGTGAAATCATGACCTGAGCTGAAGTCAGATGCTCAACCAACTAAGCCATCCAGGTGTCCCAGTATCTTACAGGTTTTGAGACTGTATTTAGAATAAATGATGTCCAGTAATGAAGATACACCGAGCTTAAGGTTGACTATAGTTTTTAATATTTGGTGAGAATGACAGCCTAGTTTTTAAAAAAATGGCTATGATAATGCTCTTAAATGTAAAACTTTTCTTATAGTGGGTCTTAATTCCTTTAAAGCAGCGAAAAGATTTAAATCTTGACTTCCAATATACTGTCACAAAACACTTGAATCAAATTAGTATTTTTTCTGTGGTTCTTTGGTAACAAACTACTTCAACTTTATTCTTGGGATTACATGGTTTCTTAGCTAACTTAATTATCAGGATTTAAAAACTTAATGTTATTCTAAATTTGCTATTTCTAGTCAAGTACATTTTGTGAAAAGAGAGAAAAAGCTCTATTTTAACTATTTTACTATTTCTTACACATACACCAATGCTCACAGAAATTGGTAAATTAGTGTGAATTTTCCCAAGTATTCCATTTTTCTTTTATTTTTCATGAAGATGATTAATTCTCAAGTCTTACTACAATTTTTAAAAATCTCATCTCTCAAAATAAAGTAATTGAAATGCTGCATCTGAAATGGTGACTCTCTTCTTTGTGTCCCAGAATGTCTTCACACCTTGTGTACTTAACTATTTTCAAACCTCTAAATCTGCTTTCTGAGGACACTGAACAAATTGATCTTTGCTGCACAGACACTCAATGCTACTAAACTAGCTGGGAGGGGGTCTTCAGTGAACACTTTTTACGATGGGGCAATTAGTGTCTCTTGTATCACCGCTGAGTAGAGCCACTCTCTCTCTGCTTTCCTCCAGCCCCTCCCTGCTTGTCATGTCTAGATTGGATCTGCGATGTGAACCTATATGTAATCATCTTAATCAAGTTATTGTAGATGAACTTAAATTTTTCATGATACTCTTTGATTGCAGGATGCAAATAATCTGGTTTTTTTTAATATATTTTTTCATGTTTTATTTATTTGTTTTGGGATAGAGAGAGACAGAGCACAAGCTGGAGAGGGGCAGACAGAGCAGAAGAGAGAGAATCCCAAGCAGGCTCTGAGCTGTCAGCACAGAGCCAGATGTGGGGCTCAAACCCACAAACCGTGAAATCATGACCTGAGCCGAAATCAAGAGTCAGATGCTTAACTGACTGAGTCACCCAGGCAGCCCCACTCAATGTGAATTTAAACAAAAAGAATTTATTGACTCATGCAACTGTAGTCCAGAAGTGTAACTTCTGAAAAAAGGGGTCCAGGGCCTTCAATAATGCTGTTGTTTTCTGTCCTCTATATCTGGTGCATTAATGGCTATGTCCAGGAGCTCCAGCTGTGTCACCAGGGCTTTGTCTCTCTCCCTTGGTTCTGCTTGTCTCTGTCCAGCTTGATTTTTCACACTAGGTCTAAATATGTGACTGACAAAACAGCCACCAACAACCACAGACTTCTAACTCCCAGTTTAAGCATCCCACTGGGGGAAGAGACTGTTGCTCCCCAACAGTCCAGCAAATAATTTTTGGAATACTTTGGTCAGTCTGACTGGAGATAAGCTCTTGTGCTGAACCTTCTCTCTCTAGAAAGAAGGCACTTGGATGGGCAACAACTGATAACTTTTCTTTCCACCATGACAAGGAACCGAGAGGGTTGGCCCCATATGAACCCAATGGAATGTCATAGAAGGAGAAGAACTTAAAAAAAATTTTTTTAATATGTATTTATTTTTGAGAGAGAGAGAGACAGAGTGTGAACCCGGGAGGGACAGAGAGAGAGAGAGAAAGGGAGATATAGAATCCCAAGCAGGCTCTGCACTTCTATCTCTATCTCACAGTGAGATTAAGACCCAAGCCGAAATCAAGAGTTGGGTGCTCAACCAATTGAGCCACCCAGGCACCCCCGTGCACATTTATTAAGGAACACATGACCATGGTGTGAACAGTGGAATCTAAGGGATGATTACTATTCTCCCTATATTTGGGTCTATGTGAACATTTCCATATGAGTTAGGGAAAAGAAGTGCATCTCTGTTTTTAGGAATCTGGTACTGCTAAATGGAGTAGCATGACGTGCAACCCTACATATCCTCTCTCATGACTAACACCACACAGGTCCCAGGGAGCCACTTCCCTGCATATCATTCCCTGTAACCTATATGAAATGGAAGGCAACTATGCCTAACTGCCATGAATATTTGTGGGCTGTTTTTTTTTGCCATTGTCAGAAACAAACAATGCTTCAGGGGCAGGGGCATTCGGAGCAAGAGAATCATCTAGCCAAGATAAAAACCAAATTGACTTGTCAAATTTTTTCTCACAGGCAGCAAGAGTGCAGTAGATTTTTGTATTAATGAATATCATTTCCCAAAATCCCAAACATACGGTTTCTTGCTTCTTTTTGTGTTGCAATTTGTGGTTACAGTATTAACCATAACTTGTAACGGCATTCACGATAGTTGCATGTGGTGGAAGAACATTTTACAGCCTTGTGAAAATGTGTGAAGGAAAAACCTCGTCAAAAATGCAGTTGGGTTGGCCTAAATTCCTTCTTTCCTCTGTTAGAGAGCACTACTCTAACTTTGTTCCCTGGACTTGCCTATAATTCACCATGACTTGCTTGTCCCAAATTGCAATTCCTTTGCTATTCTCAAATAAACTCGTTTTGCAGGCAAAATAATAGGCTATTTTATTTTCAAGGTTGACAGTATTATGTAATTTATATGTCCTTTTGATAAAACATACACTGTGATGCCAATTCAACTGATGAAAACTGAGTGCTAGAAATATGAGTAGTTTAAACTTTATTGACACACATAAGATTTATGTGAATTTTTAAAATTAAATAAAATAATGTTTATTAATTTAAATGTTTAATATTCATTAGTTTTTTTGCATTGGCTTTATAATTTTAATAGATCATGTTGGATATTTCAGAATAAAAATACTTTGAAAACATATAAAAATAATTTTAGTTTTTAGATTTTTACATTAATTTTAATCTACTTTTTAATGAAACTGTTCATGCTTTTTACATATTGAATTACATATTTTCTTTTAATCCTTTAGAATAATTGCTTCCAGTAGAATACAAAATAGGTGAAGAATCTTGATTTCTGAGGTGCCTGGGTGGCTCAGTTGGTTGAGCGTCCGACTTTGGCTCAGGTTATGATCTTATGGTTCGTGGGCTTGAGCCGCACGTCAGGCTCTGTGCTGACAGCTCAGAGTCTGGAGCCTGCTTCGGATTCTGTGTCTCCTTCTCTCTGCTTTTCTCCCGCTTGTGCTCTATCTCTCTGTTAAAAATAAATAAACATCAAAAAAATCTTTTAAAAAATCCTGATGATTAATATAGTTATTTTGTTTAAATGAAGGCAAGAAAATATACTTTATGGAATAATCGTATAATAATTCATAAAATATGCTTGTCATTATTACTCATTCGTACATTGGTAGTTCATTAACAGTGCAAATTGAATTCTTCTGTCTTCGATATTTTGCTAATTTTCAGCCTCATGAAATCATAGAACATACATTTAATAGCCCCATTTTTACTCTTCTGGGAGGGACAGAGACAAGAAATGTGGTCTAAACCTGGATATTGTGAAAGAATTTAAGGTGTTGATAAAAACATCATTGAGATGATTTACTCTAGGACAAGGCCCATGAAGAGAGAAAATAAAGTCAGGAGGTAGTTGATAGAAGAGAAAATAAGGAAACACTGAAAGACTAGGTTTATACTGAAGAGAAAAGGAAAGATTGTAGCATTTATCCTGTTCTTTTGGATTGTTTCAGTTACTCTGACTTTTTCTGGTTTGGGATTTTTTTTGGTTTGTTTGTTTTGTGTTTTTATTTGGTACAAATACACTGTTACTTTGATTTGCTATTATCTGTTATATTTAATACCTCGTAATTAAAAATTCACACAAAACATCTTTTCGGTGGGTTTAAATCTTTGTGTGAAAATTCCATTGTACTTAAATTTATATATATAATTATATGTATAATATGTGTATATAATATATATATAATTTTTTGACCAGCCTAGTCTAGAAGGTATCATAAAACTGACATCAGTCAAGTCTACTTAATCTAAATTAATTCAGAATTTCTATTCTTAACCTCTGTATGCCTGTTTCTTTATCTGCAAAATGAGTTTCATAATGTACCTACATCATAGGATTGTTGTGAGAGTTAAATGTGTTAATATATATAAACTACATAGAATAGTGGCCGGTCTGTAGAAAGCATTATGTTTTTGCTACTACTATTATCACCTCCACCTTCATCCTTGCTGTTAGGCATATATTCCAGATGATGATGGTGGGTCCTTGAAGGGTAAGGTATGGTGGGTTATACCTTGCCTTTGATTTTCATCTTCTATGCATACCAGCACCCTTGCTGGGAAGTTCCATTCTTCCAAGGTTTGCACTCAGGTAAGTACCACATCTGTCTACAGGTCTTTCTGGTTTCATTTCACACTTAGCTATTTCACACCTCTTTTAGCACATTTAGCTCTGGAAAATTCTGTGTCAGACACACCTACTTAGATAATGCAAATGGCAACCTCTATTATAACACTCTGCTACGGTTCTGGGTAAAAAGGGAACTTCATTAAGCGTGCCACTTATTCTCCCTGAACACTGAGGCACAAACTGTCTCTCAGATCCCTCCAAACATATACAGATTTCTGTTTTGTACTACACCTCAGGACTCAGTCTGTGGAAAAGGAGCCAGTGAAGGACCCTGGACCTCATCAAGGACTCACTAGCCCCCACACTCTCTGGCTTCCCTGCTCGACTCCCCTCTTTATCTCTCACGCCTCTACCTCTGCCGAAAGTAATCTTTACTTCCTGTAGACTTTATCGAATCTGAGATGGGGGGACCACTGGCTCTTATTTATGCCTGAGTCCCCAAACCCAAATGCTTTGATTTCTGTAACTGAAAATCTACTGCCCTACCCCAGCTTTCCACCAGACCCTCATTTCCTACTTTTCTCTGTGGAAAAATCTCCTCCCCTGGTGACTTAGCTGAGGAGTTAGGTGGTTTACTAATTTAATTAAGAAAAAGGCTAAGGAGCAAAAGGAAAGAATCAATGATTTACTTTTCAAAATATTATTTTGTTCTAGTAGCTTTGTGTTCTGAGAATGAAACTGACTTCTCGTTTAAGTGTGTTTGTCCCTGTCTGCAATGTCCAAAAACATTGAGACCTAGTTTTTCCATACAAAATCTGTGTCATAAGAATAGTAACTTCCTCATCACACAATGTATCCCATAGTTCTCTGGGTCCTTTCCTGCCCCACCTCCAGGGTTAAGCCTAAACAGTGGCTTCCATATGCAACCCTCTTGAATAGAACTGCCAGTCATTTTAAAGGGTATTTTCCTCCCTCAGTGCTGGCCTAAGCCACTCGCATCCCTCCTTGCCCTCCTCTGAGGACATTGGCCAGAATGCAGGCTGAATGTCCTTCACGAATAAGCTCTGGTGAAAGCTTTTATATCAGGGGAGCTTATAGATAGGGTGCTTTGTACACTTTGTCTAAGCTTTAGACACTTTTGAAAATAAAAAGGGACAACATTTCTAATTATGCTAGGACAATAGACATGAACTAGGATTATCTCTTTCCCTTCCAGCAATCCAAGCCTTATGGCACTCAGGGTTTACAGCCAATGTAGTCAGTTTCCCCACCAAAGATCTAGCCATGTCCACACCCCCCACGTGGTGATTGGCTAGTCTTTGCCATAATTGTTCAGTTCAAGTAAATGTTGGTGGAGCTTAGGCTACATAGGGTCAGTGGCCCCTCTCTGATTTGTTGAGCTTTCCTAGGCCTGCATGGTCTTTGTTGTTTTTAGTTATGGTTTCTTCTAAGTGTTTAAGCTAAGAACAAAATGCTATCGTCATAAAAGCAAAGAAAAAGAAGAGTCCAGACTAAATGCTTAGCAGCTATCAGAAAGAGTTCTTTCTTTGGGACAAAGTGGTTCTCTCTGGGTTTACCAGGGAGTCCAAACTCCTCTCCTAAAGCAGGGTCTGTGTCTTGGCACGTACCCCACTGTCACTGCTTGATGGCTAAACTGCAAGGTAACTAGAGCTCTCTTGCTGTGCTTTTGTAGACAGTGCTTTAAAGAAATTCAGAACCCAAAGAATGGATTCTAATATAACTTTCATTCTTTCTTAGGTATTCTCTAGGGATTAGAAGATTGAATTTCTGTAGCAATTCATAAGGCTCTGTTGCCTCTTGTTTTTTTACTTACATAGATTCCCATTTACCTACCTAGAAAATTTAAAGCATTCAGTAATTTGCTCACACCAAGAGGTTTATCTGAAACTAGTATGACTTTGGAGTCTGCCTCATTCTCACACACTAATTCTCTCCCAACTGCCACCTCAAGATGATTTGTCTCTGTAGTGCATATATTTGTTACAGAGAGGCTTCAATGTATCGTGGGTCCCACCATGAGCCCACAAGACTCAGTTGTGTAAGAAATGTAACTTTATTTTTCTAAATTCAAACTTAGGTTCAAATAGGAGTTCCATAAGGTGAATTCTACCTAATCTCCATCAAACCTAGATACTCTTAACTCATTGAAGGTTTATTTTCAGCTGATGAATGTATCCTATTCACAGAGGAAAATCAGGCAAGTATTTTCTCATCTTCTCCCTTCAAATCCACTAGATTCCCTGCTTCGGTGCCCACGTGTTCCTCCGTCCCTTCTGTTTTGATGACAGAAATGGCTCCTCTCCTATGGCAACTCCTTCACTGTGCTGTAGTTCTTAGACACATCTACCCTCTCATGGATTATACCCTATTTCTTAACTCTCTCTGAGACTTTGAAGTAATTCAAAAGTTCAGCCTTTTTCAACTGAAAAGCGTTGGCTTTTACAACTTCTTTTTTCTTTTTTTCTTTTTCTTTTTCTTTTTGGCTTTCCCCTTCCCTGTTCATCAGTGGTGACAACAGGTGCCTCGAAGTCTAGCTTCAAGCAGTGGTTGCAGCCAGAAGTCTTGTAATCTTTCTCGACAGTGCCCTTTGTCTCATGTGGGACAGGGACCATCAGTGTCAGAGGCACTGGGGATGAGTTCCAATGTCCAAGGAGGACTGAGAACTAGATATTGTGATACCACCATAATTCTCTTCCCTCCTGGCCTCTGGCCTCTGGCACTTCCATCTCATCCCCCTGTCTTCAGATCTTGGATGAAACCTTGTAGAAAAGGAAAAAGAGGGACTCCTTGAATTGCCTTAGTGAAAACCTAAAAATGCCCTAGGGCGCCTAGGTGGCTGAGTTGGTTAAGGGACCCAATATAGATTCCGGCTCAAGTCATGATCTCAAGGTTCATGAGTTCCAGCCCCATGTCAGGCTCACATTGGTCTCTGTGCTGATAGTGTAGCACTTTGCTTGGGATTCTCTATCTCTCTCTCCCTTTCTGCCTCTTCCCCAGTCACGCTGTCTCTCTCTCAAAATAAATAAACAAAAAATAAGGAAATCTAAAATGCCTCAGTAATCAAAAATTTTATTGAATTTGCAGAAAAGTGACTATATAAAGTTTTCTGCAGTTAGATAAAAATGGGAAGTTGAGTTAGGAATCAATTTCAGTTATAGGAAAAGAAAGACATACATTGTTATATGTAGGTCTAGACTACAAATACATTTCTGCTATCCTTGAGGTTTCTGTCCTCCTTATGTGGCTTGTAGACTTTCTTTCCTCGTCCATCTCCCAAGGAGGTACATGAATCTCAGTGTTTCTGCAAGATTCACCCCAAAAGATGGGGTCCCCGGGTGGCTCAGTAGGTTAGGTCTCTGACTCTTGATCTCAAGGTCTTGAGTTCAAGACCCCTTTGGGCTCCACGGTGGGTATGGAGCCTACTTCAAAAAAGATTCCAGAAGAAACTATTAGTACTCCTATATATATTTAATTGTATATGAAATGAGATTTAAATTAATCTTTAGTATCTTTATATATGGATTGACATTGTCCTTTTACACAGGCATAATGTCAATCACTTGTCATAATATGTCCTGAGGAAAGAGTGCCTGTGCTAGTCTCGTGGTAGTCCCAAATTTCATCCCATTTCAGCTCACTGTGAATTACTGGCATCGAGTGTGGACCTACTTCAGTGAATTATCAAATAATGTCAGCGAATTTTATTTAAACTAAGCATGATAAAATGAGATGAAAAGTTTGGAAAAATGTCTACAAAAATACCGAAGAGTTAAGACAATGTTAATAACATACGAACTTACAAAAATAAATGACTGCTGCTGATATGTGTTCTATTCCTAGTGTGAGTCTTTCTAAGCCACATCGTAAGATATGAATTGGAAGCATATAAATAGTTTTAACAGAAGAAGTGGGCTTAGAAAGTTCACAATTACAAGAAGATCACTTGAAATGTGAAAATTTATGTACATTATTACTGAAGATAACCCTCACCCTTAAAGCTTATATTTGGCCTCGAAATAGTAGCTAATGGAAACATGAAGCTGTCTGCAATTAGCAAGACAATATATAAAAATATTATTTATTTCATCTTCATCTCATTCTCTTCAGTTTATATTTTTATTTAATATTCATACTATGTTAATATGGTAATATATACATATAACTTATGAATAAATAAGTTATATATATGAAGAACACAACATTTTTTATTGATGGGGTGCAACATAAAAAATATTTAGAGACCATTGCTCAACAGGAGAGCAGTTAGCAAGGCTGCTTCTAACGCTTACAGTGGAAAATGGTAGAGCTACATGAAGCTTTGAGAAGTTTCTTAAAGAAACAAGTTCTCTGGAGACCAACGTCATATTTTGTTTTCTTTTTGGGTTTTTCCTTTATGAAGTTATAAGGCAGGGCCACTAGCATCACATACTCAGAATGAGTCTTCCACCCCCCCAATCATTCATTTATTCAAACATACTAATTAAGCACATCCTATCTGCGTAGTGTAACAGCACAGAGTCCAGAAGTTCTTCCTAAGAGTCTCCAATAAAAGTAACAAGAATTCTAGGCAACAATTCTAAATTGTATTTGACTGCCATCTTTCCCCACAGGGCGTCTGCCAACTATGCAAATCAAATTATAGGAAGAGATTTGTCATTGCTCAAGCTAAAAATCTAGACATGCAAATTAATTCTTGTTAATCCCTGGGTTAAAAGACGATTTCCAGTAAAGGGCTATTTTTCTTCCTCCTTCTCCTTCTCCTGTTTTTCTCCCTTTAGTGCATTAAAATAATGTTACAGATTGTCAGGAGCTGGCCACTGTTAATCTAGGTTAAGCAGAAAATGCAGAATATGATAATAGCTAACATCTCTTGAGTACTTAATAAGCACTTTATTTGTATTTATTCATTTAATCCTTACAATGATCATTCAACTATGACTCTGCTCATTTTAAAGAGGAACTGAAACACAGAGAAATTAATGGATTCAGTTAATTTTATATATGGTAGGGAACAAGACAGAACTTAGCCTCTGGCAGTCTGACCAAAGAGCATACGCTCTGAATCACCGTACTAGAATGCTACTCTAGTCCACTTACGGTTCTTTTGGCAGATGTCAGTTTTCTTCTTTTTCTTTTTTTTTAACTTTGTTAAAATATAATTTAAATGAACAATGTATCCACTTAAAGTATACAGTCTGCTAATTCTGACAAATATACACACCCAAGTATCCAAAAGACTAATCAAGTTGGAGAAAATTTTCATCACTCTATATTGCATTACCTTCCTCAAGTCCCTTTGCAAGCAATAGTAATTGAGTAATTGACTTTCATCATTATAAAATGTCCGTCTTTACCCTAGTAAATTTCCTTGTCCTGTTCTATTTTTGTCTCATAATAACACAACCACTTCAGTTTTCTAAGATTAGCACTTGCATGGAATTTTTTCTGTCACTTTTAACATATGTGACTTCATATTTAAAGTAAAATTTCTGGTAGAAAACACATAGTAGGCATAAATATTGTATATGTTTAAGTCTACCATATTGCTCTTTGTTTTCTATTTGTCCAATCCAATTTGGGCTTAGTTTCCCTTTTTTCTTTTGTACTTGCCTTCTTTTGGGTTAATTGATTTTTTTTAGTATTTAATTTTTGTAAACACTTTTAGCTCATTGTGTACAGTTCTTCTCATTCTATTTTTGACTGTGAAAATACGGCTGAGGTGCAGTTTTACATTGATTATTAAATTGACCCGTTGAATAGCAAGTATTTTTAAAATGGCTCTTTTTGAAAACAATATCTTCATTTGTTATTCTGATTTTATTTAAATAAAGTTGTTCTTTTATTACTATATTATGTATCATTATATATTATATTATATATTATATTGTATAGTATATAATGCTCTTATATGTTGTATAGATAGTTTTATATATTTTATATGTTGTTATATCCAAAATGGATAAAATGAAAACTA
The DNA here is from genome assembly GCA_030068075.1 of Paguma larvata. Classification (NCBI taxonomy): domain Eukaryota; kingdom Metazoa; phylum Chordata; class Mammalia; order Carnivora; family Viverridae; genus Paguma; species Paguma larvata. Next base: position 108,106,420 of record CM057829.1, read on the forward strand.
CAAAATTCGAGAAATGAGAAAACAGAGGTTTTTGAGGAATGAATGCATAAATGTGGCTTCTTCAATGCATTACTTGTTTCAAAATTGATGTGAACAATAAAATGTGTCTTTGCTGAGCATTTTCTTTGACGTTTACTAGGCCTATTTGATTAGCCGTAAATACTTGAGAGATAATAGTAAGTTGAGCATGTATCACTATAACAACTTAAAATGAGGGTTTTTGTATTTTTGAGATGATTAACATATAGTCCTCATTAAGTAAAGAATCAAATTTTTAACGAAACTTGTTTTGAAGCAAAATTATGAGATTTCCAGGTTAAATTTAGCTTCATTTACCATAGGAAGTCAAACATAGCTATTTAATTCTTTCTTCCTTGCAATTCTAACCGGGTGAGTGACTGAGGCTCATACAAGCTGACTGTTAACATAAATAGGCCCAAGATCCTTTAACTTCTCTGACAGGATTTCCATGAAATTAATTTGAAAATAGATCAGCATAATGTAGAAGTACCAAAGAATCCTAGGACATTTAAGAACAAAGGGGGGCACCTGGGTGGCTCAGTTGGTTGAGCATTCACCTCTGGCTCAGGTCATGATCTCCCCCCTGGTGGGTTCGAGCCCCGCATCAGGCTCTCTGCTGACAGCTCAGAGCCTGGAGCCTGCTTCAAATTCTGTGTCTCCCTCTCTCTCTGCCCCTCCCCCCACTCATACTCTATTTCTGTCTCTCTCAAAAATTAACAAACACTAAACACAAAACAAAACAAAACAAAGGAGCCTAGGTGATAATCTAGTGTAACATCATCATTTCTAGACTAGGATTCAGATAGCAAAGTGGTTAGGTAATTAATTTATCTTAGCCAGTGGAAGAAACCCTGTGTTTTGAACCTGGACAGTAATCTTTCAAAGTCAAAACAAGAAAATCTTCTCATAATAGGATTTTAATATAGGGCAGCCAAAGATTATTATATTAATTTAATTAAGTGCTGACTTTGAATAGATTTAAGATTAAAAGTGCTAATCCCTGGGCTATGGAGTTTTGCTTCATTTTGTTTTTGTTTTAAATGTTTATTCCACTGAAAGCTGTTTGGAAGAGAGTAAATAGATTAAGGACACAGACTTTATGTAGAAAATAAAGGTATTACTGAAAGAAGTATCATGCTTTTGAATAAGTGGAGCTAAAATATAAGGCCTCTAAGTGGAAAGACTACATAAAATAATGGTTCAATTCTTTCTGAAAAGATTTATATATTTTAACTCAGTTCTGATCTGTTAAAATTTTGGTGAGAAGATGTTAGAAGTGACAGAAAAACTATCCTTTCCAAAAGGATCCCCAAGAAACCTTGACCCACAGCATTACTTGAATCTTCTATGACCCATTGCCTCTTCAATAAACACTGCACACACCCTCCCTTTCCACACCCAAATCCCCCCTTTAGAGAAGGGATGAATGTCTGTATCTCTCCTGCAAGCTGCAAGCCATTGCCTTAAAGTGTTCATCATTGTTCCAAATCTGAGCTTGATCTTGAGGATTTTGAAGCACAATTTGACATCCAATCTTGATCTTATCCCAGGGGCAGACACAAATCAACTATGCTCTCAGGATTGATGTACGTGATCAGAATTCACTAATTTGTAAGAGAAATGAAATTATAAATTGTGTTCTCAGGTCCATTGCCTAATACGGTCTCTTCCTGCAGATGAGCAACACACGAAAATGGCATAATAAGAAATGTTGATGGATTTTCAAAGAGAAAATATCTTCTACATTCACATATAATGAAAACCAATTTGAGCCACAGTTGTTTTCAAACACTATAATAACATCACTCTGTATTTATTTGGTATCTGAATGCTTTCATGGAAAGACTATGGTCAGCCATACTTCTTATAACATTTTATGCCTCTTTTCCTCTGAATGTCTATTGTTTTTTCCCTTGTTTTTATATGTACTTATTTGAATTATATTTGATTCAAAAATATTGCTAGATTAGGAAGTTTGGGTTCTATTTTCATTTATGGTATCAAATGATGTGGCATTTCGATCTATATACTGATACCTGTTTTCAACTATGGAAGGTTTTCCTCCATTATGATTTAGTTTATTCCATTTATTTTGATGTTTATCTTAGTAGTATCTGTAATTATTAGGCTGTATTTTCATTCTTTTCATATCTAACATTTTTCACTTTCAGTATTCACACTGTCTTCCTGCTTTCCGGAGATTCCTTTCAAACAATATCATTCTATTTGTTACTTTCCCTTTGGTTGATATACTACCTTCTATTTAGTTATTCATTCCTAGGAGTCTTTTGATCACATTCAGCTTATTTTTGAATCTCAGTCTTTTTGCTGTTGTTGTTTTCATTAGGCTTATCCTTTTTATTCAGTCTGTTCTCTTCTTAAGAGTTCTTGATCCTGTTTTATAGAAGACACTTGCACTTACTGATATACCAGAGATATTTTTGTTTATTTCTTCTGTTTATTTTGATAAATCATTTTTCAAGGGTATATTCTTGTTCTCTGTCTTTAGGATATTGTGACCTCTGCTTTTTTGTAGATATGCCCATAGATTTCATGCTTCATCTGATTGTTATTTTCTGTCTTTCCTCTTTAAATAAAAAGAAATAGGGGCGCCTGGGTGGCTCAGTCGGTTGAGCGTCTGACTTCAGCCCAGGTCATGATCTTGCGGTCTGTGAGTTCGGGCCCTGCGTCGGGCTCTGTGCTGACAGTTCAGAGCCTGGAGCCTGCTTCACATTCTGTGTCTCCCTCTCTCTCTGCCCCTCCCCCACTCATGCTCTGTCTCTCTCTGTTTCTCCAAATTGAATAAACATTAAAAAAAAAAAAACCCTCAGTTGACAGGCACACACTTTTTACTCTTCTTTAGCAATGGTATTCACCGAAAGAAAAAAGAGGGACGGCAGACCTCTTGTATTTTATTAATTAAATAAATGCAAAGTTTAGTAAGAACCAGAATAAAAAATACATTACAAGGGCGCCTGGGTGGCTCAGTCGGTTGAGTGTCTGACTTCGGCTCGGGTCATAATCTTACCGTCTGTGAGTTCGAGGCCCATGTCAGGCTCTGTGCTGACAGCTCAGAGCCTGGAGCCTGCTTTGGATTCTGTGTCTCCCTCTCTCTCTGCCCCTGCCCCACTCATGCTCTGTCTCTGTCTCCAAAATGAATAAACATTAAAAAAAAATTTAAATAAAAAGAAATAAGCATACAGATTTGGCATTTGTTACTACACAATAAGTAGTGTTTTTTGCTTGTTTTTTTAAACTAAACTTGCTGTGCAGATAGTAACTGAAAAAACCCTGCTCTCAGGTAGAGGAGCTATCTGAACTAGCTATCTTAGCTGGAGAGTAGGTTTGATGGGATCAGCTACCAGTTGTAAAACAAGTGTGCAATGAGTTGCAATATTCTTCTGTCCTCACTGCTTAGTTCTCTGATACTTTTGGGATATTACATGCAGAAAAACTATCATATTAATCATTTGCTATTTTAGTGATTTAAAGTATTTAGGATAATGGGACCTTGTATACAGAACCTGCACTTCTTTTTTTTCTTTTTTTTAATAGTTTATTTTCAAATTGGTTTACATATAACACCCAGTGTTCATCCCAACACATGCCCTCTTTAATGCCCATCACTCCCTCTCCTCCCTCCCTCACCCCCCTTACCCGCAGTTTGTTCTTAGTCTATGAGAGTCTCTTATGTTTTATCTCCCTCCCTCTCAGTGTCTTTTTTTCCTTTCCCCTCTTCCCCTCCCCCATGGTTTTTGCTAAGTCTCTCAAAATCCACCTATGCCTGGAAACATATGGTATCTGTCTTTTTCTGACTGATTTATTTCACTTAACATAATACCCTCCAGTTCCATCCATGTTGCTACACATGGCCAGATTTCATTTTTTCTCATTGCCACGTAGTAGTCCATTGTATATATGTACCACATCTTCTTTACCCACTCGTCAGTTGATGGGCACTTGGTCTCTTTCCATGATTTGGCTTTTGTCGAAAGAACCGCACTTCTTTTTAAATTTTTTTTTAATGTTTATTTTATTTAGTTTGAGAGAGGGAACGAGAGAGCAGGGGAGGGTAAGGGAGAGAGGGAGAGAGAGAATCCCAGGCAGGCTTCACATTGTCAGCACAGAGCCCAACTCAGGGCTTGAACTCACAAACTGTGAGATCATGACCTGAGCCGAAATCAAGAGTCAGATGCTTAATCAACTGAGCCACCCAGGCACCCCTAAAATCACACTTCTGATGGTGCAATATGCTACTTCCAGCCCTTCTCTAATTCAAGGGAGGAGAAGGCAAGTGCAGGAAAAAAGGACAGAACTATAATAATCTAAAATGTAATGTTCCTATTTGCAATATCCAGAGTAAGATGGCTAAGTTTCCGGCTGGTATAGACTTAACATCACATAGCCAGGAGGCAGATGATGAGATAGATCAAAGACTTTCTTGCTTTATTTTAGGTCTTAACGGCCACACTATAGTAGAGGACAAAAAGGCTTATTACCCACCAGCAACTCCATCCATAATAAAAATAATTAGGAAACCAGGAATTTAAGGGAACATCTACTATAAAAAAGACCATTTATAAAATAACATTAGAAGCATTGCTTTAAAAATCAAGAATGAGACAACAATACTTTTTACCTTATATTTGAACCTGAGTTGAAATTCTTAGTACAATATTATAGAAAAAAAGTATATCAGAGAAGAGTTGGTTAAAATAGCATTAATTGTATGCATTATGATTATTTACATAGAAAAAGAATCTATGGGTTATATAGGGTAGTGTAGTAAGCAGGCTACAAATCAGATGTTTCCCAAAGTCAGTTATATTTCTATATAATGGCAGCAAACCACTAGAAAATATAATTAAGAAGATAGTATTTTCAGTGGTCTCAGGGAACTCCAATTATCTAAGAATAAATCTTTATAATATGTACACAAATCTAAGAGGGAAATTATGAAACATTATTACACAATATTAAAGACTATATAAATTGGTACATCATTTCATAAATAGGAAGATGATATCATAAAGGTGTCAATTCTTCCAAAATGATCTATAACATTGATGCAATTCCTATTAAAAAATACAGAATTGTTTACAGATATTAATAACATCTATCAAAATATTAGGGCCGTGAATAGTTCGGATATTTCTGAAGAAGAATAACGAGTTGGGGAGACTTGCTCTTCCAGATACTGGATTGTTATAAAGCTATACAAGTTAAGATAACTTAGGATTGTTAGAGAGATTATTAAATTGATTAGTGGCATTAAATAAGATGCAGAGATCAACACATGTATGGAACTTTGAAAGTTATAGAGGTGAAGTATATTTTGAGTCTCTACCTCTCATGACATGTAAGTATATAGTCAAGATAGTTAAAAACTCAAATGTTAAAACTTTATAACTATCGGTAGAAAATGCAGACGATTATCTTTTGGATCTTGGGTAGGCTCCATCTTTAAACAAGACGAAACACGGTGACCATAAAATAAAACATTAATAAATCTGACAATATTAAAAGGAAGAACATTGGCTATCAAAAGCTACATTAAAGAAAGTGAAAGTTACAAATCTGCAGAAGATAGTTATGACACCCACACTCTAAAACAATTAGGATCAAGAATATGCAATAAGAAAAACACAAATAACCTACATGGTATTGGGCAGAAGACGACCAGATACTTCAAAGAGAAAGAAACCATAGACCAACAAATGCATGAAGACACGTTTACCTCATTAGGATTAGGAAAACACAAATCAAGACAAAATTGTCACTTTATATGCATCTGATAGACCAGCTTTTTAAAGTTTTTAAAGAGTTGGGAAGATGTGAGTCCCCCTGTGGTGGCCTGAACTGGTGAACCCATTTTGAGAAGCATTGAATTTTTGGCATTATCATCCAAAATGGAAGGTTAATCTATGGGCCAGTAATTTCAATTCAAGCTATGTATGGTTGGCTTACTTTGCTCAAGAACAGTGTTAAAAATGTACTAATACTCTCAGTTTCCTTAAGAAGAAAAAAATGCCTTAAAGCAGGCGCCAGGAGATTCAACTCCTTGTGGAAATTTTGCCAAGATCTCCTAAAGCAGGGGCTCCTGGATGGCTCAGTCGGTTGAGCACCCAGCTTGGGCTCAGGTCGTGATCTCATGGTTTGTGGATTTGAGCCCCACAGGGGGCTCTGTGCTGACGGCTCAGAGCCTGGAGCCTGCTTTGGATCCTGTGTCTTCCTTTCTCTCTGCCCCTCCCCCACTCGTGCTCTGTCTCTCTATCTCCCTCTCTTCTCCCCACTCCGCCCCAAAAATAAACATTTAGAAAAAAGATATCTCCCAAAGCAAGTTTTTTTTTCTTTTTTCCTTTTATTTCACTATTAAAAAATCTTTTTGAATGTTTATTTATTTTTGAGAGAAAGAAAGCGTGAGCAGGGGGAGGGGCAGAGAGAGAAGGGAACAGAAGATCCGAAGCCGGCTCTGCACTGATAGTGGAGAGCATGATGCAGGGCTCAAACTCGAACCTTGAGATCATGACCTGTGCTGAAGTCAGATGCTGAACCGACTGAGCCGCCCAGGTGCCCTAAAAAAATCTTTGTAGTGGATTCTTCAGAGTCCTTGCTGTCATCAGTTAATTCATAAGGGAAAGAGCCGTGAAAGAGTGGTCAATCTCTCACAGTATTTCCTTTTTAAAGCCTGTGGATGCGTTTGCATTATCAAAGCTATAGCAAAATCAGAAATTGCTCTCAGGTTTAGAAAAATTGGAAAAAGTATCTATTGGTTGGATCATTCTTACCACGACAAAGTCTTTTCTCTATTCTTTCACTTTCTCTTCTATTAAAATCCTGAATAATCAGAGCAAATAACCTATTACCTGAAAGCAAACACTCTTAGGTATGAATCTATTATATCCTAAATAATTCAAAACAGTAGGGTTACATGTGTCGGTTTAGAGAATTATAAAATCGTGAAGTGGCTTTTCCTTAAATTTCTACTATACACATGTTTATAACAATATTCTCTTCTGCTTAACACTAAATTAATATACAACCCAAAAAACCGGTCTCTAAATTGCTAGGCTTTTATGTTTTACATGAGGTATGAAAGAATCAGAATTACAAAATATATCTTTTAAGTTAGAATTTGTAGATCTTTAGCTTATATCCTTATATGAAAAGTGGAAGAAATAAATAAAAATGGACAAATAACTTTCAGTGCCATAATCTATAGGGAGCTAAGGGAATACATGGCCCTGCTTTCAATGATCTTAACATTCCTGGACTACAAAAAAAAAAAATGCACACAATTTACTAAATTTTAGAATAAAGCTTAAACATTTTATCAGTTTTAACATGTTTTATTAAATGCAATGTATAAGAATATTTTGATGTTACAAAATAAATTGGTGTAAGAACTTCTATCACAGAGGATAGTTTCAATAATGAATTAATTAGTCATCTAGATTTAGCAAAGAAAGATAATTTTTGTTGTTGTTGTTGTTGCTGTTGCTCTCAGGGGATGGTTCCTGTGGAGATTTACTTATTTATTTACTTAAAATTTATTTATTTATTTATTTTTTAATTTATATCCAAGTTAGTTAGCATAGAGTGCTATAATGATTTCAGGGGTAGATTCCAGTGATTCATCCAGTATGTTTAACACCCAGTGCTCATCCCAACAAGTGTCCTCCCCAATGCCCTTCCCCTTTTATGCCATCCCCCCACCCACGACCCCTCCAGGGGTTGTTCTCTGTGTCTAAGAGCCTCTTCTGTTTTGTCCCCCTCCTTGTTTTCATATTATTTTTGTTTCTCTTCTCTTATGTTCATCTGTTTTGTATCTTAAATTTCTCACATGAGTCAATCATATGATATTTGTCTAACAGAGAATTTATGAAAAAGTCATAGATGGGGCTAGTTTAGGGACTTGGTTCAAAGGTTCAATTGATGTCGGAAGGGTCTGACTGTGTACACTTTGCTTTCTCTGGGTTGGTTTCATTTCAGGCTTTTCATGGTGGTCTCTGGCATCTTTAGTCGTGTCAGCACAATACAGAATCCAAGTTAGTCTCTATCCCAGGTTTAGGGGATTCCCGACCCAGCTCTTGCCTGCCACCCACCAGCTCTGCAGGAAGCCATGGGATGACCTCTGGGGAAAGAGGGGGAGGACAGGCTTTGAGTCCTGGCTGGGATGCAGGTCAGGCCGTGGGCATCATTAAATCCATAACTTTTATTGTTTAGACAATGGCATATCAACCTCCCTTTGAATTCTTACTCTGAGTCTTTCAAATGTTAGGGGCAGGCCAGGTATAGGCAATGTAGAAATTTTATTTTTCAACCTGAGAGCAGGAAGAAGTCATTTGAAGGAGTTTAGGCAGGAAAGGAACAAGATATGATTTAGATTTTTTTTAATGGTATTGCTGTGCTATGAGCGGCATAAAATCAGCCACACGTATTTAATGTACACCCCTGATCCATTTGACATGCTGATGAAACCATTATCACCATCAAAAAAAAAAAAAAAAAAGAAAATGAAAAAAAACCACTGATAACTTTTACTTAGAATATATAGGACTCTACAGTTCAGTAACAATAAGACAAACAGTTCAATTAAAAATGGGACAAAAGACCCTCCAAAACCAAGAGGATGCGGTACACACTGTATGTTAGCCGATTTGGCAATAAATTATATTAAAAAATAATAAAATGATTAAGACAAAAAAATGGGACAAAAGATTTGAACAGTCGCTTCACCAAAGAAGATATACAAATAGTAGAGAAGCATATGAATAGGGTCTCAACATCATTTGTCATTAGGAAGATGCAGATTTGTATTTGAAAAGGTCACTCAGGCTCCAGTATAGGGAAAGAACAGGAGATCAGGTGCGGCTGCAAGAAGGACAGTCGAGAGGCTGTTGCCACAGGACTAGTAAAAGACAGCGGCTGGTTGAATTAAGATGGTGGTTGTAGAGACAGTGGGTGGATGACAATGGGACAAATATTCAGGGAGCAAAATAGATAGGGCTTCACACTGATTTTGATTTTAGAGAATCGAGTGTTAGAAATGATTCCAGGTTTTCTGACTCGCGCAGTCGGGTGTGATGGTGCCATTCACAAACATGCTGAAAACTGGAGAAAGACCAGGTATGGGTAAAGATTAAATATTTGTTAAATGAGCACTTTTGAGGCATCTTTGAGACCTCAAAGTAGGGAGCAGGGATTGCCACATCAGATTCCCCTGTTCTGTCCCCTTGAAATGGAGGGAGACTGTCATATGTGGTCTACACTAAGGAAAGCAGGAAGAACTTCTGGAGGAAGAGGAGTTTCAGAGACCTTCTTTAAATACTCAGAACTCTTGAGGGGCTTTGCTATTTGGGGGGGTACCCTGAATTGGAACAAGCAAGCCAAAGGTCCTCTAATTTCTATGGTTCCTCCAATTCCGGTCCTACTCCCAGTGCTGATCCCCGGTTTACACACAGATTATATTCATGTGGATGTGGCCCTAGGAAATCAAAAGGTCTTACAGTGCAGGTCATTCAAAATCTTACTAAATGACCTTATGTTCAGTTTTTCCGCATGGATTCTATAATCTGTCGAAGAAGGGGAAAAAGCATTCTTTCCTTTATTTTGTTCCTCATTAGTGAATCCTCACCATACTCTGCCTTAGATCCCTTTTCCATCTCAGTCTGGTTCTCGGAGTCTTGGAAAGGACAATGGATCTTTAAATTCACTCAGTTTGTGCTGGGAAGAGGCCAAAATTAGTTAGTGTCCCATTGATACTCAGTCGGAGTAGCCTTCTAGTTGTATAATCTAGGGAAGGCATTCACACCTCCTCCTCCTCTTCTTTTCCTAGTTTGGCACATTCTGGCTTGTATTTTGCTCTCCCTGCAAATATGAGAGAAAATAAAAGACACTATTCAGCCTTCTTTGTCTGAAAAGTCTGGCAGTTCAGTGGTTTTCTTTAAAGGGGGTCCTCATTTGTAACCAGCTTTGCCATTAACGGAAATCAATCTGAATGTCCTATTGTGCATCCTTTTTCTTTCTGCACAGCCTGAACTTGCCTTTGCCAAGAGTTCGAGCTGAACCTGAAAGACCCTCTCTCATTTTCCCGTTCCCTGCCTCCAGCCCCATTGACTCCCAACACAGCTTTCTCAGGGAGAAGGGCTGTAGAGAGCGAATAGGGAGGAACTCGACCTACTCTGCTAACCCAGTGGCCTGAGCCAATCGCAAAGCGGATTGGAACCTCATTTGAGCCCCCCCTTCCCACCCCCTCCCCCTGGCAACAGACTCCTGTAAAGGGGGACACTGGAAGGGTGTGTTTGCAATTCAAATCCTTGGCTTCCTGCCTGCCTCTTTTCCAAATAAGAAGGCAGGAGCTGCTGTGAGGTGCAAAGGGGTCTTCTGAACTGCAGTGGCGATAAGATCCGCAGATCCTCCCTCCTGTCTCTTTTATCTGTCTTCAAAGCGAAAGGAAAGGGCAAGGATGGTGGAGGCTTTCTGTGCTACCTGGAAGCTGACAGACAGCCAGAACTTTGATGAGTACATGAAGGCTCTAGGTAGGTAAAAATAAGATGTGCTGTTCTCTTCTTAACCTGAAGCTTCATTAGTGCCAATTCCTTTTTTCACCCATTAGATTGCCAAGCGACAAAGACAGATCATGTTGTCATAATTGAAGCTAGGCTATGCATTTACCACTGAAGGGATTTTTAATGTGGTGTTTGCCTGCTTTCTTGCCCAGGGCTAAATAAAAATGCATTTGGTAGTCTGGGGAGGCTGTGAAGCTTCTATGCCATTTTGTTTTCAGCATCCACTTATCATTTGTGCATCCAATTAAGCATCCGCATATTATAGCTCATCAGTAGTCGTATTGCATGATTAATGGGCTAAACATATCCTAATGAAACTTACACTCAAGGGCCTGGATTCCAGAATAGGAAAGCAGATTCCTGCTATGTGAGTTATTTTGGAAGTTGCTGCTAACTGTATTGCTCTTTTAGGTGTGGGTTTTGCCACCAGGCAGGTGGGAAATGTGACTAAACCAACAGTGATTGTCAGTCAGGAGGGGGACAAAGTGGTGATCAGGACTCAAAGCACCTTCAAGAACACAGAGATTAGTTTCCATCTGGGAGAAGAGTTTGATGAAACCACTGCAGACGACAGAAACTGTAAGGTAAGGAGTCTCTCCTTCTCCGGGGTGGGGTGTTTAGATGATGGGAAGTAGAGAATGTTCTCAGCATTTCAATTCAGAGAGGACACAGCCCAGGTTAATTTTGCATTCCAGTGCACATTTGTGGGTACTGGCTATAGCTCAAATCTCAAAATCTATCTGTCTCTTATTCTACATTTTTCTTTTCATATTTGTATTTCAGAAAGTAAGAGTGTTCATTTAAAATAAAGATTGCATTTTGCTTAATGTTGCTGATTGCCTCAGATTGATGAAATAGTTTGCCTCATCTTAAGGCTTTGTTTAAAAGAGTAGAGTGACGAACTAGACTGAGAGTACTTTTTGAGGACTTTTATTTCTAACATATGAAGTTTTTGCATCTAGACGTACACACTTCAATCAAATTATGAATAATAAGTATACTATCATAATGACTCTAGAAGCCACAGAGGATATGGTACTAACATGATAATTAGTTGATCGCCATTCATTCAATTCTATCACTCCTTCAAAAGCCACTTCACTTGACTTTCACTGGAGAAATCTAATCTGTACCTTTTGATATGTCCTGCATTTTGTTGTTGGTCTCAGTCTGTTGTTAGCCTGGATGGGGACAAACTTGTTCATGTACAGAAATGGGATGGCAAAGAAACAAATTTCGTAAGAGAAATTAAGGATGGCAAAATGGTTATGGTAAGTAAAGGCAATTCTCCCTTTGTTTCTTCTTGCTTTTCACTCCCCGCTCCTAGTCCCCCTCCCCTTCTCTCTCTCTCCCTTCTTTAATACCAGTAAGTCTCCAGCAAGCTTCTTTGACCATATGTACAACAGAAGACATAAAATTGTCCTGGTTAATTGTATCCTCAGCTCTGCTTTTTTAATTACAGGGAAAAAAAAGAAAAATTCTATGCAAACGTGGTTTTCAGAAGTTGCCATTAATTTAGCTAAATTGTGTCAAAGAAAGAATTTCTGTAGTATCACCGTGAATGTCTAAACCTCAAATGAAATCTAAATATAAAAGTATTCATGGAAATATATGAATAAGAGCGATAAATTACTATAAGAATATCAAGTTTACTGAATATCCAAAACATTACTGTATAGCTACTGAAGTAAATAAGAGATCTTGACATTTTTTTATATTTTAGTTTATGAAAGTTCCATAAGCTCAGTGCAGATAATTTAGAATGTAACAGAAAAGTGTAGTTTCTCCTTAGAGGGAACCATTTTGATGTTACTTCCTTCCAGTCTTTCTTTTGATGCATCAAGTGCCTTGTAAACATTCCCATTCAATACTGGTAGTCATGGAAAAAGTATAAAATATAAAATTAAAAAAAATCTCTAATGATGGAGTAGCATCATAAACTGGGAAAAATATTATGCATTAATCTAACATCCTAGACACGTTTTTGTGAACTGAGTAATGGTATTTTGGTGACATTGAAATAGTCAACATATCATTTTGGGGTTTTTTGCCGGGTGGGTGGGGTGGGTATTGCTTTACATATTCCTTCTAAGATAATAGAGAAAGGGCGGTTTTGTTTTTGTGATTTAAGGAAATTGCTGGGTTTTTTCCTCTTCCCTTCAACTGTTGCAATCGGGGCTGTTCTGGATTGAGACACAGGGCTTACATTATTCATACTTCTTTTCATGGGGTGGGGAACAGAGGGACAGTTTTCCTCTTTTGGTCATGAATATTTGCCCACATATTTCTGCAGTGATCATCAAAAGAAAGGATTTATTTACAAAAGATTCAGTCTGAGCTTCTCCTTGATGCTTTTATTCCATTTCACCCCCTGAATATGGAAAAGTGGATAGCTCTCATGGCATGTATGACTGGCTGATCAGGCAAGACTGAGTTCAAGAAAAGGAGATTAAAGCAATGAATGACAAGGACATGCTATACTCTTGAAAATCAGGTCAATCCATGTAAATAACACACACAAAAAACCTCCTAGGTTTTGTAAAGAGACTTTACAGAAATCCTTCCAGTCCGATTTGACTTGAGAGTCCATGTGCCATGTTCCATCCACCCAGGCACCTACATTCACATCAGCTAAAGTATGACAACCAAAGCAACGAGAACATTTGTTCAGTTACTTTTCCTGATGACTTTGACACAAGTCATTCCAAATACCATTTACCCAAATGATTTGGGTTTTCTAAAAATTCTTCAAAATTTAGGTGATGAAAACCTTCTATAAATTCCATTCACTTTTAAAGCAGACAGCTAGATTACCCTGATAATTGAAGGCAAAAGGAATTCTTTTGACCCGAATCTACCTAGTTAATCTGTTTTTTTTTGGTTCACTTTCCTTTTAAAGACATGAAATATGTATACATGTTATTATTCACTCAGTAAATCAAGTTCCTTTTTAAGAAAGGAAGAGCTTATGAAGCATTTAATGCTTGTCAATGACATTCGTTTGCATAACATGTAAATTATAGATTACAATCTTTAGAAATTTCAGCTACTGATATTCTTGTATAAAAAGATTTGATCATCTTTTGCATCTTTCAGACGCTTACTTTTGGTGACGTGGTTGCTGTTCGCCATTATGAGAAGGCATAGAAAGGTTCTCGACCTGGAGTTCGAAAAGCTCTACGGTTTTTCTGTTTACTCAAGTCTCAGCGTTATCCTGCCATTACAGCATGGGCGATCACTAATTAAAGGTTATCTTTGTTGTGGAGGTGGAAAATGGTGCTTTAAAAATTGGTTTTAAAATGTTTTACTGCAAATAGCCCAATTTCGATCCGCAGGTTTATCATGTTTTATGATTCACATTAAAGTGTGAAGCCACATTTTAAAAATAAGGAAGAAATACATTTTATAATTTCCATTGAAATGTAAATCAGATTATAATAAAAATCATATACCCATGAGAAATTTTGCTGTTGTTTTTAATATCACTAATCTGGCTGGGAATTATACATTCAGTTTTAGACAAATAGCCTGTCTTACTGTATGAAGTAAAGCTAGAAAAGTCCTAACCTTTTAAAAATATTACTAACAAAGTGCTAACTTTGTTTAAAATATTAATTAAAAAGAAATAAATAGAAGCCTGGGGAAAAGTGGAAATGCCACAGTTTTGGTTGAGACTTCCATAGAGAATCTGTGACAATCAGAAACAGTCTGATGGAGCAAAATGATATACATGAAAATGTCTTATTAAAAAGTAAATATAGTCAAAATATCGCACAATCAGAATGTCATATAACTCAAGTTTCTTATTAAAAAGTAAACAGGAAAAAAACAACAAATTCTACCCTGGATTATAAAGATGTGTCTCCAAACAAATACATCGAGCTGAATTAAGTCAGTAAGAGTGCTAAAATGGAGTGCATAGAATATGCACTACGGCTTTCAAATTCCTTTGTGTGTGTGTGTGTGCGCGTGCTGCAATTGTTGGAAGTGAGTTGACCAAGGGAAAGCAAATACCTATTTGTAACTGGCTAGTGTCTGCCTCTGTTAAGTAGAAACAGACAAATGTTATTTTGTATTTTATCATTTATTAAACCCATTTTATTCATTTTCCCAAGCCAACAAGAAACAGGTAAGGCAGATATTGTTATTTTTACTTTACTGATGAGGAAATTATCAGGTTTACATGTCCACCGTTCTCATGATCAGTGAATAATACTGAGAACTGCAAACCTTGTGATTTTCCCTTTCATTCATTGTCAAAAATTGGCATTAGAGCTTAATTTCTCTTCGGGGGTGGGGGGAAGCACAAGATTTTAGTTTTCCTGATCACTACCTAGGAAATCTTTCCTCTGTTAGCCTCTGGGACGCAAATGGGGTAAATGTTTTTCAGGAAAAGTATGCAATATTCATTTTTAATCAACCAGGTGTTTTCGGTAAATTTCTGTAAGTTAATTCAAGGCCCAATTAACTTACAGAGATAAGCATGAGGGGAACTTACTTGAACCTACAAAATTCACCATAATGAAACTATTGTCTGACTATTGCATCCCTTTAACCACTATAATAAAGAGGAAAGGAAACGAAAGTGCAGCTATAGGATTTAACATTTGAATACAATTATTACTGAATGCCAGGATAAGATTGTCTGACTGAGATGACCATTCCTAAAACCAGAGTCTCTACCTTCGTCTTTAAAAGCATGAAACAGAACGTTGAGGGAGTGTTTGCTCCCAATTGTTCGGCCGGCCTTCATCTTTGCTTCTGTTGGAAGACTGCTTTCTCTTGACGATTCCAGCCTCTGCTCCAGTAGAAGCACGGGTTCTGGGCTCTCTGTTCTTAAGGATACAAGGCCAAGGATGGGCATTCAGCTTCAGCTCACTATAATTAGGTCAAATGACATCCTGCTGGCATTTATTTCCATAAAAACTGTCTTCCCGAGTGAAGAATGGTAAGCAAGCATTCGGGGTGGCCTAAATGAAACAAAATTACAACTACAATTACAAAGATCAAAGGTCGCAGGGGTGGACCAAATATATTTTTCCCCGGCGATAAATAACAAATATTTTTTGCCTCCTAAATGTTCACAGGGTAGTTGCAAATCATTTTTCTTTGGGCAATATTCTAGCTCATATAGTGATCTGCCAAGAGTACTAACTTTCCTGGCTTGTCCTTTTCGGTTTTGTTTTTAACATATTTAATAGAAAAGGGAAAATTACCAAGCCCAAAGGCAATTTGACCAACAGGCCCTGGAGGGATGTTTGTGAAATCCCAAGGTCTTAAAGTTGCAAACTTGACTAAAAGCTGTCTTGTGAAATCCACACTTGGACCCCTGCTGATGAGTAAGGAGCAGTTTCCACCCTGTCACTGTGTTCTTTCACCCAGAGACACACCCTCACAACAAATGACTCCTCCATCTGGACCACGAGGACCTGTAAATTCAAGTCCAAGGTTAAGGTAAAAACCTAGAGATGTTGAGGCACTGTAGCTTTGCACTTAAAGTAGGTATTAGGTATAAAGGAAAACAAAAGAAAGCTGAGGAATTAGAAGGGAGAATGATGTTTCTATCCATTGTCTTCTAACGAATTGAAGCATTTTTTAGGTTTCAATAGGAGCTGGAGGTATTTTATGCTTACTTACTAAGGATTGTTTCACAATCAATTCACTTCCAGCAAAGTTTATTGGAAATTGGGGGAGAAGAGCTAAAATTGCTATTTTTACACTTAAAAAAATCCTTTTCCTATCATTCAAAATGTTTGGGCTAGAAACACACAAGTTATTGTGCTGCCCTTAAAGTTATTCTCTCTCGTCCGTTCACCATTTTTTCCCCTCCCCAATTTCCTCCATACTTTTGAGGTTGTGGACTGACAAATTCCAAAGTCCGTTCTGTCCACCATTAGAAAGCATGTTTTGAATTATCCTAGAACGGAGGCAGGACTTACCACTCTGGCAGTACATGAAACAAAATGGAGCCACCTTAATTCCTATTTCAAAGCTCCTTTCATGTGGCACTTTCCCATTAAATTACACAGGGTTCAGGGTAAAGTTTCCTCTGGTGGGAAACAAATACACTTTATGACCTCTTTTATGAGGTTAGTCATTCTGCAGGGTATTTTCTTCTCCCAAGGAATTCCACGCCCTACAAATTTCAACTATATGCATCTTTACCTTAAAGAGGCTAGGATCCTCAGAAATGGTAAGAGAAGGAACACAGAACCTGAAACAATTTGGCGATCTTGGCCCCATTGTCAGATAAGTGTCCTTAAACATTCCTTAGAAGAGTAAAAGCAACTGGCTCTTTTACGCTTTTCATGTGTCTCTGGCCTGCCTAAGGCACAGTTCTGAGATTTTCTAATTCGGGTGTAAACAAACGAAAACCCTGAACAACTTAAAAACTAAGACCCCTGTGTCTTTTTTAAAAACATGTTTTAAATGTTTATTTATTTTTGAGAGAGAGAGGGAGACAGAGTGTGAGCAGGGGAGGGGCTGAGAGAGAGGGAGACACAGAATCCGAAGCAGGCTCCAGGCTCCGAGCTGTCAGCACAGAGCCCCATGCTAGCTCAAACCCACCAACCCTGAGATCATGACCTGAGCGGACGTCAGATCTCAACCGACTGAGCCACCCAAGAGCCCCTAAAATCCTGTGTCTTTGACCATTGGTTCTCAAACATCCTCATCAATTTAGCATCACCTGGAGGGCTATTAAAAACAATTGCTGGACCACTCTTACTCTCCTTCCTGAGTTCCTGAGATAATTGGTCGGGGATAGGACCTGGTAATTTTCATTTCTTACTAAAATTCCCAGGTAGTGCAGATGCTGCTAGTCTAGGGACCGCCCTTTGAGATACACTGTGCTATACAACTTCTGCTGCCTTCCTCCAAATGAGGTACTTCAAGGTTCTCTGCGTGTCTTCTGCAGGGGAGCCCGGTCTGTTTGAGGCCAGGTGGCATTTAGGGAAAACGATCTGCTCGAAGTTTGCCCAAGCACATTCCTTCCAGGCCAGTCACTGACGCGAAGGCATAAGAAGGCATATAATCGCTAGACAGTTGCTGAAGGTCAAACGAACTGACCCTTTGCGGAATCTGCCCTCGCACGTGACTGCAGGGCGTCTACACCCTCACCCTTTTTCTGCCTTCTCTCCACCCCCGGGCCAGACAGACTCAGTGTCCCAGGCCCCTAGCTTCGACCCGTGATGGCGCTGCTGGGCGCGCTCGTCTGTTGCCTGTTGGTCGCCTGGCGTGGCAGTCCCGGGCTCGGGCTGCCCCTGGCGCCCGAGAGTCCCGCTCCGGCGGTGGGTGAGTCCGCGACCCTTTCCCTCCTGGGAACTACCCGGGAACGCCGGGCCAAAGCGCCCGCGCCAAGTCTGGGAAAGTGCGTGGGGGCAGCAGCGCGCCGCGGCCAAGGCTCGCGGGAGTGGGGCCCGCGACGCGCCGGGCGCAGGCGGGGCGGGGGCGACCGCGGGACGACAGCGCCAGGCGGCCGGCGGGAGGTCCGGGTGGGCTGGAGAAGGCGCCCTCGGCCAGTGGGGGCGCTGCAAGGGCTGCGGCGGCCAGAGTCCTTCGCGCGTTTGCTCCGGGGGAAGGAAGGAAATGCGCGCGTCTGGAGCAAAACCGAAGCTAGAAGTTGGATGTCCCGCGTTCCCACGGCCCCGAATCTGCTCAGAGCACCGGGAGCTGCGGAGTTTCCTCTTCCCCGTAAGGGTGTACGTTTCAGTGGAACTCCCAGTATCTTCTGTTCTGCTCGCCGGGTTTGTTGGCCTTTTCTTCTTACTCCTCCAGCCAGAGTCTCGGTACTACCCACCTCTTGTCTACGTTAGAACTCGTGGGGCCTTTATTTCACTTTACCTGGATGTTACCGGGCTCTCTGTGGGCGGGATCAATTTTAGTCCTTTAAATTGCGTTTAAGGCTTTAATGCAATACCTGTTGTGACCCGCCTGGGACCAGCAGCATCAGCGTCACCCAAACTTCTTAGAAACGCAGGTTTTCAGCCCACCCCAGCCCTATGGAATATGAAACTCACAATTGGGACCCAACAACCTGTTTAACAAATTTTAGATTTTAGGGTGCTTTTGAGCCTTCAGTTTCAAAGGTCAAGGTAACCCCACCTGCCTGACACCCTTTGAAAAGAATTGTTCTGTTCTTTAGAGGGGGAAATTTTGATAGGTGGGATTCTGTTCTGTGTTTGGGGACTTAGCTGCCTCTGAAATTTAGCAAGCACAGTGCTTGGAGCTGCTCTCTGACGCTCTTGCTCTGGAACTGCTCTGAAAAAATACCTCCTTTTTGTGTGAGAGCCAAGTGCTAGTGACTCAGCTGTCAGGTTGAAAGCACGAACTGTGAATCTGATTTCTTAACTGTCAGTCATAACGAGAAATTAACCCCAAATACTTGTGCATGCCGGTTTTTGCTTTTATTAAAACGTGTGTTGTTTTCCTTTAATTAGGTGACTGTTTAGGATTTTGAGATAAAATGTCCCAGGTTGCTACCCATTGGGAGTACCCATTGGCAAATTCACTGTTTGGTTTTAAGGATCCGATTGCTTAAGGCCTCCACAACAGCTTTCTGGTGTCTAGGGCAGCTCCACTTGCACCTCCCTGTTTTGATATGGAAGCTACTAGGCTGAGTCACTTAGGGAGGGCGAAGGGATGGGGTTCAGAGACTTGCAAAAGTATTGACTCAGCAGTTTCTGCTTGGATATATTATTTTACATGTTTTCTACTTGATGTGATTTCTCTCCTCCTGACTGCATCCCAAAATGCTTCCTTTATAACACCCACCGTGAGTGGCCTGTGCTTAATTGGTGTGTGTGCGTGTGTGTAAATTCCCAGTCACAGCTTTCTGTTCTGTCAAGTCCCAGTGGTCAGAGGACAACCACCTCGGAGACTTCATCTGGGTGTGTTTCTCCACAACTCTGTTTAGAGTTAGTAGGTTAGGGCTTGTAGGGCTATTTTGTAGGAACTGGCGTTATAAAGAAACAAAAATACCTATTTTAAACAGTAACCGTGTGTCCAAACATCTGATTTATGGTTTAGAAGGTTTTTTAGGATAAATTATAATTTTTTGAACTAAACTATAAGTTTTTTGGCATAATGTTGAGCATTTATCTAGGTATATTAACAACACACATGTGTATACACATTACATTTGTGGAAATCTTAAAGATTAT
Source organism: Paguma larvata (assembly GCA_030068075.1). Classification (NCBI taxonomy): domain Eukaryota; kingdom Metazoa; phylum Chordata; class Mammalia; order Carnivora; family Viverridae; genus Paguma; species Paguma larvata. The sequence continues at coordinate 108,126,173 of CM057829.1, forward strand.
CTGCAGAACAAGAAAGAAGTCACTGCGTGGTTAAAGGAACTTTGGACTGCACATCAGAGAGTCTGTAGTGGAGTGTGGGCTCCGCCACAGGCCAGGTCCGTGGCCTTGGAGACAACACACACACACACACACACACACACACACACACAGAGGACTTTATGTATAATTTCAATAGAAGCGGGAGGTTAGGCCTCCAGAGGTTCATTAGTCATAAATCCCAGGTTAAGAACCTGTCAGAACTCCTCTTGGCTTCTATATAAAGACTTTCTTCAGTGCATCTAAATAATTACCCCCTCGCTTATCTGTATCTGGCGGTGCGAGGTAATGGAAAGAGCGCTAGACTGGAAGTCTGGAGAGACTGGTTCTAGTTCAGCTCTCATTATTGAGTCACCATGTGATCTTGAGGAAATCCCGAAATCGTACTGTGCCTATTTAACGAATGATAACTGAGGGCCCACTATAGGTCAGACTCGTTCTAGATGGTAAGGACATAGAAATCTAGGTACTGAAGATATATTCTTAATGTGTTTCCAGTTTTGGTTTATAAAATTTTAGCATACTTCTTATCTCTTCTCTTTTAATTTTCACAGTATCTCATGTAGGTGTTGTTATCTATTTTACATGAGGCAAGTGACATAGAAGGACAGTTGAATGTGAGCACACATAGAGGCAAGTGATACAGTGGTTAAGAGCAACATGGAATCCGGAGTCAGACTTCCTGAATCCCTATCTTGACTCTGTTGTGTATGACACATGTCACTTGGACTTCATCACCGTGTGCTGCAGTTCCTTATCTTTAAGATGAAAGAAATGATGAGTTCATACATGTAATTACAACATAAAAAACAGTACTAAACTTACAGTAAGCACCTGATAAACTTTAAGTATTACTTGGAAATGAGGAAGTTCAATCTCAAATTCAAGCTTGGGGTTACAAAATAATAACAGTATAACTAACTTTTTTTAAAGTTTATTTATTTTTGAGAGAGAGAGAGATAGAGCATGAGTGGGGGAGGGGCAGAGAAGGAGAGAGGGAGACATGGAATCTGAAGTAGGCTACAGGCTCTGAGCTGTCAGCACAGAGCCCGACACGGAGCTCGAACTCATCATGAGATCATGACCTGAGCTGAAGTTGGGTGCTTACCCAGCTGAGCCACCCCCGGCGCCCCTTCAAAATATTAACAGTGCAACTAACATTGACTTTACTGGATGCCAGATATCTTCTGAGAGCTTTGCTTCTACCAAGTCACTTAACCCTCATACAGACGACAGTAATATCCTTCCCATTTTGCAGATAAGACAAGCCAGGATGACGGAGCTAGATTAGTAAGTAGAGCTTGGACTTGAAGTCAGATAGTCTGATTCTGGAGTTCCTACTCTTAACCACAACAATATACTGTTCTGCATATAGTTTATTATACCTTAACATTCTACAAATCATTAAAAAATGTTTAAATAAAATTGAGATGCACTATATATTTATACCTCAAGGAAGGACAACGTCCTGGGTGATTCTGAGCTCTTGGTCAACTTCACTTTGTGCGTTGGATAAAGTACGTCTGAGTTAGAAATGGAAGTTGGAGTATTTTCTGCATTAAAGAATAAAATAAATTACTCTGGGCACGTATTTTCAAATGGGCATGGAATATGAAATAATTGATTATAAAGACTATTTTACGTCTACTTTCTTCTGGCTCTTTTGTCTACCATGTCTTAGCTGTGAACTTAAATATGTTATAAAATTATAATAACGTGGAGAAAAAATAACCCAACTATAACTTACCTTTTCCACACTGACAAATGAACAGTTTTCAGTTTCTCACTTTATTATCCTAGCTTTGGGTTCTATTCAGGTGTCTGCTCACATACATACTTAGCTTTTATCATCTTTGTATAGATAGATAAAAGTTTGCATTCTACTTGTTTGCTCCATGTTTCTGGTGTAGTGTATGTTGCTATGTCATTTCTGATGTGTTTCTGATATAAATTAGTCATAATCAGGGTAAACTCAAAATCTAAAGTGTGAAAAAGCCTCAGTATGAAAATAATTTATTAATTGCATATGAGAAGGCCCCAAAATCATGGATGAATGTAAATTATGTATAAGCAAACTGGAGGGCCTCTCAAAGTGGGACTCAGATTCTGACTGTGCCATTTATCAGCTGTGTATATCTGAACAAATTTCCTAATTGACCCAGCTTTCATTTCTCCCCTCTAAAATGAGAACAAGTGATTCCTACTTCAAGAGAGCGGTTTTGAGAATAAAATGACATAGTATCTTTAGTTTCCTTATTATAATGCCTGGCACAAATGCTTAATGAAGAGAGGTAGTACTCTGATTATTATTCCTAGTATTTCCTTCAGTGAAAGAACCTTTCCTATGCTATCAGACGGGTTCCTCGTTTCTCTCTGAAAACCTAATGGAAGCATCCTCTTTAACAAATGCTTCCCTTAACATTATTAACATTCAATACAAGTGTGTGCTAGAAGATATTCCTATATTTAGTAGCTTTTAAGAGCTTCTGGCCATTCCTACTTTTGGCTTAAAGCTAGTATTAAACATTTATACTCTTTTTTTCCATTAATGTTGAGAGGCCAGGTTTTACAAGACATTAGGAGTGAGATGTAGTTCCTGGTTCTGCAGTCTATTCGCTCTGTAAAAACAGACCACATCATGTTTCTCTGTCAGTTTTTCCACACAAGAAAGCACATAAATAAATTCTAAAATCATAAATTCTCAAGGAAGGAAACATACTGTTAAGACACAATATTATTATTGACCTTTCTCAAGGATGTCTCCCTTCATTGCATTATGCAATTTACGTTTGTTACGTAGTCTTTTTAGTGAGCTCATCAGCTGTGACCCATGTAAATAGCAAATTTTGGTAAATTCTTCCCATATCTTGGGGATCCTCATCTTCTGGCAGGAAGGTATGTATTCACTTTCAGGGCAAATGAACATTTAAATTACTAGGGTTTTACTCCATCACAGGGAGGAGTGACTCTCTCCAGTCTTACTGTAACTATGTGTATGGGAATGCCTAAAGGGCAGTAGATTTAACCCCATTTCTTTTCTAACCAACAGGACAGTTTTGGCATGTGACTGATTTACACTTAGACCCTTCTTATCACATCACAGACGACCGCACCAGGGTGTGCGCTTCATCGAAGGGCGCGAATGCCTCCAATCCTGGTCCTTTTGGAGATGTTCTGTGTGACTCTCCCTATTACCTTATTTTATCAGCGTTTGATTTTATTAAAAATTCAGGACAAGAAGTATCTTTCATGATATGGACAGGGTAAGTGATTATATAAATACTGTTAGTCACTCAATACTTATCTGCAGTGTCCTAGGCGTCATTAGAATGCTGAATTCCTATGAAAATTAATTAGGGGTGTTTTTTTGTTGTTGTTTTTTTGTCTTTTTGTGAGAGAGAGGGCACCAGTGGGCATGGGGCAGAGGCAGAGAATCCCAGGAGGGGCAGAGAGAGAGAGAGAAGCGGGGTTCATTTGAAGTGGGAGTTGAGCTCACCCCATGTCGGACTTGAACTCACGAACTGGGAGATATGACCTGAACTGAAGCCAGATGTTTAACAACTGAGCCACCCTGGTGCTCCTAATTAGGTTTAAGTTAAGAGTTATTTGGGTTTTAAAAATACTGGGTCAGATTAATCATTAGATTATTAGAGATAAGGGAGATTTTAGAAGTCTCAGCATTTTAATTTTTTTTTAGAATACAGGCTCTAGAAAAATGTCAATGTTAGCTAAGAGACGATGACTCCACAAACAGCACACTTATATTTTGAGGGGTTTGTTTATGTGATATTAGGTCTTGATTAAATAATGAAATACAAAAGCCCACAATGGGAGTTAACCTGAGATAGCAATTTTGTAAACATTACCTTCTGGTGGCATAATTAATTAATTCCACCTGTCACGACAAAGTGACGAGATTTGTATTTCTGTGCCTGCAGTAATGACCGGTGCTATTTAACTAGTTTTTACATTGTACTCATTTAATCTTTGCATTTGATATTATTATTCCCATTTTACAGATGAAGAAATGAAGGCTGGGCATTGAAGTAACTTGTTCAAAAGCACACAGATAGTAAATGGCAAAGCTGGAATTTGAATCCAGGCATTTTTAGCTCTGGAATCTGTGTTTTAATTGCTAAACTATTTGCCTCTCATCAATCTTCAGTCCAGCAGTGTAATTGGCCGAGATTTCCTGCTTATCTTTTGTATCACACAAAGTTTTTAAAATAGGATTTTCTGTTGTAGAAAGGTAAATGAAGAGTAGTTTATCAGTTCTTTCAACAATCATCTGTTGTTTTATTGTGGAAGTTACAACAAAGCATCATGCGTGTCTAGGGACTTCTTTCAGAAATTGATTTTGCGCTCTGATTCTGTCTCCTTTTCAGGGATAGCCCGCCTCACGTTCCTGTACATGAACTCTCAACAGACGCAGTCATAAATGTGATTGCTAATATGACAACCACCATCCAGAATGTCTTTCCAAATCTCCAGGTTTTCCCTGCACTGGGTAATCATGACTATTGGCCAAAGGTAAATTTGATTTAAACTTCCAAAAATGTCGAAAGGAATTTTCCCATTGGTAATGTGAAAGTTCTGACAATAACCAGCTGATAGTAGGGCATGGGAGATGGGAGCGAGGCTCATGGAGGTGGAGTGCGCTCTTAATAACCACCGAAGAAGGGGAGATGAGTGCTTTGGGGACTTTAAAGTGACTCACGAATCCATAAAAAGATATGTCCACAGTGAGTTTTGGAAGCAAATTGCCTAGTATGAAGATTATTGATTCTTGTTTTCCTTCATAATCTTCCTCAATTTCTACTTTCTTTGAATAATTGTGCTATTCATTCACATTTCTTTGATAAAGGTTGGCAAGGAAGGTTGATATTGACAAATGTTTACATTTTTCAGAACTTTTCTTAGGCAGACAAAGCTCTCCAGACTCTGATCTAAGCTAGATTATGATTAAAAACAAACACATGGCAAACTTTCATAAGAACCAAAGAGGGAGGTTCCCATTCAGGTCCAGTTTATCTAATTAAGATACAATTCAAGACAGCGATTGTGTTCAGAATATTTAATGAGTGATGAGGCCAGGCCTTAAGCTATCAGTGTGGCCATTTGTTAAGCAGCCTGTGCATAACGGGTGGATACTAGCCCTGGCTACAGGGTCCTGTTATATTAGTGTAGAATCTTAGATATGTACAGATTCAAGAGATCTCAGAGATTATGTTTTAGTCCAGGACTTGGAAAACTATGACCTGTGTCCAAATTTGGCCTACCACTTGTTTTTGTTAATAAAGTTTTATTGGAACACAGCCATGGCTATTCTTTCTGTATTGCCTGTGGCTGATTTCTGATTTTGCACTAGAACAGCAGAGTAGAATTGTGGCAAGAGAGACTGCATGGCCCCAAAGCTTAAAATATTTACTATTTGGCCTTTATAAGAAAAGTTTGCTGACCCTTAGTCTAGATCAACTCTTCATTTTATAGATGAGAAAACTGAGGCCCCAAAATGTCAAGGTGTTTGTTCAAGTGCTCACAATTGTGTACTCGTAGAGCCCACATCCTGGATCTTTTGTGTTCAATTAGACTAACATTCTTTCATACATCCCTTGTTCTTGCCAGATTAATATACTCAGTATTCCGGAACTCAATACTTAACTTTCATGCCTCTCTGTCTAGATTTTTCTTCTTGCTTAGAATATCTTTTCCATCTCACGTCACAAGAATGCTTCATGGGCATTTTGATCACCTAAATACAAGGATTTTGAGATGTTATCCTCTAGGATGAACTTGTTTCAAGTAGTTTTTTGACACTGGCCTCCAGGCTTGAGATGAACAATATGTTAGTCTTTGTGAGTCATCCTCTAAACTGTGGTCAGGTTTGTTACTGTTGAGATGTTAGACCACATAGGGTAGACGCTTGGGGATGAACAATCTCTAGAAGCCAGAAGCTACCCACATTGTTTTTCATATGTTTTAGGTGACAGGCAGATTGACATAGTGGAGAATATGTGGGGTTTAGAGTCATAGTCACTAGAATATGAAGCCGCATCCTGCCCTGCTCCTGATAGCTTGACTAGCTTGACTTGGATAATTTGCTTAATGTCCTTGACCCAGAAATCACTGGAGTAAATAGGAGTAATAATACCTACCCTGAAAAGTTTTCATGGGAATTAGTGATATTACATGAATAGGGCATAGCTTCCTACCTGGTACATATCATGCCCTCAATAAGTGGAGTGGTAGTTATTAGAGCAGTAAGCAGTGACATGGGATACCTTTTCCCTAACTCCTTTTGGGGTTTGTTTTATTTTACTTTTATTTCTATCTTCTTTTTGTGAAGTCAAATCTTGTAATAATTCAAAGATATAGATACTATCCAGATTCTAAAACACATCCTACCATATGTACAACTCTGGCAAATTGGGCAACCTGTATACCATAAAAAGTTAATTTTTTTTGTCCTTCTCGCTTATGACTTTATATCTGAAAATCTTCTTTCTATTATTCTACTTCCACCCTTCCACCCCCATTTCAGGAATGTCAAATGTCACATGAAAGCCCCACAACAAATTCTCCTACAGACTGATAGCCGAGATGGAATTCTGGTGAATGTTAGTAACAAAATTGTTAGTAACAAATCAGGCAGATGATTTAATAAGTATTATTTCTCTATTAAAATCTCATAAACATGCACATAAACATTGCTACCTAAGCATTCATATACAGATGCGTGTCCCCACCCATTACATGAGAAGTAGATATTAGTGTGGGCAGCCTAGGGATTGTTTCCAGTTGCCGCCCAGAGAAGCAGTCTGGGCCAGGGTCCTCATTTACTCCTACACTGGCGAGACTGGTGCCACCAAACTTATGGGTGGGTCACTTCCCATTATACCTCATTTCTCGGCAGTGCGCATGTCACGGCCAAAGAGGATTGAGATGACGGCATGGTACAATTAATAATTGGACATAGGAGTGACGCTGGAAAGACCGGGAACTTAGACCAACCCTGTAACTGACCAGCTGTCCCTGGATGAATCATCTAACTACCCTGGTGCTCACACTTCTCATAACTAAAATTGAGAGAAAAGTCTAGAGTAATTTTATATAATTTTAAGATTTTACATGATCATACCAGCATTTTGGCATCTATCCCAAAGTAAACAAATGGTGAACACTTTCAGATTTTTGATGATGATGATGATGACCATTTATTAATCAGAATCTGGATTGACCTGTAAGTCATACTTTTCAGTATTCAGTATAATTTGCAGACAGATGAGTCTGATATCTAACACAAATTAAAAATATATTTTGGATAGTTAGTTCTAGTTAGAACAATTCATTTGGTTATTACTTTTCCTGAATGTACCTCTATTTTCATTATGTATTAGGCATATATATTGGGAGCTAATGTGACTTGGGTGTCATCTTGAAAGAGCATTTTAACTAGTGCTGATGGGAAAATTCCTTTAAGAAATAGATCTATATCACTAATATACAGAAGAAAAGGAGGAGAATGAAGGAAATGGCTTCTGTTTATTAATATAATTTTTAAAACAAAAAATAGGAACAATTATCTAATTTCACAAGTGATTTTTGGATTTTTATTCTGTATGTACTTTCTTTTTTTTAAATTTATTTTAATTTATTATTATTATAATTATTTTGAGAGAGAGAGAGAAAGAGAGAGAGAGAGTGGCAGAGATGGGGAGGGAATATCCCAATCAGGCTCCATGCCCAGCGTGGAGCCCAATGTGGGACTCAGTCTCACAACTGTGAGATGATAACCTGAACCAAAAATCAGGAGTTGGTCACTCAACTGACTGAGACACCCAGGTGTCCCTCAGTATGTACTTTCTTAAAGTTTTGGGGTTTTTTTCTTCCTTCAAGATCCTTTATTATAATTTGATAAAATAGGATGAGAAAATTACTTTATGATAATAAAAATGTTTCATGCACATATTTCTTAAAAAATCAAAACATGTTGATATAAAGAGACTTATCCAAATTAAAAGCACGTGGTTGTCAATCTTCATTCAGAAAGTTCAGAAGCTTTATACTGGTGTGAACATTTCAGAAGACTTTGTTTAATTCTAAAATCATGAAATTTTCTCTGTTCCCTCAATGTGCTGTTCCAGGCCCTGCGTGTTGAGGCTCAAACCTGCCTCTGTTTCTCTTTAATGAGCACACTCCCATATACATCCTATATCCTGGCCAAGCAACACAAGTGCTTTTTTCTGTGTATAGCACTGTGAGTGTCGGTGTCTGGGCCATTGTCTTTACTTCACTGCCCTTTCTTGTCAATGGGATGACATCATTATTCAAGGCCAAGCTGATGTACTTTCTTCACTTCTTCTCCCTGACTCTCCGAGCCGGACTCGATTGTTCATGGTTCAACCCTCCTAGAACCTCTGTGATAGCACCTCTGTGATAGCACCTCGCACATTGTCTTATAGATGATCGATTATATTTTTTTGTCTCATTAATGAAGTGATCAATTCCTTGAAGATGAAACCTATCTAGTACTCATCCTTGCTCTCCAGATGTCTAACCTAGTAGTAAGTGCTCAAGTAATGTTTAAGTTAGTTAATCTATGTATCTTTAAAGTTTCAATGGTGGATTATATTGTTTGTGGCCAGGATCAACTGCCTGTAGTCACCAACAAGGTGTACAATGCAGTAGCAAATCTCTGGGAACCCTGGTTGGATGAAGAAGCTATTCGTACTTTAAGGAAAGGTAAGCGAAAGATTTATTCATCCTTATTTTGTCTCTATTTTTATTCATGTTGTTCAGACTAAGATATTTAATGTTTGCTTGGGTGTGTTCATTCTGGATGTGCCCTGTTTTTCTGGAGGCTATAAGTCATGTTTGAAAGCCGAGGAGAGGCATGGATGGTGAGTGGGCCCAGGGCAGAGAGCAGGTCCGAGATCAGGTGCTAGCTCTGAACGTACCATTGCAGCAGACTCTTGGGTGTTATCGCCACCAGCTCATGGGTGTGAGTGGGATTTTGCCTTTAAGTCTCATCCCTACTAAGACTGGTTTATCTGACATCTCTCCCACAGTCGTCTCTGGCAAGGTCCACGTGTGTTCCCATTTTTTGCATTTTATATTTCACTATATCTCTCATCTTAATGCCCCAAACATCCAAAAGTAGGAGTTGATGCATTAATGTGTCTTTTCTCAAATTTGAAACCTGGTGGCCTAGAGCCAAAACAATTAATTATCTTTTCATCTGAATATTGTCTACAACTGTTGGTAGCTCAACATGTGGAAGTGCCACCACTGGACCTGGCACAAAGTAGGTTTTCAGTAAGTGATTCTTATTTAATGACAGCCTATGTATGTACAAACTAAATAATGAGAAATAAGTATCACCTTCCCGACTGGCTTGTAATTAAGAGTTTGCTTTCATAGTCACTGTGAATCTGTGTATGTGTTTTTCTAGAGTGTGTCTTAAATTTGTTTTTATAGGTGGCTTTTATTCACAGAAAGTTTCACCTAATCTGAACCTTAGGATCATCAGTCTAAACACAAACTTGTACTACGGCCCAAATATCATGACTCTGAATAAGACTGACCCCGCAAATCAGTTTGAATGGTTAGAGAAGACACTGAACACCTCTCAGCAAAATAAGGAGAAGGTAGATCCCAGAGACTAAAATCATCTGGGGATGAATAGGGGCTAAATTTGTGTATTTATTAACTCAAGTGGGGTCAGCTACTAATAAAGGTATTAAAATTTGAAGATGCTTTCACATGAAACACCTTACAGTTAAATAACCCTGCTATGTTTGTTTTATTTTGCGTTGCTTTTAATGCTTTGAGGATTGATTGACATCTGTTGATTAAAAAAAAAAATTGTGACCAAGGTCACAGTTACCATATATCAACAGTATAATTTAAGTGAGTCAAATGCAAATAGAGTGATATCAATAGTTTTATAGTTTCATCTTTTTTTTTTTTTTGGTAATAGGAGAGATGGTATATTTGCTTTCTAAATTTTAGTTAATATACAGTACTTTTGATCTTGAATATCTAAATGTCATCTGGTTATGATACATGCGCAAAAAGATTCTCATCCATCCTCGCTGTGTTTCTTTCTGTAGGTGTACATCATCGCTCACATCCCGGTGGGGTATCTGCCCCATTCAAGGAACACCACAGCCATGAGAGAATTCTATAATGAGAAACTGATAGATATTTTTAGAAGATACAGCAGTGTCATTGCAGGACAATTTTATGGACACATTCACAGAGATAGTATTATGGTTCTTTCTGATAAAAAAGGTAATATGCCGTTCTGTTTGCGTCTGCCCCATCCAAGATGCTAGAGCAAAGCTAGAAGTATTTTTATTGAACCAGTAAATTAAAAGTTTCATTACATCAATCTGCCAGCACCAGGTTTTTCTGAATTATCTTCTGTGTTTGTAAGGCAGGTGTCTAATTCCTGTTTAGGCCTGCACTTGGGTTTCTCCCTATTTGCTCCACGGGGCCACCAGCATTTGACAGCTATCAACAAAAAGGCTCTGAAACCCTCAGCGCACTCAGTTTTTCTTTTAGATCCTCAAGTTTAGAGAAATACTGCTGTTCATTATTTACTTCCTAGACTCAAGCGTCTTTTTTTAAAAAATATAATTTATTGTCAAATTGGCTTATATACAACACCCAGTGCTCCTCCCAACAAGTGCCCTCCTGAATGCCCATCACCCACTTTTCCCTCTCCCTCCTACTCCCCATCAACCCTCAATTTGTTCTCTGTATTTAAGAATCTCTTTTGGTTTGCTTCCCTCCCTCTCTGTTTGTAACTAATTTTTTTTCCCCTTCCCTTCCCCCATGGTCTTCTGTTAAGTTTCTCAAGATCCACACAAATCAAAGCCACACTGAGATACCACCTCACATTGGTCAGAGTGGCTAAAATGAACAACTCAGGAAACTATAGATGCTGGAAAGGATGCAGGGAAATGGGAACCCTCTTGCACTGTTGGTGGGAATGCAAACTGGTGCAGCTGCTCTGGAGAACTGTGTGGAGGTTCCTCAAAAAATTAAAAATAGAACTCCCTATGATCCAGCAATAGCACTGCTAAGAATCTACCCAAGGAATGCAGAGGGGGCTCATGTACCCCAATGTTTATAGCAGCACTTTCAATAATAGCCAAATTATGGAGTCTAAATGTCCATCAACTGATGAATGGATCAAGTGTCTTTTTATATGACTTGTTTTGAAGAGAAAAGCACAATTTACTATTGGTTTAAAATAGATTAAGCACTTAATTTTAAAGGTTAATCAACATAGTCATCTACTCAGAATTAAAAGATAAGAATAGAAGAAGCTCTAGCACCAAACAAAACAATGATTACCTATTTTTTAAGATGACCTCCTCACGAGGACAGGAAACTGGGAGTTAACAAAATTAGAGTTCTTATTTTAGAGTAGTCAGCCAGGAAAAAACTCAGTATGTATTTTTTTTCAGCAATTGGGAAACATTTTCAAAATGCTTTACCTTTTTCACCTACAAAAAGTAGGCTTGATAAAAATGACCATTTTTCAGCATTTGATAGCTTTTTTACTCAGAAATTCATTCCTACAATAGATATGTATAAAAACCTGGTGACCCTAATCAGATTCTTATTATCTAATTATTGGCATATCGTTTTAGGTAGATGTACAGAACAAACTAGTTTTGTATTCGTGTGTATGTGCATGTGTATACTTGTGATAACTTGGATTTTGTTATTATGAAAATTTTCAAATACACCTAAAGAGAATAATTAAGCACCCCCCCACACATACCATCACTTATATTTAACATTTATCAGGATTTTGCTGCATTTGCTTTACCTATTCACTTTTTTATTCTTTTTTTTGTCAAGTGTTTGAAAGTAAATCTCAAACATTAGATCTATTTTGGCCTACATGCTTCTGTATACATTATTAAAATATATGGCTAATTTACATAATCAAAATATGATTCATTTACCTAACAAGATCAACAGTAATTCTTTGGTGTCCTCTAACCAATCTATAATAAAATTTCTATAATCTATAATAAAAATTCCTCTATTTTCTCAAAAGTGTCTCTTTATAGTTGTTTCAAGTCAGGACGCATCAAGGGATCATACATCACTTGGTCGTTATGTCTGTTAATCTCTTAATCCCGAATTTGTTTCTATTTTTAATAAAGTTAAGCTCAATTTTAAAAAAATACATGTTTATGTGTGTATGTTTTGTCCAGGAACACCAGTAAATTCTTTGTTTGTGGCGCCTGCTGTTACCCCAGTGAAGAGTGTTTCAGAAAAACTGACCAACAATCCTGGTGTCAGACTATTCCAATATGATCCTCGTGATTATAAACTATTGGTAAGTTGGCACAGTTTCAGAACTGACCCCACATATATGCATGTGTTTATAGTTTCCAATAGTTTAGTTGAATGTTTTCAGTTCAAATTCGTGCATTGTTTCTATATTGAAATCTCATGATGTCTTTCTTCTTTTTATATTTGGCTGGTCATTTAAGTATGGGCATATAAGATCAGCCTTTGGGAGGTTCTTCCTGTCCTTCTAACTTGACATTTGTTTAGCACACTGGACAGGGCCTGATTTGTGGACTTGCACACATACAGAAACTGTTCACTAAGCCCTGTTTGTTATTAACTACTCTTCTCTAGAACATAGCTGTGAAGATGACTGGAGACTCTGAAACCATACTCCCCCAAGTGTTCTTTTACCACACTTCCCTGTCCCCAGTCTGTTGTTCTGTAAAATGAGGGTTAAACTAAGCATTACTGACTTTGCAGCATTGCTGTGAGGACTACATGAACAAATATGTGTAAAGCACTTAGAAAAATGCTTGGCTTATAGTAAGCACTCAATAAATGTTAGCGACGTTTTTTTTTCTAAAGGAAATAAATTGATCCTGACATTTATCTTTGAGACAAAAGTTCTCTGGAGTCTGTACACGACTATGTTTTAGACCAAGTTAGCACTGAAAGACCGGGATTTTTGCTTATGAGTATTGCCCTTTTTAATTAATATAATTTGAAAAGAATCTTTCAATTAGAGTCTCTACTGATGTAAATGCATTTTTTTTCTAGATAAATTTAATAGGAGGTAGCTTTCTTGTTCCTTAGTGCATGTTTTTATGAAGACAGTAAGGCAGGGGAAATCAGATTTAATTTGTAAACATTAGATTAAATGAGGAAATAAAACAATTGAATTATTTTTACACCTATTAGTTGCCTATTTTTGGATCTGAACGTCAGATACACACACACATATGTATATTTTATATATATGTATACATGTACATATATGTGTGTGTGTATATGTATATATGTGTGTATGTATATACACAAACTGACATGGAAAATGCCCTGACATAGTATAGTATACATAGTATAACTTAATTTTTGAAAAAGCCAAAAAGATAGTAAATAGGGTATATATATTCTAAATAATTATATTTGTTTGTACATAAAGTCTGGACCAGCAGACATACACTGGAGTGATGATAAATGTTTAACAACTGGTTCACCAGGGGAAAAAAAGCCACTTTAATTTATAGTGTTGAGATTCCTGAAAATTTGGTAATTGGTTCTGTGAGCTAGTATAAGCCACCTCCAGCACACCACTAATTGATACGTAACTATTAGCAGTGGTTACTTCTGAGGTGTGTGAATCGGAAGATTTGTGTTTTGTACATCTCTCTGTGTAGTGTAGACTATGTTCCTTCATTGTTTTAGTATGAAAAAGTAATATAGATTTTTCTATTGGGATTCTTAAAAAAAAACATACCAAAACAGTTTTTACTGTTTTCTAAACTACTACAACTTTAAATTAAGAATGTCCCATAAACTTTAATAAGGACGCTTCTTTTTGTGCAGTACTTTCTATGCCAAAGAACGAACCAGGCTTTGTGACTGTTTTTGCTATAGGACCTGTTGCAGTATTATTTGAACCTGACAGAAGCAAATCTAAAGGGAGAATCTGATTGGAAGCTGGAATATGTGCTGACTCAGACCTATGACATTGAAGATTTGCAGCCAGAAAGTCTGTATGCATTAGCTAAGCAATTTGCCATCCGGGACAGTGAGGAATTTATAAAATACTACAATTACTTCTTTGTGAGTTATGACAGCAGTGCCATTTGCAATGGGAAATGTAAGACCGATCAGGTTTGTGCCATTATGAGTCTTGATCATATTTCCTATGTAGATTGCCTCAAACAATATTATATGAAGCACTATCCCTAGTACTTCACTGTTTGTGTTCCTAGAAAATGTAACATTGTTCTGTTTCTGAGATCAATTTGTGGGCACTGTTACATAAATCTTTGTGAGCTACTAAATGGGCAAGCAGAATTCTTTGCTTTCTTTTTTATAATCCTCAAATGTGGATATTTGTAACATTCTGCATTTTTCTTATATTGAATATATAACTGCCCATTACAAGAATGATGTCTGGATGTCAACACCCTATCTTCCCTATCTTCCAGTTTGTATAATTATATCTAATTTATAGCCTTGTTGCAACTGTCATTTATATAATAAAGCAAATGACTTCTCAAGTACGATGAGTTACTTTTAATAGGATAATTTTCTGTCTTTTTATTCACTCTTGTTAAAAACTCATGTGTCAGCTGAGGTTCAAACAGTTTGAATCTCATGTGTAAACTGAGGCTAGCATTGTTTCCTTGCACACTGTCTACTGTTGGGAAAACACCAAGGTCTCACTGAGACCATCTTGGGGCTTGTGAAATGCCATAGGACATGAATTGTCTATAATAGAGCAAAATTGTCTTTGTTCTATGAGTGAAGGGGAGTCCTCTGAAGTACCACTAACGTTTAAGGAACAAGATGTCACAAGTTGTGCTTATCATAACTGCGGTATTAGCATAAGGCCTGGGTCCTTGCCTGGTGATGGGCACTTAGTAAATAATTGTTGAAATGAATTGAAAGATATGAATATTTCTCAAAGAAATACGCTAGGAGGCAGGAATGGCATTTTCTTTGCCATCATAGAGAGGATAAAAATGAGCTTCTATTTTGGGGGTTGTTTTTAGAGTTCTCCCATCATTGTTTGTCTCTCAACAGCTTCTCTCAAGCTGCTGTTTGCTTTCAGGTTAAGTGGGAGAATTCAAGTGGAAGAGAAGCAGAGGAGGCGGAGGGATTTAGGAAATGTCAGTACTTTGACTTGCTGGAGGAGACATATAAGCATCAACCTTAGGCCAATCAAAAGGGAGAGTGAAACTCATTATCCTGTGACTGGTTTGACTTCACTTAAAAAAAAACAACAACTGAGGGGCGCCCGGGTAGTTCATTCGGTTAAGTGTCCGACTCTTGATTTTGGCTCAGGTCGTGATCTCACGGCGGTAGATCGAACCTGCCTTGAGCTCTGTGCTAACGTGCAGAACCTACTTGGGATTCTCCTCTCTCTCTCTCTCTCTCTCTCTCTCTGCTCCTCCCTCACTTGTGTGCCCTCTCTCTCCCTCTCAAAATAAATAAATAAACTTTAAAAAAATGGCTTATAGGTGTAAGATCATAATAAAACTAAACTTTTCTGATTTCTAAAGGCTTGAGAACACAAACATTGCAAAATAAAAATATAATATCTAAGAAGCTATCAATATTCATTAAGTACACATTTTCTTAATTTTTAGATTTAAAAAATAAATTAGTGGGGTTCCTGGGAGGCCCAGTCAATTGAGTTCTGGCTTTGGCTCAAGTCATGATATTGCAATTTATGGGTTTGAGCCCCACATCGGGCTCTGTGCTGACAGCTCAGAGCCTGGAGCCTGCTTTGTATTCTGTGTCTCCTCTCTCTGCCCCTCCCCTGCTTGCCCTCTGTCTGTCTCTGTCTCAAAAACAAATAAGCATTAAAAAATAAGTTAGTTTGGTTTTTAGAAGTGAGAATGTGAAGGGGCGCCTGGGTGGCTCAGTTGGTTAAGTGGCCAACTTCAGCTCAGGTCATGATCTTGCGGTCTGTGAGTTCGAGCCCCATGTCAGTCTCTGTGCTGACAGCTCAGAGCCTGGAGCCTGCTTCGGATTCCGTGTCTCCCTCTCTCTCTGCTCTTCTCCTGCTCATGCTCTGTCTCTATGTCTCAAAAATAAATAAGCATTAAAAAAATTTTAAAAAAGAAGTGAGAATGGAAATAAAGCAAAACTTCATTGTTATAAAATAATCATTGTTATTTAGAAATCACCCTGCCTTTGATTTAATTTAAAGTTGATATTGTCAAATGGATTCATATACTTACGGACAGAAGTTTGAAGAGAACAGATTTGCACCATATGACAAAAAAATTTTTAAGTGGCAAAAACCGAAGATGGTGTGATGGTGTGCACTGACTCGGTGAGTCCCAGCACTGCGAGTGGACAAGCCTGGGCTTGCAGGGTTACAGGAGAGGAAATTCCTGCACCTGCTGGGATTTGGGACAGTGACCATTTAGGATCCTTTCTACATTATTCTACAGGCTACATTTTTAATGCTACTTTTTTGGTTTCAGGTTACTTTTACCTTAAAATAGGAATATATGATCTGACATTTCAAGTAGTACTTAGGGATATTATCAGTAATTAAATGAATTTTACCATTCTAAAATCAGAGCATGTTACCATTATTTACTGTGGGTTATTTCTGATTATTATTACGGAATCTCAAATTCAGCTGCCCATTGCTGGAAAGGTCAATACTCAAGAAACATGCATTGATTGTAAAGGAATATGAGCTTTATTCAGAAGGCTGGTCACCTGGAGACAAGGCAGACGCTTGTCCAAAAGCCAGCGCTGAGGTTTCTCCCTAGCCAAGAGGGTTTTAAAAGGGCAAGGGGTCATTAATCAGTGAGGGGGTGCAGTGGCCTGTAACGTTTCCTGATTCCACGTAGATTTGGTGGTGCCTGTTTACAGCTTTCAGCGCCCGAGGGTTGTGCAAGTGGTCTAATTCCTGTTCTGTAATGGGTAAGGGCTTTCTATTCTCTTGCTAGTAGGAAATATAAGATTTATAGATCCACAAGGAGGGTTAGTAAATCTATCATATCAACTTAAGAACACTATTAAACATCATCATGCTAGTTATGAAGATCAAGGCGGCCTCAATTCCTCCACTGTCAATCTTACCATTCCTTGTCTACGGGATTAAGGACCACACTCCATGTGGCCTCTTCCTGCTGATATAGGGCGTAGTTGGGACCATGGAATGAAAAATGTTAATGTGGGCTTGAAGCATCTCTTTATACACTACTGATACGACTTGCTTGCACAGTTCTGTTACACACTGTAATAAGCTTAATTCCTATACAGAGTGCTACTAGCATGAGTGCGAGTCCTAATTTTGGAATGCTTTCTAGTATAGACTTATGTCCTGATGGTAAGCAGGAGAAGACATTTGTGAACTGATTCCACCCTCCCTGGAACAAGGGTGTGTAGCAATCTAGGGTCTCCTGCAACCAATTGGCTTGTCCTTGTCTGATTTTATCAATACTGGTTTCTGAGGAGGTATTGATACATGTGCAGCAAGACAAATCAACAATAACAGAAATTTCCCTTTGCTCAGCTAGGATGTAGTCTAGGGCCATATGTTTATACAGAACAACTTTAGCGAGGAAATCTAATAATTTTTGCAAGTTAACCCAAGATTTGGTGGTTTTGTTAACCAGGATGGTTAGAGTTTGGGACAAGTTGCAAAGCACATGTCGATGGGCAGCCCCCCATGATGGCAACAACCTATAAACAAAGAAATATTCATCCCCATCAGGGGTATTGCCAGGGAGGTCATGAGAGTCAGTCTAGTAAATCATTTCAGGGAGCTAGGCCAATGTTTAGTTTCATTAGCAGGGTGAAGGGAGAAGGGGATCCCTAGGGTGGCCAGAAAGGGTAGAAGGGGTAGAAGAATTTGTAATACAGTCTGTGACCCAGGGGACTCCATCTAATTTGCAAATAAAGACAAACCAAACCTGAGCACTTAAGACGAAAGGTGGAGTGCTCCTCAGGTCTTAGAATCGGCTTACCAACAAGGCAACTCATTCCATCCAATCTCTGCTCACTTGAACATGGCTATGAAAATACCCAGAAAGGAAAAAAAAAAAAAGACTGCTGTTTACACATATACAGCTGGTCCCTCTTGGGCGATGGTTTCATGTCATGTCTAATGGGGGAAAACATGGGTGTTTTCTGTCCTTTGAAAATAAACTCTTTTAGTACAGTAATTAAAGGGCCTGTGAGACTTGGGGGTGCCTCATGACATTCTGAGAGAATCTAGCTATTTTCACCCCATACAGTCTTAAATAGTCTTTTTAAAAAATTAAGTTAGCTCTACACCCAACGGGGAGCTTGAACTCACAACCCCAACTGAGATCAAGAGTTGCATGCTCCACTGACCGAGCTAGCCCAGTGTCCCCTGACCCTATATATTTTTGTTTGGGCCTTAGTGATTGGAAGCCAATTGCCTTTGGGGATTTCTGGGGTGTTATGAACCCAGTGGACCAAGGAGTCTCCATGGTGCAGCACGGATTGGGCTTTTGGATGACATATCCAGCAATCAGTAGCACATGTAGCTGTAGCCAAGGTCTGAATTACTCATACTAGTGTATTGTCTTTCCAATCCAGGGAGAGGGAAGACATGGTCAGTATGTCTTGGATTTCCTTTCCTTTTTTTTTTTAATGTTTATTTACTTTTGACAGAGAGATAGAGTGTGAGCAGGGGAAGGACAGAGAAAGAGGGAGACACACAATCTGAAGCAAGCTCCAGACCCTGAGTCATCAGCACAGAGCCTGACATGGGGCTTGAACTCACAAACCGTGAGATCATGACCTGAGCCGAAGTCGGTGCTTAACTAACTGAGCCACCCAGGTGCCCCTGGATTTCCTTTCCTAAAGGGATATTTTAAATCTTGAATAGAATGGCTTTCCCATCAGGGGGTTTCAAGTGGCCTCTTTGTTGTCAGTAGGTGAGGCCCTCTTCACTCCAGTGTGGTGCATCCATGGCTTTACCCCTGCAAGTTTTAGAGAAGTAGGAATGGTTAGTAAGATTTCATCAGGCTCCACCCATTTTTCAGCCACCTGCTGATTGGGTCCTTAATTTTTCTGTGTCTTTAATAGTGCTCTCTCTCCAGGCCTGGAAGGATGTAGTGGCTCATCTCATGATCTAAAGAGGACAGGAGAGGACAAACCTGGGCAAAACAGTTAATATTTGACTCAAATGTTGTACATATTGTTTACTACTATTTTCATTTTCTTAGTCTAAAGGTGATGTCTCTAGAGCCAAGGCCTGAAAGTGTCTTCCATATATAATCTCAAAAGGCTTAATTTTAGCCTTTTTCTGGGGGCCACCCTACCACAGAGCAGGGCAATCGGTAGAACCTTATTCTATTTCAGGTTGGCTTCTTGACAGATTTTGGCCAAAGTCTTTTTCACTATATGAAACATATAATGTCCAATTGATCTATAAAGCAGCACTTACTTTCTGCACCACATTGGGTACAAAGGCATTTGCATTATCGTTCTAAGTTGTGTAGGGTAAGCTAAACCTAAGAACAATTTCCTTTAGCAAGAGTCTTACTATGTTTGAAGATTTTTCTGTTTGGGTAGGGAAAGCTTCAATCCATCCCAGAAAAGTGTCTACAAACACTAGTAAATATTTAAAATTCCTAGTAGTCCTAGGCACTTGGGTAAAGTCTATTTGTGAGTCCTCAAAAGGAAATTCCCCTTTATATTGTATCCCTTGGCTTGGTGGGTGTCTCTCATGTTTTGGATTATTCTTTGCACATATAGGGGAACTCTGGGTGATTGTATGGGCCATTTTCTATAGATACAACCCCTTCTTTGCTGTGCTTGACCTGAGACTCCAACCACAGAGACTGTCTACCAGGCATTCTGTGTCAGTTTAGTATTAAAGACAGTGCCTATGACCCCCGTATCTACTAGAAATTCCATCAATTGGTTTCTCACTGGGGCTCCTGAGGAGAAATGATCAGTGAGGTAGTAGGGAGCCCCAGGGCTTCTTCATTCATTCCTGTTGCTCCTTTCTCCTTTTGCAGCTTTCTCTTTTTATCAGGGGTGCTCTGTCCAATGAATGTTGTTTACTATATAGATATTTTCTGGGGCCTCTGGGTCCATATCTGTATACTTCCAATAGGCTTGATAAATTCTTTCCAAACAGGCTGCTGCATTTTCAGTTATTTCTTTCTTCAATTCATGAATATTACTCAAACTATGCTGCTTGGGAACCCCTTTACTTAAATGTGCCAAGATGCACTACTGATAATGGTCAAATCAAGCCAGTTGGGCTCAACCAATGGGACAGCAATTTCTGGGACTGGGTCCTAGGCTGGGTCCTTATGGTAGAGGTGTTGGGCTTTCTCATCTGCTTTGGTCAATACTAGATATCTTTCATTCGTGGTTAACATCATATTCATTAAAGCTTTTATGTCAGCCCAGCTCAGCTGATGGGTTGCAAAAATGCTCAAAAAGAGTTCCACCGTCTTTTTGGGGTCATCTCTATAAGAGCGATTGGCATTTTTTCAATTCATTAAGTCTGAAGTTTGAAAGGAGTGTATGTCCAATAATACTTGAGAGGCATTGTTGAGCACCAAAGCGCCCTAATAATATTGTCTTAACGGATATTGCCCAGGACAACAGGGAGTGCTCCCTGCCCAAACTGGGCCCTGTCAGGTCTTAAAGGGAGAGACTTTAAGATCTGTTATGAATCCTGTTCCGGGATTCCCTCGTCCCCATCCTATAGGATGGTGGGATAGAAGCCCTAACAGGAAGAGAAGAAGGTGGAGGTAAGAACTCTGGCAGAGGGTGCAGTAGGAGCTAGATTTGTCATACATTCCTCCTCCTCTCTTTGTTTTTCATTTACATCAAGACACACTGTTGGTCTCTCTCTTTGTCTCTGCACCACTAATTTACTGTTTTCCTGGGCAGCACCTTTATGATGTAAAGACATGAAGCCTGAACACAGGGTATCTCATCATCTTTTCCTGCCCTTTGACAAAAGATTCTAATTGTAAAATATTGTAATATTTTAACAATCCATCAGCCAGGCAAGATTATCATAGAAAATCATCTTTTTCTTAGTCATAGATTCCTGGCTATCCTCTTTCCATTTATTAAAATCCAACCCAACGGGGTATGGCAAGATAGAGATAGAACCTCCCATTGCACAAAAGATGATAAGCACGCCCGCACACACCCCTTCCGCCCCCAAAGACAGATCTGCCTCATATCCTGAAGGAATTGCCTGTTATTCAAGTTCTTAGTTTCTCTCAAATGTTGTGCCTCTGCCAGAAAAGAAAAGCACAGAAACAAAGGCACCTGGCAGTTCACCAAAAAGAAACTATGTCTGTGTGCACTTCCGACAAAACTACCAGGTCCAGAAACTCTTCACTGTGCTCCACCTGTTCTTTCCTTTCCATTCAAGTTAAAGGCAAAACTAGAAGTTAGTGTTGGTTGGGAGTCACCAGGGAATTTCCCTGAAACAAAAGGAGCCTCTGCATCTGCGTGGACAGTTCTCTCAGGTTCCCTTCCTGAACCCACCTAGCCCTGAGCTACTAACCTCCTGTGCTCCAGCCTTGGAAATGAATGAGGAAGCTCTGGTGCACTGCCACTGCCTACAGCTTCTCCTTGGGGGAACTGGCTACCACAGGGGCATTGGCTCCTGGCTAGCTTGCCAAAATTTGTTACTGAATCCCAAGTTTGGCTAGTTGTCCCTCAAAAGTCAATACTCCAGAGACAAGTGTTGACTGGAAAGGAATATGAGCTTTATTCAGGAGGCTGGCCCCCTGGGATTGGCTTTTGGACAAGAGTCTGTCTTTTCCCTAGGTGGCCCACCTCCTGAATAAAGCTGAGATTCCTTTCCAATCAACACTTGTCTCTTGAGTATTAACTTTTAGAGAAATGGGCAGCCAAATTTGGGATTCGATAGAATTTTTTTTTTTTTGAACATTTATTTACTTTTGAGAGAGAGAGCGTGAGCAGGGGAAGGGCAGAGAGAGAGAGAGAGAGAGAGAGAGAGAGAGAGGGGGCGACACAGAATCTGAAGCAGGCTGCAGGCTCCGAGACATCAGCACAGAGACCGACGGAGGGCTCGAACCCACAGACCATGAGATCATGACCTGAGCTGAAGTCGGCCACTTAACCGACTGAGCCACCCAGGCGCCCCAGAATTTTTAAATAAACAACAAATGTATGTGATAAATATATAATGCCCACAATAATGTCTTGATTTGTTTGTGTTTGTTGATAGTGATTTGACAAATTCATAAACTATATCCTGTTTAGATTTTTAAAGTTGCTACTTTGAAACCAGTGTTGTTGATAGGAAGGAGGGGTATAAAAGTGAGGAAAATGGCAGAGTTCTTTTTTTATTCTTAGTTTTTTTTTTAACATTTATTTATTTTTTGAGAGACAGAGACCGAGTGTGAGTGGGGGAGGGGCAGAGAGAGAGGGAGTCACAAATTCTGAAGCAGGATCTAGACTCTGAGCTGTCAGCACAGAGCCCGACCTGGTCTCAAACTCATGAACCTTGAGATCATGACCTCAACTGAAACTGGATGCTTGACCCACTGATTTAGGCAGGTAGAGAGATTTTCTTATAAGTTTATTTATTTTGAGAGAGACAGAGATAGCTCAAGTGGGGGAGGAGCAGAGAGCGAGGGAAAGAGAGAGAATCCCAAGCAGGCTCTGCACTGCAAACGCAAACCCAAATTCACACATAGGCTCTAACTCATGAAACTGTGAGATCATCACCTGAGCCAAAACCAAGAGTCAGCCGCTTAACTGACTGAGCCACCCAGGCACCCCAAGGTGGGTAGAGAGATATAAGGGCAAAATGTATCTGCTTAAATATTCAATACTAGAAATACCTATTTGAATGAATTCTTCCCATTTATAATAGTAATGCCCTCACATATTATGAATGGGTTGACTAAACTTAACAAGCATCCCCCATCTTGTATGAAAGCTGTAGGAGAATCTGCTTAGCGGATTCAGCAGCACTCCCCATGTTGCCTAGTCCCAGGACACCATCTGATCTTGCACTCAGACTCCTGAGAGAATTTTGTTACTCTAGACTCTTGGCAGGTGAACATAGTAGTCACCTTCCTCTTACTATTGGAGTTATTTTATCTTCCAAAATAACTGAATCACTGAAAATAACTACGTTGGTGTCAGTTCTACAATATAAAGTTGAAGATGAAATTCTCTATTGCCTAGCAATTTAGTTGTAGCATATCCCTAAGAAAAAACTCTCAAAAACATACAGTAAGAGTATAAAAATATCTATGAAAGCATTGTTTGTAGGTAACAGTAAAAAGCCTCAAATATAATTACATATATTTTCAACAGAAGAATGGATAAATGAAATGTTACTTATTCAGAATGTAGAATATTATACAGAATTAACATTCATAAATGTCACAAGCATAACAGTGAGTGAAAAAACTATTTGCCAAAGATACATACAGTAAAATACAATGTATACTCAACTTTAAAAATGAAGGAATAGTATTGCTTAGAGATATGTGTAGTAGACCAAAAAGAGGTATGCTGGTAAAATAAAAATCAAAATACAGGAGTGTTGGGTTAGTGGACGGAAAAGTTGGTTTAGGAGAGATAAGTAAGAGGACTTCAATATGTTGGTAAAGTTTTATTTCTTAATGCAGTCTGTGGCTACACTGATGTTTGCTCTATTTTTCTCTATACCTCTATATTTTATAATACGCTAAATACTATATACTATACACTCACTTTTTCTAAGGGGGGTTAGAAATCTAGCCTTTAAAACTGATTTATTTTAGCTCATCTTAGAGAATGATCCAAAGTGCAAGCATGGGGACATTGGGAAAGTTTGACATAGTTTCTTAGAGAGGGGATTGCAGGTGGGCAGAAGTGGTGGCTGAGGAGAAAAGTAGCCCATTTTGTAATATATTTTGGAAGTAGATGGCAGGCAGTCTTTGTTGATGACTTGAATGTAAGGGATGAAGTACAGGGAGAGATAAAGGATGATTCCTATATTTGTGGCTGGAGAAACTGGTAGATGGTGGTGTCATGAGGGAGTGGTGATTACTAGGCGATGAGTGGGCTGGTTGGGAGAGTGTGGGGGTAAAACAACAGACAGAATATTATTGTGCGTTATAGCTAATGAAGGTTACCAAAGAATTCATTTAATTCACTTTGCTATTCAATCATCTCTTTAGGATTTTAGGGTTTCTTATTAAAAACAAATTAGTATCCTAAAAAAGAAGCCAAACCAACTTAGACACTACTAGTATGATTATTTCTGCAATATTTAAATGAGTTAGGAATAAATATGACTTACTTATAAAGGTCATCTGTCTGCCTCCCTAGTGGTATTGCCTAAACCATTCTAGACAAACGTTGAGGACAGTTATGGAAAGGAAAAATATAGTATTAATTCAATTATTGATGAGCCATCTATTCTTTTAGTGGAGAATAGATTTCCTCATCCTGCAGAATCCCCTTCTTGGAACAGTTACAGGGATATGCATAATGTAGACGATCATTCCATGAAACATTGAAAGACATAATGAAAAGATAAGGATCATATTTATTTCATAACTTTAGTTTTTCAAGACATAACTAAAGTTCCTGTTCTGCAAAATTATCCTCATTAAATTTTATCAGGACTCAACATCCTTACCTTTTAATAAAATGAATTCCTTTCTACAATATGTATCTGTTTTTTAATTTTAAAAAACTTTTAAAATTTTAAACTTTTATTGTAAAAACTCAGTGCTTTTGCATTCTGTTCTATACATAAAATATTCCTTTTTGAAAATTCTGTGTCCTCAAACTGGTAATTTAGACAGATGCCTATGAACATATTCTAATGAAAGTAAACTATCAGTTTCTAAACACAAATGCAATTACCCACTTTCTTCACCTTTGCTCACATTGTTCCTTTTTCCAGTCTACTCCCCCCTCCATTTATTTCTCTCTCCAGTATTATTTTTTTTTCTAAAAGAGCCAACATAAAAATCACTTTCGCTGTCAAAACTTGTCTAACCTCTTCAGGTAGACCAAATCTTTTCGGGACAACCATTTCACCTTATTTAAAAACAACACTATTATCATGCCTCCTTTTCTCTTATATTCTCTCTTCCATTAGTTGTGAGAGGATGAGAGCTCTGCTTTTCTCAACTTCATGTCCCCATTGCCTAACACAGTACTTGACAAATAGGCAAATAAGTTTCATAGAATGAGGGAAATCATATCTTCCTTTGGAGATGTTTTTCTCAATTTCTTGCTGGTGCCTGAGTTCTTCGTTGAAGAGATGAGACTTACCATTGAGCAGCAGATTCAATGTTTAAGATGAAAATGTTTGGCTTAGGCGATACATTGACTAAAACTTATTTACACTAAAGGGTAATGAGTGGATGAGTCAGCTATCCTACATACCTGAGAGCATCCTCACCCTTGAGGCAGAGAGGATGGGTTCTGGATTGGCAAGTTGAGGAAAGGGAACTGAGAAAGGAGGTGAGGATTTTGATACATAAAAAGAGAAGGGTGGTATGTCCTCTCACGTGGTGGTACTGAGGAGGCGCAGTGAGTAGGAAGTCAGGGGGAGGTGATAGGTTAAGGTGATGAGGGTAGGGCTTCTAGGTAGAAGCATTTGAGATCTCATCCCAGCTCCTCCACTCTTCCAGTGTGGTCAAAGTACTTACCGCTCTGCAACTCGATACAACTCCTCTATTAAAGGATAGTTACATAACATAACTTGATTTGTAAAACTTGTAGAAATTAAATGAAAATGTAAAGTTCACAGCTCAGTTTCTGGACATAGGAACCATTATATTATGTGAAAATTATAAATATCGGTACTATCTTTAACACTATTAGATGCCCAAAGGAAACAGTGGATTTGACACGGACGCAGAAGAGTATAGACAATGGAGGATGAAGTTAAGGAAAAACAGAACCTCGTACTTTTCAAAGTTGCTCTGGGGAACATTCAGTTTATATACAAATAAAACCATGGCCATTGTTTTTTGCATGGCACAGTTCTCTCCACAAATAGGTATTCCTTTAATGTTCCAAGCACTATTGTAGGGGCTAGGGATACGGCAGTGAATAAAACAAAGATTTCTGCCTTTGTGAAGCTTACACTAGCATCCACATTAGTGTGACGTATGTGTGTGCACAACTTATTGAGAATATTGATTGCATTTGAGCCATGTAATGCATAATTAAAATTGATTTAGGGGCACCTGGGTGGCTCAGTCAGTTAAACCTCTGACTTTGGCTCAGGTCATAATCTCCCATTTGTGGGTTTAAGCCCCACATCGGGCTCTGGGCTGACAGCTCAGAGCCTGGAGCCTGGTTTGAATTCTGTGTTTCCTTCTCTCTCTGGCCTTCCCCTGCTCTCACTGTGTCTTTCTCTCTCTCTCAAAATTAAGCAGTAAAAAAATTAAAAAAAAAACCTGATTTAACAATAAAAATATTTTTAACAATGGACTTCATTCTCAGGGAGCTAATTAGTGGGGAGCTGTGACTGTCAGGTTACAAAACAAAAGTGTCAAATACTGACAATTATATTACAAAGAGGTCTACTGAAGTCTTCAGTATTTGAGGAGAATAATGGAAAGTTACTAAAGTGATTGCTTTGCCTAAAACAATGTAATTATCTAAACATGGAAATGATTACCATGATACAGAACTTTCTGATTAGTCCGTCAGGCAAATTTTATTATTTTGACAATCAATATTGAGGTGTCTGTCAGATACCTACAAAGTCCCTTTTTAGTATGTGTCTGAAAAGCATTTTTTCTCAGATCTCTCAGATAGCAATAGAATTATGCTTAGAACAATGAAAAGTGGTACACAGAGCATTCTTCGCCAGTGTTCATTTGTCAGTGTTCTTTCCTGTTAAGCCTGCAAATTGCTGCTAAGTGGTATCAAAACACCATAGCAGCAGCCTGAGGTGGTGTCTACCCACCTGAACATTCATTAATCATCTTTCCTCTTAAAATCAAGCTAGAATTTTTAGCTAAAATATGTGTGGTTTCTTATAATCCTGTATTTGTTTCGGAAGGGTTAGTAGCACTGATTTTAGATATATGGATCTTAAAATCCTTTGAAGAGAAAAAAAAGTCACTTACAAATTTTAAAATACCATCCGCTAATTGTTATATTTTAATGGATGTGTTTGCTACACCAGAGAGAACCAATATCTTTCATTTGGAATCTATACTTTAGAAGCGAAAAAGGATCTTTCCATAAGAGTTCTTTAAGGATGCTATTCATCTTCTTCAATTGAGAATGATAGGCCACAGAATATTAAGTTGGGGGCTCATTTGTAACGTGTTTATTTAAGTTATTCATATGTTCAACACTTAGATTATGGAAAAGGGAGGAGTGGATTTATACATTTATTCATCAAACATTTTTTAACGCCCATTGTGTGCAGAGCCTATGCTAGGCATGGGGGTACAAAGATAATTGAATCATGAAACGAAAAAGATGTTATTTTGTATTCATTTATGTGTAATTAATGAATACATAATGAATAATTAAAAATATGAATTAATGAATAATTAAAGATTATTATACTTGCCACAAAAAGAAACGGTAATTATGTCAAGTGATGGAGGTGTTAGCTAATGCTAAGGTGGTAATACTACTGCAATATACAAACGTATCAAATCAGCATGTTGTACACCTTAAACTTACACTGTGTTGCATATCAATTACATATCAATAAAGTTCTGGGAAAAGGCTATTGGGCTAAGCGGGTCTAAATCCAGTAGAATTCATATGATGCACTCTGAGAATGGATAGAATTAAATGCCAGTCTTCGGAGACATTTTTCTGAACCATGATATTTTTGGGTCAACCAGTATACCAAATAAGTATATTTGGTTTTTAAAAAGATTTTTTGATGTTTATTTATTTTTGAGAGACAGAGAGAGAGAAAGAGAGAGCAAGTGGAGGAGGGGCAGAGAGAGAAAGAGAGGTAGACACAGATTCCAAAGCAGTCTCCAGGCTCTGAGCTGTCAGCACAGAGCCCCATGCGGGACTAAGATCATGACCGTAGCCGAAGTCGCATGTTTAACCGACTGAGCCACCCAGGTACCCCTGAGTTTTTAAGTATATTTGAACCAAGAGAGTAACAGAAACATTTTTAATGAAGGCTTTAAGAGGATTTATATTTAACTTAATAAAACTTTCTCCATGCTCCAAAAAATTGTTACAGTAGATAAATCTTATTGATTGCTTTCATTTTGCCTGATTTTTCATAATTATGAATTGTCGTTTTTGCATTCAATTGAGGATTTTAACAGGGTTTCTATTTTTTTTTTCTTTTGATGAATTGTTTTAGAAATATAGTCCCTCTTTGAGTCCTAAGATTTAGGGTGTTTTTGTGGTTTTGTGTTGGTTTTTTTTTTTTTTTTTTGCTCTGTTAGTTTTATATAATATCCATGTGGACTTTTTCTGTCATGCAATTTCAAATGAGGTATACCTGGTTCTGGATTTTATTGAGAGAGAGAAGAAAGTTTCTTATCTATAAACCAGAGATATTAATAGTACTTCATACAGAAGATTGTTTTGAGTCAATTTTTTTGAAGCATTTAAAATGTCTGACACATAAGTGCTACAAAAATATAGGTAAATAAAATTGAATATACATTATCCCTTATTTCATTCATTTCATCATGCATGTTAGAAAGAAAGAGTGTCTTTTTAAAATATACATGCATATGTGTCTATGTCTGCCTATCTATCATCTATCTATCTATCTATCTATCATCTATCATCTAATCATCTATCAATCTATATATCATCTATCTATCTATCTATCATCTATCTATATCTATATCTATATCATCTATCACCTATCTATCTATCTATCTATCTATCTATCTATCTATCTATCATCTATCTATTCATCCATCTAGCCATGCCATATTAGCTAAATGACATACTTTGAGTATCTTTAAGTTAACCTTTGAGAGTTCATTTCCAACATTCATCATGCCAGTTCACAGGCCATTGTTTCCACCAATAAAAACCCAGTTTTGCAATTGTGTGAAAATTAGCAGAGTAACAGCTTCCTGATTAGGACTCACACTGACCACTTTCAGGCCTTGTATTCTTGATGGAAAATTAGTTGGTCACTTAGGCACATGGACTTTCCAGTTACTGCAATGGACTGCCCCTGGAGCCAAAGTTTAAACTAAGTTACACACACATAACACAGCATGTCTGATGGGTTATTTTAACGTGAGTCACAGTGCAACGTTGAGTGTTAGTCAATATATTATTTGATCTGAAGTTGGATAGCATGTTACTGCTTACCTCCTAAGCTAATTTAAATATATGCCAGGCATATAGAGAATGGAGTTGTTTGACTTAAACTGATATCTTATATTTGCTCTCCTATTTAGCTGAGATACTAAAACACCATTATTATGGGACGACTAGTAATTTTTCAGTAATATTTGGATTCATTCTACTTCTGTACACGTATGTATGATTTTTTTTATGAGGACTACAACTCCCAGGGTTCTAAAAATATTTCTCTATCCTATTTCTTGCCTACTTATTTTCTGAAGGTCTTAGGCTAATTTTTTATAGAAAGAGATAAATCGATTGAGGATGAGGGAAACCAATATGCGGGTTGTACTCTGGCTGGAGAGAGGTATATGTGTTGATTTCTGGTTGGTAAATACCTGTGCTTCTGATTCAGTGGCAGACAATGGGGTAAGGACAAAAGTTTCTTCTCTTCTTTCAAGCCAGCAGATTTGCATTGCTTAATGGTATATTGCACAGAGATCAGTAACTGTTCTTCCCATGTAGTTATCAATGCAAATGCTTTCCAGATTCTGGCAATAGGATGACTCCTAGTCCTGGTTAATTAATTTAGTCTTTCATCAAATATGTATGGAATCCTTCCTTCAGGCCGGGCATGGGTTTAGGCACTAGGGATACAGGAGAAAATATCTCTGCCTTTATGGAGTTTAAATTATTATTGTTGTGCCTTTTGATTTTATTTTGAATAACAACTTATGGAGCAGCAGTGTGATTAACTGCCACACAGGTGTCATTTGACACAGAAGTCCAACCTAAAATACTTTAGGCAAATCTAGTGAACCTCAGTTTTTAGGGTCACATATAGAATAGTTTCATCTATTCTAATATCCATAAATTTCCCATTAATGAAATTAAAATTTTTAAATAAAACTGTATGGTATTTATACATATTTCCTCCGTGGACTTTCGAAATAACGATTCATTTAGTACTTTAATACTTCAAAAGCATTTTAGCCTATCCACTACATTATTTATAGGCAGAGTTGACTCAGAAAGATTGAGTAACCTACCCAAGGGATATAGCTAATTAAGCAAAGAAACTGAAACTCAAACCCAAGCCTTCTGACTTCCAAGTTCAGTACTGTTTTCTTTATATTAGTCAAGTTTGTAGTTTCCAGGACTTTCCACATTGATGCATGATTCATGAAGTTCACAGGACAACAGAAAACAAACTCTTCTACTAAAATAACTTTAGTTATATGTTTCACAACTGGGTGGATTTTTTTCCAAAATTACCCGTCAGTATTTCAAAATGTTTTGTTTATTCAGTAAGCCTCTTGCCTCTGTAATGTTAGATTCTACCTGTTCTGAGAGCTCAGAATTGGCACTGTTCAGATGCTATAAGCATCTTTATAAAGACATACTCAATGATTATTGATGAGTTGAAAACACAACCAACACGAAAGCTGATGATATTGTCTTGACCTGTTTCTATTAAATTAAACCTTCTATTTTATATCTTGGTTTCCTTTTTCCTCGACCAAGACATAATTTAGAAATCATGCAGGAGTTTACCTTTTTTCTATTGCTTCAGAGAAGGTAAAATGTAAGCTTTCAAATATAATAGACTTTTTTTCAATCGTTACTTTTAATACGTTGTTAGAAAACTAGAAAACTTTCTTTTATCTTTTGTTAACAACTCATTATATTTTTAATGGGGCTCAGTCAATTACCCATTTAACATAGTCTATTGAGCATCCATTTTATGCAAGCTACAAAATTGGTTCCTATATCCCTGATTATTCCAGTTTACGGAATGATTTTCAAGTTTCTGCACTGTTTCTGGGCCCCCAGAGCATCTGATATTTAAAAAAAGATCCATCATTTGGACATCCATCCACCAATACTTTCATTCACAGGGGAAAAGTCCTACAACTACATGAAAAAATAAGGATTATATTGGAAAACATGCACACACACGTGCATATATATATATGCGCCACAGGTATATACCAATATATATTGTGCCACAGGACTTTCTCAGGAAGCAATAAATAATATAACTGCCGCAAACACATGCACTTACACATACACTAAGGCACCTTCATGAGAGAAAAGGATTTCCACTCAAAGATAATGTGAGCAGGAAAGAAATATTACTACTTGCTTTAGGAAATTGGTTGAATTGCACGTTTGATCAAATTGCACAGGCATCTTTCTGTACATCTGAAAACATGAAAATGAGAAATGACAAAATCCAAATCTTTTCTTTTAGTCTACCAATATAATTTTTTTCAAAAGGTGTTGAAGTTATTTTTCAGTCATCGCGTAATAATTATTTCCAGCAAGCATCATGGATGGATGCTAAAGTGCTAAAACTATCGGGTGAAAGTTTGATGCGGAACAGTGTATCACATTATCTCAAAGTGTCTCCTGACAAATTACAGGTTAATTACAAAAATAAAAAAAGTAACTTTCTAGTAGAGAAACCTGGCAGATGCTACCTTAACCAAGTCTTCAGAGCTAAAGTCAGGAAGGAACAGCTGAGCCTCCTGTTGCGATGCACCAATGACACAATACTCCCGACTGAGATGCAGAGACGAATGTGCACATCAGGAAACATCAGACGAGTCCACGCTGACAGACATTCTACAAAACAGCTGGTCTGTAGTCTTCAAAAAAGTTCATGTCATGAAAGAAAACAAAAGACTAAGGAATTATTTTAGATGAAAAGACACTAAAGAGGCCTGACAAGTAAATGCAATGTAAAGTCTTGGATTGGGACAAAGATTTCCAAAAAGAACATTATTGGGATCATTTATGAATACTGAAAATAAGAGGTATTTTGTATAATATTGCACTAATGTAAAGCCTCCCAAATATGATAATTTATGTGTAGTTATGTAAGAAAATGTCCTTGTTCTTGGAATGCACACTGAAGTATTTTATGGGTGAGGGGCATGATGTTTGCGACTAAATGTCAAATAGGTCAGGAGAATAAATAACTGGCACACACTAAAATATGTATGCATAGAATAAAGTGTTAACAAGCAAAATAAAATATGAAAAAGTTAATCCAAGGAAGACTTCCAAGCTGAAAACTGAAGCAAAACAAAAGGGAAACATTGAAATAATAGAATACTTTAACCAAGTGATAAAGATTAGGGACAAAATTGTGGGGTTTGTTTTACCTACATTCTTCTTACTCTCTACAACGTTCTTTTTTTTTTTTTTTTTTTTGCTTCAGTGTCATAAACTGCTCAGCTCTAGGTAGCTTATGAAATTTTGCATAGAATGCAACCTATTATGTTGTTTTGAACTTCTTTCTCTCTTGCAATACTCACCACTCAGGTGGATGGCTTTGTTGGTATAAAACAAAGAACCATTGGATTTCACACAACACCATCCCGGGGGCCTTTATGTCTCTATTCACACACCGCATGCTTAGCATTGCTTGTACTGGGGCTGCCTGAACCATGGTAACCCCTGTAACTCAGTAAGCGACGGAAAGTAGATGGATCATTCTTTCCAGGGGCATGTTGTGAGGTAATCGGTTTTCATTACAGGTTTTCTTCTCTGGGAGGTGATAGGGATTAGATGCTGTAAGCACAGAGTAGAATCTATCTGTTTTCCCAAAAGGCCAAGTTCAAGATCTGTAGAAATCATGGTTCTTACTTTCCCATCGCCATTTTTAGCTTTTTTTGTGAGCCTTTAAAATGGATAGCCTTTGTGGCATGGCTTCTTTCCATTTTCGACATCTCTTTAAGTCATTTTCATCCCTCTATTTAAATGATCCTGAGGGGCTGCTGGGTGGCTCAGTCAGTTAAGGGCTAAGGATCCGACCTTGGCTCAGGTCATGACTCTGTTCTGTGCTGACAGCTGGAGCCTTGAGCCTGCTTTAGATTCTGTCTCTTCCTCTCTCTCTCTGCCCCTCCCCTGCTTGTGTGCTCTCTCTCAAATATAAAATAAACATTAAAAAAAATGATCCTGAAAAAAATATTTCTTTCTTTCATATATTAATTCAGCAGTAAGTAGCCAGAAGCTTGAGCTTGACCTTAAGCTACATTTTACTGGGGAAACGGACTCCTTCTCTCATGCTTTCCTTTGAAGCTTAGAGAAGGAAAATGAAAATCTTTCTTTTGTGTGTGGAGCTGTGATTGCCTAATGTCTTATGCAAAATCAATCAAAGACACTAATTTATATTTTCAAAATTGTAAGTTTTTAGTAATAAAACTGGCAGGTTATAGTGAAAGAATTTATCCAGCACTACTGTAAAGAGTGTTTTCATAATATCAGTGACCTGGGATCTTCCTCATTTCTTGATACTTCCTGCTGCTGTTAAGTCATTATCACTGACAGAACAACAGTGATTTAGCAACAGGGGATTTTTGTTGTACCTGCTTTCCACTGCAGAGTTTTAAGACAGACTTATTTAGCCCTACTGTGTCTCTTTTACTATCGAAGTCACTGCAAACATGTTTCCCTTACCTTATATTTCTCTTTGAAGCATCTTGAATTTATACTGAAGTAGTGGTTTGCACTTTTATATTTACAGGACGAAAGGTTTGAAAATCTGGCTTTTGGGGCGCCTGGGTGGCTCAGTCGGTTGAGCGTCTGACTTCGGCTCAGGTCATGATCTCGCAGTCTGTGGGTTCGAGCCCCGTGTCGGGCTCTGTGCTGACAGCTCAGAGCCTGGAGCCTGCTTCAGATTCTGTGTCTCCCTCTCTCTCTGCCCCTCTCCCACTCATGCTCTGTCTCTCTCTGTCTCAGAAATAAATAAAAATTAAAAAGAATAAATTATTGAAAATCTGGCCTTTGTTGCAAACAAAGAAGATTTTAGGTATGGGGCTAATTATGAACAGATCTCTTTGTAATTTGTAATAAGAAGTTGCGGCCTTGCCCAAAAGCCCAAGAAATGGTTCTATTTTTTTATTTTTTTGCATGTTTAGCATTACCTTTTGTTTGTCTGAATATAGATGGAAGGACTTGAAGTTCCCAGTACCTATTCTATCTGCAAGATTATGTGATCATAGCAACGTTAGAGCTTGAAGAGAGTAGAGTTAATGCCAGATAATGCTGACAAGCATTTTCCAGGGTCTACGTTCTAAAATGTACCTACCTGAG
Organism: Paguma larvata; assembly: GCA_030068075.1. Lineage (NCBI taxonomy): Eukaryota > Metazoa > Chordata > Mammalia > Carnivora > Viverridae > Paguma > Paguma larvata. The sequence goes on from CM057829.1 coordinate 108,160,604, forward strand.
GAAGCACCTATGGTGATGGCATCAAGCCAGTGCTTTTCCATTGCTTGGTTCAGAACCACACTCCTCCCATTTTACAAAGAAAGGTGTTGTTCTTATCTATCCGGGATCTTTCTATGGTTCATTACCCCACTGTGTCAAAAATTTCCAGATCCAAAATAAAACATCACTTAGAAATATTACAATGTCGAGAAAGTGAATACCTTTAAATGACTGGATAAAAAATCCTTTTCATGTCAGGTGACTGCTTTCAATATATTGATAGATTATTAAAACTAACAGAGATAGGGGTACCTGGGTGGCTCAGTTGTTAAGCATCTGACTCTGACCCAAGTCATGATCTCACAGTTCCTGAGTTTGAGTCCTATGACAGGTTCTGTGCTGACCCCTCAGTCTGGAGCCTGGTTCACATTCTGTGCCTTCCCAATCTCCCTGCCCCTCCTCTGCTCACTCTCTGTGTGTCTCTCAAAAATAAATAAACAGTAAAAAATTAAAAAAAAATAACATAGAGAGATTACTAAAATAAACAGAGCTCTAAGCTTTGAATCTCTCTGTAACCAGCCTTGTTCCTTAGTGTGGGTTCTGCCCCAAGCAAACAGATTTCCCAGAAAGTGAGCCGCTGTGGTATGTCTGGTTCTGGAGTAGCCAAACATAGATTCCTAATGGCATGACTTTCCTCCTTAACTGGGTTCCTAGGTACTAACAACTTTCTGATTCAGGACTGAGAAGTTTGCTACCTTGCTTTCTCTAAGGTGTGTGGAGGAGGGGAAAGCAGAGAGATTAGGGACTGGAACCAGATTTTATAGCATGACATTTTGTGGAGAGAGATGCAAAGCCGAGTCACTGTGGAAAACCGGAAAGGGAGATAATAGGCAGCAGCCTGAGACAGGGCGCAGGGTATGAAGCCAGATCACAGGGCTGAGAGCAGCCCACTTATCGTGGATCTGGGGGACAATGGTCTCTTGCCACAGTCTCTTGAGGGAGTTTGGTAGTTAATGTTCTTTAAAACATGGATAGTCATTGACACAGCAGTTAAACCAAATAATATAACCAAGAATATAACCCTTTACTTAATATTAGAGATCTAGGTTGTTTCCAGTGCTTTGTCGTAACGAATAATGCTATAGGGGATATTCTTCTACATCAATCTTTGAGTGCATTTTTTATTATTTTTCTAGTATCAGTTTCTAGAAATGGAATTACTGGATCAAATGATATGAAAAATTTTGTTGATACCAATTTCTCTCCAAAATAAGATTTTATATTCCAATTTATACCATCTCCAATAAAGCAGAGTATACAGCTTTAATAAAGAATGATTATCATCATTTCAAAAGACTTTCAACTATGTGATCGATGACAGTGTTATTTTTTTTAGTGTTCATTTATTTATTTTGAGAAGGGGGGAGGGAGAAAGAGTGTGTGCTCATGAGCTGAGGAGGGGCAGAGAGAGAGGGAGAGAGAGAATCCCAAGCACTCATAATACAGAGCCCCATGGGGCTTCATCTTGTGACTGTGAGATCATGACCTGAGCTGAAATCAAGAGTCAGACGCTTCACCAACTGAGCCACCCAGGCACCCTGACAGTGTTATTTTATTATGCATTTCTTTAAATGAATCACTTTTGATATTGAGTAGTAACTTCTGAAAAACATGAAGAAGCAGTACTACTTTAGATTGAACTAGAGTGTGTTTTTCAAAGTGTTTCTCCATCTCAGTTACATACACAAACCAAAAAACTGGCCACATCTGATGATTATATTAGATTATGGGGTAAAAGGATTGTAGATTCCAAATCCTGAGCCACCGTCTTCCTCCACTCCCCATTCCTCAAATGCATTCCTCACCGTTACACATTCAGTCCAAATGCAGAACTGTAGGCACAACTCTCTCTGCAACAGGATTGGTGACCACGTCCCTTTAGCTTTTACTTATCAGGAATAACATTATTATGATTAGTTTGCTACTTTTCTTGGTGTTTCAATAAAAACCACAGTCTTTTAAAATAACTTAACCTAATCTCAATTAACATAAAATCAATATTTAAATTACTCTTACACCTTTACAACATTTAAAATTCTAGTCCATATTGCTTGAAACTGTACTCTGGTATGTTCTTAATTTGTTTCCCCTCAAAATCCTCCTTTTTGATACTCTAGACCTAAATATGTATCCTGCCTTCTTGGTTGTATCGTGGCCTCCAACTGAAAATGGGGCACATGAGAAGATGTGTGCATATTTTCAGGAAGGGTGGTATATGAAATATCCCAATCCCAAACAAAGGAGAATTTTGACTTTTCACAGCCAACTTTTAGAAAGACTCTGAAATCAGTTCAATACAAGACCTGATCTCCCCTTTGGTGGAGATCTGACAGGATCTGATACCGTTCTACATTTAAATTACTAGCATTATGGATTAAATGTTTGTGTCCCCTCAAAATTCCTATGTTGGAATCCTAACTCCAAACATGATGGTATTAAGAGGTGAGTACTGTGGGAGATAATTAGGTCATGAGGGTGGAGCCCACCCGAATGGGATTAGTGCCTTTATAAGAAGAGACAGGAGAGTTTTCTCTCTCATTCTCTATGTGAGGATACAATGAGAAGATCGCCATATGCAAACCAAGAAGAAAGCTTTCCCCTGACACTGGGTCTGCCGGCACTTTGATCTTGGAGTTCTCAGCCTCCAGAACTGTGGGAAATGAATTGCTGTTTAAACCACATGGTCTATGTTCTTTTTGCTATGGCAGTCTGAACTAAGACACGCAGCAAATTCCTCTTGTTCTAATCCTTTCTTATCCAGTGTGCTTCTTATGGTTTGACTTCCCAGGTAGCTGGAATTCATGCTGCTGAAGCAGATAACTAGTTTGATCTGCTTAACACTCACATTCATTTTTGCAAGTTAATCAACTTACATTTATTTTTAATTAAAAACATAGGGGTCAAAGTTCCTTAAAAGGGCTGATTTTAAAAATCTTAAACATTCTTTAACATGAAGGATGTATGGCAGAGGTTTTAAGATCTCAGCTTCTGGATCTGAACTGCTGGAGTTCAAATCTCATCTCTGCTACTTATTAGCTGTATGACCTTGATAGATTTCTGAGCTTCAGTTTTTCATGCTAGCTAATAATAAAATATGATTAGCAATAAAATTTATATCACAAAATTTCTGTATGTATCAAAGGAATAATATTTATTGAGTGTTTGCAAAAGGACCTGACAAAAGGTAAGCACTACATACCTATAAGCAGGTTTTGTTATTTTTTATAAGTTAGTATTATTAAATAAATGAGGTAATTTATGCATACATGTAAACTAATCTCTTAGTTTCCTCTCTTGCTCCACGTCTAATTCTATCCAGATATCCAATTTTTTTCACATTCTTTTAGTAGGCTCAATGTTTTGTTTTGACTATTTTGTTTTGCTTAATTAGAAGGAAGTTGACATTTGCATGTTATCAACCTGGAATTAAGCAAGTTACTGTATATGGATCTTACCATATGTCTCTTTGAAAGAGTCGGATTGGGACACCTGGGTAGCTCAGTTGGTTAAGTATCCCACTTCGGTTTAGGCCATGATCTCGAGGTTGGAGAGTTCCAGTCCTGCACTGCGATCTGCATTGACAGTTTGGAGCCTGCCTGGGATTCTCTCTCTCTCTCTCTCTCTCTCTCTTCCTCTGCCCCTCCTCTGATCATTGTGGGTGCCTGCACAAGCTCTCTCTTTCTCTCTCAGTCAAAGAAAAGAGAGAGAGAGTCTATGATAAAACATGTAACTTTGTAATGCTGAAGGCTTTCAGAAGAGGAAGGTGGTGACAAAGAGGTAAATACAGCCAAGCAATATGTGAGCCCGTTGGTGACTGCTGGACACACAGAGAAATGCATAAGTAGGAATAGGCAGACAAGCATAAGTAGGAATAGGCAGACAAGCGTGCAGATAACAAAGGCAGATAGATATCATGTAAGCTATCCTGCACTATCCTGTGAGGAGAATTGGTTCTGAGCTCAGGGCCAGATCAAGTCAGAGCTTGGTACACTTGGTACATTTCTTCTGGTATAACCCATTTCTGAGATGACTAATGGTACAACTGTAAATAATTTATAGAGTATTAACTAACAATCTCTGCCTGGGAAGAGGAGATGTACTAAATGGTATTTTAGATATCATTTGATTATCTTTGGTCAATGCATAATTTCTTAAAATGCTTCCAATAAAAAGCATTTGAACTTTCAGGAAAGGACTCTCTTCCTAATGCTTACATTCGGAAATAAATGACATGCAAAGTATATGCAGTTTACAAAATTCCTGCTTGTGAATAATGAGTTGAGTTCACTGGGAGCCTAAGATGTAACAAACACCATCAGTTCCGGTGTTACCACACAACACTGCATTTCCCTTCTTATTCTTTTTCCTCCTCTTATTTACTTGTTTATTCTATATCTTGGCACTTTCCTCTAACTCCTGGTGTTAAACATGCAGCCTTTTCCAAGTGTGAACTTCAGATGGTATTCCATCCTTCATTCTCTCTCTGTAGTCTGCACAATACTCAAACAGAGTGGGTATTAGTGTTGGAAGCCTTTCCCTTCAGTGGCTTGAGGGTCTCTCTTTCTTTCCTGCTTTTGAGATGCTTTGTCAGGTTTTGAATGCTGCCTTTTTGGTTTCTTTTGTAGAGACAGCTTGTGCTCAGATGTGATTTAGTTGTAAGCTGATTGCCGCTCCATGTGTGAAGAGAGCATGACCAGTTCTCGGGCAGCCAGTCAGGGTGGCCCCAGCCCGTTACATCAGCATCGCATGATGGGGAACCGGGCAGCACCGAACAGTCTCTCCTTGTTGCTTTGCCTTTTTTTTTTTTTTTTTTTTTTGTCTTTCAAGAAAAGACCAGAAAGCCTGGGAAAAAGAGCAAGACTTGCCTGCCTTTCCTTGAGAATCGCTGAATACTATTCACTATAACAACGACAATATAGATACATATTTTTCCTATAGGTTCTAAAATGGGAGGGAGGAAGTAAAGGGAAACAGAAGATTAAGAAAAAACAATTTACGGTTTAGTGAAAAATGGGTCTGTTATATCAGCTCTATCTGTTTTGGTACTTTATTGACCCCTCCCCCACATGACTCCCTCCTCAGTTTTCTGGTGGTTATATTAACCTTTGTCTAGAAATGTATTTGTGCATTAGCAGAGCAGAGACAAAGAATATAATACTTCTGTTTGCTTTTTTGATCAAATGAAGTAGAGTGTTTCTTCCTGTTTTCTTAACGTTCTGGCTAATCTCTCTTCAGAGCTCGTATTACATTGCTTACAGTAGATTGCATGAGGTAAGGAAAAGGTGAGCTGGTGCTGTTCCCGCACCTGTGTCATTCCTCACTAATAGCACAAACTAGTGCAGCGAGGGGTGTTGTATGTGACACACTGGATTTCCCGATGCTGTCTCCTGAGGACCATCACACTGAAGTTCTTTCCCAGATACATGGAACAATCATATGCCCTAGGTCCTACTAGAACAATTATAGTCGAGACTGATGACACGTTTCCACAGTTGGTTTTGCGGCAATCAACAGTATTTTGATTCTGGGTTTGAACATTGGATCACAAAGGTTTTTTTCTTTCTTTCTTTTTTTTAAAAATTTTTAATGTTTATTTATTTTCGAGAGAGAGAGAGACAGACAGAGTGCGAGCAGGGGAGAGGCAGAGAAAGAGAAAGAAACACAGAATCCAGAGCAGCTTCAGGCTCTGAGCCATCGGCACAGCCCGATGCGGGGCTCGAACCCACAAGGGTGAGATCATGACCTGAGCCGAAGTCGGATGCCTAACCGAACGAGCCACCCAGGCGCCCCCACAAAGGTTTTTAAAATAAGGAGCTTTGTTCTGCTGAGGTCCACTGACACCTCCATAACCTGGAGACCAATCTCCTGAAAGCACTTCTTACTGCTTATCTAAGACAGAATTGCAGAAATCTCTTTTTGATCACATGAAGCTAACCATGGTATCCCTGCTTATCTTCTTCATAAATTAAAGAAGAAAGCATCATGTTAAGGATAATAACGTATGCTTTCTTATACTTCTGAGAAGAGGGATTACTCTTGCAGAGAACACTTGTTACAGTTATAAAGCAGAGGCACAAAATCATGGACCTCAAATCTTTTTGTCACTTTTAATAAAGCTCATTTATAATATTCCTTTACGTGTGTCTCCTCTCCGTGGGCAGGGGAGAGTCCTAACTTTATTGTTAACAGCTGAAATGTTAATGAGACTATAGCTATGTATTATTTAACACATTCTGTTAATTTGATCACATAAGTCAAATAACATTCTCATTGCAAAAACTTTAGAAAATGCAGAAAACATCAAAGAGAAAACAGTCCCATCATCCCACTACTTAAAGGAAACCTCTCTTACTAATTGCCTTATTGGTTGGTTGATAGATTACTTGCTAAGTGGACCCGGGAAGGCATCCAGCCTTCCAAGTTGATCCTGGCACTTTGCCTTTGTAGTACTTGTCGCGGATGAAATAATTTCATTCTTTTGTGTAATTTTTGGGAGGAAGGGCTATCTCTCCCTTGCTAATATATATAATCTCCATGAGGATAGGAGTTTTTCTGTTTTGTTCACTGTTGTATTTCTCGGACCAAGAATGATGTCTGATATTAGTAGGCTCTCACTAAGTCAAGCAATACTTTCATGAATGAGCTTGAATATTGTCTTATTTCTTTGAATCATCTTTGCCTCATTGAATTTACCTGTTTAAGCAACTTTGCATCCTGGTATTTAAAACAGCATTATAAACATACTATTTGCTAAGCTTTTATGGGGTATTACTTATATAATGCTGTGAAATCAAATGCTAAGCGTATTGAACATTATGCTGTAGAGTGCTTAGTATAGGATTCCTCTGTCTTTGTTATTAGATGATTGTCCTCTTACTGCATTCCTTGTCATTCCTTTTGAGATGTTTTTCTTTGGTCTCAATTGCCAAAAATAGCATGGATAGATGGCCAGGCCTTGATTCAGCAAATCCTTCTGGCCTCACTGATTTTTCAGATCTGCCAAACTCCTGCACAGGGCCTTTGCACAAACTATTCCTTTGCCTGGGAGACAGTTCTGTACTCTTCAGAGGATAGTGCCTTCAGCTCTGAGCTTGACCATCGGTTACCCAAAGCAGGCTTTCTTGACATACTATAGGAGTTTACATACATTTATCACTGTTGGATATTTGATTATTTAATTAATCATACATGTATGTCTGTTACCTCTGTTCTTCCAGCTTTTACTAGAAGGTTTTTATGAGAACATGAAGCTCATTTTGTTCACTGTGGTATCCTGGAGAGAATGCTTTATCTAAGTAACATTGGATTTGTGTGCTCAACCATGTTATGTGGTACTACTAGGAATTTGAAGACGACTGTGAGACCATTCTTATCCTTGTGGCTGATAAGCTATGAACATTTGTTTATCCCATCACAAATATTTGTTGAGCCCTTGATGGATGAAGAGGCATTGTGCACATTGCCGGGGATACTTTTAACACTGAATGAGGAGAGATTTGGCAAGGGTAGTGGGTAGCACAGTTCTAGGTGATGAAGATACAGAGTAAAAAGCACAAATCATTAGATAACTACAGTTTGGTAAGTACAAAGGAAATAACCAGGTATTATGAGATTATAGCCAGGATTGAGCTAGGATGATTTGATTCATTCCAGATACCCTTATCCGATATTCAAAACCAGATGTGTCTATTTAGTGCTCTTTGAATAAATGGCATCAACACATTTTTCTTCCTTGTTTCTTAAGCAGCCCCATATATTTTCAACCAAAGACACTCGCATACATCGATGGAGTTAGGCAAAAAACCCCAAGCTTCTAGGTTGATTTTGTTTTAAGATAATAGCCAGGACTAACTGCGTGTCTGTTCATGTCCCCTTTTTCTGATAAGAAAATAAAATTGTGTGAGATATGAATGTAGATTAGACATTCTGAAATAAGTCAAATGCCAGAACTAAGAAAAAATTACTCTAAAATAGAAATTAATGCATTTAGTCCCATAAAAGGGATTTCATTAAAGTTACTTAAATATCTGATCGTGAAAAAAATGATTTCTATTGCCTGTGGTAGTAGGCTTCATTTTTCAATGGTAACATGCAATTTGGGAGTTTTTTATTCTGAAGTGCTATGCTAACTCAATGACTGAGCTAATACCCACAAGCCCTGTGATGACACTTTAATTGCTTCAAACCAACAACATGGTGAGTGGATTTTATTAGGAGGCAGGGAAACTTACATTAATAAATTAGCTTAAAGTAGAATTCTCTCTTGTATGGATATACTTTATTAACTAGTAACTGTATGTAACTCTTTACTGCCCTCCCCTGATCAATTTGAGAAATGCTGCTTCTTTCAGAGAAAATTAAACTCTTTCATGATTAGAAAACTAAATGTAGTCATTTCCTCTGATGGATACCTTTAAGTGGCCTCTTTTCTGGAAGGCAATATCTCCTATGTCTCAAATTGCTGTACATATTAGCTTCTCCCCAAAATTAATAACAAGGAAAGAAACGACAGCATTTAATTAACACTATCTCACAGCTCTGAGATCTCCAGATTGGTACTAACTTTCTTCCCTTTCCAGAAGTATTGCTCTGTCTCATTAAAAGAATAGAGATGGGAATAAACAAATCGTGTCAAGCTCACTCTTTCATACAATCTTCATACAAAAGGGTCTTTCTATTGAACTTGTGGATAGTTAATGAAATCCCGGTAGCTTGAATACAACTTTATGAGAAACACATTGCTCTATCTTCTAGTCTGCATATGAATTTTAAAATGGTAGGGTGGTTGAGCAGGTGTCCAGTTTAACTTAGAATCTCGGAATATTAGGGCCAAAGGCGAAGCAGAGTTAAACAAATCTAGTGTAGCTCTTGAATTAAAATATGAGGAAACTGAGGACCAGAAAGTGAGGTAAAGCTCCAAGTCACGCACTGAAAAACAGATGTTGATTCAACTCCCCTGATTTCTCTTTGGTAAAAAAATTTGGTAAAACCTCTCCTCATCTCTTGTGTGTGGACCTGGGTTTTGGTTTCCTCCATCTTTGGTCATTAAAACCTTAATGCTCTTGTGCTGTCCTCTGCTGACAAACAGCATGTACTACAGCTGCAGGACTAGGTGAAGCACATTTCTTTATTCTTTTATTCAACAAACATGTGTTGAGGGCTATTAACTGCTTTCCATTGCTCTAGACACTGGAGTTTCAGCAGTAAAAACAAAATACAATATTCCTTTCCTCATGGAACTTATGTCGTAGTGTGGGGAGAAAGACAATAGACATAGTATATAAAACATGAGGACTGTGAAGATCAGTAAATCTAGGAAGCAGGTAGGAGTGTGTGGGCAGGAAGTTGCAACTTTAAAGAATGTGTTCAGGGAAGGCCTCAGTGAATATGACATTTGAGAAAAGATTTGAGGGAAACGAGGAAATAAACCATGATAGTGTCTGGGGAAAATGACCTCTTCCTCTGGAAGAGGAAATGAAAAAAATGTCAAAAGGAGAGAGTACTTCCTGTATCTGAGAAGGCCAGTGCGCCCTGAGCTGAGTGACAGAGAGGGCATAGGGAACAGGACAGAGCCATGCAAAGATGGACAAGGGAAGGCCCGATGGGGCTTGTGGGCTGTGGCACGCGTTTGGCTTGTTTCTGGGTGAGATGGGAAGTCACTTGAGCTTTGTAGGTAGAGGTGTGACATGAAGTGTCCTATGTTTTCACAGGATTCCTGTGACCTGAGTTGTGAATACACTGTAGCATTAGAAGTAGAGGAGCCAATTAGAAGGCAGAGGCAAAGTGATGGAGGTGAGCACCAAGGAGATAGCTATGGAGGGAAGATTCTGGACATGTTCTGAAGTCAGCCATGATTTGATACAAGTCATGAGTAAAAAAAAGGAAAGTCGATGTTGATTACAAAATTTTTGACCTTAGGATAGAAAGATGGAGCTGTTACTAAAATGTGACAAGGAGGGGCGCCTGGGTGGCTTAGTCAGTTTTTAAACTGCCGACTTCATCTCAGGTCATGATTTCACAATCTGGGAGTTCAAGCCCCATGTCGGGCTCTGTGCTGGCAGCTCAGAGCCTGGAGCCTGCTTCAGATTCTGTGTCTCCCTCTCTCTCTGCCCCTCCCTTGCTTACTCTCTGTCTCTCTCTCAAAAATAACAAACATTAAAAAACATTTTTAATGTGTTAAGGAAAGGCTGAGCCAGGAAGCAGATTTTGAAAAAAAAAATCAGGAGCTCAGTTGGGATATCTTACATTTATCTACATTTCTACCACTTACGGTCTTCTTCATTCCTTTAGATACAGCCCAATTAGCCTCTGTCTCATGTACTTTTCTTTCTATCAGAAAAACTTCCTTTAATATTTCTTTTAGGGCACTTCTGTTGGTGATTAATGCCCATACTTTTTTTTTTTGGTCTGAAACAATCTTTATTTCACTTTCATTTTTGAAAGTTATTTTCGCTGGGTATAGAATTCTAGGTTGACAGTCCTCACCTTTGCTTCCAATACATTCAGTCACTCCTTTGTCTTCTGGCTTTCACAGTTTCTGACAATTCTGTTGTCATCCTGGTCTTTGTCCTATGAACTTAGTATGTGTTTTTGTTGTTGTTCTTGTTGTTGTTTTGTTTTTCTTTTGCTCAGCAGCTTTTAAATCTTCTTTATTGCCAGTTTGCAGCAATTTGCTTTTGATGTGTATTGGTGTGGTTTACTTTAGGTTTCTTTTTCTTTGGAGTTCTCTGAGCTTCTTGGATAGGGATGTTTATAGTTTTCATCAAATTTAGAACATTTTTGGTCATTATTCTTCAAGTACTTTTTCTATCACTTCTCCTTTTGGGGTCTCCAATTACACCGTGTTAGATTGCTTGATATTGTCTCACAGGTCATTGATGCATTGTTCATTTTTTTTTTCTTAGAAGGCCTTTTTCTCTCTGTGCTTCATTGTGGATATTTTCTATTGCCTTAAGTTCACTTCAACACTTTTAAGTTGACTAATCTTTTCTTTTGTAAGGTATAATCTGTGGTTAATTTCTTCCACATTTTTCATTTCTGACATACACTTCTCGCTCTGCAAATTGCATTTGATTCTTCCCTTATAATGACCATGTTTTCTTCCACCTTGAGAGTATATGAAGTACACAACAGTGTTTGGAATTTATTGTTTGCTAATTTCACCATCTCTGCAAATTCTGGTTCTGTTGCTACTGATTGACTTTCCTTCTGGTGATAGATCATATATCCTGCTTCTTTGATGATATGTTTAAAAAATTGAATACAAGCATTTTGAATTTTATGTTGTGGAGCAATAGATTTTGTCGTAACTCATATAAATACTGCAGGACATCGTTCTGGCATGCAGTTAGGTTATGTGGGATACATTTTATTCTTTTGAGGTCTGTCTTAAGCTTCGTTAGGATGAGTCCAGAGCACCCTTTAGTCCAGGTCTAATTTGTTCCCAACATTAAGGTGATGCTCTTCTGAGGATATTACCCAATGCTCCATGTATTATAAGATCATCTTTCTCCTTTGGCTGGTAGAAGTATTAAGTGTTCTCAACTCAGTGTATCTTTTTCTAATAGAATTGTTCTGCTTATTGATTTTTGAATATTCCTTCTCCAGTTTTAGTTTCCTTTCACCTATGCTTGCATCAGTGCTCCAATAAGACTTAAATTCTCTCCATGTAGCTCTCTCTTCTCTGGAATCTGTTTCACAAATTCTAGCTGCCTTAGACTCTCTGAACTCAAATCTCTGTCTTTTCATCTCTATTGGGCTCCGTCTGGAAGCCTGGAAACTCTCTTCAGGCAGTTAATGGGGGCAAGTGTGGGGCTTACCTTCTTTGTTGCCCTTCTCTTAGGGGATCACTGCCCATACTCTCTGTTGTCCAATATCTAAAAAAGCTGTGTCATATATTTTGTATGGTTTGCCAGTTGTATTATGTTGGGCTGCTGCTGGTGATGGTGGTTAAATCCAATCCTTATTGTTTCATCTGGGCACGAAGCAGAAGTCCCTAGGGTGTTTTAATTTTGAGATGTGTTTGTTGAACATGCAAGACAAGATGTCAAGTAGGTGGTTAGATATATGAGTTTGGAATTTAGGAGATCCAGAGTGGAGATAAACATTTATAATATAAATTTATCACCTATTGCCTTGGATAATTTTCCCCAACCTGTGGCTCCAGCCCCCTTATCAGAACTAAATTATTCCACATTCTATCTTATCAGGTCTGAACTAAGGAAGAGACAGACTAAACAAAATAATATGATATAATGTCATTGAGTTACTCTTTCCTGGTACATATATGTGTATATGTTACTGAGGCCTACTCAGAGTCAATATTTTTGCCAAGGAAGCACAGGTAGATTTTACCTGAAGTGCCAATTCCTGTCTATTAATAGTAGCCTCCTGAAGTGTTATATACAGAAGGAATCTGAGGCCATGCCCAGGCTCAGGAGGAGAGAGTGTCATGATTGATTACCAATTTCTGTTGCGGCAGCAGGAAAGAGAATAGCAGCAACCATACCATGTGTTTACTTCACCTGTCTTAGCATAAAATAATAAATGGATGTGTTTGGGGAACGTGACATGTAAATGTCACAATATATACTATTCTGCTTTCAATGAGAGAGATATTAGTTAATTACTTCTGAGGTATAACTCATAAATATGTACCTTAACCCCCAAATTACTCAAAAACACAAATGCCTGTTTCATTTTCTCTAGTGGTTGAGAAATGGAACATTTTCTTATGTAGATCATAGGTGGTGTCATTTGCCATCATGGAGGGTGGTGCCAATAGGCTAAGGAAACCTCTTCTCTCTCCTTTCTATCTTGTTGGACTCATCACAGGGACCTCACTGTCTTTCCTTCAGCAGGGGCAATCTAGAAGGACAAATGTTAGTCTGTAATGTAAGAGATAAGATGTACCTGTAACGGGGCGCTTGGGTAGTTCAGTCAGTTAAGCGCCTGACTTCAGCTCAGGTCATGATCTCATGGTTCGTGGGGTTCAGCCATGCATTGGGCTCTGTGCTGAGAGCTCAGAGCCTGAAGCCTGCTCCAGATTCTGTCTCTCCCTCTCTCTCTGCCCCTCCCCTGTTTGTAGTCTGCCTCTCTCTCTCTCAAAAATAAACATTAAAAAAATAAAAAAAAGATTTACCCATAACATTAGAGCTAAACCTTCTTTAGATTATCCTAAGTTGAATATTCAATTTTGTTTTGAACAGTGTTTGGATATAGTAAGCTCTCAATGAGTATTTCATGAATATATTAATGTGACTTTTTCACAACATATTTGCATGAATGGGATACTTCAGCCTATTTTCCTTGGAGAAAAATATTGACACTACTGGGCTCATCTCAGGAAAGTTGGGGCTCCCTTAGCCACATAAAAACCACTACATGGGGGCAGGTCAGTTTTCTTCAAAAAGGTAAACTTAAACTAGAATCAGAGCCAATGTAACACGGAGGGTCCATCATTCTGCACAGGTCGCGTCTCATTCCTCTTCGGTTGACTCAAGAAGAATTAGTTGCACAAGGGAATTGTGTTTGCAGATCAGGTTTAGCTCAGCTTGACAAACATTTTTTTAATTAGAACTTACTCTGGAGGCACCTGGGTGGCTCAGTAGTTGAGTGCCCAACTCATGGGTTTGAGCCCATGTTCAGCTCTGTGCTGACAACACAGAGCCTGCTTGGGATTCTCTCTGCCCTTCCCCTGTTCTCTTTCTCTCTCTCAAAATGAATAAATAAACTTAAATTAAAAAAAAGAACTTATTCTGTGATGTGCTTTCTCAATCTTAGCACTATTGACATTTTGGGTTGTCTGTTTCTTTGTTGCACAGCACATCCTGTGCATTGCAGGGTGTTTAGCAGCATCCTTGGCCTCTGCCACCTAAACCACCCCATTGGTCTTGATAATGTTTGCAGACATTGTCTAATGCCCCCAGAAGTAAAATCACTGGTTTGATATGCTTACATGCTTGAGAATTGTTGCTCTACACTCTCACCTTTGTAAATAAACCCTCCTTGAATGATCCTATTTTAAGTATGACATCTGTATCCTGTTAGAATTATGGCTGATGCACAATGTTCATTATGTAAGGTATAAGGAGAGATAAGTATTTGGTCTTAGAGTATTTGGTTAACTTGTAATTAAAAAAAAAATCCCTTTGCCTAGTAGAATGTATGTTTGAAGTGTTGAATCTGGAATTACGTAGAATGTTTAGACAGCTACAAAACTATTAAAGATATGTGGTTAAAAATACCTCACATAAGGTTTCCCCATGGAATGAATGGGGAAGAGCTGTGCAGGGAGATTGATCCCCTCATCCCTGAGGTTGGTTGGAGGAATCCCCAGCATGTTGTCCCCAATGACAATTAGATTTGTTTACCTCTACAGTCTACGGATATTCTTATTTTTTATATGAAAAGTATGGGAAGACTGACCTAAATTAATTCATTGACAATGAGTACAGATGGGCTGGATTTTCAAAATACTGAAGGGCAAACTTGATTTGACTGGAAGGTTACTTAATGTGGAGGTAAGAGACAGTGATGAGTCAAGAATGACTCATACATTTGGTGAGTCACGTAAAATGGTGATTTTGCCAATTAAGACTGGGAACAGCAAAGGAAGAGCATGGTTAGTGGTTCTCAATGTGTGTTTTTAGATTGGCATCATCAGCATCATCTGGAAACTTGTTAGAAATGTGAATTCTGATTCCCTAACCCAACCTATTGAATCAGGGATTCTGGGGTCCCTGCACAGCAATGTGTTTTAATAAGATCTCTAGGTGATTGTGATGTTTGATAGAGTTTGAGAGCCTCTGAGATAAGGTAATCATTCCCCTCTGAGATTTGTCGAGTGTCCCAGGAGGACATTCATGTGGAGATATGCCAAGTGGCAAGTCTACTATCAATCACATTGTGGTCAGCCATAAGCATGTATTTTGCGGGGGTAGGGGCTGGTGAATGAAGATGTCAGGCTGCTTCCCCCTCCCTTTCTTTCCTTAGGAAAGAAGATAGGATCATAGGGAACATTTCCTTTAGGAAAATGACACAAAACAGTGGATAAATGATAGTTATGGAGTTTATATTTTCACTATTTTTTAATTTAAATTTTGGCTTACATACAGTGCAATATTGGTTTCAGGGGTAGAATTCAGTGATTCATCACTTACATATAACACCCAGTGCTCATCACAAGTACCCTCCTTAATAATAATCACCCATCTAGCCCATTTCTCACCCACCTCCCTCCATTAACCCTCAGTTTGTTCTCTATGGTTAAGAGTCTTTTGTAATTTGTTTCCCTCTCTTCTCTTTTTTGTTTCGCCCCCTTCCTATATATTCATCTGTTTTGTTTCTTAAATTCAACATATGAGTGAAATCATATGGTATTTGCCTTTCTCTGATTGAGTTATTTTATTTAACATAATACACTGTAGCTCTATCCATGTCGTTGCAAATGGCAAGATTTCATTCTTTTTGATGGCTGAGCAATATTCCATTGTATATACATGTGCATATATATATATGTATATGTATATGTATATGTATATGCGCGCACACACACACACACACACACACCACATCTTCTTTATTCATTCATCAGTTGATGGACATTTGGGTTCTCTCCATAGTTTGGCTGTTGTTGATGCTGCTGCTATAAACATTGGGGTGCATGGACCCTTTGAATCTGTATTTTTGTATCCTTTGGGTAAATACCTCATAGTGCAATTGCTGGATCATAAAGTAGTTCTATTTTTAGTTTATATTTCAGTCTTAAGGCTACTCTTCATTTCTTACCTCTGGAGATCTACTAATTGGACTAATTGGCGGATTTATATTCATCTCTTTCTACTGCTCTCTTTTCTGTGCCTTACCCATAATTATTAAATGACTTAAGCACTTCCTGCACACAATTCTCAAGTAGAAGCAGGGATGTGCACACACATTGGAAGGTACTTTGGTGCCATCTGAATTCATCGCTAGGTGTCAGGAACAACAAAAGAGTAAAGGCAGGAAGGGAGAAGTGGTGAGCAAACATGCCTCCTTCCTCTCCTCCAAAAGGTTTCTATACAAGAGTCAGCAATGGCCATGGGGACCAAATTTGGCCCATGGCTGGTTTTTGTGGACAAAATTCTATTGGAAACCTACCACGCCCACCAGTCTACACATTGTCTATGGCTTCTTTTTCACTACTCAGCAGAATTGTGGAGCTGTGACAAGCAAAGTACAAACTGCAAAATCTAAAACTCTCTGGCCCTTTACAGAAAAAAGTTTGCTGACTTCTGCTTCAGACCAGTGGTTCTCAAAGCTCAGCTCGCATCAGAAGTCCCAGGAGGGCTTTTGAAACAGAGGGTGCTGGGCTGTACCCCCAGAGTTTCTAATTCAGTAGGTTTGGGGAAATAGCCTGGAATTTGCATTTCTTACAAGTTTCCAGGTAATGCTGATGCTGCTGATCTGGGGACCACACTTTGAGAACTACTGATTTCTGTACTAAATTTAAGCCCTCAGAACACCCATGCTTGGATCAAAGCAAAAAACTACCTTAACTACAAGTTCAAAGGATTGTTTCAGGTTCTGTCTCTACCTCAGCTTGGACTATCACTCTTATGAAACTCCATTTTAATCCTATGAGTTTTCTTTTTCTGTTCTCCCTCTTTTCCCAGGGCTTTGAGATAGGAAATTTATTTATTTATTTATTTATAGTAAATCCAGGGCACCTGGCTGGCTCAGTTGGAAAAGCATGTGACTCTTGATCTTGGGGTCATGAGTTTGAGCTATGTTTGGTGTAGAGATTACTAAAAAAAAATGAATAAATAAACTTAAAAATATAAATCTGACAGTCTTCCTATTGTCCTGAGATGAAATATATTAAAATTTTGGCATCTAGCTCTTTTCAAGAATTAGCAACTATTTAATCAATTTTTTCCCTTTTGCTTTACTCCTGTATCTATTTCCCCTATTCCTGTACCATATCAAACAAATTATTTGAAGCCACAACTTTTGTTTTCCTTATTTGAGTAATAGGTGCAAAAGAGAGCGAAATGGTATGTATATGTATATTTATATATATTTTAATCAATCAAAGACATGACTACATTATCAGCTTAAAGTAGGATTTGGGGAAAAGTTGAGATTGGATCCAAAAGACATGGTGGTTACTTTCTCCATCTCGATGAGTTAGACCTTTACAAGATTGTTCCATTATTTTGTTAGAAGTGCTGTGACTTATTATTAGAATGAGCTCAGTGATAAAAGCTTTTGTAATATCCACTATTCCAAAATATCCATGTGGCTGTTTCCTTCCATTCTTACAGAAGTGTATACAGACTGCCTATGAAGAAAAGCTTGAAATAATTTAATTTTTAACTTTAAGCTCATAGGAAGTAAGACTATATTTTATTAGATGACCAACTACCAGTAACTATATTCACCCAATTCCTTGATAAACATGCAGTAATATTTCTTTCCTCCCTTTTTGCATACTATGCTTAGCAGGATCCATGGTGCATGAAAGAAAGTACCAAGGGATAGTGAGGATAAGTCAGTTTATTTCTCTTACTTTCTTTCTGCCTTGAGAAAAAAAAGTGAAATTTTTAGTAAGGAAATCTGATGAACTCATCATCCAACTTTCTAAAAACCTGAAACTCAAGCCTGATTAAATCATCATCCAAGTTTTTAAAACCATGAAAATTGATGGACTGTTTGAGTGAAGAGTAAGGAAAACAACGACCCAATCTATAAATTGCTCAGCCAGAATGAAGTATTACCAGCCACCTCTTAAATATGAAATGTACCAGTACTGGTTCCATCCATTTATTATAGATTTTATGCCTCAAATATATTCATAATGTATTACAATGCTGAAGTTCATTCCTCACTTGTTTATATATTTAATATTTCTCCCCCAGAAGATTTGAACATGGCTAAAGGCAAAGTTATATTTCTCCTTGATAATAATAAAATAATAACGTGTTACACATAAAGGAAGTTTACTCTGAATTTATGGCTGAAGCCCTGCTGTATTTCATGCTGTAGTAATGATGCTCTTGCTCACTTGATATAGTGACTTCCTTCAGTATCATTACTCTTCTGTCTTAGGCCCTGGTAGTAAAAAGTCATCTTTTCAAACTTGGCACTTTCAGGTGTTGACAATTCAAGATGATATACTTTCAGAAAAACAGATACCCTGAAGAATACCTTAGGAACACCAAACATCTCTAATTATTGTGTTTTTGACTTAATACCAAATAGGAATAATATGACTAATGTAAAATAGCAGAGTTGTTTCTGCTTAACAGTGCATCGACAAAGCTATCCTATGGTGTTAGAAGGTAGAATGGTTATTCCGGTTACACCTAGAAGGTAGTCAGTCACTTGAAAAGGGCATGAGGGGTCTTTTGAGATACTGGGAATATTCTGTTTCCCAGTCTCAGGGCCTGTTTCATGAATGTATTTATTTTATGAAAATTCATCAAGCCATAGACTTATGACCTTGGTCTTTGATGTGTGTTAAACTTTAATAAAACTGTTTATTAAATAAGGAAAAGTATAATAAATTAGGGTGACTTGGAAAATCAATTCTGCTTTATTTATAGTTGAAATTTTCATGTGTAAAAGTTATCTTTGAAATTAGAAAATATGCTGAAAATTGTTTGTATTGCCCAAAGACTATGATTTTTTTGTGCCTGGGCATACCTTCTTCTAGGTATTGCTTCTGGAATTTGAATATTTCCCATTGCTGCTGATATTACTTTTATTTGTGTTATGTTCTGTTAGGACAGCTGTCCATGAAAATGCAGCAAAAGCTTTTATCCCACCCCTTTTATAAAATGTATTATAATTTGAAGGTTCTTAGGAATGACCTTGGGAAGATGCTGATCATATCTATTCCTCCAGCTTACTTCTGTTACTGGAAAAAACACTTTAGGGACAAAACATTACATATATATGCATATTATATCTTTTTATTCCATACCAGGATATATATAATATTTATATATAATAAATAATATTTTCATAATATATAATAATATATATGTTATTAATATTACATTATATAATTTTTTCATTCCATAATATAGGCCTGGATAAAAAGTATATCTATTGGCATTTCTGTGTAAGAGTTATCAGATCCCGTCCTGTGATCTGACAGCCAGCTGATGGCAGTTCACTACAGAAGTTATGTAATAGGTTGTTTGGGCTAGAGATAGAAAAGAACAGTGTGGGCGGGGTCATTGAATATTTGGGTGAGGGGCATGCTTCGCATTTTAACTGAGTACCACAGAACCCGATACTGGCTGTCTGTGACTGTATTTTGGTAATCCCTTTGCAAGAGAGTTCCTGCAGATTGGGAAACAGAGCCGGGCGGAGGGGTGAAGATGCGTACAGGAGTTGGCTCTTGCAGGTGCTTGGTCAGCGCTGATGTTTGAGTGCCAGTAAGAGCTTCTTCTCAATGTGCCCACTTGGCTACTTCAGATGCCCAGGCCTTCCAGATGGACAAATGATGGAATGACTCAGCCCATAAAATTAATAAAACTATCTGATAGTAAATGGCATCTATAGCTCTAGATTTGATTTCTACAAATGAGTGTGTCTGTTTGCATGGAAGGCACTTAGGCATTTGTTCATTATGATTATAATGCTAATATAAACCTTTTCCACAATTCCAAATATGAAAACCAAGCAGCCAAAATATACATATGAAAACATTATGTTAACATAACATTTCTTTATTTGTCGAGACTGAAATTTCTAAATGTCACAATTAGAGTTCATATTAAGTCTGCCTTCTATCTCCTCTATAATCTCCTTTCTAAAAATTCTTAGGTGAAAATAAACACCCGCAGAAATTTTTATTAGCTTTCCTCAGAAAGTAATTTATTTCTTAATAATATGGCAGAGAATAGTATCTCTGAAATAAACCTATTGATTATATTTTATAAATTTCTAGAAGCTAAGGATAAAAAACCCCAGGGGGTCAATAAATCTGGTAGTTTGTTCCTGAATCCTACAGAGAATACACTGGATATCTCTTTGTGGAGAGTACTTCTTGTGTATAATCCATGAAGGTATTTTGCACATGAAAAGTAAAACCCAGAGTATCCTAATTTAACCTATGGAAACAATTAGTAACCCATTTACTGGGCTAAAGAGAGAATAATGAGATGGTGAATCCGGAACAACTCCTTGGTACTGGTTAAAAGTATTGATCTTTAACCTCATTTCATATAAAGACCAGATTATAAATAAAAATAGGAGTGCCTTGATCATATCGAAAAAAAGAAAAAAAAAAAAGATTAGGAATCAGAATAATTGAGCCCAAACTCTGCTATTTCCTAGTTCTATGATCAGGCTCATAACCAATCTAAACATGAGCTTTTCTGTCTTTAAAATTAGTATACACTGCTCAACTGAGATAAGACATGTAAATGTGGTAAAAAATTATATAGCCCTTTAGAAACTCTAATTGTGATTGACACAGAAATACCAAGCACCCACTATACTTTGTGCCATTGACAATCCCAATGAAGCCGGCTGGAAGGAGGGAGTGTGTTTGAGCAATCTGCTATGTGACAAAGCTTCCTTCACTTGAGAATGGAAGAAAGGATAGCCTTGATGAACTCTTTTTCAAAGAGACATACACAGCAGGACTAGGCTTATTCTATAGTCTTTTTAAAATTTTTTAATTTGTTTTCATATTTATTTATTTATTTTGAGAGAGACAGAGAGAGAGAGAGAGAGAGAGAGAGAGAGAGAGAGGAGAGAGTGACAATCCCAAGCAGGCTTTGTGCTGTCAGTGCAGAGTCTGAGAGGGCCTTGATCTCACGAACAGAACCTAGAGATCATGACCTGAGCCAACATCAAGATCCAGTCACTTAACACCCTGAGCCACCCAGGCTCTCCTATTCCATAGATTTTGACAAGGGGAAGAAAGGAAAGAGTCAGGTATTCTTTAATCCTTATATCCGGCTCCACGTCTTGTTTGCTAACTTATCTTTATTGGAAAGTAGATGATGGTGGCTCCTTAGTGATTCAAATGAGAAGGAAAAAGTATAACTAGATGTGATCTGTGTTGGTTATTTCAGATATAAATGAGGGAATGAGATCCCCTCTCTAGAAGGCGAAACAGAGAGTAAGTATTTGATGATGTGTGGTGGTAGTTAGGTGTGGGAGTTTCCACGGTGTTCCACTTTTAAAACAGGTCAAGGAAAGAAGCTGCATCTGCAGAAGGCTGAGGAACAAGTTTGGGTAATTCTGATTATTACCTAATTGTCCCGAGTAGAAAATAAAGGGACATTGTTGGAAAATGGTTTGGACTCTTATCTGTCCCTTGGAGTTATGAATGTTTTATTCCTCATGTAGAAACATATTAGTTTGGGACTTGGCAGGGAGAAAGAGCTCCTTCCTGGCCTTTGTCAACAATTCCCCAAAATGTTGTTTCTAGCACATAACAAGGGACATCTTCAATTATTCAGTTTCATCTCTCTTTTTCTTAAATTATTCCAAATACGTTGTTGGTAAAGACGGTCTTCTGGACTGCAGAATTCTGACCTCTCACGTGTAGACCTCTCACGACAGAAAGAGAGCTAGGAAGCCTTCTATGAGCTCTTTTGTAAGGGTACTGATTGCGTTCATTAGGGCTTTATCCTCATAACCTCTTTCGCAAAGGTACCATCTCCTCATACAATCACATTGGGGATTAAAATGTCAACATATGAATTTTGGGGGGACGCATTAAGTCCATAGCAAGCCATAAATTCGATTTCTGTGTCATATGGTAAGTGTTTAAGTCTGTAAAAAACTGGCAAATGATTTTTTTTTGAATGGCTATATTGTTTTGCTTTTCTATCAGCAATTTATGAGTTTCTCTTGCTCTGCATCCTCACCAGTACTTGGTATTGCGAGTATTTTTAATTTTAGCCATTCCAAGAAGTATTTAGTGATATCTCAAAGTGGTTTTAATTTGGCATCTCTTTAATTTGCTGAAGATCTTTTTATGTGCTTATTTGCCATCTGTATGTCCCTATGGGTGAAGTGTCTTTTCAATTCTTTGTCTATTTTCTAATTAAGTTGTTTCCAGTATACTGTGCAGTTTAGAGAGCCTTTAGTACTCTGGATACAAGTCCTTTTTTGAGTAATTGATTTGTAAGTATTTTCTCCTAGTCTGAAGCATGTCTTTTGCATTTTCTTGACACTGTCGTTAGCAGAATAAGAGCTTTTTATTTTGATGGACTCCAATTTATTGTGTGTTTTTTTTTTCACAGATCTTGTTTTTGGTATCATGTTAAAGAATTCCTTGCCTAACTCCAGGTGACAGAGATTTTCTATATTCTGAGAGTTTTATATTTTTATATATTGCATTTAGATATAATACATTTTGAGTTAACTCCTGGATAAAATGTGAGGTTTAGGTCAAATTCTTATATATATGTTTTAGCATATGGGTGTCCAATTGTTCTCTCTCTGTTGTTGAAAAGCATACCCTTCACTGAATTTCTTTAGCACTTTTGTCAAAAATGTCTGTTTGGGTCAGTTTCTTGGTTCTCTGTTCTGTTACGCTGATCTATGCATCTGTCTCTCTCTGCTAAGACCACGCTATCTTGATAACTTATGTAGTAAGTCTTAAAATCTTGTAGAGCGATTCCTTCAAATTTATTCTTTTTTAAAAATTTTAGTTGTTCTAGTTCCCCTGTATTTCCATATACATTTTAGAATTACCTTGTCTCTATACCCAAAAAGCCCTACTGGGATTTTTATTGGAATGCAGTAAATCTATAGATAAATTTGGGGAAAATTGCCATCTTCAATATGGTGAGGCTTCAGATCCTTGAACGTGGCATGTCTTTCCATATATTTTGATCTTTTTTGATTTATTTCATTAGCATTTTGTAGTTTTTAGCATATGGATTTGGAAAATGTTCTGTTAGACTTGTACCTATTTCATTTTGGAGGGAGCTATTGTAAATGGTATTGTTTTTAAAATCAGTTTTCAAACTTCCTCTGTGCTTACTCTGTATATTGTGATCATGCTAAAGTCACTTGTTTTAAGAATGTTTTTATAGACCTTTTCATTTTTCTCTAGATGGACCTGTTGAAATTTTAATCTTTTTCCAAGACCTTTCTTAAATACAAGTCCTTTCTGGATCCTTTCCAGTTTCCCTTACCAGATGCGATTTCTCCCTCCATTAAGTATACAAATCATTTCGTCATCCCATGTTATGTCTATTTTCCCTCATGGTATGGCAAATCGGATACTTCTCTTGCTCCTTCAGTATAATATGGGGATTATTATGGTGTTTCTTCTCACTCTGGGATATTGGCTAAATTTCTTAATCTTTTTA
The DNA here is from genome assembly GCA_030068075.1 of Paguma larvata. Classification (NCBI taxonomy): domain Eukaryota; kingdom Metazoa; phylum Chordata; class Mammalia; order Carnivora; family Viverridae; genus Paguma; species Paguma larvata. The sequence goes on from CM057829.1 coordinate 108,183,976, forward strand.
AACCTCTGGTTTCTTTTCTTTTATAAAATGGGAATAATAATAACTATTCCATTGGTTTATTGTGAGATAATGTATTAAGGCTCAATAAATATTAGTTTCTTTTTTGCCCTTTGTCTGGAGTTACACATTCTTGAGAGCCTATTGCAATATACTTGCTCGAATCCTTTATTCTATTAAATAGTTATTTAATAAACTAAAGGGAAGTCACCATAAACTGGGTAGGAGTTTAAGGGTAGATGAGGCAAGAGAAACAGACAGAAGTAACCAAAAGCGCAAATTTAACAGCAGCTGAAGAATGGATAGAATAGGAGATGGACTATCAGACAGAGATCACTTCAGGATTTCAGGTGGAAGAAGCAAGAGGGAGAGTATCAGACACCTTAGATTACAGGATATAAGGGACAAGAGTCGTTTCTTACCACCACTGGTCACTATGGAGCTCCCTGGTGGGGTTGCCATGCTTGTTAATGCTGTCATGAGGCTCCTAGGCTACCTCACAGGCACAATATTAAGCAAGCCTGTCTATGCACTACAAGATTAACAAGAATGACTAACATTCAGAAAATCACTTTGATCCCTTGATACCCATTCAAGTTAACTAGTGTCAGCTTGGGCAGCTATCGAAAAAATATCACAGAGTGGGTGGCTTCAAGAACAAACAGTTATTTCTCATAGTTCTGGAGGCTGGAAGTCCAAGATCAAAGTGCCAGCAGGTCTGGTGTCTGGGGAGGGCCCATGTCCTGCCTCATAGACAGGCACCTTCTCGCGGAGTGCTCACGTGGCCAAGAAAGAGATCATCTTTCTCTTGCTTTGTTTTTTCTTCTTACAAGTACACAACTTGCCTTCATAAGAGCTCCACCCTCATAACCTAATTACACTCCAATAGGGATTGGGCTTCAACATATGAATTTGGAGGGGCACACATTCAGTCCATTGAACTGAGAAAGAAAAATCTTTTGCAAAAACTGTTGTTATCTAAATCCTTATTAGCTGGGTTAATCTGTGAATGGAAAAGGAAAAGGAGGAAAATATTTCAGGGATCACAACATGTAGAGACTCTGTTTCATCTGTGAGTGTCTGTAAGAAGCTTGTCTAAGAGAAGGTAGCATTTCCAGGGGAGTCCAGCAGGGCGCACTAGGAGGCCAGGGAAGGGACTGCACTGCGAAACTGCGAATTCCCATCTCTGAGTGAAAGGTACATTCGTGAAAGGTACATTTAACTGAGTTTGTTGTGACATTCAATGCAGAATTACCCGGATGAGGACAGGCGAATATTGGGATAGGAAAAGGTGAGAGTGAGAGAGCAGGGGATTCAGGGATTTCTAGAATATTATTAAATGATACCATTTAATGTTTTTTTTTTTTTAACGTTTATTCATTTTTTGAGAGACAGAGAGAGACAGAGCATGAGTGGGGGGGTGTCAGAGAGAGAGGGAAACACAGAATCCAAAGCAGGCTCCAGGTTCTGAACTGAGCACACAGAGCCCAACGTGGGGCTTGAACTCAGGCACCGGGAGATCATGACCTGAGCTGAAGTCAGATGCTTCACCAACTGAGCCACCCAGGAGCCCCTAAATGATACCATTTAAACATTTACTCTTTGTACGCAGATTGAACAATATCCTGCAAAGATTCACTGGCTTTGTTCCTAAAGTAAGTTACAGTAATTTTATTCCTTACCATATGAACCCGCTGCATACTAGGTAAGACGTTTTCCAGAGCTATTGGAAATTGCCACATTTTTATTTTATTTCATCATTGCAGGAAAGGATATGAGGATAGTATTTCAAAAGTGACACAATCGGTCTTTCTTGTTGGCTCTGGTTGTGACCAAAGGAGGCTATAACAGTGTCTCTGGCAATGAATGTGTATCATTTTCTAAATGCAATGCGGCAGCCTCAAGAATTACTAATAGACATACCAACATGTTAACTGGACCCCCTTCCTGCCATCTGTCCCCTCCACCCCATGTAAATCCTAAATGTCACAGCTGAGAAACCTGTCGGTTCTTCTGGCTTTGGGCAGATGCTCTCAGGGGACTAATACCCCTGCTTTAACTGAAGGCCTGCAGACTGAGGAAGGTATGGCAGTTTAAACTGCTCGGTTACCAGCTTCATCTGCCCCACATTAGCAAAAGCAAAATTATGTAAGGAGGAATGCTTACTGCTCACACGAAGACATCCAAACATTAAACATACTAACAATATCTAAACTGGGAATTTATCATATAGAATTGCATGTCTTGACGCAGCCACATGTTAATTATGTCTAAAGTAGTTTTCCAATTCAAAAGCCAGAGCAAAAGGCAATCATAGAATACAATGGAAAGCGCCGAGGACTTTAATAATGTTGCAATATGCACTTTGGCTTAGAGACACAGTCTATACATTGAGTCGTAAGTATAAATTATTTAGCTAGATCAATGTTTGAGGGAAGGAAAAAGTGAGGTCAAATGGGAAGAAAAATCAGAAGGGGGCTGTTGTACCAACCCCGCTTATTAAATACTCCATTCTTTCCTCACTGAAGTGAAATGTGATCTTAATCACATACTGACTGATTACACATTTGGATCTGTGTGTAGATTTGAATTTGTTCCAATGAATTATCTGCCACGTACTCTGCCACCAGCGCCCTGTTTAAACTCTCCTTTGTTTCTCATTTGAACATGTTTATTTTTTATTAAAAAACACATGTAATAAATACCATGTGCCAAAAATTACTGTTAGTAATTTATAACTATTAAATCATCTCCTCTTCAAATAATCCTATAAAGTGGGTCCCATCATCGAGTCCATTTTATAGATTAGAAAATTGCAGCATCCAGAGGAGGGACATAAATTCTAGATCCCTCAACTCATATTCAGCGGAGGTGTCCGTGTCCCTGCAAGGTTTTCAGGGAATTCCAAAGGATTCAAATTCTCATGGTAATTTTTTGGCCCAATTTTATGTTTCTTGCAAACTCTTAATTTCGATAGTGTTTCCTTTCACAGAGCTGCTTTCTGCTCTCTGTCTTGTGCCTACTAAGCTAAGAAAAACAACTAGTATTTTTTCTTGATGTCCCCAAAACACTCCTATTCTCACAAGGCTTTTTACATAATCGTCAAACTGACAGAAGGCTTTGCAAAATGGGCAGCTATTATTACATCTCCACATTGAAATATCCTTCAGTTCGTTCTCGGATGTATCATTGTCTAGTTCTCCAGTTTGTAGTCTCTTGCCTCTTTTCCCTGTCTCTCTCTTTGCTTTGCTTTTTCCTGTTCCCCTACTCTACACCTGGCACACCAATACACACACCTCTTCTCCCTTTTGTTCTGTGTTCTATCCCCTCAAACTCATATACATAGACGTTGCCAAAATAGTAAAAGTGGTCGCCAAAATAGTAAAATGGCCATGAACTCTGAACTGAAATCATGCCAACTTGCATAGGGACAGAAACATCTGTAGTGAATTGTCGCCTTAAATGGTAATTGACCGCCTTTCCTCCTCCTCATTAAAATATTACTTGTTAAATTACATTTCTGTTTACTAAACATAAACTCATAAATGTTACAGCTGGAAGGTGCTTTTGATATCATGTAGTCTGAATTCTCTTTTATAGACCAGTATTTCCCAACTTGGTTGCACGTTGGAATCACCTGGGAATTTTAACCATTACTAATGCCTGGGCACATGCCCCAGATGTTCAGGTTAAGTTAGTTTGGGTGTTTTTTTGGCTGTAAGATTTTTTTTTAACTTGCCCAGTGTGCAGCCAAGTTGAGAATCACTATTACAGATCCAGAAAAAGAAATCTACACAAGGTCAAATTATTAGCTAGGGACAGAGTTGCATTTAAATTCAGCTTGATATTTAAGACCAAGTTCTATCATTTACTGTGTCATCTTGGGTAAGTTTCTTAATGGCTCCCTGTTTCACTCTGCCCACTATTTGTACTCTTGGTTTGAAATTCAAAGTGGTGTGCGCTGGCATGGTAGAAACCAAGGAGATATGTGTCTGTACATAGAAGTCCTATTATTTTTTTCCAGAGGTCACTCCTGGCAACCTTAAAATAAATTTTCTGGGGTGCCTTGCTGGCTAGTTTGGAAGAGCATTCGACTCTTGATCTTAGAGTTGTTAGTTCAAGTCCCACATTGGAAGTAGAGATTACTAAAAAAAAAAATTCTGATAAATAAAATTATTTACTTTTAATTAATAGGATAGAAACAAGGATTCCTTAAGCCAGGTGCACATAGGAAAGAGAAGGAAGTTAAGAAGGGTTAATAGAGAACAGTTGTTTTCAATATATTGAAAAGCCTCTTATAATAGTTTTCTATTGCTGTGTAATGAATCACCAAACTCAGTAGCTTAAAACAGTACCAATTTATTAGCTCACAGTTTAGGAGGTCAAAAGTCTGGCAAGACATGGCTGGATTCCCTGCTCAGAGTATCTCAAGCTAAAACCAAGATTTTGACTACATAATATTCGCATGTGAAGGTTCTGGGGAAAAATCTTCCAAGGTCATTCTAAACCGTTGATGAAATTCAGTTCCTTTTAGCTCTAAGATTGAGATCCTCATTTCCATGCTGGCTGAAATGAGCTCCTAAACGGCACCTACATTCCTTGCTACAGGGTCCCTTCGATCTTTAAGCCAGTGATACCATGCTGGTCAGTTATTTCTTGTGCTTTGAATTTTTGACTTCTCCCTTTGCTACTTGTCAAGGAAAATGCTTTGTTTTTAAAGGGCTCATGTGATTAGATTAGGCCCATTTGATAATCTCCTTATCTTAAGGTGGACTGACTGGGGATCTTAATTACATCTATAAAATCCCTTCACATCAATGCCTAGATTCATGTTTGATTGAAAAATTGGCAGAAAGTGTGTGTATACCAGGGCCTGGGGGCCATCTTAAAATTCTGTCTACCACATCCTATTCCAGATTCATGTTTGGTTTCAAAGCTTTTTATTCCATATTCCATCCTCAATTCTGAGATCAACATTGCAGTATTTTTGAAAGACTCTCATGATATGTTGAAAAAAGAGCAAATCTGTTGAATGAAATAAACTAACCAGCCAATCGATTTCATTCTCAAAACATAAGAAGTAATCGACCTTCATGCCTGACAAATGTTAAATGAGGAATTGTTTTCCCTTTACCCAAAAGTCTCATGGATAGGGATAGGAAGAGCAATCTGGGGAGGAAAAATGCACAAAAAAGGCATAGAGGGTGGAACCTAGTGGTTTCCAGAAACTTGAAGTAAAGATTTTAAGTTATACAGTGACTTGAGCACATTTGTATTTTAAAAGATATCCTCCTCAGGAGAGGGAATGAGCTGGCTTTGGGGGGAAATTTGGAGACTGGAACATTTGTCAGGACTTTTCCAAATGGGAAGTGAGGAGCAGGGAGTATGGTAGAGGGAGAGGGGGAATATTAAAGAGAAGAAACAGACAGAATTTACTGCTATATGAAATGTGCGAGAGAAAGGGGGAGATTAGAACTCCCGTTTTGTGTCAGTTTTTAGTTGGCCGTCTTCAAAAGGGTTGTAAAGGGCAGTTGGAAGTCTTGGTTGCTATGTTTTGGGGTTAAGGAAGTACTGGGAAAATGGGAAAGGAAAAACCAACCAGCACAACCACTTTGAGGGAAGAGAACTTGTTTGCTTTTCCGCAACACTGGAGAGAGCTCTTCACTGCCCCTCCCCCCTCCCCGGTGTGCACAATAGAAAGGAGGCTTGCTTTGGCATCAGTCTTGGTTGGAGGACTTCATTTACTTTCAATCACCAGCTTTTTTTCTCCCTTTTCTCTGCCTTCACTCATCTGTACACCTCAGCCACCTCGTATCTTGGGCCAAGAGGAATAATAATTGGTTACTTACAATTATCAATGACTAATACAAATTGATTACTTACCTTTAGAACATTAGTGATTACCAAACTGTAATCACTAATTATCCAAGTACTGCTTTATTTGATCCTCATCACAGCGTTATGAGGCTGCAGGCAGTAAAGCCGCGAGGGAGTTATTATTGTTACCCTGATTTTACAGATGAGGAAAGTGAGTCCCACCTGTTAAAATGGAGAGTCAGGATTTGAGAATTGAATACTGGTCTGCCTGATTTTAAAGGTGACGACGCTCTTAGGAGCACCTGGGTGGCTTAGTCTGGTAAGCACCTGACTCTTGATTTTGGCTCAGGTCATGATCTCATAATTCGTGGGTTCGAGCCCCACATCGGGCTCCATGCTAACAGTGTGGAGCTTTCTTGGGATTCTCTCTCTCTCCTTCTTTCTGCCCCACTCCTGTTCCCAAATAAATAAATAAACTTAAAAAAATAAATAAAGCCGATGTTCTTACAGCTACAATAACTTTGAAACATATAATATACCATTAGCAAGTTCAGGAGTTTATTTTGTCATTATCAGCTAATAAAGAGCACAACACACACACTTGTGCACACTTACATTTAGGTATGCATGCACACATAAACAGACCTGGTAATAGGAAGACTGGCAATTTAGCTTAGTAGCTCCTAAATTTAGAGTAGCGTAGTCAACATGTAGTATAAGAATTAAAAAGGAATTTAGTGTAACGAGGTAGAAATGGAGTAGAAATTAGGAGCTTGAGTAAGTGATTTCCCCCAACCTGTCCCCACAGCACGGACCAGCTCTAGGACCCTGGGTTTGTGACCGCTCGTGTTGTGTCTGGTGTTCCCAGTTATACAATGTGACATCGGCATCCAATGATTGCTAAGACTCCAGTTAAAAACACAATCGTTTACTTATTTTTGTTATTTGAAGCAAGTGTATACCTATTTCCTTTTCTTTAGTATGTATTTATTTAACTTTTTGGTCTTCAGTTACTCATTTTATTTTGAAATCTACTTTTATATCTAATAGTTCAATAATAGTAAAATTTAATGATAATTATGATAACAGTTAACATTTATGAAACACTAAATTCTAGGAATATGTATTAGTTATATACATTAGATTACTTCATCCTCATAAATGTCTAAATATATAGGAACTATTACTACCCCCATTTGAGAGACGTTGAAGCTGAAGCCTGGTAGGAATGGTAAGTAGCCTACTCAAGATTCCACAGCCGGTATGTGGCCGAAGACTAAGTGAGGTAATTCGACCCCTGAATTTGTTCTTTAAACTGTCACATACTATCTTTCAATATTTTTTTAGGTGCTGTGAATGGAGCACTTCCATGCTAATTAGTGGATTTTATTTAACGACACATTATAACTCTGCAGAATCCCCAAATAATAAGGCTGCTTTCTACATTTCAATGGTATTTGGTTTAATAAATTTCTAACTTTCCTAACACACACATACACACACACACTGTACCCTGAAGCCTATTCCTTATTTTATTTATAGCCTAGGAGACGGATAATCTCTGGGATATTCCTTTATGAGAAAAATATAAATGTCATATTTAGGCTGTGGTTTCACGTTAAGGACATTACATTTCCTCACTTTCCTTTCCCTCCTGGGAGTTTAATTAAAATAATAAAATAGAGAGAGCTACCGTAGTTTGTCACATAATGATGACAGCAGAATAGAACAGCACAAAGTTAATCCCTTTTTTCCACGATGTTGCCTTATGTGCGCATCCATCCGGAAACTAATGATGCCAGTCCTATCAATAAAGGGCAATACGCTCCCTGCAGAATCTGTGGGATTGGCTGATTGTACAGCTGTGTTTTGAATCTCCGCTGTAAAGATCTAGAAAATACACAGCAGCACAGGAAGTTGCCTTCGCTGTGGCCGTCGGTTACCATGGTTTCTGGGCCTGAAGGTAGAGCGTTGTAGCCTTAGAGGCTTCTGAATCCAAATCGTTACTCCTAAGGCATAATACTAAATTGGAGCAATAATCTAGATAATTCTCACAGTGTAAAGCAAAGGGGGCTTCCTCCTAACCCCAAGGAATTATCTGTCTGGATAATAATTTTTAATCATTTCCCACTGTCTGGATAATATGCTGCTTGCTCTCCTTGGAACGTGTGAAATAGTAAGAGCTAGGCAGTACTATGCTTTTATGGAAAAAGGAACTTGGGCAGAAAGTTTTGAGAATTTTTTCCTTTTGAGAATTTCTTCCTTCTAATGACACCTCGAGGATTGCACATATTATTTAGTGTATATTCATTTTACATTATTATACATTTCATAATATAAGGGGGTATTAAGCCAACTGAAACATGTAAGAATAAAAATGAAACATTATAGGTAGTCTCCAACTCATAGATGTATTACTTAGCTGAAGCTTGTGTATGAATTAGTTGTTTAGGAACATAGTGCATTTTTCTGTAGAAAATAACTGTCTGGCTGATTTCCACTCTCTGAGAACATATTGAACATTACCTGTCCTTAAAGTCTGCTGTGATTTTTTTTCTGGTTTCTAGAGTCAGGACTTTTGTTATTATTGTTGTTCTAAGAAGAGGGAGTAGAAAAAGCCGGAAACACTGGGGATGGGTCTATGGGAAATTCTAAGTTTCCTTATACTTCCTTCTGTCTACTCCTTACTCAGCTGGGCCACCAGGCTTCCCTGCTCAGGGTGGGATCTCCCTGACAGGAGCCCTAAGCTCTCACAAACACTATTCCCTAAAGGACCTATGTGTTATTCTCTCAATTCTCTTCACTTTCAATCAAACGCAAACCGATGTATATGATTAATAACAAGCGTAAATCCAGATTTCTCACGCATAGGGAGGACACAGGTTTTTTTTTTTAAGTGGATTTTCCCCATGTTGACTTTATATTTATTACCACAGTATTATTTTTAAATACCTATAAATAAATTACCAGGTATGAATTTTTTATACTTGTTAGTTTTAATGCAACTATAAATTACAGCCATAAAACATTTACAAATCAAATATAAACAAAGCCAGAAAATTCAAATAACATTAATATTATGTCATGAAGGATTTTTGGCTGAGATTAAATAATTGATGTTGGGCTTAATACTAGAAAGATGTTATTGTTGTATTTTGTTATTTCACTTTTTATTATCTCAATCCTTTAGATTTTTGAAGCCGAGAGACCATTAATGGTATCACTTATAATTTTACTAGTTTTCCTTTTGAAAAAGGAACTAATGTTTTTTGTTTTGTTTTGTGTTACCATCAGTCATTATTCTGAAGAGCCAATCAATTTAATAGTGTATCTCAAAATAAAACTATGAAAAATATTTTGTTTTAGTGGTAATCATCTGTTATTAGTTGGGATATTAATGGGCGATTAGAACTTAGTACTTATAACAACAGATTCTGCAAGGTATATCTACTCTTATTGGGAATGGGGAAAGGGCTGCTGTGAGGAAAGTTCTTTTGAGTTTGACATTTCTATCCCACTATGTTTTATGCAATGACTCAATTCTCTCATAATCCTTTTCTACTTGACCAGGAGGGACAGTCTGTTCAAATCTTTGATAGGGATTCTTGTTTTACTTAGTAGCTGTCAAGTACTTACAGGTACCTGTGAGGCCATTCACAATTTGCTCACCTTCTTCCATGTGTTACCCGTATGATCCTAAATCCCAATTTTCCTTAAAGGCCTTCTACCTTTCCTTTTTCACTCTAGAATTTTATTGTCAGTCTACCGTTACACTATAAGCTGCACAAAATCATGGACCATTATCTGTTTTTTTTTTCCCACTGATGTATTACAAGAGAATAGTACCTGAAACATGTAGATATCCAATGACTATTTGTCAAATAAATTAATAAAGGTAATGGTCAAAGTTTATAACACACTTAGTGTTACCCAAAGATAAAGATATTTTTTTATTCACTCAGCTTTTTACCTTCTCCCAAATATAAGACTTTTCTCTTTCTCGGTGTTATCTTTGAGATCTTATGACTCAGATTAGGCACATGGGCAGAAAGAGGACTAGGGAAACAAAGGAAGATGAGAGAACAAACCCTCTCCTTCCTGAATGTGACAAGCTTCATGATAGCAGCAGAGAGAGATTAGGCACAAAGGTTTTGGAGAAAAACTCAGGGTTCAAAAACAGGAAAGACAGGCAAAGATTGTTTTAAGAATGTTGTCATGTATTAAGATATGGATTGTCTTTAAATTACCTTCAGTGGCTTGAGCTGTAAGGCAGATTTCTTTGAGTTATAAACTCTATCGAGATCCTCGAGGCACGCCACCTCATATTCAGAGCACGTACACATTCGTCTTTTTTGGACTACATGGATTATGGATATGAATTTGTAAAACTGCATTGTATTTGGTTATAAATTATTGAAAGTTAGAACTAAGTAAAAAAGAAGGTATTTGAATGACTACCCTAATTTTTAAAAATTACCAAGGAAATAAGGAAAAATTAGAAAAGAATAAAAAAATGCAGAACTGCAAGAATATAATAATTCCTGAAAATGATAGGTGCCCTTAAATTTACCAAAGAGATTTTTCAGAGAATGCAGGTTACTGTCTGGGTGCCTCACCAGCTCAGAGAAAGCTCTCTGCTTTCCTTACGAATGACTACGGGAGACCACCCCATTCTCCAGACCTAACATCCAACTTTGCTCTGTTCTTAAAAGAGCCTTTTCCAATGGAGGTTACCTTCTAGAAACTTTGAACTCTTTAATGCCTCCTGCAAAGATCTAATTCTATGCCTCATACCAGGTCCAGATGGAACATGTGTAAACTCTGGGCAAGTGAATAATGCACTCAATAAAGCACTTCTCTGGGTATTGTACACGGTTTAGAAAGTTCCCTAATCTTAATTTTCTTAAGTTAAATTCAGGCATATTTCCTAGAATAGCATTCCAAATAAAATGAATGATGGTAGAACTAGGTCTATTATGATGAAGTGGTATAATGTCAAGAATTAGCCTTAATATGTTAGTGCTGTATCTTTCTGGGTGGCAAACTTTAACGGCAGCATCACTGGCAGAAACCGCATGATTACAGAAATTGCTGCTAACCTCACTGCCTCTTCTGCCCATCTGTTCTTTTGGCTTCTTCAATCTCCAATTCCCTAGTTGCATTTGCCTTTTTCTTTTTTCCTGGTAATTTTTCAACTTGCTGTACTTCGTATTTTCTTAGGGACAAACTTGCTAACACCTAAGTATCACATGTGTATTATTCAGGTCTTCGGTAGTACATGTATTATCTCAAGATAATTGACAACTTAAAAATCTTAACACACTGTAGGCATTTATCCTGATCCTTTTTACTATCACAACTCTGCTTTCATAGGCATCCTCATAGAAAAATCTCACACTGAGTAAAAATAACAGTACTTTTTTCCTGCTTACTGTTTTACTTTCATATTGAATCCTTTTATTTCATACTTATATTTACTTTTACACAAGATAAGGGCCACTGCTAACCTAAAAGAGGTATTATAAAATGAAATAAATTTCAGATATAGGCAAATACACTTTTTAATTCATATGCCATGTGACTTGGAATAATAGAACTTAAAGATGAAAAAATCTTGAGGGATTATTTGACCCAACCATACTTAATGATAGAATTTCCTCTACTTTCAATACTTTTCCTGATGGATGGCCACCTCACCCCTACATGAATATCTCTAATGAATTATTTTTTTGTAAGTCACTTCATTCCACTTCTGAAGAGCACTGTTTGAAAGTCTTTCTTAACATAAGCCTGAATATATTTCATCATAATTTCTAATGATTAATTCCTACAAATTCTTCACCTAGAGTCACTTCTAGTAATTTGAATTTATCAGTAATGTGATCATTACTTCAAATATTTTAAGACAACTCACATTTCTAGATAAAGCAAAGGAGGTACCTTATATTAATGGATGGAAGGAAAAAAAGGCATGAATTGACAACCAAAGAAAGGAAAGCAATGAGACACAGAGCAAGACTAAAAGCATGAGACAACCTGATGCACTGGAACTAAAGAATGTGGGAGTCCTTAAATTCACAGAATGAAACCTGACCTTCAGTAGATAAAGCTGAGTGGTCCCCTGCAGAGCTACCTGTGATGTCTAAGGGAAAGGAGAATTAATCAATGATTAGTGAGGAGAGTAGAGTGACCATAGAAAGGGCCAGCTGATGCTTTAGCAATGCGAGTAGATTTGGCCAACAAAAAGAGATGTTCTGTAATGGTAATGGCTCCCAACATGTAGAAGCAACTGTATGATCGCCTAGTGAGACCATCAGGAAGTGCTTCTTCCTCTTCTTAAAGCAGGTATATGGGATGAGAAAGTGTCCTTATATAAATAAAGATGATACATTTGTATTATTAGGATTGTATTGTCCTATATTGATGTTCGTGGTTGTCAAATGCATACCCACACACACATTGACTGACAGCAGGTTGAACAGAATTTCCTTCTTTGCCTGGAGCACGTGGGTAAGCATGTTTTGGTGATGTACAATCTTTGAGTCATAACCGAACTAAGCAGGCAATGACATAGATCACACCACTCTATACATTTATATGTGTGACTTTTTTCTCCTTAAGGTCTCTTCTCAAGAAAACCTTCTGTTTCCTCGAATTTGGCAGCCTGTAGCTTTACACCACTTAAGTCTTCTCAGTCCCCAGAAGTAGGATGAGGGCTGGAGGAGACTGAGGACATCTAATACAAAAAAAGATCAGAAGTCCCTGGAGGACCTGGGATTACTTAATTTAGGTTATATTTAGTAATACGTGGTCTAGGTGTTTATGATAGAGTGAACACTGGCCCCTAAGAAATATCTACATCCTAATCCCTGGAACTTGTAAATGTTACCTTATATGGCAAAAAGGACTTTGCCAATGTGATTTAGAATTTTGAGATTGGGAGATTATTCTGGATCATTCTGGTGGATCCTAAATGTAATTATTCCTTATAAAAGGAGTGAAAAAGACCCGAGTCAGTACTAGGAAATGTGAGGAAGGAAGCAAAGAGATCCAAGTGGTGTGACCATGAGACAAGGAATGTAGGCAGCCTCTAGAAGTTGGAAGAGGTGACGAATGAATTGCCCCATGTAGCCTCCAGAATAAACAAGCCTTTGAAATACCTTGTTGTAGCTTTGTATGACTTATTTCAGATTTCTGACCTCCAGAACTATGAGACCATAAATTAAAATGGTTTTAAGTCCCTAAGTTAACGGTAATTTGTTATACCAGCACTAGGAATAAATAAATACTAACACAGTATTGTATATGTTTTCTATTAATTTAACTTCTTCCTATGATTCTAGTATAAGAGCATTTGTTTTTACATCAGATATTCCCAGGGTGCTGTGAGAGGAAATAGGCTGGAGGAGTATGCATTCAATCACACAATAGTACATGAAACTAAATTATATCAGTCAAGGTCCATTAGTTGCAAGGATCAAAAAGCAACTCTGACAGATTTAAGCAGAAAATGAGTTTACTGAGAGGATATTGGGAACATTATTGACTGTAGGATTCAAAAAATAAAAGGAACAAGGAAGCCAGGCATGAGCCAGGATCTAAAATTTTAGTATTTCTGATGTGGAAAGGTTCTGTTAGGCTTTCACTTTATTCATTTTCATTCTAAGCCCCATCTTACACACTTGGCCTTTGGATAGTGTTTTTGTAAAATTTTAGCTCAGGTAATGAGCCAAGGATGGTGATACAGTGAAAGTAAGTAACTCTTGCACTTTTTTGGGGGTGGGGAGGGGTGCTTCAAGGTGGCCTAGTGAATTCCGTGACTCAAGTCTAATGAATTAAATTACTATTGAAGAATATAGTACCTAAGAATATTTATACTAAAGTAAGGTATGACTCATTCTTCGCCCATCAAAAAGGCCAGACTAGGCTGGTTCTCTTATTTCTTCAACTACCTCTAACCTCCCAGCCCATCTCTGAAAGTTCCTCAGGCCTTGGGGACTCAAGCCTGTGTGTGTGTGTGTATGTGTGTGTGCATGTGTGGGTGCATGCGTGTGTGAGTGTGTGTACTGGGAGGAGGTTGAATTGGGGAGGATATCCTTGAAATTTCTTTTTTATTTTTTTAAATGTCTTAATTGGAAAATACAACGTACACGAACAATATCATTATTAAATGGTTCTACCCTTATGATCTAATTGTCTCCCAAAGTCCATCTTCAAATCCCATCACGTTGAGGGTTAGGATTTTAATACATCAATTTGGTGGGACACAAACATTTAGTGTATAGCATACACACCCAGTCCCTCAATAACATATACTAAACATCTATCCATTTCTCATCATTTCTGCTTCTACAACCTTGGAACAAACCAGCATCACCTTGGCTCTGGATTGGTGAAATTACTTCCTAACTGGCCTCATTCTTTCCTATTCCTTCTTTACACAGTACAGCCAGAGGATCTCATTAGAAAGAATTGTAAATCGCTCCTCAGTTGAAAACACTCGAACAGTTCCATCTCACACAGGGTAAATGCCAAAGTATTTATGATGGTCTATGCAGCATATTTCTTTGACTTCATTTCTTGCTACTCTTTCCTTTGTATTGCTCCTGCCATGTTGGCCTCTCTGGTGTTTCATGAACAGGTCCTAACTGCTCCCACATTAGGGCTTTACTACTGGGATACTTGTCTCTAAGGTAGCCTCATGATCCATTTCCTCAACTCTTTTGGATCTTTGTTCACATTCCATCTTTCCAGTGAGATTCTTTCTTGACTCCCCGCTTAAAATTGTACCTCCCATTCTAAGGAGTCTTAATTGTTTTTTTTCCAAACCTCCCTATAATCTTCTTAACAAAATGTACAAACTCTTCTGTCCAAATAACCATAGCTTAAAATGAAAGTTATCATTTATACAGTCAGTAGACATCTACTGAATACATACAATGCATTGCAGCTATGTTGGGCTCTGGATTAAACTGAATGCATAAAATCTACTTTTTATCCTTCATCTTCTGGCATCACAATTTTTGGCTCAAACATTAGCAATGTTATCACTATCGTTTCATGCATGAGAAATTTAGACTTGGAGAGTTTAAGTAATAGTTACCCAAGTTCCCATGGTTATAAATATAGAGGCAAGATTCCAATTCAGGTCTGAATCCTCAGAATCTACATCAGATTTTTATGGAAATCTTCAATGATGTCAGATTTCCAGCTTTTCTGTCTGGTGGAGAATTAGGTTCAACACAGGCTTCCAAAACGTGTTTGGCTCTAAAAGTGACAAGAAAGATATTTTATTAGATCAGTACATATGATAATCACAATATGAATGTAAAGGTGTGATTTTTTTTTGTCTCAGATCTTGTAGACAGACAATTGCAAAAGAAGTTTCAAAAATATTTCAACTACTGACAGCCTCTTTGGAATGAGTATATATATTGTAGTTTTCCAAGGTGAAGTTTACTCAGAAGGATAACTTTCAATTATATGTGCAAATTAGTTGGTTTCAAAAAAGGTATTATATTATCTTGCCATTAGTCCTGAAGGGTTTTAAGAAGAAATAACTTAACTCTATTATCCATCACTACCAACTTAAGCCAATTAGTTCATCATATTATTCATCATATCAATTTCTGTTACTTAGGCAAGCCAAGGAGAATGAGAGGGCAAAGAGTTTTCAAACACTAAGCGAAAGGCATTCTGAAATGTAATAGGTTCTACCATAAGTTTGACATAAATGTGTGGTTGTGTAATTGGGTGGTAAAAAGATTAGGATCTATAGCATCTTAAAATAGGTTTTCTCTATATTTTGACTTGGGCTTTGAGTCAACCTTCTTTAGACTGCAGTATTTTTAATTGAAACAAAATGTGCTCTTTCTTTTTGAAGCACATAGAATTTACTTATCCTCATTGTTTGCTCACCATGTTGTTCTTAAGGTGATCTTCTGTTCTTTCATATCTTTCTGGTTCATCATTTCGAATAAAATAAGTAAGTTTCCCTGCATTCTTGTTCAGAAACACAGACAAATACCATCTGTTCCTTGAACTGTTCCAGGTACAGTGACCACCTATTGCTCTCCATCTGTCCATTGTACATTTCTCCATGACATCTGTGCTGTCTGTTTGTTCTACACTTTAAGACACTGACAATAGTTTTCTGGGTCTCATTTTATGCTCAATGAAATGTAGAATTTTTATTATTTTGATTTACAAATAAAATATGAAACTATAAAATGGTGAATACATTTCCTAAGTTTCCAGTTCAAAGAAGGATTTCCGAAAATGGTTGCAGTATAGTTGGCATATGTGTTTAGCCTTTCAAAGCAAATTGTTTGGATGGTGGCACTCACTGGATGTTTACTGTTCAGTAAATTAAGTTTTCAAACAGTAAATCTTTCTATTTTATTATCACAACTCATGGAAGCAAATACTGTCATGGTAACTATATAAATTTAGATAATGCTGGGTATTTAAGTAAAACAAATGTAATACCGTCCCCTCCCAATTTTAAGTAGCTTTTATTGTAACATTAAAACTGTTATCTAAGCAATACTCATATTTAAAATTTTGCCTCAAAATTTAAGTTAAATGAAGCTAAAGGGGAGAGCCCTACAAATCATAGGGCATTTGACTACAGTTATTAGACTTTTAACGGTATATCAAAATAATTCCATTTGTCCTTAAAGAAGTTAGCTAGAGATCTTAACAAAATTGTAAAATATATATTTATATATAATGTAAACTTGTAGAAGGAGTTTATGAGATAAAGAGTCCCACAAAGAAGGCAGAATACAAAGTTCCAGCCTTCATTCCCTACAGATATACCAATTAACAATGATGTATGGGCTAAGTAACTTTATGAGAAGCCTGGGATAGAGTTAAAAATTTTTCCATGGTCCAGATGAATACAAAACAGAGACCAGCTACCTTAAAATGGGTAAGAAGATCAATCTCACTTTTTCTCCATCAGCCCCTCCCCAAGATGACACATCTCAGTATTTAAGGGAAAGAGAATGGAGCATGCTTCCAATGAATGAGTCTTTTGGTGCACTGCCCTGGGGCCAGTTTCTGTCTCACTTGACATGGAGAATTGACATGAGTCAATTCTGGAATTAACAGAGTTGAGATGTCTCAGTTCAGTTAAGAACAAAGGAAAAAGAGGAGGTAGTTTATTGTGACTGGCGTAGATCTGTGAGATTAAGAGGAGACATAGAACCTGGGGCTTCTTTCCCAGGATGGAGGGTCATGGAGCATGCCTCTACCATCCTAACCTTTCAGCACTTTTGCCTGAGAGGCTGGTTTCTGTCTTGCCTCACTCAGAATTTGGAGAGAACCTGCACAGTTTGGTGAAGACAGCTAAGAAGGGAAAAGGTCCAGGGGATTTGCACCCAGTAGAGCTCTGTGAGATTGGGAGAAGGCACAGAACTTGAGGCTTCTCTCTACAGGGAAGGAGGCGGAGGAGTGGAATGAGTACACCTCCAACATTCCAACCCAGCGTAGCAGTCAAACACTAGAGGGTGCAAGCGATTATGGGCTTGGGGGGAAAGGGGTAGGGAACCAGAAATTCCCTTTGATTAGGAATCCACCTACGTAAGAGTAGAGAAGACAGATCTATAGAAAAGCTGTGAGGTTCCCAGAGTTTCTGGTCAGGCTGATTGGTGAAAGTAATTTTCTGTAGAAACTGGTTCATAAAAACTGGAAGAGATGACTGTTTCTTCAAACGTGCAGACACCAACACCAAACTATAGGGAACAGAAGAAAATCAGAAAAACAAAGCACAATCAAAAGAATAAAATAAATATCCAGTAAGTGACCCTGAAAAAATCAAGACCTATTCATTGCCTGACAAAGAGTTAAAAATAATTGTCTTATAGAAGCTCAGTGAGTTATAAGAGAAAACAAGTAGGCAACTAAATGAAACCAGAAAAATGATACATGAACAAAATAAGAATATCAACAAATATTAAAGCTGTAAGAAAAGAACAATGCAGAAATTCTGGAATTGAAAAATATGATAATTGAACTAAAAAATAAACTAGAGGGTCTCAATATTAAAGTGGATCCTTATAAGAAAGAATTAGTAATCTCAAAAGTCACTTAAAATTATCCAGAGAAGCAGAAAGAAAACGAATGAAAAGTGGTGAAGAAAGAGGACTTTGAGATACTATCCAAAGAACCAATATATGCATCATAGAAGTCTCAGAAAGAAAAGAGAGAGAGAAAAAGGGACAGAAAACTTCCCAAATCTTGGGAGGGAAATGGCATCCAGATTTGTGAAGCCCAAAAGAACTCCGAATAGGACAATTTTAAATAAATATACCTTTAAATAAATATACCTTTGATACACATTATAATCAAATTGTCAAAAGTCAAAGACAAAGAGAATTTTGAAAACAGCAAAAGAAAAATGACTTATTACATAAAAGAGAACCCCCATAAGACTGTCAGTGGATTCTCAGAAGAAATCTCACAGAATAGAAGAGAGATGGGATGCGATATTCAAAGCATTATAAGAAAAAAAAAAACGCAAACAAACTAGCAAGAACAAATACTGTATCTGGACAAACTGTCCTTCAAAAATTAAGGAAAGACAAGTTTTGCCCAGACAAACAAAAGCTGACAGAGTTCTTTATATCAGACCTGTCATATAAGAAATGCTAAAGGAGCTCTTTAAGTTGAAGCTATGGATGCTTAACAGCAACATGAATGCATATGGAAGTATAAAATTCAGTGATAAAGGTAAATATAGAGACAAATACAGAATACTGGAATGCTGGAATACTATAAAGATGGTATATAAATTACTTCTAATCTAGTATAACAGTTAAAAGACAGAAGTATTAAGAATAACCATAGCTACACAAGTTTGTGAATAAATGCACAGTATAAAAAGATGTAAATTGTAATATCAATAGCAAAGTTTTGGGCGAGAGAATTAAAAGTGTAGTTATTGTTTGCACTTGAAGTTAAATTGCTATCAGCTTAAAATAGACTTATAACTACAAGATGTATTATGTAAACCTCATGGTAATGACAAAAAACAAACAAACAACCAACAGACAACAAACAAACAACAGACAAAAAAAGAGAAAGGAATCAAAGAACATATCTAAAAAAATCTATGAATCACAAAGGAAGACCACAAAAAAGATGAAGAGCAACATAAGAACTACAAAACAGTTCAAAAACATGAAAAAAATGGCAATAGTAAGTCTATAATAATGTCAAAGGTAAATAGATTCAACTCCCTAATAAGGGCCATAGAGTAGGTGACTAGACAAAAAAAAGAAAAGGAAAAAAGAAGATCCAACTAAATTCTGCCTATAAGAGACTCATGTTAGATTTAATGACACAGATAGTCTGTTAAAGAAAGGAATATATACGTATATGTATACATATAGAAATATTAATATCAGACAAAATGACTCAAAACTGTCGAATGGGATAAAGAAGGTCATTATATAATGATAACAGATCAATTCACCAGGAAGATATAGCATTATAAATATATACGCACTCAATATCAAAGCACCCAAATATATGAGACAAACATTGGTAGAACTGAAGGGAAAAATAGACAGCAACACAATAGTAGTAGATTTCAATATTCAGCTTTCAGTAATGGGCAGAACTTCCAGACAGATCAATCATCAAAGAGAGGAGTTGAACACTATAGACCAAATGAGTGAGTCCTTTAAGGTTTCAATTTTGTGTCTTTCCATCCTAGATATGCCCTTAGTTTGTCTCCTGTTCTCTAGTCCTCATGAAGAAGAGGAAATCAATGTATAAATTATTCCAACTCATCTGACAATTGGCATACATCAATTATGCTAACTCATTTATATATTTGAGAAGATGTTTCTTATAAGAAGGGTGAAATAGGTGTGTATTCCATCATGTTGCTGGAAAGGAAAGTTCCTAAAATAAGGCTTTAAAAAGAAGTAACTACTCTGTGTAGATTTTGCTGTCGTTTTTAAAAGCTCGAAATGATCTCATTTGTTTCTCCTTCATTTATTGCCATGTTTTACACTACTCTCCATCCAAGGTGGTTTAGTCTTATACTGAAAGAGTTGATTCACATTCATGGTAGAAGTAGATGGTATTATTAGGCATATCAAATCAAAGTATGCACAGTTCATCAAGGATTTTTGTTCCATAAGTCATTCACCTTATCTGAGTCAAACCAAAGACTTTATGTCAAAGGCTTCAATGTTAAGAATAATAGATTATTTAATTTGATAGAAAATTCTATTGACCTCACAACAGCAGAGGTCACAACATAAAAGACACCAAGAATAAATAGACAGTCAATGGGATATTGAGAAATGTCTTAAGTCTGCCTATGTTATGGAATTAGAAGAAATTCTTTCTGTAATATTTCTTTTAGGCCTATGATTAAATTAGAACCCCAGGGCATTTCAATTTGGTGTCAATATCCTTCAAAAAATACTATTTTTTATTGAAAGTGTGTATTTCCTTCAGGCCTTATCTTTAAGCACTAAGTGAATCCTTGTTACTTCTCCCAGAAATATTAAACTCAAATGAAAACAACTTTTCATTATGAAATCTAGGGGTGCCTGGGTGGCTTACTTGGTTAAGTGTCCGACTCTTCGTTTCAGCTCGGGTTAAGAGCTCATGGTTTGTTAAGATTGAGCCCCGTAATGGACGGCTCTGTGCTGACAGTGTGGAGCTTGCTTGAGATTCTCTTTCCCTCTCTCTGTCTCTCCCCCGCCTGTGCTCTCTCTGTCTCTCTCTCAAAATAAATAAGTAAACATTCAAAAAAAGTCATATTCATAATGAAATATATAAAACAAACTATGGATAGGTAAGGGACATTGGCATACTTATAAATACGTGTCTTTTTATTTAAATTTCCTGCTTTCTGTAATAAATTTAAAGTCAAGATCAAGTTCTTAGATGGCTGTGAAAGAGTAGACATTCCAGTAGAGGAATCTGTTTCACACTTGTATTCTTAAGCCCTTGGAAAAAGTTTTAAAGGCATGTAAATACCACCCTGCATTGCCTACAGGATGAGGATTCATCCAAATATTGTATTTATTTATAGAAGAAGTGAAGTTGTTGCTCTGTCATCCTCAATTTATGACCTTTAATCTTAGAATGGGGGTGCCCGGTTAGCTCAGTCGGTAGAGCATGAGACTCTTAATCTTAGAATGGGAAGACTAAGAAGACAAGCCATTTGATTAAATGGTTAATCAAAGTGGTTAAAAAAGTGGATAGAGGATGTTAAATGTCATCACAAAGAAAACACAGAAAATTACAAATCTAGTCTCAAACACGATGTATAAAAATCCATATTTGGCTATTAACAATGCCTCCCAAAATGCCTTGTTAAAGGCAACTTAGATTCTTAAATCTTTTAATTGTTTCCTCCCTGGTTATTTTTACATCTCTAAGGAATATCCTCATATTGATATATTTTATGTTATCAATCTTATGTCTCCTATTTTGATTTCTTGGTATGCTGGCTTACATACAGCATCTCATCCCCTTCCTCATTTATTCATTCCAGAAATATTCACCGAGGCATACTCTGAGCCTTGTCATTGGGATATAACAATTAATGAGACACATAAGGCCCCTACTCTAAAAGACAGATTAGTATGTAACTGAATTAATGAGAAAATTCAAATGTTGGTGAGTGAAATGAAGACAATAAAGCATGGTAATATTAAGGAGAAAAAAGTAGTCAAAACCACACTATAGGTTTATATAGGCGTGTCCTGGAAGGTTGTCGTGGGAAGAAGACAGGTCTTGGGCTACTAGTGAGTGGAGAGGGATTCCCCTTATAGAAATCTGGGCAGCACATTACAGACTGTAGGGATAACAAAGGCAAAGACCCTAAGGTTATAATTACCTACTACATAAATTTTAGTATACTTCTATACTTACCCAATGGTTTTTGTACCATTTACATTAGATAGCATGTTTTCATTTCTCGATATTTAAGGTAAGGATTTCAGTGTTTACAAATTTCTTTTCCATCTTTTTCATTTTAGGGTTTGTCATCTAAACTTTTAAACAACTTTTATTTCATTACCAATTTTCTCCCTTCTATTTTAGGGTTTTAAAAGTTTTTTTAATTTAAATTCTAGCTAGTTAACATGCAGTGTAATATCAGTTTCGGGTGTACAATACAGTGATTCAACACTTCTGTAAAATACCTGGGGCTCATCACAGGTGCACTCCTTAATCCCTTCACCTGTTTCACCCATCTTCTCTCCCTCCCCGACTCTGGTAATCATCAGTTTGTTCTCTACAGTTAAGAATCATTTTCTAGTATTTTTATTTTTTAATCTCCCTACCAATCAAGAATTCTATTAACTTCCTTTTCCCCTTAGAGTCTCTCTTCTGAATGCTTGCCATCCTTGTTTGCTACTTAGGCCTATTACTTAACTACTATTTTGAGATTTTTCTTAATTTCCCATCCTTTATTCCACAATTGCCTGAATCCTATACCTTTTACCTGTATCACTATAATCGTTTCAACAAGTAAGGAAACCACATGCAGCGGACTTAAGCGATTACAGAAATAATCGCCTCACACAAAAGAAGGCCTGAGATTTGATAATTCCAGGGTTGTTTACTTCAGCAACTAAATGAGAACAAGATGTAATTTACTTTCCACCTTTCTGCTCTGCCACCCTCAGCACATAATCTTGGCCCAACTCTGTCACTGTGGCAACATGGCTGCCACAATTCTGAGCATCACATACAGGCACGGACATATTCAAGGTTTTTTCCCTTATTTCTCTATTTCAGGATTAAGAAAACCTTCCCTAGAAGCAATTGTGCAGACTTCTGCTCTCATCTCACTCCTAACCCAATTATTGGCAAGGAAAATAGAATTGGTATAATGGTTTGAATAATCAAAATTTACCTGCAAGGTAGGAGCTAGGATCACCATTCCAAGATCATCTGGAAGAGAGACAGACAGCCCTTCCCCCACCCTCCCCGCACACCCCCACCCCAGAAAAAAAAAAAGGGCAGGAAGAATAGGAAGATTGGTTTTTGAAATGTGTCTGCTGCACTTTTTCCTGGCTGAGATCTTTGTTGATTGGACCACATTGCCTTAAACAATGGCCTAAAGAAAAGTGTATGGATGTAAATTTTTTGGATTTCTGAGTTGTGAAAATGTCTCAATTTTATATCCAAAAGGATTGATAATTGTCTAATTTTGGACTCCTAGAATGAAAAAATGTTTCCTCAAAACTTTGAAGGGATTTCTCTGTGTCTACCATGTTCCAGCGATGAGAATTTTCACACAGAACTTTTGAGTGATGAATGTAATCCTCTGTCAGCACTTTAGGAAGTGCTCTTTCTTCTTGTTATGCTACTGTTGCATAGTGGGGTGTTATGTTGTGTTTTCTTCTTTCAGTGCTGTCACCTTTGAATCTAGGGTCTTTTTTAAAAAAATTTTTTTTTAATGTTTATTTATTTTTGAGACAGGGAGAGACAGAGCATGAGCGAGGGAGGGACAGAGAGAGAGAGGGAGACACAGAATCTGAAGCAGGCTCCAGGCTCTGAGCTGTCAGCACAGAGCCCGACGTGGGGCTCGAACTCAAAGACCGCGAGATCATGACCTGAGCCGAAGTCGGATGCTCAACCGACTGAGCCACTCAGGCGCCCGAGTCTAGGGTCTTTTAGCCTACTTCCACTTTGGGATATTTGTTTTGTATTCCTTAAACAATAACTTTGTCCCCCTCCCTTTTTTTTCAATAAAGTTTCTTTCTAGAATTTCTAGTAATTACATATTTGATGTTATGAATTGGTCTTGTTTAATTTTTATCTTTTCTCAAACATTGTCACCTCTTTTTAATTGTTCTGATTTCTGGGAGACAATCTCTAATTTATCATGTAATTCCTCGTTGACTTTTTATTTCAATAGTCATATTATTAAGTGTCATGATCTTTTAAAATTTATTCTCATTTTTTCCCCTTTCTCATGGAAGAACGTTCTGTTTTAGTTATACACACAATATCTCCTCCACCTTAACTGCATTTATACTAAAGTCTCCTTCTCTCATTATTAACTGCTAATAGACAGATAATATATTTCCTGTATTTCTGAATTGACGAAAGGATTGAAAGGAAACTTTCATAGCTCTATTTCCGTACAGATATACCGACTTTATAAAGTTATTACTCCTTAGCTGAAAAGACTAATTCAGGCAGAGTGGAGAGTGTTGTATACAAGGATCAACAATATATGATAATCAGGATATTGATTTTATTGGTGTGGTCTTGGGGTCATCATCAAGATCTGCCACTGTCAAAACTGCAAGGATACTGGATTTGCATTGAGTGTTCTGGTTCTCTTTCTCTTTCTTATTCTGTATTGGCATTTTCCCAATTTTCTCCATCCTCAAATTGGTTACTGCTCTCAAACTGCTTACTCTGAGATCCTACTCAGGCCTTTCTTGCCCTAAGGTACACCTAGTTTACTTATTCTAATCTTCTTTTATTAAATCTGCCAATCTGTAGCAAGAAGCATATCAAAATTAACTGATTAATTCATGCTTAGATGTGAATGATTGATGGTCCAAAGAGAGGTCTTGAAAACTTAATAATCTTTAATTGGCATAACTGAGAAGGAAGAACATTTTTGAGAGCCTTTCCAGGGCCTCTTGTTTTCTCTAGGGAGACTCTCAGAATCTCTGTCCCAGACACATTACAACAGTAGTCAGCAACTTAATGTCTTAATCCTGAAAGAGCTTTATATTACCACAAGTGGTTTGTAAATGCATTTGGTTACTATGAATCTATATATCCATTCTATACACAATCATAACTATCCTTTGTTTTAAGGCAGAAGAGTATATTTGTCTTATATTTTTCAAGATGCAGGGACAAATTATAGCTAATTGCTATACAATAAAGTAGGCACAGAGAATGAGTTAACAAGAAATTGTTAAACCTTGCATTTTCTTTCCTTCTCAAAAACATCTAACATCATTTTGACTATAACTCGAAGTCCTCTCTAATATTGACTAAAGGAATATATTAGCTAGATGATAAATGGGGGTGTTGTGCTTTTGTTATGCACTGATTACTGACCTAGGAGTGCATTTAGAAGCATATACCTTATTCAGTCTGTTTATTGTAAACAACTTGCAATATACGGACCACGGTTGCACTGAAAAATAAAAGATAGTTATATAGCTAGAACAGAGTAACATGACACGTAAGTGCACAGACTCCAAAACTAAATGGTTTCCTTTAGTTGAACTTGTCCTTAATTAGCTCATTATCATGGAACCTCAACTTTTCCCAGTGCGGGAAATAGACTCAGGAACCTGTAGCTGACAGTTAGAGGCCTCTATTATATTGATGCTGGATGTGGTACTAGCTTCACTTGTCATATCTTTTGCTAATTATCAGAAAAGTCTGGGTTCCTGGGTAAGATTTATGTTTTTGTTGTTGTTGTTGTTGTGTTTTTAAAATTTTATTTCAGAGTGAGAGGGTAAGAGAGAGTGAGGGCACGAGCTGGAGAGAGGGGCAGAGGGAGAGAGAATCTTAGGCAGGTTCCATGGTCAGCACAGACCTTGATGTGGGGCTCAACCCCAGGATCCTGGGATCATTGATGAGGGAGCTTGCAGCAAACTGAGGACAAAATACAGGCTGGCACACACACCCTACTCCCCCACCCCCCCCCCAGATGGAATATGTGTGATATTCCTCAGAAACTCCTGGCTACCCAAGAACAAAGAAAAGGGGTTTAAGTGCTTGCCATGGTAATGTGGGAAACTAAGATAAATGAAAAATTAAATTCCCTTATTGCCTACAGCCCATTGACAAGTCCTTGAGACTGGCAGAGTGACCTCCCTCTAGGAACTCAGCTGCCTCAATGATAGGACTTTGCTGGGGGCAAAAGAAAACCCTAGCTTAACATTATTCCAACCTCGAGGATCCTGTAAGTCTACTTCCTTTATCACAACTGCCTCAAGATATATGCTGGTAATCATAGTCCAAGCTTATGGGTTCCCAATATACATCCGAAGGGTCTCATGAGCGAGGTTTTATTAAACTGTAGTAGGTGGCATTTCTCTAGCAACAGTCCCGCAAGGTCCTGGAAACTTCACTTCCAAAATACCTTAGAGACTTACTCTATCCCTGACTCCCTCCCAACCTAAGGGTATATAATGAATTACCTGTCACAACCCCAGTGCAGCTCTCCCTGCCCATGGGCTGTCCCCATGCTTTAATAAAATCCTTTTTTTAGGACCAAAGATGTCTTCAAGAATTCTTTCTTGGCCAAGGGCTCTGGACCTGATGAACCCCCCATCACCCCAAGGGTTCATCATCATGATCTGAGCAAAATCAACAGTTAGATGCTCAACCTACTGAGCCACCCAGGCTTTCTAGTTATGTTTCAGGACAGTCTTTATGATGTTTTCTGCCCTTGAGATACACAGGCTGTGTATTTGCAGACATCTGCTATTTATGGTGTCTTTAAGAAAAAATGTATCCAGGCAAGTGCATGCCTCCTCTACTGTATTTGAATATAAGCACAAAAGAGAGGAATTACTATACAATTTAAAGAATAAGAACTTTGTAATTGGACTTAGGCTGGGATATCATTTTTTAAATTAACTTATGTATACATTTTAGCAAGCTACTTACCTCTCTGAATGTCAGTTTTCTCATTAGCAAGAAGAGGATGTACTGGTAATCTTACGGCAATTAAATGAGATAATTTATTGATGGTACTTTAGTCTCATCAGAGAGTAGATGCCTAAAATGCCAACTTTTCTTCTTTTTATTCCTCACAGGCTCTACTTGGAAACCAGTCATTTCTGGTATTGCTATTATATTGTTGCACACATTTGTATACATAAATATATCCAATTATGCACATTCTGATACAAATATATGCACTTAGATTTCTTGGAGGGATTAGATGACTATAAAAAATGATAACCAAATAGGTAGAAGGAGAA
The DNA here is from genome assembly GCA_030068075.1 of Paguma larvata. NCBI lineage: Eukaryota > Metazoa > Chordata > Mammalia > Carnivora > Viverridae > Paguma > Paguma larvata. Next base: position 108,210,744 of record CM057829.1, read on the forward strand.
AAAGAAAAGTTTCTTAAAATGCAAGGGTCAGTAAAATCAAGTGTCAACTGAATATTCAAAGAAGAATCAAGCTTTGCCATTACAAGCAGATGTTTCCAGGTGTGTACTTTGAAAAGACAGGTCTAGGTTTTCATTTTAGAATTATTTTTAAGCATACACTCTAACCATTTCCATACCTAACCCATTTGGAGTCTGTATGCTAATGTCACGCCTCTGTCTATTTCTGCATAACCGGGACAGCCCATTACCTAGAATGGCGTTTTGGGTGCATGTCGTATAACTATAGCATGGGTGGTTTTAAAATGAAGAAATCTGTTGGTTGCTCGTCACAATAATCAGAAAGTGTCAGCAAAAGATATAAGGGGTATTTGTTGTTGTTGTTATTGAAAGAGTATTAGTGTTATTGATGTGTTTTGAAATGGTTGTCTTTTTTTTTCTCTAAATTTTTATCTAAATTCCAGCTGGTTAACATACAATGTAATATTAGTTTCAGGTGTAGGATTTAGTGATTGATTCATCACTTACAATACCTGATGCTCATCACAAGTGCCCTCCTTAGTACCCATCACCTATTTAACCCAGCCCTCTACTCAACTCCCCTCCAGCAACCCTCAGTTTGTTTTCTATGGTGACTCTGTTTCTTGGTTTGCCTCTCTTCCTGCACCGCACACTCCCACCACATTCATTTGTTTTGTTTCTTAAATTCCACTTATGAGCAAAATAATATGGTCTTTGTCTTTCTCTGCCCAGTTTCACTTAGCATAACACTTTTTAGCTCCATCCACATCATTCAAATGGCAAGATTTCATTCTTTGAAAGGGCTGTCTTGACATCACTTCCAGAAAGTTATAAGCCTAAAGGTCATAATTACATGCGGCATATAGTCTAGTGCTACAGGATATTTACAATTTTACACGGGTGCGTATATTTAAATGCTCAGTTATTTTGAATTATAACTTTAGCTGTATTGTGTGCATTGAACTATTTTCTGGTAACTCCTTTGCTGAAAAAACAGAATAACAACAGTTTACATAACTTGATGAGGTACTGATTTTGACTGATCCAGTGGGAATTCCAGCTTGAGCTCAAACTATATTCATATCCGAAAATCAGACACATATGGATATTTCTGGAGAATGGTGTTACAATCATATGGAAGTCCTTTTCTTACGAATTGTAATTCATCTTAAAAGGAAATGGTGCACAAAGAATTGACTTAATGAGAAAGCTTAAAGTAAGAGTGAATTCTTCTCCAAGTAACATTGGATTACTATGGGACTTTGACTTTTTGAAGATAGCAATGCAGCCCCTTTGATGGAGACAAAGTGAAGATTAGATATTTTAAGACTGCAGGAAAGACCTTTGGAGATCATGTCAAGTTGGAAACACTTATGAGATAAAGACCTGCATGGAGCCCAGTGAGCACAATCTGGGTAGGGATGATATGAATAATCCAGGCCTTAGAAATGAATTTTAATTGGTTCTGTACATAGTTGGAACTCAGTAGGGTACTACTAGAAAGCATTTTCTCTAGTGTACCCACTCAAACACAATCTACAGGATCACTTTTTCCTACCCCTTCTCAGGGTTTTGAAAAGATTCTATGGTTTTTCAGTCATTTTCAGATATTAAAAAATAAAATCAAGTGTAAATCAAAATTTTAAGGTTACCTACAATTTAATGCTTGTCTCTTTTCCTTAGCTCAAGCCTAACCCAAGGCTTAAGAAGAGTAATGGGAAAGAAGATGAGAGAGAGAGAACACGCAGAGGTGAGGGGACTCTTTAAGAAAGAACTACCCATGGAAGCAGAAAATTCCCCTTTAGTATGACAATAGAGTGGCATTTATAACATAGTTTGAAAAAAGTTATCCAGACATTTTTGCTTAAATCTTTAAAACATAACAACTGAAATCTGTTTTATTCCTTCTCAAACCCTTTCTCCTGTGGCACTGTGCAAAATGATTTAAATGAGTGATAATGAGAACAGAAGGTTTTCATAGCATCCCAAATGTTTAGAATGTATATGTGAAAACATAAATAATATACCCTCATCCCTGCAAAGTTGAAGTGTGGAAAATGAGAGCTTGAATGGTGGGTGGCGATATAGATTGAAGTTACCCTGGAGGAAAGTAAGACAAGCTAATAAATATTTATGTTCTCAATAAAAATGTGAAGAATTTCTATTATATATATGGCTAAAATTGTCGTACTGAACTAAGGTTAGAAGCAACAAGAAATAGAACCATCTGAATGTGAACAACATTCGGTTGATCATAGCTATTTTATATACATCTAATGAGTAATTCCTTCCAGAAAATAAAAATTAATGTTGATGTCATGATTCATACTTATCTACGTTTTGTGATTCACTGGTAAATGTTTGATTAAAGTTATTTATTTTCCTGGCTTTAAAAATTAAATGTAATAATATATATTACATACGTATATATTATATTATAGTATAGAAATAACAACTACTGCTAAATGTTTGATGAATGTCTTCCTAGTTTTGTTTCTATGCAAATATAAACTTACACACATAGTTTACAAATGTGGCATATAAAAATATTTTTAATTAAAAATTTTTTATCTCATAATTTTAAAATAAGTTATTATGCTTTTTTTTCTTTTATGAATAGTGCTATAATACAAATTCTTGCACATACACCTTAGGTGCTGCTGTGGTCTGAATGTTTGTGTCCCTCTCCTCCTCAATTCATACGTTGAAATCCAGGACATCCAATGTGACAGTACTGGGAGGTGGCACCTTTGAGAGGTGCTTAGTCAGGAAGGTGGATCCTCCTGGATAGGACTAGTATCCTTATACGAAATATCCTACAGAGCTTCCCAGCTCCATCTGCAATCTGAAAATACACAGGAAGCCCACAGCCTGGAAGAGGGCTCTTCTACAGCCAGGCTGGCCCCCTAATTTCAGCCTTCCAGCCTCCAGAACTGTAAGAAATAAATGTTTGTTGTTTATAAGCCAGCCAGTCTGTGGTATTTTGTATTAGCAGCCTGAATAGACTGAGACAGGTATACACAATTTCATCATTGTTATATTTTTTGATAGAGTTGAAATTCTATTTTTATGTATCTTTTTATCTCTGTTAAGAGATTTTTGCCTTAACATATTTTGTCAAAATTTGCATGCTACTTTGGTTTTCTTTGGATTAGTGTTTGCAAAATTTATCTTCTCTCATAATTTTATGTTCAATCTGTATGTATACATGTATGTATGTATGTGTATGTATGTGTGTGAGTGTTCTGGATGTTTCTCTCATCAGTAGCATAGAGGTAGATTTCTTTCTTTTTTAATTTTTAAAAATTTTTGTTATGTTTACTTATTATTGAGAGACAGAGACAGAGCGTGGATGGGGGAGGGGCAGAGAGAAAGGGAGACAAAATCTGAAGCGGGCTCCAGGCTTGGAGCTGTCAGCACAGAGCCCAACATATGGCTCAAACCCAGACTGTGAGATCATGACCTGAACTGAAGTCAGATGCTTAACCAACAGAGCCATCTGGGTGCCCTGAGGTGGATTTCTTTCATAAATTAATCCACCAGTCTTTTTTCTTTCTTTCTTTCTTTTTTAATAGGTGAATTTAAACCATTTATGCATATTGGAGCTAATCATAATAATTAATGGTTAAGTATATGGATTTCTTTTTGCAACTTATTTTGTGTTTTCTGCTTTTCATATTTTTTCTCTTTTTTCCTGCATCCCTGCCTTCTGTCAGTTATTTCTTTTTATTCCTCTATTATTTTAGAAATTTCATTCAGTTCAATAGTCATTTGGCATTATATATATATTATACTAACTATATATTGACTACTTATTTCAAATAGCTCCATGAATCATATACTGTTAATATGCTCACTTTATGGATAAAGGAAAATGTATCTTAAAGAGATTAAATGATTAGCCTAAATTCATACCATCAGTAGTAAAAGAACCAGAAGTAAATCCAGAAATTTTTGCCCCAGTTTATCAATGCTCTTCCTAACCACTGGGCTAAACCCTTGCCTTGGAGAAAATACAGGATTTTGGACAAGGCTGTGGGGAGGTCTCAATATCACATACGGTGGTAATCAATAACATGGTAAGAAAGGCCTGATTCAGAAATTGATATTTGAGCAGAGATTTGAAGTAGGCATGGAAACCAGTCCCACAGATATCTGGGGAAATAGAATTCTGGGTAGAAACAAATACTAAGGCCCCTGGTGGTAATCACAGACAAGGAGTCCCCGTGCCTGTGAGCAAACAAGGATTCAATGATGACGGTGGGCAAGCAAAAGGCTAGTTCATAGAGCTCTGCTGGTCCCAGGAAAAGCTGATTTTTGGAGCACAGCCACACCCATTCATTTGTGTATTGTAGAACTGCACAGCAGAGACTGTGCGGCCTCTTCAAAGCTTAAAATATGTACTATCTGACCCTCTACAGAAAAAGTTTGCCAATCTCTGTCCTACTCCACAAATGGTTGTTGAGTGAATGAATAAAACAACTAGATTTTGGTGATTTATCATAAAATTATATTATTATGGGCAATATATGTATATTACATAATAAACATATTAAATGTAAGTGTGCAATGTATATGTATATACATAGAAACATATGTAAATATAATATTTATTTCATATATATTAGGTTTATTTTAAAGTATGTTATATAATATATAAATAATATATAATTATGTAACTATATATACTACATAATTATATATAATTATATGACGATATATAACTATAATTCTATGAAACTCTTCCTATAATAATATATACACATACACATATACATCCATGTTTATTCTCCTTTCTCAACTATTTTTAAAAACATTTTTCATGTTTATTTATTTTTGAGGAAAAGAGAGACAGAGTGTGAGCAGGGAGTGGCAGAGAGAGAGGGAGACATAGAATCAGAAGTAAGCTCCAGGCTCTGAGCTGTCAGCACCAAGCTGGATGCAGGGCTCAACCTTAGGAACTGTGAGATCATGACCTGAGCTGAAGTCAGACACTTAACAGACTGAGCCACCCAGACGCCTCTCAACTAAATTCTAAAGTAAGAACTGTGCCTTATAATTTCTTTGTTACTCTTTTCCCAAGTTAGTCTGGTGCTACAGTATTTAATAAATACTTGAATTGATATGAAATTGTTTAAGCTCTATCAATTTTTAACCTACTGACCTATTATAACCTTTTGCTTCTAAATTGGAGGCTTGTATCAGAGATCTAGAAAAAAACGTATAAACAGCTATTTGTGTACAAGATAACTACAAGGTCCTTTGTGAGTTGTGATGAAGTAGTCTCAGAGTATGAACTTCTTAAAATGCCTTATTAGCAACAAACAGTTATACATAGGGAATATATAGTTCGATATGCTCTAAAAGAACTTTATGCGTTAGATTTGTATACTTCTTTTCCACAGAGCTTTTAGTCCATTTTAAAAGTTACGGACATCAATGGATTAAAAAGTAATATGACCAATATTTGAAACCATGCAGTCCCAAACTGCCTGCTGCATTGACGCTTCTTAAAGTAGCATAGCTCTTGTTTAAAAAGAAAATGTAGGGGAGAAATAAAAACAACTTGGAGGAAGCTACATCCATAAGTGAAGGGCAGTGATGTGCATTAAGTTGGAAAAAAATATCTTTGATAATGTGTTCTTTGAGCAAAAATCTGTAGTAGAGTTATATTTGAGCTAGCTGTCTCCTCCATTACAATTTGTCACTAGCTGTGTGGAAGTTTTAAAGTATCATAAACACTGCTTGACAACACACAAAATTAAGAATCTTCTCTATGTTACACAACGGGCACTGTTTGTATCCGTGCCATTTATCCAATGACGCCAGAAACCATATAAACAATATAGTTCATAAACGCCACAAATCTTTCACGAGGGGACATGAAATATTAAACTTTTATTGTATCAGCGTAAATCTGTTCTAGCTTATTATCTGGCATAATGTCCATCTGATTGATGCCCCAAGATCTCTATGAAAAAAGGTGGGAGTTTAAATCACAACTTGCAGAGTGGAAGTTACTGTAACAATGGATTTCTCGAACTACAAATGGTAATCTTCAGGGCCTCGAGTCTCCCCTTACTTTTGCACTTTTGTATATTATGTATACTTGGCTGACTAAAACCTGGGGTCTGGTCCAGTGCCTACCATGTTAGTACGTTTTCCTTTTTGCTTTTATCTAAAAACTGCTGCCTAACTATAGTCTGTAGAGTTTTCTGGGGAATATTCTTTCTTGTCTTAGACTTGGAACACAAGCTGTTAGCTCTGGATCCTATGTCCCTATACCTCAATTTCTATAACATAATGAACAGTTCTCTCGGCATGCAAATTTTAAATTAAAAAAAAATAAGACTGAGGTATAGTGGTGGGAATTGACAAGGGATTTGTACTAATCTTGTTCCTGGGAACAAAAGAGAAAAAAACCGCATTTTTTTCTGGGGGGAGAAATTGTACTCTTTCCTTCTGGGAACAATGTGAGATTTATTTTTATCTTAGCAAGCAAGAAACAGAAAGCCCTTTCCTTGGTAAATCTAAAGGTATATGGAGAAAGAAATTCTGAGTTTCATTATACAGGGAAGAAGAGGGGACTAATACTTACTGAGAACTGAATGTTTGACACTGATAGAATCTTTACAAACATTATCATATTTAGTCATGACAAGCTCCTTACAGATCAGAGAACTGAGCTTTAGAGATATTGGCATTCTCCAATTCATCACATTTGCTTTGTTCTGCAACTATCAGCATATATAATTCAAACTTATGTAATAAGGATCCACACTGCATGGAATCCAAAGCTAAGGAAGGGCTTTAGAGTTGATGGATTCAGTGAACCAAATACGCTGCCAAGGAGTCTGGTCGTTTGGTCCGTCTGTGCAGCTATACGCAGTTTGAGTTTCAACCTAAGACCTACTCTTTCATGGTCCTAAGATACGCCTGCCAGTACCAACGGAGCTTCATGCTTCGTCATTCACATGCAGGGAGAGTGAGAGAGAACATCATTTCAGGAGGCTCTCCCAGAAGAAGGCGGGTTTTCCTATAACCTTCCAAAAGCAACAGCCTTTTCTCTGAATTTCATTGGCCTAAACCCAACTAATCTTATCACTAGCAAAAGAGATGAGATGACATTTAGAGTACATAGGTCCACCCCTAAAACTGGTGAGTGGAGTCAGTTCCCTTGAGAGTCAGGGACTGAGTGGGTGGAATTGGTATATGAATAAAATTAGGTTCTGTTAGAACAAGGTGGTAGAATAGGAGGCCCCAAACCTTGCTTCTCCTACAGAGACACTGAATAACAATACATGGACCGATTCCCTTTGTGGGAAATCTAGAAACTAATTAAGAAGCTTCTATACCCCACAAGCAAGTGTGGAAATAACTGCTTGGATGCTCGGAGGAAAGGTTGTGGTGCTCACTCATCATAGTCCCACCCCCCTGGCACAGTGCAGCATGACTGGGAGAAAACTCCAAACTCCTGGCTTCTCCCTAAAGAGAGAAAGATATATTTGCAATGATGTGGATGGAACTGGAGTGTATGATGCAAAGCAAAATAAGTCAGTTAGAGAAAGACAAATACCATATGATTTCACTCATATGTGGAATTTAAGAAACAAAACAGATGAACATTGAGGAAGGGAGGGAAAAATAAAATATGATAAAAACAGAGAGGGAGGCAAACCATAAGATATCCTTAAATACAGAGAACAGACTGAGGGTTGATGGAGGGGAGATAGGTAGGGGATGGGCTAAATGGGTGATGGACATTAAGGAGGGCACTTGTTGGGATGAGCACTGGGTGTCATATGTAAGTGATGAATTACTAAATTCTACTCCAGAAATGAATACTACACTATATGTTAATTAACTTGAATTTAAATAAAATCTTGGAAGGAAGAGATAAAGACTGACATATTTCTGACACGCAGATATTTCAGGGGCCTGCCCAAGGGACTAGTTTCTCTCTTCCCTGAATCTAAGCACTGACAGGAAAGAGCATCAGGGGCTTCTAAGAAAAAACATGACAGTTTGGACTAGCACACAGTCACTTGCCATAGTCTCTACTCTCAGGTCAGTGGGAATAAACAGGAGAAAATCCTCACCTCTTGGCTTTTCCTTGGGGAGGAGAAGAGTTAGAGCGTGCATATGATGTCCAATGTTTCAGGGGGCCGCCCAAGGGACAGATTTCTCTCTTACTTGTCTTGGAGTGCTGATAGGACCAGCATACTCAATGCCTGAGGGCTGCTGAGAATAAAGGAGATTTGTTTGACAAAATCGTTGCTCCTCCAGAAAATAAAGGATGATATAGCTTGGTGGAATCTCCTTTGGGGTGGGGGAAAAAGACAAGAATAGGACATGAATCCAAATTTCCAGCTTTTCAGGGGGCTCTTCAAGGAATTAGTTTCTATCTCACTGACTGGGAGTGCTGACAGGATCTGGCATACTCTAGAAGCTTAGGAGCCACTGAGAATAGAAGAGGGAGGCTTGTGACAGCTTCAGAGAACCTATAGTACTACAGACATACAAACAAGAGTTCACAAGCTGTTGAAAGAAGTAAATGGAAAATCCCTACAATTGAGAATGTACATACAGAAGTCCAGAGAAGATGCATCAATAGAAAAGGTGTGAGAAGCCCCCAGAATCTACAGCTCGGCTGACTGGTGAAAGTCTTCTCCTGTATGAAGTCAGTTTGTAAAGACTAAGAGATCTGGCTGTTTTTTCAAATGTATGGCTCTCAAAATAAAGGAAAAAAAATATTTGAAAACTCACACTGAAGGCACGGAGGCATATGAATTACCTGACAGAGAATTCAAAATAACTGTCATTAAAGTTGCTAAATAAGCTCACAGTAATGACGTCCACCCCAAATGAAAATATCAACAAAGAGAACGACAATATAAAAAGGACCAAACCAGAAATTTTTCAGCTGAAGGATATAATAACTGCATTGAAAAATTCACTAGAGGACAGAATTTACAATGATCAAGTTAGAGAAGCAAAAAAAATGGAAAAGATAAAGACAGTGTATGAGACTTATGAACTATAATCCAATGAACCAATATATGCTTTATGGGCATCGCAGAAGAAGACAGAGAGAAATTGCAGAAAGCTTATTTGAGGAAATAATGTTGAAACTCCAAATCTGCAGAAGGAAACAGACATCTGGATTAAATAAGCTGAATAGACTCTCTCTAGAATGATTCAAAGATGTCTACACTGAAGCGTGTTATAATCAAGTTGTCGAATGTCAAAGACAAAGGTGTAATTTTAAAGGCAGCAAGATAAAAGGGATTTGTCAAGTATAGGTAAGCCTCCATAAGACTATCAAGAGATTTCTCAGAAGAAACCTTGTAGCCAGAAGAGAATGGGATGATATATTGAAAATGCTGAAATAAAAATGCTGCCAACTAAGAATATTATATCAACTAAAACTGTCCTTCAAAAATGGAATTTTTCCCAGATACACAAAAGTAGAGGAGGTTTATTACCACTAGACCTGCCCTACGAGAAATGCTAAAGAGTCCTTAAGGTTAAAATGAAAGGATTCTAGAAAGCAACACAAAAACAAAAACAAAACCCATAAAGCTTGTTGATAAAGATAAATGTACAGACAAAACAGAATACAGTAATACTATACTGGTGGCACATAAATCATGTAATGCATCTTTTGAGACACATTTCACTTAATATATCTTGTAAGAAGTGTTCTTCAAGAGTTTTGTATAAGCATGTGACTGAACACAGGGCATTCTCTAAGGCTTATACATAACTCTTGAAGAACACTTCTTACAAGATATATCTAAGCTGCTACTTGAAAGATGCATTAAGATACATTAAGTACAGTGCTATATCATTGAGTTAAACACATAGTATGGAATTTAAACACATAGTATGGAATTTAAAATACAAATATAAAATAACTATAACTCTAAAAATATGTTAGGGGCACCTAGGTGGCTCAGTTTGTTAAGCTGTCCAACTCTTGATTGGAGCTCAGGTCATGATCTCAGTGGTGAGATCATGTCCCATATCAGACTCTGTGCTGGGCATGGGGTCCGCTTAAGATTCTCTGTCTCTCTCTCCCTCTGCCCCTCCCCTACCTGCACATGCATGTGCTCTCTCTCTCTCTTTCTCAAAATAAATAAATACATAAATAATAAATAGATAAATAGATAAAAATTAAAATGTGTTAATGGATACAAATATAAAAAATAAAATTTATGATGTCAATAATACAAAGTATGTGTGAGGGGTTGAGAAGTAAAAGAGTAGAGTTTTCGACTGTAGTTCAAATTGTTATCCACTTAAAATGGATTATTATAACTATAAGATGTTTTATGTAAGGTCTACCACAATGCAAAAAAAAAAACGACTGTAGAAGATGCATGAAAGAAAATGAGGGAGAATTCATAGCATGTCACTACAAAATATCACAAAACACAAAAGAAAGGAAATAGGAAAAAAGAGACAGCAAATCTATAGGAGAGAAAAACAGTAAAATGTCAATAGTAAATTCCTATCTATAATTATTTCGAACATAAAAAAATTAGACTCTCCAATGGAAAGACACAGAGTGGCTGAATGCATTAAAAAACAGATCTAACCATATGTTGTTGTCTAGAAAATGCTCACTTTAGATTTAAGGAGACACATAGGCTGAAAGTGAAGGGATGGAAAACATATTCCTTGAAAATAGTCACCGAAAGACAGTAAAGATTGCCATATTTGTATTAGACAAAACAAAATTAAGTAAAAACTATCACAATGTGAAACAAAGTAAAATATTATGTAATGATAAATGGGTCACTTCAACAGGAAATAAAACAGTAATAAATATATATGTTCCCAACTCCAGAGCACGCAAAATATGAAGCAGTCATTGACAGAACTGCAGAGGGAAATAAACAGTAATGTAAGAATAGGATATTTTTTTATACCCCACTTTCAGTAACATATAGAACATCCAGACAGATCAATAAGGAAACAAAGGACTTGAAAAACACTAGAGACTAAATAAATCAGACATGTACAAAATGTTCCACCTAAGAGCAGAAGAACATATATTTTTCTCAAGTACACGTGAATATTCTTCAAGGCAGATTACATATTCAGTCACAAAACAAGTCTTGACAAATTTAAGAAGAGAGGACTTATACAAAGTAACTTTTTTTTTTTAAGACAGGGAATACTTTATTCAAACCCATCAGAGAAATGGATCTATAACAAAGCGTTGTGTTTTAAAGCATAGGTCAGTAATTGTATATGAGAGTATACACTGCTACGTACAAATTAACTGATCAGAGCACAACTTTTCAATACTCAAAACATAATAAACTTCCCTATAAAAGCAGCACCTCTGTGACATTTTTAACTTTAGTATTCCTCTCCTTCCTCTTCACCCTCTCCTTCAACAAAATCCACACCAACCTCCTCATAATCCTTGTCATTGGCAGCTATGTCCTCACGGGCCTCAGAAAACTCTCCTTCCTCCATGCCCTCACCCACATACCAGTGAACAAAGGCACGCTTGGCATACATCAGGTCAAACTTGTGGTCTAGGTGAGCCCAGGCCTCAGCAATGGCTGTGTTGCTCAGCATGCACACAGCGTGCTGTACTTTGGCCAGGTCTCCATCAGGTACCACAGTGGGAGGCTGGTAATTAATGCCAACTCTGAAGCCAGCGGGGCACCAGTCCACAAACTGGATGGTAGGCTTGGTCTTGATGGTGGCAATGGCAGCGTTGACATCTTTGGGAACCAGGTCACCATGGTACGACAAGCAGCAAGTCATGTATTTACCATGGCAAGAGTCACATTTCACCATCTGGTTGGCTGGCTCAAAACATGCATTGGTGATCTCTGCTACAGAAAGCTGTTCATGGTAGGTTTTCTCAGCAGAGATGACAGGGGCATATGTGGCCAGAGGGAAGTGGATGTGGGGATAGGGCACCTGGTTGGTCTGGAATTCTGTCAGATCAACATTCAGGACTCCATCAAATCTAAGGGAAGCAGTGATGGAGGACACAATTTGACCTATCAACCTATTTAGATTAGTATAGGTTGGGCATTCAATATTGAGGTTTCTACCACAGATGTCATAGATGGCCTCATTGTCTACCATGAAGGCACAATCAGAGTGCTCCAGCGTGGTGTGGGTAGTGAGGATGGAGTTGTAGGGCTCAGCTACAGCAGTGGAAACCTGGAGGGCTGGGTAAATGGAGACCTCCAGCTTAGACTTCTTGCCATAATCAACAGAGAGATGTTCCATCAGCAGGGAGGTGAACGTGGAACCAGTCCCCCCACCCCCGAAGCTGCAGAAAACCAAGAAGCCTTGAAAACCTGTGCACTTGTCGGTCGGTTTCCTAATTTGGTCCAGGACAAGATCAATGATCTCCTTGCCGATGGTGTAGTGCCCATGGGCATAATTATTGGCATCATCATCCTTGCCTGTGATGAGTTGCTTAGGGTGAAAGAGCTGGCAGTAGGTGCCAGTGCGAACTTCATCAATGACTGTGGGTTTCAGGTATATAAACACTGCCCTGGGCACATGCTTGCCAGCACTTGTCTCACTGAAGAAGGTGTTGAAGGAGTCATCTCCTCCCCCAATGGTCTTGTCACTTGGCATCTGGCCTTTGGGCTGGGTGCCATGTTCCAGACAATAGAGCTCCCAGCAAGCATTGCCAATCTGAACATCAGCCTGGCCAACTGGATAGAGATGCATTCACACATGGTTGCTGCTTTGTGACTGCTGAGCAGATGGCGGAGAGGAAGAGGAGAGATTGCTTCTTCAAGTAACTTTCTGACTTACCCTGGAATGAAACCAGAAATTAATAGCCAAAGGAAAAATGGAAGAAAGCTAAATGTGTGGAATTTAGATTATACACCCTTGAACAACAAGTGGATGAAATAAATCTAAAAGGAAATTAAAAAAAAATGTTTTGAGACAAATGAGAATGAAAACACAGCAAAACTTACGAGATGTGGCAAAAACAGGACATAAGGAAAGCTTATAGCAGTAAATGCCTATGTTCAAGAAGAATAAATATTTCAAATAAATGAAATTTATATGTCAAAAAAACTTGAAAAAGAACAACAATCTAAGCCGGGAGTTAGCAGATCAGAAGACACAATAAAGATCATAACACACATAAATAAAATAGAGAATAGAAAAGCAATTGAAAAAAATCAATGACACTGAGTTGTATTTTGAAAGGAGCAACAAAACTAACAAACTTTTAGCTAGACTGAAAAAAAAAAAGAGAGAGAGACTGAGAGAAAACACAAATAATAAATGAAATCAGAAATGAAAGAGGAGACATGGTGGATGCCACAGAAACAGAAAGCATTCTACAAACTTCCATGAACAATTATATGCTCACATATTGGATAACCAAAAAAAATTGGATAAATATGACATACCAATGCTGAATCATGAAGAAATAGAAAACTTGAATAGATCTTTAACTACTAAAGGCATTGAATCAGTATTCAGCAAATTTCAAAGAAAGAAAGAAAGAAAAAAAGAAAGAAAGAAAGAAAGGGAAAGAAAGAAAGAAACTTTAATTAAAGAAAAGCCCAAGACCAGATGGCTTCATTGGCAAATTCTACCAAAAATTTAAGGAAGAGTTAGCACCAAGTCTTCTAAGCTCTGCCAGAAAAATTAAAGAGGAGGTAACACTGCTCATTCTATGAGACCAGCATTACCCTGATACCAAAGCCAGGCAAAAAAACTTCAAGAAAATAAACTACGAGCCAATAACCCCAGTGAATACAGATGCAAAATTCCTTAGCAAAATACTAGCAAAACAAATTCCACTGCATATTAAAAGGATCATAAATCATGACCTTTTGGAATTTATCCCTGGGAAGTAAGCATAGTGAAACATATGAAATTGCAACAGTGTGATACACTATATTAACAGAACAAAGGATAAAAATCACATGATCAATGGACACAGAGAAAACATTTGATAAAATTCAACACACTTTCATGATAAAAACACCCAACAATCTAGGACTAGAGGCATTTATGTCAATATAATAAAGGCTATATATATGAAAAGCCCCATACCTGACATTATTTCAATGGCAAAACCTGAAAATTTCTTTTCTAACATTAGTAATGAGGCAGTGATGCTCACTGTTACCACTTCTACTCAATACAGTAAATAAAAATCCTACTTAGAGCAATTAGGCAAGAAAAAGAAATTAAAGTTGTCAAAGTTGGAAAGTAAGAAGTTATTTCTGTTCACAGATGACATTACCTTACATGGAGGAAGCCCTAAAGATTAATTTAAAAAAAAATCCGTTAAACTTAATAAATAAATTCAGGAAAATTTCAAGATACAAAATCAATACATAAAAACCATTTGTGTTTCCATAACATAAAATGAATAATCCCAAAGGGAAATTAAGAAAACAATTCCATTTACAGTATCATCTAAAAGAATAAGATCACTGATATAAACTTAACCAAGAAGGTAGAATACTTGTACCCTGAAAACATCAAAACATTGCAAAAGAAATCAGACAAATAAACAGAAAGAGATTCTGTTTACAAGGATTGGAAGAATTAATATTGTTAAAATGCCCACACAAGGGTGCCAAGACTACACAATGGGGAAAAGACAATCTCTCCAACGAATGGTATTGGGATATCCACATATCTTTTGCATGATATCCACATGCAAAAGAATGAAATTGGGCCCTTATATCATACAAAAAAATCAACTCAAAATGAATTAAAGACTTAAAGACAGGGCCTGGAATTATAAAACTCGTAGAAGAAAACATAGGCTATGCTTCATAATATTAGTCTTGGCAATGATTTCTTGGACATTACATCAAAAACGCAAGTAACAAAAGCAAAACAAACTAACCCCTGAAAAAACCAAGTAAGGCTACTTCAGACAAAAGTTCTTCACAGCAAAGGAAGCAATCAACAGAGTGAAAAGAAAAAGCAGCCTGTTGAATGGGAGAGAATGTTCGCAAACTATATATCTGGTAAAAAGTTAACATCCGATAAAACGTAAGGAACTCCTAAAACTCAATAGCCGAAAAACAAAGACATCAATTAAAAAATGGGCTAAGGACTTGGATAGACATGTCTCCAGAGGACAGACAAATGATCAAAATGTATATGAAAAGATGCTCACTAACACTAATCATCAGGGAAATGCAAGTCAAAACCCTCACACCTATGAGGATGGCCGTTATAAACAAAGACAAAATAATGAGCCATTCTGTGAAGAAATTGGAACTTTTGTGCACCGTTTGGTAGGAATGTAAAGTGTGAACTATGGAAAACAATGTAAAAGTTCCTTAAAAATTTAAAAACACTACCATATGATCCAGCAATCCCATTTCTGGGTATATATCCAAAAAAAAAAAAAATGAAAACAGAATGTGAAGGAAAAATATTTGATTTTCCATGTTCTCTGCAGCGTTATTCACCATGGTCAAGATGTAGAAACAACCTAAATTTCCATCGATAGGTGAAAAGATTTTAAAAAGTGGTATATACATATAATGGAATATTACTGATCCTTACAAAAGGAGAAAATTGGGGCACCTGGGTGGCTCAGTCTGGGTGTCCTACTCTTGATTTAGGCTCAGGTCACGATCCCATGGTTCATGGATTTGGGGTCTGCTCTGATGGTGCAAAGCCTGCTTGGGATTTTCTCTCTCTCTCCCTCTGTCTCTGCCCCTCCTGTGCCCTCTCTCTCAAAATAAATAAATAAACTTTAAAAAAAAAGGAGAAAATTCTGTCATATGCTACAATATGGACACATCTTGAGGACATAGTGCTAAGTGAAATAGGCCAGTCACAGATGGATAAACACTTGTGTTATCCCACTTATATAAGGTATCTAAAGTAGGCAAAGCTATAGAAGCAGAAAGTAGATTGTTAGTTGCCTGGGGTTGGAGGGATGGGGAAATGGGGAGTTGCATTTCAATGGGAATAATTTTAGGCATACCAGATGAAAACATTTCAGGGATTTGTTGTACAAAAATGTGCATATAGTTAGCAATACTGTACCATGGACTTAAACATTTAAGAAGGTAAATTTCTTATATATGTTTGTGTTTTTTTTTTTTTTTTACCAGTCTAAAAACAAATAAAACTCAATTGAGTCCTATAGGAAGAAAGAAAGGACTTAGGATAGATTCTGGGTAAGTAAACAATAATGTTAATTATATTCTAATAAGATACGATCTTTGATTCATGGGGAATCAAGACTACGTGTTAACATCAGAAATTGGGATGCACTGACCTATGACCAACCAGTTTTCATTAAAAATTGGAAACAATAATTTAGGAAAAAGGAATATATGTTATATTGAGCAGAATATTATTAACTGCCACTTACTAAGTACCAACTTTTGTGTCAAATTCTTTGGTAAGCTCTGTACATGTGTTACCTAATTTAATCCTCATAAAAACTCTATGGAAGTAGATACAATTATGTCCATTTTACCTGTACAGATATTAAGATCAGAGAGGTTAAGCAACTTGCTCCAGCTAAGTAATGCGTGGAAGAATTCAAGCCCAAGCAGCATAACTGCAGAGTCCATTCCCTTAAAACATGAGAGAGAAAGCTAACGAGGGCTCTATTAGGAGAAGATCTGCATTCGTGTTAGCCTGTCTTACACAATTGACAAAGTCACTATGGCGGCTCAAAAGCAACAGAAATACTAACATCGATTCATAGCATCTTGTGTGATGACTTGAAGGTAAAGGGAAGAACCAGTAGCATTACTCATGTTTGTATTTGGTCTCTCTTGATGTGACTCTAACTAACTTCTATTCTCTTCTCCTTCAGTTTTCAAGTGTGGTATGTTCCTGACTTCCTGACAAAAGCTGAATTCTCCTGGCATTAGTTAATGCAGAAACAACTAGAAACTATTATTGTTTCTATTTTTCTCTCCTAACCGCTGCCTACTTTGATAGACATAGACTCCAATTAAATGCTCAAAGCGGTGGCCATAAATCATTTAAGGTAGCTTAGCTGCTCTCCACAGAAAGTTCAGGTCTGTGTGTCTTTTAGAAGAAGTTGGAAAAATTGTCTTTTTCTCAGGGGACATTTAATCTCTTGGGCCAAGTCTTACTCTTGTGTCAGTCTGGGAGGAAGCAAGCCTGATGTTTAACATCTCCATTTTTACTTTTGAATTCTTACTTCATATTCTTTTCCCTTCATAGGCGGCATGCTGAGGACTGTCACGCCTACAGTGTGATGCAGCCATAAAGCATCTGTAACCATTTTCCTGTATCATCCTTTCTTTATGTTGCTGTGTAAGGGTCTCAGAACAGTTGTCTAATATCACGATCTTCAAGGTCAAATTTCATTTTTCTTCTTTAAAAAATCATTTTAAATGTTTATTTATTTTTGAGGGAGAGAGGGAGGGAGGGAAAGAGAGAGAGAGAGAGAGAGAGAGAGAGAGAGAGAGATGAGTGGGCAAAGGGGAAAGAGAGAAGGAGACTCAGAATCCAAAGCAAGTTCCAGGTTCTGAGCTGTGAACATAGCTGATCTGAGCCAAGGTCAGATGCCTCTCATTTTTCTTCTTAATAATATATTGTTTGTATATGTTTTTGGTTTTATTTGCAAATTATTTAAAATGATATTCCCCAAGTTCCATTTAAAAAGCTTAAATTTAAGGGTTGCTTGGGTGACTCAGTCAGTTGAGAGACAGACTCTGGATTTTGGCTCAGGTCATGATCCCAGAGTCATGAGATGGAGCCCCAAGTTGGTCTCGGTGCTCAGTGAGGAGCCGGCCTAAGATTCTCTTTCTCCCCCCTTTGTCCATCTTTCTCATTTGTGCTCTCTCTCTCTAAAATAAAATTTAAAAAATCTTAAATTTTAAGAGTGCTAAGCCATAGTATATAGAAATTGAAAATAACATATTAAAATGGTGTTTTCTTATCTTTTCCCACTTCTGCACAGTTCTCACTATTGTTCTGAGAAGGAATTTTAATTTTTGTTTTTTATGCCTAACTTTACCGTGGACTGTTTATTTATTCAGTTAGTCCGTGGAATAATTTTACTAGTCAGTGAACGCTTTGGAAAGCGAAAGTTTTATTTATTGAAAGGGAATGGATTTAAGCAGAACATCCAGGTCTAAAATTCTTAGTTGTAACCTTGGACTTTCTCCAAACTTACTTTCCTATCAGCATCAGAAGGAACCATTCAGTTGAATAATTTACCATCTAGGCTCCCAAGTGGGTGTTTCAAAATCCTCTTTATTATTTTCTTTAACTTTTCATAATGGAGATTTTCAAACATACACAACATTAGACAGAAGGCCATAACAAAGTCCCAAATATTCATATCCAGCTTCGACAATTGTCAACATTTTCTCCATTGCTTTTAAACTTTCCACTACTCTCAATTTTTTTTCCCTAACATTTTTTTTTTCAGAGAGAGAGGAGAGAGTGCATATGCCTGTGTGGGGGAGGGGCAGAGGGAGAGGGAAAGGGGGAATCTTAAGCAGGCTCTATACCCAGTGCTGAGCCCAACGTGAAGCGAGAACTTATCACCATGAGATCATGACCTTGAGATCATGAACTGAGCCAAAATCAAGAACCCACCGAGCCACCTAGGAGTCCCGTTTCCTAGCATGACATCACGTCATTTCACCTGTCAATAATTTCATATGCATAGAGCTCTTGTTAAAGGGTAAGAATTACGTAAGAAAATATTCAAATGAATATGAAAATCACAGCTATTCCCTAGATATCCTCATATTCTAGAATGTGGAAAGGAAACGTTGGAAGCTTTTAGTTCCCTTGAGTTACCGGTCCTAACTCAGGCACGTATGAACCATGGGACTTCGGTCATGCACCTTACCCTCTGGGCCCTCAGTTCTTGTTTCTAAGGTAAGAATTTTAAAATGTCTTTTACCTCAGAGACAAATATAGCATTGTTACAAGGATGCACCATGTAAAGAATGCAAATTGGCTTTGTAAACCTCAAATACAAGGCTTCAGCACGTAAGTACCAAATAAAAATGTGTTAAATGGCAGAGCCATTATGTACAAAATGAATTAAAGACATACTTTGTACAAGGTTGTATGAAAAGTATAAAGTGAATCACTTCAACTGACGTCAAGCAGATAGCTTTTAGAAATAGCAATTGAATATTGAATATAGAGTGTATATAAAGTATACCTTTAGACCATTTGACATTTTGGCCTTTTGTCAATAAAACACCATATAATTGACAGACATTTCCATTTTTCATTTAGATGCTTATTATTATGTAGGAATAGCAAGAAAAAAGTGCTTTGTATTGTGCATTGCTGCTTACATTAGAACATCAGATATTTGCATTCAATTTACAGTCTGTATGTTTAGTGTTATTGCTGCCTCACGTGGTGATTAAATGCATTGTCTCACAAAGACTGTTACAGATCATTGGTTTTTCATGGTGAACATGAGCAACTGTTTGCAAGAAATTATGGTTTTCCCCAAATGATTTTAAAAAAGTAAGATTATTTTGGACTGGTTAATTTAAACTCAGTTCAATTAGACACAAAAATATTGAGTTTTTTCCTCTTCAGAGAGTATCATTTTTTTGTTGCTGTAAGGGATGAAAGATCTGTGGGTACTGGCCTTCAAGAACTTGCAATCCTGTCAGAGAGAAAAACGTGCCAAAAAAAAAAAAAAAAAAAAAGGTCAGCTGCTGACAGAATAAAACATGTGCTTGAAGGAGGAGCAAATAAGTTAGGACAAAGTAAGGAGCAATTAAATCCAGAGGAAAAGTAGAGTGGGAAAGAAACACCATGTTGGACTAATGGGTTGCAATTTGTATCCAGAGCCTGAAAAAATAAAATATAAGGTAATATATTTTCTTGCCCTGAGAGACCATTTAAAAAAAACTGCATGAAACAAGTGTGAAGTCTAAAGAAATATACACAGATTTTGCCTTTCTTCTTTTTACCCACAAGCTCAAAGGAAGGCTGAAAATAGAGTTGTATTTGTAACTGTTATTAGAAAACACTTTAAAATCAAAATAATAGGCGATTGTAATCAGCAGTTTTTTTCTAAACGTACTGTATCACATCATGTAATTAAACAGTTTCTGAGGGGAAAAAATGGCATAGAATTACAGGAAGCTTTTTCGTCAAAGCAGCCGCCCTCATGATTTTGCGTAAGGTTTACTGAATTCAGCCTACCCAAATTGCTTCTCAGGCACGGCAGCGGTTGCTCGTTTCCCCTACTGCAAACCTCAATTGTCTGTATAAACCAGAAAAGGTTACAGCCTCAAATAAATGAAGTTGATGAGATTTAAGGCTTTTGCTCTCACCATTCTCGCACTATGTAACAAACTATGTAGAGACCGAGATTTTTTTTTTTTTTTCATTTAAAAAGTGCGTTTGGGAATCTTTGAGTGTACGATAGCAGCACTTGGAGAATGTGTTGTGAAATTGCCGTTGCTGTGAGGGATTTGTCAACATCTGACACTTTAAATGCTTACTTATTTATTTTGAGAGAGATAGCGTGAGAGACAGTGTGCAAAATAGGGGGGAGGGGTAGAGAGAGAGGGACAGAGAGAATCCCTAGCAGGTTCCGCACTGCCAGCATGGACTCCAGCTTGGGGCTCCATCTCCTGAACCAGAGATCATGAGTTGAGCCTAAATCAAGAGTCAATGCTGAACTGACTGAGCCACCCAGGCACCCCAGCACCTGACGCTTTAGAAAGCATGCGCTTTATGCTTTTGCCCCGAGGAATGTACACCACTGGCTCCAATGGGTGAAGGGGTCTCTTCTGCCCCTCACCCAGATCTCTCATTAGTGCAGTCTTATTCCTCCATGGGGCAGCCCTGGATCCTCCCTGGGGGCCAGCACTGCACAGAGGTCCCTCTACAGTTTCCTCTTCAGATTGGCTGGCAGCTAAGTGTGGTGAAGTCTGTATGCTGGCCTGAGTCTGTTTTTAACTTGGCCACACGTTCTGTGGGACTATATTCAGCTTTCCTGAACTTCAGGATAGTGCTTTGTGACATGCAGACACCTCCCTTTCCCCCAGCCATCTTCATAGTTCCGCCCTCCTAGACAGTGAAGGGGAGGATCAAGCTGATTATACGGATAGAGTCAATTGATTTCCATTCAGTGTGAGTCATGTTTGCTTTAATTGGTACATAATCAATGTCCATTCTACTAAGACAGTCAGTATGCTCTTTTGATGAATTGCTTTTAATTTTGCTTTGACGGTTTGTGGATAGATTCCCAAAGGTGATATTACCTTCTTCATCCAAAACCGAAAATTCTACATCTATAAGCTGGCAATGCTCTGACGTTAAATCATACTCATTTGAAGACGTGTTATACAAAGGCTTTGAAATCTCCATGTCAGCTTCTGTATTGCTCTAATCAAAGAAGGTGATGCATGAAAAGGTACTACTAAAACACAGTCAGGGAAAAGGATCATTCAATTGATAAGTGAATTTCTAAGGTTGAATCGTAGTGATTAGAATTGAATTACTGAGGGTAGATTTAAAAATAGGTTTCAAGTCACCATTTATAGTTGAGATAAACCGTGTTCCACTTTAATTTTATTTAAAAATTAGATTTTCCATTCAGTAGCAAAATCACAAGAAACAAACTGATTTTTAAGGAGAGTGTGAAACATATTTAGTCAAACCATGATGGCTTATAGAGATAAATATTTTTTCCATTACTTCCATTTTACACAACTGAATAGAAGTAAATAAAGCATGTTGCTAGTTAACCCCTCTGGTAAACATTTGTACTTTTACATATATTCTACTTACACTTAATGTTATTATCTGAACAAAGTATTTTAACTTTGAAAGAAATGTTAGGAATCATTAAACTGAACAGTCTTATTTAATAAGTGAAGAAAAAGTGGTTAAGGGATCTTAAATAACCAAGCCTAATAGCACAGTGAGTGAGAAAGACATAACTAACATCGGGTATCTTGACTCCTACTAATGTAATTTCTACCATATAATTTATAAAGCTATTTCTTATCTGTTTTAAACCATTGCTATTATATCTTATTTGCTATATTTATTTGAGCTTTTGAATTCCCTGAAAAACTTGGCATATTCTCTGAACCAGAAAACCAAATGATGTTATTCGTTAATTCAACATATATTTATCACATCCCTACAAGACAAAGCCCTAACTATACAGAGCTTATGCACACTAGAGAATTAGATAAAAAAGGAGAATGCGGGCAATTGCACTAGAGCATGATACGTGAGATGAGTTTATCACATGAAGTTACGAGTACAGAATAGAAGAACAGATCAGTCTCGGACAGAGGTGGGTAGGGCTTATAATGATGTTGATTTCAAGTTGAGTCCTGAATAACTAGTACTTGTTACCATGACAGTGAAGAAGGGTTCAAGAAGCATGTTCCAGAATTGGGGAGCAGGCTGTGGAACAGAGTGTGCAAAGACTCAGAAGCAAGACTGTGCAGTACTCTTGCAAGGATGCGCTAGGAGATTGATTTGGCTGAAGCTGAGTGAATGACAAGAGAAACGAGTAGAGAAGTAAGCCAGCGTCAGATAATACCTGTACTTTAAAATTTTTTTTAATGTTTATTTATTTTTGAGACATAGAGACAGAGCGTGAGCAGGAGAAGGGCAGAGAGAGAGGGAGACACAGAATCCGAAGCAGGCTCCAGGCTCTGAGCTGTCAGCACAGAGCCTGACGTGGGACTCAAACTCACAGATGGGGAGATCATGACCTGAGCCGAAGTCGGCCACTTAACCGACTGAGCCACCCAGGAGCCCCTAATACCTGTACTTTAAACCGAGGGAAATAGAGATCTATCGAAAGATCTTAAGGAGGAGATGCAAAGTTCGCTCTGATTGAAGGGCAGGAACTGGCACACTTGTGGCCAGGGTGATCGTCTTACTACGTGACTTTCCTGCTTTCAATCATGCAATGGCTCCCAACCTCCATAGGACAGAGTCTAACTAATCTCCTTACAAAATTTACAGGGATCAGCCTGTTTCTTCCATCTAATGCCAAATTTCAGCTATACTAGAACAGAGTGTTTCATGCTAAGAAAACTGGCTTTCTGGAACACTGAAGATGGTGCTTCTTACCTGGGACATTTTTCCTCTTTCTCTTTGTCCAGGCGGCACCTTAGGCTGCTCACACTTTAGGCTTCAGCTCAAGTATCACTTCCTCCAGGAAGCTTTCCCTGAAATCTCCCAGGCCTGGTTTTTATCTACTCTATATCTTCAAGGCCAATTATATTATTACTGTCATGTCATTGTCATCCTATCATATGATTACATCAAGATTCTTGTGTTCTTAAAAAAAATGGAACATGAATAATGTGCATGTGGTATTATAGGAAATAAGAACAAGAAAGCCGACACTGAAGGAAACAGAAGTTGTAACTATAGATTTACTTATTTTTCTCCCCACTGGCTATAAATTTAGCTCTGTAATTGCTTGTTGAATAAATGAATTGGTATAAAGCTTGGACAATGAAATCAATAGAAGGTGGTTACAAATGTGTTGTAGGGCCCGAGCAAGGGAATGGCGATGGGGTTGGATGGAAGTGGATGAGCTCTAGAGCTGTGAAGGAGATAAAGGGGAGGATCTAACTGGACCAGAGATCAGCTGTGAAGGATGATGGCAGAATAGTGGCCGATCTTTAGGTTTCTAGCTTGTGCATTGGCTTGGTACCAGTGGCTAAAATAGGGAGCCCAGAGTGGAGTCCTTATAGAAAGTTAAGATCCAGACTTCAGTGTTATGCATGTTGCGTTTTTAATTTCTTTAAAGCTTATTTATTTATGTTGAGAGAGAGAGCATGCACAAATGCAAGAGTGTGCACAAACACACTCATGTGCAATTGTGCACATACAATTGGGGAGGGGCAGAGAGAGAGAGAGAGACGGAGACAGAGAGACAGAGAATCCCACATGGTTCCATGCTGTCAGTGCAAGCCCCGACATGGGGTTTGATCCCATGATGGTGTGATCATGACCTGAGTTGAAACCAAGATTTGGAGGCTCACCTGACTGAGCGACCCAGTTGCCCTGCATGGTACATTTTTGCACCTGAAGGATCTACATGCAAAAATATGCCCGAGACTTTGGCATGGTTGTTCAGAGCTTCTTAGGGTAATTTGGCTAGAGAAATGTGAGTCTTTGATATAAGAGTGTCAGGATACATGCATAGAGTGAAAGGAAGGAGCTTAAAATGCAACCTTAAGAAACACAAACGTTTTAGGATTGGAGGAAGTCATAATGAAACTATTTAGAAGATGCAGCGAACTAACAATAATATTTAATGTCTGTTGTGGGCTTTCCATATACCATAGTGCCAAGTGCTGCATCATTTAATCAATCTGACAACAATGATGTCTACTATATCCTTCACTTTCATATTTTATTTTATTTTTTAATTTATTTTTTAATGTTTTTATTTATTTTTGAGAGCAGGAGAGACAAAGCATGAGTGGGGGAGGGTCAGAGAGAGAGAGGGAGACACAGAATCTGAAGCAGGCTCCAGGCTCTGAGCTGTCAGCACAGAGCCCAACGTGGGGCTTGAACTCACAGACTGCGAGATCATGACCTGAGCCAAAGGCAGACACTTAACCGACTGAGCCACCCAGGTGCCCTTTCACTTTCATATTTTAAAGCTACTAAGTAATGTATGCTTTCACAAAATTTACAATGAAACAAATATATAATTTAGGATGTAACTCTACTATCTGTTCCATTTTATAAAAAAACTTTCAGTAAAGTTTAGTGCATATCCCTCTAACTTTTCCTACACTTTGAATATTTATATTGCTATTGATAATTCTTTTAAAGGATTGTGTTACTTTTGTGCAACTTAATTTTACCAGATAATTGCAATCGATTTGATTTATACTTTAAAATAGCAGGCTAGTATTCCATTGTGAAGGGTGCAAAAAACAGTGCAAGTAATGCTACAATGAGTAATCTTTACAGTGAAAAAAATGAGGCTTATAAGTAAAAATAAGCTTAGGGTAAAATTGTTAGAGAAAATGGGTAATAAATGGTGGAAATAGGACTCACAAGAAAGAAGCTGAATACATATCAGATGTCGGAAGCCTAAAGATGCCTTGCTAAGAAAGATGGAGGTATTAACAGTGCAAACACTACAGAGATTAAGTAATCTTTAGCAAGAACTTGTTAGTGACAACCACTAATGTCTAGTGAATACATTTTAATGGAACAAGTCAGAGGGCATGGTTGAAGGTGACTAGAAGATGACAAGGAGGAGATGGGGACTTAACCAGCTTTTTCAAACCTTTTAAAGGAGAGGAGAGGAAAGGAAAAAGGGAGGGTGGTAGTTGGAGGAGTTTGTGAGGTTGAAGAACTCTATAAGCAATACCTTTTGTTAAAATCCAAGCCATTTTTATAGCTCATCAAAATGCTTTCCTTTGATTTGTAATTGGATGAATACATAAACATCAGAGAGGATGAGTGAAAGAATAGAAGACAAAATGCTAAATAAATGTGCATCATATACCTTGACCTATATATAAGCATCACCTAAGTATGTGTATGATTAAAGCAACTCTAATGTCTTCTCTCTTGAAATCTTATTATAAAACATTCAAGAAGACATAGAAATGGAAAGAATACTATGAGGAAACCCTTACACCACTGATATACTAAAAAATAAAATAATACTAAATTACTTAAAGCCCTATGGTATTCCTCTTTGACCTTACCTCTCTGTCTTCACCTGAACAGCTGCCAAAATTATGAACTTGGTGACTTCTCTGCAGAAGGTAAAATTTTTTGTAAGAATACATTTTCATGGAAGTACAATGACAGCTAATAGACATTAGTATAAAATATTGATTGATTATTTGACACTGTAAGAAATGCTCAATTTTGAAAAAGTTTAAAGATATTTTTATACAAGTAGTAAAATGAACTTTAGAGGGTGATTTAAGCCATACCAGCCAAGTTAATTTTTTATGTAAACCAGGCAGTCTGGGCATTATAGCAAAAGATAAAGCTTATGAGATAAGCTAGAGCTTTTGCTCTGACTGATGTTCCTAATTGCATGCCATTTCCTTATTGTCAAAGTGTCTAATATAATATTTTATGCTCAAAATGAGTTTTTTCCAGGTTAAGCCTCTTATGCTGAAGCATCTGTCTGCCTTGTGCATTATGCTGTTTATTTAGTGGAAAGAATGTGCTGTTTATAAAAGTGGGTCTCACGGCAGTCAAGGCACCTGGCTGGTGGTGCCACATGAGGGGAGATAAGATGGGACATTATTCTAGAGGCCCATCAGCAGAAATTAATCAAGCTCATTGCTTCTCTACACGGTACTCCTTATCCATCCAGTAATTTAAATCCTAGTCACATTATGCCAGAGTGTGGCTATTTCCTATATCACAGGAGTGTTTGGTCTTGCTCAGGGACAGCTTCGATAGTTTTTAATGTTCAAACAAAGTAAAATAGTTGAACTTTATATTAATAAAGAGATGCTATAATTTTTACCAGATTACTTGTTTCCCCCTTTTAAAAGTCTGAATTACATTTTGACTTACTGATCATTTTTGAAACAAATATATAGTCTTTTGCCAGGGTCCTTGTTCCGGCGAATCTAGGGGTCCACGAAGGACGGACAGTCAGGCGAAAGGAAGTGAGAGAGCCATGAGAGATGGAGTCTGATGACCAAGCAGGCAGCCCTGGCAATTCTGGCATCTCCGACCTGCTAGTCTCAGTGTCTTTATTTTTAAAGGTAGCGAGTTACATTACAACAATGAGTGACATTCCATAGTTTGATCTCTTTAACAATAATCCATTTTTACCAGCAAGGAGGCAACTTCCTTAATCCTGTATGTTGGTTTCAGGATAATTAACATATAAATTTAGGGTGGGAGGAGACAACAGGAAGTTACCTAGGCCTGCCTATGTTAATTATCTATAGATAGATTAGGAGACATTCTATTCATAATCTTTAACCATAATGGAGGATGTAGAGACATGATCTCTAATACCTGACTAAGTTCTTTTCCTTTATGAGTGAGTGAGCCTATATCGTAAGGGCTCATGTTTATCTGTTCTTTATACAAACAGCAGTTTCTGTAAAAGTATTTTGTTATTGCCTTTCTATTATAAAGGAGCGTGGGGATGGGAACAGCAAAAGGATTTGTGAAATGTTAACCTCAGGAAGGTTGGCTATTGTTTGTACCTTATCTGTAAATAGTGCTTCTAACTTTTGGGCTAGGCTAACCTCCTGGGAAGGTCCTAAGTCTCTTTTCAGTCTCTCCTATCAGTCTGTTAATCGAATACTGAGAGAAGCTTTACAGAGATGTGCCTTGAGGTTTTATGGTGGGGCTGAGGGGATGATTAACACAATGCTATACCTGCAGGGAAAATCTAGTTTGGTTCAAGGTCCTAACAGTCTACTAATTTCTAGCCAACTCATAACTGCTATTCTATATGATCAATTTGTGTAACCTATCTCCAAGAGGCAACTTTGAGGTTACTTCTGACCAGGTTACTCTCATTCAGATTTTATCCATCAAGACCAGGTCCCCTTTTCCATATGCCATAAACCCAAAGAGCATTATGTCCCTTAGGCCAACGAAAGCAGTTCAAGAAATCCAGGCCTGAAAGATTATTTAGAAGGAGGTAAGATTAGGCACCAGTTTGGCTGGCGGGAGCTTTGCTTCAACCTTTTCCACACAGAGAGGGGTCTCAACCTGCGAGCCCAAAACGGCTCCCAACAGCTTTTGATGTTCTGAAAGGTCTATTTCTTTTCTTTAGAGAAAAACAATTTTTAGTGTCATAATCACAAAGTATCAAACCAGCATAAACATCCACAGCAGCTCCTTTGAGACTGGCTCACATCAGGTATTGAGAAGTCAGTATCAATATGATTTGGTTCTTTTCTTCAGGAAGTCCAAGGGTCTCCTCGTGGAGATACACAGACACAGTCAGGCCTGCTGATTCCAGGTCTGTTAAGCCACAGCACATTTCAAAGGCTGAGATTGCACTCAAAGACACATTTAACTCGTTCACTGAGTTTCTCTGAACTTCATACCCTCCAGCTCTCATTGCAGGAGACGGAGGCACGTTTTGGAGTCCACTCTGCCTCCAAGAGTCAAGGCAGTCAGGTGAGATGGACCAGATAAAATCAAATGAGCAGATTTCCAGGCTGTAGACACCTTATTGACTTCCTATATCCACTGCTTCTCGAATCTACTGATCATACTCCCCATCCACCCCACCTCATCGGACCTTTGCTTACCTTACCAATGGGCACAGAACCGTCACCATGAGGCCGGTCTTGCGTACCAGCCCCTGTTTTTTTAACTTTTAAAGTTTCTTTCATCCCCTCTGTAAGCAACGGACTTTTCGAATAGGCCTGCCAGATGAAATACAGGATATTCAGTTAGATTTGAATTTAATTTAAAAAAGTGTGTGTAAGTTTGCCTCAAATATATCATGGGACATATTTATGCTAAAAAAATATTTATTTGTTGTTGCTCTGAAATTTAAGTTTATCTAAGAAACTTTTCCCCCCACTAAAACAGGCAACCCTACTTTCAGATGCCATTAGACAGCCCAGACCCCAGGTGACCTTTGCACCTTTGGCCCAGGGTATGTTAGTCAAGCTCTAGCAAGTTTGTGGCTCCCTCTGCTGGGAAGCCAGAGCACGTCTGGCTGGAGCTCCACTCTGAGGCTGTGAGCAGAAGTAATGGGGAGCCCTTGGAGAAAGCATGTTATGCTTATAGGAGGTAATGAATAAATGATGTATATGAAGCAAGCGGCATTTTGAAGAGTTGACCTGCAAATTGTTTTTTCCCTCAGTTGTTTTATATTTTAGGAACTCTTATAGCCTTATAAAGTTACTTACTCTTTGATTAATTTTGAAATCATGACATCAATATTTTATATTTTCTGCTCTAGAGTGGATATTCATCAAACTCTTCTGATCTTCCCTTGTAACTTGGATCCTAGAAGCCTTGCAACTATCTTTAGAGTCTTGTTTTGTAACTTCCAAAGGATTATAAGATCAGAAGATAGAAGTAGGATATTATTTGCAGTGATTAGTGTTCTGGCAATATATAATTTGAAAACCCTAGCTGGATAAAATTACTACTCATGGTTTTTTTCTTATTATGATATTGTCTTATGTTTTGCCTCGTTGGGAAAGTTATTCAAATCTTTTTCCATAGTTATTTTTCATAGTAACTAGGCATATACTGCAAAGATGCTGAGATATGAGAAGCATTTATCATAAACCTGTCTCTAAACCTTTGTAGCTAAGTACTGGGAAAATAGACAGCTAACAGTTTGAGCCAACTGACACATTAAGGCCTATTCTGGGTTATTCAAGTATATTCTCCTTCGAGTTCGATTTTGGTAGATTAAAGAACAATACTGCCTGGATAAGGGAAGAAAGATGGAGCCAAAAAATCTACTCTCTCAGATGTTGCTGGGCCTTTGGTGCTTTTCCGGAGGGGCCTGTCTCTTTCTCACACAGTTTTGGAGGAGGGATGTGCTTATGACCATGATTCTGGAAGCAGTAGGCTCTGGGGCCTGGCCTCATGTTCACATAGTCGAGGAACAGCCTGCAGTCCTTCGACTGGTGGAAGAACATTGGAAGGCAGAGAGTTCGTAGTCACCGTCTGGAGAAAGTGTCTGTTGATGACTGGTGCCTGGTATCAGATAAAAGGCAGTGCTCTAGCCAACAAGGAGAGTAACCAGACTACGCAAAGCCAGAACACCAGACAGCCAATCAGTACATAAGGGTCCGGGACATGCTTTCTCACTCAATCCTGCGGACTGGGTCCACGTGTGGGTCAGATACAAGGCAGTTCTGAGGGTCTGTGATCTGTATGGAGAGTATACAGATGCTGGCTAAGGTCAACTACCAGCACAACACAACGCAGGGAGGTGAGTAGCTAAAGGGATGGAGGTAGAGCTGAGGGCAGTGGGGCAGCACAACTTGGGCATGCAGAAGCTGCAGTGGTCTGCAAAATCTCCGGTTCGAGCCATGATAGAGGAATAGCTTAGGCAGAACATATTAGTTAATGTCAAGGGTTGCACATGGGCAGTCCTGCAGATGTTCTGGTGGCCTGCACGGGGTGAAGAGGAGCCAGTATACTTTCAAGTCAGCCATGGTTACCAACATGCTCTGTGGTCTACCACAGGCTGCTTCACTTTTTAAGACACCCTGCTGCTGAGTCCCCAGTGACATTTGAATTTGGCACTTCTGGCTGACACCTTCCTTTTGTTTTGATTGATCTGGGATGCTGAAAAAGGCCAGAATCTTCAGAGGCAGCCACTATGGGATTCAGCTGTGAGGAGCTAGGTCAACTAGAGGCAGAGTAACTAAGGTAGCAGCTGATATAACTAAAGAGAGAAGAGTCACCAACAGTACTATTATATATATAAAAAGACATCTAATCATTCAGACATAGACTAAGTAAGTTTCACTTCAATCGATGAGGCCAAGGCCAGTAGCTCTTAGTTACAGAAAGTCTACAGATACGTTTAATAAAGATCAGGTGTGAGGTGGATCACATGGCATCGTGACATTTGAAAATTATTTATCTTCACACATATAACTGAGAGGAAGATTCCAGGTTGTGTTTTTTGTAACTCCATCTTCCTTTTAGATGTACCTTTTTTTTTTTTAAGAGAGGGAGAATAATACTGTATAGAGCAAGCTTTCCAAGGATTGTACAAAACTCGAATGCCTATTGTATCTATGAGTTCATGGGATGAGATCTAAAACAGGCTGAGAAAATCTGTGTCGAGTGATTGAGAAAAATTAAGCTGCTTTTAAAGGATGCTAAAAGGGGGACTTCGTGGTTACATCATCAATTTTGAGAGGCTATATGATCACCAATGGTGTCATTATCCTGAGGGATTCTGTTTAAATTTATGGAACTATGCTGTCTTAAACTAGAAAACATGACCTTAGCAATATAACCCTGAACATGAGGCTTTGGAAATTAAGCCTCTAATAGTTTAGATAGTTTATCTATAGTATATCCTACAGCGGTGAGCTGAAAATGAAGCAGAGTTTCCTAGCATAGGGCGCACATCATAATTGGTTCTTGATAAATATTTGGTGAAAGAACAAATGAATTAGTAAAGGACTGAAACTCCATTTGCATCTTTAAACATTTTTTCCCCAAACTTCATGGGAGGATCAAACCATGACTTCCTAGAGTGATTTTTTAAAGCATTCTTTATATCACTAAGAATTTCATCTTAATAATCCATCAACACATAGCTGGCTAGACACTTTCAAAGCTTTCTTCTACAATATAATCCTCTTTAGTAAGCCAGAAGATAAATAGTTTGGGAAATCCACATGAATGTCTGTAACTGCAGCTTGAGAGGAAGTGAACCACTGGAAATCTAAGAGAAACACTTTCAAAAGATTATTTAAGTGAACTGCAAAAAAATCATAGAAAACCAATGTATTACACATTGAATCAAATGTCAATGACAGTTTCAAGAATCTAAAATATGTCACTTGTATATTTTGAGGACTATTTTCACTTTAAAAAAATGACGTAGAGATGAAACAGGGATTTTTTTTTTTTAACTTTACAAATTTTACTGTTCTTCCACTTGTTTTCACTGGTGCCCTTTTGAGTGTTTAATGTGTGCTGAGCACTGGAGCTGCAAGGAAGTGCAGACATACCTGTGGGGTCTATGTGCTTGTTGTAGAAAATTTACCTCTAACTCTCGTGAAGTTTAGCTAATTACATTCCATGAAAACAAACTCAGGTCCTATCAGATAATTATTAGTAGATATGATACAGTAACAGGGTTGTCAATATTTTTAAGAACCAAAGCATTCCTGAGAAAACGAAAGAGATTTAGTTTGAGCAGTTGCTATGAAAATGTGTTACAACTGAAATTATATGCCTCGAAACAAGAGCGATGAGGCAGAACTGAATTTGTTCTTATCTACTGGCGCGACATCACCATAGGGTGACATTTACTCACTGGCATGTGCACTACATCGACAAGCCTGAACACAACAGCCGTCATTTAAGAAATGACAACTCTGGGAAATCCAGCAAAACAGTAGTTTTTTCCCATGTTTATCTATTGAAGGACCTTCACCCTGACAGGCTCTTTTGGATTGTAAATCGGGAAACTCATTTTAGGGAGGTTAGCATTGTTGATCCCAAACTGCCACCCAGGGAGGGACACGTGACTGCCTATTGTCTTAAAAGTAGCTGAGGCTTCTATACATCCATCCAGACCTTCACTGGTCCTTTTACCTACACACACACACACACACACACGCACACGCACACACGCACACACGCACACACATGCACACACATGCACACACATGCACGCACACACACCTCCCAGTCTTTTATGGAGTGTTTTTCCTCGAGCTGGTCCTTAATAATTATTTTAATCTAGTTTCACCTGTACAACTATATGGAAACTAATGACATATGGAACTACCTGGGCAATGTACCTGGGCAAGGTGTAGGCATTTAGAAAAGGCTTTATTAAAAGTAGGGATAAACTTTGCAAAATAAAATAACAAAAATTAATTAATGTAGATTTGTAAGATGAAATTGTATTCAAATAGTCATATATATTATTTTTTATAGTCTTACATAAAACGTGTCAGACTAATAAGATTTATTATAATCATCTCCTTAGTTACATTTACTTCTCTGGAAGAAAGAAGAGCAATACAATCACTGCCACTGCATCTAATAGGGTTTCTGGGAAGCATTTGTATCATCAGGGGAATAGGTGGATCAATTTTCTATTACTAGTTTCTGTAAAGGTGTGATATCATTGGTAACACAACACTAAAATGAAATGAGAATTTGTCAACTACATCCGCAACACCAGTCAATGTGATGTTTTTAAAGGCAATACCTTTGTTTTAATTTTTAACTTATCTGGAGTACTACATAGATATGACAAAAAGAAGTAAAAAAATCAAAATAAATCTCAGGAAGAAAGAATTTTACCCATTAACTACCATAATGGAGACTGTGTACTATAATTGTGACAATGGAGATTGTCAAGACATTATTTCAAAGTTCTCTTAATGCTTTCTTGCATTAGGGAGACTACTGGTGTTGAATCCTCTAATTGTGGAAGGAAGAAAATTCTAAAATTTTGGTGCATTTAGGTATATTAGGGGCACTGGTTTTGGGGATCTGAGAGTTAAGCAGAGCTTCTAAAAGGGGGTGTTACTATAAAAGGGCAACAGGAGGGATTCTTGTGGTGATTGAAATGTCTGTCTCTTGACTATCAATGTCCATATCCTGATTGTGAAGTGTTATCGTTGGGAGAAACTGAGTTAAGAGTGCATGAGATCTCTTTGTATTATTTCATAAAACTGTATATTAATATGAAATTATCTCAAAATAAAAATTAAATAAAAATTCCCAACTTAAAATTTAATCTAATTAAATTTTAAACATATAAACATTTGCTTATATTTTAGAGATCAACTGTCACTTGTCTGCAAATGAGACTCACAGATGATGAAATAGGAAAGACTTGAGAAATAAATGCTAAAGGAAATATTTAGAAATGTGTTCTAATGTTTAAGTAAATTTTTAATTTACATAAGTAAATGTTTAAGTCAATGAACATGTGAGCTCCTAGGAGTGAATTAATTATGTAGGCATTGTTCATGCAGGTAGAACATCTTCACATGTCCCTTAATTGTACATCATAGATGTGGATATAAAATTACGGTCTCCAACATTAAAAAAAATCTATCAGTAATGAAAAATTTGGAAACTGGTTTAAATTATCCTATGATTTCTTAAGAAAAAAATGATTCAGTTTGGGTGTTTTGGAGATTGATGAGACTGCTGAGTGAGGACATCCAAAAGTGACAATCAACAAAAGGAAACCTTGCCTAAAGATTTTAGAGAGACAAAAACAGAGGATCAGAGGGAAGTAAGAGCAGATACGCCCAGTATTGGGGGCCACTTTTTCTTTAGAGGCAATGAAGGAAGAGAGAGAAGCTTAGAGTTTGAGAGGCTGACCAGTACTTTGGACAACTTCAAAAATCTAGGGGATAGGTGTTAGATTCCAGGGCCCACAACAGGGAAGCATACTAGAAATGTACCTGCGCTTCTGGAGACTTTGACTCTGTTGCAAATAATTTCATTCCCTGAAATAGGACAAAGTTGATCTGCAGGACTAGTGCCCAATTGTCCATATATACAGACGTAAGGGGACCAATAAAAGCCACAGTAAAAACTCCCTGGAGTAAGATAACATCAGTCTAGAGCTTAATTTATTGCTATCATACTTTTATCAGTTCAATGACCAGGATATAATTTTTAAAATAAGCAGGAACTCAAGGAGATAGATAATACGATAACAAAAACCAGCAGAAACAATGGAAACAATAATTAAAAATAGAGCAGATCCACCAGGAACCCACATAGTGGAGTTATCAAAGAATTTAAACATAAACACTATGTTTATTCTGTTTCTAGAGACAAAAACTGAGCTCGACAATTCCTACATAATTGACACATGTGTATCTCTGTGTGTATTAAGCAGCAATCCTGGAACTAAAATTAAGAATTGAATGAAGAGACCCAGCAGGCTAATGAGATTTGAAAAACTATTTAATAAACTAGTTCAGAGAGAAAATATCTAAAAGGAAAGATGAAGGGAAAATTGAAGGAAAAGGCAGAAGATACATAAGGAGACATGGAGGAAACAGTGAGGATACATAATATCTGTATAATAAGAATTCCAGAAGCAGAGGAGAAAGAAAATGGAATAGAGCCAACATATGGAGATACTATGACTTAGCTCTTTCTAAAATCCATGAAAGTCATCACGATAGCATCAAGAACTGTGGTAAAACTCAAAAGGGATTTTTTAAAAATGAATAAAGGAATATAAAAATAAAACGTGGTGAAAGAGCAAAGTGGTAAAAAGAGTAGAGGACATTGCTGAACATGAAAGACAGGGAAAAAAATAAAATCAGCTAGAGAAAAATCACTTTCAAAAGAGAAATGAAAAGAGTGAGATCTAACTTCACAACAAAAATACTACAGGCCAGAAAAAAATGGATTAAAATATTTAACGTGCTGAAGGAAAATAGCTGCAAATCCAGAATCTCATACCTAGCAAAAATATTCAAGATGGAAAGTAAGATAAAGTGACTTTCAGGCAAATGAAACAAGTCATTTATAACCCTCACATCTGTACTGAAAGATGTATTAAAGGATATGCTTCTGGTAAAAGAAGAACAATTCTTTCTGGAAACTCGGAGATACAAGAAGGAATAAAGAACAAGGGAAAGGATAAGTATGTGTGTAAATCTAGAGCAATGATTCTCCAGCATTAATGTAATTTAGAGTCACGTTAAAGGCTGGCCAGACGACACTGTGAGATCCTATCCCGAGATTTTGATTCAGGATGTCAGAGGGGGGCATTTATGTTTCTAACAAGGCACCAGGTAATGCTAATGCTGCTGGTCTGAAGTTCACATTTGCAGAACGCTGAGGAACACTGGTTTATAAAACGATGATGTCTTGTGAGATTGAAAATTTATATTGAATTAAGTCTATTCATATATGGACAATTATTTTTTTGACAATGAGAGCTCTTCTGTTTAATAGGAAAAAGATGTCTTTTCAATAAAGAGTCTCAGTAAATGGTGCTGAGTCAACTGGATATTCATATTAAAAAAACGATATTCCATCCCTTTCTCATGCCATGCACTAAATTCAGTCTCGGGTAGATTGTAGGTTCAAATGAAAGGCAAAAATAATAAAAGTTCTAGAAGGTAATATCAGAGAATATCTGAGTGACCTTGATATTTTCTTTTTTTTCTTTTTAAATTTTTAAAGAATATTCTTGAGAGAGAGAGAGAGAGAGCATGAGCAGGGGAGAGGCAGAGAGTGAGAGACAGAATCTGAAGCAGGTTCTAAGCTCGCAGCTGTTAGCACAGAGCCCAACACCAGGCTTGAACTCATGAACTGTGAGATCATGACCTGAGCTAATCTCAGACACCTAACTGACTGAGCCACCCAGGTGCCCAAACCTTGAGATATTCTTAAATAACTCCCCCCCCCAAGCACTATTCATTGAAAAAAAATCGAACTATATAAAATTTAAAATTATGCTAATCAGAAGACCTTATTAAGAGTGCAATGACATTTTACACAAAAAGTTTATTCAAAGGGCCAAAAAAATATGAAAATTTGCTCAACCTCATTCACAATCATTGCAATTATACCCAAATTACTATGCAAAATGCTGTTCAAAATCAGAAGGGATTAAGTTAAAATGATGGATAATAGTAGGATATGTGAGAATGTAGCACAGTGAGAAATCTCATATGCTTCTGGGGGGAGGGTGAAACAGCACAACCATTTGGAAAATAGTTTGGTGTCATTTAGTAAATTTGAAGATGCTCATCCCACAAGACCCAGCAGTTTCATTCCAACTATGCCCATGTGCACCCAGAGACATATATTAGAACGTTTACACGTCATGATTCATAACAGCCCAAAACAGAAAAACAAATCTCCATCAGCAGTAGAACAGACAAGAATATTGTTTATAAAATGGAATTCCGTGCATCATCACCGAATACGACCTAACTACATGCAACGATATGGAAGAGTCCTCTTTCACAAACGTGATGGTGAATGAAAGCCGCCGATCACAAAATTACAATGAATGATTGCATTCATTTAAGTTAAAAAAAAATCAGGAAAAACTAAATTGTAGTGCATAGCCACCTAGTTTGTAAGATTTTAAAGCAGAACAAGGATATGATGACTTTCAAAATGAAGATGGTATAGCTTCCTTTGTTGGAAGGCAGGGCAAGTAGTTAGGAGAGGAGAGGAGAGGGGCTATGTGGGTACCGACAACCTTCTATTCCTTAACCGGGGTGGGCGTTTACACAAGTCCCTGCTGTATATCTTGTTTCGTGGCCCTTTCTGTGTGTTGGTTTTACTTAACAGTAAATGGGATAAAATATTTTAAAATAGAAATTACTTACAATGTCCACTTTAAATATAGCAGCAAATCAAATTGTGGTTTCAGGTTGCTTGAAAACACCAGAAGTCCTTAATTTAATTATTTTTTCCAATAACACCTTCATTAATCCTTTTGTTTAGTTAATTTATTCTTCAATTCTAGTTCCTACATTACTTTGCATTAATTTGGCAAAGTAAATTAATATTGAATAGGAATCAAATGCTCTGAAGTCATCTGGATAAACACCTTGTTTAATTCTTAGATTACTTTGCATCTTTATTTTGGTTTCAGAACTGATATCAAATGTAAGAGTAGACAGAAAATAGTAGTAAAATTATCAGAGTAAGGACTTAATAGTTTGTAAGTATAATGAAAAAATTCTTATATTTACCTGTCTGACCTATTCCAACAAACCTACTGCATGATAGAGGCAGTGTACATCATATATTGACATATTAAAAGGAATCTATTTGAAGCAAATCTATTATTTATAAATAATAAAAATATAATCACTAAATACAGGTCACACCATACTTTAGACTAACACAGTAAATTTTATCTTATAATTCCTTTCTCAAAATGTGGTCTACTGTTTCCATCTCAGAAAACAAAAGTAATTGGTGGTTAAGCACCTTTTGGTTCTAAGATTTAAGCCTACTTGCATGCTTACAGGTTAGCTGGCCAGAGTTTCTTGCATGCTGTAGAAGCTGCAGAACCTCTGGGTTAGAGATAAACAACTTTATCACTCAGGCACAGCAAGTAGTCTAAGTACCAACGTATTTTTAGGCTTGCTTCCTGAGCCCTGATTCCCACAAGCCTAAGAAGACAGTCAGCTGTTATTGGCACACATAGTAGGTGGCCTTATAGGACAGTAGCTTTGAGAACAGGGAACCAAAATAAACCTGCCTGCCATGTAGTCAGAAGGGAGATACTACCTCTGTCTTCCAGAGCTCTAAGCAAACCTTTCTTTCAGGTAGAGATACTATCTCTAGCTTCTGATGCTCCTCCAAGGCTGTGTACTATAGACACTGTATACACAGTCTTAGAAAGATGGTCTGGAAAAAAAAGGGCAGCTTGTGGCTTGCTCCTGTGATATTCGGAAATGCAAGAGATCCATGGAGAACTGCCTCTCAATACTGGTGAAACCTCTTTAGAAAACCTCTTTATAGAATCCACAGGAGACAGATCTTCAACTTCTAGAATATTGGCCAAAAATAAACTTTTGGAAATTTTTTGAACTGTGAACTAAATTATTTTGACAGTTCATATATTCAGAATGCTTTTGCAGAATCATAATTACATAAAGTCCTATAAGGACTTTAAATCAATATATTACATATATTATATTAAAAATATATATCTATATAGTGTGTGTGTGTGTGTAATTTTCTGCCTTCATTTAAAGTGTAAATTCCTTGCGAATAATGACTCTATGTGTGTGTGTGTATGTAATGTATTTTTTAAAAATGTTTATTTATTTTTGAGACAGGGAGAGACAGAGCATGAGTGGGGGAGGGGCAGAGAGAGAGGGAGACACAGAATCCGAAGCAGGCTCCAGGTTCTGAGCTGTCAGCACAGAGCCCGACGTGGGGCTCGAACTCACAGACGGTGAGATCATGACCCAAGCCAAAGTCAGACGCTCAACCGACTGAGCCACCCAGGCGCCCCTGTAATGTATTTTTTATTCTGGTTCTTACTAAACTTTGCATTTATTTAATTAATAAAATACAAGAGGTCTGCCGTCCCTCTTTTTTCTTTCGGTGAACACCATTGCTAAAGAAGAGTAAAAAGTGTGTGCCTGTCATCTGAGGGGTTTTTTTTTTTTTAATGTTTATTCAATTTGGAGAAACAGAGAGAGACAGAGCATGAGCGGGGAAGGGGCAGAGAGAGAGGGAGACACAGAATCCAAAGCAGGCTCCAGGCTCTGAGCTGTCAGCACAGAGCCCGATGCGGGGCTTGAACTCATGAACCACGAGATCATGACCTGAGCTGAAGTTGGAGGCTCAACCAACTGAGCCACCCAGGTGCCCCCTGAGGGTTCTAATGGTAGTCAGGGATGACAATGTTACTGCCTTCAAGACCGCCTATCCACAGAATCCATGACAGCGGCCCACACAGTGGAGCTCAGGAAATAATTGTTGCATTGAGTTGACTCGAATTTAGGACCCAATTCTAGTTTGTAAGCCAAAAGTTGCTCTTAGGCACATGCTCAGTAAAACATGCGGTGCTTTGAAAAGAGAAAACAATCCTTTTCCTCAAACCGTTAGTCATCTTAAGCTCAATGACTCCTGTTCATTTATGACGAGTCCAGTATACAGATGTATAAAACTGAAGAGAATGATTGAATGTGTCTCCAGAAACATATGCTTTATTATGAGATGAGAGGTGTCTATTTTTTACTTCCTCTGGGACTATTTTTTTTTTTCTTTGCCCCGGTGCTCATTTCCATTCTGTTCAATAGCAATTCAGCAGCCAGACTTCATGGTTGAAATACTATTTATTCATCTAAGTTCCTCCAGAGGTGTAATCATCAACACAAACAAAGCTTTGGAGCCACTCTGGTCTCCTTCTCTAAATTAAACCTATATGTCAACAACAAATGCAAAAAGTACAAAATATTTCTGTACACTTTCCACATTGAAATGATCTCCTAAGGGACCTAGAAACTGTGGGTTCATGCCAATTGCCATCTACAACAGCTACCCGCCGACCGCTCTGGGGTCTTGCACACAAAGGGTGAGAGAGAGGGGCGTGGGGAGGCTGCGAGGCGTGGCGGCCCCGCCTGGCCAGGTGATGCCCGCTCGAGGAGCCTGTGGGGAGCGGGGGCGAGGCGAAGGCTGAACTTGGGGCTCAGGAAATCGTAGTGCTCCCGAGCGGAGTCGGGGCGAGAGGAGCGGGGTGCGTGCGTGAGCTGAGTGAGCGCTTACGTCGCAGCCAGATCTGTGCTGGGATAATTAGAGAGGAGTTGGGCTGAGCCGAGTCCTCTTTTAGCAGCGGCAGCCGGGGCCGCAGCAGCAGCAGCAGCAGCAGCAGCAGCGAGAGCCCGGAGGGGCGCGCCTGACCCCCGCCGCCCCGCGCGCCCGGGGAGAGGCCCGCGCCCCGCAGCTGCCGCCGCGCCGCGCCCACCGCCCCGCGGCCCCGGCGCACAAAGGCGGCGGCAGCCGGCGTGGCCTTCTCCAGGCGTTCGAACCCCGCTCCCTCCCTTCTCCTCTCCCGGGGACGCGAATGGCAGGGCCGGGCGAGGACCTGGGACGCCGGGGGTCCTAGCTCCACACCCCACCCCACCCCCTCCCGCTGGGAGAGGCTGCCGGCTACGGGCGGACGATGTGGGCACGGCTGCTCCCCAGTGCGTCTGCGGCCCGGGTCCCAGCGGCCGCCCCTCTTCTCTGCTCGCTCCATCCCACGGAGAGGAGTTGATGCTGCTGTCGCCGCCGCCGCCGCCGCCGAAGCCGGGGCTGATGGATGCCAGGGAGTGCCGCATTGCTTAGCGTCCCCGCCTCCGGGTTTGCTGGTAGGAGCCCGCTGCTCTTCTCTCTTGCTTGGGGGTTTTGCAGAAAAGGTAGAGACATTTTAATTTTATTCTCCACTCCTCTTCTCTGCCTTCTTCCCCCCTCGCCCCCGCCCCCAACCTCGCATTTGAAATGTGTGTTCCGGGAAAGATCCCCCTCCTCCCTCTCCCCCACCCCCCTACCCCCGGGATAATTCCGTCGAAATAAAGGGCTAGAGGAAGGCAGAAGTTGCGGGTGGGGCTGGGGTGGGGGGAGCCCACGCTGGTGCCAACGCCACCAAAAACCCTTCTGGTGCCTTCTGAGATCACGGTGTATCTGGGAAGGGAGGAGGGAAGGTGCGCTATCTGCAGAGTCTCCACCTAATTGGATCATAATCATTTTAAACAAAATCCCAAAAATGTCTTTTAAAAATAACATTTTTAAATAAGCATAAGAAAAAATAAGCTCCTTCCCCCCTCCCCCCCCTTCTCTCTTTTTCTTTCTGGCGAAGACGCTCTCTCCCCGCCCTGGAGCTCAGCGCTGAAGAGCCACCTTATTATTAATCAGAATTCCCGTCGTTATCCCTGGCAGGCGCATCTTTCAGTAGGGACCGCAGAAGCATCACAGAGCTGGGGCTGAGATGTGCGTGGGGGTTGTTTTTGTTACATCTTGGAAGAGAAGAGGACAGTACCAAGATCAGTGCCAGCCGTACTGGGTGGGCTTAGGGGTGTTTTGTTAGGGTCGAGGAAGGACAAGGAGTGTTCGGCCCGCCAGGGGTCCACAGCTCTTTAAAGGAAAGGGAAGAGGGAACCAAAGTGAGGTGTTATTTTTAAGGGGTGGGAAAAGAAGTTCCTACTCCCACAAAAAAGCTGCTGAGAAGCAGGAGCAACAGGGTACTGGTCTGGACACCAAGACGAATAATTTCCTGTACCGAAGAGGAAGCAGGCAGCAGCGAGGTGTGGAGGCTGGAGTGTGGTGGTGGCAAGGGCCAGGTCTGTTGTGGGACAGTCAGCAGGAGGAAGGGAAGGTTCAGGAACAAGCAGGACGATGACTCATTTACAAGCTGGTCTCTCTCCTGAGACCCTGGAGAAAGCTCGCCTGGAGCTGAACGAGAACCCAGACACGCTGCACCAGGACATCCAGGAGGTGAGGGATATGGTCATCACCAGGCCGGACATTGGCTTTCTGCGCACAGATGACGCCTTCATCTTACGCTTCTTGCGGGCCAGGAAGTTTCATCACTTCGAGGCCTTCCG
Organism: Paguma larvata; assembly: GCA_030068075.1. Classification (NCBI taxonomy): domain Eukaryota; kingdom Metazoa; phylum Chordata; class Mammalia; order Carnivora; family Viverridae; genus Paguma; species Paguma larvata. The sequence goes on from CM057829.1 coordinate 108,252,464, forward strand.
CCTCCTGGCCCAGTACTTTGAGTACCGGCAACAGAACCTGGACATGTTTAAAAGCTTCAAGGCCACTGACCCTGGAATCAAGCAGGCACTGAAAGATGGCTTCCCTGGGGGCCTGGCCAATCTGGACCACTATGGCAGGAAGATTCTAGTGCTTTTTGCAGCCAACTGGGATCAGAGCAGGTAAATCCTAAATTCAAACTTGTACTAAGGATTCTTTTATTCTCCCATTTTCCAGATTTTACCCTGAGTAGTGTCATAGTTTTACAGCTTTGCTGTATTTGCTTATTTGGCTTGGGGGAAGGGGAAGGGAAACTGGAACTACAAAATGAGGGTTTGGCGGGCATCCTGGGCAGTGGAAGAAAGGCTTTTATTTTTACCTTTGAAGCTCTTGCTTCATGAGCACCTAGTTCCTACTGCAGCTTTAAGTGCTTTCCAGAACCGTGTTATCGTGCTGCAATCTGAATCATTCACCTTCTAAACACGGCTGCTAAATTTTTCACCTCTTGAATAAGTTTCCTTATTCTTACTACTCTGAGAACTACTCTGTTCTGTGGAAAAATAAGTCTGAGAGTGGAGACCACTTTTCCTCCTTGCTCCTAAAGAAATTCTTAAACCAGATTCATCATCATCATCACTGTCATGAAAACTAGATTCATCATCATCATCACTGTCATCACCATCATCACCATCATCACCACCACCATCATCTCTCTTCGTAGTACCGAAGTTTTGTTTTTAAAGAATAGCCTCGTGTTCACCCAAGATCAAGTAGTTTTGTGGCTTGGGAACTTTTCTGCTTGGTGATGTGTAGATGGAGGAATAATACGATGTGTGTCACTTCAATGAAAAGGAAGAGTTGTACCCTCTGTCGCTGAGCATGCCTGCTGACACTGAAAATAAAGGCTGACTGGTGTGCGTGTTCTACACCTGCCACTAATCTAAAGACTGTGTTTCTTGTCTGATGTGATTTCTCATCTTTTGTAAGGGAGTGGAAAATGTTCAGATATGTCAGTTGGTAGAGTTTTTTGAGCTCTATTGCTTTTTAATGGAGGGGAAATAATACTCTTTTTTCATCTACATTGCAAAAGAAAGATGCAGAGAGGGACTCTTATACTCGCTCAGTCAAAATTATTTTCTCAGATGGAAAGATATAAAAAAATTATGAAAGGCTCTTGTGTAAGGTAGTTTCAATTAAGTTCAAAGCTAAATATATTTCATGGGACTTCAAAATGTTACCAGAACTATGAATCATAAGAAGCTGGTTGTTATAACATTGGTGTATTTTTAGTTCTGTGAATGGTGAGTTTTGATGTATCTGGTTAGTTGAAAACATCTCTGGAACAATTGTAAAAGACTTTTACAGTTACCGAGAAAGTTTATGGATCTTACAGCTTTCTAGATAGGCTTCTTGGACTATTGGAATCTTAGAATGTGAGCTAATATTTTAAACAGGTTTTTACTTAAAATTTTTTTTGAAATATTTTTATTTATTTTTGAGAGAGAGAGAGAGAGAGAGAGAGAGAGAGAGAGCAGGGGAGGGGCAGAGAGAGAGAGAGAGAGAGGGAGACAGAGGATCTGAAGTGGGCTCTGTGCTAACAGCAGAGAGCCAGATACAGGGCTCGAACTTACAAATTATGAGATCATGACTTGAGCTGAAGTCAGATACTTAACTGAGTGAGCCACCTTTAACCAACTGAACCGTCCAGATGCCTCTAACAGATTTTTTGCTCTTTATATAGTCGCCTGTTTCCTATAATTCTAAGTTGAGAACTACTCTGATTTCTTTTAGGTAAGTATAAAGACAAATTACTACCTGAAGAATCATAAAGCTAAGAAACTTATAGAGTTAGCTATTGCGGGGGAATAGAGTTCTGTTTCTTATTTTGGTTATTTATAAAGATCTCACTCTACTTTTTATCAGGTAGCAAAATTTAAAGGAGCATGAAATGCCTCTTTTTGACCACCATTTCTCTTTAAGAAGTTTTTGTTTCCCATCAGAGATGGACATTGTAGGGTTATGCAAACCAATTATTGTACATACCAAAATTGAAACAAAAAAAACTATTCAAGAAAGAACCTAATCCATATGTCAGTTAGAATGGCATTTTGCTTATTGTGAGCTGCAGTAAAATGAGAGCTGAGGAAATTTTATATATAAATATATCTCAAAGTCCGTGTGTTAAAGATATCACTAGAGAGGCAGATTGCATTCAGTGAAACATGCATATATACCTTATTCACTTATTATTCACTTATTTTTATTTGCTTATTCTTATAAGTGAACTAATATTCATACTGACCCTTATTCACTTATTTTTATAAGTGAACTAATATTCATACTGACTTATAAATCTAATTAAGATGAAAGTCACTTATAGTTCTTCTGTATATGGGAAGTTGAATATTCCAGATTTAAAGAATATATTTTATATATTTATACATTCTTTATATTTCTCTATCTCATTCTTTCATAGAAAGGATAGGTTACTAGTAATCAGAATCTATCTCCCTGGAAATCTATAATGGGAGATGATTTATTAATTGATATATAAAATTATTTTTATCAAATCTATACAAAATAGTAAACATTAAAATCTCATATCTATGAAATTAAAAATGAGAAGCTCTGTCCTGTAAAAAATACTTTATCAGGACCCATCGACTAAAATTTGTGAATTCTGTTTCTATGGTTGGAAATAAACAGGTATAATCAAGAAGTTATAGTATGTCAAGAACAGAAGGTATACAAGTTATTTAGAACTTGTCTAAAGTTCCTCCTATATTCTTAAAAAAAATCGTTCCCTCCTTCTTCCTACCTGCCCCCATCTCAGATCTACATATATCCAATAACAAGGACGAGTGGATAATCAGTTCTATCCTCTTGACATTTCTCTGTAAACCCTTATCATTGAGATATGTGTCTAAGAACTGCCCTGAAACCTGCAGGACAATTTCTAGAAGTATCTTTCTGACCATAGCAAGGTCTCACCAGCCCTTTTCCTACCTTTGGTCTGAATCCTTCTCCTTCCCACACTCTGCAGCCTCAATTTTTTATCTGACTTGACTGCTACAGAGGTCTATGCCGCCTTCCCTCGATGTTTCCCTTACTGCCCTTCTGTTAGGTGGATCTGCCACCTGCCAAATTCTCTTGGTTCCCATGCCTTCCCTGTTCTGTGAGTCGGATCCTGCTCTCATACTGCCGGACCAAATGGCCTGGGTCTCTTGAGAAGACTGCACATCTGACCATAATTCTGACCACCTTCCTTGTGTTGTTCAGTGAATTGCCTGGCTTTCAACAGCTTTTTTAAAAGTAGCATGTTTTAAAGAAAATAAAATAGCATTGTTTTAAAGAAACAATAGGTGGGAACGTCCAAGATTACACAAGGAAATTCCAGAAATGAGGTAGAAGAAAGTGTCCCTTTTATTTGGAAAGCAGGTTATTTCCAGCCTCCCAAAGGGAAAAGCAAGATTTTTTTAAACGAGTTTTGAAAAATTTTGTAAGGATCTCGGAAATAACTGATCTGTATAACAAAAGATGAAGTCTTATATTATTATTACATTTATAATAGCACGTGAACTGGAGTTAATGCAAATCAATATTTGTTGAGTTGAAGTGAGCTATGCATTAAAAAGAAAGAATTCTAAGTAGGAAGTTATCTGATATATACTTTCTCCTATGTTAAATTTGTAGGACAGTTTTCTGTGCTCCTCGGGAGACTAGCAACAGTAAATGTGTGTGAGCTTGTGACTATAAATAAAATAGTGTCTCTTTCCACTGCAATGTAGTGCAGGTCAGTTTCAGGTTATTGCAAAGAATTAGACCATTTCCAAAGCTTTTATAAGAGATATGGAATCTTCAGGAAGACTAAGGTAAAATAATAATATTTACAGCACTTTCGCCTTCTAATATATCTAAAAACTAATTAAAATCCTGAAATGTCAAAATGACTTTCAATGTGGTTTGTGGTTTTTCTCAAAAGGATAGAACAGGCCCAGATGATTTTTTACCTTTATTGAGTAGGCTCTACCTTAGAAAAGATTCATACAATTTTATCTCATTTCTTTCAGTTTGACTTACATAATTTCTGAAAACAAAAGAAAATTCCACAAAATTAAAAACAACCGAACTGTTACACCACATCACTAGAATTCAGTAGTCTCCCACACATCACATGCTGTATTTCTTTCCTGAATGATAGTGCCCTGCTTAGGACTCAGCAGGTACCTTCAAACTGTCCATTTAATTGCAGCAGACTGTGAGGATAATGTAACATGAAGCTACAAGGGTTCAGACTACCTTAAGAAAAGGAAGTTTGGAATGAAAGTAGATCACAGTTTAGACCCTAGAGCACGAGAGCAGGAATCTGAGAAGTTGAAATTCACTGGACCATAATTCTTGCAGATATTCATGAGTAAATTATGTCACCTGAAACACACTGATGACATGCCTTCTGATGGCTGGCCTGTAGGTTGTCACTTAGCATGCAAGTAGTATTTTACCTCATTAGAGTTAAAAGTAGTTCTCTATACTTTTGTACAACAAACAAGCATTTATCTGGAATCTGGTTAATAACCATTAGAAAACAATTAAATACAGCTAGTCTAAAATGATTCCTAATATAGTGGCAATTCAGAAACACTGACTATCTTGCACTGTTTGGCTTGTCATGATGAACACTGATTATCACTTACAGTATTGAAGCTCTGGAAGGGGTAGAAGACCAGCAGATCAAACATCATTCTATGATTCTCTAACTTCTCTTGGAATTTGCCTAAAAAAAATTATCATTGCCGGTTTGTTTGTTCCTATTGTGTGGCTTTTTCACAAAAACGAAAATGATAATGTTTGCAAGTTCAGATCGAATTATGATTATGCTCTCTGTTATTACAATAATGTGGTCCATCTCCAAATTGAATGAAGGTTAGGTTGATAATAGATTAAAATTTTAAGATAGCCATAGATTATACAGATTTGTTTTAATCCCACCACGAAGTTTTATTCTTCTCTGGAAGTGTACTATAAAATAAAATAAAACAAAATGAAGTAAAAATTACTAGGGATAGTCAAGCACAATTAACGAGATAATTATGGAGAAACACTCATACTCAGTAATCTTAAAAACAAAAAACCAAACAAAAGAAAATAGGCTTAATCTTGAGGCCTGAATTTTGATGATTCAGTTTATTCAGGTTTATTTATGTTTCAACTTTTTGTTTTACAGTGTTATATGTAGGGTCAAGGTCAGGAATTCTTACTTTTCAAAGCCTGGAGGCATCACTGGACTATGTTATGGGTGGATTTTGAGGTTCAGTCAAAACTGGAAAAACATGTGTGGACTTCATGGCACTTCCGTTCCAACAGAATTCCTATATTGCTTCCTTATAAGGAGGCTTTTTTAACAAAGATTCTGGAAACTGCAGCTTATTTCAGACTATGCCTTTAGTTCATACCATGGAAATGGGAAAGGAAAAAAAAATTGTCCTGAGAAATGTTAGTGGAATATTGTAACGAATCTCTGGAAAAAATAGGACGGTCTCTAGAAACTAGGGCAATAATACTGTAATTAGTGAAATAATCTTGAAATAACAGCAGAGACCAAGAGTGCCAACCTTAAAGTAGGATGTTGATTGGGTCTGACTTGAACCAGGCTATTTTCATATTTTAGATATCCAACTTTATCCAACAAAGTTGAAGAGAAGCAAAGGATTTGAGGTTTACTACACTGCACTGACAGGATTCCTCTAAAGAAATATTTAAAGATATTTTAAAACATAAGCCAATAGTTAGTAAATTACTGTTATCCTTAGTCAATGAATACATTATCCTTAGTCAATGAATACATTTCTTCCATTCTTGGAAACATTGAGCTCTTTTACATGACTGAGGGCAAGTACATATATTTTACTAACATAATAAACAGCACTACTGACATGAGGGAAAGGATGTCCCTGTACGTCAGGTCCTTATAACATCAAATATCTGAGCAAATACTACTCCATTCAAATCATTAAAAACAAAAAGTGGTTCAGACAGTTGAGGATCCGACTTTGGCTCAGGTCCTGATCTCATGGTTCGTGAGTTCGAGCCCCACATCAGGCTTTAGATTCTCTGTCACCTCCTCTCTCTGGCCCTCCCCTGCTCATACTCTGCCTCTTCCTCATTCTCTATAATAAACATCTTAAATAAATAAATAAATAAATAAATAAATAAATAAATAAATAATGAAGTACACCTGAATTGAGAATTTGTCACATGCAGAGCAATTTAGTGGGTGATAGGGGCAAATAAAGACATGTGACTCATTCTTTATACCATCGAGAGACATATGGCCTCTGGAGGAAACACTAACTACTAGAGAGGTTGTAAGTGCTTAATGAGGGTTCCATTTGCCTGAGCTCAAAGTTCAGGGCAAAAGGGCAGCTGTGGGCTACTCGGTGTCGTGCAGAGAGAACATCGCCTTCTCTGTTACCTGAATTCAACCTCTTATTGTTTCATTTTAAAGCTCTAATTAGTTACGTCATTCATTCATTCATTTAAAACACTTTTATAGCATGTGTGATGTCCCAGGAGCTCTTCTAAATCCTTTACAAATATTAACATATTAAATCTTTATCACAATCCTACAAGGCTGGTGTTATTAATATCCACATTTTGCAGATAAGGAAACTGAAGCCCTGGGCAGTTAAGTATTTCACCCATGATCATACAACTAGTAGGTGAATTGGTCAAACTTTTTTCTGTGTGTATAGCTAGCTATCAGTGTAAGTCTAGGGAAAAACATAAATCTAAGGGGAAAATTCCATCTGTCATTGAGAAAATCTTGATTGAACATCAGAATAGACAATTAGAAAGTTAAGTTGCTAGAATAAATCTTCTAAAGACAAAGACTTAGCAGACACTTGCTTCGAGTATTCTACCCTGAAGGATAGCCTTTCTGATGTTTGCATTTTTTCCAGGACAGTTCTATTTTATTTTGTTTTACTTTATTTTATTTTGGTGGCAGTAGGTGTACATTGTTTATACTTTTTTCCCCCAAAGAAAGACACTATTCCTGTAGATGTTTCATTTTCAGTGATTCACTTGTTCTCACTCACCTACATTCCCACAGCAGTAAAACTAAAGCCAAGGCTCAGACAGCTAATCTTCTGCGCTCAGTGACACAAGCCAGACAGATGAATATTTCAGAGTTCATATTTTCTCTAGGGTTTGTAGACATCTCCTCTTCCTATTCAGACTCTTATGAACGTCTTCTTGCTTTTCCTTCAGCAAAGCCCGCTGCTGGGGCCAGGCTGGAGCATGCCCTGGAACTTGGCGTGGTGCCATGTTGCTATTGACTTCCTGATCTGTCTTCTGACATACATGCCGCCAAGACCTGAGAAAGCAGAAAAGCTATTCATTAGACTATGTTCTAGGTACGAGGTGCCATGGGGATTGGAGAGAACTGAGGTGTCAGAGAGATTTGGCTTCTCATCTAGACTCTCCGCTTTACTTGCATGGTGATTGTGGACAAGCCGTTCAAATTCCCTGAGACCCTGTGTCCTCATCTCCAAAGTAATAGGAACAAAGCCAGCATAGAGACTTTGGGCTTGTTTTGAGATTAAGATAATGCGTTTGAAATTGCCTTGGAAATCTTAAATGATTACACAGATAGAGGTATTATTATTACTGCCACTGAGTAATATAAAACACCTAGATAGGTTCATCAACTTTAGCGCTGATGATACCCTGAGGCGTTAATATAGGCAATTCTTCGCCTTTGTCTTTCCCCTTAGTACCTTTCTAATAGGAAGTGCTTCAGACATTAGAAACGTGGCTTAATGAAACCTGAGGGGAGGGGGCAGCCTTAATGAAGAATTTAATAATGGCTGATTGATTTAGTGACAAAAGGAAATTGCTTGCTGTTGTGCTGTTCAGTGTGATGCCAAGATGCCAGTTTTTCCTTGTCGGGCTGAAAGAAAAGGTTGAGAAGTAGGAAGGTTGTGATTTAGTTTGCTGATTGTAAGTTGTAGAGGATGCCCCCAGAGAGCACAGGCCAGTCAGCCCCCCAAATCCTTGCATGGCCTGAGGCAGGAGAACACACTTCCTTGCTTTTGATTGTGCGGGTAGCAAATAGGAGATACAGGTGTCAGTCTTCTCCATGAAGTTTTTACCTATTAGAGCAGCTCTGCTGTCTTTCAAGAACAATGGCCGACATAGCCTGGAGTCCCAGTTGTAAAATCCCTTCCTGGTGTTATTATTTCTTCTTACTACATGCTATGCATCATCCTCTCCAAGTTGATTTCAGATTCAAGCTTTACTTAATGCTGTTTTGGAAAGCACAATCCAGAGTCAAGAGCTGCATTAATGTGCTAGTTTGTTATTTATGGCTTGCTTCCAACATACGAGGGCAGAAGAGCAATGGTGGAGCTCCTACTATTGGGATAGAAACCTCACATGTGAATATACTTATTGTAGTGATCTCGAATTTGTAGAGTACAACAGTTAAACATGATTTGAAAGAGAAGGATGAAGGTAGGATTCCTGAAGATATAAAATCCTTCATTTCTTTGGAAGATATTTTACAGACTTTGGCAAGATCTTGTGTAATAAGGTTGTGCTTATGAATAGCCTGCTGAGCTGCTAATGGAAGTAATGTGACATGTTTGACAACAGGGGACGGGAGTGTCACGAGTGGTTTTGACCTGCCCTTTGAATACAGTTAGCTAAGATGTTTTAATGTTTCTTTTCTTTTATTTAGATGTACAATGACTTAGATAAAGATCATCTGATTTTCTTTTTGAAGCAAGATATTAAATGAAAAAACTTGGTGAAATTTACTCTTGAAAACTTTGCAAACCTGCTTTCTCCATTGCTGACAATAGGATTTGCCTTCTTTTATTTCCTTTGGAATAACAATATGTGTATACATTTTTCTCTTGATTTGGCCTCAGTTTTGGAAAACCATTCTCAAAGTGCGTTATTTGAAACAAATTGCCTCTTGAATTCTGCCTTTACTGGTGCCATGGTTTATTCTCACTGCAAATAATACATCATCCTTCTAAAGCTGATTTCAGATGCAAGCGTTACTTAATGCTATTTTGGTGTTAATGCTATTTGGTATTCCTATAGGTAACATAAGAATGATCATAATGGAGATAAGATTCTAAATTGGGCTTTTCTAATTAAAAATATTTTACCTTGGTATTATTATGAATTTCAGGAAGTAAAATGAATATATATTTTAAACGGTGCTCTAAGTCTAAACCATAAATATAACCTTCTTCTTCCATCTTTCCAGTCTGTGTAGGTTTATTGACGTTTTGTCGTAAAACTGAGTGAGGCCATTATGTTTATAAAGGAGATAGTCCAGCCATGGTGTGAAAAATAAAGGTTTTTCAGCCATACATATTTCATAGATTTAAAGACAAATAGGTAAAGAACTCCGCACAGAGTTTTATTATCTTATGTATTCAGGAAGTATTTTGGGATGCCATACCCTTAGGCCTATAAAAAGCCTGTATACTTTCCAAAGATTTAAAACTAATTTCTTGATCCTCGCCTTTTACAAGAATGATAAGCTATCTAAAGATCATCAGTAATTTTTAAGTATAAACAGCCTTCAGTTCTGATTATATCCTGCCTAGTACTCTATGTCTATGGTTACCATTATAATAAAAAGCATGCTCTGTATGTATTCCAACCAGCGTTTCCTGAGCACTTTCTGTACACCTAGCACTGTGGAAGTGCTTTCACCTGAATCATGTCTTTGGCTTTCCTCCCCACTCTCCTTCCTCCACCCCACCCCTGCCAGTGAGATATAGTAAGATAATAGTACGTACTTCCATTTTTTTCATATTGGGGAACTGAGCCTCAGGATTAATAGATCAATGATGTGTCCTGACTACACAGCTAATGAGGGACAGGGAAGGAATTCCATGCCAGTTTTCAGGATAGGATCTTGAAGTCTTCTGACGGCATGCTTGATTAATGCTGGGATTCCCAAGGGATTCTACTCCAAACTACTGATTTTACAGATGTCGAAATGAGGCCCAAAGCAAGTGAAAAATTGCCTGAAGTTCTTTCTGAACTACTATGCTTTCTCCACTTGCCTCCGAATGTTTTTAGAAGTAAAAATAAAACCACTCCCTCATACATACACACTACCTCATACTGTCTTTCTGGTAAGTCCATTACTTCCAATCACATAATCCAGCAACCCTCCCCATCTCACTTGTTTCCCGAGGTCACGATTTCTTTCTCTAGCTTTTCCTAGACATCTCACCTGAATATATGAGGGGTAAAAACTTAAAATGTAGGCTGCTCAAAAATTGAAATTGTTAACATTTTCATGAATTCAGTGATTCCTCTCGAAATGCTGGGATTCTCTTCTTGAATAATTATCTTGTTTTCTTCTCAGCTCTGAGTACATCACATTTTCATTTACTTCAACTTAGGATCTGTATGTTTTTGACTCTGGAATTTTCACCCTTGATCTTTCTCCTGAGTTTAGGATCTACTTTTCAGATATTTACTTGATATATCTTTCAGGGCGTACTACCTATTTTTCAGATACAATGGGTTTTATTCCAAACTCTCCATTTCCAACTATCCCCAACTGTATCCTCTTGTTGCATTATTGATTTTGATTAAAGATTTTACCATTTACTCAGGCTCTGAGGCTAGAAAAACTTAATGTGTGTCATCCTTTACTCTTCTTTTAATCTTAGTCTCAGCATCTAATCAAGTGTCAAATTTTAACAAGTTCACATCTAAAATACTTTTCAAATTGGGCTTTTTTTTTTCCTTTGCTCTTATTTCTGTTGCCTTCACTGAAGCTGTGTCATACTCCATAATTAATATTCTTGTGCTTTAGTCTACTCCCATTTTATAGCAACATAAAGGGCATTCATTGGGTTCCTCCAATGTGCCAGGCATCGTGCTAAGTGCAAGGCTGAAAAAGATCAAGACTCAATCACCTTTTTTCTTTTCTTGCATCTTCATGACATAAAAATCTGCTGACACTTTTAGCCATAGCTATTTAACCCTAGCGTTTTTGTTTATTGGTGAAATTCCTTCAACTCTGATTTTAAAATTGTCAAAATATGAAGGTACAAAGTGTTAGAATTACTGAGAGTGTTCTTGAGCTGCTTGAAAAAGTACCATGATTGGTTTTCAGGATAGTAGAAATGAGATTTTGGAAAATCATAGGAAGACCTGGAGGTAAAGGAAATGGTTGTAAAATATGAAATAAAATATATTTTCAAAATCATTTTAGTTTGTTTTGATGGAATACATGTTAAATTCTAATACTTCCCCTGAGTGCAATAAATACATTTCCTCTTAGGAGACGATTTTTAAATAAAATAATCTTAAGACTCCTGAGGTATCTTAAAGGAGATTTACAGTGTGCTAAACACTTTCTATGGTTTTGGTGAAAGTGGTTGACAGAGTTAATGCAGTACATTTCTGTTGCTGATAGGTACACACTGGTGGATATTCTGCGTGCCATCTTACTTTCTTTAGAAGCCATGATTGAAGATCCTGAGCTTCAAGTGAATGGGTTTGTTTTGATCATAGACTGGAGTAACTTCACCTTCAAGCAAGCCTCCAAACTTACACCAAGCATGCTGCGGCTGGCTATCGAAGGCCTTCAGGTAAAGATATATAAATTATCCAGCTTTTCAATCTTTCATGTTTGATTTCTCTTATCTGATGTGTTAGAATGACAAAATGTCTTACTTAAAGAATAATAAAAACATTTTTTTTAAAACACTTTTTAAGCACAAACAGTAAAACCATAACCAGACAAAGGATTATAAAAGTAAAGTTGAAAGATATGGGTCTTTTCATAGATGGGAGTTTGTAATACGTACTTAAGGTTTGCAATACAAATCTTACTGTGTATAAACATAAATGTGGGTGCCAACCTGAGATTTTTATCTTGAGAAGCAGAACAAAGAGCACATTTTGGATTTTAATTATTAGCTATTTAGCTTTCTTGTTTGGTTTCTCTTTCTTTTTCTGTGTGTATTAATTAATTAGGTAAATATTTGCTTTATTACTCCATTTAACCTGGCAAATTGGGGATATGATTATTAATATCTTCATGTTGCCCAAAAAACTGTTAGGCAGTCAGTCAATACGTATTTTGATATCTGTTTTGAATTACTTCTCTAGACTTAATTGGGGTTTTTCTTGTTGCTGTTGTTGTTGCTGTTTTTGGTGGAAAGGCTGTCACATAGAATTTATATAGGAATGGTGCTTCTTCCAAGGAATGACACTTACCTGGTTAGGAATTATAAAATGGAAAATCAATTATTAATTAGTGACATGTGATAAACCTACTACTGATAATTTCTTTGTAACTTTTAGGATGTCTTCTGCTCTCTGTAGTTTGCTTACTATATGTACTTTGTATACAATATATATGAATAAATTTTAAATTTTAAAAAAAGATTTGCAAAGTAACTCTTCAGTGATATTATTTACTGCTTGCTTTCTATGTATTCAACATGCATTTTAGAAATTTGTAAGTCAATAGTTAATTTTTGTAACTTTCACCACTGACAATGCCACTTGTTTTAAAATAACTAATTATATCTTTGTCATCCATTAGGCTGGAAGGTTAGACTTTACCTTTTTATGTTGAATAGCCAAAATCATGCAGACCTCCGCTCCATGATAATTTCTGACTGTGTCTGTAGGCACCTAAACTGATGGCTGACGACCCACTAGAAATGGTCCTCTTCTCCAGGCAGCAGGATGTCTTAACTGAATTGAATTCAGTTTGGACGTTGCCTCTGAAGTGAATAAGACACAGTGATCCTTTTTCTCTATATAGGTTTTTCCTGGTGCAGGTTTCCTGACTTGCTCTTGGTGAATCAGCCTTGCTCCTGTCTTACTTTCAACAGCACCTTTCCTAAAACTCCATGGAGACAGTTAATAGGTGTTGGGAGAGGACAGAGAATAAGCATGTTTGGAAACGTGTATATCATGTAGACTCAGTCCAATTCTGCCCGATTGTCAGTGGTGTAAAGTGTCCTTCACTTTGTAGGGTGCCCGGGTGACCCGGTTGGATAAGCATCTAACTCTTGATTTCAGCTCAGGTCATGATCTCACGGTTGGTGAGTTCAAGTCCCAAGTTGGGCTCTGAACTGACCTTGAGGAGCCTGTTTGGGATTCTTTCTCTTCCTCTCTCTACCCCTCCCCCACTTGCTCTCTCTCAAAAATAAATAAACATTAAAAATAAATAAATAAAGCGTCCTTCACTTTGTAAAGAAAATTGGTTTCCTCAACCATGTTACTTAATACATAAAGATAATCTTCTTTTTTAACTTTTAAAAAATGTTTTATTTATTTCTGAGAGACTGCAAGCAGGGGAGGGGAAGAGAGACAGAGAACAGGATAGAGGATCCGAAGCGGGCTCTGTGCTGACGTCAGCAAGCCCGATGTGGGGCTTGAACTCACGAACCATGAGATCCTGACCTGAGCCAAAGTCTGACGCTCAACTGATTGTGCCACCCAGGCACCCCAACCTGTCTTCTTTTTGCAGGAGGGATAGGCTAGGTCTTCAGCTACACAAAGGACTGGAGAACTCATTATTTGTAAGAAATTGAAAATAAAAAAGCATCTCAAGGATAGACTCAGTATCTTCTTATTTCCCAACTTACGTGCTTTTGGGAGTCATTTAAAGTAACATTGTAAGTCATTCCAGGAGAGAAAGTTGACAGCTCAGACATGTTTGGGAGCTTCCCAATAAGCATGGCTACCATTAGAATTTCTTTAAGTGCTAAGTGTCAGCACAACAGGAGCTATCATCAATTTAAATCTCTCTGTTTGTGTTGGAGAGGGAAAGACCCCCCCATGCTGGCTGCACATAGGGACCTGCACTGTTTATACTCCCCATAAATGTTTCAGTCCCCTTACCTTTCTCCCAGACTGAGTAAGAGGGTTGACTTCCCCTGATTGCCAGCTGGGAACCCACTTAAAGGAGCTCTTTCTGGGAAAAAATTTGACATGTTACTAACCTTTAAACTGGATTTTTCTCAAGTTCAGGTTAATTTTTTAAATACTCTGTATCTCTGTCTCTATGACTACTTCTATATTTAAAAACAATAGTAACTCTGAATAAGAATATAAGATGTGCTAAAAATGTTCCATTCATTGGGGCATGGGGCATTTCATAGTCTTCTACTGAAGTAACATTTTATGACTTTCGTAATCTTGACTGTTTTACTTTAAATATAATACGTGTGACATATTATTGTGTATTGATACATGTTTCATGCCAAGCATCAATTAAAAATTTTTTTTGAGATTAATGTAATGCCAAAAAAATATCTGAAGTAAGATATATACACAATTTCAGGTTGCTAAACACAACTACTACCATCATCAAGACTACCAAGGCTACCATGATAGTAAACCCCTTCCAATGAACCTAGTCAGGGAAATGAAGAAAAAGGATGTTTTTAATAACTCAGTGATAATTTATATCATGCTATAATATGTTACTTTTATTTAGGCAAACACAAAAAATATTCTAGGTACTTGAACCAAAAATAAGAAAGGCTATCAATAGGTCTAGTGCTAGGAAGAAAACTTAATTTATGTATATTTTTAATAAGGTGATGTAATTGTGTTTTGAAGAGGCCCCATCTCTTTTCCTCTCCAGGTGACTGTATAACCTTTCTAAATGCACACATCGACCCCCCTTTTCTCAAGCAAAAGAGGATTTTGAGTGATCTGGCTAGAGGTAGCACCTGACGCCTGGGAGAAAGACACATAGACCATTGCTTTTAAGATCCACCTGTGATCAAAGTGCAAGGTCAATAGAGAGATAATGCAGAGGGGTGGTAATAGAATGGGCTTTTGAGGCAGATAGACCTGAGTTTGGATGACAGCACTGCTACATAGTAAATACTTGGGAAGATTACTTACCTCGTTTGAATCTTAGTCTATTCACTTATACCAATTTTAGAGTATTAAATTAGAAATGATACATCTTTTGCTTAGCAGGCAATAGCAATGCTCAAAGTAATTGATGTGGATAAGCTCATTTGTCAGGTGGAATATTTTTCTGCACGTGTGCTCCTTTTCTCACAATTCAGTGACTGCTTAGACTGTGAAGACATAAAGTTGATCGACTTTGGGAATCTGGATAATATCATATTTTGCTTTCAGTGCTCAGGTTGTCAATGCACGGATTGCATTTTTTTAATCACTTCCCTGTGTGGTTAAGTAACATCTAGATATTGTCATGTTAGGTGCCAAATAAAATATTTGTTCGTGTTGGAGGCCAAATGAAAAATGAGATTGTTTCACCTGGTGAAAATTAATCTTTATTTTTTGAGGGAGAAACTCTAGGCAAGTGGAAAAGATAGTGATTGTGGGGATATCCTTGACCTGGAGGGATGAGCAAGAGTTTGCTAAGTGGACAAGGACAGGAAGAACCTGTCAGACAGGAAACTTTTGGGGAGGTGTTTTGAACAAACACACAGCTGTAAGGGGTTGAAAGTACATGATAAATCTGTTTTGAGGAAGCTAGACCAAGAAGTGAATTGAGGGAAATAATGGGAGATGAGCCAAGAAAGGCAGACTGAGAACTGTTTCAGTGGGATGGAGTATGGCACCCTATGTGGTTTGGCCTGTTTCTCCAGACTTGGGGAGGTTTGGGACAGGAAAGTGACCTAGTCACTCCTCTGCTTTGGAAAGATGTCTTGAGTAGAAGAAAGGACTTTGATAGAAGGATAGGGAAGTTAGATTTAGAGAACCTCCCTACTGGGGCACCTGGGTGGCTCAGTCAGTTGAGTGCCAACTTCAGCTCAGGTCATGATCTCATAGCTAGTGGGTTTGAGCCCCACATTGGGTTCCATGCTGACAGCTCAAAGCCTGAAGCCTGCTTCAGATTCTGTGTGTCCCTCTCTCTTTGCCCCTCCTCTTCTTGCCCTTTGTGTATCTCTCTCTCTCAAAAATAAAATAAACATAAAAAATTTTTAGAGAACCTCCGTACTACCATGGAGGTAACTATACTGATCTCATTTTATAGAACAGGTATGAAACTTCAAGGAGTTTAAGAGACTTAACCAAATTTTCTCAACTGACATGAAGTCAAGCTTCAGTCCAGGTTGTCTGACTCCAAAGACCAGTGTCTTTCCTGAATCTTGTTTGTATTGTTTCCAGGACTGTGCTTCGGAAAAAGTAGATAGGCTCAGATTAGTGACTTCCCTCCCCCATGCCAAAATCCTCACAATATACAAGTGAAATTTGTTTTTTGGGATTGACAGTACAATTCTAACTAAAGAAGTCACAAATGGCTGGCTTGTGGTCTTACACTTTCTTTAACTCCTAGTGGAGAACCACTTTCTTCTTCTGAGTGGGCATCCTCTTCGAGTGATTGCCAGCCTCTCAGTTCTCTGTGATGAAGGCCAAGTGAAAGGCACTTTTCTCATAACAAAGAAGAACTTTTATCAACACAACCACAGATTGATAAGCCACTCATGATATTGTCCAAGGCAATTCTGTATGCTTTCTCTGTGCAGAATCTCTAAATATTTATTTATTTATTTTAATTTTTAAATTTTATTTAAGTCCAAATTAGTTAACATGTAGTGTAATAATGATTTCAGGAGTAAAATTTAGAGTTTCCTATCACTTACATGTAACACCCAGTGCTCATCCCAACAAGTACCCTCCTCAATACCCATCACCCATTTAGTCCACCCCCCACCCAACACTCCTCCAGCAACCCTCAGTTTGTTCTGTGTATTTAAGATTCTCTTATGGTCTGCCTCCCTCTCTGTTTTTATCTTATTTTTGCTTCTCTTCCCCTATGTTCATCTCCTGTGTTTCTTAAATTCCACATATGAGTGAAATCATATGGTATTTGTCTTTCTCTGATTGACTTATTTTGCTTAGCATAATACCTTCCAGTTCCATCCATGTTGTTGCAAATGGCAAGAATCATTCTTTTTGGTCACCGAGTAATATTCTATTTTGTATATATACCACATCTTCTTTATGTACTCATCAGTCTATGGATATATGGGCTTTTTCCATAATTTAGCTATTGTTGATAATGCTGCTATAAACATTGGGGAGCATGTGCTCCTTCGAATCAGCATTTTTATGTCTTTTGGGAAAATATCTAGTAGTGCAATTGCTGGGTCATAAGATAGTTCTATTTTTAATATTTTGAGGAACCTCCATACTGTTTTCCAGTGTGGCTGCATCACACTAGCAATGCAAAAGGGTTCTTCTTTCTCCACATCCTTGCCAACATCTATTGTTGCCTGAGTTGTTAATTTTTTTTTTTTTTAATGAAAGGCATCAGGGGCACCTGGGTGGGTCAGTCCGTTTAGCATCTGACTTTGGCTCAGGTCATTATCTCACAGTTTGTGAGTCTGAGCCCTGCATAGGGCTCTCTGTTGTCAGCACAGAGCTTGCTTTGGATCCTCTGTCTCCCTCTCTCTCTGCCCCACCCCTGCTCATGTGTGTATGATCTCTCTCTCTTTCAAAAATAAACACATAATAAATAAATAAATAAAAGAAAGGCACCAAACAATTTTACCAACATAATGTAGCTCCTTGATAGATGAGAGGCGACATCAGATATTTTTGTGGAAATAAATTATTCAGACTTCATTGGAAAGAAACAAGAAAGAAAATTATGTTGCTACTTATAAGAAGTTAATTGATTGGGGTAGTCATAGTAACAGGAAGCATCTTAGAAAATCAATACAAGATTAAGTGGATGTGGCTAGTAGCCCTGGGAAGCCAATTAAAACATGCCATGTTTGGAGAGACCCGGCACAGCTTAGACTGTTTGAATTTATAGTGAAGCAATGTCTTTTTAATATTTTTTGTCATCATTGCTCTATTTTTCTAAAATACTATCATTCTTAAAACTCTTTAGTAATGAAAAAATCAAACTCTTATGAATCCAGAATCTCTTGACGTTTTTTTTTTTTTTTAACTTATCCTAACCCTACCTGTGTTGTTTGTTGTTCTTTGGATATATCTATCTGTTATTCCCTCTCAGCTCTGTTCTGCTCTGTCTCAGTGCTTTTGTTTCACAATTTCACAGGAATCCCCAAACTCCATCTGCTGAAAAGTACATAATGTAGTCAAGGCGCAGCTTGCTGTCAGGGGGTTTGGCTGTAACAAGGAACTGAATAGCTCTTTGAGTTGCTACTTAAGACTCAGATGTAAAGGCCATCGCAAAATGCCTAAATCAGTGCCAGATATTTTAAGAGCCCTTAATAAATAGGACTTGCGAAAGAATAAAGAATATGTAATCAATTCACAGTACTTAATGCTGGCCCTTTCTTCTGTCTAAAGGGTCTAGTGTTAGGAGCAGTCACCAATCTGCTAGCTCTGAGAGCTCTGGTCATTCATGTGGAAGGCAGAAAGTGCTGCTGCTACAAATTCTGGCTCTGACTGTTTGGAAACCCAGTCCTACCAGGGGGAGCTTGCCAAAAACAGAAGACATGCTAATGACTTGGAACATCACTGTCCAAGGCTAGCGGGTGAGGAGCCCCATTAACTTCAGTCCAGCATTAGTTTGTGCAGTCCTCCAAATCCTACCTGCAATTTCTAGCAGCTTCCAAATTGCGTGTGGTGTGTGTGTGTGTGTGTGTGTGTGTGTGTGTGTGTGTGTGTAATGGTTAAGAGAGAATATCCAAAAGGAACTCAGTGAGATATTGAGTTAATTAGCAATCTGTAATAAAACAAAAGGGCCCTGTGCTTTGCAACAGTGTTCTTTGCAACGGTTGTTAACCTGCCAATAGTTTGCAAGCTTATAGTGCTTAGGACAACAGCAGAAATCTCTTGCATTCAAGCTACCTTGTAAACTTAAGGCAGCATTAATGGTACATTGATGGGAGAGGGCTAAACAATGCCTATCTTATTAAAAATGAACACAGATTTATGAATTGCATTCATTCAGACAGCCTGAAGGTGGGAGAGTTTATTTCCACATTGTGTATGCATAGGCAGAACCATATTGAGAAACAGTGACAAGGGCAGTGTGTAAAAAAAGTGACATTTTGTTCATCACATGCATAGCTGTCTGAGCTAAGTGTGCTTCCTTTCAGTTGTTACTTAACCTAAAACAAATGAGTGAAACCCTCAGAGTTGCCTTATTTCATGGTGTGATAATGTGATGATTTGGCTGAGAGGTTTAGTCCCCAGAAGTAGGACGTTGGAAATCTTTTTGAAAACTGACAATAGGCATGTAAAAGCTATATATAATATTTAGTTCAGCCAGCAGGCTAAGGATTATGTAACTTTGATAATGGACTAGGTTAATTCTGTGCGTACACACCACATATACAAGTATATACGTACATATAAATGTATATATCACTATTTTTTCTTGCATTAAAATTAGTGTATATTTTTTGATTAGCAGCTGACTGTGTTTAAAATGTCTAGTTGTAGGAAGTAGGTGTTAACTTTGACAAAAATGAAGAGATCGGTGCTCTTGAGTTACTTAACACATATTTACTGACTTAAAGTTGAGAGTATGATAACTAAAATTTACTACCTCTACACTTTCAACTACTGAGGAAGAGACTACTTATCATTTTGCTTCAAATAGCTAAATAATTGCAGTGACAAAAGGGAAGGAAGCAAATAGTAATCTTTGGTCTGAGTCAGTGAGGTAATGATAAATGGATAGAAAGTAATTATCTATAATGAAAAACCGAACGAACCATATGAGCTGCTCTGCATTTCATTTTATTGGCTATGTTTAGACATGTCCTTAATAAGAGAACAAAAAAGATGAGAAAGTGCAAGTTCTCTTTTATTCTTTTTAGTAGCAATGCAAATGCATCTTGATATATCCTTCTTCCCCAATGGAACTTTATTTTTTCGCTCCAATTCTAAACTGCAAAATGAACATCCACTTATCCTTTCAAAAAATTAGTTTTAATACTGTTCAACCTTAAAAAACAAGGAAATTCTGCTGTTTGCAACAGTATGCATGAACCTGGAAGACATTATGCCAAGTGAAATAAACCAAGCACAGAAAGGCAAATGAGTGCATGATCTCACTTATACGTGGAATCTAAAAAAAAATCAAGTTCATGGTAACAGGAATAGTATGGTGGTTATCAGGGGCTGAGAGATGAGGGAAATGAGGAAATGCTGGTCAAAGGATACAGACTCTCAGTTGTAAGATGAATAAGTCCAGAGACCTAATGTAGAGCATAGTGACTATAGTTAATAGTGGTGTATTTTACACTTGAAATTTGCTAAGAAAGTAGATGTCAAATGTTTTTAACAGACACACACACACACATACACATTGTAATTATGTGAGGTGACAGATATCTTAATTAGCTTGATTGTGGCAATGATTCTATAATATGTGTACGTAACAAAATATGCTGTGTACCTTAATTATATGCATTTTTTTATTTGTCAGTCATACCTAAATAATTTTGGGAAAAGATTAGGCCCTAGTGTCATCAGATTTTCCTACAGATGTTGATAAAATTGACATGCTTATTTTTCAAATGTGTAGCCGTTTTACCTTCATAAATATAACTTCATGGACATCTAAATCAAAAATTTTTGAAATATCAAATTAAGGTGTCATTTTTGTTCTTGTAAATTTTAAAATTCTGGTGCCGGGGCGCCTGGGTGGCTCAGTCAGTTGAGCATCCAACTTTGGCTCAGGTCATGGTCTCACAGTCTGTGGGTTTGAGCCCAGCGTCGGGCTCTGTGCTGACAACTCAGAGCCTGGAGCCTGCTTTGGATTCTGTGTCTCCCTCTCTCTCTCTGCCCTTCCCCTGCTCACACGCTGTCTCTCTGTCTCTGAAAAATAAATAAAACATTAAAAAAAAATTCTGGTGCCACATTGCCAGAATCATGGAGGTAAGTGATTCTTCTGTCTCATCCATGGGCAGCACTCTTGCTATACTTTCTTAAGAATTATCTGGAAATAAAATACTCTTTATCCCTCATCATCACTATTCTGAAGAGATCTGTCACTGGAGAAACTGCAATAGATTCATAAGAGGAATGCCTCCTCAGTTACTATTTGATGCGCAGCTAATAATTGTGTGTTTCTATAGCTTAACGTCAACTGCATTTTTCAAGGCCCCAATTAGCTGGAATTTTAAGATGTGAGTGTGAGGTAGTTATATAAGTTAATAATAGCTGCAATAACAGATCAAAATGTGTACATTGGTTCAACCGTCTTGCCATGAAGTCCGATAAGGTGCTTCTCCTAGTGAGTCAATGACCCTCGTTCTTTCCACCTTATTGTCCTGCCATTTTCTAGGTTTAGTCTTCAAGGTCACTTTGCTCAATTCCATTCCATTTCCTGTAAGTTGAAAAACCATGGAGGATCACACATTATGTATTTCTATGGGACATACCTGAAAACAGTGCACATTGCTTTCTTTCAAATCTTATTGGCTAGAAAACTCAGTCAGGTAGACACCCATAACTCTAAAGGAGGTGAAGAAGTGTAGCCAGCTGTGATCCCGGGAAGAAGAGGAATGGAGGGCAGCTAGTATTCTCTTTTAGAAAACCGATTCTCTAAAATAACTTTTTTTTTAATGTTTGCTTATGCTCTCTGAAAGTAAGAGGTGATAATTAGACAGTGTTTCAAGGTAGTTTAATTGTTACATTCAAGCACAATGGAATAAACACATATTTCCTACAGTTCATTCCATGTACTGACTATACAGTCTCTATATCTAACTAGTTTTGCCTAGGTAAGGGGGACGGCAACTTATATACCTAGTCACTATTACTATATCCCCACAAAGATAACACAGCTATGATTCAACCAGCTCAACTTTCCTAAGATGAGTATTTCCAAACATCCTGAATTTAAAAGGAGGAAAAAGTAAATAATTATTCTCTAGTCTTAAGACAGTGTCCAAGACCAACTATAGTGATGTGTTGTTGCTTTAGCTTGAAGTTAGAAATCCTCTGAACTTGGGATTTAATTTTCTTAAAATAAGAATATGGCTTTTGAAAAATGAGAATGAGAATACATTTTTTTTAAAAAAGTTTATTTATTTTGAGAGAGAGAGAGAGAGAGAGAGCGAGAGAGAGAGAGAGCGTGCGCAGAGGAGGGGTAGAGAGAGAGAGAGAAAGAGAATCCCAAGCAAGGACTGTGCTGTCAGCACGCAGGGCTCAATCTCACGAACTGCGAGGTCATGACCTGAGCTGAAATCAAGAGTCAGACGATTAACTTACTGGGCCACCCAGGTGACCTGAGAATACATTCTTTTAATGAAGTGACCCAACTTGAGAAACTCCCAGAAAGATTATTAGCTGCTAAAACACTGAAAGGATTCCTACCATAACATTCTGTTGTGTGGACTTAGAGAATAGAATCTCTGTCAAACGAGGATGTAGAGCCCATCAGCATTCAATATTTATCAAGTGCTTTAAAATCGAGTTGGAGTTTTACTTATTTTTTAGTCATATAGAGAAAATATGCAGAAGTCTGTATAATTTTAGTCAGTACATAATAAATAAAAAGTTACATTATCAATACCTAGTTTTTCAATCATACTGTGTATTATAAGGAAGCCACTTTCCTTTTGAAGGTATTCTAGGAGGTCTTCACGTTATGATTTTTGCCTCTTATATATTAGGCCTATCTTGAGCTGTCACCTTAGAAAATTTAAAAAATTCACTTGTGTACTGTATTAACTCTTTCTTGGACTTCATTTCCTCAAGTCTTTGAATTTTTGAATTTTGTTCTCCTTCATTTCTTTCCTTCTTTCTTCTCTTTCTTTCTTTCTTTTTCTTCTTTCCTCTTTTTCTTCTCTTTCTTTCTTTATCTTTCTTTTTATAGATTCATAGGTTTGTTTGCTGGTTTGTTTTACCTGAAAGGGTACACGGGAGGTAAAATGGCAGAGTACTTGCATTCTCTTAAAGGTGTTTATTCTGTTTTTTTACATTTGTTGATAGTTTTGCTAGATATAGAAATATGAATTCAAAATAATTTCCCATAGTACTTCAAATCATTATTTCATAGTTGTTAGACATCCATTATTTTTTATTAGAAGTCTGGCTTCAGGTAAACCCTTGTTGCTTTGTAGGCATCTACAGTTTGCCAAAGATTTTTAGGATTTTCTTCACCTTTGACATTTGCAGTTATGCTCTTGGGAGCAGATCTTTTATGTGCCTACCAGATCATAATGAAACTTTATATTATTCTTTCATTTAGAAAAAGAAACATTTTTATTTTTCTTTCCTCTGACTTTTTCTCTGATCCTTTTTCTTGTAATTCTATAGCACGGACTTTGTGTCTGTGGTTTTAATCCTCTGCATATCATAATGTTTCATGATCACACGTATTTTTTTATTAAACTTTTAAATTTTATTTTGAGATCGTTGTAGATATTGTAGATTCATGTGCAGTTGTAAGAAGCACTACACAGAAATTTCGTAAGTTTCCCTCAGTGATAACATCTTATGAAAATACTATACCATCTCACAACTAAGATGTTAATGTTGTAGAATAGAGAATGAAAGTCCTGGCCGCTCACTCAGCCTTCTCTGACATTACTTTGGTGGTGGATGGGGTGCCTCATAACAGCCTGGAAATGTGCCACTTCTAGACTTCCCTCTCCCCCTTTGTTGGTATGGATGGTAGTGAGGTCACATGGTTTCCTTTCCTTTCCTTTCCTTTCCTTTCCTTTCCTTTCCTTTCCTTTCCTTTTTCCTCTTCTCTTCTCTTCTCTCCTCTTCTCTCCTCTCCTCTCCTCTCCTCTCCTCTTCTCTTCTCTTCTCTTCTCTTCTCTTCTCTTCTCTTCTCTTCTCTTCTCTGTGGTGTATGACTGGAGTAGAGTAGCTATTGCCTAAAAGCTTTGTATGTTGTGAGTGTACCTTTCCTGGTCCTTTGCCCGGTGAGGCAAAGCTTTTCTTAGGGCCTTTTTTTTGTCTGTGCCTATTGGGATTTCCAAGTGGCAGTTTCCTGAGCTCTAAGTCTGAGATGTAGAAGGCAAAAATCAAACCCAGGGAATTTACCTCAGTCATTCTTTGGGTTCTAAGGTTTCTAGCTGGTTTAGAAACTACCTTTCATAGTCTTCTTATGTTTGTTTTACATATAATGGCCAATTTTCAAAGTTATATGTAATGAGGAGAATAAGGAAAAGTATAACTATCCCATCTTCTTGGAGGGAGAAGTCAGAACCCCATATATTTTTCATCTTTTAAAATTTTATCAAATATATGATTTAATAATGTTATTTTGCCTCTTTTACAATGTTTTTGTAAATTTACTCTAAATTTATTATTGTTTGTACTGTTTACTCTCATTTAAGTTTATAGAGGGAGGTGAGGACTTTGAGCTTATTCAGTCTGCTCTGCTGACTTGGAAACTCCGTAATGCCTTAAAGTCTTTTTAAGTGGCTTTAAGTAATGCCTTAAAGCCAATCATTATCAGTTTTATGATCACAGAATGATAGAAATAAAGTTCAGGAGGCATCATTTTTTTACTTTTACATATGGGTCTAGAGAGAAATTATTTTTCTTTCGTGTGGTAGTAGTTTTGTTGTCATTATTACATTTTCCAATCTAAATTTTCAGAGATATTTTTTTCTGGGGTGAAATATAGAATAAATTTATTTCAATAATCGAATTTCTATAGGATATACTTACTTAACAATTTTTTTACAAATAAGTATAGGCCCACTTAAGCTAAGAGTTTGAAGCTCAGAAAACCAGGTTTATTTGCAACTGGGTAGTAATTCAGGCAGATGGGCAGCTTTTTCACCTGGTTTCAAAAGATTTCAGAGCTTATTTTTTTAATTTTTAAGTTTATTTATTTATTTTGAGAGAGAGAGAGAGAGGGGAATAGGGGCAGAGAGAGAGGAAGGAAGAACTCCAAACAGGTTCCACACTGTCAGTGCAGAGCCCACCACAGGGCTCAGATTCACCAACTGTGAGATCATGACTTGAGCTGAGATAAAGAGTCAGATGCTTAACTGACTGAGCCACCCAAGTGTCCCATCAAAAGAAAATTTCAAACAGATGCCTCTGGTCAGCCCATTTTCTCTGCTAATATGGCTAAGGAAAGCACATTCTACTCCACACAGTACAATATGGATTGCTACAGAATTGGCAAATAAAGTACATTTAGTGGTAACTGAGGTCTGCTATCTCAACCCAGGTAAATGGTCAGCATAATAATGAGTTACTGCTATGTGCTAACCTTAGAGATGTCATTAAGTTAGAGAAAGAAGAGTCAAATTGCTCTGCTGTAAATCATAGTTTAATAAATATGAGGCTGTTTTGTAGTTTTAGAAATTTTAGATCTGGAAAGGACCTTAACCCAGAGATGAGCTAAGGTGACTTCAGTGCTGCATAGAAATCATCAAAGGGGGCTGAGGCTGAATTGAATGGCACCATGGAGAGCTCCTAGAAATTCCATTGTTGTGGTTTGTAATTTTCTTTCCAGTTTTGATTTTCTCTAGTTATCACTGCCTCTACAGTAAGCCCATCTACCTCTAGAATAGGTCACAATCCCAGCAGAAATAATGGTTTCTTTCATTATCCTGAGTCTTACAGTTTATGTGTTTGAGTTAAGGCTTCATTTTTTTATGTGGCCCAAGGTTCTCCTTTTAAGACTTTTCCTTTATTATTTAACCCCTGTTTTTAGCATTGCGTACTGGAAACTCATGTATCAGCATTGGAATTAGAACTATGCCTTTCCTTTCCTTTCTTCTTGGAGGCTTCCTGCATATTATTTGTAACCTAATTTTAAGAATATGAATCATTCTTGGGCACCTGGGTGGCTCAGTCAGTTAAATAAAGAACTCTTGATTTCAGCTCAGGTCATGATCTCACAGTTTGTGAAATCTAACCCCACATGGGGCTCTGTACTGATAGCGCAGAGCCTGCTTGGAATTCTGTCTCTCTCTTTCTTTCTGCCCCTCACCCACACATGCACATACAGATTCTCTCTTCCTCTCTCTCTAAAAATAATAATAATAAAAAAAGAACATGAACCATTCTTAAGTTGGATTTAGGGTAGGAGAAGTGACATTCTAATTTCTTCTTCGATCATGAGGCCATATAAGGAAGAAAGAGATAATTTTCTTTCACCCAAGCAAACTGCTAGGAAAGTCATGTTCTGATAATTTGCTTTCTTTATAAGGAGTTGTTTGGAGAACAATTATAAGGTATATAGTTAAAAGCAAAATCGTCTCCTTCTGACAATTGCTAGAATAGGTTAGACTTTAGAATCAGGTATTCCTGGGCTTAAATCTTGCCTCTGCCACCTCCAGACTTCAACTTTAGATAGACTACTTAACTGATCCCAGTCTTTATTATCACATCTTTAAAAATGGGATTAATACCTTCCACCTGGTATTATTATAAGGATTAAACAAGATATATGAGAGAGCTTGGCATACCTAGTCAGAAAAGGCACTTGGTTAAATCAGTTTTGCCTATGTACTTCTTCCTTGCCCTGTGCTCCAGAAGAGAATCTATGCAAACTGATGTAACAAAAAGCTTATTCTTTTAGACTGAAATATTATTTTTATGTAATGTAATTAATCAGCCTAATTTGGCAGATCATACAAAACTCAGCAACTAAAATTACGTGAGAAGAAAGACCCTTTTTCCCAGTTTATAAGACAAACTGATAGGCAATTTTCTCTGAGAAGTTTATAGCTCCTACCATTGTCCTTCTGGGCTGTAAGTTAGTGGTTATATATGATTATAATAAGTACAGGTGCTTTATGGCATATGGAACTCATTGGCTAACTCCTGTGATGTAAGAGTCTTAAGATTTTCACTCTTGGGAATATCATAAATATTTTCGCTAAAACCACATGAAGAGACTGGTATAGATATGTTTAATATACATATCTCTCCTCACTGTTCTCAGATGTATGATAAACTCCTCAATGGCAAAAATGACATTTAGTTCAGCTAAATGACTCACAGGCTGGCTGGCAAGGAGGATCATTTTACTCGTTCTGGGTGGATTAAAGGCATATTATAGAATTGCAGTTCTTAAAACTTTCACCTATAGTGAAATAAGATGGGAGACTTTCGGAAGAGCATACACTAGAGGATGCAATATCTCCAGCATTTGCAAGATTCAGAGGAAGTAGAAATCAAAAGAACCATGGGGAAAAGAGAGCTGATACATTAGAGCAAGTCAGTAAAAGAACTTCATGACCAATGGGGATGGTAGGATTCAGAAACAACGCTGGCCAGGCGATGACATTTAAACATCAGAAGTGTGTTGGGAGCAATTATTACAATGAGTGGCAAGGCTGAAGTGGCAGATAAGGGCCTGACCTTTAGAGGGCTATGGGTGCTCCTAGGGAGAGATAGATGGGAAGACAATAAGTGATGCTTAAAATATTCAGTCAAAACAAATGAAAAGGAATGAAGATGGCTATCTCGATGTAAAATTATAATACCCTGTCCAGTTTTCTGACTTGAGCCAGTTCTCAGACTCAGAATTCATGACCAGAAAGAGGATACGGATCCCCATAAAGAAGGACCCTGTGACACCAACTTGTTTCACTCAAGTGATCTTTCAACTCTTAGGAGTGATGTTTGCAAAGACTTTGTAATAATATGGGCAATGGCTATACATAATGTTAAGCGAAATATGTGTGATATAAATAAATGTAAAATATGATCACATTTATGTTAATAATGTATTTAAAAAGAGAAGAAAATGTATTGGAATGTAAACAATTATGTGAGCGTTGTAGGACTTGGTAACATTTTTTTTTTCTACTGTCTGTATTTTATACATTTTTCCATTGGGACATGGCATTTTAATTATAAAATATTTATTTCAAATAGCCATGATATACAGTAGAAAATAAAGCAAATTATTTAGTAAGTGTACAATATGCCATGTTATAAAGGTTTGTTTCTATTTTAAAATAATATTAACATAGATTGATGAATAAATTAATAGAATCAGGCAGCCGCAGCAGCTCATCTTAAGAAAATTATGCAGTGCTGACATATATAGCTGTGATGGGTCACATTTGGGGACCACAAAAGAAATTTACAGGAAGACTCAGGGAAGCAGAGTCAGTGGAAATATAAATATGCTTTGGAGTAAAAAATCAAACATGCTTAAAAAAACATGTTTTATGAATCTACCAGGCTGGTATATAATTTGAAATATTATACTAATATACTTGGCATGTATTAACTGCTTTTTGGTAGGAGGAAGGAAGGAAGTTGAATTCAAGCAGCCACCAATAAGCCTTATTTAAAAAAATACTTTTATGCAAATCTGAATAAGATAGCCAGAGATGAATTAAGTAAAAGACAAAAAAATGAACATAAATGACATCTTAGGAAGACAATCATGCTTTTTAGAGAATACATGCTATTTCTGTCAGTGATTTCATATTATTAACAATTAAATAAATGACTAAATAAATTTTACAGACAGAAGTTGTTTAATTATTCAGAAGAGGGGATTATAGTGTAATAGTGACAAAAAATGCTAGAAAGGCTTTATGGAAGAGCTGAAAGCTGAGATGTCTCTTCAAGGATGAGACGATATTGGTATGTAGAGAGACAAAAGAAAAGAAACAGCAGAGCCAATTTAGAGGTGAAAATGCATATATTGCATTTTGAATATGTAGCAAGTCTAGGCAGTCTGATGTAAAGGGTTGATACATTGTAGGTAAGAAAGACAAGCTGAAGGAATCTGACAGGTTGGGGTCAAAATAGGAGTGACTTTGCATTTAAACTCTATTTTATGAAGAACAGAGAAACGGAGAATCGATGAGTATTTTGAGGAGAATAACTCATGAAAAATGGCCAACAGAAAAATTAATGATTTACGTCATTTGTTCATGATTTCATTCTATAAATCTATTGTGTGGAATAATTTTAAAGGAAGAATTTGGAAAAATGGGAAGTCAGGAGACTTTTGTAGCAATTCAGCCCAGAGTTGCTGGAAGTCCACAGAAGTGCAGGCCAGGTAACAATGGAAAAGAAGGGGAGGGGAAAGAAGGTCTATGTCCTTTCCTATTCACCTTTCGTCTTGTCATCATTCAAATCTTTCTTACCTCTCACCTTGGTTATCTCAAAAGACAAGCGAGTGCCCCTGAGTCCCCCTTGCCCCTGTCTAGTCCCCTTTCAACATGGTGATCAGACCCTTTTTTTCTAAAACATGATCTTATTCAGCCTGATGTATTATTTGTATACTTTTAAATATTTAAGGGGGAGCACCTGGGTGGCTCAGTCGGCTAAGCGGCCAACTTCAGCTCAGGTCATGATCTCATGGTCTGTGAGTTCGAGCCCCGCGTCAGTCAGGCTCTGTGCTGACGTCTCAGAGCCTGGAGCCTGCTTCAGATTCTGTATCTCCCTCTCTCTCTGCCCTTCCCCTGCTCACACTCTATCTCTATGTCTCTCAAAAATAAATAAACAATAAAAAAATTTTAAAGATATATAAGGGTTACAGATACATGATTGGATTTTTCTTTTTCCTGTAGACTTTCTAGACCAATAATGAAGAGCAGGTGAATGGAAAACTGAGTCTTAAAATATCAGAGGGCATCCTGATGTGCTCTCCTTCATCTAATAGGGAAGCTATTTCTTAGCATGTTGTGTGATTCTTGATCGAGCTGTTGGCCATTCTGTACAGATCTAAATCAGTTTTAATAGGGGCGCGATGCGGGAGCATGTACCATGTCAAGTCATGTAATGAGAATCTTAGTGTAGACAGGTCTAGAATCTTAGAATCTTAGCATTTAAAGGAAACTTAGAAATCACACAGGCTGTCTTACGTAAGAATTACTTCTGTGGTAGTCTTAAGAGATGGTTATGCAAGTTCTGTTTATACACACTCAGCTGCTAGTGCAGCTTCTTACAAGGCAGACCTTTTCATCTTTAGGAGTTTGGCAACAAGGAGCTTTCTTAAATTCAGCTAAAACCTATCTCTGAATTTTCCACTTTGTGCCAACTCTTGGAAACAAGATAAATGCCAGACCACCTAATACACTGTCCTTTACATAACAATATTTCAAAAACGTTGAATGTCTGTCCTTGGTATATTAGAGTGATCTGATATTTTTCATTTTACAATATCCTCCTCCAAATACATATCACCTACTCTTCCATCCTTTCTCTCATGACATAGTTTCTAAATATTGTATCATTCTGGTTGACTACTAAACCCAAAACATTTTGTCAATTTATCCCCAATACATTTTGACCAGTTTGGCAAATACTTCCCACTCTTAGAAAATATTATATTTTAATATATTATGTATATATATTGTTATATCATTTTAATATATGTTAGGATATTATTTAGTATATTATTAAATAGACAATGCTCTATAAATGTGGAAATGATATACCAAAGGGAAAGCAAGGACAGAACAATTGCGCCTTACTTAGGGAAAGGATTAAGAAAAGAGATATCCATAGAAGGCTCTAGAAAAGAAGGAAGGAAGGAAAATGTATTGTGAACAACATTATAGGCTGAGAACAGAGATGAATGTGTACACAATGCATTTGGATATTATCAAGTATGTTAAAGCTAGTTGATAATGGTAGAAGGTCATGAATGCCACTCTTAAGTTTTTAAACTTTTTCAATGTAGATGATCAGTTAAGTTTCAAGTTGACAGGATAGTATAATTCAATAGATAAATCTAGTGGTCCTGTGATAAAGGATGGATTAAGCAGAGGGAAGCATTGTAACAGTTGCAACATGCTGTTGGTTCACTGTAAGCGTGCCATCAACCATATTTCTAATAAATACTTCCTGATGATGAATTCATAGGTAGCAAAGCAGCAGTGTATTAAAACACAGATCGATGAGGCGGTTTTTGTCAAAAGCACTGAGAGAATAGTTGTCATGAATCATCTTACATAGAGAATGCTGTTAGACCTGAAGATGCATCACCGTCACGTAGTGAGATGCTTGTAACCTCTGTACACTGGACATTTAGCAAGCCAGACAGAGAGAGCAAAAGCTCCGCCAAAGCACTGCAAATGCCGACTGTCAAAAAGGCAGGAAGTTACAGTTTATCACCATCACAGTGTTATCTTATAATATCCCAGTGTCTCCTTTTATATGGTTTTTTCTTATTTCTTTGAAGCACGTTTTTAAATAGGCTGTTAATAAAAGTGTATAAATTT
This sequence comes from Paguma larvata, assembly GCA_030068075.1. Classification (NCBI taxonomy): domain Eukaryota; kingdom Metazoa; phylum Chordata; class Mammalia; order Carnivora; family Viverridae; genus Paguma; species Paguma larvata. Next base: position 108,283,571 of record CM057829.1, read on the forward strand.
AGTTCTTTTCTTGTTCAATTCTACCTGTGCCTGATCTTTGATCTCATTTCTGGTCCTACAGAGCTATTATAAGAGACAGGTAAGAGGATTCTTGAATCCATTGTGTAATGTTTAATCTTCAGTGGAGTCCCAGTTATCCAAGAACCTTATCTCATATTCTGTTTTAATGTTCTCAAAGCTCTAGCAGTGAGCAGTAGGAATGAGTCACTTTGAAGTCAAGCTTTATGTCACCTGAAAGTATATGTTGTTGAGACTCATAGATGAATGCTTGGAGAATTGCTCATTCTCTTCTGGCGAAGCATAAAGGTCATCCCAGTCCTCAGTAACATTTTCTTTCCCACATGCACTTCCCTTTGTCTCTTTCCCTAGCTCCAGAGTGGACTTTGCTGTCCAGGTAATATTGGAGTGGAACCAAGCTGTGCAGACCCAAATGACAACACATACTTCCTTCTTCCTGTTAGTATCCGAAACTCAAACTACCTCTGACAAACTACATGGAGGAAATCCTAGGGCCTCACATGCTACTACTTTTATTTGCAAAATGCATTAGGACAAGGTCGAAATAATTTACTAAAGGCCATCTTACTACTGCCTGACAGCCTATCATTTAGTTCATGGGAGGGGAAGGATACATTTCTGCTGTGTTAGGTGTCTCTATCAGGTCACCTCTGTTTTCTCAAGCAAATGCCAGCTCTAACTCTAGCTCATGTATCCCTAAAGAATCTGATAAACTTTTAGGTGGTCATTTTCAGAAGATCGTCGGGGAGTACACCTCTAAATTCTGCTGCTAAAACACACAGGGATATGTAGTTGGACATTTTTTATTGCATTAGTCTCACGATTCAGCCTCTTGATCTTATTTTTCCTTCTTTTTTACTTAGCTCCATTTAAAAATAAGTATTAAAAAAGATATTTACCTCTTCATAAAAGTACAATAAAAGAACTTATAATAAAAAGTAAAAGGCCTTTTTCCACTATTTCTTGACAATATCTTATTATCTTTTAATAGTATTTACTCATGAAATTTCTTCTATTCTTTTAAAAACCATTCTTCTTTTAGCCCAGTGACTTTCTCTTCTAACTTGTCTAATTGCTTTCTAATCTTGCTGGATGGCTGTCACTCTGGGTTGTATTTTTCACTGAACCAGTTTAAATCTACCACTTCTAGTTGAATATCCCTTTCCCTCCCCTACCCTGGTTTTCACACCTACATTGCTTCTGTTTTATTCATAAGACTTTTATCTCATTCTCTTATTTTAAAAATGCTTTGAAAGCATTTATGGGTTGTTGGTTTTTTCTTCACACACTATTTACAGTTTTCATTTCCTTTATAAAATATTCATCTTCCATCATTTTCAGTGGAGTCTCAGGAGTAAGGAAGACAAATATATGTGTTCAGTCATTTTAAATTAGAAAATACTCATCTATTTTCCTTTTAAAGATTTTATTTTTAAGCAATCTCTATACCCAACATGACCTGGAACCCACAACCTCGAGATCAAGAGTCATGAGCTCCACTCACTGAGCCAGCCAGGCGCTCCAATACTCATCTATTTTTAAATAATTTTATGTATCATCGTAAGCCACTGACATGCTCCCTGGTAAAGTAGAGTGTAAAATTTTATTTCAACTAAGTGGTAGAATCCATAGATGGCAGGGATGGTGTCTAATTATCACTAAGGGATGGCAAAAATTGGGGCTTAGCACATGTTTCTTAAATGAATATATCATCAATAAAATTTGCTCTTCTTCCTTGGCTAAACTAAGAAAATAGTAAAGGTAGATGGTGGTTGTAGAGTGGCTGAAGCAATGTCACTGCTGTAGGAGTGCGTGCTGTGTTTTCTTAGGATAATAGTTAGAACTAGCTTAATGGGCAAATTTTGATCTCTTTTGTACTTGCTAATGAATATAAACTCACAGCCAAGTGGACTAAGAAGTAGATTTGAAACTATGGTAAAGTCCATGCTCACCTCGAGCGGTAACAGCTTGATTGGAACTTTAATCTTTCAAATCTGTAAGCTTTCTGTGCCTTGTTTACTCAGTTATAAAATTAAGGTGAGGCCATGACAGGCTGTGGGCATTCTGTAAATCATAAACATCAAAATTCTATTTGCTGTCTGTTGTTTCTTTATCTGTGTGAGATTTTTTTTAGTTTTTGTTTTATGTGAGATATTTAAAAATTAATTATTCCTTAGAGTAGTATGCTTTCCTAGTAAATTTTCTCAATCTTTAGACATATACTTTTGACTCAAGATTGTGTTTTATCTTTTTTCATGTTGGCATATTAATCTTTTTTTTTGTTTTAAAGGAAACATTTCAAATCAATACTATTTGGCTCATGAAATTAAAAGATTTACAATGACAAGGTAATTTTTTAGCTTTTTCTGGGTAAGGCATTGTTTCCTTAAAAAATCCACTTTTATTTAACGTTCAGAGAACATAGGATTGTATTGAGAAAATATTTTAAATTGACGTCCTTAAAAGACAGATTTTGTTCCTTTTTTGGTGTTACATCAAAAAGCACCAATAATATGAAATGTGGTGATGGTTACAGAAAGCCACACAGATGATAAAATTGTATAGAAGTGGATAAATACACCCTTACGAAGGAGTGCTTACAAAACTGATGTCATCTGTGGGCTTTATCAATATCAAATTCCTGGTTTTGATCTTTTTTTCAAGTAAAGTATCCTACTGAGGGAGGCCGAGTGAGGGGTGTGTCAGATTTCCCTGTTCAGTTTTGCAACTTCCTGTGTCTCTATAATTATTTCAAAATTTAAAAATTAGTCAATCGATACAGATACCTTCTGAATGGTAAAAAAAGTGACAATGTAACAGAGGCTGGATCCCACAACCAGCATTGTGCAAATATGTAGTAAAAACAATAAATAATTGCTGAATGAGAATGAAGAGATATTGTCTATTATCTGTTTTGAAGAATACCATGGGATAATTTTTAAAAAGCATTTTATTTGAATTATTAAAAGAAGTTAGGTTTTTTTTTCTGTTTCATTTTGGTTTTGATTATATCTATATGACAGAAAGAATATTAGAAAGATAAAAGCAAAACTCCTCGAAGAAAAATCCACCTCTTTGTTAACATTTATATGTAGAGGAATGTTTTGATGACTTTACATAAACATGAGGATTATCTTTTCAGAGTTAATACATAAACCTTCAAATGCAACTTTCCTTTGGATACAAACACACATGCACATGCACACACACACACACACACAAACATGGATACAGATAAGATCCATATTGAAGGAATGGGAAGTGGATGGTAAAAGGAATATCATCAAGATCTGATCTAATGGCAAACTACATGGATGGGGTTGGGAGAGTATTGAAGATAAAGATGTTGGAGAAAAGATGGAACGGTTTTATGTACAAAGTTTTTAGACTCCACCTAAACTGTAACTCACAGTTGAACCACAATCTATTCTAAAAAGTAGAGTGAATTAAAAAAAAATTTATAGATCAAAATAGCAGCCTAAATATGTCACATACTTCAATGTCTAAAATGACATCCTAGTCAGATTCATATGTTACATAAAACAGATATCTACCAGCTTTGTCACTAATTCAGTATTGTTGTGTTCGCTTAGGTTTCAAGGATGGGTGAAGGCAAGGAATGTAATCTCTTGCTTCTACTCATGAATTGCAAGGAAAAAGTCAAAGCCACCGGGTTCTCTTAACCACACAAGCACACACCCACAGACATAGCAATGGTTGGGAACATTTCTTAATTCAGAAAACTCTGTGTTTCTTTGAGATCTTATGCAACTTTATGTGGCTGGGATGGAATTTTTTTTTTATTTACATGTCATTACTGAGATTATGGAAAGACAGATTGCAGATGTGTGTGGTTGCCCTGATATGAATGCTTGATCAGATAGAGATTCTTGGATACCTTGTGTATACAAATTGGCAGACCAAAGAGTAATATGAACTCTGCAGTTACACTGCAAGATTCCAGAATGAATGGGAACCTTGAGTGTATAGGGCCACGGAGGGAAGACAGTAAATGCTAATCATTGACATTGCTAATCCAGTGAAGTGCACCATGGGTAAACAACTTGCTGAGTATCACTTCCTAATGAACTTTATTTATAGGAGGACTTTGCAGCAATGGAAAGGAAAACTAAGGAATAGTTTTAGATGATGATTACTTGCCAATAAAGTAACAGGGAGTAAAGCAAAAGGAAAAAGGATCTTTCTGAGGCCACATGAATTTCCTGGTGGTGTAATTAGAATAGTATTCTCAAATTAGCAAAAAAAAATGTGTCTATAAAATTTTGTGATAAACACAAGAAGAGCACAATGAAATCTTTGAAACATTAACTTAAAAATTTTTTCGTAGTTAGAGGTACACTCATTAAGTGTTTCTGTGTTTTAGAGAGGGGATGATGATCCCATCTGAACCCCCGCTTCTTTCCCATTGTAAAACTAACAAGTAAGAGCATGTAAATATTCCAAGATTAGCTAAACTGAGGTATTGTCTTCATTACCCCCAGCCCTGCCGGAGATATTCAGAGACTGAATGGGAATCCCTCATTAGCAGTCAGTTGGAGGGGGACTGCCTACACCATGAGCCCTAGTCGTGCTGTTTTTCATGTGTGCTTCTTTGAAGGACACGTGCCTGAAACATCTTTAGACTCTCTCAAGCTGTCTTTATAATCCATTGCCTCACAATCCATATGGACACCACACAGTCTTGGAAGGCAGTAGTAGAGCTAAAAGTGTTCTGGCAAATGATTGGAAAACATCATTCTGGTTTCAGTGACCTCCTCTCTCCAACTCCTTACTCAAACCAGCTCCATGATATTGGTCAGGAATTTCAATTAGGGAGGAAAATGTGTACTGTTATTATTTTAATAGTATACAGATTACTAAAGCCTTTCAATGTATTCATGAATCTCAATTTCTTTCTCTGTTCCTGCTTTTCTATGTCCTTATTTCAGTGTGAGCTGTCTCTCCAAGCTTGGGGATATCTTCACACGTACGGCCTGCTAACACTGAGAGCTCAACATATCAGACGTCCTCTTACACACGATCCTTTTGTTATATGTTTCTAGTACAATTAGTGGTGAACTAAGCAAGATTAAGAAGTATTTTTCAGCCATTCTGCGGCAGGTCTCCTCCAATCGTTTCTTAACATATGTCGCATGTTTTCCTTTTATGGTTTAGCACCTTGATAGGACTCAGATTCAGCTCCAGTTACCTGTATAGAACTAATAGATTTGACTGCATGTGTCCATCTTCTTGAAATCAAATGAAGTAGGACATTTTGCAAGCCTTCATCAAACAAACTGGGCAAGTCAAAGCATCGAATTACCATTTTCTATTTCAAGAAATATGCAGCAGAGACACCCATAATCCTTATTCCATCCTTAACTCTAATAGTTCCCTAGTCCAACTCCAACCCTATCCCATCCCTAAGCCCTCACCGCCTCATCCCTGCTGCCCTGTGGTAGGCGGCCATGATGGAAGGACTTGTAAATGGTGGGTCACACACTACTTGGTCATCTTAAAAATAATTAAACTAAAACTCTGACTGGTTTTTATTTTTAAGCTGAGAGAGAATATCTCCACATCAAAGTGCTTGTGCTAAGACATAAATATTGAAATGTCAGATTTCCATAGCAGACTACACACCCCTAACATTCCTATAGCACAAACATAATATACCACTCTTTTCTCAAGAATACCCGGTACCAGCCATTTGGCAAGACAACCTGGATGGTCCAAGTAGACCCCACAACTGTCTTCTTAGTCACCCTGACACCATTTCCTCACACTCACTCTCAACTCTTGACAAACACTCCTGGCAACTATATTCTAAAAGTGACACTGTGTTCCCATCTCTGGTTTTACTGCTCCTTCTCCCTGGGACACTCTTACACTCACTCCTTTGCCTCATCCACAAGTACCAGATTCTCGTCGATGCCCCAAGATCTAGTCCATATACTACCTTTTTGGGGAGCATTTTCATCATCATTCCAATTTTTCTCTCAGTATGGCATTGTTTCTCTCCTTCAAACCTAATCACACCTTGTAGAAATTTTTCTTGCTTTATGTTACTTACTCTCTTTACCAGTAGTATATAAATTTCTTCAAAGTTAGGACTTTGCTTCACTCACATTCCCCTTACATTTCTCAAGCTTGAGTAGTGTGCAGTACATATTTGGTAAATTTAATAGATGCTTACAGGGCTATATTGTTGTCCTTGTGTTGATATTTTTAAACTAGATAATGTTTTTACTATAATGCACATTTACAAGTGTGTATGTTTCTGTGTGGTACATGGTCATTTAAGAACATTTGAAAAGTATAAAATACACAAAGCATAAAATAAAAATCATCTATTATTCAATTACACAGAATTAATCAAGCTAATATTTTGATGTATTTTTCTAAATCTTTTCTTTTATATTCCTTTTAAAATACATTAATGTTTTTTCCTGATTTATTAACCTAATATCATATTTTGATTATTTTCTGTCATTAAGAATTCTTTAAAAATGCCATTTTAATAGCTCTTAAACATTAAATATTATATACTATTCGATAATTCACTGTTTTGTTAAAGTAATATTCAATTGATTCCAATGATTTCTCATTACACAATGTGTATGAAACATTGCTGTACATAAAATTCTACTCCAATTTACAATGATTTCCTTATAATTGGTTTCTCGAACTGGTATTAGGGGACAAAAGGAGTGTATCTTGAGGTTTCTTTCAGGAATGTTTTACCAATTTATATCCCCTCAACAGAATCCTATGGCTCCTATCTTGCCAAACCCTTGCAGGATTGAGTTTCATCATTAACAACAATCTGGTCTAGTTTCACATGCCCTGATGTAGGCAGGAGTGTCCTGAAATATCCACTTAAGGACTTCTGCCTAATTCTTTTTATAATTTGCTTTTCTTTATTCCTCTAGCTGAAGTTCTGCAGCTTAACTCCCCTTTGGCAATTTTGAATATGAAAATGTCAGCACTTCTGAATGTGTGTTACTAAAGTAGTTTAAAAGTCAAGTGAGAGACCTAATCCATTATTGATATACTGGCTGGGATAATAGTAAGGCCTGCTGCAGCTGACTTACAGATTGGAGCTCAGGGCCTCAAGATACAGGTCATAGAAAATTAGTACAGATTCTATTTTGATTAGAAATGGCACCATTATTTGTTACCCTTGCTATGCATTCACTTTTAATAGAAGACCCTGACTTTGGAACATGATGATGTAACAATTTTATAAGTTAGCAGTTTTAACTTTGGGTTCTCTCTTGCTGTTATACTTGATCGAAATTGGTTTTTCATGGACTGCGAAGAGGCATGCGAGTGGCTTTGTGTCATGTTCTCCAGGCTGTCTTGACTCCTGCGTGTACCAGGCACACACACACCAGCAGCAACTAACTTAAAGAAGCCTTGTGTCTCTATGTTAAGGTTCCATGGCTGTGATTTGCTTTAATCTGTTATCAACTTTCTCTGACAGAAAAAGTGGATGGGCAGAATACCACACTTATTTTGTTCACAAAAGAAAGATCTTTTGCCCATTCAGTTATATGATGACTAAACTTATTCCCAACTGGTTTTCCTTGTTGGTTTTACTTTAAGAAATAGTTTTAGCTAGAAGGAGCTCTTTTGAGGAGGAATATTTTATATAATATGCCACTAAGTTGCCAATATTTTACTCTAGTCAGACTCAGATTAGGGCACCTGGATGGCTCGGTTGATCAAGCATGTGACTCTTGATCTCAGCTCAGGTCTTAATCTCAGGGTTGTGAGTTCGTGCCACACATTGGGCTTCACTTGGAGTCTACTGAAAAGAAAGAAAACCCCCAAAACTCAGATGTTCCTCTCCACATGCAAAGTGGATGCCAGAGTCACCAGTGTAATTTGAGAGTTTTATCTAGGTGTAGGGATTTATCTAAACTAATAAACCAGAATTTGTGTCCCAGGGCCCCTTGCAGGCTGAGGAGGTCTGTGTTTGAAGCCATATTAGCCAGCATTAACTGATTAAAAGTGGATACAGGAACGAAATAACAAAATAATGATTTGTCTAGAATTAGAATATACTTAGGATTTTGAGACAGATTGGTCAGTTCTAGCCCACGAATTTCAGAGGCCCTGATCATATGATCACAGTACAATGTATTCTAGGAGGATTTCTCTCCATTATAGTCTCTCTGTTCTATTTAGTAATTCTGTATATGTGGCAGGGATACTTTTGCTGACAGAGACTCATTTATCTTGCGGGTAAGTAGATTTATCACTGGAACTTAGAAGCCAAGAGTATATGGATTCCTTCAATACATGTGTTCAAAACTAGCAGGAAGAAAAAAAATGGAATAACATTGTGTTTTGTCTGTGGCATCAGGATAAAACAAGTTATTATATTGTTATTAACAATATATTTACACGTTATTTATAAGCGATTGTTGTATTTACTCGTTATTTACAAATGGTAATTTACTGGTTGAAGAGGAATTGGGGTTACCGGCAGAGGTAAACAAGCCAAACCTACTGTTATTTAAAATTTTTAAAACTAAATTAAAAATTTAGAAATGATGGTCCATATTAAGATTACAGCAATAAGAACATAAAACTCTTGTTTTCACTTTGAGCAGACGATAATCACGTGCCATCTTGGATGAGGAAAGTGTAACTTCCTGCTTTTCTCTAGGCTTGCAGCTTTATAAACTGGAGCAGCTCTTAACGACCACTGTGTTCTGAGTGACCCAAGCAGATTCCTCCTAGTCCTCTTGAGTGGAAGTTAAAAGACTGTCTCAGTGCAAACAATAAATACTGATTGTAACATCATTAAAGCAATGCAAGCCAGTCCCTCTGCATTCAGAATGTTGGTGTGAGACCTGAGCTTCCTACATGATATGTCCACTCACAATTAAAGGTCATGGTTGTTTAACACCTTAGAATCCTGTGGCAGGTTTCCTTGTAATTTGCATTGAGAAGACATAGCCCTTCAGTAAGTGCCTTTATGCTTTCTTTTATGCCCCCTGTAAAGGAGAATGTCTAGCAGCATCATTGTACATGGGCATCATTTCTAATTAACTTAAAAATTAAACCAGAGGACACCCTCAGACAAAACTGAAAAAAGAGCAAATCTGACACATCTCTATAACAGGAACTGGATTTTATAAAAGGAGAATGACAGAGCAAAAGAGAATTACTCAGAGTCACAGTGTCATGAAGCCTTCATTAGCAAAATACTGATGTATACAGGATAGAGGGAGATGGCTATTTTTTAAGTAGAAATGTCAGAAATGATATGTATTTGCCTTTGGGTAGAGCACATTCTGTTGACCCCCCTTAAGAGATATACATGTTGACACAGTCGTATTCATGATAGACAGTTTAAACAATAGCTGATATTTTGCCAAAGGTCTGAAAACACACAGATATTATGTATGTAAAGTATGCAAGTGTAAATAGGGACATTATTTTTACATTGAAAAATTTAATCTATGAAAGTATCTTTATTTTAATGCATATTTAGATTAGGATTTTACCATTCGGAAGGGCAAAATCATTTCAAATTATATTCAGACCTTAAATTTTTAAATCTTTTTTTAATGTTATTTATTTATGTGGGCGAAGGGAGGGGCAGAAAGAGAGGAAAGCGGAGCCGGAGTGGGCTCTGCCCTGAGAGTAGAGTGCCTCACATAGGGCTGGAACCCACGAACCACAGATCATTACCCCAGCCAAAATCAGACTCTCAACAGACTGAGCCACCCAGGTGCCCCTCATATCTTAAAAATTTTAATTCTAAAAGAAATATTAATGAAAAATTAATGTATACTATTAATTACTTTTTTAAATGATCCATCACGGTTAATCCATGTTTCTTAAAACATTTGTTAAAATTAAGACACTTTTCTGAGGAATCATTAAAATTTAAGCCTGTAATTTATATGTACTTTGTTTCAGAGATTGCTCATCAAATGGAAAGCCTTGCTAAGTGCTTGTTTTGAAATACAATGTGATATGTCTTTGAGAGCTGACTTGTTTCCTCTAACAAGAATTGACAATTCATTTTTTAACCAGTTAATTATTTTTTTCCCTTTGAAGTGTTAAGTAAACTGTAGAAAATGTTAATAATTATTGTTTCTCTGCATGTCAGAGCAATTACCTATTTGGGTGAAATTTTGTTTCTTATACAATACTTTGCATCTAACTCAGCTCCTTTATTTTCTGGCTACCTGGATAGCATGAGGTTTTAATGGACAGTTAGAAGTTAAGAGGTTGAAAGTGAAGCATCCTTCTGCATCTGGATAACCACAGTTTAAACTGTTATCTCTCTGTACCACGTCAAGAGTCTTTGTTTTCAATCTGTTATTTGCATCCATTTACGCATGGCTCATTACCAGTTATGAAGCAGGCATAGAAAAAGGCATTCCAATTAGCTGGTCATTAAACAGTTTCCTGATTGTTTTCTCTCAATTTGGCAAAATATGCTAGTTAGAATATTTTGGTAAAAATCCTTGTTTCCCTCATGAAGGCAATGGAATGACTTGCCTAGGTCTGCCTGTCCAGTATCGATGAAATTAAATATATAAGATTACAGGTGTAGCTCCATTCTCTTTGGTTCCAGACACTCCTAGAATACTAGAGGTGGGGAATGGAAGCAGGGCTTTAGAACTAGGACAAATGTGACTTTCTTCAGGAATCGTAACCTTTTACAAGACAGGTAGGTTGTGTATACAAATAGCTTATACAACATTCATTCAAAAAGGTAGATAGAAGTATACAAATGCTATTACACCAGCCAGAAAGAATACCCTCAAAAGACATATTTAGGAAAATATGGTGTGGTTAGCACGTCAGGGTACGTCAATGTTTTCTCCTTCCTTTTTTTTTTTTTTTTTTGCAATGCCTTGAATTTCTTTACTAGAGAAATTTTTAATACAAGAGAACTTTTTAATAAAAGTTTCTGAATTCTCTATTAACAGCACTCTTAATTGAGGCTTTCCTACAACCATTCTGAATGTTATATCTGTATTATCCACAAGAGCAACCTTTCGCTAGTCCCTCTTGCATTGCATTTCCACTCCATTCTCTTCAGTGTTCTGGGTTGCCTTTTAGATCTGTCCTCCTGACAGATGCCTTCCCCAGCTTCCCCTCTTCCTCACGCTTCTTCGTAAAGCAGACAATCTTAATGAGTTTAAACATATCTGAAGGAACTATTGATAAGATCTAAGGAACTAGTAGTACCTTCTGCTATAGTAGTCACCTTCTACTTTCTATACCTGGGCACACTTCTAAAGAGTATATATATTAGATATAGATATACTTCTAAAGAGTAACACATACATATATACAGTATATCTATGAGGCATTGTAAAAATTATTTGCATAATTATTCTCATAATCCAGTCTTTTAGATAGAGTTTCATGTCGTCTATACAAAGATTAACTGACAAAAAATAGAAGCATACATGAAGATGCTTAAAGTATTGCTTTCATCTCTGGTTGGTAAGGTTATGAATAGCTTTTTTTTATACATTACTTGATGTTCAGAGTTTCCCCAGCAATCATGTTCTCTAACTATACTAAAAGCATTAACAGAATGGTGCAATATTTTTAATCTCAGTGCAGTTTTAGAGATAGAGTTATGAAATTAATAGAGTAATTTCTAGGTGTTCTACGACTTATCACTGTATGCACTTTGCCATAGTGCATATAATAGTTGAAATGATGTGCTTAAAAAAAGTGCAGTGAAGGTAGAAAAGAAAAAAACAAACTTTGAGAAAAGGCTAATGAGGGTTGAAGGAGGGTGGGGAAAAGGGGAAAATGGGTGATGGACACTGAGGAGGGCACTTGGGATGAGCACTGGGTGTCGTATGTATGTGATGAATCATGGGAATCTACCCTCAAAACCAAGAGCACAGTGCACACAGTATGTTAACCAATTTGATAATAAATTATATTTTAAACAAGGCTAATGAATTTGGTTTTGAATGAGTGAGTTACACACACACACACACAATTTTTGCCTATGTTCACACTGAGGACACTTCTTAACACACTTGATTGTTTTAGGAACCCTAGACAGCCTTGTGAAACAGGACCAAAGTTGTGGACTTAATTCTCAGGGAAAAGTTCATTTAGTTCATGTTTATGACTGCAAACTGAACTGTGATCGCACCAGAAATTATTTTGATTTATGTTGTTTTTAAATCTAACGATGTACTTGTAATAGTATTATCCTAATATAATTTTTTATTTATTCAGAATCAATTAAAAAATGGAATAATATATTAATGGTTCATTTTCTAATTTTTCTTCTTGAATAGCTAAACATGTAAGGCGTACATATTTTTGCTAGAAATATATGAATAACTCACTTATGTATATTTGATACATATACATATATTTACCTCTCTATATAGTGCCCATAGTGCCAACATCTATAGTGTCTATATTGATTATATGCCATTGAGGAGAAGGTAGAGGTTTTGCTTTGATTGATATCATTTTGTAATTGTTTGCAATAGCAATCAACTTTTAAGGAAACTCACATATTGCATGAAGGGAGTACTTCCAAATCCATCCTCTCCCAAAGAAAGATATTTACTTGAGCATATGGTCAACAGAGGCTTGGAGAAATGTTGAATTCCACTGGAGCTTTGGTGGGCCAAGTTTCTAGTAACTCTAGCATTCAGGCAAGATAATCTATGCAACCAGCACAACAAAGTGTACCTCTCAAGAGGAAAATGAGTGGAAGCAGGTGAATTGCCAAAAGCTTTCAGAAGGTAGAGATTCTGTTAACTTTCTTCAACCTATCTTAGCTTCACTCTCACTAACTGCAATGTATTTCTTATTTCATTGTCTCCAGTGAATAACACCAGCCAGCAGAGTCAATGATCAGCATGTTGTATGTTGTTATTTTGGTTATTATTTTGTAACATGCAATGTTTTAGTACCAAACAACTGCCCATTAAACCACATTATAAAATTGCCTCCATGGTCATTTCCATATGTGTAGAGTAAAAAGAAAGATAGTTAATACAGTAGCCCGGTACCTAGGAAGTGTGTTTAATGGCTAACAGCTATGGTTGGCTATTAGCAGTCCTATTAAATGTTTCCATTTTGCAGGTAAGGAAATTGTGGCTCAGGTTACTTGAATAGTTTACTTAAATAATAAATACCAGAATCTATTCTTTTCAAGAAACATCCACCTAGCTTTGCTAGAGGACATGTACACAAAAACACAGACCCACGCACACATATGCACACATTTTCGAAATGCTGGGAATGTGAAGATGAGTCACACGCAGTCTGGATCTGAGTTCAGTGCACAAAACAGAAATTTCTCTGGATAGTTCTAGGACAAATGGATTTAAATACAGGGAGCTCGTGCTTTAAAACCTCATTGGAAAAATGGGAGGGATGACAATGTCATTAGGGGATTCTGCTTTCTTGGTTTTGAGGTCACAACTGTGCAGATGTGATCCAGAGATCAAGAAACTGCTGTCTCCTCACTACTGCTATCGTGGCAGTCTCTACCCTTCAAAGTGCCACCCAGAAAGTGGAGGTAGTGTTCAGACACGGCCATAAACAATTGAGCCTCTAGTGCTTGCGTAGCAGATGCCATTGCAGCAAAAATGTAATGGTGGCCTCTGTATGTAAATGTAATGGTTGGCCCTTTAAATCTTGCTCAAGGGCTTCTCATTGACAGAACAGCGTTATTTAGAATCCGGGCTGTGAAGTTCTTATGTTTTAGCCTTCTATCTCCTGCTCTATCAGGTGGGGCATGAAGTGGGTGGAAATGGATGCCAGGCCCAGCACCAACAGACCATCTACAACACACAATCAAGCACTCAAAGAGCTCACAGTTTAGTAGTGGAGGCAGATAAATAAAGAGATAATTTCGGGGTCGTGTGGCAAGTATGGTGAGAGACTTAGGCACTGTGCTCGCGATGACAGAGAATGGACTCTCAGGGAGAGCAGGGCATAGAAAAATGAGAAAAAAGATAGAAAAGAGCTTCCTTGAGATGGTGTTGCATGAGCTAGGCCTTAAAAGATCAGCACAAGAAAACAATCCAAAAAGGGAAGGAAGGCCGTGCCAAGCATGTAGGAGAGAACAAATCAATAAGCTATAAAACTGCACACGAACATAAGCAGACATAAAAGTCTGCAGGGAAGTGACGTGTTGCCAAGCAGGGGAGTGGACACAGTGGGTTTTGGGTTCTGTTGTGGTCATGAGAGTAAATATGAAAATATGAAGCTACACAGAGCTGAGGATGTAAATATTGCAGGGCTTGGGGCATGATTGGAAGTGAGAGAATCAGACTTCTGGTTTCCAGTTCTGTTTGTAAGATGCTTGGAAGTTGCCACTTTGTCTTAAAAACAAGTAAACAACTGAACAGACTGAAAAGTTAACAAGTCTTCTTAGATTCATAAGAGAGGTGAGGTATCAGAGAAAACCACTATCAACAGGACTGGAGGGGCAGACAGGGAAACACAGGGAATTACGGCCTACTGGAGCAGCGACTCTTAACAGGAAACAAACCACGGTGAGAATCAGCGTCGAGCCAGGACATCATGAAATGTAAATGACTAATTGCTGGAGTCTCGTTGGAAATGAGACTGAGAGTTAAAAATTGCAGAGGGCCCAGTCATAGGGGGCCTCCACGCTTTTGTAAGATTTACTTCCAGGAGCTGAACCAGGTTCTCACAGTAAATATTAGAGAAAAATCCCTTTGTGTTTCTGTCAGGGGGAAAGGAGAAGAAACCCTTTGAAATATGCTAGAACACTCTGTTGTTTTTGTTGGTTTTTTCCTCCAAGGTTTTATTTAAATCCCACTTAGTTAACATACAATGTATTATTAGTTTCAGGTGTAGAATTTAGTGATTCAGCACTTACATACACCTGGTGCTCATCACGAGTACTCTCCTCTGTTCCTAACAGGGCCTGTCCTCAGGAGAAGCTAGTTAACCAGACACTAATCTGCAAGGGTATTATCAGAACTTAACTAACCTGGGGGTAGGGAGATACCCAGCATTAGCCTTCCAGTGGCAGGAGGGAAATACCAGCTCTAGGCTACCTGTCCCACCTAAGGGAAGAGAAAAAAACTATGAAACACTTGGGACTTCACAGTCCAGAGGAACAGACTCACTAAAAGACTGAGACTTAATCATAGGACAGTGGAACACTTCCCTCCCATGACACCCCTCCACCACATTACGGAAGGCCAATTTACAGCAGTTCCTTTTATCTGGCACATCATGTCTGGCTATCAAGAAAAAAAGGATAAAGTATACTTCGAAAAAGTCCAAAAACACAACTTGAAGAGACAGAGCAAACTGCTCGAATGGATAAAGCAGACAACATACAAAAACAGATGGATAGTATAAGCAGAGAAATGGAAAGTCTAAGAAAGAAAATAAAAGGTATCTAGAGATAAAAAAAAAACCCTGTAACAAATGAAGAATGCCTTTGATGGAGTTACTGTTAGACTGGACATGGCTAAAGAATCTCTGAGCTTGAGAATATAGCAATAGAAACCTCCTAAACTGAAAAGCAAAGAGAAAGAACACGGGGAAAAAAAATGGAACAGAGTATCTAAGAACTGAAGGACAACTGTAGAAAGCATAACATGTGTGTAATTGTAATTCCACAAGGAGAAGAGAGAGAGGAGGGAAACAAGGGCATCACAGTAAAGAGAAGGGAGGAATCAGAGATTATGTTGTCCTTGTTTAGGACTTCGATGCCTGAGAGATGGCACTGAATCAGAATTTTAACCTGGATTAATTTGATTGCAAAGTCAGTATTTTCCTTCTCCTTCACCCTGTCTCAACTGTGATTTAGTATTGAGTAAGTCATTCTTTATGTAAAGATATACTCAAGAAAGCCCATGGACTCATGTGTAAGTTTTGTGTCTATGTGTGCATATTCATTTTTCAATAGAAGAAGCATGGCCTCCGTGTGATTTTCTGTTTAAAAAATCACTGTGCTAAAACACTTGGCATGAGCCTTGATAGCTGGTGTTTATTCAGTTTTGTTCCAGAGATTAAATGCTCATTCAAGAGTGTATTTTAAAAGCATTCTAAGTAGTTCTGCTTTAGGTAATGCAGTAGGTTAAAATTTCTTGAAGATCTTCCTGCCTGGAAACACCAAGCTGTTAGATAAATCATAGCAAAAAAAATCAAACCTATCCCTCACCTGCCCCTGAACCCTGTGGCGAGAACACAAAGTCTACTGAAGAAACAAAGCACAACAAACAAACAAACAAACAAACAAACCCAATGAAGCCTGGGTGGTTCTGGAGGCAAATGTGGGCTGCAGGAAGCTACAGATTTAGAGTGTAATGATTGCCTAGGGTTGGGGTGGACAGAAGAGAGACTAGATTTGCACTTGTGGAGGGCAAATGGGGGACTAGATGTGAGATTTTGCATTCTTCCAGGTGTGACACCCTTAGGGAAGGTTTGTGCTAGGAAAATCCCTGCTGGCTAGGAAACCTTTAGGTAAACCTCTCTGCCTCTCCTAGAAGCAGGTGGAAAAATAATAGTAATAATAATATTCGTATTAATAATAATGGTAATTATCATCTGCGATAGTCTGAGGCCATAGTTATCTCACATGAGGCTGAGATTTGAATATATGCTGTGCAATCAGAGAACCCCCAAGATGGGAAATTAAATTAAAGTCAAACTAGGTTGGTGGCACTGAGTAGGAGCTGATGCAGATCTCCCCTGGAGAAAAGCATCCTCCAGTCAGCTGACAAGACAAAATAAATTATGATGTATCATACAATGGTATCCTATACAGCAGTGACAATGAACTATAGCTATGCATGTAGAAAACTCAAATACGAGGAACCTTAAAAACAATGTTATGTGACAACAGAAGAATATATTCACTAGGTGACATTTTTATAAAGTTTAAGGAGTTAGAAAACTTAACGATATATTTTATATTTTTTGCTGGTGTGTATATATATATATACAACAGAAATATAAAATATAAAAATAAATAAAATATATAAAATATAAACTAAAACAAGTAAAATATAATATTTATATATTCGTAATGTGTATAAAATAAAATATAAGCAAAACAATTATAATATAAATTTTAAAATGTAGGACAAGGTCAAAGAATAGGAATACAATAAACTTTAAGGTTATTAACCATGTTCTATTTCTTAAGGTGAGTGGAGGGTACCTGGGTGTTTATCTTAGCATTCTCTTTGTTGTACATACATTTTCCTTTTATGTATAAAAATATCATAACTTCAAAACATACTATGTCTGCATTTCTATCCTTATTCATTCCTGTTATTGTAATAACTTCTTGATGAATGAAAACTACATATTTATGAAAGAAGTAAGACACTGTTACTAAAGGAGACACATTTTATCTTTAGGTATAATAATTTATTTATTTATTTATTAAGTACTGTTGTCTTTTTATTTTTTTAAGTTTATTTTTACTTATTTTGAGAGACAGAGGGTAAGTGGGGAAGGGGCAGAGAGAGAGAGAGAGAGAGAGAGAGAGAGAGAGAGAATCCCAAGCAGGCTCCATGCAGTCAGCACAGAGCCCAGTGTTGGGCTCAGACTCACAAACTATGAGATCATGATCTGAGCTGAGATAGAGAGTTGGACACTTAACTGACTGAGCCACCCAGACACCCAGTACTGTTGTCTTTTTATAATGTGTTACTCTGAGAGATAGAAATCACTTTGGAAAAAAAATGCTTATTGGCTCTGAAAGTCAATATACAAAAAAACCACAAATTAATTATTATTGTTCCTAAGTGTCCCCCCAAAACTAAAATATTTTAATGGGGTTATGCCATGCATGTTTTTGACTAGATAATCTTGTTTAAGAAAAAAATTAAATTTAAAAAATGCATCTATTTCAGTTCCTTTACTTTTCCTTTGTTCCATTCATGGACTAAATAAAATCCAGAAGAGTACCTGTTAATATGATACCTCTTGAGAGAGACTTCTAGTGGTATAGCTTTTTTTTTTTTTTTTAAAGAAGACTTTCTTAATTCAGTATGGAATTTACAACTAGTAGCAAGAATTGGACCTTTTATGTGGAATCCTCAAGTGCACTGTGAGATGTCGTAATTCATTCAGTTTAAGAATCCCCTTGATATTGTGTAGTGAGTGGGATGTGCCTATTTAGTTACTGGTCAGAAGAAAAGCCCTCTCTAGGTCACTTCAGATTCAAACCTTATACGAATGAGTTCTGGTTGAAGAGGAGGATGGCTTTCTGATAGGCCCGTTTTCTTCCCGTGGGGTGAGCTCAAAGTGTTTTGGCTTAATTTACCTCTAGCAAAATACATCCCCAAGTTTCTTACACTACAACATTAAGGTTTTATTTTGCTTAAGCGTGTTTCCCCTTTTTTATGGCTGAAATAAGGGAGGGAGAATGTTTATAATGAAGTTGATAAAATAAGATAAAGTGAGTTTTGAAATACGATGGTGCTCACATTGTAGTTGACTACAGTGAAATTTAATAAAATATTTAAACTAGATACACTTGAAATATAAATGACTTATCTAAGTAGATGCAGTATTTGACAAACAGATTAAAGTATTTATCTCTGCTTCTTGGCCTATAATGACTGTTAACAGTTTGTAGGCTTAAAATATGGCACTCTTAAAAGTGCCGAAATTAACAATTAACTGTTCTTGAGAAGGATTTGCTTTCTTACATAGCGCTTCACTTTACGTATGAACATTACAATGTTTAATGCGGTAAGGGTCTTCTTTCTTATTCATCTTAACTATACAAATAATCTCATTTAAGTGTGTGGAATAACAAATTTATATACCATATGATTTCCTTAAGCCTTCTCAATATATTAAATCCTGTTTTGATTTTTCTTCCCCCTTCATGTACTCTAGGATAGTTTCCCAGCACGATTTGGAGGAATTCATTTTGTCAATCAACCATGGTATATCCATGCCCTGTATACCGTGATCCGGCCTTTCCTAAAGGAGAAGACTCGGAAAAGGGTATTTGTTTGTTTCTTTGTTTTTATACCTTTTTCTCCTCCCACATTCAATGAATAATAATGCATAACGTGTATATAATATTGGGTGTGGTAAAATGTACCTCGATATTGCATATAAATTTTCAACATACGAGACATTTAAAAATTCTTAAAGAACATATAAAAGAAATATTTAAAAGCCTGCAAGCCTCCTCGTCTACTTTCCCACAAAATTGGAGGAACATTCAGTACATTCATTATAAAGCCTCGGTTTAAAGTAAAAAAAAAAATTATGCCATATTACTAGATTGTTATTAGTACATTTAATTTCAAGGGAGATCTAGAGAAAATTTATCATTTTATAAGTGGATATATGAATGTTAGTTATTGCACAATATGTATCATATTGATACAGTGAATTTTGTGGTATCTAATATAATTTTGTAGTGATTATCATGGTCAATCACATATTTCAGAAAGAATGTTGATGTTTAAAAATATTAATATTTCTTTAGATTGCAAGTTACTTGAGTTCAGTTTCATTTAACAATGAGGATATTCAAAGTGCATACAAAAACACAATCATTTGTTTCAGCAAATAAGACGATTTATATAAAGCATTTAGCACAGTGCATGGCACATAAGTGCTGGACACATTTATCATTATTATTAATAATATAGAACTTAAAATGTATTTTAATGCACATTATTTCATTTCATCCTCCCAAAATTTCTGAAGTGTAAATTTAGTAAGCATTATCTCCTTTCTCGAGGCTGAGGAAAATAAGTCTTAAGATGGAGCAACTTGCTTAATCAGTTACACAGCTATAAAATCATAGAGCTAGTATATGGATCCAGATATCTCCAGATTTAGAGCTATTTTTACCACCGTGCTGTGACCAATTTTCAAGCGATTACTTCCAAAGTAAAGCATACTTTGCTTCTAAATCTTTATCGAAGGTAATTTCCCATGCTTCCCAATGAATGAGAAGGCACTTCAGGTATTTCTGTGCTGTGTTGTAGAAGCCTCATCGTGAGCATAAAAGCGAAGTTAATTGTTAAGTATGTGTTTGTATTAAACGTTAGTGAACAGAAGGTCTTCTGTATATGAATTTGTTGAAAATGTTTCAGTAGTTTAGGAGGAAGAATTCTGTAAACATTTATAATTTATGTCAGGAATTGTTTCTGCCAGTGAGAGTCAAATTAATTTACATGTTAGGATTCAGAAAAATGTATCGATGTGCTTCACAAATAACCCACTTTCCAACTTTGTTTGGTGAAGAGATGATCAGATGATCCAAAATATTTGCTGGGGCTTTTAATACATGTTATGCTGGTGAATGCTTCCGTAGTATTCACTCCATGCCACATGCTGTTCTGAGCACTTTACATATGTTAACTCACTTACTCCTTACAACAATGACTCTAGGGGAAGTATTGTTATTTTTCTCCCTCTATAGATGGGAAAATGAGGCACAGAAGGTTAAGCAAATTGCTCTAAATCACAGCTAGGAGGTAGTAGAACTGAATATGTGGATTTATTGGAAAGACAGTGCCAGACAGAGGGCACAGCGAAGACAAAGGCCCTTAGGTAGAAACATGCCTGGTATACTTAGTAAAAGCAAGGAGGCTCAGAAAGCTGGAGCAGAATGAGCCACTGAGGAGGGTAGTAGAGGATGGGATAGAAGGGAGTATGGCGTGCCAGATCCCATGGGGCCTTGTATTCCATTTCGAGGGTCTGGGCTTGCAGTCAGAGTGAAATGAGAAATACATTGAAAGACTATGAGCACAGGGGTGACTTGTTCTGAGCACAATGTTGTGCTCTGTTGAAAAAGACTAAAGAGGATCAAGTCTAAAAAATGAGGAAATTCCAGGTTCGGGGTTATTTGATTGAACTGAACAATTTTGACCATGCCTAGAAAAATTCTTTGCTAGCATTATTCCAGATGGAAGTGAGGTATCTGAGCTTTACCATTTTAATTAAAACTGTATGACTTACAAATAGTTATAGATTAAAACACTCATTTTTTACTTAATTTAACATACAAAGCAATTATATTTCTTCACAGGTATTCCAAGTGATTCATTCAGCATCACAACATTACTCAAACACTTTATACATTAGATGTTATAAATCTATGCTCTGAAAAACTGGTAAAAGAAACCTAAGGAATAATTGTGAATCTTTTGTCACAAAAAGGAAACCCATGATCTTTCTTTCTCTATTTTTTTCATTAAACGAAATCTGATTTTGAGTCTCCAACATGCTGGATGGATAGAAATATGAACCCGAGGCAGTATAGGGGTCCCTTCTTCTCAAAATCTCATCAATATCCAGAGTCTTTCATGTGGAACCGAACTTCCCATCCATCACGGCCACTTCTGACATCTTCATTGTTCAAGCTGGTATTAGTTCCTTGAATTAGGTTTTCCTTCTGCTACCAAGTTATCTGTGATAAAGCTAGAACCCAATGGTTAAGCTTCAACTCCTATGCACCCTTCAGGTTTCTAGGGTTGTGGTCTTGCCATTTGCCAAGAGATGACAAAGTATAGCTTTCCCTAATGATGGGTGCAAGTTTCCACCTGTTCCTCAATATGGCAGACTCTGCTATTCCTTGCTAATTCCAAATGGATTTCACTTTCCTCCCTTCCACTGAGGTCACTTACCATAATCTCTTTAATGGCATGGTTTAGGGAAATAAAATAGAAGTATTATTTAGGGCAATTCTTGGAATTGTAAGGTACTCTGAGGCTAGGGAGCTCACAAAGGCAAGACTTCCTGCATGAAATAGTGGAAGAGAAGAAATACAAGGAGAAAAAAAATACCAAAGCTTTAATAAATGATGCCGCTATCCAGAACTAGTTAAAACAAAGAAAAATCTAAGGCAAAATTAAATAGTTGGACCATTGCAGTGCATCCTTTTGCCCATCCCAGAGGTGACTTCACATTTAGGAGTTCTAAAAGGGGTCTTCATATAGTATATATTTTTCAAGAAATCTTGGGTTTGGAGAAATGACAGTATTTTACGAGTTGTCAAAATAGTAAATGCCCAGTAAAACTAAGTAAATTATGTAAGATGCTAGATGGTGAGAAACACTATAAAGAAACATGATGTAGAGAAAGTGGACAGAACTTTCCAGGTTGGGCAGGGTTACGATATTAAAAAGGCTCACCAGGGAAGGTCTTCCTGAAAGGAGACTTTCAAGAAAAGGCTTGCAGGATATGGGAGAATAAGCTATAGGAATATCTAAAGGCAAAAATCCTAAGACAGAATATCCATTGCAAGTGTCCTGGGACAAATGCATGCATGGTGTGCCTCAGCAGGGAGTGAGTAGTGGGCGTGTTCAAAGAAAGGGTTTATGGAGGGCCTTACAGGATTTACTCTTCGAGAAAGGAGAAGCCAATGGGGAATCGTGAGTGGAATAACACGATCTGACCTGGTCATTCTGGCCTCTGTGTTGAGAATAGAGCACAGGTGGCAAGAGTGGTGATGGAGAGAGCAATTAGAAGATTAGTGTACTAATACAGTTTGAAGGATAATGATAGCTTCATTTCGGTTTGTAGAGGTGGAGTTGGTCAGATGTTCAGATTCATGATGTGTTTTGAAGAAAGAACCAAAAAGATTTATTGACAACTTAGAGAGGAATTAAGGATGGGTCGAAGGTGTTAGCCTAAGAAACTAGAAGCATTCATACCACTAAGTGACACTGAAAACAGGGAGGACCTGATCTTGAGGAGAAAGATGTGAGTTCAGTTTTGGACATATTAAGTTTGAGGTGCCCATCGAACTTTTAAGTGGAAATGTTAAGTAGAGGGTAGAAATAGCAATATAAAATTCAAAGGTGAGATCTGGCTTCAATATATAAATGTTTCAGTGCATGGACAATATTTAGGGCCTCTAGACTGAATGAGGTCACCAAGGAGTAAGTACAGTTAGAGAAGAGAACAAATCAAGAATTGCAGCCTGGAGCTCTGTGACATTAAGATGTTGGGGTGATGAGGATAATCAGCAAAAGAGACTGAAAAGAAGCATCTGTCAAAGTAGGAGAAAATCGTGAGACGCTGGGAATGTTTCAATGAGGAGAGTCATTTATATCCAGTGCTGTTGAGAGTTCAAGAAAAATAAAGGCTGAGAATCAGACACTGAATTTAGCAATGAGAAAGAGGCTGACAAGAACTCTCTCCATGCTATAGTGGGAGGCAAAGCCTGTTTGGACCAGATTCAGGAAAAATGGGACTAGAGTATTTGGACAGTGAATATAAACAACTCCTTCGATGAGTTTTGTTATAAAGAGAAGGAGAGAAATAGGATAACTGGGAGTAGAAGTCTGACCAAGAGGGGTTTTGTGTATCTTTTTAAGAGGGGATGGGAGGAGAAGGGTTGGCAGGTTGTCCTCTAATGGGAAAGATCCACCAGACAGAGGAAATTTGATGATGTGAGAGAGACAGGAGAGAACTGCTTGAGCAATATAAGTGAGTAGAGAGGATGGATTCTAGTGCACAGGTGGAGAGGTTGGCCTTTGTGGAGTTTATCTTTCCATTGTACTAGGAGCGGAGGCACAGCATATGGACACAGATGCTGGTGGGTGGGTCTCATCTGGTTGCCCTACTTTTTCAGTGAAAGAGGAAGCAAGGCCAAAGCTGAAAATGATGTTGAGGGAGGAAGTAGCAGAATGTTAGCAAAGAGAGAGGAAGTAGTGTGCTAGGATTACATTTACTTCTCTAAGGATTTATGATGATAACTCACACGTGACTTGAAAGGAGTTTTGTTACATGAAGAAACACATCTAATGTAATAAGGTTGTATAACTAATAAAATAAGAGTTTCAAGGGCTAGAACTTAACTTACCCCCCCCAATTATTTTAATTTCTTCTAAGAAGAACCTAACAGTGTGTGTATGTGTGTGTGTGTGTGGTGAGCATATAACAGGTAGAGGGGCTGTTGTGCTCTGCAAAGAGGAGTGCAAGTGTGTGAAGTTTGCAATTGACCTAGTGAACTTTGGAGCAGACGGCATCTTCTACCTCCATTGGCCCCACATCAAGTATTTCAGGTAGCTGTTTCCTTTGCCTATTTTGGCCAGTGACCCTCTCTTATCTGCTTTGACTGGTCAACATTCTGTTGAAATTACTTGTTGATTGATAATTCCTATCCCTATCATTTTGTTTGATGTTGTAGACTAGTATTTCTTTGTTTTCCCATATATTGACTTTAGTGGACTTTAAAAATACAGAAAGCAAAGACAAATATATTAGCCTGTTATCATGAACCTTTGGTATGAGCTACTTTTAAACTATACGTGACTATTTCTAAGATAATTGTAAACTATAATCCTTAAACAAATATTCTATAAATTATTTGAGATAACAACAATGCTTTTTCAGAGAACACCAGTCTACAGTTTTGAGATTGAAATGAAAGAAAGGAGGTAGCAATTTATGGAGGAACAAATCTTGCATATGTAGCTTGAATAATTTTCCAGTTTTAAAAAAAAGCTTGATGTAGACAGCACTACCAATAATTAATGTATACATACATCTTTACTTTTTCACTCCATCATTTCATTTTTATTTGAACAATAAACATGGAAACCACTGGAAGAGAAGATGCTGGCAACATTATAGAACTTAAGTCCTTTGGGATGCGAACTTTCACTCAACCTTTCATTATGATGATGATAATCTACTTTTATTTACATGACACCCTTTGCATTACTAATCAGCAATTTAGTGGTTACAGTATTCTTATTTTTATTGATGATAAAGAGAAAGCCAAAGTGGTAACAGCTTTTGGGCTTAATAACTTGGATGGGCTCTATAGTTGATGAGTCCCTTATGAGAATGATCTATTTTAACAGCATTCGTTATGCACACCATTAGCTTTGCACAACTGACATCAGGATGATGCACAGATCAATATGCACATTGGATTCTGCTCATGACCTCAAACTATAAATTTTGGGTTCCAGTTCTTTAACCCAACCACCCTCTGACTTTCTAAAAACTGCTTAAATTTCCCATGCCTCAGGATTTTTATATGAATTATTAGGATAACAATACTAGCCCTGTCTGCTTTACAGAGTAGAGGAAGGACTTAAATATTTTAACAGACATGGAAAACTCTTATTTTCACTTTTCCTAGCCTCCCTCCCTGCTCCTAGCATTTGGATTGTATTTATTCTCCTGTGTGTGTTTTCCCTCACCCTTCTTCTTGCATTTGTAGATATTTTTACATGGTAACAACCTAAACAGTCTACACCAACTAATTCATCCTGAGATCCTGCCTTCTGAGTTTGGAGGAATGCTGCCCCCTTATGACATGGGAACGTGGGCAAGAACACTGCTAGATCACGAGTATGATGATGACAGTGAATACAATGTGGACTCCTACAGTATGCCTGTGAAAGAGGTGGAAAAGGAACTCTCCCCCAAGTCCATGAAGAGGTATGCTGGAGGTGGCTGGGAAGTGGGCTGGAGTCCGTGTGGAGGTGCCGTAAGTTAATGCCAGGTTTTATACTTTTGGGGAATATATATTGGTGGGATTTTAAATCCTTCTATGCCTCCATGATTAGATGTCTAAGAAAGTTAAGTCAAAGATAAAGTCATTCAAGGTAATGTCAACACAGTTTTGTTGCATATTCACAATCTAACAAGGCTCTTAGGAGTCACTAAATCAAGTGGTCTTTCAAACTGGACCCTCAGAGTTCTGGGGAGAGTTCCAAGGAAGTGGAGTGGAGACAGTGCCCATGTTCACAATGAGAACAACTCTCTATCTGAGCAATGTAATGGACTTTTGTATAAGATTTCATTTGAAGAAAGGGGTTCATGGCAAACACACACACATGCACACACACTTCAAACAGTACATTTAAAAATTTAATTCTCTTTTAAATATCTCTGCCATGTTTCTGGTTTAAAGGTCCAGCCATTCCTGGGGCAAAGCATTCTATTTTCCTACAGCTTTAATCTTTATGAAGTTCATTCTTGATTGAGAGTCTGACTCCTTGCATTGACTCCCATGGTACTTTTATGCCTGTTTTCTTTTAATCAATGAAGATTTATTGAATATACATTATGTAATGGGCACTTCCTTAGGTGTTTTGGATTCACTGTGGATATATGCACATCCAGCCACAGCTTAGTGGTGATGGAGGATGGGGGAGTTGCTGAACATGCCAAATGCATAACTTCCTCTGAGTCTGCATTCTGTAGCAAACCAGAAGTATTGAATTCTCAGGCTCCACCAGGCCATAGCATCCCAGAGTCTACTTGGATAATAGAAACAAATATTATTTCTTGGTTCATTTCCCATTACAGATATATAAGAACCATAGCCCCTGCAGGTCTCTCTTCACCTAGCTCAAGGTGGTCCAAGGCATCTCACCTGTCATCCCTCACACTGTCTTGTATTTTTCCCCGATGAAAACCTTAAGGTTCTTTGGTCATGGTTCTGCTCAAGCAGGGGCATCCCTGTTCTCCGAGGCTGGACTTTTTTTGCTTCTGCTGCTGTTGTTGCTATTCTCGTGGATGTGTGTAATACCTCCCTCTCCCCAGGTCGCTCCACAATGCCTTGGAGAGAATAGAAAGGCTGGAAACATCTCCAGTCTTAATTTCTTCACCAACCAGCAAGCTTATGTGTAAAGCCAAGTCTGGGCTTCTCAACTCCCTTCTCTTAAAACAGGGCTTCTTAATGTGAGTTCTATGCTCTCCCATCAAGTCAGTCTGTGGATGGGCTCTCAGAGGCATCTGTTAACTGCTAAATGTTATATCCAAAATTGTATGTGTGTATGGGTGTGTGTGTGTCTGTGTATATGTAGTTTGTGCATTTTTCTAGAGACAAGGCATATATTTCATCAAATTATAAAAAAAATTCTACAGGGAAAATATTTAAAAGCCAATTATGTAAGAATAACTTCTTTCTAATAAAAATAAGCATCTAATTATTGTTATAATCTGCCATTAACTGTGTACTTATCCTGAGTCAGGCCCTTTCCAGGTGTCTTTATTTGTCTTCCCAGCAACCCTGTGGAACAGATGTTGTATCCTCAAAGTCACATAGTCTATATGTAGTGGACCAGGGTTCCATTCCAAGAGGTTATTGAGTCTTTCATGTTTTTAACATAAGCTTTCCTTGTCTACCCTTCTGTGACAGCTCTTACTGGGGAACCGAGCTATAGAAGGATTTGGAAACTGCTGTCATAGGTGTCCCCTGGTCTTTTCCTTTGCCAGCTAACAGTGCTCATTTCCTCCAACCACTTCTTCTGTGACATGTTCACTAACCTGGTCCACTCCTCTGAGCAAATACCTCTCCATATGCTCCACAACCCAGATATACCCCATCACCTGCAGTCTGCATGCCTGCATCCCCCCTAAACTTCCTACCTGGTGTCTTTGCCTGTACCCTTATATCCTGCTCCCCTGGCCCCTGTTTATTATCCATATGGCAGTCTAAAAGATCTTTTAAAATGTAAGTCAAATCATTTCACATCTCTGCTTTAATTTTTTTAATGGCTGCAGATTATGCAATGGATAAAATCAATTCTGTAACATGGCTTACAAAGTGCTATTGTGATCTGATCGTGCCCCTTTTCATCCCTCTAAGTGTTTCCCACCTGCTCTCTCCTCCATATCTTTCAGACATAATATCCTTCCTTCCAGTTGTCACCACTGCATAGAATGTTCTTTTCTTGCATCTCCCAATCCAAGGTCATCTCCTTAAGATAGTGGTTAGGTCTTTATCAACCACTTGGTCTTTTTAAAAATTTTTTTAAACGTTTATTTATTTTTAAGAGACAGAGAGAGACAGAGCATGAGTGGGGGAGGGGCAGAAAGAGAGGGAGACACAGAATCTGAAGCAAGCTCCAGGCTCTGCACTGTCAGCACAGAGCTCGATGTGGGGCTGGAACTCATGAACCATAAGATCATGACCTGAGCCAAAGTCAGACGCTTAGCTGACTGAACCACTCAGGCACCCCTCCGCCACTTGGTCTTAATCAACTCTACATCCTCCTCATTCTGGTAACTCCCTATCAGTCACTTCCTTTATTTTTTTGTCTGTCAAATCACTGACTTTATTTAATTATATGTCCCCTCCCCAAATTTAAGCTTCATGAAGACTTCCATGGCTTTGTCTATCCTGTTCTCTGAATTGCCAGTGCCTGGAGTAGGCCCTGGCACAAGGAGAGGGTATTCACTGGGTACCGGTGGAGTGAATGAAGGAGTGCTCTGTTGTCAGTGGCCCCTTTAGGTGCCACGTCCAGAATTGAATAGGGACATCTGATGCTATCACTACTTGCATTTAGGTTCCAGAGCCCTGGCTTTGCCCTCATTAGCTTCCTTTGATTTCTGTCGTTGCTGTGGTTCAGGCAGCCAAAGCACGTTGCTGACTCATATTGAGTTCCTAACACTAGACGGCTCTTCACTTGTACATCCGTATCCTCATAATTCTCTCTTTCTGTGTTAAGCTTTTTCCTCCAAGCAGATAATTTTAATTGATTAACACCATCTTGTTATATCTGGCTCAGTCTGTCCACCTTTTGAAGTCTTTTTGGACCTTGATTTTCTTCTCTAATTAATTAGGCCATTCTGTCCTCTGCAGACTTAGCTCACAACATGTCGACCTTCCCAACCCTGAGTTTCTTGCTTCTGACGTGGTTTGATTAGAATTTCAGACATCCTTTGTTTGGCGTAGGTTTTGTATCATATGAAATTCTTAGGGTGCTATCTGAAAACTTGTGAAGAATGAGCCAAAGAATGTTATTTCACTTGAGTTTCATCTTCTTTAAGTCAGAGAATGGCAGTTCCCCATCAGAGATGGGAGAAAATTGTCTCCTTTCCTCCATTTTCCCCAGTTTTATATTATCATTGAGAGGGGAAAAAAAGCATTCCTTTGCCAAAGACTTGTAGATAATTCCTCTATTCCTCTCTCGTTGGTGAGGAGATCCAGATAAAAGGAAGGTAAGTAACACATGTCACATAGCCACAAAGTAGCACTGCTAATATTGGAAAACCCACAATCCGACTCCATTAGTCATTTCCTTAACTGCTACCATTTGCAACCTGCCAAAGTTTGTTCCGGGGTTTATGCATGCATTATTGAGTCTGATCTTCACTACATCTGTATGATGTAGGTGCTATTTTCTCCATCTTACAGTTAAAAGAACAAAATCTAGGAAGTTTAAATAGCATCCTCACGGTCACAGAGCTGGCAAATAGCAGAACTGGAATTGGAATCCACTTCTGTCCAAAATCTGTCCTCTTAAACACAAAGGTATAGCACAACATCGTGGGTGCATAATAAATGAATAAATGATAACCGAATCATTAGATTTAAATTATTGGGTTTCATGAAAAAAATAGAAGTTATTCATTACAAAGGCGGTAGAGGCTGTGTGGAGAAGGTTCCCATATACTATGAGTTAATCATAAACAGTTCCTTCTATTGCAACTGAAACAAGCACACTCACTAACAGTTAGGATCCTGCACAAATAGCCCTGTTGTGAGGCGCCTGGGTGGCTCAGGAGGTTAAGTATCTAGCTTCGGTTCAGGTCATGATCTCATCGTTTGTGAGTTCCAGCCCCACACCTGGGTGTCTGCTCTCAGTGCAGAGCCCACTTTGGATCCTATGTCCCCCTCTTTCTCTGCCCCTCCCCTGTTCACGCTCTCTCTCTCTCTCTCTGTACATAATAAATAAACTAAAATATAAAAAAATTAGCCCTGTTGTTATATATAAGACAGCAAAAAAAAATAATCTGGACTAAAATAATGGTACATTTGGCACAATTAAATACCAAAAAATCTTACTCAGAAATCATTTCTGCCTGACTTGTTTTATTGAGGAATTGTTCTACATATGGAGCCAGCATTCATCATCCAACAATTCTGATTCTGGTAGTTCATGATAAAATCAAACTAGGAATATAATCCCAGTTTGAATAGTGTGCTGTAATTTAAAATATTTTCTTAAAATCACTATATCCTCTAATCATGTTTTTAAAATAGTCAAGGAACATAAGGATTTAAAAGATTGTGTGTGTATTGTGCGTGCACTTGTGTGTGCATGATATATGTTTTAATAGAACCTTTTGGCAAATGCTTAAATTGTGTACTTTGTGCTGTCTGAAGAGAGTTGGCATGTACTTATTCAATATTATTAGGTTATGCATCAACATTTATAGAATAAACTAACATTGTAAGAATTTTAAAGTGGATTTTCTATTAAATTTCCTTTTTTATAGGATAAATGGTTTTATCTTTATTACTTGTGGTTTTAAATGCTTAAGACCAAGCTTCTTTCAGTATGGAAACTATTTATTAGGTAGAATTTAAGATATTGAAATCCAGTTGCCAACACACTGTGATATACACTGCGTTCACTGTAAGGAGAGAAACTGATCAAGTCCCTGCTATGGCATTTAGAGCTCAGTGGGTACCAGTAGTAAAGTTAATACTTTAGCACAGGACATCAAATGAAATTTTTTTGAGTTTAACATGGATTTTTCTTGGGAAACCATTAGTTTTAGTTGAGTCTAAGTAAAACAGTGTTAAAGGTCTAATTCCTAAGTGTTTTGTACCATTGTCCTCTGTGTTAAAATGTATTTTATTCATCAAATAAATTATTTTTCCTAAGATACAGGGCACCTGGGTGGCTCAGTCGGTTAAGTGTCCGACTTTGGCGCAGGTCATGATCTCTTGGTTCATGAGTTTGAGCCCCTCATCAGGCTTTGTGCTGACAACTCAGAGCCTGAAATCTGCTTCAGATTCTGTGTGTATGTGTCTCTCTTCCCCTTCCCCACTCATGCTCTGTCTCTCTTTCTCTCAAAAATAATAAACATTAAAAAATTATTTTTTCAAAGATAAATTATTATTGCACTTGAAAATGATACAAAATCTCTGTTATTCCTCCTTTTCTTCCTTCTTCTCCTCTTCCTCCTCCTACTTTTTTCCCCTTCTTCCTGTCCCTGTCCCTCTTTCCCCTCCCCTGTCTCTCTGTCTAACTTTCACTCATCTCCTCATTCAACGTTAGCTGGTCTCCTTTCTGTTGTACACATGTATAACCTATTATTGAGATAAGATAGTAAAAATGATTTAGGAAATAAAACATTCCTATTTTAATGTCCTCCCCTTTCTTTTCACTCCCTCTTTAGAAATGAATTTAAGTTTATTTAAATAAATGAGTCAAATAATCAGTTAATCCTATAATTATTTTTGCTTTGATAATTAGTTCCATTGCTGTTCTTTTTCATTAGCATGTGCAGTTGTATTTTAGCTTATAGTCTTTCTGTTTGAGAGTTAATGAGGTCTGCTAAGAGGCATATTGCCACAGCAATAGCCAATTGGCTGGAATGCAGCAGCAGGGGGAGAATTCATTACCGAGGAGAATTTTGAAAGGGCAGCTGCTTCTTTAATGCCATAGCTATTAAGAATTCAGTTTCCTGCCATAACAGTAGTATGTTTCATTGACTTTCCTCCTTCCCAGTTTCAAGTTGTTTCCTAATGATGAATTGAGATATAGTCCCCACCTCCCATCAAAGGCATGTGTAAGGAGTTCAGATTACTTGCTCTTCTAATCATAAAGTGCTGCTGCCTCAACAAGAGGGATTTTTACTTTTTTAAGGTCTTAAATTGTTTCACAAAACTTTCCAGGGTAAGACTGATTTTCTTCAGATGATCTAGTGGGAAATTTAACAAAAGCTTGCATTCAAATTTTGATTTGTTTTTCCTAATGTGAGCATTCAAAATAAAAAATGACAGGGATGCCTGGGTGAAGTGATGGACTCTTGACTTAGGCTCATGTTCTTATCTCATGATTGGTGAAGTCTAGCCCCTCTTGGGGCTTCATGCTGGCAGCGCAGAGCCTGTCAGAGGGATTCTCTCCCTCTGCCTCTCCACTGCTCTCACTTTCTCTTTCAAAATAAATAAATAAACCTTAAAAAAAGATGGTTAAAAACGCACATTCATGTTGAATTGGTTTCATAGAGCTCTTTAAAACAGGAACCAAGGCTTCTATCATTGCTATTTCACTTCATAACAATAGTTTCACTGTAATAATTTTCCACTTGGAGATGTGCTATCATCATCCATCGGTCCTACACTATAAATTCTCACTCTCAAAGAAAAGACTCTTGATCGATTGGGAAGAAGAGGACTTAAGCCTATTACGGTACGTTTAGAATCCTTTGCTGCTCATTATTTTATTTAGAGCTCAGAGGGGATTGTTTTCTCCCTCTGATGCAAAACCCACGGTAAGCATGTCCCTCTGTAACCATACAGCATTCTCAGTTCAGAAATGAGAGAGAAATAATAACAGAGAGAGAAATAATAACAGAGAAAAGACAGAGAAGGGAACATGATTATTTGGTAATAACTCACTGATATTGGCTTTATCGTTTCCAGATCCCAGTCGGTAGTGGATCCTACAGTACTCAAACGCATGGATAAAAATGAAGAAGAAAACATGCAACCTTTGCTCTCTCTGGACTGATAACTTCTCTGCACTCTCCATGGATTAGAAATGGAAGGTACTTGTTTTCAGCAACAGGGACAGCACTGTGGAAGAATGACCAACTGGAAACTTATTTATTCATGTTAATGTAGCATAATATTTAATAAGACATTGGGCTTTCCCATTCGCCTGAACCATGGGTGCCCTGGTCTGGAGTTAAAGAAAAAAGTCAATAATTTATTCTGTAAGTGCCAAGTTCTTTGTAAATATGATGTAATCTTCACGTCAAATTTGTAAGCTTTGGTAGTAACTTTAATTGGAAAAGATTGGCTCATGAGTCCTTGCCAGTGATATGAATTATAACAAAAAATAGAAAAGACACATACACAATGGAAGCTAATTAAATGTAGCCCTGTTTCCTATGAAGCCATATTTCAGCTATCATAGTGATCGTTTCATTGTTTTTCTCTGAAATTGTCATATTCCAGTGTACTTTTAATGGACACAGGTAACTAGATGATTCTAGGAAATTAGTATGATAAATGTATTTCCTGTCTAGTGATTTTCATTTCACAGAAAATGTGTCCTAGTAACTATCACTGGCCTTGAATTTTGGAGACAAGGAATGGCAGAGGAGCTGGTAAACTAAACACTTGAACTCTTCTATGTTGTTTAATTCCTGGAGTCTTGTGGAAAGAAATGTTCCCCATATTAAGATGTCCAATTCTGAAAGAGAGTGGATTTTTTTCAAACTGCTGTCTTCACAATGTGTCTTTTATTTAAGACCTCATTGTATCCCTGTCTAATGTACTTTAAAAACATTTCTTCCCTCCCCCCAAAAGTCTTTGACCAAGAGAAAGAGAACTCCTATGTGAATAGTGTTTTGACAGCTCATTTTGGACATAAAAGTTGCCATGTACAGACAAGGGGCTAATTACTAATCTTGTGCACTGGTTGGAAATATATATACGTATATATTCACATGCACATATATATTTTTATTGAGCTCTAATAAATTCTTGATGTGACAGGCTTATAAAATAAATCATACATATTCAATGATCTTAGAGATGTTATAAATGATTACGTGAGATGCTAACTCTGGAAAACTACTTCTGCTAAAGTTAATGAAAGCGGTTTAGTGAAATAGACTTTCAGTGAACCTGTTTAAGGGAATTCCAATTTAATTTGTAATGCAATCTTGAATCTGTCCCATTTTAGTGAAAAATATTTTTCCTTCAAAAAACAAAGGTCTCAACATAACATAGGTATCAGGTGACCAAGAATAATGCAATTTTTCTCAAAAATTCAAGTTAATTATCTTAATGACCCTATAAGTCTGGATTTTCTTTTCAGAAAAGATTGAAGGAATATATTGCATCCATAAGACATAATGAAAGCATCTGAGGGCATCTCAGATAGCATATTATAATTCAAATCTACATGTGGAATCCTTATGTTATTTAGTTTTTATTTCATATAAATTGTACAGTTATGGCACATTTAAAAAATCTTACTTTAAATTTCAAATTCCAGTGCGAAAAAGCAAGATTTTTACCACCTCTTCAGAGTGACAATTTTTGAGATCGAAAATCTACCCCTAAAATATTCTTTTGAAAGAAAAATATCTCAAGGAGCTCTTGGAAACCATCAGAAATACAGGCATGGAGCAGCCTTTATGTATTTTTAGCCAAAAGCTTCAAAAACTCCAGTTACAATTCTATAGCCAAAAATCTTAAAATCAAGATCAGCACACCAATCTGCAGTATCACTGATGGTCTATCTAACATTTGTAAAAACACATAAATATACATAAATAATAGGATTGAAATACACCTTAGAATGCCAACCTCAATCAAGTGCAGAAGAATAACTGTCAGGTATTCTGCTGTGCCCATAAATATTATAGAGATTGAAATGGCCTGGGGAGAAAAAGCCACAGTAACTCTTCTCTTTGTAAGAACCCTACTCATGAGATTCTTACACTTTTGCCTACGTGATGTACATTTTATAGTCTTGGACTTTGTATACTTCAGAAGCAAGTGTTAGGCAATATGATGCATTAGGATAAACTAGAAACAAAATACAGAAGGATGGTCAACTTTTCAGTTTCACGTTTCTCTCTTGAAATACACTATTTATTGCCAATTTTTAGAATTGTACCAGCTTCAGATGTCAACCTGTATAGCCAGCTTCTTTCCCCTATCATAAGGCTAGTGTCATATAAAAAAGTAATGAGGAAGGCATATTTTATGTATATACCCATCTAAGTATGATTCTCACTGTCTCCCTTACCCAACATTTGGAAACTTCATTTCCCATTTTGCTGTGCGTCTGTTCTTCTTCAAATGAGCAATTGAGAGTTGGCTGCATTGTGTAAAATATTTTTAAATGAATGAACAAATTACAACAATGATGCCTTTTCAAATTGCTTTATCTAGTTCAATCTGTTAGTAAACTCGTTTTCCAGGAATGTTTTTGGAGCTGCTTGGTCAAGGGACATTTGGTCAACTTTATAAATTTTCCCTTCAGCACCAGCTAGCTGGCACCATTTAGGGATGTTTTTCCCCAATGTGATTTTCTGTGTTATGTCTATTGTCACATAACTTCGCAAATAAGCACCCCTATATTCTTTCAATTTAATTGTGATAGTTCTCTCTCTCTCTCTCTCTCTCTCTCTCTCTCTCACACACATACACACACACACACACACACACACACACACACACACACAGCTCTTTGCCCTCACGGATTTGCCTATTTTGAGATCTATGCTTTACTTTTGTAGCCATCTTGTTAATGAAAATAGGTAGACATCAAAGAATTATCACATTTGATTTGGAATAGGCCAGTAGTTCACACTTCTCTCGCCCTGCCTGTTCCACCAGCTAGTTTTTAAATCCTTTCTTCCTTCCATTGTTTCAGGGGCGGCTGCTTCCAAAGCTGGTTTAAATATGAATAACTTTCCTTTTACTGTCAGTGATATTTGCACACATTTTTGCCTGATATTTTTAAAGGAAGAGATTATCGTGAATATACACTCTAAGAAATATGAAGAAGTGCCTCTTTAAAAATGAGATAAAGCAGTGATACTAGAATATGGATTCTATTTATATTCTCTTTGGAAAAGTAAATACATGCATCTATGTCATAAGGGTGAAATATAAATATCATTTGAAGAAGGATATTGAGGCCTTGCTTTGAACATTCCCATAGAGTATTAAGTCTTTATTGTGTAAGTTCAATACTGTAACTTGAACACGTTATTGACAAGTCTGGCATTATGCTAAAACAATATACAAGTATTTGTTCAAGGAAGTTTTCGAAGTGGGCATGCATGATTTCTTTTATTTCAATAATAGTTTGCATAGTGTAGGCAGACATTCCTTAAGTCTTTTCACAGAAAATGCTTATTTACTTTACCGTACTGAAAATTCATACATTCATAAGCAGGGAAGCCGAGCAGCTAGGTTCTCTCTAATATTGTTAAGTAGGTCACATTGTTAAATTAAACATTTGGAGTTCCTGTACTATTCCCAAGGGAGCAGAAGTCCCTCTAATACATCAAGAAAATGGAGCATTGTTTTAGACCTCGGGGAACATGTTTATCACTCACAAAAAGAAACCCTTGGAGCCATGGCAGTGTATCTTCAGAAACAGATTTCCTTTCCTTCTGCAAACAACCTAAAGGTTTATGGATATGTCTATGGCCCTTTAGAGAAATTATATAAAGAAAACCTGCTGAGAGGCTATGTATTCTTCTCTTGTTTTATCTAAGTGTCTAACTGGTCTGGTTAGTTAATATTTTTTTTGATTCTTATTTTGTGTGTCTTTATTAATTTTTACTTGAAAAGCTGTCATCAGCCATCAGGACATTTTAGAGGGATTTTCAACCCACAAAGTAAAAGGAGCAAAGCTCTGGCATGATATTTGAACTTTCATATATAGTATTTACAATTTTTACATCAATAAGCTCATAGGCATATATTCCATTTTAAGTATGCTATATAGATATATACCCTAAAAATAGTGGTCCATTTTAAATTTATGACACCATTATAAGACGTAAGAATCAGCAAGTTATATAAAATATATTGGCACAATGGTAGAAGATTGGCTAAATATCCAGGATGTGTAAGCATCTTCAGTTGTAAAAAGGATTTGTGTTTTTTTTTTTTTGTATGTGTTCATTTTAGTTGAAAGAAAACTGATTTCAATATCCAATTGGAAATTTTTAGCACTATTTGCTAGTTGAAAGGTGGCAACTAAGTAAGACTATAAAAGGAGACTTGACTTTGAAACATTATTGTATCTAAATCTTAGTGGCTTACAATATAATTTTTCACAAGTTCAAGTTTTTATTTTGTAAACATCTATAGGTTAACTCCACATATGGAGATACTATTATTGGAGTCTATTCTGTGATAAGTGTGGGAATTTATTCCTTACTATTGTGGGAAAACATATAAAATAGCAATTCTGTGGATTGAAAGAGCCAAATTTCACTGTTTCTCAAAGGTGGAGGGTGCAAATGATACTTTTGAAATTAAGAAAAAAAATCCCAAATATGCATAGATTTAAATACAATGAATGCACTTTTATAGTAGATAGTGGATATGTTACAATTCAGAAGGTGCTGGTCAGTATTTGGCTTAGTTTCAAGTTTCAATGCAAATATTTGTGTCTTTAATGATATCGATTCATTTATTCTGTCAAAATTATTTTTGTGGTGAATGAAAGGGACCTCAATGAATATTGAAATAAACGTTAATAGAACTTTTAAGAGTGAATCAATCCCCAACTATTTTGAAAACTTGCAATGGACTATAAATGGTTTACATATGATAGAGATTCAAGCATTGTCTTATTTCTAATCTAGTTTTCAGCTTTCAGACTTGTTTAGAGGACAAATAAAATTCCAAAACACAAACGTTTTGTTTTCAGAACTGTCCAGAAAGAAAACAAAATAAGATGTCTAAGAGATAGTTTATACAAGTCCTTCAAAAGAATACAAGCACACTGTTTACTATTTGGCTTAAATACCTATGACCTTTTGAGGGAGCAATTTATTCCAATACAATATTTTAAATGGTATAATATAATTTTTGAATAAATATACATTTCTGCTTTAAAAAACATTTTGCATATGGTGAATGTTAAATTTGGTGGTATTAGATCTGTTGCACCTGTGAAATGTGAATTTCTAAAATGTCATCTAAAAATGGACAATACCTTTATTTTTAGAGATATTTTAGTTAGCTATTTAGGTTGGAATATCTGAGATTTTCTGACATTTATATGTTTGGAGCTTAAAGGGGAAAACATATAATTCATTTAATCATAATGTCATTTTTAGTATTCTATAAGTTTTAGACAGGATTTCAAAAGATAGTTTGAATGAAGAAGTGAATTAACTTTTAAGTTGCAGATAGCAATGGGAATGGTCAATAAATAGCTGATATTTTCACTTTTGATGTAAAGTTATGGGATTAGACATAATTCAAAATTATAAAGAAGCATTGATTTAAATAAATTCTATTAAACATAACTATTTCAAACTATTAAATAAAATTATTCAGCCTGACTTGGAAAAAAATGCTTGATAAATACACATTTGTATCTTCTGTGAGCTTCCCTCATTTAACTTAACTATAGATGAAAAGTCATCTAATGAGGGAAAGGAGATGTTTACCTAGAACCCTCTGTAATAGACTTATGACTTTCTCTGGCTCAAATGCAGATACTTCCCTGTATACAGATTTTGAGGTTATCAAGAATCATTATTGCCGCCTCTTTGTAAAGCTATGTCAGGAGGGGGCCACATTTCTAGCGGTAACTGAAGACACATCACAGGTGGGAATGAAGTCAGGACAACCAAAGAATGCAAGAAAAACCAGAGATATGGAATTCATTCCGCACTAAAAAGTACATTAAAGTGTATTAAAGTGTACATACAGAAAACGTTTTCAAAATGTCAAAGGGTTTCTGATATCAAGACTTAAATACTTGGCCAATAAAAAAGAGTCCGTGGGGACATGATGGTCAAGGCTCTGATGTGTAGTCTGTCTTTACACAGGAACAACATCAAAAACCCTTGTCTCTGAGTATCACTTCTCTCTAAAAATAAAAATGAGTATGCTCTCTTCTGCTTCTTTTTTTTCTAACTGGAATCATAAAAGTATCAGACAGAAACTATAAACACTTTGCTACCTTTTAAGAAAAAATGTGACATACACATAAAAACATAATTCACTCAGTTGCATAGGATTGAATATTTGCCTACTGATTTATAAATTCTTACATAAGTGTTTTTCAAAAATACATAAGATTTTCATGCTAGAAAATTATGAAAAGTTTTTTGGATCTGCCATCCCCAGAGAAGACCAGTAATATTCTTTCCTTGAATTCATGTATCTAAACATTTTTATTTGAATGTCTAATGAGCATCTCACATTTAACATTTAAACTTCTCTTCTCTCACCCTGAGCCTGCTTCCCCTTTAGCCTTCCCATCTCCCCAAGTGTCAACTCAGCCTTCTGGGTTCCAGGACTCAAAACTTTCCAATCATCCCTTCTTCCCTGTCTGTGTCTCAAAATCACGTCCAATCAGCTTGCTAATACTGCGGATTCTCCTTCAAAATGTGATATTCATGCTGACCACTTCCCTAGCAAGGACATCACTACCCTGTTTCAAGACTTCAACATTTTCTAACTGGAGTATTTTAATAATCTGAAAACTCTTTGCTTCTGCCCTTGGCTCCTAGACTGGAGTTATAACACATTAACAAGAGCAAGCTCAGATCATTTCACTCTTCTCAAAACCTGCAAGAATAAAAACCAATGTGCTTATAATGGAGAATGAGAAGGGTTGATAGGAACTTCTTAAGCAGAATAGTGGATTTTCTGATTGAGTTGGGCCTTTTCGCCTGTATAATGCAAAATTGATTGTTAAACACTTTAATTTCTTGCTTCTAAAGTTCTGCACAATATACCCTCTCACCCCTGATGTTGGCTTTTCTAGAGATTTCTTAAGAATATTTCTCCTACTCTTTATTCTCTAGCCAAATTGTCATCCTTGCTGTGCCAAGAGTTTGCTATGTATTCCTCCAGCTCAGAACCTTTGAACTTCTATTCTTTCTGCCTCTCCTCCAAGTCCCCAAAATCCATGCGGTTTATTCCCTCATTTCCTTCTTCTTTGCCCAAGAGTGACCTTCTTGAAGAGAACTCTTTAAATTTCCCTATTTAAGATTATATGGCCCTATGATTCTTCATACTTTCTTTTTCTGCTCTATTGTTTCCCCATAGCTTTTATCACCATCTAAGCTTATTTATTTTGTTTATTTTGCTTTTTTTCTAATAGAATATGAACTCCACACAAGCAAGGGTTTTTGTCTTTCTTGTCATTACTGGTGCCTTGAATAGTGCCTGGAATTTATAGCAAATCCAAAAAGACTGCATGGAGACCTTAATTTGTTTCAGCATGTTATATTATGCTTTTAAAAGAGAGGTTTTTTTCTTCTTTTTTTCAAGTTTAATTATTTTTGAGAGAGAGAGAGAATTCCAGGCAGGTTCCATGCCCAATTTGGGGCTCGAACTCATGAACCATGAGATCATGGCCTGAGCTGAAATCAAGAGTTGGACGCTTAACCAACTGAGCCATCCAGGCACCACAGAGAAAGTTTTTCTTTTTCTTAATAAGACACCTCTTTCTGCTATTCATCTTCAAATGGGGAACTTTTCCCTCTCTGCTGCTGAGGGAAACATGAACCAATAATTATATCCCCCTCTCCCTCAAATCTGGTCTCTACTCCAGAACTTAAGTTTTACATGAGTGTTTGAGCTTTGTCTTTGGAAGTTACTCTAAGATCATTTGATTCTTTATCTATAATATGGATGGCTTACACTCACTTTTGGAAAGACTACAAGGTAGCTCAGATGAAAAGTCATTTTGAGGTCAAATCCCAGTATACTATCCTAGTTAGTTCCGATTTAAAATTTGCAAGAAGTTAAAAGATCATAACTCTTCCAATATTGGAAACTAGATTAAGGGAAAATGCCAAGATAGTTACTTTAACTGGAAAGGAGAAAGAAGAGAAGAGAAGGGGGGAAAGAAATTATGATCACTCCTTCTCTGAAACAATTACAACATAAATGAAGGTTTTTTGGTGTTTCTATAATCTTTCCATGATCTTAGAAATAGGTAGTATAACCATTCAGTCTGGGGACACTTTAACAGAATTCATATCAATTGGGTTTTATAGTTGATATCTTTGTATATTTTTTTATTTTGGAGATTTATACTTCTGACACCACCTGCAGGAATTGCTCACGTTCATATTTTCTAACTGGCTTTCTCCCTTCTCCTCTGTACAATTGCAACTATCACTTTCTGATAATCACATTTGTTATCCCTAACCATTCACATACTTTGTTTCCCTACAATTTGAACTGACTTCAGCATAATTTTAGTAACCAAATATCTTAGATACTGGTTCTTGGTGTGATGGGTTGCTGATTTTTGTCCTTTGCATTTTATCTTCTCAATTCTTCCAAACCTATGTTATTCCCTTACTCCACTGCACTGTGTGCCTTTCTTTACATTGTAATAATTCAAGCCTCCAGTTTTACAATCTCCTATCAGGTTTTCTATTAACAAGACACTGACAAGAAGTGTGGTGTTGAATGTGAAATTGAAGAAGGAACTATTACACGAAGAGTAAGAATAGATGTTTGAAAATGTTTTCAGAAGACAATCAGTCTTTCAGTGGCTTCATAATAGGTATTATGTAGTGTATTGGTAATCAACGTAGATCATATTTCTTGCCAATTACACAGATATATGACGGGGTTAATGCGGACTGTGGAAAATCATCTATAGAGAAGAGACTAAATGGCCTGTGCTTGGGAAAAGGCAGAATTCTCTTGTGTTTCTTACATTTTGATCTTTAACCATCTGGACAGTGGGAGGCATTTGCCTCTGTGACATCCTTTTTTGCCAATTTTCAAGAATGTGTTTAGCATCACATCAGAAATAAAGGGTTCAAGTATACACAGTGCATGGAAGATGCTGTAGTTCATATCATCTTATACTGAATTTTGTTGTTTTTTTAATGTGTCCTTTTAATGATGGAATCGTAGGAATATATTCATTGGCAAATGTATTAATTTTATCCATTTTAAAAGGATTTAGAAATTTTACAGTTCTTCTATTACATTCTTAAAACCATACTATTAATGTTTCACTCCGTGTCAAGGTTATTTCATGTCTCTTTTGATCTCTGAGGATGAATGAAGTTCTTCTGTTAAATAAAGTGCCACTAAATGAAATTTCAGATTCAGTAATGTGAATGTGTATATATTTCTTTCAACCTTTTTATCATAAACTAAGTTCCTGTAAATTTAGAAAACCTA
The DNA here is from genome assembly GCA_030068075.1 of Paguma larvata. Classification (NCBI taxonomy): domain Eukaryota; kingdom Metazoa; phylum Chordata; class Mammalia; order Carnivora; family Viverridae; genus Paguma; species Paguma larvata. The sequence continues at coordinate 108,325,404 of CM057829.1, forward strand.
TCATATTAAATAGCTGTGAATAAATTGGTCATTAAAATATGGAGACATGATATTGGTGTTAGTATTGGGGACTATATAATGCTTTCAAATGGACTTTAAACACATGTGGGCATATTTTAATGTTATTTTGAATTTATTGTTGATTCGATCCAATATATTTGATAAAATTTGATATACACTTCAAATCACTATAAAGTCACTTCTTGATTTCTAGAATGACAGAATGGAGATACAAGCCAGTGTCACTTATAGAATCTAGCCCTTGAAGCAGTGGAGTGGATTGAATGATGATTTCGGTTTATTTCATTTTAATATTAACAAAAATTTATTGAGTGTTTGCTCTATCCCAGACACTGTTCTAAGTTCCAGGGACATGGAAGTAAAACAAAGTCCCTGCCCTTCCGAAAGTCAGGTGGTATGTTAAGTGTGATGAAGGCTTGCTCAATTTAATTTGTGTGCCCTCTGGCACTGTTTCCTCATCTGTGAAATGGACAATTATTGTTTCAACAATATGAGCTAATTTTTTTTAATTTTAATGTTTATTCATTTCTGAAAGAGTGAGAGAGAGAGCATACGCGTGGGAGAGAGAGAATGAGCGGGTGAGGGGCAGAACAAAAGGGAGACACAGAATTTAAGGCAGTTTCCAGGCTCTGAGATGTCAGCACAGATCCTGAATTATGAGCTAATTTTTTGATAACCTAGTTCCTTCCTTTTTCATGGAAAAATGCAATATCATCTTCTCATATCCATGCTGTTTTGGGGAAGACTATTAGGGTTTTTGGTTCCTTCCTTTCTGCTCTGTGCTGGTAGTAGTTCAAGGTTGTCGACACTCAGGGGTATTGCATCTCACAATCTGCCTCTTGGGTGACCCAGAGGTGCCAGCTCTTGCCCAGTTTTGTCCCTTTTAAGGTAATTTCCTCACTGCTTTAATTCATTATAAGTGAAAAATCAACACTGATTTTCATCAGAAAAGAAGACAAAGAAGAGTCAAAGATAAACAAATTCTGATAGACTGTCCAATTTAATCTTTCCATTTAATCTGTTATTTTCCCATCTCTACAGGTAGAACCACAAAAGCACTGTTTCCCTGGACAGGTCTGGGTGTATTCTATGTACCACTGTTAAAGAACCTCTGACCATTGTAGCTCCAGAGGTGCTAATGTAGGTAGCATTAAAAGGATTCTTTCCCGTTTGATACGTGAAACTTAATGAGAATCTTTGCATTTTATAGAGTGGTCATATTATAAAATACCTTAAAAACTCACCAAGGGCAAGTCTCAAAATATGGGTATCATGAATATTAATTATAACTCATCTAGTAGGAACCATGAATAAATAAATTTCTCTTTTTGAAATATAGAAAGAAAAACAGCAAATGACTTCCATCTTAAGGAAACAGGGAGCATCTCTATTTTTGTCCATATAGAAAATCACTGAAGGAGAGATGCCATTGTTAATCAATAAACAGAAAAACTGAGTTATCTCACATTCTGACTTTTATAAGGAAATATTTAAGAACATCAGCAATTGACTCATTACATTTATGAAGGAAAAAACACAATTCATTATTGTCATAAAAAAGCATCTTGTTTCTAGAAGCAGGAAGGTGTAGACACCATTCAGATTGCCTACTTTTGTGAACTTATTTGTTTATGAAGTCTATACATTTATTTCCCTCATTGATTATATACTGGAGATTTTAGCCAGTCTCAGAAAAAAAAAATAGTGATTTTTACACAACTTATTTACTAAAGGGGGATTGAAAACATTTGTCTCGAGAAAAGAATTTTAAATTTTATTTTGCACAATTACTCTTTTGTCGTTTAATTGGCATGTAAGTATGTTTTAACAAACTTTTCTCAAGAGTAGTAAAACAACACTCTATGTATAATTCAAGACTTTAAAAAACTAAAGATATATAACTATACACATTTTTAATTGGAATAATCATGAGAATATTTACCAATTATAAATATATTTAATCAATGGAGACTGACAGATTATTATTAACACTTAAGTAAAAAAGCAAAAGAAGTTTATTATTAACCCTCAAGTATGGCACCCTCACCTCAACCAAAAACTACCTCTGTCTTTGCATTCCTCGAGAATAATCGATGCCACTACTGGAAGATCTTTTAGAGATTAATCCAAGTTGCTCATTTTATTAGTATATAAATAGAGACCTATTAACATTCTGTCTTGCTCAAAGTCCTACAACAAACTAAGGATAGAACCAAGGCTCAACCATTCCAGTGATATTGTTGTTGCTTTTAATAACTTTTCTCTTGTTCTCCTAAGCTTTTTCTATGTAACTCTGTTCTGCCTCCATAATGAACCTGTTTCATTTTCTCCATACTCTTTACTGAGCTTGGAATTCTCCATTGGCCCTACATTTGGTAAACATCTACTCATGCAAAGAGAGCAGGACTCAGGGATTTTTGAATGAGAGACAAATTGTAGGTATCCACTCTTCCCAGCCATTCAGGATCTTAGCAATCAATAGCTTCAGGATGAGCCGAGCCCTAAAGGAAGATGAAACTTTATCAGGCCTCTCTCTAAATGAAATAGTCATTCAATAAAGCCAACTATTGTGTTTAGAAGCATGTGTTCCTTGATTTCAAGAAGAAAATGAGATGGGGGACATCTCAACACTGCTACCCCACTTAGCTCTTAAGCATCTTCTCTATATTTGTTGGTAAGTTAGGGCAAGTGGATGCCTGTCAAGCAACTATGCAGATACCTAGGAGAGCTGAGGTACTGTTTGGAAGCTTCCCACAAGTTTATTCATGTGTTTTCCCTACTGTATTGATTTATGATGGGCAGTCCTCATACGATTTCCTGTAGGAATTTTGTGGACTTGACTTTTTAACAGATTAGATTTTCAGAAATCTTAAAAAAATGGAGAGAAATGTGGGTCTTAATAAATTGGCTAATCTAAGCATAAAAAATATTTAATTCGGTTCATTAAAAGGGAGTAATAGGGCTCTGCATCAGATTTTACTTCAGATTGTTTTAGCATTGCTACTGCTGAGTTTGGAAAAGGGTGGTTTTGGAATTATTTGGCCACTATCAATTTATGTAACTTTTTAACTGCTTTTTTATGGCTTTTAAAACAATGTGTGAAGGCCTTGTGTTAGAGCCATACTGAGGATATAAATCCTCAGAGAAGCAGTCATACTCTCTTAAAATAATGCATTTTGTAAAATGTACTTACGATACTATTGTATTCTAAGTTGACAGTAACCTACTTTAGATATGATTTCTCTTTAGGAAAAGAAATTACAAAAAACAGCATAACTCCATATATCATATCACATCATATGTTATGACAAATTTCAAATATATTAAAAATTTCAAATTAAAAAAAGGGAACCACACAAGTATTGGTAGAAAGCATGAAAGAATGTCTTTATAATCTTAGAATAGAGGCCTTTATACTATGATTTAAATTCCAAAAATTTAAAACAAGGGATACATTTTACTAAATTATAAAATGGAATTCAGAATTTTTTGCATGGAATAAACATAAGCAAAGTCAAAAGGCAAATGAGAAACTGGGAAACATTTTCAACTTGTATCACAGACACAGGGCCAAGTTTTCTAATATATTAAATGGTTTCTAGAAATTGATAAGAAAGGAAAAACCCAGTAGAAAAATAAGCAGTTGATATGAACAGATGGTTCACAGAAAATATAGTGTCTTTAAAAATATGGAAAAATGCTATGCCATACTCAAAATGAGAGAAATAGAAATAGAAATTACTGACTAGTTTAATAACATGCTCTTTACCAAGGAAGCTCTGAGGAAATAAGCTCTCCTTATATTGCTTTTAGGAAGGACAACAATTTGACATTATCGACCAAAATTACAAGTTACATTGATCCACCTGCTCTTTGGGGAATTTATCTTTTAGACATACTCGCACACTTGAGAAATATTTCATTAGATATATTCAAATGTATTTCCAAGAATAAATACTTTTAACGATATTTACAGGATAATTGTTTGCAAGAACCAAAAATTTTGAAGAAAAAACAAAAATATATGATACATTCATGGAAAGGATACTACATAGACATGATATAATCTGTTTAAATAAATAAGAATACCATACAAATCTAAAAAAAAATGAGGAGACTTTTTTTTGTGCTGAAATAGCTCTCTAAAAGTGTTACTAAGAAAAACAGTAAGGGACAGAATATTGTAGAGACTATATTATGTTTAATGTAAAAAAGTCTGGTGGGAAGTAAAATATTCATATTTGCTTGTATATTAAGAAAATGCAGAAGAATATAAAGGATTAATAACATTCGTTGTTTGTCGGAGGAGTTGGAAATTGTATGGATTAAGATAAGGGTGAGAAGGAAATTTTCATTCTTCACTTTCTACATTTTATTATTGTTGAACTTTGTGAATGTATTATTTCTTGAAAAATATAATAAAAAAGCTTAAAATTTTTTATTGTCTTAAAGCTTCTTGACAGTGTTAATATGTAAAAAGTTTCTAGTAAAGTATACATGTAGAAAACGGAAGGAGCACCCATGTGTCCACCACTCAGCTTAAGATATAGCACATTACCAGTAGTTTAAATCCTTCTTTATGTCTCTACATCATGCCCTCTGATTCCTGCTTAAAGGTAATTGTCTCAAATTAGGTTGACTTTTAAATTTACTTTATGATTTATCATTTATGTGTATATGCCTACAAAAACATAGTTTTGCAAATAGTTCATGTAAGATTGGGTTATCTCTTTTTTGAATGGCAGCACTCAGTTAAAATGATCTAGGACTGGCATTTTCCTTATGTAAATATTTAAACTCTTAATCCTATATCCTCAGTACTTTAGGACTACTTGTCCAGTTTGTAGTTAAGTCAGTTTCAGATACGCTATTTCTTTTTCTAGGAATGCGACCATTTTCAATGAGATTTTCAAATTGATTTGCATAAATTTTATATAATCTACCTTTTATTTATTTTTTTATTATTTTTTTTTATAATAGTTTATTTTCAAATTGGTTTACATATAACACCCAGTGTTCATCCCAACATGTGCCCTTTTTAATGCCCATCACCCCCTCTCCCCCCTCCCTCATCCCCCTCACCCTCAGTTTTTTTCTTAGTCTTTGAGAGTCTCTTATGTTTTATCTCCCTCCCTCTCTGTGTCTTTTTTTCCTTTCCCCTCTTCCCCTCCCCCTGGTTTTTGCTTAGTCTCACAAAGCCCACCTATTCGTGGAAACATATGGTATCTGTCTTTTTCTGACTGACTTATTTCACTTAACATAACACCCTCCAGTTCCATCCATCTGGCTACACATGGCCAGATTTCATTTTTTCTCATTGCCACGTAGTAGTCCATTGTATATAAGTACCATAACTTCTTTATCCATTCGTCAGTTGATGGGCACTTGGTCTCTTTCCATGATTTGGCTATTGTCGAAAGTGCTGCTATGAACATTGGGGTACACGTGCTCCTATGCATCAGCATTTCTGTGTCTCTTGGGTAGATTCCTAGCAGGGCAATTGCTGGATCATAGGGTAGCTCTATTTTCATTTTTTTGAGGAACCTCCACACCGTTTTCCAGAGTGGCTGCACCAGTTTGCATTCCCACCAACAGTGTAGGAGGGTGCCTGCTTCTCCACATCCTCGCCAGCATCTATAGTTCCCTGATTTGTTCATTTTAGCCACTCTGACTGGTGTGAGGTGGTATCTCAGTGTGGTTTTGATTTGTATTTCCCTGATGATGAGTGACATTGAGCATTGTTTCATGTGTCTGTTGGCCATCTGAATGTCCTCTTTGGAGAAGTGTCTATTCATATCATCCGCCCATTTCTTCACTGGGTTGTTTGTTTTTCGGGTTTGGAGTTTGGTAAGTTCTTTATAAATTTTAGATATTAGTCCTTTATCCGATATGTCATTTGCGATGATCTTTTCCCATTCCGTTGGTTGCCTATTCGTTTTGTTGGTTGTTTCTTTTGCTGTGCAGAAGCTTTTTATCTTGATGAAGTCCCAATAGTTCATCTTTGCTTTTAATTCTCTTGCCTTTGGAGACGTGTCGAGTAGGAAATTGGTGCGTCTTAGGTCAAAGAGGCTTTTTCCTGTTTTCTCCTCTAGGATTTTGACGGTTTCCTGTCTCACATACAGATCTTTTATCCATTTAGAATTTATTTTTGTGAGTGGTGTAAGAAAGTGGTCTAGTTTCATTCTTTTGCATGTTGCTGTCCAATTCTCCCAGCACCATTTGTTAAAGAGGCTGTCTTTTTTCCATTGGATACATTTTCCCGCTTTGTCAAAGATTAGTTGGCCATATACTTGCGGGTCCATTTCTGAGTTTTCTATTGTATTCCATTGGTCTATGCGTCTGTTTTTGTGCCAATACCATACAGTCTTGATGACCACCGCTTTGTAGTAGAGGTTGAAGTCTGGGATTGTGATGCCTCCCGCCTTGGTTTTATTCTTCAGTATTATTTTGGCTATTTGAGGTCTTTTGTGGTTCCATACAAATTTTAGGATTGTTTGCTCTAGCTTTGAGAAGAATGCTGGTGCAATTTTGATTGGGATTGCATTGAATGTGTAGATTGCTTTGGGTAGTATTGCCATTTTGACGATATTTATTCTTCCAATCCATGAGCATGGGATGTTTTTCCATTTCCTTGTGTCTTCCTCAATTTCCTTCATAAGTTTTTTATAGTTTTCAGTGTAGAGGTCTTTCATCTCTTTGGTTAGGTTTATTCCTAAGTATTTTATGGTTTTTGGTGCAATTGTGAAAGGGATTAGCTTCTTTATTTCTCTTTCTGCTGCTTCATTGTTGGTGTATAGAAATGCCACCGATTTCTGTACATTGATTTTGTATCCTGCAACTTTGCTGTAATCATGAATCAGTTCTAGTAGGCTTTTGGTGGATTCTGTCGGGTTTTCCATGTAAAGTATCATGTCATCTGCAAAAAGTGAAAGTTTGACTTCCTCCTTGCCAATCTTGATGCCTTTTATTTTGTTTTGTTGTCTGATTGCTGATGCTAAGACTTCCAGCACTATGTTAAATAGCAGTGGCGAGAGTGGACACCCCTGTCGTGTTCCTGATCTCAGGGGGAAGGCTTTCAATTTTTCCCCATTGAGGATGATATTTGCTGTGGGCTTTTCATATATGGCTTTTATGATGTTTAAGTATGTTCCTTCTATCCCGACTTTCTCGAGAGTTTTTATTAAGAAAGGATGCTGTATTTTGTCAAATGCTTTTTCTGCATCTATTGACAGGATCATATGGTTCTTATCTTTTCTTTTGTTGATGTGATGTATCACGTTGATTGATTTGCGAATATTGAACCAGCCCTGCAACCCAGGGATGAATCCTACTTGATCATGGTGGATAATTCTCTTGATATGCTGTTGGATTCGATTTGCTAGTATCTTGTTGAGAATTTTTGCATCCATATTCATCAGGGATATTGGCCTGTAATTTTCTTTCTTTGCTGGGTCTCTATCTGGTTTGGGAATCAAAGTGATGCTGGCTTCATAGAATGAGTCCGGGAGTTTTCCTTCCGTTTCAATTTTTTGGAACAGCTTGAGGAGGATAGGAATTAACTCTGTTTTAAATGTCTGGTAAAATTCCGCAGGAAAGCCATCTGGTCCAGGGCTTTTATTTGCTGGGAGGTTTTTAATAACTGATTCTATTTCTTCACTAGTTATGGGTCTGTTCAAATTTCTATTTCTTCCCGTTTGAGTTTTGGTAGCGCGTGGCTATTTAGGAAGCTGTCCATTTCTTCCAGATTGCCAAGTTTGGTGGCATATAATTTTTCATAGTATTCTCTGATGATTGCTTGTATCTCTGAGGGATTGGTTGTAATTTCTCCCTTTTCATTCACGATTTTATCTATTTGAGTTCTCTCTCTTTTCTTTTTGAGAAGCCTGGCTAGAGGTTTGTCTATTTTGTTTATTTTTTCGAAGAACCAGCTTTTGGTTTCATTGATCTGTTCCACTACCTTTTCTGTCTCCATATGGTTAATTTGTGCTCTGATCTTTGTTATTTCTCTCTTTCTGCTGGGCTTGGGTTGTTTTACTTGATCTGCTTCTAGTTCCTTTAGGCGTGCTGTTAGAATTTGTGTTATTGATTTTTCTTGTTTTTTGAGATGGGCCTGGATTGCAATATATTTCCCTCTCAGGACTGCTTTTGCTGCGTCCCAGAGAGTTTAGATTGTTGTATTTTCATTTTCATTTGTTTCCATGTATTTTTTAATTTCTTCTCTGATGGCTTGGTTGACCCAGTCATCTTTTAGTAGGTTATTTCTTAGCCGCCATGTTCTTGGATATTTTCCAGGCTTTCTCCTGTGGTTGATTTCAAGTTTCAAAGCATTGTGGTCTGACAGTGTACATGGTATGATCTCAATTCTTTTATATTTATTCAGAGCTTCCCTGTGCCCCAGAATATGGTCTATCTTGGAAAATGTACCGTGTGCAGATGAGAAGAACATAAATTCCTTTGCTTCTGGATGAAGGACCCTAAAGATGTCTGTGAGGCCCATCTGTCCTAATGTGTCATTCAGGTCTATTGTTTCTGCGGAGATTTTCTGTTTTGTGGATCTATCCAATGCTGAGACTGGAGTGTTGAGATCCCCTACTATTAGGACATTTTTATCGATGAGGTTGCTAATGTTTGTAATTAGTTGTTTTACAAATTTGGGTGCCCCCGAATTCGGTGCGTAGATATTTACAATTGTTAGCTCTTCCTGCTGGATGGTCCCTGAGACTATTATATAATGTCCTTCTTCATCTCTTATTACATCTTTCATTTTAAAGTCTAATTTGTCTGATATAAGTGTGGCTACTCCGGCTTTCTTCTGACTTCCAGTAGCATGGTAGATAGTTCTCCATCCCCTCACTTTCAATCTGAAGGTATCTTCAGGTTTAAGATGGGTTTCTTGAAGACAGCAAATAGATGGGTCTTGTTTTTTAATCCATTCTGTTATCCTGTGTCTTTTGATTGGCGCATTTAGTCCATTTACATTCAGTGTTAATATTGAAAAATATGGGCTTACAGTCACCGTATTATCTGTAAGTTTCAAGTTTGTAAGGCTGTCCTTGGCAGTTTGTGTTCTTTGCAAACTTGTCTTCATAGGATGCCCCTCAGGATCTCTTGCAGTGCTGGCTTATTTGTGATAAATTCTTTCAGTTTTTGTTTGTTGGGAAAAACCTTGATCTCTCCTTCTATTCTGAACGACAGGCTAGCCGGATACAGAATTCTTGGTTGCATGTCCTTCTTGCTCATCACATTGAAGATATCCTGCCATTCCTTTCTGGCTTGCCAAGTTTCTGTAGATAAGTCTGCTACTACCCTTATAGGTCTCCCTTTGTATGTTAGGGTTCTTTTGTCCCTAGCTGCTTTCAGGATTCTCTCCCTATCTTTGTATTTTGCCAGCTTCACTATGATGTGCCGTGCAGAAGGTCTATTCAAGTTACGTCTGAGGGGAGTTCTCTGTGCCTCTTGGATTTCCATGCCCGTTTCCTTTCTCATGTTGAGGAAGTTCTCAGCAATGATTTGTTCAAGAACCCCTTCGACTCCTTTCTCTCTCTCTTCTTCCTCTGGAACTCCTATGATACGGATATTGTTTCTTTTGAGTGCATCGCTCAGCTCTCGAATTCTCCTTTCCTGTTCCTGGATCAGCTTCTCTCTCTTTTTATCTGCTTCCTCTTTTTCAATGATTTTGTCTTCTAATTCGCTAACCCTTTCCTCTACCTCTTCAATCCGTGCTGTGGCTGCTTCCAGTTTCCCCTGTATTTCTTCCAATGTCTTCTTTAATTCTTCCTGACCGTTTTTAAGGTCCTTGAACTCTGCTGCGCGGGACCCCTTGCATTCATCTAAGCTTTTTTCAAGGCCAGCAATTAGTTTTATGATTATCATTCTGTATTCAAGTTCTGTTATGTTGCTTATATCTGTTTTCATTAATTCTTGAGCTGTCACTGCTTCTTGTAGATTCTTTTGAGGAGAATTCTTCCGTCTCGTCATTTTGGCTGGATGTGTTATGGGTTGTTTCTTGAAGTTGCCCTGGAAAGGAAAAATGACAGACACACAGAACACAGAAATACTCAAACGTACCGACAAATGGTCCAGACAAGCAGTTCACAACAGAAAAAAATAGCAAGTGACTCTCTGAGGGCAATGTCCTGAAGTAACAGCTACACGTTAAGGACAGGGTATGTAGTGTGCTGGTGGCAGAGCATATATAGACAGAATAATGACTGGTGCAGGGAGAAGAAGGAAATGGACTTTGCCCAGGTAGAGCGACTAAAGTGTTTAATCCAGACTGATAGAAATCAGAATAAGGACAGGTGCGAGGGAAAAGGAATAAAGATCGATGTCGTCTAGATGAACTTAAACGGCCTGGTTATTCCAGAAAAAGGGCTAGGGAAGTAAAGAAGAGGTTGTAGGACATGCCCTCAAAGAGTGGGTTAAAAAAACAAAAAAACAAAAAAAACAAAAAAACAAAAAAACAAAAAAATGATTAAGCCAGTCAGTACCCTGGATGACCAGCTCAGGGATGGGGATTGGTAGGAATGAGAAAGGGAGGGATAAATTTAAAAGGAAGAAATGACTGGCGTTACTCCAGGCAGCAATCTCCACTTGGATCAGTCGCTCCTGCTGATCGTTTGGGAGGGGCGTGGTTTAATGTAGGCGGGTCCGGCCTCCACTGCTGCAGGGATGGCTTCTGGGGTGACTTCCTGGCTTGTGAGACAACAATGGTGTCTCTCCAGACCCGCATCACCAGTCCTGAAGGCTTTATACGCCCCTTTATTTCTGTTCTCCCTCCACCGCTAGCGCCGGCCTAGTGTGGTTTACTGGAGCCGCCGCCTGGGGCTGCCTGGGTCCCTGCTGCCAGTCCCGGCGGTGGCAGAGGCGTACGTGCCCGGAGGCGCTGGGCGAGGGTGGCGCGGTGAGGCGGCCGTCTGCCACCCCCGATTTCGTTATAATTGTGCCGGGGTTAGAGGAGCTCGGCTGGTGGTGCCGCCCGCGTCCCCGCTGCCAGTCCCCCCCGGCGCGCGCGTCCCCTCGGCTTGGGACGGAGTTGGCGCAGTCCCGACAGCGCGCGGATAGTGCTGCTGTTTGCCACTGAACTTCTCTTCAAAGGCCCTGCATTTAGGGGCTGGATGGTAGCAGTCTCACCCGCTCTGGCCCTCTCGTTCAGATGTTGTTCGATGGGCACTTTCCCAGCTATCTCCGAAGACGCTCACCCTCCCCTCAGCTCAACTTCCTGAGTTCGAGTTCGTTTTATCCGACCCAGATTAAACTCACGGTTTAGTTGGGCCGTGTCTGTTTTCGCCTACGTTTCTTGTCCGCTGTAGCACCTTTCCCCCCCGATTTTTGGAGTTGAGAGAGACAATGGTTTCAGTCGTCCCCCTTTAAAGGGCAAGCGAAATACTGGAGCCCCCTACTCCTCCGCCATGTTGCCCCTCCTCCATAATCTACCTTTTAACATACATGAGTCTTGTTTGTATTCATCTCCTCTATCTACTCCTCAGATTATTCACATGTGTCTTTATTAGCTTTGTCGTAGATCTTCTTTATATAGCTTTATGTTTATGTAGCTTAGTTGAAACTATTGTACCTTTGCTTCCTATTTCATTAATTTTACTATATTCTTTTTTTTATTTGCCTCTTTGTGTTAAATTTTGTGAATCTTGTCTTTTTAATATAAATTTCTTATTTGAATTATGAGTTATTAGTCTTTCCTATTTTTAAAAAACTTTGTTAAAGCTATGGATTTTTCCTACAGGAAATGATTATCTTTTTTTTTTCATAATATTTTACCTTTGCCGTTGACACTTACCCTTTGACCTCAGTGGAATTGGTGTTTCTATGTAGTGAATGATGGAGACCAAATATTTTTTTCTCCCCATCAAGTGTCTAACAGTCTTAGGTAGTCCTGAATTCATTCAGTGTTCTATTTCCAATGCTCCAGGTTTGTAAGGCTTTCTTTTCTATCTCCTGTACTTTCAGTTAACTATTCAAACCAAAACTTCTGGTGAAACTATTTGTAAAAGGTCCCGAGTCAATGGCTATCAGCGTCTTTGATATTCTTCCTTGGATTCTCACACCTGCTTTATATTTATCCTCTGAGGAGTTCCCTTATTTTATTGCCAGTTTAGCATCATTTAAATAGTGCTTTTTTTTTCTTTTTAATATAGCATTTCTACTTGTTTTGTAGAGGGAGGTATTGCCAGAGTATTTACATATCAACAGTGCAAAAGTCTTTCAAATCAATTGCCATTTTAAGAACTTTGAACTTTGGGGCTCCTGGGTGGCTCAGTCAGTTAGGCCTCTGATTTGGGTTCAGGTCATGATCTCACAATTTGGGAATTCAAACCCTGCATTGGGTTCTGTGCTGGTGGTGTGGAGGCTGCTTGAGATTCTCTCTCTCTCTTTCCCTCTCTCTCCCTCCCCGGCTTGTGCTTTCTCTCTCTCTTTCTCTCTCTCTCTCTCTCAAAAATAAAACAACTAAACATTAAAAAAAAGAACTTTGAATTTTAACAGAATAAGAGAATTGGAATATAAGCTTAATTTAGGTTTTTAAGAAATGTACTTCGTAGGAACTTTGCTATTTCCTTTGTGATGTGTTTTGTATTGCTAACATTTTTGACGTGTACTCAATGTAATGTGTTCCAATATTGCAAATTAAAAAAAGAAAGAAAAGAAGGTACTATGGGCATAGAAAGCTAAGTATCTACTGACTTAATAATAAATGCCATAGACATTGTTGGTGCACATTAAGCAAGGCAGTCCACATCAGTTGGGATGGACAGTTAAGTTTTTTTTTTTTAATGTTTATTTATTTTTGAGAGACGTAGAGACAGAACGTGAACAGGGGAAGGGCACAGAGAAGGGGAGATACAGAATCTGAAGCAGGCTCCAGGCTCTGAGCTGTCAGCACAGAGCCCGATGCGGGGCTCGAACTCACAGATGGTGAGATCATGACCTGCACCGAAGTCAGCCGCTTAACCAACAGAGCCACCCAGGCGCCCTGGACGGTAAGTTTTATTAGAATAGCAATTGCTTGTCATTTGTTTTTCCCTCGCAGATAATTTATGTATTAACCTAGGCAAAAAACTCTCAGATTCTACTTGCTGCCAACGCACTCTTCCATAATGTTAGTCAGGATTTTCTGAGGTCATGGATACACAGAAAGTATTCAACTGGAGGTCATTTCCCTTGGATTTTTTTTTAAGTTTATTTATTTATTTCAAGATGGGAGCATGGGGCAGAGAGAAAGGGGGAGAGAGAATCTTAAGCAGGCTCCATGCTCAGCATTGAGCCGGACATGGGGCTCGATCCCATGGTGGTGAGATCAGGACCGGAGCCAAAATCAAGAGCTGGTGGATTCACTGACTGAGTCACCCAGGTGCCCCTGACTTCTTCTCTTCAAATAATCATATAGCAAAGATGAAATAATTGCAGGATTATAGGAGAAAATGTTACAGTAACCAAAGTATTCAAGTGGGATTCTTTCAATCTCTAAATTCTTTAGTGTTCAGAAACCCCCAGGTTGCCTTTAAAACAGTTTTTAACAAAGTCATTTTATGCCTTTCAGAAAGGGGGGTCCAGAATCAGGGGTGGTCTCTTACAGGGCTCTCCATTTGTGAACCATCACAAAACCCGAGGCTTCTCCGGTTTCTCAGAACCTAAGGTAACTTTTATTCCTAAATAACTCTCTACAATTCTTTGGATAAAAAGGTCCAAAGCGAGAATTAGTAATATAGATAGATTAGAATAACACACACATATTTAGAAATTGGGAACAAGGAAAATTAATCATGTAAGCCATGATACAGTGGTTGGAACTGTGGTCTCTCAGGTCAGATGCTTGAGTTTAAGTCCTTTGTATTAGTTTACTAAGGCTGCTTTACCAAAAAGTATAGACTGGGTAGCTTAAATGACAAATTAATTTTCTTGCCATTCTGGAGGCAGAAGTCCAAGATCGAGATGTTGTATTTTGTTTCTTTTGAGGCCTCTCTCCTTGACTTGCAGATGGCTGCCTTCTTGCTATGTCCTCACGTCGTCTTCCCTCTTGTGCAGGAATGCCCCTGGTTTCTCCATGTCTAACAAGCCTCTTCTTATAAGACGGGAGCGGGCCTGGATTAGAACCCACCCTAAGAGCCTCATTTTTCACTTAATTACCACTCTAAAGGCACTATCTTCAAATGTAGTCACATTCTTAGGTACCGGGGGTTAGGGTTTCAATGCAAGAATTTGGGAGTGAGGGGGCATAATTCATACTATAACATCCCTGTTTATCATTCTCCAGCTGTGAGATAAATCTTTGTACTTATTAGGATTGTTGTCGACTATTAAAAAAAATAAGAAACATGCAAAGCAATTAGGATAACAACTGGTACATAGCAAATGTTAACTATTAGTGTTAATTATTCTACAATGGAAGCTTTCCATTTTTACATTTAGGTAAACAAAATATAAAATATGAAGTGTTCCGAAGATGTCAATTAAGTATAGTGGGTTTATAGTGTTCATGTATTCTCTTCCCTTATTGATATTCTGTTAGTGGTTATATCCATTTCGAAAATGCAATATTGAAGACTCCAACTATTATTGTTGAATTGTCTATTTCTTCCTACGATTCTGTCAGTCTTTCACTTCATGTGTTTTGGGAGTCTACTCTTATATACTTAAAGGTTTATAACTGAAGGATTGACCTTTCGTCATTGTAAACTGGTCTTAGTGTAAAGGAGAACCTCTGTAAGAGGCGGTCATAAACTCAGTGCCTCTTTTGCTCTGGATATTTTCTTTTATCTTTTATATTTGTATGTGTATTAGCCCTTTTCCAGGCCTCAGATCCCCATCTGAGAAAGGGGAAACTGTTAAAGTGCTTTTGACCATTGTCTCCTGCCTTTTGGACCAACCATCCCTATGTGCTCTTACCGTTTAACAACTCGTGCGCCATCATTGGAGAATGCAACTTACCAAGGGCAAATGGGGAGTTGGGAAATAACAGTGTCACGAAACCAGAAGCCAGAAAGGACCAAGGCTTTTCTAGTGGAGGTAAGTATCATTAAGCAACATTGAAAATTCTGACAAAGTCTTGAAATAATGATGAGTGTTAAATAATATTGGTTATTATGTTCACTATCAACAGCATTTTTTAAATTTGTATTTAAATTCAAGTTCATTAACATGCAGCATGATATTATTTCACGTGTACAATATAGTGATTCAACACTTCCATACATCCCCCGGTGCTGATCACAATTGTACTCCTTAATCCCCATCACCTCTTTAAACCATCCCCCAGCCCATCTCTCTTCTGGTAACCATCAGTTTGTTCTTTGTAGTTAAGAGTCTGTTTCTTGGTTTTCCTGTCTCTCTCTCCTCTTTGCTCTTTGGTTTTGTTTCTTAAATTCCATATATCAGTGAAATCATATGGTATTTGTCTTTCTCTGACCAACTTATTTCACTTCGTATAATACTCTGTAGCTCCACCTATGTCATTGCAAATGGCAAGATTTCATTCTTTCTTATGATTGAATAATATTCCATTGTGTATTGTGTGTGTGTGTATATATATATATATATATATATATATATATATATATATATATACCACCTCTTCTCTATCTATTCATCAATAGATGGACACTGGGCTGTTTCCATAATTTGGCTATTGTAGATAATGCTGCTATAAATATGCAAATGCATGTGTTCCTTTGAATTAGTATTTTGGAGGGCAGAGGGGGGTAAACACCTAGAAGTACAATTGCTGGATCATAGGGGATTTCTTTTTTTAACTTTTTGAGGAACCTCCACACTGTTTTCTAGAGTGGCTGCACCAGTTTGCATTCCCACCAGCAGTGTAAGAGCGGTCTCCTTTCTCCTCATCCTGCCCACACCTGTTGTTTCCTGTGTTGTTGATGTTAGCCATTCTGACAGGTGTGAGGTGATATCGCATTGCAGTTTCGATTTGTATTCTCTGATGATAAGTGATGTTGAACATCTTTTCATGTGTCCGTTGGCTGTCTGCAGGTCTTCTTTGGAAAAATAATGTCTATTCACATCTTATGTTCATTTTTAATTGGATTACCCATTTTTGGGTGTTGAGTTTTAGAAGTTCTTTATATATTTTAGATACTTACCTTTTATCAGAGATGTCATTTGCAAATATCTTCTCCCATTCCAAAGGTTGCCTTTTAGTTTGTTTCCTTCACTGTGCAGAAGCCTTTTATTTTGATGTAGTCCCAAAAGCTTATTTTTGCTTTCAGTGTTGTAACCAGTACAAAAAATGAAATTAGACTGAAGAGACGTAATTATATTACTTTTCCTTAATTATTACTTAAAACATAGCTCATTCTATTTTTTAAATGTTCTTAATAAACATGGAAAAAGAGAGAACACATGTGCCAAGTAGTTTTGTTTTAGTGGAAAGAAGGCATTTTTGACTTAAGCTTCACTTTGACGAAAGTAAAATTTTGTGGAGATGAATTCAGAGTAATAAGAAGAAAGAGCAGGATTCTAAAACATGGTTGTCTAATGCTGAGGTTATTTCTACTACAATTTTCTGTTACGTAAGGATCAGGATATTCTGCTTTTTAAAGAGTCTGAATTCATGAAATTTTGTAACATAACATGTGTTATAAAGTGCAGATTATCAGACTTGTCATATATAACACATACTGTAATATCCAAACAATTAAATTGTTTAATTGCTATTGAAATTGATTTTTGTCATTTTATAGTACTAAAAAAATTCTCTGTTATATTTATTTAGTGCAATGTGGTCTTCACTATTGGCGCATTTGCAAAATGTGTCAATAAAAAGAAGATTTAAGATACAGAAAATCTTATAAAACAACATTAGCCACATATATTGAAGTATTTTCACTGCAGTGTAGTGACTGATGATGCGTAAGCTCTGGAGGGCAAAGGTCACTATTTTTATGTCAAGGCAAAACTGAAGCAAAAATATGAGTTGAAAATCAGAATGGACATTCTCAGAAAGGAGATTTATACTGGAAACACGTACTATCTAAAACTACTCGGATGATCATCAGAAATGATTTCTAATGTTCCCGACAACTGAGAAAAAATGTGGCATGGATTACATGTGTTCGAGCTTTTTACAGACTTATTTTTAATCAAAAGCATTTTATAAAAGAAGAAAAATGTGAGAAACCTTCACTCTGATGACTTACTCTTCATGAACAAGTACATTTGCTTAAGATACATTATGAACTCCACTGAGTGGGGAAGGGAGACACAGGGTCTCTTGCTCTCTTCCTTCACAGGACAGGTTTGTTGACTGAAAAGAAAGGCATAAATGACAAGCACTTAAATGCTCACTTTTATCTTTTTTCTTTTAATTTTGGAAGATCTGTTATATTGTCTCTATTCATCTAATCCTTGAGATGACATAGTAAAAAAAAAAAAAGGTTTAACAGATTTCTGGGAATACTAACAATTGAAGCAGACCTTTACTTTGTTAATTATATTATCCATATGGCATTTACCAGTCTCCTAAGAGCAAACAAGAATAAGGGTTTGAAGAGAAAAAGCAGCAAAGATAGATGAGATAAGCAAAATAAATTTTGGTTGATTTTTGCTTTTTTTTCCTGGATGGCCTCTCTGGAAAGTGAGGCATTACACAGACTGAATCCTTTGATTCCGATAATAGCTACATAAGTGTTATTAAGAGCAGATCGGTGAGAGAAAGTGCCTAGAGGTGTTCTGTATGGGACACTGAAACATTATTGACATAAATTGGAAACATTTAAGTTGCCCCTGCTCCCAGTTTCAAGTGGTGGAGATGAGGAACGTTTCTTGTTACACAATATTGGGCTTTATTTACTTTATTTATTTTGCAATTTGCATGACAGCAGAAATTTTGCAGCCAAGCAGTCAGTTGAAATTCTGAAAATAAATAATTCATGATACCATACTGTTTATGGGAAATTAATCTGAATTTTAACCCCTTTGCTATACCTCCCGAGTGATTTTTGAATAGAAAAAAAATGTATAAAAATGCAGAAAATAGAAACTATAGAACACTTAACTATTTATTTATTTTTAGGATCTAAATCCTGCCTTGCCCAATTAAAGTGAATCACTAAGTGAATCTATTTGATTTATGACATTTATAAATAGAAAAGCAGAACATCGACTTATAGCAACACTTAACAGCAACAAAATAATTAGAGTGATCACAATATTTTTTTTAGTCCTTTTAAATGCATAGCTGAGCAAGCAAGAAAATAAGGGAGATATCCAAGATCATAAAGTAAAAATATTGAAGCTCTAGAATCATACTCGGTGGTAGGTTTGTGGAAGAGGGAGGGTGCAGTTAGAAAAAGGTGGAAAAGGTTGCTATTCTATTTTGCTCAGGAATTCAGGGATTGATACCTATACTCTGATGCCACTTATATGAAATTTAACAATGAGAAAAACAACAGTCTATTCATATGAAGTAAAAGTATAAAAATATCATACCTGAGGGTGAACATCACTGAATTCAAAACAATGATTACCTTGTAAGAAGAAAAGAAGGACGTATGATCAAGTAAGAATTCACAGAGGCCTCAGATACATTTCTTTTAAAATAACTATATTTCTTTTAAAATAGTTATGTTAAATTTTTTTAAGTTTTGATTAAGTTGAATGAGTGTCTACGTTTCATTTTTTTTTAGTCTTTACATTTTCCTGTATGTTTGAAATATTTCAGTATAAAAAAGAAAAAAATATTTTTAAAATCCAACTCACTAAATAAATATTGGTCTCATGATTAACTGATGTGTCTCAGCCTTTTCCAGGCCCTGTGTAATTTGATTGCATTAGACCCAGCTCTACCCTTGGGGTGAATGTCATGCTTCTTGGAAGCTACCTATAGAATAATGTCCAGCTATGTCATTCCACTAGTGTCCTGCTGGTGTTCCACTAGATAAGGTCAAGGAGGTTGATCTTTATCAAATGAATAATCTTCAAGGCTGTTAAGGACTGGAATGTATTCCTCCAAATTCCTTATGTTGAAGCCCTAACCACTAATATAACTGTATTTGGAGATAGGGTCTTTAAATAAGTAATTAAGATTAATAAATGAGGTTGTACATGTGGGGCTTGTTAAGACTGATGTCCTTATAAGAAGAGAAAAGAGTGCCAAAGAAGAGGCCACGTGAAGACACAGCAAGAGGGAGCCTGTTTACAAGCCGAGAAGACAGGCCTCAGGGGAAACCAAATGTACCAACACCTTGATCTTGCACATCTAGCTTCCAGGACTGTGAGATAATTAATTTCTGTTGCTTAAGTCATCCAGTCTGTGGTATTTTGTTATGGTAGCTTTAGCAAACGAATACAGCTGTTAAGACTTGGGAATATATGAGTTTGTAAACCCAGAAATTGGTTGAAGACCTGAGGTAGGAACGTTAGTTAATCAAAGAAACTGAAAAGGCCAAGAGAGCAGCAAGCAGCCACCTCAGCAAAATCTTTAGCAGCATGGGATTGGCTAAGACAGGGATCCACAGAGGGATCCAACTGGGCCATTGCCTTATTCAGACATCAAGTGGTTGCCAGCATGGCTGAAAACCCAAGCGTAAATCCCATCTACAGGTAGAAATAGATTTTGTTTTAGCTATTGTATGAATGGGGGCTTTCTTTGACTTTTGCCCTATACATATATTATTTATAATGTAATATCACATGAATGTTGATATATTAATATTCTATGATTTAGAGCTCAATGACCTAATTTGAAGCCCATTCATATTTTAGAAAGCACAAACAAGAGCAAAAGACTAATAAATAAACAAAAGCAAACACTACACGCAGGATTTAGGTAGGTCCTGGGTCCAGTTAAAGTCGAAAAAATTAGAATTTGAGTTTTAAAGTAATATCAGTATTTTTCATTTACTGCCTCTTCTTAGACATGAATAGTTTTCTGTCTTTAGTCCTTTGGGTGAATGGATTGTTCTGAAGTGAAAGGAAGATAGGATTTAAAGAGTTGTACTATGGTGAGTTAAGACAAAGGAATGACTAAACAAAAAGAAATGAATGATATTAGCTACAGCTAAAAGAACATTGGATTATTATGGAAACAGACAATGAATAGAATACCCTTAATAGTATTACTAGTTTTGGAACTTTTATCTTGTGCCTGGTTCTATGTTCCGCCTTTTACTGTATTCCATTTAATCCTTAAAACCACTCTATAGGGTGGATACTCAGACGAAATTCTCAGAAGGAAAGGATTTAATGACAGCAGTTAATGTGCTCAAGAACACTTAGTTAGTAAGTGTCAAGATTGGAATCCGGTTCTGTCTCAGTCATAAACCTACGTGTTTAACCAATACGAAACCCTGCTTCACAAAGGACACGTATTACTTTTAAGGAATTATGAAAGTCAGCATGAAGCTCTATATCCTAAATCTCTCAGGCATTGTCAGCAGTCAGGAGAGAACAAAGCTGATGACTGACTCTGTTTTGCCCTACATCATCTGAGGACACTTCGTACTCCAACTTCTGTTTGCTGATGACTCAGAGTGGCTGACATCTCCATAGCACACCAATTAGAGCCGAGCAGCACGCGTCTCGCCAGCTGAAGCTGGCCTTCAAGGTAGTGTACACCAATCAGACCTATCCTCAGGGAACGCCAGAATCAGATCTGGGAAGTCTGGAAGGAGGCCAGACTCTCTCTTCAATAGGAGTGGGCTGAGAGTCAGATGTAAATAGAAGAGAGAGTCTGCTGAAGCAGTGGAAAATAACCATGTAGCCCTGAATTGTCCATTTAGCATAAATGCTGCAATGATTCATCTCTGAGTTGATAAACATGTTTTCCGAAGTGAGAGGCAGACAGACGGGATGCAGTTTCCGGCTAGGAGGCCTTCATTACGGAAAGGTTTGCAGAGAGAAGCCACTCTGCCCAGGCCTCCCCTGGGCTGGAGACGGATTGGTCCTGGGGCACAGTTTTCCTTTTCAATGAAATGCACGCAAGAGGAACGCTAGCAGGTTAATTATCACAGCATACTTTGAACTGGATCCTCAGACTTGCTTTTCCTGTAGTTCATATAGGAACCCAGCTCCGGTATCATATTCAGGGCTTACTCTGATAGGAGGCACGCGGGAAATATTTGCTGACTCACCGACATGGCCATTAATATATTCTCGGTTCTCAGAAGAAAAAAATATAGACTGCAGACCCAGAATTTGAAAATATGGCTGGCGTTGTTTACTCACGATCTACGTCTATACAAAAAATTAGGCACACAGCCACCAGCCACCATAGGGAAGATACCACACCTCAGTAATTAACACATCAAGTTCATTGGTTCTCATTTTTGTGTTAGTGCAAGAGAAGTCCACCACCACTACCACCCCAGGCCTTCAAGAATTACTTTATAATTCATAGGGGAGAAAGAACCTTGTGCTCACAAGTAAACAAACTTCTAAAGTCTCTTTGAAAGGGAAAGATGACAATATGCATTTGAAAGGAGGTCAATTACATTTGAAAAATAATGAACCTCAGAGTATTTTTCAGAAGAACGAAGTGTAATATGCATTGAAGAACTCTACAAGGGGCCTGGTGGTGGCTCAGGAAAATAAAATAAATATAAGGATATTTAATGGAGCTTTTAACTTTTGCATTTGTGACATAAAATTTTGTCAGCTATACAGGAGCTAATTGCCTTCTCATTATGTGACAGTGACAGGCTGGTGGAGGTAAATTGTTAAGTCAATTAAATAAATAAACAACTTAATTGTGAAATATCCTAGTAGTATATCATTTAGGCATTTGACTGTAGATCAAGGCTTAGAAGAGAGGTCAAGATATAAATGTGCTTTATATTCATGATTAAAAAAATAGGAGATGTAGACCCTTAAAGAATGAGGATAAATTCAAATATGTGCATAGCCTGAGCC
The DNA here is from genome assembly GCA_030068075.1 of Paguma larvata. Classification (NCBI taxonomy): domain Eukaryota; kingdom Metazoa; phylum Chordata; class Mammalia; order Carnivora; family Viverridae; genus Paguma; species Paguma larvata. Next base: position 108,347,301 of record CM057829.1, read on the forward strand.
TATGAAATTCCAACATTTAAAAGTCTGGCAGCAGAGAAGGAATGGACGAGTGCCACTAGAAGGGGCTGTCAGAGAAATGAGAGGAAAATGAAGAGAATGTCTTGTTGAAGAAAAGAAAAGGGTCTTGTTTTTTTTTTCAAGAACCAAAAGTTGATGATCGACTTGTTGAATCCTAGAAAAGTCAAATAGGTTTTCCTGTGGTTTAGCCATTTGGTGGCATTAGTTTCCTTTACAAGAGCAATTTTTTTTTTTTCAAGCGGTGGGGCCAGAAGCCAGCCTAAACTGAAGAGTGCAGTGAAAATGAAGAACTAAAGAAACATTTGCAGAAAGCTTTTTAAAGAGAAGGTTTATAGTTAGATTCATCTGGAGGTGTGGCTTTCTCATTTGGGTGTGATGATAAAGGGAAGGACAGCGGGATTCGCTGCATCTGTTAACAGCGTAACAGAGTGAGTATCTTCCAAACTGATGGTTCCAAACTGAAGATGTGTGGGGAAGGAAAACGAGACAGAAGAGCTGCTAGATATGGTTAAAATGGTAGGGTTACCGGGTTGGTGATCTCAGAGTTATATGAACAGCTGCTTCAGGGGATGGAGGGAGTGCTTAGCAAGTGACTGGAAGAAGAGGAGATGGGTCACAGTGGGATATCTGAAATGGGTACTTTGGGAGTAATTTGAGTTTCTTAATTTTTAAAGTTCATTTATTTATTTTGAGAGAGAGAGAGAGAGCAAGCAGGGGAGGGGCAGAAAGAGGAAGAGAGAGAATCCCAAGTAGGCTCCGCTCTGTGAGCCCAGAGCCTGATGTGGGGCTCGAACTCAGGATCTGCAAGATCATGACCTGAGCTGAAACCAAGAGCCAGATGCTTAAGCAAGAGCCACCCAGGTGCCCCAGGGAGTAATTCGAGTTTCTTGACATGGCAGAGTTCAGGTTGTGATTGACAGAGTACACGGCTTAGGTAAAGTAGAGGAAATCCTTAGGAAGTCCAGAGAACACGGAGTCAGACTTTTGGGTGGTTCATCCGTGTGGCTGATGTATTCACTTGGATGATGATAGCAACTTGCGGTAAAGATGGAGATTGTGCACAGGTGCTGAAGTCCTTAAGAAGGACCTGGAATTTGAAGTTGGGGAGAGTGGTAAAGCTGGGCAAATTAAGTTATAAGGTTCTGGAACCTTGAATTTGATGTTTCCTGATAAAAACCTGGAGGACACTAATCCCACTTCTTAGCCCAACACTTAGGCATTGGGGGTGTGGCAGGGAAGCGAACAAAAAACAAACAGAAGTAGGCCTGAGAAGGATAAAGAGGAAATTATGTTTTCTGAGAATACCTAAGTTTCAGTTAAAGTAGTTTTAAATAGTAATTTAGGGAAATATCAGTGGTCCCTGTGAAAGGTTTAGGAAATATCAGTGGTCCCTGTGTTAGAATGAGAAATTGGGTTAGGAGAAAATATGTTGACAGCATTCTGGCAATGAGAATTGAGGAGATGATTGAATAATTTGAGAGGTATGGACGCTGGGCAGTGATTCATATAAATGGGGAAGAGAGGTATCATACGCTTGGTCCTGATTGTGACCTTATGAACTGACGGACTTAGCTGAGTCCGGAAGCAAGGCCTTACAATTGCTATTTAGGGTCAGGGCTCCTGGTGCTGGCTGTCATCAGTGCAGTGGGGTATCAATGCCAGCGACAGCGGGCAACGATGCTGAGTTCAAGTGATTCTTCACGGGGGAAGGCTCGGGGTTTTACGTTGTCAGCAGGTCCAGGTGGGTCCTGGGTTGTGTGGACATCCTTGGTCAGAATTTTCCATAGCTTTCAAATGACAGGGACCAAATACTCCTTGAGAAAGTCTGAGGGTTCTCACCTCATCTGGTTGCCGTGATAGTTTCCTGGCATTTCCAGCAGCGAGTGAGTCAGTGAACACAGGCTTAGCACCATGATAAAATACACTTTTAATTTTACATACTGCAAAATATGATTTTTATTATATACTGATAGAAATCGGAGAGATAATTTTGTTTAATATCCAGAGCATATTTTGTTTGAATTTTAAATCTAGCTGCATCACTTATTGAGAGAATGATATGGAGGAAGTCACTATCTTTTCTCAGGTTCATGCTCTCTATCTCAAAATGAGAAAAAAAAATTAACCTGTAAGAGTGATCTAAGAAACATGTACATTTCTGTGTGTGTATACAAAAACGTATATACACACATGTAGGCATGTATAGTCTTGCACAGCTTGTGATAAATATGGGACAAATATAAGTCTTATTTTAATAGGCTGTTATTCAGAAGTAGTATTTATTTAACAATTAGTGAGGCAGAGGGACAGGGGCTCCCTAACCGAGCAGAATGCGTATTGGCCAGTTTGTGGTGTTGAAGCAATCCGTGATGAGTATTGGTTCTGACACTAAGTACATTGAAACAGCAAGAGCAGCAGATAGCAGTCCGTTCTATCATGGCCACATGGTCTTGTGACTTTACTCAAAATGATCTGGATTCTCATTTTCACCCACTGAATTAGTAATGACAAAATGCAAGAGGCAGCTTCCTCTATTGAAAATTAGAGTCATTATTTCAAATGTATTCAAATTTAAAACTCATCTTTATAAGGGAAGAAATAGTACTTCACCTTCTACTAACAAGCTAGAATTATCGAAAACAAAAGATTAACAGCAATTGTTCTCTGATGTCTCCTTTGGAGGTCAATATTTTGAGGGAGTGATAACATTTAATTTCCTAAGATCTTTTTTACAAATATGCTTATTTCAGTTTATAACAATTTAACTTTTTTTTTTTTGATGAGTTAGTCAGTATTTGAACATTGGGTCTGTCAAACTACTGCGTTATGAAACTGAGAAGAAATGAGGTGAGCAGATGATCCTTATTCAAAATTCAAATTTTATTGAGTTATGTTGTATTTGTTACATATTAAAATAAGGGAGTTAGACAAAGGAAGAATTTAGGTCATTCATTTGCCCCAAACTCTATCTCATCCAAGGAAAAGTACATAGAAAATTGAATTCAGAGGTAAGCTTTAGATTTATGTAAATACTTGGTTCTCCATAGCAGTTTGAGGTATGAAAACATGTATCTGTATCATCTCTGGAGATATTGGAAGGCTTAGAAAGAGTTTCAAGCCAGACTTTGTTAAAAATTTGTTGAGGAGCACTTGGATGGCTCAGTCGGTTAAGCATCTGACTTCAGCTCAGGTTATGATCTCACAGTTTATGGGTTCAAGCCCCATGTCAGGCTCTATGCTGACAGCTCAGAGCCTGGTGCCTGCTTCAGATTCTCTGTCTCCGTCTCTCTCTATTCCTCCCCTGCTCAGTCTCTGTCTCTTTCTCAAAAATGAATAAACATTAAAAAATTTTTTAAATTTGTTGAGATTTATCCAGGGCATTATTTAATGAGAACATGATTTTCATTTACATTGTTCAGATAGCTATTTTTCAGGATTGCCATAGGGATATATATTGGTTTATCCTTTGAATCTTTAGGGTTTATGATCCTTGACCTTGAAATATAGGAATTTTTTGTTTCCACCTCCCAATCTAAGAAAGTATTTATTTTTTTCTGACATCTAGAATGACACTCTAAATTTTGACTGAAACCATTTTATTTGAAATGATAATTCTAAAAAAATTTGCATAAGACACTCTAATAAAATTTAATCTTTGCTGTTATCTGTCAGGTTACTTAAAATGATTTATTGCTGTGATTTAAATGATTTGGTCCATGAGAAATTGAAGAAAGCAAGGCCGTGTATGTCTCAGCTATTGTAAATCTCTACTCAACAAATATTCATTAAGTGAAATACCCTTTAAAATTATTTTATACAATTTATGGGGAAATTACAATACTAAATATGTACAGCAGAACCAATCTAGGTAACTTGCATATCAACCCTTGCTCTCACTTCTGTCAAATGACAAGACTACTGAAGGCTATACTCCTTTGGACTCCTTTGTGATTCTTAAAAATTGTTGCAAGATCTATTGCTCTGTAGGTTACCTAGATAAATAAAACCTATGGGCTCCGTTTCCACTATGACAAAAATTTATTCCAATTCAACATAGCAAATATGTCATGGACGTGTAATATTTGGTGGGCTTCATCTAGCTGCTGGGATAGGAATATGAATAAGAAATAGTTTGTGTCCCGAGGGCCTTACAGCCCAGTACAGGAGACAGATGCATAAGCACAAATATGTGTTAAGCATCAGTATTATGCAGAAAAGTGGTAGAGTTATAACATAAAATGGTAGACTAAGGAGGAAACAATTTTTTATATGAATAAGATTTGACAGTTGGGAGTAAAAACAGAATTACTGAAAGCTGAGGTAATGTTTGTGCTTATTCTTGAAGCCTGAGAAAACCATTTTTCAGATTGACTAGTGGAGAAAGACATTCTAGGTCTAGAGAAAAGCATGGTCAACGTCTGAACAGAGGGTCTGTGTGTGATATATTTTAGTGAAAATGACCCACCAGCAATGGCTATAAAATGAGGTTTTGTGGGGACAATGTAGAGGCAAAACTGAAGAGGCAAACTCTGGTTAGGTCATGGGGTAAGTGGAGCAGGTAGTGGACGGGTTAGGGGAAGTGGGGAGTGGTGGTGTTGCCTTCATGCTATGGAAAGTGTAAAGCAAGCAGAGGCGCTTTTTTTTTTAAGTTTATTTATTTATTTATTTTGAGAGAGAGAGAGAGAGAGAGAGAGAGAGAGCGAGCGCATGCAAGTGAGGGAGGGGCAGAGGGAGAGGGAAAGAGAGAATCCCAAGCAGGCTCCACACTGACAGCATAGAGCTGGATATGGGGTTCGATCCCACGAACCGTGAGATCATGACCTGAACTGAAATCCAGTTCCTTAGCAGACTGAGCCACCCAGGTGCCCCAAGTAAAGGCTTTGAAACCAGAAGCTGGCTTTCAGCTTTATGACACTTTAGATCGATATATATCTAGCTAATACACTATTTGCAGTTTATCTAGGTAAGGTAGGTCAAAAAGTTGATTTTTCTTTCTCTTTTATTAATCAGTTTAGGGACATTGGGAAACTGAATCTCAATCCAAAAGCAATTAGCAACATTTTATGAAATAGATATAAGCTTAGTTATTTTGGAGATGTATAACTTAATAATATCCTTTTAGGAAAAATAAACGCTTAAATATATATTTACTATGTTTTATAAATATTCTCATATAAAAATTATTACTCATCTTCCTGGATCATAAAATAAAATTATAATTTAAAACTTATTTGTGAACCAGTTTATAAATAAATATAGTAACTTTAGGTCTTATTTTTGAAATAGAGTAAGAATTTGTTTTCTTGAAGCTCTAAGAGAAAATAACTCTTCAGGGAATTGTATTTGAAACAGTTTTCCTTATTAATTCATATTGACTTTTACCATTATTCTTATGTCTTGTTAAATTTGAGGTAGATGTAATTATCTGGTTAAATAATCCAGGGGACTAAGTAAAATCTCATCATAATCCAGAAGCAACAAATTTCCTCAAAGTTTTTCTCAAGATGTATATGTCAAATCACTTGAAGCTTTGATGTATAATTTTTGAGGCCAGAGTCTGTCTATGCCATTCAACAAAGATTTATGCACCCTGGGCAAAGTTCTAGGTTCAGGAAATAAATACAAAGTTCCCGTTTTTATGAGGTTTACATTTTAATGTGAAAATAGTCTATAACCATGAAAACAAATAAATGGGATAACTTCTAAGTGCTTCTAAGTGCAGCAATAGCAAAGAGAATGACTTGATGGAAGTAAGGGTCACTTCAGTGAGGATGGTTAGGGAAGGGCTTTCTGAAGAGGTGACAACCGAGCTAATTCTAGAAGGGAAAAACGTGACAATCTGGGAAAAGAGAAGAAGAGAGTTCTAGGCACATGGAATAGAGAGTGCTAAGGTGATGATGGAGGAAAAGATTCTGGTCTATTAAGAGATCAGAAAGAAGTCCATATTTCTAGAAAGGAATTAGTGAAAGGGATGGAGAATAGTAGATGGTAAAATCAGGGTATGAGAGGATTTAGATTTTGGTGTGGTTGCAATCAGATGCCATAGAAGGGTTTTAAGACTATGTTTAAAAATATAAGGAGAATGGACTATAAAGCATTAGCATAGATTAGAGAGCTCCTAGAGGCATTAATGAGGTCTAGGTCACATAATCATATCTTACATTAGTAAGTAGTAGAAGAGACTGTGGAATAGTAGGTAGTATTTGGAATATATTTCAGATGTATAATCAATAGAACATTTACTGTTTAGTTAAGAATAGGATGAAAATCATCATAGCTGAGGTCTAGGTTGGGACCCAAGCAGATGGTATGCATCTTAATTTTTGCATTCTTGTTCATCAGGGATATTGGCCTGTAATTCTCCTGTTTAGTGGGATCTTTGTCTGGTTTTAGAATCAAGGTAATGCTGGCTTCATAGAATGAGTGTGGAAGTTTTCTTTCCATTTCTATTTTTTTGGTATAGTTAGAAAAAAAAAGTATTAATTCTTCCTTAAATGTCTGGTAGAATTCCCCTGGGAAAACATCTGGCCCAGGACTCTTGTATGTTGGGAGATTTTTGATAACTGATTCAAATTTTTTGCTGGTCATGGGTTTGTTCAGTTTTTCTATTTCTTTCTGTTTCAGTTTTGGTAGTTTGTAAGTTTCTAGAAATTTGTGCATTTCTTCCACATTGCCCAGTTTGTTGGCATATAATTTTTCATAGAATTCTCTTATAATTGTTTGTATTTCTGTGGTGTTGGTTATGATCTCTCCTCATTCATCCACAATTTTATCTATTTGTGCTCTTTCTCTTTTCTTTTTGATAAGTCTAGTTAGGGGTTTATCAGTTTTGTTAATTATTTCAAAAAAATCAGCTCTTAGTTTCATTGATCTGTTCTACTGGTTTTTGTTTGTTTATTTCTATACCATTTTTTTCTGCTCTAATATTTATTATTTCACTTCTTCTTCTGGCTTTAGGCATTATTTGTGATTCCTTTTCTAGCTCCTTCATGTGTGAAGTTAGGTTGCGCATCAGGAATATTTTTTGCTTCTTGAGAAAGACCTGAATTACAATATATTTCCCTCTTAGGACTGCCTTTCCTGCATCTCAAAGGTTTTGGACTGTCATGTTTTCATTTTCATTTACTTCCGTAGTTTTTTTTTTTTTTTCCTTCTTTAATTTCCTGGTTAACCCATTTGTTCTTTAGTAGGATGTTCTTTAACCTCCATGTATTTGAGGGCTTTCTAAATTTTTTCCTGTAGTTAATTTGAAGTTTCATAGCGTTGTGATCTGAAAATATGCATGGTATGATCTCAATCTTTTTGTACTTGTTGAGGGCTGATTTGTGACCCAATATGTGATCTATTCTGGAGAATGTTCCATCTGCGCTTGAAAAGAATGTGTATTCTGCTGCTTTAGGATGAAATGTTTTGAATGTATATGTTGAGTCCATCTGGTCAAGTGTGTCATTCAAAGCCATTGTTTCCTTGTTGAATTTCTGCTCAGATGATCTGTCCATTTCCATAAGTGGGGTGTTAAAGTACCCTATTATTATGGTATTATTATCAATGAGTTTCTCTATGTTTGTTATTAATTGATTTATATATTTGGGGGTTACCAACTTGGGGGCATAAATATTTGCAATTGTTAGATCTTGATGGATAGGTTCCTCAATAATCATATAATGCCTTTCTTCATCTCTTGCTACAGTCTTTATTTTAAAACCTAGTTTGTCTGGGGTGCCTGGGTGGCTCAATTGGTTTAGCATCTGACTCTTGGTTTTGGCTTAGGTCATGATCTCTCAGTTTCCTGGGTTCAAGCCCCACGTGGGTTTCTGAACTGGCAGGATAGAGCCTGCTTGGCGTTTTCTCACTCTCTCTCTTTCTCTCTGTCCCTTCCCTACTCATGCTGTCTCTGTCTCTCTCAAAATTAATATACAAAGATTAATAAAATAAAATAAAATCTAGTTTGTTTGATATAAGTATGGCTACTCTGGCTTTCTTTTGGCATCCATTAACATCATAGATGGTTCTCCATGGCCTCACTTTCAATCTGCAGATGTCTTTAGGTCTATAATGAGTCTCTTGTAGGCAGCATGGATACCCTATGCCTTTTGATTGGAGCATTTAGTCCTTTGCGTTCAGAGTGATTATTGAAAGATATAAATTTAATGTCATTGTGTTACTTATAGAGTTGGTGTTTCTGGTGATGCTCTCTGGTCTTTCTAGTCTTTGTTGCTTTTGGTTTTTATTTTATTTGTTTGTTTGTTTGTTTGTTTATTTCCTGTTCAAAGAGTCCTACTAACATTTCTTGTAGGGTTGGTTTAGTGACCACAAACTCCTTTAGCTTTTGTTTGTCTGGGAAACTCTTTATCTCTCCTTCTATTTTGAATGACGGTCTTGCTGGATAGAGTATTCTTGTCTGCATATTTTTTCCATTCGGCATGTTGAATATATTTTACCACTCCTTTCTGGACTGCCAAGTTTCTGTAGACAGATCTGCTGCAAACCTGATCTGTCTTCCTTTGTAGGTTAAGGACTTTTTTTTCCCCTTGATGCTTTCATAATTCTTTTCTTGTCTGCATATTTTGTTAAATTGACTATGATATGTCTTGGCAACGGCCAGCTTTTGTTGAATTTAATGGGAGCTTTCTGTGCTTCTCGGATTCTGATATCTGTGTCCTTCCCTCTGATTAGGGAAGTTTTCAGCTATAATTTGCTCACCTAAACCTTCTGCCCCATTCTCTCTTGCTTCATCTTCTGAGACTCCTTTGATATGAATGTTATTACATTTTAATGAATTGCTGAGTTCCATAGGTCTGCCTTTGTGATCCCTGACCTTTGTTTCTCTTTTCTTTTCAGTTTCATTATTTTCCATAATTTAATCTTCTCTATTACTAATTTGCTCCTCTGCTTTATCCATCCTCATTTTTATGGCCTCCATTTGGGTTTGTATCTTGGTTATAGCATTTTTAATTTTGGCATGACTAGATTTTAGTTCTTTTATCTCTGCTGAAAGGGATTCTCTGGTGTCTTCTATGCTTTTTTCAAGCCCAGCTAGTATCCTTAAAGCATTGTTTTAAATTCTAGTTCAGACAACTTACTTACATCTGCATTGACTAAATCTCTGGCCGTCATTCCTTCCTCTTCTTTCTTTTGAGGTGAATTACTCCCTCTTGTCATTTTGGAGGAAGAAAAAACAACATTAATAATAATAGAATGAAATAAAAATTTAAAAATTGGAAAAAAAAATCAAATAAAGGAAGCTAGATCCTAGACGTGTTTTGGTCTGTTTAAGAGAAGCTGCTGTACTCTCTCCCTCATAGTATGCAGATTCCTCTGTTAATCCTCTGATCAATTTCCTAGGTGTTCAAAATGGTTTGATGTTGATCTAGCTGTGTTCAAGGGATGAGACCAGCTCAGGTCCCCTTACTGTTCCACCATCTTAAAGCCTCCATGAAGGGAGTATCTTTAAAGGTTAGGTATTAAGAATGTAAGTTAAATGTCACTATTACTCAATATTCTTTCTTTGTCCTCAAAACCTTAACTAAGCAATGGTTACTCCATACAGAAAATGGTGGAATTTTAACAGTGAATAGGCTTTTCAGGTGAATTAAATTGGCAACGGACAAGTTACTCAGAAACAGAAACTGACTTGGATTTAAGTTAGAAACTTCGTATCCAGATCTTAGCTCTTAGACCTCTCTCTGTAACACTCTTGCATCCAATCACCAAGTCATAATGGTTTTGTGCCGGGGTCCAGCTCTGGCTAGGACAGGAGATCTCCGATGGATGAATGGGGTTGGCGAGATAAATGATTCAAGAGAGCAGCATGGCTTCTAGAGCCAGGAAGGCATCTCTACTCTGTTGGCCTCAGTTTCTTTATTTAAAGGTGGTGAGTGACAAAGAAACTTTTCTTAGGTTGGCATATTTGTGAACTCCCCAGACCTAGTAGGAGACAGTCTTATCTTAGTTTAAGCAGTAACCATTTTTGTGACTTTGCCCCAAGGTGTAGATTGCGCATTGCAGAGTCAGGTGGAGAAAATATTTACAGGGATGTGCTCTGGGGGTTTTATGATGGGGCTAAGGGGGCGTTTATCATAATACAGTACCTGCAGGGAAATCTAGTTTGGTTCAAGGAGTCTTGGGGCCTATCATCTACAAAAGTAACACTAATTTTTAGCCAACTCATAACTGCTATTCTATATGATCAGTTTGTGTAACCTATCCCCAAAAGGCAACTTTGAGGTTACTTCTGGCCAGGTTACTCTCATTCAGATATTATCCACCCAGGCATCACACTCCAGGTTCCCTTTTTCATATGCCATAAAACAAAAGAGCATTACATTCCTTGGGTCCAACGAGAACAGCTCAAGAAATCCAAGCTTGAAAATTATTTAGAAGGAGGTAAGACCGGGCACCATTTGATTGGCAGGAGCTTTGCTGTGATTGCCTTTACACATAGGGAGGTGTCTTAACCTGTGACCCCAAGATGACTCCCAACAGTTTTGCCTACTAAACAGTTCTCAGATCCATTCGCCTTTCTATATCCTTTTTCTTAATCCTAGCTACATGGTCTGCTTCAGTAACTTTTTAATTGGTTTCCTGTAGTTAACTTCTTCTTTTAAAGTACAAAAGTGAGTGTACCAATCTGTAAATTAAAATCTTTCCAAGGAAGTTTTCTTAAAGTGTTGGGATTAGACATAAATGTTGGCCATGAGTCCCTCCATGTTCTGTGCCCCAACAACTCCTGTCCACCCTCCCCCACATGCACACATACCTTCACTATTCCCCCCTTCCATATCTCTACCACAGAGTCTTCGCATAAACTGCTTCTTCTCATTCTCAATGCTCTCTTAACCTGTGTACTTAGAAAATATCTATGAGTTTTCTATTGCTGTGCAGCAAATTGCCATAAATTGAGCAGCTTATGACACACAGTCTCCGAGGGTCAGGAGAATGGGGATCATTTAGCTGAGTCCTCTGCTTAGGATCTCACAAAACCTTGTGAAGGTTTAAGCCTGAGATACAATTTCATCTAAGGTTCAAATGCACTTCCAAGTTCACTGGTTGTTGGGCAAATTCAGTTCCCAGTGTCCAAAGGACTGAGACCCTCAGCTTCTATATGTCACCTGCTGTTTTCTGCCACATTGCTTACCCCACAGTACGACAGTTTGCTTCTTCAAGATGAGCAAGAGAGTGTCCCTGTTGCTTGGAATCTCTGAAACCTGAACCCTCTCTGAAAATGCTGACCTGATTAGTACAGACCCACCCAGAAAAAAACTCTGTTTTAATTAAGGTCAACTGATTCAGGGCTTAAATTTTATCTGCTAAATCTCCTTACCTTTGCCAGACAGCCTAACTTAATCAAGGGAGTAACATCCTATTCTTTCACAGTTCTACTCACACTCTAGGGAAGGGGTTTCCAAGGGTGTAACTCTTTGGAGGTCATCTTAGAATTCTGCCTACCTCACTGGGATATGTAATTTCATTTGGGGATTCTTTCCTTATCTGAACATTCACCAAAATTATAATCAAATCAAGAATTATAAGCTCAAATGCCTACAGTGGCTGGCAGGTTTTGTTAATGAATGAAGTGATAAGAAGAAGCAGTAGAGTGTGTGGTGAATTAGAGAACCTCTTGCCATCTAAAAAACACAAATCTCCTCAGCTCTAGCCAATCGTTGCCTTGCAGGCAATTCTAGCCCAGTGAGTCACATCTGATTTTTCACATCAGCCAGAAGTCTAGATTTATGTATGTGTATGTGTATGTATGCCTGAGTATGAAATCTTCTGATTTATAAATATTACTAATTAACTCAAATAATAAAGACACTCTGTAGACAAATACTATGCAAACCAAATAAATATGTTTGGAGGAAAAAAATTATCCTTGTGCATTTGCTTTGTGGACTTTGCCTTAAGTGATTGTACTGTTATTTAAAAAGAATATATTTGACCCCTTTAGATTGTAAGTACATGAGGACCTGGATTATGCCTGTCTCATTCATGCATATACTTCAGTACCTAGCACAGTGCATGGCACATAATACATTATCGATACATATTTGTCAAATGGATTAATAAATGGAAGCACTGTGAACTCTCTTAGCAGGTAGACCTGGGTAAAGATTTTGACTCATCAACAGTGCAGCCTGATCTTTGACAAATCATTTGACATTTCTGAACCTTAATTTCATTATTTATAAAATGGCATTATTTGGAAGTACAGTTCTGAGGATTAACCAAAATAACGAATACAACTTGCTTAGCACAGGGTCTGTTTGTTGTCATATGGTTTCTTTTTTTTAGGAGTGGCCTCATGAATACGAGTACCATATAGTTTTATGCATTTCTATATTTATAGTGGTAGATGAACTTGACCAAATGTTATATAGAAAGGTTACATATTTTAGTATATTAGATTATATACTATAATATATATATATTATATTATATAGTATATAATATTAGTATATTAATAGAATATACTCTATTCACATATAGAAGACATATATGTGAATAATATATGTATGTATATGAATGCATATTTATATATGTGTGTATATATTATATACATATGTATATATTCATATGTCAAAGGCTAATGTGTTTTGGTTAAGGGAAGAGAAATACAAAAGTACATTTCTTAGGCCTTGGCAGGAAGATTAGGGAGCGGGGAAAGGTATTTACCAAAGGAAAATGAGGGGGTGCCTGGGTGGCTCAGTCAGTTGAGCTCCAACTCTTGATTTTGGCTCAGGTCATGATACCAGGGTCGTAAGATGGAGCCCATGCTAGTCTCTACACAGATAAGATTCTCTTTCTCTCCCTCTGCTCCTCTCCCCTGCTTGCACTCTCTCTCTCTCTCTCTCTCAAAAAAAGAAAGAAAAAGAAAAAGAAAAAGAAAAGAAAAAAGAAAAGATATTGTAGGCAGAGTCCCTTCTTTGCCTCCCATACAAAAGTATGGAAAAGGAGATATTACCCATAACCAATAAATATTTTTAAAGGAATTGAAACCCAAAATGTTTCTAAGTGCTTTATGCCATGAATGTTAACAGGAAGGGAAATTCTTTTATAAATTTTTAATGTTTATTTATTTTTGAGAGCAAGAGAATGACAGAGTGCAAGCAGAGGAGAGGCAGAGAGAAGGGGAGATAGAATCTGAAACAGAATCCAGGCTCTGAGCTGTTAGCACAGCTAACAGCTGTGGGGCTGTTCTCCCAAATGGGGAGATCATGACTGAGCCAAAGTTGGATGCTTAACCGACTGAGGCACCCAGCTGCCTCAGAAAGGGAAATTCTTATTGTGCATGGTGGATGAGTTAAATTCTGGATTTTCGTATTATGCTTTTTCTAAGAATAGCTATAAGCATTATTCATAAGCAGACAATTGTAGATAGCTTATGATTATTATTAAAGGGTGATAAAATGGAGATATAAAATAGAAAACCTATGTCCTCCTTTAAGGTAATGAAGGCTTGATTAAAATGATAAGATAAAACCACATTAGCAAAGAAAAAAAAAGCCACAAGAAGTAACCCTGCAGAAAGTTCACTCTAGCATTTTACACATTTCCAATGTTATTTTCCTTATTTCATTTTTTAAGCTTTAATTTTGTCTATAATGAAAGCCATTTTGTTTTGTCATACATTAGAAGGAGAGGAAAATGTGCTTAAGGGGATTTGATCCAATTAGTATTACATGGCCAACCTTTAGTAAAGAATACACCAAATGTATTCAAGAGTAGGATTGAAACAGATAGGTTATACATTGCATATATTCTAAAGGTTCAAAGTATAAAAAATTTTACTTTGTGACTACAAGCAAGTGCCTTATAGGATTTTATAATCTGAATTGTTCCTGGCTGCAGGACAGCATTTCAATAAACTATTCTTAGGGCTGAAATATATTCAAATGAAGCCGAACAATGTAACAAAATTAAAAATATGCATGTGGTAACTACTTTCTTCTAAATGTATTAATATCATCAAGGCTGATCTCTCCTTCTATCTGTAGAAGCAGTTAAAACCTAGCAAAGCAAGTTATTTCTCCAGTTCCCTAGTTTGTGTTATCACAAAACTTGCAAAATTATTTTGTAAGTCACTTCATAAGACACATCTTCATAGTCATTGTTACATTGCTATCTGGTGGTATTTTTTAGAAATAAAATTTTAAGTGTAGATGTAAGCAAAAAAACTCGGGCTGGAAAATAGAGCAAAATAAATTTCTACTTCTTATTTTTCTCAGGATCATGACAATTCAATTTTTATCACTTGGGCGTATTGCACTTGAACTAGGCCATGAAGAATAATTTTGAGTACATAAAATAGGGCAGATTTAGAATTAAGAGATGCAGAGTTTTACAAAAGGGGACTTTATTTTGCCTAGTAAATGTATTTACAAATTTACATATGTAAGTAGAGAATGATTTTTTTAAAATAATTTTTTTAACGTTTATTTATTTTTGAGACATAGAGACAGAGTGTGAACAGGAGAAGGGCAGAGAGAGAGGGAGAAACAAAATCCGAAGCAGGCTCCAGGCTCTGAGCTGTCAGCACAGAGCCCGACGCAGGGCTTGAACTCACGGACCGCGAGATCATGACCTGAGCCGAAGTCGGACGCTCAACCGACTGAGCCACCCAGGCTCCCCAAGAATGATTTTTGTGTGTAAGTGATGGCCAAACTTTTGTGAAGTGACATTGCCCGGGGAATAATCGTATCCATCCTTATTTCAACCAACATGTCCAAATTTATCCCTTAGTCAGTATAGGAAGATGTATTTACAGTGGCCCATGCTTTACTCACAACGAAGCCTGAAAAATATCTTTGGCTACTTTAACTATATCTTTGGCCGCTAGCTATTTGAGAACCAAACTCGGGTGGTAAGTCTCTGAAGTCCTATTCCTTTGTAGTGGCCTGTCGGGCCTCACTTCTGCTCCAGGAAGTGAAAATCTGGTCCTTGAAAATCTGGCGCTTACTCCTTCCCCGGTGCCCTTGGGTTAGACCATCCAGGTCTGTGTTGGAGACCCTGGCATCCCTCGCTCTACTCCATGGCTTCACTCCAGCCGTTCATCCTTCTGGCTTCATCATCTGTTCCTTGTTACTGGATCATTAACATAGCACAAATATATGCGACCATTTTCCCCATTTTTCAAACAAACAACAACAACAAAAAAGCAAAACACACCCCTGACCTCACATTTTCTTCCAGGTACTGCCCAGTTCTCTATATCTATACATTTCTCTTAAAGTATTCTTTGTGTTAGTGGGTGCCACTTCTTTACCTCCATTATCTCTTGAACTTATTCCAGTTTTGTTTTAAATTTCTTTAATATTTATTTTTCAGGGGCGCCTGGGTGGCTCAATCGGTTGAGTGGCCGACTTCAGCTCAGGTCATGATCTCACAGTCTGTGAGTTCGAGCCCCGTGTCGGGCTCTGTGCTGATGGCTCAGAGCCTGGAGCCTGCTTCAGATTCTGTGTCTGCCTCTCTCTCTCTATGCCCTTCCCCTGCTTACGCTCTGTCTCTCAAAAGTAAATAAATGTTAAAAAAAATTTAAAAAAAAATTTCTTTAATATTTATTTTTCAGAGAAAGAGACAGAGTGTAAGCAAGGGAGGGGTAGTGAAAGAGGGAGACACTGAACCTGAAAAAGGCTTCAGGCTCTGAGCTGTCAGCACAGAGTCCGATGCCATGCTTGAACTCACCAACAGTGAGATTGTGACCTGAGCCAAAGTCGGATGCTTAACCAACTGAGCCACCCAGGCGCCCCTGATCTTTTTCCAGTTCTTAAGTCTTCACCTCTGTACAAAAGTGCTCTTACTAAGGTCACCAATAACCTTCACGGCAATAAATCCCAAATCCAGTCTTTATCTTTCTGGAATTTTCAGCAACATTTGAAGCTGTCTTTCTCTCTGTTTTTAAACGTGGTCTTGACTTGTCTTCTGGAATACCGTTCTTGCTACTTTCAATTACTTTACTTGGGTCTGAACCATCTTCCCCATAGCAACACATGGTGCGTTCCAGGTTTGCCTCTTGGGCGTTGTCTTTTCTGTAGCTGCAATGACTCCATCCTTCTCAGGAACATAATCTCATTTATACGCTGATAGCTCTCACATTTGCATCTTTGGCTTTGACTTTTTTCCTAAATCGCGTATTTGTGCCTCCAAATTTCAACTGGATATCTCCTTTAGGATGTATAAGAATTATACCAAATTAGTGCACCTTAAACAAAGCTTTGATAATTCCATTTTGAATCTATTTCTTCTTTATTTGAACACAGTTGTTCTCAAATGGAGGTCATTTTGTCCCCAAGAGGACATTTGGCAAAGTCTGGAGACATTTTTGGATGTTCCAACTAAGGAATGTATGCTGCTGGCATCCACAACGCTTGGGATAGTCGCCCACAACAAAGAGTTACGTGGCTTAAAGTGTCTACCTTCATTCTCGTTCTCAGCCCATCAGCACACTTTGTCAACTCTGCTTTAGAAAATATCTGGAATTTCTCCTCAGGTCCAGGGCTATGTCTCCAGTGTGCACTACCATTACCTCTCATGCAGAATAACTCGCCTGCATCATTTCATCTCTTCCTTTCTGCTAAAACACATGAAAATTCTACACATCAGCTAGTGTTCCTATTAAAACAAAGTTAGAGGCCTTCAAAGACTTCTTATCTACCTCAGAATACAATCTAAACCTTTTACTTTCATTCATATTCTATTTATATTTGTTTCTCATTTATCAGTCTCTCTCTGCTAAAAGATAAGCTCTAAAAAAGCAGTGATTCTGTTTTGTTTATTGCAGTATTCCAGAATCTGGAAGAGTATAGTGTACATAGTAGGTGTATAATACGTATTTATGAATGGAGCGAATGACCTCAAGATGAGTTTTGCCTGATGACCCAACCAGCCAGTAAAGATCTGTTAAGTACCACTGTGTGGACAATATTAACCGCAGAGTAGGTTGTGAAGTTATATCAGAACATACGTTTTTGTTTAAGGAGGCTTTACACCCAAAGTGGGGCTCTGATTCACAGCCCCGAGATCAAGAGTCACATGCTCTACATACTGAGCCAGTCAAGTGCCCCCAGAAAATACTTTTCCTTTCTCAGCCAAATAAAATGTTGGTTTTATGTCAGTCCTCTGAAAAAAGAAATTATGAGTGGCTTATGAAATTAAATTCCCAATTCCCTTTCCAACACACTAAATTTAAGGACCAAATTCTCTCCTGTGTGAGCTACTATGTTTTCTTATTCAAATTAACCTTTCCCTGCATAAAAATTATTTGAATGTAACTCATTGTTTGCCAAATTAAGGAAAAGTTTCTCTTCTTGGTATTTGTTATTGACAATATAAGTTCAAATAATTTTTCCAGTTTTAGTTTTAAGTATTCCTTCATAGAGATTCTAAATTTCAGACACTAGCAATTCTATCTTAGCTTTTAGTCCATGTTCCTGTGACTTCCTGCTTGAACTTATCTTGTACAAGGTGGAAAGATGGAATTCCTTCTTCATTTGCCACAACATCCACACTTTGATATTCTCCTCAGTCCTTGGAATTCATCTCAAATGGCACTTTCCCTCATAAACCACCCCCCTTTCCACCCTGAAAAGTAATTTCTCCTTCTCTTGAGTGCCATAGAGCTCTGTTAGTACCTCTTCCATGCTCTTATCCACCTCTACCAGCTGTTAAAATTATTTATATATTTGTCTTTTCTCTCCTCATAGGTGACAGATTCTTAAGGAAAATCATAAAATTTAAAATTTTTTATAACTTGTAAAACTTTCCAATATATATTTTGACTTACTATAATCACATATGATGTGTGTAAACTTTGTGTTTTCAATAGTATTTAAGTTCCTTGAGGTCTATAACTATGTCTGTTTGGTGTGGGGTTTAGCATTATGTAAAATATATTTTGACTATCATCTTTCCTAGATCCATTATAAAGGGTCAGGAGTAGTTATTGAATAAAACTTAATCTAAAAGTTTTTAAATGTAGTGTTATAAATATAGTGCTTAAATTTATTCATAAGTAAGTTTCGAGCTTTATTTTTAAAGAGAGACATAGCAAATACATGAGTTTACTGTCTTTACATCTGAAAACAATTTAAAATAGTCTTACTATTTTGATGGTACTAGTTTTCCTTGTAATATAGCTAAACAAAACTCCTTCCTGAACTCAAAAGTTATCATTATCCTGATGAATATATATATATATTCATCATTATCATATTCATTCCCATATATAAGATATGGGAAGGATATATATATGTATATATATACATTACATATAATATATATACGTCTTCCATTCTTCTCTCTCTGCTGAGATAACTTCTATATGTTTTAAGAGCAATCTAAAATGTTTCCTGCAAGAAACTTTTCCTGACCTTCCCACTGTAATTCTGATTGAGCACTCTCCCTACCTGTATTACAAAAATCATAAAATGCTGTGTTTTCTTCTTTTTCTTTGTATCAGATCATCACTGAACTTCTTATATAACAAAGTTAGGCTATCACAAAACCAACAGAAATCACTGTTTAAGCATATTTTACATTTAAAACATTAAAACTGTGTGTCTGAGCTATGAAAAAGTATGCTGATTAATCTGTTCAAAAGTGGACTAACACTTGTTCTAGTCTCAGGGTCTCATTCCTGCCTGAGGGGTCTGGCCACCAAACACATACCCTTATTCATATATCCTCTGTCTTTCTCTTTACTGAATATTCTCTCCAGAAAATACATATGACAAGTCTCTCCTATAGGGAGTGATATACTACTTTTATACACAATTGTCTTATAATCCTGTTGTTCCTTCCTGCTTTCCCTTCCTTTCACTGCCAAGCTTTCTGAAAGAATAGTTAAAACTTCCTCTTCCACGTCCCTAATGCTTCTCAAACCAAGACGTCCTGACTTTGGTTCCTGTCACGATTAATTTTATTGTCAATTTGGCTAAGCCACAGAACCCAGATATTTGACCAAATATTGTTTTAGATGTTTCTGTAATGGTTGTTTTTTTTTTTTTTTTTTTTTTTAGATCAGACTAACATTTGAATAGTAGACTTTGAGTAAAACATTGCCCTCCATAACACAGATGTACCTCATCCAATCAGTAGAAGACCTTAATTAAAAAAAAAAATGACTGACCTCCCATTAAATAAATAAATAAATAAATAAATAAATAAATAAATAAATATCCTCAAATGGGAACTCTGCCAGCAGACGGCCTTTCAGCCTCAAACTCCAACTCTTCCCTGGGTCTCCAGCCTGCCTGCCTACCCTACAGATTTTGGAAATGCATGCCTCCATGGTTGTGTGAACCGATTCCTTAAAATAAATCTCTTTAGACAGTTAGATGATAGATAGACAGATAGATAGAGATAGGGATATGGATATACATACACACACATTCTATTAGTTCTGTTTCTCTGGAGAACCTTGACTCACACAGTCCTACCTTGCTTCTCAAATTGATACACTGTGCCTACCAGTGACCTCTCTACCTACTCCTTCCAGACAGTTTTAAATTTCTCCTGCCATTTAAGTATTTCTAGACCCTGTTATCTTTTTTTTTTTTTTTTAATAGGCTCCATGCCCAGTGTGGAGCCCAACACAGGGCTTGAACTCATGAATCTGAGATCAAGACCTGAGCTGAGATCAACAGTCAGGCACCCATCGACTGAGCCACCCAGGTGCCCTGACCCTGTTATCTTCTACTTCACACATTTTCTATCAAGTCTCTTAACTTCAGTTGCCACATGCATATGGATAATTGCAAGATTTATCTTAGATCTCTTTTCTCAAACATATATATCTGTTTATATGCCTTAGTGTCAAAAACTGAGCTCTTGCTCTTTCTCCTCTTTGTGTCCTTTCTACTTAAAGGAATGCTCCAACATCCACTTCAAATTTGAAGTGGGAAACCTGTTAGAGACACAAACAATTCTTCGTCAACATCTACCTCCAAACATACCAAGTTCTCTCAACTGTGTGTGAGTGATTGGAGAGACAGAAAGAGAGAGAGAGAGAGAGAGAGAGAGAGAGAGAGAGAGAGGGTGTTGGTAGAATTCTAGGTTTGTAGTTATTTTCTCTCGATACTCTAAAGATATCGTCTATTGTTTTCTGGCTTCCATTATTTCTGTTAAGAGGTCAACTTCTATTCTTATGATTTCTATTGAAAATAATTCAATAATTCTCAGGCTACTTTGAAGATTTCTCTCTTTGCCTTTGGCTTGAAGCAGTTTTACTCAGATTCTTTTAAGTATAGGATCTTTTCTTAACAAAAATACTGTCCCATTATCTGCCCCATTCTCTCTTTTTCTACAACCCATTAGTATGCATTTTAGACATTTTCATGAAATCCCATATGTACCTTTTACAGGCTCTTTTCCACATATTTTCATTGTTTCCTCTCCATGCTTCAGATTGGATATTGTCTGTTGACCCTATATTTTCATTTTGTGTTCCATGCCTAGCAATCTGTTAAATCCATCTGCTGAATCCTTCATTTCTGTTATTGTATTTTTGTTGTTTTAAAATTGATTGCATTTTTATAGATTCCAGGTTTCTGATGACATTTCCATTTTATTCTCTAGTTGCTTGAATATATTAATCACATTCATTTTCAAGTTTGTGTCTGATGACTCTAAGTACTTATCCCTGTGGTCCCTGTTCTGTGTCGAGTCATCTCCCCAGCTTTTCTTAAATTGGTTTTCCTGATATGTTTTCTTGATTGCTAGTGACCATGTGCAAAATATTAGGGTCTCTGGGATGATTTACAGATGATTTTCTTTTAATTCTGGCAGAAAGGTAAGTTAGATTACATTAATCCAATCTGAAATTGAAGTGATTAAATTCTGGGCATTTTGTTTTTGTGTAGATTGATCTATTTCCAGTTTTTCCTTGTTCCTATAGTACATTTTTTCAAGTGACCCTACCGATAGTTCAAGTCCGCCACTCTCAGGGATCTCTTGAATTAAATTTATGTTTTTAACAAATTGGAAGTGTGGTGGTAGAAGATGTTCTTCAGAATAGTAAATTGAGTTTGGCTGTAATAATTATGAATGCCATCTTTGAAGACAGCAATGAAAATAAGGGGTAAACAACCAACCAGGGGCACTAAATTAAACAGTTTTTGTTTATTTTCTTCTGAGAATAAGTAAGATTATGCGGTGTCATGAGCAGAAGGAAAAGGACTCAGAGGAGATGCTTTGATGGAAAATTTAAATTCAGGTTAGAGGTAAAGATGATAACTTTTATGTCCAAATTTTGGACGATTACTGTATATCCCCAGGACATCTCTTGAGATGTTTTTTTCTTTTGATTACCAGAATAGTCCCAGGAAAACAAATCTCCTACATTGAATTATTTCAGAAGTAGTACAGAGGTAACTCTTGGTCTTGTAAAGCAAGCAACATCTTATTAATAGGGTATTTCTTTTCTATATATAAGCCTATTATTCTGTTTTCTTTCATAGAACTGTGTGTGTGTGTGTGTGTGTGTGTGTGTGTGTGTGTGCTGTCTTCTAAGGATGGAAAATAGACTAAATATATGGAAAAAAAGATAATATTATGGCTTTATCAGTATATAGTATCTATATACTGGGCTTTATCAGTATAAAGTATCTATATTGTAGGATTTCCGTGATACTAAGAAAGTTTTTTTACCCAAAAATAAATACATAAGCATTTGTGATAATGCTACCTTGCAGTTCTAGAAATATTTTTCTTTGCAATTTGAAGATTCTTTTGGTCAGCAAGAATCTTTACAATACTCTTGGGAGAGGTTACTATTGAACACTTGACATTTTAAGGGGAATTATCTTACTTTCTCAATTAGTAACAGTAAAGAGAGCCTGTTCTACTGGGACTAGAAAGAAATATGCCTCAGGTAGAGAGTGGAATTATTAGGAAGGAGGGGAAAGTGGCGAAGACAACTTGATCTATTTCACAATTTTGCTTACGGCTGGCTCTGAAGAATGGTCTGCTATTGACATACTGTAATTCTTGAGCCTTAGAGTACAGTACACTCCTGTATTTACACAGCAGAGGTAGAGGGCAGGTCCTGTCCTTTCTTCTGTTCCAGTTTGGGCTCATCTTCCCCAACCCTCTGACTCTCAAATTCCTCATGCTGCTCACAAAAGAGGTAATTCCTTGGTAAAGGACCGGGCTGCCAAGAACCTTGTCATAATATTCTTTACATTTTGTTTAAAAAAAAGAAGACAAATATTAAAGTGAATGTGACAGACAACGTTTCTTATATTCAGTAAATACAATCTCTATTGTAATTTACTTAATATTTTCCTCAGATTTGATCTTAGGTTTTCTCAAATTCTTTACATAGTCTCACCCTAAAAATTAAAGCCTTAGTGATTTCTGTAAGATTATTAATGCGATAAGCCATAGATAAGAATATATAACTAGAGATAATTAAAATACATAAAATATATTAACAAAGAAATGTTTCCCTATGAAAGCATAGAATATGTCATACTATCCTTCAGCAAACTTTGTGCTACAATTTAATACATTTACAATATTTTGAACTTCTTCATCCTTCACACTTTTCAAAGATTAACATTTTCTTTAAGATGCGTGATGCCCTTGACTGCTATCTTGGGCAGTTACTTGGGTTACTTAGCTAAATTCAATTAACAATTGAAGTTGTGGAGGCACCGGGGTGGTTCAGTTGGTTAAGCATCTCTGAAACTTTTGGTTTCAGCTCAGATCATGATCTCAGAATTTGTGAGTTTGAGCCCCACGTCGGGCTCCACGCTGACGGTGTGAAGCCTGCTTGGGATTCTCTCCCTCTCTCTCTCTCTCACTCACTCTCTCTCTCTCTTTCTGCTCCTCCCACACTCACTTTCTCTCTGTCTCTCTTGAAATAAATAAATAAACTTAAAAAAATTAAAGCTGTTCATTCAAGGAGTTTTTGGATGTAACTACAACTAACCTTCACCACCGTTGTTTCCATCATTTTATTTAGCACAATAAGCTAAAGTGATAAACACTTTAAATACTTTATTGACATAATATTTAATCTGTGCAATAATAATATGGTTTAGGTCATTTATCACCTATTTTAGGTGACGAAATGAATCCCAGAGAATTTGAGTAGATTGCCCAAAGTCACATAAGTGATCAAAAGTAAAGCAAAATTTCTGCTCTAGATTTGTCTAATCTAAAATACATCCTCTTAACTACATTACCCTTTACACTGTAGAACTTAAATGAGTATCAAATAATTTATTTACTTTTTTTGTACTTGCAAGAAGTATTTTTTTCATCACACAGAATAATCTCAAAATAATATGAAAAGTCTTCTCTCACAACCATTAAGCAATGGAAAGAATGTATTAAAATATATTTTTTTGGGGTGACGGGGTGGCTTATTTGGTTAAGTGACCAACTCTTGATTTCAGCTCAGGTCATGGTCTCCTGGTTTGTGGGATTGAGCTCGCATCATGCTCGTGGAGATAAAACAGCACCTGCTTGGGATCCTCTCTCTCCCTTTCTCTCTGCTTCTCTCCCACTTGTTCTCTCTCTTTCCCTTCAAAATAAACACATAAACTTAAAAATATAAATAAAAATCTATATTTTAGATCCTTAACCAGAACTTTTTTGTTTGTTTGGCAGAATGAGCTAACAGCCATACTTATTGACTTAGAAGAATAAAAGTGAGTGAGGTAGAGAATAACTTTTCATCAGGTGAAAGTTCCCTTCAGCATACTTCATTATTTCTATTTAATTTTACTAAGGAAAATTATATCATGGATTTAGTACTCTGTAATTGATGGCCAAAATTTTTTTCAGGGTGCTAATTTTCCATTAATGAGCATTTGCTCTGCCTGATTTGCTTTAAAAACTGAAGTATATTCTTTTAAATAATTAGTTAAAATATCTAATTGCAATCCAACGAGAAGTTACCATTAGACAGTTATTAAAATGATCCATAATTTTTGTACTAATCACCAGAAATCATAGTATGAATATCTTCTACTCACCAAACAAAAGCAATGACTCATAGGTGGCTTTTGGTTGCTAAGCACTCTTTGCAAATTAACAGAGTTTTCAATGTGGAATTTAATTAATGAGGCTGATTCTCATATGTTTTTACAGACTAAAAACTATTTCAGACAAATTTCTTGAAAATATTTCTATATTATATTCAGGCTTTGGAAAGCATAACCCACATACAACTACAAGTATAACTTCTATATCAGAACACAAAGCAAAAGTAATTTTCTGCTTTAATGTTTCCTTCCAGATGGGGGTACTATGCGTATGTATGGCTGAAATTAATAGTGACCAGATCAGAATCCTAGAAGTTATAAGAATCTCATGTTTATGCTCCAATCCATGAACCATGGTTAATTCTCCTCTGGTTCAAGTGCCTCTCAATGTGATGGTGGTCATGTCTCAAAGGTTTCTTCTTCCCATAAAGAATCATGACTGAAGACTGTAACGATCCATTGTAGGAGCATCCCCTCATATGCAAGGTTGGAATGAAGTAAAGATCGACATCCCATATCCTTTCCGGGGAGTTGGGGAAGGAAAATTCCCCGTATTGAGCTTCTCTACATGTAGAGGATGTCTGGTGTTCTGCCTGCCTAGGATCACTAGAATGGGTAGAGTTTCCCATTCCCACCTCATCTGCTTGGGAGGTGAGCACAGGCTGGGCGTAGGAAACAGATGCTTGGCATGTAAGCCCACATCCAGAAGATTCCACAATTGGAAGGTTTCAGATTTCACATCCTTGACCACTGGCCACCCCAGGGGCCTAGATTTTAGTCACATGCTACCTTCAAGATACTCCCCACAGTGAAATACCACCTGTTCTGCAACTTCCTCGATTTTCTCATCGGATTTTGTTAACTAAATTTTTCATTTTGAAAATATTTTAAATTCACATGCCTTTGTAAAAAATAATACAGAGATACTATAAGCCCTTTACCCAGTTTCCTCCAACGGGAACATATTACAAAACTATAGTATAATATCACAACCAGGATATTAACATTGAAGCAATCCATCATTTTACTCAGATTTCCTTAGTTTTACTTGTGTGTATGTGTAGATGTATATAGTTTTATGCAATTTAATCACACATATAAATTAGTATATACACCACCACAGTCAAGAGATAGAGCATTTCCATCATTACAAAGATCCTTTGTACTTCCTTTTTATAACAACCCTTACCTTCACCCGGCTTCTAAACCTTGGCAACCACTAATATGTTCTCCATCCTTACAATTTTTTTATTTTAAAAATGTTGTATAAACGGAATCACACAGTAATACCTTTTAAAGTTGGCTTCTTTACTCAGCCTATTTCTCTGGAGATTCATCCACGTTGATGCATGTATCAATAATTCATTCTTCTTTATTGCTGAATAGTATTTCATGGCTTCAAATACCTTTCCTTTTCAAAAGAAAAGCGAGTCATAGAATTTTAAAATTAGAATTAGAATTATAAAATTAGAATTGTCCTTGAAGATCATATAATTAAGAAGTCTCTTTTCGTAGATGAGGAAATTGAGATTAAGGTAGATAGAGTTACTTGACCAAAATAACATCTATTAAGACCAAATTATATTTTACTTACAGTACAGTTTTATATAAGCTTTAGCTACTAGATACAAAAATTGACATGTTACTATTTGGATAAAATTAGGATTTATTTGTCACAAACATAGAATTTTTGCTCATTTGTATCCAATTCTTCTAAGTCAGCTCAATGTATTGTGCTTTTTTAATTCTAGATTTCTTATTTCTAAGTTCTAGTCTGAACAGTTATCCTTTTCCCTTTCTTGCAATTTGGTAACTATTGATCAGCCTAAATAGTGCCTTTGCAAAAAATAAAAAAAAAAGACCTCTCTCCTCTAGTCGCAAGTAAGGCCAAGTTGTGGCTAGCAGAAAGTTACTGGATTTCAGCCCCTCTTTGCTTCCTCAGCCTGTTAGCTTTGTACTGTGCATAGGTTTCACAATTGCATGGGACAATTGTGGGGTCAACTTTAAATTCTGCAGTGTTCTATTCTATTTGGTTGACTTTTTCTGTTTCCTACACATTTTAATATGTAGCATTTATTTTTTTTAAAAATTCAGTTCTAAATATTTTAATTTTCAATGTGATCTTTGACCCATCAGGTATGAACAGTATGATTTTAAACCTCCAACTTTATAAAGTTCATTTTTTGTTAACAGTGGTTTTTAACTTACCTGCTTGGTATAATATTAATTTTTCCAAAGTATTTTGAAATATTACAGTGAATTCTACTCTCTTCCTTTTTTATGGCTGTCGTAGAGTCTGGGTCTAGAGTTCTTTCTTGTCTAACGAGAAAGTGGGATGCAGGATTAAAATGCGAGAGATGGCTATTGTCCGGGACAAGACAAGAGCCCCGAATAAGGGTCCTTGCTCCGATTTATTAGAATCAGAAGGCTTACAAACATGGTGATGGATGTGCAAAAAGAGACGATGAATCTGTGAACGTTAACTCATGGGCATGAGTGAAAGGGGGTTTTGAAGATGTATGGTGTTAAGGGTTTGGGTCAATATAAAACAAAATCCTGGTGCTGGGCAGATGGTTGTTAACAGCCGACAAGAGGCACTGTGTCTGTTTATCTTAGCTAGCCTAGGTGGTAAGACAGATAGACCATGTAACCTCAGGGTCAACAAGGCACCTTTTTTTGCTAATTAGCTCTGCTCTGGGAAACTTCACCCTACAGTGGCCTATAGCCCTATTTACCTGTTTGCCGAATTTGGTCCTTCCTTCCTGGGAAAGCAGCTTTCTGCTATAGTACTAAATTGGGGGGACATATCTGTCCTGAATACCTAATCTTATTTACCTCATATACCTTTGTATTGGGGCTTTTGCTCTGCCCTCTCTATCCTGGGGACCTTTCCCCCATCCGCTCTATCCTGAGAGCCTCGGCCCTGCCCTCTCTATACCTACTTACCTAATCTTGTTTACCCAAACGTGGGTGTGAGCATCCTATGGCTTTGTAATTCTTTATGCTTTGTTAATTCATCAGTGCAGGCTCGGGGATTCCTAAGCTTCTTTCCCACATGTGGTCAAATAATATCTCATTGTGTCTATATACACATATTTTCTTTATCCATTCATCCATCCATGGACAGTTAGTTTGTCTCTATATCTTGGCTATTGTAAATATATTGCAATGAACATGGGAGTACATTATCTTTTTGAGTTTGCTTTTTCTTTATCCATTCATCCATCCATGGACAGTTAGTTTGTCTACGTATCTTGGCTATTGTAAATATATTGCAATGAACATGGGAGTGCATTATCTTTTTGAGTTGACTTTTTGTTTTCCTTTGATAAATACCCAGAAGTGGAATTTTTTTTTGACATCTTCCAACAGTTTATTGGAAACCATGTAGCATTAAACAAATTCCCACTGTCATGAACATAAATTGAGATTTTCAAGCACTGTTATAAACTGATCAAAGAAAGAAATAAAAAATTTAGCAGTGTATTAACACTTTTTTCACTCATCTGCCAAAGTGCCATTTGTATTGCAAATACAAATTTAGTGTAAATGTACATAACTCTCAAGCAACAATGCACAACCTTTCTTCATCCTGTATACTAAGATATATGAAACTATAAAGGTCAAACAATACCAAATGTACAGACTTCAAACACCATCTAAGTCAGGGTATTCACTAGTTTTAGCTAAGATACATCTGAAATACAGACAACTGATCACTTATGTACAATAACATGAAGTAAATATTTTGAAAAATATAACTTTAGTGGAACAATCCTGAAGGATATAGAAGAGTTACCAGTTTAAGATATCAACCAATTTATTTTAGTCACTTCAAGTTCATGTTCTAGACTCTAAAATTTCCTTATGTTTCCCTAAGCCAAGAGCTTGCTACCTCTGAAAATGTTTTTAAATTTTAAATCCTTATATCTTATTTATTTCACTTAGCTATTGCATTAGCCAGTCCTCTAGTTTAATGTGACACTAAAACCAATGAATATAGTCATCTTCTTTGCTGTTATTCTTATTTAAAGTGAATTCTCACTTCTTTCACTATGTATACTTAATATTCTTAATTATTATTGTTTTTATTGTTATTTTGCAGGTACTATTTTACATTTACAATGATTTATTTAAAAATGAATGGCACTGAATTTTATTCATATTTTACTGCATATCTTTTTTCCTGTTATTGAGACAAACATATCCTTTTTACATCTGTCAATGTATATTTTATTATATGAATAGAATTTCCAAAAAAAATAACAGCTAGCTAAATTGTTGTTGATGATGCTGATGGTCGTGTTGAATATGTTTTAATCTGGTTCTTTAATTCAACTGTATGCTTTCTTTTCAATCATTTTTATTTCTATTAGCCATTGTTTATCTCTTTTATATTGTCTTATTTCTTTTGTACCTTTTATTTTATGCTGAACTTTTATCTTTTATTAAAGATTTATTAGATTTATTATTTAATTAGGCTGAACTTTTCATGATATTTGTATAAATTATTTGACCCTAAAGTTATTTTTCTCCATTGAGGATTTTCTTTTCTTTCTGCCAATTCTTGTGGGCATTAGCAACCAAGGATCACCATAATTCAATTTTAGGACCTGAACTTGTTTGGCCACTCAGTTGACTCAAAGCTGAACTGTGGTACATATGAAGCTGGCCAGCATCCAGTTAGTTTTTAACTCTTGAGGTGCAGCCGTGCACTTTTAAATTCATCTCTGAAGTTCTTCTTAACATAATTCAAAAAATTTTTTTTCCTTTAGAGTCAATGAAGCTCGTGATTTATACTCATTGTTTTCTTTCTTTCTTTTTTACCATTTTGTGCATATACTTCCCTTTTTCTTATACAATATGCATTTGATTTCATGAATAAAGAGAAAACTCATGTAGTTTGTAAATGTCATATGCAATTAATTGGAAAAACATATTCATCATTAACAGTATCAAATTAATATGGATAGAAAAACCAACCTATCCAAATTGAAACAGAAGGGAGGTAAACTTTAGCTTAAACACTTTGCATAGTAAAATATGTTGTAAAACTTTCCTACTGACAGATTTCATTATGGAGAAACTTCTAAAGTACTCCTATCTAGTAAAAGTTACTTAAGAACTATATTTTGTCCAATTTTTATCCACACACAGAGGCCCTTTTATCTTCCATGACATTTTTATAAAGAAGTTTTGTTGTATTTTTTTTAGCACAAAATTTGTGAAAACTATCATCACATGTTGATGTTAATGGTTAAATTACATATACTACCCTTTGTATTGACTTATTTGTGCATCACTGTTGATTTGCACAAAACCTTCTCCTGAAGTCATTTCTCTTACTGAGGTTAATTCTTTTCAGTGAGGGCTTTTAGACGGTAAATTTCTTTAAAAATTATTTGTCTGAAATCATCTTTAAGAACACTGCTGTTATGAGAAATCCAAGTATGCCCAGAAGTAGCAAGTTGGCCCCCCAGTCAACAATCTCAGTTAGGCCTGGACTTAGAATATTTCCAACCCGGGCATCAAATAAGACAATGAGGAAGTTTCCAGCCCAAAGCCGGGTGAGGTCCAGGTCACTGTGGAGGAGACCAAAGCCACCCTGCTTTGCCGCATCTGAATTCCTGGCCCACAAATTTGTGAGCATGATAAAATGATCGACTTTTATACTACTGATATTGATGTGGTTTATCATGCAATAGATAACAGGAACAGTAATGCCTGTACATTTGTATTCCTCTAATGATCCTAATGAGATTTAGTAAAGATTGAATTGTCCTTTAATTACATTTGGCTATTGAACAGTGCTTTTGAAAGTTTTGTAGCTTGGAGATTGCACCACTCAGACTGGATATTACCATAGTGAACTTGATTTTAGCTCAGTTCAGCTAGCATTTGTTTAGTGATAAGCATGTAAAAAGCATTCTCCAAGCACTCTACTCTTGATATAATCATCTATTTAAAGAGCAAGACTCTAGTCAAGCAATGTTATTCAAATAATGGTCCTTTAAAAGCCACCTTTGAGCTTTAAAAATTTTAATTTCTCAAAAAAAATCTGCTTTATGATCATACAGATATCCTTTTGATGCAAGCTCATTATCAAAGCCTCTGACATATTATGGATGGAAGAATAATGCTCAATATGTCTCAGAAATTTTTAACAACTTTGAACCTCTTCATTATACATAGAAGTGTAATTTGTGAAAATCTAAGTGACTATGAAAAGGCACCTTGTATTTTTTCATGAATGTTAAAATTTTATTAAAATATACTTGTGATATTAACAGTATTTTCACATAGCTCTTTGACTTTATCGGCCCTATGTTTTCTTTCAGAAATTGCTGTTTATACTTTCTAGCAGTTGGTCTTCTGTTACTCACTGAACTTCCAGAGGTGAACTTCCAGAGAACATCCTCCATTGCCTTCTATAAGCAGGTCGTCATCCATGTCTAATGGAATTCTGATTGAGGAAGTTTGTCCTGATCTTAAGCCTAAATTGGACTTTATTCTCTAAGAAACTCAGAGGACACTTGGCATGTCACAGTAAATCTGAAAGTCCTGTTAAACCCAAGGGCCTCATAAATAAAATTTTCCAATAGTATACTCAAAGAATAAATGGTGTATTACTACATTTTTATATATCCCAACAGGCACATCAAGAACTAAATATGAAACCACTTTATTCTGCCTGAGAACATCAAGATGAATCAGGAACCAGTCTTATATGACCTTGGAGTCTGTTAAAGAAAGTTCTTTCTTCAAATGAAAACATATTTCTTATCTGTAAAGTCAAATATTCTATGGAATATAAACTGCTTTCAAATCAGACTTAGAGAAATACAAAACTCCTCCATTAAGTAAATTTAGTTATTTCCTCCAAAGTTTGTGTAAAGCAAGTTATAACAACTCTTTGAAAGCAGGGTCATGACATTACTTCAATGTAGCTCAAAATCTTCCCTTCATTTGGCACATAGTGAACATCGAATAATCTTTACCTTAAAATGAGTTGAGTTTCTACAAAGAGCTAAAACCTGAGATCCACACATATGCCAATCCAACAACAATAGTAACTAATACAGAAGTCAAAATATCACTCCAAATAAAAATGAATAAATCCCTCTTTTACAGGAACTTGTTAAACTGTAAGCATCTGACTGAGTACCCATAGGTTTACATATAAGAATCTACTTACACTGTAGTAGGAACTTGGAAGATCCCTGAAATTTCACTATTAATATAACTAATTTGGGAGAAGAAGAGAGACAGTCTTTTAGGTTCATAGAGATCAGTACCAAACCAATCCGATGTGAGTATGGCTCAGCATTTGAAGTCATAAGAGTAGCACAAAAAGTTTCTGAGAAGAAGACTAATGGAATGAAAACCCAGGGTCACCTATGCATTCATTCATTCATTCACAAATATTTCTTAAGTACCTACTATGTCTACACTGTACTGGAGTAGGGCGTGTAGTGGAGAGGTGGCCCTTCTTTCATGGGCTTGAAACCACAATTATAATCTGGTGAGACAACAGACACGCTACAAACAAAGCAGATAAATACAACAGCAAGGTGATTAAGACCTATGCTTAGTTAAGGACACAGGAAAACCTCTGGGATAAAAGATAAGAAGTAGTTGTTTGTGGAAAGTGCCATGAAGAAGGACGGCAAGTGCAAAGTGTTCAAGAATACCTTCTGAAAGATTTAAAGATTTGGAAAAGTCATTTCTCAGTATATGTTTTAAAGAAGGGTCAAAAACTATAATACCATAATAGAGTTTAGGTTAAAATATAGTGTTTTCTTTTTTTTGCCACTGAAAGTGTTGATTATTATGCCTTAGACAATCTCTTTTCACATTACTCTCACCATATAGCATCATTCAGTGCCACTGAGCTGAGAGTCAAAAGAATCTATTTGTTCTTTTGTCTCTTATGAGTTGGTTTTTATGCAGTATGGTCTATATTGTGGAAATATATGGATTTACAGAATTTATCCTGTGTAACTTGGTAGGAGTTATCAAAGTATAATATGTGGTATGTTCATATACATATGCATGAATATATTTATAATTCTTGCTATTAAGTACATTTTATGAAACTCTTGTATAGTTTAAAAGTCTCTTAAGCATTAACATGGAAATGAATGATTATATGTTTATATTAATGGGAGTTTAGAGCTAAACGAAGTCTGCAGCAAAAAAAATGGTACTAACAAATGATACAAAACAAAGGAATATTATGAAAAAAATTAATTGAAATAGTGGGAATGAATTAAACAAAACTACATTGGGATTTCATACAAGGTCTTAAGAGATGAATCTGGTTTGCCTTTCTCTGCTTTTCATTTGTCTTTTTGTTAACATTTGGAGAAGGGGGAATCTTCTTAGTGTTACATATTCCATGCCTTATAATTTCTTAGAGTTCTTTCTACTGGAGAAATAAAGGCTGTGTGTGTGTGTGTGTGTGTGTGTGTGAGTGAGACCTCAGACTGTTGGTTATGTTCTCAAGTGATACGGATGATGAAGATCATCAAGATTTGTATAATTTTGAATCAGTTTCAGAAATATTAGAGATGGAGAAAAATAGCACTGAAAGTTGCACTGTGAAAATTGGAATTCAATATTAGAATTTGAGGACATAATTTAATGTATCAATATATAACACATTCAGCCATAAAACATTCTAAACAGGAAAGATTATTTTAAAATTTCATAATAGGTCAAGTAAAGAGATAATTTTTAAAAGTAAAGATCAAATGGAAACATCAACATGAACTCATGACCTTTACAATAAGAAAGGATTTCTCACTTCATTAATAAAGTGATTTGAGTATTCCCTCTTCTTAAGGTCACTTGCCTAACATCAGGATTTATGCTTCACTAGTGCCTAGATTCGGATTTCTAGCACTCTCTCTTGACAGCCACTTGGAAAATAATTGGTCCCATGTTTTAACACATGAAAAATAAAGATCACACTATAACATTTTGTTTTCAGAAACAGGGAGACACTCAGTAATTTTGAGGTTAGAGTTAAAATGGGCAATTTGGTCAGCTTGAAAAAACGGCTTTTAGAGGACACATTTAGACAATTAGAGCATCAAGAAAAAACAATGATTATTGTCAACTGAAAAATTCCCAGTACATAAAATAAGGAACATTGTCAAAGCAAAAATGCAAATTTTCACATAAAGTATGAACTAAAAGTCATTTTGCCTACATGAGTTTCCAATATTGTCTCTAAAAGTCCATAAAATGAACAATGCGAGTTATGAGTTCACGAGTGGAGTTATAATTGACCATCTAGATATAAAAGATTTAAAAATGTATTTTTAATACAGCAGCAGAAGAGATTTAGATAGGCTCGTAGGGGGGATGTTGTGTGGTATATTGGACTTCGCTGTAT
Organism: Paguma larvata; assembly: GCA_030068075.1. Classification (NCBI taxonomy): domain Eukaryota; kingdom Metazoa; phylum Chordata; class Mammalia; order Carnivora; family Viverridae; genus Paguma; species Paguma larvata. The sequence goes on from CM057829.1 coordinate 108,380,706, forward strand.
TTTGTCTTCTAAAGCTGTAGTGGCTAAACATGGCTCTTATTTGTGGACTACTATAGAACTTGTGCTTTGATTGCTTGGAGAAGGAAAGAAAGAAAGAAAGAAAGAAAGAAAGAAAGAAAGAAAGAAAGAAAGAAAGAAAGAAAGAAAGAAAGAAAGAAAGGAAGGAAGGAAGGAAGGAAGGGAGAAAGAAAGAAAGAAAGAAAGAAAGAAAGAAAGAAAGAAAGAAAGAAAGAAAGAAAGGGAGAGAGAGAGAGAGGGAGGGAGGGAGGGAGGGAGGAAGGAAGAAAGGAAGGAAGAAAAAGAAAAAGAAAAAGAAAAAGAAAAGTAAAGAAAGAAAGAAAGAAGAAAGAAAAGAAAAGAGAAGAAAAGAAAAGAACAAGAAAAGAAAGTGTTTTTTAATTGAACTGAGGGTATGGAATTGTATTAATAGCAGGTTAACTCATAAGGACAGAGAACTATCCATGGAATAGATACTGTCATGATCACTTGGGTAGGAGAGCTTTGGAAGGGGAGGAAAGTAAAGCAATTTGTTTTGGAAAATGCATTGTCAAAGAACCCAGTAATTTTGGGAGTTCTTAAAATATAACAATTCATTGATCCTATTTTTCATAAAAGAATTACTAAAGTGTTATTGTTGACAACTAGGCCTAAGTGGAGGTGGGACAAGATGCTGCTTAGTTTGGAGGACAATTATTAGAGATATGTCTCCATAATTAAATTTTCTTTTGGCTGGAGAAAATTCTTCTTCTATCTCACTGTCAAGTGAGATGTTGACCCTAAAGAATAGATTTATGATTCCAAATAGGGATCAATCCTCCTGACAACACATTAAGAAAGTCCCTTGGTCTGAACAGATGTATAAAGTAAGTTGGTTTGTCCTGTAATGCTTTAAAAATGAACAGTGCTTTATAATTTTTAAACGTCTATTTATTTATTTTGAAGAGAGAGAGAGGGAGAGAGGATCACAAGCAGACCCACACTGTCAGCACAGAACCCGATGTGGGGATCACTCTCATGAACTGTGAGACCATGACCTGAGCTGAAATCAAGAGTCAGATGCTTAGCCAACCCAGGCACCCCTGAACTGGGTTTTAAAGAAGGAGTGGGTAATAGGTCTATTGAAAGCATCATTCTACTGATACCATAAATGATATTTCTGCAAATCAATAAACATGCAAATCAAAAATTGAAATAAATTCATATAATTAATGTCCAAAATGAATTAAGACTTCTTATTTTTTTTTTAAGTTTGTTGATTTATTTTGAGAAAGAGAGAGAGCATGAGCAGGGGAGGGGCAAAGAAAGGGAGAGAGAGAATCCCGAGCAGGCTCTGTGCTGTCGGCGCAGAGCACAATGGAGGGGCTCAATCTCACGACCATGAGATCATGACCTGAGCCAAAATCAAGAGTCAGATGCTTAATTGACTGAGCCACCCAGACATCTCAAATAAAGACTTCTTTAAATTACCAAGTAAACCACAGGCACTCCAACAGAAAAAGGAGAGGATTAGTAGAAGTTTGCAGAAGAAATACAAATGCCTGATAATACATGAAAAGTAATCAGGGAAATGCAAATTACAATGATATTTTTTCTCATAATATTAGCAAAAATAAGATCTTGTTAATATCTGTTGATAGTTATGGTGAGAGAAAATAAATTGGTAGGAATTTGTGTAGCTTTATTCAAGGTCAATGGGTACTATTACAACTGAAATGCACCTATCTTTGAGAACTTAAAGAAGCAGGTACAAAGATGTTCATTGCTAAAGGGAATAAAAAGATTTAATATGTAGTCTCATCTTCATGGAGTTTATTTGGCTGGGGACTTAAGATACGTATCTAAGAAAATAAACCAGCATATTTAAATGTTCTAATTCAAACAACGTATAAATGTTTAGAAGGAAAAAGAAAAATATGATCCAGGTTTCTTAAGAAAGATTTATGGAGAAGGTAAACTTCTGGTTGATAAAATTGTATATCTAATTTTTACTAAGAAGTGAGTATTTATTAGAGTACAAGTTCTACGAAGGCAGTTATTTTGTTGTTCTATTTATTGCTGTTCCCCAACATTTAGAACAGTGCCAAGCATAGAGAGTTCAATGAGTACTTGTTTGTTAAAGAAATAAAATTATATAAAACCAGGTTAAGTAATGTAAACTCTTGAATAAGAAGCATCTAGATGTAAAGCTGAATAGAATGACAATAGAAATAAAAAAAAATGCCTCATTAGCTCCATTATAATACAGGCAAGGATAACAATACCAGCTGAGTAATAACAGTGTATCATCTCGTTTTATTCTCTGTGAAATATACCTCTAAAATAATTTAAAATGATCAAGAATTTTGTCATTCTAAAAACAAAATAAATTCAAAATAATCTCAAGAGAGCCCTAAAGGTACTATGTTCATGAATTAAAATAATGCTTATCCCTCTGCATTCTAAAATAAATTGCTCTTTTCATAAATAGCCCCATCTACGGTATCAGTTTACTAAATGAAACATACTATCATTCTGATTATATCCAAAAATCAAACTTTGCTGGAAAATTTAAGTCCAATTTTGCTCTATCGAAAGATGGGGTTGAGATTTCTTTTCTGAATTTGTAAAATTAGAGGTGAACAATGTGTTAGCAGGTGATAAATACAAAGGAAATTATATAGAAGGCTTTAGATGTTGTTTACTCCCACTCATTTTAATGTATCTTATAAATGGGAAAGTTGAGGACGACTCACCAATGTTTCAAATGAACCATGGCTTGTATTTAAACCATTTCTGAATATTAATTCTTGGACTCTGCAGAAGTTTATAATTTCTCTGGGCCTCAGTTTTTCCATCTATAAAACGGGCGTGATAACATCTTCCTCTCAGAGTTTGGGATAAAAGGAGATAATATATATATCACACCGAGCATTATGCTCTAGACATTTAATTCCTCAATAAATGATGACATAATAGATCTGCATTACCTATCACACAGTGGTAATGTTAATTACTGTTGTAGGTAGCTGTGATGCTCAAGGCGATACACCTTACAATGAGCGACTGCAACAGTTGGAGGTTGAGCCTGAGTTAACAACTCAGCAACCCTCAGGCCACTCATTTCTTCATTGATTAATGGGTCATAACAAAATATTTATAAGTGGAAGAAATGCTTGTTGTCCCAGCATAAATATTAATAATGCCTCCTATTGCTCTCAAAGTTTCCAGATTACCTAATCATCCTAGGCTTAAAGCAAATATATGCCTCCTAACTGACACACAATGTTTTGTTTTGTTATATCTTGTTTTGTTTTGTTTTTAATTTCTAATCAGAAGCATGTCATAAGGAAGAAAGCACATTAATACAGCCTTAGGATGGGATATCAAATTTTATCAATTATGTTAGCTCACTTTCAAGGCCAAATCTCCATTGAATGGGTAAAGTCTTAGAAAACGTAACAAGGCATCTACAATAAATCATGGGAAATTTATTAATAACAGAAAACCTTGAACCATCAAAACTTAAGTGATATCGTTGAATAAAAAGAAATCATTAAAATCGGGTGGTTCATTGGTATGTAGGCATCATGATCCCAAATGTCAACTGAACAAAGATTTTTATTTTCTTTTAAAATGGGAGTTTGCTGGTTACATATTAATATATGCTGAAAGCTATAGAGCTCGCCTAAGCATATGTTAGGAATATAAATTTTTAAATGAGGTACTGCCAAACTAAGATACACCATCATTATCAAGTTGACTTTCTTAAATACTTTGTTCCTTCGATAAGTCAATGATCAGGGATAAAACCTTTTTTTTTTTTTTTCTGAGAGATTAGAGTCCTGTGATCTCGTGCCAAGTGCATGTTCATAACTTTGTACAAGCTCGAGTTGTCTTTTGTCTTTTGTTTTTAAAGTTTATTTATTTTGAGAGGGGAGTGCAGGGAGGCAGAAAGAGAGAGAGAGAGATAGAGAGAGAGAGAGAGAGAGAGAGAGAGAGAGAGAGAGAGAGAGAGAGAGAGAGAGAGAGAGGGAGAATTCCAAGCAGATTCATCGATGTGGGACTTGATGTCACAAACCATGAGATCATTACCTGAGCAGAAATCAAGAGTTGGACACTTAACTGACTGAGCCACCCAGGCTCCCCCAGTTATCTTTTATATGTGGAAAAGTGAACACACATTTGTAGAAGTGCTTTGGAGGGATTTTGTGCTAATAATTGTTCTGTTAGCTGCCTAGATTTTTTAAATCATCTAAAGAAAACTTTCACCTTTATCCTTCAAACAACCATTTTTCAAAAGCACTTTGTCCTGTTAGGTTTTCCTTCTTCATTATCAAGTTCATACTCTGATATGTGGGGTGATAAACAATGATATACACAAAAGTCAAAAGAAAAATGCAGACAAATAGAGACTTTAAATTTTCTACAAATTAGATCACTGTGAAATTAGGTGGTAATAGAATAAACCGTAGACAGACATATTTTGCATTCAGAAAAAAAATCAAGAGGAAGAGTCCAGAAAATAAATAAGTAATCTTTTTCTTTCTTTTTCAACAGGAAAGTAAATTACAAAATCATATAGTTAATAATTATAATAATAGTAATAACACAGACTAGATGCTGAAATAACTTTGCATTATTACAGAAGTCTTCATAGTCAATAGTCACTTCTTACAAAATATGAAGCATAGGTCAGCATTCACAATTTAATTTCCTAGCAGAGGCTGAGGCTCACAGGCACAGAGCAATAAAGGTGGAGACTATATCATAACTCTTAGTCCAATACAAGGCTCACTTGATATCCAAAGTGAAGGTGTTTCCTTGTTCTCTTTCCAGAACTAGCTAGGATAAGCCTATTTTGTTGCACACAAAGATTGTGAAGCTACATTTTCAACCTCTTTGCAAAATGTCAAAGCTCTCTATGTCTGTTAAGCTTCCTAGGGTCCTTCATTTATTTAGGATTCTATGCCTCTCAGCAGAGCTGTCAGGAGAAGTTAGTTTTTAAAAGACTACACAGAAATGAAAAAGCAAGAAGCCAAAAACAATCAAGTTTCCATCATTTTTTTATGCAACCACATGAAGTAGTGATATTGCTAAGGATCTTCAAATATGTTTGACTTGAAAAAGAGAGAGAAGCATTAGATTCTGCTGAATGTTTGAAAAAGGAGGCATTACTCCTTCTTCAACCTAAGGGATTCATCTGCATATGTTTTATAACTAAAGCTTGTTTTGCAATGACAGATTTTTAATGGTAGTGTAATTAAAATACACATTATTTAAATAATGACTGAAATAAGTATGCATGCATACCTTGGAAATTGTCTTATTAAGTCCTATGTGTGCGGTATGTGCCGATTGTGAACATTGTAGCTGCAAATCTTTTGTGTTCCTCTCTCCTTTAATTTTCACTCCCACCTTTGGAATCTCTGTTCTTTTCCACAAATCTCATTTCTCTATGGCTGGAATCATTTCCTCATCAGAGCAAGTGTCAGCCAGTCCCAATTCACATTTAAGAGATGTCCTTGGGGAGTGCCTGGGTGGCTCAGTGGATTATGCCTCCACCTGTTGATTTTGGCTCAGGTCACGATCTCATGGTTTATGGGTTTGAGACCTGTGTCAGGTTCCACGCTGAATGTAGATTCTGCTTGGGATTCTCTCTTCCTCTCTCTCTCTGCCCCTCCACTCCACTCCCCTTCTCTCTCTCTCTCTCTCTCTCGATGAATAAACTTAAAAAACAAAAAGAGAGATGTCCTTTCCTAATCAAAGAGGGTTGATGAGAGAATTTTAGTCAAGTCTCCTGAGGAGAACAGCAGCATGCAAGGCCTCTTCTTCCCCAGCTTTCTTCAGGTGATCATTCCTGAAGGTTTCCAGGACATATTCCTGTCATAGTATTCCTTGTAAAATATTGCAGTCATTTGTATACTCATCCCTCTTCCTATTAGACTAATGCTCCATGAGTGTAAACACTGTGTATTTTCTTCATTACAATATTTGAAATCGCTAACTATACCTATTTGTGTGAAACACATAGTAAATCTCTATAAATATTTGTTGAGGAATAAAAATATTGATTAATCAGCTAATTAATAATCTATTGGCAATGGAATCTCTGGTACTTTTTTTCCTCTCCTAAAGTATAATTATGGACTAGTTGAAACTACTACCAGATTATTTCATTTGTTTGTTAACATTTCAAGGTATAACATCCTACTGTATATTGATAACAAAAACTATTTGTTGAGTACCTATCATATACCAGGCACTATTTTAGATACCAGTGAAAAAATGGTCAACAAAAAAGACCAAATTCCCGATCTTCAGGGACCCAAGAAGTGATATGAAAAAAAAAGAAAATTCGGATAATAGTATAAATAGTATAAGGGGTGACAGAAGCTGCTTTTTGGTTTGTGAGTTGAGAAGTGTCTCAGAAATGATAACCACTGAGCAGAGCCTGAAATGAAGGAGTAGGCTATGTGGACATCTCGGAGAAGAGAATTCTTAGCTTTTATTCAGAGGACAAAATGCGGAACTGTTGTAGAGTTTTAAGAGAGGACTACTATGATAAGACGTCGAGTTAAAAGGATTGTTCTGAATGCTATGGAGAATAGATGGTAGTAGGGCCAGAGTCAAGGGCCAGGGTCAAGAAGATCTATAGGGCTACTACAGTCCTTGAGGAGAGATCTGTTGGTGACTGAAGAAACGTAGCAGTGGTGAGGGTAGCAAAATGTCAGAGTTAAAATATATTTTGAGGGTAGAACCACAGAATGGACTGGATATGCAGTAGGAAAGAAAGTGAAGAGTCAGTGATGCTTCTAATCCCCACCCCTGCCAAACAGTTGGGTGCATGGGGGTGGCATTTTATTGTGATGAGCAGTGCTGAGGGAATAGGAGTTTGGTTACTTTCTGCTCATATTCAAGGTGCAGATCAGACATCATAGAAAGACATTGAGTAGGAAGTTGACTCTGAGGCTTGAGTTAAATGTTTAAAAATTTGTTCTGAAGATATAATTCCTACTATCATCAGTATACCATTGCTATTGAACCAGAAAGATCAGCACATAGAAAATGAGTATATAGAAGGAAAAAGTCAAAGCACTGAGGACTGAAGTTAAATGCATGGCAATACGTACATAATTTCCCCTGGGCATTTTTGGGCCCTATTAAATGTTCCGTTTTGTCTTTGGATATTTTCAATTCATTTTTCTTGACACTGCTTCACAATCTTACTTATTTAACCCAGGCTTAAATGTCAGTTCCTTATGGAGGCCTTCCGCGATTCTCTAGAAGATCAAACATCGGTTCTATAAGTTGCAGTACCACTCTTGTTACTACTTCATCTTTGTAATACACATCATATTTGTATAATTTGATAGATGGTATTATATTGCATGACTCCTGAGGTCAGGTATTATATTCATCTTATTTTTAGTGTACCCAATTCCCAATCCATGCAAGCATTCAATGTCTTATTTGTTAAACTCAATTGAAACGTTAACCAGAACGCAGTCTCCTTTGACTTTTGAGTAAGTGGTCCATTGTGACACTGGATTATCATCAAAGAGTAGTAATTGCAGATCTAACGTGCGAGTCTTTAACAGAAACAGCAGTTCTCTGCACTCACACTTCCATTCCATTGCCATTCCATTCCATTGCCATTCTGATTGAACAGTGCAATTACACAGAGTGTTAATTGTCTGCAAATAGGAGGAATAATGATAAAATTGCATAGTAGATTCATGTAATAACACCCAAATGACTGTTTTAGATTCCTTTCCAATTTATAAGCATTAAAGTGATGCTGATCTAATTTTTCACAAGCACATTAGCAAAGAGTGTTGGTACAAAAAATTGTGTTCAAATTCTGAATTTAAAATACATGTTAGAATTCAGCAAAGTAGCAGGAGACAAAGATAACACACAAGGTCACTTGCAAAAGGAGGCAGTTCAATACGACAGTGTAGGAAGATCCTGAACTCACCTCCTCAGAGTACAACAGACCTACAGTTGCATATGAAGTAGTTCCATCTGAAAAAGACCTGAAAACTAGCTGACCAGCTCCTTCATAACAAAGGATAATAGGGCAACATTGAGACAGACAGGACAGGGAAGACCCTGCTAAAACCCTCATGCCCTGCCACGGCACAAGTATGGAGTTTCTCTTGGAGGAGTTTGTGCCTCACATCACACATAACAACCCTTAGGACCTGAGTCAGAGAGACAAGCCCCCAAAATGTCTGACTTTGAAAAGCAATGGTGCTTCCATCCAGGAGAACCACAGAGCTGTAGGGAACTGGGATTCCACTCTTTTTTTTTTAAATGTTTATTTATGAGAGAGAGTTAGAGACAGAGCACGAACAGAGGAGGGGCAGAGAGAGAGGGAGACACAGAATCCGAAGCTGTCAGCACAGATCCCGACGTGGGGCTCGAATTCATAAACTATGAGATCATGACCTGAGCTGAAGTTGGACGTCTAACCAACTGAGACACTCAGGAGCCCCTGGGATTCCACTCTTAAAGGGCTCACACAGACTCACTTGCCCCCAGAACTCAGCACCAAAGGATCATTTTGAAAAGTGCCCAGACAATATGCAAAGAGATTCATGTGCTAATATTAATACATATGCAGGAAGGGCAGGGGCCTATTAGGGCTCCGCAAGGGGAATGGTGGCACTGGCAAGAGCCGTTTCTGCACTACCCCTCTAACTGCTAGCATTGGTGGCAAGCCCTACATTCATCCCCTCAGCAGCCCCGCCTGAGCCAGATTGCTGAACACCTTATTCCTACACCATCCCTGGTCTCCGCCAAAGCCAGCAAATATGCACAGCCCACAGAAGGAATGCCTGTTGAGGAGGGCCTGGTCTGATAGCCAAGAGGAATTACATTTCTGGATCCCACAGATCTGAAAAACTGGAGAAAAAATTCTTGATAGGCTACCGCTCCCTGAGCACTGTAGAGTCAATGGACCAAAACACATTCCATCCTGTGAAAAGGCCTGTTTACTTGTTGAAGAGCTTTATTTAGCCTGAGGGGCTCATTTTAGAATTATCACAGAAAGAGGCTATGGAGGTGCTTTCTGGGAATGTGGGTTGGGAGATGCCATCTTTGTTCTCTCCCTTGCTATAGCTCCATGATACCTCCCAGAAAAAAGATCATGCAATTATCTGGAGCCCCAAATTTTGCAACTGTTGTCAAAGGGACCCCAGAGGCAGCAGTGTTACTATTGTGGTCCCACAGGATTGTATCTATTCGCATACTTTAAAAACTGCTGCCTGTGGGTCTAGCTTCCCATCAGCCTCAAACCAGGGGCTGAGATTCCTCACTATGAAATGGTCACAGGATTTGGCAATTCTTTGACAACCAGTACCTATAATGAATAAATAAGGCTGATTAGACCATCACAAAGGTGAGAGAAACAACAAAAATGGAGAGGGAAGTTAATAAGTTTCATCTTCTACATGAGTCCACGTTTTCAAGACTGGGAGAGAGAGCTCTTTTGCAATGCCTAGAAACAAACAGAATCAAGTAAAATAAAGAAATAGGGGATATACAGAATACTTCCCTCTATTTTCATATGTGACAAGCCCACAGATAACATCATAATCAGTAGTGAAAAGCTGAGCTTTTCTCTTTTAAGATGAAGAAAAAAACAGAGATGTCCACTCCCACCTCTATAATTCAACATAGTATTGGAAGTCCTAGAGAGAGCAATTAGGCTGGAAATAGAAAAGCTATCCACATTGGATGGGGGTAAGTAAAACTGTATGCTATTTGTAGATAGCATGATTTCATATATGGAAAACCCTAAAGACTCCACCAAAAAAATCTATTAAAACTAAACAAAATCAGTAAACTCTAAAGTGCTATTAAAAGTTATGTGGTTCTCATGTGTAAAAAGAGAAACGAAGCCAGCAGGTACTGAATCTCCAATTGAAACTTCAGATGTGTTGTGCCCGAGCATTTATGACAAGGAGTTGAAGGTAAACTAAGGACAGCCATATTTTTCCAAACTCCAAAACTTCGGAAAATGATATTCTATTTGTTTCAGCTGCTAAGCGACAGCAGCTTTTCAAATACCACGTACTTTTGCAGCTTATCCTGATGCTGTTTCTAAACCCTGCAGTTCCCGTTTTGGGAAACTCACTAATAAAGGCAACATAAAAACGACTATGAAGAGAAATGCAGTGCAAGAAAAAAGTGATGAAATATTAAAATTCAAAACACGTGTTTGTCTGAGGGCAGGAAAGCTTAAATGGGTAAAATCCAAGCCTGCTGTAGGGTTCAACTCTATCTTGTAGCTTTGCAAACAGGTAACTAATTTCTATTATGTATTTTCTTCTGTACTCAAAAAAGTAGCATGATTTATCAACTGATGATCGGTCTTATCTAGGAAGCAAAAGAAATCTATCATTTATTTCTAGTAAAACATTAGATCTAATACTAAGGGACTTTGTGAAGGCACTTAACACCTCTTCTAATTGCTGGAAGAAAATTCTGAGTATACTTGAAGTACAATTATTTATTGATTGACTAGTACTTTGGTTCCTGCTCCACAATATTCCCAGAGATGTGGATTCCATAATTTTCCCCTATAACTTACATTCTGAGATCATTAAAAATGTAAGAGGCTACCTTGATTATTTTTGTCTTCTTTACTTGAATTTAACACTTGTGATTGTTAGCAAATTGAAAAGTTGGTGTTGTAGAAACCAAATTTGTTTCCTCCCTTCACATAATTTCCAATGATTATGTTATATTACATAATTGTTTTTTTGATTTTAATATATTCAATAGAAATATTGAATATCTAATATTTATATGATGTAGTTTTTGTGCTTAAAATTACACAGAAGATAGTTAAATTAAAATACCATCAATATAGAAATAAAGGACAATAAATCAATTGCTAAATATTCATATTTGAAATCAATTTGAAAAAATCTTTGAATAAAAGATATAGTTAATATTTATTTTGTGTTATGTAGCCACATACACTCTAAGATTTATAAATATCTGTCACTGTCACTAGATTGTGAGCCCCTTGGGGTTGAGTACCGTCTCATTCATTTTTTTTTTCTGCCTCGCCATGCCTGGCACATAGCAGGTGCCTTATGAATGTTTGCTAAATGAATGAAGCTATCTTAAACATTGCAGCAGATTTTTCCATACAATAGGCATTGCAACCAGAACTTAAATTTTTCTAAATGCCAATTTTCCCCACACTTGATCCGAAATCAAATAGACAATAGATATTCTCTGTTGACATTGATTGTTCTAGGAATGAATATGTGATCCGGTTAAGGCAGAAGTTATGAAGGAAACTCCACTGGGATTCTTTGGGGAAAGGTTTTCCTTCTTAATGAAAGAGATAGCCAAGTAAACAGAATGCAATTTGTTCCACTTAGTGCTTCCCTGAGCTTGGAAAATGACATGTGAAAATGTGAAACTTAGAACTATGGTAACCCCGAGGTTCAAGACCTTCCTGAAACTCTGAAGTTGACAGAGCAGCAGGCAGAGAGGATGTTGGAGACAGTAAACTGAGTCACTTCGTGACTATTTCAACTCTCTGCATAGGCTGGACCTTAGGATTGAATAGCAAAGAAACTGGAGACTGAATTTCTCCAGAGGAATTTAGAGACTCCTCTTCCTTGGACTCATTTGCTTACATTCTAGGATAATTAAACCTAGGGACTCCCCTCCCCTTCCCAGAGAGAGTGTGTTTCTCTCAGGTGGTGCAGACCCTCACTGTATGCATAGGTGGGCGCAGGTCTCACTGTGTGGCCTTATGAGAAACTGGGACTGTGGCACCTGGGTGACTCAGTTGGTTAAGCACCTGACTCTTGATTTTAGCTCAGATCCTGGTCTCATGCAATGAGATCTAGTTCTGCATCAGGCTCCGTGCTGAAAGCTCAGAACCTGCTTGGGATACCGTCTGTCTGTCTGTCTGTCTGTTTCTCTCTGCACCATCCCCGCTCACACTCTGTCTCTCAAAATAAAAAAAAAAAATTAAAAAAGAAGAAATTGGGACATGGGAGCTCATGAAAGATGCTCTGTGCGTAAGCAATGTGTTTTGTTATCCAGAACCCCCATATTTCCTGTAAGGATAAATAAATGTTTATAGACACAGAACCCCTAATACTGGATCTTTTAGGATATTGTTAATATACCAGATTGGTATACCAATCCTGGAGTCTCTTCTTATGTGAGAGACTTAGAGGCCTTTATTTTACAGACATTTTTAGACAGGTGTTCTGTTACTTTCAGTTGAAGACGTGCTCACTGAAACAGAACAAATCTACTTTTCACTCAGAGTTCTATGTATAGCAGTTTTCTTAAACGCTTCCTGTGATTACTTTAAAAGGGCTTCTATCTAATTTATGCCTTGTTTCATAGTTAGAAAACCCATAATATTCAGCCAAATTGTACCCTGTTATCCTGCCTCTAGCATAATGTTCGCAGGTAGAAGGTTTATATTGAAATAGTTCCAAGTTTTCGTTCAAATTCTAGAATTTATTACCTGTAAGATATTTAATCTTGTTCTAAGCTTCAGTGTCACCATTTGCAAAGTGAGCAAAACAAATACTTACATTGTAGGGTTTTATGATGAAATAAGGTAATTTACGTGAAGCACTCAGCACAATTCTTGGCATAGAATAAGCTCTTAAAACAGATAATCTTAGTGAGTGAAGAAGAAATCACAGCACCGTTGCAGTCACCAAGAACAATGTGTCAGTGGATAATCTAGTTCTGTTTTTCAAACTGTAAATGCTTAGCCCCCACTCCAATTGCTCCGATAAGTAACGATTCTAAATTAATCTTTCAGGTGGTAATTTCCACCAGCAGAAGTCTCAGTTACTTTACTGGTGGAAGTGTGACATACAGCTCAGGTGTACTGGGGCAAGACAAAAGGCAGAGAATGACAGCATTAGTTAGTCTACTTAGTATTTGTTCCTCTTCAGCATGATGACCTTTAGCTATTTGGTGACATTCCTCATGCTCCCATGAGGTCATTCTTGTCAAATTTCTTCCTCTACCCATGTCTTTCTTATTTGACTTCAGTTCTAGACTCTTCAGTTTTCCTGTTATCTGTGTATGAATTCTAGTTTGTTAATAACCTTTCTGAATATAATGTGCAGAGAACTAAAACCAACAATTCCTCCCTTGGCAGCATAAACATTGAAGATCATAAAACCTAGCATTTTTCATTATCTAAATGTCATGCTTCTGGAAATTTGCCTACAACTCTAGGCACTCTCTTGGCACACTGTACTGACACAGCTGGCTCACATTATGCTTATATATATGCTTCCTTAAGATTGTGTCCTATAATGTGATTTAGGAATAAATGCAAGAATTTAATTTAATTTTATTACAATTAATCTTACTAGTTTTAATTCATTATTCCATCTTATTGACATATCTTGTTTATGCTTAGTTTTCAAATATATATATTTCTGATTATATAAATAATATTTCTATAGTGGAGAATTTGTGGGAACTACAAATATAAAGTATGAAAAAGTTATTTTTTTCTCAGAATGTAGTGATGAAACACACATTGCCTTGTACATCTTTTCATGTTTTTATGTTCATATATATATGTAATTGACTTAATAGATCGGATAGCTTATTATGTTATATTTTTAATGTAACTGCTTTAAAATATTTTTTTGGTACCATGTGTGGTTATATTCCAGCTTTTTGTTATAATCAGCCTTTGCTTTAAGGGCAAGTCATCCTTAATTTATCAAGTTCTAAGTTAAGAAATATTGAGAAAACGGAATCGCATATGGTGACTGTAATGTACACTAGAGACCTCTTGTCCAAGTTGACATCAGTCTGTTGATCAACACTATTTCAACACAGGTGTGTTTTCACATAATTAAACTCTCTTTCAACATGTACATCTCCATCCTGTCGACAAGAGAGAATTTTGTTCAATTACTTATTCATTGATTAAATTAGTTTATCAAAATGGAATTTAAGAAAAGTCTAAGGTCAAGCATTGTACTCATGTCCCTGAATACAAAGTTAATAAAAAAATGTTTTATACCTTCAATACTCGCAGTCCACTGAGAAAGAGGGATATTTAAACAAATATATCTGTTGTATACTATGTTCTGAATGTACAAAAAGTTATGAGGGTTAAGAGACAAGTATTATTCCTGAAGGGAATCAAATTCAGAATTCTGGACATAACTCGGGAGCAAAGTAAAGGCTGAGTAAACTATTTTAAACTATTACAATCTGATGCCAAATGAAAGCAAAAAGAAAATGAAACAGAAAGTTTAAAAACCCTATTGTAACCTTAACTGTAACCTTTGAAGGATAGTTGCTTTAAAAAAATCAAACTTGGATCAAATTGAGGACAATGAAATCTGCATGTGTCTGACTGTATTTCTGCAAATCTTAAGCAGCAGAGAGAGTTTTCCAAAATCAAGTAGCAAGCCCTAGCTGGCCAGATCAAAGATGATTGACTTACAAGGTCAAGATCTGGGCTATATTTAGGCTAAAAAGATATCTGAGCCCATTTACCTGGTCAGACAGAGCTGAAAAATAGTAACATGGAGATACCATTTTGCAAAATGTAGGCTTTTATTTACACAGGAGGAAGGATACCTAGAATTGTAAATCACCCCTGTAACTGTGGATCGCTATCAAGGAAGGAGAAGTTTGAGCTAATTCATGCAGACCTCTGTTATGAATTTAGTAGCCTTTCTGGTACCCTGGAGATGAGCTATACTTGCAAATAAGAATTTTGTTAAGGAGGTCTGAGCCAAAACAATTCCAACCAAGGTGACATGACTCTTTCCTGACCCACAGTTTTAGCAATAAATAGTCTACAAAGAATTGTTTTCATTCAAACATAATTAGCAGAAAGCAGAGAAAACAGGGATCTTACAAAAGTATTTCAAGAAAATAAGATAGAAATTAACTTTAAAACCAGAGCAAAAGAGACATGAGGAAACTTCTGGAAGGCATAGAAATGGTCTGAATCTTGTTTGCTGTGATGGTGGCTTAAGGTGGGTCTACATATGCCAAAACCATTTCCTACTTACCCAGAGTGTCAAGGTCAGTCAGTAATAAGAGGTTAGGGTCTTATTTTTGGAGCTCACAACCCTGGACATGTGCATAGGCTTACATCTGTGTGTGGCTGTCAGGGTTTAGTGAAAGAAACATAACTGACAGGAAATACACATATACATCATATATACACACCTACATATATGTATATGAATACAACATATACATTCCCTGTGTCGAGTGATTCATTTACATTATTTCATGTAGTTTTCCTTACAGCATAGTTAAAAGCTACTCTCATGGAAACTAACATTTATAGTGATAAAGTTACTTGCCCCTTGCCGCATAGTTAATAAGAAACAAATTTGGTGTCTAAACCTAGCCTCCATGATGATGACTAGTACCTCCTATACAAGACACACAATCACCCTATAGTACATAACAGCCACATTATAACTAGCAACAGTCTAAACTCCCCGAGGAAAGAAACAATGTAAGCCTCGGTCATATCTATTTTGTGCTCTGACAAAAAAGAAATACTTACACAGTTACTGTGTTCTCTGATGTTATAGTTGAGAACTCTTGTGTGGATTAATTCCTCGTTTTATCTCTAGGGGCTTAGGCTGTTTGGACATTCTTAAGAATAACCTTCCTCAATAGATTTTCTAGAAGCCTGGGAGTCATATATAATGCATTTGTCATTTCTAGAGCTTTCACTGCTTGGTCCCTCTCTGCTAAAATATTTGCAGCTCAGTTGCAATTCCAAATGGACCCTTAGGCAAACAGAACCTGCTGAATGTCACCATAAATCTCACTGCTTGGCACTGTCATGGGGAATTGGGGATAGGCCAAGATTGTTAAATGCATTTATTTGAAGAGAATTCTTGGTCTTTGATCAATTGTAGTAGAAACAGAAGAGAAAACAACAACAGTGTTTAGAAAAGGAAAGAGTTGTAATCCTCTCCTCTGGGAAAGGTGACTAAGCTTGTTGTAGAAAGGAGGGGTTTAAATTGGGGAGCCCAGAAAAGATCAAAGGCTTTTAACATGGGGCATTTTTTGGCAGTAGTGACAGTAGATTGCTCTGCAGACAAAATAGTCAGATTAGATTGTCTCTCCTGTAGTAAGACTAGGTCAGATAAGTGACAACAAGTAGCAGATTTCTCTTTAAGGGGAAAGTGCCTTGGCGTTTCAATAAGCAAGGAACCCAGCATTGGAAGACATGAGTTCAAACCTAGTTCTCCTGATTTAGCAGCCTTGTGACCTTAAAAAGGAGGCCGGCATGCTCTAAGCTTCAGCGTGGTCCTCTAAACAATGATAATAACTTCCCTACCTCACATGATCTAATGAGATGAAGTATGTGAGAACACCAGGCAGTCTATGTCTATATAAATTCTAATTGTCAATAAGTTTACAAGGGGTATCTACATGGAACGCTAATATAGTTCTAGTTCTCTCCTGGGTCTAATACATGTGAATTGGATGTTGGATTCCAGATCAGTATGTACATTTACAAGCTAAAAGCCAGTCTTTATTCTCTGATACACTTTTTCCATCCCATTTAAGATTTAATAGAATTGTGTCGAGTACCTGCTTATTTTGTTGGTTGTGGAAATATAGTATAATAATAAAACCAGAGAGGTTTTTTTTTTCCTATTCATTATTATAACAAAAAAATTAGAACTTGCTAATGGCCATTGGATTCTGTACGGAGAAGGACACCAATGACCAGTCCAAGATCAGCCTGGTAATATGATTAAAGCTCGATCATACATTGACGATTACGAGACCTGGCCTTCCTCTTTCAGAAAAATTGACATACAATGTCTGAGAATAAGTCACGATCAGGTGATTTGACTAAAACTTGGAGATATTCTCTCATTAATCAAAGACTAACTGTTTCCTATGTAACAGGCCCTGGAATTTTCCTTGATTATTAAAAAGTTGGCTTCATTGATGGTTTTAATATATTTTACAATTAATTTTCCTTTTCCTCAGAGTTGTAAGGCTGACAATATTTATGTGGAATTTGAACTACTTTGTTTTATCAAATTTAGTCTGTAAAATAGTACTGCAAATCCAAGTTCTATACCTTTAGACCTCATATCCTGATGTGTTATCAGCAGTAATAATAACGATAATGATAAATAACAGTTATAGCTTTTAGGAACATATGAAGTCTTCAAAATATATGGGATCATGTTGTATAAATTGTAAAATTCAATCCGATTCTATTTTCACTGAGATTGCATAGATCTGCTATGAGGCAGGAGAAAAGGAAAGGTGTGAGTGCTCTGGTAAATGTAGTTGATAGGCCGACAGCACCACACCCATCAAGACTTCTCTCGCAGCTGGTGTTCTGCATGACCAATTGCATCCAGTGGGTAGTTGTGTCAGACACTGAGGAAATAGTGTCTGCTAGAAACTCCTCGTGGTATTAAGGATGCAACAAAAGACCTGGCTGAAAATGTTCTTACTCTTACGGAAATTATATTTCGGAGGCTACAGCAGACAATAAACTGACACCAGCAATTTGTTCAGATTTCAATTGTTCAGGAAAATCAGCCAGTTTGAGGGGACAGTTACACAGGAACACTAATGAAATGCAAATAACATCTTTTTTTTTTTTTTTCCTGCCTGGAAGTTTCTTAATGGCTATATGATTTCAAAAGCCTTCCTCTATTTCTTTCTTTCTCATTTATTCTCTGCTTTCTGGTTTCTTTCCCATCACATTTCCCTCTTATATTTTCCAGAATACTTAGAAGACATTGACTACTTCTGAACTATGAAGAGGACAAATAACTGGCTCAAGCCCACATGAGCACATCTACGTTCCCGTACCTCAGCCCTCTTGCACCAGCGCATGAACTGGTGCTCTAATGTCAGGTGGGTGCAAACCTAACAGGGTGACAAGAGACTTGTATGGTGTAAAGTCGGAGAGACAGCTTTCCTCCTACGTGGGGAAGCTTCAGTGCTCCACAGTCATACGGGCCCATGTGCACCCACTAACGCCTTGACAAGATACAGATAATAAACAAATTGGCATGGAATGAACAGACGTCTGCTAAGAAAATGAAACAAAACAAACAAAAAACATAGTAAAATAAGTGAATACATTTAAAGAAAAAAGTTGGGGCGCCTGAGTGGCTCAGTTGTTAAGCGTCCGACTTTGGCTCAGGTCATGATTTCACAGTTTGTGGGTTGGAGCTCTAGGTGGGGCTCTGCGATGACAGCTCAGAGCCTGGAGCCTGTTTTGGATTCTGTGTCTCCCTCTCTCTCTGCCCTTCCCCTATTCACACTCTGTCTCTGTCTCTCAAAAATAAACATTAAAAAAAAAAGAAAAAAAGTAATACAATTGTTGAATCATAGGAGCACTGAGGTGCTGGTGACACTGCCCTTTAACTGTATAGTGTTTTCTGAGATGCCTCTGTGCAATACTGGTGAATACAGCAGATCCGACCAGCTCCGTTGCTGATGTGGTGATGGTCTAGGAGAAATCAGCGCTTCCGTTGCTTTGTGGCCCTGGTAAACAGGCAAGAGGCAGAACTGAAAAAAAAGTCGACACCAGATGGCTCCTAGCAGAGCATGTTCCTAGTCACTTAATTGTCTCAAGGAGAAACCCAAGGAGAAACACTTTTGAAGGAGATTGTTACTAAGATTCCAAATCCCCGTCTGTTCTCTGAGTCGTATGTATAGGACACAAGCTTCATGACTTCAGTTATAATGACTGGACCCTAGAAATCTATGGTCCAGCTTATCGGCTTCATTCTATCACAATAAAGTTTAAGGCTGTGCCTTGCAAACTACACACACACACACACACACACACACGGAGTATATATGTGTGCTGTGTGTGCATTCTATATTACATATGGGAGAGGAGAATGAAGCATCTTGGATGCATGAAAATATGAAACGCTGGGTTATGGGTAATAGTTATAGTCTTATTATCCCAGCAATAAGATCATTTCTTAGTAGAAAAAAAATCCTGAGCCAGGCAGATATATACCAGCAGGCAATAATTGTTTTTTAGCAGTTCACTCTGCTGCCTTAGGGTACTTCAGTCTGAAAGTGACCCAGGGACGGCTGGGTGGCTCAGTTGGCTGAGTGTCTGATTCTTGATTTCAGTTCAGGTCATGATCTCAAGGTCATGGGGTCAAGCCTGCATGGAGTTCCATCCTGAGTGTAGATAGAGCCTGTTTGGGATTCTTTTTCTCTCCCTTTGCCCTTCTCTCGCTCATGTTTTTTTTTCCCCCTCACTTTCTCTAAAATAAGAAAATCATAATAAAATAATAAAATAAAATAAAAGATCACCCAGAAGCTTTAAAGATGAGTAATAGCAAATATTTGTTTGAAACTTTAACAATATTAATGCCTATTTTTTTTCAGTCCCCAAGTTTAAAACGTTATTCAAGAAGCACTCAAAACATGCAATAAGAACTAAAACTATCTAATTTTCTATTGTTCTATACATGTGGTATAATATGACATGTCTGCATGAGATTGTGTAATTGACCCACTAGACCATGGCCAAAAATATGCTGGACAAACGGCTGTGACTCTTGCACGGTTTTAGGGGATGGTGCCGCAAGCGTACGGCAAAGTAGTAGTGTCCTAGGTACTATGAGGAACTACAACGTTTTTAATGAATTAACCTTGGCTGTAATGACGAAAATAAATCTGAGCTTTACTAATTATTTACTCTGTGCCAGTACTGCACTAAAGATTTGCAGGTGATTTTAAATCTATTCCCAGTAATAACTCCTTAAGATGGATTTTATGGTTATTCACACATTTAGCTGGGGAAATTGAGAACGAAGCTACACAGATGGCAAGTGGTGTAACATAGCTCCTGAACTAACACCCTAACCATTGCCAACTGCTATCTATCGGTTAGTATATTGATCCTCTTAAATGGTAGTCAACTTGTTAACATGTATTTAATCCCATTAGTTTTAAAATGTTAGACATTATTTTTAAAAAGGAAATTTGAGGGTCGCTGGATGGCTCAGTCGGTTGAGTGTCTGACTCTTGGTTTCGGTTCAGGTCATGATCTTCCCCATTCGTGAGTTCAGGTCTGTGTTGGACTCTGCGCTGACAGAATGGAACCTGCTCGGTATTCTTTCTTTCTCCCTTTCTCTCTGTCCCTCCCTTGCTCATACTCTCTCTCTCTCAAAATAAATAAATTTTAAAAAGTAAAAAAATAAATAAAAAGGAAATTTGAATCGGATTTTACTTTTGGAATGAATGACTCAGCTGTGTTTTCATTCAAATAAATCAGAATAATATAAAAACCTAGAATTAACTGTGAGGCAAAATAATATGCAGTAACAATATAACAAATACATGCTATTTGATTTAAGAGGGCCAGAAACATATTTGGCATAAGAGCAGAAGTTTCTAGTGACGCAGAGACTAAGAATTCCTAAGACTTGATTGGGACCACCCAGAAAGCCACACAAACCATGAGACAACACCTGGGGACCAAAGGAGAAAAGCTCTTCTATTTCATGGCAGAGAAATCATGAAAGACTCAAGGGTTTGAGGTCCCTGCTGTCTTTTTACCTACTCCACATTAATATTAACACAATGGTCAATCTTAGAAGGAAATACAAAAGAAGAATATAATCATTAAAATTTTCTGTTCCACAAATGAAATTAATGAGAATGAAATAATCACTCATCAAGATGAACTCTTAAAATTCTGATGAATTTATCTTGGGCTTTTGAATATGATACAGAAATAACCCAGAAAACAGAATGCTAAGGACTAAGAATGACCGCAAAAGATGCTGGGTTTCACGCTGATAAATTTTGAGCATGTTATTCCCTCTAATTGTCTTCTTTCCTTGCAATAACTGCTCTAATTCACCATTGAACATGCAGAGCAGGAGTGATGAAAAAAAGTGGACTTCACATGCCTTATGTTCTACTGACCCAGTTGGAAATAATCTTCTGTCTGAATTTCTAAACAGACAAAAATAAATGCACTGAAAAATGGCAAGAAAGACAAAGCAAAGGGGAGTGAATTATGCAAACTGGAATGTTATGTACAAAACACAAGCCAGGAAGTCTATGTTTCTGTTAAGGATAGTTACCAAATTCAATTATAAGTGTTTTTAGCAGTGAAAGTGAAGAGAGAAATACTACCAGCTATGCAATGCATGGTGACCAAGAGAAAGACTATCCTGTTGCTTCAGAGACGTCCAACTATCACTTATACAATGTTCAGAGAAATTTCTCATAGGAATCATCATTCAAAAGGTATTGGATAGGCTGACATAAAAACCTCAGCATCATCTTTATAAGTGGAACATATATTAGAAAATCTTTTCACATTTCAAGTCAAGGGATGTAGAAATCATATTAAGTAAGGCCTTTTAGTGACCAGCCTCAAAGATACTTAGTGTACTAAAAGCGACTTAGAACATTTACCAAAAGAGTAAACACAAGGTAATTGTGAAACATGGAACCTTTAAAACCCTGAAATCTCGCGGCTGAGACAGATGCCACAGCTCTCAGATGACTGCAGCAAGGCCAACACGGCACACCTGATTTTATTATGAAAATACAATTTCATGACAATGACAATAACTGGTGATGAAAATGTCTTTTTTTAGTCTTCTTCAGTGTGTCAAATTTAGACTCAACAGAATTTTTTTTTTTTAACACAGCAGGGTTTACTAATTTATTGCCGTATAGTAAAATGAAATAAAGGAGCAGACTGTCTGGTATTTTAATCATACAGTCTGACTGGTTCCAGGTACACTTGTCTTCTCTACATCTCCTGTCCCTCCCTTCTTCCTTCCCTCCCTCCCGTCCTCCCTTCCTTCCTTCTCACATCATTCAATTAACATGATTTGACGTGTAGTTTGTTTCAAACAAGTCTTGAGAAAAGCAACCAATTAGAATAGCATGTGTTACAAGCTGAAAAGAATTATATTTTGTAAAGGGAAGGAAAGTGGAATTTTCTAGCTTTTTCTGGGGCCATCAAGGAAGACATGACAGATGCATCTTCAAAGATAAATAATGTCTCATCAGAATAATCAGATGGAAGAAGAAACAGGATGTGATAACTCAAGAGGTTTGAAAGAGCACATGTTGTACTAAGAACTGCAAGTATTTTCAGTGTCTGGAGAACAAGAGACATATGTGTGATTGCAAAGGATGAAACATCATTTACATATTACTGACCTTCAAATTTGGTTTGTTAATAATGGAGGGTGATTAAAATGCTTAAAGTAGGGTATTGACATAATTGTATTTGTGTGTTTCATGGTAGGAAAGTGTAGGGCAATTAGAGGGATCAAATCTGGAGGGAGGAAATTCAGATAACAAGCAAATATAGAAATGGCGTGTGATGGAATGGAAGGCCTGGGCGGTAAAGCAGATGCTTAATTATAAACCAGCAGATAAAAAGAATAACAAGGTTGCTATTGCACTTCAGGAATTATGAAATGTTTTATGTATATTATATTATTTATTGAATTATTCAACTATATTTAAGAAGTTCTCAGGATCTTTGGAATGTGTTAAATCCAGCTATTACCTTTAATATACTGCAAAATTCTATGTTTCAGCCAGGCAATATCTTCTAGAAGAATTTTTTATTTCTCAACAATTCAACCACGAAAGGTTATTAGCTTTTACTTCTTAGACATGAATGAAAAATATCAATCTGATAAAGAAAAAAATCAATATATTGATTTCCTTTTAATATAGAGTATAAATATGTAAGAAATAACAAATGTAGAGTCTATCTTTTTTATAAGATACTTGAAGATTCTTTGTATCCTCCCTCGAACCTTAATTAACTCTTGAAAATAAGTACTTCCCTAAACACCTGGCATACTGTAGAAGTGTTAAGAGTTCTACAAGGGAAGATGAGTTATACCAAAAGTTTTTAGTGAGCAAAGAAACAAAATGAGGGGGAAAATTGTATGTTTCAGTTATTTTATGCTGCTGTATGAAAATAATCTGCTAAATCAGTCTTCAAAGTAGAGACTCACTCACCCACTACTGGACTAAACTATGTGCTTTCTTATGATTTTATTTTCATGTAAATTAAGATTTGGCTTTTTATGTGGCTTGAATGGAATAGGGTTTAGAATATATAATTTAGTTGGAGAAAATAACTTAAGGATTTGAAGTTAAAATGCGAGTCTCCAATGACCCTTAAATTTTAAAACTGATTTTTAGTGAGAAGTGACTGCCGTTAAAGTACAAAAGATGGATTTCTGGCCCCAACCAAGATGAGAGAAGCTTACTGCAGCCTCTCTCTCTCACTGGTTGCAATTTAAAATTCTGAAAGAAAAAACTCTGAGAATTTGGAAAAGTGAGTAATGCAGGAAGTTTGGAGCAGGAAGGCAAAACTTGAAGAATAACTGTTATGGCAGCAAAGAGTTTACTGTTTTTATATTTTTTCTCCTTTTTTTTTAACCCTCTGACTTTGATGAAAGAGAGGCCAAGCTGAGGAATTGTGTAGCAGGTGCACACAGCAAACTCCAAGAGAGATTTTTCTTGCTGGTCAAAGGTCATGATAGTGGGCTACTGTGAAGCAGAGAATGTGGGGGAAAATTCTTGTTTTTTCTGTTTTCTTTTGCAGTCTTGCCCTGAGGTCAACCTCACTTGTGGAACACCAGTGTTGTATTGTTGTGGTAAAGATGGGGTCAAAGCCCTGTAGAAAACCCTTCCCTCTACAGACAGAAACTAGGAAAAGCGATCTCTGTTGTGCAGGATATGAAGGAACCCACATTAATTATTTTCTTTTTCACTCATTGCTTCTCTCCAAAGGTTGACTCATTTGTAGACAATTGTCTTACAAAGTAGGAAGGTCAAGAAAAACTTATACTTCCAGCCAGTGAAACTAGCAAGCAGCCTCCCCCAAGAGCCAGAGAGTGTAAGGGAAATTGTATATGAACTGATACAAGTCCTGGGCTCACTTCCAGGCTGTGCGTGTAGGAAACACACCCAATGAATCACAAGACGAAATTCAGAAATGATCTAAAATGTAAATTACTGTTCAATAAGAATTGAATGACAAGGCAACCATGAAAGACAGATCCAAATAGCTTAGTAAAGGTGTTGAAAACTGATCTGACACCTTTAGAAAGTACAAGACAATTTAGGGTCTATACCTCACCATCTTGATTGCCTGCTAAACAAACAAATAATCGATGTTGTATAGATGTTTCTGTGGGACCCAAAGTCCCATTAGTATGTTATTCAAAATGTCTAGGATAAAATCTAAGGTTTCTCAACACATACGGAAGTATAAAAATATGATCGATTCTCAAGGCAAAAGACAAAATACACTAACCTCTAAATAAGCAGATGTTTAAATGATTATGTAGCAACTTTAAAGCAGCTAGTATTGCTCCAGGATGTAGAAAACTATAAAAAAGAACCCAATGGGGATTTGAGAGCTAAAAAAATATGAAATAAAAAGTTTATTAGCTAGGTTTAATAGCAGAATAGAGATAAATGAGGAAAAAGTCAGTTACATTAAAGATAGATCAATAGAATTCATCAAATTTGAAGACCAGAAATTAAAAAAACAAAACAAACAAACAAATAAAAAAAACTAATGAAAAGAGCCTCAGGGACCTTTGAGAAATTGTAAAATGTTTACCATTTGTGTCATTTGATTCTCTGAAGGACAAGATAAAGAAGTACCTTGATGCAAAATATATATTTGAGGGAACAATAGCTAGAGGTACCCAAAATTTGGTAAAAAATACACTTGCAGATTCAAGAAGCTTAGTGAATATAAAATAGGATAACCTCAAAGAAAACCATATCCATATACATAGTATTCAAAACTCTGAAAACTAAAATGAAAAAATAAACCTTAAAAGGAGCCAAAGGAAAATGGCACATTGTGTATCAGGGATCAACATATAGAACTGATGTGTATTTTTCATCGGAAGCCATAAGATCAAAATATACCAAAAAATATAGTTAAAGTGCTGGAAAAACAATTTTCAATCTGTATCCTATATCCAGTGAAAATATACTTCAGAAATAAAGGAGAAATAAACTTAGATTAAGGAAAACTAAGAAAGTCTGTCATCAGTATACATTCATTAAAAGAAATACTAAAGGAAGTTTTCATGATGATGGGAAATATTCCCAGAGGGAACTCAAAACTTTAGAAATAAAGAAAGAGTAACAGGTGGCACCTGGGTGGCTTATTTGACTGAGCCTCCAACTTCAGCTCAGGTCATGATCTCATGGTTTGTGAGTTTGAGCCCCACGTCGGGCTCTCTGTTGTCAGCACAGAGCCTGCTTGGGATCCTCTGTTCCCCTCTCTCTGCCCCTCCCCCACTAGTG
Organism: Paguma larvata; assembly: GCA_030068075.1. Classification (NCBI taxonomy): domain Eukaryota; kingdom Metazoa; phylum Chordata; class Mammalia; order Carnivora; family Viverridae; genus Paguma; species Paguma larvata. The sequence continues at coordinate 108,406,035 of CM057829.1, forward strand.
TGCATGTTCTCTCTCTCTCAAAAATAAATTTAAAACATACTTAAAAAAAGAGTAACGGGGTTGGTAAACATCTGGGTAAATATAATGAAGAATTTTTCTCTCTTGAATTTTTCAAAACATCAATGATTGTTGAAAGCAAAACCTTATGGTATTGTCTAGGAACTATATTACATCTATAGGTATATAGAATCTTATCTATATATGCTTATATAGATAAGTATATAGATGTAATATATATAACAAATATAACAAAAATTAAGGAAGATAAAGGAATTTATATGTCTGTAAGGCTCCTATAAATCCTTGAAGTGGTACATATTTATTCTAGGTAGAATGTGAAAAGTTAAGTTTTAGATTATACCCTCTCCATAAACCACTAATAAAATAATACAAAAGAATATAGCCCAAATGAAAGTAGACAAATTAAAATATAATCTCCTAAATATTTAAATTTATATTAAAAAGAGCAGAAAAGGAGAATCAGACGCACTAAAGAGAAGAGAGAAAAGTAATAAAATCATAGACTTAATTACAATCATATTTATATATTACCTTAAATAAAAATGGTCTAAGCACAGGAATTTAAATGTGGAGATTTTCACATTTGATTTCAAAAACACAATTATATGCTTCATATAAGAAACTCATTTAAAATATAATAGTATAGATAGATTAAAATAAAAAGTTGAGAAAAGTTATGTCATACAAATACTAACAAAAATAAAGGTGGAGTGACCATATTAATAATGGACAAAATAGACTACAGAAGGAGTAAATGTCCAGGGGTAAGAGAACCATTACAAGATGATAAAAGAGTAATTTACCAGGAAGATAATGCAATCCTAAATGTAAATGCATCTAACAACAAAGTTCCTAAATAGGTGAAGCAAAACATGATCAAACTGAAAGAAATACACAAATGCATAATTGTAGTTGAAAAATACAACTCTCCTCTCTTAGTAATTGATAGAAGTAGACAGAACATTAATAACGGTATATATTTTCTGGACAATGCTATCAACCTTCTTGATGTAATTGACAAATATCTAACATACCATCCCAAAAGATCAGGACACATTCTCCAGATGTCACGGAACATTCACCAAGACAGACCATATTCTGTGCCATGAAACAAATCTCAACAACTTGAAAAGACCTGAAAACATTCAAAGTATGTTTTCAGACCATCATAGAATTAAAATAGAAATTTAAAGATATCTGGAAAAATCCCCAAATACTTAAAGGTTAAACAACATACTTTTAAATAATCTTTAGGTCCAAGAAGTATGGAAGAAAATTAGAAAATCTGCAACAGAATGAAGAAAATAAAGACAACATACCAAAAAAAGGGATATACCGAAAACAGTGATTGAAGGAAAATATATAGCATTAAATGCTTATATATATATTTTTTGCTTTGTCTATCTATAATGTTTTATTTATTTATTTTTTAATTTTATAATAGTTTATTTTCAAATTGGTTTACATATAACACCCAGTGTTCATCCCAACATGTGCCCTTTTTAATGCCCATCACCCCCTCTCCCCCCTCCCTCATCCCCCTCACCCTCAGTTTGTTCTTAGTCTTTGAGAGTCTCTTATGTTTTATCTCCCTCCCTCTCTGTGTCTTTTTTTCCTAACCCTTGATTTCAGCTCAGGTGATGATCTCACAGTTTGTGAGTTCGAGCCCCACATCGGGCTCTGTGCTGACTGCCTGGAGTCTGCTTTGGATTCCGTCTCTCTTCCTCTCCGTATGCCCCTCCCGTTTTCTTGCTCTCTCTCAAAATAAATACATAAACTTAAAAAATTAAAATAAAATAAGATATTTTTATTCTACATTTGGATTTTTATTTAAACTTGTTTTCATATTTTTCACTGCCTACTTAAAGGTATTCAATTCGAATTAAAGTATGATATTATAGTTTTATGTACTTTATGATTATTTTAGGGAAGGCAATTTTCACAACTGAAATGTTTTAATTTTTTGTTTATTTTCTTCTTTTAGTAGCTATGAGTGGACATTACATGTCGCTTTCTGGTCAACTTAGAATGTTTTCTATTTTCCTAGACTAGCTGTAATTGATGATGTACACGGAAGTGTTTGATTGGCTTACCAGATGCCCTAGTTCATGAGTACACATTTGGTCTGTATATAGCAGTGCAATTTCTTTACTTGACAGCATTTGCTTATTTGCAGAGTAAAGGTTTGGCGTGTTTCTGATATTGTGATTCTGGTTTTGTCTCTTAAATTCCACCCCTTTCCCTGTCAAGCTGCTAAGGGATGGCTTTTCTTTCTAACTCACATTTTTCTCTCCCCCAGAGGCAGTGCCTTCATATGCAGTGTCCTGTCTAGTTCCACCTACTTTTATTCATGTCTTTTCGATTCTCCAGTAGCTGCTCCTCTACTATCTATTTGTAAGATATGTCATCAATAGCTAAGCCATTAGGGTGGAGCTTTCTCCTTCTAGGTGATTGATCTGTGTTCCAGTACTTCTGTGGCCCCCTCTTCTTTCTTGTTTTCTCTGCAATATTATCCTGACTCTCGACTCTGGTGTTGTCTGATGTGGCTAAGAAATTGGCTCTACTCTTTTCTGATATTTACTTCTAAACTTCCACAAAATTTGACTTTGTGCCACTTTCTGTCTCCTTGTTCTTCTAGCGTAAAGAGTAGGGTTGGTTTTATTTGTTCTCCTTGTTTATGTGTTTGATTTCTTTTTTGGAAGATGTATCGAGAATCCACTTAGACAGTTGCTATTATATTATAAAGGTGATGTTTGTGAAGTGATGTTTCTAACATTTTAAAACTCATAGTAATTTTCTCTCACATAAAAGAGTGCTGAAACTATAAATCTGCAGAAAAAGAAAGAAGAGTCAAAATGGGATATTCACATTTCATTCACTTCTTCACTCCTTTAAATTTCTTAGAGAAAAGATTTTTCATTGGGTTTCCAAAGTTTCTGTTATGTGTGAACATTAGTGCTGTACTGAAGTCATGGTTTTTTTGTTTTTTGTTTTTTTCCCTGAGAGATAAAAAGCTCCCTATGCCTCCTTTTAAGCCTCAAATCCCTTTGATATATTTAGAGTTGCAAAACAAACAACAAGTGGGGCAGAGGTTAATGTTAATAGAAAACTATTTTTCTAAAACTTAATGAAAGGAAGAGGGATAAATAGCATGACTTATTCAGAATGATTTTGGATGGGATTCCATAACTAACCAATAAGAAGCAACAGGAATACCTGCCTTGAATTTTGAAAACTTTACCTACAAGTACATTTATTTTTACTATATTTGCTAGTATATGTACTAAGTATAAAAATACAGCTTGGTGGATGATGCAAAATAGTATATTTAGTAAGTTCTATGAGTTAATAATTGAAATAAGACATGCAAGACAAATAGCTGTGATTATATTATGGAACAAATTATAAATAGAAGGTGAAGGCTGGACTAAATAAATCCAAGGTTTGATTTTACATATTAGCTTTGAAAGGCTAACTGACAATTGAATAGGTTGTAAGTGGGTGATGGAACAAGAGCAATACTTAGTTATTAGAGTGTCAGCATCTCAACATCTTTGAGATGCCCAGTGAAAGTAGGAGACGGTGCTAATGGTTTCAAATAGCCTGAAGTTATTTTATACTTAGGCACAAGTGCCATGTCTCCTGGGCCATTCAAAGATAAGCTCACTTATCTATAAGCGAGTAATTACCAAAGATTTTTTTTTTATATGAGTGAAAAAATAGAGTCTCTTCATGTATCAAACTTGGCTCTTCTCGACTAAAGTAAAGCCTTTGTCCCTTACTTCAGGCTTTATCCTAAGCTTTCTTGGGAGTTTTGCCTTGGGAACTCCTCAAAACTATCCACATTTCTTCAGAAGAACAGCATTGTCATCCAAAGTAGATTGATCTCATTGCTTAAATGTTCTATAACATTTAAGAGAGATATTCAGTAATCAAGACTAATCGGGGTGTCATGATTCCAGAGGCAGAGAGGAAATTTTGCATATAAGATCACTACCTGACCTCAATATTAATGGATTTTTAAAAAGTGTTCATAGGAAGTTTATTTAAAATGCAAAAGTAAATGGCTAAAATAGCACTTTTATCTCATATCAATCATTTATTTCTGCAAATAAAGGATTAAAGGTTTAATAGTTAAGAGATGAAAACATCAGGTTCCTGGGGGATGGGAAGAGAGAAACATTAGTAGCTGATAACATCACCTTTTTTTTCATGAAGGTCAAGGGACTCTCAGAACAAAGTGTGTTTTTAACTTAGAACAAACTACCCAGATGAAAAGTGAAATGTTCAATTAGTCATCCAGTTATTTTGCCAACATCATAACTGCACAGGTCATGTAAGATTATGAAAAAATTATGTGTATTCAATGTTTCTTCTAAATGTCAGTATGTAACAGTAGCCATAAACACAGTAATCGTTACCATAGAAGCTGAAACATGTCAATGTTATTAATTCAAGTTTTAAAAATATATAAATCATATTTTACTTTTTATTGTTTTAATGTTTATTTTTAAGATAGAGAGACAGAGTGTGAGAAGAGGAGGACAGAGACAGAGGGAGACACAAAATCTGAAGCTGGCTCCAGGCTCTGAGTTGTTAGCTCAGAGCCTGATGGGGGGCTCAGACTCACAGACCACAAGATCATGATGAGCTGAAGTCAGACACTTAACTGACTGACCTCCCAGCCACCCTTAGAAATCATATTATGATAAAAGTGATGTTATACTTGTATGTTAAGAATACATTGACCATATACATTCAAGTCCCACAGTCCCATTAAAATATAGCAAATCCTTAAATTTTTTTTTTTGTTTAAGTATTAAGTCACAAATAAAGAAGAGAAGAAGTAACAGAATTTTGGAAGCTAGAAAGCAAATGAAGGAGGAAAGAGGAATTAACAAAACTGAGAAGACAAATCTTAAGTAAGCATAGGGGAACGCTCAAAGTCCATGTAACAAGTTTTTTTTAAAGGGCTCAGAAAATGCCAGCCCCAACATCTTCAGAAATTGGAGGAGGAGGGACACTGATGTAAGGAAAATTTGGGTGCAGGCTGCTTGAGTAAGTGGTAGAGATCTAAATCCCTCCTAGATTCCATGCCTTGGGGTGATTGATTCCCTCCAATGCTCACAAAATAATGGAATGTTATTTTCTAAATAGAAGAGAACATAAACTCTTTGTCCTGGGCGTCTACAGAATCATTAACGTCATAGATTTTCTATTGAAAATAGAGTCACTAAGTGCCCTTACATATACTCAATGCTGCATCTTAGCTCTCTTCCTCTTTTCAACTCCCAGAAGCCTAGCAGACAGAACTTTACCTCTCAAATAAGAGATGGAAAAATAATCTTTGGAAAAATTGATAGCTTCAGAGTAAATACTTAAAGAGACTGACTGCAGCCACTTTCCCGCAAATATTTTCAGATATGCAAGTTTCAAGATCCATATCTCTCTTGTATTGTACCCTTTGTCTGTAAGTTATCAGAAAAATCCTTCGATATTATAAATAAGTCAATAAACCATGAGAAAGTGGGCTATAAAATATGAAAACATGAGATCCAACAAAGCTGAGAGAGAGAGAGAAAAAAAAAGGACTTTCCGTCCCACAAAAAGGGAAAGCCTGGGATGCTAATCTGTGACTGGACATGAAGGTGACCAGTCTACTTGGACTGGTGTGACGCAAACGACACATATGTTGAAGACTATCATCACCAGGCCTTTTGCTGTTATGTCTGACAAAATCATTGGGGTATATGATTCAGCAAAATTGAAGAATACATAAAGAAAGAAAAAGACGAGAAATCTAGGAACCTGGGAATCTAACCTAGAGGAAAAGTAAAGAGAACTGCAAGAATAAAATGAAGAGCATTCTATGCTGGGACCTGGAGAGCAGAGAGAGGAGTGGAGATCTCCGGCCAAGAGAACATGGCAACTGACAGACGGCCTGATGTGCTTGACATTGTTGGAAACTGAACTAAGAGGTTACTGGAAGGTGTAGGAAGAATTAGCAACAGATACAAATCAAACTAAGTGGGAAATAAACATAACTAATATCATATAGTTATAGTAAAACACAACACTCAATTATAAATCACATTCTCATGGATATCACAATATAGACACTGAATAATGACAACACAAAATAATATTTGTTGGAAAGATGGGGAAGGATAGCAGGGAGAATAACAATGCTTATAAAATTTATAGCCCCCCACCAAAAAGCCATTATAGAATCCTCTTTATTACTTTGATTTGTTATCATTGTTACTATTAGTCTTACTTTCTTTCCAAGAGAATTGTAATCACTGTTTGTTTATTGTCTTTGTAATCAGCCTCATCACGTCTCTAGCAATAGTAAAAGGAGACAACAGGATGTTGATGTCTGACTGACTAATTAATGGATCTATACATTTAAAGATTAATGGTACAACCATAAGTATGGTTATTCATGTAACACATATTTATTGAGTGTCTATTATGCACTAGGCCCTGTTCTAGATAGCAGATAGAAAACAAAAAATACAAGTATCTTGTTTTCTCATAAAGCTTACATTCAAGTGAAAAGAAAAGAAACAATAAACATAAGTTGAATGCTGATAACTGCCATGAAGAACAAGAACAGGATGAAGATAAACGAGAAAAATGCGAGATGCTGAATGTCGCATTATACCAAAAGTAACGTGAATACACAGACCTCAGTGAAAGATCATTGATCATCAACATAATCATGTATTTAAATAAATATAGAGTGTCTTAGAATAAGATTTGACACGTAAGATGCAAAATACATATGTGATACATGATCTCCTAAAATAAGATAAATGTTTAATGTGAGTTAGTTTGTTCTCCCAGGGCCTGCATCATTCAAAAACAAACCGAGGCAGATGGTTTATTCTTTTGTAGGCTAGGCATCTATATTAGTTTGCTAAGGCTGTCATAAAAAAAACACCGCATACTTGGTGCTTTAAACAACAGAAATTTATTGTCTCATAGTCTGGAGGCTGGAAGTCTGAAATCAAGGTTGGCAGGATATGGCTCCTTCTGAAGGATGTTAGGAGAAAAAAATCTCCTCCAGGCCTTTCTCCTGGCTTATAGATAACCTTCCTCATCTTCACATGGCCATCCCCCAATATGTGAGTCTCCATGTCCAAAATTTCCTGATTATAAGGGCACTAGTCATATCCGATCAGGGATCACCCTACTGATTTCACTTTAATCTGAATACCTCTATAAAGTTCCTGTTTCCAAATAAGATCACATTCTAAGGCACTGAGGTTTAGGACTTCAATATCTGTTTTGTGAGGGAAAACACGATCTAACCTACAACAGTATCTTAGACCTCACAAATGATTAGATTGGGATTACAGTCATTGTTCCAGGCCTATGGGATCTTGGGTTCTCTCCAACACCCACCCTCTCCTGGTTGTTCCCTGTCAGCACATTCCACATTACCTTCCCGTGATGTGGGACCTTCAGATGAACCAGCCCAAACCTGATTCCACTTCTGGTACTTCGGAGCCCCTCTTTTAGGGACCTGGATCCCATTTCTGATATCAGCGAAATGGACTACAGTCTTCTAGGGAAAGAATTCATATCTAAGTATTTTTGTTGTTGTTGTTGTTAACTTAAGCAACATATGTTTATAAATAAACACATCTTATGGACTAGGCACTGTGCTAAGGCTACCATTGCTAGTAATACTCCCATGAACAAAACAATCTTGGTCTATTCTCTACTTTTTGTTTTCCCAACTCCGTCTCCATTCCTTTGTCAAAACCCATCTGATTTAAGAATCCACCAGCTAGTCCTGAAGATAACTCATGAACATCCCAAGCCCTTTCTCAACCATGACCTAAGAAGCCCATCTTTGGGCTCTGCTGCTCCAAACCTAGTCTCTTATTCTAAACCCTTGGGTCCTGAATTTATTTCTACAGTTTGAATCTCTTTAGCAGGCCCTGGTGATCTCAAACCTGGCTCACTTCCCTTAACTTTTCCAATGCCTTAGGGAGGACAGATCTCAGTACTACTACTGACCTCCTGATGCATCAGTGATGTGTATACACAGAAGAAAGGCTATGTAAAGATGCAGCATGGAGACCATCTGCAAGCCAAGGTGAGAGGCCTCAGAAGGGACCAAACTTGCTGACACCCTGATCTTACACTTAGCCTAGTGAACTGTAAGAAAATACATTTCTGTCATTTAAACCTGCCAGTCTGAGATATTTTGCTATGGCAGCCCTAGGCAAATTAAAATACCAGCCAAAGGCCATTTATAAAGAAAATTACCTTTCTAAACAAGTATCATTTGGGTTTTGCTTTTTCCCAACTTTAAAATTGTATTATTCATATAAAAAATTAACTAAAGACTCTTCTGGTCAGATGCTCTCTTCTTCAATCTCATTACTCAAAGAGTGAAAATACATTTGTGGGTGATTGAACACATGAACAGAATTTCCTTTTGTGGAGTTCAGTGAACGTTAATTCAGTACTTCAGATCTGGCTGCCATTTTTTCTTTTATTTTACTAGTTCTCCTTTTCCCCAATCTCTGCAAGCTATCCAACCTTCTGCAGTATTACATAGACATCTGAATTTCTGTGGCTTAAGGTTTTCATTGTGTAATGGAGTCATTGCTTTGGGATGAAAGTGATCAGAGACAGGACAGATAGAGAGGCTGGTGATGTATCCCCTCTAAAAAGCAGCTTGGGAGATCCAGTCACTCAAGGAAAATCCTTAGTTTTCTGCTTCTCAAACTTTAATATGCTTACGAAAACATCTGGGGATATTAGTTAAAATGCAGGTCTGGGATGGGACTGAGATTCTGCATTTCTTTTCGAAAAGTTTTTTTTTTAATATTTATTTATTTTTGAGAAAGAGAGAGAGACAGAGAGCGGGGGAGGGACAGAGAAAGAGGGAGACGCAGAATCTGAAGCAGGCTTCAGGCTCTGAGCTGTCAGCACAGAGCCCGATGCGGGGCTCGAACTCAGGAACTGCGAGATCATGACCTGAGCCGAAGTTAGACGCTTAACCGACTAAGCCACCCAGGAACCCCTGAGATTCTCATTTCTAATGACTTTTCTGGTTGTGCCAATGCTGCTAGTTTTTACACCATACTTTGAGTAGCAAAAGATTAGGCATTTCCTGGAGCCACAGCCTGGACCTCAGTTCTCTGAGCTACCAATGAGTAAATCGCTACAGGCCTAACCCCAAAGGCGGCCTGTTAACTGGAAGAATTAATGCCCCCTTTCTAAGTGAAAAGGTTACAAGTAGAACGCAACAGATCTGACATCATGTGATGGCACCGTCTTCCTCCCACGTGACAAAAATTGAGAGTCGTCGTTGGGACTATAGGAGAATTCTCTCCCTCTACATCCCAACTGTGGATCAAAATTAAAGTTCAAGATGGTGTGGTTGTCTAATACTCAAAATTTATTTATCTGTAAAAGAAAGTTATAGCGAGGATAGATTTCTTATTTTTCTTTCATAAGATACTCAACTTCAAAGGCCAGCACCGAGGCCTAGAATAGGAATCATGGGAATTGGTGGCTTCTGAGACCCAAGAGAAAAATGATCAGGTGAAGGGTGGAGGTTCAAACTTAAGTCAGGCTAGAAAGAGAGATGAACCTGACTTCCAAAGAGTGGAAACTGCATTTGTTACAACTGGGAAGAGATAAGGGCTAACTGCTCAGAAGGCAAGAGGGAGCCTCAGGGGTAATTCAGGGTACAAGGATTGGGATGACTTTATCTAAGTCTTTTATTTTCAAACAAAAATAATTTTGTTAACTGTCATATCTGGTATTTCACTGGTTTCCAGGATATCCAAAAATGTTTCTCCAACTTTTCCCCTAGTGTGGACACGAGGAATATATTTGTACAAGAAAGATCCAGTTCCAGTCCTTAAAAATTCACAGTGCAGTACGAACAGTCTATCCATGGAGTTAAGATGCATAGGCTGCTATAAGACTAACTATATTGAGAGGTCAATTTATGTATTTTGGGAGATAAGGGAAGGCTTCTTTGAGTATTTAACTGTAGAACTGATTCCTAAAGGATAAGTAGGAGTTATACAAGGGAGGATCTGGTAAAGATATTATAGTTTGAGAGGTGCAGATATGGAGGTAGAAGCATGGGGAACTCTCAGTGTTCCAGTCTTGCAAAAAAAACAGAAGCAATGGCTATAGGGAGCTGCAACAGATGAATCTGAAGAGAAACCCTGAACATACACAGGGAAGGGTGGTGCATTCTATGATCAGTTTAGACTATATTCTAGTGGCAATGGAAGGCCACCAATGGGAATGGAACAGCAGTAGAGTGACATAATTAGACTTTCAAGTGAAAGACTTAGCTTTGATGACAGTGTGGGAAGTGGACTGCAGACACAGGACTGCAGGGAGAGAGATCACTTAGAACACTTCGAGAGTTACCAGGTAAAGGATGCATGTAATTTGAGCTAAGGAAATAGAAGTGAGGGTGGAGAGAAATGGATGGGCACTATAAAGATAGAGTTGTCAAAATCTGGTGTGGGACGTTGTGGCCCAGGAGGAAAGGAAGGTAATAAGGAAGAGCACGTGGACACAGATAGATTCCTGGCTTGAGAATCAATACCTTGTAACCAGTGTTCTTTTAGTTGGAACTATTAAGCCAGAAAATGGACAAATCAAGGTTTTGAGTTATTCAGCTAAAAAACAGTAAATAGCCCAACGGTGTAAAATAACAGCATTTCTATATTGGTACAGTCCATAAATATGTTTGAGAAGCTAGCATTTACATAAATTACACCTTAGTGGGGTTGCTTTTATTCTTCCAAGTCAATCCAGCTCTAGTTGGCAGGATAAGAGAATAATTGTATCTTGCAGGACGATTCCATCAGATATTATTTTTTTTAAGTTTATTTATTTTTGAAGGAGGGGAGGGGCAGAGAAAGAATGAATCCCAAGCAGGTTCTGTGCTATCAGCACAGAGCCTGATGTGGGACTTAAACTCACCAACCATGAGATACCATGACCTGAACTGAAATCAAGAGTAAGACTTAAGCCACTGAGCCACCCAGGTGTCCCCATTAGATTTTTTTTAATGTTTATTTACTTTTGACAGAGAGACAGAGTGTGAGCAGGCGAGGGGAAGAGAAGAGGGAGACACAGAATCTGAAGCAGGCTCCAGGCCCTGAGCTGTCAGCACAGAACCCGATGTGGGGCTCGAACTCACAAACCGTGAGATCATGACCTGAGCTGAAGTCGGTGCCTAACCAAATGAACCACCCAGGTGCCCCTAGATATTTTTTGAAAGACATAAATGAAGATATAGTTGTTTGCAACAATCAAGAATTATGGAAGGAAACATCATCTGGAATCAAAAGCAACTAAATTGTCTTTTTCAGTGTGATATGAGCTTTCATTTCATACATTTATGTCTTCGATTTGGGTAATTGGGTAATAAATATTATTGATTCCTTGGTTAAACATTTTGAATAAAACTATGTAGTATTTTTTTTATTCATATGGCATTCAGTATTTTCTCTATTATGAATTTCGCACTCAGTCACCTTGGTATCATCTATGTCTATCTCAGGCTCATCATTTCCCTACCACTCATCCTACACTTCCATAAGTGTTTTTTGATTTTCCTTAAAAATGTCATCAAATTGGGGTGCCTGGGTGGCTCGGTTGTTTAAGGGTCTGACTTTGGCTCATATCCCATGTTTCATGAGTTTGAACCCCACATTGGGGTCCTCATTGACAGAGTGGAGTCTGCCTGGAATTCTCTCTCTCCTTCTCCTTCTCCCCCTCCCCCCACTTGCATTCTCTCTCTCTCAAAATAAATAAACTAAAAAAAAATTCCTTCCTTCCCTCTCTCTCTGCCCCTCCCCTGCTCGTGAATGCAAGGGAGGTAATAAAAATTTTTTAAAAATGTCATGGGGCATCTAGGTGGCTCAGTCAGTTGATATCCAACTTTGACTCAGGTCATGACCTCACGGGTTCATGAGTTTGGACCCCACATGGGACTCTGTGTTGACAGCTCAGCGACTGGAGTCTGCTTTGTATTCTATGTCTCTCTCTTTTCTGCCCCTCCCCTGCTTTCGCTTTGTCTCTTTCCCTTTCTCAAAAATAAATAAACATTAAAAATTTTTAATGTCATCAAATTACACATTTTCACAACCCTGGGTTTTGGCTAATATTTTTCTCTTTCTCCAGACTGCCTTCTACTGCCTTGCCTTCCACTTTACTACCATCAGCTCTTTTTAAATATTCCCAATCCTTCCTCTTATACCACATGGAATAGAATTTCAAACATCCTCCTCCAGGCTTCCATCACAATTTATACGACCATTTTGTAGGCTTGTATCATTATTTTACATTTGTTTACAGATCTGTCTTTCCTCCTGGACTTCAGATGCTTGAGGGCAGGAACTGCATGCAGCTCATTGAGGTATTTTTAGCTCCTAGCAATTGCGCTTCTGGTCTGGCATGCAATTTATGTTCATCAAATGTTTGAAAAATGAATCGATGTGAGATTGTTGCCTAGGATTCTTAGTGGAAGATCAACATTATAATGTATAATATCTGAATTTTATTCCCCAGGCGACTCAAAAATAGTATAGGGAATGTGTAATGGTATCTTTAAAAAGAGAAACAATGCTTAGCTTTTACAGATAAATGCAAGAGGGTGACTATTTTGGAACATAATTCTCATCTTTAAAGCTACCAGCCAGGGTTATAACTTTATAGCCCTCTAATTGAGAGACGGGTTGAATCACAAACTCTCTTATTAATCCAGCTTTCAACTTAGGGAAATTGACTTCAACCGGTCAACCATTAATCCTTTTGATAGGACCTGTTGGGCACGCATGAAGTTTTCTCCAAAGAAGGACAAAGACAACAAAAACACACCCACGCACACACACACACACACACACACAAAAAAAAAAAAAAAAAAAGACAAAAAAAGGCTTTATCTCTTCTGTGTTGATAATGAATTTTCTTGTTAAGTTCAGAATGGTTGCAGAGTAATTGGCTGTGTTTGCTAATTTAATTTAAGTAAACCACTTATCTGCCTCATCATTAGCATAATAGAGTTTCCACACAGCTCTGTAGAAATTGAACTAAATGGGGAGAAAAAGGTGTTTTTAGGAGATGACATCAGAGGCAATGAATTGCAAGACAGTAGAAAATTACACATGCTGATTAAATTACCTTTCCTTCAAAAATATCAGTAGGGAAATGCTTCATGATGGCACCTGCTTCTTACAAAGGGCAGAACAGACAAGAGAATGTAGCATCTCCAGTGTTTGAAAGAAAAATAAAGTTAAGGTACAATACAGAGCCTCTAAGACTGAAAGAGTAGGTGGATGGAATGGATTGATTCTTTCAGGAAATTCTTGCATAGACTGGAGTCTCGACTGTAACCGAAACCTAAAGCTGATTCCCATACTCTGTTGTAAAAGTTAAAATCCTAGTAGGAAAGCTTAAAGGAGGACATTTTGGACTACTTAATCTTCGGAAAGCAATCTATGAGGCCTAATAAGGATGCTCCCTCTTCCATCTCTGGTTGTTCACACCAGGAGGCTCTGTCTGCTGCAAAAGTTTAAACTCTCTTGAGCACTGTATTGGGAAGGGTTGCTGGATTCTATGATCTGCTTCCTTGGGATAAGGCCACTTCCATAGAAAATCGAATAGGGACCACGTCTTGAATATTATTTCTGAACATAGTTAAGTTGCCTTCATTAATTAATTCATTTTTCCTTGATTTTTTGCAGAGTTCTTAATTTCTTAGCTCCAGAGAAAAAATACAAATAATCTTCAGGAGCAAATGTTCTTAACATTTTCATATGTCAAGACCACCAGAGGCAAAAAAATAATTGTGTAGAATAGAGGCAGGAAAGGAAGGTGGGCTTGGAAGCATGAAGATGAGGCTAGGAGAACAGAGGACTGGGCACGCACAAGCATTGGCCAGTCCCCAAGAGAACCTAAAAGGTGATGCTAAATGTTGAGAGTCTCGTGACGAGCTGAAGTCAAGGGTGATCATAAGAATTATATGACTAAAGAGTATCAGGGAATCAAATGGCAATTGATGGACCTAGACACTGGAAAATAAGGCAGAGTGGGCAGGTGCTTTGTGCCCGTCTCAGCCAATCAATAACCAGTGCTGTGGGTGGACTGGCCCTTGTGGTTCTTAGGATTACAAGATACCCATCGGCAGCAATGATCAATAACCTACATGCAGGGTCCCACAAAGAGGTTTTTAGAGTAGGGAGGCAGGGTTGGCTAAGGTTTCCAGGGCTCACTCTATTGGTGAATTGAAAACATAAGAGCAGGATTTTCAACCATAGGAAGAAAAAAGAACAAGTGGTTCAAAGGCTCAGTTTCGGAAATCAAGTAAGATTCCTACAACAAAGGAGTCCCAGTGCAGGGAGATTACATGGCTCTTTAGTACGGCTGGCACTGTGTTTGTTTGATATAGCTATTTGAAGCAGATGCCTCTTTGAAATGAATGCCTTAGCAATCAAAATTCAAATCAGGTACTTGTATTCATAAAAAAAAGAAGAAGAAGAAAAGAAAAGAGGATGAGAAACAACTGTCAGGGATTTACATCATAGCAGGAAATTAAGACCAACAAGAAGAAGACCAACAGCAAGAAGAAGGGTAGAGATGAAGGAAACTAGCCTTTACTGAACACCTAAAATGTACCATACATGTGTTTTCTCATTTAATCTTCCCCATAACTCAATAGAGTATAAATATTACTAATTTACCTGCGTTATATAAGGAGATGAAGTTTTCAGAGAGATGAAGTAAATTTCCCAAAGTCAGAAGACTAGTAAGATTCAGAACTAGGATTTAAACTTTGAAAAGTGCATAACTTCAAAGCCAAGAGTTTTCTAATACCAGCTTTCCTGAAGTAATTGAGATATATATATTTGTAAGTGGAAGAAAAAGCCAGTGATTGGTTAATGGGCCATCTGAGACCTGAGAGTGCAAATGGGTATATCCCACTAGAGGAAAAGAAAGGAGAAGGGTAGATTAAACAATTATGCCTGCAGAGTAAATAAATGATACATTATGCTGTTAGATCAGATGTTAGCAGGGGATAAAAAAGCATAAAGACATTGACCAAACAAGATGGAGAAGACATGATACACACACACACACACACACACACACACACATACACACACACACACACAGAAGCTACTTTGAAGTAAACCACCCACTTTTCCCAAAAAGTGATTGAAACTTTAGAATTGACTGTAGACTTACTCTAGATTTAGATACATATATATATATATATATATATATATATATGTAAATAATTATAATATATATAAATATGCCAAACAGTGCATTTTATATTTAATAAAATACATTAGGAATGCCTTTAGAATAAAAATGTGTTCTGTGATTTCTGAAAGAGAAATCTTATAAAGAAGGACTTCGTTCAGTGTTAATCTGTAGATAGCTGAAACCAAAACAAAACAGACAGTGATAGGACCTGGAAGGTCAAGGTGGAGGTACCCATAGTTACTCTCTTACTGGCTGTAAGAACCAGCCATCTATGTTTTTTCTCAGGAAGTTCAGGCTAGTGTGTACCATAAACCAGTGTGAGGATAGCTGTTTTCTTCACTAAATATATTCCAGAAGGGTCTGTGCATTTAACTCACCTTTTTTATCCTGGGATGATGGCCTATCATCATGTTTGAATTCCAATAAATAAGTACTCTGGATGGTTGGTCAAATCATTGTATTCCTCAGGACCTTCTGTCAAGTATGCAACCATAAACTGTTTTATTACTTAACTTATTATCCAAGAGTTAAAATTGCAGTGAATGCATTGAAAGATAGCACCACTTAGAAAATTTTTTCGTAAAATATCATATCAAACCAATTACTTTTAATTTCTATTACACATTAGATTATGATAAAACCCATTATACTTTTCTTCAGCATTCTAATTTCTGTTTGCTTTTGCTAATTAGGCTATTCTAATTAAATGAATATACTTTTAATGAACAGTAATTTCATCTCAAGGTGTAGATAGTTATTCCCAAGTGACTTTATATCTAAATTTCTTTTTTTTTTACTGTGAAACATATTTTAATATGTTTGCTTTGATTTTTGCCTCTAATATCACTCCTAGCACACACTAAAACTTTGGAGTGTTGTATGAAGAAAATCAATTTTTAGCTCTTATTTCACTCAGACCTTAATAACTTGCATAGGCTCACCCTGAAAAACAGGGTATCTTGGCTATTTCCTTGACCTTCATGTCTTCTATCCAAACCTCATGCCACTTTATTTTTGTGACCCTGTTAACTGGCTATTTTTCTCCTTAGATTGTGTCCTAGATCTAGGACAAGAGAAAGTTAGACTTAAAGAGACACATGGTGCTGATAGACATTCTGTAAAAAATGTGAATGAGTTTTTGGGATTTCCACTTCAACATAATAGTATCATATGTGCTATTGAACCATTAACAACTAGAAATTCGATTAAAAATTATGGCATAACTATCTTTGGAAATTGGAGAGCAAGCTGAACAGAATATCAATTCATGAGAGAAAGGAAGCAAAAGATATGAGAACAATAATCGCCATGTAATTTTGCCTGGAAAGACTTTTCAAACAAACGATTCATGCAGGAGGAACTCAAAAAGAACATGACAGACTTGCAGCATTAGGGGGTAGTGAGCAGATTCAGGTAGACTGAAATGACAGGACTTTGCACCAAAGAATATTAGAGAGGAGGAATTACAAAGAAAGAGAGTTTCAACAAATATGTGTGGAGTCAGTTGCCTGGTACCAATCTATGCTTACTTAAAGTGGAATTCCATGAAGCAACTGGAATATTGTAATTTGAGAAATTCCCTGAGCATTCTCAGCATTCTAATCAGCCAGAGTAGAGACTACTCACTAAACACCCGGAGCATTTAGTGGAGACTGCAGAGGGTAAAATACTAAATAATGGATAATGAAGGTTAAGGATAAGCCTTTAAGAGGAAAACTAATTCATCAAAAACTTGATTGTTTACAGAAGCAACTTGAACATCTTTTAAAGGAAGACAGAAATTCCAACATTCAATGATGTAAAAAATATCCAGCATTAATTAAATGTTACTAAAAATAAAAAGAAATAGAAAAATGTGCCCCATATTAGAGCAGATACAATGGAATTAACAGAACGGGACTTTCTAATAGTTATTACGGACATGCTAAAGGATTTTTTAAAAGTCATGAACTTAATTAGGAAGAAAACGTGAACGATAAAAAAAATAACAAAAAGAAACAGAGAATTATAAAATATTGGAAGGGAACAAATTCACTGAGTGTGCTTATCAGCAAATTGTATCTTATAGAAGAAAACATCAGAGAACTTGTATGCACAGCAACAGAAGAATTTCAAATGGAAGCACAGTGAGAAAAAGACCTAAAAATTATGAGCAGAGTCACAGTGATGTGTGGGACACTACCAAGTGGTCTAACATATGTGTAATTGAAGTCCCAGAAGAATGAAGAGCAGTAAAATAGTTGAAGAAGTCATGACTAATTGAAATTGATCAAAACTATAAATCTACAGATAAATGTCCTCAATAGAACTGAAACATGATAAACAAGAACACCATACAAAGGTATATGAAAAATCAAATTGTCAAAACAAATGATAGCAAGAAAATCTTAAAAGCAGACATAAAATACACATAGTGTATGAGAAACAAAAATAAAGTCTGAAGATTTTCCATCAGAAATAACACAAGCCAAAAAACAACTGAATGCTATATTTAAAATACATAAAGAAAAAAATGCCAAACTACAGTTCGATATTCAGTAACTAAATCCTTTATAAATTAAGACAGAGCAAAGACTTTTTTTTAGATAAATAAAACCTGGATTTGTTGTCAGCAGACCAGCACTTAAAGTGCTTCAGACAGGAAAAATAGTAAGAGATGAAAACTTGTCTGTTTTTTTATAAAGATAAACTACACTTTACATATGACCCAGAAATTCCATGTCTAAGTGTTTACTCAAGAGAAATGAAAACATGATCACACAAGGATTTGCACATGAATGTTCTAAACTGATCTATATTCAATATAGTCAAAAACCTTAAACAATGCATTGTATTTCAAAGGTGATTGGATAAAAAAGTACAGTATACATAATGAAATATTATAATAAATTGAATGGACTGCTGATGAAATATTATTGAAGAATCTCGAAAACCAAGCATTACCAAACTTCCTGGTGTCACAGATCTTGTAGTGTCTGTCATTTTTTCATGGCACTTAGGTAAAAATAAATAAAAAATAAAGATTTGAAGGTCAAAATGATTCATAAGTATTTCTGTGCTAATGTACACTTAGCGGCTCTTTGGAAAATAATATACATTAGTTGAAAGAAAAATAACATCTTTATTTCATTCTATAAAAAATCACATTTATTAGTATTTGGATTTGTACACCTGTTGGCTCTGCATAACTTCCCAGAATGGAATCAAACTGGACATTACCACTTTAATTTCCTTGCTTACATCGATTTTCATGTAATACTTACTACTTTTTTTTAATTACAGTTAAAAAAATCCAGCTCACGGAGATGTGGTGTCATCAAAAGAAACGTAACTCTATTTAATGTTGAAATTGTGTATTACTTCAAGCTAGTAGCCCACACAGCTTTTGGCAGATGTCACTATATTTCTTTAAAAATCTAAAATATGTGATATTGCTGTGAATTCTCCAGTGGCCCTGCGTGACTCCGCATAATTTTGGAACTATGGCAAAAAAATTTGTCAAATGAAAAAAAAATAATAACCAAAAGAGTATACCCGTATGCACTGTATGATTACATGTATCTGAATGTTTAGAAAGGGTAAAATTCAACTATAATGACAGAAAACAGAACAGTGTTTGTTAGGAACCAAAAATAGGAAAAGATTTCACAACAAAGTGGCTTGAAAGACATTAGATGATGTTGATGTTCTTTACTTTGATTGTGGTGGAGATTACACCAGTGTGTACATTTGAGTTGTGCTCTTATAATGGGTGTGTTCTATCTTATACACATTATGTCTCAACAAAGCTGATTAAGGGAAAAAAAGGGCAGTGTTTTTTGAGAAATACATAAAAAGTCTATTGGAGGGCAGTTTCTTTTAGAATAGCTAAAGATAGATTAGAAGTCAGGATGATGGGTAAAAAATGTCATATACACACACACACACACACACACACACACATATAATCTTTTCCTTAAATAAAAGTAAGAGAGATGAAAGTAAAAGTGAAATTAACGGAATTATTTCTGGAGAAAGAGTTAGAGAAATTCACAATAATAAGGTTTTTAGATTTTTTATAGACCAAATAGTCATAAGATCAGTTATAGAGTGGTGTGTTTACCAACAAGTTAGTGCATGTTCTACCAGAGTCCAAATGGAATTTTTTCTAAAATATGGAAGATGTTGCTTTTGAAATTAGAAGTTGTTAATCAAGGAGGTTGCCAAAATTATTTGTTCAGCCAAGACTGGACATAAAGATCATATATACAAGTCACACGACACTTTAATCTTGTGGCTACATCTACAGAGTAAATATAACAACACGAATCAATATTTACTGAGCACTTTCTTTATTCTAGGCATTTACTATGTTTTTGTTATACTGTCATTTAAATTCTACAGCCACTCTATGATATAGGTACTTTTATTGCCATTTCCATTTATACATGAGGAACTTGAGTCACAATGAGTTTAAATAACTTGTTAGTGATCAATACTATTTGACTTAAGCCTGGGTAATCTGATCCTCAGGCTCATTTTACTTATCACTATGCCAAAAGCTTGTCAATGATCTGTGCATAGTTCTAGACTATGATAAAAATTTATGTCAAACGAGGGGGTGTGTGGGTGGCTCAGTAAGTTAAATGTCTGATTCTTCATTATGGCTCAGGTCATGATCTCATGATTCATGAGATCAAGCCCAACATTGGGCTCTGTGCTGACAGCACGGAGCATGCTTGGGATTTTCTCTTTCCCTTTCTTTCTGCCCCTCACCCATTTGTGTGCTCTCTCTCTCAACATAAATAAATAGGCATTAAAAATTATGTCAAATGAAAAAAATAATCAAAAGAATATACATGTATGCACTGTATGATTCCATGTATATTAATTCAACCAAAAGATTTGATTCCTTCTAAAGATGGGTTGAGATGTGTACTTGATATACTTGTAGTAGTAGATAACATGAAGCTCTTTGGATCTTTGTATTTAAGACAGATAGAGAAACAAAACAGACTTTTCCTTTTCAAATATTTTTCACAGGACTCTTCCTTTGTTGTATAATCTTGGCAAGGGACCTAAAATTCATAGAAGCATAATGCTCATAATGATTCTTAAAAGCAGGGCACGACTTTACCAAGGCATTGAATTGTTCAAGAAACTTTTAAATATAAGATTATCAAGATGTCTTTTTTCAAAATTGTTGGGCGAACTATATAAATTCAGGTATAGGATTGTTATTAAAAAAAAAAAAGGAAAAATAACAAAGGCAGATAATGTATGACCAAAGCTATAAGGGCATATAAAGGACTAAGTTTTATGGCTTCAATGTTTGAAGAAAGCAAAACTCTTTCCTTGATTAGAGACATTACCAAATAAAGAGGACTAAGAAGAAGTTGGTTATTTGCAAAAGAATTTTTATTTAAAGGGAAAACCCCAGTAAGCAACAAAAATAGAAGTCAAACATGCTATTTGAACTTGAGTGCAGAGATTTTTAAAAACTGGTTTAAATTCATTTTCCAGAATCTTTCTTTTAGGGTCACTTGAATATCTTCATAGACCAGAGAAATGGTTGCACTTATTTAGGAAGAGTTATAAGGGGATGAACTATTTCTCTCCTTGTGAGATGTGATAATTAACATCTATATAACTTTATCTAATTGCTTGCCTGGCTTACTTTTTTTAGAAAAAGAAGAGTGAACAAATATAAAGTTAAAAAATAAAAGTATCTAATACAGAATTTTTAAATTTTTAACAGATATTTTTTGTAACGTAATTATGTGACTTGAAAAGTAACTTCTGGGCCATTTAACCTTTAATGGTGCTGATAGTATGCAATAATGGATAGATGATTCCAATCATACTCTGTTATCAAGTTAAAGACTTCATAATCTGCTTCCGGAGAAATTGGCTTATTCTTCTAATATTTAACACACGCTGAAACATGTGGATTTTTGTCTGATGCCTACAATGTACAAAGCTAGCAAGAGTGTTGCTCCCATCCTAACAATAAGAAAGTGCCAGAAAGTTTACATAATCATAGCTTTTCTTGAACCCCCAAGAGAGTTTTGGTTAACCTGCAAAATAAGCCTGAATAAGGTGTACGTGAACATCAGGATAACCCTTCATTAAGCAAATATTACACCAAAGGAATGTGAAGCTTATGATGCACCAAAGGTAACCACAGCAACAACAAAAATAACCTTACACACAGAAGGGAAAAAAAAATAACTGATTTCTTTTGGAACACCTGGGTTACTTAGGCGGTTAAGCATCCGACTTTGGCTCAGGTCATGATCTCAAGGTTCTTGATTTCAAGCCCCACATCGGGCTCTGTGCTGACAGCTCAGAGCCTGGAGCCTGCTTCAGATTCTGTGTCTCCCTCTCTCTCTGCCCATTTCCCACTACACCCCCCTCTCAAAAATAAACCTTTGAAACTAATTTTTTTAAAAGATTTCTTTTCATTAAGTTGGAAAAACAGAACAATAAGTATGCAAACTTTCAACCCAGCATTTTATATCCTGCAAAATGTTTCTTAACAATTAAACCAATAATAAAGACTTTTTTTTTAAAATTTTATAATAGTTTATTTTCAAATTGATTTACATTTAACACCCAGTGTTCATCCCAACATGTGCCCTTTTTAATGCCCATCACCCCCTCTCCCCCCTCCCTCATCCCCCTTGCCCTCAGTTTTTTCTTAGTCTAATTAAGACTTTTAAAAACAAACAAGTTAAAATACTAGGTATCTTTTTGCTTTTAATTGCTCTGAAAAATAATTAACTCTTTTATGCAAGAAAATGAAAAAGATTTTTGGTTCATAGTGTATATAAAGGAAAAATAAAGAGCAATAGCATAAAAAGTGAGAGAGGAATTGTAAGTATATTCTAAGTTCTTACACTATACATGAAGTGGGAAATACCTTTTGAAGGTAGGTTATGATTAGTCAAAGATCTTTATTGTAACCCGGTTAAGAGATATGAAAATAATTTATAAAAGAAATATAAATTTAAGTCATAGTGAATTGGAAATCATAAGAAATACACAATTACTATGAAAACAGACAGAAAAGAGAAGGGAGGTAACAAAAACTAGCTGGAACAAATAGTAAATAACAAGCAAAATGTAGAGTTCAGTCCAATCATAACAATAATTATATTACATTTAAATGATATAAACCTACCAATTAAAAACCAAAGTGTCCTGACATAAAAGTAAAGCTTTGATAACAAAGCTAAAACCATATGCTTTCTCTGAAAAGTCCAGTTTAAATATAAGAAGATCAATAGGTTAAAAGTAAAAAAGAAATAAAAATATATATGGCACACAAATATCAATCAAAAGAATGATATATCTATATGAATATCAGATAAAATAGATTTTAGCATAAGGAAAATTCGCAGTGATAGAAACATTACATAAAGTTAAATGGATCAATTCAAACTGGAAGTCATACCTCTCCTAAATGTGATTGCATCAAACAACAGAGCTTCAAAATATGAAGCCAAACCTTTAGAACTGAATGGAGAAATGGACAAATCCATTATTACAGCTGGAAGTTTTAAAACTTTCTTCAGCTTGTAACTAGACAAAACCTCAGAAAGAAACATAAAATCAACAACCCAAGTAGCAAACTTGTCTTAATTAAAATTTATAAAAACACATCACCTAAAAATAGATGAATACACATACTTTTCACCTGCACAGAGAACATTCACCAAGATTCATGATATTCTGGACCATATAAATAATCTCAACAAATAGAAAAGATTTCAAATAAGAGAAATTATGTTATCTGACCATTGCAGAATTGATATATAAATAAATAATAGAAATATGTATAAAAAATTCCCAAATATTTAGAAATTAAACTTTTAGGGATCCCTGAGTGGCTCAGTCAGTTGAGCATCTGATTTTGATTTCGGTTTAGGCCAGGATCTCATGGTTGGTGAGTCTAAGCTCTGCATGGGGCTCTGTGCTGACAGCATGGAGCCTCCTTGGGATTCTCTCTTCCTCTCTCTATGCCCCTCCCCAACTTGTGCACATGTGCTCACTCTGTCTCGAAAAATAAATAAACCAAAAAAAAAGGAAATTAAAGTTTTAAACAATCCATGGATTTAAGAAAAAGTCAAAGGAAAAGTAGAAAATAATTGTATTGAATAAAAATAGAAAACACACTTATCAAATTTGTGAAATACATCGAGGCAATGCTTAGGGGGAGATTTATAGCATTAAAGCCTTATAGTAGAAAAAAAAAGAAAGGTCTTAAATCAATAACTTCCACTTTCAAGTTAATAAACAAGAAAAAAAAATCACAGCAAGTTAAACACAAAGGAAGCAAAAGGAAGGAAATTATAAAGGTTACCACAGAAACTAATAAACTTAAATATAGTGACACAAGAAAAAAATCAATGAAATCAAAAGCTGTTTTTTGAAAAGCTCAAAAAATTGATAAGCATCCAGTGAGATAAAGAGAGAAAGAGAATAAAATTTGCCACTATTAAGGATGAAAAACGACTCATAACTAACAATCCTACAGTTATTAAAAGAGCAATAAAGAAATATTACAACTTTATGCCTATAATATCAACATCTTAGATACAATGGACAAATTCCTAGGAAGACACAAACTATCAAATCCTATACAAGAAGAAATTGACAATCTGAGAAATATTGTGTTATCTTTGTGTGTGTTGCTTCTTTTTGCTACAACAAATATTTTATTTATATTTTTCTAGAGTACATATTTTATTTATTTAAATTCAAGTTAGTTAACATATAGTGTAGTATTGGTCTGATGTAGATGTACAGTGATATTCATGTTATTTCATGCCCACTAACATATAATCCATTCTACAGCCCATGTATCAAGAAGCCATTTTAACTTTCAAGTCTTATTTGAGATATATGTTTTGTAAGGCTATAGCTGCCATAGATAGTAATTCTTCTCATGGATCTGGACAAAGTAAATTGAAAACCCTTGGAAAATAATCATAATTGCAGATGCCATAGAGAACATTCATGATTCATGGGAAGAGGTAAAAATATAAACATCAACAGAAGTTTGGAAAAACTTTATTCAGACTTTCATAGATACTTCAAGAGGTTTAGGACTTCAGTGGGGGAAGTAACTGTGGTGGGAATAGCAAAAGAAATTAAATTAGAAGCAGAGCCTAAAGATGTGACTGAATTCTTGCAATCTTATGATGAAACTTGAACAGATAAGGAAGTGTTTCTTATGAATGAGCAAAGTTGTTTCTTAAGATGGAACCTTAAGTGAAGTGAAGATGCTGTGAAGATTGTTGAAATGACAACAAAGGATTTAGAATACTACATCAACTTAGCTGATAAAGCAGCATGAGGGTTTGAAAGGATTGATGCTAATTTTGAAAGGAGTTCTACCCTGAATAAAATGCTCTCAAACAGCATTGCATGCTGCAGAGAAATTGTTTGCAAAGGAAGACCATGGATGCAGGAAACTTCATTGCTGTCTTATTTTAAGAAATTGCCACAGTGACCTCAATCTTCAGCAATAACCACCCTGATCAGTCAGTGGCCATCAACACTGAGACAAGACCCTCCACCATCAAAAAGATTACAACTCCCTGAAAGCTCCGATGATCGTTAGCATTTTTAAACGATAAAGTATTTTTAAATTAAAGTATATACATTGTTTTTTATAATGCTACTGCATACCTTAGAGACTACAGTATAGTATAAATATAACATTTTTATGTTCTAGGAAATAAAAAATTCATTTGATTCACTTTATTGTAATATTCATTTTATTGGAGTGGTCTGGAAACAGAATATCTCCTAGGTACACCTGTACAAAAGAAATTATGTTCGCATTAAATGTAAACTAATAATAGCATTATACTTTTGGTTATTAGTTTGATTGCTAATATATTCTAGTTGTTAGTATGGAATGATTCTGACATCTTTATTCTAACCTGGTTAGAGCTTTATTCTGTTAGATACTTTAAAAATATCTTTATATATCTAGGAATCGGCCTGATAACCCAAGAAAAAAATCTTTCAGTCTACTTGAAAATTGCTCTCTATATTTCCGAAGGGTTATCCACTTCTTGACTAAAGGTCAATTTAGTCAATTTCAAACAATTAAATTACAGAAAATGTAATTATGTTGTGGTCTCATATTCTGTAGGAAATATTCCATTTCATGTAAAATATGCTATTTTATGCCCTGCCATGTAAAATGTAAAGCACAACTTTTATCATTTCTCAAAATGTGCTCTAAATAATCATCACACTAAATATGCTTTATTTACATTTTTTTTGCTTTAGTATTGTGTTGCAGTAAAATGTGCTAGAAAATAACCAAAGGAATAAATGACATTTACCAATTCCCACTGAACTAGCTAAGAGTTCATAGTTAAAACTAAAAAGTACGTTTTTAAACTGGACTTATAATAGCAAATTTCAGTAGGATGGATATCAACAACATGGATTAATGTCAGTCTAAGCCTTTTCCTTTTGAACAGCTTTTATATGGCTAAGCATTCTAGCTAAGTCATTTTAGACATGCATATGATAAATTTCCTTCTTACTAGGCAGGGATTATAAGCTCTACCAGAATTGAATAAAATGGAATGTGAATGGGATTTATCATATATTTCGGGCAAAGATTCTTTTGAACTAAAGAGAACTAAAGACCATTTCACATCAAAAGTACAATTGTAAAGCTGAGAGTGTTAATGAAGTGAATCATGATCTTTTGATTTCTTTAAAATATTTTTCACATAGCTCATAATGAGATTAAAATTTGGTGTTATTTCCAGGTTTTTGTTATTCAGAATGACTAATTAGAAAATCTTTCTCTAATATTATCACATTTCTGTAACAGTTACAAATGAAAATTTCTTCCCCATTGTTCAAAAAGTACGTTTAGCTTCTTCATCCACACTGTAACTTTATTTGAAAAGAAATGAGAGACTGTTAATTGTAAAAGTCTGGGTATTTCAGTCATGCAAAACCTTACCAGCAAACTGAGATTAACAATGGAGTATTGCCATTTAGAATTTTCAGTTTCATTCAGTTTATTTTCTAGTTTTAAAAATATTTAATTTAAAAATCTTTTGAAATGAATGCTATTCTGATTCTAAGAGAAAATAATGGCATTCAAATTTTGTTACTTCCTGGAAGCTACATAGGTCAACAAAGAACCAAACAAATGAACAAATAAAAAAGATCCAAGAATCATGTATTTCAGTAAAATTTGAAAAGAAATCATCTATCTTCAGCCAAACTTGGAGGCAAACAAATAAACATGAAAACTCAAACCTGTATTTAAGTGCAGCCAAAATAAGTGAAATCAACAAAAACTGTTGCACTGTTTGGGCAGTCGCAAAGAGTGGAAGCAGAATCAGACTGTGGAAGAGCCTAACATTGGCAGATCTCAAAATCCAACAGTGAACATTCGTTTTCATAAAGAGATAGCCTCATCCTGAATTTTAACTGCTATGAGCAACATTGAGCCTTCAGAAGGAGCAATAACCAGGTGAAAGATTATCTGGAAATGATTACTCCTTTTCAAAATTATGAATGCATATATTTTTGAATCAGAAAACCCTCTTCAAAGAATTTAGCCTTGTGTGTGTGTCTATACATATATATATATACATTTTCATTCAGTTATATTCACATATATATGTGAATATATATATATACAGTTTCATTCAGTTTATTTTCTAGTTTTAAAAATATTTATTTTAAATATATATATATCTTCACATATATATAGCAAATTTAAAAATATTTAATTTAAATATATGTATATTCACATATATATAGCAATATAGTGTGGCCAACATTATTCACTGCAATGTTATTCATAATGGGAAACAATTGGATATGATTTGTATGGCATATCCACACATTGAAATACTATACAATTTTAAAGAAAATATGAGGAGAATTCATTTCCAACCATGCTGTAGTAATTTTATCAGACTAATCCTTCTGAGAACACCGTAAAGGCTAGTTGAAAAAACAAACTAAAGAAATCAAAAAGCAAGTGCGGCAGTTACGTATCAAGAGGTCAAAATCTTAGAGAGAGAGGGAAATACAATGAGGGCAGCTCCATATTCACTTCTGCTTTGTACCTTATGGGGGCTTTGACAAGTCACATCATGAGGAATAAGAATAATGATGTTGGATTACAAACCCTCTAGAAGTTAAAATGAACAAACCTGTCAATAGCAAGCGTTATTAAAAATTTGGGAATCCTGTCCTCTGTTGATGTAGTGCAAATTGTTATAAGCAGTTAGAAAATTGTTTAGAATTATCCATGAAAGATGAACATTTGCATACTCTCTAAGCCAATAATTCACCTCTGAGATATAACGCCTTCATCCCATGCACACATATATGGAGTATGAACAACTAACAAAAATGTTTATAGTAGTGCTTTATAAAGAAAAGAACTGGAGATATTGCAAATATCCACCCAGAATAGAATACATAAATCAATTATTCAGTATATACAAACCTGAATATTATACAATAATGAAAAGAATAAACTACTTCCACATGCAACAAAACGAATAAGTCCCACCTGTGGAGTCTTAAGTACACAGAATAGATATTGGACACAAAAATACATAATTTATGATCTCATTCATAACAGTTCAAAACAGCCAGAGCAATTACTTGGTCATAGAAGTTAGAGTAGTGGTTACCCAAGGGGTATTAACTAAGTATGACGTGAATAAGCCTTCTGGAAGACTGTTAGTGTTCCATATCTTGACCTAGGTGATGGTTTCATAGATGCATCTCATCCTCCACTTGAGAAGTATGCATGAAATAAACATTCTCATATATGGAGTCTATATACGTTTATTAATAGAGAAGCTGTGTATGTACTAGAATAAAGAAATAATCTAGGATTTATTGTTAAGTGAAGAAAGGGAGGTGCAGAATGATGTTTATGATATGCAATGTTTGTGTAAGAGAAGTCACAAAATGAGACATACATTTGTTTTCATTTGAATTTGCATAGGATGGACACATAAGAATCTATAAATGTGATTCATTTTCAGAAGTAAAGGAGTGGATGGGAAACTGAGGCATCAAGATGGGATGAGATGACACTTTCCACGTACACCTTTAATACCATTTTGACTTTGAACAAGGTTAATATATTCCCAATTTTAAAAATATTTTTTTCACGCATGCCTATTTCAAAGATAAAAATAGTTGAATTATTTATTTGCTACATTTGTTCTTCAAAATTGCTCAAATTCAGAGTTGTCTTTCTTTTGTATAAAATATTGTTTTCTTTGTAAAGAATGCACCTTCCATTCAGATTACCCCAATACTGTCCCTAATGGCATCAAATATATACAAATGTACAAATGATTTGTCATTGAGTTCTGAATATCGCAGAGAAAGAGAGATGTTTCTTCCCAAAGCAAGGACATATGCTAACTGTTTTTTTTTTTTTGTTATAATAGTTTATTTTCAAATTGGTTTACATATAACACCCAGTGTTCATCCCAACATGTGCCCTTTTTAATGCCCATCACCCCCTCTCCCCCCTCCCTCATCCCCCTTACCCTCAGTTTTTTCTTAGTCTTTGAGAGTCTCTTATGTTTTATCTCCCTCCCTCTCTGTATGCTAACTGTTTTGAGATAAAACATTTGACATTTATTTGGGCACTGCCTTCACTAACTTACATTGCTCAAATACCTTCATACCTTCTACTGAATTTCAATTCCATAGTTGTGTCTCTAGTGGGGTTCATAGGTCACTTTGTGTTCGGTCTCAGATTTCCATTCCCAGTACCACTGTTTTATAAACATCTTACAAGCTCTGTGTGTTCTCATTCAGTCATTTGAAGGATATTTTGCTGTATTGATTTATAGCAATTCCATGAAAATGACGCAAGGTCGTGGATTTTTCTAAAGCAAAATTATTTTTGCCAACGGCAATATTCTCGTTTTTGTGTTTGGTTTGTGCGGGTCTGACTTTCATTTGCTGCTTTGGCTTTTGCCACTTAGTAATACTCAGTCTTCGGTGTCGGGCATATCTGAATCAATTAGTAACAAAACTGGAAGAGAATTGGAAAGGTGTAATGATAACATCCCTTTACACGGTGCTTCCCCTTCCTTTCCTCACCCAAAACGAATGTCCTGTGCCACAGGAACTTGTAATTTTATTTGGAGATAAAAAATTGAGGAACAGAGAAGGTAAGTGACCAGAGCTATTCCTAGAATTAGCATCTCATCTCTGGTTTGAGGGCCACTAGTCCACTGGACTCTACCCCAGCACCCTTATTCCGAAACACATCTGGCCTGGCAACTCAGCTTAGAGGCATAAAGTATACTCCTGTTAAGTTTCTAAAGAGAGACTTGGATGTGGAAGGAAAAAAAGTAAGACAGCACTAATGACTTGATGCAAGCAGTTCTTGATAAAAGTTTCCCGCGGAGCGTGGACATGGGAGTTGATAATCTTGCAAGATGCACGTGGCCAGGAGCTGAATGTGGCTGTGTTAGAAACCAAGAATTTCCGTATTTGCTATTACTATTTGCTAACAAAAACTTCTTACTGAATTTGTATAACTTAAATATTAATAAATACTAATTCATTTCATTATTTATTCCGAGCTTTCCTTTAAAGTCTAAGTGTGTTTTGGTAAGCATATATTTTTAACTCATATCTTTCGATGAGTTGTGATTAGCTTAAAGAAAGTTGTTCTTTGTTTTATTTTTATTTGGGATAAATGTTTAGGATTTTTCAGCGGCCATTTTTGCAGATATGGGAAAATAAATCTATTTCATTTTATATGCAAGAGAAAACATCTACAAGAATGTCTAAATGTTTTATGGGCATACATGATTAACAAGGGGAAAAGGGAGAGGGTGGCTGTAGTACAATCTTGAAAGGAGTAGAGAAATGTCATCAGGTGGCCGGAAAGCTTTCTGTCATCAGTTTTCTGGAAGGCTGTGCTGTTTCCATGCTATAATGAATTTGCAAATTACAGCCGGAAGCTTATAATGGTGGAGACATCATAGGGATTCACACAGAGTAGAGAATACACAGCAGATTAGAAAATAGGACCCTTGCGTTTTTGGTTCAGTTTTGCTACGAACTAGCAATATGATCCTGGGATGTCACCTAACCTCTCTGAAATTCCTTTCTTTATCTCTAAGGCAAGTGAGTGAGAGTCACTCTTGAGGTCTT
Source organism: Paguma larvata (assembly GCA_030068075.1). Lineage (NCBI taxonomy): Eukaryota > Metazoa > Chordata > Mammalia > Carnivora > Viverridae > Paguma > Paguma larvata. The sequence continues at coordinate 108,436,512 of CM057829.1, forward strand.
TACTGCTCTCATGTAGGAAAAAGAAAGCTGTTCCACATGGGATTACCTATCTGACACTGATTGTAATTCAAAAAATGGATGTTGAGATGTTGGATAAATAAGCCAAGTTTTGTAATAACACACTGAGGATGTAGTTAAAGGTATTTAGGAGCCAGCAGACCAATGTTCTAGGCCAAGCTTTGAAGCAGTCAGTGACTTTGAGCAGAGTGATGCATTTCTCTGGAGATAGGTGTATTTTCTCTGTGTGCCGATTGAACTAGATGGCGCATGAGTTTTCTATCAGCATAGCATTCATTATTCTCTTTGCCTTTTTCCAGTAAAATAGGGAAGGAAACACAGTTTTTTAATTTCCAAAAATTTCTATGAGGAGTTTTTACAGGGATATACCAGAGTGAATCAAAGCATAGGTGCTTTTCATGGGAATTATTTTGAAAAAGATTTGTCTCTTTTAAATGATGATTTATCACATTTTATGAAAACTAAACATAAATAAAAACATTAGGTAGTTATCAATTTTCTTTTTTAATTTTTTAAATGTTTATTTATTTATTTTGAGAGAGGGATAGAGCATGAATAGGGAAAGGGGCAGAGAGAGAGAGAATCCTAGGTAGGCTCCATGCTGTCAGTGCAGAGCCTGATGTGGGGCTTGAGCTCACAAATTGTGAGATCATTACCTGAGCTGAAATCGAGAGTCAGATATTTGACCAACTGAGTTACCCACATGTCCCACAGTTATCAATTTTCTACAGACATTCATCTATTAAGAGAAGTGAGGTGTGGGGGAGACTAGGTTGCTCATACTATTTGGACAAAACGGAGAACTAAAGCAATTATTAAATGCCTACATATTTATAACCAATATGACATGATTTGTGAGTTCCCTATTAAAGACAAAAACTTTTAATCCGACGATTTATCTTTTCCTTTTAAAATATAAGGCACAAATCTGAAGGACTAGAAACACTTTATTTGATGGAAACATACAAACAGATGACAGTTTGGTTAATATTTTTGAAGTGCTATCATCATTGTAACTTTAAGCAGATAAACTTTAATTATTTTTTAACAATGTTTACATCTTAATTGGTTTGTTTAAACTCCAATTACAATAAATTGGCATATTTTACTTTTTATTAAATAGTTTTTATGACGATGAAAGACACAATGATGTAATGTAGAAAAGCACTCAGAGGAAAAATTAGTACCACATCCGAAGTATTATTTCAGAAAATTATTTTGACATCACAATTAAGATATGTTGTCAGTGTCCACAGTACATCTGTGAGGTATCAGATTGTATGTCTTGAAATCCCCATTTCACACATAGGGAAACAAGCACAGTACATTTAGTAAATTTTCCAAGGGCACACATTGTGTCAGGATAGCACTGGGAACAGATTTATTTCTAATATCTTTCTTTTACATAGTCCAGTGTCTAACACAGTGCCCTAGAAAGAGTAAGTACTTAATAAATAGCCACTGAATGAAAGAATGGAATAATCATTCTATGAAATCTAAACAACTGTCATATTTGCTCCTTATTCCCTTCTTCATTAAATCGAAGAAGCTGTAGTAGTAGTTGAGCAATAAATTTTACTCACTCTCCTATCCACAAGTTTCCATTGCTACATGAAGAAGCTTTGCAAGATGATACCATCTGGTCATTCGTGAAGGTATACACTCTAGGTCCCCCCAAAAGCGTGTCATTATTCTTAGTTCATTGTAATGTTGACTTTTGTGGTGTGAGTTAGATCTGCCAGCCTGTGCCTGAGACCAACTTTTTTCACCAAAGTCACTGAAAATCCATTATTAATACTGAACGTGTTACTGATGCCCTAGCCTAATGATATTTTAGTCAGCCAGTGTTCTAAAGTAGACTTAAAGAACTTGATAGTTGTAGTCCTTGAAAGTAAATCACTTGGCTAGTATTAGCTCTGGCTACCTCAGCAGAGGGTAATTATAATGCCAGAAAGGGTAACTTAATTTATTTCCTGAGTTCATTTGTCATAAGTTGAGTTGCAACTGTAAACATGATTAAGGTCACAGTGGCATGACTTTTAAAGTTGATAGAAAAATGTGGTAAAGAACATAATTGTTCATAACACTGGGAGACAAAAAGATAACAAAAATAGTCATTCCCAGTTATCATCAAGTAAGTTAAAAATTGTCATTTGTTTTACTGGTACTGATAACAGCTTACCTAAAAAACAAATAAGACATCTCATGAAGCACTATATTTATGGTTAAAATATAGTTCTTCAAATTTGATGACATTCATATATATATATATTTTTTTTCCTTTGAGAAAGAAAACTTATTTAACTGTCCAGAATGATCCTATTTAAGTGATGAAATGCTTTTGTATCTGTCACCCAAATTTGGTGATTGAACTAAAATTTCACCCAGGTGACATTTTCAATAGGACATAGTCTGGAGAAATCTGAAAATACTACACCTCATTTGCTTTCATTTCAAACAAATGATTCACCAGACCTGCCTATTTGGATGGCACATTTCCACTGGAGCGAATGTTCTAATTATAAGTTAAGACAAATCTTAGAGATCAGATTTATCAAACATGTCTACTCCATCTTATCGTGTCCAAAGTTCAGAGATATTTTGAATTCTATGTAAAAGAGCATCACAAGGAACCTACAGCACTCTTTGGTATAACTATTACCCATTCTTGGAGCATTGCCACAATAAAAATAGAAACAGACACAAGTAAAACTAAACTATCAAACATCAACTTAGTGGGCAAGTTGCGTTTAGAGAGCCACATCATAAAGAGTAGCTTTTGTACAAGCTCCCGTACTCCTTAAACTGAAAGCATAGTCTGTGTTTTCATAGAAGAATATATCTAGCTGAAATCAGGAATTCCATTTTGTAATTGTGTCAGTTATGTTTAAAAGATCAGCAACCCTATCGTAAGTAGAAATAGGAAAATATAAGCATCCACACTTAGCAACAAACACAAATGACAGATTCTTGAGCGCCAGATCGTTCAACATGTTTGCTTATCATTCAATCCTTTTTGTCCACCCTTTCTCTCTAGACCAGGTGGGAGAGTAAAACATTTTCAGAGAAACTCCCCAGATTTACGATTTCAAGTACCTATGCCACTGCAGACAAACAGTAGATCCTACTGTCGAAGTCTTAAAGCACTTGTAAGCGCCATGCATGTGTATCTATTGTCCTTGTTGCTTTTGTCCTGGAGAACTTGGTTGGCCAGAGCTCTCTCCAGGTTGATGAGCGGGAGTGACAGGAAACTGAAATCCATAGCCGTTGTATCCATCCAAGTAGACACATTGGAAGAAACTGATGGGGGCTACAGAATAGAGCATGATTATTTGTTAAAACATGCAGAATTTGAGCAGGAACAAAGGTAAAACACAGCCAGATAATACACTATATGTGGAGATGGGTTCTTCAGCTAGAACAGCCTTTACAATAACTATCAAGTTAATAAACCTCATTGTGTCTTAAATTCCTCATGTGTGAAATCAAGACAATAGCAAAAACCTCATAAAAATATTGTGTAAAAGAAATCAGTAAATATATGTGAAGCACTTGAAATCTTCCCTGACACATTATAAGCCCTTAATAAATGATAGTAAAAATTATTTGGCATAGAGTGTCAAAGTATTACATTATAAGAATCTATTGATGTGCACTACATGCAGAAAAACCGTTATATAGTTACAGATTTTTAAAACATGAGCATATCAATATGCAAAATAACTGACTTTTCTTATTTCTTTTAATGTTTTAATAAAACCACAGAGAGCCTGTGGTTCTCAGAGTCTTGAGGCTTTCCACTTGCTCTTACTCTCCTGAGATGGCATTGTTACTTTTTAAAAAAATTTTTTTAACTTTTATGTTTATTTTTGAGAAGGAAAGAGAGCATGAGTGGAAGAGGGGCAGAGAGAGAGAGGGACACATCCAGGACCAGGCTCTGAACTATCAGCACAGAGCCCTAAGCGGGGCTGAAACTTACCAGCCGCGAGATCATGACCTGAGCCCTTACACTTAAGCAACTGGGCGACCCAGTGCCCAGGGAATAGTTACTTTTTATGGTAATGCTTCCAGGTAGCTGCTCTGTCATCAGAGCAGAAAGCAACACAGAAAATGTGTTAAAGCCAAGCAAGGCAGTGCAGTGCGGTGGGTCAGGGCATGAGCTCCCAATGCTCCCAGGTAGCAGCTTTGTTAAGAGATGGTGACTTTAGCCTCTCTGAACAGTCATGGGTATCTACGGACCCTTCGGTGTTTTCCATTTTATCTATTTGCCTTCCATTAATGAACCACAGACTTTTTGCTGATGGCCAGGAAAGAGAATGACTTTTGAAGTGGCTGCTATGTGGAATATGGTGAAGCTGGCCAAATCCATATGAGCCTAAGGGCTGATGAAGTAGAACAAAGCAAAACATGGGTATTAAGCAGCTGAAGGAAGCAAGAAGGAATTATCCTGATTTCATCTCCCTGGGTGTCAGCTGATTTGAATCACTGGTTTTCAGTGATGAAAGTAGTTTGGAGAAATCTTGACTTAATTCTTTCTTTTCTTTTCCCCTTCATCGTATCCAGAATTATTTTCTTTTCTGCTGTAGCTTTAAAGAGAAGCAGTAACACAATCTGCCCTTCCCCCCAAGGTTGTAAGTGCTTGGGGCTTTGACGGGATACTGACAAGGATGGCAATAAAGCTAGACTGCATTGGGGCACCAGGGTGGCTCAGTCTGGTGAGTGACCAACTTTGGCTCTGGTCATGATCTCACTGTTGGGTTGGGCTCTCCGCTGTCAGTGCAGAGCCTGCTTCAGATCCTCTGCCCCCCTCTCTCTCTGCACCTCCCCTACTCTCTCTCAAAAATAAATAAACATTAAAAAATAGCTGGACTGCATTAAGAGGAATGGCAGGACCAGTGCTAAAAGTAGAAGAGTCCAACAGGGACAGGCTACCTCCCAGTTGAACTGTACCCGACATGGGCACATTTCTGACCGTCTACTTAATTGATGCCGATAGGCTGTTAATGAAAATATCACTACATCTGCAAATGTTAAAGCTTATATCAAAAGCTCAGGAATATCAGACTGTAGAGCTACTTTATAGTAAGATGGAAACAGGAAGTATTGTTTTTCTACAGTAAATGCCCCAACTGAACTTAAAATATTTGATGAGTTTTTTTACTAAAAATATTGAATTGATTCATTTGTTCATTTATTTTTAATTAAACTTTTTATTTTTAGATTATTATAGAGTTGCATGCCATTGTCAGAAATAATACAGAGATATTCCCATATATCCTTCACTCAGTTTCCCCACCATGGTGACATCTTTGCAAAACTATAGTACGATATTCCCAACAGGAAATTGACCTTGATACAATCCACCTGTCCTTTTGAATTATGTTTTAATAACTGTTTATGTGACATAGCTCACAGATTTTTATCGGTAGTTTAACAATTGGGAAACTCCTGTTTAAACCAGAAAACATGCCCAGATTGACTTTATAGATTTTTGCAGTAATAGTGAAAAGTATTGTTTTTCACAAAACCTGATTATATGAAGGGCTATAATGACTGTCTCTATTATTTGCTTCAATAGCCTCAGTATCTGAAGCAGAGCTTGAACGTAGTAGGCACTTAATATTTGTTCAGTGAATCAAGTATTAATATGGAGTAGGAGCCATTTGCCGTTGTAGTGGGCATTTTAATAATTTCCTGAAGAAATACATCAGAGAAGCAGTTAGAATCCAGAGAACATTATTGATTTCATTTCCTCAGATAAATGTCTATTATTTAAAAGCATTAAGTGAAACATGCTTCAGTCATGCTTATTTCAAACATTGCTTCCTTTAGTCTGTCCAGCAATGACTTTAATGCAAATGTGAATCCAAAATGTATTGCTTTAGCATTTGAAGAAAAATATCTAATTTGGAAGTACCAGAATGGTGAGAATTTTGGACATTGAATTTCATAACTGCACATGAATGTTGATTGCATTCTAAAATCAACGATTCCAAAGACTATTAAGAGCCTGCCATATATCTAGAAAAATAGAAAAAAAAACTTTCAATCTTAGAAGTGAGTTTCTAAGCAATTGAATTGTTGAGTCTTATTTCTACATTTTTTTTTCTCTTTGATATAAGAAAGTTCAGCCTATCCCTTCAGCTGTCTGATTATAAAGCAGACAGTAACACATACTGAAGCACAAGTTCACTGAGAGTGCACAGGATCAGAGCTGCGTAGAATGGTTTGCGATAAATGCCACTTCAGTCATTACTTTGTAATTTTTCCAAATACGTGCCTCTTGCCTGACACAAAAAGTGACGGGCTTCTTTTTGAAATATAAATGACCTACTTTAATGTTATTCATCATGTCTGTGCTAAAAGTCTTTTTCTTCTCATACTGGTCTTCTTAAGAGTCCATAGTGTCAATTTATACTTACTAGCTTCAATGTAGAATGACTTCATAGTTTTCACATAATCATAAACTTACTTTTTTGCTTCTTTGTGGAAGACACATCTTCAGCATCTAGTGTATACAAAAATATGAAAGTAAATAATTTGTACATTCACAGCTAGTATACAAATATGTAGGGAACTGAAAGCGTCTGAAAGTTTGCACAATATGAAAGAAATAGGAGATAATGCCTTCCTTATAATATATTCTAGGCTCTTATTCAGATTCTACTCAATCTGTTACCATAAAATTTATAGCTAGGAGCCAGTAGCAGAAGAGGAGCCAGTGGAAGAAAAGAATGTGGCATTCAATATGCACTTGTTCAAATAAGAAAACTGGTCTCGGCATGTTGGATGTTGGTGGGTGAGTGCTAGCAGACATGCACATTCTTTTCTTAGAAGAGATCTTTGATGTTCAAAGTTATAGTATGTACGAGTGAGCTGGCTACATGATGAATATTTCAGTCAAAGTCATTCAAAATTTAAAAAATTAAGGTTTACTTATTTTTGAGAGAGAGACAGAGAGACAAAGTGCAAGAGGGGAAGAGGCAGAGACAGGGAGACCCAGAATTCGAAGGAGAGCTGTCAGCACAGAGCCCAACACGAGACTCAGGCTCACAAACCATGAGATCATGACCTGCTCTATAATTCTGGGCACTGCTATAGTACTTATATTTTCATGGAAAGAACAACTCTTAGGTAAACTCTGTTGTCTATAGGCAAGTAGAATAGAAAATATCTATTATATAACATGCCAAACTAGGAACCCTGGAAGCCCTTCAGGAAAAAAAAAATCATCGGTTGAAACTCTTACAATACAGTTAAAGAAATTTAGTCCTGAAAAGACTTGCTCAAGATTACACATCTGGTTGTGGCATATTTTTCTGAAGTTTGAGCCTTTTCTTTCTTCCTTCTTCCATCTTTCCTTCCTCCCTCCCTCCTTCCTTCCTTTCCTTTCTTCCTTCCTTCCTTCCTTCTTCCTTCCTTCCTTCCTTCCTTCCTTCCTTCCTTCCTTCCTTCCTTCCTTCCTTCTTTCCTTCCTTCTCTCCCTCCCCATGCCAAATTATTTCAAAATTTCTTAATAAAATATGTCAACTTCATCTTTAAACACTTATATGGCTCTCTTCTTATCAAATAACACCTCCCACAATTAGTGAAATATTGTTCCTGTAAACAGATCGGGCAATAAATGCATCTAATATTTACTTTTAAATAAACCAGCATCTAACTAGTGTCTTTAATATGTGAAGATATGCATATTTTTTTCCAAATAATGTAAAAAGGCTGTTTGTTTAAAAATAGATCTACCATCTAAATATTACTTAGGAAAAGCTGAAGACTAAATCAAGAATAGTTAAATAAAACAGACAAAACATTATAGCCTTAAAAGAAAACTCATAAATACACTGAAGATAACAAGTTCACCTTCAGCTTTCTTTGAAGCTGGTACATCTTCCAAATCTTCTCCTAGAGAGTAAAGAAAAGACACATCAATCCATGGTCTATTTTCCAGATTTCCCAAAGAAGAAATTTTGTACTTAAGATTTTTAAATCATAGAATCTCTTACTCTGTGAACTCAACATCTAGTGTCTCTATGAACAAGAACTTCCTGACAAACAAGGAAACTTCTCTGACTTGGGGAGAGGGTGGGGAGCAATGAGTACCATGTCAGGCTATGGTTAGCAGGCTGATAAAAGCTGGCTATGGTAAGAAGGGCCTGCAGTAACTCTCTCAAATGTGGCCCTCCTCTCTGACTCCTAAAACTCCTTCCCAAAACCACCAACACTTTTGGAATTTAGGAAACTGGAGATAAATAGATTCATATACATAAGCTGAATCCTGAGAAAAACATCCGACAGCATATTTTATTAGTGGACTGATTAGATTTTAGTCTTTTGACAATTGTAGAGGCAATTAAAAGAAGTTGAACCAAAGCTCAAATATACAAACAATGACTCTTAGGTTACATTATGTAAATTACTTGCTGTTTTGTGCACAGGCTCATGTGGAATAATGTGGAAGATTTTTAAGTCAGAGATAATTCTAACACTATAATTAAATGATCTTTAAATGTTCACATCAGGTTTTTAGCATTCTTAAAGATTTGAAAGAGGGTTGGTTTTCTATTATTTATTCAGATTTTGCATACCAGCTGCTCACTAATAAATAGAAAAGGGGTAAAATAGGTCACTACGCAAATTTTCTCTAGTAAGAAAGAAATGTGACCTTTAGAAAGAGATGTTATTATGCAAAAGAACAAAATGGGGAAAAGGAAATAAAATTATGATTTTTTATAGTAAATATTCTGAAACTATTTATTTAAAATTTTATTTTTTAATGAACAACTTTGGGGAGAAAAGTCACATCAGGACTCGGAGGCAAAGACTGAAATCCCCAAACAGCTGTTTTCCTTTTTCTTGTCAGGCTGAGCAAAATTTGAACCAGGCAAGAACCTCTCCAGCTCTGGCCACAACTTACTCTCTGCATCTGAGTCTCAGGTAAATTGGTTGCAAACTGGCTTCACTTCATTCAAGCACCTAGTTCGGGGCATTCGTGGCTTCCCCATTTTGAGCATCCCTTGCTCCTGATGTTGGTAGTGTCACTTAACTGTGGACTGGAGCGCCCACTTGGTCTGGAACAGTGAATTCCTAAAATTTCAACCCGATTACTTCATAAATATTTAAATACAAGCTTAACTCAATTAAATACTGGATTAAATGACCGTGATCTGAAACTGCTCTGTTAGCAGCCATGAATAAAGAAAAGGTATAAATGGGTATATGATATTTTGAATCAACTTAATAACTATATTTTTAAATGATGTCAGAGTTCTTAAAAGAACCAAATGATAGTTATATTTTCATTGTGTAGCTAGAATCTGCTAGTTATTATGGAGGATGTTTATAAAAGTAAAATAATGCAAGGTTCTTGTACACAAGAAATAATAGATTTTATTTATGAAGGTTATAGCACACGTAAGCCTAAGATAGTTATGCTCTGGATCCATTTGTGATCTGTGGAGAAATAAATATGGATAAGATAAAAACCTGAGTTGCTTCTCTTTTCCAGATTCTGTATTCTGACCCAGCATAAACTACCTACAAGTGAGAAAAGCTGGTAAGAAGTAAGTCACATGTCAGTTGCTCAGGCTAACTGGGAGAACAGAGGCACAAGAAGGTAACCCGCACCCTAGGGCAGTTGCTCTAGAGGTGTTGTCTTTGCAAAAGCGACTTAACAGCAACAGAGATTTACTGAACTAGGAATAATGAATGTACCGCGGTTGTCACTGCCCGGAATACAAAAAAGAAATAACACACTTACAGTCCATTTACTTTTATAACTTGTGCCTTGATTAGGTAGGTGGTGGTTTGGAAACAACAAATACTTGACTCTAAAAAGGTTTAGTCATTACCATAAAAGATGTACCAACATGTGCCAATGGAATTTCAAGAAAGCATTTTATGAAGGAAGTCTAATTTATTTTTTATTTTTTTCCTTGGGAAGGTTTATCTGAGGAAATATACTTAAGATGAGATGTGGAAGAAATGAAGAAATATCAGTATATAACAGCCACGCCTGATTTTGGATTCAAATAGGACAAATGTTTCAATTTCTTGCTAAATTTGCACAAGAATAAGGAATACCGTGTTTTTCTTTTGTCAGTTTTTAGGGTCACATCAGTGCAGATACCCCACTCCAGTCTGATGAATAAACAATTCAAGATGCTAAAGATGAATTGTTTGATATTTGTTGCCTTAGAGTTCTCTGAGCTGGAACGTGCAATCCCCAAGCCAAACAGGGATGACCAACATTCCTAAGCCTACGGACAATGTCTGGAAAGCAGAATCAGAAGATGATTTAGAGGCCTTGGGATTCTGAGGTAAGCTGAGTGTACCTGCATCTTACTTGTGAAAAGGAAGGGAAGGAAGAATTACCCATAACTTATCACTGGAAGATCATAGCAATTAGAACAATGAATTTTAAAAAGTGATTTGTATAGCTTGTATAATTTTAGAACACAATGAATTTTACTTTCTGCATATGTCTCTTAATGAATGGTCTATTTTCATTAAAAAAAGGAAGTCTAATTTAAAATGCATCCTGTGGGGGTGCCTGGGTGGCTCACTAGGTTGAGCATCCAACTTCGGCTCAAGTCATGATCTCACAGCTCGTGAGTTCGAGCCCTGCGCTGTCAGCACAGAGCCTGGAGCCTGCTTCGAATTCTGTCTGCCCCTCCCCACCTCGTACTCTGTCTCTGTCTGTCTTTTTCTCAAAACTAAACATTAAATACATATTTAATAAAACATAAAAATAAAATAAAATGGGTCCTGTAATACAGAGGGGATTATGACTGAGGGAGATGGCAAGTTTAATGTGAAGGCAATCGTATGAAGAAAGACTAGATACAGCAAAGAACAGAAGATATTCGAGGAGCAGACGGAATGTTGAGGAGGGCAGAAGTGCATCTGCAAAGGTTAGAAAAGGTTATCATGTGGAAAGACAGACGTCGGGTTGAGCAGTCTCTACTCAGTGTCCTAGCCAGTGAGGGTCATTCAAGAAGGAAATCATGTTTTAATGTACTTTGGAAAAATAACAGAGCTAGAATATGAGAGAATGGATCCAGAGAAAGAAATTGGGAATGTAATTTTAATAGTCAACATAAGAACAATGATTTCTGCAACTGGAAATCACTGAAATAGTTGAATATAAATAAGGCTTCATAAGTAAAGTTAAATGGGATTGAGAGCATGTGAATGCAGGAGATTAGTATAATAAGGGATACTGTAATGCGCTTTTTGAGTTTGGAAGAAGATAGCGGTGCCACTTCTAGGAACAAGGAAATCCTAGGAGGTAGTCAGTAGCTAGGAGGTCATGAAAATTTTAATTTTCTAGGAGTTCAGTTGCAATGTTGGTTGGTCATGATATCGCAAATGTCTAATAGGAAGAAAAACAGAGAAGGCAAGATGTCCAGAAAAGTTTACAAGTGACATACATTGAGTTAATAGGCAAAACTGAGTGAGTTGAAAGCTCACTTTTACTGATAGCAATGAGAGCTAGTATTTCTTAACACCATCTGCTGGGGCTTATTATTTCATATGTGTTAGCACATTCAATTCTGACAACCCCTCGGTGGGGTAAGTGCTCTTATTTTAAAATCTCCTATACAGATGGGGCAGAGAGGGGGTAAGTGCTGTCCAAGGTCACAGAATGAATTAAGTGACAGGACCATGGACCCCAGCATACCTAGATCAGAGCCACTAGAATGAGGCTTTATATTTATTTCACAAATAGGATAACTGTTATTCCTGTTATGTGCCAGCCACTATTCTAAGCACTTTGTAAATGATAACATATTTCACCTCCTTGGAAGAGGGTATTATTCCTATTCCCATTTTTTAGGTAGGACAATTGAAGACTAGAGACTCAAGTTCCCAGGGATAGTTAGTGGGGAAAACTGGGAGTCAGACTCAGGCATTCTGGCTTTAGAGATAGTGTTATTAATCATTGTGCCATTCCACCTCTTGAGGATGGCCTCCTAAACTCTGTTCTCTCTGATTCCAGAATGTATGCATTATATTGCTAGCTGTATAAACCATGAACTTGTACAGAGCAGAGATGAAAGAGTATCCTTCTTCTAACAACCCATTCTCTTTCTGGTGGGATGAATAGAAGAGTTACTTAGCTGTATTTGAAAATGATAATAACAATGAAGAGGAAAATATATCTGTTCTGTTTGCCTAAACACTGTATGTATTTTAGGCAATCTTATTCCAATCAATTAAGAATGAAAATATTATCCTGACTTTCAAACTGTCGATTCCATCTTTTATGTATCTAGAAACTTAGATTCCAAAGGAATCACAAGTATTAATGAATCTGTCCTCTTATCTAAATCAGACATCTCCACTATAACCATCATGAACACATCGGAGGTCTTGTCTGTGTGGCTACCATTTCAGTCTTTTAAGCACGCTGACGTCAAAGTCTGGCTTTTGTATAACTCTTTTATACTTATGAAATTACAGCTACAGACAGAGGTTCTTAGATAACTATTAGTTTATGAAAATAATAAAATTATCATGATAGAGAGGTCTAAATTTTGTATTTTCAACTAGTGCTTGGTTTTTATTGTGAAGTAAAGGAACTTCTTCCTTGTCTCAATTCCACAGTTGGCTTCATCTCATATAAGTGTCTATTCCAACACTTAAATTTATGTGTGTGTGTGTGTTATTTTGTGATCAAGTGTAATGCCCTGGGAAAAAATCAGAAATTCTCTTTGCCCTTCGCTTCAAAGTTTTCACTGAGCTCCAAGACTGATCTCCAGCCATTAATCGAAAAGAGAATCAGAGCAGGATGGGATTTTAGGAAAGTTCAGGAGTTAAGTCTTTGTTGGCATTGAGTCAGGGGAAGTCTGGTTCTAGGAGGCTGAAAACGGATACAACTTAAACAGTCAATATGTTGGCATTAAGGAGACTCGCGCGCGCGCGTGTGTGTGTGTGTGTGTGTGTGTGTGTGTAACATTAATATATATGGATATATAAATATTTATAAAGCATCAATATGGACACTCATCAATATTTTGCTGAGAGAAATTATAAGAACATAAAGAAATGTGGAGTCTAGTCTCAGTACCAACAATAGGTATGGTGTATAATTACATGTATTTATAAATATATGGACTTGATATATGAATTTGCAAATTTTATAGTAACAATCACAGATTTATCATTCTCAACAAGCAATCTTACCTGGATGTTCTCAGATTTTTGGTTATAGAAATTCTTAACAGTTTTAAAAAATTAAGGACCTCAAAATATTTTTGTTTATGTGGATTATGTCTATTGATAATTAATGTAATAGAAATTAAAGCAGACATTGTTTTTAAACACAAGGATCCTCAAGCAAATAGCCCCTTAGTTGCAAGAGCAATGACTTTCTCATATGTCATTTAGCCTTTGGAAAATTCCACTGTATACTCATGAAAAAATGAGAGCAATAAAGGTAAATAGTGGTTGAATATTATTAGGTAAAGTGTTTCCGGTCACCTGAAAGGATTTTGAAGACCCTAGGTATCCACAGACTATTACATTGAGAAATGTTGCTCTAGATGTAGAATTCTATCTTTACAAAATACAAACATTTGCAAAAGGAAATAATTAAACATACACCTGTCAAAAGGAAAGATAATTATTAAAAAATAATTTCATTAGCCATGTATTATATATATCTAAATATAGATTAAAGTGTTTGAGAAAACAGGAAAGTAAATGTCACCTTATGAGAAAAAAAACACACTTTATTTGTCTGACACAGGAACAAGTAAAATAATGCAAGATACGAGCAGGACACAGACAAAGCAAAACTGAATTCTTCAAATTAAGAACTCTTACAGAGGAAATACCTGGTGTGTATTTCAACTAACCGTATATATTTTATGGAAAAATTATTACACACAATGGCAACCATTTGCGAATTAACTAATGCTAATTTTGCATTAAAAGAAAAATTTTAAACTGAGTTGAAATACACAATGAATGTAAAATTTTTCGATTTAGGCTTAGATATAACTTTCTTTCTTGCATGCTTGCCGGCTTTCTTGCCTTCTCTTTTTCTCCCTTCTTTTTTCTATATTAAAATTGCCCTTTCTAAATTTGGGTAACAGGGGTAAATTTAACACCACTGTCACAATATGCATATTAATTAATTAGAAACGTATTTACAGTGGTTTCTAAACGTTGTTGGAATCTCGGTTTCTTCACATAAAGGGTGTAATTCATTATGTGTACTTTATGATGTCTCCTATGTGTTTATTATATAAAAATGTCTGAAATTGAATCAGTAATCTAAAAATCTCCAAATAACCAAAGGTCCAGGACCGGGCAGTTTCATAGGCAAATTCTACCAAACATTCTAAAAAGAATTAATACCTAATCTTCTTGAATTACTAAAAATAAAATAGAAAATAAAACGTCCAAATCATATTATGAGGCCAGTATTACTCTGATACCAAAGCCAGATTAAGACACCACAAAAAAAGAGAACTATGAACCAATATCTGTGATGAACATAGATGCAAAAATCCTCAAACAAAATATTGGCAAATGAATCCAATAATACATTTAAAAAATTATTCACCATGACCAAGTGATATTTATTCCTAGGATGGAAGAGTGATTCAATATTCGCAAATCAATCAACATGATACGTCACATTGATACGAGAAAGAATAATCACCATATGATGTTTTCAAAAGTTGCAGCATTATTTACAACAGCCAAATTATGAAGACAGCCCAAGTGTCCATCAAAAGACAAATGAGTAAAGAAGAGGTGGTGTATATATACATATAAATATACATATATATATATGCAATGGAATGTTATTCAACCATAGAAAGGAATGAAATCTTGCCATTTGCAACAACATGGATGGAACTAGATAGTATGATGTTAAATGAAATAAGTGAGTCAGAGAAAGACAAACACCATAAGATTTCATTCATATGTGGAGTTTAAGAAACAAATGAGCAAAAGGAAAAGAAAGGTGAGAGAAACAAACTAAGAGACAGACTCTTAACTATAGAGAATAGATGATTACCAGAGGGAGGTGGGGAGGGAATGAGTGAAATAGGTGATGGAGATAAGAGTACGCTTATCTTGATAAGCACTGAGTATACCTGAAAGTAATATTATGTTAACTCTATGGAATTAAAATTAAAAACTTAAAAATAGACCAAAGTAACAAACATTTTCTAAAGGAATATAAATAAAAGGAGCAATGTATTCTACAGGAAAAAAAACTTTTAAAAAAGTTAATCTATAATTGAAAATAGCATAGAAAAATAAACTATTGAATAAACAAAAAATAAAATAAAATGTCAAAACTTATACATATTTATATTATTTTAAAAAAATTTTGATGTTTATTTATTTTTGAGAGAGAGAGACAGATCTTCAGAGGGGGAGGGGCAGAGAAAGAGAGGGAGACACAGAATCTGAAGCAGGCTTCAGGCTCTGAGCTGTCAGCACAGAGCCCAACGTGAAGCTCGAACCCATCAACCGCGAGCTCATGATCTGAGCTAAAGCTGGATGTTCAACCAACTGAGCCTCCCAGGTGCCCCTAAACATATTTCTTTAAAGATTAGTTTAGTTTTACAAAGTGAATATCACCTTAAAGTTTTCCTGTAATTTATTCATTTAAGAAACAGTTACTCTTTCAGCAACAACAACAATAACTACAACGAGCTCTTTTTCTGTGCAGATGCTCTACTAGGTACTTTATGTTTTCATTTACATCTCACAGGACACTAAGAAATAGGTGGAATAGCCTCCTTTTAGAAGATGACACTGAGACTTAGCAGATTTAAAATGTGTTAAGCAACACATTTTTAAAGTGTTAAAAGAAGGTATAAAGCCAATTTTCTTGAGCCTCTAGATCCCCACTCTTTCAACTAAACATTCTATCTCCACTTTCAGAAAAAAAGTACAATGCTACCTAGAAGTAATTTGCAGTCAAGTAGACAGAATGAACAAGTATCCAAACAAATATAAGATACTATGGTTGCAAGGTAGTACATGACAATCATCAAAACAAGTGTGAGATGTTCTCCGTGGTGGCACAATCACTTCTTCCTAAGGACATCAAAGAAATTTTTTGGAAAGCTTTCCCATGGGAGAGGAACCCTGAAGCATCATGATGAACTGGAGATAGACTGTGAAGGATCATATAGCAAGAAATGGGAAGAGACATCCAGGAAAAAAGAATGACAGTATCGAAAGATGGAGGAGAATTAGGAACATGGACACTTGGATTGGTTTGGTACCTCTTATAGGTATAGACAGTGATTATAGATAAAAGACATAAAATGTAGTTTAAGACTGAATCATAGAGGCTTTGGATCTTCAGACTAAGATGTGTAGAATGTATTCTAAATTTGCCATGAAGAAATTTTGAACACTTACTATATAAATGGCCTAATCAATTTGAAGTTTTGGAAAACTTAATTTATTAGGGGATGTGAAATGGAAGAATGACAGAAATAAGAAAGGGACCTGCTAAAGAGTCACTGCCATGGTTTAGAGGAGAAAGAGCACAAACTAACATGACTTGACAACTCAATTAGAGCCAGACAAAAAGAACAGTGATTAAGCAAAGTTGAATTTGAAGTTTTATGTCTATGTGACAAAAGAATAGAGAGCGTATGGCAATTCCCTTTGGGATTTACTGGGGTCAAGAGATAAGGGAAAGAAGGAGAATAAGATAGGAAGATCAGTCGTGAGCCTGTGCAGACAAAGGGTGATGCTGTGATTTGAAAATGTGAAAATATCAACCAGAGCTGATAAGTCAGGTTAAGCTTCAGAACAACTTGGGGTTTTATCCACAAAGAGGTAGATAACAAGGTGGAATAGCCCCATTGAGAAAGAGTGTGAAGAGGAGGAAAGAGAGCTGAGGATGAAAGAACTAATCCTCTGGGGGGCGGGGAACAGCAGAATCCTAACACTGGGAAAATATCAGACTGAAAAAAGAGAGTCTGATATTATGAAAGCCAAGAGAGGAAAACATTTCAAGAGAGCCCAACAACATTGAGTGCATCAGAGAGGTTGAGGATGGGAGAGAGGTGAGAGAAGGTAATTAAGCTCTGCAATTAGGCGGTCTGGGTTGAGCCTTAAGTGAGTTATTTGAGGACAGTGTCAGAGGGTAATACTCAGCTTGCATGAAATAAAAGCCTGAGGAATTCGGTGAAGAATTGGTAGGAGACTTATTTAAGAAGCGTGATTGTAAATGAAAGCAGATCAAAAGCACAACAACTTCAGGAAGCAGAAAGAGCGAGGGAATTTTTATATGCCAGAAGAGTCTGAGGCTATTCGCAGGTGAAGGAGGAGGGTTTCTTAGAGTGAGAACTGAAGATGCAAGGTGGAAGGAGACAGCATCAAGGGGAGGCAAGAAGGGTAGTCAAGGAGAAACACGGAATGATAAATTTTGGATGAGAAGTAAGGCGTCCTCATCTGAGCACGGGAATGTAGGAGTGGGTAAAATAATGGGAAAGGTTAAAAGAGACTGTAGTTTGGAGAGAGGAAAAATGTTAAGGAATCCACATTGATGGCATAGATTATGAATTTCATTTTTCCTGTTTTTGAAGATAAAATTTCCTGTGTAGAGCCCAGCCCGTTCTGTGTACTCTTGGCAAACATGATAAATAAATAAAAATGACCTAAATAATGCATGCATGTGTACCAGCAGTTACTGCATGTTTATTTCTACCAGAAATCTATTCTGATTTGTGTAACGTTTCAAGAAATACTTGTAGGTAAACAGTTGGGATCCTGACGCATCGACACAAACATAACTTTGCATGGATTTTCGTTTTCATTTCTGCTCCTCTTATTTTATCTAATTCACTGCATCACTTCGTCTCTGTAGAAATACTGAAAACTTAAAATTATTTTCTCAACTGATTTACTGAATCATATGTAAATGATTTGATGGAATATTACGTTGTAAGAGTTAACATTTTTTCAAGAACTCATAGGAATCCATGATGGTTCAAAGCAGCAGTTGATAGCCAGTTTATTTTTAGTTTTTAGGTGTGAAAGCCTCCTCTGTGCTATTATTTTAAATGATCATGAGTTTTAAAGAAAAATAACTACTACACTGAGCAATATCCACAGAGTTCTCGAGATTGACCTGTGGGGGTAATAAAGTATGTATTCATACTTTATTCATACTATTGACAGCTCACATTTGGAATTTTGCACACAGCAACACCAAGGGTGTTCAATAAACGTATGCAATCCTTTCTCAGTGTCTGTCCTGTCACTCTGAGGATAAGACACAACTGTCTTGAGGGCCTTGTCAGAACAACTTAACATCACCAATAAATGAATGAGGGCACATCGCTGGTACCCAAAGACTAATAGGCAACAGTGACAAACATTTCACCAAATGTGCCTTATACACAGACTTGCTCTGAGGTCTAGTAAAGGGAGTAATCAGAGAGAGTAAGCACGACAGCTGTCCCTATTTAGAAGGCTTCCACCAAGTTACTGTTCCATTCTTTTTTTCCTGAAACAAAATTTCCATGAGTATAATCACCCTTATTCTAAAAAATGGGATTGTTTTAAATCCATCCAAAAACAAGTGAGACATTTTTTTACCCATTATGATTTTATCTTACTGTGTTATCCATTTTAACACAAAAGCTTAATAAGTAAAACCTATTCCTAACTAGGAAAAGTAACACATTATCATGCCATAACCATTACCATCACCATCATTGTCATCCTCATCCCCACTGATGCCAATAATAATAATAATAATTAATAATCACTTAGTAGACACCAATCATTATTTATGCACCTACTATTTTATTATATTCACTTCTCCCCAAAATTTCTATGAGTTATTTTATTTATTATAAGTTTTTTTTTAGTGTTTATTTATTTTTGAGAGAGACAGAGCATGACCAGGGAAGAGGCAGAGAGAGAGGAAGACACAGAATCTGAAGCAGACTCCAGGCTCTGAGATGTCAGAACAGAGCCCAGTGCAGGGCTTGAACTCACAAACCACGAGATCGTGACCTGAGCTGAAGTTGGACAGTTAACCAACTGAGCCAACCAGGAACCCCCATTATTATCCACATTTAAAAAGTAAGAATACAAAGCACAGAGATGTTATGTAGCTTTCCCACATTTACACAACTTTTAAAACAGTTTCCCTGTTGTCAGCCACTACCCAATGTTAACATCTGTATGTCTATCAAGAATTTGGTGCTAATTTGTTTTTAACAACAACTACATTGATGTTATATTCATTAGCATTTCATTCCCAGAAGTGATCTCCAATTATATTCCATCCCAAAAAGTGTCCCAAAACAAAACAAAACAAAACAAAATAAAACAAAACAAAACAAGTGAGTCATTGTATAAACTGATAATATTTAGGAAAAAAATATGTCCTAATATAAACTTTAATCTAAACAGTATGAGAAGGTATATTTTTCTTTTTCAAAAGTTTGTACATTTTTGTATTAATTGAGAATGGATTTTTTTAAAGAAGATAAAATTTAGAATTCTATTATTAAGGATTGTCTAAAGTTTTAATAATAAGTTTTATACAATTGCCCAGAACTAGAACATCAGAGTTTCACTTTTTAATTTAGGCAAATAAGGCATGAATCTTGTTAAAATAAGATTTGGGGTCAATATTAAAAAAAACTTTTGGATTCTAATTCTAAGAACATGATAAACAATATTAACTACAAAACTATACTTTTTGTTGCAGTGCTGGGCTCAGAGGAGGCAAAGAAACCTCTAGAATCTTCCCTCCTGCTGTGAGATGAGAAAAAGAAAACCTGCCAATCCACGGAAGGTGAGGTCACCCCATAGACAAGGGCTCGTAGTAAAACAAGAATTCAAAACCTAAGTGTGTAAGGAGCAAAGGAGAGGCTGTGAGCCTTTGTGAAGGCAGGGATGGTGCGACAAAAATATAACTGCTCCAGGTGATTCGGAGAAGTTAGCAACAACACAGTTTTTAAATCTCCTCCAAATCCCCTTGTGAAAACAGAGAGTGAAACCCATGGACAATATTTATAACAAAATGAAATGAGCTCTAAAAATGCGGACTGGAACCAACAGTAAAAAACCTGCCAGGTGATAGTATTCACAGAGAAGGAAGGAGAGGAAAGCAATAGGGAATCTGAGAGACACCCCAAATAGGGAACCCCCAAATAGTCAAATAGGTATTTTCTGAAAAGTGAGTAATGACAACTTGAGATCATCAGCTGAACCTGGGAAGGGCTTTGCCTAGTCCCAGAGCAGGTGAGCATAAAGGGTTCACCGTGAAGTGTGAGTGTTGGTACCATCTGGTACCCGGTGACCCTGGGGAAACTTTGAGCCAGGGCTCACTTCCAGGACAGAACCCTGCAAATGGTAAGAAACTACTAGGAGTGGAATAAAAGTTGAGCAAGATAGGGACAACAAAGAGAAAGAAAGATAATTTTAGATAAAAGTGGGGGAAAGAAAAAAAAACAAACCTATGAGCTGATAATCAAAGTTCCAATCACAAAGAGAAAAAAGCAATCATGAGGGAGAGTCTGAAGAAACAACAAACAACAAATTTACACCACAAGGTACTTCAGATATTGAAATTTTAAAACTTGAACTTTAAAGTATATATAAATCTTTTAAGAAATAAAATATGAATTAAAAAATAAGGACAAGTAATAGATTATGAAAATAACCAGTAAGACTTGAAAATATTATAATAAAAATATAAATTATATAAAATCTCATTGGATAGGTTAAATAACATATAGAGCTGAAGAAATAATTAGTGAATATATGTTGAAACTGATGAAATTACATTGAATATTGCATGGAGAAATGAGGAGATGAAAAATTGGAAAGAGATATTGAAAGAAGAAAGAATGTGCATACCTAACACATTAATAATCTGCAGAAGGAAAAATAGTAATATTTGAAGATATAATGAAAAAAAAAGAAAAGAAGATATAATGGCTATGAATTCTCCAAAGTGGTAAAGGAAAGAAAAATGACTCCATGTGTCCTAGAAAAATTTCACAATAAAAAGAAGCTCTCACTCCGTAAACTATAGTGAGTCTGCAGTGGATCAAGGGCAAAGAGACAATATTTAAAGAAGAGAGAGAGAAAAGATAGATCATATGAAAGGAATGACAATTCAACTGGTAACAGAATTCCCCTACGTTGGTGGAGGAAGAGAAAACAACACAGTGACATAATGTAGTCAAAGTAATCAGAGTGCCTAACTGGTGACTTAGATCTGTACTTAGAAAAAGGCTTTCAACAATAAGGATGATTTAAAGATATTGTCAGATAAATTAAACTTGAGAACATTTCCATCAATATGTCTTCGCTCAACATGTTTCTAAAGAAGGAGCCCTTAAAGAAGTATGATGTTGAAGGAAAAGTCAGAGATGCGAGAGAAATGGTAGCAATGTAACCGAGAAATCTTTAGGTGAAGATAGACACATATTGACTGAAAAATAATACTAATACAGTTTGAGATTAAGATTCTTTCAAAGGTTAGAATTAAAATATTGACAAAATAAGTGTGTAAATAAGGTTTAGATGTGATGAAATTTAAATGTAACATCCTTCTCTTGTTTGGAAGAGGGTGTTTTATTTAATTCTTTAAATGCGCATAGTAAAATTTCAAGGGTCACCGCTGAAGTAAGAGAAACACAGTGTTGTCTTTCCAAATAAGTAGACACTAAAAAATGGAAAATAAAAATATATCTAAAAGGGAAAGAACACTCAATTTGTAAAGGACAAGAGAAAATATAAAGAAGTGTTTAGAGAACATGAGAAATATAAAACAAGTAAGATGGTAAGAACTAGACCTAAAAATTAATAATCACAACTAATGTGAGCAGTTGAAATTCACCAGATTAAAAAGCGAAAGTCATTGTACTGGATAAAGTAAAAAGTAATTTTAACTTTATGTTATTTACTAAAGAGGTATCTGGAACAAAATGTCATGAAAAGACATAAAATAAGGGTTTGTAAAAAAAAGAAAAACTCTGCTAAAATACTAACCAAAAGAAAGCTGGAGTAATTGTAATAATAGCAGATACACTTTAGTTAGAAAAAGGTCATTATATGGAATATAGAAGTTACTATATAAAGATAAATGTTCAATTCACCAGAAAGATACAATTAAGCTTGTATAAAACTTATAAAACAGCTCTTAACATAAAAATTGATAAAACTACAGGAATAAATTGAAAATTTTCCATTTTGGAGTAAGGTTTCAATATAGTTTATTCAATTATCGATACTTCTAATATTCAATAAATTAATGAAGATAAAGGGTAATTGAAAAATAATGAAGCTTGACTCATCCGATATAGGATCATGCTTCCCACCATTAGAAAATGCACATTATTCTGGATGATATGCGGAATACTTATGAAAACAAATATATTTGTTTGTAAGATAGAGCTCAACATATTTTAAAGAGGAGACCATTTTCTCTAATCCCTATACAATTAAATTAGGCATTGGTTAAAAGAAGTTGATCTTTATAATCCCCGCTGGTTGGGAAACTTAAAAATAAGTTTTAAAACTTTCATGTAAAATACTAGTTAAAAAATTTAT
Organism: Paguma larvata; assembly: GCA_030068075.1. Taxonomy (NCBI): domain Eukaryota; kingdom Metazoa; phylum Chordata; class Mammalia; order Carnivora; family Viverridae; genus Paguma; species Paguma larvata. The sequence goes on from CM057829.1 coordinate 108,459,102, forward strand.
TTTGATGGAATTAAGATATACTTGCAACTGAATGATAATCAAAATATTGCATATAAAAGCTTGTGGGAAACTGCTGAGGTAGCACTTAAACTTACTGTCTTATATTAGTAAAGGAGAAAGGTAGAGACTAATAAAGTAGGTATCCACATTAAGATGTCCAAAATGAGGGGCACCTGGGTGACTCAGTCAGTTAAGCGTCCGACTTAGGCTCAGGTCATGATCTCACAGTTTGTGAGTTCGAGCCACGTGTCAGGGTCTGTGCTGACAGCTCAGAGCCTGGAGCCTGCTTCGGATTCTGTGTCTCCCTCTCTGTCCCCCACCCCCACTTATGCTGTCTCTCTCTCTCTCTTTCTCTCTAAAAAAATAAATATTAAAAAAAAGATGTCCAAAAATAAACACAGAAAAATCTTTAATAAATTAAGAAGAAAGCAAATATCTATTGATAGTAAAATAGATTAAAATGTGTACATTTACAAAGTAATATACTATACAGCAGTAAAAATGAATAAACTGTAACTACACAAAAACACTTACGAATCTGAGAACATACCATTAAGAGAAAATCTCAGAATACCTCCCATAGTTTGATATATATGAGATACCAACAAGTGATAAAACTGGAAAAAAGATCAACTTAATTACTCTGAGATGACATAAATAAATTGATTTAGACATAAGTCAACCATTAGGAGACTTTTAGGTTGAATTCAATCATTTTATTAATTAATTTCATTATTTATAAAAGGCAGCTATTTATAATATTATCATAAAGCAAAGCATATTCTTCTTGTGGTTAAGAATTTATGAAATTTAGTTCTTTTTGCCACTAGATTTTAATTTTATTATTCACAGACTTATTAATAGTTTGTCTCAAAAAGTGAAATATTCTTTTAAATGAGACATACATACTATTAGTAAATTCTGGCTTTTTAAAATTCTTGAAAATTTTCAATGCAGGGACATAGAATCAATACAGAATAGGCTGCACTTTTATTAATGTAAATGTTATACTTTAGTTATGTTTAATTATATTCTTTTAAAAGAAGTTTTTAACCTAAGTTATATCAAATGTGTAAATCAAGAAAGGCTATAAGCCTTTTACATCATTGTTTAATGTTTAAGCACCTTGTGCTTACTTAAATTTTCAGAAACGTTCAAAATAGCTTAATTCTAGAATCTAAAATATTCACAAAACTTTAATATTGATTCAAATTACTCTATTAATCTATCATATTTATGTAAAAAGAAAAAACATGCAAAACCAAAAAGCGGATGAGTGTTTTAAAAGTTAGAAAGCTTTATAAAGCAAATCACAAATATAAACTACAGAGGAAGTTGTCTAAAACATGGAAATCCTGGCTAGTCCTCTGCTGGTCTTGTTTGAAGTGTCCTTAAAAAGTAATTAACTTCTGTAAAAGATTAAGTTTTATTAGTATGTTCTTAAAAATTAAATTCATTTTCTTTGATATCCAAATTAGATCTCAGAGTCTTTACGATGATCTCAAACCTGTCTATACAGATAATTTTGTTGAATTGCTAATGGGAAAATGCTCACATTCAGAAAAAATATGTTATAGAAAAAGACGCCAAAGTTAAATTTCCACACAGAATCATCTCAATAAATGTTCTTACTGCATCACTTCTTTTATTTTTACTTTTTTAATTTTGAGAGACATAGAGACAGAGCGTGAGCAAGGGAAGGGCAGAGAGACAGGAAGATACAGAATCCGAAGCATGCTCCAGGCTCTGAGCCATCAGCACAGAGCCCGACACGGGTCTCGAACTCACAGACCGTGAGATCATGACCTGAGCTGAAGTCGGCCGCTCAACCGACTGAGCCACTCAGGCGCCCCTGCATCACTTCTTTTAAAATATTAATTTTAAGGGGAAAGCCAACTTGTACTTAAATGTCGACTACCAGACAATAAAAACAAAAGAACTATGGGCTTCTATAAAATCTTTTTCCTTGAGATACCCACACCCATTGTTATAAATACACTGTCAATGTCTCAGCTATATTAGGAGCCTTGTGATTCTTCTAGATTCTAGTCTTCCCTTGGCACTATTTGCCTTTTCATAATGTATGTTTTCATTCCTCTGTTTTATTTTATCTTTCATCTTTGGGCAACATCCTGGGGAGTAATGTTTTCAGAGGTACAGTTATTTATATTTTTCAGAAAAAAGTTTTCAAAAGACTTTAAATAATATCAAATGGTTGGGCTATTTAAAATTCAAAAACATGTTTATTTTGCTTTTAATTTTTAAGGTAATAGATCTTAAATATAATACAATCTAACATTCCTAGATGCCTTCCTCTGAATTCTATGGAAAGTAAATTATTCATTATATATTTGCCATATCTATAAAATGAAAATCAAATGGTTATTTAGAATCAGAAAGCCACATCCTTAAAAAAATAAACCTACAAAAGCAAGCATCAATATAAACCATAATTGCCTATGAATCATGGAAAATTTGATTTTGCAATGTTACTTTTACTGATGCCATAGATAGATATTTGTGTATTGCTGATTCTTATCAGCATGTTTTTTATCTCTACAACAAAACCCCAGATATCTGAGAATCCAGTCCAACGGGACAGTTACAAGCATCTCATTCAGAGTGAACCAGAATTCAGGAAGAAATATCTCCAATCTGTTTTACACCAATCCTTTCCCACATATTCACACTCTCCCTTCCCGAGCAAAAAAACCTACCAATGAAGGGCAGTCCCTGTGCATTCAGTACCAAAGCAGAAAAGCCAGCCTATCAGGGATAGAAAACCAGGTTCCAACCAGAAGACACCACGGGCAGGAGCCAGCGTGGAGTTAGACAATGTGTATGGAAGGGAGCCTGGGCCCAAAGCAAAAGCTATTCATGAACCTCCCTTACGAAAGACAAAGAAATGACTGAAAGGTAAATAAGAAGTCTGATCAAAAATAAACACACACGTACATAATGTTGAAAAAGGGTTCAGACTGGTGTAAGGTGGTATCTCAGTGTGGTTTTGATTTGTATTTCCCTGATGCTGTTGGAGTGGCTAAAACGAACAAATCAGGAAACTCTAGATGCTGGCGAGGATGTGGAGAGACAGGCACCCTCTTGCACTGTTGGTGGGAATGCAAACTGGCGCAGCTGCTTTGGAGAACTGTGTTCTCCACACAGTGGAGCGTTTGGAGGTTCCTCAAAAAAATGAAAATAGCACTACTAGGAATCTATCCAAGAGACACAGGAATGCTGATGCATAGGGGCACGTGTACCCCAATGTTCATAGCAGCACTTTTGACAATAGCCAAATCATGGAAAGAGACTAAGTGTCCATCAACTGACGAATGGATAAAGATGTGGTACATATATACAATGGAATACTATGCAGCAATGAGAAAGAATGAAATCTGGTCATTTGTGGCAACATGGATGGAACTGGAGGGTATTATGCTGAGTGCAATAAGTCAGTCAAAGACAGATACCATATGTTTCCACACATAGGTGAACTTTTCGAGACTTAACAGAAAACTAGGGCGGAGGGGAAGAGGGGAAAGAAAAAAGACACAGAGAGGGAGGGAGACAAAACATAAGAGACTAGTAAATACTAAGAACAAACCGAGGGTTGAGAGGAGTATGGAGGGGGGAGAGTGGGTGATGGGCAATGAGCAGGACACAGGTTGGGATGAGCACTGGGTGTTGTATGGAAACCAATATGACAATAAAAAAATAAAAAATAAATAAAAAATGGGCAATAAAAAAGGGTTCAGAAAAAGAAAATTAATCTTCAGTTTAAATTATCTTCAGTATGCTTTATTAGATAAATACCTGAAATTTTCGATGATTGCCTCCAAAAAGGAATGACAAAAATTATGTTCTACAGAGAATATAATCTTCATGTGCATAACAACCAACTTATTAAGATGTATCATCTCATGATGTCCTTGGACATTTATCTTATATGATCCATAAGAAAGAGTAGACATTTTATCATCACACTTGTCCCTTTTCAGTTACTACTCTCATTTCTCATTTACTTCGTATTTGCCCTTATTTCTGCCCTTATATAAAGTAAGCCACAGTTTTCTGTGGCAGTAAGTCCAAAGTCCGTCCTTTGGCCTGCAGGATCTCTACCTCATAATTTCACCCTACATGTCCTTACCTCCACTGCTTTCTGATGTTAGTCCTTAACTGCAGCCAACTTGTCTTTTGATTGCCTTTATATACCAAGCTTTCTTGGTTGCTGGCCAAGAAAGGGAAAGTCAGAGGACTTTCCTGAGTAACAACTAGAAGCTTTTCCCTCACATCAGTGAGACAATTCTGTACCCTTGTAATTATTTTCCTTTTTTAAATCCCTGAGAAGTCCATGCGGAGTTCTATTATTTGCTTTCAAATGGTTTCAAATGAGATATGTGGCAAGTACCACATTTAATGATTGTCTTATACTGTCTCCAATACTCACTATGTAGTTTGTACATATAGTAGACCTGCTCAAGAAATATTAAGATCTGTTCTGTCCAATGTAGTTGCCACTAACCACATGGGGCTTTGGGGTACTGAAATGTGACTAGTACAAATAGAAATGTGCTAAGTGTAAAAGACACACACACATATGCAAGATTTCAAAAAATAGTGTAAACTATCAATATATTTCTATACATACTATACATAATGAAATAATATTTATATGGATAAATATTTAAATGAACATAAAATTATTTTAACATGTTTATTTTTATCCTTTTAATGTATTTACCAGAAAATTTAAAATTACATGTGTTGTTCACATGATATTGCACCAGACAGCATTGATTTAAATGACTTTTTTTTAAATCAGGAAACATGGGAGGGGAAATTCCTGTTTCTTACAATTTTTAGGAACTTACAGGAAAATTTAAAGTTGTAACTTATATATTTAGAATGCCTATGGGTACCTAGAAATTGATATTTTAGAGTGTATTTTCTGAGAACTTTGTCTGTTTGTGACATACGAACTTAGATCCATTCCTAGCAATGCTATTCTTCTCAGATGTACAATTATATTTAAATAACGACCATTAGAAAACATCTGCAAACAAAACATAATTGCTCAACCATATGTACCCTACAACGAATCTTTAGTGATTGGAAGTTTAAGGCAGAAACAGGATTATTTTATTTCATTCCGCTTCAATCACTGAAAAAAATTCATGTATTTGAATGCAAGTCACTTTAATCTTCAGACTTGAGAACACGATCAATTATTTCTGTTACAAGTTATCATTTCAAATGACATAGATTTTTAACTTTCAACATAACTAAGTTTAAAAGTTAAATTTCTGTCAGAGGTTTAGTATGAAATGACTCTGTCTCTGAACACATTAAAAACATAAATATTTTATGAGTTTTAGCTGGAAATCTATACTGCGAGCCAAAGGGAATTTATCATCAATACAAGCAGTACTTACTTGATACTCTTGCAGGTTTTTCTGCTAAAAAAAGGAAGAAAATAAGTTTGGTTTAATTCAGATAAAATGCAAAGAAATTATACATTGATGGACTACATGAAAGTATCTCACATCTTTTGACTTTCTTATTGTTTAAGAGTTAATGAAAGAATGTAACTATTGCCTGACAACGTGAGTCTTTGGGTGTATAAATTGCTTCTATGTGTAATATTAAAAAGCTATTAATTATTATAGATGTTACAACATAGTTACATTTTTTAAATACTTACTAAAATCGGCAGGTTCCTTGCTAAATTAAGTGTTTTGGTTCTACTTTAATTAAAACTAAGTTGAGTAAAATTACTTTGTATAATTAATTAATCTAAATATTTGTTTAAAGTTTCCAAATTCCATAAAACGTATCATTGAGAATTCTTTTCCTTTCAAAGATAATAACGATGAAAAGCTAAATCTTAAAAAGCAACATTCAAAATCAGTTTAATTTTTCATAACCATTTGTCTATTAGTTTCAATGAGAGACTATAATTCTTAAAAGTAGTATCTTTTTACATTAAAGGGTATGTACGTAGGACAAAAATATAAAGTCAGATGATTGTCCTAAACACCATAACAAACATTCTAACTTCTTGAAAAAAAAATTGGTAACATCTATATTCTACCAATATTAGTCTAATTTTTTTTTTAATGTTGTTGACACATAATCTTATATATAAGTTTCAGGTCTATAACTTGGTGATTTGACAAGTTTATACATTATGCTGTGTTCATCACAAGTGTAGCTACCATCCCAACATTAGTCTAATTTAAAGGGCCAGGCTTGCAAATATACATTGTTGAAGGAATCTGCATTACATGATTTACTTTGAGACTTGCAGAGTTTTTAATATAAATTTAGAGATTATAAATTTACAGAAAGTGTAATGTCAATAGAAAGGTTTTTAGAATTTTTTTTCATTTAAGATACTTATGATTTTAGTGATATTACAGCCACAAACCTCATGGATAAAAACACAAAATAATTTAGAAAAATATTTCAGTAAGGCTCATATGTTATTATTTTTCCTTTAAAAATACTATCACTGGCTAAAAGACAGGAACTTAAAAGGAGTACATTAAACATTTATTGAAATACAACGAACTATCTGTTGGATGAAGGAATGAATAAGAATGTGCCTGTACTCTCGACTAGCTCCAGGTTAGTCTTGTGCTTTCATTTACAATAATTTGTCCCTATTGTAGGTTTATAATATAAAGATCTTGGAAATGAAGAACTCACACAGTGGGGTAAGAAGGGAGTTTCCATCTGTGTCTGATTCCCTTGTACAGCCCTCTAGTATGGTTTGAACAGGCCACTCCTTTGGGAACATTTTCTTTACTTGAGGGGTACATTTTTTCTTTGGACTGCTCTGATTGGTAGAAAGCTTCTTCTGTATGTGCCACAGTGTGATAAGGTAGGGAAGTGTGATCAAATGGATTTAACTGTTAAGTCTTTGGCGTTATATTTACTTGGAACCAAATCCTGTCTCTACCATGTAAACACCCTGAGATGTTAGACTCCCCTTCATCGCACTTACTTTATCTTTAAATTGGGCTTAATTGGGTCTGTACTAGGATTAAATGAACTAACAGAATTAGTTAGGAAAGGATGTGCCAGTGAGTTTTTGAAGTAACATATCTTCTCATTCTTCTGGCTAATTATCCTAAAAGATGCTAGGCAATATTTTAAAAGTTAAGAAAGTCGAAATATAAAATTTATGCCCCTTTATACTTCCACAGATATGGTTTGTTCTTAATCTAAATTTTACCATCTAGTATGACCGATAATTATATGTCTAATATACTGATGACTATATGTCTAAATTATATGTGTAGCTATATCCTGTCATTTCAGGCATACATAATATGTAAGCCTGATGACTATATGTCTAAATTATATGTGTAGCTATATCCTGTCATTTCAGTCATACACAATATGTAAGCAGAAAGAAGGAAAACAAGAAAAACAAGACTCATTCTCTCTCCCACACACTGGAGATCTATATGTTTACTATGAATGAAAATAATTGTTTAATTATGGCACCTTAAAATTTAAAATGCTTAAATGCCATTACCTTTTGAGTTAGATTTTTAAAAATTATATCTCTCAGATTACATAATTCATTTCTAACATCCATTTATAGTTTTTTGATAATAAAATTACCAAAACAGGTCGTTCTTATTGTAGGTAAAAGATGTCTCCCTGCCATGCTCATGCTGGCATTTTCCCTCTACCATTTGCTTTTCGAATTAATTTAAAGGGCCAAGTTTAGATAATAAAGAAGGTATTTATAATTTTGGCTATATTTATGTAATACATAAAATAATTCTCAACTCTGTTTTTATGACTGTCATTTTTGACCTTATACATGTTACAAAAGTGTCTTGTAGAGAAATTTATCTTCTGGTGTGTACTAGAATATTCTATTGAATGTTTATGTTGTTAATAGTTTTGATTTCTTCACGTTGGCTACTTTTCCACTGAAATGGAAACTTCCTGCTAGATTTCACATTGGCTACTTTTCCACTGAAATGGAAACTTCCTGCTAGATTTCCTAGACTGCTGGGAGCAAGTCTAGCTGCTACACTTACTTCCTTTAAAATCTAGCTGCTACACTTACTTCCTTTAAAAAATTTAGTGTTAAGTGCAAACATAATTTAGGCACCTCCATACCAACTTAGCAATTGAGTATTTAGAAAGTTGATTCAAGATTACCTTTTGTCACATTGTGTAATTGAAGACTTCCTTTTCTTGTTGAAACTGTTGATAAGGAAAACATAAATTAAACTATGAATTTATAAAGGGAATTTACATAAAGAATGTGGCTCACTTCAACTAAGTTTTGGGAAAATGGAAATAATTTAAATATTGTAAATATTTCTCATGGGGATTTAAAAATATTTTCTCTTCTTCTAAAATCTAACGAAAAAGTAAATGTCACCAGTAGAGATCGTTTTGTTTACGTAACAGGGATATAACATGATTGCACTGGTTACAGTATTTAAACTCACTAGAATCTATGAACGATTGGTCATTCCAAGTAACTGAAATTGGGATAAACAAAACATCTGTCTTCTTTTATAATTAATAATCTTTTTGATATGTCTAAGAATGCTTTCCTCTTGATCCAATAGAATATTTCTCTGGTAATTAAGGTCTTTGTAAGTTTTTTCAGATACCTGCATTGAAAATCAGTGATTATCATATAACATTTCGGAGTTTACCAAATAAATACACCCAATGTTAGGAAAAACAGCAACTTTGTGATGCGGTTTCTAGACTTGTTGCTCATTGATGGTGCAACACATACTTGATGGGACTGGCCTGCCATCTATTCTTCCTTTGCCATGGCCATTATCACATATCCACTGATTATTTTCCTCATTTCTTTTTTAAATCACCTTAGCACTTGTCATGTACACAAATAAAATTTTATTTTAATGTGATATAAATAAACCTCAACTCAAATATCTTTGCTGCAGGGTTTTGCATTAAACTTTTCAGTCTTTAAAAAAATTACCTTTTTCTTCTTTAAGATGTTTCATTTCTGCTTTTTCTGTAGAAAAAAATAAAGCTAATTTTGAACCATATCTTACATTTATTCATAGATCTTCCTAAGGTTTGGAATTAAATTTTGTGTAGTTAATATTCACAATTCAGGCGTTAGATGAAAAGAATTCTAAGGTGTTAGTTTAGAAATAGCAGAACCTAAATTTCTATTCTCTTTGGATACCTAATGATAAGTGATATCTACACCTCTTGCATGGAAAATCCTAGAGTGAACTGCAATTCTGATATATGCTTTAAAATCATTGCCCACATTTTCATGAATTGCTTTTAAATGTTATAAATTGTATAATTCTGTGGTTTTATTCCTGTGCTTTTATTGTTAATCTGATGCATATGTCTTTATATGTCATCTTTACCTTTACTCTCTTTTTCAGGTTTTTCAATTTTCTTCTTCCCTAGGAGGGAAAATATAATAACAAGATATTATCAGTTTAAAAACCATGAGTTTACTACTCAATCTTGAAGTAAACAGTTGGAGATAGGACTTAATGCCATAAGCATAGGGGGTTAGGGCTCTGTGTTTTCAAGATGTGAAGGAAGAGTGTTCCTCCTATGTGTGAGAACATACATATTTTTGTTATGCTTAGTTATTCAGCTTATATTCAGTCACCTGTACAGCAGAGTCCCCTCCCTTTTTCTTTTTGTCTTTCTTTTTATGTATTTTGAAGTAGAGGTAGAGCAAGTCACTCATTTATTAAATGTAAACTAGTAATAATGGGAAAAAACATCTGAAATGTTTAGTTGTTTTCTTAAGGAAACGAGCATTTGGTTCTATGGACGCTCAGTCAATACAACAATGGAATAAAAGCAATGAGAGTCCCAAATTATTTCCAACCTAAAAGTGGACACAGGCTTTTCAAAAACAATTTCAGTTGATTGATGATTTTCTTCAACTATATTTATCAGACAAGAGTGAGAAGAAAAGCAGTATGTAATGAATGACGAGCAATTACATAGTGGAAATATTGCATGTGTTTCTTATTTAATACTTATAACAAGCCTTTCGGGAAGTCGTTTTGCCTGTTCTGTAGGTGAGGAAACCAGGAAGCTGAGCCAGTTAAGGGATTTTCCCAAATGTTACACAACTAGATAAAGATAAGTTTACATACAGATCTGTTTCTATAGATATGTTACCCTCTTTGGGAAAGTAAATGTTTACCTGTTTCTGTGACTTCTGATGTTTCCTCTTTAGAGAGAGAGATAAAAGAATATATAGAAAAAGAAAAGGAAAGAATAAATTTGTATTTCAGTAGATACAATTGTGCTTTATCTCCAGATATTTCCTATTAAATACCACTGGTAATGACGATAAACACATATACTCAAAATGGCAAAGAAACACACTGGTAACTAATATCTCTGAAAACTGTAACTTGAAATTGTTTTGAAATTAGAACTGCTCTATGGATGAATCTAAAACAGTCTTATCCTATACAGTAAAATGAATCAATTTGAAGTCCTTTGCTTGATTTTCTTAATTACAAATTATAAAGCTCCGCTTCACAAACTTTTAACTTGATCTTCATACATATGTGCATGCATTGACTCATTGAATATTTCTAAAACAACTACACGTATGTTATATTAAATGCAATGGGTAGGGCCATGCGATGACACTGAAAAACATATCAGAAATAAATTCAGCTCATGGTAACCGTTGTCAGAGTATTGAAACAAGAAATAAGTCTTTAGTCTATGATAATACAGAACCAGCCTTTCTTTTAGTTCAGTTTCAGTTAATTAATAGACCAATAACATTTTAAAGTATAACGTGGCAGGTTCTCAAAAATGTATTTTTCCTCACAATTCAGTTAAAGTGATAACATTTTCTATAAACCTAATACATTTAATTAGCAGTCTTCTACAACTTTTCTGGAAGCTATATTCAAAATTCAAGAAAAATTGATTAACACATTTTATAATAATGAAGATGAAAGATGACTAATGAGTCATAAACAAAACAGTATTTACAAGTGATTATGGTGATGTTTTAGATTAGCATTCTAGTCTCAACTTCCAACCCTTAAATTTTGCAATACTCTTTGCATCCATAGCAATACTAAAAACTGGATGTGCTAAAGATTTTCTCCAACTCAAAGGCAACATTTAATATTTTAACATTAAATTCATTTAGAAGAAAATTGTAGCTGCATTAGTAAGGAATCTCTCATGATAGTCTTTTTTTTTTTTTTTTAACATTTATTTGTTCTTGAGAGACATAGAGACAGAGCGTGAGCAGGGGAAGGGCAGAGAGACAGGGAGACACAGAATCTGAAGCAGGCTCCAGTCTCTGAGCTGTCAGCACAGAGCCTGACACGGGGCTCAAACTCACGGACCATGAGATCATGACCCGAACTGAAGTCGGCCACTTAACCAACTGAGCCACCCAGGTGCCCCCCTCATGATAGTCTTAAGGAACCAGGCGATTCCTTGTCATTTCAAAACTTTAGGAATAGCTGCTAGATTGAAATGCACAGATTTTTACCCCAGGTTAAAGTCTGGGTCATAATTTAACAGTAATAAACAATAATTCCATTTTTATGAAATTGCACAAAACTTCATAAATTTAAAAAACTATTAACTGTTATATTCATATGATTGCTTGGAATGTCAAAATAAAACGGTGATTCTGAAACTAAAAACAATTCACCTTCAGGCTTTGAAAAAGTAAGATAATAAAAGGCTCATGTGCTTAAAATTAAATAATCGGAGACAGGTATTACGTGTTCTGAATTTTCCTTAACCCGGCAGTGACTATTAGAGGGTTTTCCATACTGTGCTTACTCAATACATCCTAACAAACAAAAGGAAGTACATAAAAGAAAGATGCAAACACTATTTTCCACACAGACATTAGGATCATGGTAAGTGTATTAATTACACAGGCATGACAACAGAAAACATTTTAGGCACTCTCTCACATATCCTGGTACAGTGTGCTAGCAGGTGCTCAATAAAGACATGTTCAAGGATTAATGAACACAATATCCACATTATTCTTCGTCAATCAGAATCATTTACATAGGTGATGGCATAATGGCTCTCTCATTAATAAACATATTGCCCTTTCTCTGTGACATATAAACTTCAAAGAGATTATAGAATTAAAATAATTAAATAGCAAAGTTTTAATTTTAAGATTCTATACTTACTTGAAGTTGGTTTGGGTTTGTCTAAAAAGTAAAGAAGAAAAGAAAACCAATGGTCACTTTCCATCCATAGGTAAAATATCAGCCCTTAATATTCTTATATCTGTCTGTTTGAGTTAAAATAGGAATAGGCTAAACTTAAAAGAAGCAATAGAAAATGCATTTTGAGTAATTTTAAAGTTGTATTCCTAATGAATTCCCTATAGAAGATATTGTAAAGCTTTCAAATATAAAATCCTCTTGGTCTCTCTTTACCCCTATAAACCTCATGTTTGATTTGATGCAATATGAATGCTGACAATAATTCAAATGCCTTACTATTTCTGAATAGCATAAATGCATATTCCACCATTATCTTTGCAGAATGCAGGCTAATATTAATTAATATTAACTACCTGAGTCCCCCAATACAGTATTTTAAATGAAGAAACTGATTTTATAAAAACTCAGGGGGAATAGATGAGTGATAGATGAAAAGCAGAAAACTATACCATACAAATACATGATCTCTTTCTCCAATTTCCTTGTCTTCTGAAATGATTAACTAAAACATTAATTATGCAGTAATACACCTAAAGCTCCACTTATTTATAAAAAAGGTGACAACATATGGTCACGACTGTGAACAATTCAAATCATTCAAAACTGAGTCAACTAACTCTAATTCATTAGCCATGGGAATATAAATTGACACAACTTATATTAGAGAAAAATTAGAATTATCTAGAAAAATTACATTGCATATACCATTTCACTAAAACACTGTAAGAAATTTTACTCCAAAGATAAATTCACAAAACAGGACTGGTAGATATATTTATTATTGTATATCATTATAGAAATCCTGTTAGACAATTTAAACATGCCAATAAGAGATTAGTTAAGTAAACTGTACAACTATCTAATAGAATACTATTAATGTAGAAATTCTTCATTTGTTGAGAGTAAACAATTTTCAAAATACATTCTTAAATAGAAACATTTCAGGACAGGGTAACTTATAGAGTATGTCATGATTTGTGTAAAAAAATAAAAGTGGGAGTATATATTTATTTTATATATGTATATGTGTATATTTATATTATGTATATATGCTATGTATATATGTCACTAGAAGGAGACAATAAGAAATAACAGTAATTACCTATTGCATATTTTGGGAATGGGAACTAGTAGAATAAGGAAAAAGGGAGAAGGAGGGATATTTTCACAATTAGCCTCCTATAGGGTTTACCTTTGTGTTTGAACCATGCCACCTATTATAGTTTTAAAAATTGAATAGTATTTTTTAAAGAATTAAGCTAACATTTGCATATTTTATATTTAAAAAAGATATTAAGCTGAAATTCATGATTAGTTTTCCATAAAATGCAATTTGTGTAATTTGGCAAGATATTTTACAATACAATCAACGGAGAATTGACTTAATCAGTATGACAGATGACATTGATATTGACAACAGTGAAAGGGGCTTGTGAATCATGAAAGCAAATACTATTTTGTTAATACTACTGTATTATAACAATAAGAGACCCTTAACTATAGAGAACAAGCTGAAGGCTACTGAAGGGGCGACGGACTGGGGGTGGACTAAATGAGCGATGGGAATTAAGGAGGGCATTTGTTGGGATGAGCAAATGTTATATGCAAGTGATGAATCACCAAGCTCAACTCCTGAAACCAATATTACACTATATGTTATATAACTAGAATTTAAATAAAAACATGAAACCAAAAAATACTGCTGTATTATAATATAGTATGTTTGGCAATCATACACCTACTGGTTATAATACTTAGCAAAATGTATGATTGTCAGCAATAACACAACCCTTACGTCAGATAAACTAGATAGCTACAGATAAACTACAAAACCACAAGACTAAAAATTACCAGGACTTAAAATGAAAAACACTTACAGGCTTTGTTTTAGTTTTTGAATTTAATTAAAATAGCGAATTAAGACAGAATGTAAAAACACCTGTTTTTATAGATGGAGATTCTTTTTCTTGATGTTCGGCTTTTTCTAGAAAGAGAAATTAAAATTAATTGGCAATCTGTGGATTGTTTGTGTAGCAAGCATTTCTTATTTATGTGTTTGCAAGTTTTCCTCAGTTTATATGAGAAGCATGCCCTCAAGGTCATTTGCACGTTGGAACACAGAAAGAATATTGCCATAGAAACACATTATAAACAAGGTCAGGTTCATTCTCAGGGCAAGCTGTAAGAAGGTACAAAGGTACTAGCCCTTTTGAGGCCGTGTGGTATAAGAAGAAGCTAGACCACGACAAAGAGAACAAAAAGAGGATTTTTTTTCTCTGCTGAAGGTAGAGTCATTCCTTAGGGATACTTTAAAGCAGACAACATTTGCCTTTGGCATTTTATAAGCTCCCCTTTGTACCTTTCTGACTCCTTCTAGTTCCTTTTTTGCCAGATCAGAAGTAATTTGTGCTGAACATTATTTTCTTGTTGAAAATTGAACCTAGGCCCACCCTATGCCAGAAAGTACCACGTTTTGTATTTTCATTTTTCTGGACCTCTTTCTCTTTCCAGGTTCAGTTAGAACTCTCGCAGATGAATTTCAGTTAAGTCTAAGACATGACAAATGGAACCAAATGTGTAAATGATATATCTTTTAGTCCTCTGAAAAATATTTGGAGTAAAAAAAATAGGAGATCTCTCTCTTTCATCAAAAGTGGAATTTCAGGGGCACCTGGGTGGCTCAGTTGGTTAAGTGGCCGACTTTGGCTCAGGTCATGATCTCACAGGTTCGTGGGTTCGATCCCCGCATCGGGCTCTGTGCTGACAGCTCAGAGTCTGGAACCTGCTTCAGATTCTGTGTCTCCCTCTCTCTCTGCCCTTCCCTGCTAACGCTCTGCTCTGTCTCTCTCAAAAATGAATAAACATTTAAAAAAATTTAAAAAAAGTGGAATTTCAATTGAAGCCATTATGGTAGGGTACGTTGAATGGAGTTCAGAATATTTGGAAATAGAGCGGATCATTGCCAAATGTTAGTTCTTTCTAATCACCCCAGGTTAGTCCTCCTGAGCTGGCTACTGGCGTTTATCTGTCCTTCCCTCACTCCTGAATTTGGAGATTCTGAAAGTACTACTATGTGTCCGCAACACCATGCACCAGCAGTGAAGTATGTGGGAAGAAGCAGAACCTATGTTGTCGTAAGACGAAACTGGATATTTGTAAATTAGGGATTGATAACATTTAAGAACACATTTTCATGAACTCAATTTCTTTAAATGTTAATATTAAATAAGCATGCAAAATAAAATTGAAAAGCTGATATTCAACTCACTATCATAATAACAGCACTGCAAAAGTATAATGGATTACGGTAACAATAATCATATAAAATACATATTCAAAATACATGCAACAGGTTCCAATTTGTGAATATGTTCTATTAGATGACACACATTTGCATGTTGTCTCCTGAATCCACTTATATGGTCTCCTAATTGATCTCACCAAATTCATCTTTAGATGGTGTCAATCCTTTTTTGATATAGGACCCAGCGTATATTTGACCAACAGCCAATTATGCTTTCACTGAAGGTGTTTCATAAACACACAGAATTCAAGGACCAACATCAAAATTTGGAGACAATTTTGGACTTATTCACTACTGGTTTGAAAAGAAGCCTATTGCCTTTCTGAGCCCAATGAGAGAGTCACCTATTAAACTCTCTGCCACTGTAATCTCTGTATCATTCCTGACAGTAAAATGATCTTTTAAGTTCACACTCCTAAGAAAAGTTCACGATTTTAATAAACAAACGGTAATATGATTATAATCTCATGGATTTTGAAATACCACAGTCTACCTACAGTATAATTGTTACTTAAACAAAGCAAAAGCAATATGTGGTTCATAACACTGATAATTGTATATCATTTTATTTTCCTTTGTTATTCACTACCTGTGTTTGAGAGATGGCCTGCTTACTCTAACTTCTTAGTGGTATTTAATAACCTATAAGGAATTGATTTTTCAGTATTAGTAATGGTGACACAACCTCCAGAGATTTCTTCTGGATGATTATAGCAGAGTATTAATTAGTAGTGAAAGGCAAAGATGTCAAATCAAAGCTATAGCAAAACCTTATTTTGTCATCTATACATTAGACTTAGGCAAAACGAAAATTAACAGTTAAAGAAAAAACAAGTAAATTGTTAAAGTTCAAATAGCCAAGCAATATTTTTCAGGTTTTATTCTTTTCATCTTACTTGCTGGTTTGAGCTTGACTGTAGAGTGGAGAAAAGCAAATGACATACTGATGAGTGCCAACCATTGAAAAAAATAACTCTTTAGCATCTGTGTTTATTTCTTCTTGGTATTAGGTTCTCTTCTTATATTAAGCTATTCCATTCTCTCTGAGCACTGTCATTTCACCGTCAGCAAGTAGATAATCATACCACTTGCTGAAAAATTATGACACACAAAATGTATGCAAAATTGAAACAAGCTATGTATTTGGTACGCAATTATATTGGGTTAGCTTCTTGTTAATCCCTAAATACCCATATAACTAAATGAAATACTCAGGGGGTCACATTATCACCTTAGGGTGCACATTAGAGGAACGTTAGCTGAAATATGAGCTTTGACAATGGTTGTAAGAGAGTACAAAGGACATATGAAGTGATGTGTAAATGACCTTATAAGTTTTCTTTTTTTCTCATGTGTTAATAGTCTATAATTATATAAGTAATTAGTTCTCTCCTGAATTCTGTTATATTTTCCACTGAGAAACTGTATTTAAATCTTGATTATCATGATTATCTCAGTTAAAATGAAGAAATTACTTCACAGACTTTTTCCTTTGAAATGATTTTTTAGTAAGAAATGGGACTCTGTTAACTGCCAGTTGCCCAGGTGTGTAGAATTTCCATGATGGAATTCAATGGAAAAGATTCAATGGTTTAGGATGTCAGGTGAGATGAAGACTGTTTTGTTCATCCCTCTAGGAAAGAACTTCAGAATGGGAGAAGTATGTGCATTCCTTTTTTTCCCCTCACATGAAATACTGAGAGATGAACTGTTTTAATACTATATGTTCTGGGGTGCCCAGGTGGTTCAATCAGTTAAGTGTCCAACTCTCGGTTTCGGCTCAGGTCATGATTTCACAGTTTCATGAGTTTGAGTCCTATATCGGGCTCTGTCCTGGCAGTGTGGAGCCTGCTTGGGATTCTTTCTCTTTCCCTCTCTCTGCCCCTCCCTGCTTGTGTGCTGTCTGTTTCCTTTTCAAAATAAATAAATAAACTTAAAGATATGTTAAAGTTAGGGGCGTCTGGGTGGCTAAGTCAGTTAAGCATCTGGTCATGACCTCACAACTCATGAGTTCGAGCCCTGCATCAGGTGTTGTGCTGATGGCTCGGAGCCTGGAGCCTGTTTCAGATTTCTGTGTGTCTCTCTCTCCCCCTCCTCCACTCATACTCTGTCACTCTCTCTCTCAAAAATAAATATTAAAATTCTAAAAAATAAGTTAAAGTTAAAATAAAATAAGATTAAACGCTTAATAGTAAATGATAATCAATGTATTGCTTGGATTATCTTATGAGTTATATGCAAGCTTAGATCAAGCACACTTAAAAATTAAAGTGTATATCTCTATAGTTTATATCTCTCTAGTTTTCCACTGTTAATTTATTGAGTATATATTTTAGTTACTTAAAAGAATTAACAATCTTAGAATTTATGGCACTAAAACTTTATATACTCAGTGAAGCGTGTGTGTGTGTGTGTGTGTGTGTGTGTGTGTGTACTGATGTAACATAAAGCTGATACAGAGAAGAAAAATATGGAATATCTTACTTACCTGGTTTTTCTATTGTGGTAGCTTTTACCTGCTTGACAACTTTTTCTTCTGTGATAGGAAAAAATGTTAACACAAGTAGGAAATTTAAATTCATTAGTATAAAACAATGATGTAAGTCAACTTCGATACTTTGTATTCTTTGAAATAACACTAATACTGAGAAAAACTTGGCCTTTTTTCAAAAAAGCAGCAAGCTCTATCTTCTATTCGAATTGAATGGAGCACAAAGAAAACGTGTCCAGCTGCAGACATCCTTTGCAGCTTCCTACCAGAAAAGTTCTCCTAATCGGAATCGTCCCCTAGCCTGCCGATACACACCCTACTCCTTGCCTTCACTGCATTTTACTGTATTAATTTATACAGGAGTTGTTTTACAAAACACATATCCTTTTTTAATAATTGAATTGGAACAAAAAGAAGCCAGTTTTTAAAATTTTTCTTGTACAAAATACCTCCCAGGGAATCCAGGATTAGCCTAAGAACGCAAGTTTTTGTTTGTTTGTTTGTTTGTTTGTTTATTGTGGACAGCGGGGGAAGGGCAAATTGGTACATTTATGGGATGGTCTTTTGTCTTCTATGTTTTTAAAGACATAAACAAAGGGATTTGGGTCGGTGTAGAGAGATTATTACAATGATCCTATGTAAAATGAAACCTTTCAATAATTCAGCAGTGGGAATGAATCAATTAGAAAGTGTCCCTGGGGAGCAGAATTTAGAATACGAATATTATCACTGAAATAAAAGAAAGCTGTGGCTGGAGGACTGTGTGCATGCTGTACACCCAGAGGCTAAGCTCTCTGCATTTCAGCTCAAAATGACTGACATTGGGATATACAGGAAAAAACAGGGTTTTATTATTCATTAAATGAGGAAGTTCTAAGGTTCTGCTTATGTCAATATAGACGGTAATTCTTGGCTCCTCACACTACAGTTCTGCTTTTTCTACTCCTACAGCTTCTGTTGTTGGTGTGACATGTATTTTAAAGCATGGGCAAATGAAAGCAAATGGACTCAAACCCACTGTACACAGTTTTCCTAAAGTAAAATGTAGAAGTATAAGCAAACGTTTCCTAAGATTTGCTTAGAGAAAGTATGTTTTTACCTTATTAAAGATTCTGGCCTAACTACATTTACAGCTTTGGGTAAACAATTCAGAGTGGAATGAAGGACACTAACCGAGGCTTGGGACTGCCTCATAATTAAATTCATGCTTGATTAGTGTACACGAAAACTTAAACATTTTTAGTCTTAAATAAAAAACAATTAATACATTTGTTTTGGTAAATCCTGTATCCTTCTTTACAAGCAGAACATACTGGCTTCCCTCTACTCTCTCCAAAATGTAAGACCAGGGATGAAAAAAAAAAAAAAAAAGTGAGGCAAAGGTGGAGGAAGGAAGGAGGAAAGGAAAGAGAGAGAAATGTCGATTTCCTTTTCTTGGGACTTTTGAAATCTAAGACGATCATGTTTGAATGAGCCAT
Source organism: Paguma larvata (assembly GCA_030068075.1). Taxonomy (NCBI): domain Eukaryota; kingdom Metazoa; phylum Chordata; class Mammalia; order Carnivora; family Viverridae; genus Paguma; species Paguma larvata. The sequence goes on from CM057829.1 coordinate 108,478,605, forward strand.
TCTGAACTGTAAGTTTCCCGAGGACGTCTTGCCCCACGCAGAACAGAACAAAACAAACTAAGGAGCCCATTCACTTCAGTGCTGGAGGTCATCTTCTTACTCAGCTAAGCGTCTGATGGGAAGGGATAGACAACGGTCTAGTTACACCTGACAGGTCAAGTCCTCAGTTCAAAAAATATTGTGAAGATGACTAAAATTGGAGATGTTCTAGAAGTTGGCTGACTTAAGAGTCGAATCATCCCTAAAAGCTTTAGATGGACATTAAGCTCTTCATCCTGCTGAATCCAGAACATGGAGAGACAATTTGATCCTACAGACACCACCTGCAAATACCTGGTTTACCATGAGAAACAGTCTTTTCCGGTTTTGCTCTGTCTTGTTCTGAAAATAATAAAAAGAAAACCTTTTCAGATGTTTAGAAGCTTTATAAATTAACATATGGTGATTTTTTTTTCTCTGTTCCATAGGCCAGTGATCTGTTAAGCAGAAAAAAACAGACACATTTCAAAAAATGTGTCCACAGAGAAAAACTGTTTCTAAATTTTCATGTCATTTTAGTTTAAATGAAAAATTTAATGGTTTGGTTGCATGAAAACAATAGACCAGGAATTCTTATTTATATTTAAGTACTTATATTTTCCAAAGGATAGGCTGTAATAAAGCATAAATACCAAAGCATAGATAACAAATTATGTTACTGGAAATATTTAAAATTTTCTTGTCAAAATTCTATGTATCATTATAGATGAAATTAGTACACATACTATGTATTTGAATTTTTGCAGACAAAGTTTGAAAGGAAACATTTATGTATAAAAAACAGAATCAATTAAATTACTTGCAAAATTGTGTCATTTTGCAATAATCAATAAAAGTTTGAAGTGGCATTAGGCCTAACTAGAAGTGTTCAGTGATACTGGGCTTCCAGTTTAAAAGAAAGGAAAATGCAAAATTGTTTCCATCTACTAACATTCATCTGCAGCAAAAAAAAAAAAAATACAATCAGGAAAATAAATCTTAAGACAGTACTTAGGCATTCATAAAACTTGATACATTAAAAATATATTACTTATAAAAGCAACTAGCATCAGGCTTGTAATCAGTTACTAGGTAAGCTTTGGTGAGAATTAAAGGGGTAAGATAGTGTTGTACCTTTAATTCTTGAATTTGTTGATATTGAGGAATCTTGCTATGTAATTTTTTATAGTGAAGAAATAGCCCGAGGGTTGTTTTTAACTTGCCTCAGGTCAGTGACTAGTTGCTACCAGAGCTAGGACTTAAACACTAAATAGCAATGTAAACTTGGAAAGGTCACTCTGGTTTTAGGTCAATATTACCTCTTAATAAAATAATCATTAGTCTAGGACAATTTCTTAGTGGGAGCACGCAGAGTTTTGAGTAAATCTGACATGGGCAGAATCTTAGCTCCAACATTTATTCACTTGAGATTCTTGGAAAAAAAACATTATTTTCTGAATGTAGTCTATTGAACTGTTTCCACACACATTAAATATGAATAATAATTATCATGGTACATGTCTCTCACAGTGATATAATGAAAATAAAAATCCTAAGCTATTCCTTAGCTCATAGCAGATGTTGAATAAATTCTTGTCATTTTTCTCTTCAAATCTCAGTAGTCTCTGATTCTGTGATTTTATCATTGCTGTGTCATTGGAAATAAGCCTACAAATATTAAATATGATGATACTAGGATTGAAGGACACCCCCCCCCAAATGTCTCCTGAAACCTAGAGTATCTGCTGTGGTCCATTTAAAGCATATTCTAGGTGTTTTTGCCTAAGATTTTCCCCTTTCTCAGCTAATCCAGTGATATAAAACCATACTGAGCAACAGAGTAAGAAAAACAGTGAAGCTGTGGGCCACTCTGTAAATCTCCATTGGTAGGTGGTAAGCCTCGTTTAGTTCTAAATTGAAGGCAATATCAGCTCTGTATCTATTTAAAGAATATAAATATTTTTACCTGGTTTTGTTTCCTTTTTAACTTGTGACTCTAAAGGGAAAGAAAAAGGCAGAAATTTTAAAATCTGAAAAATGAACTAGAGCACAAATTCATTTTTAGAAATTATTTTATTCTGTCTAACATGATTAAAAAGGCAGAATTTTACTAAAAATTATTTCAGTTTCCTGCTGGTTTGTTAGTGCCGAACTTTTTTTTTTAAGTTTATCTATTTATTTTGAGAAAGAGAAGAAAAGAAAGTGTGTGTGTATGAGCAGGAGAGGGGCAGAAAGAGAGGGAGAAAGAGAGAATCCCAAGCCGGCTTCACACTGTCAGTGCAGAGCCTGATGCAGGACTTGACCCTACCAACCAGCAGATCATGACCTGAGCCAAAATCAAGAGTCAGATAATTAACAGACTGAGTCACTCAGGTGCCCCAGGGCTGGACTATTAGACACACAGTAGTTAATATCATGCCATGTACTTAACTATCATTAAGTTGTTGCTACTGCTGATTGATTTCAACTCAAAAAATCTGTTTTCTCAAGATGATTATTGTGGAGTACAGTTTCAATGTCATTATAAGATAAGTGATTTGATGACAGGAATAGGAAGAATATCTTTGAAATATCTAATAGAGTTCTTATGTGACTTAGAAATTTAGACAAATAGAGATATGGTTTGAATTGTATCCCACAAAAAGATATGTTGAAGTCCTAACCTGCCATACATCAGACGGTGACCTTATTTGGAAATAGGATTGTCGCGGCTCCAATTAGTTAAGGTAAGATGTGGTCATACTGGAGTAGGGTGCGTCCTTAATCCAATTTGACTGATGTCCTTATAAGGAGAGGAAAAGAGACACACAGGGAGAAGAAGGCGATGTAATGGTGGAGGCAGAGCTTAGAGAGATGGATCTATAAGCCAAGGAACCAGGATTGCTCACCACATCAGAAGGTAGAAGAAACAAGGAAAGATTCTCTTCTACATGTTCAAAGGGAGTATGGCTTTGCTAACATCTTGACTTTGGACTTCAAGCCTATAGAACTGTGAAAGAGTAAATTTTTGTTGTTTTAAGTTACTCAGGTTGTGATACTTTATTCCAGTTACCCTGGGAAACTAATAGATTTTGGTACCAGGAGATGGGGTGCTGTTTTAAGAAACATGTGTAAATGTGAAAGTGGCTTTAGAATTGGCTGATGAGAAGGGGCTGGAAGATTTTTGAAACACTTGATTAGAAAAAAAAAAAGGGCCTAAATTGCCTTGAAAAGGGTATTGACAGAAATATTGACATTAGAGTCTATTCTGCTAAAGACTTAGAATTGGCAAGACCTATGGAGAAAGCTTGTGATAATTTAGAAAATATGTATACCATCATCAAATACATATGTCAACCAAATGTTGCTAGAAACAGGAATGTTAAATGTGCTTCTGATGAGGTCCGAGAAGGAAATGAGGAACATGTTATTGAATACTGTATGGGTGATCTTTGATATAAAGTGGCAGACAACTTGGCTGAATTGTTTTCCTCAGATGGGGTAAGTGAAACCGTGCCCCATGAGGTTAATGGAGGTGAAACTAGCAGAAAATTTAAAGCTTGTTTTCCAGAGAACTGTTTCCTTCTAGTTAGCTATTGTGTCTTTTCAGATTCTACTAACAAATCCACTAGCTGTCTCCACAGAGGCCTGGCCTCAAGGCCAACTTATATGATTCCAACTTATGAACACACAAGCTTCTGAATTCCTTGCCAGAGAAAAAAAGTCTAAGACCCCGCCCGGGTTATACCAGCTCTCAGAGCATGTCCATAGCCCCTTGTCCTTGTCCTAAGATAACCTCCTGATGTCAGGGGATGAATTTTGCTTTGTTCTGGTGGTAAGTCTCCACCCCAAAGTGAACATGAGATGGATGTTACATATATGTTTCCCTGGTACACATACTCCAGCTTTCCTCATGAATAATTATGAGTTCTCCACCCCTTTCATTAATATGTATATAATCTCCTACCCTGAATCTCCTCTTTAAAACTCCCCACTCCTTAACTGGGAACCTGGGAGATGGTCTTTGGACATTAGTTCAAGGTTGAATGAAGCAACTTTTCCTTTCCAAAGAACATTTGTCTTTGGAGTATTGGCTTTCAAGCAGTGAACAGCCGAACTTGGGTTTCAGTAACAGAAGGTAGAATTTATAAGTGAAGAGCATGGTTTAGCTAAAGAAATTTCCAATTAAAGTGTGGAAGTTGCAGCCTGATTTCTTCTTGCTGCATATAATAAAATGTGAGAGAGAAGACAAATTGAGGAGTGAATTGTTAGGCGAAAAGAAGCAGCACTTTATGATTTGGAAAATTTTCAATCTACTGAGATAGTGTACCTTGGATACAAAGCAAAGAGAGTGGCCAGACAAACCTGTAACTCCAATCTACTCACCTCAGCAGAAGGTAGAAACAGAGATGTAGTTATGAGGAACGATCTTTGGAGGACACTCTTTGTCCAGTGGCATGGACCCTCATGAACTGAACGCAGATGGTCATGTTTTGAGAATTCTATGCAAATAAAAACAATGCAGACCTGGACAGGAATGGACTGAGAGCGAATAATAACTCTAAGAGAAGAGCTGCAGATTCGAAGGCCTGGGCTGATGGGAACTCCTTGGGTAAAGAAGGCAGGGCTGCCACCTGGGGGGTTCTATAGAGGGTAGAGCCACGACCCAAGCAGGCCCAGAGGACACAGTATTCAGTCAAAGAGTGTATTCTCAGATCCTGACATCTAACGTAATTTTCCCTGCTGTATTTTGGATTTATTTGGGACCTATAACCCCTTCTTTGCCTTTTAGTCTTTTTTCCCTTTTGAAATGGGAGTTTCTATCTTAGCCTGTTCCTCTATTTTATTTTGGAAGCAGATAATTTATTTTCTGTTCTCACAGATGGAGAGAAATTTTCTGCAAGGAGAATCATACCTTGGTTTTCACCCATAAATGCTTAAAATAATGAGATTTGGGACTTTGAATTGAAATGTTGGACTTGGTTGTTGCTAAAATGGCTGTGACTTTTAGGGATGTTGGAACGAGGTGAATGTATTTTGCTACATGTGAAGGACATGCATTTGGGGGGCCGGTCAGAGGATTGGACTTTATGGATTGAATTGTGCTCCCTTGCAAAAGACAGGCTTAAGTTCCAACCCCCAGTACCTCAAAATGTGGCCTTGCTCAGAAATAGGGTCTTTACAGGTGTAGTTAGTGAAGATGTAGTTCTATGGGAGTAGGGTGGGTCCTTAATCCAATATGTCTGGTGTCCTTACAAGAAGAGGAGAAAACACAGAGATAAAGACACAAAGGAAGTAGATGCCCATGGGATGACACAGGCTGAGATTGGAATAATGCAACTTCAAGCCAAGAAACACCAAGGATTGCTAGCAAACACCAGAAACCAGAAGAAGCAAGAAAAGGTCTTTCCCTCTGGGCTCAAGGGAACCATGGCCCTGCTGACATCTTAATTCCAGACTTTTACCTTCCAGAACTGTGAGAAAATAAATTTATGCTGTATTAAGATACCTAATTTGTGATATTTTCTTACAGCAGCCCTTTAACACTAATAGTTGGCAAACATGACTAAAGTTTTAACTGTTTTGAGAATCAGATTGCTATGAATTCTTTTTAAAAATTTTCTACTGCTTACTGTAGCCCTCAGAAATGTTCATTGGACCTAGAATGAGAGGAGCTGTTTTTCTGGCAAGATGTCTGTGTCCTATAGTAAACAGCAAAAACAGAGGTTTTGTATGACTCAATTCTATTAGTTAATTGTTTCTTCTGTTGGTGGGAATGCAAACTGGTGCAGCCATTCTACAGTGTAGAGGTTCCTCAAAAAATTAAACACAGAATTACCCTGTAACCCAGCAATTACAGTACTAAGAATTTATCCAAACGATACAGGAGTGCTGATTAAAAGGGGCACAATGACCCCAAAGTTTATAGCAGCACTATCAACAATAGTCAAATTATGGAAAGAGTCCAAACGTCCATCAACTGATGAATGCATAAAGAAGATGAGGTGTGTATATACATATATATATATATGTATATATATATATACACACACACACATATATATATATACACACACATATATATATATACACACACACATATATATATATATATATATATACACACACACACATATATATATATATATGGGAGTAGGGTGTGTGTGTGTGTATATATATGTATGTATATATATACACATTGCGACAATGTGGGTGGAACCGGGGGGTATTATGCTAAGCAAAATAAGTCAGAGAAAGACAGATACCATATGATTTCACTCATATGTGGAATTTGAGAAACCTAACAGATGACCATAAGGGAAAGGAAGAAAAAATAAGATAAAAACAAAAAGGAGGCAAACCATAAGAGACTCTTAGATACAGAGGACAAACTGAGGTTTGATGAGGGTGAAGGATTAGGAGGGTGGGGAAAATGCGCGATAGGAATTGAGGAGAGCACTTGTTGGGATGAGTACTGGTTGTTGTATGAATCATGGAAATCTACTCCTGAAGTCAAAACTACACTGTATGTTAGCTAACTTGAGAATAAATAAATAAATAAATAAATTTAATTAAATGAACCATATCAATTTCTAAGCAGTTCTCCATTGTAAGTACAATCTTTTCTAGGAACAAGTGGAATAGATAAATATGCATCACATTTGTCTTATTTAAAGAGTTAATAAAGGATAACATTTTTGTATAATATTTGCACTAGGACACATTAGCAACGAAGTAATATGCTATTCATTATAAATATGGAATGCGAGTACGATTCTATACATAAAATATACATACCTGGTTTCTCTTCTTTTTTTACTTGTGGCTCTAAAAATATAGGTGAACATTAATAGTGATGATTATACAAAGATATTTATTTCCTGTACTCATGCATATTTCTTTTACATATTCATTTTTTTAAATCTGCCATATTAATTTCCTTCTTTTTATGAATGCAGCAAATTGATACAAACAGGCAAATAAAGGTTCCTCATTATCAATCACAATATGAATTATTTTGAGATAGAATGAAAATGTGAACTAAGATTTTTATTAGAAGTTAACAAAAGATACTGATTTGTACCTTCGGTGAACAAGATGAAGGAAAATTTTAGCATAGCATATTTCAGAAACACAAAGGACATTAAAAATACAAAGTATATTAGAAATACAAGGATATTAAGCACATTGTCTACACAAAGCAGGTAAGCCTTTGACTTTAAGCAAAATACTCAAATATGAAATCAGAGGATGAGTAAAAGCAGATGTTTAAGATTTTTTTATTTATTTTTTTGGCATGCACATGACATACGTGGAGGCTTAGGCTTGACTTCTTTGCCTAAAAAAGTTTAAAAATTATTAAAGACCAAGTCATTCAATTGTTATTGAATTGACATCAAATGTGATAGAACATTACACATTTGAAAATCGAAATAAAACTGTAAACTCCAACTATACAGGATATGTAATTTACTGTCGATACAAAATCACTAATTGAAAAAATCATTTTTAAATAATGAAACTTTAATTTCATTGCACCATTAAAAAATAACTTGCTCACAAACTCTTGTGTTCAGTGTTAACTCTTTAGTCTAATATTAAGATAGAGCACATAATTTTATTTTGAGAAATTACTTTTATTTAACCCTTTATTGTTGAAAACAAAAAATATAAGACTCACTGTTTTCATTTCCATTAATACTAGTAATGTTATCTGTCCCAATATAATATATTAAAAATGATTGCTACTGAATTTGGAACTCCAGAGGACTAGAAATACATTATAGGTTTTTATTGCATGTTAGATCCCTAGTGTAAAGGTTGACAAGCTTTCTATGAAAGATCAGATACTATATATTTTTGTCTTTGGGTCATATGATCTCTGCACAACTCTATGGCTCTGCTGTTATAACACAGAAATAGTCATAAACAATATGTAAATGAATAGGCATGACTGTATTCCAATAAAACTTTATTTACAGAAAAGATTGGTGATCAATTTGCAGGCCATTGTTTGTCAACCTCTGCTTTACTGATAATTTCAATTTTCTTTATTTTTTTATCTCATCAAAGATTTTGACAGTAAACAAAAACAACTTCCTCTGATTTTGTGTTCCCTTACAAATGTCATTCAGTACTTCTCCATCATTGTTCAACTCAGTTTCCTAGGAACGTCACCTTTACTTGCTTTTTACAATTCTTGACTCCCATTTAACCATAAATTCAGTAAAATTTAGCTTTTATTCCCACCATTTTGTTTATCACGTCTGTTGGGTCACCAATCCCCCCCAGTTGCCAATACCAATGGATACAATTAACTATATTGATCACTTTTTCCTTTTTAAATTCCTGTTCACTTGAGTTCTGATTAATCCACTTAAAACTATAGAAAACAGACAAAATATATAAAACACTGGCTTTAAAGATATTGAACATAGACAACAAAGAACAGTGATTATTAAGTGCCGGGAAATAAATGAGGTGTGTCCTATGATTGTCTCAGCTTAATGCCTTAAGTGAATTATAAGGTCTTAATGCAGAATGGAGTTGAACTGAGGAGATGGAGCTGGGAATCTGGAAAGACCAAGACAGCTAGAGATCACAGGTCAGAATCATGTAAAGTAGAGAGCTGCAGAGAGAAGAAGAAAGAGAGAAAAAGAGATAAAGCAAGTTCTAGGGATTTGTGGGAGGCCCCCTTGAGTCTTCAGATGAGCACTAGCCAGTATATGCACACAAGTAAAGTACTTGAGGCCAGGACAAGAAACAATGGAAATAATACCGTAGTTCTCTATAGTAAGCGTTAAAGTTGGGTAGTGTCAGTCTTCATGCTTGATCCTGGACTTCAGTATTGTGTTGGCTATTGTGAGTCTTTTTCCATTCCATATACATTTTAGAATCAGTTTGTCAACAGTCACAAAATAACTTGCTAGGATTTTGATTGAAACTGCACTGAGTTTATAGATCAAGTTGGGAGCAACTGACATCTTTACAATACTGAATCTTCTACTTTCCAAGCATGCAATATCTCACCATTTATTCAGAGATGGTGGTTTTTTTAATTTTTTTTTATCAGAGTTTTGTTCCCTTCAATTTTTATTTGGCTAACTTCTACTCAGGGCTTAGCTCAGCTATCTTTTCTTCAGAAAACCTTATCTGAGGTGGTTATTCCTCCTTTATTCACCTCCTTTATTCACCTATATTATCTTTTAGATCTTTTTATCATGTTAATCACCATATACTGTAAATATTAACTTGAATAAATACCTTCCCTTATAGACTGAGATATTTGAAAACAGAGATCACGTTTATTCATCATTGAATCCAGGGAACTGGTATAATACCTAATATATGATTACAGGGTAGGCACTCCCTTTTGTTTGTTCATTAAGTAAATAAATGAAACAATGAGAACAGAAGAGGTAAATAAATTTGTTTATCAAGTCTGTCGGGTCACCTCCCCCCCTCTTGCCAATATCAATGGATATAATTAACTATATTGATCACTTTTTCCTTTTTATATTCCTGTTCACCGGAGTTCTGATTAGTCCACTTAAAACTATAGAAAACAGACAAAATACATAAAACACTGGTTTAAAGATATTGAACATAGACAACAAAGGATGGTGGTTTTTAAATCAAGAAAAATGAAAGTAGGAAAATATATGAATTCAGGAATTACATTGGCACACAAAATGCGTGTTAAAGTTAGTACCTATTTCCTTGCACTTGGCCTGACAATCCGCTCTCAGCTTTCTAGTATTCAGGCAAAGATCAAAAGTGCAATCTATGATAAAATTCACAATGTTATAAAGTATAAACAAATTGTTTTTAAGGAGAATTCCTGGTATAACAATTCCTGGTATTGTTATCTGAGATACATATTTCATGTGTTCTCAGGAAAAAAACCAAAACTATAATATAGTCTAATGTAGTAAATAACATTTAAAAAAAAACCCTACCCTAAATATGTAATAGTTTTCAGAGGGTTCCATCCTATGCTCTAACCATGGACCAATTACATTATACTAAGCACAGTCCAGTAAGAGAAATGTTGCTTTGTTCAAGCCCAATCAGTGTGGCTCAAGTATACAGCTATACACTCTGCCTAAATGTAAGGATAAAAGTAGAGTTACAAAGACTCTACATAGCAACATTTAGAGTATTGAAAGGTCATGTTTCTTTTTGAGAATATAATAAATCTATAGACATAATTCTAAGAAACATGCATGAATACAATTAAAAACAAAAACACAAGCACACATAAATTGTGTGAAAAAATAACATTGTTCATTTATGCACCTGAAGCCTCACCAAATTTAAAAAATCTTGACTTAAAAGTTCTACTCTTTCCTACAATCAGGTTGTGAAAAATACTGAGAAACTATTTATTTCCAAAAAGCTGTTTAATTATGAAATCTGGGTTTCAGAGTTGGTTTTTACATGCCCTCTCACATATATTTTTATTTCCAAGTCAATTTCAATTGTAGCCCATAACATCTCTCTAATTATTCTGCTGTTCCCATTACATTGTGCTTTATGGATTTCATTGTTTTCCCTCAAAAGTTAAGTTGAAGTCCTAAGGCTCAGTATCTTGTGAATGTGTCCTTATTTGGAAATAGGGTTTTTGCAGATGTAATTAAGATGAGGTCATTAGGTAAGGTGGTCCTACTCTGACTGGGGTTCATATAAGAGGAAAAGAGACACAGAAATTGACATATATAGAGAGGGAAGATAACATGAAGAATACCATGTGACGATAGAGGCAAATATTTGAATGATGTTTTTTACAAGTCAAGGAACATCAAGTTTTGCCAGCGATTCCAGAAGCTAAGGGAAAGGTATGGAACAGATTCTCCTCCAAAACTTCAAAAGAAGCATGGCTCTGTCTATGCTTGATTTTGGACTTCTCTCTCTAGAATAATTTTGTTGTTGTTATTTTGAGCCACCTGGTTTGTGGTGCTTGTTACCATAACCCTAGGCAACAAATACACTATGCCAGTAGCTTAGTCCAGTCCTCCACTGTTTCTCTCCATAATTACCAAGAACATCCAAACTGGTTATGAAAACATAGGCTTTCTCCCCTCACCCTTCTTTCAGCTTTGTAGCCAGAGCAATTTTTTAGAATGCATGTGTGGTCGTTTCACATATATGTCAATCTAAAGCATGTACTGTCTTTACGAACTCCAACTGCCTCTGCCTGGTCGGTAGGGCTACTGATGAATTTAATTGCTGCATATTTCATTATCCTGTTCTCTCTCTTCACCATTTTGTGCTCTCTATTCAAGGCATACTGAAGTATTGTATTTCTAAACAACAACTTAAGGTCTCTTTTGTCTCTGGGATCTCTTATATGTTGCTCTCCCTGTCTAGAACATCCTTCCTCCTTTTTTGTTTGGCTAAATCTAATTTATTATTCAGAGATTATCCAAAAAAATAAGCTGCTCTAGATAGCTTTCCCTTAATCCCTCAGACTGAGTTGGGTTGGGTGTACCTTTCATATTCCAATATATATATATTGGAAAAAAAAATATATATATATATAATACTGTATCAATGTCTGTTTATTATCTCCTCTAATATCCTGTAGCTTCCATATAAGCAAGGATTGTAGTGCTTCCAAAACTTAGCATGGTTCCTGATAATATTGGAATTTATTGATAAATGTGTGTTGACTAAATTAAATGAATACCTACTCTGAAAATATTCTGTATGAGCAGTTAAGTGCAACTTGGGGCTGGAAGCTTCTCACCAGAAGCCTGCTGGGGTACTTGTTTCACCATAAAGCTGTGACACCATTGCTGCCACCAGGTTAGAGGCTGACCTAGGGAAGGACCATTATTCTGCTCCAAATGGATAAATTAGCTAATGGAACAATGGTAGCAATGGTAACTTGAACTTGAAAAAAAAAGGAAATTAATATAACCAAATGTTCAGTACATAAAGTCCTAATGAATAGATTCGCTAACTTTAAGTCACACCTCATTTGACATTCTCTTCAAGATTAAGTTGTTACTTTTAAATGATTGAGGCAATTGCAGTAAAGGCTATTTACTGTAATCTTATTAAATATAGAATGGGATTTGAATAATAAATCTTAAACCATTCCTGCAACTACTAGGCAGCAGTTCCAATTGCTCCTGATATCCAACTCTAGTTCATGACCCCAAAAGTGTGTCATCTTCAGTAGTCCCATATGTTTTCTATGTTTTTTACAATGAGGAAAAAAATATGTCTCGCTCAATTGGTATCAATTCTTTAAGATACAGGAAAAAAACACAAAGAACCAAATGAAAAAAAAACCACAAATAATAAAACTAAGGAAAGAAACCAATACAAATCCCTGTGGTATGCAACTGGTTATTGTATTTTCTGGTGTATCTAATTATTATTTGATATGCTAATAAGTTATTTCTGACACAGTAAAATCATTATCTAATATACCAATAAATTATTCGTACAGATTTTTTACTCTCAAAGAAATATTAAAGTTCAGATTTTTATACACATTCTGAGAAAGCACAGAGAGAGGGAGACACAGAACCTGAAGCAGACTCAAGGCTCTGAGCTGTCGGCACAGAGCTTGACACGGGGCTCAAACTTACCAAGCATGAGTTCATGACCTGAGCTGAAGTCAGACACATAACAAACTGAGCCACCCAGGAGCCCCTCATTTAATAATCTTTTGGATTCACCTGTCCACAAATAGCTTTAACATATCTTAAATATATATGTCAAATTACTATCTTAATTCATTAATGAAGTAGCTTTATCCATGCACTATATTTATCTTAAACTTTCCAACCACCTCTACAATGATAGATACACTCCCAAACTAATCAAGAGTGTCCTAAATGCCACTCATTATGGGATCACTTAAACTTTAAATTTTATTTTAATTTTTAAGTTTATTTATTTATTTTGAGAGAGAGAGAGAAAGAATGTGCACACACACACACAAATACACACACTCGTTCACTCACAAGTAGGGGAGAGGCAGAGAGAGGAAGTGAGTGAATCCTAAGCAGGCTCCACAATGTCAGTGTGGAGACTGGGGCAGGGCTGATCTCATGATTCGTATCCTGAGATCATAACCTTAGCCAAAATCAAGACTCAGACACTTAATGAACTGAACCACCAGGTACCCCTAGACTTTAAATTTTAAAAGTAAGAAAAGTAAAATTCACAAGCAGAAGTAGGAAACTGATCTTTGTGAATTTATTCAAAAAATCATAATTTGATGACTATCACAGAAATTGCCTCATTACGGGATCTAATGAGCAAATTAGTTCCCTCCATATGGATTTATTATACTTTAATTTAGTCAGGACAGTTCAGATGAATATCATAACATTCGAATTTTGTAAAATGCTTAAATGTAATACTAACTTAGACACATAATACATATGAAAATCTTGGAAATTTTTTACTTAGATAATTTAATAAAGACTATCATTAAATAAGACCATTAAATTTCAATACAAGATAAGAGTTTGATATAAGACAGAATGATCTTATAAATTTTATGGCCAATAATGAGAGAACTTTAAACCTGGACGGATCTTGGAAATCATCTCAAATACTTTCTTGTTTTCCAAAATAAACACACCAGTCTTCACAAACATTCCAGAGTATATGTGTGTTATGTTTCTATACATTTTTCCTCTTAGATATCCTTGTCAATCTAAGTCCTAGAGCAGCAGTTTCCAAATTGGGGTTCCTGGAGCAGCTTTCTCATGTGAGTTTAGTGACCACTTAGGTGTGAGAAATATTGTCCTAGAGAGATAAAATTAACATTTGCCAAGATACACATGAGACTATGTTTTAATGACTTGCTAGTAATCAGTGGATACAAAGCACAGAGAGAATAGGCTAAGAAGTCTTGATAATGAAATCTCACTACTGAAATCTAAATATTTTTTCCAGCTTTTTTGAGATATAATTGACATATTACATATGTAAGTTTAAGGTGTACAACTTGATGGTTTCACACACTTATGTATTATGAAACAATTACCATAATAAGTGTAGCTAATACATCTATCACCTCACATATTTATTTCTTTTTGTTTGCGTGGTGATAACATTTAAGATTGGCTTTCTTGGGACTATGACTCTCTTAGCAACTATGTACAAATTGCGGTGACCTATTAGCTTCATGAACTTGAATGTCCAAATCTCTCCCCAGATTTGGGATGTTTTCAGCCATTATTTCCTTAAGTAAACTTTTGTCCCTTCTTGCTATCTTCTCCATCTGAGACTCTAATTCTATAAGGTAGTGGTTCTCAAATAATGGCATAACCTGGAAACTTGTTAGAAATGCACATGTTCAACCCCATCCCTAACCTCCACAATCATAAACTCTAAGGGGTAAGCCCAGCCCTCCATGTGTGTCAGACACTTGAAGTTTGAGAGTCTCTGTTTGGGAACCATGACTACCTTCATTAATAGTATTCATTTAACAAATCTGTGGCTATTTCTTGCAATTTTGAGTTCCAGCTAATAGTGTATGTCATATTTCAGCAAATAAGGCTTAATTAGAGTCAAGAAAAAGGTTTCAATCTATTGAGACCTAAATGGATAAAGCTAAAAACAGAACATGTGTACGTTGATTCTAGTGTGTCAATTTTTCAATATAGATGACAGTAATATTCTATTCAGATGTTTGTGATTGAGACCTCTAAAGATGTGATATGAAATCAAATTCATATAATGAAAGAATTTTTTATATTTTTAAAAAGGAAACCAAATCATTGTAATTCTATTGTTCTCATGGATATAGTAACTGGCTCCATATCACAGGCTATGTTTCAAACAGGAGGAAGCAATATAACAGGGACATACATATGTATATTTGTTTATTTTAATTACAGAGACTTTAGTGTTTTAAAAAATATTTTTATTATAGCCATTATATTTGTCATATTTTCTAAAATTCTTGGATTTTATTAAAAACAAATGAAATTATCAATGTAATATTTTACATTTCTACATTTGCTATGCATTGACTTAAACAAAAAATGGTCATGTTCAATGAACAAAAAAGGAAGGAAAAGGAAAAAATTGAGTCAAAAATATTCTGAAATATTAGACACATAAAAGA
Organism: Paguma larvata; assembly: GCA_030068075.1. Taxonomy (NCBI): domain Eukaryota; kingdom Metazoa; phylum Chordata; class Mammalia; order Carnivora; family Viverridae; genus Paguma; species Paguma larvata. The sequence continues at coordinate 108,493,702 of CM057829.1, forward strand.
TAGAATTCATAGCAGTTTAAAATTACAAAAATAATAAATAGCAAGCTTCATCTATTTTTACTAAGGAAATTGTTAAAGTAACATCTGACAAAAATAATAAAATCTTGACCTAGTGTAATAAAAACTATTAATGTGCAGTGTTCTCGGACAAGCAATAGATAAGAGATCTTAAGGGTTGGGTTTGGTTCTCAAAACTCGTTTGCTGTGCAACCTTGACAAGGCCATTTAACTTGCTTTCTTTGTCTTTTACGAAAAGAAAAGAAATAGAAATTAGATTGATAGTTTCTAAGTCTCATCCAGGTAAAGTGATATGTTTATGTTAAATATTAATTTAAACATTTTTTAGTTTATTTTTGAAAGAAAGAGAGAGAAAGAGAGAGAGAGAGAGAGAGAGCAGGGGAGGGGCAGAGAGAGAGAAAGAGAAAGAGAGAGAGAGAGAGCAGGGGAGGGGCAGAGAGAGAGAGAGAGAGAATCCCAAGCAGTCTCTGCACTCTCAGCACAGAATCAGATGTAGGGCTGGAACTCACAAACTGAGAGATCATGACCTGAGCTGAAATCAAGAGTTGGATGCTTAACCGACTGAGCCACCCAGGCTCCCTGTTACGTATTAATTTAAATCTAAATAGTAAATCATTTACAAAGGAGACACAATTTAGACAATCAACGTGAAAAGTTGCAGCATTAATTTCTTTTCGGCTTATTGCTCTTTAGTAAATCTGTTTGCTCAATTTCTGATAGATTTTCTGCTGATGGAAGCATGTTTAAGTCTAAGGGCAGAAGAAAAACCTTGTTTCTAAGACCAGCGAGTCTGTTCCAGATATAATATGTCTATTTACACAGCTACTTACTACAGAGCAGAAATTGGCTCTGTTGTAGATTTAAATCTTAACCAGAAAGAACTATCAAATAGGCACTTTACCTTTTAAATTGACATGAAGATTAATATCCAAACTTTGTATTATATATATTGAAAAGACAAACCATTTGGAGGAGGCAAGAAAATATCATAAGGACTTTTACGGGTTGAATCAGGTTCAGAAATCTTATTACATATTACTAGAAGCCATTATTGCTCACCAATATGTTTTATGAGGTTTTCCAATATTTTATCAAAATTAAAATGGAAGATACATAAACGTTAAATATGTAAAATATATTATAAAACTCTAAAAGGAATTGATTTCTGACTTGGATATGAATTGAGTAAACATTCCTTTTTCTTCTTTTACCTATGGAGGTGTTTACATATACAGGCAATCTTATTCATCATATGCAGTATATAAAGTTACTTGATTGAAATTATACCATAGTATCATTTATCTGCTGTTTATGAACATAATTTTAGAGATTTAATGTAAAATTATGTGAGGATTAGCATTATTTATGTAGTGCTATAAATCAGAAAAAAGAAATTACAAATAGTGCTTTGAAAATTGCCCTTTAATCTAAAAAGCCACTTGGCAAGCAAGAATCGCCACTGACAGTTGGAACTAAATTTCAGGAAGAATTTTTATTTTATGTTAGGATCACTAAAAATGCAATTTGGTGGTAAGAAGTAATAATATTGTTCATAGTATCCTTTAATTTTAAAAGCAGAAGTATTTGGCAATATATTGAGATAGTGTAGTGTTCAGAAAGTTCTTTAAGGACTACTCTATCAAGATTTGTGATCATACGGCCTCTTAGATACATGAACCCAGTGAAATTCATATGCAGAAATGACTTCTTCATCTTCACTGGTTTTGTTTGCATTGTGCTAAATTTTCTAGGTTCCAATTATACTAAATTTCTTGAGGCTGTATTTTAATAAATTTCTATGAAAACTTTTTTGCTATTCAAGCACCTACCTTGACCACTGTGTTCTCACAATCCCTCTCAGTTATCTTATATTTTGCCTCATATGAGTGGTATCTTTGGGTCCTTCTCCTTGACGTTCAGAGGGATTTAAAGTGATGTTAATTAAACTATTAGCAGCAAATGTTTCATTTGCACCATGATTAGTTGTAATAGATTAAGGGAAATTAACAGAGAACCAATAGAAAGACAGAAGAAGTTAATCAGAACCATTACTTAGAAGCCTTTACTTTTTTGATAGGGAACTTAATATAACACTGATAACACACCATGATTATTCAACTGTTCAATCATTCATTCAGCAAGCAACGACTAGGCATTTAGTGCCTGCTAAGCACTTCAGTCTCCTAGGATATTTAGCCTATAAGACTTACCTATTAATTGACAAAAATCAATTCTGGATATAATTCTGGTGACACTCATAGACAATAGATTTGGTTAGGGGCGCCTGGGTGGCTCAGTTGGTTAAGCGGCCGACTTCGGCTCAGGTCTTGATCTCACGGTCTGTGAGTTCGAGCCCCACGTCGGGCTCTGCGCTGACAGCTCAGAGCCTGGAGCCTGCTTCGGATTCTGTGTCTCCCTCTCTCTCTGCCCTTCCCCTGCTCATACTCTGTGTCTGTGTCTCTCAAAACTAAATAAACGTTAAAAAAAAAGAAATTAGATTTGGTTGAAATGTTATGCTACATACTTCTCTTTAGGGGCATAGAAAAGGATATCAATTCAGATATCACACGTATACTTTGGAAAGTTCAGAGAATATAGAAAATAAAGGGATAAATGGGCTTACTCCATTATTGACCCACATACTGAACTTCCCAAAGAAAATGCTTTTTCTCTTCCAAACCCAGTTCCCTATATTGGTAAATGATACTATGTTCCATCTACGATTCCAACCAGGAGGCTGAAAATCATCCAAAATTCTTTTCCATGCCTCACCCTCCCTATTCAGCTGTTAACAGAGCCCTTTTGATTCCATTTTCTAAATATATCTTGAGTGTACCTACACTTGTTCATTTCCGTCTCAGTTTCTGCTTCTACTAGAGCCTCAAACATACCATTTTCATACCCTATCATATCACCTGATGTTTTTGCCTTCTTCTTGCATCTTTTCACCATACCATGCTCATTTGTCAAGTCTCAGATCAGCTGTTGTCTCCTCTGGATGCCTTCTTGATCTCTTTCCAGAATGAGTTAGATGCTCTAATCTGTACTCTCAGCATCGTATGAAAACCATCATCTCTGTACACTGTAATTATTTGCAATACTTTGTAATTATTTACTCATCTGTCTTCAACAAATAAATTGTGAAATTCACTAGGCAGGGACAGCCATGCAACTATCATCTTTGTATTCTTAGCACTTGTGCATTGTCTCACAGTGTCAACAATCATTGTCTTTAATGAAAAAGTGACAACTCTATACAAATGGAGGGTTACTCCATTGAGTGATGTATGCAACTAAATATGCTTTCACTAATGACTCACTGAAGAGGCTGCTAAAATATTTGAAAAGGACTTTCAAAAAATAGAGAGTTCTTTTAATTTATGGGCCTTCATTAAAACATGCAATCAGCAGAAATCTTCCATTTGTTTTCTCTACATAGGAGGTTTTTCAAATTTGTGCTGTGATCATCCTGCTTCGGGATAATGTAAAAGTAAAACATGTGAAAGTTTGTGTACGGAATTTCTCATTAATGTTGGTTATGGCTATTTCACCAATGAAAAGGAGAAAATTATATTATGTTTAGGTGTGAGTATTGAATAGTGTTGGTCTGGAATATAATAGATATTCCTGACCATTTTCAATTGACTGGAACCATCTGGCACAAGCATATTTCAGTTGCTAAGACTTACTAAACTATATTACCCTAAACTCTACTACATTACATTCCGATACTTTAAGTGGATCTTAGGAAAGAAATGAGACAATAAGATGAGCATCCATCATGCTGAATCCTTATCTTAAAAGTCAAGGCATTGATTAAAACAAGTGGCGGGGATGGGGGGTTTATGAGAAGGAAAGTTCAGTAAAATGTCTAAATTTTGATGGGTTTGTCTAAAGTTGCAAGGCATAGCCCCAAAGAAACCATTATTTCTGCCATGTTTGTTATTGGTCACATCAATTTCAGTTCCTGATCTTGAGAATATTCTGTTCTGAAACTAGAAATGTGAGAATAATTTCTTCTCTTTTCTTTTGTTTCATTTCTTTCTTTTTTCTTCTCTTCTTTCATTTGCTTTCTTCTTTTCTTTTCTTGTCTTTTCTTCCTTATCTTTTCTTCTATAGTCAAGTAAATAGTACCAAGTTTCTTTCTTAAGATGTTTTGTGTTATTGAGAGCTAAATATGAATAGCATATGAAATAAAAGAAAAGATCCCTCACGTTTGTCCATAAGAGTTATCTGAAACATTTCCACCTGGAATATGATTCAATTATTAAATATCAACCCTCTTTTAAGTATCTCACAAGTGTGAAACACTTCATCACCAGCTTGAGAAATATTGCCATGCATGGATGTTGTGTTGATCCATTACTGAAAAAACACAAAGAATATTTGGCCTAAGAACATAATTTTATAAACTGGACAATATAGTGTGCATTACAAATAGTGTAAAAGCATGTATAGGCATGGGGAAAAAAAAGAAGAGATTGAGAATAGGTTCACATAATTTTTGAAACTAGCGTATTTTAGAATAGCAAAGAAGGTATAAACTAAACAAGACATTAACGTTAGGAAACTGGATCTTGTAAATTTTTGCAATTTTTTGTCAGAGTAACTTACAAATTAGCTGGGAAACAGAAACCTTTCTAATAGAGTTGACTTCTTAACAGGCAAGTATCTAAAAAGCTTCTGAGCTTTTCTTTTAATTTAGAAGAGCCAGATCTTCAACTTCTTCTGTGACAAGTTATAAAGTCTTCTCTAGTAAATTGCTTTTGCCACCCTGAAACATCTAAATCCGAGTCTCATTATCACCTTCCTCAATTAATTTTCGGATCGGATCGAAATGAAGAAAGAAGATCTTCAATGAAAAATTTATTAGAAAGGGCAAAAAAGAGCATTTTTTTTAATTTCCATAAACTACAGAGGGAAGAAAATCATTCTAGGGAAAGCCTGAGAACTAAAAATTACGACTTTTGGAGGATTCTAAAATATATACTGTCGAAGAAATCTCTGAAAGAAGATGACGTATCTAAATAGTGGCTAAAAATTATTTTATTTACACTAATGTTGACTACACTAATGCATAAGTAGAGTTTAGAAATGTTAAAAGAAACTGTTGTATTCTTTCTTAATAGAGGCAACTTCTCCAGGATCCACAGAGCCTGTGTCTCTCCTTTAAGTCAGCTGAGAAAAACTGTACCTGTCATAGATTGATTCAGAAGCTACTAATGAAACTATGCTTGCTTGCTTGATTGGATTGGTTAAGAAATAGATGTCCCAATATTTAGAAGATAGAACTAAAAAAAAATTAAAGACTATAATACTCAAGTCACCATTAAAAATAGAAAAAATATTTTAGTAGAGAAGTGTTTAATCAAAATTAAGCATGAAAAAGATTATATGGTTTTTCCACAAAACAGATACTGCTTTCATTTTGGTAGACCAAATGGCCAATGAACGTGTCTCAGATTTTGAAAGACTGTACCCAATTTTATTCTGGAAAGCTGTCATTTCCTGTATTTATTAATCTGATTTATAGATAACATGTTAAATGTTTATTTTGTGCCCAGGACTATGCTAAACATTTTAAATAAAATATTTTAACATTTATAGTAAACCTCATAAGATCAATTTTTACATTTAACAAATTAGGAAACAGGCTTCCAGATCCATTTGACTATATAATTAAACTCTTACTCATTTGTTCATTCAAAACCATTTACTGAGTTCTTACTATGTGCCAAGCACTGTTTTAGGCACAGGAAATACTTGAAATTAACCAACAAAATCCCTGCCCTAAGTGACATATGGTGTACTGCCCTGCTTTGTGGTTGGTATCATCTAGAATTATTATCTAAGGATTACTTTAAGTTTACAATTCAAAATAGGAGTACCACTACTTCAGGTTTACTCTCTTGCCTTTATCTATCGTTTATATTATTCTGAGACTAAGATACTTGAGGTTCTAAATTTGGCAGTAAACTATATCAAGGATATATTGGCAAGAGGAAGTACACTACATTGACCTTAAAGTTAAAGAGGACAACTTGTAACATTATGAGTCTTTTATTTACTGACTTAGAAATCAAGCTGAGTGTGTAAATGAAGTCATTGATGTGTTGAAAGAAGGCATGTTATTCCATGAATTTTGTAACATGGGAAACATTCGATCTTTGTATCAGCTTCCTTGCCTGTAACTTGCACCAGATAATGGAACCCTGAATCACAAGATCATTTAGAGATCAATTATGTTATGCATAAATGTGAACAAATCCTCTTGATTAATTGATTAATTGCTCCACGAATATTCGTTATTTTTCATTTTCCAAGATTTGAATTACAAGACATTTAATATATGTCCTCAAACGAACAGTAAAAATCATTACAGTTTTCTTGATTTATTGTTTCTTTTCAGTAATAAACTCTCTCAGCTTATTATAATGACACATACCTGTTAACTACTCAAGAGACATTAGTCTATGATAGAAATGGTGGTAGACCTGCTGCCTCACAGATTTATATGATTCTCTGTAGGGATACTTATGAAGTATTTATCACCATTGCCACTCGCCAGCAATTACTCAATTTTCCATATCAACCTAATTTTAGTACGGTTTTTATCCCCCAAATTACAATAGAATTTTGTGTCTTTTTATTTATGGGAAAAATACTATGAAATTTTGAGATAACAATGCCTGAGTACAAATAAATTATACATGTTAGCATATCTTCATTGTTCTAATTGTGACACAACTGAACATTTTCTCCAGTCTTTCTCATTTTGTTTTTCTTTTCTTTTTTTAATATATATTGTCACTCAATAAAAAAAAATTCTATTATCTTTGCTCTACTGCTTCCCCATATCTTTTAAGTAAACGTAAGACATCATTCCTCACAGTGCGTTCAGCTGAACACTGCTATTATATTACAGAAAAGATATCATGGTTGAATAAATTTGAAAAACATTGGGTAAAAAAAGTCTCAACTGGTTTCTTTACTATCATACTTCCTTAATGTGTCCATATGTATGATAAAATCCAAGAGCTTTTCCCAGATTTACTTAACCTCAAAATTCTTTCATGTACTAATAATTATAACTAGTTTTCTATGCAAAACATTTTACCAAATACAAATATAAGAAATAGCTTATTTATACTGCAAGACACCCTTTCACTCTTTAGAGTAACAAAGAAAAACTCAGTAACAATAACGTTACTGTTGTATACTCTTAGTCGAAATGTATAAAATTATATGGCTTTTAAGGAAGAAGGACTTAGCTCAAAGTTTTAAGATTAAAAGTGGTACCACACAGGGGTGCCTGGGTATCTCGGTTGGTTAAGCACCAGACTCTTCATTTCAGCTTAGGGCATGATCTCATAGTTCGTGGGTTTGAACCCTGCATTGGGCTCCACACGGACAGGGCAGAGCCTGTTAGGAATTCTCTCTCTCTCTCTCCGCCCTCTCCTATTTGCTCTCTTTTTCTAAAAAAAAAAAGCTTTAAAAAAGGTGTACTACACAAACCACTGGGGAAATGTCACACAAGTAAATAGGTAAAAAATGAGAAGGAGCTCTATATTGGAAAGGGAGTGATTTGATCTTGGTGGCAGGTAATTAAACAAAATGAAATACTTTTAGGCATTATATACAAAATCCCTTATCTCTCAGCTCTTCAAAAATGGAATTAGTGCATGCCTTAGTTTGTAGCATTTTCCCATGCATCATAGCCCTTTATTGACTCTGTAACCCTGTAAAGTTGTAAAGATGGTTGCTGTTATATCTCTGATATATTCGGAACCATTTAAGACTACAGTTTCTCTGATGTCACATCTTCCTCTCTTTTTACTTTGCCATGCTGTTTTTCTAATTCAAGCTTTTCCCTTCTTTAAACAAGGTTTTAAAATAATAACCTACAGTTTAGACAAAGTACACAATGCAGATTTCTGGCCCTAATTCCTGGCCTCCAACTAAATGCCTCAAACTATCGTAATTTGGTTTTTGTCTCCTTTAGCTCCACTAACACGGCTTGTAAGATCATTAATGACTACAGATTATACATTCCAATGAATATTTTTCTGTCTTTATCTTACCGTAAATTTCTGCCACATTTGACACTTTGACAGCTTCCTCCTCCTTGAAATTCTTTCCTCCCTGGTTTCTGAGACAATATCTCCAGCTTCTAAAAAAATTCTCTCCTTCCTTTTTAAACTTTTTAACTCCTTCAGGGTCTTCTTATGTATTGAGTCCATTTTAGTATTCTTTTTGGTGTTCTTCTTTAGTGTTCTTTGCTGCCTCAGTCCATGGTCTTTCTCACTCACTTCCCTTGGTAGATGTCAATAACTCTCATTGTTTAAGCCAACATGTCTTTGCCAGGAATTTCCACATCTACTACCATATTTTCCCCCCAGATACCTGACAATCATACCTAAGTGCATATCCCACAGCTGCCTCTAATTCAACATTTATCTCCCTGACAGCTGCCACAATTCGATTACAAACTCTAGGAGGAAAGGAACTGAACCGTGTTTACCGAAACAACACATCAACTCGACTGCGTTTATGAGTGTGCTTACCATATTGCCTAGCATAGAGCAGTTGCTCAGTACAAATTTTGTATAATCAATATATCAAAAATTTACTTGATGTATATGACTTCCTTTTTAAAAATCTGCCACTTCTTTTGGAAATTCCAACCACAGGGAATGACGTTACTATCTACATACTATTCCTAGATAGAAACTTTGGAGTTAGCTTGAATTTAACTCACTCCTACCCCAAATAATGGCAGTTACACTTCCTAAATACTTCTATATGTTAGCTCTCCTCTTTTCCTTCCTACTAATGCTCTGTCAAGATCTTTTTAATAACTCTAGAGATGTCAGTGCAAGAACTCATCACCCAGAAAACTGATTTTCTGAAACTGCTGGCATCCTCTTTATCTTCAATCTCAGTGATTATTCAGAATCAGCAATTCGAGGTTCTATTTTAAGCTGTACCTTATTTTGTTTAAAGACTTTTAATTGTTCCCCGTTTCCTTTAGGAAAAAGAACACAACCCTTACTCAGGGAGCATGCTTTTCTGTTGCCTTTTCTCTTAGGCTCACCTACACCTGTTCTCCACTTATACTTTGTACTGACGTGATGGGGACGTTCTTGTGGATCTTAGTGCCCCTGACTGTTTTCCGTCTAGCTGAGGCTTGTGCCAATATCTCTTGTCGGGAATGCCCTACCCAGGCTTTCTTCACCTCACTTGTCTTCACCCACCTCATGAAACTCATGTATCTTCTCCTTTGGGAATATTTCTCTGAACCAATAGGCTGGAGAAAGGTAACTTTCTACTGTGCTCAGATAGCACACTCAGCAAAAAAGCATAATTTTATTTTTGCCTATTTGTTTTTCTTTTATTTATTTTTGTTACAATTAGCCCTTTATTTAATGATCTCTTCCTTGATACAAAATATTTCTTGAGAATTTAAGGTATTTATCTCTATGTCCTCAAAACCTAACACACTTTTAAGTACATGGTAGAAACTCAATAAATATTGAACTGAAATGAGACTTTGATCCTACCACAACTTAGTTTAGTTAATGAAATTAAGTTTTAACTATTCCTACAATTTATGAGAGCCCTGCATATCCAATGCTTTCTGGTTCACTTGAAGATGTATATACTATTTAAGTGGTGTGTGGGGTGGTTGGGGAGAAATAGAGAGAGAAGGAAGAGAGAGAGAATACATTTTTTCTTGTCAAAAGATCTAGCTAATAAAGTATATGTGCATATATATATATATATATATATATATACACACACACACACATATATATATGCAAGTTCACTAGAAATTTTTTATAAGTATGGCACTTATTTTAGATAGTTATTAGATATAAAGTTTATATATATAAAGCATATGCATATATATACTTTTGTAGGATCACTATAGTAATTTTTAAAAGTGGTTTTTTTAATTTTAATGTTTATTTATATTTCAGAGAGAAAAAGAGAGAGACAAAGACAGAACACAAGCAGGGGAGAGACAGAGAGCGGAGGAGACACAGAATATGAAATAGGCTCCAGGATCCGAGCTGTCAACACAGAGCCTGATGTGGTGCTTGAACCCACAAACCACGAGATCATGACCTGAACCGAAGTTGTATGCTCAACCAACTGAGTTCCCCAGATGCCCCAAGATCACTATATTAATTTTTAGATATTTATTGTAGTGTATTTAGTTTTATGATGACAGATATAAATTGTATAGAGCCGCCAAATAGAAGCAAATTCTCTGAGTGATATGAGCCAAAGATACTTTGATGAATGACAGGTATGAGTGCATACTGTTTTTCTTTGGCAAAACATTTACCTATTGTGTCAATATCTTAGCCAAGTGGTAAAATATACAGACAGGTTACTCTTGACATATATGTTCTGCTAACAAAATGTGTGTTTATTTCTTTTAAGCCTAAATGAATGCACAGGTATGTTCAGTGCTTGTTTGCTTATGTTATGTCATAAGGAAGGAATAGCTGTTTCCTCAATCATTTCTCGAAAGACTTAAATCCAGAAATGATCCATCAAGTGAGACAGTGGGTAGAAGATGTTAACTAGTGCTCAGTAAATGTGAGGTCCCCACTGCTAGTTAGAAAGCAACCACTGAAAAATATGTCTACTCTTAATTTTTTTAATGTTTATTTATTTTTAAAAGAGAGAGAGACAGAGCACGAGTAGGGTAGGGGTTGAGAGAGAGGGAGACACAGAATCTGAAGCAGGCCCCAGGCTCTGAGCTGTCAACACAGAGCCCGATGTAGGGCTTGCACTCATGAACATGACCTGAGCCGAAGTTGGACACTTAACCGACTGAGTTACCCAAGTTCCCCGAGTCCATTCTAAATTAGCAAAGTTTTTGGTAAGAGGGAAGATTAATGTTTTTATTCCCTGGAGATAAGGGTAATAATAGATGTCTATGAAATCTATAATAGTACATTTCAAATTTTAATGTACATTCTAGTGGCTTGGGGAATTTGTTAAAATCCAAACTCTTATTCAGCAGTTACAAAAGTCTATATCTCTAACAAGCAACCAGGTGATGCTGCTGTCATTTTGAGAACCACCCTTGAAATACCAAGCATACATGTAATAAACTTTTATATTTTTCTGTTTTCATAGCACTGAAAGTACTTTCATATATATTATATGACATGATTCTCGCCATAAGTCTGTTAGATTGGCATGGGATGTTTTATTGGTTGTAACTCTATTTTGTAGGTCAAGAAAGAGAGAAAGAGATTTGTTGAAAACACTCCATATCTATTGTGTTAGAACTCCTACTTCTATACCATCCTCCCCCCACTAGTCTTTCACACTTAAAAAACTGCTTCCACATGTCCTACCTCACAAAGCCAAGACACATATTAAATATATATTTTAAACATTACTAACCAATGCCTTTCTTTTCATAAGGATAATATTGTCAACATGCTGTGGCTATGGTGACTTTTGAATGATTTCCTGTCTCAGGAATTAGAGAAGACTGAACAGCTCACAGCAGAGTTAATATAGGAACTGAGATATAAAGTTAGTAGCAACCCGTTCAGTAATTATGGGCACTACATGATATGCTAGAGGAAAATGTCAACTGACCAAGGCTGGAGAACTCATGCTGTGTGTTTGTAGACAGAGAACAGCGGTGGATGAGAAAGCAAGCTGCCAAGATTGGAGGCAAGGTTTATGGGTAAGATGCTTTTAACACGGACATGAAGTGAGAGAACAATATCCAAAGACACTGACGAGACAAAATTTCACAGATGCAGCAATCTTTTTTAAATGTCTGTGTGAGTGCAGAGGGAGCAGTGGTGGTGGGTCAGACAAAAGGCGGATCAGACATATGAAGAAATATGGTGATGGCCGTATAATGTAGTGGCAAAGAACCTAGCTCTGTCCTCTGCAGACATTCATTTAGGAAAAAAAAAAAACTAGCACAAGCCTGTGGTGGATCTGTGAAGAGGAGATGGAACCAAGAGGATTAACTCATGGGTTTGTTTATCTATTCAGGTGAGAGATGAGGAGAGCTGAAAGTATGGTCTTGCCGGGGAGAGAGAACAAAGTGGAACACAAATTTGGGAGATACATAATTTGATGCCTACTTGGGCACTGGGTTCTGAAAGAGAAGGAGAAGCTACAAATGACTCAGAAGTTTAAGTCAATGGAACTGAATGGTGATTCATGAGTTCCATTTGTTGAGATAAGGAACAATAACAACAACAACAAGACAATGGAGGAGATGTTGAGTTCAATTTTAAACAAAGTGAGGTGTAGGCAGAATAACCAAGTGAAAATGTTTGTTAGACACTTAGAAACACAGTGACAGAACTCTGAGGATTTTATTTATGAATGTTAATTTTCTTGATAGATAAGAAAAATAAATTATTCCTCATGACTTATGCAAGTCTTTTTTTTGTTTTTAATTATATTACTACTTATAATTAATATCCATTGCTTCCGAAAAGAACACTTAAGCTATTCTCTAATTACCTAATGAAATGCATGTCCCATTTGCCATCATTTTCATTGGCAAGTAAAAAACAATGGGATTTAGTGGCTAATAATATGCTGTGTCAAAAATAAATAATTTTAATGTTGCTCCAATATTTTAAAATGCACTCATTTTCTGTTGTTTTATTTTTAACAGTGTGGGGTAAGTGGCTTAGTTTTTGCCAAAGAAAGATTTTTTTTTTCCAAATATGAGAGATGGTGAACATGGTCAAATATTGTGGAGGGGTCAGTGTAATACAAAGCAAGAAAAACATTCCTTGGTTTTGGCGACCAACATGTTAGTGGTCACCTTCACACGGAGACTTTAGAAGAAAAGATTATTCTGCAGGAGTGTCCTCATGTATGCCCAACTTTAATTTAATCTATCCTTTCTTTATTCCCTCAAAACTCAGGGGCATTTTATTCTTCCTCATAATTAAGCTAATTCCCTCCACCTGTAGTGCGTATCTCAACTTTTCTCCTCTTTGGGGCAGTTATCTCCTGATGAGTATCTCCCTTGATTTCTTGCTCCTCCTCTACCTGAATAATCCACCTGATTATCACCAATATGAGAACAACAAACAAATTTCATTGATTCCACCCATCAAAATAAAACACTCTACCCGCCCCCCCTTATCAACAAACTTCTGGAAGAAGTAGTGTGTGCTGTCTCCATTACTGATAAATCCTTTAGTTAATTCCTATAAACTTTCTACTTCCACCATGCTAACTGAAAATGCTCTCCCAAAGGTCACATAATGACCTTTATTGTCAAATATAATGGCTTTTTCTCAGTCATCATGTCTCATGACCTTTCTGAGACATTCGCACTGCTGACTCCTCCATGTTTTCTTAAAGGGTCCCTGCTTCGGGATGCTGATACATCGTATTTCCTGATCTTCCAGGAACCAGTTTGCCTTCTCTTTACCAGTTCTTTTACTTTTCCAAGAAGCTGTCCTTCATTCCCTCCTCTTTTCTCTCCACGTTACTTTTTTAAACAACTCTTTTCTTTAAAAAAATATTTTTTTTAATATTTATTTATTTTTGAGAGAAAGACTGCAAGTGGGGGAAGGGGCAGAAAGAGATGAAGACACAGAATCTGAAGCAGGCTCCAGGCTCTGAGCTGTCAGCACAGAGCCCAATGGGGGGCTTGAACTCACCAACCGCGAGATCATGACCTGAGCCGAAGTCGGACACTTAACTGACTGAGCCACCCAGGTGCCCCTTAACACCTCTTTTCCTCCTTTGCCCTAGAACTCTAAACTTCTGAACTCATGTTTACAAAGCCTAGTCCGAGGATCCCGAGTGAATGCTCCCAATTTCCAGGCTCGCTAGGATATCTCTGTGTGCATGTCCCACTGGCATCCCCCGACATGTGGTTCTCTTACAAACCTCTACATTTGATCATGTTTGCTATCCTTTCTTGCCTGAGACCTTGGGATTTTATATAGCTTATGTCGTCAATGCATATTCTTTTCCTGTGAAACATCTTGACAGTTACAAAATCAGCAATAGCACAGTACAGAGTATGACTGTGTTTCTAAAGCATATGAATTCATGTAAATGAAAGAATATAATGAGATATTATTAGTATTTTCAATGGGTTGCTAGGTTCTGTGGTTTTTAAAAACTTAATTCCTAATAATTCCACACTGAACATTAGTTATGTCTATAAATAATGTGGAAAATAAACAAAACTCACTTCCTCATTGTTTCTTCTCTGTACCAATTTATCCCACTTTTATTTTGTAGTACTTAGATGACTGAAAAACACTCTTGAGGCAAATCTCTGATTGAGAGTTCTTTCCAGAGGACTTCATCTCATGTGCCATTATGACTTATGATACCACTTTCTTCTTCCAAGTCACATTCTAAGATTCTAAACTTTTCCCTTTGGCCTCATCATCCCCCTCTCCTGGATTTCCAGAGCCACCCTCCTTTGGCTACAAACCAAGGCTGCAGTCTTGCCTTTGTCTGTTCCTCACTCAGCGCCTAGCATCTCCTTTGGTCCTTGGTCCTCTCCTCACTGCATCCTGCTTACATCAGCCTCACCCTGCCCCTAAGTTAGCGCCTCAATAGAGCTATCTTTTACTGAAGCCAAACCAAATGACAAGCATCAACTCTTATTTCTTTTTACAAGCTTGTTGGCTTATTATGATGACCTTTGTTCAATAGATAAGGATATTGAAACTTAAAAATGTTAAGTAATTTAAGAAAAGTCATATGCCCAGCAAGTGGCAAAAAGAGTCAAATTCATGTCTTTCTACTGTAAAGATGGCACTGCTTCCACTGGGCTGTATAATCCCCACCCTGTCTTAGCTGCTCTTGCATATTCCTAAAATCCTATCTTAACTCCATCATCTCCTGAGGTTTTCACTGATTAACAAGACCACAAGGGTGGCTCCCCAGACTCCTAGAGCAGTCATCACTAATATAGTTGTCTTCTGGTCAACGTCTGATAATTTGTGTCTATGTCCTTGATTGTACTCTCTTGGTATGGAAACAATATCTTATCCCTTGTTTGTAAGTTTTGCATCACCAAGCACAATCCTGGACATAAGGCAGTGACATTTAGGATAATATATATTTTTAATAAATTACTGATTGATTATATAAAATATGCTATTAATGCTGATTTCTCTTTCCTTTTAGGAAGTTAAAAATAAATATGACATCAAAACAGACATAAATATTTAATGTAAACTAATAATAGGGAATTTATAGTGCATATTACTTTTCCCATTACAAACCAACAGTAAAAATCAAGCATCAAATACAGTCTCATGCTCACGGGAAGGAATGATGTCACATGCCTTTTATTTGATCAGCAATCTTTCACTGACACCAGTCAAAGAGCTAATAGCAACGTAGCAATTTTTATAGGTAGTTTTCCCTTTTCTGCAGATATATCTAAAGCTCAGTTTTAAGTTTCAATGTTAAGACTCAATATATCATATCTGTTTATACATTTTTCTCACTACGTAAAACTGGTAATTTTTTTTTCCATTTATCTTCCAGAAAATCCAGGCTTTCAGATTTTATAAAGTCAGTAAAAGTGGCTATGTTGATTCACTGAAAAAACAGTGAATTACTGTTGCTATGTTAACAGTACTTTTGAAAGAAGTGACAATAATTCAAGTTAATATTAATAGAGTTAATAGAAGGGGGAAGCAGGAATTACTTACACATAGGTTAAACTTTGTAAAAATGAGTATATACAAATACTTTCAGACCAATGATATGTATGTCTGTGTGAACATGGTAATTTCACTGCATGGAGGGATATAGATATAAACTTCTTTTGCATATGCAGTTATAGACATACAAGTATCTTTACATAGATGTGAAATATTTGGAATAGCCCTAGAAAGATGGTAATTACTAATTGGAATTTTTAGTTTTCTTTTTCTGCTCTCTATTTTATGATGTTTCTTCTAACTTTTAACATCTCTCTTAAGAGTGTCCAGCTCTTGGGGCGCCTGGGAGGCTCAGTTGGTTAAGCATCTGACTTTGGCTCAGGCCATGATCTCACGATTCATGGGTTCGAGCCCTGTGTCAGGCTCTGTGCTGATGGCTCAGAGCCTGGAGCCTGCATTGGATTCTGTGTTTCTCTCTCTCTCTGCTTCTTCCCATTCACACTCTGTCTCTCTCTCTGTCTCTCAAAAATGAATAAACATTAGAAAAAAATTAATGAGTGTCCAGCTCTTGTCTTCCTCCCTCACAGAAACTGATTTCAGCAATTCTATTCTCAAAGTATTCCAATTTTCAAATTAATGGCCAAGAAGGCAATGGATTCCCATTCCAAAGAATATTTACATATTTAATCAGCAGGAAAGAAAATGGCTGAATCTATTAGGCTGATTCATATGAAACTACTGTTTTTAAGGTAAAAAATGGTTGAATATAGGTAATTTCATAAGTTTCACCGAATATAATAATCAATTCCAGGCATTTGATCTGGCTGAAGCCTCTGAAATTCAAATTGTCCCCTTAGCACTTTTGTAAACAGTGCTCAATGAATAAGAGAAGCATATGTTAACAGTTCCAGCGCTTTGATGACCTTATGGAGAAAACACTGAATCTATTTTTACTTTAGCATAACTTCAAGTTTATTGCTATTGCATTTAAAATATCTGGAATAGATGTATCAGTATTTTTCAATGTTTTGAGCATTTCAAGGCCTTACACATCCCCGGTTATAAAACTAGTTTTGTTCATTTCAAACAGAACATCTATTTACATGTAAATCTTACAAAGTGTCCTTACCTGCTTTGGGTATCTTTTCATCTTTTTTAATTTCAGGTTCTGGGGTAAAACATGTACATACACACATGTAAACAAACAAGTGGAAAAAATAAGTATTTGAAAAAAATGCATATAAATCAATTTTAACAAATTTCTCATATTTTCTCAATTTTAATTATAGTTACATATTTTTATCCAAATGCAATGAAACCTGTGTTCTTAGTAAGTTATAAAGTAACTTAAAAGACTTGATTTTAAAATCTGCTTTGCTAAAAAATTTTATATTAAACATACTAAGTAATTTGTCTTTACTAACAGCTCATTTCTTATGATTCCTAAGTTCTCTAAGTAATTTAAATAAAAAATTAGTAATAACTA
Organism: Paguma larvata; assembly: GCA_030068075.1. Lineage (NCBI taxonomy): Eukaryota > Metazoa > Chordata > Mammalia > Carnivora > Viverridae > Paguma > Paguma larvata. The sequence continues at coordinate 108,510,862 of CM057829.1, forward strand.
TTTAGGGAAAAAGTGTTATAACTTTTCTTAATTTAACCAATTTAAGCCACTTATTAATTTCGACTACATACGGTTAATTCATGGAGCGCCACCTGGTGGTTAATTTAATAATTTCAAACTGGTATAATTCTTGTTTTTATTAGTATTTATTATTAATTTTTATATTTGGATTAAATTTAGTACACTAATTTAAACTTTATTAGAATAAAGTACTTTAACTTCTTATCTTTTAGGAAGTGGCTTTTGTCTAGAAACTGCATTACAACTTAATATCAGTACCGAACAAATACATAGTTTTAGAAACTATCCAAATAATATTCGTGTCACAACTCCAACCAAGGTTATAGTTGACTGTATTTTCATGCTTTCCAGTTATTTCTCTTGTTTAAACAATTTTTCTTAGGCCGTATACTTCTCCTTTCCTGAGAAAAACTTTTGTCTTGATTAATGGAAGGACCCTGATACATTATAATTTTTCCTTTCTTCAAACATCAGAAAAACTGATCTCATGGTTGGGATTCTTTTTTGAGTACAGAATGTGTTTTCTGAGATAGTGTTACTTGGCTTTATTTGAGTTTTAGCCTAATAGAGTCTCATTATCTGGAGTTACAACAACAAAAAAAAAGACCCTCATTTGTTTAACAGCAGAATTCTGTATTGTAGAAAATTGCACAGCCATTCAGACCCTACTTCCTATAATACTTGAATGCATACCTTGTAAAAGGTGACATCACTGTTATTATCGCACTTCAACACTCCCTAGCACATATTCCTCTCTTTTTAATTAACACATGTAGGCACTAAACTGGGTAGGGCACATGCTATTCTAATGCTTTCCATGTGCCTTAATGTTATATAAAAACTTTTATACAATTTTAATTTAATTTTTATTTATTGTTTGTATCCCTGTGTTAGATTTTAATTTCCACAAGAGCAATAACTGTGTCTCGTGCACTATTCAAATATCAACATATCTGACACGTAGTATATGATCCATAAATACTGTGGGATGAATGGATAAATGAACAAAATGCTGAATACAGAAGGACCAAATGCTCCTTCTTGTGTATCTACAGTCCTGGAAGAAATTGATTCTTTTCATGTTTCCAGAACTAGAAATAAAATTTCAGAGTCCCAGGATGGGGTTCGTAAAGATGTTGCTTGTCAGGTAGAGCGGTCTGTTTGAAAGGACCTTGCTCCTTACGACACATGGTTCTCTCCCCCTCAATCACATTGTCATTGTATTCTTGACATGGGATTATCTTAGTCTTAATGTTTATCAAGAGATTTTCTGAAAAACGTAAAAGTTGTTGAGAATATTTTTATCAGTACATTATGATTTCATGAGTACAAGACAACCAGAATCAACTTCTATCTTGTCCAGAGACTGTTACAAGCTTTCTTATGAACATGCACTATTCAACACGCATGTGCCCACAGACCCTCACACTAACTTTTGGTATTGTGTAAATGACACTTACAACATGACCTCACAAGTTATGAGTTCATGGGAACTGTAAAAAGGAGGCTTTGAAGCATAGAATCTAGCTTTAAGAGCAAGTTCACTCACTAAGTTTTGTGACCTTGGGCATTACTTAAATCCTTAAATCTCGATTTCGTCGTTGTTAGAATAGAGAAAATAACGTTGTAAAATTAATGAGAATTATAAGTGATGTGTGGAAAGTGCTTAATTATTTTAAGTTATGCTCATAAACTTAAATTGCAGGGCAATTTTCATTTTTTCTTACAGAATTCTACCCTTGAAGATGCAAAGCAGGAGTTGATACGTGAGATTATTGTCAAAGGATTTTCTAAGCTGAGCATCTCTTTTATCAGGCTACTTGCTAGTTCAGAGCTCAGTGCCTTCATTTTGAAGATGGCATTACTACTGAAGGTTAAGTCTTTAATTTTTGAGTCGCATATGGATGCCTGTTCCTAGTCTTATAAAAATGAGAAATATATATATATATATGCAAGTAATATATGTATTTATATTTAAGTTTAGTCCAAAGGCTTCATTGAGGGCTTCAAGAAACTAAGGACAGTAGTTAAAGCTGGATACTGGGATCTGGAGGCCAGACAGAGGGAATGGGGATTTTTATTATCATCCAGGCTTTACTGTTTGATAATTTTTTTTATCATGGATTACTATCATATAATAATAAAATATCTGATTTTCATAAACATTTGTCACTTGAGCCCTTCATTTTGGGCTCCACATGCAAGCGTTGCAGAGACCTGGAATCAAGACATCCCCACGCTGAGTTGTTGAGGCCGACGGCCTGTCATTTCATATGCAGCACTGACTTTTCCAGGCTGTTGATTTCATTTATGAAATGTAAATTGCTGATGGGCCTGGGGAAGGGAGCTTCATTAATGATTTTTCAATGTCATCAACACTATGTTCTCAAATAAAGCCGGCCAGCTAAGCTTCAGCCTGCTTGTGCTCAAGTCAGAGAAGGGCAGCAAGGGAGATCAACTCTGTTTAGGAGTCTCTGTTTGTCTTCATGCAATTCAGAGAAAGAAATCTATACAATATGTAAATTCCAAGAATCAACATTATTTTAAGAATGCCTGTATTTAGATATTTCGTAGAGAGAAGGCGGATATCACTGATTTTTCTTTTCCTGCTTTATTTTGTTATCATTTACACATTTGCTTTTCAGTACATAGTGGCCTTATACGTAAAATAATAAATAATAATAATAACAATAATAATAATAATTAGATTTTGCAACCAATGATATTTTCCTCAAGACACTCACTAAATAAGTGTATTATATGCATTATTTATATATTTTTTGTAATATTAAATGTTCATTTGTTTATTCGATCTCTAATCCAGTAGAATATAAACTTCATGAGTTCTGAGATGAATTATTATTTTCCCTGCTGAATCATAATACATAGATCAATTGCTTTGTGCAGAATAAGGATCAATAAATATTTGTAGCACAAATGAAGAAATGATCTTATATAATCCTCACATACCTCTTCTATGAAATACAAACTACTATTACACCCATTTTACAGATAACGATACTGAGGCTTCATAATTTGTCTAAGTATATTTTCCCTAAAAGTGACAAATCTAGTCTTTGAATACTGTTTTTTATACCCACCTCCAAATCCTTAAGCACTTATAATGAAAACATCTATAATTACTGTTGCTACAGAAAGAATAAAAGCTTTTAAACATTTCATACATAAAAACAGTAAGCCACATTCTGTGTCTTATAGAATAGGATATATTATGACAGAAAATTACCAAGAGTTTTTATTACTTAATTGGCATAAACAATTTAGCCACTGAAGTTTCTATTTTCTTCAACCACTCATTGAATCATGTTGTATAAATCAGTTTCCTCAATTAGGCTGGTTAAACTAAATAAATAGATAGAGCATTGATAAAAAATTGATAGCTATCTCATGCACTCCTGTGGTTGTATTCCATATGTAATGGCGTGGGAAGGTTTTACATTTAAAAGAAAGTCACTAAATCCATTTTTGTAAACTATACAAAAGAAATACAGCAGTCATTTGTTCGTGACTTTTGGTCTGAGGGAGTCTGGAAAACATGGTGGCTAAAGACACATCTCATGCTATCAGTCGTGTGTCCCAATTCACCCCAGGTGCCTATGTGACCTGAGCAAGTCATTTTCAGTGCTTTATTTTCACATTAATAAAAAAGGATGCTGTAGAGGCACTTGGGTGGCTCAGCCGTTTAAGCGTCTGACGTTGGCTCAGGTCATGATCTCATGGTCATGATTTCGAGCCCACATCGGGCTTGATGCTGTCAGCACAGTCTCCTTAGAATCCTGTCCCCCTCTTTCTTTGCCTCTCCCCACACGTATGCTCTCTCGCTCTCTCTCTCTCTCTTTGCCTCTCAAAATAAATAAACATTAAAAAAAGGATGCTATAAAAATGAAAATGAACACTTTATGTTAAGCATTTAGAACAGAATCAGATACAATGCAGATAGCGCACTTAGTCTCTTGATATTTTAAATTATGTTTCTTATACTCTTCTACTATACTGTTAAATTAAAATATAAAAATATTTTAAGTAAGACAATTAAAATTTTGAGTATTTAATTAAAAAGTAGTATTCAGGGGCACCTGGGTGGCTCAGTCGGTTAAGCGGCCGACTTCGGCTCAGGTCATGATCTCAGTCTGTGGGTTCGAGCCCCGCGTCGGGCTCTGTGCTGACAGCTCAGAGCCTGGAACCTGCTTCGTATTCTGTGTCTCCCTCTCTCTCTCCCCTTCCCCTGCTCATGCACTGTCTTTCTGTCTGTCAAAAATAAACGTTAAAAAATAAATAAATAAATAAATAAATAAATAAATAAAAAGTAGTATTCATAAATTTCTTCTAAACCCATGTTTTTTATGTCCTTTGAGTAATCTGCATTTTCTAATGAAAATCTGCCAGCGGGTGCACACACACACATTCAGACACTTGGGCTGTGGCGCTAATTCTATTACTTAAAAACAGGGGCGCCTGGGTGGCTCAGTCAGTTAAGCATTCGAGTCTTGATTTCAGGTCAGGTCATGATCTCACAGTTCTTGGGATCGAGCCCCGTGTTGGCTTCTGCACTGACTCCCTCTCTCTCTGCTCTTCCCCTGGTCATGCTCTCTCTTTCTCTCTCAAAAATAAATAAACATTAAAAATGCAAATTATATGCACAAAACACACATGGACACACACACACACACTTTTTCACATTTTGTTTCCTTCATGATGCTTTATGGGTGGGGATGGAGAACTACTGTCATTCCAAGTAGCCTGGCTTCAAAATTGGGGATTTTGGAAAATTCTCCCTGAACTCATGTTTTTTCACGTCCTGAGAGGAATTGTTTTGCACACACTCTATCTGTTTTGATAGATAGAATTCGATTTCGTCTGCTGTGGACACATTACTTTGTGTGGTCCAGGTAAATACAATTGTGAGAAAGAAAAAAATCTGACTACCTTCAGGTTTGACTTGGAACTTCTTCGGCTCACAGACTTCCAAAGGAAGAAACTGTTCCAAGTTTGAGTGATGTCATACGGAGAACCAACACCTGGCATCATCTCCTCCGTGAATTTTCATCTTATCTGTGCCTATGTTTCTTTACTTTAATATTCTATGGACTCTTTAATATTTTCCTTCCTCTTTTTTAACCATGTCCATATGGTTTTGAAATATTATGCATCTTCTCTGTTTCCATTTTTCTGCTTGAGTTTCTAAATCAGTATCATCTTTGTTTATGAATTGAGGAAGCCTCCACGCATTATAAAGGCACAAGGTGATGGTAGTAATTTGGCAACCTCATCAAAGTAAGACTCGCAGATATCATTTTGTATTGCAGTTGGAGAAAAACAGACAGACGCAAACTGACTAAAGAAAAAATTCCTCGGTTTGAAATTTATTTCCTTTGTATTAACCAATGATTTAATGTGAGGCATCTGAAATTCTAAATTTTGATTTTTCACCTCATGAAATGGAAAATGATAGTTAGCTGATGTATTTGTGGCTAAGATTAGACTAAAAATTGAATAAACATTGGTCGAGCACTCATATACCAATATCTGAAGAGTAGATATCCATAGATTGGGTAGAGACCCTGCTATCTCTTGTCTAAGGAAGCACTGGAGGAGACTTTACTTTTCCTCTTTTCCAGTCCTCTTTTTCAAGTATTGTGAGATTTTCTTGGAGCAAGGTTTTTGTCTTGCTCAGCTTCGGATGGGCACCTAAAATATCCCAGACTATTATACCAACATTCACAAATTGTTACCTACACAAAACAACAGAAAATGTGGTTTCAAGATGTCCAGGAAAATCAAATTTATAAGCTTCTCTTTTAGGTGGTTCAGGCCAAAATATGAAGTGGAATCTCTGTCCCATTAACTAAAGCCTTACTAAAAGCCCATTAGAACTGATTTGCCCACAGTCAACACTGATACACATTATCTTCAGATTTTATATTTAATTTGCCTCAGTCAGATATAATTATCCAGAGTAAGTGAATTAACTAGTTTATAGCTGGTCTAAGCTAGAGTCTCAAGCTACTGAGCATTGTTTTTTTTCCATAACTCCTATGCACACACACAAACCCACACGCGCACGCATGCACACACACACAGTTTCTCTCTGTTTGTGTCTGTCTCTTTCTCTCACCTCTTATTCCCATTAGGTCAACAAGAAAAAACAATTTTGTTTTTATAAGTTTCAGCAGGCATAGCTCTACAATGGCTCTAGTTTCTAATGCAAGCACTAAATGTGTGACTCAAAGCTCTGTGTCTAGGACCTGATGCTGCAATCCTTCCTTGGCAAGATTCCCAAGGAGTTTGATGCTCCCAAGGAAAGTCTGCTGAGTGGACACTAAAGACACAAAATGAGCCAGAGGGCATTCTCTGTTCGCAGCAAAGAATAAACACATACATTTTTCCTGCCTCATTCTGTCATCATTTCGTTTTTGCGATCCTTTGTCTTTCATATGTACTAAATCCAACGTACCACGTTTCTGATAGTGCCACTCTGTCTTTATCTTTTCTTTCTTTTATGCCTCCCTATGTGTGCCTCATTATTCTTTCCTTCCTGGAGTTTCCGTCATGAAGAGTACGCATTGAAATAAGTGAGAAATAATTGGAAGAGGCTGCACGTATCAGTTGCACAAAGAATAGTCAGTCAGAACAACGTCCCATAATGTTGTTTGAAGATGGCAGGATAGCTGGTTGAATATATTTTAGGTAATGAGCCAGTTGACTTTAAACCATCCAATGGGTTCAGAAAGTTGTGCAACAATCACTTGCCAAGGTAAGGAAGTAGACATTCTTTTGTTTCTCCTTTTCAAAGGGAAGAGTCCCTCTTTAACTAGTTTCTTCCCTGTTTCTCTCATCACCAACATTCCTTTTCTTTAACTTGGAACAAGAATAATCAATGAAGTTAAGAAAAGGTTACAGGTTTAAGCATGGACCATCCTATATCTCATTCAAATATGTAAATATAATGCATGATCTTGTATGAAATATAATACATTTAACATTTTTAAAGTGAATAGGAAAAATAAAAAGACCTCTGGCGACATTAAAAAAAAATTCCCCTCAAGGAGAGAGGCCTATTAGAACATTTGCATAAGGTAGCATGGAGTGACAACAAAAGTGGATGTGCAAAGGGACTGTGACTCATTTTCTCATGTCACTTTGCCCCTTCTAATGAGAGCTTGACTGGAAAGAATACCAAAGAAGGAATCTTGGGGCTTTACATTTGTAATTGTTTATATATTTCAAATGCATATAGTTGTATTTATATAATCATTGCACATTAATTTTTTGGAGGGGAAAAATAAAAATTCACAGCACTTGGACACATTAATTTGTAAACCCAATGATTATAATATAGAAAATTCTGGCAACCTCAACTGCTTTTCTTGCCAACACATAACCTCTTTCCATTCTATCAACTTGGCATTTTGGCATGATAGGCACAACAGGAAAAGCAATAGTCTGTAAGTTGCTGCTTAGAGTGACAGAGCTACCATTACTAGTTTAATTTTTACTTAAACAATTCTTCAGAAAGTGAGTCATCATGGATTTGTAAGGCACCTATTAACATTCTATTCTTCTGAATCTGACTGGTCGTTTTAAAAAATAAATATTTATTTATTTTTAAGAGGGAGAGACACACACAGAGTGAGAGTGGGGGAGGGGCAGAGAGCACGGGAGACACAGAATATGAAGCAGACTCCAGGCTTTGTGCTGTCAGCATAGAGCCTGATGCAGGGCTTGAATCAACAAACCGAGAGATCATGATGTGAGCTGAAGTTGGCACTTAACCAACTGAGCCACCCAGGTGCCCCCTGACTGGTCTTTTTTTAATCAACAAATATCTATAACTTTCCTCATTCTTGCCAAATGCAAAAAATTGTTGTGGGGAAAAAACGACCTTGAGACCGTGTAAGGATAAGTCTTGCTAATATTTTCCAATATTGAAGAACAAAGAAAAAAAGATTATTTTTAGGTGCATTTAAGTCTGATACTAAGTAGCTAATCCAGCGGAGAAATCTTAGATAAACCTTTAATCTTTGTGCATCGATTTCTTCACTTGTTTACATGATAGTATAATATTTTCTTCCTAAAATAACTCAAGGCAAAATTAAATCATGTCAACAATTAAATCAGAAACAAGGCACATACACAAAAAAAAAACAGAAAAATTTCACAAAAATTAAAATGCTAATGTTGATTATTAAATCAAGTATTCTAGATCAACTATTAGATTTTAAAAACAATATTGCAGCAAATTCTAATATTTCTTAGAGGATGACAATGTCATAAGCAAAGATGACATTTGTGAATTTCAATATTATTAGAAAAATTTTAATTCCAGAATGATGAATCACATGTCTGTTAGTTGCATTCACTTATTAGAATGATCAGTTACAAAAGACAAAATAAATCCTGTAATGTCAGGTTAGAGAATTACAACCATAAATAACATTACTGGAACTTCTCAGAACAAATCTTGATTCTTGTATGTCCATCATTGGACATCAGAATATTTGTGGTCCTAGATAAGGTAGCAATATAGCAACACTGATTATATTCTGACTGACTCATGTTGAGTTAGCGTATTCTAAAAGGTGCTCTTTGGGATAACTCTCGGAGCCCAGCTGTTTTTGATTCTTTCTCATAAAAGAAGACTATGTAATATCTACTTCTTCAACAAACTGTCAAACTTTTCTTTGCAGGTCTCTACGTGGATAAATCAGTATTTAAATGATGTTCTTGGAACCAACACTGGGACCTTCAGGATAACTCTGCTGTTATGGCACAAACACTGCTACAGAAAAAACGTAAATGAAGGAGTGTGTTTGGGTTCTAATAAAATGCTATTTATAGATACTGAAATGTGAATTTCTTATGTGTTTAAAGTGCCTCCAAATTTTATTCTTCCTTTGATTTTTTTCAACCATTTAAAAATGTACAAGCATTCCAGATTTGACCCATGAAACAGAGTTTGCCTGCTCCTGGCCTTCAAAATTCTGCTTACTGCTTACCTTTGTTTTGTACTTCTCCCGTTAACACTTTCTACACATCTGCAACACTGTCCTTTCTCATAAGAAATTTGAATGTGCTGAGACATTTCTTCACTCCTTGCCCTCTCCTATTCTCAGTTTCTTCATTGGTTAAAATTCCTGCTTATCCTTCACATCTCAGATCGAATTTTGTTTGGTTTGGAAGCATTCCTTTATTCCCCAACCTAAGTTAGATTTCTCTTTTTTTTTTTTAATTTAACATTTATTTTATTTTTGCTAGACAGAGAGAGAGAGCATGCAGAAGAGGAGGAGAGAGAAGGGGAGACACAGAATCTGAATCAGGTTCCAGGCTCTAGAGCACAGAGCGTGATGTGGGGCTCAAATTCACCAACCATGAGATCGTGACCTGAGCTGAAGTCGGATACTTAACCGACTGAGCCATCCAGGCAACGCTAAGTCAGATTTTTCTACACTTATAGCACCGTGTTCCTTCTCTCAAAACATTTCTCTCAGTTTTATAGGTGTTCATTTATTTGTGTGATTTACCCCCTTATATTCAACACCTTCTGTTAGACTTCTGTGAAAGCTGAAACCTAATTTTTGGCTCATCATTGTCTTTTCTTTATATAATATGAACAAATTCAAGGTATAGTCTCAAGTGAAAAAATATTACAGAACAATCTTGCTAGTGCTCACAGGGGACTCTTATCTTATCATAACGTTCATATATTTTAAAGAGAAATATTCATATTCTTATACGGCCTGTTGTGGCTGATGATGTAGGCTGGCTCATTCAACATGTATTCCTACACTTTACCTTCTTCCTCTAATCTAGAGGCTGGAAAATGAAACATAAGACTTCCCAAATCTTCTTGGAGTTGGATTGGGCACTGTGAAGCCGTTACGGCCAGAAACGTGTCGATGAAATTCCCTGAAATGGGCTTTCCTTCCCAAATAGACAAAGTCTTGTGAGGAAATGGTTTTGAATCTCTCTTCTGTTCCTGGCAAGAATACTTACAAGATGCCTGTAAGTACTACAGCGGACTTGCCACCCTGTGGACTAACAATACAAGCCAGTGGTGGCCAAGCTGGAAGGGAGGAGCAGCCAGAAGCCTGGACTCTCAACGACATCCTTAAGCAATTTTGCACACTTGTCTTCACCCCCTGGGACACTTGGTTGACCCAAAACAAACTCCTTATTTGTTAAAATCATTCTAATCAGATTTTTTGATTACCCCAAAAGGCGAAAACACACACACAGATAAAATTCACTTATGTAACTAAGAATTCAAGGGGCGCCTCGGTGGTTCCATTGGTTAAGCATCGACTTCGGCTCACATCATGATCTTGGAGTCTGTGAGTTCAAGACCAGCATCCGGCTCTGGGCTGACAGCTCAGAGCCTGAAGTCTGCTTCAGATTCTGTGTCTCTGACTCTCTCTGCCCCTCTCTCTTCTTAAAACTAAATAAACATTTAAAAATTCATAGAATTTGTGGAATATAGTGGCAGAATTTGATTAATGAGGAAACTGGGATCTCATAAGACTAGTGCTGATAAATTACCTAAAGGCTACATCTTAAGACATTTTTATGCCATAGAGAGCTTTACAAACTATTGAGCTGACTGTTCTATCCTTAATGGCGTACCGTCATGCACTACACGTTATCATTTACACAAGCTGCTCTTTGTCTCTCAAGCAAAAGGCAAGTATCCTGAAGGGAAGAACTATACATAATGGCACATCGTACTTTTTTACACTTTACACTGCCGTGTATCTCTGTTTAAATATGAGATGTGAATTCTTTGATTTAAAGTTGCTTTTTCTCTATAGTTTTATAGCACCGGGTCTAATTCTTATTTCACTCATCTCCAGTGGATTTTATTTTATTTTAATCCATTTTATTTTATTTTTATTTCAGCTTTATAACAGTATAATTGACACATAAAATTGGTAGACTTGTAAAGTGTACATCATGGCAATTTGATATATGTATATCATCATATAGACATATGTGTGTATATATCGTCATATATATGTGTATATATATGTGAAAGGATTCCCCCATCTGCATTTTATCTTGTATTCATATGTCTGCCTCTGAGTTAATTCTAGAATTGAAGACCTGCATCACTTAGAATTTGCAGTGCCCATCAAAACCACCAACGAACCACACAACTAGCCAGTTTGTCAAACAGAGCAGGGACTCAAGAAATGTTTTGAGCGATATTTTGAAGTCATTAGTTGAGAAAAAAACACAAAAGAAAAGTGCAGATCTAAGTTTTAGGAAGTGTTTTCCCTACTTTCTATTCCACTATACGTGATGAAAAATTTGTCAGCAAAAACTAAATGTTTGAACTCTTATGTGACAGGTTATCCTGGAGTCATTTCTTTAAATTTACTTTTTTGTTTCAATGTTAATTTGCAACAACTTCTGAGGGCTTGGTAAAGCAACAACAACGAATATGAAACCAACTTTAGGGACTTGCACATATTAAATGCCCATTTAAAAACTGTAATAAAAGTGAATATCACAAATGCTGACTTGGAAAATGAATCAAGATATTCTTGGTTCCATAATGATTTCTATGATTCAATGAAAGCTGTGACAGAATAAAGTCATTTACGGATTTAATTTGTTTTCACTGTTTACTTTGCTATTTGTTGAAGAAATCTTACTTTGATTAATATAAATGATAAAATATGGATTTCTTACAGTAAAGGTTTATAAATACTATAATGTAAGTAATATAACCTTGTTTATTATTCTAAATACATTATTGTATATAATCTACATATTTGAGATCATTTAATATTTATTATTTTAAAAATATTACTGAATACAATCCACATATTTGACTTTGTTTAATATGATCTATAAACTTCAAGAAAAGAATCATTAGAGATATGACAGCAAAATCGTGAGTGTGGCTTAATTTTATAGGTAAAATTTAGAATTAAGTAGCTGACCACTTGACTTTTGTCTATGATTTGGTGTCTAAACAATTTTAATTATCAGAAGAGCTTTTGCTTTTCCATATCAAATTAAATGATTAAAACTTATCTTCAATGTCACATGAAGCTACCTTCCAAATTTTATGAGGCAGAGGTAACTGAAAAGTATATTTTGTCATGCAAACATGAAATTGAAGATTATTACTCCTTAATCTAAAAAATAAGTATACGAAAAAGAAAATTGGTTTTCTGCTATTTTTATGATTTCATGTTAAATTGCGTAATGTTATATGGCAGCTGAAGTGAAAGAGATGGATGGATGCACAAGCTAAAACTTTCTGACTTTGCCTGATATAAGCCAAGATTACACTTATGGTTTATTTTGTTTTGTTGAGATCAAATATCCAACCACTCAGCTGGACACAAAATCAGAATCTTGGTAGAATGGTTAACGGAAAGTGGGAATCCTCAAAGGCAGATATCTTCAGACCATGTATTTCATCTGGAGTAGTTTTTCTGAAGGCCTAATCCAGATCTAGCACCACTGCTATGTACCAGTCCTTCCACTGGGCTGTGCTTGAACAAAATACTTTAACTTTCTTCCAAAAATAGATTCAGAAAGGAACTCTCATTTCATGGTGGTCATTCTTTGTAACTACAAAGCTTTATTTGGAATCAAATATGATATTCTGAAATAAGGACAATCACTTTGAACTTCATGAAGAAAGCATAAAAGGAGATATTGAAAGGGCTAGAGAAAAATCAGAAAATTAAAAAGGCAGAAGGGAGAATGAGCGAATAGAAAAAAAATCTATTTTACAGTTCACCACTCCACAGCACTTTAGCGGGTATTTTCTGCTAAATTAACCAAGACAAAAGCATTTTGCTCATGAGTCACCTTTACCTTGTTAAGTTACACTTTTAAAATAGGAACATAATTTTATCAACTACAATACAAGGCCATGAGGATCAAAATTATGTGAAATAAAGAGTAAAGAGCAATGGCGATATGAGTTATTATAGTCACTATTCACAGTATAATTCATATTTTAAAAGCTGAATTCTTTACTCATATTCATTTAAGAGTTTCTTTAAGGCAAAATTCCTGTATGCTGATTTTGTACAGTTTTTCTCTTAAATCTATACAATTTGATTTTATCCCAGATTGAATTCTTTACATTCATTTCTATTGAACCTGACCTCCAATATGTTGAAGCAATTTTGAATTGCATTACTAACTTCTAAATATTATCAAGTCCATGATGCTGAATTCTGACAGTAATAACCTTTCCGGATTACTCAAATTTCTTTTATATGCATAATCCTAATACTCAAATGGGATTTATATAAATATCCTATTTGTAAAAACTGCATAGAGTTGAGATAGATTCCATGTACTGTCTCTCCCTCATTTATTCATCTTTTACTATATAATAAATAAATTGTATTAGTCCTGATTAAAAACTACAAGTATTACCCACACATTTCAGTGATTATAAATTTATTTTTAGTTGTTTGCTCAATTAGCAACTTTTTTTTTTAATTTTTTTTAACGTTTATTTATTTTTGAGAGACAGAGCATGAGCAGGGGAAGGGCAGAGAGAGAGAGGCAGACGCAGAATCCGAAGCAGGCTCCAGGCTCTGAGCCATCAGCACAGAGCCCGACGCAGGGCTCGAACTCACAGACTGTGAGATCATGACCTGAGCCGAAGTCGGCCGTCTAACCGACTGAGCCACCCAGGGGCCCCTGAATTAGCAACTTTTAAAATGAAAAAAAAAATAGACAAATTTGATATTTCAGGTGTGTTTGCTCTATTTTTATTAATCTGTCAATTTTAAAAATATAATGTGGTTATTCATCCTCTGTTCATTATATGCATCATAATACATTTTTCCAGAATGAAGCTTATCTTTTCTGTTTGGATTTGTTCTCTTTTTGTCTTAAATCCTGCTCTAACCATATACACAATGGAATACCAAGCCATAAAGAAAGATTGAAATCTTGCCATTTGCAACAATATCCATGGACCAAGAAGTTATTAGGCTAAGCGAAATAAGTCAGACAGAGAAAGAAAAATACCTTATAATTTCACTTATATGTGGAATCTAAAAAAAAAAACAAAACGAAACAAACAAACAAGACAGGAATAGTCTCATAGATTCAGGAAGCACATTTCCTGATTACCAGAGGTGGGGGAAAGGCTGGGAGCAGGGCAAAATGGGTGAAAAGGATTAAGAGGTATAAACTTATAAAATAAATAAATCACGGGAATGAATGTACAGGACATGGGATATAGTCGTAATTTTTTTAAAAACTTTGTACGGTGACAAAAAGTAACTAGACTTACCAGGGATCATTTCATAATGTATAAAAATATTGAATCACTATGATGTACACCTGAAACTAGGATTGTGTGTCAATTATACTTTGATAAAATAAAATAAGATAATAATTCTGGTGATGCCTTCGAATTGACTTTTTAGGCAACCCCTCTCTCTCTATGCATACTTGTCATTAAAAATTAGGGAGAAAATGGTATAATAACATACAAATTAATGAAATAAAGGTATAATGTTAAAAAAAAAAGTCTATCTTTTACAAAATGCTTTCTTTTCCACCACCATTACCTAGGACCATGAACTGGCTAGTGTTAGACTGACCATATGGCATGAGATGAAAAAAGGATTCCTGGAATGATAGGAAAAGAAAAAGGAAACTCTTAAGTAGATATGTCCAGTGATCAAAGACAGAAATGCACATCAAGTGATTTTGTTGGAAGTCTGAATTAGTTTTTGTTCATATATATATATATATATATATATATATATATATTCCACATATATTTCTTCAGGGATAAATTTTTGAACTGTACTTCCTTAATAAAAAGGTGGAAATTTATAATATGCTTGTCTGTTCTTTTTTATATTTCTGTTTCAGATTGGCAAAGGAATAATAGCATAATTGAATGATTAATTTACTTAATGGCATCAAATCATTTCAACTTAGATTGTTTTGTAAATGTCCACTGTAATCAGCAATCAGATCATGCCGATGAAATCTAGAGTTTCTTTAAAATCAATTAGTGTTTAGGCAAATCTACAGGAATGCCATTAGTCTTCACAATCAATTCATATCTCAATGTGGCAACATTTTGCTATTTATTAGGCATTTAACATTACATGTAAGAATTCTCTTGCAAGCCAAAATATTCTGATTCGCATATTATACCAGAATATGCAGAAAGTTGTATATAGCACTGAAATAACTACTATCATAAGTGATGGTAAAGTTTTAGATATGAGAATACATTTCAAAAGTGAAGCATAAAGACCTTAACAGGTTTGAAATCCACGTTGCTTTAAAATACTTTTTAAAACAATCAAATATGCCTATGGGCTGAGAAAAAAAAATCATGTTGTGCTCTTATGTTTCATTAAGTAGCAATTTTGTTTAATTTAAAATTAATTGCAAAGTTAGAGAAATATGACTTAAGGGTGTTTTTTATACATTGCTACACTGACTAATGAAGTCTCTTCATTTCTCTAAGTCCTCTGTCTGCCTTCCCCTTCCCCCCGGTTCGCCCACCACTCTCCTAATTCCAACATGTGTGTTACAAGTTCACCACATTTATTTTTTTCTTAAATAAAATATTGCCAGTAAGTTGGAATTTTGACCACTAAGCCCCTGTACATGAACTGGTCAATAGTTCATGCAGATTTTCTCCTCGGGTATGTTTCTAACCTGTTTCTATCATCCTATATAGTTGGTATAATTTCATGGTTTCAATGGTTTACTTATGTTCATCTTGACAACGAGAAACATTAGAAACTTCTCAGTATGGGGGCGCCTGGGTGGCTCAGTCGGTTAAGCATCCGACTTCGGCTCAGGTCATGATCTCACAGTTCGTGGGTTCCAGCCACCCTGTTGGGCTCTGTGTTGACAGCTCAGAGCCTGGAGCCTGCTTCGAATTCTGTGTCTCCCTCCCTCTGTGCTCCTCCCGATTGCATTCTGTTTCTCTGTCTCTCTCAAAAATAAATAAACATTAAAAAAATTCTGGGTATGATACCATGCCCATAGAAGGTACTGGGATTATTAGCAACTAAATATATTACATTGGACTAACCATATTTACTTATGTTTTAGGGGACATAACTTGGTGCATATCAGAATCCATATCACTTTGATTCTAGTATAATGGGAAGGCTGGAGGTGTTTGATTTAGATCAGATTTCTAATGCTGATGTATTGCAAATCACAGTAATTTTGAAAAATTTCTTGACTACTCCCTTTTTATTTATCTATAAGATGAAGGTTTTGGACTATAGTTTATCTCTAAGTTCCTCCTAGCTATAACTGTCTTTAGAGTTTTATTGTATCCAAACTTAACAGAATGGCAAGCTATCACTGAGAAATTTTAAGTGTTTTTATCTTAAGTCTTTGGTTTTCATAGCTATTCCTTTTAAGATTCACCTTGGGATATTTATTAAATGCAGATTTTCCACTACAGACTCGTGGTATTAGAATAATATACACATTTTAAAAAGTTTTCACAATATTTGTGACGTAGCCACTCTTGTCTTTGTTATTTCATAGTAAAATTTAGAATTTTAAGAGAGAAAATAGTCATTTTTCCTTCGCTCACACATATACAAGGGCATATGAAAGTTATAGTTTTAAAAGCCTGAAAAATAAATGATACATTACTTTGTTGCAAATAACGGAATATGTAATAGGCAAATCAATGTGTTTTCACATTTCATTATCCAATATTACCTTTTTCCTTTAGGGAAACTGGAAGCTTCACTTCTTTCCCCTTAATAGGCTCTGGAAAAAAACAGTGAGTGTTTATTTGAAGCCCAGATAAAAGGGTTTGAGAACACATATATAATGGAGTCAGTGAGCTATCAGTAAGGTGAACTTGGGTGGAAATTATATAGCATTTTCTTACAGAAATGATTTTAATGATACAGAGACAAGGAAATAACACTACAGAGTATGACAGGCCATTCTCTCTGCTTTTTTCATTTAAAATAAATATAAATTGTTGAATGAGTTACAATCTATTTGTTCATCTAAGTGAATGGGCTTTTGGATGGATAGGAACTTATTTTAGCTGTAATTTTTAAAAAATATATGGCTTCTAGAAGTCTCTCCAAACTGTTATCATTAGCATTAACTTAGTTTATTTCTTTCAGGGTATGTGATTTTTTTTAAATAAACAAATGGAAAACCCCCTGCATCCGTCATGTATATGTGATGCTTTAGTCATCAGATTCCAGTCAAACACATTTCAGGAATAAGACTGAAATAAATAGAAGAGACAATTTTATCTATAAACTTCCAACATCTTAAAATGTGGCCGCTAGTTCACAAAATAAAAACAAAACTTCATTTATTCTACCAGGTTCAAATACAAAGTGATTCTAATCATATCATGTGTTCCAGACATATGTGGGTGATGTCCTGAACAGGCCCATACTTCCTCAATAGCCTCTGGAAAAGATAAAGCAGTTTTCTGCCCTCTCTGCAACATATCTCAGTCACCATTTTACTGACAAAAATGACTTTTGATGCAATGAGAAAGGAAGGGGGGGGGTTGGAATCTATTCTTCCAGTCCTTCCTTCTATTCCCACCTTATGGTTTGGGGCAGGAATCCGGATGATGCTGGGACTCGTAAAGGAATATCTCATTCAAGTAATCTCTTAGAATCGAGTCCAGGTGACTTTAGACAGTGTCAAGAATGGACTTAGGAGTTCTATTGAAAAGACTGTGTCCCTCAAAGCAAGATTTTCTTGGTAGATAAGCTATTGCCTTAAATATCCATATGTTTGCAGAATATTTTTAAATGGCTTTGGTGACAAGGAAAAGTCTGTGTTGCCTTTCAGTGTGCTAAGTATAAGTAGGGCCTATTTTTTTTTTTTTCTGTATTTCAGCTTCTGAAGATGAAATCAAGAGCCATGGATTGAATAAACAGACTGAGAAGCTTCATTAACTTTTTTCAAGCTAATACGGGTAATTTACTGCTTTTGCATTTCCTGGCTAAACCAAAAAAAAAAAATTAATGTATTGTGAAATGAGAAGTGATGGTGGGGACTGATTCCTAGTGGGGTGAGAGAGTGCAGCACCTGGAATTTCAAGTTCAAGATGCAGCGTGTTGACTTAAGTGGGTAAGTGTATATGTTTGTGTGAGATTAAAGTAGTTATAAAATACAAGACTGAGGGAGAGGACCCACAAGACAGCTGTGACATTGTGGAGAAAGAAGAGGTGGAATGTAAATTTATAATGTATTTGAAAGTTATAAGCTCATCACTTTAAATGCACAGAAAGTTCACCGAAATCGGACACTCAACTGACTGAGCCACCCAGGCCACTAAAATCGACTTTTTAAAAAAATGTTCATTTTTGAGAGAGAGAGCACACTTGTGTGTGAGCAGGGGGTGGGGGGAGAAGCAGATAGAGGGAGAGAGGGAGACTCTCAAGCATCCTGCGCTGAACCATGAGATCATGACCTAAGCCGAAATCAAGAGTCCCACACTTAACCGACTGAGCCACCCTGGCACCCCAAAAGTGATTTTCATTTCTCAATTCAATATTGGGAAGATGCCTTCTGCTCCCAGGTGGATCACTTCTCGCACTGACTTTCTTGCGGCTCATTTCCTCTCAGTGTCCTTTTTGATTTCAAGGGGTTTTCACTTGATTTAGGGAGTCGACAGGCTGGAGTAGAAGTGGGGTATCAAATCTGACCGAAACTGTTGTATAGAAACTCTACTTCTTTATTAGGAAGGATAGGGATATTGTTGGCTGGTGTCAGTTATTAAGGTGTTTTTTTTTTGTTTTGTTTTGTTTTTAACTCATCTGTGTTGTCAGGGGCAAAGCATTGGAGAGGACTTTTTTGTGCAATTTTATGAATGTGTTAGTTTCTTTGTGTTTGTCCAAAAGCCTACAGAAAGGCTTATTAATCTTGATTATCAAGATCTAGGGATGTCTATTTGGCTCAGTCATTTAAGAGTCCAACTTTGGCTCAGGTAATGATCTCATGGTTAATGACTTTAAGCCCCACATCAGGCTCTGTGCTGACAGCTCAGAGTCTGGAGCCTGCTTCGGATTCTGTGTCTCCCTCTCTCTGCCCCTCCCCTGCTTGTGCTTTCTCTCTCTCTCAAGAATAAGTAAACATTAAAAAATTTTTTTTAAAAAGGTCTAGAACATATTTAAAGGTGCTTGGATATAATTTAGAACTCTCAAAGTCATCTAGGCAAGGAGGTTGTAATGGAAAAAAAAATTCACAAAAGAATAGGAAAATGGTTGCAGGTTTTTAATCCCTCTACACTGCCCCAGACAAAGGAGTATAAACTAGGGTGAATGTCCACAATGAAATGTAAATCATTGGAGATCGGTTTCAAAGTCCTCAGACAACTTACCTCATCCTTAGCTCTATCTTTTGTTTGTACAGGTGAGAATGACCAAGAGAAAGCGTGCTGATGACAAATAGAAACTGGGGGATCATCAGATGCATGGTGCTGAGCCTCAGAATATAAGGAAAGACAAGCCTCACTGAGACCCTGGCATTAGATCCAAATATACACAGGCCTGGGTCACAAAACTAGAAAATACCTCTAACATCTGTCATATTACTCCAATACCAGAGTAACCTAAGAGTGCTACTATTGCAGTCTCAGTAGAGGAGAAATTAATTAATCTCTTTGTTTCCGTGTTTGGGTTCAGTGTGCAGTGCCTCAGTCCATGGGTGAAGCTTCCATCCTCATATAAATCAGACCATCTGTCAGAAGTGGCAACAAGATAGGAAATATAACCAATACCAGGCGTGGCTAACAGGATTGTCTGGTTTCTGGATGCTCAAGGCTACACAAGCAGGGTTCTGCTCTTGTAGGTGTGTTGAGAGGACCTCCGTGAGTCCACTAACCAAGGGAAGTCAGTAGCTGAACCAGCAGCAAAAGTCAGCAAAATGCATCTTCCTCCTGCTCTTTTTCTTTGGAGCAATCATCCCTACACCTCTATCTTCTTAAATAAAGGCACAGCCTAATTATGTTTCCCTAAATGCCTAATTTGCTCATGGTAATCACCTCCCCAATGAACGGGCCCCCAAAGGATTTCTGTGTAATAATCCTGGGTTTATGAGTTGTAACATTGTTTCAGTGTGTACAGGCAAGTGGAATCGATGAGACTGGCAAATGAAGGCAAACTTTCAGCAGCAGAACAAAGTACAGTGACGTCAATGCAATAAGTGGATTTTTAGCAAGTAGAATTGCTGCATTCTGATTCTGCCACAGCTCAGCGGCAGGCTTCAAAGAGCCTCTTCAAATACAGTAATATTGCAGAGGTGTTTAATGTCCGGGAAATGTTACAAGGAATACTGTAACTTTTTTCTTTGATATTTTTGTAATGATAAATTATATTCAGAAAATAAAGGAAGGGTAGTAATAAAATTCTTCTAAAATAGTATCTAACATACATAACAAAGACATTCGATGGCATTAACACAATTGAATAATAAAGCAGGTGCATTTTAAATAGGTCTAAATCAATAATCATATTCAGTGAACCTTTATTTCCATGATTTTCTAGTGACGTGGAGACATTTTGCAAAGTACAGCATTTCACATTGAAGACAAAGTATTCACTAGGAAATTGCCTGCAATTGTACATAAATAACAATAACAAAAATAGAAATTACAGGAGTCTGCTTAGTGAAGTGGTTAGTGTGGATTTAAATCCCCTAGATAATATTTTCCAGGACAGATTCTTACAACTACCATTTCCAACAAGCTTAAGCACTGGCACAAATGAAGTCTTTGAAATAGAAGTTTAAATCTGTGGTAACCACCAATGCCTCAAAGGTTTTAGAGGTAAGCTCCAATCTTTCTTTTGAACTGCTTTTATTGTGAACAAATAATATATGGTCCAAACATTCCTGTGGCATCACTGTGAACCAAAATAAATGTATCTCACACTACATTGGAAGGAGGGAAGGTTTACCTTATGCAAATTATGTTTTGCAAACCATACACATGTGTATGTGTGTGTATCTATCTATCTAGATATAGATATCTATATATATCTTTATATATCTCCATATATATGTTTAGATTTTCCTGGTGGTATCTTTCAATGACACTTCAGTTCTCACACAATCAAGGAAAATAATCTCATTAATTGTCAGATAAAATGAGAAAGGAGAATGAGGAGTCTCTCTCAAAGTACAGATAGATAATCACTGGAGAAAAAAAGACTAAACTCTTCTGTGAGAATTAAACAACCCCCCGCCCCATAGCAAAAGGACCGAGACTATATTTCCATACTGCGGAGCCGATGTATCTGTGACAAATAGGTTTTTCAAACTTAGGTAATGAACTCTACACTCAAAGCAAAATTGCTTTGAAGAATATAAATGTAAGAAACTTATTTTAAGGAGCAAGGAGTATCTGTGTTAAAATGAAGAGATGGACTTCAGTGTCTGAAAGACTTAACTTGGATTCTTGTCTTCACCTCTTACCCACAACGTGATACCAAGTATCTTTCATTATCTATGCCTCAGCTTCCTTGTTTATAAAACAATTGAGATCTCAAGCACAACTCGCTAAAGCACAGTGTATAAAGTAGATATCAAACAGTAGAGGCCCTGCTTGCCTCAAACAATTCTTACACATTTGCCTGGCTAATTCCTCATCCTTCTTGAGTTTAATATAACTTTTCAGGAACCCTCTATGGGTTCTCCAAACTTGACTAGAATCCCAAATGGCAGTCACTTACAGCACCCTGTATATCTCCTCTATAATTCTTATTTTTTAAATTAATTATGTAATTAATACTGTGAATTCCATGAGGGCAAAGATAATGACTTTCTTGTACTCCTGGTGTCTGGTGAGTGCATGTTCTGATTATTGTATATTAGATGCACAAAAAGTAATGATTAAATGTGGTACTTATCTATCCACATAAAATAATGTGAATAACATTAGCTCTTGATGCTTACATAGGTGCCACTTCGAATAATAAATAAGACACACATATATGTATGTATACATATATATTAGATTATAAATATATAAGTATATGAATTCAGATGAGAGGACTTAGTTAAAGTTGAAATAGATAGAAAAGTCTTGATGATTTATGCTTGGAAAGAGACCTAGGATTTAGGTGGATGGAAAGGAAAGTCAGTCCATTCCAGAGATTGAAATCACAAAATTTAAATAAGAATATCGTGCTCTTTCATACCAACCAAGAGCCAGACAGGACTCAAGCAGACAGAACTTGACTAAGAGTCTTTTTAAAGAACAATTCAGAACTCTAATCCTAGGGTCTCCCTCCCTGTTATCCACTTTGCCACCTTTGTTTCTCCAGTGATTAGCAAGTGTTTGGATGGATTCTGAGCTAAATATATATTTTATGAGTGGATAGAAAAGAGAGAATCGAAGCACCTGGAGGCAAGTTCTTTCCATAACTTTTACTTTCTTTCTAACATTCCTTTCAACTTTTTTCTCCATCTTTTCATTCTTTAAGGAAAGATCCTTTCTCTTTCTTTTTTCTTTCATTTGGAAATAGAAATCAGATCACTTTTTAAGTAACAATGAACTAAAGGAAAGTTTTTGAGGGACAAGTATATAAATACAGGTTTTCAAATATATGAGTATGACCTGTGTAGTTTGGGCTCACCCATCTGCAAAGGAGACGGCTCTAAGATACTATGGCCAGTACTTAACTGTATGATAGTATGTATGATTGTATGATAGTACAAAACTTCAGATAGTTTTGCTAATAAATTTCTAGTGTTATGTCAAATTGACTCTATTACCTTTATCCTTCAAAACTGAGGAAGTCTTCCCAGATTTTTCTTTTCTAATTTCTGCAAAAGGAATCATAGGGAGAAAAGGTTACAAGGAATCACAGAGAGAGGAAAAAAACTGCAATTTTTTCATGTTTTGTTTTGTTTTGTTGTTTTGTTTTTTTACTGGGGCTTACAGACTGAGAGGGACTCTCAGTTGATATTCAAGACAGATATATCGACTAGGACATGTTGCCCATAAAACATATGTAAAATATACAAAAGACACAAAATAAGCCCACAAATTATTATCCACGATTGGAAGATTATGATAGACACATAAAAGGTACAAATAAAATGCTATAGGCTTTGAGGAAAGAAGGTATAACAATGGTAGCTAACACTGTCTATTTACTATATATCATAGGGACTGTTCTCTACTGTTTGGTCATTCAATGTTTATAACAACCCTGTATGGTAGGTAGATTCTGTTATTATTTCTATTTTTCACATTGAAGATTAAATAACTTTTCCAAGGTTATGTGGCTCATGACAGGAGACTTGAGATTTGACTTGATATTTTTCTGAACTCAGCCACAAAGGTACTGGCTCTTATAGCTGAATGACAGGATCAGGAAAGGCTTTGGCAGGTGATACTGAGGCAGACCTTGAAAATGGAAAAGGTTTAGATAGATATAGATGAAATGGAGAGAAAGACACCTTTTAGGACAACAGAAAGAATGGGGAGGTGTGAGCTGGTCATCTGTCCATTTGGCTGTGAGTCACCTGTAACCAACAGAATGCAATGGAAGTTATGCTCTGTGACTTCCTGGGTTAATCATGAAAGGTTATGCACTTTTCACCTGCTTCTCCAGGGACACTAGCTCTGAGGCAGCTAGCTGCCATGTAAGTAGCCCAACTAACACCACCATGTTGGAAAGGCTACATACACACAGCCCAGTCAATAGCTCAAGCACATTGAATACAATCACATGACATACCCAAGTAAAAACTGACTGCTTGATCCCTCCTAAAATCCTGACCCTCTAAATCATGAGCACAGTAAAACTGGCTGTAGTTTTATACCCCCTGAGTTTTGGAGTGGTCTGGACACAGAAACAGCAATTGAAACCATCAGCTAATAAACAGCAAAATATTGCGGCATGTGATAAGTTCTCCGGTGAGGCTCCATAAACAGCAGAGAAATGACTAATTAACTTTATTTTATAATTGAGATGGTTTTCATTGAGAAGATGCCATTTGAGTTTAGGCTCCTAAATTGAGCCTAAATAGAGTCTCACTGGTCAGGAAATGCCAATTTAACAACATAACTGGATGTAGGATGTAAAACAGATTTAAAAATGCTGAGGATAGCTTTCAGAGTTGTATAAGTTTTATGGAAGGATAATCTGCTATCAATTGAAATGCAAAATGTAAGAAATAGAAGTCTTTGGAGAAAGATATCATGTTTGTTTTGAATGTATTGTTTCATGTATCTACAAGATGCCCAAAAAGCAAATCTCTAGCAAATACTTGGGTATACAGGTGAAGTGTAGATCATCTGCAACAGTTGTAGAAGCAAAGCAATCTGGAGTCTCATTTATAAATGGAAACAATCCATACAATCAGGAACATGAATTTCCAGCCCAACAAGTCTTATTTACTTTATTTATACATACTGGCCCAACTTAGTGAATAAACTAAGTATACAAAGGCAAAATAAACCAGAAAGTTAAAACTTATTTTCTTAATAATTCACACAAATTGAAAAAAGACTTATGGGTTATAATTTTTTACTTGTATGTTTCAAATCTAAACTTACGTAAATTGCTGATATTGAAATATTATTCACATACTGGTGGTAATAAACTTAATTTTATAAATTTTGCTTAGCTATTGCCAGATGTTTAAAAATCACACAAACTGTGATCAAAATAGCAATGCAAGTCGAGTTTTAAATAATTTCTAGATAAAATTATTTGTTTTAAGAGACACATATTCGATTTCAGTAAGTTCAGGATTTTTTTTTAATTTAAGGGCCTAAATATATCTAACTAAAATAAACAAAAAGAAAATAGTATTTGCTTTTTCTTCTAACATGGTCTTGTAGAAGATAAAATGTATTTATAACAACAGTGTTTTCTTCTAGAAGAATTTTTTTAAATGTCTATGAAACAGGCAAAACAGAAGACTGAAATAATGGATAATCTTGTAGCAGAGGAGATTAGCACTAGGTTTTCCTTGGCACAAACAGAAATATTTTGAACCCCAAGCAATGTGTTTAAAGGAAATAGTATAGGGGCCCCTTGGTGGCTCAACTGGTTGGGCATCCAATTCTTGATTTCACAGTTCATGGGATCGAGCCCCATGTCGGTCTCTATGCCATTAGCACAGAGACTGCTTAGGATCATCTCTCCCTCTCTCTGCCCTTCCCCTGCTCACTTGCACGTGTGTGTTCTCTCAAAATAAATAAATAAAATAAAAAATAAATGAAATAGTATAATTAATAATATCTTTGTTCTGATTACTATTTATTATTCATTTCTCTGAAAATCAAGTTCAATATCAGGTTATTATCAGTGACATTAGGATATTAACAAAGTTGTTCCTGTTGGAGCATCATGGTTTGATGTCAGTGTCAAATAGAGTTAGATTTTAAAAAGAAACTGAAACTAATAGATTCATCCGGCAATTTAGGTCTCCTGGTTGTGAAAAGAACCAAACCCAAAATTCCTAACCTTTCTTACCCAGCTAGCTCTAATGAAGTGCTCAGAAATGTCAGTTCAAAAACTGTATAGCTTACCTCTTTTGTGAATATATCTGCTGATTTGAGATTTTTTTCATGAGCATAATGAATAAGATCATTGTATCGAAATTTTGAGATTTTTCTTCTGTTGGAAAGAATAGTTTTAAGGAATCTCATGGGGAGCTCCATTTATTTTATTTTATTTTTTAAATCTTTATTTATTTTTGAGAGAGAGAGCGCACGTAAGGGAGGAACAGAGAGAGAGGGAGACATAGAAGCAGGCTCCAGGTTCTGAGCTCTCAACACAGAGCCTAACACCGCGCTTGAACTCACGAACCATGAGTTCAAGACCTGAGCTGAAGTCGGACTCTTAACCGACTGAGCCACCCAGGCAGCCCTGGAGAGCTCCATTTGTAAATGTAATGATACCTGATAATTTCATGGGTATGACTATTAATGTATGCCATGTAGCATCAAAATATTAACATTGTTTCATGACTTCTATTGCCTCCTAAAAGTGATACTATATTGTTCCTAAAGTGATTTAACTGTGATTAATTGGATGGATTTTTAAATATTTAATATGTAATGATCTACATGCATCTGTCATTGTTTCATGTTCATTTGGACATAATTTTTGACAACCAGAGATATTTTAGAAAAGGTATTTTATACAATTTAATAGCTTTTTCAAACTCCAAAATATAAATTTTATGAATCAATGCAAAGAAAAGCATTCTCAAGTTCCCTAAATGGTTTAAAATACTGTGATTATAATTCCCATGATGAAAAATATAATGTATTGATGTTTACTTGATAATAATTTTGAGTGCTCCTTAAAAGACGTTGTCAGAGTTTAATTTTACTGGGACACTGTCCATTAACTTTGTAATTAAGTATGACTTGATCAGAGGCTGTCTTTAACTTTCTCCCTGTCTTAATGATATATTTAATCATTTCCTATTCTGTGGGCTAATGAACTTGACACACATAATTGTAACATCTTAAAATGTTTTTCTCAAAATATCTGTTTAAAAATTCTTAATTAAAAATGTTTCCAATTATATTTATACATTGGTATCTTTTTATTTATTTCTTAGCCTTTACATTTTTAAAAAAAGAATATAATTTTGTAACCAATATTATCATTTACCTCTCACTGGACAGCCTTATTAAAAAGCATAATATAAAATTTTCTTGCATGATATCTGGACAATGCTGTCAATACTTGGAGCCTATGGTGAGGTATTCCTACAAATAACGTAAATAAGGCAAACTAGACTGTTCTTTGAAAGTTAAGCTATATAATCAGTGCAGAGTGGGAAGAATTAATGAGCTCAGAAAGCATCAACTATATAATACTATAAATACACATTCAAAGAGCTTCCTTGCATTACTCAAGCGCTGTGGAGGTGGAGGCAAGCTGGGCTGTGTTAGTATATTAAGACTGTACATAGGCCACAGCATAAAATTCAAAACAACTAACAGATATAGAACTTATTTAATACATATCTTGCAATCCCCATGGGGGAGAAAGTCTTGTCCAATAGATTTAGTATTCTAGTCTTTTTGGTAAGCTCTTCCTTATAACAGTATAAATTTTCAAATTATCCTAGTTGAGGGATGCTCCTAAAATCATTTAAATACCCTTTTCATTTAAATTCCGAATTTGTGTGCTAAAGCCTAAAAGCCAATATGATGGTATTTGCAGGTGGGGCTTTGGAAAGTGATTAGGTCATGAGGTCAGAGCCCTTATGAACGGGATAGTACCCTTGTAAAAGAGACAGAAGAGAGATGATCTGTGTCTCTGTCTCTGTGTCTGTCTCTATCTCTTCCAGATCAGGGATGAGGGCATCCGTCTGCAAACTAGGAAGAAAACTCTCACCAGGAACCAAATTGACTGGCACTTTGATCTTGGACTCCCCAGCCTCCAAAACTGTGATAAATACATTTCTGGATAAGTCATTCACTCTGTGCTACTTTTGTTACAGGAACCTCAAGATGACTAAAACAAATCTTTTTAATTTCTCACTCATTCCAGTAAGTTAGGTATTGTCTGCACTTCATAGGTTAATAGCCAAAGCTAAGAGAGGTAAAAACTTGCCCAAGGTCACAGCTACTAAGCAGTAGTGGGAAACTTGAACCCAGACTACAAAGTTAGAGCTAAATACTATGGATGAGAAATAGTGGATTATAAAGTAGATAGCATCTCAGATGCCCCCTCAGAATGATCAGTGAGCATATTTGCATCACCACATCATATCAACCGTTCTCCATAACCCATTTGCCATAGCCTTCCAAATCCTTCTGAGGCAGGACCATGTCATCTGGTGCATACTAAGAATTCAATAACTAATTATTGGGTAAATTAACATATTTGCCAAATTTCGTGCTAACTACATTTTATAAGGAAATTACTCTTTAACATTTTCATTAGAGTCTAATAATCATGACAATCGCCTTCTGTGGTTAGTTATTGCCCGACTTTGATCCCAACCTGGCTAAACTATCAAAGTAAAATGAAATCATTGACATTTGACAGTTTTCATGGGCAAAAAAAGTGTATATTTCAACCTAATATTTACCTAGCATTTTTTTTCCTGGAAGTTTAAACCTAACATTTTACTTTTTGTTATCTAAGAAATTTTAGATGGTGAATTTCTAATGTTGAATAATCTGACATATATATTTATATACTTATTTCAATGTTTACAATGATCTCTAATAATCTATTCATTTTAAAATATGATGTATTCTATTTTAACTACAATAATATTCATTATCCATAGTCTGTATTGTCTTTTGAACTTCTTTTCATAATAGAACCCTTCTCTACAAATACATTATGTGAGACCTTGGAAATTAGTCTCAAAATCGTTTAAGCATTCAAACATGAAACTTATTTTATGAGATGATACACAGAAATTTTGAGGAAATATAATTGAATATAAGAAAAATGTTAACTTAAAATTATAAAAAATATTAATATAATAAAAAGTAAGTAGAGTTTTTTATGAATCCTGCCATTATTCATGGCATAGAATCTCAAAATATAGTACTTTGAAATTCATCTACTGGACTAATTTATTGAGATTTATATATTTTTAAAAAATTAATAAACTTTAATGATTTTTAGAGGAGATTAAGGTTTGCAGAAAAATTGAATGGAAAGTACACAGGGCTCCCACATACCCCCACCCTTAACACACACGGCTTCCCTTATCATCAACATCTCTCATTAGCATGATACATTTGTTATAATCCAATCAACCAATACTGATACATCATTTTCAACTAATGTCTCCAGTTTACATAAGAGTCACTATTTGTTTTGGTCATTCTATTGATTTTGACAAACTATAATGACATACATCTACCATTGTAGTATGATACAGAATAGTTTCGCTGCCCTAAAAATTCCCTGTGCTCCACTGACTCATCCCTCCCTCTGCTGAAACCCCTGAAAACCACTGAAATTTCTACTGTAGTTTTACCTTTTCTAGAATATTATGTAGTTGGAGTTATACAATAAAAGGCTTTTAATATTGGCTTTTTTCCACCTAGAAATAGAATTTAAGGTTCTTCTATGTTTGTGGCTTGATAGCTCATGCATTTTTTTTTTTAATTTTTTAACGTTTATTTATTTTTGAGAGACATAGAGACAGAGTGTGAGCAGGGGAAGGGCAGAGAGAGAGGGAGACACAGAATCAGAAGCAGGCTCCAGGCTCCAAGCCGTAGCACAGAGCCCGACGCGGGGCTCGAACTCACAGACCGCGAGATCATGACCTGAGTTGAAGTCGGCCGCTTAACCGACTGAGCCACCCAGGCGCCCCGCTCATGCATTGTTAGCACTATAAAAATTATTGTATGGATGTATCAAAGGTTAATTACCTCGACACCTATAGAACAATATTACTTGTTGGTTCCAAATTTTAGCAACTATGAATAAAGCTGGTATAAATACTTGCTTGCAGATTCTGCACGGACATAAGTTTTTAGATCATTTGGGCACACACTAAGAAGTACGATTGCTGGACCATATAGTAAGAGTACATTTAGTTTTATAAGAAACCACCACATTGATTTCCAAAGTGGCTCTACTATCTTGTATTCCCTCCAACAATGTACAAGGGTTCCTGTTGCTTCACATACTCCTCAACATTTGATGTTTTTAGTGTTTTGTATTTCAACCATTGCAACAGGTGTGTAGTGGCATCTCATTGTTTTAATTTGTAATTTCCTAATGATGTATGATGTTGAACATTTTTTCATATGCTTTTTTTTAATCCATATATCTTCTTTGGTAAAGTACTTGTTCAGATATTTTACCAATTTTTAAGAGGGGTTGTTTATTTTCCCACTGTTGAGTTGTAAGTTCTTTGTGTATTTTAGATAATAGTCCTTTATCAGATATGTACTTTACCAATATTTCCCCCCATTCCGTGTCTTGTCTTCAGATTTTCTTATTTTCTTGACAGAATCTTCTGAAGAACAGAAGTTTTTAATTTTGATGAAGTCCAACTTATGAATTTTTCATTCATGGATATTGCCTTTAATGCTGTACCTAAAAAGTCGTTGCCAAAACCCAAAGCCACTTAAATTTTACGTTATCTTCTAAGTTTTATAGTTTTACATTTAGGTCTATGATCCACTTTGAGATGATTTTTTGAGACGGTTGTAGAGTCTGTGTCTAGCTGCTGCTGGTTCTGCTTCTTTTTCTCCTTCTCCTTCTCCTTCTCCTTCTCCTTCTCCTTCTCCTTCTCCTTTCCCTCCTTAACTTCTCTCCCTCCCTCTTCTCCTCCTCTCCTCCTCCTCCTCCTTCTTCTGCTTGTGGATGTCTGATTGTTCCAGCAGCACTTGTTGAGAAGACTATACTTTCTTCATTGAACTGCTTTTGCTTTTTTGTCAAAGATCAGTTGACTATATTTCTGTGTGTCTATTGCTGGGCTCTCTGTTCTGTTCCATTGATCTATTTGTCTATTATTTCAGCAACACCATGCTGTGTTGTTTATTGTAGCATTATAGTTACAGTTGAAGTAGTAGTGTCAATCTTCCAACTTTTTAATTCTATTGTCTTAGCTATTTTGGGTCTTTTCTTTTTCCATATAAACTGTATAATCAGTTTGTTGATAGCCAAAATATCAGCTTGCCAATATCCACTGTGATTTTTATTATGATTGCACTGAATCTACAGATCAGTTTGGGAAGAACTGACATCTTAACAATTTTGAGTCTCCCTACCTATGGACATGGAATAACTCTCAATTATTTGTTTTTTTTTTTATTTTTTCATTTGAGTTTTGTAGTTCTCCTCATGTAAATCTTACAAGTATCTTATTAGATCTATATCTAAATGTTTCCTTTGTTGTTGCCAATGTAAATGGTGTTACTTTTTTTTGTTTTGTTTTGTTTACTCCAATTTTTCATTGCTGCATATACAAGAGCAATTTAATTATGTATATTACCCTTGTATCCTGAAACCTTGCTATATTACTGATTAGTTCCAGGAAGCTTTTGTTGAATTTTTGGGACTTCTCTATACAGACAATCACATCATATGTGAACAGTTTTATTTCTTCTTTCCAGTTGGTAAATTTTTATTTCCTTTTATTGTCTTATTTCACTAACTAGTATTTCTAGTACAGTGTTGAATAGATGTGGTGGGAGGTGATATCTTTGCCATTTTTCTTATCTTAGTGGGAACACCTCTAGCTGCTCATAGTTAATCCTGATGTTAGCTGTAGGTTTTATGTAGATGTTCTTTATCAAGTTAAAGAAGTTCTGTTGTATTTCTAATTTGCTGAGAGTTTTTTTTTTTTTAATCATGAATAGATGTTATGTTTTGTCAAACAATTTTCTATACCTATTGTTAGGACCATGTGTTTCTTCTTTAGCTTGTTGATGTGATGCAGCATATTAATTGATTTTTTAATTGTTAAACTAGCTTTGTATACTGGAAAAAATCCCACTTGGTCATGGTGTAAATTTTTTTTTATTATTGCTTGATTTGATTTTCTTATACGTTAGATTTCCATGATATTTTTTAGAAATCTCTATTCTAACATTACTTTGAACTTAGTGATGTATATGTACATGGAAAATAAAATTGAGGTCCAAGACTCTCAAAATGAACTTAATTGAGGTAAAACAAAAGCTAATGCCATTTCAACAAACTAGAAACTCCCTTTCTACAGTGCTATCAGTGTGACAAAATGATTCCCTGCAAAACAAGGACCCTTGTCCATTTAGGTTCCTTTACTCAGGACTTCTCTTAAAAAGAGGATACATTTTATATTTAAAAAGATTAACTTGATCTCTTTAGTAAACATTTATTCAGTGCCTCTTTTGTATTGGAGCTGGAAAACACAAATGGTTGCACTGAGTTCAGTTAATGCCAGAATGCATCAATATAGATGATAGAGATACATATACAGGGCACTGGGCCCATAGCCTATGGATTAACAAATTCTACCTGATGGAATGAGAAAAGATTTCACAGAAGCACTGCCATTTGTAGTGGATTCTGAAACTGGATAGAAAGTTTCTCATCAAAGACGAATTGGAAAAACATCTCCTACATAAGCAAACCATAGGGCAAAAATTCATGTGGCTGGATTGCCGGATATAAAAGTAGGGAAGAAGCAGTGAGAAAGAGCGTGAGAGTCACACTGAGAATTGGTGGTGAAGGGACCTAGAGTATCTTACTAAAGAATTTACACTGATAGCCATCCAGTGATGAAGAAATTTTAAAGATGCTAAATCCAAACATTCTTTCCGGTATTGTGTCAATGTAATTAATAAAGATTTGCTCACAAAAGAATACTATACATACTAAACTACAATACATAGAAAGTCATTGTCATTTGGTTTGGAAATAGTCCAAAACCGAAACCACCCACTGTTGTATTATCCACATCCTCCTGTTTCCAGAGACAACATCTTCTGTTTCATTTTTTATAGTTTCTTTTGTGTGTGTGTTTCAAGGGCATAATTTCTACATCTTGTGTGCCATTGCTACTGATACGTATGGTTAAATCATATTTAGAGAATCTTCATGTCCATAAATTAAATATCCAATAGCATGTTTTGCTCCAGAGATGTATTTTTTGATTTTTAGGTATGATTTAAGTGTACATTTTGAAATGTAAACAGAGTAAATACTTCAAATAATATAATTCTTTTTAGTAGAGTTGAATAACATTTTTAAACATTATCATTTTAGAATCTGAATCTGACTTTCTTGTATACACTTTTGTACGGATTGTACTTGCAGTGAGAAAAATAAGTCTGTTCTTCAACATTTGGGGCAAAGTGGAAATATCTCAGGTGTAGGAGTAATTTCTTTACAAGTGAGAATTAGACAATATTGTGACTGGAAGTTCCTCTAGAGATTGTTTAGTGAAATAATCTTGGCCTAGAAAAAAGGCTAGATAAGGCAGGTAACAAGCCTAATGTCACAGAGTAAGTTACAGGAAAGGTAGACGAAGCTATACATGTTATTTTGAGATAGCTCTGTACTCTACTGTACAAGCAGGTTAACATTTTTAATCACCATTGGCTTTCATCAGTTCCCCCTGCTCCCAAGGACCACAATACAAGTCCTAACTCCAAGTTAAGAATTGCTCACCATGATTTTTATTATCAAGACTTTTAAGGACAATATAGATGCTTTGTATGGGTCAACTGACTAGTACCCCCCCTTTTTTTTCTGGTATAAGAATCAAGTAAAGTAAAACCCAAACTTTGCAAGTTATAGTAATGAAAAAATTTCTTAACTTATATTTTACCTTTTTATAATTCCAAAGAAGCTGAACTAAATTTTCATTTTTAAAAGAATTACTTTTTAATCAGTTTATACTAAATCACCATTCTATGAAAAATTGGGGCAGTAATAATAATGCACAGGTAAATTTTATGTAGACTGTTGACACACTTTTCATGTTCATTCTTGAAATTATTTCACCTAAAATGTATAATTTCATTTATTACAAGAAGGTAACAATGGATTTTTATGTGGGGTTAATGATTTCATATGGTTCTTGCAATTTGATTTTTAGAGAATGGAGCTTAACAGGATGTAGTGTAACAATTGGTTTTTACACAATTTTATTCAAGTAGGGTATGTCAATTTTTCCCCTGAAAAAAATCTTTAATAGAAAAATTGATTTATAAATGAAGGAAAAGGTCGCTAAAAAGAAAAACAAATCTCAGGAAACAACCGTGTTCTAACCACTAAACTTTGCCACGTAGCTTATAATCTACTTTCTAATATAGATTTCTAAGGGAAAAAAGATCCACTCCATATATGGCTTCAGGATAATAACAAGAATGGAAAGAAATGTTAATAGAAAAATAAGACATAATTAGCTGCCTGATATTCTTGAGCTTGTAAGGAGGCATTTTCTTGGTGTGTTATATGGTAAAAACTACGATACATTTCAACATTCCTTTATATAATCTATCCTAGGGTATCAAAGAAACAAATGAAGTTGAGTTTTCTCACTGGTGAACAAAATTTTAAACTTCAAGTATTTATGTTAAATAATTAAAAATGTTTTTACATTCCAACTCTTGGGGATAGTAATTGAAATTGTATATGAGGAAAAACAAAATTTGTAAGAGAATTTCACTATGAGGAGAATAAAAATGGAATATTATAGATTTAAGGATGACTTTAAAGCACTATGAACCTAATATTAAGATGTAGATAATATTAAGAATGCATATTTTCACTGCTTTAAAATTATGAAATTATATTAAGTATTGGCAAAAAAAACCTGATGTTCTTTACCATTAAATTCACAGATCATATGACAACTTTCTTCATATTTACAATTAGATTTTACTGGGCTTTAAGGAATGGTTCAAAATTGCATTCTATTATTTTTACAAAAATTTTGTTTGAAGTTAAATCAAGACAAGGTTTGAGAATTGAAAGTGAAGCAAAAGTACACATTTGATGTAAAAAATATGTTGCTTTTAAGAACTAAAAGATTGGTGATATTTCCATTAAGAAACTATTTTGATAAATCATGGTAGGAATAAAATGCATGCCTAGTAGAAATGACACGTTGCTCCTGGTTATGTTGTCTGTTCTTATAATTTCTGGTAATTCAGTCCATCTATGTACCAGTATCTCTGACCTGTAGTTAATAAGGTTACTTGGTGTTAAGATTGGTGACCCCAATATGAAGTGCAAGGGGAGAGTCCTAGGGCGATCTTAAAGTGTTAGTGTGCTTCTCCATAAAATGCTCAGAATCTCTATAAAAAAAAAATGGTCACAGAGGCCAGATAGTTCAGAGAATGATTCATTCTCATGATAATTGAAAGGCAGAATATCTGCATGGAAACAGATGTTTGGGCATTACAATGATTTCCCCGTGTGACCTGTACTTGCCTCTAGTATATCCTGCATAAAATAAGAGTGGTCAGGTCATACATTAGCTTATTAGAGAAAATGGATCATTAATAACAAAGAATCTTTAATTTTGAGAAAAAGGTACAGCACAATGTGTTTCATAACATCCTCTCCAAATCTTGTCAACAGCATTGGCACACTTTTCTCCTTTATTGGGCTGGAATTCTCTTTAGCACTGAAGGGCATTCTGCTGATACACATGTGAATCTCATGAACCAAATGTTGCATGGCAGAATGTGGCAGCCTTCAGGAGACCAATGTAACAATACATTGAATAGGTGTTGTCTGCTGTGATAGGTAGGATTTAGATCTGGCTGCTTATTAAAAGGAATTTCCTATACATAAGATAAAATAATTGTAAGAACATTCTAAAAGTATTAAATAAAATAAGAGTAAGAAGAAGTGAAATGCGGGAGTCTCTGGGTGGCTCAGTCGCTTAAGAGTTCGACTCTTGGTTTTGGCTCTGGTCATGATGTCACAGTTGGTGGGGTCAAGTCCTACACAGGGTTCTGTGCTGACAGCGCAGAGCCTCCTTGGGATTCTTTTTCTCCCTCTCTCTGCCCCTCCCCTGCTCACACTCTCTCAAAAATAAATAAACATAAAAAATAAAAAGAAGTGAAATGTGATATGTGAGCAAGTGAGACAGTAGAGAACTGCTAAAGCTTCTCTTGAAAATATGTAAAATACATAAATATTCAGAGTACACTCATTTTCACGTGCTGCATAAGCTCTGCATGGAAACCATCTTCTCTCTGAAGCCCACTTCATGCCTCTCACCCCCATTCCCCAGCGCCTAGTCTGTTGTGGGCGCTCAATAAATATTAAACAATCAAAGCACAAACTGTTGTCAAAAATTTGGAATTCACAGGAATCAATAGTATTGTTATCATTTAACATTTATTGAGGGTCAACAGCATGACTTAGTCCACATGTGCAAATAGGTTGTTTTATAATCACATATTCAGAAAATAGTTAAATACAACTTGTATTAACTATGCTTTCAATTTCACTCCATTGATCTCAAATATAAAATTGAGCCTTTTAAAATAATGTTAACACACCACGAAATATAAACATTAATTATTTAAATAAATACTTTTCATGTCATAATCATGACTCTTATTATTAACATTCACTTGAAAACATGGGATAAATCTACAATAAGTACACTTCACATATTCTAGAGAGACCAGTGCATATACAAAGAACAGAAGAATCTGAAAAGGTGAGTGAGGACAATGACAAAAACACAAAGCATGTAATAGCATTTGGGTTTCACCTGTTGTTATAACAGCTTAAAACGCTAATACAATTATGCAGGGCACCATTGCTTACAAGATAGAATCAAAGGCAAAGAAAGACAGAAACTCTTCAGGTGAACATAAATTAGTGTGTTTGTCAATTTAGAAACATTTCTTAATTTAAGGCAAGACAGAATTTTTTATTATAAGAAATGAGCTGCATTGGATACACTAATGAACCACATGCTCCAATTTTATCCTGAATAAAATGATTACTAATTGTGTTCAGATTTATTCTTGTGGTTAATAGGCACTTAAATTCTATTTAATCTTTTCTTGTGAATATTTTTCTGTCATGTTTCTATTTAATGATTTTGAAGTGATTTTTAATTGTTAAGAGGATGGAAGACTTTATTTAATATTTCTGTAGCGAAATGTTCAGTTTAATTTTGGGATACTGAAGTATCTATAAGTATTCAAGTTTCTACTGTGGTTTTCCTTTAGCATTTGATTCCCAAAGTCTTAGAACTGAAAGTCCTTCTAGACTAGCCTTCCCCTAAAGAAGGAATAGCCTCTATATTCTGATGTTAGAAAACACTGTTAAAAACTGTTGACCAGAAAATTTTTATACTTGGAAGCAATAAGAGATCATCTGGTTCAGCTCCACAGTTGTAAAAATAAGAAAAGCAATGATAGGTCTAATGTTTCTATATTTAGACTCATATATTGGCTTAATTGGGCAACTGTTTAACTTTTTCTTTCATTTTAAGTTTTTAAAGAAACTCACAATAGTTGCAATTACTATGATTTAATTTTTCAATATGTTTATCCATATGATAACTGTTCACCACATGCAATTTTGTTTATGTAAGAACACCAACTACAAAGATCATAATAATATGATGTCATTAATGAATAATGCATATTTAATTATTATTTTTTCTCTACTAGTTCTACTTTAAACTGAAAAATTTAATCACTTATGTCCTGGTTTCTGAAATATGGCAAAATTCCCTGTTAGAAATTATATTTGATGAACTAAAATATTCTTTTAATTGCACAGTATTTAGAGGTCATGTTCATTGAAATCTGGATCCCCTAATAGTCTTTTCTTCAAGAATCCCTCTGTTTTCACTCAACCCACAGATACCACTGAATACATTCTGTATGCCAGCACTGTTACAGGCTTCTAGAACGGACTCTTAAAGAAGACCTTAAGTGAAGTCAGGCATATGTGTGAATGAAAGAAAAGGAACGATGATTTGCAAGTGATTTAATTTATTACTATTTCCTCTACATTTTCGCTGTTAGATTTAAGTCACTTTGAAGGAAGACAATTAAAAATAGAAAGAGGCTGTGCCTCCAATCTAGAGTTCAGATCTTTAAAGTTGTCTTTTTATTTTTTTAAGTTAATTGTCTTGACTGATGTCCTTCCCTGCCCCAGGAAGTCGCAAGCCACTGGATCCTTCCTTAAAGTGACCATTTTGCTTATCTGTTTAGTAACAAACAAATATTATCAAAGATTTTCTTCTGAAAGAAAACAAGATTGAAGAAGAGAAATGTAAATGGAATTTAGGAGGCAGGTCAATTTTGAAAGTGAATACCGAGGAGGAAAATGTACACTAACTATAAGAAATTAAATATTGACAAATGAATAAATTAAGCTTAATGAAACATGATGTACTCTCTCTAGATGTAATACAGAATATCATAGCCTCATATGGTAGCACACAGAACTTAGCAAATGTTGTAAGGTTTTATGTTTGGCATTCTTTAGGTCTCACTACAGGGAGAGCAACATTTATTGTGTTAAACATTTGTATCTCTTGATGCTTCTAGGTGACTGATTTCTAAATAAGGAAGAATACTTAATGGTGGTGTGTGTATATGTGTGTGTGTGTGTGTGTGTGTGTGTGTGTATACACGTGTGCAAAAGTGTGTACCATTAAAGTACAGAAATTATTTATAAAGTGTTTCTTAATACTCAATATTCTAGTCCAGCCAATTTAAGATCTTCACAAAAAGAATAACTAAAAAACCCATGATTCGTCATGAGTTAGAGAAAAAATAGAGTTACATTTTTGGACTTTTGCAGAAGTTAAATTAACTAAATTTCTACTTTTTACGTCATATGAGGTCTAGCTTACTAAATTATGTTAAAATAAAATTCATTCCACCTTTCACTCCATGAATTTCCCGTAATGTAAAGTTTAGCTTAATCAACGTGTTCTAAGTACAATTATAATTCAGACTAAGTACAGAGGCTCAATATACACAATTTTATATAGATAACTCTGTATATTTTAAATCTAGTAAGAATTTTGAAAATCATATTTTTCCCTAGTACGAGTTCATGAGTGCAAACTTAAATGAATAAAAATGACTTTAAAAACTGTTTAATCATACTTTAATGCATTATAAACTAGTTTTAGATTATTTATACTTCTAAAGATAACCAAAAACTGCAAAAGGAAGACAAGTACACAATAGATTAAAGCCTCATCTTATGAATAAATTTTAGGAAACTCTGATGAAATCTGTAGAATATTATTGACTTAATTTCACATAAACTTCTGACTTTTTAAATAACAAAATATATTTTTCATATCAATTATTAGTCATAGACATATCATCTCAAAAATATGCAATTTATCCAAATACTCTATTTCTCATGGTATTTATAGTTGAAATATATGGTCTAGACTCCTACCTACTTGAAGAAACATATACACAATGAAACTGACACCAACATGCAGGTAGGAAGAAATTAACACTCTCTGTTTAAATCACTTATTTTTAGGTACATGTATTAGTGTTGGGCATTTTACATTCCAGTCAATCTTCTCTTAATATGCTTTGGCTATAAAAGCAAAGCTACAAGTGCCAAAGATGAGCAATGAACACCTTTATACTAGAAGAAAAAAAGCTATGAAAGTTAGTGAAATCAACATGGTTTGACAGTTTATCTCACCTGTAGTAAAGTTGATTTGGTAAGGAAATATGCTCATGTAAAGACTATGTAATTATCTACAAATTTATCATTTTTCATATCCTTCCCCATGTTTTCTCATTTAAGTTCAACGTCTTGTTCAACAGGCAGGTCAGATATAAGTCATTCCATTTTTGTTTTGTTTTGTTTTGTTTTCCCCCAAAGAAATTTAGGCTCAGGGCCTTCCTTGACTAAGCGAACAAGTTAAAACTGGATGTAGGGCCATTCCTCTACTTTATATGTAGAGATGAAAATATCCATATCAAATGAAGTTGACAGAAACATGCTGCTGAATTCTAAAATTTCAGGAAGTCCCCAGAAGCCCAAATTAATATGAAAACTGTTTCAATGTAATTGTCATCTGATTTTATTTTGAAAAGCCCAAGGAAATAATTGTTTGACCAATCCTCTAACTTAATTTAATCCTTAACTTTAATTTACTTCTCTGAAATGTGAGAAATTAAAGGATTTTCTTCATATATTTATATCAAAAATACTAAATTTTTGATCATAAAAACTTAATTACTCCCAAATTTCAGAGGAAAAATTATTTTGACCTCATCCTTGACAAAAGTATTGCTAGTTCTGTTTTATTACAATGACTAATAAATATTATAATAGATAAAAAAGCCAAAGAGTGGGGGAGCAATAATTAAAATCATTACCACACTAAGCTCTAATAGAAGGACCAACATTACTTTAAATGTTTTCACTCTACTTTACTCTTGCATTCTTCTCAAGCAAATTCTGGAGTGATATATGTACTATATAGCTGCATAAATAAAAATAAAATGCATTACTCATAACATGATTTTTGATATTAAAATTTGAGACCTCTTGGGAGATTCACTTGCTGAAGTCACAATATAAACTCAAATAATTTACCTTTGATGTTTTTTCCCCTTGAAGTGTTACATACTATTTTTTAAGCATTAGATGTTGTTTTGCATCAATAGAATTGTGCCATCTTCATTCTTTAAACTATGAACCATCAAGTGATGGTAAAAGCACAAATCAAACAGAAAAATGTCTACCAGTTACCCCGGACCGTTGCCTTATTCCCAATCATCTTCAGCATTTTCTCTGATATAATTAAGAAGTCTGTGGAGTTTTCCTGCTCTAAACCTATACTCAAAGATTAGTTATACAAAAGAACAAAAACCCAGATTGCTGCCTCACATCCTCCCTGGAACAGAAAAGCATGCAAAGACAGTGATAGAGAGCAATAGATAGAACGGTTATTGTCTTCCTCCTGTCTGAATCCAGGGCTTTCCTCCTCATGTTGTTGTCTTTCTAAAGAAGATAATGTCAACCTCCTTCATTTTTTTTTACCTTGCTCCACTGTCTTGGTTGTTTTCTCTTCCTTCTTTCCAGGTACAGCTGCAAGGCAGAGATAAGGTTGAAATAAAAGTTCCAGACAGAAATACTGCTTCTGCTTAAAAAGCGTTTTGTGACTCATTCGTTGCCGGCTCTTTCTTCTAAACAAGCTACTTTAAACCTTTTTTGACTTTTCTCGTTTCTCTATAAGCCAACCAAAACCTATTTTAAATTGAATGTTAAAGAATTAGGAAAAAAAGAAATCATTTCTTGACTTCCGCCTAGTTTCTCCATACCCCTTTCTACTTTCTCCTTTTACACTCTACTTTGATAAACAAGCTCTACAAGGAATGCTACTTGACAGGACGATGATTAATCGATTTACAATCCAGGTTATTGCTGGAGTCATTCAGTGGGTTGAAAATGTCAACGAGATGCTGCTTTAAATTCAAGCTTAACTTAGCTTAATCAACTGAAAGGACAGCATAGTCACGCTTGAGATTCATTTAAATATT
The DNA here is from genome assembly GCA_030068075.1 of Paguma larvata. Classification (NCBI taxonomy): domain Eukaryota; kingdom Metazoa; phylum Chordata; class Mammalia; order Carnivora; family Viverridae; genus Paguma; species Paguma larvata. The sequence goes on from CM057829.1 coordinate 108,551,843, forward strand.
AAATAAAGTCATCCCAAATCACAAGTAACCAAAACGGAAATAAGATTTGTTTACCTTGAACTATGCTTTCTTTAAGATTTATTGCTCTCAGCGGAGTACTCACTGTTTGCCAATTTATACATCAAAACAGTAGAAATTGTTCCTTCAAAATCAGTATACCCCACTGAAATAATTAATTCGAGTAAGGGTCTTCAGAGTATACTAGCAGCCGTTTGATGGAGATGTGGGGGGGGACTGAATATTGCCATCACCCCCAATTATCACCCCACAGAGCTGCAAGGGGAAAAATGCAACTATGAAAAAGGGCAATGTAACCACTCCTGAAACTTAGAACCATTCATTCATAATGGGACATCCAGACATTCTGGCTTTTTAATGATACGCAGTGTGATGCATAAAAATAATATTACCCTCTGAAGTGTTCTTGCCAAAGCATCCAACTATTTAACTAGAATCCAGTTAAGTCAAAGATTTATCTTTCAGTTTAATCAAATACAGTATATAAAAATATATCAAATAATATTCTGAAGAAATAATCAAGGCAATAAAAAATGTCTATCGTGTCACTGACCATGATCTTTTCAAAAAGCAATGTCATGAACCAGAGAAGGGGGGATAACATAACTTTTTTACAGAAAACTTGCTAAATTTACTCATTAGTTATTATAGGTTAGTTGTAGACCCTTTTAATTGTTTCAAGTAGATAATAATTTCATCTATAAGTAATGAGTTTTATTTGTTATTTTTCTATTCTTGTACATATTATTCCCTTATTTCACTGGCTAAAATATCCTTACAATATTTAATAGAAGTGGTAATAACAGACATCCTTGTCTTGTTCTAAATCTCAGTTGGAAAAATTTCCATTTTTCTCCATTAAGTATGATATTTGCTAATGGTTTGTATATATTTTATCAGAGTAAGGAAGTTTCTTTCTGCTCTATTGATGAATTATGTCAAATGCATCTACTATGATGAATGTAATTTCCCTTTATTCTAGTATTCTGATTAATTACATTGATTTTTTAAAATATTGTATTCCCTAAATAAAATGAACCTTATGACATTTTATCTTTCATGCATATTTTCAGACTTGATCTGCTAATATTTGTTTAGGTCTATGCTTCTATGTTCACAAAGAAGTTAGCTTGTATGTTTCTTTTTTAGTTCTTGTTAAGTTTTAGCATCAAGGTTATTCCGGCTCCATAAAATAAGTGAATATTTTCTCTTTTTTGATTCCTGAAAGGTTTAGTGTAAGATTAGTGTTAATTTTTCCTCAAATGCTTGAAAGAATTCACCAGTGAAGCTATCTCGCTACAAATTTCTTTGGGGAAGAATTCTAATTATGGATTCAAAATATGAATCTATATTTACGGATTTGAATTATGGAATCGAATGTGGATTATGGATTCAAAACATGAATCCACTTATTGGACGATGTTCCTATTTTTAATTTTCTGTAGGATCTGTAATAATGTCTACTTTTAATTTTCTGAGATTGATGTTTTGTACCTTCTCTCTTTTTCTAAATAAGTTTTCATAAGAATCTATCAGTTTTATTAGGTTTTATGGAGAATCTAAATCTGACTGTTTTGCTTTCCCTATTATACAACCTAATTTACTACTTCATTAGCTTTTATTATTACATTTTTTATTTTTCTTCTTTCAACTTTCTTTGGGTTTAATTTTCTATATTAAAAAATTATTGTGTTTCTGGATATTCAATTTTCAGATTTTCTACTTTTCTAATGACTATTTTTCAAGTGTGTAAGTTTTACCCTAATACTGTTTGGTCGCTTCCCAAGTTTCAATGTAATGCTTTCATCATACATTAGATCAACATATTTCCAAATTTTACTGTCATTTTTTTCTTTGATACATGGGATATTTAGAAATGTATTGCTTACATTTATTATAGTACCTAGCATTGTTTCTAACATAACAAGTGATTAGTATAATTTTGTTTAGTGATTAAATGTATTAATTGACAAAGGATATGTCTTAATAAGAAATATTCTGAGTTGAGAGGGACAATGGGTGAGCTTTGGTATTAGTGGTTTTCCAGGAATAGGATTGATTTTAGGTGTAGCCAACAAGAGGTAAAGAAAGGCAGAGGAGCATAAAAGCCTTAGGTATACATAGAGGAAAGTGAATAAGTTTATCTGAAGTGGAGGGTTTCCCAAAGTAGATACGGAATAATCTAGAATTGAAGATAGGACCAATTATAGAAGGGTTGAATTTCAAACTAGAGTCAACATTTACTATGCATACTTTACATAAAGGAGCTAGTAAAATGTGTGGAAATGAAACACTGATAATTTGTAATTATAATAAAGCCCATGGGTATATAGTCATATTCATAATTATTTTGTTCAGAAGACTCATTATAAATATAGTATAGCAAATATGTAGTTTTCAGCTTATTTTATTTTAATCCTCTGAAAAGTAAATGTCTCTAAGAAAACAATTTGTAATTTTCACAAAAAGACCACGTTTTCTTTCCAGTGGTGGGTTCTACATTCATATTAAATAAAGGAGGATAGTTCCCTTTATAGCACTGGTTTTTGTACTCAGAAAAGGTCACTGAAAATATTGATTATCTTTACAGAAATGATGATCCTTTCATTTCTACTTCTGATGTGAAATTCATCAAGCCTAATCCTATGGAGAGTAAACTTTAGAAATAAATAGCTCATGTAAGTAAGTGGATTTTCTAACTTCCTGGAATCAAAAGAAGACCTTAATCAATTTCCCTTTCTATGCTACAGGGTACCTGAAATCTCCTTTGGTGCTGAGAGAAATTCTTTTTACTCTACATTTGGAAGGATTTACTTTAGGAGAGAAAAGTAGATTTATATTGCACTTCTTCAGAGATCCCAACTAATATAAAGGAAACAAAGCAACTAACATAACACTCTTAGAAAATAATGCCTGGATTAGGGATAGTCCTGAGCTAAACTATGAGATGGAGCAGTTAGTTTTCTGTAGCTCCAGGCTTTAATTTCATTATTCTTCTCCTCAATTTTCTTCAGGGACCCACTTCTCCAGTACAATTTAATCTCTCCCTTCTTGAACTTAATCACTCTTAAGGCCCTGTTGTGTTCCCATTAGCAGTAAGGGCTTGTACCTAGGAAACAAAACTCACTTGGAGATGGGGTATGTTAGAATCCTGCTAAAAAAGTGAGAAGTGGTAGGAAAGTATTTATAGTTTGAAAGGTCCCCCATGACATTTATACCTTAGGTCAGGGATGTAGACCTACAGTCTTATCATGATAAACTCTTATTTTCAAGGCAATAAGAATGAAATGTTATCTGCCCAAGGGTTGATCCGATTGTAAAGGTATTCCCTAGAGTTACTGGATGAAACAATGGAATAAACCATTAATTGTGGAATAAAAAGTCTTATGTCTTGGAGATAAGTGTCCTTGGCATGTTATGGTGGAGAGATAGGAAAGAGAGGCTTCTCATCAATTCTTAGATGATGTTAACTAATCAATGTATTCACAAAACCTTCCTTTCCTTCTACCATTTTCCCAAATTTTACATCATATTCCTGAATTTGGGATTACGAGCAATATGGCATTTGTTGTAACATTTAAAGTAGCACATGCCTGAAAGTAAAATTGAGAAGGGATACAACAGTCAGATCTTGGGGGACTTATGTCATTCTGACAAGGTCAGACTTTATTTAACGGCCAACTTGGAAAAAGAGAGTTTTAAATTGAATGGCTTGTTCAGCTTTATGACTTTAATAACTTACTATGACTGTGGGGAAATTCTGGTAAGATGAATATTAGTGAAATAAAAATAAAGAGCCTAAAGGCAGTAGTGAGTTCATTTCAGTGGTTCCAGCAAAAGACAGTGAAGGCTTAAATTAAGATGGAAGTCACAGTTATGAATAGGAGGATATATATTCAAGAAATACCTAGGAGATAAAACCAGCAGAACTTGGAGAGTCTTTAAATAATCAGGCAAAGTAAAGAAAGATAAAAAATCACCCCCAGTTTTCTAGTGAAGTGAAGCGGGATTGTATTTTCACTAATGATAAGGAAAAGCAAGTTGGGAAGGGGACATGAGGAGTTTAGTTTAAAACAGGTTATACTTGAAAGTGTTTATTGGACATTTGAACACATAAGTTTGAAATTTTAAAGAAAAAGTCTTTTCACAGAGAAGTCCTGAAGTAGCAACATACAACTGGGAATCTTCAGGAGATAGAACAGAACTTCAACCTTGAAAGTGGGCATACCTCACAAAGAGACAGGCATAAAATGAAAAGTTCAGAGGATTAATAACGGAATCTGGAAACACCAATAACTGAAGGGTCAGCAAAGAAAAAAGAAAAAAAAACACAAGTCAGAAATAAAGGTCAGAGGATATGGGGAGAACCAGGAGACTATGTTGTCATGATAGGCCAACAAAAGAGAAACTTAGAGAAGAGACAAAATGGTAAATAAAACTGAGAAGCTTATTATGTGAGCACTGAATGGCCCCTTTGGTTTAGCAGTGATAATATCATCAGCATTAATCAAAGCATCAGTGGCACAGTAGAGACAGAAGCCTCATCCTTGTGGGAGCTGAGAAGGGGTGCCAGTATTCCAGTATCCAGAAGACTGGATAAAATGTGGAGGAGACAAAACGGCAGAGAGAGAACTAGTAATGAGGAAAAAGGAGTTTTGAAATTGAGAATACTATTTTCAAAATGAGGAACGAAATCACTAACGGGAAAGACGATGCTACCTCAAAAATGCATGGATGACAGATTAAGGAGGACACAACTGGAGAAGCTGGTCTTGAGAAGAACGATAAACACTTTACCTCTGAAATTAAAGGGGAGATGGTCATAAATTAAACAAGAACACCAAGCTACTAACCTATTTCTCCTTTTATTCCAAGCCATTTTCTGCAGCATAATTGCCTGTATGTTTCACTACCTCTTCCCTCAATTTGTCCTTCTTTAGGTTTCAACTGTGCCATTCCCCTGAAAATTCATTTATTTTTATTCTATTTTTTTATTATTTTTTCTTTAAAGGGAGAGAGCACATATGAGTGGGTGAGAGAGCTAGAGGGAGAGAGAGAGAGAAAGAGAGAGAGAGAAAGAGAGACAGAGAAAGAGAGAGAGAGAGAGAGAGAGAGAGAGAGAGAATCTTAGGCAGGCTCCACTCTGAGGACGGAGTCCAACACAGGACTCAGTCCCACAGCCCTGGGATCATGATCTGAGCCGAAATCAAGAGTCGGATGCTCAACCAACTGAACCACCCAGGTGCCCCAAATATTCTATTTTAAAAATCATTAATAATTAACTGCTTGGCAATGACTTGGTGACCTTCACCTTGTCACTAAAATGGTTTATTTTCCTGTGGTGACTACGATATTATAAATAATTACATCTATTTTTCTTTAACCTCCTCTTTCTAGTCACTTTTTTCTTTGACTTTCCCTGCCCTCCTTTCTCCAAATGTAAATGTTCCCTCACACTCCACATTAGCCCTGTTCTCTCTCCAGGCCATCTCTTCTTGACAAGCTCATGGACTCTTTCTGTTTCCACTATTAACCCCATGCACAGGACACCCACCTCTATATCTGCAGTCTTGCCATTGTCTGAAGTACTAGTTTTACATTCGGAATCCTCTATGGGAAGTCACTTGCATGTGCTACCAGCACGTTAACTTTAATATGTCTAAAACAAATCTTGCCTTCCCTCCCCAAACTACTTCTCATCTTCCTTCTTAATTTTTATAAGAATATCAACAGTATTCTTCTAGTATCCAGTCTGAAAATTTGTTGTCATTAAATCATTTCTTTTTTTTTTTTTTTTTTGTCTCCCAAGGCTGGTAAGTTGTCAAATTCTACTGATATCCCTCCTTTGCAATCTCATAATTAATACCAGGTCCTAATACATGTCACCTACATTGTTGCAACCTACCTACCCTACCTCTTTGTAAAGCAAATGTCTGAATGTTATTCCTAAACTTAAAATTTTCATTAACTCCATGCTGCTCATGGAATAGAGTTCAATTTTAAAACCAGGCCCATTTACAGCATTATTAGCCCAGGCTGTATTAATTCATGCCATGTTCATGAGACTCTTGCCGTTCCTCACATTCCCACCACGCTGCCTTGTTCCGTTACCTGTACCCAATATATCCATCCAACTAATGATTACATAAAAAATTCTATCTGTTATTTAAGACTTAACTCTAAAGTATTAATCTTATGTAGTAAATCTTTGCTTTTCCCCAGGTATGAATAATTTTTAAACTCCTATGGAAATTTATTTGTATTTATTTCTTTACCCTGTTGGCTTTCAACTGTGAACTACAATTACATAGAAAACTTTTAGATGATAGCAAAAATTGAGGTCTATACAACTTAAATTCCTATTTTTCAGTATTTTAAATTGCTCAATAACAAAATTAACATCTACATTTTTCCTTATTTCTGTATACAGTTGTGATCCATAAATATGTGTCGAATGAGAGTAAAAATGATTTGAATGCTGCGAAACAAATTTAAATTAGTAAGATGATACACTGATGACTAAATATATATATCCTCAAAGAAAATATGACTTCAAGTAGGCTTAAGATCAAACAATTTATCCTGGGTCTATAAATTGTCACATTGCAATTAATTAAAACATTATTTTTTAATGGGGAAAATTTTAAAACCTTTGCAAAATTAGTAATTTCCACCTAACATTGCATGCACACTTCCTAGTTCAATTTAGAAAAACAATTTTCAATGTTTTGAAAACAAAAATAACAGCTACATAATTTTCTTATTCTATTTATTTTTGAAAAGACTAGAAGTTGAACATCTTATAAGTGTTGTGGAGGTTAGGGGTGAAATCCATGATGAAACAGTATCTATTGTTATGTGTGGCTGATTGTCAGTGAGGGTGTAGGGGACAGAAAAACTACTTGACAAATGAATGAAGTATCTTTTGATTTTTTTTTTGTAACTTGTTAAATTGGTAAAATGCTACCTGAGTTTCCATTTATTTATGACAACTTTGGAAAGATCACTTGTTTCTGTTCCTGCTGTGGTTGCAGGCAAACCCAATATACAGAATCATATTTAAGTTAAGAATTGAGGTATGAGAGCTAAGATTAACTAGAAGCAAAGTCATTGGGGCCAATAGTTTATTTTTATAAAAAGATTAGTTCTCTTTTTTCATTTCACTCTAATTCTAGCAATCAGGTCTACTTAACTCCAACCGAAATGTTTGGGCATACTATAAACTCAGGGACCATTCCTGGTTGAAGATCCCAGTGAGTTCACTAAGTGATGGTTCAGTCCCAATTCAGTATCTTTGCTCACTCCAATTTGATCCGATTGGACTCCAAACTATGAGCGCTTATATTTGTGTCCTAAATATTCAGGCTCTAAGTGAATGAGAGTCTGTGCAGGGCTCAGCTCCCGAGTAGTTGAATCTTTTCTATTTCTTTCTTGCTTTCTTTCTTATTTTTTTTAACATTTTTATTTATTTTCAAGAGACAGAGAGAGTCAGAGCACAAGAGGAGAAAGGTCAGAAAGACACAGAATTCGAAGCAGGCTCCAGGTTCTGAGCTGTCAGCACAGAGCACGGTGGGGCTCGAACCCATCAACTGTGAGATCGTGACCTGAGCCAAAGTCGACTACTTAACCGACTGAGCCACCCCGAATGTTTCTTTCTTAACTCTGTCTCCAGGCTGCCTTTCATAATGAGGAATTTTCTAAGGCTCAATATCTGAAATCTAATTCCAAATGAAATCCAAATACCGCTACTTGTACACTCCACTGGCCTCACTTTTGGCTACCAATTTTGAACCACAACTTTGCCTCACTTTTGTTCTTGCTTTAAGACATATCCATATCCTGGCCTCATACACTTACTGGACTCATGTACACTTGTATTCTTCCCAAGGTTAATGACTGTTTCTGAATCCATAGACCTTTAACCTTTTCATGATACCATGGCATTATCCTTTCTGAAACAAACAATTTTACCCACATTTCACTTAATTCCAACAAGGAAAACTAATTTGAGAATAAGACACCACAAAATAATGAGATACATTAATGTGGACTTTGATGATTTATGACTCTTACACTTACGAAACATTGATACCAAGCAAAAGATATTGCAATCCCTTATCAAAAATGGCTTAGGTTATTAGAAAAAGATATAATTAGGAAACACCTACTAATTATTACCTTACAAAAATTTATATTTTTAAGTACTCTTTAATTTCGGTCTTACCTTAGACATACATATGTACATTGTATACATTAATTTATATATTAATTTACACATTAATTTATATATTAATTAAATACAGTAATTAATATTATAATTTGTTAACTAATGTATAAATTTATATCCATGTATTCATTTATATTCATATGTAACATATATATACTCACATATATAATATACATATATAATTGCTTGGTATTGAGAATGCAGATATGTGCTATTTACATTTTATAACTCCCTATAGGGCTTGATATATATTTATACATTAATGTATACATTAATTTATACATTAATGGAGTACAGTAATTTATGTTATACATTAATTTATATATTAATGTATACATTAGTTTATACATTAATGGAGTGCAGTAATTTATATTATAATTTGTTAACTAATGTATAAATTTATATCCATGTATTCATTTATATTCATATTATTGTATATGTATACTCACATATATAATATGCATATATAAATCGCTTGGTATTGAGATTGTGGATATGTGTTATTTACATTTTATAACTCCCTAGAGGGCTGATATATATTCTCTTTATAAAGCATATGCAATAGAGAGGTTTTTAGGAAAAAAATGTACTGCTGTTTTAGTGGAGTATGTGTGAAATGGTATGTGGGTAGATTTGTGTGTGCGTGTGTGCATGGGAATGTATGTTAAGTATAAGGGTGTTAAATTGTCTCTTGAGATACATCTGAAAACATTGGATTATTGCTGATTTCATTTCTGTCTATTTGTAAAAGAGAATCACAAATTTTAGAAATTTTCAGCTTATTTTGAATAGGGAATATGTAAAGCTTTTCATCATGATGATTACTTTTCATGTATTTTAATTTTTTTAATATTATTTAAATGCCTACTAAAAGGCATCAGTATTCGTGTATGTAGGCCTCTGATTAGATATGACAAGAGAAATAACTTTGAAAACTTAAATTCCTAATTTCCCAATATTTTTTAAAGCAAAATATCCCCAAGTGAGCATTTCAAGGAGCACATTTTCTAATTTAATATTATGCAAGCACAAAGTGAACATTGTTCATGCAAGTTCTGCTAGTCCAAGTTTCACTCGTTCAAGCCTGTCTTCGGCAGGCAGTATATCGCATTTGAATGCTCTCCAGATGACTGGGACCCTGTTGAGCTTGAATAGCAGCATTTCTTCAATTTTTCAAAAACTAACTTGCAAGTGGACTCTAATTACTCGTTTTAGTTTATGACCTCAAAGAAGTGAAACCATTGGCACAGAACACAGAACACAAAGCCTTGTTAACATGGATACCATAAATCTTGTGCAAAGTGGGTTTGTTTCTGTATCGATGAAATAATAAAATCAATAAATAGACCTCTTCTGTAAGCACTGAACAATTCATTAAGCTAGGAACCTTAGCAAAAATAAGCTACAGCCATGACATCTTTTTCTTTAACCTGCATTTACCTTTTTTAGTTGAGGCAGCACCAGTCTCTTCTTTGGCTCGTTCAGTTTCTGCAAATTCAGATATTAAAGAATGAGAAATGGATATCAGAAATGCCAGATCGATATCTTATGGTATTGTAAGTCAGACAAGACTAAAAGTGCCCCGAAGATAAAATATATGTGGTGCCTGAGAGCAAAGCAAGCAGCAGAGAAGAGCCACTCCATAAAGTACTTACATATTTTTAAAGTAATGAACTCTCTTATCTCTCTCATATACTGCTCTGCAGTATTAAATTTTAATGCCTATGTAAGTAGTGACCATAAAACAAGGTGGTTTATTTCACAAAATACACTGGAATACTAATTAGTTTATATTCAAACCTAAAATGATGTATGAGTTGTGTGGAAGACGACTTCTTCGCTTAGCCTTTAATTATGGGGTTGGCAAGTAGTATTTGACCTCAATCAATTAGCTTTATATTAGCTATAACATCATAGAAAATTACATTTGAATATTGCTTGGAGAGAGAGAAAAAATTTTAAAGGCCAAAGTGGCCTCTTGTAGTTTCTCTGAATATCTGGTGTGGAATATAAGAGAGCTGCCTTGAAGACATAGTCTGAAATGCTGGTCCTAGTACAAAATTTTAGACCTCGAATCAAAGCTAATTGAAAGAGTTTTCTCTAGTCCACAGGAAAATAACAAAAATGACAATGCACTGTGAATATTTGCAAATATTTATTCACTCATTTTATTGAATTTTTATATTTTGGTGTTGTTCTCCTTGGTCACCTGTATTTTTGTTTAGTCTTATTCTCAGTAGTATGTGTACGTATCCCCCTCCCTCATATACACTCAGCAGTTGAGCTCTAGGAACAACCACACAGCAGGACTCTTCATGCCTCCTTACCCTCCCTCCTTATGTCCTAGACCTTGGGCTGTGAGAAATATCAGATGCCAGAAGAGGCCTTCATATCATGTTCAGGCTTTAATTCTATCATATTAAATACCACAAGCTTTAGATTTGAGCCTATGCAAGAAGTCATGTAAATACCCTCTTCCAGACTGTCTTAAGACCCTGAGCTTCAGGACTACGCAGACCTGTAGCTGTTATACACCTTGCAAATGAAGACTTTACAGCAGTGGTTCTCAAACATTAGCATGCATCAGAGTCACCCGGTGGGCTGACACTGAGCCCAGATGGTTTGATTCAGTGAGTCCAGGGCATGTCCTGAGAACTTACATTTCTCATAATTTCCCAAGCGATGCTTATGACTTTGGTCCAGACCATAGTTTGGCAACTGATTACCAAATTTCCCCTAAGAGGCCATCAAGATGATCCCCATCTGTGTTTACCTCGGTTACCACCATGAGTCTAAGCTTCTAGCAGAAAACAGAGTTCACATTTCTCCTAAAAACAGAACCTTACCAAAGTCCTTCCAACTCTCCACTACAGTAGATGCACCTGTATCCTCAGCCTCTATTCAGCACATGAGCTTTGTTGTTTTCTTTTAATCACCCCCTCGCTCCCTAAGGACGCTGCAACCCTGTAAGCAGTCTTCTAAAATGGAGAATGTTTGCTTTCCCAACCCCTACAAACCAAAGTGTCTGGAAGTGATGAATATATCCTCTTTATTTCTCAGTAATCGTTATCTCCTTGCTTTCTCAAAATCCCATTTCCTTTGAAGTGTACACTATCAGGTTGTACCTGGCTCTATCCCTCCTTTATTTGTCATTAATTGCTCTTACACTCTTGCATCATCCCTCATTGACTATTTTTGTACATAAGTTGTTATCCGCTCCTCTACCACCGTGAGATTTCATTAAGAACCACTCTCAATCACAGTTGGGCATTAGAATAAGTTGGAGGGCTGTTACAAATCTCTGGGTACCAGATGTAGTAGGCCTATGGTGAGCTACAGAGATTTTAAAGCTTTGAGATTCTCAGTCAATGAGTCTGAAAGGAGACCTGGGTATTCATATATTTGGAAGCTTTCCAAGATATTCTAATATTTAACTAGCATTAGGAGTCACACACACAGACACACAATTCATATGCCCACTTGATCTCTCATCTCCTTAACCTCCTCACTTCTTAAAACTACATTCCGATTCTCTGATCACTGCCACCTACCAATATACTTAAAGACTTTTCCTTTGCTGCCGAAACTTTGATCCCCCAAATCCTGTTCTCTGGCACCATTCTTCATTTTACAGCTCACTTACTTAAGAACCTTTTCCAAACAGGGGTGCCTGGGGGGCTCAGTCAGTTAAACATCCAAATTCAGCTCAGGTCATGATCTCACAGTTCATGAGTTTGAGCCCTGCCTCGGGTTCTGTGCTGACAGCTGAGAGCCTGGAACCTGCTTCAGATTCTGTGTCTCCTCTCTCTGAGCCTCCCCTGTTCTCTCTCTCTCTCTCTCAAAAATAAGCATCGAAAAAAATTTTTAAAAAAAGAACCTTTTCCAAATAGTATCTGACTCCATCAGTACTTTTGTTCTTTTGATCTTACCCCTTTGTTACTGCTCCTGCTCACGTCCTCACTTTTAGTTTTACCAATATTTAAATGACCCATGGTTAAATCATTCACTTAGTGATCTGCTTTATAGTTATCAGTAGTATCCCAGGCTGCTTTTAAACTGTCCGGTGGCTAAAGACATCAGAAATTTATTCTTTCATAGTTCTGGAAACAAGAAGTCCAAAATTAAGGTGTTGCCAGGGACATACTCTGAAGCTATCTTGGGACTCTCATGGAAAGAATCCTTCCTTGCTTCTTCTGGTGGTTGTTGGCAATCCTTGGCATTTACTGGTTTATAGCTGTCTCACACCAATTTATCTTTTTCTGTTCATACTATTCTCTTCCCTCTGTATGAATTTGTGCATCTCCAAATCTCCCTTTCCTTCTAGAGGCACCAGTCATTGGATTCAGGGCCCTTTCTAATCCAGTAAGACCTCATCCTAACTTGATTCAATTACATTTATAGGTACTGACTTAGGACTTTAGTACATCCTTTGGGGGGAACACAATTCAGCCCAAAACACAAAACTACCTTATGCCTGCCACCTGAGCAGTCATCCAAACTGGAGCAAGGCCCTCCCCCTGCTATAGGTCTCACTTGAGTTGTCTCATTTCAGCAGTTAAAGGGAGTGCTCAGCGCTGAGCAGCAACACTAGCACAGACCTAGGGAAATTGTTTTCCCATTCGAGACAACTGGCTCATGCATTCTCTCCCCTCCTCAAACTTCCAATATCTTGCAGTGTAGAGGCGAGCTGCTGTTGAGAAATTCATGGAGAAAATAAAAGCAGCCTACACTGCCTCCTGTGCTCACCACCTCACCAGCACGTACATGCACCATTTGCTTTCCTCTCAATCCCCAAGGAGGATGGGTCCCCGCCTCTGTTTAATACCAGTTCATCCTGCCTCCCATCTCCTTTTGCCAAATTCAGGCCTTTTTTCTTGTAAATATTGCTTCTATCTGCCACCTCATCAGTTTTCCACTTCAGGGATACTTTCACATCAGTTCAGAAACATAATATGTCACTCTTCTTAACTGCAGACAACCACATCCTTCACAGCTATACGCCTCCCCCCCAGCGGCCTCCTCTCTCTGTGGTCCATCATAGCCTCTAAGGAGCTGCGACAGTCAGTGCCACCAATTCTATCTTCTCACTCTGTTTTTTTAAAACCTGACTAATTATGAAAAATATTATATAAATGAAAGGCACAAAGGCATATAATATATGTGTGCACTTTAACAAATGGTAATAAAAAATGCACACCTTTATATCACCTGGCAAGCTTAGGAAATAAAATATCCCCAAAGCCTTTGAAGCCTCTTAATCATTCCACTACCTCATGCTTTTCCCTTCATCTCAGAATTATTATTGCCTTAAATTTTACATTAATCATTTCCTTATTTTTTAATATAGTTGTTTAATACATGTACTTATCTCTAAACAAAGATAATACTGTTTTGTATAGATTGAACTATATTGTTTAGTGAGATAACTTTATAACTATTGATTCGTATTATTTAATTCTTGTGATTTGCTTCTTTCAAAACATCATGTTGAGATGCAGGGTTAAAATAGTCAAATAAAGAGGCTCTTAGACTGGGGTAGCTCTAGCGATTTTGGTGGCTTATAGAAATAAACCAAAGCCGGAGTCATCTAGATTTTTCTGGAATCTGAGAAACTAAAACTCAAGTGCAACTATCATGACATCCAAATAACTACATTTTTCCCAAATAAGACAAACATTTAAGTTATAGCCAATTAAATCACTTTACTTTGCTTCGGTGTCTTCTTAAACCTCTGCTCTAGCCCCTGCCCTAGGAGTACCCCTAACTAGTTTTTATTTTTGGCCCTGCTTCAAAATCATTGTTTAACTTTTTATGGAAGCCATGTTGACATGGTAACTGTGGTTGATTAATTTTAACTGTTGTATTCCACTGTATATACATTCTAATAATTATATATCCATTCTCCTGCCAGCAGACATTAGGTCATATCTGATTTTGTGCTGTTATAAACGATCCTCTTATGAACATTCCCACACAGGTCTCCTGGTGTTCAAGAATTTTCTTAAAAGTGAAATTACTAGGTCATAGCATTTTCTCATGTTTAATTTTTCCAGATAAATGCCACAGCATTCCCCCAAATTTTACTTTCATACCAATAGTGTATGAAGATTTTCCATTGTTTCATATGATAACCATTACCAGAATAATAATTTTCCTGTTTTTTGGTCAAACTAGTACATATCCAATGGTATCTAATTGTGTTTTTAATTAAAATTCCATTATACTAAGAGACTAAACATCTTTTGATATGTTTATAAACCATTTGTGGGGTTATTTTGATTTTTACTTATATCTTTTTATCCATTTTTTCCTCCCACTGTTCTATCAAGTTCTTTTTCTTGTTTTTCATTTTTAGAGTTATTTATTTTTTGCTACTCACTTCTTGTTACTTATATGTGCTACAAGTATCTTTACTGAGTGTGTAATTTGTCTTTTATTAATATTGTATTAATACTATTTTGAATTTATTCAATCGGCATTGTCTGTAACTTGACTTGTGATCTTATAATTTATTATCCATATTGAGCAAGTGAAAGGAAGTGCTAGTAATAATTATTCTGTAATGATATAAATATGAATATGAAGAACCGACTGAGATACACGGTCATGCATGTTATGCAGTCTGTGGTCTAGACACACCTCATTGACATCAGAGCTATTGTTCAGGCCCATAAATATTTTCCCCCAGTAATTTCGATTACAGGGTATGTAATTGAATTCCAAAAGCCATGCCACGTTTCTAACTACTATAAATTGTCCCCAAATACTCTTCTAATAGTATATAGACAATGACTTTATTTTTTTTTCCTTTTTTAAAAGGAATCTCTTACTTTTAAAGTAAGAGCCAATGTGGAGCTCGAACACACAACCCCAAGGTCAAAAACCACATGCTCCACTGACTGAGCCAGTCGGGTGACCCAAAGGGACTTTATTTTTAAATTCTGTGTAGTGGTTTCTCCTGAAGAATCCTGACATGTATTAGTAGATCAAGTGACAGTCATCTGACTCACACCTTTAGGTATTGAAATGTAGTTAAGGTGATAAACATAGTTAGGCTTGGTGGCTGAGTGTACACAAGTCTAATGCAGTGCTAAAATGAAAGGAAGAAAAATGCCTATTTTTTTCACATACATTTAAACCCACAATTAAAAATGAATGGACTTGGGAGACTTTTTTGATCAAAATTCAAACTGACCAGAGCCTGGGAGAACATGCACATGGAATACATGATCAGAGCTCTGTGGTCCTTGATAGGAAGAAGGAAGTAATATATAGATGTATTTCCCAAGGTCTTGAGACACATTGGTCACTGAAGTGTTCTTGGGGGAAAAACAGGATATAATGTGGCCAAATATAGTTGCTAAGTGTTGTCTACTGCATTTCCTCTTAAAGATTTACCAAGGAGAACGTTAAAGATCTGAAATGACCCAGGGCTTAAAAATCTACTCATTTGGATCTCATCTTGTTTGGAAATGACTAATCATACTGTCAACTCCTATGTTGCTATCCACCATGAGGGAAAGCAGCTACAGTGGACGGCAGAGAAGGGAATTGGGTATGTTGAAGCATTTTTGTATGTCTTATGAAAAGGAATCTGTGTTGAATTGCAGAAATTGTAAATTTAGGTTGGGCATGCCTGCCGAGGCATGTCTTCCTCCACCCACATAACCCATGACACATACCCTTATTTGTAGAGGTATTAAGTGCCCTTCATAGCGCTACATTCTAGAATTTGAAATATTTCCTTTTCTTCAAGTTCATGGTACCACGACAAACTCCACCCTAAACTGAGAGAGCTCCTGAGTTTGTCTGTGACCTTCAGTATTTTTCCTATGGTGATTTTGGTTTCCTCCAAACCTAGAAGAAATAGTTTCACCCACAATTCAACTGATATTCTAGTTATTTCCCTGAATGAAGTGTTAATGACAAACTACTTTTTATTTTTCCATGGACTTGCTCCAACCCTGTCAATCTCATCTCTTCATTTTAATTCAATACCAAGAAATTGTATCACATATTTAATTTATGTTAATTAAACTATACATGTCACTCTCATTTGCTCTCATACCTTAGGATACTATAAGTCATCCCAAATGTTTAGGTTATATACACAAAACTATGTGCATCATACTATATGAGTGATTTAAGGAATTTTCAAAAGTATTTTTAATGAAGAGCAATCTTTACCTTAGACAATGACTTTACTAATGGCCTATGGTGTATAGCATATATGCAAAAATTCTTTTGTTGTATGGTTTCAAGACCAAAAAGCAATTCTTAGTTGACGAAATGGATGGTCACATTGTTAGTAGAGGATATAAGCAATTTATGAATTATCTGTAATAAATTTTTGCATTGAGGGATAATGTCCATGTCAAGTCTAAATCTCTCAAATGCATGGAGGGTTGAGTATTAATTCTTTTGAAACTTCTATATTGGGTCTAAGATGATTTAGCAACCTAATTTGCTAATTTCCTGCAAAAGATGCTGATCCCTTCAAAACTTGATTGGATAGTGTGCCTCATAGATAGAAGAACTCACAGGGTTGTTTTATTGCAAATCAACATTTTTATCTATATGTCACATTTTTCTGGGAAGAAAAATGTTCATTTTTAGCTTAATCTTCAATCTAAAGCTCTCTACCAGTGCTGCAAAATTATCAGTTTTGTTTTACATATTTTCTTGATTATGCATTTCTACAGACTAAGTTTTAGCATACCAAAGATTCCATAATATAGAATTCCAATCAGCTTTACAATTCAACTAAAAATTTTCATGAAAATATAAATGGAATTTTAGGTTTATGTTACACCTCTCAATCAAAGTCTATAATGTCTATGTAAACACTTCTAACTGTAATTTTTTAAAAGACATGCCTATCAAGTTACTCTACACTATATTTTCTAATTTTTCTCTGATATAACCAGCAATGAAATACTCTATCTCAAAATCCTGGCACTAAATGAAACATGCATTTGTTTTATGTATTAGTACCATACCTATGCAGCTCCAAAACAAATTAAAAATATAACCATATTTATATCATGCAAAGAACTTAAGTTTGACTATACCATTATTAAAGAAGCTAAAAGTATATTTTTTCTAAAATCAAATATATGTCCTTATGCCTAACATAACTTTCATTAATGACAATCTGTTAGGTATTTCATATAATTGAGAAAAATCATTAAAGACACCAGCATTTGTCCCTAAGCATGTTGTGAAAGCGACTATTGATGCAAATGCCATGGTATATGATTGTTATATGTTAATATTAATAATCTGAAGATATAAATCTTGAAAGGAAATTATGATATTACAAGGGCAGTAGTTAAAGTTGTTGGGGGCTTCATTTCATTCAAGACACAATAACTTTCATTGGTAGACAAATTATGTTGCCTACTGGTTTGATCAAGTGAGAAAATTAAGTCTGATGTGTTTAAGAAACTGAAGAGAACACTTATTCTGCAAAATAAGAAACAAAAATACAAACTACTCAAAAAGGAGTTTTGATCTGGAGAAATTAACATTTACAAATGAATATAAATTTTAAGAAGAATAAATTCACAGAAAAGGGAAGTTTAAATAATTATGTATATTATTTCAGCACAACAAATATTAAGAGCAAGAAACATTTGGTAAGCCAGCTTCAAAAACTAGCAGTAGCATTGTCTGTAAGCAGAAAACTTAAATTAGTAAGCTGCCAAAATAAGCTCTTTCTGTTAAGTTTTTTTCAACATACTTGCTTTTATTTGCTTTTCACTTGGAGCTGTTAAAGATAAGAAATAATAAAATCTAAATTAATTACAAGTCCACTGTCTCTAAAATAGTTTTAAGGCTATTTAAAAGTTTTTAAAGATTGTACTATAACCTTGGAAACTAAGGAAAGACATAGGTCTGAGAAGGAGAAAAATACAACACTGTCCCACTTCCTTTTATATATTATAAATATATGCCATGAATCATAGATTTTTTATACTTATATATCTTCTCCCAACACAGAATGCTCATTCACTACTTATTCATTTTGTTTAGCATTTTAAATTAGCTAAGAATCTGTTTTTATATACAAGCCAATGCATTTTTTTAAATGATATGAAAAGAACAAAGTGAATTGATAAATTATCCAATGGTTTTGATTTTTAAAATACAGCTAATTACTGCAAAGCTGCTACCCTGTAATCATACCCTGAAATGAATAGATAATGATTTTGAGCAATTTAAGTTATTGTATTTTATCAAGTTTAATATTAGACAATAATGGTTAGCTTTTAAAATTCTCGAAACTGATTATATCCATAGTCATTCTCCGTTTCTCCATATTTATATATTTATATACATTTTTTATTTTTATTTTTAATATTTATTTATTTAATATAATTTATTGTCAAATTTGTTTCCATACAATACTCAGTACTCATCCCAACAAGTGCCCTCCTCAATGCCCATCACCCACTTTCCCCTCTCCCCATCCCTCCATCAACCCTCAGTTTGTTCTCTGTATTTAAGAGTCTCTTGCAGTTTGCCTCCCTCCCTCTCTGTAACTATTATTTTTTCCCCTTCCCTTCCCCCATGGACTTCTCCAGTTAAGTTTCTCAAGACCCACACATGAATGAAAACATGAGATATCTGTCCTTCTCTGACTGACTTATTTCACTCAGCATTAATACCTTCCAGTTCCATCTACGTTGCTGCAAATGGCATGAATTTATTCTTTCTCACAATGATTCTTTCCCAAAGGATAAGTAACATCAACATTAATGTGAAATGGTGAAATGTGTGGTCATTTCATCTTGGAAATTATTTAAAACTTATTCCCATTTAATTTTTTAATGTGATTATTCTATTTGGTGTTTCTCATTTCACGCAATAAGTCATTATCAAGTGCCTACTATGTACCTGGCATTAAAATATGCACTCTAATTTCTGACTACATATAAACTGTTATTGTAATGGAAAGAGGATGATGCTATGGAAACTAGTTGGAGGGAGAACTAAATGGATATGGGTTGTCTGAGGAAGTTTTACAAACTTAGAAGAATAAGAGATGTAGCTTTGAACCTGTGGTTTGCTGTGGTCTGTTGGGGAGTAATAAATAGTTGAGAGCTATATTTGTATGGCTATTTACATAACACTGAATAAATGCAATTTCCACTTAAATACAGTAAAATGGGAGGAGCCGCTAATGGACATTATTTGAATCTATGGCCAACTACACACACACACACACACACACACACACACACCACACACACACTTGAAAACACAATGAAGTTGTTTGAGTAGAAATTTGAAGGCAGAAACAATAGGTAATATTTTAAAAACAAGTCAATAAAATAAGTTTAGAAATGTGCATTTATTTTCATTTGAAACAACTAATCGGCAGGCTAAATGCTAGAAACCTTTAAGAAAACTATTTTGTATTCATACCTACTGCATTTTTAGAATTGTTTGTATGTGTGTTTTACTGATTGTCTGATTCTCAATTCAATTCCCCCCCATTAAAATGTAAATATATTGAGGACAAAATCTACCTCTACTTTCATTGAAGCTCCCCTGAGTACTCAAGAAATGTCATTAAGTAACATTTTGAATAGGGAGAGAATATTTCCTGGAATTGAATATTCTGTATTTTACAAGTAAAGCAATATTGGATGCATTTATAGAAAGTGGTTTTTCTCTTGTTTTGTGTCAAACACTGTTCTAAAACACTGCTTGTCAAACACTGTTCTGAAAAATTCACTGGGGAAACTTAGGAAGCTGCCGATTCTGATTCAGTCAGTCCAGGATGGAGTCAAAGATATTGCATTTCTAACAAACTGGTGTTGCTGGTTCACAGACATATCTTGGGTAGCAGAGTGTAACAATCATTTGAATTTCATTTTTTAAAACTTCATTGGTGCTAACTCTATGTCAAGAACTTGAAAGAAGGACTGTGGGATAGAGGGATTGCCTACCCTTTCTTGTCATGGTTCTTACCACTTGTCTGAGGCTGCAGCATTAATAAACATTGGACATTGGGTAGAAAGAACCCAACAATATCACACTAACTCACCTGAATGTTCCTTCTTTGATGACTTTGCTGTATAAAACAAGAAAAGAAAAAAAGTCAAAATCCCAAGCCATTCTAAAGCAATTCAGTATTCAATTGCAAACTAAGTAACAATATGAAAGTAAGATAGAGGAATTTTAACAGTTACCTGGTTCCACATGTTTTTCTTTCTTTTCCTGTTCTGAAACATATCATTGCTGTTATTATTATTACCGCCATTATTATTATTCCAATTTTTATATATCATAATTAAATTGCTTTAAAACAAAGAAACATGTATGTGCTAATGCTGGATTCAGCAATTGATAATTGCCTTGAAAAGACTAAGATTGCATCCTTAAATCTTTCCTTCTCTTTTCCTCACTGATTTCCTGCACAGAACTGCATAAAAATATTCTATATAAGAGGAATTAAAATTTTTCATGGTTAATAAAGCAAAGGAAATTAAATAGGGTCTGTAAAGGATGGGAGATAATTAATTTCCTGTTGTATTAGATCAACACGAAATAAATTAGAGATAAAAAATAAGCACAAAGGATAATTATTGCAGCTGTTTTAAAATAATTTTCAGATAAAGATGGACAGATTTCATATGAACTTCCTCCTCGAAGGTGAAATTTTCTATACTGAAAAAGTTTTTGTTTAGCTAAGTCAAAGATTTTGCTGAGGAGACTAAAATAGACTGAATTTTCAGGGAAAAGCAAAATGTACTTCCCTGGTTTTTAGGACAAATGCTCCACATAGAGTCCTTTTTAGATAGTGTTTCTTTTTAAGAGCCCACTTCTGTCAATATTGTGTGAGGCAAAGCATTATTCTGGCCTCAAGAATAAGATGGCATTTATATTATAATAAGCACTAATTTTATATAAAGTGCAAGTACTAACTTTATATGGAGTGCTATTATCTGCAGGCCTATTTTTTTTTGCCTTGACAAGCTTGTCAAATTAACTTAAAAGAAGATTTTCAAGAAATGTTTTAACTTAGGTATATTATTATCAAATTTTTAAAAGAGAAGGTATGTGAAGATTTCTTAAAGTTTCATTCAGTGAATACATTTTGGAGACTGGAAGATGTTTATGTTGAAAGAATTCTAAGAACTGTATTGTAGAAACATAAAGTGATTTCAAATCTCTCTGGTCATCTCATCAGCTTCTGAAGTGTATAATTTGCTTATCAAGAATGTAGTCATGTTAAGTATAATGAGCAATTTACCCACTCACAAGGTTGCGTCCAGACAGTAAAACAAATAAAACAAGTGACTCTCAAAGACTAAGAACAAACTGAGGGTGAGGGGAGTGTGGGAGGGGGGAGAGTGGGTGATGGGCATTGAAGAGGGCACTTGTTGGGATGAACACTGGGTGTTATATGGAAACCAGTTTGAAAATCAATTATTTAAAAATAAAAATTAAAAAAATTAAAAAAATAAAACAGAGAGGGAGGCAAATCATAAGAGGGGTTTCGGTGGGGGGATTGGGTAGGAGATGGACTAAATGGGGGATAGGCATTAAGGAGGGCACTTGTTGGGATGAGCACTGGGTGTTTTATGTAAGTAATGAAACACTAAATTCTATTTCTGAAACCAATACTATTTAAACTTGAATTTAAATAAAATCTTAGAAGAAAAAAAAAAACAAATGAAACAAGTGACTTGACCAAGTGTTACAAGTCAAAAAGCAGACACTTAGGCGACCTAGCTAAAATTAAACAGAGTAAGAACATTCCCAAAAGTTGTTTGAAAAACATGGAGTAATTAAATGTGTTGCTTAATTTACTGTAGGACCGAAGCACCAATCATACAACATTTCTAAGAAATTTGCAAAGTGATGACAGTCAAAAATGTAGCGGAAGCAATCTGGGTATGCATCAAAATTGAATCCCAGCGATATGTGAGATTTAAAAGTTAAAACAAGGGCCTTCCATAAACCATCTTATAAGCAAAAAAACCTGTGCTAATTTTGTACAACATGTAGGAAAATGCTGTTAAGAGCACTTATTATATGGGATAGTTCAGGATGTAATTATTGAATTATCTTTAATAGATATAAATTTATTTACCTTTTAATTCGAGAGGGCCTGCCAAATCATATCTATGATTTTTTTAAATTTTTTATTTTGAAAAAATTATAGATCATGAAAACTTTCAAACCTATGTATAGGAAGATCCCATGTAGTATTTCCTCTGTTTCCCCACAATGGTTATTTTTTAACTAAAAAAACAACTTCTTAACTGTGACAACTAGAAAAGTAAAAGCAAAATAAGACTCTAGGGTTAGAGATGTGTAATGGAATAAAGCAATCTTAAAGACAAAAAATGAAATCAAACAAATTAAAGGTTACAACATTAAAAACAACGAAAGCAAGTCTAGATGATAAACCAGAACAAGCAGGTTAATCTAGAAATAATTAATAGTTGTTGAGAGGAAAATTCTTTTTCTTTTTCCTATTACTGTCCAAGTCACAATCCACTGAATTTCTCAACGAGGGAAGCAGTTGGGATGTAAACGAATGCCTGAGAAGGCATTTTTTTCTTAAATTAAATCTACCAATGCTCCCAAGATTGCCAAGGAGCCACAGTGTGTCTGTGGGCTATTTTAAATTATATAGACTGCAATAAAGCGAGGGACTTAGGGTTATATGTGTGTGTGTGTGTGTGTGTGTGTGTATATATATATATATATATATATATATATATATATATATATATACACAATAATTTAACATCAGTTTTCAAATCTCCGGTTGTCCTTCATTTTTCTGCTGGTGCAATGGTTTACAGAGTGTTTCTGTATCCGTGTGCTCATCAGCAGCAGTGCACACACATAAATCTGAAACTGAAGGAACACATACTTCTCTATAGATAGATTGCTCCCCCTGGCTGAGTTGCACTATAATTTCATGATTCATCCCACAGAGTATTTTAGAGCACTTTTATGACACAGAATGCCTCAGTGTCCTAACCTTTTGCAGGACCTAAACATACATAAAATTTTCAAAAATTGTATATATTTTAAAACAGATGTTTTTTAACATCCCTGGGATCCTTAAAAGCTCTACATTTCGGAGAATGTGATGATTTTTTAATGGCTGATCGAGTAGGGTTAAGTTGAGGGTTTTTGTTTCCATTTGTTCAGTATATCCTAATTTCTTCAGAGGAGAGTGTATATTTGCAAAAGATACAACCTCAAGGCATCCGGCTTTACTGTTAGTGAACAGCTTTAACCCAGTGTTAAAGCAACAGTAGATGCTGCCTGAGGTATGGATTCCAAGCAATGCTATTTATTACACAGAGCTCATGTGCTTATAAGGGGGAAATCACGTTAAGAACAAAATGTCACATATATCATATGAACATACCAAAATATTTATGGATTGCAAGAAGAAAGATAATGGGAAAGAGATTATAAAGCAGCCTGAAAAATAATCTCTATTTGGTCTTTTTTAAGGACTGAGAACTAACCAAAATTAAAGAAAGCATATTTACACTCACAGTTTTGGTTAATGAAATGAGGTTGTATGTTTAGTTATGAGGCTGTGGATAATATTATTAGATGATTGTATGAATTTGGAAAAGGACTTTGAGAATAATTGCCATGTTTTTCAGTCCCTCTGACCCACAAGTTGTGTACTTTTTTTCATATTGACAGAAAAACAACAAATAGAGTTCACATGCATAAAATAAAGAGATTCAAAACTGCGAGTCTATCAGGAGGCCAATAATGGTAGTAAAGAGAAAAACATATACACAAATATAGTTTGCATGTATTTCCTTACTTTTTCCCTTGGATTGTTCTGTCAAAAGAAATAAAGACAAAAAACAATTAGTCTTAAAACCTTCAAAGATAAAACTACTCTCTGAACATATTGAATAGACTATAATTTTTCCTGTCCCTTCTCCATTCTCTTCCCTGAATTTTCAGTGTTGCTCTGAGGTATTGCTGATTACTGTAGGTGTTCCCATAATTTGAATGCAAAACATTGCTTGACAATAAATTAACCCAAGATTACACTGCTTAATCATTTTCAATGATTTATACCTTGCAGTCTTTAAACACAGATGAACACGTAAATCCATATGAACATATGCAAAAGACACATGTACACTTGCCAAATGAGTTATGATTCTATTCAAGACTTAAAGTAATGATTCAGTTCCTAATTGATGCTGGTGTATCTAAAATTAAGTGAATTTATGCTTTCTGGCAAAATAAAAGCTTGATACTGAACATTGTTCAATTTCTTGCCAAGCAAACGTTTCTTTGAAAACAATTATTGTAAAAGATAAACATATGCAATATTTATTTTTTATTTTGCTAAATATTTCTCATAGCAATACTTTCAGAAAAGATTTGACTCTTTCTCTCATTCTCGATCTCCCTCCCTCTCTCTCTCTCTCTCTCCTTCTCTCCCCTATCTTATATAAGATTTTTTTCTTCTACAATAGTCCTTTGAGGAAAAATGCAATTTGGGGATTCATCAAATATAAGACAGAAAAAGAAAATATTTCCGATACCTTCTATAGTTGTTTTTGTTTTCTTAGAATCTGAAAACACAAAGATAAATTATTGATAAAGCAGATATGATAAATCAACAATTTATTCATTTACAGTAAAATGCAAAACACTCTGAAGTAACCTTCAATGAAGTGGACTGATTGCATGGTATAGTTCTAGAATATTAGGCTTAAAGAGAAATTATTCTGTTTTTGAGAAGATGAGTATTAGAGTGAGGCAGTACGTAAGAAATTTTCTAAAATAGAAAAATTACAAGAAGAAAAGAGATGATAGAAAACATCCATATATGATTTCCACAGAGATTACATTGTGCCTATCAAAGCTAATACCTTTTCACAGAAAGTCAAACTGAGAAAATATATAGTCTCAGTTTCCCATAAAGATGGGCTAAAGTCCATGAATTTAGTTTCAAGTTTCAATTGTTCAATCCGGAGCCACCCAAATGACCCATTTTGCACTTTCTGAACAACCAATATATTTACAATACAAATATTCAATTATTTCTGTGGAACAAAACAGGTTGATGTTGTCACATAGGTTACTGATGAACACATTCTTATACTTAGTAGCTGCCGTGTAGTAATGTGTGTTAAATAGTCAACAGACATCTGTTTTATTTGTCTTTCGTGTGTTCAGCTTAGATCTGAGAAATTTTACTATTTTCTAGTATTTAGACCAGGCAATTTTCTGTTCCTATCATTTGAAAATAAAATAAGAGGTTTTGATCACATTTTACTCTAGTACAGAGGCATCCTAAGTTTCTGCTTAGAAATATTTTTGGTGTTTCTTTTTCTTTACCTCTTCTGTAAATTAACTTTGGAATTTTTTGGATATTACTAAAATTAGAATTGTAATAAGGAACAATTGTAATAAGGAATTTGATCATTGGAAAAAGTAGATAAGCTGTTTTCTGGATGATAATATATGCTTTAGAACTGAGAACAGGAAACACTCACTAATAATATGTAAGTTAATGATTCGTGTGCCAGATAGAGCTGTGGTTGTTTCCCTGATTTTACTTTCATAATGAAGTAATGGAGATAAAATGTTTAAAGATGACAATAAATAGGAGTTTATCCACCAAAATCAGTTAGATGGCCGACTGAGTTGTTTTAAGAAAAAATGACAAGCAATGACAATAGTAGGGTTGTAAAAGTAAAAACGCAGTCATAGTAGTATAAACTAGAAACACATATTAAGAAAGCAAATGGAGAAAGAACCTAGAAAGTCATAAAAATGAGCACACTTTTGATATTGTAAGTCCACTACTAGAAATCCAAAGAGAAAAATGGAAAATTATAGTAAAATATATATATAGGAAGAGACTTTTCAATGACATTGTTTTATATCTCTAAATAATGGGAATATTAAATAGTATCCTCTAAACAGTAGTGGAACAGTTAAAGAGTTCATAGGATATCAACATAATAGAAAAACAGTCATTAAAGTGATATTTTTGCAACCTCTTCTCAATGAATTTCTAATTTTTCTGTAATAGAGATATGTTTCATGTACAAGGGGAAAACAAGCAAACCTTATTTAGAAAAAATAATGACCTTGGAACAAAACATTTACTTATTGAGTAAATATCTTATTAAGCATTATTATGTCCAGCATGGCACAGCATAAATAATATTAGACTAAATTTTTCTTAATATCCTTCCCACCCCCTCAAAAATATTTTTCTTGATATTTAGTTTCTCATCTGGAACTATAATTGAGTATGCTAAATTTGCTCTAAAATGTGCTTTGCAAGCAATTTCCCATTCATTTCCTTCATGAGTACTTATCCTAATCAGATAAGCAAGCAACACAAATATATGGAAAATATTAAATAAAATAATTTCATATAAGAATTTGATAAATACCATCTTACTCATATGTCTAACAATTTATTAGTAATACAGACACGGGTTTGTATAGCACAACAAATGAAGTGCTATAAAACTATTCACAAGCAATGACATAATTGCTTAATAGTGCATAACTGCATAATAGTGAAAAAAATGAAGTGAAAAGTTCAATGATCATTGCAAATTCTCAACTAATTCGGCTCCAGTATACCAGAGTAGGATTTCTGTCTGCCCAAAAGATCTTACGACTCTGAGAGTAATCTTTAGAGCCTAGAACACAGCCAATACGGAAAACACAGGAAGATTATTGTGGGCACATGGTTATTCAGGAATACAACTGAATGGGGCACGTGCGTGGCTCAGTTGGTTAAGAGTCTGACTTCGGCTCAGGTCATGATCTCTTGGTTCATGAGTTTGAGCCCCACGCCAGGCTCTACGCTGACAGCTCAGAGCCTAGAGGCTGCTTCGATTCTCTGTCTCCCTCTCTCTCTCTGCCCCTCCCTTGCTTGTTCTCTGTTTCTCTCTCTCAAAAATAAAATAAAAATTTAAAAAATTTTATGAAAGCAAAACAATTGAGAATAAAGCTTGAGAAGACTGCTGGGACAGACAGAGGATGAAATGTGGCAGCTGAAAAGATTATTTCCACCCCCATCCATATTCTCTGACTAGCTGCTGGCATGGGGTAGGTGTGTAAAACTAAATACAATATGTGTGTCTGTGAAATGTCTGTTGTTTTAATCTGCATTCTTTCTCACTCGTAACAGGAATTGGTAATACAATGTATTAGAAATCAATTTATTGAAATGGAAGAGTACAAAAAATTTGAAGTCCAGGATCAGATAAGGATAGAACTTATTCAGATAAAGTAAAATATTTAATGAAGAAGAAATGTAGCAAGATTACAAGCCATGATCTAATCAAGTAGGTCTTTCAAAAGTTAACTGCATATATTCTAAAAACTGGGAGCTATAGTGAAATCAACCTAAAATACCATTATAAAATCATATTTTGGTGTTAGGAGTCAACAGAGAAGTAGACTTCTACAAGCAAAACACCTGAGCAACAAAAAACATAATGCTTGGAACTGAAAGATCACATACTGACCCTGAGAAGCTATTAGTACCAGCCGTTAATACTCAAGCTATTAAACTTCATTGTACCCTCTCAGCATTCTGCTGAAACAGCTTAAAAATATTATAAAGGCTTACTAAGTGAATATACTTCCCTGAAGACCATATGCCCAATAATCTGAACAACAGTCTTTTATTAAGAACATCAAGGCTCACAGCAGCTGTGATTTAAAAGAAGTGATGTGTTCGCAATCTGTTCAATTCATCATTCACTCATCGCTAGCAATGCGCAGTAGTCTCCCTCATTTAAGAGGGGTGAGTACATCTCAGTGGATGCCTGAAACCACAGATTGTACCAAACACTGTATATACTATGTTTTTTTCCTCTATCTGCATACCTATGATAAAGTTTAACTTATAAATTGGGCACAGAAAGATATTAGTAATAATAATAAAAAATAGAAAAATTAAAACACTATACCACAATAAAAGTCATGTGAATATGGTCTCTCTTAAAATATCTTACTGCACTGTATTCACCCTTCTTGTGATAATGTGAAATAATAAAACACGTGTGTAATGAGATAAGTGAGGTGAATGACATAGGGATTATGACTAATGTTAGACTACTATTGACCTTCTAACCATGTGTCAGAAGGAGGATCACTTGCTTCTAGGTGGTGGTTGACCTCAGGGGATTGAAACTGCCAAAAATGAAGCCACGGAGTAAGGGGGGGTAGGTCTATTATATTCCTGGGTGATGCCAGATAAAAATGAATTATCAGTTGTTTTGAAGGGAAAAATTAATTCTACATAGTCTAATAATGCAGTACTCCATTTTCTTTGTATACATTGCCCCATTGACACCTTTACTCAGTTAGAATAACAGATATTTTGCTTTGTTTTTCAATATAATCTCTCTTCAGATCTCAATTCTGAAGCCCTAGAACCTAGAATTAATTCTTACATGCATTCAACTCTCCTCACTCTTGTTCTAGTTATAATAAATGAGAAATATAATCTGGCTCATTCTCAATGGAACTGCATCCTTTAGAAGATAAACTGTGTTGGAAAACTCAAAGGCTTTCCAGCCCTTAAGAATTCATAAGTGAAGCTAAGTTTAAATAAATGGGATCTACTTAGATCTGCTAGTGCATCCCAAGTAGCAGCTAGGGATTAAAATATACCTATGATGAAATTGTCAGTTTTTGGCTATGATTTCTCAGACCTAAAATGTTCATGGAATATAACTTCCAATAATAATTTTAAAAAGTTATTCCTTGCCTGTTATATGTAAAATTGAATACCTACCCATATTTCTTGTGGCTCTCATACTGATCTTAAGAGTCCTAGATATTATTGATTCATTCACAGAATAAATATTTGTTAAGCAATGCGATAACTGAGGAAATATGTTAGTCCCAATAGAAGATAAAACTGACTTAGACATGGTGCCTTGAACCAGAAGTTTTAAAGTCAATTAGAGTAGAAGGGATTTGGATACTAGTAAAATCAAGTACAAGGTGGCAAGAAATAAGCAATGGTAGGGAGGTGTATATAAATTCTGTTGGGAGATTATAAATGAAAAAGAAAGTATACTTAATTGAGAGGGTCAGACAAATGTCTTGGAGGAAGTAGAATTTTTCCTGAGCCCTAAAAACGTTGAATAAAACATTGAAGATAAAGGAAAGGATAAGCTCTACTATGATAACAGCACGAATAAAGGCAAGACAGCAAGTTCTATGTGTAAAGTTGAGAATGAGTTGGTATGGAAGTATGCGATACATAAAGAAAGAAAGTGGGTAGAAGTATAGGCATGTGGCCATGGTGGCTGTGCACATATCCACATAGGCCATGCAGGCCAAGTTTTAAACCATAGCTAATAATGTGAGTCTCAGCAGAATGCCTCATGATCCTCCGGGGACATAAAAGGATGGGAGGCTGTCATAGGCAACTTCTTATTGTCTCCTGAGTTCTCCTGCCTAGAACCCTTGAGAATAGAATTGCAGACCATAAGAACATGTGGCTGTGGTCTAGAATTGACTCCTCAGCATTGAAATGTTCTTAGCTTGTGTTGCATTATCTGGCCTCTTTTTGGGAGGTGTCATCATTTTTTTTTTTGGTGTGTAAGACAAAGAACCAGGATGTGCTGGTGCCTTCGGCTACTCTTGCTTTTGCTGATCATGAAGAATTAATGGTAATTAATGATGATTTTACTTACCATGAAAGTAATTAATTGTCTCTATCTCTTAAGAGATCATTGTATCTTTACTTGTGGAATTATTTAGGCGTTGGCTTTGACTTTGCCTAGATGTGTGCATGACAGGAGGTCAGAAAACAGACCATAGGGACTTAGATTATAGGTTAAGGTCTGTAGACTATATTCTGTAGTCAATGTAGAGTTACTGAATATTTGATTAGGTAAAAACTGGAAAATTTGAAGCCAGTTCAATATTTTGGAGGAAAATATTTAGAGAATATATAATAGGCAGGATTATTATTTAGGTTAGAGATTCTCAAATTTTTCATCTCAGAAATCCTTTAACTTCTTCACATTTTAAAAGACCCCAAACAGCATTTATTTATGCAGTTTCTATTCATTGAGTGTTATGATTTTAAAAATTAAAGTTGAGGGGCACCTAAAGTGGCTCATTTGGTTAAGTATCTGTCTCTGGTTTAGGCTCAGGTCATGATCTGGTGGTTTGTGGGTTCAAGCCCTGTTTTAGGCTCTGCGTTGACAGTGTGGTGCCTACTTGGGATTCTCTCTCTCTGTCTCTCTCTCTCAAAATAAATAAATGAACTTTAAAAAATAAAGTTGAGAAAAATTTTAAAAATATATTTGTGTATGCATTTATTAAAAAAGAATAAGTCCATTACATGTTAACATTAATATTTTTATGACAAATCTATTTCCAATAAAAAATAGTGAGATGAGTGACTTTTTTCTACACTTTTGTGAATCTTATTAATGTCTAACTTAATGAGAAGATGGTTGGATTTGCATATCTGCTTAAGTATTCAATCTGTTGCAGAATCGCAAATTATGCAGCCTCTGGAAAATGCCAGTGCATCCTCATGGGAGAATGAGAATGAACAAGGCACATGATGACTTCATACTTTATAAGAATAGTTTTGACCTTAACGAACCACTGAGAGGGTCTCAGGGACCCCCAGAAGTCCTTGACCACATTTTGAGGACCTGTGACTTCAGAGATGATTGCCCTGGTTCCCATGAGAAGTTAGAAAAACTGATGTGAGTTCACAAACGGCAATGTGAGGTGGGAGATAGAGGGCTGGAAGCTATGAATGAAGATCAGCCGTTCTAATTATTTTAGGCAAGATTAAACAAAAGAGAGTTCAGCCAAATTAAAAATTCTAGAAGACAAAAATGCCAAGGGCAAAGGAATAACAGAGATTGAAGCTTACCCCCAGAATTTGAGTCTCTGAGTCTACAAGGAGAGTGAGGCAATGACATAAGAAGGAATATAGAATAAGCACATTTTATAGTGAAAAATGCAATGTAATGAGACTCTGACTTTGAGAACTAATGAAAAATAAGAAAAAAATGTGTGTTAACAGATAGCAAGTAAAGAGTCTGTAGGGGGAGAAAGAGTGGCATACAGGGGAAATTTCAGTAGAAAAAGGACACCAGTTGAATATTCAAAAATGTCACTCCGCTTAAGCTAAGATATGGTTGCTCTGATGCTCAAAGTCCAAAGAACAGTAAAATCTATGGGCAAAGCCCAGTGCAGCTGAGGGTCTCTCTCTTGTTAATGTTTCTAAAAGAGACTTGATGGGACATGGGGGGATAAGATCTTAAGACATAAATCTAATCTTCAGGGTTCACTATGCAAGAAGCCCGTTGTCCCCTGGTGCACAGATCATCTCTGATAATAAGGAAATTGGTATGCACTTTTGTTTCTGCATTTTAAAATTCACTAATAAAAGAACTTCATGGAGCATTCTAATTAAGCCTTAAAGCCCTCCTGATTCTCTTCTCCTCTAAGAAAGTTGTCAACCATTAATATCTTTGAATTACACCTCAGAAGTTTGAATGTGAATAGAAATAAACTTTGTATAAAAGAAAATGTTGAAAATCCAAATTGTATCTGGTGATTTGAACAAATACGTCTCATTCGAGTAGACATGTGCTTTCTGCCTCTAGGGAAAAGATTTCAACGATCTTAATGAGATTATAGAAAATAAGAAATAAGAGCCAAGAAGCTTACGTCCATATACCTCTCTGCCCTGCTTAACCGGAGAAAGGGAAATAGATGCTTATGAAACAAAATCAAATGACTGGCTAGAATAGCCGGACATTGAGTCTGTTCTCTTTTATACACTGGAAACAATGAAAATTATTCTAGATAGCTGTCTTTTAATCTTAAATATCACAATCTTCGCAATTACAGAATTTTCCAAATAGGAGATAAAAGATAATCTATGAAACTCTTTGAAAATAATAATAATAATAATAATAATAATAATAATAATAGTAGTAGCAGTAGTAGTAGTAATAATAACAGGGGTATGTATTTTATACATTTTACAGTTGGTGGTGGAATAATCTCCATGTCAAAGGTCTACCCAAGATCTCTAAGCTCTTCCAAATACTGCATATTGATAATAAACAATTTCTCAAAAAAAAAGAAAGAAAAAGGAAAAAAAAAATGAGGCATCTAATCCAGGAAAAATAGAACAAAAAATCCTAGAGGCATAGCAATGAGGAAAAAGAACCATATATAGCCTAAAATTATTCAGTTAGTAATTTGACTACTGTTTTATATACCCAAAGGTCTTTTAATACTTTGGTTTGAATGCTAATGAATGGAAAAATAACTGTTCATATCATTTTTTTCCTAATTTAAATGGTAAATTGTTTTTTATTCCCAAGAAAGAATGACAGGGGAAAGAAAGATGAACATTTTTGAGAAATTACTGTCTATCAAAAACTCTGTCAAGAATTTACTACCTCTTTTTTTCTTGTAACATATCTGTATAGTCATCACAGTGTGGATCATGGAAATGAAATAATTTCTAGAATACACTGAAATATTTGCTATGCGTACATGGGTAAATAACACTGATTTCAATCTCTTGAAAAGAAACATACTAATGTGTCTCTAGGCTTTATTATGATACCATGGTTTTGCTCTCTCTGAATAAATAATGACCAACTAAAATATTTTTTCTGTCTCATATCTATGAGATCTTAACAGAAGCAGAATGCGACTTCCAAACTATGATTATGCAAAACTATGATGATACTAAATATAAAATATAACACTTGCTTTCCATTTTTATCAAATTACATGAACACTAATTAGATACAATTGTCATTTTCGAAGTTAGCAATGATTGCTTATATCTTCATACTATTTTTACTAAGAAAATAAGTCTGGATTAATAAACAGTGGTGATATTTAGATCCTGTCTAAGTATTCTCTGAGTGCATAGGAAACATCTCTCTAAATAAAATCACAACGACTGAGATGGCCTTAATATTTCCCTTAGCTTGACTAAATTTTAAACAGGTGTCTTCGAGATTATAGGCCCTTGACTTTTTATTTTTACATTAAACTTTTATTAGTACATTTACTTTAGAAAACTTGGATTTGTAAATTCTTTTCTTAATTTTTTTTAGCATTTATTTAAATTTGAGAAAAAGAGAGAGACAGAGCACAAGGAAGGGTGCAACAGAGAGAGAGGGAGACACAGAAACTGAAGCAAACTCCAGGCTCTGAGCTGTCAGAGCAGGATCCAATGCAGAGCTTGAACCCACAAACCATGAGATCATGACCTCAGCTGAAGTCGACACTTAACTGACTGAGCCGCCCAGGCACCCCTAGAAAACTTGCAATTGTAAATTCTTTCTCTTCCTTTGAAATATAAATCTATACCCAGAAATATCTTTCTCATGACCCATGAAGCATCGTTTTGAAATTTAGTCATCAAAGGACACAGTGCCCCTATCTCCCAGTCTTTATGGGAGGGTAGGAGCCCAACTTCAATAAGCAACAATTAGCCACACAGGAGGCCTAATCACAATGACCTGTATCCCATGCCCCACCCACCCTACATCCTCTAGTACCTTTCCACTAGCTTATTTTAGAGCTTTACAATTCCTAGGCTTTTTTGTTTCAGTGGTGTTGAGAATTCAACTTCTATTACAATGAACTTGAGCCCTATTGCAAAGGTCTTAAATAAAATCTTCCATACCTGTTAAATTACATTGGGTGCAAGTTTTCTTTGACAGCAAGGATATTTTACTCCATCTCAGGACATTCTGACAAAAGGAGATGGTGTGCAGGGGATGGACTATGACTTATTTGCAACTTAATAGAACAAAGTAGCAACAGTTGCTGGTCAGTGTCAGAAATATAAGTAGTTAATAGTACAGTAGTCTGTATTTTTCATATTTTTGAAATTTGATAAAACTTCTAATGGAACGAAAGTTCTGGGATTTTGAGAGATTATGTTTTGTCACCTTTATCTTGAGAGAGATGAGATTTAAAATTTATTTTTGAGGGGCACCTGGATAGCTCAGTCGGTTAAGCTACTGACCCTTGATTTAGGTTCAGGGCATAATCTCACGTTTGTGAGTTCAAGCCCCACACAGGGCTCTGTGCTGACAGTGCGAAGCCTACTTGGAATTCTCTCTCTACCCCACTGACACTCATGCTGACTCTGTCTCTCTCAACATAAATAAATAAACGTGGCGGCTCAGTCGGTTGAGTGTCCGACTTCAGCTCAGGTCATGATCTCACGGCTTGTAGGTTCGAGCCCTGCTTCAGGCTCTGTGCTGACAGTTCAGAGCCTGGAGCCTGCTTCAGATTCTGTGTTTCCCTCTCTCTTTATCCCTCCCTCACTCATGCTCTGTCTCTCTGTGTCTCAAAAATAAATAAACATTGAAAAAAATTTTTAAATAAACAAAAAATTTTAATTAAAAATAGTTTTGAAAAGTAGTTCACCCATATACAAAGTAGAAAAATATATTAATGAGAAATGCATGCATAATATAGATCCAATTATCCAAAGAAAATGCAGACAAGATTGTAGTCAAAATCAAACTCTGAATTTTGGTAAATTGTTTACACAAAAGGCATTGTGGAAGTTTTGCATTAAACATACCTTCCTTCTTTTCATCTTTTTTGGCTGTTGCTGAAATAAGAAAAATAAAAACATGTTAAGACATATAAATGACCATTCTTCAGAATACTCCTGGGAATATGAGAAAGCATTTCATGTGCTGATAAACTGAGTGGTTATGTAGGCACAAATTAATCCATCCAAATCTGCAATAAGAGAATTACCTGAAAATATTATTTCAGATGAGGATTTTTAAAAACCCAGATATAAGCATAAAATCAAATGAGAATTTAAAAATATGTCATTACATAGACAAGAAGTCAAATTAATAAGTACAGCATGTGTTTAGTATAAGTTCATTTTAAATTTGAAATTGTTATACCTGAGAAAACTACAAACACTTCTAGAAGAACATGACTAGATCTATGTGCAAAATGAAAGTAATATTTTATAAATTATATCTGCTTAGCTACTAAGAAATTATATACGAATCTATTACATGCATTTACAGTAGTCGTGTTTAAAAAGTACCATTTCAGCAAGGAGTAATGACAACCCACCTCCTTTTAGCAAATGTATGCCACCTTTACACAGAAAAAAGGCATAGCACACTTTAATCATCTTTGAAATCTGACTTCCTCTGTGGCAGAATTCATCTAGTCCTGGATCATGAATCTAAATCTGGATCTAGGTTGTAACACATGTTTGTGACCAAAAACACATAGGGTTAGCTTGGGATTGCTCCAAGCAAGATGACTCTTGGTTCTGCGTAAAGTTCATTCAGGAGCCAAACCCACTCAAAGAGGCCTTAGGCCACATAAGCTGAATCAGAGATTGTGAACATCCCCTTATAGTAATCCTGCCTGAGTGAATTAGCATTTGGGGGGCTGGGGCATCTGGGTGGCTCAGAGGTTTCAGCTCATGGTTTGTGAGATTGACCCCCACGTGGGGCCCTACGCTGACAGCGCAGAGCCTGCTTGGGATTCTCTCTCTCCCTCTTTTTGCCCCCTCCACTCTCTCTTAAAATAAGCAAATAAAGTAAACTAACTAACTAACTAAATAAATAAATAAAAGAATTTGGGGGACCACTTAGAACCAACACGTAAGACTACTTGCGTATTTAGTCTGGGCTACAATTACTAAAGCACTTTCATGCACATTTTCTCATTGGGGCTTCACAGCAGCCTTTCGAAGAAGGCAGCCCAGAGCACAAAACCTGGACAGTAAAGGGTTTGCACAGGCTCATACAGAAAGCCACTAACAAAGTTAGGTCTAAAAATCAGGAACAAAAGACTGAAAAGAAATATATTTAAATTCATTAATTTAATTTATTATAGGTGATTTTGCTTTCTATTTTATAAATGTTATTAAGTGTTGATACCTTTGTAGTAAAAAATTATTTCACAAACAAAATTATTCTACCTTGTAACATTTGTTCCTTGTAATGAGATTTTAACTGTGAATGTACAAAATGTATAAAGGATCTACATTTATAATGTTTTTAAGTTAAAGCATTTATTCCAATGATGTAATGAGGATAATAAAGACAACAACTAAAAAGAATTAGGAAATACGAGCAACACCTGATAGATTTAAAAGCTACGAGCATAATTTCAGCAAATGCTGTAGGTTGGACTCGGTAGACTTTTTTTTTGTTAGTGCTTTACTTTACAAGTATGAATTTCCTCCAAGAAGCTTTATAATTTTCAAAATCATCTAACAAGTAAATATTTTGATTTTGGAATTCACTAATTTTTGTATTATGCTTGGACTTTGTATAGTAAAGAAAAAAGTGAAACGAATTTGTCCTTTTATTTACTGTAAGAGACATATTTTATTTTGTTTTCCTCCTATATAATTATCTTTACACTATTTCCCATAATTTGAGTTTCCAGTAAGTTGGATCAAAGGATTTAGGTAGAGAGCTCTTTAAACAAAAACAAAATAACACAAATTCACAAATTAAAAATTGCTGTCCAGGGGCACCTGGGTAGCTCAGTTGGTTAAGTGCCTGACTCTTGGTTTCAGCTCAGTTCATGATCTCACAGTTCATGGTTTCAAACTCCACATCGGGCTCTGTGCTGACAGTGCTGAGCATGCCTGTGATTCTCTCTCACCCTCTCTCTCTGTCCTTCCCGTGCTCTCTCTCTCTTCTTTCTCTCTCTCAAAATAAATAAATAAATTAAAAAAAATTTTTTTAATTGCTGTCCAGGGGCACCTGGGTGGCTCAGTTGGTTAAGCGTGCAACTCTTGATTTCAGCTCAGGTTAGTATCTTGTGATTCATGAAATCAAGCCCCGGATCGGGCTCCAAGCTGATGAGGTAGAGCCTGCTTGGGATTCTCTCTCTCCCTGTCTCTCTGCCCCTCCCCAGCTCGTGCTCTCTCTCTCAAAACTAAATAAATAAATAAAAAAAACACTAAAAATTAAATTAAAATAATAAAAGCAGGGGAACCTGGGTGGCTCAGCTAGTTAAGTGTCCATCTCTTGGTTTTGGTTCAAGTCATGATCTCACGGTTTGTGGGTTCAAGCCCCACGTCAAGCTTCATGCCGATGGCATGGAGTCTGCTTGGGATTCTCTCTCTCCCTATCTTTCTGCTCCTCCCTAGTTCTCTCTGTCTCTTTCTCCCAAAATAAATAAACTTTAAAGAAAAAAAATTGCTGCCCACAGAGTCCTAAGAGATGCCCTGGCAAGGGAGCGGCCCTAACTTCATCAGTTTAGCAATAAAAGCACTTGTTAAGAAGGACGACCAATGCCAGGAAGGGGACTGAGAACGTGAGTACATTTTGAAAACCTGTTATCTCTTCCAAATTCTACAAAGAAACCCTCCAAAAATGGGCAAAATCTTTTGCTTTTTTTTTTAAATTTCTAAAATAACCTAAGAAGAACAATGCATTCAGATGCAGGTGCAGGCACGTGGGTATGTGGATAAGTGTTCCTCTTACCCACTCTCATATTCTTCGATAGTTTCAGTTTTTTTTTTAATTGTTTTTTTAACGTTTATTTACTTTCGAGAAACAGAGTGTGAGCAGGGGAAGGGCAGAGAGAGAGAGAGAGGCAGACATAGAATCTAAAGCAGGCTCCAGGCTCTGAGCTGTCAGCACAGAGCCCGACGCGGGGCTCGAACTCACAGACCATGAGATCATGACCTGAGCTGAAGTCAGCCACTTAACCGACTGAGCCACCCAGGCGCCCCGATAGTTTCAGTTTTAAACTCTACAGTAACAAGAGTTGAATGAAAAAGTTTGGCCTATTCCTTGTAGCTGACACTGGCTTTGCTTCTTGCTCTGTGTTCCTTAAAATGAGTGGTTTTTATTCACAGCCATCTGGAAAGCCACGTTATTTGTCAAGCTGGATTCTACTCCAGAAGCTAATCCAAACCAGACTTTTGGGATCCAACTGCTTCCAGAATGGTTTTCTAACTTGTGTTCCATGTGTCCCGCTGCAGACTCTTATCCAACTCGCCTAATTCTCCTTCACTGGATTCTGTGGGTCCATGACTCCTCAGCCTGCTGAGTAGACATGATTCTTCATTATTGGGCTCTTTGTTTTCATATTCCAATGAGACTGCAATGATTAACATTTTAGTTGTCTTGTTCTCTATTTTCTATCTGTAATATATCAAAGATTTTTAACGTTTGCTTTAGAAGTCCAAGGGGAGAAGAAGCCACTGACTGGAATACACTAACATAGATGCATATAGATTTATCTTTTAAGGTGATTTCTGTTATGATTTCTGTCCTTCCTTGAACATTTCATTGTCAGCAGGTGTCTGCCCAACCATTGCACCTATGTGATTAAAAAATAGTTCCTTATTTTTCTTTTCACTTTCCCATTTTAGTCTAATTCCATTTCTTCAACATAGTTTATTATGGAATGTCTATGAACTAGATGGACCTCCCACCTAAGTTCTTACTGACTACAGAAAAGTCACTGCCTGGACGACTCTCTGTCTGCTCAGCATAAATCTGCCCAAAAATGAACCCTCATCTCCTCCTTTAAGTTAGTTACTTTCCCTGGGACTTATTTTTTTTAATGTTCATTTATTTTTGAGAGAGAGAGAGAGACTGATGTGAGTGTGTGAGGGGCAGAGAGAGACGGAGACACAGAATCCCAAGCAGGCTCCAGGCTCCAAGCTGTCAGTACAGAGCCCAATGTGAGGCTCGAGCACATGAATCATGAGATCATGACCTGAGCCTAAGTTAGCCAGTCAGTCCCTCCCTGGGACTTATTTTTGACAATTATAATCATCCTATTCACCCAGGCTCAAAAGCTCAGTACTATTTTTAATCTTTCTTTTGTTTCATTCTGTATAGTCTATCAAATATTATTTTTTCGAAATATCCATCTCAGTTGCATTTTTCTCAAGTCATTGACACCATCATAGTTGAGTTGTCTCATAACTTGATAATGACAATAATTATCACTAACTCCTTATTAAGAGGTGCCATCTACATTAGCTATGGTTTTTTACTGCCAGTTTATTCTTTAATCACGCTCCCAGCCCGCGTGAAGTCATCCTCATCCATTAAGAATCCCTCAGCCCCCAACTCTGAGTGAAAATCACTTTGTCTTTACTAATATGACAGTTATTATCGCTACAATTCAATTCGGCATTATATGATATTCTATTTATGTTATTATTTCAGTTCCTTATATCTCCAAATTATAATTTGCAGTATAGAGTCATTTATTTCATATTCTTCTCAGCGTCTCAAATCTCTGTTAAAAATTTTTTAATGTACTTCCAAAGAAAGTGTACTAAATCTTAATAATAGAGTTAAAAATGCACATATTTACCCACAGCTTATATAAAATTAGGCTTTAAATATTTCTTGTTAAAAAGTTTACAAAATAAATAAATGAAGAGATATATTCTAGTCTTTTACCACAGTATAAGTATCATTATCAATTTTGCCACTCTATGCTTTAAAAATATCAGGCCACCTGGGTGGCTCAGTCTGTTAAGCGTCTGACTTCGGCTCAGGCCATGATCTCACATTTTGTGTGTTCCAGCCCCGCATCCAGCCCTGTGCTGACAGCTCAGAGCCTGGAGCCTGCTTAGGATTCTGTGTCTCCCTCTCTCTCTGCCCTCCCCAACTCAGTCTCTCTCTCTCTCTCTCTCTCTCTCTCTCTCTCTCAAAAATAAAGATTAAATAAAAAAAGAAATTGTTTACTTCAAAAATATCAGCCTCAGCTAGAGCAATACTGCCAATTGTGTTTAAGCTCTGTCTTCTAATAAAGTATATGCAAATATTAATTATTTCCATGCATGATTTAATAATGTGGCTGTGGTATTATAAAACCTAAGAAAGATCTACAGAGGATATGCACAATACAGGCGACATTTATGCCTGCTTGAAGTGTGCCTCCTTTGATGTGTCATTGCCATTTTAATGAATAGTGCCTTGTACACTATGTTTAATCAACACACTCATCTCATTTCCTTAAAAGAACGGTTCTAACAAGACTTTGAAACTCTACAGTATAATGACTCAACAGTAAATCTTATTCCAAAAGAATAATTCCTGAGGCTGCCATATCCAGCATAGTTGGAATGCAAAAATGAAGAGCCCAAGGCCTGAGGCTCAAATTCAAAGCAAGTTTGCAGATATCTCTGCAATTTCCTCCCCTTAAATTCCTCTAACATGAGACTAAAGCAACATTAAACTCCGGCCTCAAGTTGTAGTTCCACATCCACTAAAGTCCTCGGAAGCCTCAATCGAAGCAAAAGTGTCTCAGAGCAAGTAGTGTGTGTGTGTGTGTGTGTGTGTGTGTGTGTGTGTGTGTGTTTATTTTGTTTGTGTTTTTTTAATTGGAACATCTATACATTAACCACGATACTGGAGGAATTGATTCCAAGTTGCATTTTCATGCGTAAAAACTCAGAAGTAACATTTGTCCTGCCTTTCTACCTCCCGTAATATTTGTTATACTCCCTTTTAAAACTCTTCTAAAGAAGGATCTGTTTTCTTAAACAAAGAAATGACCAAAAGATGATCAAATGATAATTAAAAATTGGGATTATAGCTCCCAACCATCTTAATATATATTACTTGTAAATAACATCATTGGGTCAATGGAATGGAATGCAGCCAACCCATTTTACCAGTATTTACTAGGATGATTCTGCACACAGTTGGGTCCAGGATTAAATGCAACCATGTTATATGTTATACACTGAGGAGTCTGCTACGAAGGCCTTCTGCCCAAAAACAAATGTACTACCAACTAAATGCATATCCTTTATTGCTTGATATTATATAATGTAGCATAGGAAAGAAAGTAAGATTTTCTCTATTAGGGGAGTGAAGTGATGGGACGGGTTAACTAGGTGATGGGGATTAAGGAAGGCACTTGTCATGATGAACACTAGGTGATGTATGGAACTGTTGAATCACTCTACCGCACACCTGAAGCTAATATAACACTGTATGTCACCTAAAAAATTAAAATAAAAACTTAAAAGCCAAAAAATATTTCCTCCATTAACTATTTTACCTTTATTCCCCCTAAGTGTGTTCTGCGAAATTTTCATAGATGACAAAAGGCAGAATACCTGTGTCCTTCCTTTATACTTTCATCAAATTATTCTTCATATTTGAAGAATAAAGATCACATAACTCATATTCCCCTCTGTTGACTTGGAGATACAAGATTTAGAACAGCTTTCTCAAAGGGTGTGATTTTGGATGATGGTTAAAAATAACTTTATAGGGAAATGACTTGAAAGAAGTATTTTCCCTAACTGATGATTTAAAGAATCAGTATGTTTTTAAAGATCTCTTGAAGGAAACCACTTCTGATGACCCCAAAATATTTGTAGGTGATAAAACTGATGTTCTCAGATGGCTCATAAAAACTGGGGGCGCCTGAGTGGCTCAGTCAGTTAGGCATCCGACTTCAGCCCAAGTCATGAACTCGCGTTCTATGGGTTTGAGCCCCGCGTCGGACTCTGTGCTGACAGCTCAGGGCCTGGAGCCTGCTTCAGATTCTGGGTCTCCCTCTCTCTCTGTCCCTCCCCTGCTTGCACTCTGTCTCTGCCTCTCGAAAATAAATAAATGTTAAAAAAATTTTTTTAATTAAAAAAAAAACACTAGGGCAGAACCCAATTTATGCAGTCTCGATACAGATGAAATAATATTAACTTAATAAATTCTGACTGATTTTTCTAACATGACACAAATTACAAGCTAGAACAAGAAACATTAGAATTTATATTTGTATCTCTATCAATCTTTCAATCACCTATCAATCAATATATGGTTTATTTTTAGAAATATAAATAAAAGCTCCATGACTGAAACTTGGAGTCAACATACTAATTCTTGGGTCCTTCATGGTTCCTTCAAGTACTAAAAATAAATACTTGAAACGTGTATTGTAATGCAATAATATATTCTGTAATAACCCAGCAGATGGTGCTATTCTGCAATAAACAGCTTTTGCTTTTGTCAATAAAGTGCTATGTACATTTTAAAAAGAAAGAAATAGAATGTTTGAAGTGTTTTATTACTTACCTTGTGCTGCAACTTTTGTAGTCCCTTGTTTGGTTTCAGGAGCTTTCCCTGGCTCTTATAAAGAAAAAGGTAAATAAATTACCGTGATGCTCTATTTCAAAAAGATATTTAACTCCCCAAAATGGGGAAATTAGAAAATCAGAAACAAATATAAAAAAACATTGCCCTTGGCACTCAGAATTTTTGTTATGAAATGAATACAATGGTTAGAGGAATCACTAAGAAATAAGCTTATTGAGACCAAAAAAAATTTTTTTCCCCAAATTGCCTTATTGTTGACTGACCATGAAACACTTTGCATTTGTTTGGTACCTGAATCTGAAAATCTCAGAATTCTTTGTAAATTATTTCTGTCTTATCAGCGCTTTGAAAAGGATGGAACAGGTAGACACAAATAAAATGGTTCATAGAAGGTCACTGAGTGACTAATACGAGAATAAAGCCCAGAACTACCAATATGCACTTCCAGTCTGACTCAAGATGCCATTCCCTGTACTGCTGGGACGCCCACCACTACACCACTACTCATGAAGTCCTGGGTGACAGTATACATTGTGACAGAATAAGAAAACTTCATTCTGAATCTTTCTTCCTTCTTGTCTTAGGTTTCTGTTTTTATTTTTTCAGAATTTTCTCTTTAAAGAAATGGGATACAAAAAACACATGTGATAAACATTTCAATGTATTATTTAATTAATTAGCATGAAAAGGGGATATAAAGATGACAAATAGCAATGCTTATTTCCCATTTTATTCAATAATAGTTCTTGATTATTTTCTGTAAGTTTTTGATAATTAAATTATCAATTAATAATATGGGAAAGAAGATTTGGTCATTTGCTATAAATGTTAACTTTTATTCATTCATTCATCATATATTTATTTAGGACCTTTTATGTATATAGATTAAGCAATGTGTAAATGTGGTAGCTAGTACACACACACACGCACACACACACGCACATATATATGTGTGTGTGTATATATATATATTCAATCTTTCATTTAATCATCAAATGTTGATTATAGCTTATTTAATATTATACCTTTAGAGTTACAAGATTGCATCAGAATAACTTGCAAAAAATCAAAGTTTCCATGTTTTTCTGGGCAAACAAAAGAGGTTTAATTTTTGTAACTCATAGCATGCTAACAATAGTACGTAACTCATGCTTTACCTCTTGTTGGTAGGTCAATTATTCATTTATATAATTTTTATGATTATGAAAATGCCAGCTTTTATTCTGCTTTTTATAAAAGAAATCTTATTCGATTCATATATAATTTTATTTTTACCCTATTTATTATTCTGAGAAAATACCTTTGGCCAAATTAAATTGATTTCATTTTACCTATGATCTGTTTATTATTAATTTTCATTGTTTTTCTTGAGGAAAAATCCATTGCAGCTTCATGCTAGTGCTATCTTTGTCACATCTAGGATAAATTGTCTCAATAATTAGCCAAGATTTATATACAGATATTGAATTTTTAAGGATTGCTCTACGTCTACACTTAAGTGACTAGCATTCAGTAGACAGTTCATAAATATTGGTAAATGAAAAATAGTTGAAAGGGTGAAAGAATGGGTTCCAGGTATCACCAGAAGTACCCTAGACTGTATGGTGTTTCATTCTTTAAAAATCTCAACATAGCAGAGAATTGTAAAGTTGTTCCTAATTTTCAAAAAGATTTGAAAATTGCAGTCAGTATAGCGCTTTAGAATTTTAACAGCTGATTTTCCTATCTTCTCTTTTTTCTTTATGTTCTCTCAGATCACTGCTCCTAAAATGATCCCTCCACACCTAAGATTCTACAGGACCAGTCCATACACCCGACTGTGAATTATGGGGAACTTCTCTTAGGGCTCTAATACTTCTCCTATCGATCATTCGGTTACTCTGTCATCTGCTTTCTCCCTTAGTGGGCGGAGGTCAGTTTATGCTCCTGACCATTCAGTATTTTCATTCGAGTATCCGACTGGCGACAGACTTCGTCTCTCAAACATTGCATCTTCACTAACCTTACCAAGTATCTGTGTGCACATTGAGTGGGCATGTTTTAAGGGCTCATATCTTATGGACTCTTCTTTCTGTTATGCCACAGCCTCCCTCCTCCCCTCCCCCTAAAAATCCACCAATCCA
Organism: Paguma larvata; assembly: GCA_030068075.1. Classification (NCBI taxonomy): domain Eukaryota; kingdom Metazoa; phylum Chordata; class Mammalia; order Carnivora; family Viverridae; genus Paguma; species Paguma larvata. The sequence goes on from CM057829.1 coordinate 108,596,326, forward strand.
CTAATGCAAAGTAATGCATTAGAGATACTGTTCCCAGGGGCGCCTGGATGGCTCAGTAGGTCGAGCATCTAAGTCTTAATTTTGAGTCAGGTCATGACCCCATGGTCATAAGATCAAGCTAAACATGGAGCCTGCTTGAGATAATGCCCCTCCCCTTCTGTTCTTCCTCCCCACCACTCACACTCTCGTTCTAAAATAAAATTTTAAAAAATCTGAAAATGGTACTGTTCCCTGCTAAAAGGTGTTATTTTAAAGGGGTGATTGTACAGACCATGTCAACCCACAAAGGAATTACTTTAACGAGCTAATTCTCAAGTCTGTGGCAGTAAAATATTATCATTCATAATTCCATTTACTCTTTCTCTGACCTCAAGCTTTTAGTCAGTTTATATTAATGCACAAACTATTATATTAACTATCTCCTAGTAGAAATTAAAAGTTTAAAACCAAATGCTTTCCAACAAGTCTGCCAACTTGTATCTACCTAACATCATCTTCAACTCTACTGAGGACATATGCACAGGTGATTGGGTTTGACATCTGCTTGTGGACAGCATTTCAGCTTTCAAAACCACAAGGCTTTACAGAAGCGGTTAACTCTGAGACCATAAGTGCGCAGCATTAAAGCCCCACCCCGAATCGCATAAGAGTGAAAACACATCGAATCCATAAAATCTTTATTACAAACAATTTTTCTGACTTTTATTATTGCCATCTGCAAAAGAAACTTTTTATTAGGAAAAATATCAAGTATATACAAATCTAAAGAAGAGAGTAGAATGAGCTCCATGTTCTTAGCACCCATTTAACAATAATCAAGTGATGGCCAGTCTTATTTTCTCTGTATCACTCGCTACCCCCTGTACATGCAGCCCAAATGAAAATTTTATTATAGCAAATGATTTCATCTTTCCCTAGCTTTTATTTGATCATTTTTATAATTATACTTTTGAAATAAAATATAATGATTTAAATAAAAACATGTCATCAAAATGTTTAAATAAAAACATTTTCAACAAAAACTTATAATAATTCTGAAATTGAGAAGGAGACAGGATTGACCTAGATTAATGTGCCAGCATAATTTATTTGGAATATTTTAGCAGAAAATCATCAGAGAGGTTAGTAAGTTAGTATTTTTAGGTTCCTGAAACGTGTTTATGTAAACAAATTGTCACAAATCAGGTAAGACACATGGAAGAGTCCAATTTACAAGATTGAAAAAATATTATGATTCTGCAAATATTTGTTAAGGAATCAATTTTGACAAACAAGTTTAAATATTCGTTTAATATCATGAACTCTTCATCTATAGGACTCTATATTGACTTATTTTTTTCTTTCTTAAATGTTATTTTTTAGAAAGAGGGAGAGAGAGACAGAGCACAAGCAGGAGAGGGGCAGAAAGAGAGGGAGACACAGAATCCGAAGCAGGCTTCAGGCTCTGAGCCATCAGCCTAGAGCTGGACACGAGGCTCGAACTTGTTAACAGAGAGATCATGACCCGAGCCAAAGTCAGATGGTTAAGCAACTGAGCTACCTAGGTGCCCCTATACTCACTTCTTTTAATATGAAGTATAAATTCATTGAGTTTTCAAATGTAGGTTTCACATAATTTTTTATTTTATTTATTTTATTTTATTTTTATTTATTTTATTTTAATTTTTAAGTAATCTCTACGCCCAATGTGTTGGTCTTGAACTCACAACCCAGAGATCAAGAGCTACATGATCTCCCAGCTGAGCCAGCCAGATGCCTCGTTGCATCACTTTAACAGCAAATGGACTGCTATACTGAGTTCAGTGTTGGTCTTTGACTAATGAACATGGAGGAAGAAGAGTAGTATTGTAGTGATCATACTTTCATTTTAAATGTTTTCTAAGAAATCCCCCAGTCTCCCTCCAAAATAAATCATTAACTCTATAATGTTTTTATTCTTTTAAGTAAGCTGGGAGTGATCACTTTCTTTTTCAAAAATAACAATCAATAATCCCTATATAATATTTAAATACCTTCGCAAAATACAAAAGAAAGAGCTCAAGGAAAGAGGGAGGAGTAATCTGACAAAGGCAAGAGAATGAGTAGCAGTAGGTGGTAAAGTAGTTACTTGCTTCTGATGACTTGGTCTTCATCTTGGTCATTTCTAAGTAACCACTAGATTCAGCAGTACAGGTAATATGTATGACAATTTTTTTAATTATTTACTTACAAAACTGTAGCTTCCTACTAATCTATAAACTCCCTCTGATAATTGACTAGTTATTTATCCAACTTCATAACCCTAGCATCTAGCAAAATACTGGGAAATCCTGTCCCTCATAAATGTGTAAAGAATTGATTGCAGAAAAAAATCTAATTGACTCATTTTAAATGAGACATTAAACTTAGGATTCTGGGGGTGGCTGGGTGGCTCAGTTAAGTGTACATCTGGCTTTTGATTTCAGCTCAGGTTATGATCTCACGGTTCCTGGGATCAAGCCCCATGCGGAGCCTGCTTGGGATTGTCTCTCCCTCTCTCTCTTTGGCCCTCTGTGGTCTCTCTCCCTCTCTTTCTCTCTCTGTTTCTCAAAATAACAAGATTATGTTTCAGTTTTAAGATGATAAAAACTAATTCAAACTTTTTTGCTCTTTGATCATTTATCATGCTATATGTAGAAAATGTTTTATTTCTAAGTTTCAGAACTTCATTTTCATTATAAAATAATGTGATCCTGAGGTAGAGTCCCTTCCTAAAGAATGTGGGGAAAACCTTAAGGCAAGGGAAGGCAACCTGGTTATGCGCCTGTGGGAAAGAGTCCTCAGGACTCTGTAACATAGACCGCCCATTCAAGCTGTGTTTCCTCTCTGGGAGACACAGGAGCAAAAATTGTACCAAAGGCTGTATCCCACTGTGCTCGGGACTCAGTTTTTCAGGTAGGAACCCACTGAGAGAATCCTGCTACAAACCTGGCAGCAATTCGGAATTTTTTAGAATTTCTCCATGTCAAACACATTAACAACAATTTGCAGGGATTCGGAAATTTAGGAATTCTGTTAAAGGCATGACATGAACCAAACATTTCTTTAGGTCTCAAATTGTGAATCAATTTTCTTTCATTAATTTTCAAAAAAAAAAGAGAAACAAAAACGTATTTTCGAGGCCATGTCTGGTGAATTCATGTAGTGCAGGGTATTTAGATTGCTATTAGGTGAGAAAGCTAAACAGAAACGTTGAATATCTTTTCTATAAACCAAGAAAGAAAGAAATATTTATTGGTTCAGCAGTTAAACTTCAAACCAGCAGTATGAGACCTCTTCGATCTCTCAAAATGCAGGCATCCTCCTTTGAAAAAGATGCTGGACACTGATGAGAATTCATCCTTCAATCGAATGAACTGCTAAATTAAGCCCTGATTTTTTGCTTTCTATTCTTATAAAATCTAATATTTTTAGATGTAGATATACCCGAAATAGAGAAAGGTTAATATTTAAACTAAAAGTTACTATATGCTTAAAAGCTCTTAAAATGAGCCTCTTGTCCTCCGTAGCTCCAGGAAAGCAGATTTCCGAGGCGTAGCTTCAACTGAGTATGACAATTACCCTATTGAGATGAGATTAATCATGAAGCAGCCTTCGGCCATCCTGTCTGACCGAGGGGACTGAAGCCTGAACGGAGGGCCTATTTGTTGCCAGATATGCAAATTGTAAGTGGTGCACAATGCAGAAACATGAATAATTTATCAAAATAATCTGTTTTTGCTAGAGGTTAAAAATCTAAATAAACTGGCAGCATCATTTACAATAGGTAGGATAATTTAGCTTTTCTTTCCCCCCCAGGAAATTTTTATTTCATCAAACAATGTATTTTGTTTTAGAATTAAAGTGGCCTTTAACTTAATATCTTAGCATTATAGAGTTTAATTCAGAAAGAAAATAATGATTCAATGTCTGACGTTCCCTTGATTTTTTCTTAATATTCAAGAAAACACATTATCTTTTCCATCAAAACCATTCTAAGTATTTCTTACTTTGAAAAGAAAGAACTTTGATGTTTTAATTAAATGTAAGTCAACATCTACCTATAGTTTCTACACATGGAATTAGCTTTTCCTTATATTATTTGGACAGAATTAAGCATAGGAAAAATTCTTGAAATTCAGTCAGAATATTTACTTTCGGAGTAATGTACATTCCCTCTCCCCCATGGCATCATCTGTCCATCTGGATAGAATGTGGTAAAGATGAAAGAATTCTTAAGCATTTAACAATTTGGAATTTTGAGTTGAAGTCCCTCCCAGGTATCAAGTTATTTAAATGACTAAAAGAAGGAAATTTTTTTAGGAAAAAAAAAAAAAAGAGTTACTAATGAGACAGGGATCATTTGGCCTTCTATACACACACACACACACACACACACACACACACACACACACACACATATATATACACACACAAATATATATATATAGTGCATATATATTTGGCATGTTAAAGAGAAGACTGACTCTATTAGGTTAAGAAAAATCTTCCTGCCATGCAGCTAGTAAAACAATGAAATGCAATATCATCATGGGAAGATACGAAGTTGCATTCTTGGAGATGCCAGAGAGACAGATACCTGTCTTAGAAGGTCCTAAATAGATCTGCCTAAAGCAAAGATAGACCTGGCTGATCACTCCTGGTCCTTTCTCCCTTCTATAGCACCTTTCCAATTTCAATGAATGTCAACACAGATAAGAGTATTTGAAAATTTTGCCCATATTATGTTTTATATAGGCATGTAATTATGCTTATAATATGAGTAGTATGTTTTGAGAGCAATTTTTTTGATTGTTTATTTCTGTTTATTACTGGGGTTTAGGAGCGCCTGGGTGGCTCAGTCAGTTGAGCATCTGACTTCGGCTCAGGTCATGACCTTGCAGTTTGTGAGTTTGAGCCCCACATCGGGCCCTGTGCTGACAGCTCAGAGTCCGGAGCCTGCTTCGGTTTCTGTGTCTCCCTCTCTCTCTCACCTACCCTGCTCACACTCTGTCTTTCTCTCTAAAAAATTAATAAACATTAAAAAAAATTATTATTGAGGTTTACATTGGTAGTCCTCCCTTACCATAAAATATGTATTCCCTTTGGTAATATTTTAAAAGTAAGCATTCTGACCACCAAACCAGACTAATTCTCTTAGGAGAGCATATGCTTCCTGGCACATTTAGGACTCAAGTAGATATCTGATGCTTTCATTGTTACGAATTTAATAGTTTTAGAAAATTATTGCTTTCCCAATAAAAATGATTTATTTCTTTAGTAAGGATTATTTTAGATTCTTCATGAAAAATATGACAAAATATTTAAGTCAGTTTATTTGAGAATATAAGCTACTTTAATCACACACTCACACACACACACACACACACACACACACACACACACAATGAAAACAGAACTTCTGACTGTTCAGCCACATTTTCCAGCTAAAATTTCAGTCTTAAAAATTAAGCGAGGTACTGGTAAATCCTCTCACTCATAATATACACATAGAATGGGGGAGTGGTTTCCCCATTAAACGATATCACAGACCAGAACCGTCTCAGTTCAGCCCTTAAAAAACTACTAGTCCTCATTGTTCCAACATTAGTGAACAGTGTCTATGAATATTATCATTCTGTTTTTTACTTTTCTAGAAAATAAGAAACACACCCCCTTTTTGTCTAATTATCCAATTTGGAATGTTATATAAACAAACAATTGTAAGTGTAAATGTAACTGTACAAAAAAAATAAAATAGTAAGGAGTGAAGAAAAAACTGAGAGCAAAGACTGTTTTATTCTTATTTGTATCATCAATCTCTAACGGAGTTCTTGGCACTGAGAAGGCATTCGGTAAATGTTTTTGCGTGAATAAATGAATAATGATTAGGAGACAAGGTGTTTGAAAAATCATTGTTATATACCTGAAAATTGTAAACCAAATGGGTAGCAATTATCTTCATAAAATTGCTCAGACTCATTGAGTCTTAGTTTTTCTGTACAGTACTGCAGCTGTCAAAATCTGAAGATGTTATAATAAGCTCCAAAGAAAATCTAAGTTTCTTGTAAAAATAGCAAGGTTTATAAAATGCAGATTTATTACACTGATAAGTTAGAATGATTTCCAAAAAGAAGGAGTCCTTAACAGTGTCCTAAATAAAGCAATCTGAGGAAAAATTTAGAGGTGTATTTTTAAGCAAACACTTTCTGGTAAATTTTGTTCTCAGGTTGAACAGAGTTTAGGGAATGAACAACACCCAATTTGATATTAAGTGTGAAAATATTTCTGAAATAATCACTGAGGTCATCACTCATTCTTTATTCAATATTTATTGCTTGTGTGCTTACTGTGAGCAAGGCACCATAGCATCTAAATATAAGAACTAGTTTCACCCATTAGGGGCACTATATGAAAAATGCTAAGTAAATGGTATAGTATTCTGAGTTTTAGTATTGGCAAGTTTTAAAGAGGCAGAAGATAGATAAGTCTTGAAGGGGAGTATAGAGCCATAAAATGGGTGAGGGAAAGAAAGGTGCAAAGTGAGACTATTGATCAATCTGGCTGGAGCAGAAGAATCTGGTTGACGCTAGTGAGAAGTGAAAATAAAAATTAAGAAATTATTTAAAACTAAATTAGGCTCAAAGTAATTCACCTTGAAATCTCAGCAAATGACTTGTGCTTTTTTCTTAGAACATTAAGAGCCATTGAATTTTTGATAAAGGGTATTGCACAGCAATGCTTTCGAGAGATGATTGTCACGAGAGAGGGTATATCTGGATGACATAGAAGCCAGGTAAACTGAACACTCTATTTTTAAGATGACAATGTCTAGACTATCCAAGTGTTTGTGGAAACGGAAAGAACACTGTAAGTTATACATTTGAAAGAAGATGTTAATAGTAGTTTTAGATTTGTTTGACATGTACTGAGAAGGAAAAAGAAGGCTGTTTATTCAAGTATGACATGTTTGGGGCTTGATAAACAGAATTGTTTTTAACATAATTTAATTAAAGTTTACAATGCATGTCGAGTTTGAGACCATGATGGAACTTCGAGTGAAAATATTGAGTGGCCATTGGGAGGAAGATATGGCCCCTAAAGAGATATGAAATTCTCAAGTCCTATGGGACATGGCGTTGTGAATTAAAATTACAAGAGAGAATTTACAGTTTTTTCTAAAGGTAAAACAGAAAGCCTCATATTGCCTTTCCATAGAGAAAAATATTGGATAGTAAGGTATAAGGACAAGCCAAACAATGCTGGTTTCGACAAGGTCAAAGAAAGAGGATGTTTTAAAAAGGAAGAAATAAACCTCAGAATTAAGAAAAAAAGAAAGATTTTGTTTTTTTATCTAGATAGATAGTCCCTGGCAACATTATTGAACATGAATCTGGCTGCAGATAGAAGAAAGCCTATTTTTTGGGCTGGTCTCAACCCATCAATAACCAATCTGTGGCTAGACTGGCCTTTATGGTTCTTTTTATAATTGCAAGACGCCTTTAGCAACAACAATCAGGGATCTTTGAAAACAAGAGGTTTGTTACTTAGAAGTTCTGGAAATTACATGGCATATCTGGGGCCACACAGTGAGGTCACAGGGGAGATGAGAGAATGAGAGAGAGAGAGGGAAGGAGGGAGGGAGCGAGCAGACCTGAGGTTTTTGCTTTTATTGTGTCAGCATGGATGGACCTTAAGGAAATTATGTTAAATTAAATAAGTCAGATAGAGAAAGACAAATATCTGCATGGTTTCATTTATATGTGGAATCAATAAAACAAAATAAATGAAAAAAAACCAAAATTCATAGATACTGAGAATGGAATGGTGGTTGCTAGATGTGAGGGGTGATTAAGGGATGGGGCAACAGGTGAAGAGAATCAAGAGGTACAAACTTGAAACTACAAAATAAGTTATAGGGATGTAACGTACAGAAGGGTGACTACAGTCAATAATATTGCATTATATGCTTGAGGGTTACAAAGAAAATAAATCCTTAAAGTACTCACAAAAGAAAAAAAATTGTAACTTGGTATGGTGATGGCTGGTAACTAAATTTTCTGTGATGATAATTTTGCAGTGTATACAAATATGTTGCACACCTGAAACTGATATAATGTTATATGTCAATTATATCTCAATAAAAACTCCATTAACCATAGCGTTGCAAGAGCACTCTTTCTTTAAACAGTAGACAAGTGTTCCTTTTTCTCCACATGCTAGTCAATACTTGCTAATTCTTGGGGCACCTGGGTGGCTCAGTTGATTGAGCGACTGACTCTTGATTTCAGTTCAAGTCATGATCCCAGGGTCCTGGGATTGAACTCTGCATTGGGCTGTGTGCCGAGCATGGAGCCTGCTTAAGGTTCTCTCTCTCTCTCTCTCTCTCTCTCTCTCTCTCTCTCTCCCCCTCGCTCTCCCTCTGCTCCTCTCCCCCACTCACATTCTCTCCCTCTCTCTAAAATAGAAAGAAAGAAAATAAAAAATACTTGTTAATTCATGTATTTTTGATAAGAGCTATTCTAGAAAGTGTGAGGTTCTAACTCATTATGATTTTAATTTTCATTTCCCTGATGATTGGTGACATTGAACAACTTTACGTTTGTGTAGTTTTCAGTCTGAACTCATTCCAAAACTAACTTTTTATTCCTCCTACATTTTATGTTTTATTTTTGTCTTTTTTCTTCTTTTTTTCACATTTTTGTCACATTTTGCATTTTATTATTGTGTTTCCTTTAACTAAATATTGTATAGTTAAATTATACTATTTTTGTCTTTTAACCTTCACGCTATCTTTACAAACAATCAATCTACTACCTATACTATATATTTATCTTTACCAGTAAGATTTATACTTTCGTTTGTTTTCTTGTCACTAATTAGTGCCCTTTCTTTGCAGCCTAGAGAAGTCCCTTGAACATTTCTTGTAAAGCCAGTTTCGTGATGTTGAACTCCTTTAGCTTTTGCTGATCTGGAAAACTCTTCTTCCTCCTTCAATTTTGAATGACAATCGGGCTGGCAGAATATTCTTTATTAGAATTTGTTTTCCTTTCCGCATATATTTCCTTTGACTATATTGTGTCACTTCTCTGGTCGGAAAAGTTTCTGGTGAGAAAACTGCTGGTAGACTTTTATGGGAATTCCCTTGTACATAGCAGGTGGTTTTTTGTCTTGCTGCTTTCAATACCTTCTCTTTAACTTTTGACATTTTAGTTACAAAGTGTCTTGGTGTGGATCTCTCTGTGTTCATCTTCTTTGGAACTCTCTAGGTTTCCTGATCTGGATGCTTGTCTCCTTCTGAATGTGAATCTCCTTTACATATAGTCAAAACCACTTTTCAAAGTGCCGCTTTTGTACTAACTGTGGCTGCGTGCAAGCTCTTTAAGCATATTATCTCAGTTCTCTACAGCCTTTTGGTCTCCAGCAGGCAAGTCCTATTGGTTTTAAAAACTAGATATTTGGGGGCTTGTCTCTCTGATGCAGATATCAAGGGTTGGGGTGGCTCGTGTGGGCACAAACCTCTCACTCTTCAAGGAGAAGCTCCAGATTTGTGAGATCCCTCTGACTGCGGGCCTCTGCTTCAAAGGTGGATGGTGCCTCTTTTACCATCCTGACCTGGCCCTTTTATAGTCTGTCGTGAAGGAGCTGTTCTGTTAGTTTTCAGACATTTTTCAGAGGGGAATGTTCTGTACGTAACTGCAGATTCAGCGTGTGTGTGTGTGTGTGTGTGTGTGTGTGTGTGGTGGAGGTGAGCTCAGGATTTTCCTATATACCCCAAGTGGATCACCCTATTAATCCATTTTAATGATGAAGGAATGGAGGAAGAGAGCCAGCAAATTATTTGCCAGTGCCACACAATTACAAATTGGTTGGGATGGGATTTGAACCATGTGTCTCTAAGGGCTGATGCTCTGAACCCTGATATGATATGATATTACCACTTCCTATCTGATTTCTGGTGGTGAGGTCTTTGGGAAACATTTCTTATTAAAAAAGCATTTCTTATGTTGTTATAATTTTCAAGTTTCAAAAGAATTTGGAAAGAAACGATTACCAAAGGAAACGGTCCTCCTTTTACCTTCCTTAAGATTCATTTTGCCAAACATTTACTATTTTACCACTCTTCTCTCTCTTCTTTAATCCTTTAAAATAGCACACATTTTTTCATTTGATTGTTTTATTGTTTTGGTTTATCACTGAGGAAGACAGAGAGAGAATGTATTGTGCATATCCCTATACTGAGGGAGCTGCGTGAGGGAAGAACAATGACACAGATGCACACTCTATCCTCACGGTATGTGCAGATCAGGGAAAGAGATAGAATCATGTGAACGAAGACAAGCTTAGAACGGATAAATGTCTTAAGCAAAGTCCTGGTGACATGTTATGCAGGCTCAAAGGAGAGAGGGAGGACTCGCACTTTGGGGATCAGGGAAGTTTCCAGAATATGATAGTATTTGAGGTTGGATGGGTAAGAGTGTTTGGATGTAAAGATAAACAGAAAAGTAGATGAACACAAACAAGGGCAGCTCCGTTTCGTAGGTTAAGAGTTACTAAAACATGCTGTATTCAGATGGGTGTAGGTAGAAGAAATTTTGCTCTTTCAATAACCACCACTACAAACTCATTCTCTAGACTTACTTTTCTCCATCCCTTAGATAAAATTAGGGAAAGACCTTACAGCTTTCTTGGTTATGCCCAGATAATAAGACAATGGTCTCTATTTTGAAGCATTTAAAACATCCAAACTTGGTGTAGTATCAAAGCTCCCAACTTTTATCCCAATTTAAAATTGTGCCATAGCTTCACTTGAGCCAGCCTTGGGCTTAGAAGCCTGAAAGTGAGGAGGGTGTTGTGGGATTCCTGTCCCTTTTCCTCACTCTGCCCTCTACCCTCCCTTTCTCCCCTCCAGGATAGGAACAAAGAGGAGGAAGCAGGGATAAAGAACACAAACTTACTCTCCTGGCTCAAGTGTAACTTGAGTTTGGTGCCATTTGTCCATGTCAGGTGTCCCACAATGATTGATTCCTTCTCTCCTGTGGCACTATTTTGGATTCTTTGATATCCCTCCCCTGGAACAAAGTGACTGTTGTTCCATAGTTGTGGGAGGCCTCTTGTAACCTCACCGCCACAAAACTCTTTGGTTTCCTCAACCTGCTCTCATTAATATCATATTTATTTTGCTGTTATGAATCACTCAACAGACAACTTATAACCTTAGACTTTTCCAGGTGTAAGACAGTTACAATGCATGAAACTGCCTCCCCCCAGCCCCATTTTAAGGGACACATATCAAGTTTTCTGAAGCTCTTCAATTTAATTTAAGATAAAAGAGAAATATCATCATTTTCTTTCTCTCTCTCTGAGTATGCAGAAAACACAGCCCAGCAACAAGACTGAACAAATGTTTTTATGTTCCCAGTGAAGGATTCTTTCATAATACTGAATTTTTTTATGCTTGTGTGACAGAAAACATGGTTTTTCAGAGCCTTGAATACAATGCCCAGAAGTTTCTTAAGTCCATATATAATTGGGCATGTGTCATAAATGCCCTTTCATACCATTAAATACAGTGTTTTCTCTGATTGAGTAAACCATTTTTGACGATTAACCTGTCTGCTGTGACTAGCTAATGTCTATATTTAGTTTCTCATGTAAATTAGTATTTGAAGATATTTATCTGATATCTCATTCATTAAGATATACAAATATAAATTATATATTATTTATACAGAATTTTGATCGCCTTTATGGAAGATGTAGTGATGCAAATTCATCAAGAAAAGAATAATGTCTAAATGTGGACTAGAATAATCATTGCCATCTTAATTGTTAGCCAAAATCTATAAATTGATACATCTATAAACCACTTCGTGTCCACTTGAAATGATAAAAGCGTAAAAGTCTACTTATTGCACATCTTAAAATAAATCAATTTTGATATTATTAACGTCTTATTTAATTAAAATATATTATTTTTGTTATTTACCTTGATTATTTAGTTATGCATGAAAAATTATATGCCATTAATTTAAAACTTATTTCTGTAGTGAAAGAACACTATACACTTCTAAGTATGATGCATGTTATACTTCAAATATATCAATACATTTGAAAATGTACTGCTATATGTAAATTTAGAAAATTTAGAAATTCCTCATTTGGATTATAAAAATAGATCTTTAATTTTAATCTTCTTTATTTAAATTATATGTGTTATTACACAATTTAACTTTTTAAAGTATTTCCCAAAACTCATTCAATTATTAACCTTACAAGTCCAAATTTTGCTTTTTTTTTTTTTAGGAAGAGCTCTTTTCAGTTTTCAATGAGATAAAGAAACTAGAAAAGGAGATTGAAAAGTACTAATTATTATTTTATATAAGTACATTTGAGGTTTTTCTCAGTAACTAAGATTTGATTTGTTTCTCTCAAGAGTCACTGAAAAAATGTACCCTAGGATTAACAGTGAGGTACCACTATCCATTTTTCAGTGTGTAGAAGTAAAACAACAGAAATGTGTTCACCTAGGCAGTAGGACATGTAGTATTAATAATAGTAGTAGTCGTAATGTTTGTAGTAGTATTAATACATTTTGACCCCAGGCTCCAATTTCTTTGATGCAGAATTGAGACATGTTTATTGTTTTCAATCATTAATATCAAATATCTTTCTATGGGCCATTTTGTATTTTTTCAAATTATTGTCATTTATATTACATATGCATATGCAGAACATTTAAATATTAGGTTTGCACACCAAAGATGAGTTATAGAGTATCAAGTTAATTAAATAACTCTAAAATCAAAATTTTTAGCATAAAATTGTTCATGTCGATGAAACAAATGAACATTATTTGGGGGATTGTGTCTTTTTCATTCTATATTTTGCATGTAAAGGAATATACAGACTTTAAACTTTAGGAGTAATCATAGATACAAGGGTTAGCTACCATCCCAAAACAATATGTACTTTAAGTTTGAGAAAGAAATGCCAATTACTGCTTGAATGAGATTGGGCACACCACAGTTTAAGTTCTACAAACATCAAATGTATGTATTACTGAGAAGGAAAGCTGACAAAAACAGATAAAAAAAGAGCCAGCCAGATGTCTGAGGCCGGATACTCCCCTTGCATGCTTTTGGCTTCTATAATCTTGTTTGCCTCTTCATCATCCCACTGCCCACATAGCACAACCGGTAAGTGCCGCTCACCTTTTTTTTTTTTTTTTTTCCTTGAGCCCCTGCAATCCTGCCCACCTGTGCAGCCTATAGAAAGTTTCCAAGTACCCAGAAGCTGGCCAGGCTTAAAAGTAGGCCAGCGCCAGGCCGGGGGCTCAGCATTTGGAGGTGACTCTGCTGGGCCGGCACTAGTGCAAAATAAACAGTCTTTTCTGATTCTCCCAGTGTGTGTTGCTTGTCTCCTCCTGGGTGTCACGTATTTGGTATAACATTACTACCTTCAGATTTGTTTTACAGCTAAACTGCATGCTTCTTAAAGATCTTTATTTAAAATCGGCTGTATGGTTCCAACCGTAGGTCCCAATTTGTGTGAATAGTATGCTATGGTCTTCATGCATTTCTTTGTTATTTGCCACTTACTGAATTCAAAAATACCATTGTCCTTGTCAATACACAGAATCTCATGCTCTGTTTTCAGATATTTCTTCAGTATTAGACCTCAAAGGAGACTGAAAGATTGTGTTTTTTTTCTGGAGCGTGGCAAATTTCTTTTGACTGGGAAAGCAGTTTAAAAATGTAAATCACATGAACAATTTTCTAGACCAAAATAATTATTTGATTATTCTGGCAATTTTCTAACATACAACAAAACCTAGATTAAAAAACTTTTCTTTAAGTTATTCAATTCCAAAGTTACTAAAATGTAATCTAAACTTTGAATAATTTAAAAAAATTAGAAACAGGGGCTGCTGGGTGGCCTAGTTGGTTCACTGTCTGACTCTTGATCTTGGCTCAGGTCATGATCTCACAGTTCATAAGTCTGATCCTTTCATTGGGCTCTGCTCTGATGGCACAGAACCTACTTAGGATTCTGTCTCTCCTTCTCTCTGCCTCTCCCTCACTCGCACTCTCACTTTGTCTCTCAAAAGTAAATAAACTTAAAAAAATAAAATTTAAAAACATAAAAATTTTAGAAACAACTCAAAGATCAAATTCGTATAAAGGCAATCAAATTTACTAAAAGTAAATGAATTCTAAATTCTTAGTTAACTAAATAAAAGTAGAACTAGATACTATTCTTCTAATTCGGGTTAATATACATGTTGCCATTATTTGAATATTTAAAAGAGGTTGATATTTTAAATATTTACATCCCTCAGGGTAAATGTTTCTCTTATATCAATTTCATTGTTTTTATTTATAATAAATATTATTTTATTAATACTACTTCTATGCCTAATGAGATAAGTAATTAAATTAAGGGAAGCCTTGAATGCTTCTATTTTAGACTTCTTATTCTATGAAATAAAGCATTTGCTTGTTTTTTAAGTCAAATAATATTGGATTTTCTGTATATTTGCTCTAGAAATTAGCTGTTATTGTTATTGTTGCTTTTAATGTTGGCTTTTAAAAACAGAATCATTTGGGTTAAAATATTTACCTATGTTTATATGTGGCTTTCAAAATGATACATTGCAAGCTTTTTAGAAATTATATTGTTCTCTTCATTATATACACATATAAAATATGTAATAATATATAATGTTTCAAACTTTATATTAAAATTTTTGGTTTAAAAGTGCAAGAAAAAGTGATATTACTTTTCAAAAGAGGTGATAAAATTTGCTATATTGGAAAGATGCTGGAATCAGAATACTTGTGATTTAGTCCAGGTCTGCCTGCTTATCCGATAAGTTTACGACACAGATCAGGTGAAATAATTTATGTATCCGCTTCAAAGAGGCATTCACTTCAAAGATGAATATCTGAAATCAACACATCACCACTCCTCCTGTGCCCCCTGAGTTTCCTTTATTTTAGAGATCTAAATTGATTTCAATAACTGACCACTTGGACTACTTGTTTATTCTTTCCTGTGCTTTAAAGTCCCACTCTTATGTTTTAAATTCCCCAGTAAAGAGTGAGCCCACGAGGGCAGTCCAAGATGGTGGGAAGATCCTGAATTCATCTCATCTCACAGACACAGCAAATCTACAGTACAAATCTATTTTATGGAACAATATCGTCCGAAAAAGACCAGAAAACTATCTGGACAGCTTTTCTACAACAAAGGACAAAAGGGCCACATTAAAACAGGTAGGAGATGCAGAGATGCAGTCTCACCAGAAACCCCAACAATTGCAGGGACACACAATTGGGAGGGATCTCAAATCCAGAGCTTCTCCCTGAAGATTTCACCCCATTTAATCAGCTTTACAAAAAATATTCAAAGGACTTATTTAGCTTGAAGAAAGGGCACTAATTAGTAAGAAAACATACAAAATATAAATCTCACTGATAAAGCTAAATGCATAGTAAAGGTAGTGGATTAATCACTTACACACCTGGTCTGAAGATTAAAAGACAAAAGTAGTAAAAATAGCTGTAACTATAGCAATAGGTTAAGAGATACACAAAATAAAATGATGTAAAATGTAACAACAATAAAAACATGGTGAGGGGATTAAAAATGTCAAGTTTTAGAATGCGCTCAATTTTAAACTGCTGTTGCCTTAAAATAAAAGTTGTATATATGTTATGTGTGAGTCTCAAGGTAGTCTCAAACTGAAAAAATACAGTCTATACACAAAAGATAATGATAAAGGAATCTGATCATAATGAACATTAAAAAAGTCATCAAACCACAAGAGAAGAAAGGAACGGAGAGGAACTATGAAACAACCAGAAACAATTAACAAAATGAGAATAAGTAAAAGTCTATCAATAACTACTTTAAATGTAAGTAGACTGAATTCTCCAATCAAAAGACATACAATGACTGAACGTATATTTTTAAAAAGACTCATTTATATGCTGCCTACAAGAGAATTACTTCATAACTAAGGACACACATGGACTAAAAGTGAAGGGATGGAAAAAAATATTCTATGCCAACAGAAACTAAAAGAAATTTGGAGTACTTATATGAGACAAATTGACTTTAAAATAAAGACTGGAATAAAAGATAAAGAAAGACATTATATAATGATAAAGGGGTCAATTCAAGAAGATACAACATTTGCAAATATTTATGAACCCAACATAGAAGAACCTAAATATATAAAGCAATTATTAACAGAACTAAAGGGAAAAATGGATAGCAACACAGTAATAGTAGGATAATTTGATACCCTACTTACATCTGGATAAAATATTAATAAGGAAATATCAATCATAAATGACACATTAGAACAGATAGACTTAATAGGTATATAAAGAACATTCCAACCCAAAGCAGCAGAGTACACATTCTTCTCAGGTGCACATGGAATATTCTTCAGAATAGATCATGTTCCACAAAACAAGTCTTTTCTTTTTTTAAAATTTTTAATATTTATTTATTTTTGAGAGAGAGAGAGAGCAAGAGAGAGCATGAGCAGTGGAGGGGCAGAGAGAGATGGAGATACATAATCTGAAGCAGACTCCAGGGTCTGACCTGTCAGCACAGAACCTGACATAGGGCTCAAACCCACAAGCTGTGAGATCATGACCTGAGTTGAAGTTGTTTGGTTAGCCAACTGAGCCACCCAGGTGCCCCACAAACCAAGTCTTAATAAATTCATTAAGGGTTTAAAAAAATCAACAAAGTGAATATAGAGGTAATGTTTCAACAAAATAAATGCCACGTATGTCAAGTTCACAACTAATATAATATTCAATGGTGAAAAGCTCAAAGCTATTCCTCTAAATCAGAAACAAGAGAAGGATGTCCATCCTTACCACTTATATTCTGCTCAATTTTGGAAGTCTTAACCAGAGCAGATAGGCAACAAACAGTAAGAAGAGGCATCAAATTGAAAAAGAAGAAATAAGCCTATTTGTGGACAACATGATTTTGTATAAAGAAAACCCTAAAGACTCCACTTCAAAACTGTTAGAACTAATGAATTCAGTGGGACAACATCAAACTAAAATGCTCCTGCCATAGCAAAGGAAACCATCAACAAAATGAAAAGGCAACCTCTTAAGTGGGAGAAAATTTTGCAAATCATTTATCCAATAAGCAGTTAATGTCCAAAATATATGAAGAACACATACAACTCAGTAACAAAATAAACAAATGAAAAACAATTCCAATTAAAAGATGGGCAGAAGATCTGGAAAGATATTTCTCCAAAGAAGACATCCAGATGACCAGAAGACACATGAAGAGATGCTCAATATCACTAATCATCAGGAAAACACAAATCGAACCACAGTGAGATATTAGCTCACACCTGTCAGAATGGCTATTATCAAAAACAGGAGAAATAACAAGTGTTGGCAAAGATATAGAGAAAAGTCTACCCTCGTGCAGCGTTAGTGGGAATGTAAATTGGTGCAGCCGCTATGAAAAACAGTATGGAGGTTCTTTAAAAAACTAAAACTAGAACTACCATATGATACAGCAATTCCACTTCTGAGTCCCTGAAGAAAACAAAACAAAACATAACACTAATTTTAAAAGACATATGTGTCCCTGTGTTCATTGCATTGTTATTGCATTGTACATATACACATACATATATATGTGGAATAGTAGTACTTTCCATAAAGAAAGATTGAATTCCACCATTATGACACCATGAATGAATCCTTGAGGATATTTTGTTAAGTAAAATAAGTCATGTAGAAAAAGACAAATATAATTTTGCTATATTGGAATCTAAAGCACAAAACAAATGAAGAAACAAAACCAAACCAAAATCATAGTTCAGAGAATAGAACTGTGGTGGTCAAAGGGAAAGAGGGTTGGGAGTAGGTTCAGGGGGCCAACAAGTACAAACTTCAAAGTATAAAATAATTCATGGGGTTGTAATATACAGCATGGCAACTATATATTATAATAATATTGCCTGGCATACTTGAAAGTTTCAAAGAGAGAGAATGAATCCTAAAATTCTCATCACAAGGAAAAAAAACATTTTTTGTAACTTTTTGTGGTAACAGATGGTAGACTTGTTGTGGTGATCATTTCACAATATCCACAAATATCAAATCATTATATTGTGCACCTGAAACTAATATAATGTTATATGTCAGTATACATTATACCTCAGTAAGAAAGGAAATAATAGATTTAACAAAGGTACTTGGTTTCACATTGTTAATGCATATGTTAACACATCGAAATGCTTAGAACAAGACCTTGCAGGTAATGTTTAATACCCATTTGCTCAATGCTATTCATCTTGTTCATCATAACAGCATATATACCATATTCAATCACCAAAGTCTCTGAATATAATTGAAGCAACTCCATATGCGTAAGTTGTTAAGCACTTGAATAAGAAGCGATATTTTATATCCTCTAATATAAAGTGGAAAACTCTGATATCTGTGTCTTAGAGGCGTAACAATATTAAAAAGTGTTATTTTGTGACCCATATATGTAAATTAATTTCTATATTTTACAATCTCAAAAGTAGCCATCCACAATCCTTGTTGAATTTACATGGCAGAATGCATTTTTAGAGTAATATTCTCTAATGAGTAAAACGATTTTATAAGTGACTTAAAATACTTTAAAGTGGGGTCTGGGTCCATACTAGTCCAACAGATGCTCTTTTCCACAAAATGATTTCAAGGTTCAAAGAACTCTGAGAAGCACTGTATACAAAATGTTTTCTTTCTGGGATTATATCATGACTCAACATATTCCAGACAGAAAGTTTTTAGTAGTGAAACCAATCTAAGTTAACTCATTGTTTCCTTAAGTTTTTTTTAAGAAGTCTCCATGCCCACTGCAGAGCCCAATGTGGGGCTTGAACCCACTACTTTGAGATCAAGACCTGAGCTGATATCAAGAGTCAGACACTCAACTGACTGAGCCACCCAGGAGTCTCTCCTAAACACATTTGAAGATAGAACTCTTATTTGTTATAATACCCATTAATGAGGAATTCCCAGTAAGTCATGTTACTCCTGAGAATATATATTCTGTGCTTTTCTCTGACACTAATTACAATAATAATACTATCTAGTCACTTAGTTATTCAGGCAATAGATACATATTGAGTACCTATAGCCGGCTGTACCTGTGTTGAATATTTACAGTTTACAAGGTTCTCTAATAAATATTCTTCAATTCAGTCAACAAGATGGATAGTAGCCAGCAATTCAGCTTTCATAGATCCTCAAAAGCAGCGTGGATTGGTGAAAAGAACATAAATATTATACTCAAAAAGGTCAAGCTTTGAATCCCAGCTTTGCCACTTACTATTTTATACCCTTGAGTATGCTTAGGTTTTCAAAGGCTCAAACTGCAGTAAGGATTAAATGAGGTGACATATGTAAAGTACCAAGCACAATACTTTGAACATAATAGGCACTCGCAAATGCATGCTTTCTTCACAGTCATTTTTGAATGCCAGCAGAGAAACAAATTCTTCTGGGTACGGACAGTATTTAATTCACCTTAATTTTGAACAGAGGCATAATATTCACTTTGCATTGTGCCTAACTCTGTCAGTTAAAACAGAGAAGTGATTTAAAAAAATAGATCTCAGGTCTAGTGAGAGATAATTTAGTACCGAGTACATGAGCTACATTCCATTACAGAGGATGGATACTTTATTATGGAAAATCATGTGTCTACCTACCTACCCAGAGGTGCAGGAAGGGGTGAGATTTATGAAAATAAGAACTAGATATTTTTATATGAATACAAGTATTCAAAACAGAACAGACCTCGGAAAGGTGAAGAGAAGGGTTCAAACAAAGAAAGCAGACTCTGAAGGAAACTACAGCATGAGAAAATGGGATGACAACTGATTGCATATAATTTTGTGTGGGAAAGTGGTGATCAAGAGCTGAAACTAGACCTAGACCAAGAAAGGCAGTGAGACCCTTACATTTGGACTTCATCTTGAAGACAATGTATTTAGACAAAGCTTCTATAGGTTTAAGGAGACCGTGAAATATTCACATATGCAGTCTCTGAAACCATGCAGTCCAGAATATGTGGTTAGTGTGAATTACGGATTGTGGAGGACCAGCTAAGAAGAATAAAGTGGTGTTCCAGACCAGAGGTAATGGTGGCCTGGACTAGAAAAGGAGATGTGGATACCAAGAGCAGAGGGCAGGTATGAGAGAGAGACTTGACAAGACGTGCCTTTCTACCCTAATGTATGCAGTAACACACAACGCTAATGCATTCCTTCTACTGCCACAACATCTAGTGTCAGGGCGATACAAATATTGCATATGCACTTATAAAAATTACCAAATAATTTTACACAGAAAACTAAGAGAATGATCAACGAAGAAAGAAAATAAGCTAAAATGTATTATTATGCATAACTACAATACCTACTGTATTTGTCATTTATTGTAGTTTTTCATTCATTGAAACCAAAAACATGTTATACATATTTACTGTGTACCCACAATATACAGCTAGGGAATTTATAACAGTGACTGTTAAATACAGGTCAATGGAAAGATATGCTTGCATTAATTAAAACTACAGTATTTATGCAAAATTTTGCTATAGGGAGAGTAGGTTACATAATTATTTATGCATATCTGAGGTTCATAAATACCATAATATAAAAGCTAGTTTTGGGATGGAACAAGATGTGTAATTAAGAGGAAGAGATGAAATAAAGAAATGAAAAGGCTTAATCTTTCTGAAGTTCACATCCTTTATTTCTTTCTCCTGTTTCTAAATTTTGCTTTAACAATGGAATAAAATGGCATCTACCGACTGCTAACATCTTGTAGCACAGTACTAGGAATTTGGAAAATTGTTGTACTCAATACTAATGTAACAGAGGGCCAAATTTGATGTTTACAAACAGGAGAATGTCTGTCACATACTTGATGTTTAATAAATATTGTTGAATTTATGAATAAATGCTTTATAACATAGACTGATCTGGTAAATAAAGGACTCTTCATGCAACTTAATGAGTTGGGATATTAAGAGAGAATCTGGGAGTAGAGACTGAGGAGAATGGAATTACTTTTAATGACTTAGTGAAAACTTTTGGAAATGTTTGGGGTTATCCAAAAGTGAGGAGGAGAGGACATGTGAGGGGAGCAGAAAGGAGAGGAGAGTCAGAGAGATGACTTGTGTCTGGAGGCTACTTGAGAAAGAGCATTGGATACTATCCAAAGGACATTAAATAGCAGACAGTCAACATTTACTCTGTATTTGTTAGTAATGTTATGCAGTGATCTCTGTTCCATCACACCCACACAGCCTACCATCCATAAATGCCTTTTTAAAATTCAACTTGTCATATAAATAGTTTGTGTAAATGTATTTTGCAGAAATGAAAGAAAAGTGCTGGACGGCACGAGGAGAATTAACAAGATAGCCTACTAACTGAACAAAGTTAAGTATGAGCAGTGCTTACAACCAGAGGTGATCTCGAGTATATGAAGCTCTGGGACTTTGAAGAAAATGAGGGAGGGTTTTGGATTGTCATGGGGCATAGGTACATTAGATCAAGTTCATATCAGCCTATGAGAGCCAGGCTATATTTTCAGATATTTCTCTAGCCTATTGATTTCACATTGATAGCTTCATATTGGCCATGGTGGGATTATTTACACCATGGACATGAGCAAATGCTAAATCTGTGCTATAGTTTTCTCCCAAAGAGCAAAATTAACTTCACATTATGGAAACTGACCCAAGTCTTGGGAAGTACAGGAACTTTAGTTGACTTCTATGTTAACAATAACTATAATTTGTATTCTATTTCTGTCACATAAATAAGGAAGTGGGTAGGAGGCAAAGGAAGGGCATGGTGAATTTAAAGAGTAGGCTGTGCTGGTCAATATGGCACCACTAGCCACATCTGACTTTTCAACTATAAAACTAAATGAAGCTAGAAATTCTGCTTCTCAACAACACAGGTAATATTGCAAGAGTCGTAAGGCACATGTAGCCAGTAGCTACCATTTTCAATGGCACAGACGCAAACCTTAATTAGATCATGCTAATAGGTCATCTAATTTAAGAAATGTCACTTTTTTTTTAAGGTTTCAGAATCTTCCATTCATTTTGGTATAATTTCCCGGTGAAGTTGTAAGCATCCTTCTTGGTCTCAATATTCTCTAAACAAGACACCTGGTCATTATTGATTATATGTCTTTACCAAAGGTTATGTGCAGTTTTTAGAAGGGTTCAGCCAGAAACTTGCAAAACTCTAATATGTAGCTTTTAATAATTTTCAAGAATGGATATTTTGTGATACAACTGTTAGAAAGTTTAAGTTAAATAACATCAGTTTTTAAATTAAATCAGAAAAAATAAGAAAAGAATTCACGTAATATAAGAAACTCATAAGAAGAAATAAAGAAAGAAAATGATCGAGGTATTGGTAATTACCTAATTTAAAATTTGACGACTTCCAGTAGGTTGGAATGCAAAACATTGTCTAAAACATTCAATAATTCTCTTTGTTTAAGCATTGCACTATATATATATTTACTTGATGGAGAGGTGGGAGTTGGGAATGAAAAATCACATTACATAGAAAACAGGATTTAAAAAAAGCAATATATGAAATCAAAAGATAATAAAGAGTTTGTAATGGCAAAACCTGATTTAAAAAAATAAAGCTTTTAAAAAACGTAGAAACTGTGCAATGTGATTCTATGAAAACTTAATTTAAACAGTTTTATCACATGGTGCTCAACAAATTCTCAGTGCTGAGGGCAATGGGGGAAGTCATGGCAATCACATAAGCATCCCAGGCTCCTAACTAGTGGGTGTTGGAATAAAACTGTTGGCTGAAGGAGGGAATAGCTTGCTGAGCTGAAGCTTAGACACGTTATCCCGTATTTGCTCCTAAAGAGATTATCAAAACTGCTTCAAGTGCAGAAACCTATATATGCCCATACTTCCCACCATCAGCCCATCAACTTATGGGCACCACTCTTAATTGAAAGTGTATCTGAAATAGTAACTTGGTGAAGTACCAGACAATAATGATTATTTAAAAATTAGATTTATTTTAAAAGTATAGTTCTCTGGTTCAGAATTGCTCAGGAGCACCTAAAGCACTCAGGAAGAGGCATTAATTCTTTCTGGTGAGATTAAATTGATGACTTCACAGGCTGAAAAAAAGTAAATTCTGTAAGAATAAGTAGGGCATTAAAAGGAAAGCTCTCAACAACGGAGGGATGTTTGATATAGCCAGCTGGCAAGTGGATATAGGTCCCAGCAAGCATTCTTAAATGTGTTTTTCCATATATAATTGTTATAAATCTTATTGACTTATAAGATTGTTATAAATCTTATTGTTATATATCTTATTGAAGATATACCGGTTTATTATGATAGCAAATGTGTCACAAACCGTTGATGGATTATGAATGGGCTTCCTACAAATAAATAAATATTCAATAGTACACTGGTCCATCTCTTTTTCAAGGATGACTAAATCCAGACTGTCAGGAAATGGCGAGGCCCTCTATACACCATTAGACTCTCTGCCAGGTTGAATGAGTTAACTCAACACTGTTAAACACTGGCAAGTAGAAGTCCATGGGATTGCTAGTCCTTGTATTCAGTCCATTTTCTCTCTTTTAATCGCAGATCCGAAATATCATGCACACGGCGCATGTGTTGTAAAACTTTTGAAAAGGTACCTTCTGATCTGCAGTTAGCAGATTATTAAGTTAACTCAACCCACAATAATGATAAAAATAGTGATCATGTATGGACTTCTTATAAAATGCCAGGTACACTGTTAGGCATCCTACCTACATTTTCTCACTTAATAATCTTCACAGCGCTCTCATGAGCAGAGAACTGTTAGTGTCTCCCCACATGAAGAAACTCATGTTCATCTACAAACTTGTAGGCAACTAAGCCAAAACTCAAAGCCAGGCACCCCTTGAGATTGAAAGCTATGTAACATTAAAGCATAGTTATTTCTTTCCTATTAATTCATTTATATTTATTAGGTGAACACTATGTAAAAGAAGTCAGTGTGCTAGCCAAATAATTACACTACAACAATAACTACCACAATAAGCAGAATATGGTATGGTCTCTCTCTGGATTCAAGGGGATTAAAGTTATACTTAAGAAAGGTAGATGTTACCTCACTGATGAGTAGACATTAGATTCACTTCAACTGAACAGCAATGTGTGAATAGCCTCTATATGAATAGAATTACACATATAGACAAAAATAACTATGTGTTGGACTAAATTAAAAGATTGTTCAAAGCACAGAATAGCTTCAGTCAGTATTTTAACAGAGTTTCAAAATTCATTCTTTTTTTTTTTAACATTTATTTAGTTTTGAGAGACATAGAGACAGAGCATAAGCAGGAGAAGGGCAGAGAGAGAGGGAGACACAGAATCTGAAGACGCAGGCTCCAGACTCTGGGCCATCAGCACAGAGCCCGACACGGTGCTCGAACTCACAGACCGTGAGATCATGACCTGAGCCGAAATCGGCCGTTTAAGCAACTGAGCCACCCAGGTGCCCCCAAAATTCATTCTTATTTTATACGTACTCAAGAGATAAATTCACTGAGCCAATGCGTAGCCCTGAAAGCTTTATTACCCTTAGGCCTAAGTGCTTTCAGCTTTGCTAATACTTTCAGGTAGAGAATGATGTTCACAAGTGTGGCCATCAGATGGCACTAGCCTTTTCCTTTTCTAAGAGAAGACTTTTATTTGCAAAATTCAGTGACTGCAATGTCACTAGAGGTAAGGGGACAGAGCAAGCAGCAGTTTAAAAGAGCTTTCTAACTAACATAGGACATGAAGAATATTTGTTATCATTCCTTCTTATTTTTTTTTTTCACTTTTATAATTTGTTCCACTCGTCTGTACTCAGACCCTTTGAACGTTCCACATATGATTTGGGATAAAACCCTTTATAATGCAGATCTCCACCACTCCAAGTGAGCTCCCGTCTTACCACTCCTGACCTGGCTCTTCCTGTTCCAGTCACATAGCTTCTTTCACTGCCCCGTGACCTGTGGGGCATTTGTATTTCCTCTTTCCTTTACATGGAACTGTTTCCACTCATGTGTGCACAGCCCACTTCCTCACTTCATTCAAAGCTCTGCTCTGATAGCAGCTCCTCAGAGAGGCCTTCCCAGACTACTCTGGGGAAAACAGCAGCTTCCTTAGCCTCTATTCCCTTACCCTCAGAATTCCTCAAAGCACTTACCACTCCCAGATATTCTGTGACTTTCCCTTTATTGTCTGTTTCCTTTACTAGATTGTAACGTTCTATAAGGCTAAGCACTGGTGTTTTTACCATTATTCCTTAGCACCGAGAAGAGTGCCTCTCATGGTAAGACTCAATAAGTGACTAAGTAAACAAACGAATGAATGAATGAACATCTAGGGAGAAGTAGGGAATCCATAAATCATTTGTCAAGAATGCAGATTCGCATAGCACTAACACCATTCTCAGTTTTCCATTTCCTTTTATACTCGTGTCATCAGATTATTACATTATGTATGATCAATTAAAATTTAACATTTTCTAAATTAACTTGAAGTAAGCACGTTAAGCACACCTTTGAGATTCAGGTATTGTTGGCCTGAACTCCTATATACAAAACTATCATTTTTTTAAATACTTCTTCAGATATTAACTTTTCCAAACCCATCACAAAAATCACAGAATGCAATGTGATTCTACTTTCAGCTAACAGAAATAACAACGGGTTTTGATGTTCAGGCTCATGGATGCAAATATTCTTTATATTCTAGTGCATGAAGTCTAGGAGATATGTATATAAATAACACTGTATGAGGAGTTATTTTTGTATTGTTTTACAATTGAAAATATGGTCATAGAGGCTCCTTTAATGTCTATATAAAGCAGAACCAAAAAGGTCAACCAATGAGAAGAGATTAGAGGGGTTTTTTATTCCTCATTCCCCCATGTATCTTTGCCCTTTTGTACTGTAAATTGCAGGGGCTGGCATTTAAATGCACAATGTCAAAGGCAAAGCACTTACATTCAACCTACGCTATAAGACAGCTGGCAAGGGGGCAAAACGAAAAATACTGCCCTAATACCTACAAAGGCAGACTGTCTATTGCACAGACCATCTCTCTGGTTTCTCATATTACAGCATTTGCCCTGTGGACAAAGAAGAAGTAACCAAAGGAACACTTCCCTTCCAGTGGAGCAACAGCGATATTCCACCGCTGAGACCGATAACCCCTCCTGGCTGCCTTTGTTAAGCAAAGACACCAGAGATGATGATCTGAACCATTTCATCCCTTAAATCACGTTTGTAACAGCAGCTATTTTTGTCCAAGGCTAATTCTACATTTTGCTTATTTGGCTCTCACAAGTAAAATTACTCATCCAGGACTGGGTAGGTGTAATGCGCAAATGGAAGCAGGATTCAGACACTAATAAGGACATGCTGTAATAATTTCGACCAGAGGCAGCTTGTCATAATGGGTAGGGTAAGTGTGACAGTTATTTCCCTGGTGTAGGAATACGAGCCAGCTGGCAAGGAAGGGTGGATGTTCACACTATTGTCCTCCAGCAACTCGGTAGGAAAGAGACTAAAAAAACCGGTTTGTGCTCACATCATCAAATACGTCCTCAGCTGTTGTTTCACAGATTGTGTGTGCGTGTGTCTGTGTGTGGGTAGTTAAACTAAGCAGCTGACAGACAATTTATTTCATCAAGAAGTTGCTAAATCCAATCATAAAGTTTTTAAAAAAGTGTTTAAATTCCGAAAGAGAAAGTAAAGATCATTTACCCAAGTTTTCAACCTTTTTTTCCCCCCTGCCCCAATGTAAGTGATGATAACGGCATTCCTCCGTCACCAACACTGGCTCTCTGAGGGCAGTGACCATCACCTCTTTACACACGTTCAACTCCCACTGAAGAGTCTACTGGAATTTCATGTAGTTTGACAAGGTACTTCTTCCTCCAGCCTGGTCCCCAACCTCAACAGACAGCCTCTGATGTATTCCAACTTCTCAGTGTATAAAGGAAAAGCCAAAGCTTGGGACTTGCTCAAGGTCATGCAGCTAGTGGCAGGATTAGACCTCACAATTAGCTTCGGACTCCCAGCAAAGGATTCTATTTCAGTGCTCATGGTTACTTCCTTTATAAAGCCTGAATGAGTGTTTGGTTTTTTGGTTGTTTTTTTTTTAACTGGTGTTACAGACTGAATGTTTTTGTCACCCCCAAATTTGTATGTTGAAGCCCTAACCCTCCTTGCAATGGTATTAAAGATAGGGTCTGTGACCACTAGCTGAGGTCATGAAAGTGAGGTCCTGGTTTGACAGGAGTAGCATTCTTAGAAGAAGAGACATCAGAGAGCATTCTCTCTCCACGGGCACACCCCAGGGAAAGGATGTGTAACAGAGCAAGATCGTGGTTGCCTAAAGCCAAGAGAAGAAGCCTCAGAATGAAACCTGCCTTGCTGGGCACTTGATCTTGAAACTGTGAGAAATAAATTCCTGTTGTTAAAGCCATCCATTCTATAGTATTCTGTTATGGCAGCCTCGAGCCGACTACAAATCAGGCAGCACAGACCCATTTCAAAATGCAGATCTGTAGGCCCCACACCAAACCACCTGAATCATCATCTCTGAGGGGGTGATAGAGTCTGATGTTCCACATCATATTTAAATCTCTGGGAAACAATAATTTCAAAAGCTGGATGTAATTGTCTATACTGGATATCTGTGAAATTTGAAGAGAGTGTGATTAATAATTATACTAGTACAACAGATGCAAACTCGTATGTATGTCACTTTGACCTTGGGTGATCTGAGGCTCCCCCTGCCTCCCAGCTGTTGCTGATCACTAAAGATTTGACCCTGGGTTTGGAATCAAAGAGAACAGAGTTCAAACAGTGATTCATTCTCCTATAAACAGTAGGAACTTCTATTCTTGAAAACAAATGAATATGTGATCCTGTTTGCTCATCTGTGAAATGTGGGAGGTGATTTCATCAGTTTATCTTCAGTACCTGAGTGATGGAAACATTGTAAGCAGAAATGAATGTTGACAGGAATGATCAAATCTCATTTAAGGGGGACTCCTGAAATTTTAAGGAGATAAAGAAAGCAAAGAGCTGCGGATATAACAAGTGGACGATAACGTTAGTTCTTTCCCCTACAGCTTTAATATATAAAATTACAACTATCTCAAGTGATATAATTACTATCTTTGCTGCCTTTGGATAGAAATCTTTTTTAAAAAGATGATATCATAGTTATTAGAAAACAAATAGTTTCCATGAAATTTAGCAATGACCCTCTTCGGTCATGTAATAATGGCCAAGGATGGCAGCTCAGATACAAGCATCCTTTCAAGTCTGCTTCCTGGTTCTACTGTTTTCCTAGAAGAGATGCCATGGTTTTTCTAACAGCAAAACTGTCTATTATTATCTCCAAACAATTAACACAAAAAACTTTTGAATTCAGTGAAGGTCAGAGGATTAATAGGTTTTATCTGCGATGTGTTTGAAAAGCTAATTAAGACTCCACATACAGCAGAGGAAATTGGGAATACAATATTTAGTTTTTCTCCACATGACCACAGTGAGCAGAAGTGAATAGAGAAAGACAAAGTGAATGTGGAAACTTCACTGACAGGAGGCAAAACCTTTTTAAAGGGAATAAAACTGAAAATGATTCTCCTTTGATGGAAGATCCTTTATTTATTCACTGAACATATTCGGCATCTGCATTATACTGGCATTATTCTAGATGCTAGATAGTCAGTGTTGAACAAAACAAAACAACAGTCTCATACTTTCTGGCCTTTTTAAACCTAGAGACAACCTGACTAATGAAACGAACACATTAAAAATTAATGAAACAAAATATATAATTTTTGGTAGGAAAAATGGGGAAGGGAAACATTCTTTGGGTTCCCCAAACATTATTTAGCATCAGCTTAATCAGCCATCTTAAATGAAAACAAATTTGTTGTTAAAAGTCATCATGACAGGAAGAAATCCATTTTCCTCTGATTCTTTTGCATTTATTTACAAACAAAATTCTTCTAGTTAAAAAAAAAACCAACAACAACGAGGAAACAGCAGAGAACTCGAAATTCTATGGGGAACTTTATCTGCTAAACTCCTTTTAAATAAATACTAATATTTTGCTTCCCTTCTTCTGAACCTCAATTTTCATAAACGGTGTCAATTTCCTCTATAGTTTTGAGTGGTTATCTCTTCCAAATACACCAAGTTGGATCAGGTCCTCCTTACCTCTCACCAGCACTATTTGAACTCTTCAATGTTTATTAAAATAGCTTTATCTTTTGTATTTCTCTCATTCTTTCTTCCCTGACAAAATATTGGTAGGTTAATCCCTTTAAACATCGATATAATCAAGTATCTCTTGCATTTACACCTTCAATGGCTTCCCACTATCAGTCAAATGAAGTGTAAATTACCTAGATGTGCCCTCAAAGGTAACCATGACCTTCTCCATCAGGACCTGGCTTCAAATTTCATTTCCCACTCTTCCCCATGCTGCTTTCTCTCCATGCTTTACCTGGACTTTTCTCCAACCTCTTCCCACCTAATCTATGTAGCCTCTCTAAGGAGCAACAAAAGTAATCTTGCTACAGGATATAGAGAGATTACATGAGACTGTAGGTAAGGAGTAAGTTGATGAGAGGTGGGAAAAGAGAGATCAATAGAGAAAGCAAAGGTAATAACCTTTATCCCCCTTGGACTCCCAAGCAAAGTAATATAATAAATCATTTTTTAAATAACTAGTTTGAATTGAATTCATCACAATGAATCAAAGACCTAATATGTTCCCCACAATATAATGAATACTCCAAATAATTTTAAAATAATTGATGAAGTGTTCATGATCCTCACATGATGATTCTAATGGCAAATCATTATTGCTCACAATTTATACGAGGAGTCCTTTAAGATAAAATAGTTGAACAAAATTCTGCAAAGTTATGTAACAAAACTTAGCAGGAACAAAAGAAGGATTTGATATCTTCAGGACTTACCACCTAAAGATAAGTTCTAGATTACAAACTCCTCTAATTATTCTGTTTATCTCAATAATGACAATTATCAAAGGTTTTAAAACCTTCTAGATTTCTAATAGATACTGCAAATTATAATAGAGATAAATGTATTTTCATGGGGCTGTTAGGAAAAAAAAACGTGTAACAGGAATTAAGTATGAATTACCACGTAACAGAAAGAAGAGTGAGTTCTTTTTAACTACAATAACTAGAGAAGCTAATAAATGTAGCAGTGTTATGGGATATTGTGTTATCTCCAATTTGTCTTGGCTGACTCACTGTGTTTATTAATAGTTTGGAGAGATAAACATGTAGTTAATTTTATACTTCAGCTATAAAATGCCATCTTTCCAAAGTGAAAGTCAAAAAGAAAGGCAAGTTTAAACTCAGAATAAAATTAACAGAATCATTTGGGTTTTGTTTTCTCTTTTATTTATAAACTAAAATAAATGAGAGCCACGCTGCTTTTAGTCATAAAATTTTTAAATTATGGTACCACAATGTTTTCTGGAAAACAAGTGTTGAATTAACAAATACAGTTTTATATCTCAGTCTGATTAAATAAATGTGTGTATATAGGTATACATATATACATATGTATATATATATTCACCCATTCACTCTCTCTAAAACATGATACCATATAACAAGCATCTATGAATAAATATCAGAGAAGAATTATTTTTCTCATAAGAATTTGTGCCGCAAAGTGAGTTCCGTCAAAATGCTTGATATGATTTGTTATCTACCTCCAGGATTTAATAGGTTTTCAATTACTACAACTATTCTAAACCTGTATGGAGCTTTCATTTGGTAATGAGCATTTAGGTTGGAAATGATAGAATCCAATCATAAAATAACTTGAAAAAAAAACAGACATTTAATTAAATGATGTAACCTATTTGCAGGAGGTCAACAGGATGGTGGTTTCCAGGGTTACCTGCATTCTACGCTTGAAATGCTGTTAAACTTCTACCTTCATCCTTTCCTCTGCTTCTACTTGTCAGCATTATTTTCAAGATTGGCTGTTACAACAAGGGCGTAAACGTGACCAATAGCATTTCCTGTGCTCTCATTACTTAATTTAACCAGCCTAAGAAGAAGAGACCATCTTCTTTTTTGTCTCTTAAAAAGTAAGTGGACAAGACTCCAGCCAACTTGGTTCAAGTGGCTGGTGGATCAGTGATGAAGATCTGAACCCTAACTTGAGCAATGTGGTTGGAGTTAAAGGGAAGAGCCATACATCAAATGAGGAGGATGAGAAGAGCAAAGAAATACCAGAGGGGAAGATTTTAACTGTCTACTGCCAGTGTTTGTCAATACAGTTTTACATGAGGCAAGAATATAAGAGTTTTTAATTTATCTTTTGTATGTATTCTAACTAACCGAATTCAGTAGCTCCCAAGGATACTTTATGCCTAGTATTACTGATTCATCAAACTGAATGAAAACTGTCTCTCAAGTTGCAGTGTTTAACTCCTTCCTGCCTGTCCTCCCCTTCCCATTCCTAATTGGTTATTCTGGTCTACTTCCTTTGTGCTGACTTTCACACATCCAATCCTTCTTATGAAGGCTAAATTCTATCCTAGCAACCATTTTATAACAAAGTTGAAATCCTGTTTTTGATGTGTGTTATATTTTTACAAGCTCTCTACACACGAGGAAGAATAACTCATACATTAATTAGCTTTCTGCCTGTGGTTTTATTAAAACCACTTGCTAGCTCAAGACCTCACACATTGATTACTGCTGTCATTGTGATAAAATTCAAGTGAGACTAAAATTCAGTTGGAACAGCAAATCAAAATTTGCACATACTTGTGAAACCAAGGAGCTAAAACTATGGGTTCTAATGGAAATGAAAGAAATTCATTCTAATAACAAATTATTCAAAATGGCAAGGACATGTGGTTAGAATCTCAGATAATGAACTTGCTGCATGAGATATACTGCCCTGGAGTGATCTTCAGCTAGTGATTCATGGACAACCCTTTACAGCATTGTGGAGAACGTAGATTTACTCTGAGTGAGATGTAAGCCTCCATAAAGGTGGATGCAGGTGGAGGTAAGGTCTCTATAGCCCAGGTATCTGAGTAGTTATGATGAGTAGAGCCCCTTTCTCAACATGTAGCATACACAAGAAATAAACTTTGTCAGTGTTGCTGGAACTTTTTTGGCTTTTTGTTGTTAAGGTGGTTGTTATAGTGTAACCTTACATATAGAGGCCAGAGATGATATGATGGTGCCCAAACTGGCATGGTGCGTAAAGATAGTGAGAAAGGATCAGCTACTAAACATATTTTGAAAGTGAAAGTGACAAGATTTAATAATAGATTGAGGAAGAGAAATGAATGAATCAAATGTGATGCTGGAGATTTGGATCTAAGCAAAAAAGAAAAAAAAATGATGTGATAACTTACTGATAAGAAAAAGCTAAGTTTAAGGAGCATATTCCAATGTGTGTGTGTGTGTGTGTGTGTGTGAAGATTGAGTTTGTGGGGTTTTATAAGCCATGTTAATTTGGGGATGTCCAATATGTATTTAAATGGAAATGTGAAATAGGTAAATAGATAGATGTGTGGAGTTTAGATAGACATCAGAGCTAGAGACATACATTTGGGACTCTTTATCACAAAGGTGGTATTAAAACCATGGATCTGTATGAGGTTACATAGGAAGTAAGTAGAGAGAAAGACACTTAGAATTGAGCCCTGGGGTGCTTCCACTTTTGGATACCAGAAAGAAAGGGAGGAAGGAACCCAGCAAAAGAGACAAAAAAAAAAGAGACTGGAGAAGTTAAAAGGAAGGAAAAACTATGGTCTGAGAATCTGAGTAAATAGAGATCAACTGTCAAATGCTCTGGAAAACTGAGGATTCACATTTAGATTTGGTACTGTGGAGGTCAGTAGTGACTTCAACAGGAATTGTGTGGGGACAGAAGCCTGAGTACAGTGGGTACTTGAGATACTGGAAGGGGAGTATAAATAGCTCATGAAGACTTTTGTTCTAAAGGGGATCTGAGAAATGGAATTCACTAAGGGGGATATATCATCAACAGGAAGACATTTTTTTTTAATATAGTACGGATGGGATAGCAGACTGTATGCTGCTGGAAGTGATCAGCAGAAGAAGCCAAGAGAATTTGCGGAGGAGAGAATTGCTGGAGCACATTCCTGAGCTAGCAGATGAGGGCAGCATATTATGCACAAGTGCAAAAGCTGTTCCTATAAATATGAACATTTTAAGTACTGTATTGCATTAAGCCAAGAAGGCTAAGGATACAAAAGATAGATGAAGTATTTTAGTAGATTCAATGGTCAGAGCTCATAAGAGCTCTCTTCTAATTGTTAATTTCCTAGAGAACTAGGAAGCATGGTATTCTGCTGATAGTGAAGAAGGGGAAATAGGTGGAAGACTGAAAACAAGGGGAAATGTTTGAAAACAG
This sequence comes from Paguma larvata, assembly GCA_030068075.1. Lineage (NCBI taxonomy): Eukaryota > Metazoa > Chordata > Mammalia > Carnivora > Viverridae > Paguma > Paguma larvata. Next base: position 108,629,907 of record CM057829.1, read on the forward strand.
TAGTCTCAGAAAGAGGAGAGTGAACTAGTAGTAGAATTCCACTCCTGAAAGGAAATGGAATCGCAGGGCAGAACCATTCCAGAGCATTCAGCATTTACTCAGCAAACGTCCATTGAGTGGCACAGTAGGAAGTAATATAAAAAAATCTTCGGTGCATATACATAATTTTAGGGAGTAGAGGGTTCAAGTATTTCATCATATTCTCTTGGTAGATTTGTTTTACGTGTTCAGTGCCTTGATTTGTTTTGTTTTATCCTTTGTTCTTTGATAGTATACCTTGAGTATGTACCCACTTCTACAGCAGCATAGTGTTTTTCAGGAAGATAGCGATTTTTATCTGCCTCTGCTCTTGATGTACTTTAGCATTAGCTCTTTCATTTGTTCATCTTTTTAACCTCATATCCTAAGATCAATATAGCTAACAAGATATGGGCAGTGACTAAGATAATTACTACACTTTTTCCTGAAACTGAAATTATTTTATGGAAAACGAAAGGCTTATTTTAATTAGAGGAAGTGTTATATATGCTCCCCATGCTCCCTTCATTTAAAGAGGAAAATTTCCTAAAACATAACCACAATTCTTATTTTCAAGCCTTAACACTTTTGTTATCTGAAAGCTTTAATCCCTGTCTTTTGCAGCATATGTAATTATCGTACTATCCTTCCTACCTTAAGTTTATTGTCATTGTAATTTTTCCACTGAGGTCTCAAGATATTTTTTGCCCTGAGGACAATTAACCATCATTTCATATTCATATTCATATATTATATATATATATTATTTCCCTTTTTTTGGTGTCCTAGGTTTAGGCAGACATAATTCACATTCTCTGATTAGATATGGAATAATTCTGCATGCTGTAGTAGACAATCAGGAAGAAGTGTGAATTCAGTTTATATACAATGAATATTTACTACAACCTCACTTCCTGGAATCAATTCTTGACCAGACTTTTATTTTTTCATAACTAATCAGGAGAGTTTGACAGATGGCCAAATTTTAAATCACTATAATACAAACCTTCATTTAAAAGGTTAAATAATCTACATCAGTTTCATTTAGCCTGATGTTTCATTTTGGAAAAATTGAGTCTGAACAGTCTCCTGAAATTTAATATAATCATTATTCTTACAGGATTTACCTTCACAAATCTCAGAGAGAGACCCATTCCTCTTCTGCTTGGAATGGTAGATTTCTCCGACTGAAAAGATTATTTTATTTTATTTCTTTAAGTTATCTCTATGCCCAATGGGGGCTCGAATTCAGGGTGCCAAGATCAAGGGTTACATGCTCTTTCAACTGAGCTAGCCAGGCACCCCAAAAAAGATCTTTTCTATAATCTTGAATATCCCACATTGTCTTCCCCGATCTTTGACCATTGAGTCCTAATTCTCAGAGGTAATAGAGAGTAAGTGTACACCTAAATAAGAGAGTATATCAAGTTTTTCATATGGGTTTGATGTTCTCCCTGGTTTCTTATTTCCATTTCATATCCACAAGAACTCTCTCTGAATATAATCTGATTTGTTTCAAAAGATCTTTTCTAAAATCAGAGATTCTTCTCTAAGAGGGATTCTAATATCACAAAGTACAGCAGAAGGATTTCACTCTTCCCCTAGATATAATATTTTAATTAATTAAATCCACAACTTCATTTGCTCTTGTTTGCCACACTCTATTACGCTATGTTGAGTTGTTTTTCTAAAATATGTAAGTATTCTCTCCATAGATGGCAACTAAAAAGTTGTCCTTTATTCTATTCTATAAATAAATTTTAAAAATTAAAAATCACATATATTTGCCCTACTTAGAAGTAGCTTCTTGAAGAGAACTCTTATGTTTTTCCCCCCATATAGTAACTACTCCATTTTTGTGTGTGTGTGTGTGTGTGTGTGTGTTTACCTTAATTTAGCTTTAAGGGAATCAACCCCCCCCCCCCATCAATTTCAGTCCAAATATCTTGGACAGACTTTATTTAATTATTCTGCTCAAGGAATAGGAAATATGACTTAACCTAAGACAGATTATTACTTTGTTCTCACTATAAGGGTAAGTTCAGGAATGGGCCCATAACGACCAATTTAACTCAATTCAGGTTTTCTGTTTGAGCTCTCAGGAAGTCAACCTGTTCTTTTTGCCATGGGACATAAACAAGAGAGGATGTAGGGCAGCCAGTATGTGATATGACCAATTTTGCAATCACTTGAGTCAATACCAAGGAATGGAGAGATTTACCCCATTTGGATGATATCATTTTACACCTGTGCCAACCTGAATTTGAAGAGAGTTTACTCTAGAACTGTAGTGTATACACCAATAAATTCCTTATTTTAAATGATCTGGCATTTGTGAGAGCAAATACCCTCTGTGATAAACCACTGTTAAAATTTAATGTATTCCACTCTCCATCCCGTTTAAATATATGTTAAATGCATCTAGGTCAAATGCCTTATGACATATATTCGTGGCATTCCTGTTCTAAATGTCTAACGAGCAGCCTACCAGGAAAGAGACAGTTTCTCATGCCTTGAGAAACTATTTATTTTCTATTTCTATTTATCTTCCTCTTTTCTAACGTCTTTAGGAACAAGTGAATGTCAGTTACACTGATCTATCTCCAATATTTAGCAGATTTCCTTGCCAATATTACATCCTTAGTAAATGTTTGTTGAGTGAATAAAGGAAGAAAAGCATAATTTCTATAAGAAAATGAAGAATTAGACTGATAATATCCCCTTTTTATTTCTTTTCTCAATGCTTACGCACGCAATATTGTCTCAAATTATTTAAAGAAAAAAGAAAAGAAAGAAAGGAAAAAGACATTAAAGCAATCTACAATCATCATTTTCTACTGTTGGTAAAAAATATTTAAGGGTTCCAAAAGACAGTGGGATTTCTTTGGTGAAGTCTCTATTGCCTTTACTAACTGGTGACTATGGCCAAGTTACTTAACTGTTCCAATTCTGGGGTCTATAAAACAGGCATTATATTTCCCCTACCTCAAGAGTTGTTGTAAGGTATTAAATGAGAAAATAGTGAATACATTTAACTGTTACTACTTTAAAAATGCTCTTGATGAAAAGAATACATATTGGCACAATTTGCTAAGCTATTTTGAAATTTTGCTTTGGTAACTCAGGAGAAGCTAAAATTGAAGGAAGTATCATTTTAATGTTTTTTAAGCTTTGCTTTCACAGAAAGAAAAATCTTATAGAGTTTTAGGACATACAATTAAAAAAATTAGTGGGTATCTCACATCTATATGCTTAAATGTTTATCTCAGATCACAAGGAAAACTCAGGCTACGTAATTCCCCAAAAAATTGGTCCAAATCCCCCCATATTTTCTAATTAAAAAAACTTGTTTCTAATGGATATCTCACTTCCTGTACCACTCTGCATAATCTTCTTACTAAAATTTAATTTATGATGTTTGCCAAAGACCACTGTTTTAATGTTAAATTAAATATTTTATTTCTCATATTTTTTCAGAAAACAATTCATTCTGAATATAAGTTGCAATTTAAAATAAAGTATCTAATATGGGTACAGAAAATACTTAAAATGTCTATTATGTCCATGCAAACGAAGAAGAAATATTCATAGTCTATTTACTGATTCTTTCTCATATGTATTTTAATCTTCCCTCTTGAAAGTACTTCACACAATGTAACACGACTCCCTCATACTCAAGTTTTGGGCTTGTTTTATTTCTGTCTTCACTGGGAGGGTAGTTCTGATTCTCCATAGTAAGTGTTAAGAAGACTGAAATTAGTCATTTATACGCCAGTCCCTTTTTTCCAAGCTTAAATAAGGTTTAATATAAACGTTTTCCCTTTCTGAGTTTTAAGATGTATTTTAAATTCTTTTTTATTTTTTATTATTTTGTAATTTTTTTTTATTTTTTAATATAATTTATTGTCAAGTTAGGTAACATACAGTGTATACAGTGTGCTCTTGGCTTCGGGAGTAGATTCCCATGATTAATTCTTTACATACAACATCCAGTGCTCATCCCAACAACTGCCCTCCTCAATGCCCATCATCCATTTTCCCCTCTCTCTCGACCCCCCATCAACCCTCAGTTTTTTCTCCATATTTAACAGTCTATATGGTTTGTCTCCCTCTCTGTTTGAAATGATTTTTCCCCCTTCCCTTCCCTCATAGTATGCTGTTAAGTTTCTCAAGTTGCACATATGAGTGAAAACATACAATATCTGTCTTTCTCTGACTGACTTATTTCACTTAGCATAGTACCCTACAGTTCCATCCATGTTGCTGCAAATGACAGGATTTCATTCTTTCTCATTGCCAAGTAGTATTCCATTATATATATATAAACCACATCTTTATCCATTCATTGGTTGATGGACATTTGGGCTCTTTCCATAATTTGGTTATTATTGAAAGTTCTGCTATAAACATTGGGGTGCATGTGCCCCTATGAATTAGCACTCTTGCATACTTTGGATAAATTCCTACTAGTGCTATGGCTGGGGTGTAGGGTAATACTATTTCTAATTTTTTTGAGGAACCTCCACACTGTTTTCCAGAGAGGCTGCACCAGGTTGTATTCCCACGAACAGTGCATGAGGGTTCCCGTTTCTCCACATCCTTGACAACATCTGTTGTGTCCTGTTGTTAATTTTAGTCACTCTGACTGGTGTGAGGTAGTATCTTGATGTGGATTTGATTTGTATTTCCCTGATGATGAGTGATGTATCTTTTTATGTGTTTGTTAAATGCCATCTGGATGTCTTCTTGGAAAAGTGTCTATTCATGTCTTCTGCCAATTTCTTCACTGGATTATTTGTTTTTCTGGCATGAGTTTGATAAGTTCTTTATAGATTTTGGTTACTAACTCTTTATCTGATATGTTATTTGCAAATATCTTCTCCCATTCTGTTGGTTGCCTTTTAGTTTTGTTTACTGTTTCTTTTGCAGTGCAGAAGTTTTTATATTGATGAGATCTCAATAGTTCATTTTTGCTTTTATTTCCCTTTCCTTCAGAGACGTGTCAAGTAAGAAGTTGGTGTGGCTGAGGTCAAAGTGGTTGTTGCCTGTTTTCTCCTCTAGGATTTTGATGGTTTTCTGTCTCACATTTAGGTCTTTCATCCATTTTGAGTTTATTTTTGTGTATGGTGCAAGAAAGTGGCCCAGTTCCATTCTTCTGCATGTTGCTGTCCAGTTCTCCCATCACCATTCGCTAAAGAGACTGTCTTTTTTCCATTGGATACTCTTTCCTGCTTTGTCAAAGATGAGTTAGCCATACATTTGTGGGTCCAATTCTGGGTTCTCTATTCTATTCCACTGGTCTATGTGTCTGTTTTTGTGACAATACAATACTGTCTTAATGATTATAGGTTTGTAGTAGAGGCTAAATTCCAGGATTGTGATCCCTGCTTTCATTTTCTTTTTCACCATTACTTTGGCTATTTGGGATTTTTTGTGGTCGCATAAATATTTTAGGATTGTTTGTTCTAACTCTGAGAAGAATGCTCATGCAAATTTGATTGGAATTGCCTTGAATATATATATTGCTTTGGGCAGTATTGACATTTTAACAGTATTTGTTCTTCCAATCCATGAGCATGGAATATTTTTCCATTTCTTTGTGTCTTCCATTTCTTTCATAAGTTTTCCATAGTTTTCAGCAAACAAATCTTTTATATGTTTATATATAAAGATTATTTAGGATTATTCGTATGTATTTTACATTCTTGGTGCAATTGTAAATGGGATTGATTTCTTGATTTCTCTTTCTGTTGCTTCATTATTGGTATATAGAAATGCAATTGATTTCTGTACATTGATTTTATATCCATGACTTTGTTGAATTTATGTATCAGTTGTAGCAGTATTTTTGTGGAGTTTTTCAGGTTTTTTTCAGGTAGAGTATCATGTCATCCACGAAGAATGAAAGTTTGACTTCTTTTTTGCCAGTGTGGATGCCTTTTATTTCATTGTGTTGTCAGATTGCTGAGGTTAGGACTTCCAATGCTATGATAAACAACAGTGGCGAGAGTGGACATCCCTATCGTGTCCCTGATCTCAGGTGGAAATCCCTCAGTTTTTCCCCATTGAGGATGATATTAGCTGTGGGATTTTCTTATATGGCTTTTATGATGTTAAAGTATGTTCTTTCTATCCCAACTGACGGAGCCACTTGGGCACCAAGACATTGTATGTCTGGTTCAGTCAGCATCAATCTTGCTCTATTAGACATGCAGTTACCAGGCACAGAGGGGCGTGGTTTGGCATAGGCAGGTCTTGTCTCCATTGTGGGCCCTCTGTCTTGTTCCCTGAACTCCTCCTTGTTGGTGATAGGGAGAAAAACTGTGACACCCTAGTCTTTCCTCCCCAGACTGGGTGTCCCAGACCACTCTGTTCAGGCCTTCCTCACAGTGCTGCACGGGAAAGAGCAGGCAGGTTTGTCCCGCTCCACAGTCTCCCTTACCTCCAGGTGTGTGGCTGGGATTCAAACCTTGATGCCTTAAAGAATTCCACTCCATGGGCCTTGGTTCCCAGGTAATGCCACTCTGCCCAGCAACTGACAAAGGGCCTCTGGCTGGTAGGCACCTTCAGGGTCTTTTGTCCTTGGAGAGACTTTATACCTTTTCCCATGGCACTCAAGGGAGGGGACTGCTTTCTCTGACTGCACCTGTAAGCTCACTACTGAGCCTGGGGCTGGCTCCCTTCCTCCCTAGGCACATGTACAGGCTGGCCAGGCCCAGTGCAGAGAAAGACCCACAACTCCGATCGTGTTAGAAATTGATTCTTTCTCCATTTTTTTTCCATTCCCTGGTTCGTGGTTTTTCTCGTGTCTAAATACATCCTACGATTCCACAGCCTCTCTTTCTCTTCCTTTTGTCTCTCCACGGGAGGGGATCCGGCCCCTCCATGCCTATGCCACTGTTGTATCTCTCCCATTTCACAATCATGCACTTATGGCCTGCCAAGTTGTCGTGGTGGGCCCCTGGAGATGTCTCTGTCACTCTGTAGCTTGGATTCCTGGAATTATAAGTCTTCTGGCCTCAACACTGCTGTGTTTGAGGGACGAGGGAATCTTGAGTCCCCCTACTTCTCCACCATGTTCACTACTCTCCTTAGATTCTTTTTAAAAACAAAATGTCTTGGTGCCCAAGTGTCTTGGTCAGTTGAATATCTGACTCTTGATTTTGATTCAGATCATGATCTTCCAGTCATGAGAGTGAGCCCTGTGTCAGGCTCTGCAGAGTGTGGAGCCTGCTTAAGATTCTCTCTCCCTCTCCCTCTGCCCCTCTCCCCCACTTGCACTCATACTCTCTCTCAAAATGAATAAATAAAATATCGAAATGCATTTACTCCATGTTTGCATTGGACCCAAACACACTTTTGCATCATTGAAACCAAAAGCTAGAACATGAAGGATTATCCCAGAGATCCCCCAGCATGGGATGATATTAATTCTCTCTCACCTTTTCTGAAGCAATTTAGTTTCGATCCCACTAATTGAGATGTGATACAAGAGGTAATCAAAGATATCATTACTAAGTAAAAGTCAGCAGACATTCTTGTATTATCCCATTACAAAATCCCTTGCCCTCTGGAAAATAAGCAACTATTGTCTTACATTTCTGTGATTACAAAACACTTGAAAATATATTCTTTTGCCTTCAAGGCAATTCAAGCATTGTAAATGTTTTTAATATAGTCAAGCTGCCATCATCTGAACTCGGACTTGCAACCTGATCTATTTGGGAACAAAATGCCAACTTTAAAGGAATACACTGTTGCCTTGTAATTACAGAGCACCCCTAAGTCAAGGCTGGGAATTACTGATTAGATCCAGTCTATTTGTGCCAGATTTCCCATTGTTTACCTGCCTGAACAAATTATTTAATAATTGCATTTAGAGCATGAATTAATATAACTGTCCAGATATCACTCAGAAGTGTGTGAAGTATCTGTTTTTTGGGGGGAACTTGATAATAGCTGATAGATTACTACAAAATTTATAGAACTTTGGAAAAAATTAATCTAGGTTTCAAAGTGTTTAACAAATAATATTTAGCCGACGGGTTTGTTAAATCCTGCCCAGATGCATATGCATAAAATACAAATTTCAAATATAACATAACTTTCTAAAACCAAGTGTTTTTTAAGTAGAGGAAGAGATGGAGTGAGCATAAACACCTATAATTAATTGTTTCAAAATACAAGTCTGGAAAATAGAAGTTTGCTCTTTTAAACTAAAACTTAAAAGTGAAAACATTTGAAAGATGCTATGTATTATCTTTATCTGCATATATATATATATATACTTCAAGGAAGTTACTTTTAATTACATATAAATTTATTTTAGTGGTCTGCAATCTTCCATGTAAATTATTTTGAGCTCTAGTAGCTAGAACAATACATTACAAAAGATTCATGAAGTAAAATAGATGCTATTCTCTGTCTGGTAGGCATAAAATTTAATGACACATTCAAAGCTTTAAGCTTCTGTAAAGTATCATTTACAATTTCTCAATGACAAGAGTAGATCCCATATAGAGAAATCAAATAGTCAAAAACTTTAGTTTGTGCAGAATTTAATTGTATTTGCCTCAAACAATAATGGAAAATAGTCTATGGAAATAGATATGGTTGCATACTTTAAAACAGCAGGAGCCTTATGAGTTGTTTTTTTTTTTATGAATGAATAATTCTTTAAAAACATTAAAGTACATTTCACAAACTTACCCTTTACTATTCAGTGAGCACCAAGGACATTTTGATATGTCTTTCTTTAAAACCAAGGCTTTCAACTCAGAATGTATTTATTATTGGAGATTTAGTTTTATCACCAGAGCTGCCTAATCTTACATTGTATATCTTGCATGCTTCTTTTTATAAAGCAATCTAGATAGATTCTTCTTCATACCTTGGAAACACCAGGATTTTACTACTGGAGTATCTGTGGTATTATCTCAAAAAAAGCAGATTCTTTTTTCACCCACGTGCTCATCAAACGATGAATTCTCAATTATCTCTTCGACTTCCACTTATACCCTGGCCCCATGAGCATCAGTCTCTCACATTGTGTTGATGTCCACAGGCTCTAAATTCACCTCCCAAAACGAAACCAAACAATACAGAAAAGACTCTTTATTCTTTTATAGAGACACTATTTAAAAAATCACTGCTTCCTTCTACATTTTTGTACCTCCACTGCAATCTGGTTTTTTTCCTTCACTCCGTAGGAAGTGCTCTTGTCTTTCCTGTCCTCATGTCACAGCTTTTAAGTAACATTCACAAGGCTGATAACTTCTAACTTCGTGATTCTTGAAACATCCATTTCTGAAATGTCTCTAATACCAAACTCTTTTCCTTTTCCTTTAATCTCTCCAACAGTTCCTTTCATCCTCTGTATTCTACTCTCTTTTTCTTTTGACACAATCTCTCTGGGTAATCTCATCTATTCCCAGAGAAACAACTCTGATCTATATGGATTTCTCTATTTGTAACTTTACTTCAGAATCCCTTCTGAAATCCAGACCCATATATTTAACAGCCTCTTCAGAGTAGAGTAGATGGGTTAGAATCTTGGCTCTGCCCTTTACTAACTGTGTGACTCTGGGCAAGTTACTTAACCTTTCTGTGTCTGAGGTTACTCAATTTATGAGGATCAGAACAGCTTATTTATTCATTTATTATAAATATTGAATGAGTTAGTATCAAAAAATAGTTAAAATAGTTCCTGATGTAAAATGTGAATATGTCACATACACTTGAAACCTAAAATACTCAAGAGGAAACTCTAGATTGTTCCTATCACAGCCGTTCCCCAGATAGGCTTCTCCATCTCGATAAATGATACCATCTTTTAATGGGCTTACAACTTCTTATTTTCCTCTAACCCATTATCAAAATGAGTGCATACCTGTGGAAAATATAAATGAAAATGCTTATCTATACTGTTAATATGTTTCAAGTGTTTCCTATTATGCTTTAATAAACAAACACTTACATATGTCCCTACATATTCTGACCCCTTCCTTTCGTACATATTGCACGTATACACCTATGTCACATACACACACACATACACACACACACACACACACACACACACCACATTCACACATCACATAAAGATGCACACATCAATGACTGGATCCTGACAACATATCAGATTCCAATTTAAATGTTGTTCCTTAAAGGGGCACCTGGGTGGCTCGTCGATTAAGAGTCCAACTCCCAATTTCGGTTCAGGTCATGATCTCATGGTTCATGGGATCGAGCACCATGACAGGCTACATGCTGTCTCTTAGAAAAGCTTGCTCTAACAAGCTTATCTATTTAAATAGCTCTTTATCCCCACTCATTGCTTTCTCTCACTGCCTCGAATTTGTTTCTCCTTTGGTCCTTATCCCAGGTTGAACTTATGGACATTATGTTCAGTGTGTGCCTCCTTTATCATGATGTACACTTTATTAGGGTTTATGTTCATTATCCATCTCTATGCACTCAGTGGCTAGCACAATGGCTGGTATGTAGTAGATATTAAGTGAATATTTCCTGCAAGAATGCATGAAGACTACATGAAGGAGTGAATTTGTCCTTTTCTAGCAGCTATTCCAGTAAAACTAGTTTGGTTTTTCAGGATCTCTCTTAAAATTTACACTCCTATTCAGATAATTCTTGGAAAAAAGACATGTTGCAAAGTGTGACAAGGAAACATCATTTTACACCCTTATCTATCTGTTATCAAGTCAAAATTATCTTCATAATGAATAGACTTGTAAACCTTATAGAGTGGTAATGAATGTAAGTCTCAAAATTTATAATAACTTGTAACTCCAAAAAGGCCAATCTGAGAGAAACGAATCATAGTTTTGATCTTATTCTATCCAGGTTTATGTTTTTTTTCCTCCAGATTATAATTGTTTCGTTACAAGGAAAAGCAACTTGTTAATTGTTTAGCCCTTATAATCTCATCAAGCACTGAGAACATTATTTCTTCAAAAATGCCATTTTTGTGAAATAAAGAGAGGAAGAATGTCCATGCTTCTTTTATCTACAGTTTACGTAAAGAACAACATAAACTATACTTCAGTATGTCTTACGGGCACTTTAAATTGCCACATTTTTATCATGCTGTTTGATTGTGCCATCTTTGTGCAATGCAGGCCTTCAAAAACCTTCCCTTATTACGTGAGTTTTATCTTACAAAACATTTCCGTATCTTTATTATAGATACCTTGGATAGCCTCTTTCAGCTTCCATGTAATCCTCCTTCCATTTGGAAAACGAGGAATGCTAAAAACCTGCATCTTCCAGACTCACTTGCAGTTTATTTAATTCTACCAATTACATGCACCTACAGGAGGCTGGGAAGCAGATATGTTTTGGTGCAAGTCACTCTTATGGGAGTGCGTAGGCTGGCCTCAACATTTCCAGGATCTAGTCTGTGCGTGTTGAGAGGCATATTTGATGACTGAAGCCGCTTCCTGACCAACTGACAGGCTCTGGTCCTCAATAACTCCAGTAGCAGCCCCTTGATTTCAGTGTTCTTCCAGTGCTTCCAACAACTGTGCTGTGCGTCCACTTTCCCGGACGGAAGCCCTTCTGCTTGTCTACCTGAAGTGGTTTGTGTGTCTAACATTGAGGTCTCATATAAACACAGGGAGATGTTTTCTAACGGTTTTTAGTTCCTTTCTTAATTGCTTTTTTTCATGGGGTTCAGACTGAAACTTACCTCATAACATTGTAAAAATATCCTGGTGATTGTTTTCTGCCATTTCATACAGTGTTTTATCAGTGGCACCTATTTGTTTTCACCAGGACAATTTGAAACATGTACAAAACAAGAGATTATTGTAATGAACCCTGATGTACCAGTTACCCCGTTCCAACCATTATTAATTTGTGAACTGGCAATTTTAGATCATGTAAAATCCCACCCTCATTTTCCCTAGCATAGATCATTTGCAAAGTGTGATTTACCAGTTTCAGACAGTAGAGGCTCATTTATCATAGAATTTATGTCTTAGGTTCATTGGCATCTACATAATTATAAAATATATGTGTAATAAAATAAAATAACAATATAATATATAAGTAACTTTGTATGTTAAATAAATGTAAATAATACAAAAGTCAATATAAATACAATGAAATATGGTAAATCCCATAAGTATCTAGGCATATCTTATGCCTTGTAAATTTTCTACTCTTTGGGGCTACAGTGGTGACATCATACACTCTGCTATATTCCTCTGACTATTTTAGGAAGAAATGACATACGTGCCCTAGCTCTTCAAGATTTCAGGTTATTTTCAATTTCTCTCATTATCTCTAGAAATTACTACTGTCACATTTCAAACTGGCTGTTTTTAAACCATATTGCCTCTCACATGAAAAATACAGTTGGAGAATTATTAAACTCTAAAAGAAACAAGAGTTATAAACCAGCATAAACCAGCATTAATTAAATCTCTGTTGTCTCTGTCCATTTCTTTCCCTCTTCCTCTCTCTCTCTCTCTCTCTCTCTCTCTCGCTCTCTCTCTCTCTTGCACACACACACATGATTTTGAGTATTGGAAGGTTAAGATCTTATAAACAAACAATTTCCATCAGGAAGTTGGACTAATTTTTAAGAACCAACAGTATTTTGTGTCATCCAAAGTAAACACAACAAAAAAACACATGGAAAACTGGTTCCAAGAAGGACAAACTTGCTTTTCAACACTTAGATAAGCAGCCTTCCCCGGCTACGCTGAGCAACCACCCAGTTAGTTCTGTTTCAGTGGATGAACACGTGACCACTGGCCTCACAGGCAGCGAATGGATGAGCCTGAACTTGTGGGGAGTGATATTGGCATAATCAGTTCTCTTGCCAGTGGTACATAACCTCACCCTGACATGACTGCTGGGCTAATAACACAGGTCCCCCAGTGGCAGAGAAATATCAAATTTTCCCATCACTCACTGTCCTTTAAGGCATGTTGCCTTTCTCCTAAAAAACTAAAACCAAACCAAAACAACAGCCGTATACATCACTGAGTTTTGCCGAAAGTATTTTTCTGATTTTGCATTTGCAAACATATCACAAATACTTTGGAGATTGCAATTCAATTCAATTCAAAACTTCCTTCTGTAATTACTTGGTAAAACTGATGGCCCAGAAAGGAGAACCTTGTTTCCCTTTAGGACCCAATCATGACACAGATACACTGACCCAAGCAACTGATTTCTCAGTATCATCGTATAGTCAGAACTGCAATTTCCCTTCTTAGCATAAGGTACATGTTTCACCAGGGGCATACGGAAAGTTTTAAAACAAACTGAATGAATCTTCAATAATACAACAGATTCTACAGTAATATACCCTTAGAAACAAAAAATTTGAATGCAAAGTAAAATAGTTGGCCATCAGTTCTCAGACTCACAGAACACCTGGAGGTTTCTTCTTGAACATTTCATGAGTCATACAATCATGCAACTCTTAATCTTTTACAAGTTTTTTTAACGTGCTGACAGCACGATGTTGGGGAATTCCTGCAATCCCGATTCGCTACTAGCTAGTATCTAGTTTGGCATTCGACGGTCCTCCTTTTGAGGATCCTTCACCATCCTCTTTTTCCCTCCCACATAAGCTATATGCTTCCTAGGAAGAAAAAGGTTTTCATTGATGCCATCCAGTCTGGCTCTCTTCACACAATTGCCTACTCGAAGCTTTCTCTTCAACCTCTCTTTCATTTAAGCTTACCTACCACCTCATTTTCTAGGGCATCGTTTCCAGCTTATTGTTACACAGAAAGGATCTGGAAATCTCATTCACTTTAAGTGTTAATAACTGAGAAGAATTAGTTTGTTACCCCATACACACAAGCCTAGGAGATTTGCATTTTAATAGAGGACATTTCCTTCATAACTCAAAGGAATGGAATACCTCTAATGGTGGAATTTCAAGCATCACTGACACTAGGGGAGGAAATATTTGGGGTGAGAACACTTAACACCAAACCATAATCTCTCATAATATGAGACAACTATCTTTTTCACCTACACTTAAGCTTAACCTGAATAGAAGCGTATTCATGTTTGAACAAGAATTAAAGCACGACTAAGTATAAAGCAAAAAATCTAAGCTGTTGAACAATGCTCTTTCTTAGTGATCTGCATTACTTTCTCTGAGCTTCTTAGCTTTGCAAAGTGGTTTTATTCTACTATGTAGCTCTCTCAACTGCACTGTGTCTTCACCAGGATGGCCTTCAAGTTCTCTTCAGCCTCACTAAACTTTAGACAGGCTTCCTTCTGACCTTAGGCTCTTGCCCTCCCTTTTCTTAGAGCAATTACTTCAGAAGACTTGTAATTGTCAATTCTTTCTCTGCTCCTTGCAGATAGAAATCTTTTCAAAAGGCTCTTTCCTAGTTTTCTAACTCAAGAATACCTTTCTCAGAGAGCAGGAAGCCTTTCCTTTCAAATGTAACCATCGAGAACAAGAGTACCTCAGTCTCCCAGTTTCTGCGGGATAGTAAGAATCTAACTCCTTTGAGTGCCTTGCTCCAAGCTGTAAAACCGCACTCCTGTCCAGTTGTGAAGTTAAGAAAACAGTTTACTTTTGCTTTGAGTCAGGCCCATTAGCACACACGTGGCCCTACAACTCACCACCCCATCACAGCTCTTAAGAACCCCCCTGCTCTTTGTTTCAGTGAAATTAAGTCCAGAATGAGTTGTGGCCTCTGTCCTCTGTTGCAACAGCCTTGAATTTCGTCCTGTGCAATGTTTGCTTTGACAGGCGGCACCTGCACAGATTAAAGTACCTATATCCACTTTGTTTATATTGCCCCGAGATTCTTTCATGAACAAACATCGTGAACATAATTTGACTAAGGAAACAAAGTACAATACCTTTTTTTTTCACATCAATGGCAGTTTCCTTATCAGTTTTCTTTTTGACATCTTCTTTTTCTGGCAGTAAAATGAGAAAATTGTAGGCATCTGTTTAATTCTTCTGTATTTTGGGCACACATGACTGCCTTTATGGCATCCAACTCATCGTCTATAGAGTAATCCTAAATCTATGCCACAGTCATGTCGAATATGAGTAAACTAGCACCTTCCTAACAGAAGGGGCTCGGGGTGTTTTCCCCTCAGGAAGGGAGCAAATATGTGCTAAGCTCAAAAACAAAATTCTCATGACAATGGAAGCATTAGATGCCGTTATCAATTTTGTTATAATTCAATAGTTTTTCTAAAGGACACTAAAATGAATATATTGAAAGTTCTCTGGGCTACCAAGCTACTGGAAACATGTCAGAAGCTCAGAAATCTCTGGAGCTCACTTGAGGCTTCAGATGCACTATATGAACACAACCACCTGAAAGTAAAAGGGGTGCCTGGGTGGCTCAGTCAGGTAAGCCTCTGACTTTGGCTCAGGTCATGATCTCATAGTTCATGAGTTGAGCCCTGTCATGGGCTCTGTGCTGACAGCTCAGAGCCTGAAGCCTGCTTCGGATTCTGTGTCTCCCTCTCTCTCTGTCTCTCCCTTGCTCGTGCTCTCTCTTTCTCTCTCTGTCTCAAGGATAAATAAACATTAAAAAAAAAAAAACTTTTTTAGGGGCATCTGAGTGGCTCAGTCAGTTAACCGTCCGACTTCAGCTCAGGTCATGATCTCACAGTTTGTGAGTTCGAGCCCCGCAACAGGCTCCGTGCTGACAGCTCGAAGCCTGGAGTCTGCTTCGGATTCTATGTCTCCCTCTCTCTCTTCTTCTTCCACTGCACTCTGCACGCATGCACACAATCTCTCTCAAAAAAATAAACATTAATTAAAAAAATTTTTTTAAGTAACAAAATACAGTCTATCAATCAGTTAGGTTTGTTCCCCCTATACATTCAATAGTTGCCCTTTTGATAGACACTTTTTATTAAGCTGAATGAATCAAATAGGAATTTCATATTTGTATTCACAGTCAAATGAAGTACTGAATGAAAGAGAACTGAGTACCACTTTTCAGCAAGAAAAAAATTCAAACAGTAACAATATATAGAGTGTTTATACACATGAGTTTTCTTTCTAAAAATTTATCAATTCAACCTTATTTGGAATATTTATAAATTTCAAGACTGTTAATAGCAGCAACAATAAAATTATTAAGGGAATATCTTTTCTAGAAAACAAGAGCTTTATGAGTAGCATCGTAAGGGGTTATTCATCGGTCTCTGTGTTAGTTTTTAAATTGCTCACCTTTCTTTTTTGTTTCAGAAGTCACTTTCTTCTCCGCTTTCTTCTTTTCTTCTTCTTTTTCTAGGGAAGAAAATTGAAAATATTTCCTTCAGGAGAATGTAGTACAAAGGAAAACCCAAGATTTGAATGAAGGATTACCATGAAGTTACTTCTACCTCCAGACAGTTTTGTGACTTTGAGTAAGTGATTTAATCTCGCTAAGCCCTATTTTCCTCATTTGTAAAATAATAGTACTCCCCTCAAAGTTAGATAATGTTTACAAAGCACTCTGCACAGTGCCTGGCTCACAGTAAATGCATAAAACTGTAGGTTGCTAATAGTATTTATAAATAACGAACAAGATCCTTTGAACTTTCTGAACCAGGCAATTGTTTGGTGCCTAAAGTAGGATAGTAATATATGAAATTAAAATATGTCTGGAAAAGATACTGCAGGTAAACTAAAAGAAAAAAAAAGTTTTGTTTTCTTTTCATATGTTCTGTTTCATTAGAAATAGTACGAGGCCCTTAATGAGATCTATTTTGATTTAACCATTGGTCGAATCTGTTTCTTGTCAGTAGGCATTTGGAGTCTGGTGACATCTGTCTGGCAGTGTGTTGGGGACATAAGTTCCACTGCCCTTTCTGAGTGGTTGTATCAATGAGGCTGCTCACGGTCTTTGCACCCAGAGGTTTGGAAAGTCTAGGTTCCACATAGAACAGCATGTGATGCCTCTGGGCTACTTCACGGAAGAGTTCTTTTTCGGAGATCTGAGAAAGTGTTCATCTGAGGGGCCGAGGGAACCTCGAATGCCTAGTCATAGCCATGTTAACAACCAGTCATCTCTGGACACCGTTCTGGTAAGTGTACTCATTTCAACTAACAAAGTCATGTAGAAGTTGTTGAAATGGAATATTCAGTGCTTTTAGGTTTGAGGTAGCTGTAAGTTCAGTTAATGTTGGAAATTGCCTAATTTTTATCCTCAATTAGCAGTGCTATTTACCTTATATTTGGAACACCTTCGTATCTGTCCTTTGTCTCTCATCACACGTATACATGCCAGGCATTCAAAGACTTTCATTACCCAGACCTATCATGAGATTGTTACTGTGCCGAAGAAATCCAATGCGTAGTTCCAGTGTGAATGCTGAAGTTGTCTACTAATGACTGCATCTCATTAAATATAGGAATTAATTCATTCCCTTAGGTATAGAGATTTTTTACCTACAAGATCAAAGACAACACTTTCAGTGTTAGAAGTATAATTTATAAAGAACCCCTTTTCATGACTCCTAGAGATAAGCTAGCGTCATAGGGAGAAAGATATTCACACTCTGTCTAAATGTGTCTGTGGTGTGCCATTACAGCTCATGCAGTCAGAAGTAGAAAGTCAAGAAGTCCAATTTTGATAGTTCCAGAGTTAGAAATAAACCAATTGAATTCCACTTTGCCTTTTCCTAAAGGTTTATGCATATTAAATATGCAAATCATGTTTAAAATTCTGAATAAAGATACTTTTGATTTAAGTATCATTACTTTCAGCTTGTCTGGGAGAAATTTTACATAGCAGGGCATTTTTCCATCTTATCTACATAAATGCATATGCCAGACAATTGAATTGGCATTTGCTAAACATTCGTGCCAGCAAATGGGTTAATTAAAATACAGATTACTTGTAAATATTTCTTAGCCCTTATCAAACATCAAGACTGTAGTCACAATAAGATCACAACTCAGTATCCAAGTCTCTCCATTTCATAATGTAGATGAATAAATATTTCATTTAAAAGTTCACGCCAATTAGTCAATCTTACATTGAACTTCAGAATGAAAGTAGATATTTGAGGTCATAAGATGGAAGACATTCTTTTCATATTTTTTAAAGAGAATACTCTTGTGCAATAAATACTGCCCTTTAAATTAATATAACTTGAATTTTATTGTGGTGATACAGTATTCTTGCCTTAGTTCAGATTGAATTAATGCTTCCATTTACACTCTGCCTGTGATTATGGCCATACGCCGAGAGAGTCATGAATAAAAGCAGAAGTCCACAAAAAGCAGGTATAAATAATGTACTTTAATAACATTTTTATGAATTAGACCTTTAAGCTGTCATTATGGGGCTTACTTTATTCATGGTGAATTCACTTAAAACATCAACCTGAAGATTCTGCATTTCTTCAAGCTCTATTGTCTCTATTCTATAGGTGATTTGGCAGCAGTGGAATTAATGGAATTATAAAAGCCACAACAATTTAATTATACCCTGCTAAGAATATCCTGCTTGTTTCTTTTATGAAAAGCCTCCTCCCCCTGACTTTTAACTCCCTCAACATTCAACAACACTCTCCCCTTTCTGCCTGACTATGCACCCAAATATTTAATTTCCTCCTCACCTTCTCTTCCATGTTGTTGGCTATTTTGTTTGTGGCAGCTAGAGAAGAGTTAGAACACTTAATACCATTGGTTTTCAGAGGGGTAGCAATTAAACCTGTATGTAGAATGTGAGCTTATCAGGGTATTGCCTCTTGCAAAAGTACATACGCCCTGAGATGATGGCTCTATCTGGCAGGGATCACAAGGAAGGCAGGTTGAGAGAGAAATCCTCTCCACAATGAGCAGTTCTGAGCCACAAATATGTTATTAGCTTCTGCATAAATTAACATTAGATGAAAGAAAAATTAAATGACTTACTTTTTACTTTCTAAGTCCTTACAATGGGCTTTTCTCTTGCTTTTAAATGTTTTTACCCATCTCCAAGCCAGAGAATGAACAATAGTTAATTATAATCGTAAAGCTTTCTAAGATGCCTGTTCCCAGCAAAATGGGAAAACAAATGCAAATGTTGAATTTTCGACTTCTGTTTTGCCCGTCCCCTCTCTTCTTTTCTACTGTAGGGATTATCCAAATTTTACACACCAGACGGGTGCTTCTCTTCTAACCCTCTATGGCCAGGACTGGTGTATTCTTGGTCTGAGTCAAGTAAATAAGGGCATGTTTCTTCTATAACAATGCGTTCCAACATATCTTGTCGCTGTCACTTTATTTCTTTAGAGTGGCAGAGGTTGGCCTGGAACCCCACTCATTCGTGATCATGAGAAGCTTCACACAAGCAGATAAGTTCAATGACACCAGTGATTATTACAGTTCTCCATTGTTATCGTACAGAAGCACGAGGCAAAAGAGAACGCATGGGTGCCAGCCTGGGTGACCTTGGTCTAAATTCTGTCTCTGACCCTTTCCGGTTATGGGAGATTGGGCAATGTGCTGTGACCCACTGAATTTCCTTGTCTTCATTTGAGAAATGGGACTAATAAAATCTATTTTCCTGGTTTGTTATGAAGAACGGAGAGGCTGAGCTGAAGTGCCTAGACCAGAGGGAATGTTCATAAAATGTTGGCAGCGAGTAGCTATTACGGTATTTTAGAAACAATAAAAATCTGACCGCATATATAATCTTCAGTAATTTTTCTAGATATGACCTTTATTGATCTATTTAAGTAAATGCACATGAATTCTTATTTTTCTGTATGAAGAAGGTCTGTGTCTGTAATATTTTATATTGAGAAACTACAGGGGGAAAAAAAAGTACATCAGTAGGTTTAACATGTTATGAAGGGGTGCTGTGCTGGAATGAAGCGGGTTACAGTCTTGGTTTCACTATAAATAGTAGCCACTGCCTTATGTGACTATGAGTAACTCTTCCATCTTCAGCCATAAAAGGCAGGGGAATGAAGAGAGCATACTTAGGGCCCTCTTCACCCATGTATTTCTTTAGTCTCTAAATGAAGCATGCTTTTTCTTGCATTTATTTCTTAATTTTGCTGGCAGCAGGCAACTTAAAAAGCCTTAGCTTTGTAAATAGCTACTGTATGGTCTCTGGCTTTGCGGTGGCTTAAAAAATGTAAAATGTGGGGAAAAGTCAGTTTTTAAGGCTTTAAATAAATATGTATGTTACGTATATCACATATATGAATACATTTACATGAATTATAGTGTCAGGTGGTAATAAGGGTCAGGAAAAGAGAACTTGTTTTAGAAGACTAAAGAATGAGAGGGTGGAAGGAAGCATTGCTTTTTTTTTTTTTTTTTTTTTTTAAGGAAGAAGGGTAAATCTTTCAGAATGGGTAAGATTTGAAGAGAGTCTTCAGAGACAGCAGGAGAGCTTTGAGCTATCAGGGAAAAGAATTTTGAGGCAAAGGAAAAACACCTGCCAAGACCTTGAACATAGCATTTGTTGTTCATAGTATGACTGCCTCATTTTACTGTAAGAGGCCACTGAGAGGTCTTGAGCCGATAAATTATATGATGCTGAGTTACGTTTTAAGAGGAACTTTGACTGTCACTGGATGGTGTTAAGTGACCCATTGGACTTTGTGAACATATCGCAAAGAAGAAGATTAAGAAGGTAAAACAATTCAACGCAAATATATGTTTATATTTTCTTTTTTTCCTTATTCTGAATTGTATTTGGGCCTCTTGAAGGAATGTAACATTACAGAATCGTGGTAGGAGTACCTCGCTTTACTTTGTAATTAGGTTGCTATGGCAGCAAAGCGCTCTAAATTAAGGACTTAACTTGAATTATCTGGCATAACTAAACTGGCCTGTCAGAACCTGAATCCAATGTCTTTGCCTTAGCTTTTCCTTTAGTGATAGCGGAATTATTCTCGGAAGCCAGCTCTTCTCATTATCAGCCATTAACGACAAACAATTCACAACCAGCAATTCTATCGCACCTTTCAGGGACTACCCATAGACTTTTAAAAGTATAATTTTCTCAATTGGCAGATGTTTATTTTGCCTTACCTCACTCTGACCCCTTGCCAGGGTCTATAGATTTAAAAGATCCCCTCCAGGAACACTAGGCATAGGAATAAGTGGGGAAGTTTACAATGACAATAAAGACTTTGAAGGATATTCAAGCTAGAATCTAAGGGAACCATCACAGAGGCCCAAAACCAAGAAGGCCGTGTGAAACTTGCAAAAGCTACTTTTGGGGGAAGTAAGCAGAGACTGAGTCTGACATAGCCTGTGGAGCCTGGTTCTGACAGAGGGTGGCCAGTGTCATCACCAGCACCACCTGAAGGAACGGAGGTGCACAAGGACCTGAGGTGCAGAGTGACTGTTCGTGTCCTGCAGATACTGGTTGAGAACTCTTTTTTTGTTTTTTAAGTTTATTTATTTTGAAAGAGAGAGAGAGCAGGAGCGGGAAAGGGGCAGAGAGAGGGAAAGAGAGAATACCAAGCATGTTCTGCACTATCATTGTGAGATCATGACCTGAGGTGAAATCGACATAAGACACTTCACCAACTGAGCCCCAGGCACTGCTGAGAACTCTTGGTGATATAGTACCATTCACAAAGGAAAAGTCCCAAAGGATTCTAGATCTGATCAGTGTAAATCCAAACTTTTTCAAGATACTCTAATACAGTTCATTAAGCCTCAAAAAGATTGTGGAGAAGGGATCTTCATAATTATTTTATATGGTCAAAGCAAGGCCAAAATAAAAAAAAAAAGTGTTTAATTTTGGTTGAAACATCACTCATTTCAAGGTGACAGGAAAGTACACTAACAGACTAAAGCACATGACCTTACAGGTGTCAGCATTAACTTGGTCCTCGGTAAAAAGTCTATATGTTCTGTAACCAGTGAGAAAATCAGCCCAGGGGAAAACACTAGCCCAGCTTCCCAAATCCCATAACTGACATAACAAGGAATCCAAACTAAAGGGTAAACACACATCCTATTCTCGCTGCAAATGGAAAATAAAGCTTGAAGTGGACTTATTCCATCAAACACTTGCAAGTGAACTGACCCCTGGACAGAAAAGAAGCTCTAGCTTTTGCCTTATGTTGTCAAACTTATATTTCAGCTCCCTTATGGCTGATGTTCTCCAACATAATGACAATTTTTTTCCTACTTCTTAATTTAGTATGCAAAAGGGAATACAAAAAGAAAGATTCTTTGATACCTTTCAAATTGCAAAAAAGTTTCTTATGTTAATTAAACTTGCTATTAAAAATGGATAAGGTAGCTTTCCCTCAAACCTTTCAAAAATGATAAAAGCTTTTTAGATAAGTGATTGCATTACTTTTGAATGGGTTATATTTATATAGACGAAGGTTGCCATATCTATTTTTTTTCATTTTTCTACCTAGAAGGGAAAGAGCAAAGGCAACCTCAGAGTGTGTGTGAGTGTATGTGTGTGTGTGTGTGTGTGTGAGAGAGAGAGAGAGAGATAGAGAGAGAGAGGGAGAGAGAGGGAGAGAGATGAGAGAGACAGACTCTGGCTTTTGTTTTTCCCTCAATGCTTTTATATTTCAGAAGTAAATGCTCCAAGTTTATTGACTTTCACTAAGTGAGAAACTCTCCATCTCCATTCATACCTCTGGGTAGCTTTCTATAGTACGATTGCATTTTTTTTGTTGTTTTATTTTTTGTTTTGTTTTGTTTCTTAGTGCTCCCCACATTTAGAGACTTTGGAAGAGCTCTTTTAGACCTTTTAAAGTTTATTTTTATGCGGAATCACTGCTTCCTCAAGATCTTTTATTGTAAACTTTTCCAATGTGTCTTTCTATAAAGATAAGAAAAACATAAAGATAAGATTGTTTTCTCATACATTTACATTTTCAATACCGTATTATTTAGAAAAGATTACTTTTTCCATATTTTCACCTTATTTGCTTTTACATTTATGTGTATCTGGAAATTGATTGCAAAAGTACTTCAGTACATATGGGACATTAAGAATGCCTAGAGGGGCGCCTGGGTGGCTTGGTCCTTTAAGAGTCAGATTTCAGCTCAGGTCATGATCTTGAGGTTTTTGAGTTCAAGCCTAGCCTCATTTTGGGCTCTGTGCTGACAGCACAGAGCCTGGAGCTTGCTTCGGATTCTGTGTCTCCCACTCTCTCTGCCCCTTTCTTGCTCATGCTCTGTCTCTGTGTCCTTCAAAAATAAATAAACATTAACAAAAAAAATTTTTTTAAAACAAGCATGCCTAGAAACATCAGAAAATTAAACTTTTCTTTTTTATGAAAAAATCATCAATATTTAGAGAAAAAGCTGATTATCATTCAAAATTGAATTATATGTCACTTTATAGCACCATTTCAAAGATATTGCTATTTTTATAACAGACCCTTGAGAAGTTTGGACTTGATTTACTAAATAAATTAAAAAGACTGAATAGTTATTTTCAAAAACAACTTGACTTTAAAATTACTAAAAGTTATTGGATACATGTATACGTCTGATTTTCAAAGGAAACCCTTCAATTAAAAAAAAATAATGCCTAATTGACATTAACATTAAGAAGGAAACAAGTATCCTTTTCAAAGAATACAACTTTAAAGTTGTTATCGTTTTAATATGTTGAATTTAGGTTTATTTTAACTCATGGGCTACATAAATTTCATCATCTCTCATGAAGTATACCAAAGTAGTAACAAAACTTTTTGTTTTCTCTTTCCACATATAAGGTCTATTCTAATAGATCAAAAATTTTTACATGTTTAATGTTTAAAACATTAAACATAACATTAAACATCAAACAAAAACATTCAAACAATAAATCCTTTATTATGTGAACAATTGCCAAGACTCTTTATCCCATTTGGCTAAAACTGACCTGGCTTTAAAGATGCAATTTGTTCTAGAGAGGAAGAAAAGTATCTTTTGGATTTGTAACAAACTCCTATCATACAAAGAAACATTTAGGTCAAGCTGACACAAAAAACAAATAAATGTTTTATAAAGAAAAACTGGTACTCACAAAGCAGAGCTTTGGAGGGATCCAGTTCTTTTTTATAAAATGCTTTATGAGAAAAATTTGTTGGCATGAGAGGTTTTAATCAGAATGCCATGATAAGAAAGCTAACTAATAGATCCTGTTCATACATATTCACAATCCACGTCCTCCTTAACTTCCTCTCTGGTCCTTTATGGATCAAAATGCAGGGAAAAAACGACTTTCTGGATACCATGATAAAAATTATGAGAGTACAAATAATCAGCGGATGGCTCCTTTAACTGTTTCCTGCTTTGTGGGTGCCACGCCTTGATCCCAGTGTAAACAGGTACTCCTCCTGGAGGGTCAAATCGGATAGACAACCCTAGATATATTGTTAGATGTGTAGGGATAGAAAAAAACTTCTCTTACAGATAGGTCAAGATGAAAAAAGTAAATGACTTTCACACAAAGTCTTTCTAATAATCAATAATGGGAAATCAATGCAAGTCTCTTATGAAACATATTTAAAACCTATTAAAATGTGTTTATATTTCATAATCCATGGGAAACTCCCATTTCTTTCCATTTTCCTTTCCCTTTTTCTTGACATTCTTCCATCCTTCCAGGCTATTTTAAGGATAGTCTCTCTCTCTGCGCCTCTCTCTCTGTCCCTCTGCCCCTCCCCCACTCATGTGCATGCACTCTCTCTGAAAAATAAAAAGAAACAAAAAAAGAGTTATTTTCCAATTCCTTCCCAGACTTATCAAGGATATTACACGCACAATTTTACAGAATTTTGATGATGTGTTGTCTCAATGAAGGACAGAGCTCTGAGCGTCTCTCAGAGTTACAGGGTTTTTGGCTTTGTAAACCACCCCATTCCCTTACCTCCTCAGGCCCAGGACTGATAAAGCCTTTCTGTTTTTGCTAGCCCTGGGATGTCTCACCGTACCTCTGCATCTTGATATGCCAGCGACCCTTATACGCTCAGCAAGCCCCAAACTGAGCTCATTATCATCTCCGCAAACCTGTTCTTATTCTTAATGCCATTCATTTACTCAGGTCATACAGACATTAGCAATCATGCTCGACCTTAACACTTAATTGCTAGTCTTAAAATAATGGCAACAGTCTACACCTGGATATGAGACTCCGGGCTCCTAATTCCAATTACAGTTGACCCTTGAACAACATTTGAATCACACTGGCTCTCTTACAAGTGGAATTTCTTAATAAATAGAGTATAGTAGTATAAATATATCTTCTCTCATGATTTTCTTAATAACGTTTTATTTTTTTCTAGCTTACTTTAAGAATATAGTATATAATACATATAAGATATGTATTATCAACTGTTTATGTATCAATAGGGCTTCCAATCGACAGTAGGCTATTAATGGTTATGTTTTTATGGAGTCAAAAGCTATACATGGATTTGTGATTTCAGGGAGGGGGGCGAGCAGTGCCTTAGACCTCCACATTGTTTGAAGGTCAATTGTATATCACTGTTATAGCTGTGTTCTCTTAGGCGATTTACTTGATTTCTCTGATCTGCTCTAAATTCTAAAATGATGTGAAATCATGTTCACTGCTTTTGAGGGTTTTAAGGGTTAAATGAAATTGTTTAAAAGAAAAGTAGCATAATTTTTCCCCAGGAACACTAGCCTCCTAGAATTGTCTCATCTGCAGACCCCCAATCTCCACCCTTCAACTATCCATCCTTTCTATGGCTGACACAATAAATCTAAAATCTGAATCTGATCCTACTCTTTCTTTGCTCAATTGCTGTCGCAGGCTCACGCAGTCTGTGAGGAGGGGTAAAATCTTTAGCTGTGTGTACAAAACCCTTCAGGATATGAACCAAATTCTGTATTAAGAAACTGTATAGAGTTTCACCTATACTGACTAATGTCACGAATTCAATTACCTTATTATCTTCTACAGATACCGATTAAAAAACTACTCTTATTATACATATAAATTTCCTGATAAAATGATAATAATAATAGCAACTAATGGTTGAGTATCTAACTGTGCTAGAAAATGTGCTAAGTTGTTATATACATTATTTCATTCAGTTGTGTTAAGTTTCTAAGTTAAATAAGTAGTGAAAGTACTTTGGTTTATATATTTTATCAAAATTTATAACTAAAGGTCAATTCCATTAAAAATTGCTGAAAGCTGTAAGTTTATTTCACCACCAAAAAAAGAAAAATATTACATTGGCCTAAAGTTCAATAAAATTCATTGTGTCATAGAGTTAATGGAATAAGAACTGGGGCCAAATTTCTATTTTATTATTTTATGCTCTTTGCTTCTCAGGATATATCTCACTGAAGAGCTAAGGTGATAAAGTTCTTGGTTTAATAGAATTGTAAATAAAACATTACTAGCTCCTGTAGAACATTGTCCTCGGATGCATCCTATGGTAAGAAATAATCTTATAATAAGTTTCTTATAATGCTCCTTTCTCCTCTACACAAATCCTACCAACCCACTCTTTATGGCCCAATGGAAGTCTTGTGACTTCATTGCATAGCCTTGCCTGACTCATATCTCATCTTCCTCCTAACGTTTACAGCCTTTATGATCTGTACAGCTCACTCCTGCACATCAGTAAATAATGCACCATAGAATTATTCATTGCATAGGGGCATGCCTGGTTGTCCCACCAAGTAGATATCTCTATCCAGACCACACCTATACTGTAAACATCTCTGGTAGCTATTTAACCATTATATAAAGCCATAAAGTCTGAGCTCCACTCTTAAGGCAGTTAATTACCAACCCACCAGCCTGAAAACAATAAGCTTGAAATCTCTGGGTAGAAGCAAAAAGGGAATTGAAAGACCGTTTAATTTCTGGCCCCACACTTTACAGGTGAAGAAATGGAGATCCTAAAAAGTCAGTTAATTTGTCAAAGATCATAAAACTGATTAGTGTCAAAGCTTGGATTAGAAGCTGAGTCCTTGGCTTTCTCTCTAGAGTTCTTTCACCCACATGTGGATGATGGCATTTATTAGATTATTTACAATTGCCATACTAAGTACCAATTGTATATTTATTCAAGAAGATGACAGGGTATACATTATTGACTCACCTTATTATACTTGCCTTTATTTATGCAAATTATATGTTTATAATGGAATGTTAAAAGTAACTTAAGCATAAGATATATAGTTAATAAAGGATCACATAACTTCTTTCCACATATTTGCCACAATAGACAAGTTGTGACAATTTTACACTAAATGTTGAATAATTACATGTGAGTAGAAGTCTTCTATTCTTTAGAGAACAATGACAACAAAAACCGTGATATTTTCGGAGATGTCCATGTTGAGTAGGGGGAAAGAAAAAAATCTTTTCGCGTAGTTAATTAAAAAATAATGGGATCATATCTGGTAACTGTGCTTCCACTAAGATTTTATGAAGCAGCTTTTTTTGGTGATAGGGTGAGGATGGAAAATGTTGCCTGAAGTGGTTTGTTTAATCACTGGGGATTCTGTCTGAGACATCAGGGGCTAATTCCTCCTAAGAAATACAGTTCTGTTAAACATTTGATGATAAAGTGGCTAAAGGTAAAAATAACCTGACGTTAAAATAACAGTTGCCATTTCATTCGTGGGGTGGGGGGTGGGGAAACTCAGTAGATCAGCTCCCTTATTCAAGTAAGTGGTAGGTTTAGTGGCTCTTTGAACTTGCAGACTTTTCAGCCCCAGGGGAGCTCCCAGTAGACATGGGAATTCTGTCGCAAAACGTAATAGTGTCTTAGAATATGAGAATTAATATTATATTTAAGTTAGTCCCTTTTAAATTACATCCATAATCAAATGCCAATTGACAATGCCAGAAATGATTACTTGAGGTGGTTGGCATATGAGATTTGTTTAATGCTATTGTAGCCAATTTTCCATGGCCAGACATATTCTAAAAATTATAGGAGTCAAAGGAAACATCTGATTTAGTATACAATTCGTCTTCACATCCAAATATTTAAAGTGATAAAAACTTCTTAATGATGTGCGAAAAATGTGATGTGGGGAGAGGAGTGAAATTGAAGGAAGGCAAGATACATCATCAATGCATGAGACAAATAGCCCCAGAAGCACACCAACATTTCAAAGAAGGAAGTGGGTGTTGCGAGAAACTGATTTTCTTTGTTTTAAGTGCTATGAAAGCACAAAGGAAGCTTTTAAGGGCCTCACAGACATGAGAGCAGTTTCACTCATAACAAGGTCCATGATTTTTTAAAATCTACTGTTAAAATTCTAAATTGTTTCCAATGTCCCATGAACAAACCTAATAACCCGGTGTGTAGATAAGCTCTACTTTTTAAAACCAAAACAATGCAAAATATGTTTAAGCTCCTACATTTTACCTGTGTTATCTGTATTCCTCAAATCAAATAGCATACATTAGTGCCACATGTAAGATCCTTTTATACATAATGCCATTTTCTTGCAACTTGGTCCTAAGGAAGTTCCAGACTAAAATAGTGCATCAAGGACTGTGCATAATCAGCCTCACTAAAAACAGCTTGATTAATACTAAATGTGTCCTAGTTCCTAATCAATTATGTTAATGAAGTTGCAGGCACATCTGCAAGCCTTGACAAAGCCCATGATCTCAGCATCGCCTGAGAGCATGGACTCCTCAGGAACCTGTTCAGTGCCAGTGTCCTCAGTGTAAAGACTCCTTCCCTGGGAATTAAAAGGAGATACTAGCAAAAGCCCTGTAATCCTGCAACATCGTTATGTTACTCACTGAAACATCGTATGGGGTTCCATGATAAAATGTCAAATTAAATAGCTCTTTAAATAGAACAATGGAAACCGAAGTGTCCCACTTTACAAATGACACATCCTTTTCCAAGCGACAGACTGATAGGCAAAACATTTGCTACTTGGTGTTTTATGAACCTCTAGTAGGAGATAACTGGAGTTAAACACTTGAATAATCTATCAAAATCTGACTCAAATTGGGGAATTGGAGTTCCTTGATTTATGTCCATCTTGCAACAACAACAATAACAACAGAATTAGAATCCAATGAAACTTAAGGTGACACTATTATTTATAGGCTATCCCTTGTCCTTTGAACATTGGTGCAGTGACAGAGTCACTTGTCAGTTTTGTGTCACATTATCTCCAGTAACATAAGCTCTTATAATCCAAATGCCAAACAAAATGTGACTCTGACCTCTCTCTCTCAACTGAATTCTAAGCATTTTTTCCCTAAATAATCTGCTTACTAGATAAATAAATGATATACAATAATTGCTGGTGATGAGATTACTCAGCGTCTGTTTTATTATTTTCAGTATAACTCAGTTATATTTGAGTCCAGTTAAGACATTTTTTGAAATATTTAAGTCATCAATATCAAGCATATGTGAAAGATGATGCAAATTGGAAATTTATGCTGTCGAAAAACTACATATGATAGAAATGCAAAAGGCAAATCATTGATTACTTGAAAAAAATATTTAAACAACTCTAATTGTGTAAGGTAAACATTGAAGCTGCTTTACTAATAATGAGGCTCAGAGGTTACCAAGTGCTAAGGACTAAATTGTGTCTCCAAATACACATGAAGCCCTAACCTCCATATGATTGTATTGGAGGTCGGGCCTAGAGGAGGTAATTAAGCTTAAATGAGGTCATAAGAGAGGAGCCCTGATCCCATAGAACTGTGTCCCGAGGCGAGGAAGAGCCACCTAAGCTCTCCGCCTCATGTGAAGATAGCAGGAAGTAGATGTCTACAAGCCAGGACATGAGCTTTTTCCAGAAACCCGACCATCATGGCGCTCTGATCTCAGACTCCCATCTTAAAGAACTATGAGAAATTTCTGTTGCTTAAGCTACCCAATCTGTGGTGTTTTGTCTGGCAGCTCTTGCAAATGAAGACGTCAAGTATTGATCAGGAATTTAAGAAATTATGATATCGGGAGGAATTGTCTTCACGTAATTGTCACGCACAGAAAGGACATCAAGTGCTAAGTGAGCGACTGGGTGAAGCAGAGGTATGGCAGTTGATGGAAACAAGGGGAAACTTCTTATTCAAGATGACCACACTTCAAAATCAGTACTTAAAAAACCTGTGTGGGACAGATAAAATGTGTCTGAAGCAGTTTTGAATGAGAGACAAAGGTTTCAAACCTTGGACTAATACTGGACTGTTCTCTAAAAATTCAGGAAGCATTGTTGATCTGGAGTCTGGGAGCAAGATTTTACATGTACTTTACATTAAATTGTAATCTCTAATGACCAAATTCTTTTTTTAAGATTGGTGTTGATATAGTACCGATTTATAGATGATACAGGGTTTTTATTTAAAGCTTACAGCTACTAATTCATTCCATTTGTGTAGCTGGCCAAATCAAAATATTTTACATACTATACACTAGGTTATTATAATTTGCAAGTATAATGTAACCTTTACCCCCATTCCCACTGGCATTCCTCTTGGCTTGAAAACGATTGTTCTTTCCTAGGCAACTAGCAGTCAAAATTTCTCCAGGAGTGACATTTTAGTCATTCTGAAGGACATTTGACCAATTACAGATCATTCAGGTGACTAGTACTAAATTAAAAGCATTTTTAGAAATATTTAATTTCTCTCCACTTCCCTCTAAATCACCTAGGGATTTACTACCGAGTTGGAGTCCTAGACCAAAAGCATCAGCAAACCTTGGGTGCTTGGTAAAATGCAGAATCTCAGGCCCCACGCTAGACCTACCAAATCTGAATCTACATTTTGACAGAAGCCCCAGGTGATTTGTGTGCACATGAAATTTTAAGAAACATTGCCAGGGTTTTCTATACTGAGATCAGAACACGACGTTTCTATCGCTGAACTGCATGAAATCTAAAGCACAACACTTTATGTCTTCATCTTCCAAAACTTGTTGAGGTCTCAGAAGATGCAAAGGTAGGATCCTCAAATCCTGATGTTTTCATAGCAGAATACTAGAAAGATCCATGGTCATAGAGCTAGAAGTTCAGGGCTGGAATCCCCTACCTGCTATATACTAACTTTACATAAATAAATAAATCCCAAGCCTACATTTGTTATTCCTTAATAATGTCTACCTTACAGGGTTTTGAAATATCAAATGTAAAATGCATATAAGTACAGAAAACATAATATTCTAAATAAATGTGAGTTGAAGAGAGCATAACTGTAGGTGTGACTTGGTCAGGATCTGGCCAAAAAGTGCACGGAACATACTGATGTCAGAACACAACCGAAGGAAAATATCACCTGCGCAGCCACCCAAATCCTTCCCTGGCTATTGGCTGTGTGAAATATAAATGTATAGCCAAAAGGATTATTGGTGTGTGGGCAATTGGACAATGCATCTCTCACCAAGGCATTCAGATTTAATTAAATCCATTAACTTCATTTAATTAAAATAAAATAAAGAAAAGACTACTTGAAACAGGCTACCAACTTTAGGTATTTGGTGTAAAAAAATTTGTTGCATCTGTAAGGTTTTTTTTGTTGTTGTTGTTTTTTTGTTTTTTGGTTTTTTTTTTTACAAATGGACATAAACCAAAGGTTCTCAAAATGTAGTGTGCACAAGAGTCAGCTGAGGAGCTTGATAAAAATAGATACTTTCCTTTCTGAATTGCCAGAGAACCTGATATGCTAGGTCTAAGATATGGTAGGAATATGAATTTTTAAGAAGCTTCACAGTTGATTTTGGTGGTGACAATCAGCAAACGATTCTTTGTGGAAAAGTTATCGTAAGTGAATAACATGCAGTTGAAGGAGTATTCCTAAGTTTAATAATATCAAACACAATAAAAGTAATTGAAATTATTATAGCTTTCTTCTGTCTTTAAAAGACCTCTCTGTGATGGGTAACATAAATATCAGTATTTTACCAGTAAGCAGGTTGAAATTTTAGTTATCACATTTGTTCATCCAGGTAGAAAATGGCAGAATCAGAATTTGGATCCGGATCTGGGTGATTCCCGAACACAGGCTGTAAATCACTATTTTCAAAGACACAGAGTTCCCACCATCCCCCCAGGTAACAAAAATGATCAATAAGACCTGGGTCCCCTTTTTAAGATGGGTCTGGAGGACACATGAAATGAACTGAACTCCTCAGACATTTCCTCCTCATTATTGGAGATTCATTTGGGGAGGGGTTTTGGGGAATAGAAGGTCAGTAAGGTGTAGAGGAAAGGACAGCTTGCACGAAGAGTGTATAATTCCAGATAACAGCCATATAATATTTTCTGGAGTTCCATGTGCCAATTTAGAATGGCCTGCTCAGTAATTCTACCTGGAAGCCCATGGGGAACGGTCATGTACCAGTCTGTCCTGAGCCCGTGGCCTTTCTGCTTCTCCTCACCAGGCCTGTTTTGTTTCAGTGGTTTCCCATCTTAGTTAACAGCACTTCTGTCCACCTGGATATCTAACTCAGAAAGCCGGAGTCATCCTAATTACTTCTTGCATCTCAGCATCTATAGTAATCAGACACTTTGACCAATTGGTTCCCTTTCCAGATACTTTTCTGATCTACCTGCTCTCTTCATCCATTACACCATTGTTTGGTGCCTGCAATACAACTTGGTTGGACTAGTCTCTTCTTAAGTGTCTGTAATCAACCTCATACCACCTATCTAGCCCAGTAGGATGGCAGTCAAATTGTTCTTTTAAAATGAACATGTCTATCTCATCTATGGGAATTCCTTGTTATCTATAGGAAAAAAAAATCTCTTAGCTTAGAAGGAAATATTTGTGCTTGGATACACACAAAATATCTCTGGAAGGAGCTAACATTGGTTGCCTATAAGGAGAACTGGGTAGTTAGTGCATAGGGCCAGGAGGGAAGATTTCCACTACACTACATCATTTTTGTAACTTTTCAATTTTGAACTATGTAAATGTGTCAAAAATTTTAAAAGGAAATAAAGATCCCTTAGCTGGGTGAAATAGTACGATGTCAGAGATTCGCAAAATAAATGAAAACACAAGCAGTAAAAAAAAAAAAAAAAAAAGGAAGCAAGAAAGGAAAGAAGAGAAAGGTTGGATAAGAATAGAAAATGTTGATAATGTTTCTGCAGGCTGAGTGTATTGCAGGTTTATTTTACTATGCAATGCTTTCTAATAAAAATTTAAAGATAAATGTAAATCACAAGCTGAGCCTACAAGGCACTTTGTGATCTGTCCTTTGCATGCCTTTCTGTCATCTGTCCCAGACCCTTTCCATGCTGCCTCCTTTCTCTCCAGGATGAAGCACTTATGCATCTCTGAACAAAACCTCTATCTTTCTCATCTCCATGTTTTTGCATTTGACAATTCTTTTGTTGGTAATGTTCTTGCCTTTCTTGCATATTCTTCCATATTCTTGGGATTTAAGCTCCACAGCCACTTCTGCAGAGAAGCCTTTCCTGGGATTCTCCTACCGTCTTCCAAGCAGAGCTATGCCCTCCCTTCTCTAAGGTTCCACAGTACTCAGCTTCTATTGTTGTTCTTATCTTATGGTGGTAATCACCACACCTCCTAGAAACCAGCAACCAAGGCACATCCCGTAGGCTCTGTGCTACATCCTGCTAAACCTAAGAGTCTGTGGGGATGACAGGGTGTGGCCACCTGGAATTTTTTCCTCTCTTGCGCTCCAGGTCTTAAGACTCTGATTTTTTATATCCTCTGGACAGTTCTGTCTCTGTCATCAGTGGATGCTGAACTCAGAGGGTGAGCAAAGTCGACAGGTAGCTGTTGGACAGATGGGTACAGAACTTGGACAAGCAGTCTGGTGTCCATATATACAAAGAAGGTCTCTTTCAGTGTTTGACAGAGGTAGGAGTGGAAGGGGTGCTATGATGGTCTGAAGGAAACCTCCATCTGTACCCTTGCAAAAAGTAGTGGTGCACTTGGCTTTAATTATTTGTGTTTTGTATCTGGCTCCTCTTTAATTACTTTTCATCTTATACCTATAAACTGAGTCTTGGCAGGACAGGAACATTTTCTTTTAATCTCTGTATCCCCAGTACTTTGGGAAATGCCTGATGTGATCCCATGGTTGGGATTTAATAAATTATAGTTGAATGAATAAATGAAGACAAATGATTTTGAAAAATTGATTATGATGACACTTTCCTCCTTTAATTTTGCCAATCCTGAAACACCATATTTTGAAGAACTAATTAGTAGTAGTAGTATTAGTTATTAATTTTATAAGGCACTTATAAATTGGTACATACACACACACACACAAACACACACACACACGCCATTTTATCCTCACACTAACTCTATGAGATCAGTACTATTCTTAACTCACCTTATGGATGATAAAACTCACAAAGAGTAAGTTTAAGTAAACCAAAATATACACAAATAGTGAGAGGTGAAACTCAGATTGAAACCCAGAAAGTCTGTCTTAGAGTCTTAAAGACACTAAATTGGTCAGGTTGTGGTAAAACTGGATGAATTGCAAGACATATCCTTGTCTATTTGTCCCCGTACTTTCCAACTTGATTTCCAGGGCATGAACCTGCTCATCCTTCTGGATGCTGATGATCACCAGTATAAAATTTTAAGAGGAAAACTTTCGATTTTCCAAAAAAGCAAGTTGTAAATTTCAGGAAAATAAACTGCAGCTTAGATGTACCAAAACTATTTAAGAAAACAGGGATTTTGTTGTTTCTGCTGTTACTATTGTGTTTTGTTTCTCTACATTCTATTTTATCCACAATAGAAGAGAGCTTTGCAAAAATAAAATACTTGCCTTCAGGAGTAGGCGACGCAGGAGCGGGTGTGGAAGCTTGCTCAGTTGGTAATGGAGGTGGTAGGGCTGGGCTTTGTCCTGTGCACACAATGCAGGAGTAGGTATGGAAAAAAAAAAGTATTAACGAATTTAATATTCTCGACTAAAATAGCTAGATCTGTCCCCAACATGCATAATTCATAATCTGAAGTATAAATTCATATTATTATGCAATAAGAAAATTGTTATTAGGTGAGATCTTTAAGTGGGTACATACACAGTTTCCCTTGTCTTCAGAGCTATTTCTGAATATATTACTTTTCATAGATGTATATACAATGTTAAAATTATCTACTGGACTTCATTAACGGAAAATCTACATGCAATCAAATAAAGCAATTTATTTTCAATATGCACTTTAAATTATGGAAACTAAAATCAAAGAAGCTGAGAGGAGTCCTAATATAGAGAAAAATCACCATTTTTTTCATTTAACTAAAAATTCTCAAATGATATAATAGGGCAATAAAAGAAGGTTAAAATTCATGGGCCTTTTGATATTGAACAGGTACATTTTCTCTTGCCGAAGTAAATGACCTGCAGTTAAGTAAATAATGG
Organism: Paguma larvata; assembly: GCA_030068075.1. Lineage (NCBI taxonomy): Eukaryota > Metazoa > Chordata > Mammalia > Carnivora > Viverridae > Paguma > Paguma larvata. The sequence continues at coordinate 108,665,187 of CM057829.1, forward strand.
GCCAAAGGGAAAATATATTCAGTTTTATAGAGCCTCGAAAGGCTCCCTCAGGTCTCTGGGCTTAGTATGAACTGTATAAAAACCCACAATCGTTTCTGAGTGCTTCCTTATCCCAAGCGATTTCTTTAATTAACCAAAACCATCCAGGCCATGAACTATAAACATTAACTAACATATGATCCCATACGAAATCCTCGCAAAATGTTTTATCATTAATTTTCATTCCACAAACTTCTGCTGCATGTTTCTTTGAAATCTAGGAATTGATGTGGGCATAGGCACCTTGTAAAATCTCACTGACAACTAGATATTATCAAATGTCAGCAGACCTGTCTGCTTACTGGAAGTTTCCCTTTTTTAGAATTTGTCAAAATTAGTTTGCTCTGGTGAATTGTGGCTTAGCAAGCAGAGCAACTGCAGTGGCACACACACCACCTTCTCTGGTGGTGAGAAGGGAGGGCTCCCAGACCCTCACGCCAAATAGAGGTTAGTCTCCTTCATCATGGGATTCCCTTAGACTTGTTAGACCCCCTAGGTTGATTCTTGAGCATAGTCAAGCAGGCATAAAAGCACATTGCTTCATGACATGCAGGCCATATACCTAGAAAAGTATTGATCCATATTATTATTAATTTTTTTTCCTCATGAGAGCAAACATTTGATAGAAGCATATGGTTCCTCTTTCAGTGTATAAAGGAAAGATAAGGCTGAGTACTCTAAAAAAATTTTGATCTCCATTTTCTTCTTCCTCTATGCCGAAAACAATCCCAATCAATTTTGATATATTAAGTCATCTAATTTTCATGAGATCTTTAGGATATAGGTGTATTTTCACTCTATGGTTTGAAAACCAGGGGTGCCTGGATGGCTCAGCCAGGTAAGCATCTGACTTTTGTTCAGGTCATGATCTCTTTGTGAGTTCGAGCCCGGCATCAGGCTCTGTGCTGACAGCTCAGAGCCTGGAGCCTGCTTCAGATTCTGTATCTCCCTTCTCTCTCTCTACCTTTCCTCTGCTCATACTCTGTCTCTCTCTCTCTCTCTCTCTCTCATTCTCTCTCTCAAAAATAAACATTAAAGCAAAAATAATAATACCAAAAACATTAAACCCCAGCCCTGCCTTCCAAAAGTTCCCAATACACTGACTACAACAGACTTAGATTACTATAATAGATGCTATAATACAGTGTGATGATGGGAAATATATACAGAGGGAATATTGCAGAAAGATCCTTGGTGTAGATCCCTGTAAACTGCTTTGAAAGACTTAAATGAGTTTGCTGGGTAAAGAAATGAAGAGAAGGAATTCTACACAGAAAGAATCTGGTGAAAAAACAGTCATGGATGCCAAAATATGTAGGACTCCTAAAACAAACAAAATGGTGCCCTCTGCAGCAGAAAGTGCAATATCCAGTTTATATCAGAAATTCTCTACAGCTGTAATCAACTAGATCATACTCCCTAAAATGGCTAACCACTACATTGTGAGGTGGTGGACCCAGTGGGGAGGTAGGACCACACAACAAAGAGAAAGAAAAAGCCAAATGTCTTCCTACCTTCAGAGTGACAGTTATAAGTCACCCTGGCAGGGGAATTATCAGGTCGAACACATTTCTGTTGTGCTGGAGAGTACCGACACAAACCATCATACTAGAGCATGACGCATGACTTTGGTACCAACATAAAGAAAAGTCTTCTTTTATGTTCACATAATGTCAGAGAATATTGTTGAAATCAGAGACCATTTTATTTTATTTATTAGTTTTTTAAAAAAATATTTATTTATTTTGAGAGAGTTAAAGTGAGACTGTGTGGGGAGGAGGGGGGAGGAGGACTAGAGAGAGGAAAGGGCAAATCCCAAGTAGGCTTCACCTTATCAGTGTGGAGCCCGATTGTGTGGGGGAGGCCTCCATCTCACCAACCATGAGATCATGACCTGAGCCAAAGTCAAGAGTCAGATGCTCAACTGACCGAGCTACCCAAGAGCCCCCAAAATATTAAATATGAACAAAGATAGGGGTGTCTGGGTGACTCAGTAGATTAAGCCACCCACTCTCGATTTCAGCTCAGGTCATGAGCTCACAGTTGGTGAGGTTGTTCCCCGCATTGAGCTCTATACTTCTATACTGACAGTGTAGAGCCTGCTTGATATTCTCATTCTCTCTCTCTCTCTCTCTCTCTCTCTCTCTCTCTCTCTCCCCCCTCCTCTGCCCCTCCCCCACTCCTGCTCCCTCTCTCAAAATAAATAGGTAAACTTTAAAAATATGAATAAATATATCATATAATAAATTATGCTAATATAATGCCATATTAATAATAGAATTTTATAGTAAAAACAGTGTTGTTTAGTGTAAAGAGTATATGCTTAGAATCAAATGGTGACTGTTTGCATATGCGAGAGTTTCAGCTTCAGCATTTACAGACTGGGTAAAGTTGAAAATGTCATGTAGTATCCAAGCCTCAGTTCAGGGCCTTTATAAAATGAGGAGAGTTTTTAGGACTGTTATGAGGATTAAGTGATAAAGCAGTTAACACACAGTAAATACTCAAAATACCAATTTTCTCAATAATGAATTTACAATTTATAGCCCATCAAATTACACAAGAGAACCTGAAACAGACTTTGAAGTAGGTAAACAAAGACATAACAACAGATAAAATTAAACATGACAGAAATAGAAGAACTCATTTACAAGAAAGAAGCTTATAATTTTATTAGGAATATATGCCTTCAGAATTTCTGTGGATTGTTACTCTCTGAAGGAACAATTTAGACTGTTGAAATTTATGTTGGAACTCTAAAGGTGCCCTTCATTTTGCAAGCTATTACCTGAAAATCCCTCTGACATTCAAACATAGCGAATTGGCTTTATTTTTGTTCCTTGAGTGATTTGGGCTGGCTTATTTCCATAATACCTGAATGGCATGTTTGTAAGCTGCCAATATTTTATTGTTCCTAGTTTTTTCTCACACAAGTCAATTTGATTGTTTCTGGTTTAGTCAAATTCTACTGGGAATAGTAGACAGTGTGTATTCCTTCTAATGATCTAAGTTACCGATGTTTTCTTTACACTGCTAGAAATGATGAATGGAATTACTCAGAATCTCAAGTCAAGTAGGAGGCTATGAGCTGAATTCAGATCACATGAGGTAAAAAACAATTCACTATACTAAAATTTAATTCATCTCATTTTGTTTTTATCAAAGGACAGATTTCCTGTGTCTACAACATTTCTATACAACTAAAGGCTATCCCCTAAATCTTGAAACAAATGTTGAAGAGATGTTTTCCTCTAATCCCTGACAGATAGTTAACTCCCTAGGCCTCAACTACATTCTCCTGAAGGTACTAAGTACATCTAGAAGATCATAAACTCTTTGAAATTTCTCTGTACTGCCAACAACGAATGAAGGTAGATTCTGGGATAGAGAAGGTGTCATTCCAGTCAATGACCACTGAGTTAAAATTCATTTACATTAAAAAAAATACAATGTATAAAATAGCTACAAATTCCTCTCCCAGTTTGTTCTTTCAATTTCATAAAAATCATTTGTGAATCTATGACTAATGATGAAGTGGGGAGATCTGAATTTAGCAAGAAAATGATGGTCAAGTTTGTGAAAGCAGCAACATTAATTGTGTATGCCGCATAAGGTTCTCAGACTGACTATTTTTATAAAATGCAAAATAACATTTTTAAAGTTTAGAATTCAACAAATAGTAAAATTAAACAAAAATATGGTTTTATATTTAGGCTGAGACATATGATTGTGCAAGGTCCTTTATTTTAAAATGGGGACATCTCGATCTTCAAGTTTCCTTACTTAGTGTCTTTCTCTTGCCATGTAGTTTGGAGAGGGGACCAGGAGGATTTGGGGTGCCAACCATTCCTCCCTTTCCCACTCCAACTATTAAAACAAATCAAAAATTTTAGACCCTTCACATAATAATCCCAGGTTTGTGAATTTGCCCAAGAAATGAGGACCTCACCAATAAAGGAACTACCTGAAGAGGTTCTGGAGTTCATATGAAATGGGTGGATCAAGGAGGCGTTTACTTTAACACAGGCATCTTTATACCTCCCATTCCTGAATTGCTAAATTCTACACAGCTACTTTGCATCCCTTGTACTCAGTCGCGTGGATGGGGCACTCAGTAAACAGACAATTATCACTTAACTTAGGACTAAGTGGTTTCAAGGTAAAATGGTAACCACAATCTCTGCTCCAGCTGGTTGTTGTGAGTGTTCATGGGCAATGAAATCACTGAGAGGCCACAGTGAAGATAGAGAAAGTCCCTGATGTTACGGACTTTATGTTAGAGATAGAGGGGGACAGGCAATAAACAAGCAAGACATATAATTTCAGATCTCAGAAATGTAGGGACCTCAAAATAGAGTGATGAGGCAGATAACACCTAGGGGAAAGAGATCATACTAAAATGGACAGAAAAGGAAGAGGAGGGCCATCATTGAGCACGATTCCACTAGCCTATGCAGCTTTATGCAATTTAGAAAAATGCGTCTTTTAAGTATATGCAGTCCATGGTGGTAATAATGGTCAGGAAAACCTGTTTAGTGCAATATTAAGAGGCAGCTCCCTTCTGGGCAGTTGCAGCTCCAGTCCAAGGCACGCTGTCTCGGAGTAGGGGGATCACAGTAGGAGGCCTTTGTTACACAACTGCACAAATGCATAGCTTAGGAAGTGGCCCTCTCTCCAACGGGAACACATCTGAGCTCTGACTTGAATACAAAGGAGCAAACCTCAGGAAGATCTCTGATAAAAGGATTCTTGACAGGGTATAGCAGTACAAAAAGCCTAAGCTAGTGACCAGCGTGGCTGGCTTAAAGGTCATTGGTGATGGAAAACAGAGACAAGCTCCTATCAGAACATTCTTGGCTGTTCCGGTGAGTATGGATTTGTCCTAAAGACAATGGTAAGTTTTATAGGGTTTTAGTACAGCATGTAGGTTTTTAAAAGATCACTGGCTGCTGCATGAACCCAAACAATGTTTGTAGAGAAAAGAATATGAAAGGCAGTAAGAGACTATTGAAATAACTGAGTGAGAAAGTTCCGTGGGCTTGGACGAGGTGGGTTGAGGTGGAGATTCAATCATTCATGCAACAAGTACTTATTGAATGACTATTGAGTACCAGGCACTTCCGTAGGATATGGAGTTATAGCAGTGAACAACGCAGACAAAATCACTTGTTTCATGGAGCTGAGATTCTAGTGGGTGAAGACAGAAAATAGTAACTATATAAGTAAAAAGGAAGTAAGTATCTTATTAAAAATGTATCGAGGGGCGCCTGGGTGGCTCAGTCGGTTGAGCATCCGACTTTGGCTCAGGTCATGATCTCACGGTCTGTGGGTTCGAGCCCCGTATTGGGCTCTGCTGACAGCTCAGAGCCTGGAACCTGCTTCAGATTCTGTGTCTCCCTCTCTCTGCCCCTCCCCTACTCACACTCCATCTCTTTCTCTCAAAAATAAATAAACATTAAAAAAAATTTTAAAAATGTATCGAGAAAGAGTAATTAGAAATGCTGTTCAGAATAATGGGTGGGATTTTAAAATATATGATCAATGAAAAACATACAAATTGGAGGTAAGTGGTTGGATTCAGAGTACATTTTGACATAAACCCAATAGGACTATTAAATGGATTTAATATAAGAAGTGAGGGAGAGAAATCATTTGACTTGGGCTTCTGGGAACAGCTGAGAACACCCAGATAAGGGCAAGGAATTTTCCATTTGCTCAGAGAGGTGTTGTTTATGAACTAACTGCTTAGTCATTGTTGTCACTTGGATTATGTAGTTTTTAATTTTGCCAGAGGTCTTATATAGAGGACATTGAAGTAGAAGCCATAGGTACTTTATTAGATTATTCTAATAATATATCATATTGGTAATTAATTTTACGGTGGTTTTTTTGTTATAATTCTAGAAAAGTTTTAAGCAAATGGATTATTTAGTATAAATTGGCTACACAACCCTATTATAAGGGTTTTAAAACACGAAAAGCTTTAACTTCTTAGATCAAAGAACCTCCTCCAGGCCAAAATGTTTCTACTGGAAAGGTTTCTTTGCATCCTGATAAAAAGCTTCCCTAATATTTCCATGTGTTATATATTTGCATATTCACTTTGATGGAAAGCATGGAATAGTAGCCAAATGCATATTTCATACATTCTTTTGATTAAAAATGATAAAGGTAATTTTAGTGTTTTTTTTCCTCTTCATCTCCAATTTATGAAGTAGAAATAATTTTCCACGGACAGTCAACCAAAGAAAGGAAACAAGATCGATTTGAGATTATGTCATTGTTCTATTTATCCTTATGCCTCAATTATGACAAAATACCTGATATTTGGGACCTAATGAAAATAGAGGCACAGAATCACGATCATAGAGTTTTGGTGTATAGGAGAGACCTCTGAAATCAGCTATTCCAACACCCCGATTTTTCAGATGGAAAAAAATGGTCACTGGGAGGATAAATGGCCTAACAAAATCACACATTGAGAGCAGCTCCCATGTAAGATTAAGAGATTTTCCACTCTATTTTATTTTTCTATGTAATATATATTTGGAAGACAAGATAAATGCCAATTATCTTATCTATTATCATCAGAGATTCATAACCCTTGAAAGATCTGTATTTAGTTCATGCGATAAAGAGTTTTACAGTTTTCTTTGGTGCTCTTTTGTTTCACCTTAATTAGATGCTGAATTGACCCCACGCAGCCCATCAAAAAGGCTCCCTCCTTAAAGATCAACCTTTTTGTTACCTGACCTCATTTCCACAATTCTAGATAGACTTTCAACTGGGAGGCTTTTAAAATTTTCATAATTCCTGTTTCTTTATTTTTCTTAGTTTCTTCTCACTAACTGAACCATGTCTTTCAAACTCACAGCAAATCATATTTGCACACAAGGCATCCTAAGGGACACACAGTGAAGATGGAAGAAAGAGACCGATAGGTAAAGTGAATCATATGTTTTTCTTTTAAGACAAAGGCCAAAGCTAGGGGGAAAAGAGATTAATAAGGCAAATTAGATGGACTGTAGGCACGATTAAAAGAAATAAAAAATAAAAACTTAAAATGCACTCATGCACATACAGTGCAAATCTCCTGCTTGCCATCTAACGAAATATTTCTGGGATTGCAAATTCTCAGTGATGATATGGCCCAGAACATGGCTTATTCTAGTTATTCCTCAAAATGTGGCCATTTGATCTCCTCCCTTGATTCCCTTCCACACACTCCCCTCCCATGTTCCCAGAGCACCCAGGAGGCTCTTTATCTTCTGAGCCTCAACGCACTGATGTTTATGTACAAGTCTGAGTCCCCTCCCACCTTTTTTTAATCTTCACTAGACTATAAGCAACTTGAGGACAGAATCTGCAATAGCATTACATACTTGTGAAAGGAAATGCATAATTAAAGGAGAAAATGAATGACTAACTGAATGAGTGAATCAGTGAATGTTGCTAGATGCGACTCTGTCACACTGTTTCTAGAATGTTTGCACGTGAATAGACCGAATTATAGGGATTTTTTAGTTCTTGATACAGTACAAAATACTTCTAACAAAAAAAATGAAATTCTATTTACTCATTCATTCATTCATTTTTAATCATTTATTATTCCAGACCAAAGCATTCACTTTCTTTCTATGAGAATCTTTACCTATTTATTAACAACAATCTTGCTATGAAAGTGAAAACTTAACGTGTTTATCCATGGCTAGTGGGAAAAAGTGAGCTAAAGTCCAAAATGAAGAAAGGTAGCATCATTAAATACTTCGATCAAGGTATAACACTTGCAATATATTCTGAATATCTATAGGTCCCCTCAAGTGGAAAGAAGGCTGTGTAAATTATCCACTCAGTTATTTCTCAGCCGAAATAATTCTGCAACTAAATGGAACTTGAATAGTGTTTTAGTGCCAAACATTGAAACCCAAAGAAGTTGAACAACTTGCTAAAGTCACCCAAGTGCCTATAGCAGGACTCATGTATACAGATGGCAGGGGCTATTCTCTTTGCACAGTAGCATGTTGTCTTTGTGTTTTGTATTTATTTTATAAATAGCATAAAGAGACAAGGAATGAACAAAATATATAACAACATTTAGAATAGTGCTGAACAATTTTAATTAATTACAATTATTATGTTGTTATACTGTGCTTAGAATTCTATACTCAATGATATCATCTTATAATAGTTGAAAAAACAGATCTAGAATGAAGTTCTCTGTATTATAATAAAGTGATGTCATTAATGGACATTTTACCCCTTGTTCCATTTGAAGAAAATTTAAAATACAAATAATGCATGTTTTTGGCCATTGGTTGTTAGTATTCAAAGTTATAATGAATTAAAATTAGGTCTCTTAGATGCTATTTTCCAATGTTAAAAATATCTAACATTCTTTACCAAATGGGGATAGCTACTTTTTAAAGTGTTGAGTTGTTGGAGCACCTGTAGGATTAAAAATAGCTCATTTCTTAGAAATCAACTTTTTGCAGCATTATTTATAAGGGCTTACATACCAAAACAATCCGACTATCTGCCAACAGATGAGTAGATTAAAAAATGTGATATATATACATATATATGCATATATATAGAATCTATCTAACTATATCTAGAGATAGAGAGAATGGAATATCATTCATAAAAAGAAGGAAATTCTACCATTTGTGACAGTATGAATCAATCTTGAAGGTACTATGCGAAGTCAATAAGCCCGACAGAGAAAGGTAAATGCCATAAGGTCTCGCATGTGGAATCTAAAATAATAGAACTCATATTCCCACAGAGAACAAACTGGTGGTTTCAGAGGTGGAGTGGGATGAAGTGTGCTTAAACTGAATGAAGATACCCTAAAGGTACAAACTTCCAATTATAAGATAAATAAATCCTGGGGATATAATTATAAAGCATGGTAACTATAGTATTGTTTATAAATTGACAAGAAATTAGATATTAAAAGTTTTCATCATAAAAATTTATAACCATGTGAATTATAAAAATTATAACTTATGGTGATCATTTCACAATATACACACAGAGAAAATCATCATGTTGTATACATAAAACTAATATATGTCAATTATCTAAATAAAACTGAAAAAAATTAACAAGATCTAACTTCGGTCAGTTTAAAAAAAGAAATCAACTTTTCTCCATGGCAAATATGTAAAATATTATACTTGTTTGTAAATTTTAAGCACATAATTGAGTAGAATTAAAAATGCATAGTTTGGGGGGCACCTAGGTGGCTCAATCAGTTAAGCATCTGAGTTTTGATTTTGCTTAGGTCATGATCTCAGGGTCCTGAGATCAAACCCTGTATTGGGCTCCTCCCTGGGCGTGGAGCCTGCTTAAGATTCTCTCTCCCTCTCCCTCTTCTCCCCCCATGCCCTCTTCTCTCTCTCTCTCTCTCTCTCTCAAAAAAATAAATAAATAAAATAAAAATAAATGCATAGTTTTTGAGGAAAATCACAAAATCTCAATAAAATTTTGAGTTAAAATCTCAGGTTTCTTTTATATCTCTAGGCGAGCCCTTCCTCCCTCACACATTAACATACTGACTATAGGCTATAATTCACTTCATTTAATTGATCATTACTATTAATACAAAACAACCAGTCCTAAAAAGGTTGTTGTTTATCAAGCAGGTAGTTGTAACATGGCATATAGCTAAATACAAGTACATTTAATGTGTCATAACTCTCAGGTCAGAATGTAATAGTTCAGGCTTTATATTCAGTATTACTTTTCAGAGACCCAACACACTTTAGAGACTTCCTCAAAGAAGGAAAACCAAGTCACACCAAATTGTTGATCGCTGGGAATGTGAGTAATCATAAAGGTGAGGAAATAAGAGAAAATATGGCTCCAAAGACAAAATTATTACATTTACAGAATGTATTAAAATAACTTACAGGTAGAATGACAAATTCACTTCTGAAGAGATAGGACGTTTGACATTTCTGTAAACTATCTAAACATGAAGAATAAATAATGGCTCCTTCTGTCTTATGTCTTTTCTAGTTGTTTGACTTTAGGATTCTACCAAAGAGGTTATTGACAGAGAGCAGCTGGCACAGTTGATTGCTAAATCAATTCCTAAACTGCTAGAATCTGTTGTTTTCATTCTCAGTAACTTCAGGACCCACCAACAACCTTGGAGATAAATTTACTCTATGTTCTCTTCTATCTCAATGTGCTGCCTCTCGAACCATTAAAAATAAAATGCACTTAAAAATCCAATCGTGGAACTGTGTGATATTTTAGCAGGCTTTTAGCCAACTTAATAGAATCCCAGTAAATTCGAAAGCAAACCATATCCAAGACTCTTTCAGTAATTTCAGTGAAAAGCATTTCTGCTCTTGGGCATGAAGTCAAGGTCCCCTTTGCCTGGGATTTCTATACCAGATTCCTTTCACTAACCAACCAACCAACAAACACATCTGAAAGTTACCAACAGATAGCTTGCTTTCTTTGGTAGTCGTACTGACAAGGTTTAGGAGCGCATGTCAAATTTGCATTATATACAGAGATGGTGAGTTTTTCTTAAATTATACCACTTAGAAAATAGAGCGAAGAAAAGAAAAAGAAAACCTAAGAGGCAGTGACCGCCTTTTTAAAATATATTTATAATTCTCCCTACAATGCTGGAGACAATAACCAGGCATCCGAGCAAATTCTGATACTTCCTCTTGGTTCAATTCCCTAATGTAATGAGGTGGAAAAATTATAACCCAGCCCCTAGTTTTGGTAAGAACTCAGTGAGTTGATCCATGTCCAGAGTTAGCACAACACCTGGCCTGGCATACTATTAGGATTTAGTAAGTGGTACATCTTTCCATTGTCTTCATCAAAGCCATTATCATCATCATCATCTGTGATCATCCTCAAACATCTATAAAAGGGAGATAGCTGCTGAATAATGTGTGTATGACTGAGTTTTCCTTCAGTTCTAGGTAAACCATATAAACCAAGGCGCTTGGAGACTTTCCTTTCTCCTTATCCTCAAATGCAGAGAGAGACCTTTTTAAGCTATTGCATGGTATTTGAATAAAACAGTATTGCTTCTCTTTTATACATGGATCTCATTCATATAAAATAAAATCAGTTTGGCACTTTTCAGCCCCCCTGTTTAGCTGCTTCCACACCACACAGTACTTGGCAGAGGGATGTTGCAACTGTCCTATCCTTTGTCTCCACCTATGGGAAAATTTTTCCGTTTTGTTTGTTTGTTTGTTTGTTTGTTAATTGTCTCTGACACATGCAAATATTCCATGTTCACAAGCAATTCAGAGAGATATGGAAAGCTGAAGGAAGACTCATAAAGCCAATTAAAAAGGGAATTTCTGGTTTTAGAATTTATCACAGGAGGAAACAAAGGATTTGACGTTTTGTTTTAGCAGAGAATTCTCTACTGGGTGCTTTCATTAAATTGATAAAACTCACACCTTTTCAACTACAGGCATATAACATAAACTCAAATATTTCAATACTTGCACTTGATAGATAAAGGATAAATGGTAACATGTTAATAATTACTGTTTAATAGGCTTACCACCACAATTAAATTCACAAATATATTCTCACTTGAATGACACATTTGGAAGTCATCCAACTTCTCTTCCTGTTTTAAATTGTGTATAATTGATACCATTTTGTCATTTAAAACAATACTCACTGCTTATCCAGTCTCTGCCAGGAGGCTATTTATAATTATACGAAAAAATAATATTCCTCTGGGAGAAAAATCATCATTAATATAATCCTATCATGAATAACAGAAAATGGAAACAGTTTACATCTTATGCAACTGTTTTATGAGAATATTAATTCATCAGGTTGTGTTTTACAGGACGTTTCAATATGACAATATTGGTGCTTTCTCTATATCTATTTGCCCTTTCTATAAGATTCTAATTGTTACAAACAAGTCTTTTCCACTAAACACACACTTATTACCTCAACACTGTGGACGGTTACAATAGAAAGTAATTTGTAGGTGACAGTTTTTCTTCAGGAAAGCTGCATGTCAACCACGAAGCAGAAATATTGAATAAAATAGAATGGTGGGAATTAAAGAGACATAATATAAATAATTAAGTATGAATGATAAAGGAGAGACACTAAAGTATAATGGGGTCTAATTTGAAAGGATGTACAGTGATGAAGATGACATCCATATGGTGAGATATTGCTTTGTTCGGTTTTTACCTTGGGTTGATTTCTCACTTGGTTGTTGTTAATAAAAAGTACTTATAATTATATGACTATTTTAACCCCCTTGGAGTGAAAAACTTGACTATCTAAATAAAAATAAGTAACAAACTCATTGTAAGCAATTTATAATCACAGAGAAGCTGAAGATAAGCATTGAAAAAACATTGTAGCTTTTTGAAGCCTATCCTAACCTCTGTGGGCCTCCCCTCTTTAGACATTCATAATGAGTATAATTTGCAAATATGATTTAGTACTTAATTAGTACCTTTTCCTGTTTTTCTCCCCCAGCTGCTTTATACTGTTCATTGTTCCACTTGTAATAATCTGACTAGATTGCTTTCTCCTTCTGCTTTGAAACTCATGTTATGACCACTAGTACTGACCACATTCTATGGATTTAGTAACTGTTGGGAGATTGATTAATAGAATGTCTTTGACTATATCAACTGGGATGTGAATGAATATATAAATAGGCAAAATATATTGTTTTCAAATGTGGAATCATTATTACTACTATGTGGTAATAACAGTACTATTATATCTTAACACAGAATATTTTAGAAAATATCTTTAGAAACCAAAATATATACTGGATCAAAAAGTGCCAAGCGACTGTTGGGCATCAAAAGGTTGAATTTGGTAGCATTAATGTTACTACTGTAAAATTAATCATTGTCTTCATCTTGCACAAAGATCCTGTACAGGATAAAAAGCGATGCATGAGGACTATTTGTTCATCATCTAGGTCTCTCTGAAAGCAGTTATATCAAACTGTTTCGTTCACAACTAGTTGCACCGAAATAGGCACGGGGCATATGTATTATATTCATATTTAAGTTAATGCCTGCTTTAGAAAAGTGATAAGAACTGCATCTATTTATTTGAAAGTCACAGATTCTCCATTCCTTCTCTACAGGGCCACCCAAATGAACCCTGGAAGAGCACAAGGAGAATATATTCACATAATTACTAGAATGCTTTTTTAATCTGCATTCTTGCATATGAACTGACAGATAAGATTATTACAAGACATGACACATTAATAAATAACACCTAATTAGTTTGATAATTCTTTGATTAAGCCTTAATTTTCCTTACTTTTCATGCAGCAATTCAAATTACTCTGTATTATTTGTTCCTTTTTCAGACTATTTTAGAACATGCTTTGAATAGTCTCAGTGGGTTACCTGAGGAGGAATTTATTTTTGTCTGACAGCAAGCCCATGCCATTAATAGTGACGAGGCTAGTCCAAAACGATGCTTTAATCAAAGTTCCCTCGCAGCAAAGATACTCCTCTAAAATCCGGCACTTCTTTCAAAAGGGTAGGAGACAAATGTGAGGAATGAGAATGTGAGGCAAATAAAACTGGCCTTCATTTTGTTTCCTTTAACTGGACACAGAGAAGTGGAGTCATACAACTGGCTATTACGAGGACAGTGGTCTTTCTATTTATTAGCCTTCTCTCAAAATCTACAACCCCTTTGTCCCAGTGAAGCTGCTAGAGAGAGTACAGCAGCCTTAGAGGAATCACAGCCACTCAGAGGCTCTCAGATCTATTTCTATGTACATACCAGCTATTTATAGTGACTAGAATGTTCCATGGATTGATTATGACAAATATGGAAATCTAATACATTTATCTTGAACAGCTTCCACAGACTTCAGATAATCAGAGGCAACGCTCATGGGGGTACACCACGTCCAGGAACTATGCATACCCGCAATTAAGTGGAGGATTTCGCCTCTTTCTTTCTACCACTTCGTTCTGATTCTTTATGCTGCCTACAGTTTACAGATGCATGCGGCAAACCAGTCTTCGTTAATTCTGAACTTCTGTCTCTGGAGATACTACCAATAACTCCTTTAAGAATCTTTACACAGAGCCTATTTGCAATGCTTAGAAGCCTGTCATCTTTTTAAATAACAAGATTATTTCTAGGAATGAATAAAGAGGGCTGCCCTGGGATGATCATCAATAATTTTTTTCATTGAGATAAATATTATGCATCATGAATTCAATTCAATAAACATATCGTGGGTCTGACAAAGTATGAGGCAGTAGGGATTTAAAAGGAAATGTTTCTTAAAGGTGTATACAAGGCAAAAAAGGAAGATTTGCTAGGGAGAGAATGATAATGATATACAATAATTAAATCTAAAAGATATAAGGAGTGGTGAGTAGAAAAATCACAATTTTGTTTCTGGGCACAATCATCACCCCCACCACCACTCTCCATGTAAATAGTGCTTCTTAAATACAAGTGGGTGTGCATGAATTGATCTAGATGTTAACCCTAAAAAGTAATGTCTATTATTCCACTTTACAGGAGAGTAAGCACCACGCATATTTATTCGGGGTTGTATCTATAGAATCTAGCATAGATTCTAGAACTCATCTAAGAGATGCTTAAACTAAACTCATTGTATGCATATAATGCAAGATTTTTCCTACAATCCTCAATATAATACTGTCAATTATGTATTACTACCCACATTATATAGATCCAAGGCTAGAGACATCACATGGCTACAATAGACAAAATTGGTGTTGTGTATTTGTTGATGTGTTTGTGCTTGTAACAACTCAAAGATATGTGCTCAATTACTAAAGAAAAGTTGACACTCAGAGAGCCATGGGCTCTTAAGTGCACTTTGACCATCTGCTAATGTATTCCGCAACAGTCTTACCAGCCTCATTTGACAGAGGAGGAAATGAAGACCTAAAAAGATTGATTAATTTGACAAAGTCATATTTCAAGCAAGTGGCAGGGCCTAGAATTGAAGCCATGCAGTCTGGCTCTGGAGTCTTTGTGCCTACCCGCCTGCTTTCACTGACTGAAATGTCCATGCATTGGGTGGCTACCACCAAAGGATCCAAATAAAACCATGCAAAACAACAGAAAGCAGCCAAAGAAGGAAAGGAGATTGTTACTCCATTTTAGGTTATGAACAGGTCAGTTCTAGCACTTTTCTTACTGCACTATATTTTTAGTAAATAGTCACTCTTCTAATTTCCATCTAAACCTCTTTTAAGTTTCTACCACATGTGTGAACTTAAATGCTCAAAACAGTTAAAAAACAGTTACATTTTGAGTTGCAACATTAATTTCTTAAGTCCTTTTTACACAGTTCTCATCACCATCTGTATGAACAATGACTTAGTAAATTTGTCCTTTCTTCCTTTAAAACCATGTTTCAGATTCATCGACTTTAGCAATTTTTCGTAAACTTTATCATATTTCCCTTTAGCAGACGCTGCCTGATACACACTCTCTGAAATGCTGATTTCATGTCATTGTTCTACTTCGAATTTTTCGGACTCTTCCATGCCTAGTTACAACTTTTGCCTGATTGACCGAGCGTCTGTAATGTCACCCCAGACTTATCACTCCTTATTTCCCTGATGTTTTCTAATCTTAATTTATCTTCTTGTCAGTTCAATATCCTCACTGTCATACAAACACATCAATTTCACATGTTCTGCCATGTCATGTCCATGTTTATTTTCTCTTTCATTCATACACAAAGCAAGCAAGGCCTGTGTATTCCTTAGCACTTAGTCAAACACTATCCATCTTTCAAGTTCTAGACATCTTTTGTCTTCCCTGACATCAAGAATCTCAGATGTCTCTCCGAAACTTGTAGCATGTGTTGTCAGTATTATGCAATCTCACTTCCAATTTTAACCTTTTTCTATCATTTATTAGTTCCTTTTTCTCTTTCATATAACTCTACTTGTTAAAAGTAGGGATCATCTTCTAGTACTCTTATATTCCCTTCTGTGTTTATTCTGAGACTACAGTGCATGCAGTATTCATGTATACAGTACTAGAATGCTGACTTATTTCACTCACTCCCTTGGCAACCTGATTTCCACCATTGACCTCTCACCAAAACTCCACACTTGATTATCTAACTGCTTACTTCAGAGTTTTCTGTGAAAATTAAATGAGTGAAATGTGTGAAAATACTTGGTATGAACCTTGGTATTTAGCAAGTGCTTAAATTATGTTTGGATAGAGTCTTCATATAGTCCCCTTTTGTAACTGAACACCATCATCTGTGGCTTTAAGAATAGGTAATGGATTTGAAGTCTCCTACGTCGCTAGCCCTTCCCACTCCCATGAGTTTGACGAGTCTTTTCCTTTACTCCTTATTTAGAGCACTATTTTTATTGTCTTTTTCAAGCCAACAACCTCTGAATAATCTTTTACTTTCCACTCCTTTGGTATTTGTGATAATAAATCCCATGGTTCTACCTCTGTGAACCTTCTTGGACATATTCTAACTGTGCAGGAAGGGCATTCCCTCAAAACCTTCTTGCACAAATGTTTCCAATTTTGTTTCCTTTTCTACACTTCCCCAGTGTCAACCATTCTGAACCACTTGCAGTTCCCCATCTATGCCTAAACAAGCAGGGAGCTTTGGGCTTTAGAATTAGTCAGGCCTGGGTTTGAATGTCCTGTCTGCACTGTTTGACCTGGACGAAACACTTAAATTCTCTAGCTCGATTCTCCCAAGGATGATAATACACTCCTCCCAAGGTTTTATGTGGATTAAATAAGATTATTTTAAGAATCTAGCAGAGAATAAATACTCAACAACTGGCAGTCATAAAAGAACATGTCAAGATAGTGTGACTCGGTGCCTTGTTAGCCATTCAGTCTTGTATGTCTTTATCTTTAACCTAATATAGACACAATCCACCAATGTCTCAAGACCCATTTCAACGTTTACTTCTTCCATAAGACCTTCTCTTATCTTCAAACTAGAAGCATTATCTTTTTGGCAGTAAATTTCCATGGTAAAATATAAAGCAAAAAAGTGTGGGGAGAGGACGCGTGCATATACTGTCTTATTTCGCCATCTTAACAACCTTAAGAAATACATTTGATTAAAAACTGAGACTCAGAAAAAGTTATTAAGCAATGTATTTAAATCCTGGCTTCAATTTATGTTCTGATCACTGATTCTCAGTGTGCTAGCAGAGTCTAATGAAGCCAATCTTAGTGTTTGAGGTTTTGTTTTGTTTTGCTTTGTTTTGAGCAATTATCACTACTTGTAGAGACTAATCTATCTTGTTTTACTTTTCCTTACAGGTCTTCCAAGGAAGAAAGAAAAAAAAATACTCATTTTTTAAAAAAGAATAAAACTCAGTTTAACTTGTATTTGCCACATGGCACCATTGGGCAATTTAAAAAATCCAGGACACATGATGGGATCTCTGTGATCTTAGTTTTCCTCTCTCTTGAACATTTCTATTTCATGAACTCAGGAATTACTTCAGTATGACTCATCGATTATTCCCAACAATGCTAAAAATGAGTAAAATGATAAGAAAATAGAATAATGATGGAGTTGCCTGGAAAGATGATGCAATTGCAAAATAAACCACCATTCTCATCGTCATTCGGTTTTCTTATTGTTTTGACTAAAGTATTGCATTGTCATTCAAGAACATCTAAAAGAAGTCTGGAACATTTTTATGATCCACTTCTAGTTTCATTGAGCACAGTTTAGAATTTAGAAGTTCTGTTTCATCCATGGCTGCAAAAAGAAGAAAATGGGCAAAGGAAGATGTTCAGGTTATTAGATGAATCAGAAGACAAATGCAAAAAAGGGAGATAACAGTATGTTAAACTTTAATGATTAGGATGAAATTGAAATTAATTGTTCAAATCAAATCTCAGACCATGGATTTTCAGATGACAATGAATTTTCTCAAACTCAAGAGTCAATGAGTGAACAATTCATTTCAAAGGACAAAAATGAAATAAGATACTTTCATCTAGTTAGTCCTTCAACCATAATGACTTTAAGCTGCAATATTTTGTGGCAAGAACCTAACCTATCTCATTTTGTTTTAACAGCATAATACTTTTTCATTTTTTATAAAATCTGAGTGCCAAAATTTACAGTTTTTAAGTGCACAAATGTCAAAGAAAGGTAAAGGAAGGTATCAGAATTAAATCAACAATATATAAATGAAAAGCTCATTGGATTTATCATTCCACATAATGTTTATAAATCTAAAAATAAAAATATCTTGCAGTTACGGAATGGAGATATCACTGTCTTTTCAATGAAATTATGAGCCTCAAAGATTTCAAAAATTTGACTGTTGCATTTTGATGATGTAAATTCTAAAAGAACCATTATGCTAGAACCTAATACAGATGTATTTGAAATCTGGAATTAGTATCAATTAAATGTATATATTGCATGTTTATTCATGATATTGATGGGCAGTTAGTTCCTGTCTGAAGATGTTTCCAATCTGGAGTATATACATCTTCAAAATCAGAAAATTGATGAAATAAACTTTTAGCTTTGCTATGTTTAAGTTCTTATCACAATTTTCAGAATCCTTTTACTCTTACTTCTGTAAACCATTTTTTAAATGATTTAAAACATTGAAAACATTAAGAGGTCCAAATGGTAAGTAAAAATAACTATTACTCCTAGTATACTGAGATTAGCATTTATATTTTCTAAATCCCTATTGCATATTTATCAATTTATCCTTAGTTTTAAAGTTATATATGCCATGTCTTATCTCTTCTCTGGACTAATAGCTTGCAGAGGGGTTTCAACAAATATTTATTGAGTTAACATCAAAACTCCCAAAACGTTTATATTGTGAAAATAATGAGATGCTTGGAACTAAAGTGAGCATGTTTTCATGGAGCAGTATTTTTTGGAGAAAAGTAAAGTAAGGCTGAATCTTACCTAGTCTTCTCCATTATACCAATTGAGCTCTGAAATACATTAGATTAAACCATTAAATAACAGTGACTATAATGCAATTACATTTGACCTCTTCTCAGCAGGATCAAACCAAAAATGCAGTTAGGCACAACTGAAGTTCAAGAAAAGGATCTTACTAAATGAGAGTACTCTCATTCCTTGAGGCTCTTTCTAGCTATGGACCTAAAAACCCACAGAACTGGAATACAGGCTGCCAAAGAATACCTTATTATAGTCACAGAAGATTTTGATAGGTGAATACCTTCAATTTTAAGAGAGTAAATGACTCAGAAAGGGGAATAAATTACCTTGACATAAATTCTTGGCTCAAGTAAAAGTCAGACAGTAGCTGGAATTTCAATGGTGGGATAACTTCTAAGGGATAAACTTTAACTTGTATTGAATTTTAATCATAAAGGCTTTATGATTATGATTTTTTTTCATACAGAGACGAAAAGCTGAAGAAAAGTGCTAAAATTACTAAGCAAAAGCATATGAGGCCTAGTTCTTGTACTGGACATTTAAATTGATTTCCTTATCTACAGAAAATATAAAGAGGTCTGTGAGCCATGTGATTTTTTTTTTCTTATTGAAATTTGTCTCTTGCTTGATTCAGTTGACTTCACCCAAGAGTACATGCAATCCAGCTGGCCCAGGTGGAAGCTGATGAAGAGGAAATATGAAAATGCCTAGCAAGATCATGATGGTTCTTTTATTTTTTATTTATTTTTTTATAATTTTATTTGCTCACAAGTTTTTATTCTTTCTTTCTTTCTTTTTATTTTCTAGAGACAGAACACATGTGCATGTGTTCATGCAAGCAGTGGTGGAGGAGCAGAGAGAGACAGAATCCCAAACAGGGCTCCGGGCTTTCAGCGCAGAGCCTGATGGGGGCTTTGAACTCATGAACAATGAGATCCTGATCTAAGCTGAAATCAAAAGTCAGGAACTTAACCGACTAAGTCACTAGGTGCCCCATAATGGTTCTTGGAATGAAATTATCAGTACGGCTATCCCTCAAGAAAAATATGCTTAGCAGCAAAGTATTGAAAAGGAAATTGGAATTACTGGAAGGATGATAAAGATAAATAAATCTAAAATCATTTATCTCGATCATCAGTACTATCAATATCTAAAAACTAAACCAAACACACATACACACACACACACACACCACCACCACCACCACCACCATAAAGTGAGTCTCAGTGTAGCTACTAAGGTCTACCTTGACCAGTTTTCATAGTTGCCTCATAAGAAAATGACATCTGGACTACTCTAACCCTAAAAAGTGTGAATCATCGGCTTCAAGACAACAACCTTAGAACAGGATCCATGCCCCTCCCTACCTTCCCCTCCCCCTCCTTTTCTCTCCTCTCTTCCTAAAGACAGGTTAGGGACTATCCAAAACATGTTCTGTGACACTGACCATCTACACAATCAAGAGACCTAATGGCAGGTTTGTTAGATCATTTAAGAGCAGCAGAAAAAAATATTTCTAGAGAAAGGAGCACTTCGGTATCCGTAATACCCCTAAAATTATACATTGTACATGTTTGTCTACTCCAATTGCCCACAAGACAGACCTTAGTAGCATATACTCACTTTCTAGGTTTAAATAGAATTTTCTTTATTTTTCAACTGAATATAGAGTGAGTCAGTACAGAATTTTAATTAGATACAACAAAATGATGTGATCTTTACAGTTTTTGCTGGCTTATTAAGATGGTCCCTGTAATTGAGGTGAGGATTTTTTTGACCATAAGATAGAGTATATTCACTACAGAGATTCAGACAGAGCGATTCGGTTCCCTTTCAGTACATCTTAGCTAAAAAAATGCTAATGGTATCTTTGTTAGAAGTATTTTATTTAATGGGATAAAAAAGCAAAACTTGGGACTTATGTCATGGTATCAATACATTTCATTAATAAGGTTTTCCAAATCTCAGCTATGATTTGGGCTACTTTTGAGGGTGTGGCAACATTGTACAAGGGAAGTATTTTATCCCAAAAGGAAAAAAAATCAAATTATAGTTTAAAAAACTCATTACCGATAATTAATAATGAACTCTAGCTAAACAATAACAGGTGTTCTACTAATCCCAAACAGAAACAGATGGAAGCACAAATGTTTTATAAATACTGGATACATGCAGAGCAATAAGCTTGGCAGGAATTGTTTTATTCTCTAATTGTCAGTCAGAGTCAAAATCTTATCACTTGCATTTTCTCTAAATTAATATGCCCAGATTAAATCTTGTTTCTCATTCCTCATTTTTCAAAACGCAGACCGTATTTAGTGCTTTCTCACTCCATCATATGTATTGTCTCACCAACAAAGGAAATATAAATTTTTCTTCTCTACACTTATGAACTTTTACAAGATTTGTTACAGGAAACAATACAGGTTTCTCTTCTCCAGCTTCTTTTTCTTCCCTTGAAATACTGAAAAACACTATTTCTCCAGAAATACTGATATACATATTTTTAATTTCTTACATTATAGCAATAAGTCTTCAAAATCATGAATGTAGGTAGATGAAATAAATTAGGAAAGCAATTAGAAAGGTAATAAATGATATTAAGAAATCTAACCCTAGGCATCTGGGTGGCTCAGTCAGTTGAATGTCTGACTCTCGATCTCTGCTCAGGTAACGATATCGATATCACAGTTTGTGAGTTTGAGCCCTGCATTGGGCTCTGCACTGATAGCATGGAGCCTTCTTGGGATTCTCTCTCCTTCACTCTGCCCCTTTCTCTTTCTCTCTCTTTCTCAAAATAAATAAATCAACTTTAATAAAAACCTAATCCTATAACATTTGGGATTATTTTCATGAGTTTAAGATATTAGATAGTGCTACAGATCTGAACTTATGGCTATTTAGAAAATGTTCACATACGACTTTAAGAGGCCTCTCCCTCTGTATGGTTAATAGTGGAATTCTCCTTAATTCATGTATACATGGTTTCACTGTTCCTTCTGGTCTTGATATGTTGTTAAAATTTTTAAAAGATATGATTAGCTTTGTGACTGTTAAACTCTTAGCATCCTTCATTGACTTTGACAGTGTATGGTTCTCTCTGTCCTATGATTTTCTTAGAAATTATATGTTATGATCAATTAGTTGCTCTATGAATAACTTGGGTGACACAAAGAACACATTATTTTCCTCAAATAATAGAATTTAAAAACTCATGCTCATTAACAATATTGATTCGTGTTGCATATAAGTAAACAGTTGATCTTTTAAAGAAAAATATGTGTAGAATATAACTCTCTTAAACCATCACAGCTAAAAAAAATGTGCAGCAAATCTGTTACCTAAAATTGATTTAATGGTATGTATACACTGAGCATTATTAATGTTAAGTTTCTTTCATAGGCTGTGCTAAATTGAATGATTTAAGGAATAAAGTTATAATAGTATTTTGTGCATCTCTTTAGATGCTTCGTCAACAAGTTTGCAAGGCTTTTTAGAAATTTTTTTAACATTTATTTACTTTTGAGAGCGAGAGAGATAGAGTGCAAGCAGGGGAGGAGCAGAGAGAGGGAGACACAGAATCTGAAACAGGTTCCAGGTCCTGAGCTGTAAGCACAGAACCCAACTCGGAGCCCGGAACTCACAAACTGTGAGATCATGACCTGAGCCAAAGTCTGACGCTTAAACCAACTGAGACACCCAGGTGCCCCTAATTTTGCAAGGTTTCTACTGTGACCTTTATTTTATTTTATTTTTGACTTTTATTTTTTATTCATTATTTTTTTAGATATAATTTATTGTCAAGTGAGCTAGCATACAGTGTATATGTGTGCTCTTGGTTTTGGGGGTAGATTCCTGTGATCGCTTACATACACTACCCAGTGCCCATCCCAACAAGAGCTCTCCTCAATGCCCATCAAACATTCTCCCCTTTCCCTTGCACCCTCCCCCCAATCAACCCTCAGCTTGTTCTCTGTATTTAAGAGTCTCTTATTGTTTGCCTCCCTCCCTCTCTGTTTGTAACTTTTTTTCCCTTCCCCTCCCCCATGGTCTTCTATTAAGTTTCTCAAGATCCACAAATTAGTGAAAACCTATGATATCTGTCCTTCTCTGATTGACTTATTTCACTCAACATAATACCTTTCAGTTCCATCCACGTTGCTGCAAATGGCATGATTTCATTCCTTCTCATTGCCAAGTAGTGTTCCATCATATATATAAACCACAGCTTCCTTATCCATTCATCAGTTGATGGACATTTAGGCTCTTTCCATAATTTGGCTAATTTTGAAAGTGGTGCTATAAACCTTGGGGTACATGTGCCCCAAGAACCAGCACTCCTGTACCTTTTGGATAAATTTCTAGTAGTGCTATTGCTGACTGTGACCCCAATTTTAAATGTAAAGACACTGAAGATCAAGTAGAGTTTAATGATTTGCTCAAGGTCCAAGGGTAGAAAAGGATGGGGTCAAGAATCATATCTGTATTTATGTCCTAAACCCTCTTTTTTCACTATACTAAACTACTTTACTGATGTTTCCATCTAAGTTTACTATGATACTACACATATGTTAACATTAATCATTTTACCAAGTGAGTCATCATCCAAGTGAATCACCATAGTTTTCAGTGTTTCCCCCCTCATTTCAGTTTCTAAACTCAGTAAGAAAGTAAACAAAGAAGAGAAAGAAGGTTAAGAAAATGAAGAAGAGGAGGAGAAGGGAAGAAATTAACTTGAATAAGTTATTAGAATTAACTAAATTTTCCTGAAACTCAAAGATCTCATGATCTTCCATCTAGGACCTAGACGTATTATATATCGGTTTTAAATATGATATGCCCACTTGCCAATATATCCATGAATGGAATTTAACATTTTAGAGAGATTTCCATAAAAACAGTTTAGAACCAAAATATTGTTTGCTTTAAACAATCAGTTCCAATTATTCTAATGTGAATTAGTTCTTTCCTCAACAATACCATCTTCCTAGAATTGTTTTCCCAAACATAACATAGTACTATCAGTCTTTAAGCCTGCAAAAGGCCTAGTACGAGCAATCAAGTTATTCATTCTTAATTAAGATGTTAGTAAAGAGTCTCTTGTTAGACTCTGGGCAACAATTAAAGATAAAAGACATGATAGATACATCCCTTTCAATAAAAACCCTTCCCATTGTGTTGACTATTAACTCCAAGGTTTACTAGCTCCATCAATAGTAGTTCTCTGAAGTACCTAACCCTGTCACATGTAAGAAAATAAAAATTTCTGAAGTAAATTATATATTTGAATTGACAGATTTAATATAATTTTTTACAATATTAAAAAAGGATCATTTTATTGTCATAAGTCATAAGTTTACTGGAAATAAAAGAAGATGTTTCACCTCTTCACTCCAAGATATTATTAAAGATATTAACACTTTTTGTATATAAAGATATTAGCATTTTTAGCTTTCAACAGACTTTATTTGCAATAGGCCATGCAGTAATAGAAAGTAAAATTAAACTGGCCCTAATGCCAGTTATTACTTCTGCTTTTCATTGGTTTTATTCTAGATCTACACATGCATTATGCAATTTTAAAAAATGAAAATGCAGTTTAGTACGTACAAAAGCCAACAATCTTAGAAACAAAGACTATTAAAACAGACAAGTACAAAAATTGTTTGGAATACCTGGTTTTAAATCCCCATGGACAAACATGTCAATCATATATCGACAGAATGCATACTGATCTGACAGAGTAGAAAGAAAAAGAACAATGAAAGAATGTCATCAACACCTTTCTTCTTTCTAGGAAGAAATGGTTTAACAAAACAAACAAAATAGCACAATTCTATTGTAGTTACCACAATATCTTCGGTGAAGGAATAATTTGCACTCATATGAACACACAGGGAAAAAAAGACATAATAAATATAAGGTTCCATTTATTCCATACAAAAAGAATAGCTTTAAAAAACTGAAACAGAATAGTTTGGGGTAATATCATATAGTTGTCTTTTTTTAATCAAAACATTTTTCATCAGATTCATTACAAAAGTCATCATATTAAAGCAATTTTTCTCATTGTTCATATATACACTTCCATTAATGAAACAGAAGTTTTACAAGAGGAAATAATTTCCAACTTGGAACATTTTACCAATTATTCATTCTCAGCCTTTCTGCTAATTGTCTAAGTGGAGCTAAAGAATGTTTTCTCGAAAAGGCAAGCAGGAAGGCTGACTCCTTTGCAATGTGTTAGGGACTCTGCATGGAAATGCTCCTCAATTATAAGGGTATATGCAGAAGAACAGACTTTCAGCATTAAATGATATCATTGTTAAACTAATTAATTGAATAATCTTCATTAAAGATATCTTATGACCCTGACTAGTCTAACGTCTATGGAAAATGTTAACAAAACAAAACAAAACAAAAACAAAGAATTTGAGCATTTGGGACAAACTTGATCAATGATTTCAGAATTTTGTTTTATTTTCCCTCTAAAAAAGACATTACGATGAACTTTAAATCCCCACATAACTTTAGATTCTGCTGAAGTCATTACAACCCAAATTTTAGTTGGTGAATTATTCCATAAGTATTTTCTTTAACACTTGCATATTATGAAATTAACCTTGTTCAAGATGATCTATTTACATTTTAATGTTTCTAAATATAATTTTATTAATCTAACGAATCCAAAGGTAGCCTTAGGACCAAGAGAGTTTATTCAATTACATGACATGACACACCCTTAAGTTCTTGAAATTATGTATATTAAACATGTGAAATAATAAAACTTGTTACTTTATAATAAATGCATGTACAATGATTTTTGTAAACCTTATTCTTTTTCAAGTATGAACAGTGTTTTTAGAGTAATCCATTTTATTATGAAACTCTGCCAAGTCTTTGAAAAAATATAGTTATTGCAGTAAATGTAAAATATAATCCTTTTCACTAGTACCTAAATATGAGTAGGCCAAAACTTATAAAGTTTCAAAATTTGCCTGTATGTTGACTTTTGAATTACAGCACATTTTCCTATAGGTGAGGTGGATGTTGGAGGGAGGCTAGTTCCCAGGTCAAGTCCAGGAATCTATTTGTTTCTGGATATACAAGCAGTAACATCCAGGGTTTCTAATACCAGGACATGGGAACCCTATGGTCCAGGAGAGAATTAAGATTAATGTAGAGAGTATTTTCTCCTTTCTGAACATAACTGTTTTCCTGAGTAAAATTCTAGAATGGGCAATTTGTCTCTCAGATATAGCAAAATGGAAAAGTATACTTCCCTTAAACGGCAAATTTGAGGTTGGGCAAGGGTGGGCTTCCTGAAATTTTCAAGTTTTCCCTTTTGTTTCAGTACCGTAAGTGACTATATTCTTTTCAGATTTGCCCTTCCTATAATTCAGAACTTGTTTTCAAAGGGCAATTTAGATATCAAAACGATGGGGAATGTGTTTTATAATTCCATGGGTCTAAACACTAAAATAGGCATTTTTAACAAACTCCTCAGAAGATCTAATTAGACCATCTTCCAGAATCACTAATATAAAATCTCTGTAATTTTTTTTGTTTTTCATTTACAATGATACCTACTGGCACTATAGCCTTCAGCAACGGCAACAGAGAATATATTCACGTGAAAAGTTCAGAATGCAGGGACTATTTAAAAATTGAAGGGCTTGGACAATCCCCCAAAATGAAATAATGCTCTCTGCCCTAAGTTGAGATGGCATATTTATACACATAACTTGTGGAATAGTATATTGCATTAACTAAAATCTTCATGCTTCAGAGTTTGTTTTTTGTTTTTTGCTTTAACTGAATGCTGACGGTGTCATGAAACTGCTTAACCTATATGTTATTATCAAAATAAAATGCTTACATGTATTATACCAGTATTTTCTGGCTCCAAAAGTCTTTCATTTAATTAATGCGCCAATAATCCTATGTACTTCCAATTTAAGAGAGAAAATTCTTTATTAATTGAAAACATGTCTATTTTTTTAATCTAGAAAATTGTTTGAGTTACAACACTTAAGAGGTTTCTGTTTTACTTGAGCAATATTGTGATGCTGCATTCTAATGGGACCAGTAGGAAGACAAGAGGGTATTTTTACAATATTTTAAATTAAGAATTTTCAAATATTTTAAATTAGGATGCCCATTTCTGTCTGTTTTGAGTGTTATCCTTAACGATGTGCCAGAATTCTAGGCAAGTATATGTTGGGCAGTCTCCAGTGTGTCTGTTTCACCTGTCTAAGAATACAGCAAAAACCAAGCCTTCCTAATTTGGAAGATTCATTTTATAGAAATCCTTCTTTAAATGCAACTCAAATGTTAGACTAGGAAAATTTTCCTGAAGAAAATACGAATAGTCTTATTATTATAGCTTTCATAGTTTTGTGATAATAATTCATAGACTTTCATATGTGGTCACCATTTCTTAGTTTTTTCTCTCCCAAATGAACACCTTCTAGGAATCACAAGTGCTGACCATTTCTCCCCTCCTCAAGGAGCAGTGATGGATGTCACTCAGCTGCTGCCTTGTCATGTTGCCGATGGAGTGGCAGCGGAGAGAACATGCATTCTGGGTGCAGAATGTCAACAGGCAGGAAATTTTAAAAACCTCTTATGAGCGTGGGGCATGTGTGGTCTGGTGCTCTATGGGAGATTCACGTTAGCTATATTCTCTCTGCCAGCCACAAATATTGTGATAGTTGTTAAATAGAAGAAGATGAAGAAGAAGGAGGAGAATGAAAAGGAAGAATGAGAATAGCAGTCGGGAGGTTTGATTTTTTTTTCTCTCTCCACGCTTCTGCCCGCAGACTGTCAGAAAAGCAAAGCATGATCATGCCGACCCTTCCTACCCTCTTTAAACAGATTGAGATTGCTCCATAGAAACGAGATTATGTGGTACATAAGGGTGTGTGTATATAAGTGTAAGGTAGGCTCGTACATACCTGTGCATCTTATTCCCAGTGCTTTAAGTGGAAATATGTAATATTAAAAGTAACTGCATGCGAATATATTTGCATGTTTACTATATAATTTAAAAATTGCCAATAAGTGTGTCTGATCCATATATAAATCTGTTTCCAGTGAAAGGCCTGTAAGCCATATTTATTTACAAAAAAAAAAAAAAACCATTTAGAAATCTATTTCAAAAGAACTCAAATTCATTAAGACTAACTGGCACTAGACAAATAATCTATTCCCCACAAGAGAACTTTTTACTAAAGTAAATACTAGAACTATTTACTAAATTATCAATACAAGAGTCTGAAAATCAAAGCCACTTCACAAATAGATTATTTAAAAAACACTGCATCTTTGTTTTATCCTGTTTAGTTGAAACCATAAAGTGATAAGGTTTTTTACAAATGTTCTTTGGTTAATTTAAAAAATAACATAGTGTCTGACCAGCCATTAGAAGTAAAGTTTTGATTATTTGCCTAATGATACAATTATTTAATTGATGGTAGTTGTCTTAATTGGGAGTCTTACTTTAGCAAATGCATTTACTTAGCTGATAAAATCACATTTGTGCTTTTGTTTCTGACTCTAAGTGATATTTGAATGTCCTTTTAATAGATAAATAGCTCTTTATGTGGAAATGAAAACAGTAGATCAAAAACAAAAATGATTTTAGAATGTTATCTTTAATAATTCTGTTTACTGATAGGAATAAAATACAATATATGTGACCTGGAAAATGAACATTATTTTAAACTGTTCTAGTGATGTGTCTTCATCAATAAAATATGCCCTCCCCCAAATAAAACAAGGATATTAAAAATAGACATCGAATATTTATTCATGCTCCCAGTTGTTAGATAAATATTTTGATACTCCCATTTATAACTGGTATGAATTGTTACATACTGTGTTTATGGACAAAAAATAAAAAATATACTTGGTATGTTTCAGGTAATATCATGTGATTATTTTCATTCAAAGGGCAATCTAAAATGCCAAGTATTTTAGGACCTTGATGATCACTTTAAGCAGACAGATTAGTGAGTCAGAAGTTTAATTTTCTTATTTTCTATCACAGTAAAGTATTGCATTCAGAATATTTTCTCTTTACTTACTCTAATTTTTTCTACCCAAAATATTTCAGAAAAAACATAAAGTTTTAAGAGAGGTAATAACCAATATTTTTAATTTTTTCAAGACAATATAATCATTTATAAAATTGAAGAAAGGTCTTAGGCCTCCAAAGTTTTAATCCCACTCCTTTTTTTAGTGATCCAAAAAATTTTCAATTTAGGTAATTTTCATTTATTTCAAAATTCATGGATCACAAAAAAAGAGAGAGACAGAAGTTTTATTTCTTCTTTCCTTTTTAAAATGTATTATCAAAAAATATATATCTTTTGTCAGATAAATCAAAATTCATATTACTTGGGAGTTCAAGGGAAAAAGGGATCAAAGACAAAATACAAGAGCAGATTACAAAAGCAAATACCATATGATGTCACTTACATGTGGAACCAAAAAAAGAAAAGTATGAATTGCAAATTTCTTCCTATGTTTTATGATGGTGAGAAAATTTTTTCAGTTTCATTCTAAATAGTCTACTCAATAATAAAGTTTTCAAATTTTTAAATCAAAATCTCATAGAAACCATTCTATAATTTTAGTCCTCAAACAAAGTTATTCAAAACTATCAGGGTAAAGGAAAGTATTATTTGGCAAGGCCTCTAAGAAACATTTATAGGAATAGTCCCTACCAAGTAATCCCACATTGTGCATGGGCAGTCTTAGGACTGTATAGCAGCATAGTGCCAGGAATGGACTTGGGAAGAAGAGGTTCAACAAGGGGCAGAGATGTGGGACAAGCCCTCAGCTGCCCTCTTAAAACTCCACCCTTTTATTTTCATAGCACCTTTCCACAAAAATGTCAGGCTTATATTCCACCTCCATTTAAATGCTCTATTTCCGTGAAGTAGGGCTGTAAGTTTGACATCACTCTTAGGAAGAGCAGCACGGTGTCAGATACAGAGATGTCTAAAGTCATAAACTGAGTCAGTGGAAGCTGGCAAAGAAACTTGAGAGTTCTTTTTCCCATAACTTTCTGCCTATTCAATAAACTGAATTTAATAATTCAATGTATCTTCTAAATTATATGCTCATGCAGAGGCAACAGGAATGCATGGAGAGTTTTTATACTTGTTCTATAAGATCTGAACATATATCGCTTAAAAGACTCCTTGAAAATTGTCATTTTTCCTCCGCCTCTTAATAGAAATCCCGTGTCTCAAGAATTTAACATTTATCCTCAACCTTCAAATGACTTCGGATACTAACTCAAACCCTCTTTTACGAATACCTCACCTTGCATGTTTAGATATGGAACATGTTTTAGTCTTCCTATAAATACATTTTAATTCCCAATTATTGCGCTTGCTTTCAAGTAATATGTACTGATACACATCTTTTTACTCCCATTTGAAATCTGATCAGTCTTTTTGAGTTTTTAATTTCACTGTATCTGCTTCTTGCCCAATATTCTCTGAGAACCTGCAGCCATCTCTGAATGTTTACCTTTCTGTTCATGCTTGGACACAGCTGCCGTCTCTTTTCTCTCCTTCTCCTTGGGCTTAGGTGGTGGTCTCTGTACTTCTTTTACTTTTGCAGCTGTTTGCTTCACTTTCTCTTGTTTCCCACCTTTCACTTCCTTTTTAATCTTCTCTTCAATCTTTGTTTTCCTCTCTTCTGTACAGAGTTAAAGACAAATTGGGTTATTTTTGTTTGTTTGTTTACCAATCATCTTTTATTGAATGTTAAGAACAATTTATAAAGAGAGAGAAAAGAAAAAACAATAGAAAAATAGTATCCCTCGTTTGCTCAGTTGGTTGCGCATCTGACTTCAGCTCAGGTCATGATCTTGAGGTTTGTGAGTTCAAGTCCCACAGCGGGCTGGCCGTTGTCAGCGAAAAGACAGCTTCAGATCCTCTGTCTCTCTCTCTCTTTGCCCCTCCCCTGTTTGCACTCTCTCAAAAATAAATAAGATAAAATAAAATAAAACAAAAAAAAACAAGAAAAATAGCATTCCTCACGTACATACTTGTGACTACTATCTAACATTTATATCGTCAATGAAATGACATGTTAGAGTACCTGAAAAAGAAATGTAGCTCACTTGCAAGTTGGGCACATTCTTAATTTGTAAATGAAAACATTATCTTTTAGGTAGCCAGGAGCTTAGCATATCAACAAGGAGGCATTTGAAGTACACAGAATTTGTACAAATAGGCATGTTCAGCAAAATGCAATGCCAATACCAAAGAGCCAAGGATATAATCTTTTTTTTTTTTTAACAAGGATATAATCATTTTGTTCCACCACTGAAATATCTTAAAAGTCATTTAAGAGGGGCACTTGGGTGTCTCCGTCAGTGAAGCTTCTGACTTCGGCTTGGGTCAGGATCTCATGGTTCGTGAGTTCCAGCCCCACCTCGGGCTCTGCACTGACAATATATAGCTTGTTTGGATTCTCTCTCTCTCTCTCTCTCTCTCACGCGCTATTTGCTCCTCCCCCCACTTGTGTGTGCATACATGCGTGCATGCTCTCTCTCTCTCAAAATAAATAAACTTTTAAAAAGTCATTCAAGAACTGACCAGAGTATATTTTTAAAATAGCTATTAAGGGAGAGAGGAGGCAACATGGCGGAGGAGTAGGGGGCTCCAGTATTTCGCTTGCCCTTTAAAGGGGGACGACTGAAACCATTGTCTCTCTCTCAACTCCAAAAATCGGGGGGAAAAGGTGCTAGAGCTGACAAGAAACTAAGGCGAACACAGACACGGCCCAACTGAACTGACATGTCCTACAACCTCTTCTTTACTTCCCTAGCCCTTTTTCTGGAATAACCAGGCCGTATAAGTTCATCTAGACGACATCGATCTTTATTCCTTTTCCCTCGCACCTGTCCTTATTCTGATTTCTATCAGTCTGGATTAAACCCTTTAGTCGCTCTACCTGGGCAAAGTCCATTTCCTTCTTCTCCCTGCACCAGTCATTATTCTGTCTATATATGCTCTGCCACCAGCACACTACATACCCTGTCCTTAACGTGTAGCTGTTACTTCAGGACATTGCCCTCAGAGAGTCACTTGTTATTTTTTTCTGTTGTGAACTGCTTGTCTGGACCATTTGTCGGTACGTTTGAGTATTTCTGTGTTCTGTGTGTCTGTCAGTTTTCCTTTCCAGGGCAACTTCAAGAAACAACCCATAACACATCCAGCCAAAATGACGAGACGGAAGAATTCTCCTCAAAAGAGTCTACAAGAAGCAGTGACAGCTCAAGAATTAATGAAAACAGATATAAGCAACATAACAGAACTTGAATATAGAATGTTAATCATAAAACTAAATGCTGGCCTTGAAAAAAGCTTAGATGAATGCAAGGGGTCCCACGAGGCAAAGTTCAAAGACCTTAAAAACGGTCAGGAAGAATTAAAGAAGACATTGGAAGAAATACAGGGGAAACTGGAAGCAGCCACAGCACGGATTGAAGAGGTAGAGGAAAGAGTTAATGCATTAGAAGACAAAATCATTGAAAAAGAGGAAGCAGATAAAAAGAGAGAGAAGCTGATCCAGGAACAGGAAAGGAGAATTCGAGAGCTGAGCGATGCAGTCAAAAGAAACAATATCCGTATCATAGGAGTTCCAGAGGAAGAAGAGAGAGAGAAAGGAGTCGAAGGGGTTCTGGAACAAATCATTGCTGAGAACTTCCTCAACATGAGAAAGGAAACGGGCATGGAAATCCAAGAGGCACAGAGAACTCCCCTCAGACGTAACTTGAATAGACCTTCTGCACGGCACATCATAGTGAAGCTGGCAAAATACAAAGATAGGGAGAGAATCCTGAAAGCAGCTAGGGACAAAAGAACCCTAACATACAAAGGGAGACCTATAAGGGTAGTAGCAGACTTATCTACGGAAACTTGACAAGCCAGAAAGGAATGGCAGGATATCTTCAATGTGATGAGCAAGAAGGACATGCAACCAAGAATTCTGTATCCGGCTAGCCTGTCATTCAGAATAGAAGGAGAGATCAAGGTTTTTCCCAACAAACAAAAACTGAAAGAATTTATCACAAATAAGCCAGCACTGCAAGAGATCCTGAGGGGCATTCTATGAAAACAAGGAGGCAAAGAACACAAACTACCAGAGACAGCCTTACAAACATGAAACTTACAGATAATACAGTGACTGTAAGCCCATATTTTTCAATATTAACACTGAATGTAAATGGACTAAATGCGCCAATCAAAAGACACAGGATAACAGAATGGATTAAAAAACAAGACCCATCTATTTGCTGTCTTCAAGAAACTCATCTTAAACCTGAAGACACCTTCAGATTGAAAGTGAGGGGATGGAGAACTATCTACCATGCTACTGGAAGTCAGAAGAAAGCCGGAGTAGCCACACTTATATCAGACAAATTAGACTTTAAAATGAACGATGTAATAAGAGATGAGGAAGGACATTATATAATAGTCTCAGGGACCATCCAGCAGGAAGAGCTAACAATTGTAAATATCTACGCACCGAATTCAGAGGCACCCAAATTTGTAAAACAACTAATTACAAACATTAGCAACCTCATCGATAAAAATGTCCTAATAGTAGGGGATCTCAACACTCCACTCTCAGCATTGGATAGATCAACAAAACAGAAAATCTCCGCAGAAACATTAGCCCTGAACCACACATTAGGACAGATGGGCCTCACAGACATCTTTAGGGTCCTTCATCCAGAAGCCAAGGAATTTACGTTCTTCTCATCTGCACACGGTACATTTTCCAAGACAGACCACATTCTGGGGCACAGGGAAGCTCTGAATAAATATAAAAGAATTGAGATCATACCGTGTACAGTGTCAGACCACAATGCTTTGAAACTTGAAATCAACCACAGGAGAAAGCCTGGAAAATATCCAAGAACATGGCGGCTAAGAAATAACCTACTAAAAGATGACTGGGTCAACCAAGCCATCAGAGAAGAAATTAAAAAATACATGGAAACAAATGAAAATGAAAATACAACAATCCAAACGCTCTGGGATGCAGCAAAGGCAGTCCTGAGAGGGAAATATATTGCAATCCAGGCCCATCTCAAGAAACAAGAAAAATCAATAACACAAATTCTAACAGCACGCCTAAAGGAACTAGAAGCAGATCAACTAAAACAACCCAAGCCCAGCAGAAAGAGAGAAATAACAAAGATCAGAGCTCAAATTAACCATATGGAGACAGAAAAGGTAGTGGAACAGATCAATGAAACCAAAAGCTGGTTCTTTGAAAAAATAAACAAAATAGACAAACCTCTAGCCAGGCTTCTCAAAAAGAAAAGAGAGAGAACTCAAATAAATAAAATCGTGAATGAAAAGGGAGAAATTACAACCAATCCCTCAGAGATACAAGCAATCATCAGAGAATACTATGAAAAATTATATGCCACCAAACTTGGCAATCTGGAAGAAATGGACAGCTTCCTAAATAGCCACACGCTACCAAAACTCAAACGGGAAGAAATAGAAAATTTGAACAGACCCATAACTAGTGAAGAAATAGAATCCGTTATTAAAAACCTCCCAGCAAATAAAAGCCCTGGACCAGATGGCTTTCCTGCGGAATTTTACCAGACATTTAAAACAGAGTTAATTCCTATCCTCCTCAAGCTGTTCCAAAAAATTGAAACGGAAGGAAAACTCCCGGACTCATTCTATGAAGCCAGCATCACTTTGATTCCCAAACCAGATAGAGACCCAGCAAAGAAAGAAAATTACAGGCCAATATCCCTGATGAATATGGATGCAAAAATTCTCAACAAGATACTAGCAAATCGAATCCAACAGCATATAAAGAGAATTATCCACCATGATCAAGTAGGATTCATCCCAAGGTTGCAGGGCTGGTTCAATATTCGCAAATCAATCAACGTGATACATCACATCAACAAAAGAAAAGATAAGAACCATATGATCCTGTCAATAGATGCAGAAAAAGCATTTGACAAAATACAGCATCCTTTCTTAATAAAAACTCTCGAGAAAGTCGGGATAGAAGGAACATACTTAAACATCATAAAAGCCATATATGAAAAGCCCACAGCCAATATCATCCTCAATGGGGAAAAATTGAAAGCCTTCCCCCTGAGATCAGGAACACGACAGGGGTGTCCACTCTCGCCACTGCTATTTAACATAGTGCTGGAAGTCTTAGCATCAGCAATCAGACAACAAAACAAAATAAAAGGCATCAAGATTGGCAAGGAGGAAGTCAAACTTTCACTTTTTGCAGATGACATGATACTTTACATGGAAAACCCGACGGAATCCACCAAAAGCCTACTAGAACTGATTCATGATTTCAGCAAAGTTGCAGGATACAAAATCAATGTACAGAAATCGGTGGCATTTCTATACACCAACAATGAAGCAGCAGAAAGAGAAATAAAGAAGCTAATCCCTTTCACAATTGCACCAAAAACCATAAAATACTTAGGAATAAACCTAACCAAAGATGTGAAAGACCTCTACACTGAAAACTATAAAAAACTTATGAAGGAAATTGAGGAAGACACAAGGAAATGGAAAAACATCCCATGCTCATGGATTGGAAGAATAAATATCGTCAAAATGGCAATACTACCCAAAGCAATCTACACATTCAATGCAATCCCAATCAAAATTGCACCAGCATTCTTCTCAAAGCTAGAGCAAACAATCCTAAAATTTGTATGGAACCACAAAAGACCTCGAATAGCCAAAATAATACTGAAGAATAAAACCAAGGCGGGAGGCATCACAATCCCAGACTTTAACCTCTACTACAAAGCGGTGGTCATCAAGACTGTATGGTATTGGCACAAAAACAGACGCATAGACCAATGGAATAGAAAAGAAAACTCAGAAATGGACCCGCAAGTATATGGCCAACTAATCTTTGACAAAGCGGGAAAATGTATCCAATGGAAAAAAGACAGCCTTTTTAACAAATGGTGCTGGGAGAATTGGACAGCAACATGCAAAAGAATGAAACTAGACCACTTTCTTACACCACTCACAAAAATAAATTCTAAATGGATAAAAGATTTGAATGTGAGACAGGAAACCGTCAAAATCCTAGAGGAGAAAACAGGAAAAAGCCTCTTTGACCTAAGATGCACAAATTTCTTACTCGACACGTCTCCAAAGGCAAGAGAATTAAAAGCAAAGATGAACTATTGGGACCTCATCAAGATAAAAAGCTTCTGCACGGCAAAAGAAACAACCAACAAAACGAATAGGCAACCAACGGAATGGGAAAAGATCATCGCAAATGACATATCGGATAAAGGACTAATATCTAAAATTTATAAAGAACTTACCAAACTCCAAACCCGAAAAACAATCAACCCAGTGAAGAAATGGGTGGAAGATATGAATAGACACTTCTCCAAAGGGGACATTCAGATGGCCAACAGACACATGAAACGATGCTCAATGTCACTCATCATCAGGGAAATACAAATCAAAACTACACTGAGATACCACCTCACACCAGTCAGAGTGGCTAAAATGAACAAATCAGGAAACTATAGATGCTGGCGAGGATGTGGAGAAGTAGGCACCCTCCTACACTGTTGGTGGGAATGCAAACTGGTGCAGCCACTCTGGAAAACGGTGTGGAGGTTCCTCAAAAAAATGAAAATAGAGCTACCCTATGACCCAGCAATAGCCCTGCTAGGAATCTACCCAAGAGACACAGGAATGCTGATGCATAGGAGCACGTGTACCCCAATGTTCATAGCAGCACTTTCGACAATAGCCAAATCATGGAAAGAGACCAAGTGCCCATCAACTGACGAATGGATAAAGAAGTTATGGTACTTATATACAATGGACTACTACGTGGCAATGAGAAAAAATGAAATCTGGCCATGTGTAGCAACATAGATGGAACTGGAGGGTATTATGTTAAGTGAAATAAGTCAGTCAGAAAAAGACAGATACCATATGTTTCCACGAATAGGTGGACTTTGTGAAACTAAGCAAAAACCAGGGGGAGGGGAAGAGGGGAAAGAAAAAAAAGACACAGAGAGGGAGGGAGATAAAACATAAGAGACTCTCAAAGACTAAGAAAAAACTGAGGGTAAGGGGGATGAGGGAGGGGGGAGAGGGGGTGATGGGCATTAAAAAGGGCACATGTTGGGATGAACACTGGGTGTTATATGTAAACCAATTTGAAAATAAACTATTATAACAAAAAAAATAGCTATTAAGAGTACAAATGTGAAATTACTGTACCGGTGGTGACTAATAAAAATTAAACAATAAAATCCATTAAAGCATAACTCAGAGACATTCAGGCTCTAATGACTTGACTTTAAAGGGATGGAAAGAGAGCAGAAATTGAGATATTAGCTCCTGCTTATTTTAAGTCAGAAATGCTAATTCTAATGATTTTAAAACCCTTAAATATAGCCTAGTGAACAGAAAGGGCTATAACTTAGACACTATTATGTGAATTATAACATATATGCACATATATTCTACACATGCATATACTTAATTTGATATTCTATGCATTTGGCGGGAAGGCACTGGAATGTGAACTGACCAGTTTGTGAATCTTTCAATTATTTTAGAAAAGACAACAATAACATAGCACGCATTTGTGGGAAATTGTTTATATAGATGCTATATATTGGACATTATTTATTCTATGGGACCACACATAATCACTAGACCCCACGGAAAGACTACTGTAATGTGGGCTCTCTCATGTCATCTGTCAATGTAACGGATAGGCTTTATTGTCACTCATGTTGAAAAATTTGATGAAAATATTATAATCGAGTTTCTAGGCTTTAGTACACTAAGCAATAATCTGAGACTAATGCAAGATAATATTGTGAGGTCCCAAGAAAAGGAAATGAAAATGGTAATGCCTGATGCTTGCAAAACCAAAATCATCTGCAGTACTGGTTTTAATCGAATGAGCCAAACTTCCCAAAGAAACTTTGCAGGAAGATGGCGCTACTGTGTAGAAGTACAGGGATATCCCTATGATCAAATAAATTTGGAAACATTAAATTAAACCAGTTTTGTAAAAGTTTATTCATTTATTTTGAATGAGTAAGAGCAAACAGGAGGGCGGAGAGACAGGGAGAGAGAGAGAAACCTGTGCATGCTCCTCGATGTCAGCATAGAGCCCATGTGGGTCCAGAGCCCTCGAACCATGAGATCATGACCTGAGCCGAAATCAAGAGTCAGATGCTTAACCAACTGAGACACCCAGGAGCCCCAAAAGAGTTTTCTGTAACTATGAAATTTCTCAAAGCTAAAGTATATTGAGAATCTTCAAAGAGGGGGATTATTCTGTGCACTGTTTTCCAAAGTTACTTGGTCGTAAAACTCTTACACAAAAATCACCCTATTACTCCACAAATTTCCAGTGTCTTTGTGGCTCCTGCAACTATATTCAATTGAGGATTTTCTTCTACTTCCTTTAAACCAGTTTAAAATCTCTTTTGCTGATTACTGCTCTTTCCTACAGTAGATTCGTAGATTTCTGTAACTGAAACCATCAGCTCCCTGCAAATGACTACAAATCAACGTAATTCCAGAACCTCACACCAAATATTTGTTAGTTTCTGGCTGCAGAGACAGTTCCCCTGAGATGCCAACACCACCTCCGGCTCATACAATTCATCTATGCTCACCTAACAAACCCTTCCAGAGAGCTTACCATGGCGTGGGCTCAGAGCACGCCGCTGGTGCTCTAAGGATTAGCAGGGTAATATTCCTATCTGAAATAAAGCTTAGTATAACATTTAAAGCCTTGCAAGACCTGGGGGCGCCCAGTGGCTCAGTCGGTTAAGAGCCCCATTTCAGCTCAGGTTGCAATCTTGCAGTTCATGGGTTTGAGTTCCACGTCAGAGTCTGTGCTGACAGCTCCGAGCCCGAAGCTTGCCTGGGATTCTGTGTCTCCCTCTCTCTCTCTGTCCCACTCCTGCTTGTGCTATGTCTTTCTCTGTCTCCCCAAAATGAATAAATGTTTAAAATAAAAAAAAAAAACCTGCAAGATCTGGCTTTGTCCTGTCTCTCCTCTCATAGCATCTTTCCTCAACTAGATTACTTTCTTTTTCTTGAACATCTCATGTATTTTATACATGTCAAACACTGCCGGGCTTCATTCTTTATGCTTTCTTTGTTTTCCACATATATACATTCCTTTGCGCTCAATGCATACACAGCAAAGGGGACTGCCATCAGAATTAATCATCCCTGGGGCTTCTGGGTAGTCAGTCGGTTGAGTGTCCAACTTCGGCTCAGGTCATGATCTCGCAGTTCACGAGTTCAAGCCCCATGTCGGGCTCTGTGCTGACAGATCAGAGCCTGGAGCCTGCTTCGGATTCTGTGTCTCCCTCTTTCTCTGCCCCTCTCCCACTCGTACTCTGTCTCTGTCTCTCTCTCAAAAATAAATAAATAAATAAATAAATAAATAAATAAATAAATAAATAATAAATTTATTTTAAAAAAGAATTAATCATTCCTTTACTTGAGCTTCAATTTGCCTCAACTTTTGGTAAAACACACCTGTTTTTCTCTATTATATATCTTGTATTACAAATGATTATTCACACATTTCTCTTCCCTACCAGACAGAGCAACTTGAGGATAAGGACTATATTATTCATTTTTGTAGCATCGTAATGTCTAGCACAGTGCTTTTTTTCAGAGAAAACACAAACGTTTACTGAATTAGTAATTTTGATCAAGTAAACAGTACACATTTTACTATATTCAGATCATGTGTACATGTAGTGATAAACAGATTGCATATGTAAATATGTGTTTAAAATGAACTTGGCAAAATTTGAAATATTTGCCAACTGGTTTTTTGTTTATAATTTTTGTTTGTGAAACTGTTATTTTCCTTATGTTAAATGACATCAACCCAGTTGTAGGTAGCACCTGATTTAATCTTAACATCATACTATGGAATTAATAATATATGGAATTCGGATCTACCTACAATGCCATTATCATATAAATGAGCAAAGATAAAACACAAGAGCAAAAGAATCTGGAAACTGCAAAATAAGTAATAAGGCATTTCTAATATTAAGCTCTTATACCTTGCATTCCTGCATTTTCTTCAACTCAAGACCACCTCTAAAACAAACTTAATTTCATCAAATGATTTTAAGTACAAAAATAATAAAAATTTCCTTACCTATTTTATATTTAGATATTTGTCAGTGGTCTTCATATTGGAGACAAGTAACTTTGCCTGACATTAAAATGGGTAAGAACTCAGTAATGATGTGGATAAAATGGGGAAAATACCATGAAACCAAAGCAAACTCAACTTGCATTTATTTTATCTAAATGGGTAGATGTTCTTAAATTTTATGCCAAAATACTTTTCCTGTTGTTTGTTTTTCATTTCTCAAAAAAGAACTTAAGTGGCATTTGTACTTGGGAGCTCATAAGGAATGAAAAAACAAAAAAAGTATTGTCACGGTATATTCAAATTATCCAGGCCTTTTTAAGAAATGTTTATTTATTTATTTTGAGAGAGA
Source organism: Paguma larvata (assembly GCA_030068075.1). NCBI lineage: Eukaryota > Metazoa > Chordata > Mammalia > Carnivora > Viverridae > Paguma > Paguma larvata. The sequence goes on from CM057829.1 coordinate 108,705,755, forward strand.
GAGAGAGAGGAGAGAGCAGGTGAGCAGCAGACAGAGAGGGAGAGAATCCCAAGCAGGCTTGGCTCTCTCGGTGCAGAGCCCAACAGCAGGGCTCAGTATCACAAACCGTGAAATTATGACCTGAGCTGAAATCAAGTCAGACGCTTAACTGGCTGAGCCACCCACGAGCCCTTCACATCACCCAGTTCTATTTAGGAAGATATTTAATTCATGATTTTTGTCAAATAAAAAAAATGGTCTAATCGAAAGAAAGACATTAGCATATTTGATCCATTTTGGAATTAGCATTACCCATTAGTGACTGTACTAGAATCAAAATGTCTTATGCCAAAGTAGGAAAACCACATTATCCAATAAACATATTAACATACTATTCATTTTGGGGGTTAATAAATAACAAATTTCAATTCAGGAACTACCTACTGCTTAACTTTTCGGTTCCTCAAGTTTCTCCCATTAAGAAAAAAAATATATATATATACATATCACTGTAGCTATTTCTTCCTTTAAAGAAGCTGTGAAGATAAGTAAAACACATGAGCAAAAGAATCTGGAAACTGCAAAATAAGTACAAAGGCATATCTAATATTAAACCCTCATACCCTGCATTCCTAGAACTCTTTGGAGTTTTCCTAGAACTTAGATTTTGATGTGTAACAGGAATTACTATGTTACACTCATTTCGCAGATGAGAAATCTAGGACTGAAAAAGCCATTTGTCAAACATGGTGCAACCGATGAGGCAGGAGTAGAAGTGGTAGAACCAAAATGCCTAACCCATTTCCCCACTATAATAAATTGCATAATGTTATTAATATTAATCTATGAGAATGATACCACAAGGTATCATAAGACATGAGGGAGACATAAATAAACACAAACCAGTGAAAACAATGGAAAGTCTTTGGAAAGTGATCGAAAAGTAGTAACTTCTCCTACTTCATCAAATACACAAATATCTAAAAATGGTTATTTATAGCCCAATTCAACAACCTGCCCTGAACTTGGTTTACCCGACTCACTTCTCCTGCCATCATTTTCTTCTGTTTCTTCCCAGTCCTTGTTATTTTTAATGAACTATAGGAATAGGCTAGTTTTTACAATAGATATGAAGTCCTACACATGTACCAGGGTAGATGCCAAAGGCCATTGCTCCCCAGGAGGATGTCCTGAGGTAGTTGGGCTAATTGCAGCCCTTTGACCGGCTGGCCTTGAAACAGAGCAAGAAACATGCTAGGTGCCATGGGAACACCTCTGGAAATCAGAGTCTTCTGATGGAGATTTTACTTAAACTCTGGTCATACCTTTTGAATATAATTGGTTATCTTTGTTTCTAACTTAATTATCACATGCTATAATGTACGCCTTTTTAGTCTTATTCTGTTTTCTCCCAAATTATACAAAGAGCATTTCCTATGTATTTACTGTATTCCTAACATAATGTATAAACAATACATAAATTAAAAGGAAAACTATATTTATGTGTTTATGTATATATATATACACCCAATTTATACATATATAGGTTGTTTACATCTATCTCCCTCATAAGAATATAGGTATGTAAATAAAATACTTGTGCTATGTGGTAGCCCAGGCTGACTCGAGATGGCCCCCAGTGATCTCCACTTTCTGATATTCACATACTTGTTTAATCCTCTCCCCTTGAATACGGACTAACTTATGCAATTGTTGCTAACCAATAGTGTGTGAGGTCCATGACTGTCTACATAAGAGTATTTCTGTCTTACTCGCTGGTTCTATTTCTTGCTAAATTTGATGAAGCCTGCTGTCATATTAGTTATATTCATGTTGAAAGGAATTGAAAATGGCTTCTAGCCAACAAAGAAAAGTTTGAGGCCCTGACTCAAAAGGCCACGAAGGACTGAATCTTGTCAACAATCATGTAAATGCACTTGGAAATTATCCTTCCCCATTTGAGCCTTCAGATGGGGCTGTATCTTTGTCTAACACAAAGAGCATTTACAAAGAGTATTTCAAGCTTGTAAGAGATCATGAAGCAAAGAACTGAGACAAGCCATGCCCAGATTTCTGACACACAGAAGCTGAGATAATAAATGTGTGTTGACTTAAGTTTCTAAATTTGTGGTAATTTTTTCACAACAAGAAATAATTAGTACAGGACTAAATAGATATTTGTTGAAGGAATAATTGATGCTTGAAGGCCTTTAATTATCTTTGAAAAGAATACTAGATTTATACTCAGTTCACCTGGGATTTGTCTTAGTTCAATTACATACTAGTTATATGATCTGGCCAAATTGTTTTTTCTCCCTGGAGGTCAGTTTCTTCATCTGTTAAGTTAGGTAATTAGGTGACATGATATCTAACATCCCTACCAGCTTTAAGATTTCATATACATATGAATTTATTTTCATTCAAATCTGTCAAACAAAAGAGAACCAAATAGAATAAAATAATGCATATTTAGTTATAAATTTCATCTTGAGACTAAATTCATGCTATCTTCTAGGAAACAAAGTCTCAGTTTATAATCCACCTATGTTAACTTCAATACAATGATATTTGGTTATGTCGTGAAAAATATTTAGGAAAAATATATCTCCCTCAAATATTTAAATATTCTCCATTGTATAGATAAACACGTTGAATTTTGAAAGTAGATCCCATGTTTACCTAAAAGATTAGTTCCCTTGAAAATACTGAATTGAGATTTCTAAAATATACTTTTCACAGAATGCCTATATTTCAAAATAAGAAAAAGAAATTTAAATTTAAGAGATAAGATTGAACTATCACTTAGAATCCATATTTTTTAACATCAAACAATTGGCAAATAAATTTAGAATACTAAATTTATAATTAATATTAATGTAATCTTCCAAAATACATAACATTACATTGATATTCTAATTGATTTGGGGGAAAATATTATTAAGATACTTTTGGTTTCGATGGCTTAAAATATCGATCAAAATAGATGTATTACTTTTCTTCTTGAAAGAAATAAATCCTGAATTTGAGATTTCTAAAATTAACCCAAAGTGTACTCCTGGTCAAAGGTATAAACGAAATATATTGTACCTGTTTCCTATCGCCATAGTAACAATTACCAGAAACTTAGTTGCTTAACATAATAATTCATTTAATATTTCCCAGTTTCCAAAGTTCAAAAGTTTTGGCACAATGTGGCTCAAATAGTTCTCTGCTTAGGGTCCATGAAGCTAAAATCAAATTTCCATCAGGGCTATATTATTTACTGGAGGCTCAGGAAAGATTCAATTTATTTGGCATGTTGACAAAATTCTTCTCCCACTGCCCATGTTCTCCCCTCAAGTTTCAAGCCAGCAGTGGGGGGCAAGTCCTTCTCACACTTCAAGTCACTCTTTATCTTCTGTCACATGTCTATGAAGAGTTGTGAGATTACATTGAGCTTACCTGGATAATCCAGGATAATGTTTATATTTTAGAGCAAATTTAACTACTTCCACAAAGTCCTCTTTGCCATGTGATATAATATATCCATAGGGATGACAGTAAGTGCTAAAATTTTGGGGGCTCTAAATTCTTCCCACCACATAAAGAAAGCTCTTCATCATTCTCTAACATTTTCAGATGCTCTGTTAAGTATTTAGTTTTATTATTCTTGAAGATAATCCATTTTAAATGTAAGGCCAAATTAATTTTTACGGAAAGGAAATGTTGAATGAAAATAATCATCCAGCTACCTGACACTCAAAATATAATCTTTTAAACTTTACTTATTTATTTTGAGAGACAGAGAGAGCACAAGCAGGAGAGGGGCAGAGAGAGAGGGAAAGAAAGTGAGTGAGAGACAGAGAGAGAGAGAGAGAGAGAGAGAGAGAGAGAACCCGAACAGGCTCCATGATGTCAGCCCAGAGCCCCCAGAGCCCAACATGGAGCTAAAACTCATGAACGATCAGATCATGACCTGAGTCAAAACCAAGAGTTGGACTCTTAACTGACTGAGTCACCCAGGCACCCCGAAATGTAATCTTTTAAAATAAAAAGAATTTGATTATATAAACAATAACGGGAAACGTTACCTTTTGTTGCTGTCTTTGTTTCTGGTTTTTCTTTTTTCTCAATTTTTTCCTTGTGAGTCCCTTAAACAGAAAAATTTATATTATTGCACACTTTCAATCGACATCAAGACTAAATTTCTCTTTATCTCAGTTTTATAGCCACCAAAATAACGTATGGTTTTGAAGACTGATGACATTTGTGAGCCTGATTTAGAAATAAAAAAAGCCAATGTAATAACAACTATGTAAAATCCAATTTAAAAGACTTGGCATTAAAGATTTAGAAATCATTTTGAAAGCTAGCCTTTTTAAAGTTATTTTTTCTACAAAGATAAAGTTTTCAAGAAAGACAAACTGAGAGAGCAGTTTTATAATAATTTGTCAAAAGATGTTATATTATCACGATGAAACACTCTCTTTATGATTAATTAAAATAAATATTTAAATCAGAATTAGAGCATGGATTAAGAACATGGACAAGGACATAACTGACATTTGGAGAAAACTAATTTCCTACAATGAGGGATTGTCTTATGCACTGAAAAAACTCATAGCATCTCTGGTCCTGGCTAGCCAAATGTCCTCACTCCAAAGCCATTTTGATGACCAAAAAGCTTTTTTTTCCAAATAATTCCTAAGAAATAGCATATTTGGTACAGAATGATCAAAAATAAAATCATAAATGATTACTGATTGAGTGCAGCTTCTTAAAGGAATAATATTTGACATACTTGAAACATTATACTTTCTCACTGTTTATGTAATAGATTAATGAATCAATTTGAATTTATTTTATTAGCTTCTATGAAGTAAAGGCGCCCTGAGACGTACAGGAGTATGTGTAGGTTAGTCATCTTTCAAATGCATTAATCTGTGTAATTTGGTAGTTTCCCAAATCACCATGCATTTACAACATTATGTATTATTTATTGGAAAATGATGAGAATTAAATAAAGGACAGAAAATTAAATGAAAAAAAAATAAGAGATTTAACTACACAGGTGGGTTAAAGAAAGAGCCAAATTATTAGAGTTAAAAATTAGAGTCCCAATTATTTCCATTTCTCCAACTATATAATAAGAACATTTATGTCCATATGCTTTACTTGCATTATAAAAGACAAAATGTGCTTAAACATGTATTCAACAAACTATTCTTTTAAAGCACAGTTGATGAATAGTTTCCCCAGAATCTTGGAGAGATAGGCAAACCTCACAGAAAGCTTACAGCACAAAGCTCAGTAGAAGACCAAGTGACCCCTGCAGTTGCCGGGTCCCGAGAGAGCAGATGCCTCCCCTCCCTGGGTTTCAGCCTTTCTACCTCTCAGCCTGCCCCGCAGCCATCCCCACCACCATTTGGGATGACGGGGAGGAGCCTGGACAATGTTAGCTGAAGGAGCCTGATGCCAGACCAAGCGAGGCACAATTCACACAAGGTCATGGGGCTGCAATATAACTTACTTCTTAAAAAGCAAACTCCTTTAATTGGTATATAATGAATTAAAGGACACTTAGAGTAAAGCATGTTGTTCTGCTTTCCAATATGAAAGTTTCCTGTGACACTTATCATTTAGGAGTGACAAATTATTGTTTATTTTTTAATAAAAATATTTAGCTACTGTGAGAGTTGAAAGAAATCATAAGAAATATCAGATTATTTCATTTAGTCACAGCACAAAGAACCTAATGCCAATAATTCTGCATAACTTAATAGCAGAAGGGAAACAGACACCTGTTTCTAGAACAAAAAAGGTGGCTGGATTGAAATTCATGGATAATATCACTAAGGAGACAGTAATAAACTAATAAGTATTTAATTCAAAATTTTATATGTGAGTAAGAATAAGGAAGATTAAAAGATGTTTCAATGGATCTGATTCCTAAAATATTATAAGACATTCTATCTACGTGGAATGTTGCACAAGAAACAGCGCAGCAGGCTACACATATTGTGGACGTATAAACCAGCTGAAATTGAGCGCAAATACCCTGGACATGATCCACTCTAACACAAGAGCAAAAAAATGAAATTAGAGATTTATTTCACATCATACATTGAAATGGATTTTTTGAGTAATTAAAGTTACATGTGAAATATGAAACTAAATTTAAAAACTCGAAGAAATATTAGTAACTGCTGAATTAATCTTCGAATGAAGATTCAAAAGCAGAAACACCAAAAGAAAATAAAACATATCTAGCCATATAAAAGTTCAAGAATTTAAACACACACACACACACACATGTATACACACATATATGCATTCACACATGTTTACTTACACAGACAGAAACTCTAATATTAACTATGAAATCTGAAGAAAATATTTGAAAAAGTGACAAACCAGGAAAATATACCCAAATGACATGCACACATATTATCAGGAGAAATGAGTAATAAGTGTGAACATTTACATAAGAGATATATATTTTAAAAATCATATTTAAATTCTTGAGTGTAAAATAATAAGTAGTTAAAAGATATAGCGGAAGAAAATATCTCCATTTATTTATTTTTAAATTATTTTTATTGTTTATTTATTTTTGAGAGAAAGAGACAGAGAGAGAGACAGAATTTGAAGCAAGCTCCAAGCTCTGAGCTGTTAGCACAGAGCCTGATGCGAGGCTCGAAGTCACCAACCGAGAGAGATCGTGACCTGAGACAAAGTTGTACGCTTCACTGACTGAGCCACCCAGGCACCCAAGAAAATATCTCCATTTAAATACCATGAAGCTATGAAGCTTTTTTTTTTTTTTTTTTAATGAGGAAAATACCGGGGCGCCTGGGTGGCTCAGTCAGTTAAGCCTCTGACTTCGGACTAGCTCATGATCTCACAGTTCATGGGTTTGAGCCCTGTGTCGGGCTCTGTGCTGACAGTTCATAGCCTGGAGCCTGCTTCGGATTCTGTGTCTCCCTCTCTCTGCTCCTCACCTTCCTCTCTCTAAAATAAGTAAACATTAAAAAAAAATGGGGAAAATACCTACTTACTGATATGGAAAGATCTCTAAGATATATTATTAAATTATAAAAGCCAGAATATAGGACACATTAAATTTTGTGTAAAAAATGGAGAAACAATAAGCTATATCATCTTATAAATGCACATTGAAGTTCTGAAAGATGCACGTAAAACTCATAAAAGCAGTTTATTGTGTGTATGTGTGAGTAGTATGGAATGCTGCTGGGGGCCCGGGAACAAGGCAGGAGGAAGCTTTTCACAATGTATCTGTACCTACTAGACAATGAGTCTACATTGCAGATTCTAAACAAATACATAAAAAACAATTTTTTTATTCCAGTGTTATAGGTAATTAAAGAATGCAAGTTAAAATAATGAGGTATGCTTTCTTACCTTTCAAATTGAAAACTATTTTGTGAAATAATACCTCACTGTTAGCTAAGGCAGTCTCACACCTGCCAGGGGAAAAATGAATACATTTCTAGAAAGTAAATTGGCTACTGAATTGGAGTCTCAAATACTTTATTTACTTCAGCCTAGGAATTACTCTTTATAGATTCAATTCTAAGGAAAATATCAAAATATAATTTTAAAAATAAAATCTTATGTAAAGAAGAAGAGGTCAAAGGGGGAGGAACCAATGTGTAAGAACAGCAGTGAGAACAATTCCATACCTTTCTTTTCAGATTTTTCTTTTTCTTTTGGCTTTTCTTTTTCTTTGTGTGTAACTAGAAAGAAACAGACATTATTTTTCACTTAAATAAAAAGAATAAATGATAAGATGTTTGCATGGCAATTTTTTATGTCAAAAACTTGTCTACTGCTTTGAAAATCTTTTTTTAACTGAATGAGGTTTTACATAGTTAGATGTTTAAATATTAAGATAATTATAATTTTTTTATTTCATACCCAAGCACAAACTTGTACCAAAACCAGGTCTGACTGTGAAAGTAAGAATGCACCTCAGCTTTTTCAAATCTTTAACTTCAATTTAATGTAGTAGTAGAAAACTCTAAAAACTTATCATGCTATACGCCAAAGGATCCTAGCTCAATACTGGAGACACGCCAAAGTATAAGGACAGAAATGCAGAGAGATAATTCTCTGAATCTGATGCCAAATACAATCAACCTAAATTACATATGTTACTCTTCTACAGAAACGTTCCTCACCCCAAAATTTTGAAAATATACTAGTATGAGATTAGAATGACACCAAATCCTCTTAAAGAAAACTAAATTTAATTTACTCTGAACTGAGATCCAATTAATTAATATAGGAGAGCTCAAATTTAAGTCAAAATCTTTTCCCACAATTTAGCCATAACTCTTATCAATGGCACGTCCAATTATCAGTCTAGAAACGTGGGAGTCATCCAGGATTCATCTTTTATTTTCCACTTCGGTACATTTGCCAAACTCTTTCCATCTACCTTGCAATATTCCTCTTACCCAACTTTTTTTATTCAATATTACATTGTCTACTTGTCATTTATTTGACAAAAATATAGAAAGCACATGCTATGTGCTAAAGACTCTTCGGCAGGATAGACTCTGTCCTGTCATTGTGATGTCAACAAGTGGATGAATAAGGGAGGTTTGACAAATAACTGTAAAGGTGGTTAATTGCAGTTGGTATAAATGCTGTGAAGCAAATATTCAGGGTGGCATTCAGAGACCTACAGTAGCCTGTGTTAGGGAGTAGCCCTTAATAGAAGTGACATTTAAGAATGTGAAAGATGAGAAGAAATAAACCTAGTAAGGGAGTTGGAAGAAGAAAAGGAAAGAGGCCATTTCAAATTTAGAGTAGAATGCCCTTCTTGGTATATCAGTATTACAAATATTATTATAATAACATCTTAACTATTCTCTTGAACCTTTAGATTTAGCTCTTTCTCTCTCAGAGTAACCTTTCTAACAGGAAGATCTGATTACACTATAATATACTATTATACTATTGACCTGTCACAAATAGTAGATCTCCCTCATGGTTTAACATGGCTTCTATTACATAGTAAGTGCTATTAGAAATAAAAAAATATGTTATTGCTCTAATGATTTGACCTTTGCATATCAATCTCATCCTACCGACTTGAGTTTCCCCTTGAACGTTCCATTCCAGTTATATCAAAACAAGCATAGCTCCAGGTGTGCCCTCCTCTTTACCTACCTATGCCTTCCACCCCATTCCTCACTCTCACACTCCCTCTTGTCAGCGCACCTTTTCAGTTCTGACTCAGTTGCTTCTCCCTGTAAAGTGTTCTTTGATCTCTACTTATTTTGTACACCAACTGAACCATGTGCACAATTCCATTTTAACAATTAAATAATAATACTGTCATTGTCAGGACACCTGGGTGGCTCAGTCGGTTGAGCTTCTGACTCTTGATTTTGCCTCAAGTCTTGATCTCACCATTCATGAGATCAAGCCCCACATTGGGCTCTGAGCTGACAGCACAAAGACTGCGTGGGATTCTCTCTCTCTCTCTCTCTCTCTCTCTGCCCCTTCTCCACTCTTGCTCTCTTCATCTCTCTCAAAATAAATAAATAAACAAACAAACAAATAAGCAAACAAACATTAAAAAATGCTGCCATTGCCCATATATCTGACTTCCTAGCAGGTGAAATTTCTTTAAAGATTATATAGCATGTTATTTTATTTTGTGTCCCTAGCTCATCACATGGTGTCTGCCCCATAGTGGAGTTTTAATAGATTTCTTGGAGTAAGCCCAATTCTAAAACGTTATAAGGAAAACTGCTTTCATCTTCTACTACAATTCTATTTATTAATGATATCATATAATGCTTCCTTCCGGCCATTAAGAATTTTCTAATTTATCAAAATTTCTTAAATAATTAAACTCCAGTGAGAAACAGAAGGAAAAAAATATACCTTAGGACATCTAGACATTATTTTTCCTTACATTTAATCGTCGTTTTAGGTGTTTCTGAGTTATTAAGTTCAATATAAATATCTCACGAAAGAAAGTGAGGACTTCAGCATTCACGCATGACCCACAAATAGCTTATGTTGGTTCTTTTGAACTACTATTAATTAAGCTCAAAACTAAAAGAGAATCTTGGCAAAAACAAAGCCTCTTTTAAAAGTTCTCTAGAGGGAACCAAGTTTGCATGAGATAAGCTGTGCTTTTGGAACCTGATTGGCAAGATTCCCAAGAGAACACCTAATCTGTGTCTCTGCTTCTGTGAAGGACCAGACCTCACCCACCTTGGACAGCTGGTTGTCCATTCCACTAAAGGATTTTCTGGCTGACGTGTGCACAGGCATAAATGGAAGAATTAATACAAAATCGAAAGAGCAAGGGGGCTGAATTCAGACTCAAATTAGCATATTAATGCCTCGTTCTTGTTACCCTGGGGGAAAATCTGGTTCCTCACAGTCTAAGTTTTGATTTACAGACACAGTCCTGTATGCTGGAATTTCATTATCCCCCTCAGAAATGGTACCATAACATTACTTAGTGAAACAGCTGGACCCCCGTGCTCTAGGGAGCTGTTCAAAATGGCAGACGGCCAGTAAAGCTTCTTGGATGAAAACTTCAAACTTTGGCAAAACTGAGCTCAAATACCAAGTTTTAAAGTTTCTTCTATCAAAACAATGTAACCATAAGTAACTGCCTTAATAATCACTCTAAAATAAAAAAAATTTCTACAAAAACTGTGTGTTCTTGTAGACTTCTTTGCTCAGAAACTACAACCAAAAGTTTTCATATGGAGGAAGAAAAAAGTACCTTCCTTGTCACAGCTCTGTTTGGCAAGTTATATCTTAGCTAGGACAGTTTTAGCTCAGGACAAAATAAGCTTGTTGCACCTGCTGGAGCTTAATTTGCTTGTCATCCTTATTTACAAGAAACAAAGTCCCTTCAGTACACTGATAATTAAAAACAAATGGAATCCACCAGTTGGAATGGCCCTGATGTTTGGCATCAGGGCTGGCATGGCCCTGCTGCTCCTGCACTTGCCCAGACTCTGACCTTTCTCTGACCAGAACATTCAGCTCAACTTAACTCTGCAGCAGCCTCTCGCCCACCCCATGTGGTCCCTCTCCAGCACTCTGCAAGCTGTGCTCTGTGCTTTTACAGAGCTTGGCCCTGGCAATCTGCCGGACAAGCCCTGTGTCCTTTTCTCAATGTACCAGAGCTCACAGTGCACCTGACCCTGAGGTTCTTATCAGGCAAACCCTCCCTAGGGGCCAAGCGGTACGGATTCAGTGCCAGGCTGGCTGAGTCTTTTGCTGATCTCTGTTCTTAGTCAGAAAAAAATCAAAAGTTTGGGGTCAAAATGTTTTCAGTACTGATTTGCCTAGGCTTTAGCCAACACTAAACAAAGTGCCAGATGTTCTCTTGGTTAGTGTGTATTTCTCTGTATGTTTTAATTTATTTATTTCATAACTAATCTGTAGAATTTCCATTCTGTGCTAAGGTAAGATGATCTACACATTCTAAGTGGTAACGATGAACTCAGTAGAAAAGCATTCTTGAGTAGAGAAACTTGTCAAAGATTATATGGCCTATTTTTCCTAAGGACAAATTTATCATTTTTTATTTAAAATAAGCACACAATTTTAGAGCTGATAGGAACCTAAGAGGTCAGTTAGCCTGAACTTCTTTGTCTCTAGATAAGAAAACACTCCCTCAAAAGAGTCTAAGAAGAGAAGAATAAGAATACAGTGTAATCAGATTGCCAAGTTAGCATTCTTCCCCCAGCTATGCTACCTTGTCCATGCAGGTCCTGTGCAGACTAGAACACTTGTTCTTCTGAGCCAAAGTGTGCTTGCTGGATTCTCCGAGACTGTTATCTACAACCAAACTTGCAATAATATACATGCTTCTTTTTGATAATAAAATTACATTTATTTATGTATTAAAGTTCAGATCAGACAAATTACCCCAAATTACAAAGCTCATCTGATAAACACTCTAAATCGCAAAGTATATATTTAAATTCCAAAATATTAGTTTTACTCCAAATTCTGATTTAATTGTATGGGTAATTTCCCCTTCAACTGGGGCTCCATAGCCCCAGTCGGAACTGTAATCACTTCCTCAAAAGTGAGCGATCACTACGGGGGAGGTGGTGCATGTGTAGGTATCTCATTTCCCAGGTTTATCATTCATAGCTGCCAGAGAGGAAAAAAGAAAATATATGTTGTACTTCGAAGAGTCAATTAAGTATGGCTGAGAGAAGGCAAAAATAAAAGTTTATACAATACAGGCTGACTAAATTAGTTTGTGGTCTTTGAGAGCATTTTTATAAAGGGCTCCAGGAATTTAGATACATTTTAATGTCCTGTCCTCTTTGGCTCTTGAGCCTTATCTTCAGCAAAATCCTTTGCCAGTCTGAGATTCCAGTCCAATAATTATTTCCCAGAAACAATCCTCAAACAGTCAATCAGGATTATTATTCTAAATTACCCTTTCAAAAAAATGCTCTTCTGATCGCATGTGATACTGCCATGCAATGGGTTGCATAGTCTCAAAAGATATGTTGGAGTCCTAATCCAGTACCTCAGAATGTGACCTTAGTTGGAAATAGAGTCTTTACAGAGGTAATCAAGTTAAAGTGAAGTCATTACGGTGGTCTTTAATACAATATGATGGGTGTCCTTATGAAAAAGGAAAATTTGAAGACAGAGACGGATATACACAGAGGGAAAAAAGCAGAGATGCAGAGAGAACACCACTTAAAGATGAAGGCAGAGATTGGGGTGGTTCATCTACAAGTCTAAGATTGCCAGCAATGCCAGCTATTGCATGGAATAGCTTCTCCTTTGCAGCTCTCTGAGATAATCAATCCTGATGAAATCATGACTTTAGAGACAATATATAGGTACTATACTTTTCAATTGATGGTTAGCAAATACATTTAATTAACCTCTGTAATGGCGAGACTCTGAATTTCTGTTATCTTAAGCCATCCAGTTTTTGATACTCTGTTACTGGAGCCCTAGGAAACTAATGCTAATACTAATCGTTGGGGTTCTCTTGTGTCTTTTAACTAAGTTCTCTCCTGGTTCCTTGACTGGTCCTTGACCTAGCACGTATGTCTTCCATTTTAGGTTCCAGAGTGCACGTCTAAATCCTAAGTCATCCATCCCTCTAAGGCTTTACCAGAAAACTGCATTCAGACCTACTCAGCAATCCAGGGAGCCGGCTCTCTCCCCCAGGATGTCTCTTTGTGGAATACTCACTACATGATGGTATAGCTGTGTTTTAGATCTCTCATTGGACTAGGCCTTATTCATCATGGAATTTTTAGTGCTCAGTATGGCGTTTGGCACAAAGTAAGTCTGTGAACAAATTAATGTGTATTATCACCTAACGGCTATGGCCAGTTTTTCCATTTATACTATCTGCGTACCAGGATACCCCGTTTCCACTTTGATGTTGACCATTCACTAGCACACACGTCTGCCATGTGAACTTCTTCTCCTTTCCTGAGGTCAGTTCTTTACCTAAATACGAAACAACTTGGGTTGATATAGCAAATACCTAATGTTCTGAATGCCTAAAAAAACCTAAAAAACTCCTTTAGTCTAGGAGCATCTTGGATAAAGTTCTCTCATCTAGTTATATGTTTACCAACTAGGTTCCAGTCCCTTATGGTTCATTCTCTGAGTAAATTGACATGTTTAATAGTTAAATAAAAGTCTAAATGTTATCCGAAAATAACAATAAAATTTGCCATCCCAAAAATCCCAAGGCAATATGCAATAAAAAAAAAAAACTAAATGAAAGAAAAAATGTGAGGAAAGTAAAAAATATATTAGTGTTTATCTTTGGATAATTGGTTTGTGGTTCTTTTTCTTTTTTTTTTTCCTTTTTTTTTTGCCCTTTTCAAATTGTCCAAATTAATCTGTATAATTTAATCTTTTTTATTATATTATAAATTTTATTGTGTTCTCTAATTACATGTTATATATTGTCTTTTTTTAAATATAGACTTTATTATCAAATTCTTCGATTGCCTCTGACCAAGTAAATTTGACATTACAGTAGCCCAATTAAAGCTGGATAATGATATATATTTGAAATTAAACATAGAAATATTCAAAGAAAAAGTAGGAGTCAAGTAGAGATCAATAAAATAGATAAAATGAATGCTTCATTAATTAGTTCATTCATTATTTCAATGTTTATTGAGTTTGTTCCTTGTGTTGGGCACTTTACTAAATGTTTGAGTCATTTTTAATGTGATATAAGCACACGAATTCAGAACTGGTAGAAATCTAACAGACCATTGAGCTTGAATCATAAAAGTAAATGTCAAAAATGACCTAGAACATATATAAAGACAAACACAGTTCTTGCCCTCAGTGAGTTAGATCAATATAACCCAAATAAAAAATAGGGGTCAAAATCCTTTATAGTGTGAAGTCAGGGGTATAAAACTAGCATGGAGAAAATGCCGAAGTGCCCCTAGAGTGAGGGACAGCAGAGAAGGCCTATAAAAGGAACTGACAGTCCATCTGAGAATCAAAAAACTGAATGGAAGACTTGCCAAGTGACTGCACAAGACGGTTAGCAGGCCAGAGAGAACAGTGCACACAGAAGCACAGAGCTATGAGGTGGCAGCGGTGCCTGCGTAGGGAGGGAGTGCCCAACAGTTGGTGGGTCTGGGACATTATGGACGGTGGGGGGCGGGCAGGCAACAGGGGCAGAGTTGAGAGTTGAAAGAGTTGAAGAGGAGATTGCAGAGTTGGGAAAATATGTGGGAAAGTACACAAAGCTGGCCATTTGTAAGGTCATCACTGATTATATGAAGAGACTTTTCTATGCCAGGGTAGAAAATGTGGCTTTTATCTCTAAGACAATGTCATGGCAACAGATGGATTTAAGCCTGTTAGTGACATGATTAACATGAATTTGAGGGGTAATTCAGTGAAATTCACTCTTTTAATCTAATTGAAAAATGATTGTGGAGGAGATAACAGTGGGAGAGGAGTGGTGAGAATAGGATTATAATATAGAAGAAGTAGAACAAAGGCCTGAGCAGGACCGCTCTTCATATTGAAAGAGACCAAGATGTCTATGGCAGGACTGTACCTCAATGCCTTCTGAAATGAGGCAGCTTGTGTCTACTCCAGGAGCGATGAGAGAGAGTGGTAAAGAATGTGGTAAACCGTAGATGCAGTCCCTACCCAAAGACAGCCAGTTATATATTATTTTAAAATACAGTGGAAACCTCTGGGGACTGTACTTGAACTCTAGACCATGAGTTTAATTGACAGTGATTCTAACCTTGGCAAATCATTTGAGTCTTTAGAAGAGCTTGACTCAAACCCTTGCCTTATCTCCCAAACATTAATGGTCCCAAAATGGAGTCTGCAATGGATATATATTTTAAAAGCTATCCAGCCTTTTATCCACTCAGGATAGTGATAGTGATATCTATTATTGTGACCAATAGCACAGAGGCATGAAGACATTTTGTGCAATGGAACTTAATATGGACTTCAAGTACACTGAGTGAAAGAAATCTGTTAGTTATCTGTGTTAAGTCATATGAGAGTTGTGTAGGAGGGTCCAGAGGGTTTTCATATTTTACTTCTTCAGTCATTTCAAATATCAAAATTAATTAACCACTTGGGCTCTTACATTAATCAATTCTTTAAATAAAATATGAAGAGATTATCTAATATAAAAAATACTTAAGGTATCCAGGTCATTCTCAGGTTTTTGATTTAAAGTACATGCACACTGAGAGCTAACCTCTACCACAGCAAAATGCTCAGGGCCCACAACTCCTCTAGCATGAGGGTCTTCTACCTGCTCACCAGGGCCATTTATATGGGCAACAACTTGGCGAATGGCATCCTAGTAATCCAGGAAAAGTTAAGCTAGGGTTGTAAAATTCTTCCCAGCAAATGCATTATTCCATTAAATTACTACATTAATTCAATATAATGTCCCAAGTATAGACATTACTGTGATCACATTTCTAAAATACATTACAACTTCTTTTATGTAGAAAAAAACCAAGGCTAATTTAAGTGTAAACATTAACTAACACGTCAAAGTTTATACAATAAAACCAAAATAAGTACTTATTGCCAAATTAAGAATTAAAGGGCTTCCCCCTCAGTTTCATAAAACTGTTGCATTTTCCCAAAGAAAAACATCCAATAAAATACACACAGGGACAAAATAGGAATAAAAGTTACCTTAGCCTCATGAATTAAAATCATTTAGATAAAGTGAATATCTATAAAAATCAACAACTTTCCATGAAAAGAAATGGGAATTGAAACTGATTCATTGGTAATTTAAAAATGAATTAGATAGTATATTTATATAGAAGTATTTTGGAAATGTATATTCTCTGCAATTATATAATCTATGGTTTTCTGTATTCTATTTGATGAGTAAATCGTCTACATGTAGATTTCTAGGGCTTTCCAAAAGACTTCACACTCTTTAAACCTTTTCAAATACCATATGAATCCCTTAAAAAAAGAGAGAGAGAGAGACAATAAGATATGATCTAGCTTCTCTCACCACTAACACTTTTGTCTCCCACAGCCTCACCAGCTTTCACCAGCTTCTTATTTATGTATTCATTCTTTTTTAACCAGCTTTTTAGACCCAGATCTTTACCGGCTTGTCAGTAACCACCATAGGCTACTATTACCTTGGACATATTGTATCTTTTCCATAAGAGTTCAAATATTTTGATAAGAATTCAAATTCCTAACTCTCCATCACATCTAATCATAACTGACATGAAATGTGGCATGCAGAAAACATATTTATCTATCTCTGTGAAAATATAAAAACACATTTATTTTCACTGAACTACCTGGAAATAAAAAACAAGCATTATTCTACTTGGATGAGGAAACCAAGCAGTAAAATGGAATATTTGTTCATGTTCACACAGGAAAAAATATATGGAAAAAAGAAACTACCTCTAAAACCCATGCAAGTCTCAAACAGTTGAAGCTCCATTTTCTCTTTCTTGAGAAATACTCACTTTCCAAAATATGTTTGGACTATTCAGGGAATATATTCAGGTACTAATCTCTAACCCAGCCTTTGAGAAATTTATTTTAATCTTCTGCCAAATTCACTGTTTTAATTATGCAAGACTCACTAGTTTAATAAGCCCACTCTACAGCCCACTGCTCAAAGTCTTTAGCAGCAGGATTCTAATAGAGCCAGGTCCAACATGCAAATGGTGCCATCTGTATCACCACATCCACTCCAGCAGCACTGCTATTAAATTAATAGTACAGTCTGCAAGATAAAACAGCAGAGATTCCAATCATGTGGAACCAGTTGAGTTTCTGTTTAACCTCCAGCAGATTGAAACTCATAGCCAGTTCAGTCATGGCTAGCTTAGTTAATCCATACCCAAGCGCTGTGTCCAATTTCCCTGACCAAAGGAATTAAGGACCAGAAAAGGAAAGGGAACAGTAAGAAGACATTAGTTCCCTAAGTACAAATATAAATAGGTTTCAATTGAGTAAGCTTCAATGTCCCTGATTGTATAAGGATTGGCTGACCAGTCTGGAATGAAATCAAACATTAGGATTAAAGACATAATATCTGCTGAATGATTTAAGCCCTTCACAAAAAGGAAGTACATAAAGTATATTAAAAATGGCATTTTAATATAGATTGACATACTGGTATACTTTAAGGTTAAGTAGAACTTCTATTATACGAAACTTCACTGTTTGCAACTTTGCTATTTATGCAGGTAGTTAGCCAGTTTTGACATAATAAATATTAGACAAGATTCAACTTCTATCCAAGAAAAATTATTTCATTTTCTGTCCATAACACACACACATAGTAATTATGAGATTTTAATTTTTGCCCTAACTCACGTAAAAAGCGCACGAGATTGATCATTGAGGAAACCCGGGCATATTTAGAACTATATCCCTTTGAAAGCTTCCTATAAATTTTTAAAAGTTTTCTGACTTCATGGACCACTCCTGGAAAAGTGATGCTTGATAAAATGAAAAGGACAATCCTGGCCATTATTAATATGCCTCTAATGCAAGACTGCAGCTACTGGATTCATTTGAGTTGAAAGGTATATTAATCATCTTGTCGTCACTGTCCATGCACCCCTTGAGGCTGGGTAAGAAAGCTGCGGGGCTGTAGCAGTCTGCAGTGAGGCAATAAAATGACTACATTTCTGTTCCAAAGATTTTAAAGGTTCTGAATGGCATAAAAAACTCAAGGTTAAAAAAAATTGAACTCTGACTTATTATAGTAACTTATTCAAGGAAGAAAAAAATGTTTGCTCGTAAGTCAAAAATTATACTTACAGTACTATCTCAGTAAGTAAAAACTTGTTGTAAGTAAATTAAAGGTTGTCACATGTTTTGAAGTTACTTTGATTCTAATTATTAAATATTACATATATATTTATACCTGAAGTTAACCGAGATGTAACGCATTCATTTAAACACTATCAAAAATGTTAAAACAAGAGAACACTCGACATGAAAATTTTTGTTTGTCCCCAATGAATACACAAAATATGTATCCTAAATTAAAAAAATTAATAACAGGGTGGCTCAGGTCATGATCTCATGGTTTGCGAGTTCGAGCCCCACGTCCCACTCTGTGCTTACAGCTCGGGGCCTGGAGTTTACTTCAGATTCTGTGTCTCCCTCTTTGTCTGCCCCTGCCATGCTCACACTCTGTCTCTCTGTGAAAAAGTAAATAAACATTAAAAAAAAAGCAAGAACAAACACAATATTAAACATTTACCTTTAGGTACTATTTTCCTTTCAGGTTTCTCCTGCTTTTCAGTCTTGTCTTTGTGTATTTCTAGAAAAACATAAAATTTAAAATTTAAAGACTGTTTTTGAAAATATGCAAAATATAAACTATAACTGTGGTCTAAACTCTAAAATTCCACCATGAAGTCTACAGTACAGGTATCTAAATGAAAAAAGTCATTGTAATATATTGTTACATAAATCACTCACTTATTGAAATAAGGAAAAAATTGAATTCACCTCAAAATTAGTGCTATTTGAAAAAGCTTAAAAGCTTACATCATTGGGGATATGTTGTCACCATTTTCAGTGCTAAAATTGATCACAAACTATAATTATGTTTTATTTCAATTACTCTCAATACAATTAAGAATGCTTAGTAAGAATGTCATTTAGATCGAGGAAGATTTCATTTTTACATATTAAATTAAGAATTTGTGAAATGAACTGTAACTACCTAATAGGAAATATATCTCAGAAGTATTGACTCTAAGCTATGTTTATAATCAGAATTTGGCATTGCATTTAACCCATAATTACTGCATGCAGATATGACACATTTCATGGAATAAGTCGGTTGTTACGTTTTTTTCCTAAATATCAGATTTTAACAAATATATTTAATTTGCTGCTAGCTTCGGTATACATACATTGCCAAGGCTTTGAAAATGAAGTTAATTCTGAATTTGCAGTTAATTTGGATAGAACTAAATTAGATATTAGAGTTTACAAAAATGATTACTACCTCTGAAAAGTGACTTAGTCTTAATACCATGGTTTTTCTTAGAAAAATGCTAATGAGGTTTACTTATTTATTTATCACAACTTTATTTCACAGATGATCCGAGATGGTGCTAATTACTCTACTCATTTTAAATACTCCATTTGTAAATGTGAATTTGCATTTTTGTCATTTTTCCAGAAGTCTAAAATCAAGACCAACCATAGGAAAATCCTACGTATCTTCGGGAAAGACAGTTAGTGATTTTCACCTGCAAAGAAGGTAATTATCACTGTGAAAATGTCCTCCCCTTGCTTATCCATCATCACGCTATATACGTGGCCACTCCTTTACCCTAATCCCATCCCTGACTTCGATATGGCAATGGAGATACGAAAGAGCTAAGACACGTTATCACATCCCTGGCAAAATTTCTCCAAGTTTCAAAGAAAGACTTTCAAAGGCCACAGGAAACTTACATTTTCTTGCCTCACCATTTTTTTTTAATCTCTTCTCCATAAGTATCCAAATATTACTCCACGTGTGTGTGTATGTGTGTGTGTTCAGATATCTGTTGGCAACTTACCATCAGTCCTTTTTAAGGTGGGTGGATCATTATTGGGGGGTAGAATAGGCTATTCTGTGCAATCTATGGCATTTAGTAGCATCTCCGGCTTCTCCTGTTAAATGCACATAGTAGCTCCATCTTTCATGACTACGAAAAATACCTTTAGACATTGCCAAATGCCCCCTGTAGGGCAAAATGAGTCCCCAAGAACGTGTTCAGATGGCTCAGGACAGTATTTCTTTTGCTTCCCTTGTGCTCTTGGTTTCTGTAGTATTTCTATAATTAATGAAGAATAGTGTTGCACTATACTAAATTATCATATAGAGGTATATGTGTAGAAAATTTGTGTCTGTGTTTGCAAAAGCACAATAAAGTTGCATCTTTTCGGGTATAGGCAATAAAGCTAACATAAACCTTATTTAACACACACACAAAGAGTTTATACTTTTAGAACTGTCTAAAGATATGAGATAACCTACCAAATCATCATCACTTTAGACCTGCACTGCGCTAGGCAGTAGCCACAAGACTCATGTAGATATTAAGGACAGGGTATTAGGTTAGATTACATTGAGATGGGATGTAAGTGGAAGTACATACTGGATTATGAAGACTTGATATAAAACAGACTGTACAATATCTCATTAATGAGTTTATATTAATAACATATTGGGATGATATGATTTGGGGCATATTTAGTGTGATCATTTTATTTGTGTGTCAACTTGGTTGACTACTATTCCAAGTCATTCAAATGAACACTAATCTAGGATTTGCTGTGAAGGTATTTTACAGATGTAATTAAAATCCCTAATCCATAGACTTTAAATAAGAAGATGATTCTGGATCATGAAGTTTCCCAGGGAGGAGAAATAAATTCTTTCTGGGAATGACAGCTTTGGTCCCTGCCTGTGGGTTCACTTTTGCCTATGATTTTCCCTTCCTGACTGCTGTCCTATACTTAGCCAGTCCCCACAATCACATGTGCCAATTCCTTGTAATAAATTTCTTAATACCTAAATCTATCTGCATAATCTTCAACAGATTCTGCTTTTCTGGTTGAGCCCTCACCAAGACCCTGATTAGGTTAAATAAGATGTGTCATTAAAATTAATTTCATATTATTCTTTTTACATTTTAAATGTGTGGCTACTTGAAAATTTTAAATTGCGTATGTGGCTCACACCATATTACTATCAGCCAGTGCTGGTTTAGTCCTAGGAGTGGGCAAATGACCTTTGAAAAACCTTGGGTCATCCACAGAGTTAAATCTTTTAAGAGTGAAAAAGAAAATTCAAAATTCTCCCTTGCCAGTAATATCTTGCTTCCTCCCTCCTATTCAGATCAACAGAGGCTGCAAAGATTTGTGACTTGTATAAATCAGGCCAATAAAGCAAGTAAAACGCCAAAGATTTAGAGTAATCTGGATATGCTAAGGAAGTCACCTTTAAGAGATAATTTCTTGCTCCTAGTAGGCATTGATTTGAATACAGAAACGGGATGAAATTTTTTAAATTAAAAACTTACTTGAAATGCTACCTTCATTGTGAGACAAGAACGCCTCGAAGTTGTCATTTAGCACGATATTTTTCCTTTAGAGGCAGGTGCGCGTGCGTGCGTGCGTGTGCCTGTGTGCGTGCGCGTGCGCGTGTGCCTGTTCTGCAGGCATCTATTGGCCACTCAGAAGAATAATGCGGAGGTTCCGCAGCTCCCACAGAGGATCAGACTTGAGTTAGAATTTTCTGCAGCCTCATGTGCTAGAGGCCATCCTGCCTGGGTAATCCTGTCAGACCCTCCTAGCCTAATTTCGTTTGGGGAAATACACTGGACAGGGTTTGTGGAACTAGACAAACCACGTTCGTCCGTGGCTGGGTTTCCTGCGAAGTAGATGGATGTTTGCACATCAGAGAACAGAAGTAAGAAGCTGTAGCAAGAGCACCTTGGCGCCCCTTAGCTCTAGCCCCTCTGTACACAGCAGCATCCCGTCAAAAGGGAATGAGCTGTAGATTGTGATCAGCATTGAAATGAGCAGAAGTCCATCCTAGAGGGAAAACAATAAAGTGAAAGAAGACAAATCTCAACAAGGTTGGGATCAAGAGCACCATTCATGAAAAGGTAGGGGGAAATGCTTTCTCTCCACTGTTTTCCAAATATGTGAGAGGGAGTTAACCGTAAGGAGGAAGGTAAATCCTGGCATGTTGGATATATTTCACTATACATTTTCCTTAACAAAAAATATAAATAAAATGAAATGAAAAGAAAATTAGACTGAAAAAAAATGGCCATATGATTCTCAGTATTTGTTTTTTACTCTTTGGTAAATGGAGCAGATGCTACCCAGTTCTATAACTCAGACCAATCTCAAGGATAAAGCCCTATTTTTTTTTTTTTTTTTAATTTTCCTGATTCCATACTTCAGTCTTCTACCAGGAGACGTTCACTGCCCTGGGCAGATCTACTTAGATTTCTCATAAGTGGTGGCAGGAGTCATGGATTAAAATACACACACATACACAATAAAATCTCCACAGGTCACAATGAAATATGATGACTTACACAGGCAGTTTTTGTGTGTGCAGGAATGTCAACTAATTTTTTAACTCACTTGAAGACCATTAGTATTTCTCTACAGGTAAGTGTAGACTTGCACAGCTAACCTTATAAAGGTATACCTACACCTACATTTCTCTGCTTATAGAAGACACAAGAGGGGCACCTGAGTGGCTCAGTCGGTTGAGTGGCCGACTTCAGCTCAGGTCATGATCTTACGGTCTGTGAGTCTTACGGTCTGTGAGTTCGAGCCCCGAGTCGAGCTCTGTGCTGATGGCTCGGAGCCTGGAGCCTGCTTCGAATTCTGTGTCTGCCTCTCTCTCTGCCCTTCTCCTGCTCACGCTCTGTCTCTCAAAAATAAATAAACGTTAAAAAACTAAAAAAAAAAGAAGACAAAAGAAATTTATTTCTTATGATTCAAACTTAAGGCTAAATTAAATCTCTCTCTGCATATTTTATTGCGACTTTGGATTTTCTTTGGGGATTGGATTCTGTGACAAGTGTCAATGCCTGTGGCTATCAGATGCCTGGAGAATCCAGTGAAGCCTCTGCACATGTGCCAGCTCTGTCTCCTTACGCTTGAGCCAGGAAATGATAACCATTCAGGCTCCTGTCCAATTGAGTAACAACGAGCTACCAATTTAGACTTCGGAAGGCTATTTTTCTCATAAGCAGATGATGTTTGATTTGTTACTCTCAACTGCTCTTTCCAGCTAAGAACCATTTATATAACAATGTAAAATTAAATTTTAAAGATTCAAGTCACTATCCAGTAGAACTTTATCACCCTATGGTTTTCAACAAACTTCCAAGAAAAATAAAATTTCCTGTGTTATATTACAGCTAGCTTCCATTTGTTTAATACTTTCCATAGACTGGTGAATAACTCCATTCTGTGTAATGTGACAATAATATGTAATCGCATAAAACTGCATTGAACATCATGACACGTTTAAGTACAGTTCACTTAAACCTGCACAAATCCCGGATACAAGGGACAAAGAAGAAGGTCAAAGCTGTCGTTATTTACCTCCAAATATATGTGCTTTCCAATGAGATTAGTGTCCAGTGTCTCTGAAGACATTATGACTATGTGTCAGCACCAGATGCCAGTTGGAATCATAAGCTCTTTTGGTAACCAGTAAACCTTAAAGATTCTTTTGTGGCTTAGAAGGCACAGAGGTCAAAGTGTCTCAATCCAGGAGTGAGACTGCCCACAGGCCCTTTAAGATACAAATCTATATTTGAATTTTGAGAATTAGAGACAGGAGAAAGAACATGGGAAAAGAGCAATAATTATCTCAATGCATCAGGAGGGAAAAAGTACATTCCTTTTTCTACTGAGTCATCAGTAACCCTACCTAAGAAGAGTGAAGTAGTATTCCACCGATGTTTACTGTGTTGGTAACGGTACAAGTGTACTAAAAGATTTACGGAAAGGGCAAGTTATCACCACAGAATGTGGGAAGCATAGTCCAACTTTTTTCACTACTCCTGATTTTCTTCTAGTTTTCCTCTACATCTAAAGGGAAGTATGAATAAATATGAGACGTGGAAAAAATAATAATGTCTCCCTTTAGATCTTTATTTTTATTCATCTCCCACTCTAAAACTAAAAACAGTTGAAGTCATCAGAAAACTTTGTCATGCTAGGCTCTAAATGCATTTACAAATTTCCTTCATTTAAGGAACTCATAGAATTTAAACCCTGGCTTTTATGCTTTATAATTCATGAAGACAACAAGGAAATCTACTGTCCTAAGTCAGGCTGTTTCTCTAAAGTCCAAAGCTAAGCAAGCAATTAGGTCAGAATCCAATGTCTCTGAAGAGGTGTTAGTCTCAGCACCAGGCTTATGAAGGGCTGGGAAAGTAAAAATTAGTAATGTTTAGATTTTTCATTATTTCTGAGTTACAATGATCATTAAATGATTATTTTAATAATTGTCATATGAAAGATGGCCTAAATCTATGGTATTCTGATATAAATAAAATATGCATTTTTGTCAAGAAAATTAGAGCTAGGTAAGTTGTTAACACATCTATACAAAAATACTGTTATCTCTGACACGTATTAAAATACAGCTTAGTGGTTAAGATGATAGATGCTGGGGTCAATCTATCCAGTTGAAATCTGATTCCTTTTCTTAACAGCTGTGCAAACTTTATTTCTTCATCTGTAAAATTAGGTTATTAATAGTACCTTCCACATAGATTTATATAATAATTAAAATAATTTAAAATGTGGGGTGCCTGGGTGGCTCAGTCGGTTAAGCATCCAACTTCAGCTCAGGGCATGATCTCATGGTTCGTGGGTTCAAGCCCCAAGGTGGGCTCTTGCACTGTGCTAACACTGAGGAGCCTGCCTCAGATTCTCTATCTCCCTCTCTCTCTGCCCCTCCCCCACTCACATTATCTCTCTCAAAAATAAATAAACATTAAAATATAAAATAAGCTAAAATTTAAAGGATTTAGAACAACACCTGATGGTCAAGTAAGCATATTATAAATATTGGCTATTATTATTATTATTATTATTATTATTATTATTATTATTACTTGTCTCTCTCATTAAATTCTAAATGGATGAGGGCAAGAATCACATCTATATTGTTTCACAATAAATTTTCAATGTATAACAATGGTGGCTGTCACATACTAACGACTTGATAAATATATAATAGGGGGGCCTGGGTGGCTCAGTTGGTTGAGCATCCAACTTTGGCTGAGGTCATTATTTCACGGCTCATGAGTTCAAGCCCCATGTTGGGCTGTGTGCTGACAACTCAAAGCCTGGAGCCTGCTTCGGATTCTGTGTCTCCCTCTCTCCCTGACCTTCCCTTCCTTGTGCTCTGTCTCTCTCTCTCAATATAAATAACATTAGAAAAATTTTTAAATAATAAATAAATATATAAGAAGTCTTAAAAATAAACATTTAAGTAAGATTATGAGTTATAAGCTCTTGGACAATATAGAAGTGGTGGTAGATCATATCTCTCTCACCTGTTCTTTATGAAACAACTCTTAGGATTTTTTTGAGTTTGTTTGTTTGTTTGTTTTTTGAGAGAGAGAGAGGACAAACAGAGAAGGGGCAGAGAGAGAGAGAGAGAGAGAAAGAGAGAGAGAGACTCTCAAGCAGGTTCCATGCTCCACGTAAAGCCCAGCACAGCTCAATCTCACAACCTTGAGACCATGACCTAAGACAAAATCAAGAGACAGACCCTTAACCAACTGAGCCACCTAAGTGCCCCCAACTCTCAATTTAAGTACTAAAATAAGTGCAGTTGAAATTTTTGAGAGAGTAAAATGTTGCATTTCTAAACACTTTTACATTTTATTAGAAATACTGTGGAAAATTGTAGAATTCTCCTCTTTGTGGAAACAAAATAAAGTATGAGAAAGTTATTGTAAACTGTAACACTTGTACAAAAATTAGTTTTTTTATAATGTTTTTCTGGAACACCAAAAAGCTACATAATAATCAAAGTAGGGGCTCCTGGATGGCTCAGTCGGTTAAACATCTGACTCTTGGCTTTGGCTCAGGTCATGATCTCACAGTTTGTGAGTTCGAGCCCCTCATCAGGCTCTGTGCTGCCACTGCAGAGCCTGCTTGGGATTCTGTCTCCCTCTCTCTCACCCCTTCCCTGCTCGTGCCTTCTCACACTCAAAAATAAATAAATACACATTATTTTTTTAGAAATCAAAGTAAGGATATTGAGTGTTTTTAATTTTTTAAATATTAGTACTAATTAATACTAGTACTGATACTAATTTTAATACAAAAATAGATTTTTCGTGTTTGCTTTATTTCAAAACTTATTCATAGATATTTATACAAAAAGTAAGACATCTATGAATTGAATATATTCTATCTGTAATAAAATATTGATAAATATCATGTCTATTTCATTAGAAATAATTGGGGGCAGGATTTAAAAATAGGACATGCAACTCAACGTACCTTAATGGAAAGGGTCCATAATTTTTATCCCCTTTGTTCTACCTGTTAGGTATTATTGCAGTTCTCTAGCATTCCCTATTGATGTTTATGGTATTTCAATGATAATCTGCATTCTCTTTTATTTGATGGCACTTGCTTATATATGTATAATATTTTACACACAGAGATAATGAAATTTTGACATTTGTTACACACATTTATACTGGACATCTGAGAAGATAAATATAGATTTTAGTGATCCTTTTGGTAGTCTAAAATGGAACTTTTAGGTGTAATGGGGAATTTTCTGGTTCTCATGGTGCATGCTGCATGCCCCACAGGAACAGAGACCTATTCAATAGACAAAATCTTTAAAATTTCTCCAAATTAGAAGTGAAAATTTCATTTCATTGGCCTGATTCTCCTTCTTCATCTTTAGACAGTTTAATTCTATCAGTATGTAACCATCTAATCTCTATGTCTCCCACAGTGCCAGTAGTAATCATAACCAACAGATTTTCCCATCTGGGAAAATCTAATTTGGGAGGAGATGCCATGGTACTTAAAATGGGAGGGTCACTAGCAGTAGCAATTAATGGGACCAAATTAGTGAAAATAGATTGTGTTAAATGAGTCCTAAGGATAACTTTATTTTGTAGTGAAGCCTTCCTGAGTTATTTTGTATATTACACGTGTTTCACTTATGATATAGTTTCGTTATAAGCATAGGAAAGCTTATTGTTGAGTAGTTTATAACTTTAAGATTCAATGGTTGATGTGCATTAAGGAGGGCAATTGTTGGGATGAGCACTGGGCATTGTATGTAAGTGATGAATCATGGGAATCTACCCCTAAAACCAAGAGCATACTGTATAGTATATAGTATATTGCCAACTTGACAATAAATTATATTTCTTAAAAAAGGTTCACATTGTCAATTTAAGCCATACAATTTATCTTTATTAATATAACATATTGTTAACAAACTAAAAATATTATCAATTCAAGATTTTGAAATGACAGACTCGAGAAGTTGAAAAGATAATCTCTGTCACCAAGGCAACTGTCCTGATTCTTTTAGATGACAATCAAGTTTATTAAATTATTGTGAGTGTTGCAGATTTCAATGAATGCTTTTTATCATTGTATTTTCTCTATATATCTCACAAGCACTAGACAATAAGAAATGTCTTCTCACAATTTGTCTTATTTTAATATTGAAAATTCAAATTGTTTATTCATTTGAACATAGAAATTCTATTTGTAAGATTTTGCCAATTGTGATTAGTACACAAATTTAATTATGATAAACAACCAAACAAGACTAGTTATCTTTTTAGTGGCTACTTAAAGATTGTTAAGGAAAAATAGTGCATTAAATTCTCAGTAATTTAGATAGAATTCTAAATAATGGATAGGTATTTATATTTTCTATGATTTTTCTCATAATTTTTTCTATTATATT
This sequence comes from Paguma larvata, assembly GCA_030068075.1. Classification (NCBI taxonomy): domain Eukaryota; kingdom Metazoa; phylum Chordata; class Mammalia; order Carnivora; family Viverridae; genus Paguma; species Paguma larvata. The sequence goes on from CM057829.1 coordinate 108,733,743, forward strand.
GATAAAAAAATTGAAGAATCACACTACTGACCATTAATGAAGAGTATAAAAGTGAATGTATTCTTTCCCTCAACATTACCTAGTATTTATGATTAAGTTGGTATAAACTTAGATATAGTGGTAGACAAATATTGAGAATTGTTTCCTTCGGGGAGGTTGACTCCCATAAACATAAAAATGGTTTGGACCTTAATTTTGTTAGATTTGATTACTAGGTAAAGGTTTGTAAAATAAGCTCAAGTTTTTCAAGTAAAATAGTGGTCACAATACTGCATAACCTTGATGCCTAAAAAAATTTTCAAAATAAATATGAAAGCTCTCCAATCTCATTTTTGCCACTAACTCAGTAATCTTAGGTTAATCCATTTTTCTTCTTTGAATAGTAAAATGAGATACTATTTTCCATGTGTTCATAGACCAGACAGAGGTGGAAATGACTACAAACAATACCTTTTAAAAGATAATTGCTGGTGGACTTTACGTATTTGGATGCTGTTTTGGCTGCGTTTCATATTTGATTATATACTAGACAAGATCAATGTGGCTGTACATCAGAGTCATCTGGAGAGATATTAAGATGTATTCTTGAGCTACAGCCCAAACTTAATCAATTAGTCTCTCATGGTCAGGAAACTTTTAGGGATCTCCAATTTAAATAAGCTCTCAGGTGGTTTCAGAAGCACAGGCAGAAGTAGGAACTGTTGTCTAGACCAACGTTTCTCAAATTTTAATGTGCATATGAGTCGCCTGGGGATCTTCTTAAAATGCAGATTTTGATTCATTTCATTTGGTCTAGATGAAGCCTGGTTCTGCATTTCTGAATCACTTCCAGCTGATGCTGATGCTGCTGTCCCATGGTCAGATAAGACTCCTGGTGAAATTGTTAATATATGACATCACAATTTAGTAATAAAATCATAAAAGATTACAGATAGAAAGAACCTGATAATCAGTTAAGTCCAGTATCTTTATTTTATAGATGTGAGAGCTGAGAGCCACTAAAGTTAAGTGACTTAACCATAGTAGGTGAACAGCAGAAAGGAACAAATGCAAATATCTGCTCATCACATTCCTTCGAGTCTATCTCAATCACGTTTAAAATGTTGATGTGTTCAGCTGATAAGCATCAATTGTCAATAGTGATTCCAATAGTCTAGGTCAGTGTGACAGTGATATTAACTTAGTTTGCATTTTATCATTCATGTTGGTATTTTTAATGGAAATTTATATAGAAGAGCCATCACTATGTATAAACAAAACATGCTATTATCCACTTATCTTCAACTCTCTCCCTTCCTGGTGTCACAATGCATAAAATCACTCATTTTTAGAATTAATCATTTGGGTTGCAATTATTGTCACCCTGTTGTGAGTTAGAAACACATTGGGGAGGTTGTGAAAATACAGCTGCTTAAGGCTTGACCCCTGGAGATTCTGGCTGGGTGAATCTGAAGTGGGAAGGGATCTGGGATTCCAAATTAAAAAGACATCTGTGGTTTTCCTGCTAGAATTCATTATTGTAACAGCATCCCTCCTCTAGTTTCAGGAAACAATCCTTTTCTAATCTCAGTATAAATAGTTCAGGTGATGCTAACTCCACTCTTTACTCCCAAGGGTGACTCTATTCGCTAGGTCTTGACAAAGCGCAGGTCCCTGGCCAACTGATTCTATGAAAGGCATGTTACTCAATACTAATCAATGAGAGTCAATTACATTGTTTTTGCTGGGCAAAAAGCATAGGTTCCTCTCCTGAGTTGCTTAAGTAAGATACTTTAGGCCTCAAGCTTCTGGTTATTGTAATTGCCACTAGGAGAGAAAAGCCTGTCTGGGAATTAAGCAGATGAAGAAAAGCAGGGTCAGGAGCAAAGAGAGAGGATTTACTAATCACATTATCAAAAAAACCAGTATCTAACTACCCCTGAAGTCAGTTTTACTCTTATATCTTTCAGTCACTCAAACCATTAAAAGTATTTTTTCCATTAAGTCAGTTTGAAACGAATTTTGGTCTCTCGTCATTTGAATCTGATACACAAAGTTGAGAACCACTGGGAAGTTTTCTGTTTTGCTTTTTTTTTAATTCATTTTATTTTTCAACAAGCCGTTCTAAATGAAAATACATCATCTGGAATATGTAACACTTTAAGCCATCTGTATTCAACCAACACCTCATTTCTTACGGTTTTAAGAAGGGAAACATACATATCTGGAGAGAAATGAGCCTGGAATATATAAATGGCACCTAACACCTTCCCATTCATACTCTTCTTCAATACTTATCCAATCTGAGTTACAGGTAAAACTGAAGCAACACTGAGATCAGATTTTTGTGTCAGTATCGTGAGAAAGAAGGGTTTCTGAGACAACACAACTCAGGCCCAACCATTCTAGTATTTCTTGTTGGAGCAGGAATAACCTCAGTGCTTTCTTTAGCATGTCCCTTCAGGCTCTGATTCTACCTCCTATTATTTGTGATAATATTTCCTTACTATTATCTACCTACTATCATCCTGGTTCAAGTTTGCTTGCCTCAATAGAAATGAGCTCTTTCTAGTAGCACAAGATACAAAAGTTACCTGACCTGGTAGATCCAGAGTTCACTACAGCTAAACCCCATTGAAAAGTGAATCTCTGGATCACTCACCAGATCTTCCTTTACCCAACCTTCTCAGACATTTTTAGTCTGAGTCCACCTCCAAGCCTGCGGTCTGTTCTCTCTGCTGTCACCCTGTCATGGTAGGTCTGATCACTAATAGGAAAAACAGGCAGAAGATAAAGCAGTGAGTTCCTTGTGTAGCCCCATGGTGATATGCAGTTCTGCAGTTATGGAAGTGAGTTTCAATCCAGACTTACTATGTGAAGAGTTCAAAGATAAATGTATCTACTTAACAAGGTTACTAGAGCCTACCTAGTAACCAATATTCTGAGCCTATGAATTTTAACAAGGTTAGTCGCCTTTCCATTTCCTCTCATTTTTTCACTCACCATATTTTTCAGACACTTAATGTTCAGCCTGGTGTAAGCCACTGAAGCTGCCAGCAAAGATGGATGCAATGAAATCTCTGGCACAGAAACTTGTCCATCTATCTTACTCCCGATGACGTGATACAACCTTCTCAATGGCCTAATCCTAAAGTCTTGAATATTTATGATGCACAAATTTCCTGGTTCTTCCTCATTCACCCTGACTGCAAAGAGCTATTGTGGGTTTCAATCAAGTGAGAAAAAATACACAATGAAAGAACTGAGTTTAAATTTACTGGGTTCTTTTCAACCCAAGGAATTTTAGGGAAATTTAAAAACATGACTATAAGGAGAATGTAATTTGTTTTGCTCAAAGTAGAGAAGAGCCTCTCCCTCTGCTGTTGACATGCATCAGGTACAATCTCACAGAATATCATCTTTCATACTTGAGCCCTGTTCAAATTTAAGGACAGCTCCTTATTTCAAACAGCAAGTAATTAGGAAGTAAGTAAATTCAGTGTAATGTAGTGGGGCCTCTACAATGTAATATAGTTCCAATCCTCTAAGGCAAGCGATGGTTTAACAGATAAGGCCACCAATGCCCCTAAAATTCAAAAAACTGAGTGTGCGTAGATCCAAATGGCTAAAACTATTTTTTCTTAACTTTAAAACTAGATGTCAGGAAATGACATGATAAAATGTGATTTCTTGTTAGGAGACTATTATTGTCTTCTAAAATTACATATTCCAAAGGATGTACTGTTATAATGATTATTCTTCTGTACAGAGTTACTACAGACGGAGGTTTAACTAAGAATACACTGTAAAAGGGAGATAAGTATATTCATTAGGTTGCACTTAGAAATGTTAGTACAAAAAATTAAAAAGCTATATATCCCTTAAGGAATTATACTCTCTGTCAATGTTTACCCAGTCTGAAAAGTCAGCATCACAAAAATACCAATATAGAAATATGAGAGCAAAATCATGCTAGGTTTCTGATAAACTGGTACTTTATTTTTGAAAAAGAAATAGAAAAATACCTATACCTCTGATGAATGGACACATATTCTTAACTTTCCTTTAAGAATACTAGATTTTTCACTCTCTCTCTCTCCCTCCCTGTCTCCCTCTCCTCTTAATACCTTCTTCTCTATTGGTTTGTGTTAGTAAGCCTGCTATTAACTTTGGCTTGGAGAATTTATGAATAATTAAGAGAATTAAAACTATTTATATATTTTATTATATTTCTATATTTGCCCCAAATAGAGTTTATCTGTTTGCAATATAATTATTGTTATTCATACTTTCATCCACTTTAAGTTCAGTTTGCATATGATTATTTCATCATTATCAAATACGCAATGCCCAAATTATTTCATCTCATTTACTATCTCAACTGATCATCTATTCATTAAATTTTTCAGTATGGTCTTTCAGTACATTATACTAAATAAGGTGATCTTTTTACTCATATGCATTTACTTTGACTGTAAAATACAATGTTACATTGATCCTGCTTTTAGTAGGAATAATTAAGTTTATTAGCTGTATCATATAAAAGCTTCCTTACAGTCATTTGTTTATTACCTTATTTCACAAACTTTCATCATCAACGTTTGGGAATGCTGTATGCAAAGACTTTTATGTTCTCCTCCACCTAGCATATTGCTTGATGCATAAAAAAACACTTGAAAAGGATTTACTGAAAAATAAATTTACTGAAGGGATAAAACATGTCAGTGTTCTGAACTAGTGATTATCTATACATTAGTCAACATTGCAGACTATGATGAACTTGAGCCTCCATGCTCTGAATATTCTCACTCAGAATTCTCAGGTTACCCAGAAAACCAAATGTTCATTTTCATTACAATGACATTATTTTTTTTTCCCTTTGACATTACCTTAGAAAACTTTGGAAACTGCCTCTCCTTCCATATTCTGAAGATAACTTCTAACTTCTTTACCATAGTTAAAAAGTTGCAAATAATTTATAGATTATTATAAATTTTGACTTTTAAAAATAAAATTGCTTCATCTCATTAATAAGTCAGGGAGATCAACTCTAAACACTGTAATATTTTGATACTCTTCATTATAGATTTAAAATATCACAAAAAGCTCTTTTTTAACATTTGGAAATTGTATATCTCTTCTTTTTTACTTTTGAATTCATATTTTCACTTCATTTCTCTCACAAAATTTTATTCAAGAACAATATATTTTTATCACTGGAAATTTTTTTTCTTGATTGAACTATCATATGGTATAATTTATATATTTTTCTCTAGAAAAAAGAGTTTATATATTGAAATCTAGAATTGCTTTCATATTCTATGATTATAAGAATATAAAGGTTAAAATCTTGTGACTTTTTATAAAATATTATTAAACCTAAAAAGCAACATTTTATTAGAAGTCATCTATCTCTTTTTGAGATGCATAAAACTTTGATTTAATTTTTTTTGTTTGTTTATTTTTAAGAGACATAGAGACAGAGTGTGCGCAGGGGAAGGGCACAGAGAGAGAGAGATACAGAATCTGAAGCAGGCTCCAGGCTCTGAGCCGTCAGCACAGAGCCGATGCAGGGCTCGAACGCACAGACCGTGAGATCATGACCTGAGCTGAAGTGGGCCGCTTAACCAACTGAGCCACCCAGGTGCCCCAAAACTTTGAGAAGTTTATGTGTTTGTGGATATGATGTACAGATGGAATTAGATAAGATTCAACAGCAAATCTAACTCTCGTTTACTTTTAATGATAGAAATCTTGATAAGCCGTATGAACATGTATGCATACATACATATGCCTTATGCATGTCCGTGTATATAGAGCTACACATACATGCACACACATACACAGAGATGACAATTTTATTAGAGTAATGTTATCTGATTTTTTCAATATTCTTCCAAGTGATGTTAAAATGACATAGGGGTTTCACAAGAAATTTATTTTAAATGATCTGTCTCCTGAGTAATTGATAAATGCCTTTTTCAGTTATATTGGAAACAAATGTCTGAAAAACATGATTTCAAAAGACGTGTTACTCTATTCTGAAAGGCATTTACTTTCTGAATTCCCTGGAAGTAAAATGATTTTATCAGACTCTCCAAATGACTGCAGATATTTCTACTACTCTCAAATACTAGTACTTTTTCCAACCAATTTTTCAGAAAGGATAAAGAAACATCAAAATATTGTAAATTGTAATGATTTTGTATAAAATTATATTGTGCTACATGCTTTTAAATGTATGTCTTGCTTTAGGTATATTTCATCTAAACCTTGGGTACCGCTCACTTTAGTTATAAAAAATGTTTGCCATGTTAGCTAATAGACAAACCAGCCTTTGTTTTCAAACCTCTTACTCAAATCAAATTTACCTCTCTCAAGAAATATAATGTTGTTTTGCAGTTCAAAAACAATTTTAGTTTGCGTCTTGAGAAAATTATTAAGGAAGATTAAATTTTGCAACACAACTGGAAGATAGGTTATTAAACGTAGATGAAAAGACTAAAATAAGGTAGAGTTAATATAATAAATTTACTTTATTTAAATTTTTTTAAATTTTTATTTATTTATTTTGAGAGAGAGAGAAAACCTCAAGCAGGCTCCATGCTCAGTATGAAACCCAACAAGGGGCTCAATTCCACAACCCAGGGATCATGAGCTGAGCTGAAATCCAGAGTCACACTCTCAACAGACTGAGCCACCCAGGCACCCTTAATAAATTTATATTATGAATAAGTTGTAAAAATCAGACAAACCAATATTCTACTGTACCTTATTACTAATGTCATGTAATATATAAGTAAAATCTTAAATTGTTATGAAGCTAAGAGTATGATAAAGAGTTTGAAATTTCAGCAATATATGTGTGAGGGGATATCAGATTCTAAGGTTTACTTTTGGGACTAAATAAATATGTTTCAAATATAAAAGAAACAACTTTGATAATTTTGTTAACTACCATAAAATTGTATAATGTATTAATCATTACATATATTTATATACATATATTTAAAATTGGTAGCTAGCATACAGTTTTATTCTTTTTATTAATAGAAGGTAGAAAATACATGTAATATAACTAACATATAATGAATAAATGCTGCATAATATGTTATTCATACATACATACATATGTCATATATGTATATAGAAATGAGTAAATTGGTTCCTCAAATAGTATATGACTTACTTTTTTGTCAGTAGGAGATATAAAATACTAAAAATTTTACATTATATGAAATAATATGAGGTTTGGCTATAATTAGATTAAATACTTTATAATATAATTACGTAAAGTGTTGTTAATTCAGTGTATCTTTGAAAGTTTGGTTGTCTCAGGAAATATCCCAGCTATATTTAGAAGAATCAGTGGTGGTCTCAAAGTGTTGTCTTCACACCAATGACACTTCCCAAGATCAAATATGAAGAGTAACTGAAAACAATTACTTATTTTTAAATTTTTAAAAACCCTTTTTAGATTTCAGTATTTTCTGCCTATTATGCTTTGCTCTTGAATCTCCCTCAAGAACAATCCAATCTTTTACATTATTCAGCTAAATAAAAGGTAAAGTCATTAAATGAAACTTGTTGCTCCAATCTCCTCCAGGCTGTCATATCTCTGTTGTCAGAACACCCATCACAAAAAGAGCCCTTAGGTATCAACGCCATGCTTCTCCTTTAGCAGATGTATGCTGGGCATGCCAGAAAGACCTACTGGTCTTCCTGGTCAGCATTCTAGAAATTTTAGGATGGGTGAAGACTATTTCTTTATCTTGTAAAGTAGAATACTATTATGAACTTAGGTGTGTTTTCAGGCAAGTTACTTTTAAGAAAGCATACAGATGTAAGTTCATTCCTTTATAGAAACCTTAAATAATTATATAATGAAATATAATATTTTATAATGATTCAATGCCTTGGACTCATCATGTAGTGTTTGGTAATAAAATTTACTATTTTAACATTTTGACAAGCTAAAAAGTAAATATGCATAAAGAATATAAAGATACTAGGTACTACATCTAATACCCCGAAGCTGTATTTATTTATAACAACATAAGCCACAGAATTGCAGTTTCAAAAATGTCATCCATATTAATAATTTATTTAATAATCAGCCTTTAACCCCGAGATTATTTGACTGAACCATTATGACACATCAAATTTGACCTTTGAACTCCACCCATAAATAACAGATCAGCTGAGTTTTTATTTTGATGAAAATAGCAACTGGGCAAATGAAACTAACATTTCGAGTGCATTTAAATAAAATGCTTCACACAGCCACAGGACAGTTAAATAAACAATGCCACAGCCTGATAATTTAGGTAATATAAAATGGCTAAATAGTATTGAATATATTGAATGGGAAAGAGCATTCATGAGAAGACCAATGAAGGGTCTTTTATTTATGGATGAAAATCAAATGTTTTAAGAGACTATCATTCTAGATTACCAGAAAAGTATACTTCTTAAACCACAATTTTTAAATATGAAAATGTATAAAACAATCCATCATAAAATAGGGATAAGTTCATAGCATCTCTTTTCTAATAATAATATTTAAAATATGTTTTTAAAAACAGAATATGTAAAAAGTAAATAAATAAAAATAAAAACAGAATATGTATTAGAAATGTTTTGTTTTTCTGTTTTTTAAGTAATGTTTTAAAAATATTACATATTGCCTTAAAACTCTCATTCTCTCTATGACTCTACAAAGGAAAAGATTATAAATAAAAAATAGTAATTGTAATGAAATAATTTCCTTCAGTCTACTTTAACTAATGTTCATTACTACATAGCTTCTATACCCAAGATAGGGTATATGTTTCTTTAAATGTCCATTTTCTCATGCAACCCTCTGAATTATATTATTAAGGAAATATATTCAAAAGATTTTAAGTCAACTCTTCTTTTGATAATCCTTCAAGACATTAGTATACATGGTTTTAAACACATATATCACTTAGACTGTTAACTAATGAGCATTGTTGACTTTTTTTATAAAAAGTATCCTTAACAACTATTTAATAGTCTTTCTGTTGATTTTATAAAACAGGGCAATACTTTAAAGAATAATAATTAGACAGCTTTGTGCAGATTTGCAATTTATGCTAATCATTATATGAAACGATTTAAAAAATAATCCCATAGGGAAATTCAAATCAAAGGAAAGAACAGATTCTTTATTAAATTCTAGATATTGACTTATGGAGAATATGATCTTATGATATTCTTATAAAATTCAATATATAAGTAAGAAAATGTTTGTTTTTCTCCCTTCCTTTTATGATTGGAATACACATTATTCTTAACCTTTTATTTCCAGACAATGGCTAGTAACTCCTTAGCTTAAAGTTTTACTGTATTCTATGCACTATCCATTGGAGATCAGCTATCAAAAAAAAAATTTTAAAGCTGTTTCTAACCTCAAGTTTATAACTAATCTAGAATCGCTAAACCTGGATTTGATTGCCAAACTATGGCTCAAGTTCCTGGGTTCTTATCCTGGATTTGTGATCAAGAAACCTGTCTTTCTCCTCTCGATGACTTCACAACCACTTTCATTTCTGGCTTTCTCACATTTGAATATTCACTAGCTCAGCTCTCTTTTATTGAACAAATTACAAATTCAAATTTTCCAAATTAACATAAACTAAGTGGATTTTACCCCAGATAGTGAGGTAACCATCATCTGCTCAGTCAAGGCTAAACCTCCAAATTTGGATCCCACCGTTTGTATCTACAGGAGGTCGAGGCAGATAGCAACAGAAGCCAGCAAGTTCTCCCCTGGAGTAAACACTCACCAAAGTCTGCTGCTGAATATGTGAAGCAACAACTAAAACATCACAATTGTATCAAGTCTGTCTCTGTGTTGGCTCTTTCTTCAGCCAAATATACCTCAGGAAGGTATCCCTTCTCCCTATTGTCCCTTCTAGAATAATTTTCCCTTATTCCTATAAAAATACTTGCCCCTCTGAGGTTTTTGCCCCTTAGCTGTACCCCTTTTTCCTAGTCCGATTGATTCCGTCTCTTAGATTCACGACCATCCCAGTCAGCTATTGGAAAGCCTGGCAAAATCTATTTCTGCAAGGAATCCTTCCATATCTCATCCAAGTACACCCAGACAACTCTATTCCTTTGGGATGATGCATGGCATATACTGACTGGATATGTCTTTGCCTCCAAGATTATTATTTTCCATACTATCTCATATACCCTGTCCTCCATGTATCACCTGAAAATGAAGAATATTAATAGTGACAGTAAAATAAGAAGAAACTGAATAAAAATTTAAACTCTTGTCATGATGAGAATAAAGCTAATGGGCATCATCATCTTCTGGACCATTTCTGAGGCTACTGCCTTCACTCCTCACCCCTGCAATTCTGACTCACACAGACCTCTGTGTAGGTGAGTTCACACATCTCCTGAATAAGGCACCAATTAATCAACTGAAAAATAGTGGGATCAGCTTTATTGGAAACAATGGAGTATTTCTCTATCTAGTTATAAATTTGATCTAATCATTAAACAAAAAATTGTATATTAAAAATAAATTAAGGCTACAAGTCATATAAAATGTATTTTGAGTCATGCTGAAAATCAACATTACACAAGAGGGAAAAAAAACATTGTTAAAGGTAAAAACAACCAACCTTTTTGTTTCAAGGGAGGCTCCTCTATTTCTCCTAGACCAAGACAAAAACAGTGAATTAGAAAAACTTTTAGCTTAGCATAATGCTGTTTCTCTATTTTCCCATTTTCTTTTGTTCATTAAAAAAGCCATCTATTAGTTTTGACATTAGTAGTCTTTATATTACTTTGCCTCCCAAATTCCAGTTTTTAAGTATAAACTTTGTTTATGTACATTTATGTGAGATAGTTTCACTTTTATGAGTTCAATAAAATTGTGGCAGCAATCCAAATTATACATTATAGTTTATATATCATGTTCATTTCTGTTCTCTGTTGTTCATCTCGACCTCTCACTGGGGCCAAACAAATACAAATTCAGACAACGTCATGGAGAGGGCTAAAATAATAAGAGCTTTCCTGGTAGTCAAGGCTGAATACATGATTTCTTATGACTAAGGCTGACCCTAAAAAATGTCATGTGAAAGACAAGATCATTAAGCTTCATTCTTTTCACATCCATTCAATAGTAGTTTATGTATGGTTGGAGTTTACTTCCTTTTGTTTATTAATATATATGAGAAAGTACATAGGTTAGCTGCATAATTGTGACATTTAGAATATGTCCCACCGTTACACCTCCATTTGGTTCAATAAATTTACTTTTTATTGTGATTTTAGGAGAATTGTTTTCTTCTATTTGCCTACGAATATGACTTACATGTATAAAACATATGTCTATCAAGTTTTACTGTTGTTACTTTAATCTTCCTAAGGATAAATTATAGAAATAGCTACTATTTTTTTTTTTCCCAAGGAAGCATATAAATGTGAGTTCCTATTGTGAGTTAGTAGGAGTGCATAATAAGACCCTCTCTACCATAATGTGACCCTCGTGGTAGCATTTATGTTGGTATCTTTGTCATAATGGCAGACAAGCTGTAAGATGAAAGCCAAATAGAGAACAATTTACTGAGTTTGGCAGCCTGTTGATATGCTATTAGAACTCAGAAGTGTATTCGTTTTGGTTTAGCCTGACCCAAGCGCTCACTTGTGTTTAAACTTAAGCAAACCACTGTAATACGTAACTAAACTGGTCCAAGAAGTTAGATGTGTGTCTATGCTCTTTGTACCTTTATCAGTGTCCTCATCCCCGTCATCATCCTCGTCATCATCCTCAGACGAGAGGATGTCAGACAACAAAGAAAAGAAGCCATAGACCCAGTCGGTGGTTTCTTCCACAGCATCGTGTACAAGTTTTAGAGGATCTGAGCCAATCCTGGAGATAGAGCTTGCTAAAAGTAAGTAAAAACAAGAGAGAAAAATGTTACAATCAACCCCAAAGAAACTAAGAAAAGCTGTTTTTACTGATTTGTGCTTTTGACACAAAATATGTCAATTTTATACATGTAAATATCTCTTAGCTACAATTTTTTGGGGAGCTCAGAAATAGAAACTAGATTTTGTCATAGTATGCATATGTATAGTCAACTGAAAAAGAGAAGTTATTGAATACCTATGGTACCAAACACTATGGAGTTGCCAAGAAAGAAATTGTCCTTGAAAAGCTTATAATCTAAATAAAAGTTTAACACAGGGCAAAATTAGAAATGGATTGAAGTAATGTACATCTATGTTATTCAAGTCTCTATATCCACCATAAGTTATGAATGTTCAGGAACAGAAGAAATCACTGTTGGCCTGTGTTATACTGGAAAGCATCATGGAGAAGGCGGCTCTGTAAATCTTCAGACCAACAATAAGTTCCAAGCTGACCTAAGTATCTGTGACTAAAGTGAGGGTGATAGGTCCATTTATTATAATTTGTGACATTCAGAAGAAATCTGGAATTGATGAGGTAGTATTTATATAAGGTTCCAGCTAGATCCAATTTGTTTGCCCTTATTAGGCATCCTATTACCTAAAAATAAGAAACATTTAAATTTCTAGTAATTTTAGTAGATAGAGTTGGGAAAAACTGAAGTCTGTGAATCTTCCATTTTTCATATCCTAGCAGATATAAACTATTTGTGAAATGGGAGATTAAAAAATAAAAATGCAAGCAAATAGACATAATAGATATTTCCAGAATGCTGTTCTTCTCATTTTAATGTTGTGAAAATTACTCTGAGAAAACAAAGGTAGCCTCTAATATCTGACTGAAGAGAAGATCTATCTAGAAATATGATGTAAGTTGCAACTGAGTTTCCATCAATCAATAAATTTTAGATATGTTTCCCCTAATTTTACTTATTTTTATTTATTATTTTTAATTTAAATTTTATTTAGGCAACATACAGTGCAATATCGGTTTCAAGAGTAGAATTCAGTGGTCAACACCTAGCACTCATCATAACAAGTGCCCTCTTTGATACCTGTCACCCATCTAACCTACCCCCCACCCATCTCCCTCTGTTTTCCTTAATTTTAAAAACTATTTTAGCTTCTCAGAGGTTCTTCTCCATTTGATATCTTAAAAGACTACAATTATACCAACATATTATCTTATCTAAAGTTTAAGTGCTCTAAAATTAAGCTTTTATTCTGATAAAGAGAAGAAGTTGCTGGAAGGTTTGAACAAAGGAATGACATGATTTGATTTGCGTAACTTCATTTGCTGTGTTGAGGATTCAAAGAATGCCAGGTTGGAAAGAGGGAGATCAGTAAGGAGCCAAATGAAGTAATCAAGGAGAATGATGATGGTGATTTCTATCAGGATGATCGTGTGTGTCGTGAAATGTGGTCAGCTGAATGTATTTAGAAGATAAAAGTAATAATAGAGGCTTACAGTTTGGCTCTTGAGTGTGAGAGAAAGAGACGGGTACAGGATAACTTCAAGGTTTGTGGCATGAAAAACTGGAAGGATGGAAATGTCATTTGCTGGAATGGGGAGGTCTGGAGAGAAACAGGGCTTTGTCAGAGTAGTATACAAAGACCAGAGTTTTAGATTTGTCACACTTGAGTTGCCTCTTAATATCCATGTGAAGATGTAGACATTTTTACAACTCAATATGACCTACAAAAGAGAAGTCATAGCTGAAGATAGAAATTTGGGAGTTCAGTAGAGGATAAACGGCATTTGAAATCATGCTACTGAATGAAATCACCAGGGAGTGGACCCAGGAGCACTCCAACATTGAGAAGACAGAGAGACAACAGCAATTGATTATGACAAGGGGAGACGACAAAGAGACAGAAATATACACACCTACATCCAGAGAGAGAGAAAGACAGAAACAGTAAAAAGAGAGTGTGACGTCCTAGTCATCAAGTGAGGACATTGTCTTGTGGGGGACATAGTGATCAACTGGCAAATGCTGCTTATAGGTCAGGTAAGATGAAGACTAAGAATAGACCTTGAAATTTAATGAGAATAGACCTTTAGATTTAATGACAAGGATGTCTTTGGTGACCTTCAAAGAGCCAGTTGAGTGGAATGCGTTCAAGACTAAATGGGAACAATTTAGAGGTGGTAAGTACATTTTATTGAAAGTAAATGACAAGAGTTTAGGCAATGTTTAAAAAGAACTAGCATCATTCCATTTTACGCTGATGGGGAAGACTCCACAGAAAGGGGAAAAGTGTGTCCTGTATCAGGAAACACTATACTAGAAAGGGGGAGAGTGATACAAGAGAAGGGAATTCTGGGGAACTTTTAAATTATATGTTCTATCTCAGGGGCTTCAGAGCTCATCCAAGGAAGCCAAGTTACAAAATGTTGGTTTCAGAAAAACATATCTCCATGATTCAGTGACAGTGTAACTTTACTCTTTGGACCTTATTTTTAGAGTATTCTGGAGAGTTTTTTGTGAGCAAGATATGGTAGTCTGAATGGTAAGATTAAACCTTAAAGAAAGGAAATGAAATGGAATTTTATAATTGCAACTGAAAAATTTTAAAGAATTATATGTAAGGAACTGGACTTTAATGGCACCATTAAATGTATATTTTAGCAGTAGTATATTTTATATCTAAGGAAGAATACTGCAAATGGGATTTTTATGATCTGAATAGATTGAGACCATTTCCCCATTTCCCTTCTTCCTAAATGTTCACTGAGGAACTTAACAATAAAATCCAACAAAATAGATATCAGTTTAATTATCCTTATGCCTAAATGCACTATATATACTCTACAGACATGTATATTGCCTCATTCTAAAGTAGTCAAACCAGGATGTTTTCATGAAGTTGATGTTACTGGCTTAAGATCAGCCTCTGACTTTTAGCTATGTGAACAACTTTAAAAACAGATAGAAATAAGCATGTAGAGAATAGATCCAGATTATAGGTATATCTTATATAAGACAGTAGTCCTCAAAGTGACTCCTACTCCCTGTTTCAGATATTACATCCAAATTATATTATGGGAATAATATTGTACAGTGCAACTAAACCTTTTACTGATATGTTTTTTAAATTATATTTTCTTACTTCCCATGTTTCAATGAGTTAAATTAAATATATTACATTGAGGATCATCTAAAAATAATAGTAGCTAACATTTAAATAGAGTATATTTTACCTGCCAGATATTACTCTAAGAACTATATGTATATTAACCTACATTTTTCTTTCAATAACCCAATAATGTAGCTATACTAAATATTTTAAATAAGAAAACTGAGGTAAGGAGAATATAAATAAGATGCCTAAAGTTACATCATTTTTGTGATGGAGCCAGATTTTGCAGCCTCCAGAACATGACTTTTACCTATTATGCTATACTGCTAACAAACAAACAAAAAGAAGAATTCACAATTGGTTCTGGAGTCAGATATTGGATGAGAGATTCCAAGAGGGGGTTTTTCTTGCTGTTAAAAGGAGAATCAAGGACTCTGGTTCATGGCAACATAAACCCTGGGCTGCTGTAGCCACCTTATAACCATGAAGACAGTAGCTGATTCACTGAGGAAGGCAAAGGTTAAAAATGAAAGAACTTGTGTCCATATGACATTGCTGAGGCATTGAATTATCCAATCTTGGAATAATCGTCCTACTTCCAGAGCTTCTGTTATGTGAGATAAGAAATGTTTCTCAGTGTTCAAGTCACTCTTAATTGTATCTTATATTTTTTACAGGAAAATATACCACCAGATGCAGACGAGACTGCTCTCGGCTCCTTATGATCAGTAATTGGATTCTTGGCACTGATAAAAGAGTACTAAGAGAGGCAAGAGAGGCAAGTAAAAGTTTAAGGTTAAATAAGATTTTTTATTTGTCCTCTGTCTTCGAAGCCAAAGTATTCAGATACTTAAGTTTCTGAGTGGGAACCTACACACGAAATTAAATTTGTCATTTTCTGCTTTGCTCCTAAAGAACCAGCTCCATAATTTTGCCATTATCCTTAATCATCAGTCTTACATTCTTTAAGTTATACTTGACTCTTTATCTTCCAAATCCCGACAAATGTCAGCAAATAACCGTTACGAGCTTGGGCTTGAGTTCAGACTGGCCCCTTTCAAGTTCAGGTCTCCCGCCTGTTGCCAGTCTGGGCCATGTTACACTCAGAGATGGAAAGGAAAATCAGTCACAATAACCCTGGTCTTATTTAAAATTTTGATATTTTGTTCGTCAAAGATTTTTGAATAACTGAAATTTTAAGCGTTGCATTAAAATTACTTGATGCATCTTAATTACTGAATTGTTTTGGAGTCCTTCCATTTTACACCCAGGGTGAGTGTTTTACTGACCTCACGCTAGTCCTGGTGCTTGCCCCACGGATAGCTGTATGATGTTGAGAAGATTAAATTTTGCCATGTCTACAAAATTCTTCGAAGCCTATGCTTTTCCAAAGTCATGATTCTAAAGTCACCCCCTCATGCCTGTTTTCTATAGTTGTATACGCAGTTCTGGCAAACAGTATCATGTAGTGGGGGGCACAATTTTTTTCTGTATTTCGGCTTGCTGAATAAAATGACAATAAGAGGAATAATACTTATCTCACAAGGTCATTATGATCATTACATGAGATAATACATCCGAAGCACACAGTACAGTGCCTGTGAATTCGTAAATGCCAATGTGGAGAAACAAGCAAGATTGTCTGTTATCTTGAATGAACCAGAGATCCTTTCCATTTTGCTTGCTCAAGCAACAGCTTCTCTTCTCTTTAGCAAGCAAGCTCTGTGTGTGACCTCAACTTCCATTAAGGTCTCCAAATGCTGCACCGTAGTCATTTCCAGTATCCCCTTGGATGTCTGAGTCCTAAATTCTGAATGCGTGGAATCCATTCCCAAATGAATTACCCTCCCTCACACCCCCACCCTCACCAATGATAAGGCTGCCCTCATGCATATCTTATCAAATGAAAGAGCAACTCAGAGGCGGTGTAGGTTTGTCCATATGCATCTGTCTGAACCATTTCACAGGATGGCGATTGAACTGAAATCCCAGGCATCTTCTGACCCTTTTGCCTGCACCAGATGGTGCTTACTGAACTTCACTCAAATTCATTGTACATAAACTCCTTGGTACAAAATACTTAAGGCAGAGTAAAGGATATAGTGAATATTAGGTAGTCATTAATTCAATTTTCAGAGCCATTTAATTCAAACATATGGTGGTGCTCCATAGATGTAGGCTGTTATAAATATTGTTTTGTGATCATTTAGGCCCTGCATCCTCACAGGCAATCTTGGCAGGGTCTTTGAAATCTAGGACTCATGAAAGAACTAGTGATTGCCCCTTAATTTCCAAGAAAATATTCACATCTAAATATTTGGATCCAAACTGAAGTAAGGGCTTTTAAAAGTGTCACAAATGTTACCCCAATTAGGAAAAAATCAAATTGTATGTATGTTGATGTGTGTACCTTGAACATAACGGTACCCTAATGAAATTGACTAGGAAATAGAGAGTCTTCTTTCAAGACAATTATTTAGGACTTCCTGTGTACAGTACCCTATCTTAAGTGTAATATAATTGACATAGTGCTGCCATTTATGGGCTTGCTATACAGGTGTTTCTAATTTTGATGTGTGAGGAATACTGTCTGAAAATATATAGTGGTAATTATCCAGAGCTAAAAAAATTATAATTTTAAGCAACTGGTTTCTCCATTCTTTTTGCAGATGAGTGCTAGAATACTTTTGTTTCTGTAGGTGAAAATCTGATGAAGAAAAATATTAACAAATTATGCATCATTTAATATGCTCTGAGTTACATGACAATTCTTGCTTGAAATACTATGAAATTACTTAGCCTTTGTTCAAGGTAAACAGAATTCCCTAGAACCTAAGCAGTGCCAAACAGAGCTTCAGATGTATTTTGTCATTCCCATGCCACCCCCAAGGATGGGAAGAAGGGAAACGTAAGTCAGAAAAACAAGCAAAAAAGATAAAAAATATATACGTGCTGTGTCGTGGATGTAAAAAGCGATGGTTGTCACCACTGTGTTCATAGATTTCTTATACGCAGAAATGAAACAAAGAGAATGCAAATTCTTATAAAACATTTTGGATTTGAGGTTTAGCATCATTTATAATAGTCAACAATTTCCTAAGGATATAAGGTTGAAATGCTGATTTAATTTAGTTTATTTTTAATCAGAGCACATTTGAAATGAAAAGTACTCAGAGTGAACTTAATAGCCCTCTGAGTCTTCAGGCCCTGGAGTTTCCAGCATTGACAATGCTAAGTACAGATACTTAAGAAGTAACAAACAACAATATATGCTTTTCTATCAACTTATTAAGATCAGTGTCTTCATCAAAGTGATGTTTATTCAAGACATCGTACTTTAAAGCATTTTAGGATCAGTCTGAAGTAACTTTCAAACAATTTCTCATGGATTAGACCATTTACCTTGAACAAACATGGTTGAACTCAGTGGTGCCAGAACTGCCATCTTAAATTTTTATCATCTCAATGGAGGGGATTTCAATCTCGTATACTCATTTTTATGCCTTTTTTACCCCATAAGTTTATCGTTTTCTTATTCTCTATTTCATTTCCAATTGAAAGTAAAGCCAATATGAGAGAAATAGGAAAGGAAGGACATCCAAGGAAGTCAAGAATTCAAGAAATGGTCGACATAGTGCCTTTATTTCTCCATAGTGAATCTCTGAGGTGTATTTATATCCTGCCAATGGAAGTTTGTAAAAGGCACACTTACTGGAATTCCAAGTCTTCCCATTATTTTCTCTTGAAAAATTCCTGGAGGACAGCTATATTTTTGTAAGATTGCTTCAGTTCCAGAAACAATGCTTGTTATTTTGGAATTCAAGAAGCAAATTTATTGTAAACAGAATAGTGATAATTTGTAGCCCTAAAATAGCTTTTTAAAAAATAGCTTTTCCAACCAAGAAATATTTTAAGAGAGGCTCATTTCTTAATATCTTCTTTTTAAATTCACATATGGCAGTGGATTTCCTCTAAAGAGTTCATTGGAGTGAACCTGGGTAATTAATAAAGATTTAGGAGAAGCAAAGGCAAAAATAATAATAAAATGGAGATGTGGAGTCCAATGAAAAGTAAATTTAGCTGCAATAGTATATACTCTGCATTGGATAACTTTAGTTGCAATATATAATATCATTTCAAGGATTCTTGTGTGGACAAAAATGTGGAATTCAAGCCATGTTGCAAAATTTCTTTGAAACTTAATATGTAGGTTACAATAATTTTTGTATTTATTTAATTAACACTTGGTGATTTAGCAAGAAATGTAAATATTAGGACAGCCTATTTAGGACTGGATAATTAAGCTATAGAGTATAAGATATTTCTATAGAGCATCTCTCAGATGCTTTTATAAAGAAAAGAGTCTGAATAAAGCACATTTTGTTCTAGTTAAATGTGTGTTTTCAAAAATGGGTGATAACGATGATATTACCTTACTCAATATGTTATACTTTAAAATTAGAATGTTAAAAAGCTGTATATAATCACCTTCCCTGAATTACATAAATGATGTAACTTCAAAGCCAAGTTTCTCTGAGTAATTTTCCTCCATCTAGATTTTTAACATAGAGACAATATACAGAGGTTGAAATTCCCTTGAACTTGTCATCCTTACTATCAACGAACACTTCTCAAAAATGGTGAAATTAAAAGTTGATTCATAAAATTCCCTTGGTACTTCTAATATTAACCTCACTAGGAGAGATCTTTACTTGTGTAGGTGGAGTTGGGATCTGAAGGCAGAAGAGTCACTTGGGATGAAAATATGGACATAAAGTAGAGAAGCAAGGAAATCTGGAGCCTACAAAGGATGGGATAAAATTCACGAGAACAAACTGGAAATTGCATCAGTTCTATGACCTCCAAACCTCCCTCTCCAAAGAGAAGAAGCTGTTGCCCTCATCATGCTAAAATTGCACCAAGGCCAGGAGTGGAAGAAGCTGAAGAAGGATCTGTCAGGGACTGGAGTTGTTACAGGAGCAGCTGCTGTCCCATGCCATCAAAGTGAGAGCCAAGGTATCAGAACAACATGCGTACTTATATTAAGGAAGACATCTAAAATTTTAAATAGAGGAATAATAATTTAAAAGATTTGCAATTTTCATTCTGGCCTCAGAATGAAAATGAGACAAAGGCAAGATTATAGGCAAAAAGAAAGTACGTGGCTCCTGCAACAATCTTGAGGAAACTAAGGAAGGAGTTCTGGAGATAAGGCGCAGAGTAGAGAACAGAACCAAGAAATGTTTAAAAATTAAATGAGGTATTTTTGATAACTGAGTGTTTATGGATGGTGGGGAAAGGGGAAAGCTTACAATGAGTACCATGTTTCTGATTTAAAAAATTGGAAAATGAACTGGATTTAGAATCTATGAGACGAGCCTGGAAAGAAATATAAACTAGCTCTGTTAGTAATCTTGGATTTGCTGTTCCAACTGAACATCCTTATGCAATTAGAAAAATTGGAGCAAGAATGAGGTTAAGGATGGGGAAAATGAAAATGCTTCTGAGATTAATTTTTCCTTCAAAATAAAAATAGTTTTACTGACTCCCATTGTGGAGTGACTTTAAGTCATTGTCTTAAAACTCATCTTACATGTTTTGATTATTTAGAATTGTGTCACTGCTCTTTTTCTCTAAATCTTACTATCTAGTCATTTTAGAAGATTGATCCTATTATTAGATTGAGAACCACATATTAAAGATTAATAGGCTAAATATGATGACAATCTGCTTATCACTTTCTGGGTAACTCAAAGTCATTGCAACTGAAGCAATGAAACAAGGTGATATTGTCTGATGGGGCAAGAAGCCAATGATGCCAAAGAAGAGAGTTATAAATGTCATAAGAAGGTAAGGTTTTAATAAGAAAATGGCTGTCAACATTCTAATGCTGAAAGTTTAACCAAGATGAAGATGTTAAGTGTGCCATTTGTTCATGCTTACTCAATCAAACAATTGCCTTGCTTTATTTCTGCCTTCTCTAGAAAAGTCTTTTCCCTAACTCCTGTAGGTGCAGCTCTTATAACCATTTTTTGTGTGGTGCTGCCTGGTTCAAAGTGATTTAATCTCATTCTTAAAATTTTGAATGTGGTTCAGTTTATCTTTCAACATCCCAGATAAATATATTTTGCCAAACCATTGTCATTTTCTCTCCCCATTCTTCTTTTCTCTTCCTCTCTGTCTCATCATGGTTTCCCTTTCTCCCTCTCTCCTCTTCCTCAGATCTCTGGAGACTACCCATAGCTTACAATGATCAGGACTTGTCTCTTTTTTAGTAGGAATCATTTAAAAGATAAAATAAAATAATAAAGGGCAGACACAAAGCTTGTGAAGTGCATCAGATTCTAAAAGATTAAACTCATGCAATTTACAATTTTGAAAAAATAAAATACTTGCAGATGTTGGATAGTTAGATGTTTTTAAACCAAAGAAAAACTAGGATCCTGATTTAAAAGCACTTTTGGTGAGCTAATTGTTTTATTGACTGCACAAGGAAATGACTGTCACTTTTCTAATCTGCATTTGAATAGTCACAGTGTCGCTCCAATCCTTGCCATTCAACATCTGAGGCATGGGCATTTTCCTTCTGCTTTTTAACATTTTCTCAATTCAAAATTTCCCATACTCATCTTTACTATTAACTGACTTCAGTATTTTAGAAACGTGTGCTTGTATGGAACCCTAATGAAATTAAACACAAGCAGCTTTAGTTGAAATTATGTGGTTATTTCAATATTTAATAGTTTCATGGCAATCTTTCCAAGTTATTCTTTGCTATTCTTCAACTGTAACTTTTTGAGGCAGTAAGGAAAATTAGTGAATGCAAATAGATGTACATTTCACCTCTCTTTCCCAATATGACCCCAATCAGCCAATGTTTTGCTGGCAAAACCGTGTTGCAAATGTTTAAGGCCTGGAATATTTCCAGCCTACTGGAGCTAGACCCATGTCAACTAAAGGACATTTTATATTCTGAAGCAAAATTGCAAGCAACTTCTGGCTTCATTTACCCATGTCAAGTATCTAAATAAAATGAAAGAATCTTATTATATGTTTATTAATAAGCATGTTGTGGATGTTATTATATTAATTGAAAAGTCAATTTGCTTTCTTCATTTTTTAAAAAGCATATCTTAAATATCAACACAATTCTAATGCTACAGTATTAATAAATAATGGAAAAGCAAGTTTTCTATAGATTTACAGATTTCCGTAGATTTGTTTCCAAGCTAATATTCAGTGGAATTAATTTCCTGGTAGCATAAGAATAGTTGAAATGTCACAGTATTCAATTGGATGACTTACTTGGATCATTATATTACAAACTTAATAGACCAAGAGAGAAGAGAGATATTAGATTTGGGATTAATATGGCAATTAGCATATCTAGAATAATTACTTTATAAACATGTGTTTGGTCAGTCAAGGTTTAGTTTTAGAAACTCTCAACTGTATTACCTGTGCTATTCTGTTGCTCAGTGTCAGCTGAGTAAATAATTTTGAATTCTTTTTACCACATTAAAATGTAACATGTAGTTCCTTGAATTATGTGCTTACTATATCATATAAGAGTAACAAACCATTTTAGAATGACTAGAACACTTCCTCAATGTTAAAATAAAATAGACTACTTTAAACATTGAATTGCTCTAATGTAATTGCTGGAATCTATGTATATTCACATGATATTTAAAAATTGGAAATCAAGTAGTCAATTTGTCTTTCTGAAATATGCCTATTCATCTTTTTGAAATACTGAAATATGCTTAAGGTCATGAAGAAAAAATTAAAATGATACTAACTACAATTTATCTAACAATGTGTGCCATTCAAAATTCCAAGTGTTTTGTGTGTATTAACTTATTCAGTGTACACAGAACCATATGAATCAAGTACTATTATTACCTATGGAGAATTAAACTGAGCCACAGAGAAGTAAATTCCCCAAGAGTATACAGCTACTGATTGGTAGGGTCAGGATTCTAATCCAAAATTCTAGCACCCAGAGCCTGCATTCAGGTACCTTGGTTCTGGTCTTGAAGTCCATGTGTTCTTTTGTTATTATTGTTTTCTGTCTCTGCTTATTTGTTTTTGTTTCTGTTTTCATTGTTTGCTTGGCAGATATGCTTAGCAAATAACTTCTGTTTAGATCATACAAATTTTATTGAACATTATGTGTCAGGCAATAAACAGGTCAACAGGATTATTAAGATGAATAAGACAATCCTTACCTTTTAGATGCTTAGAGTCCAGTCAAGGAAATAGAGGTTTAAAAATATTTTAATTGTGAATACTAATATTATCAGTATCATCATAAACTAATATTTTATAAAGAAATACTATGCTCACTAGTCACATTCAGAGTATAAAAAATGCTACTATATTTTCCTTTATTTACTTATTTATTCATCCATTCTTTACATCAACATTCATTCAAATGTTTTTTGAGCTCATACTTTGTGCACTTCTAAGCACTTGAAAACTCGAGTCAATGAAATAAAGTCATTTCCTTACAAACCTAACAGATCAATGGAGAAGAGAGATTTTAAATAAATAATCACACTCAATTGAATATATATAATTTGTAAATATATACTGTGAGTAAAGAGTAAATAATATAATGAGGAGGTATGATAAAGTGACTTGATTTACACTGAAAGTTCAGGAAAGGTTCTTCTTAAGGAAATGAATTTAAGCAGAGCACTGAAAGATTCATAATAGTGGATTCATCAAAAAGTGGAATATTAACAGATGTTATGATTCATAATTGTATCCATCTATATAGGTAAATTTATAAATCTAACATAAAGTCTCATTTGGTAAGGTTCAAATGAGTGGTATAGAGCACTGGTATCAAACTTTTAATTTTTTTTTGACCTTGAAATTCACCACCAGCAAAAACTCGGAACTCAACATTAAATTGCCTACTTTTTATTTTATAGAAGAATGCCATTTAAACACAGTGACAGAAATAATGTCTTTCATTATCATCATTTCCAAAGAGAATTTTAAGTCCAAAAATGTAGGAACAATAAAATTAAGAATACTTCTGTAAAACAAATATGTTTTTCTTTATCTCTTCCCTCATTTCATGAAAAATCAACAAACTTCGATTAGGAACCGGAAATCAGTGGATTATGGAAACTTCTGCTTCCTTGTGGTGTTTATAAGCAGACTGGATGTGGGTAATGAAATGTGTCCGTTTAGATGTAATGACCTAGAGGACTCAACAGGCCTGGGACATTGAACAGAAAAGCGGTAATCAAAATAAGACTTGCATCAGAATAAGCAGCACACAAAATGTCAACTATTCTTGAAAACTCAGTGCATATGAGGACTGATAAAGTCTAAAATGTTGCATTTGGTGTCTCAGTTTTTCAAGTCTCCTAAAATGTGACAACTAATTCATGTACAGACAGTGGTACAGACATCTCTACACGCACACACATAAATATACATATATACATACCTATTAAATGTTAAATTTATATATTCTGATTGGCTATGGGTCTTCCCTGAATCATTTTACTCCTCTAAACTCACAGCCTGACAAACAGTGCACCTGCTTAACTGGGCTAAGTGCCAGAAAAAAAAAAAATCAGGGAAATTAATTTCCAAGAGCAGTAGATAAATGGCACACCTCATTAGAAAATCTATTTAAAAGGCACATCAGGAGATGTCTGCAAGACTTTCATAAGAAATTGATGCTTCCTACCATCATGTCCTTGCTGGCTTTCTTCTCAGATTACTGATCATACTTCCTGGTAATAAGATTCAAATTCAAGTTACGCTTAATGAGTGCCTCGTATGTGCCAGGCACGTATGTTTTACATAGATTATCTTATCTAATTTTCACAAAATTGTTTTGAAATAAGCATGTGGAATGCATGGAAAAATTACCAAATGTGCTTCTTTGAGACCTCCTGGTACAGCCATATAATGATTTTTCCTTCTTATGGACAAAGGTGCTAATAAATCATAACCCTTGTTCTTGGGCGAGAAAAGCCACAAGTTACTACAATTTATTCCTGTACCTTCTGACCTAGAGGAAAATCTTTATGATCCACAAATGCCTAAGTTTGCAAGAATCTCTTTAGAAATCCTATTTTCCCATTTATTGTTTAGAGAGAAAGTTGTACCTTTATAAATAAGGCAAACAAGTTTGTCCAACCAGAGCCCACAAATTGCAATCCTGAAAGAGCTACTAAATCATCAGGGCACCCCTCTGTTTTCTGGAAGAGCTTCCTGGCTGTGTCCGCAGAAGCTTGGGGGCAAGGCACCAGCAGCATTTGTGACCCTCTAGGCTCAATTATTCAGAAAGCAACATTGCCCTGCACTAACCAACCCTTCCTAGACCCCCAACTTGGTTTTCCTGAAGACTTTCATCTTCCTGAAGAAAAGTAAAGGCAAGATGAATAATATCGGGGTGATTAGACATCTTGGTTTGTGTCTGTTGCCCTGAGATAAATATTAACAGCTCTTCGTTTCACTCTCACAAGTGTCCTGTTTTGGATGATAAATTATACAGTCATCCTATGTGGTGGCTTTGTATGCTCTTAAATCGCTAAATTGGAACGACATTTCCCAGAATTCCCTTATGTATAAGGTCCAGGTAACAGTTGGGCACAAGAGAAATTTGCATGAGCTCTAGAAAGCAAAAAAGAATAGCCGTTGCTTATTCTCTGAAGGTTGGTGTAGGGCAGGGGCTGTTGCAGCCCAAGCACATTATCACCGATATGCTGGCCGACCTTGACATGTGGCAGCAGCCGGTCGCATGCTCCCCAGTTCCCGCTGGACCGCCTCCTCTAGCATCTCCAAATCCTGGCCAGGTGCTTGTGCAGTTCCGTAGTGGAAGGCACAATTTATCTTGCAGCTCACCCACATCATTGTAATTTGAGGTGGTGAGAGTCAAATGAGGGTTCTAGTTTGTCCTTGTCAGTTCCAGTTTGTCCTCAGTCTCCCCTATTCTATTTCCATCTGCCCTTTCCAATGAGAGGGTTCGGGACATGCTACCCCAAATATGGCACTTTGGCATATTAAATGTTTTCAGCTGAAATTTGAGAAATGACATGTGCAAAAAGAACTTTCTGATATTCCCCTGAAGCAGGCCATAAAACTCTCACAAGAAATGTGTCCTCCCAAAATCCAGAGGAAGGGAATATCGTTATTTCCAAGATGCCCGGAGCAATGTGAATGAACGGCCCTTGCTGTTTCCCTCAATTTACGATACTTAGTCATACTCTTTTTATCCTGTCACTTTTTCCCACCACTTTCCACTTTTCAACAAGCCTAGCATAAAAATGCTCAGACTTAACTACTTCCTAAGGTCTTCCTTTCTTTACGAAGGCTCTTGTGTTTCATAAAACTTACAGTAAACAAGATATTTTGCCTCTACTATACCAACTTCCACTTTGCTGACTCATGACCTAGTGTGAGATACATTGAAATAGTCTTACCTAGACTGCTAATCAGCTCCCCTGAATGCATGAGCCATACGCTAAATCTATATCACTCATAGTGATTCTACTCTGATCAAAACCTGTGACAAATACATCATATTATTTTCAGATAGTATTTGGACTTTATGTTTAGGAAGAAATGAAGGGTAGGTGAAATATCCTTTCTAGTATCTGGTGTTTCAATATCCTAAAATTTATCTCGTTTGATAAGAAGAAGCAAAGTCACAAATTTTGCAGACCAGAAAGCAAAGTGCAATTCCCATTTGACAGACAAGGAAACATAAGTTCCTAGTCATGTTAGCTTATAGGTCATAGAGTTGTAGAGTAAACTCAAGCCTTCTGAAAGGAGCACGGAAAAGCCAGTTCGACATATCCCTCACCAGTATTTTATTTTGGGTAAATCGAATTCAGAAAATTAGGAATGGTGAAGATTGTCCTAGAGGAGAATCATTCTTCTCAATCCAGTATAGTATCTGCTTATGAAAATAGATTTTCATTTCTCTAGGAACAATTTTTAATGCCTTAAAAGCATTTCTTCCTTTTCTAAAATGCTAGAGAGTAATTTAAAGCCCAGAGACAGCTACCCTGTCTGGCCTTCAGTCATTTCCAGTATGAGTTCTTTTACCACTAGCCTTGTTTTTTAAACATTAATGATACATATTTCAGAGACATTATGTAGGACAAAAGACTCATCATCTTAATAATATTAATTCTTAGTAAAGGTTAGAAATGTACCAATTAAAAATAACATTATGATATAGGAGTACCATTTACATTTGACATTCTTAGTGAAGAAAATGATTCTTTTTGTGAAGAATGTACATTAAAAAGACAGACTAGAATGTACTAAATGGAGAAAAGAAATAAAAAATTTAATATGAATGTATATATATCATGCAACCAATGGTTACTATGAGTTACAGATTTTATGCTGTAATTATACAGACTCTGAACTATTATTTTGGTTTCAGAAACTGCACAGTTAAATTTTAATTAGCAAAAAGTATTTGAACTTTTTATTTGAAGAATGCATATGTTTGTTCTTTAGAATTTCAGCTCTGTGATTATTTTTTTTTCATTTCAAATTCATTAGAACTTATTTATCTTCCTAGATGTGGTCTCATGATGACCATCATCCCAATACATCATCTTTCTCTTTGCACCTGTTGTAATTACAATAACTTTTTGTCAGCTACAGTATTGGATGACATTTCCTTATATCTAAGCATTTATCTAAAGATGAATTGCCTGGAAATATAATTTTCTGAGAGCAGAATATGTGGTAGCCAGCATTCAAATGGGCCCCCAATGATCGTTGCCTGCTGGTATTCACATCATTATGTAGTCTCGTAGGACAATACATAGGGCTGACCTGTGTAACCAAAAGGACTTTGCAAAAATGGTGGTATGTGATTTTTCAACTCCAGGTCATAAGAGGTTTGTGGCTCTCCCATGCTCTCTCTTGTATCTGAGGGAAGTCAGTTGCCATGACGTAAAGACACACCAGCATTAACTTGAGAGCCAAATGAGTGAGACATCTTGTCAGTGGTTCCACTACCGAAGAAAATCTTTAGATGTCTGCAGCCCCAGCTAATGTCTATATTTCAAACTCAGGATATACGCTAAGCTACAACCACCAAGCTAAACAATTCACAAACTCTTAGCCTGCAGAAACTGATTGAGATAATAAATGTTTATTATTGTTTTAAACCACTTATTGCTTTTAAGTTTATTTATTTACATTTGAGGGAGAGAGAGAGAGAGAGAGAATCCCAAGCAATCTCCACACTGTCAGCACAGAGCCCAACTTGGGGCTTGAACTCACGAAACACAAGATTATTACCTGAGCCGTAATCAAGAGTCAGATGCTTAACCAATTCGGATCCTTAACCAACTAGCCACACAGGCACCTCTGAACCACTTATTTTTGAGGTAATTTATTATATAGCATAGATGACCATTATAAAATATGATAAGTAACATTGCATCTTATAAACATATTTTATTATTTTTTCATTCTGATTTTATGAAATGTATTCACTAATTTTTAGAGCTGCTCAAAAACTGGATGAGATAAATAATTAATGACAAATTTTTTTTCTTCATAATGTAAGAATTTGTTTCAAAATCAAAATGTCAACACTACGTATCCTTTAGGAAATGGATACCAGAATGCCTACTATATGACAGGTACTCATGTACAGGGATGAATAAGACAGTCCCTTCCTTGGATAAGTTTATGTTTCTGAGTGAGACAGACAAGTAAAAAAGATATTTATAATGCAGTGTGTTAACTGCTATTAATACAGTTACCCATAGGTACTAAGGGAATGAAATCACAGTGCAGTGATTTTTTCTTAGGAAATCTGAGACCATTTCACCAAAAAAAGGGAGTAGGTCTTAAGGATGAATTCATCCTTCAAGAAAATGGAGGAACGGGTACCAACTAGTAATATTAATTGATACAAGTGCTTGTGATAAAGCAGGTTCTGTTCTAAGCACTTCAAATATATCCACTTATATAATTCTCTTAACAACTTAATTATGCAGGTACTATTCTTTACTCCACTTTACAGGTGATGAAACTGAGGCAAAGAGAGGCTAAATGATTTTTCCAGTATTACACCAGCTAGGAAGTTATAAGATCTAAGGAAATCCAGGACTAGAGTTCACATTTTTTTAACCACTTTACTACACTTTCTGCTCTACTGGGGTTGGGAGGCAGGAGAACTGAATGAGCAGAAGCAGGGAAAAGTGAGCATATATGTGTCCTAGGGAAAGAATGCAGGGAAGAGCAATAGTAACTATGGCTGGAAAATAGATTGCATGACCTGAATTACAAGACAAAAATAAAGAGGTAGGCCAAGGACTTGAATTTCACGGCAAAGAATTTGTACTTAGGCAATAGGAAATACTTGGCAAAATTTATGTTTTATGAAGATACCTATGGAGCAATGTCAAAGGGGAGATACCGGATGAGGGAGACTAGAAGAAATTGCATTCGTCCCCTCAACAGGGAATCAAGGTCGGAAATGTAATAATGGAGACAGTGGTAACCGAGAGAAGGGAGGGAGTCCATGAGACATAGGAGAGTTAGTCAGCATCCAGCATAGTGACTGATCCGGTATCCAGCAGATTTAAAAGATGACTTGCAGGCTTCTTTGTGTGGGGAATGGATAGACGGTTAGGTGACTAATAAATATAGGAAATGGGGAGAGGAGGCCTCAAGTAGATGTGCCTAATAAATACTCCTCGAAAGAAGAAATGAAGTAGCAGTAATACAGAGGCTATTTTTTTTCCCCGTGAAAAAAATGTGAAGTGAGATGAAGTGCCAGTAACATAGGCATTATCCGCAACGCCTAATTACAGTAGTCCAAGGAAACTGTACCACAGATTGTGTGTCTTACATTTAAGTAATCTAATCTGAAAGTCTAATTATAGGTAGCTGCTCATTTTATAAAATAATTAAGAACAAATTCCTTGTAACGGTAATTTCTGTAGTATACTTACTAAGTTATTAACCTTACAAATATGAGATTTATATGTTATTCTTAAGATATATTTTTGGAACTGTGTTTTATGACCATATTTGGTCTAATATTCTAGAATATTGATATTCTAGAAAAGGAAAGAATAGAGAGATATCACAGTTGGTAGAGGCTCAAGAGAAATAAAATTACCTAGAGTGGTGTAACCAAGTTTTTCACTTAAAATCTAGGTCATCATTTTGTGTTATAGGCGTTTCAATGATATATTCTTTTAAGAGCCTACATTTTACACTATACCAAAATTATTGCTTATTTAAAACAGAGGTTCACAGTTCTGGATTAGTAGTGTTTTTCTTTGATTGACATGATAGGATTTATCTCTACCTATTAGATAATGCTTACTTTAGGGCAGCTAGCAATGGTACTGCAGGAAAAATCACCTCAATCACACTGGCATGTAAATAAACCTAAGTGATAGTTTTATGACTTTGCAATATTTATACTTGCATTTCTTTTAACATAACCATTGCCTGGCACATTAGAGCAGGTTCTTGATAAATAATTGCCGATGAGTAAAATGCCATAGTAAGAAGTAGGGGATCTGTGATTATACAGAATGCAATTTACTGTATTTATGGTTTCTGTTTCCTACTGATTCCGCTTCCACTGGAGAAGGGAAATGAGAAGTTGGGGTGGGAGTGAAGGGTGCAAATATTAAAGAGCACATTAAGAGATTAACAAAATGTTTTTGCTTGTGGTAAAAAGTGATATGCATAAATTCATTCATATATTTATTTAAAATTTGTTGTATACCTGACTGAGTCCCTCACTAACGGAACTCACAGTCAATAGAGCATGTCAGATGTGGAAATAGACAAATATAATTTTAAAGTGCTAAAATACCTTGAACAAAGAGATAAATCTCAAAGATTGAAAAGGCCACAATGAAAATCTGTCTTCCCTCACATGTGTTATTCCTGTTTTACTCCAAATCCATAAGAACACATGGGCACTCAAGATGTAGTATCTCATTACAAGTAATTATGGGAAAATCCTTTTAACACTCTTTATTTTCAGGAACTCAAAATAGGATGTTTTGATGGAAGGAGCAAAGAGAATGTCTGGAAGGAAAGCTTGGAGCCAGATGGTACAGGGCCTTAAAAATGTTTTCCACAATTTTCCACTTGTCCAAAAGTTTTTCCTTTGGTTTGGTATTGTTTTAAATTGATAAAGTCCCATTTCCCAAACCAAATCTCCACCAAACTTTTTAATCACTATCTGAATAGAACTGTAATGTTCAGCTTTTCGTCAGCATTACAAATGTGGAAATATATTTCATTTAAAATAACTGGACAACAGACAAAGAAGAATCAAAGAAAATGGTGAAGAAGAAGCTAGAAGTAGTTGACACCCAAGCACATTTGAGGAGTGTTTTGTTTCTCACACTAAGATGCAATGAAGAGAAATAAAGACAGCTGGGGAGAACATAGTTTCTTTTCATCTAAAACCCACTTTTCATGGCTCTTACCTGAAAAGTTTTTGTAATCCACTAGGTCAAACATAACAACAGCGACAGCTGACCATGTGATTATCAGGGCAATGACCAGAAGCCAGGCTGCTGGGGAGCTGAATGTTGTCACTATGTCTTCTGTGACTGTCCTCTTCAGCACTTTCCCAGGGGATTTGGGCACAGATCCATTTTTGCTGTCTATCACAGTGGTGGTAGTAGATGCATTTCCTAATCAAACATTCAGAAAGGAGAATTACAATTTAGAACTGCATGTCAAATGTTGACAACCAAAAAACCCCGCAGATGTCATATAAGTATACTTCAGTTGTCTGTACCATTTTCTATATAGCAAAGCATTCCTCCTTAGTGGCAGGGACACATTTCCTGCCCACTACCCCAGTAGTTACCCTCCACTCTGAAATCCACACGCGCTTGTGATTAGCACTCTTCCACTCCTAAGCACTGTAAATAATACCATGGGAGCCACAGACTTTGTCATCACCTTCAATCATTTTTATTTCTCCCTTACCACCTCCTATATCCACTATCATCAAAAGCGATCAGCCTTTGGTCAAGTTGTTTTTTAATACCTTTTTCCTTTATTCAAGTTCACATGTCAGTTCCGAATGCAAGCAAAAATATCTCCTTGGAGGGGAAGCAAAATCAATGATGAAGTAGCTCAAATGGATGAAACCATTTTGGATATCTTGTCTTAATTATATAACTGGCTGTTCTAGTAAAGCCATTCATTTTTATTTGTGAAGGGGCACAGAAGATCTAAGAGAAAATCTTATTATATCCATTAACTTTCTTATTCCTGTTTTCAAAATCTACATGTTTATGGGAGAAAATTCAAAAATATTAAAAAACAGCAAAATAAATAGATAATTATTTGTAATCTCACCACTCAGATACAACTGTTAACATATCGTTCTATTTACACTTACTTTTCTGTACAAACATAGAAATATATAAATATGTTTTACATGTTTTTGAAAATTCATCATCACACTCTGTGTATTACTAGGCAATATCTAATAAGCATGTTCTGCTGCCATATGCATTCCACAAAGTATCACTTAGGTGACTGCGTGGCATGTCATTTTGTGGCCATGCATAATTTAGTCAAAAAGCTTTCTACCTGGGGACATGGCATTGTTCTTAGCACACATTCATAATTTTTAGGTTAGGAAAATTCTTAAACATAGAATTTCTGGGACAAATAATTATCACTTTTAGATTTTTTGAGAATATATGTATGTGTTTGAAAATTTATATGTTTGTTTTCGAAGTTTATTTATTAATTTTGAGAGAGACAGCATGAGTCAGAAAGGGGCAGAGAGAGAGAGAGAATCCCAAGCAGGCTCCACACTGTCAGAGCAGAGCCTGACTCAGGGCTGGATTTCAGGAACTGCAAGATCATGACCTGAAGGAAAAAATCAGGAGTTGGATGCTTAACCCACTGAGCCATCCAGGCGCCCCTATGGAATTTTTATACACAAACACTTAAAATTTTTGTAACTCTTTCATTTTACTCCTGCAAAGTTGCTGCCTTTGTATGGCTAGAAAGCGCCCCCCCCCCCGCCACAACCCTGGGCTCACAGAAAGGTAACTCTAGGGGTAACTTGAAATCTGAAGCAACTATATCATGTTATATTTAATAACAATTCAAAACCAACCAGAAAATTCAAGTGACTCTCATATAGCATTTTCAATTCCAAATCACACAGATGTGTAGTAAATAATTGAATACTAAAGAGAAAAAAAATCTCTAACAATCCCAATATTTTTGCCAAGAA
Organism: Paguma larvata; assembly: GCA_030068075.1. Taxonomy (NCBI): domain Eukaryota; kingdom Metazoa; phylum Chordata; class Mammalia; order Carnivora; family Viverridae; genus Paguma; species Paguma larvata. Next base: position 108,767,020 of record CM057829.1, read on the forward strand.
TCACAGCTCAATGACATATTTCATATTTTATTTTTTTAAGTTTTTTAATATTTATTTATTTTTGAGAGAGAGAGAGAGACAGCATGACCAAGGGAGGGGCAGAGAGAGAGGGAGACACAGAATCCAAAGCAGTCTCCAGGCTCTGAGCTGTCTGCATAGAGCCCAATGCAGGGCTCAAACTCACAAACTGATGAGATCATAACCTGAGCTGAAGTCAGATGCTTAACCAACTGAGCCTCCTGGGTGCACAAAATAAAGTTCACCTAATTGGAAAGACTACTTGTAGTTACTTCTAGAATGCACTAAATAATAGCTAAAAGGTTTTCGAATTTTAAATCTGAAGGGAATTCTTTGTACTCCTAGAGGCCTCCAAGTGGAATTAAAGTGCTCCCTTCAATCTTTCAACCTCTTTCTCTACCTTGCACAACCCTTCCTTTCAGTGTGGTCCCGCTTTTTCATGGAAACAGTAAAGAAAAACAGCTCTGCCTCAGGTTTTATAGACAATCACAATTGGGATTAACTTCATGGCTAGAAGGTCCCTACTGCGCCTCACCTCTGAGTGAGAAACATCTATCTACACCTGAGGAACGCGGGGTTGGTAAGGCTCCATTTACAGGTTTATTATGGTGGAGAAATAACTCATATCAATTACTTACAAATTTCCTGCTTCATTGAATTATTCAATAAATGGCAGTACAGTAACTACTAAACTATATCTTCATTATTATCAACATCGCCATCGCTGTTACTTTTACTGCCACCTCCACTGCCAGTACAACCATTACCATCATGGTAAGGAGAGACCAGAAGGGCAAGAGTAACCTTAGAAACTACAGTTGAGATTGAAGTACTAAGTTTTCAATAAATGCAAGCATTTTTTTCCTTTAATAAGCATATATGTTAGGCTAAGATATTTTCAGTGAACTAAAATGGGATGTTAAAATTCCTTCGATGACATTCTTTCTTTTTTTTAAGGTTTTTAAAAAATATATATTTACTTATTTTTGGGAGAGAGAGAGCACAAGCGAGGGAGGGGCAAAGAGGGAGGGAGAGAGAATACCAAGCAGTCTCTGTGCTGTTAGCACAGAGCCTAACAGTGTACTTGAACCTTGAGATCATGACCCGAGTCAAAATTGAGAGTTGGATGCTTAACTTACTGAGCCATCCAGGTATCCCTTAAGGGTTTCATTTTTAAGTAACCTTTCCACTCAACGTGAGGTTCAAACTCATAGCTCCAAGAAAAAGAGTTACACAGTATACTGAGCCAGCCAGACGCCCCATGACTCCTCCAATGACTTTCTTGAATCAACTAATTAACTTCTTGTGATACAGAAGTGGGACACAAACTGTAATTTATTCATATTAACAGAGAGTGTTTTTCCCCATTAACAGATTAAGAGAGAAGTTCTATAACAAATAAAGTTATTTCATTATAATACAACTGTTTGCAGCCTAATGGAACTTATTAAACCAGAAAGACAAATTTTGAAACTTCTAACAGCTGTGTACATGGGGTGCTTAGAGTTTGAATACAGATCATATGACAATTTTTAGATATTGGGGGAAGAAATGAAGATACTGCATTAAAAATTAAATACTCTAGTTAATAAAGCATTATTTTAAATTTTTCTTTACCAATAAGTGGCACTATTCTTTTCTTGATAAAAAAATAAGTGCCATAAAATCCTATCACTGACTAGGGAAAAGAAAATCAAATACATTCAAGTGTATATATTAGTAGATATTAATAATAACCAAACATAACTAATATAATCATTTTAAGTGACAATACTAAATCTAGCCCCATATTTTTAAGAGATTAATAAGCTGTTGAGGAGATCAGTGGCAAATGATTTAATTAAGATTTTGAAATGATGTTAGGTAGAAATTAACAACAGTGACAATGAATCTCCTTTCTTTCCTGAAAAACAACATGAATACATATCCTAAGGTCATGAACTCAATTTAGTTGAAATGATAGTAAGATGGAAACATATCTTTAAAATACAGATTTCACAGACTGTACTTGGGATGGATCTCAAAGAAGGAAAATTAGAACAAACTCATATCATATCCTTTCATTGATTTTTGTGCCAAATTCGCATCACTTCTAATGGCAGTTCTGAAAATGGATGAATGATAGGAGTGTTTCGAAATGCAATTTAAGACCCAAGTGGGGCTACAAGTGAATCAAACCTTTGGGATAATGATTTGCAGGAGAGTAAGTGAATTACAAGTGTTTAGGAGAGGCCACCTGAAAGTTGATATGTTGCTAATCTCCAGTTTTTTCACCTCTGGAAGAAGTCCTACTACCACTATGCAGAGAAAACCGGAAGAATTGCTTTTGCACTTCAGATTCACTTCAGTGAACTGTGGATTAGAGAGTATTTCTGTAGACAATATCATACACACCTGCTTGGTATCTTGAAGCTGAAAGAACAAATTTACCAGGATTTGATACGAATTAGTCGAATCATGATCATATTTTTAAGAGAAAAAGTTTTTAAAGGGACAAGAATTTCTATACATTTTTTTCTTTTTTTTAACCAGAAAAATGAGGAACTATATAAATTCAGAAAGCAAGGCAAGTTCAGTGTTCAAATGTGACTTTTAGCATTTAAAAGAACTCATATAACGAATCTCAAATTTTATTGTTTTATAAATCTGCCAAAACCGTTATAATACAATATTTTAAATGGATAAAAATGATAAAGTTAATGCTAAGTGACTTTTTACACTTTTTTTCTATTTGTTTTTGCCTTCACATTCTCGAAATTTCCACTTAAAATTAATCAATATATATGCGAATATATTCCGAGTATCCAACTCAGAAGGCAAAATTATAAGCAATTTGAAAGTAATCTGAAGGTTATACTGCTTACGGAAAATTATGTGTTTCCTTTGTTATGGAAACACACTAAATTGTACCTTTCATTTTGCATTCAAATTTACTGCAGAAGCCACACAGAGCCAAAAGGAATAAAATTGAGGGGAAATAAATTGCCTTCACTGACAGCTGGTCAAGATAAATGTGAAGAACAGAGTATGTATCTGAGATTATTTAATGTTTGAGAAGGACTTTGAAGATGACAAGAGCTGGTTATTGATATGGTGGAGGAAATGAGAGGTAAATATTACTGAGAAATTTGGCATGGGCAATGCTCCTGAAAAGCTGGTATCTCAGAGCAGCTAGGGGATGTGACAGGACTTTTCAGACCTACTTTTTCTCTCCATCTCTTCTGATTTCATGCGAATTACTTTGATTGCCAGAAAGCTAGAGTCATCTTCAAAAGAAGTGGCGATCCGGCTGAAAGGCCATGTGACTGCCCCATAAAGTAAAAGTAGGGGCTACTTAGGAAGTGACTCCAAAGACCAGCATCACAGGTTATGCACCGAAGACTAAATCCTAAGCTTTTAAAAAGAAGTGACTTAACTTCATCATGCCTTATTAATCAGATGAAACTGCCAAGTACACTCACCCATTATCATTCCTATAGGACACTGATGACAGGACCCCTTTCAGAATGCTCTGGTGTGTGATTTGTGGAGTACTCCAATGTTATATTTTTCCTTCAAAAATCAGAGGACAAAGGAGTATATACTATCAATGACATTTATATGTGTTATTCCAAAATTATATTAAGAATGTAATTCCCGGGGCGCCTGGGTGGCTCAGTTGGCTAAGCGTCCGACTTCGGCTCAGGTCATGATCTCACAGTCTGTGAGTTTGAGCCCTGCGTCCGGCTCTGTGCTGACAGCTCAGAACCTGGAGCCTGCTTCACATTCTGTATCTCCCTCTCTCTCTGCCCTTCCCCTGCTCACGCTCTGTCTCTAGGTCTCTCAAAAATAAATAAATGTTAAAAAAAATTTAAAAAAAGAATGTAATTCCCAATTACTAGGAAGAATGACCTTTACTAATTTTTTTAAGTGTTCCAGAAAACACATGTAAGAATTTTGGAGAAACTTTGCCAAAAAGATCTCTTGGCAAATAAAGTTGAAAACTGAAAAATCCATCTTTTCTCAATCCTGGTGTCTGCAGAATGTGTATGTATCATAAACATAGACATCTGTGACAATTAAATTATGTTTTTCTAAAACTATATATAAATGGATTAAAATAGATTTTGTGAGGCAAGATAAATGATGACAATTACAAAAACAGTGTTTGTTAAAATAATCCTAGATACTCTAATTGAGATATAGATAGATAATATTGATAAAACATAATAAATAACTGAGAGTAAATTTTAGAAGAATTTAGATTCTAGGGGCTCCTGGATGGCTCAGTCAGTTAAGCATTCGACTTCAGGTCATGATCTCATGGTTTGTGAGTTCGAGCCCCATCTCAGGCCCTGTGCTGACAGCTCAGAGCCTGAGCCTGCTTCAGATTCTGTTTCTCCCTTCTCTCTCTGCCCCTCCCCTGCCCACGTTTAGTCTCCCTCTCAAAAATGAATGAACTTAAAAAAATATTTTAAAAACAACAAAGGAAGAATTCAGATTCTAGGCACTTAAAAAAACCAAACTATTCACTCTCTTGCAAGGTAAAAATAGCTTTGTCTCAAACCAGAAACAGATCCCCTGCCAATTTCAATGAAAGCCCTAAATTGCCACCTTTTCTCTGAGATTTTTGGGATGTGATCATTGTACTGTTCAGAGGATGACTTGGCGTTCTAATCTGCTTACAGAGGTGGTGAATTTATACTTATTTTTTACACTAACAATCCTTCCTACCCACCCACTTCCTATACTCTTCCAGCAGATGAATTTCTTTTTCTAGTGGTGGAACTAGAAAGCGAATCCTCACCTAAACCCCAGTCACAGGATTGGTTCTTTAAAATAAACCTGACCATTCCAAACACCCTCCTGCCCATGACTAGAAAGGGATGGACAATCAGAATCCTCCACATATTTTGTGGAACTATTGAATGACACTCTATTTCTGCTGGGGTTGGCAACCGGGTGGGGTCTACAAGTACCCCTCTAGCTCACCAGTTGGAAAGTCTGTTGCAAGATGGAAAGAGGCAGGATCCAGATTCTACTGCATAGGTTCACAGGGCCAGCTGTGTTTAGAGTCAGATAGATCTCTGGACTTTCCAGTTATATGAGAACATATAAACTAACTTGGTTATGTTAGTATTATTAGATATCACGAGTTCTGATTGATGCTCTGGTTCTTGCTAGGGATGCCAACTCATTCTTTTCCTTTAATGTTTGTGTTATGAGGAGTGATGGTTCAAACAATCTAAATATCCAGGTTCTTTTTAATTATTTTCAGTTTTGAAAAAAAATATCTCTTAATTCTCAAGTGGATTCATTGTCATGGTCCTAAAAAAGATATTTTTTTGGTGTTTTCAAGGTCAAATTCATATATTGAGGTGCTCTTTGTAAGATCTCACTTGTGTTCTGGGCGTGTGAGGCAGGCTCTTCCTTCCTAGGTCATGGTTCCCCACAGTGACCCGCTAGCCCCCTCTCCAGTCCAGTAGTGCTTACTGCAGATTAAAATAGAAGTATTTTCCTGTAGTAGCTCCAGTAAGGCTCAGTCTTCCCCTACCTTTTGACTTTTCATTTTCAATTTAGCAGTTACTACTTTTTCTACAAATGGTAAACTGAATTTAGAGATGAAGAGATGATGAGTGCATAACTAGTATTAATTTTGTGAAACAGAATGTGTTGAATTCCTAACATGTTACAGGTAAAATGGATTGTTTTCCCAATCTAAAGTGGGCAAGGATTTCTAATGAATTCCCTTTTTTCTACTAAAAAAAAACCCCCAAAAAACTCCACTCTTAAAGAATGATCTCAACTACCCACTTCTTAATGATATTTCTTTGATCTTTTTAAATAAATACTATTGGTTTTACCTGTGATTATATAAGTTTTTGATAAACGCACTGACATAAAATTATTCTGACTTTCATGTAGTTCTTTTTTTTTGTTGTTCAACAAGGCTCTCGGTTGAGAGTAATTCATCTATCTTATCATAGCATGGAGTACTTCAGCCCTTTTTACACAGTGAAACCCTAATAAACAATAAATGTGAAAAACTTCTTGAGTTTTGCTAAAGGGAATCAGCTTTAAAAAACTACCATGCCAAATAACCTCAATATTTCTGCATATAGGAGGACGTGCAGTACATAGTGACTCCTAACCAGAGAAATAAATTAAGCGAAAAACAAAATTTATTTTTTATGACAGATGAAAATGTTCAGATCAGAAATATATTACTGAAAGAAGTAAAAGAATATCTATTCAGGAGCATCTCATAAGTGGGAAATTTAGCCAGTCACAATAATTCAGGCTCCAACAGAAAAGACTAGTGGGGTAGATAAAAAGATGTGCATTTCTTCTACTGAAAACCAAAACAAAACAAAACAAAACACCTATTTACTAAATAATGTTAATAATTAACGAGACACACCTTTTTCTAATGAGGCAATTAGAACTAGCATCTGCAATGTTATTAGGGCTGTTAAATCTCCAAAACGTGCACCATCTGGGAGAGGTTTCTACAACCACATCAGGCACAGTAAATGGACAGCTGAACCTAAGGCTGACAGTAAACTTACAAATACAGGAGGATGCATCATCTTAGCTGTGGCTGCCATAACAAAATACCACAGACAAGGTTTCTTCACAGACATTTTTTTTTCTCACAGTTGTGGAGGCTAGAAATTCTAGGTGAGAGTGACAGCAGAGTGGGATTCTGGTGAGGACTCTCCTCCTGGCTTGCAGATAGCTGCCTGTTCACTGTACCTTCACATGGCAAAGGGAGAACAAGCAAGCTCTCCACCATCTCCTGTTATAAGGGAACTAATCTCGCCCTGAGGGCTCCACCCTCATGACCACCTAAACCTAATTACCCTAATTACCGCCCAAAGGTCCTGTCTCCAAATACAATCACCTTGGAGGTTAGAGTTTCAACAAGTGAATTTGGAAATGACACAGTTCAGTCCGTAGGATGCATGTTTCTATTTGATTATTTTAAAATTGCTCAAAAGAATATTAATGTATCTTAAGCTTAGTAAGCATACAATTTTAATAGAGCTATATATTGCCTGTTAAAATAATGGAAATTGTGGCCATGGTCCCTTACAACAAACACATACCCATGTAGCCCAAATCAAAATATCAGAGGTTACTACATATTGGGAGGTTCACCTCATGAATGTAGGAAGTCTCATACAAGAGATAAGCCATCTTAGCAACTGTCTGATTTGATAAATTTGAAGTTTTGGAATAGAATTTGCAGAAAATCTCCCAAATATTGTGGATTGGGTTTCAGGCAAATAGAAGTTAGACTCTGGTTCCCCGCAAATATGATTTGAGTAGGATAGACCTAAGATCCATACACTGTATTCAAGTTCCTTTGAGAAATTAATTTTCAACAATTTTATGTTTGGTTGACTCATTTTCTTCCTGGGTCAAATAAGCATAATTGAAATGCTTTACCTAGCTCCAGTAGTCCTCCTACTAAATTGCCCCATCGTCATTGAATCACACACTCACTGAAATTGAAAAGGGTTGAGTAATGACATGCTAGTTCAGTTTGGAAAAAAAATACTACATTCAATGCTTCAAAATCATTAGCTTTCCATGATTTGTTGATTCTAATGTGTGTTTTTAACTTTCTTTTTCTTAAAGACATTTTCATGGAAATCAACTATTCCTTAAGAATTAATCATCTCCTGCTCCTTTTACCCAACACAGAGTCATAATCCTACCATTACAGTGTCACATGGCTTCTACTTTATTTTCATTAAGAAAGTGCGACGCTCTCCCCCCTCCAAAAAAAAAAAAAAAAAGGCACACAATGTATTCATACTCTTTGCACGTAAACGTATTCAGTAATAATAATAAGGACTTCATGTAAAGCTGCTTAAAACTATACTCACATAAAATAATGGGTTTCTCATATTCCCATCAGCTACACTCAGGAAATGAAGAAATTTAAGAACTAAGATCTAAATTTCTTTCAAGTTTACTTCTCTAGGTGAGTTTTTAGGTAATTATTTCATGAATCAAACTGGCTTGTTTTTTGATATGTTTAAATGTAAATAAAACTGAACGTATGTTTTTTTTTCTAGTTATACAGAAATTGCTATCTATTTCTTGGAAAAACAGTGATAATTGAATACTTTCATTTTTTGTATGTACATTTAAATGAAGAAGGGTATTTTAACATATAATCAATTTGATATTAATATATCCAATAATAGAGTATAAAATTACTAATTTTATTGAGCACCCAAGAGGCTTTGGAATAAAAATTACAATGAAGTATCCTTACTTTTGTGCAACTTTAATTATGAGTAAAATAAATTTACACTTTCTATAGTTACTCCAGAAATAATGCTATGGCCATAATTTGACTGAAAACTGATCCATATAACTGTTAAAATCTTCAGTGAAATGAAATATTTAATAATTTTGGTGAGGAAAGATGTCTACTTTGAATTGGGCACCACCATAACAGGATATTATTATATTTTGTTTAACTTGCACCCACATCATCACCAAGCTATTTGAAAGGTTTGGAACAGATCAGAACAGTATAGCCAGAACCTTCATCTTTCTGGATTGAGTCCATATATCCCATGAAGAAAATACCCATACTGCATGAAAAAAATGCAACCTAAAAATTGAGAGAAAGAGAAGATTTGCTGTGTTGTTTAAAATCATTTAATCTATAGGGAAAAGAAGCAGCTTCCTGTGCCTTTCAAAGGATGTCTAAATGAGCTTGAAGCTCCTTTATGCATTTCTGAAAAGAACATTAAGGTATCCATGCTCATATTTTAAAAATACAAGCAATTAGGTAAACACAAATAATACTTTATACAAATCTTTCTTTTAAGGAGCCCATGGAGTTTTAGAAACAACTGATAAGGCTGCACACATCTATAGAAAGGAGCAAATATCCTAGTCCTCTTTGATATGAAAGAAAACTGAACTAGGGGAGTTGAAGAGAACCAGTTTTCTGAAGTCTACTCATTAACGAAGTTTCAAAGCTTAGTCCCTAACATTTAATCTTCTGAATTGTCTGTCCAAATAGATCTCATATTGATCTTAAATTTTATGTATGTGAGTTGCCACTCATTGGCAACTAATAAAAAGCTTTGTCTCTGGGCAATTATAGTTCTGAGACCAAACAATTTTAAAAAGCAACGATATAAACAAAATGATGAATGATTGAACTTTTTCTAACTTCTTCGCCCTCTTCAACATTTCATTTTCAGTTTTACTAGGCAGGAGAGCAGTCATTTTGCTGGGTATTCAGGAGATAAAATTATATATCCTCAGCAGCTGAAGGAGTAAGAAATAAATGGAAAATTAGGATCCTGTCCTCTAAGAAACTAAGCGGTATTTACTGTGAGGTGGGCTCAACTTTGGTATTAGTGCTAGGGACTGGGAAAGAGGAGCCACTTTCTTCAGTCAGTGCCCATCAGTGTTATGTAGAAGAATGAAATCCCCTATGCCCTCATTTCAAATAGCTTATCGGAATAGGATTTTACTATTGACAGACCAGTACTTCTGACATTTAGATCACTCAGAGCAGTTATTTCTATGGAGTGAGCATTTCTATGAGCTTTATTTGACTAAGCTTATTCAAGCATTACAACTGCATTAGTACCACCAAGCCATAGCAGATTCCATAAAATAAGCTCTATAAAATTGTGGTCGCCCTAAAGCATGCTTTTTTGGAAACTACCAAGCGCTCCTCCCCTGAGCAACAAAGCTCTAGAGTTATGCTCTACAAGATGTTTGAAATCCAGTGTCTCTTGCCATCTTAGAAAGGGAGAAAAGAAATGGAAAACAGTACGGGAATCATTTTTTTAACATTAAAAAATTACCTTCTGTTTTAAATTTTATAAGAAAATGAAGACTCATTAAATATTCAAAATTGAATATGAAACCCTTTGGTTCAGCATTAGAGAAAGTTCTTCAAAAACAGCATTGATTCTTTTCCACATCTTACTTCTGGTTAAATGTGCCTCCTATTAAAGACTACGGATAGTAAAAAGAATCAGATCATAAAGAAAGTTTTGCTAAGGTAGTTTTCAGGTAAAAATTATAATGGCTGATATTCTAGTCCCCAAACTGATCATAATTATATTGCCTTATGCTTTTATAGCATCTCTGCTCCAGAGAAACTAAATATCATAACACTAACCAGACTTTCTGGAGATGTATGTCATATATACATATACGGGAAAAACAGTCATGCAGAAACCACAGTGACTCATAAAGAACATTTGGTTAGGGACACCTGAGTGGCTCAGTCAGTTAAGCTTCAAACTCCTCATTTTGGATCAGGTGATGGTCTCAGGGTTCATGAGATAGAGCTCCGCTCAAGCACAGAACCTGCTTGGATTCTCTTTCTCCTCTCTCTCTGCCCCTCCTCTGCTTTCAATCTCTCTCTCCTTCTCCTCTGTCTCTCTTTCTCTTTATCTCTCCCTCTCTCTCTATCTCCTTCTCTCTCTCCCTCAAAATAAATAAATAAACTTTTAAAAAACAAATAATTTGGTTAATAAATGAAGGAGATCATATGAGTGAGGTTTGTCAAACTTAAAGTAGTAAAAGGATGATTTCATTTGCCAAGAAGTTAAATACTGTTACCAGTTTTTTAGGGCTGCCATAACAACAAAACACAAATTAGGTGCCTTAAGCAACATAAATTTTTGTCTCACAATTCCGGAATCTAGAAGTCTAGAATCAAAGTGTTGTTTCTTTTGAGAACCCTGAGGGAAGAATCTTCCAGAATCTTCCCCTGGGCTTGTAAATGGCTGGCTTCCTGTTCACATGGCATTATCGCTGTATGCATGTCTATCTCAAAATTTTCCCCTTTCTGTATGAACACCAATCAAATTGACTTGGAGCCCATGCTGTCGACCCAATACTAGCTCGGTTGCCTCTGTGAAGAGTCTACCTCCAAATGAGGTCACATTCTGAGGTACTGGGGAAATAGGCTGTCAACTTCTGAGTGATGGGGAAGGGTGCACAATTCGACCTATGAACAAGTACTATATGGCCTCTTCACCATTTTATCACCAAAATTATCTTGTGAAAGATTAAGTTAAGTCTATTCTAAGGCATTACCTTTAATGACATGTACAATGAAGCCTTGAATTAATCAAATTGTCAAGAAAATAAGTAATTCTTTCTCAGATTCAAAAGGTAACTTGAAACAGTGAAATTATTAAAATGATGGCCTCAGTAGTGATGCTCCATTATTTTACTTCTGTTATAGAAATGTTGAATTTTAAAAACATATGTACACATAAATGTCTGTATTTTAAAATATGTATGTGCACACACGTGCGCACACACACATGCACACACATGCACATGCATACACACACACACACTGCAAGTTAGGAAAATGCCTTCAACATATTTTAACAAAGTGATAGATTATCAAAACCCAAAGTAACTGCAATTAGGTCAGATATTTAACAAAGCTATTTGTCCAAATTATTCCTTTTTTCCTTACATTGAAATACTAGATTCTTTTAACCAGATATTTAATGCTTAAGTAATCCTGATCTTTATGCCTTAATCTATAAACCATAATGTAAATAAAGACCACATATTTTATTTTTTTGCCAAAGGCATCAACATTTATAGATGTTATGCTTTTCAGAGAAAATTTTATTATAGGTTGTAGACTTTATATGATTTAATTTTAACATGTCATAAAAAACTCATGATTGCTAAATCAAAATATTTACAATAAAAATGTTTCTCCAAGAATACTCCCTTCCGTCGCTCATCCTAGGAAAAGAAAAATTCGCTCTAATAATTAAGAAATGCCTAATGCATGAATGTAATTAAACAGAATGAAATCTTAGATATAGTATTTGTTGATCCATCCTGAGAAAATGTGCTTAACAAAATCTACTGCCCTCACACATTTATAACACTAGGAACTTTTTAGGGTTAATAAGCAACTTAAGAACCATAATTTGAAGTGTCAAAAAGTAGATTTGGACATATTTTTAGTATTATTTACATGTATCTTTAGTATTAAAAAAGCAAGTTTTCCAATTTATCACTCAATCCTGAAGAGGTCTCAGTAACCAAATATCTGATCTCATTCTCTTCCAAAAAGGCCTGATAACAGAAACAAAACACAACTACGAACAAGCAAAAAAATCTAGAATATGGTTTCAGTCCAGAACATGCCTCTGTAATATGGAAACAGTGTTGTTACTCTGTCTGTGAGAATCACATTTCTTTATTCATAAAATAATAACAGTTTTTGAACCCAGAGTTTCCATAATATGGCTGAAATGCAGTTGTAGCAAAATAGCAACATTTCCTGGTCTCCTGAAAATGGTTTCTCATGAAATTGAAACCAAGTATAATCTATAAAATCTAAGTCTTAATTATGTAAAGCAGAACATTTTAATGAAATCACTTATTAATTTATTCCATTGTTCATTTGTACTTTTCATAGATCTTATGAATAAAAGGTTTTTTTAAACTCATTATTCTAGTAGTGCTTCCTTTGACACAATATTTTACTATTTTTCATAGGGCACTTTCTATAGTCCCATCCCCCTCAGATTCTTTGACCTAAAGCAACCAAGCTATTAGTGAATGGGACAAAATCAATTTGCCCTGCAATGCATCCTGATGAAAGACCGAATAGCTGCTAAGTGGACTCTGCCATAAATAGATTTGCAAATCTAAATGAGAAATTAAAAAGCATTCAAGTATTCTTTTTATCTGCTTTTAAAGATGGCTTTGGTTCTTCTGAAAGTAAAGAGTAATCAGAAAAAGCCTTGCCAGGTTATCTTAAAAAGACATTAAGAATATACCACAGGCAAAAGGTTAGGGATGGAGCAGTCAACTGGGAGTTGGAGTAGGGCTGACCGGGGGACTTCCTGGGTACCTGGGTATCACTTTATCTGTCTGTAAGCCAGTCAGTATCTGCAAATGTAAACCAGGGAGCAGCCCCTTCCTACAGTGACCAGAACCAGTTGAAAGTGAAAGCAAATAAATTCTTCATGGGAAACCACAGTGCTCAGTAAATGCCATTAAGGGAATGTGGTCCATAGCAAAGTCCTAGGTGCATTACATGGACACTTATGCAAGCATCACAAAACCAACAGATTGTATATCTGCCATCTCCACCTCTGAGGCCCCGTTATCTCCTATCGCTCATCCCCTCCAGTTATACACTTCGACAAACCCGAAATGTCTGTGATTCCTGGGTGCACTCCTCTGTGAATGTGAGTGTTCTGCAGCCTAAGTCTGAAATGACTTCACCTGAAATGTCCACCTTCTTCCTTACTCCTGCTTCAGGACTCAATTTGACTGAAACACAATCACACCCATTCATTTATGGATTGTCTTTTGTTTCTTTTCTAAGTTTTCCTTCTACAGGTGGCAGAGCTGAGCAGTTGCAACCTAGATCACACGGCCCACCAAATCTAAATTATGTACTGTCTGGCCCTTTACAGGAAAAGCTTGCCGATTCCTGCTCTTTGAGTTTGGGAGAGTAACTGACAAGGGAGGAACTTAAAAATAGATATTTAATGGTTTAAAGTTTGGGAAATAATAATTTAAGCTAGAATTTATTAAATGTTAATCAGGGAGAGAGGAGGCATATGACACAGTGATGTGAAATTAGGGTTAAAATGGGATCGTGCTGGGTCGGAATCGTGGCTTTGCTCCTTTCTAGCTACTCTGTACCTCAGCGTTCACCTGCAAAATCGAGATCTTTAAAATTACTTCATCGGGTTATGATGAGGAACAGAGTGTTTGGCACAGTAACTATTAACTCCTTTCCCTCTCTTGTTAACCTTCCTTGGTTCAATTTATTATTGATAATAGTGATAAGTACTCATCCATATAATTATTGTCTTTTTAAACATGGCCATGTCTCTCCTGGGGCGGGGGAAGTTATTTCAGTTCCATCCATGCATTCTTTGGCCTGTATATGAATTTCTGAAGTACTGAGATTAAACTTTTTTTTTCATGTATATGATAATTAAGGTTATATAACTGAGAACGTAAGCCCTGGAGGCTTAGAGGTTCATTTCTTTGAAGAGACTTTACATTGCAAAGTATATAACGGATGTTCAACTCACTCATAACTACCATTATAATAAAGCCAAGGAATGTAAATGAAGAAATGTATTTCTCCAGCCAATGTTTAGAACCCTTAGTGGTTGAAATCACATATTCTCATTCACGTGGAAACCTCATAGTGTTTCTAATGTATTAACCGCCAATTACAAAAAGCACAGCATTGCCATTTTTGTTAATCTCTTCCACAATTTGGTGCTATTCTTTATTCTAAACAGGCATTAGGTCCCAAAGGATTTTCTCATAAGATAGTTATTTGGAACACAAATGTATTTCCCCATTTTAATTAAAGAATGTTATGAAGGTTGATTATGGTCTCAATATGCCCATCAAAGCCTTTTTAATATTATGCAGCTGAATTGTTATACAAATAAAAACTGTAGACATGTTCATGCTTTTTTATGTGTTTCTATATTACCTACCTAAGGAACGGGAGCAGGTTCCAGCCAGCCCAAGCCCAAGGTTCAAGCATCCTTAGATATAAACCTCTAGGGTCAGTTAATTGTCCCTCCTGGATGCTTCTAAACCACCTTCTTAGTACACTTACCTTAGACCTAACATATAATATTGCAATTACCTGTTTATTTTTCTGGGTCTCCCACTGGAATGCTTATACTTCTGGTGCCCAGCTCAATGATCCACTGTAGGTAAATGTTACTGAATCGGCATGCCGACCTGAATATTGAAATGTCTCCTGGTGCTTTTTATGTAGCAGATGTACCAAATGCGGGTGCTACGTTGGAGAAGGAATCCACCCCCACCCGTGTCCTTTGTGTTATCAGTCTCAGGGAGGTGTTCCAAGGGCACATTTTGCATGTACCCCTTTATCACTAGATTATCACAAGGTGTGAAGCAAATGTGAAGAAATGGTGCACTTCTTTCCCCTAAGCCCCCAGAGGGTCTATGAGTAGAACACCACTGAATCTCAGCCACTGTCTTTAGCTCTCTAGTAGAAAGGAGCAAGGAATAGTGGTGTGCTCTTCTGGGAATGACACCAGGGTTAGGTGTGGGAAGGGAAGGGAGTTAGGATCAGACAAGAACAGACAATGGGCAGAGTGAGTCAATGATGGAGTGAACCCTGTGAAGAATCTTGAGAGTAAGGGCTAAGGAGAAAGACAGGGGGCTTTGCTATGGGGAAATGAAATGACAAGTGGAACAAAGTCTGGGTGGACAGGAGTGGTTGTAGCAGTTTTCAGCTTTTCTGGGTCCTAAGTCTTGTTCAAGTACAATCACAAAGGGATGGAAAATAAATTCAAAGTTTTGTGTGAAGACGAATCCAACAACTCTGCTGATGAATGATGGAAGAAGAGGGCTGAGGAAGGAGAGTAACAGCCATCATATTCACAGGTAATTATAAGCGTCTTTGGGAGGTGTTCATAAGTACAGGACTAACTGTAATGTCCCTTTTTTTCTTCCTAAATTTGAGCTCTGAAGAGCAGGATTCTGCATTCAGTTGAATAGCATTGTATGCATTTGTGGCTCTTTGTAAGTCATTATAAGAATTTAAAAGACTAAATCATTTATTATTTATATTGTACTTATAAATAACTGAACACAAGTGAAAAGTTACAAATATGAGAAAAAATTTTAATGTATGTTGCATCCATCTGATTTCTCACCCTTTCCCAACTCTCAGTCGACCATACTTGACAGTTTATTTGTGTCAGTATGAAGGCTGGCCAAGAATGGCTATTTGAAATATAGCATGTGTGATGATAAATATTAAACATTTGCATATAGATTTTTAATAAAGATCTTAGTACTACAGTTTTATATCTCCTGGATGTACAATGGAGACAGAATTTGTAGGCAACAAAATGTGTTGCCATTGACACTTCTGACATCTAAGGGCCAAAACTGATCAACTCTTTATGGACAACATAATACTTTACCTTGAAATAGGTTAAAGAAACCCATCATTGACACCCTTTCTTCATCCTTGCTACATGTCTAGCCACAAGGATTTAAGAGTAATGTTGCAGCCCTTTCTATACATTGAAAAGCAGATTTCGTCATGGCAAGGGCTATCTTTCTTCAACACAAAATCAACTATAACAGAGAATCAAAGAATGGTGGTCTTGGTCAAGTTCCCAGATCCTCCAAATGCCTCATTTGTGCTTATTAGTAGATGATATTCCCTCTTCTGAGCAATAACAACTGCATACCAGAGATCAAGACTTGTTGAGTAGAGAATACCTAGATGTGGACTCTTTCTTGCTTCTTCAGTCAGGCACATTTCTGCAGAGTACAACCTATAGCATTCCCAGTCTTAATCTATCTGGACTGGGAAACTGCGGGCTGACCAGTAACAAATAACCAGATCAAAAGTTTTTATTTGTTTGTTTCTGTGTCAGGCTAACAGTCTCATACATTTGTGTGTTCAGAATTTGGGATGCCAAATTACATA
Organism: Paguma larvata; assembly: GCA_030068075.1. Classification (NCBI taxonomy): domain Eukaryota; kingdom Metazoa; phylum Chordata; class Mammalia; order Carnivora; family Viverridae; genus Paguma; species Paguma larvata. The sequence goes on from CM057829.1 coordinate 108,783,518, forward strand.
AATCATATCAACTGATCTTCCTGAATAGGCTGGACACCTAATCTTATCCTCACTTCAGAGAAGAGAAAACCAATCCCCAGAAAGATTACATGATAAGCACTGAAAAATGGTGGTGCCAAGACTATATCCAGATTTTTAGGTTTGGTCAATTCTATCTGCTCAAACTAGAGCATCAGGAAAAACAGCAAATATCCACTAAGGTAACTATATGTTAGGCACTATTCTTAGAAGGCTGGGAAAATAGTCCATATAGTCCCTACTCTTACGATGTCTATATTCCAGGAAGGAGAAATGATATTTCAATCTGTTTTCAAGATGCGTTTGAATAAAGGGGCACCTGGGTGCCTCAATCGGTTAAGCATCCAACTTCAGCTAAGGTCACGATCTTGCAGTTCATGAGTTCGAGCCTCGCATCGGGCTCTGTGTTCACAGCTCAGAGCCTGGAGCCTGCTTCGGATTCTGTGTCACCCTCTCTGTCTACCCCTCCCCAACTCACGCTTGGTCTCTTTCTCTCTCTCGAAAATAAAGATCAAAAAGAATTTTTAAAAAGATGAGTTTGAATAATAGGAGATTCAAATTTAAGTGAGCCTATTACCTTCCCCAGTGCCACCAGTGCCAAGAGTTACCCTACTACAGCCAAAGGAGAAGGAATGAACAATGCTGATAATATAGAGAAACTGAACACTGAAAATCGTGATACTTACCATAAACTTTCCCCTCCCTACCCTTCCGGAAGCAGACTTTAGAAAGGGCATCTTTCAAATGGAGAATCACATTATTTCCATATGCCCTATGGACTGGCAACTGAAGCCCAGGATAAAATCTCAAAACAGTACCAAAGACAAAACTTAATCATTATGCTATTTCCCAACAACAATGACTTCATACTATTTCTTTAGCCAAATGACAATGATCATATTTAAAATAAGTATGCAATTTAGATTTATAAAAATTATACAGCAAAACAAAATTAAATTTTGGCATTGGGATTTATTATTCAATCCAGCATCAGTTCTTATTTAAATTTCAGATACTTAGAATTCAAACTTTTGTTACTCCAGAGGCTACTAAAACATAATGGATAGATCATAGGGCTATTGGAATCCAATCACAACCATAATGCTATTCATTTTCCCTTTTTTTTTCCCTTTATGGTAGTTTTTAAATATAATCAGCACAAAAGAAATTAGAAAGCCATTATAGAAAAAAAAAAAAAAAAGCTTCCTTGTGTTTCTGTCCAAGTTTGGTTTTTCATGAGTTGTAAACATAATCTAAACTAAGATCACAAACACACAACTGGAACCTAGAAATGAACAGCCTAATTTAGTTTTATCTGAGATGCCATTAGGAAAAATGTAAACGCTTGCTTTTGTCTTTTCAACCAAAATCAATCCACATCTTATCTTTCCCTGGAATTTTAGTACAATAAATTACATTGAGTTGTTTCTCCTCCTCCTAAGGTTTTTTTCTTTCTTTATACCTGTTTTCTGTCTATATAGAGATATGTTATGTTTTGTCAACCCATCTTACTTTGATACTATATTCTATTTATTTTACCCAATAGCTTAAAATGTAATATGAGTTGGATTTCCTTATCCACTCATTCATTCATCTATTTCCCCAACACTCACATTCTTCTTCATCCTTATATTCACTCATCGAGAGTTTACTAAGCACTTACTTGTTCCAGACATTTTCTATGTTATAAGAATGAAAAAGATGGACGTAGATCTGCTCTCCTTAATTTTTAAAGATATAAGATTCTTTATACTTTTCTTACTGTCACTATCCATCTTCTACAGATCCTGAAACTTTTACTGAGATAATACCAGGAAGCTTCCTTGTATATCTAATTTGCAACATTTTTTTTTAATTGGGATCTTTGCAGAAATCTCAACCTTAAAGCATATATTTCTAAAAATATCAGTGGAAACAAACTGAAGTTATCAATTAAATGTCTTTAATTCTACTTTTCTTAGTTGCATTCATTGCAATAATGCACCCATCCCTACTGGTATTCTCTTATATTTTGTTAAAGAAAATGAGACTAGAGTTAATAGTGTTACCGAAAGAAGGAACATCTATCTGAAGTAAATTAAGGAGTTTTCAGGAGATTGCTGAAAAAAAGTTGCCTCTTGAGTACTTATCATAATTTGGCCTCTTTTCATTCGTCAGTAAATATATGTTGGGGCAACTGGGTGGCTCAGTTCATTGAGCGACCGACTCTTGATTTCAGCATGGGTCATGATCCCAGGGTTGTGATATCGAGCCCCACATGGGGCTCTGTGCTGAGTATGCAGCCTGCTTGAGATTCTGTCACTCTCTCCCTTTGGCCCCTCCCCCACTCACACACACTCTCTCTCTAAAATAAAATAATAAATAAAATAAAATAGCGTATTAAGCATTTTTCATAACAGTTGAGTGTTAAAGATAAAAATTAAATAAGATATGGTCCTGCCTTCCAGAAGATTGGCAAGTGTCGAGACCAAGGGAACCATAACCACAGCATTGTTTTCTAATTGTCTGAAGATGTCATGTGCAGGCCACTGTGAGAATTTAGCATGAGAAGGACACTTTATTTTTTTAAGTTTATTTATTTATTTTGAGAGAGAGAGAGGAGAGAATGTGCAAGCTGAGAAGGAGCAGAGAGAGAGAAAAAGAATCCCAAGCAAGCTCTGCATTGTCAGTGCAGAGCCCCACTTGGAGCTCGATCTCACAAACCTTGAGCTGATGACCTGAGCCAAAATCAAGAGTTGGTGGCTTAACCGACTTAGCCACCCAGGTGCCAGTGTGAGGAGGACACTTTAAACCACACAGCAGGACTGCATAAGTAAAAGCTTAGATCGTTAAAGAAGGCTGCATTTAAGAAATTGCAGGTGTATGCACGTTGCTGGAGACAAAGGCACTTGTGGCAAAAGGGAAATAGAAGAGGAGAGAAATATGTAAGAAGAAGATACATCTCCAATGTCTGTGACTGCTAACATGAGGAAGCTGGGCTTTGTAACAAATAACATGGCAAGCCACAGCTGAATTTTACTCTGAAGGATCTTGATCATATTTTTATTTTGGAAAGTTAATTTAAATAGAGGGACACAGGAGTTGAAGCAGACCCAAAAACTGAATTAGAAAATGTGTGGAAATCCAAGTTTCTGTGATAAGAGGTTGAAATCTGGGGATGGCATGAGGAATGCAGAGAAAAGTACAGGATTCAGAAATATTTAGGAAATAGTGTCTGTAAGATTTGAACGATTTGATGATTAAGTTGCAGGGTGCAGAGATTTAATGATGTCATGATTGGAGGGTGGGGAAGGTCGATGGTTTGAATATTAAAGTTCCAGCTCTAGAAAGTAGGTAGATGGTGTCATTCACCGAGACGGAATACTAAGGGGAAAGAAGCAGGTGCTGGAGGAAATGATGCATTTAGTCAATAGAATTCCTTAATGTGTACTTGAACAAACTAATCACATCTTAGTTTTCAGCATTTTACAATTTTTAATGCATATGCCAAATGTTCACACATGCGCACACGCACACCACACACACATATGCATGTTTCACCCCATGTATAAGAGTAGGAGATTTATGCATCACTGTTGACTAGATTCACGAGGATTTAGTTGTTTACAAAGTAAGGGTTTTTTTTAATATTTACTTATTTTTGAGAGAGAGAAAAGAGAGAGAGCACGGGGGAGGCGCAGAGAGAGAGGGAGACAGAGGATCTGAAGAAGATTCCGTGCTAACAGTGCAGAACCCAAAGCAGGCCACAAACCATGAGGTCATGACCTGAGCTGAAGTTGGACGCTTAACCAACTGAACCATCCAGGCGCCCCAAAATAAGTTTTTAATTTGAGCAGTAAGTTGCCATCATTGTGATTCTCTCGAACAAAGTAGCCACATGTATAGAGAGAGCATTGTAAGAGTTTGATATATATACACTCATGTAAGACCAGACAAAACTCCTCTGAACATATTGGAAAGAAATAAGCTGACATTTTAGAAAAGGGCATGCAATGATTGACATAACACATTAGACATATAACACTACTACTACTATGATTCCAAACTATTTTTTTTAAAAACGTATTTAATAATAAAGAAAACAAAAGGATTCCATTCTAAAGAAATGGGTATTTATAAATTTTAACCATAGCATCGATCAACTTTTATGTTGCAAAATGCTTTAAGCTTTTTATTTTATTTTTGATGGTTAATGTCATTGAGTATAACTTTCAATTATCACTTATAGCGTCATGGATAGAATGGGCTTTTTATCAAAGGCAAAGCCCAGCCAAAGTTCAATATTGAAAATAGAGCTTTTCAAAGCCATCATCATTGGTCAATGTGACCAAACTAGAATTTATCTACAAGTTTTCCTTTAATAAACAATTTGCTAAATATATGTATAGTGCAAGCAAGTTAAAAAGAGGGACGTTTAATGAAATTATAGTGAAAAAAATAAAATAATTTAGTGGATTAGAAAAAGAAATGTTTTAAAAATTTAAGTATAGGTGTGCCTGGGTGGCTCAGTCAGTTAAACGTCCAACTTCGGCTGAGGTCATAATCTTATGGTTCGTGGGTTTGAGCCCCACGTCGGCTCTGGGCTGACAATTCAGAGCCTGGAGCCTGGTTCAGATTCTGTGTGTCTTTCTCTGCCCATCCCCAGCTCATGCTCTCTCTCTCTCAAAAATAAATGAACGTTAAAAATATTTTTAAATAATAATTTAACTGTAAACTTTCTCATTTTAAACAGAGTCAAATATCACTTATATTATTTTTATTACACATCTGAAAATCTTTTAATTTAAATTTATAATCCATTCATGCATAAATATATTTTACATAAATGCATATACATTTGTCCAAATACAGACTTTTGTTAAATACAGTATTTTTCCCTTTGTTTTTGCTTTCTTCTTTACTTAGTTTATGGTGTTATTTATTGTCTCATATATTACATGTTTATATGAATATGATATGTCTACCTTTAACAAAAGTGTAGATTCTAGAATTTCAGCCTTAGTTAGGGAGTTCTTCATCACTAATCTTTTCATATAGATTTCTAGGTTTTCAATAAAGCCTTTTTTGTTTTATTTTTCATATTTAAGTTTTTAATTCACCTGGAATTAACCTTAATATATAATTTAAACAGACATTCCATTGATACTCTTCTGGATGTATAACCATATCCAGGCATTATTTATTAAATAATCTATTTTATATTAATTGATATATTATCTTTATTATATATTAAGCTATATTATTATTTATAAATATATTTATGTAACACGATTTTTGAAAAAATATATTAGAATCATCTTTTTAAAAATTTTACAAAGGAATTATTAATGCTGACATAAAATATGGCCATTTCCATATTTTTTATAATAATGAAAAAAACAGAAGCAATATAAAGACCCAACATAAAACAATTGACTAAGTAAACAATAGAGTGAACTATAATACAATAAGGCAAATAAATGCTGATGAAAATTTCTTTAGTGAAAGAAAAAGATGCCTCTGAAGCTTTCATGAAAGGGCTCAATTGATAAAGCATTTCTCAAGGTGTAACCTCCTGTAAAATTGTATCATACTATTATACCAAATATAGAAACAAAGAAAATCATAATATAGTTATGATAAAAGTGATGGTGTTGTATCAGTTTCTTCTTTATGCTTATTTATATTACTTTTATCCTTAGAACATACTTACCTCTTTAAAAAAGAAGAACTCTGTCCTGCCAATTTCAAAGTAACTGGTTGATGAATACCTTGCATTATTAATTACCTGGAGGATTTTTAAAAGTTGATAAGACACAGATGAGGCAAAATTAGGAAATCAATCACTTTTCTTTTGTTCTCTCCCAGCTGACTTGTAAGTGGTACTTGAAGAATTCACTTAACTATCTCCTCCAAACAGAATCCTTTCCTGAGAATGTTCCTATTTTGGTCTCTCGGCATGGAATAGGCTGATATATTACTTACCTACTCTCAGGGTATTATATGCACAGATCATAACTGTACTTACATAAAATTCATATTTATTTTTTAAATGTTTATTTATTTATTTTGAGACAAGGAGTGTGATCGGTGTAGAGTGAAGGGAAAGTCAGGGAATCGCAAGCAGGACCCACAATGATGGGGCTTCATCCCACAAACCATGAGGTCATGACCCGAGCCAAAATCAAGAGTCTGATGCTGAACCGACTGAGTCACCCAGGCACCTCTAAAATTCGTATTTTTTATTATACTATGTTGAAACTCCTGTATATTCTCCCCATTAGTCTCTATCACTATACCTTCTACTATATCTAGGTTAAAAAGAGTCACTCAATTCACGACGTTCAATGTCTGGTTGCATTATAAGAAACCTTCCAAATGATTAGAACAAAATTCGTATTAGAAATTCCAAAAACAACTTCTTCTGTAAGTGAAAGTTGCAAAATTAATTGATTGACTGATTAACATTGCAAACTGAAGAAAAATGTGTTAAAGGAGAACTACAAACGATTTTTTACAAATGGCCTTAATTTTTATTTGTCCAGTTGATTTTGCCAACAAACAGAATGATTCCTTACGTGTCATAGTTATCAAGAGTGTTCAAAAATATACTAAAGTTTAACAAACAGTAAATGCCAGTATTCAATTGTTTGGCTGAAAAGAAAGAGCTGAAAATGAGCACACCTAAGAGCAACTCAGCTCAGTCATAGTCATGAGCCATTCTCCTTATGAATTCCTTTTTCCCTTAACACAGCTTCTTACTTCAAGCCAGGCTACCTCTGTTGCTTCCTACCAGTTAGTAACATCACTTATGTGGCCTAGGAGGAGCTCTGAACTTCTGGTAACTTCCCTCCCATACGCCCACATATGCATTTATTTCCAGTGATTAATTGAATGCCTACTATGTGCCAAGCACTTTGTTACATTTTTGGGATCAAAAGGTGAACAAATTTCTTTATAGTCTCTGCCTTTGTTGGGCCAAGACTAATCAGTGGCAGAGATATCTATTAAATAGTTATACAAATGGACAATTACAATTATGATAAATGTTATAAAGGAGATGTATGTGCCCTGTGAACGCCTATAATGGGGCCTTCATCACAGACTGTGACAATCGAGCCGAAATCTGAGGGATGAGTAGAAGTTAATCATCACAAGGACACCAAGTTCCTCTTTTCCTTTTGCCCAAGTACTGGGACGTTCTGGGAACAAGTTTAAGGGATTCTGGTCCCTAAGGCTTTTCATTGCACATGACAAAAAGAAAAACTGTATTAAGTGCCCCTGAGCACCTAAGAGGGACCCCTGGAGTCTGAACACATGTAGGAAATCACATCTGACCTTGAAAATGTGTCGAAATAAGAGTGTGATGAAATGAAGCATGAAAGATTTTCTGTGGTGTCCAGAAAAAGTAGAGCAGGAGAAAATTTTCCTGGCTAATTTGGCCCTATCCGAGGGTACCGAAATGTTCCATCCCCACAATTAGGTCACTATAGAAGCCATTTTAGTGGCATGAGTCCTGATCTATGATTATCTGCCATTTCCAGAATGAACCACTCTTCGGGACCCTGAAAATTCCTTTGCTCTATTTCTGGCTAAAATTTATTTTAATTAAAATGTCCAAGTATTTAAATGCTAGAAGAGAGCGAAATGAACTGAGTCCAAATATTTTGGTACCTGGAAGAACAAAACCTTTTACAAATAAATAAAGACATACTTCATGTTTTAACCCAGCCTCATAGGGTTTAAGTCTTTAGACTAAACCTGACTAGCAGACAGTTTTCTGACCTGTTCAGCTGAAGGTCAGATTCTGAACTATACAGGGCTGTGGCAGACAGAGTCTAAGATGACCTCTGTAATGTCTACTACCTGATATTTTACACCCAGGTATAACCTCCTCCTCTTCAGTGTGACCATGCCCGGAGACTAGCTTCTAGTCAATAAGATGCAGCAAAGCGATGTGTATATAATTACCTTACATAAGATTGTAACATCTGACTTGCCTCTGAGACCCTCTCCTTTGCTGGCAGTCATGTTGGGAAGCACTACAGCAAGGACTCAGAGACAGCTTTAAGGAATTGACAGCAACCTCCAGCCAACGGGGTCTTCAGAAACTGAAGCCAGTTCTACGGCCACAAGGAATTGGATTCTTCCAACGACCACAGGAGCTTGGAAGCATTCCCCATTTAACCCTTAAATGAGACCTTGCCCCAGCTGACACCTTTATTATTGCATGTGTGAGAGTCCCTGAGGTGGAAAATTCAAGGAAGTCATGCCTAGACTCTTGACTCACAGAAACAGAGAGATATTACACGCTATCTTAATCTACTTGTTTTTTGGTAGTATTGTTACATGGTAACAGAAGAGTAACACGGGGCACCTGGGTGGTTCAGTCCGATGAGCATCCGACTTCGGCTCAGGTCATGATCTCACAGTTCGTGAGTTCGAGCCCCGCATCGGGACTCCATGCTGACAGCTCAGAGCCTGAAGCCTGCTTTGGATTCTGTCTCTTTCTCTCTCTCTCTCTCTCTCTCTCTCTCTCTCTCTCTCTCTGCCCTTCCTCAGCTCATGCTTTCTCTCTCTCAAAATAAATAAACATTAAAAAAAAAAAAAGAAGAAGAGTAACACAAGGGGGTTTTCTATGCCAAGCTACCCTGGAAAGACCCTATTTACCCTGGTCATTTGTACAAGTTCTTAGAGCTGGAAGAAAAAATTAAATTATTAAGGACTTTCATAATTCTTGTAAAGAGTTAAAATGAGATTAGTATGTGAAAGAAAATTGAAAAGTAAAAACTCAATGCTTTTAATAATAAGGTTTTACTGCAAATTCTAAATCTGACAAATGCAGATGCCAGTGATTTGAGAATATCAGGCTGGGTAGAAGAAAACCAGGCTGGGTTGAACAAAAATTTACACTTTATTCATAAGATGTGAAGAGAGGTGGAAACAGGGAAACAATTATCCCCTGTACTCTATGTAAGTTAGAACATTATAATCTTTTTTATATGAGAAAAAATAAAATAACCTTATGTGCTACTGATTATACATATGTATGATTCATACACCCATACAAACGTATGATTCCTCCAATCTTGTATTTGATCAAAAAAGAGAGAAGGAATAAGTTCATATTTATGTTGTCCTCGTATGTTTCACTTTCATATACACACTCCATGAACTATCATTATACCCTTTCTATTGTAGATAACAAAACTGCTTTTCAGTAAGGTAATGCAATCTACATCGTGAGTGTAGGGGAGGGCCAGAGTTTAAATCCATGACTGTCTGACCTTATATAGTTTTTTCCACCATTCTCAATACACAAAAGCAGGACCTAGGCAATAAGTATAAGTACAGAGTCAAGGTCACTGTTCCTTCGCATTGGTTTGGAGGGGTTTTGATCAGTAAGTACCTTAGCTTTATGTATTAATAAATGTTTGAAATAACAAATCTATGTATTCTCAAAATACACTACTATTTGAAATTAGCAGGTTAGAGATTAATATGATAAAAGGCTGAAAAAATAATGTAGAGCATATGGAAAAGCATTTTCTTTTTCTTCCTGACTCTTTCAACTTGTTAAAGTCAAAAGCCGAGAAAAACATAAGATCAGTGTTCTAGAAGACAAAGGGTCACTATAAAGAAAATGGTGACCTGCTATTTTCAAGCTTGAAAATAGAAGAGGAAATTGTGTTAAATCTTAACAGAGAGATTTAGGTGAGGACATCTTGACGTAAGTATTTTTAGACACAAATAGCTTTCTAAGGAAAATGTTGAGTACCCTTGCATGGAAATATTTAACCATAAGAAAGATATTCATTTTTTGGACGTTTCTTACAGTAAAACTATATTTCTGCTTAGGGACAGGAGAAAGACTAGAAGTAGTTTCCAAGCTCATAATTTTATAACATGAATAACTCTTATATTTTAACATGAAATTGCTTGAAATGACCTTGAAACCTGTTCCGGCTCTATTTTCTTTCAATTTTATTTCTTTTATCATCATGATATTTCTTCTCATCATAAAAATAAAATCAGTAACTGGATACAACATAAAGTTAGATACAATGAATTAGATGCAGTGACTATCAAGGGAAAGTGGTACATTTAGTGAATAATGACCAAAAATAAGTGTTAAAGGCAACTGCATCACCCTTTACTTACAAAGGTATTGGAAAATTTCATACACTGACCAACTCGAAGGCTCACATGGAAGACCAGTATATGATCTAGGATAGAGACTCATGATTTGGAAATGGTCAACTAATCTCAGAGTTTTCATGAGTTAACTCCCAACCTATATTTAAAATAAGAGACACATGGTTCCAGTTAAAATACACTTACAGATTTGCTAGAAGTTTTTTGAATAAATGTATTTTAAAAAATTAGCAAGTTTTTATGCTTCTAATTACTATAAGAAATCCAAAGTATATCATCTTAAGGAGAGAAGAACATAATCTCTTTCAGCAGTAATCAATTGACATCATCAATATTATTAATCAACTATGTTATTCTGCTTAATAACCTCATCGTTTTCAGTTCAGTTGAAACACTGAGTGCTTGACACTCAGTCAAGCACTGAGACAGTTTTAAGTCCATTACGGAGAGATATGTGTTCAATCTCTTTGAGAAAGTGTCAGACCTAATACTAGATACCCAGTGATGTTCAATAAATATGAATTGATGATAATTATCATTTTTAAGTGTTAACAAACATCTAATAAAACATCATGCAATTTATATTCTTTAAAACATCCAAGGTATTGTTTAATGGTCATTTATTTATTTTAAGAGAGAAAGAGAGAGAGTGTGAGTAGGGGAGAGGCAGAGAGACAGAATCCAAAGCCAACTCCATATTGTCAGCACAAAGTCAGACACAGGGCTCAACCTCATGAATGGTGAGATCATGACCTGAATCAATATCAAGAGTTGGAGGCTTAACCGACTGAGCCACCTGAAGGTCTTGAACCTTTTTCTTAAAATGGTTCATACACACTCTTCAAAGAATCATATAAAAAAATAAATAATAAATTATTCCTCCTTTTTGGTCCTTGCATAAACCAGGATATCCATGGTTTATTCATTTCAGTAGAAAGATTAGAGACTAAAATCAAAAGCAGAATTTTTCTCTAAGCACTCCTTAAAATACTATAGTATATTCTTAAAGCGTGGTCCATGGACCACCAGCATCCTCAGCACCTGAGAGCTTGTTAGAAATGCAGACTCTCAGGCCCATCCCAATCCTACTGAGTCAGAACCTGCCTTCTAGCAAAATTCCCAGCTGGTTCATATGCACATCAAAGTCTGGGAGGCATTGGTCTAAAGTATGTATATGTCACTTCCTACTTCAAACTCACCACCATTCATAGAACATAAGTATTACTATGGGGTAATACTTAGTTACATTTTTAATAACCTCAGATTAATTCTTTTAATATTATTTCAAAGATATATAAAATACAAATTTAGAAAAACAAGATATGCTTGCAAAATTATTCTAGAATAAAAATGTCATCACTAGCTACTAACCTTAAGCTATTATATTTAAAATAAAGGCTTTAAAATTATTTTAATTATATTTTCAAAAAAATCTTTTTACCACAATATTATATCTTTTTGTAATATGTCAATCAAATCATTTCTTTTAGTGCTTCATGATAGTGTCATTATGTTGTAGGAACTCAATATTTATTAAAATAAAAACTTTACATGCATATCTTATTCTATGCATCACAGGTCAAATTTATGTATACTTCATATTTGTATGCATATATACTATATAAATGCTTGCATGCATTTATAGTATATAAATGTTTGTATGCATTTATACTATGTAAATGCTACACAAATACTATGTATTTATGGTTTCTTACCACTTACAATTTTGCTCTGTTACTTCTGAAAATTTTCCTTTCATATTTATCAACAAAGGTATGTCTACCTGCATTCTGACCTTTACTGGAAACTATTGTTTTCAGGTCAAACTAAGGCAAGTTTGTTTTCTGCAAATCTAACTCTATGTTTACTTAATTCCAAGTTATTCTTTTCTAACTTCTATTACGACAACAATTTTAATTAAGCTCTTTTGTCATATCTTCCTGTATTCCACACTCTGATCACTTTTTTTCTTTAATTGGCCTTATTGGGAAGATGTTTAACCACCAAGATTGTGTTAGGAGTTGAAAATCTGCCGAAATTTTATGCAAGGCTACTTTAGAAGTTGTAAATGACAGAACGTCTCAGAATCCAAACGTAAACGGGAGACATATTTATTTTAGTTTGAACAGCAAGCAAAGTGATCACACATTTTTAGCCTCCCTCAAACAGATCATGTTTAGCTGACAAGACTGTGGGTTCCATGAAATTAATCTCTGACCTGATTTTTTTTTAACTGCTGCAGTGTCAGTTTTCTATTAATAGGCTCTTATCCAGTGGAAAATGTCCATACCTTCCCGGTGGGTACAAACCTAGGCAGGTGAAGGATACCCATTCCAAAGAAGGGCAAGATGTCTTCATTTAAGAACTAAGGGAGACTTTTGAAGAAGTTCACTTAACAATCATCAAAGGACAGTATGGACAACATGTATTATATACTGTGTGTAAGTGACTAGATAAATATACAAATGTTATTGATTATAGGACAAATCACAATTTGTGTTTCAGAAAGGTTCATAGTATTGAATGTAACAGATTAACTGTAGGGATGGTAAGAAGGAATAAATATTGCATGAACTACAATCCTCTTTCCAAAGTTTTGCAATTATCCATTGGTGACAAAGACACACCAAATGAGGTGTCTCTCTAACTTTGCTTGTTATTAGGGGGAAATATTACTTACCAGTTTATTGGAAGGAAATTCAGTATACATTTCTGCAGAAAGAATAATCTAGTTAATTATTAATCTATTGTTAATTGTCCCTATAATGAGCTATGTATTCTTGAAAATGAGGCTTCTTTTTAGTCTCAGATTTCTTATATAAAAGGGAGACTTATTTATTTTACTTAAACAGTGACTTAGGTAAAAATATCTTGTGAGAAATAAATTTGTAATTCTTCTATGTCAATTTTGTAGGTGCCCTCTGAAAATTTGTCTCTTACTGTATAAGACAGACTTAACGGTAATCAGATTGGTAGTGGCCTATTAGTTTTCTACTGTTAACATAAGAAATGACCACAAACTTCATGGCTCAAAATAACACAAATTTATATCTTACAGTTCTGTGACTCAGAAGTCCAACATGGGTCTCAAGGGTCTAAAATCAAGGCATCTGCAAGGCTACGTTCCTTTCTGGGGTTGGGGGGGATCACATGACCTCTTCCCCCATCTGTAAAGCTACTAGTGGCTGGTCAAGTCCTGACATCACATCCCCCTCTAACCACAACCATGGACATTTTCCACTCATGTGGTTAGATGAAGCCACCCAAAGAGTCCAAGATCATCTCTCCATCTCTAAGCCCTTCATTAAATCATACCTGCAAATTCCCTTTTGCCACGTAAAAGAATCTATTCACAGATTCTGGGGATTCAGGCATGAATATCCTAGAGCATCATTATCTTATATACCATAACTAATAGTCTCTCTATTCTTTTTTTAAATTTTTTTTAGTTTCTTTCTTTATTTTGAGAGAAAGAAAGTGGGCAGAGAGAGAAGGGCAGAGAGAGCATCATTATCCTACATACCATAACTAATAGTCTCTATTCTTTTTAAAAAATTTTTTAGTTTATTTATTTATTTTGAGAGAGAGAAGGGCAGAGAGAGAATCTCAAGCAGGCCCCATAATGTCAGCTCAGAGGCTGACGCAGGGCTCGAGCCCACAAACCGTGAGATTATGACCTGAGCCAAAATCGAGAGTTGGATGCTAAAATGACTGAGCCACCCAGGTGCCGCTCTCTGTTCTTTATCAATCAATACACATTATGCAAGTTCTGCTCTATGCAAGGCGTCACTTAGACCTGTTCTGTAAAGTATTGTGTAGAGACCTTATAAATTTAAATTCCTTGGCCCACAACCAAAACTTATTTTAAGCACGCTAACCCAAAAAAGAAAAAAAAAATATGTCATTTACATTTGCAGAATCTCCAAGTGGGGTGTAATTAAGAATTTGCTTCGGTGAGTCTTTTGACAGCAGGAATTCCTTCTTCTTCTCTCTCTCCCTCTTCTTTTCCTTCTCTTCCTTCTTTCTTCTCCTCTCCCTTTCTTTCCCTTCCTCCTCCTCCTCTTCCTCCTACTTCTCCCTTTTCCTCTTTTTCTTCTCCTTCTTCTTCTTCTTTTTCCTCTTTTTCTTACTTTTTTTCAATTAACATACCTCCAGTGTCTAGAACACTTTTATAATACTTAATATTCCTTAAATATTTTTGACTTAAGTAATGAATATGTGGATAAATGAATGATAAAGTTGTAGAAGTATAACAATTTTTCAATTGACTAACATCATGTTGAATCTGACTGAAGCAGCTGTACAATGAATAAGTTACCATTAGTCGACGGGTGGCATAGTATTTAGGTTTAATTTGGAAGTCGTGTGGAAGATGGGTTAGAGGTCAGGCGAGTACAGGACGTTTATGTCATAGTAATAGTGTAGTCGTTATGTGTTGCCGCATAATAAAACATTCCAAAACTTAGTCGCCTAAAACATATATAACCACTTATTTGGCTCAGAGATATGCAATTTGCTTAGAGTTCAGCAGTCCTGATTTGTCTCTGCTCCACAAGTATCACCTAGGGTGGCTCACCTGGAGACTGCCGGGTCCATTTTCAAGATGGCTCACTCACATGGCTGGAAAGTTGGTGCTGGCTGTTGACTAGGAGCTCAGCTGATTTATCAGCCAAGGGCCTTGTTTCTCTCATTATGGTTCTCGCTACAGGGTGCTTAAGCTTCTTAGAGCATGGCTTCAAAAGTAAATATCCCAAGAGAGCAAGACAGACATGCCTGGCATTTTTACGATCTATCCTTGAAAGTCATGTAGTATCACTTTTATTATATTTTATCTGTTGAGGTGATCAGATGAGTCTCTCTGGATTTGAGAGGAGGATAAATAGGCCTCACTTCTCAGTGCAAAAAGAGTCAAGATCACATTATGAGAAGAAATGTGGAGTGGGGAATATTGCCATCACTACTTGTGAAAAATACAATGTGTCTCATACAGGGACCCAAATACGAAATGATAGGAGTTTAAGTTAAAGCAGGAATAGTAGGAATAAAGAGGAAAATGTGGATTCAAGAAATGAGGAATCTAAAAGTTAGAGACTGAGCAAATAGGAAACAGACAAAATTTTGTAGGGTCAGAGGAATAACTGATTGGGAAAAAAATGAATGAGTTTCTGTTTGTACATGTTGAGCTCCTGGCCTCCACACACCTTCATTCACTAATATTTGTTGAACAATCTCTTTTTTATGCTAGCTTATGCTGGATCTAAATGTTCTTTTTGAGTTGCTGCCTGTGCAGTCTCCTATAGGGGTCGTTATACATTGAGGATTATTTCTTTATCTTCGAGAAGTCCTTACTATCCAAATCATTCTCTCCCTGATTTCCAAACACCCATTTTATTTTATATATCTTATAGGGATACATCAATTTCTTCTGAAAAACAAGCTAGGGCCTTTCTAGTAGATGGCCATTGAGGTTGCACTTTCTCTATGTTTTTCAATTAGATTTAAATGATAATATATATATTCACCAATCTGAGTGAACAAGATATCTTCTTCATGCTGAATTCACCTTTTTAACACAGAGAATAGTGCAATGAAATAAATACACATTGATGAAAGAGCCAGAGAGTATTAAAGCTAGAAAGAAGAAAAATGATCATAGAAGTATCGTTCATAAGAGCCCCTCAATTTTAAAAAATTCAAATGGATAAATAAATTATGACAATCAGACAGTGGAATACTGTGCAGCAGGAATAACATGAACTACAACTACATACAACAAAATAGATGAGTCTTACAAACAGACTGTTGAATTAATGCAGCAAGAATTATACACAGAATAATGCATGCTGTGTGGCTCCATTTACATAAAGAACAAACTTGGCCAAACTAAACTATATCATTTATAGATGTGGAGGTCATAAAACTAAAAAGCAAAGTAAGAAAGTTGTTATAAAAAATCAGAATAGTTGTTCCCTGTGGAGAAAGGGTTGGAGAAAGAGGAATCTTGATTGGAAAGCAAAACCAAAATTGGAATCAGTGGGTGGGAAACAGATGGGAATATTCTTCAGAGGTGATGGAAACATTGTTTCCTGACCTAGTTATGTGGATATCGACTCCATTATTGTTTAGTAAGTGATAAATAAATATATATGATTTATGCAGCTTTTAGTGCCTGTATTTTTTTAAAAGTTTTTTTTTAATATTTTAAAAACTGCGATGAGTCATAATATTTTTTAACACTGAACTGATGAGGTAGCTGTTCTCTTGAAAACCAAGTGGGACACCGTTATTAAAAAATTGCCACAGTTATCGATTTTTTTTTCACTTAGAGTTCTTGTGCATTCTGGCTTCTAGGTCAGTGTTACCTAACAACTTAATTTTAAGTGAGTTGCTACAATATTGGAAAACATATTTCTCATCTTGGTAGTGTTGCAAGGAATTAAAGAAACATTGAAAGTACTTTAAGCAGACATGCAGAGTTCAATATGTCACAAGATGAGGTGACTAGGATGTAAGGATGTGTAATCCACTCTCAAGTTTATTATTTAGCTTCTGTACTACTGCATGAGAGGTAATCTTGCAAAGTACTGTCTTTCAGTTTATCAGAGTTGTTTCCACCTGTGCCTCTCTTCAAATTATGCTGTCACTTCTTGACTCATTAGCTCAAGGACACAGAAAATAAGCCATCACCTTTCACTGATTTTTCTCCAGGGGAAATTGTGTCACTCCGTTTGCCTTGAATCCCTTTGCCCCACACTTTCTTAAAATTATCACCTTCTTTTTTCTTTTCTACTACAAAATTATATGTGCAAATCAAGATGGCCAAATATAATTAGATTTCAGTAAGGATTTCATTCTGTCCCAAATAATTTTCTAATCATTGAAATAGATGGCATGTTTATATACTAACTCTTAGTTGATAACAGACTGGAAAATATTAAAAAGACTTTCTCACTAATCCAAATCCCTTATATTGGCCTAAAAGAATCTTCTATGTAGAACTAGAAGATAACGAAGCCAGCAGTTTCTCATAGTTGAGTACTTTAATCCTACCTCCTTCATATTCATTAGAACTTACGCTCGTCTTTGCCTTAGGTTCTTGTTGGTTGCTACCTGGGGTGTAGTTAGCATCCCCATTGGAAGATGTCTGTAGTTGTTTGTGGAGTCAAAATGATGGTGAGGGATGCTTCTATATGATAACTCTCCTGCAGTGTCTTGGAAAGACCTGTGACTAATTCTCTGGCCCCAAATGCCAATAGAGGATGTCTCCTCCGGCTTTGATCCTCTCACATAAAGTATGAAACCAAGGTGTTAGTAAAAATGTATTAAATAATTATTTGCTCAATATATTAACCTGTAACTTTTAGGATCTAGGGATGTGGGTGGAAACGTAATTCTTTGATTTTCCTTTTGCTCCTTTTCCTCTATTTAGAAATATCCTTCCAGTTCTTTGCTTTTTAAACATTTATTTATTTATTCTGAGGGAGAGAATGTGAGTGGGGGAGGGGCACAGAGAGAGGGAGAGAGAAAGAATCCCAAGCAGGCTCCATACCATCAGCCCAGAGCCTGACGAGGGCTCAAACTCATGAACTGTGAGATCATGACCTTAGCTGAAATCAAGAGTCAGACACTTAACCAACTGAGCCACTGATGCACCTCTCTTAATATTCTTCAGTTTTAATTTAAGTTCTACTCTTTTATAATAGTCTCTGATCAACCATGTCCGTCTATTCCCCTGCTTTTCAGATTTTCCTGACAATCATACCTCAAAACACTTGATTTCTTTGTTACACATTAATTTGTACTCTAGTTATTTCAGATGTGTAAATGATGTCTACTTTAAACTTGAATGATGAGAAACCCAGAAAACTATCTCACAATTTTTATATATAATTTTATCTGTACTTCTTTTAGGCGACTTAGAACTGACAGCCTTCTATCATATAGTTATTTATAAAATTATCTCATCTTCCCTTGAGGGCTGGTTTACGTATATTTCACATTTCATCCGCAGACTTACCACAGTTACTGGCCAAACAACTACTTGAAATGTATGTACATATTAAGTAGATTAATATCTTTGAGTGTGTCAGCAGCTTTGCCTCTTTCCATCCATAAGCAAATGACAGAGTAAAGGGACAAAGATAAGGATACCATGTTCCAAACACCTGGTTACTGATATCCTATGTCACTCAAAGACAAGAACCCAGGCTGTATTATGGTTATAACAAGTCAATTCTAGTCAGGACTTGCAAGGTTTTCAAATCCAAAAACTGGGTAGACACTGAATAGTAAACCTGGTCTACTTAATTTAAGAGATAAGCAAACCTTCCTGCTACCTGTCAAAGCTACTATTTCTAATATAACTCTTTCAGTCACTAGAAGCAAAGTCTTTAGGGCTTTGTGTTGACTGACTGCTTAAGTCTAGCCATTTCTGCTCCCCTAGGTACTCTATCATCATGTTTTCTAAACTTTGAACTAAGGACCATGTTTCTTCATCCTTTCTTTGATAAAGGCCTTTCCCTAGTATCTCAAAAACCTTGCTTTGTCTCAAAAAACTTTCCTTAGTATCTTTCCTTGCCTCAATGCTTAATGTCATGCCTTTTAAATTAAAAAAAATTTTTTTTGCATTTATTTATTCTTGAGAGACAGAGTGAGACACAGTGTGAGTAGAGGAGGAACAAGGAGAGAAGGAGACACAGAATCTGAAGCAGGCTCCAGACTCTGAGCAAGTGTTCAGCACAGAACCCAATGCGGGGCTTGAACCCACGTACCATGAGATCATGACCTGAGCCGAAGTTGGACACTCAACCGACTGAGCTACCTAGGTGCCCCTTAATGCTGTGTCTTTATAGGACACCTTAACATGACCACTGGCCTATGACACTATTCCCATTGTACTTAGAACAACAGTGACCACAGAATTAGTTTTTAACAGCTGATTTCTCATTATTAACCTGAAGAAAGTCATTTAGGAGGCACTTGTCTGACAGTATTATTTCATTTTTTTTTCATGAATTGGAGATAGTGCTCCAAAAATACAAACTGAGCTCAAGAAGAGTATTTGGGGATCAAAAACAGCAATGGACACACGAATACTGGGAGCACACTCACATCGGAGGGCCCGACACTAGGGACTGTAACAAACTGCTAGTTCAAAATAAATCATGACTGTAAGACACCCATCCTTTTCGATGATACAGCAATAGGATTCCTTAACAAAACTAGAGAATTTAAACCAGGATTCTCACCCTGTTGCTTAGCCAGGTAACTCTGTTCCTTGATCATCCGAGGGCCTCATCCCACAGACCAGTAATTCTCACCTACCCCTTATCTCTTTTACTTCATCTCTTCCTTGATCAAACCTATTCCCCATGCCCGTACTTTGGCCAGCAACGGCATGTGCCCTGCAAATTATCAGAGTGAAGCATAGAACACTCAATCATTTTACAGTAAATTTTTAAGCAAGTTTCAATGTGTCCTCGCTGATCATAAGATTTATGAACAATAGCATGATTTCGTCAACTAAATTAAACGCTCATCATTCACAAATCCAAACTGGAGTTTTATATTTTTAAATCTGTTCAGTCTTCATTCTAGTGATTATTTTTTGCCCTTTCTTGTTTGTTTTCCAATCTACTATGTCAGAATCAGGGATTCATGTTACTTCTCTCCATGTCTCCATTGTCTGGTATTCAGCCTGGGATATAATAGGTTCTAAAATATTGCCTACAACTGAAACTCTGACATGACCTCCTGCCTTATAAACCTAATTATAGGTTGGTAATTAATACCACAGAGTCTATAATTTTGTTATATTTCAAATGGATGTATTTTCTTTGTTTGCTTTTCCCTAAATGCAATGCCTAATCATCTGCATATTTAAATTCACAAACTTGGCATTTCACCATACTGTGGTAACTTCTAGATTTTATACCACATTCTTTTCCCCCAGGCAATTATACATAAGTGAAATAAGAATAACAGTGGATAAAAATAATAGCTCCGGCACTAGAGGTCAAGGAAATGTCACTTTATAATTACCATTTTTGTCTTGATGTTATATCAAATGTCTGCCACAAACAGAAAATTCTCTGAGTCATATGATGATTTTATTTTAGCAAGCAACAATAAATTTTCCAGGGAAATCTTGCTAAAAATGTTTTGAAATTATAAAGAAGTAGAAAATGATTCTCTTACATCCATAAGCTCACTAATGCCTTAAGTTGTATATATGATATGTATATTATATTAGGAGCTCTTTCTTTCTTTTATTTTTTTCCCAGGGTTTCAAAGTAACCTGTGTTGGGGAGAGGAGGAAGAAGCAACAAATGAGCAGCAATGATAAAACAGCCTCTAACAGCAAGTTCTAGCCTCATGTTCCCTGGTAAAAAGCAGGTTGCTGAACATAAATTATCTTTGTTCTTCTATATTAAAAGATTGTACCTTTAAGTGAAGACCACAAACCCCAGCCCTTGCCACAGATACCAAATTAGAAACTATATGAACCATACATATTTAAATATAATACGAAGTACATCATAAGTGAGATGGACTCCATGGTTTATGAGGAAACAGCTCATTTACATACCAAAGGATCACTCAAAATCGTAAATTCCGTGTGCTTTTGACAGCTTGACTTCAGGCACAGCGATGTGGAGATGTTTGATGTTTAGAGAGCATAACTTGTACAGAGAGAAGCGGGGCTTTATTCATTACACATTTGCCAAGGATATTCTTTTTAACTTCCTTTGAAGATGGAAAATACTATCTTTTTGGACCAGAAAGTTCATCGATCTCAGCTTAACCCTCACTTGGGGCATTACATGTTTGTGTGACACTCAGACAGGCACTTCCTATGAGAAATTATTCATGGCACTCATATAATTCAGAGAAAACGGGAATTGGGGAAGCAAAACTTAACTTTGCTAGATCTTCCTAGAACTTTATGTTGAACAGAATCTAATCTCTAAAAACTTAGACTTATCGTATTATGTTAATGAACAGTTTCCAGATAAAGGTTTTTTCCTCTAATTTTCTCTTTTAAGTATGTTGCTTTAAATAATATACATTAAAAATATTAAACATTTTGCTAAAGTGTTTCTTTTTATTTGAAGGAAGAAAAGAATAATGATTTAAACTCCATCACTGTAAAACCAAAAGCTTAACTGGAAAATCTATGTATGCATTCTCCTTTCAAATTGATATATTCAACCCAAAGGTCAATATAGACCACTGTAAAATTGCTTAGTTGCACCATTTTATGTTTCTCTCATATTAAATATTGTTAACTGATTAAAAATTAATGCAAACAGCATTGAAGGCTTTAAGTCTCTAAGGATTCCTAAGCCTTTAGAATAAGCTGAATAGGCTCAATTCATTTTTGCATTGTAAAAGTAGCATGGTTTTTAAATTAGAGTCCCAATGATGACCAAAAACAAATAAGAAAAAATTACAAAGCATTTACGCTACCAAACAGAACACCTTCCGTGGGTGAATGTGCTTAAAATGTGATAGAAAAAAAAAAAATCACTCTTACAAATAATAACAAAAGCTACAACAAAAAGCTTCTTAATGGAACCCAGCAAAGGTCGACACTAAAAAGATACATTTTCTGTTTCTGAAAACATTCTTCCTGCCCTGTTATTCCGTCCCTCCCATGAGGCTCCTCATCCTCCCCAGTGTAGCTGTACCAGTGCTTGAACCCGGATTTCTTTTTTTTTTTTTAATATAATTTATTGTTAAATTGACATACGCACGACACCCAGTGCTCGTCGCAACAAGAGGCCTCCTCAATGCCCGTCACCCATTTTTCCCTCTTCCCCAAACTCCCATCCACCCTCAGTTTGCTCTCTGTACTTAAGAGTCCCTTGCGGTTTGCCTCTCTCCCTCTCTGTAACTATTTTTTCCCTTTCCATTCCCTCATGGATTTCTGTTATGTTTCTTAAGATCCATATATGAGTGAGAACATATGATATCTGTCCTTCTCTAACTGACTTATTTCACTTAGCAAAATACCTTCCAGTTCCATCCACATTGCTGCACATAGCAGGATTTCATTCTTTCTCATTGCAAGTAGTATTCCATTGTATTGAAACCGGATTTCTGACTTAAACTCCACGACGTTGTACTCTATCACATGGCCTTTCATTACTTTAATGCTGGCCTCTCTCAGCTCTGCACTTGTTTTTCTCTCTGACTTTCAACGAACGATGTCACCCACTGGTTTTCACAATTTGCTTTCCTTCTCTTTTTCTAAATTCACCTTGAGCAGGAAAGAAGATTGAGAAGTTTTAGAATCAGACTGATCAGGTTTCTGGGATATCTGCCTTTCACTGTTTCTGTGATATTTTTTAAAAGATATTCATGCAAGATTTGGTCCTTAATACCCTGTCAATAAATACGGTGTTCCTGACCACGGCATTTTTTAGAGCTATTTTTCTTTGCCTCATATTGACCTCTTAGGTTTTTAATTTCTTCTCAGGTTTTCACCTGGACCATCTCGAAAATGGTCTGTCACTAGTTAAGATGTCTAAGAAATGTCACTAATAATTTTGAGAAATGATATGAAACTAACTTCCAAACGCCCACATCATAATAGATATATTTTAAAAACATTGTTTCCTTTTCTGCTATTACAGGCGTAATGCACACGTCTGGACCCCTCTGTCTAACACAAGCATAATTGGTGTCCATTTCAATAACAACAGACTGTTAATTTAGACAGTAATTTGCACTTACAAATAAAGTTGGTGGTCAGTGGGTTCACTGGCCCATGTATACAACAAAAAGTAAATTTTTACTAAAAGTATTTACTAAATACGCCAGCTCTGTTCTTTTATTCCTCCTAGCTCTTTATTAAGGAAAGTCTTAAATATTCACAAAAGTAGACAGTATGTTATAATGACACCCCATGTACCCATCATCAGTCTCAATATAATCAAGTCGTGGCCAATCTTATGCCACACACTGCACAGTACAGAAACAGTAAAACATGGTTGAGCATATTGACATTCATTTCTGGGATATCATTTTGAAGGAAGTTTCAAACATTATATCATCTCATTCATATATATTTGAGTATGTATCTTCAAATAATATAAGAAGTTTTAAAACATAGCCACAATATGGTCATCCCACTAAAGATAAGGTCATCATTACTACCATCAAACATTCAAAGTGTGTGGAATTTCCAATTATTTCACTGAAATTTTTAAAAGTTGTTTGAATCATGATCCATTAATTGTATACATTATGATGGGTTGCTCTATTTTTACATGTGTTTTTATAGGTTTCCTTAGCATCTCTTTTGGGTTCTAGTAACTTATTTGAAGGAATTGTGTTGTCTGTACTGAAAAAGTTCTCATAGCCTGGATTCTGCTGGCTGCCTCCTGTGGTGTAGTTTTTAGTATACTCCTCATCCATCCATTACTTGAAAATTGGAGACAGTGTTGCTTTCACTGCTTTTCTTTTGTTTCTCTTTATTTTTGAGGTTTGGCTTTTGTTTGTTTTTGTTTTTCAATCTGAAGAGTCAGTTCTAGCTCTCATTTTAATGGTTGGTTAGGTTTTGCCTTATATTTTCCCAAGAGTTTGCTTTTCTGTGGCTTTCAGACTTTTATCTATTGGTTTTTGCATTGTCTCCTCCCCCCAATCTTTACCTTAAGAAGCCTGTGCAAAAATATTTTAATGTAACTGTGCCTCTTATGATCACGATCCTTCTCCAAATATATTGTCTTATCAATGTCAATTTTAAAGTGTGTTCCTGGAACTAAAAATGATATTCTATATGTGGTGTATTGCTTTTCTTGAATAGGAAAACATACTTTGGAAGTCATTAGGTCTTGAACCTAGGGGTTCATTCTCTTCCACCTCCTCCCAACCCAAGTCATCTCTACTCAGACTAAAATAGCCACTCTTGATTTTGGCAAGATAAACACAAATATATAGGCTGGATCTCCCCCTACTTTTAATTTCACCATCTGTTGCTCTAGGTGACATAACTTGTGTGCATAGTTAATTAGTCTGGCTGTGAATACTTGATCTTTTTTCTTGAGAACAGCAATCGGCACTCAGGTGCTATAGAATCTGTTGAAGCAGTGCATTGCACAAAATAAATTACCATTCTTGCTCTAAATTTTGAACATCAAATCCTCTCACAGGTTTGTTACAGAAGCAGTAAAACATGATTGAGCTAATCGTGAGGAAACAATTCCATACTTAGTACAATAAACTGTCTTCTGAATCCTGAAGTTATATAATAGTTTAGAAGTTGAGAGTTTGACATAACTTCTTTTACTTTTTTTAAAAGAATTTTTCTTAACTAAGTGTACTAGTAAATTATAAATTAATTATAAATAGGATCTCTACCAGCTTGAGCCTATTACATAAAAATTTGTACTTTCCTATATTTTGAAAGCTCTTGGACCCAGAGAATACAGTTATATAAATGTTATCATAATGCATAATCTGCATATTAGTTACCTGGCAATTTGAAAACATTACATATTTCATCAGATGTTAAAAGATCTCTATGGTTTCAACAAAGCTATGAAGAATTAACTATTCTTTAAAAAAGAATTAACTATACTTCATTATTAAAAGTACACAAAATGTAGTTTTACATCATGTTATATATTGTCAAATAGATGCTGAAATTGGTGATTGAAGTTCACGTGAAACTCATAGGGGCGCTAACTCTGGCACTTGTCTAGGAATAACCAGGCCTCTGGAAAGAAGGTAGGAGGCTATTTATAGTCCTAAGCCCTGGAACTCTTTGAGTTTAATCCAGTCTGTGGCCTGATTGAAACTGTTCAATTTAGCATGGGCCATATCAGAATAGGGGCCTGGGGTAGGTCCCTATCAACCTCTGAAGGAACACCAGGCTAACAGTCTCACACAGCAAGAAGTATTCAGCATGACTCAGGTTAAAGACCTGGATGTGAGTCCTAGCTACACTATATACAGCTGTGTAAATTTAGATGTATTCCTAACCTCTCTAAACCTCAAGTTCTTACTCTACAAATAGCAATGATAAAAGTATCTATCTCTGTTAAATTGAGGATTTAATGATCACATAACTTCTCACATTGCTTGACATCTAATGTCTTCTAAATAAATGTGAAATATTATTATAATTATCTTTTTTAATTAATCATGGCCAGAATCAAAGATGTTATTTCCCTAAAATCCTCTGGCTTTCAGCTTTGGCCTAGTTCTACTTCATCTATTGCTCTGTACCTGAAACACAATTCCATACTTAGCATTACTTCCCTTATTCTGTCAGATGAAGTAATCCAGTTTGGACCATGCAGTGAAAATCTATGTAAAGAACTTAAGGTTCTTAAGTTAACAAGGTTCTTAATAAAGGTTCTTAATAAAGTTCTTAATAAAAGGTTAATGAAGTTTCTTAATAAGGTTCCTACTGAAACTTAAGATTTATTGACATGCCCTGCATTGTAGTTGAATAAGTATTGATATAAGCCATAGGAGACATGAATTATATCTTCAGACTCCCTCTAATTATCAATGACCATGGAAGAGTGGTATAATATGTATGAGCCTCAGTTTTTCAAAAAAAGAGGTCAGACCAGTGGACTAGAGCTCTCCAAGAGGCTACACTAGCTCTAACCTCCATAAGTGCTATGTGGTGTTTGCTTGCTTTGTGATAAATGGGTGGGAAGAATAATCAGGAGATGCCCTAAGCTCCTGGTGCAGTACTTACATTTTGGAAACGTGCCCAAAAATGGGGACAAAAGAAATACAGCAGATGAGTTGAAAGAGTATTCCAGGCTAAGGGAAGAATGTGTACCAAAGTTCTCTACAAGAGCACACCTCTTATAAAAGACTAAAAGAAGCCTATTGTGGCCAGGGCACAAAAAGGTGAGAATCATAAAGACAAAATGAAAAGTGTCTAGGAGAGAAGCGTGTAGGAAACTCTGGATAACCACAGAGAAGGGCTGAAGTTCAACCTTAAAAAGCCAGCTCTTTGAGTTGACAGTCTAATTTTCATTTGAGAAATATGATTAGTAAATCATTCCAGAATAGGAAAAAAAATACATAACTGGTGTTCAGATGACATAGATCTTATGACCTGCAGAAGCCAGGGAGCAAGAAGTGACCATCACTACATGGTGTTTTTACACTTTAATTTATTACTAATTCAATTATTTTTATGGGAGACTCCAAGGCAGTCTTCCGAGAATCCTTTAGATGCTCATATGAAGGACCAGAAACAAAAGTTCTATTTAGTAATTAAGAATTCTCCAATTAAAAAAAATATGAATCAAGTGCAAAGGTCTACAGAGAAAAATCCACAGGCAAACCAAAAATGCTTTGGTCAAGTGACCTCCTGAATCAGCTGGGTGTCCACTCTCCATACATAGGGAGGGAAACACATTCATAGGTATCTTTTTTTTAAAAAAAATTTAATGTTTATTTTTGAGAGAGACAGACAGAGCATGAGCCGGGAGGGTGGGGGGCGGTGGGCGCAGAGAGAGAGAGGGAGACACAGAATCTGAAGCAGGCTCCAGGCTCTGAGCTGTCAGCACGGAGCCTGATATGGGGCTCCAACTCACAGACCACAAGATCATGACCTGAGCTGAAGTCAGACACTTAATCAACTGAGCCACCCAGGCGCCCCAGAGGTATCTCAATAACTTGTGCAGAGCGAATCAAGAAGTTGTTATAGATAGCTCTCTTTAAGACAAACTAAAAGTTACATGATACACAATATCTAAGGAATAGGAAAAACTGCTATTTATATTTAGTTAGCAAATTCAGAACTAAACTTGGTAAAGAGTAAACCTGATATCCTTTTATAAAAAAGAAAAAACACGAACGAGATCTAAGGGAGCTGGCTTCTGATCTTGGCAATGCCATAGTCTTGAGCAAGTCACTGAACACCTGAGTTACAGTTTCTATTTCTGCAAAATGGAGATAATAATGCCGACTTAATTGAAATGCACGAGGTTTAAATAAGTAAATACACATAAAGTCCTGAGCAAAATATCTGATACACAGAGAGCTCTCAGTAATTGTTTTTATTAATTTGAGGTGCCAGACTAAATTTCTCTGTGGAAAATACAAGTAAAGCATTTCTTCTTATAAATATTGACTGAAAGTCTTCAACTCTGAAATCACTATGTGTCCATACTAACGTCTACGTGAAGAGCCAAAACCACACATTCTATTTTTCAGTTGTCTAATTAAAAACAAACCAGAACAGCGTTCAACTTGGAAGCTGATGAGAGCACCACCTGTCTGATTTTCTTACAGCTGTCAGAAGCAAATTTTAGATCCACCTCCTAGATTTCTACCCCAACTAGAACTTGATTGTGTCTGTATTTAAAATGCTGTCGTTGTTTTAAAGGGTCCTTTTATCCTAAGAAATATAAATATTTTTATATATTTACATATTTACATATGTTTGTATATAGGTGAAATGATTGCTACCATGGTCGAATAATAAAAAGTTATGTTTTAGTTAGGGCATACCATTTCAGAATAAGCACTGAAATAAAGTATTTACTCGAATAAAAAGATAGAGTTCATCGTATAAAAGCAAAACAGACACAAGTGTGTGAAAAGAATCTGAATTTGAACTGCTTTATTTTAAAATCATATTGATCTATATATTTTGTCCATTTCCAAACCTTGTCTCTGAATATCTATCAATAGTAAAATATATTCAGATTTTGGGGGAGCACTTACATCTTACATGCGTGTGTGTGCATATTTATACATGAAATTAGAAAGGAAAAACAAACTGAAGATCTGCCTTTTAAAATATCATAAACAAAAGTACTCGAGATTATTTTTCCACAGTTAAATATTAAATGCAACATTTTAAGTTCATCGTGGCCTCTATCCTTTCAAGACTTGTAATTTTTGCAAGGTTAGATAATAGCCATAATGTTACATGACCATAGCTATTTATAGAGGTACGGGTGACAATTTGGTACCTACTGGGCCTTTGGCATAACACACAACAGTTTCCACATGCAAAATTTCAGAGAAACCCCTTCTCTTCCCCAACACACAGATCTCTCAGCCTCTCAAGACCTAAATCCACCTCTCTGATCCTGTATAGAATCATTGATTAAGAAAGTATCTATAAGCAACATTTAAGTCGACACATTGTTGGTCAATGTCACTACCGATGACCACCTTTTTTTCCTAATTGGTACTATTGGAAAATGGTAGCAATACCTTCAGCAGTGATCTCAGTCATGGTGGTTGGAGAAAAGAAAAGGCAGGCGAAAAGTCCCGGTCAAGTGGCACTTTGCAGAATACTTTAGGATTTGAGAACTCTGATAGGGGGTTTTGTGTGAAAACGTGAGGGCTCTTCGTTTTCCTGGCTGTTTCTGCTGCTCCTTTGTTGTCCTGTTGAACTTTGTCTCTTCTCTGCAGAGTTCTCCCCCTGGAAACAACCTGAGCCCTTTCCAAGCTGCACTTGTGGCTCAGGCAGAAGTATCAGCTTCGAACAAAAATAGCCTCATTTCCCTAGGACTCTTCAGCACTTTTTTTTTTTTTTTTGGCACTCTAGGGGAACACACACACACACACACACACACACACACACCAGCTCACCAGCCCCAAAGAAAGATAGGCCAAAACAAAACAACACAAAACAAAACAAAACTAGAAAGTACTGTCTCAACCCCACAGTTTCCCTAAGATAATTACAGATTTTGGGGTCTATGTCAGAAAACATGAAATAAAGAGCTGAAAGTAATCTTATCTGTGATAGCTCAGATTTATTCTTAGTGCCCTTGGTGCTCAGAACATTCCTCTGCCCTTATTTGGTGTGGGGAGGGTCCTGTAACATCTACCAGAGGCAAACGGGAGGATAGTCTTCAGTCATTTTCCCCAAGTTGATTCTCTATTGGTTTGAATTCACTTAGCAAGTGCAGTTATTTATATAGGGACACACTTAAACTCGTAACTATTAAATCCTGAAGCTTCCTTGCAGGGTATTAAGATTTTCCAAACACTGGCCAATAAGAAATATGTAATGTGAAGTTAGAGTGACACCTGAGACCTGAGGATTTACTAGATTTTTGTATTCTCATTAATATCTTACTGAAAACAAAGTATCTGAATTTTTATCTATGGAATAAGAAAAAAGGGAAAGTGACATAAGTTTAGAAACCTACAGCCAACATTGTAGTAAAAGATTTCAACCTTTACCTACCTCAACTACAAGAAAGTAGAAGAAAAAGGATCATAGCAGCTAACAATTAACCAAATGGGCTGATTAGCATTTCACCTTCCCACTCCTAGCCAGGTGTTAATGAGCGGAGAAATATTCAATAGTTGGTGGTAGAAAGGGGAAGGAGAATCAAAGGGCATTGATAATCACAAACTGTAGCCAATTTGAATAATCAAGGGGTGACTATACTTATCTTTTATTCTCATATTCAACCTAATAAATGTTTGTAGTTTCAACTTTTAGCCTTACCTAGCTGCCTGCCTATGGTTGTCAGAATCTCTGATTTGTATGGGACTTCAGACATCTTAAAGCAAAGTCGTGTATGTTATTTTAACTTTCGAGACTCAGAAGAAAACTACAACAGTTATTTCCATAGATTTTTCCACCCTCCACTCCCCCCCCCCCATCAACACTTTTGTATTTGCTGGCTCAATTCCTCACACGTAGGAAGTGTTTGTATACTTGCAGAGTAAGTAAGGAATCAACCTTAATTCACAAAAGAGGAAATAATTCCAGGTAATGCTCACAATTTTATAAATGATTCTACACCTAGGACAGGGCCTGAAGGATTTTGACTACAGGTTTGATACCTGCCCTCCCCTCCTCCCCCCTCCCCCCAGAGGTGAGGCTTTGTTGCAGACTCTACCATTTGCAGATAATGAGAGATACTACAGATTAGGTCACCTGCGGGTGGAAGGATGCAAACTCTTCTCAGGCCCTCTCTTGGAGCACAAGGTTGGCGCCTGCTTTCTAAGATGGGGAGGAGACTTTCCCTCACTTTACCTCCAAAGTCATCGCTATTCAATAGCGTCATAGTGCTTCCAAATTTAAGAAAAGCTAGCACTTCCCCCTCTCCATTTGTCAGTCGCTTTCACAGTCTTCCACTGTGCCTAACTGAAAAAATAATAATCCTGTGTGCAATTCATTAAGAATTTACATGGGTCAGGGCCTAAATAAAAGTAGCTAGCTTGAAGCAGGAATAAATCACAATTACAAACTCCTACTTAATAAGAAGTTGAAATAAGAATATAGAGCAAGAATACTAAATTCCTAGTGATTGATGTGACTCTTAAATTCCTAATCACTAATTTCATGCAATACATACATACTAGAAAGAGAAAGAGGAGTAAAAACATATTGAAGCAAATATACATAGGTTTGCAAGATAATAAGTTTTTAAATCTATCTGTTGGATGAGCCGATGAATCTTATTAGACGTTAAGAAACTAGTATATTTCTCAGTATATTTCTCATTTGAAAAGTTATTACAACTTTCAAGTTCTTTGAAATTAATGAGATCTATCTTTGAGTTTCAAGTGGAACTCTCTGAAGCTTTCCAAAACCAAGCAACTGACATTTTTCTAAAGGTAAATACTCCATTTTTCAGGACACCCAAAGAATAAAACACTGCAAACAATGTATTTGACTTTCATCATCTTTTTTGCCTTTCTTCATTTGAAAGAGGTTTTTATTTTAAAAAGACCTTAGCAGTTCATTAGGTTCTTTTAAGATGACCTGAAAGTGTGGTTCTGTCTTCTCATTAATAGCTTCCTGGGTCAGCATGGGTAGACTTATCCAAGTTTTGCATACAAGAATAACTGTTCCTGATGCATTAGTCACTGACCTGGTCTCTCTAAGTCAATGGTAAGTTCGTTCTCCTATTAAATGTTCGTTCTCCTATTAAATGTTCCATTTAGTCCAAGTTGCCCCTCCAACTTGATTATACTGGACATCGCCTGTTGTGATTTCCACTAGGTGTGCTAAATATTCAAATTCTTAGGCAAAAATATTTTTCCTTAGAGCAATGTTTAAAAAAATCTGGCTGCTCTGTCAGCTCTTATAGTAAACTAACAATCAGTAAGACATACATTACATTTGGCTGTGAACAAGATATTTTTACTGAATTTCAGAATGCAAAAAGATTCAGGAAGCAACCAGGGAAATTTTGATGATTTTTGGTTTACACCAAAAAAACATAAAATAAAACAAAGTGAAGTTTTTCAAAAGTCATTTTAAGACCGTACTACATTATCTTGTTCTGTGTCAATGTGTTTGTGTGTGTGTGTGTTTTATAAACTAGTGAGAAGATGAAGAGTAAATAATTATTTATATCAGTCACTTATTTCTCAAGGGTTGGAGATATTGGAGAGAAAGTGGGGTTTATGATTATTTCTCAAGATCTTCTATTTCTTAATTTATGGATACAAACAGCTTATATGTGAATAAGCTATACATGAATTCATGACAAATAAAAAATAAAATAATAAAGAACTTTGTGCAATACTGTACTCTGAAACAGAATGTAGGTAGATCTGTGGGATACCTAACTGGGTTAAAAGTGCTTTTTACTTGGATCCTAACAAAATAATAAGTATCACTTTTATGTAAGCTTAAATTTTCAGGTTCATTTTAATAAGAGTCAAAGAAAATCCACCAAATGATTTTGGAAAAAAGAGGAGAGGTAAAGGACAGAGTGTCATAACGTAAGAAAGTTTTCTATAAGAGCTAACAAAATGCAAACTACTATTTCCCTGCCTCGGCTGAAGTAGCTTCCCAGGATGAATATACAAAAAATAAACTCTCTACTTTTACCCTTGTAAGTGAACAAAAACTTGACAAAAACAAACTGAATACAGAAAGAATAAATATTCGCTTTTTAAACCTTAGAAGGAAGAAATATAAAAGAAACTAGGAACACCAAATACGAACTTAGGAGCCATTTGAGTGTATTTGCTTTCATCTGACCTCGAAAACCCATCACATGACCTAGAAACTCCTTTAAAGCTCTCACATGATAAACTTAATCTTCAGAATCACAAGAAAAGTCTCAATTGAACTATAGTTCATTAATCTTATTTCATCTCAGCACTGTTGTTCACTTCATTTTAAATTATTTTGTGTTCTATTTGTGTCATGGAAAATCTCGTTCTGTCCTCGTTATTTTCTCTAAATGACCTGTGCTCATTTCTTTAACCAAAGGTTGAAAGTCTTTCCATAGGTTTGGCTTACCATCTGATTATTTAGAAACTGTGTGATCCAGCTCGTTTCAAATGACAGAAGGCATTCCAGTGCAATTAAACACTTTCCTCTCTTTAACTCTGACTCATGAATAGCTGAGTCTCCAATATCAGTCTTCTTCCCTCACACACATTTGACATTGTCAAACATTCTCTCGGAAATTTGCCTACGTCAATTCAGTCTTCAATTAACAAAGGCAATGGAGGCCCCTTCCTTCTCAGGGGTTCTATTCTCTGAATTGCTGGCTTCTGTCCACTACCACTGTCCTCTTTATAAGGATCTGTGACATCATGGAGTAGGTGGTCCTGTGGAATCCACAACTTGGATTATTGCCTTCCACTGTGCAGTCTATTACATATGACCTTCAGTCTGTGGTCCTAGTTGCTATTCAAAAGCTATTTTTCATTTATGCTTTTTATTTTCTTATAAAAAAAAAGTATTAATAACCTTTTTATAAAAGATAGTATCCGCTCACTAGTTCATAGACATGAATTTCTTTTTCTCTAAAAATAATTTAAATGAACACTTCTATTTGCTAATTTGGATAAAATTCACAACATCATCATCATGTTTTTTACATTTTGATGTTTTTACATTATCAACAATGTAATCTGCTATATCTGGTTTATCATTACTGCATACCAATTAGAGTCACTAACTTTCTGAACTTACTTATAAATAGCTTAAACTTATTATTCCACTGCTTAGTAAATACATATATTAATTATATCTTTGCTCTCTGGACTAAACCCAGTTCTAGTGATGGATTTTTGTCAGAGTCTAAGAAGACAATGAAGAAGATACATCAAACATTATAAAGCAATGTAATAAGTTCTCTAGGAGAATAAACACTACGTATTGTTGCAGAGAAGGAGTTTTGATGCAACAGGAAAGGCTTTAAGAGGAAAGAAATGCTGGAGTTGGGTCTTGAAGTATAAGAAATTTTTTAAATAAATAGATTGAGGACGTACATCTCAGTACAGAGACAACCCAGAAAAACAGCTCAGAAAAAAAAAATAAAGGCTTAAACATAATTAACTTTAAATACTTCAGTAAGATTTGGTCACAGGATGCTTGTAGGGAAGCTACAGAAGAAACAATAGAATAAAGAAGAACCAAATACTTAAGTGTTTTCTAAGCCATCCTAAGGTATTTGGATTTAACTCAAATTTAGAATGACATTGAAGTGTTTTAGGCAAAGATATGAAATGATCAAATTTACCATTTAGCAATACTGGGTTCAACAACAAAGTGATCATTGCAGTTTCCCTAAGATAATTTCAGGGAGCCTTAGAAATAGAAGCCAGATTACAGAATGTGGGGCAAATGAGATATCATAAAATGAAATAACCCAAAATGTGCTTCAATGATGCTTACATGAAAAGCAAAGAAGTGAGATGATTAACAGTTAGAGGGGGATACAGGGTAAAGTAGGAGATTTTTTTTTAAAGCTCAAAGAGACTTGATCATGTTTATTCTTTAAGAGAAGGGATACAGGAACCAGGGAAGAAAGATTAATGATATAGGAGAGACAAAAGACAAGGAACATAAGGAGAGCTTTAAGCAGATGAAAGGGTAAAATTAGAGCTCATGTGGAGAGTACTTTTACAGAGAAACCAAATTTTTAGTAAAGCAAAAAGACTTAAGCTTGGGACAAATATAGACAGTTTTTGAGTTGTGAAAGGGGAGATTTAGAGGAATTCATGCCCAATGGCATGATTTTCTCTAGGAGTCAATGTCATTTGCTAAGAAACTAAGGGCTAGAGGTTAAAATGACATCTTGAAGAGAGTTCTAAAGGTTTCAAAAAGTTGAAGAGGCAAAAAGAAAGGAAGCATCTTAAGAATTACAGAGTTCTACTGAGAAGCCCACTGGGCTTAGATCTCTAAGTTAGATCATAGGTTATAGTAACAAATCCTGATAATTATTAGTGAGAATCGTAAAAGAAGTAAAAGCAAAGTGAAGTCCAAATATATGTCTTAAACAAAATAAAAACTTACCTCCCTATCAGGCTCACAGTCCAGGGAGGTATTCCAAGTTAATGACTAGGTACTCCTCACAGGGCCATTTAGAAATCCAGGAAAATGACAGCTCTGCCATATTTACATGGCTTCCAAAGTTGTCCTGGTCATTACCACTGCCGTCAACAAAATGGGGGGAAAGGCTTGCAAGGCTGTATGAGTCAAGCCTGGAAGTGACATGGAATACTGCCTCCTGTCTTCCATGGTGAGAACTTGACTCTAGGTCATATTGAACTTACAAGGGAGGGTTGGGACAGGAAGTGACATCCTACTAAAACCTTGCTACTAGGAATGAAATCTCTCCATAGTTTTATTTTGAGTTCTCCATAGCCTTGTTAATAGACTGAACATTGGAGCATAAAAGTAGGTGGTTGGACTAAAACCTCTGGGCAAGAGTGGTCTTCAAGAAAAGTTTAAGCTAAACTTCAACCAATGAAAGGGTGTGGGAATAGCAGTGCAGAGATGACTGCTTTAGAGAAAATGCATGATCTAAATGACTTTTATTTTAAGTACCGTCTAAGGATTACAGTCATATTTATAAATCAATCTTCTTGCATTCAGAATGTGGATTACCCTTAACTTCTAAACACGTGAAGAGTGCCACATACTATGAATATTTATATGAATGAATAACAAAGACATACCTATCAAGAATTAAAGCATTTCAAGAGAGTGGATATGAGGGCATTTGACTTACATTTTTATAAGCAGTTTTAAGCATCTGTTTATCCAAATGTCTTCTCTATGTCTGTCTCCTTTTATTTAGGGGGGGGGCATTACACAATCACCTGAATGTACCCCTGCAGAGTATTTCTTCAATTCAAATTAAAGATGTATTTTACAGTTGTCACTGATATATGACTTTGAGAATATGAACTGCTGTATAAATGTTAAATATTCCCATCCTCATGAAAATCACATTTCACCTCAGAGCTGTGTCTGGTTTTGCTATTCATTATTCATTTGAAGTCAGAGTTTTCATTTTCAATATTATAATTAATTTGAATATTATTAAATGTTGTCACAACTGGCAGATTGTCACTTTCCTTGACCTCCTAACATGTATCTGCTCTCATTTTAAATACTTTATTTTTTTCTTAATCTCCTTCAAAGCAAAACAGAACCATTTGCTCTATGTCTCTAAATATTCCGTTTAACAAAATAGATCTGTTCCTCTTTCCTCACTCCTAGCCCTTTTATTTAACAGGAGTTATTTTCTGTCTTACACGCCCCCAACAGTGTCAGCCTGACTACCTTAAAGTCAATGCATGTAGGATTTGCATTAGGAAAAAAGTATGTGTTTTGTCAACTTTACATCCCACACAGAAATCGTGGGATCTAAGTTTAGAATAGAATTTCAAACCAATATAAGTGGCAATTCTTGCTGGGAACAAATTGGAGTTGTGAAAGACACTGGGGATTTAAATTCATGCTGTCTTGGCATGGCCAATAAGTAGAATAGATGGTTGGTTGGATATGAAAAATAATGTAGAAAGTGCCCTCATCCCAACATGTATCACCCAGTGGGGAAGCCTGTTGTATACAAATCAAAGGCTCAGTCCTGTCATTTAGAAATTGAACTTGCAAGTTTTCTATTAAAAGGCAAATAGCATTTGGAATACAAGATTAGGTTAGTGATTGGATGGCACATCCCCATCACAGTCACAAAAGTCTTGTTTTTGAGCATCGTGCCCTTTGCAGAAACCTCTTATTTATCATAGCCTTCTCTCCCAAGAGCCTGGATACAGTCAGGAAACTTCAACACAACATTCCATGCAGCCACTACAGTTTATCCTAGTTGGCCCTGATGATGAACTTAATTGCCATGAGCTTGGGCAGAGTCAGAAGGACAGATTGAAAGGGTTGTGACATCACTAAAAGGACAGATTAGGGGTGTTTCCAATGCCAAACTTCAAAAACCTCTAAATTTGTTTTAGGGACTATTGTTCCTCTTTGTACCTAAGTGCTCAGCAGTATAATCTGCAGAGACAATCAATTCTGACAATTCACCATTTCATTGGAACTGTAAAAATCAGCAGTTACTTCAGCTGGCTCAAATTAGAAGGATATATAATTTTGTTTTTGCTTTGGAAATGTTGTGGACCAGAGACATGTTTGATTTAGTCACTGATTACATTTACATTCCACTGTAATGGATTAATCTAGCAGCATCGTACTTTTTGTTTTTAACAGAAAGCTTAGAGGCAAAGGAAAGGAGAAAGAAAGACATAAAATGTTTTAAGAAAAAGATTATTGAGTACCTATTCATAGATGGGACACGTATTTCAAAGTGTAGTTACTTTACGAGTGTCTAGGACATGTACATTTATAGTTTTAAAGATCTTAAAAATAGTGGCAGCCTAATTTTGTCATTTTACAGAGGAGAGAACTGAGAAGCCAGGAAGCCTGAGTGACTGCTTACATTTACATCAGTTCTGCTCTTTAGCCCACAGAAATTAGCCCACTGCTGTTTACATTCGTCCTTGATGATTGTTTTTTTTTTAACAATAATCCCACTTATAATAAATTCAATTCCCTTCTGTTATTTTGAATCCCAGAACGAGGTGAATGGTTATACATACCTTTAAATATGTGGGGTGTGAATAATATTACCAGTGGTTTCTCCATCTTTCAGCTCCATTTTAATCTATATATTTGCTTTATTATTTCCCACTTTATAAAGATATTTTATGGGGAGGGACAAGCTACAAGCCTGAGTATAGATAGTCCCACATTCACTCAGATTAGTCAAGATTATGACCTCCGAAGAAAGAGAGAGCTGTTTTATTTATCAATGTTTGTATATTAAAATTATAGAGATAGACTCTAACTGGTGGCCCATATACTTACATCATATGTACATCTCCCAGTCAATCTCTGTAACCCGGAGAATAGGTCACTTTGGACTGAGCCAATCTCATATAGCCTGAGTGGCTCGTACTCATGTAATGACTGGCAGCCTTATCAGGAGCCTCCAGGATAAGGGGAAAGGAGGAGCAATTGCCCAGGGAGGAAGATGCTATTGTCAGAAGATGTGAAAAGGAAAGCTAACCAAAATCTCCTCTTGATTGTGTATGTGAGTAGAAACACATACCCCCACACACAAATCCCATATACTTCATCCCAGACATGGATAGATAGATAGATAGATAGATAGATAGATAGATAGATAGATAGATAGATAGGCAATGTCGTGTCTTATCAATACTACTATCTCACGTATAATTAAAAACATGCTGGGACACCTGGGTGGCTCAGTTGGTTAAGCGTCTGACTTTAGCTCAGGTCATGATCTTGCGGTCTGTGAATTCAAACCCCACATTGGGCTCTGTGCTGACAGCTCAGAGCCTGGAGCCTGCTTCAAATTCTGTGTCTCCCTCTCTTTCTGCCCCTCTCCTACTCATACTTGCTTTCTCTCTCTCTCTCTCTGTCTCAAAAATAAACAAACATTAAAACATTTTTTAAAATGGTTACCTCTTCACCAAAGAATGTAAAAGAAAAACTTATTTCATTTATGTCTGGATAATGAACAATAGTCTTGACCTGATCTATATACTTATTTGTTTGTTTATAATCCTGAACCTAGAGCTAAATAATAAATTTAAATAATCTATACTCATTTACATAGTAGTGAGGAGAGAATAATCTTTTTAAAATGAAGAAAAAGAAGTAACATGTTCGTCCCTGGTCCAGAACATCACACACAGTTTGGAAAAGAACAAGGACCAATTTGTTATTTCTGTTTCCCTTGAAAAGTACACATGAATAATGCCACAGTACCATCTTGAAATTATAGTCTATCTTTAGCAAAATTCTCAACTTCTACTCTGTATTTTCTAAACCTTTGTGCTTTCTTGAGGATTGGCCATACCTGGAGGACCCCTTTCCTCATACATTATGTCAAGCAGGGGCAGCATTTTCCCTTGTACCTTGGGGTCTGGAGAAATCATGGGGCATCCTTCTTATTTCTTATTATCTTTCCAACAGGATAAATCTCCTTTTTCCAAAATGCAGGTATTTATTATACTTCTTTCACTCATTGCCATCTTTCTATGTGCCAGCAAGCCTCCTCATTTATTGGCAATTTTAGCACCTACATCAATGTTTTCTCCATTTCTGTTATACATCCATGTAAGTGCTCCACAAAACCATAGTGGAGAAATGTGTGCCTCTCAACACATTTATCAAAATATCTTCCTATATATTTGAATGAAGCAGTAAAATTAATAAAACTCTACAATCAAAAAACATGGCTACGGGGAGCCTGGGTGGCTCAGTTGGTGAAGCATCCAACTTCAGCCCAGGTCATGATCTCACGGCTTGTGAGTTTGAGCCCCGTGTCGGGCTCTGTGCTGACAGCTCAGAGCCTGGAGCCTGCTTCCGATTCTGTGTCTCCCCCACTCGTGCTCTCTTTCTCTCTCTCAAAAATAAATAAATCTTAAAAAATAAAAAAAAAAAAAAAACATGGCTACATGAAGAGCTCCCCAATGCCTAATCTGTTTGCACATCAATGCCTGCTTCTATAAATCCACTCAGTGTGAGATGTGGGTTGACAGGGGCCTAGGAACTTTGGGCAGTTTGGAAATGATTGCATGTATTAATAGAAACAGCATTTAAACATATGCTATATGCCAGGAACTGTGCTAAGCACTTTTCAAAGATAACCTCACTGAATCCTAGGTGCCTTCCCTACTTCTCTCTAAGCATCATCAGAGCAAGGGCTCCATCTATCCTGCTCACATAGTCATGTTGATGCTAGTACCTAACATAGTGCCAGGCCCTTGATATAGTTATAATAGTAACAGTATAAATATTGAACTAGAACTGAAAATGAACATGGATTAAAAACTTCAAATGACTTACCTCTTTCCCAATATTTGTTTGAACCCTTTAAGACTGGGTAATTTTGAATGGTTTTATATTTGTAAAAAAGCTTTCCTAATTGAATTGGAATATTTCTGTTGAACAAACATGCCTCAAGAAATTGGATTTCAGTGGCTTTAAATGACTTAGAAATGTTTCTTTATCTGGTATAATGGCGCTTTTACATGAAAAGTAAATCCACTTCTAGTAAATTCAGATGAGGTAATTAGTACCAATTCCCCCACCAAAGACAACAAGAAAAGCTGGACAAAATGTTTTTAAAAACCTGTACTTTAGAACTAATAAAACAATGAAGATTAATAAGCAATGATCCAGTGTGGATATAGACTCAGGCTATGGTTAAGATTCTCTTAACCTGAGGTTAATGTTCTATGTTTTTGAGGTTATTTGCAATTTAGAAGGGGCAACGGCAGTTTAGACTTAGCTGGATTTTGGATAGTCTTCGTGTACGAGGAGAACAGAGATTTAGAGTACATTTGGAGTACAGTCCTTCACACACACACACACACACACACACACACATACTTGCTCGACCCTGAAAGGCTGTACCTGGGAGTAAAGGGTGAATCCAAAATAAGACTCCCCACAGGAACTGCATTTTAGTCTCATAACTAGCCAAAATGATAATGATGATGATGATGATGATGGTGATACTCTTTGGAGGATAAATAATTTCCTGGTCTCAGATTTTTTCTACCAAGTGTTTGCAAATGTAGTTAGAAGACATACTAAAAAAATACTCAGGCAGTAAAGAAAGAAGATATGATGAACCAGAAATAGACAAAATCCAAAAGCCTCTGCTATTCTAAAATTCTCGAGTCATTCAGAAGCAGAGTGAAAATAACAATTAGGATGAGGCTTGGTAAGTAAAAATATAGCTTTGTCTAAAGACCACTAAAAGAATCTTAAGGATGTTTATTATCCAAGCTAATAGAAGAATAAAATGAATTTTTAAAAAACTCAATCTAAAGGAAATAAAAAAAAGAAAAAGAAAAAGAACCCAAAGGAGGAAGGACAAATAGGAATGACTAAGATGGTAAAACTCAAAAGGTAATTACAATAAATGTAAAGGAACTAATAACCCATTTAAAAGATAAAGTCATACTGGATTAACGATACTAAGCTCAACTATATGTTGTTCATAAAACCCTCATCTGAAATATAACAATAAAGAAAAATGAAAAAGAGATTAAAAAAATGTGCTTTGTGGTAGCAACCAAATAAAGCAGGAATGATAACATTAAATACCAGACAAAACCAACTGGAAAGTAAAAAGCATTGCTGTATATAAAGAAGGGCACTACCTGAAGAAAAAAAATGTAATAATGGATTAGGAATAGATAACAACATCAAATTCAAATGCACTTAATAACATATATTTAAATTATATAAGCAAAAACATACACAAAACTTTGAGGAAAATAGATAAATCTGCACAGTTATGACCAACTGATTAAAGAAGAGGACAAAAGAACATCAGAAAGATTGGAACACTACAACCACCATAATAAGACATGTATAATACAGTACAGTTAAAACTGCAGAATAAGCATTCTTTTCAAAATAAAACATATACTATGTTTAAATTGTTCATAGGCTGACCTATAAAGTAAGTCAATACATTTAAGAGAATAAAAATATATGTGTTTCATTTTACTAGTTGATAATGATGCAAATATATTTTATTTTTTAAGTTTATTCATTTAGAGAGAGAGAGAGAGAGAGAGAGAGAGAGAGAAACTGAGCAGGGGAGGGACAGAGAGAAAGTGGGAGAGAACCCATGCTTAGACGGAGCCCAATGTGGGGCTTGATCCCATGAACTGTGAAATCATGACCTGAGCCAAAATCAAAAGTCCAACACTCAACCAACTGAACCACCCAGCACCCCACTGGTATATTTCATTTTATTGATTTATCACTAGAAAATCTTCATATTTTAAGAATCTAGGAACTATAAATAATACATGGATCAAAGAAGACATTTCAGGGGAAAATTAAAATATCTCAAGCTGATGATACTGAAGAAAAAATATGCATAAAAGAAAATTTACAGGTATAAATGCATACATAAAAGGAATGAGAGCTAGATGTCCATTTTAAGGAATCAGAAAGAGAATGAGGGATGAAACAGAAAATGTAGAAGGAAAGAAAGAGTAGAGAGAATTCAGGAAATTAAGAAACTAGAAAATGAGTGTGCATGGGTAGCTCAGTCAGTTAAGCGTTTGGAGCATGTCATGATATCATAGTTGATGAGTTTGAGCCCCACATCAAGTCTCTGCTGTCAGTGCAGAACCCACTTCAGATCCTCTATCACTCTTTCTCTGCCCCTCTCCCCACTCCTGCTCTCTCACTTTGTATCAAAAAACAAATAAACTTAATAATAATAATAATAAAAACTAGAAAATGAATGTAGAGAAGAGCAGCAGAGCCAAAAATTTGTTCTTTAAAAAGATAATAAAATTTGGGGCGCCTGGGTGGCTCAGTCGTTTGGGCGGCCGACTTCGGCTCAGGTCATGATCTCACCATCTGCGAGTTCGACCCCGCCTCCGGCTCTGCACTGACAGCTCAGAGCCTGGAGCCTGCTTCAGATTCTGTGTCTCCCTCTCTCTCTGTCCTTCCCTTGCTCACGCTCTGTCTCTAGGTCTCTCAAAAAAATAATAAAAAAAAGGTTAAAAAAGATAATAAAATTAATAAACTCTTAATAAGATCTATCAAATACAAAAAGAAAAAAAAAACAAGGTGGGAGGGAAAAAAAAAGAGAAATAGTATCAGGAAAGTAAATAATGACATAATTGCATACCCTGTATACATTATTAAAAACACAAGAGAATATTACAAATGAGTTCATGGCTACATTAATATCCCAGAGCTTCTGTAATAAACTGGCACTAACTGGGTGATTTGAAAGAACAGTAATGTATTATTTCCCAGTTCTGGAGTTTCAAAATTCTAAATCAAGCAGCGTTGGTTTTTCTGAAGGCTCCGAGCAAGAGTTTGTTCCATGAATCTCTCCTAGTTTCGGGTAACTGCTGGCAATCTTTGGTGTTTCCTGGTTTACAGCATCATGACTTCAACCTATGCCTTAATCTTCACATGACTGTCCCCTCTTTGGTTCTCTTATGGCTGACTGTGTTTCTTTCCTTTCCTTAAAAGGGCATTTGTCATTCAATTTAGAGCTCACCTAGTTAATCCAGGATGACATCTTCTCAAAATCCTTCACCTGATTTCATCTGGTCATATTCACAGGTACTAGGGGTTAGAATTTGAACATATCTTTTCGAGAACAACAATTTCACCCACTACACAATAAGTTTGAAAAATTATATGAAATGGATAAATCTTTTGAAAAATACAAATGATCAAAACTATCAAAGGAAAATATGGAAAATATGAATAGTCTGGAAAATAAATGAATCTATAATTTAATTTTTCTCAGAGAAAAATGTCTAAGCCAAGGTATCTTCTCTGGTGAATTCTCTCAACTGTTTAAGGATAAATGAATGTCAGTGTTAACACAAAATCTTCCAGAGAATAAATGAAGAATTATCACTCAAACACATGTTTTTGTATGCATGACAACCTTGATATCAGATCAAGTCTGAACATCTCATGAAGGAAAAATTACAAACTACCCCATTTATTCATAAATATAGATACAAAAATCCCTAAAGCAAAAATAGCAAACCAGCCCAGTGATATACAGAAGGATGAAACATCCTGTCTTATTCGGGTTGATCCAGAAATATAAATTTGGTTTAACATTTGCAAATAATTAATATAATTCACCACATTAACCAAATAAGGGACAAAAACCCTGTGACCATCTCAATATACGTAGAAAAATTGTTCGATATAATACGCTCTCTTTTTTTTTGAGAACATTTAACACAGAATGTTACTTTAGTTTCAGGTGTACAACTTAGTGATTTAATAAGTTTATACAATATGCTGTGTTCACCGCAAGTGTAGTCGCCATCTATCCTGTTATGTCGTTATTACAAAATCATTGACTGCATTCTTTACACTAGACCCTTTATTCCTGTGTTTTATTTATTCCATAACTGGAAACCTGTATTGTCCTCTCCCATTCACCCATCTTGCCCAACATCCTACTCTTCTACCCTCTAGCAACCATCAATTCGTTCTCTGAATTTATAAGTCTGATCTTCTTCTTCTTTTTTATTCATTTGTGCGTTTGTGTGTTTTTAGGTTCCACTTATGAGTAGAATCATATGGTATTTATATTTCTCAATCCGACTTACTTCACTTAGCATAATACCTTCATTCTTTGATGTTTGTGTGGGTGTTGAAAGTATTAAGGACTTTCCTTAATCTGACAAATGACCATTACACAAAATCTAGTATAAACAG
The DNA here is from genome assembly GCA_030068075.1 of Paguma larvata. Classification (NCBI taxonomy): domain Eukaryota; kingdom Metazoa; phylum Chordata; class Mammalia; order Carnivora; family Viverridae; genus Paguma; species Paguma larvata. The sequence continues at coordinate 108,827,169 of CM057829.1, forward strand.
CTCATCTAATAATGAAATGCTGGAAGTTTCTCTTGTGTTACTGGGAATAAAACACAGACATTTTCATTCAACATAGTACTAGAAGTCGTGGTCTTATTGCAGTAAGGAAATAATAAAATGTTGAAAGATTTGAAAATTTAAAGGGGAGAAATACAACCATCATTAATCACATTAACCATATAATCACAGATGACATGACTGTGTACACAGAAAATACAAAATAATATCCAGATAAGCTCTTAGATTTAACAAGTTAGTTTAAAGGAAAAACGGCTAAGACCACTTTTATTTTTGGTAAAACCGACATTAATACTAATTCTAGACTCAAGGATATACTTAATAAATACAAGCACATGTACCATAAAGTGTCCACAGAGATTTGTTCAAGAGTAGCCCTAGTAGTATTATTAGTAATAGCAAAAATTTTAAAACAAACTCAATACTCATGAACAGTAGAATGAATACATTTTAGTATATTTATACAATGGGTCATACTATTAAATAAGGAAATTTAACAAACTACAACTCTGCGCAACAAACAACATGGATATATCTCAAAAGCCTAACGTGGAGTAAACAAAGCCAGACATAAAAAAATACATAATACATGGGCATCTTTCTATTTGTATAGATTTTACAGACAGGCACAGGGAATTTGTAATATTTGAGAATACATGCTTACATGGACAATGATCAAAAAAATCAAGGAAGCAATTGCCACAAACATTAGGAAAGGAGTCAACTTTTTGATAGAAAAGGATCATTATTGCTGATGGTGCATGGAATGCTGGTTATGTTCTATTTTTTAATCTGAGTGGTGGTGGCACGAACATTTATTTGCTTTGCATTAAATCACCAACATAAATTTTTTTTAATTTTTTTAAATGTTTATTTATTTTTGAGAGACAGAGTGCAAGCAGGGGAGGGGCAGAGAGAGAGGGAGAGGGAGACACAGGATCGGAAGCAGGCTCCAGGCTCTGAGCTGTCAGCACAGAGCCTGATGTGGGGATTATGACTTGAGCTGAAGTCAGATGCTCAACCGATTGAACCACCTAGGAGCCCCCATAAATGTTTTTTAAATATGTTTTCTACGTATTCTATAAATTTCACCATTGCAATGGTTAAAACAAAAGAAAGGGGTGCCTGGGTAGTTCAGTCAGTTAGGCATCTGACTTGATTTCTGCTCAGGCCATGATCACGTAGTCATGAAATGGAGCCCCGCATTGGACTCTGAGCCGAGCATGGAACCTATTTAAGATCCTCTGTCTCCTTTTCCCTCTGACCCTCTCTTGCTCACACCATCTGTCTCTGAAAGAGAGAGAGAATGAGAGAGAGAGAGAGAGAGGAGAAGGAAGGAAGAAAGGAAAGAAAGAAGGAAGGAAGGAAGGAAGGAAGGGAGAAATAAAATAATTTTTCAAATTTGAGCAGGGGCATCCAGAAAGCTAGTAATGACAATAATTTATGGACAGGGTCAGGATTAGGATAAAATGAATGAGACACTCACCTTGGATACAAAATTTAAGAGAAGGCCAAAGAACTCTCTAATCAAAAGTAAATAATGTGTTATATGTAAACCAATTTGAAAATAAACTATTATAAAAAAATAAAAAAAAATAAAAACAAAAGTAAATAATGTTGCAACAGAATATTTTAAAGAATAAATATTAATGCAAAAAATTATGATGAACAACATATCCAAATGATCAATAACGAATAACAATTATGATGAAAATATCAATATGGACCAGGCACTGTTGCAAGTGCTTCTGTGGGTATTTGCGTTTCTGATTCACGTGGAAGCCTAAGAGGTAGGCGCTATAATTATCCCTTATTTTACTAGCAAGGACACTTTGGCACAGGGGAAAGTGGTTATTTGCCCAAAGTCACCCAGTTGGCCCATGACAACGCCCAAGTTCAAACCCCGTTCAGACTCCAGAAGCCATATTTCTCAGGACAGAACTATGCTCCACCTGCCCATTTGCCACAGTAGCAAATGCAGTCAGGTAGTGACAACTAGCCATGTTCCTTGAAGACACACTAATTCCTTCCATCGAGCATATGACCTCCACATTATATGTTTGTAAGTGATTATTGTGTTTGGAGGGAGGATAAAATTGAAGGAAGAATATTAGGGAAATCAATATAATTTGAGATCTTATAAGATCTTCATGAAGCCTCTCCTTTCTTGATTAAGTGTGATCCCATGGTATGAAATATGCCAAGCAGCCAAGAAAAATCTTCCAGAGTTCTCTCAGTCAGATGATTCTGTCTCATTTCCATAATTCATACTACTCTAAGGTTCCTATGAGACTGGGCCCAGTAAACTTAATTTGTGATAAATGTATTAAAAAATAGATTTATGTTGATTAATTGAAAAATTATACCACACTACAATGCTGCATGTTAAAAGCAGCTTAGAAAACCGTGAAAAATTTGGTGTTATTTTTTGTAAAGATGAGGGCCTGGGTAGGGATTACATGGCCTCAGGTTTTATTTATCTTCTGAAATACTAACTCATTAACCATACATCATCAATTAGACTGCTGTCTTCTGTTAAAGTAAGCTCAGTCTGAGCGCCCCCCCCCAAAAAAAACAAATCTGAGAATCAGTCTGACAGAAGTACACAAGACAGCTGGAATTTCAAAGGTGGCTCAAAAATTAATGACTCAGTTCCCCCAAGGTGCAACAGTATGCTTAGAAATAGAGAAAGAAACAGAAAAAAAAATTAGGGAACAAAATAATTCCAATGAATATTAATGAGGAATGGGTACTTTCCAGGCAGAGCTTTGTAGGTAGGAAGGAAATAGAATTTGTGAGAGGGTAAATTTCAATAAATAGTTATTTATAGATATGGGGAAATGAGTTCTGCTGAATTTCAATCCTTCTTAAACGGTGACAATGTCCATTTTTTTAAACAAGTCAAACTTTTTGAGAAATAAGGCTTGCTATAGGCTGCCAATATATCTCACTAGAACATGAAAAATTCCATTAAACAACCACTTTTAAAAAATCTTTCCTAAATAGCCGGTTTGATGGTTTCACAGAACCATAACTCTGAGTCTATTTCCTGAATCTTAAAAAATGCCTTTAAGTATTTAGCCATCCTACCCTGTTTTTAGGGAACTATGACATACGGTATCCCTGAAGACAACCGAGGATCCGGCTGCCCGAGCGCTCTGCCTGTGACAGGAGGCACAGCCTAGAGAAAGTGCGCTGAAAAGCAGAGCTGGAACTCTCAGCACTGATCCAGGAAGGTGTGGAGGGAGGGAGTTAAGGTAAGACTCCGGGGTATCAATCACAGTAGGAAAAAAATTAGAATTAAGTGTTTTCAAGAGCCATTGTGGGAAAGTCACAGTTTTCAATTCTCTACCTAAATTAGCAACCTGGGAAGCAAATTTCTCTGAGGCTCATTTTGAGAATTTTAGAATGAAAATTAGTAGACAAAATGTCAGGTCCAAAACTTTAGAATAATCTTTGTGATACTCAGTTGGGTCCCAAAGCCTTTCGATTCATCTCCTCCTCATTATTTTTTGTAACAAAAGAAGTTATTTTTAACTGTTAGTGTTTCCATGCAACCATCTTTGACTGTTAAAGCCAGAGACGGGCCTGTCAGGGCTGTCAATATCTTTCTGTGTTTGGGATTTCAGCTTTTCATCTGAACATATAAATGTAGAGCTTTTGCGCTTTGCAGTTTTGTTTTTTCATGAGCACAAATGCAAAAGAAACTGAGCTGAGAATGGCAGCTACAACTCATCTGACAAAAAAAAAAAAAAAGATAATGCAAAAAGGGCCAATTTTTCAAAGATGGAAAATGTTTGGGGCATTACAGGTTTTGTGACTCTAGCAATATGTTTCTCTTTTCCGAATTGTTACTCATTACTGTCAATCACTATCCTACCCTAGAACTCTAGATCCTGTCATTCACACTTCCAAATGCAAATGAAAAAAACATATGCCTTTTCAATCCAATCTTCAAGTTCACTTTAATTAGTTTGGGTTCCTTCCTTCCTTCCTTCCTTCCTTCCTTCCTTCCTTCCTTCCTTCCTTCCTTCCTTCCTTCCTTCCTTCCTTCTTTCCTTCCTTCCTTTCTTTCTTTCTTTCTTTCCTTCTTTCTTTCTTTTTACCCTGCATTGGGATCTAAGTAAATGCAAGCAAAAAGGAGTCCTCACCTAGTTGCGGTTTGAGGAATGAAAGCCAAAATCTTCCAAAGAGACATGATAATTTACACTTAATGTTGGGAGATTGCAGTGAGCAGTGGACCATTCTTTCAGGAAAATGGGTGATGGCCACTGAGGCATACATATAGACTCCACGAGAAACAACCTTCATGGAGAGAATTTAAAATTCTCCCTTCTGCCTTCATAAATCAATAACAAAAACAAGCAGTAATTGAGTCTTAACCAGGTGCTGTACCAGGTCAGGAGACACAATGATAAACAAGTCAGGGTCCCAGCTTCAAAGAGATCATGGCATGTGAAGCAGCACCAGATGAACACTGGAGAAATAGAGTGAACTTCTCTGTGCCATTACTCCTTGTTCACCCCCAGAAGGCAGAAAGTCTAGTAACATAATGAGGGGCGCCTGGGTGGCTCAGTCGGTTAAGCGTCCGACTTCAGCACAGGTCATGATTCCCTGGTTTGGGGGTCAAGCCCCATGCTGACAGCTCAGAGCCTGGAGCTGGCTTCATATTCTGTGTCTCCCTTTCTCTCTGCCCTTCCCCACTTGTTCTCTGTCTCTCTCTCCTTCTCAAAAATAAACATGCAAATAAAAAGGAAAATAAAATCTATTAACATAATGATACAACAGAGTCCATTTTTGAGAAGCAATAAAATTTAAAACTTTAATTCAATTTAATTTGCAAGTTTGTCCCTTAGCCATTTCATTCTGAAGGCTCTAAGATACCTAGAGCCTTATCTACCTGTTGATTAAATGCAAGAGGTTAGTTTGTGAGAACATGCAAGTCCTTTCACCTCACAAAAACTCATGAACAAATGATGAAACTTTATCACTGTCCAGCTCAACCCCCTTAATGATTTCCCACTGCAACCAGAATAAAATCCAAACTGCTTCCATGCCTATGAGACACTGCATGACATGGCCCTGAATAACTCTGACTGCTCTTTTTCATCCCTCTGACTAATGCTGCTGTTACGAGAGCCTCATTTCTGCCTTTGAATATGCCAAACTTATTTTCATGCCAAGACACCAGTATGTTCTTTTGGCTTGGAGTTCTCTTTCTCCAAATCATTGTATGGCTGCCTTCTCCTCACCATTCAGGCACGAATTCACAGTTCTCTAAAGTAAAATGACACCCTCTTCTCTTCCCTCTCTGGACTCCAGCTAGTCCGCCTGGGTGTTTGACTGCTTTCAGCACTTACCTGGACCTGAAATTATGTATATGTTTGCATGTTTATTGACTATCTCATAATTCTGTGGGCATTCCATTTTCTTCACTTCTCCATTCCTGGAGCCTCAAGTATTGTCTGGCCTCATAATGGCCTTTAGAAAAATATGTGCTGACTAATGCTCTAATTCATTTCAAGGGTTTTCTGAAATTTTGACAGGAGGATGGGTAGGAGAGATTCTATGCGCACAAGGGTTGAGCAAATACAAGAAACTTGTGTCAATGTCAGTATAACTTTATCTGTACCTACACACTAAAGAAACTAGTCATATATGAGTTATTTAGTTCAATAAGATAAGTGCTATAAAGAGAGTAAGTCAGAATTTGAAAGATGAGAAATACCCAGGAAGTAATGACATCTTAGCTGAAAACTTAAAGATAAGTAAGATATAGTTAGATGCTGGAAGAATAAGAGATAAATGGAGAAGAGTACTCCAAAAACATTGTATGTCGCAAGCCCAAAGAGATCTGAAATGTGCCAAGACAAAACAAAAAGTCAAAGACATTGGAAAGTGTAAAACGGCAAGTGAGAGCATTATATTCGCATGATGGACAAATGGGAGGGCTTAGACTGAAAGCAGGGAACTGAGTTTGGAGAGCTGTTGAAAAAATCCAGAAGAGAGGTGATAGTTTTATTGAACTGGTAGATCCACATGGGATGGATGGAATTGAATGAATCCAAAAATTTACGGGTTTTATAGAATCAATAGGACTTGGCTAATTAGGTGAGAGAGTAAACAAGAGGAAGTGATTTTTATCCAATTTTCTTTATTAGGCATTCGATGCATGGTGGCTCCAATCATTGGCTTAGAGGATCTTAGAGGAGAGTCAGGTTTCTTAGAGGAGAGTCAAGATGATGTTCTTGTTGAGCTTAGATTGTCAGAGGAAAGGCACAGTGGAGATATCCAGGAGATTGTTGGATATACATGTCTGGGAAGATACATTGTTGAGTTATCATAATATAGATAATTTAAGTCTTGGGAACGAAGGAGGTCATACAGTAAGAGAACACAAAGGGAGAAAAGAATAAAACGTCATTGAAACCCTGTGAGTTAACTATGTGTTACCAATATGGAACACATAAAAAAAGGGAAGAGAGTTAGCTATGATGTTTACTTAAAGCACTCAGAAAGAAAAGAAGAAAACAAATAAGTGTGACATCACAGAAGCCAACTAAGAAGAGCATTTCAGGAAGAGTATTTTACATTGTCAAGTGCTAGGGGAAAAATCAAATTAGATTTCCGAAGTACCCTGATATTTAAGTAAAGTTACTGATTATGATCACAAGAAAGTTTTAATATAGTGGGGAGATGAGAGAGGATTCCAGACTACAAGAATAGGATAGGAAAAGGGAGAAAATATGACCATAATAAGGGGAGACAATCCTTTTAAGAAATTTGGCCACTGTTGCAAGGCGAGTGAAAGATGGGAGCAGAAAGAGATATGGGAAAACATTGTATTTATGAGGGAAAGTAAATGAGAATATTTAAATGCTGATGGAGCAAAGCCAGGGAGGGAAGTGATTTTGAAGATACAGGAAAAGAGATAATTGATGGAGCAAGATAACTGAGGGGGCGGGAGGCTACATAAGACTGGGATAGATAAATTATAAGAAGGGACACTTCTTTCTCATGAGAGATTATAAATGGGAAGAATATGTGTAGACCAAGTAAATTATAAATGTGTGGAATAGAAGAGAGACAAATAACTATGAAGAACATAGGAAAAATGACAAATGGTATTGATGAAATGAATTTTTCAAGGCATCAGTCTATGTGAGTTAGTGATTTCCTTCAGTAGGGCTCAATTGCCCGAATACAAAAATGAATGGGAGGTAGTTGTATTGGTCAAGATTTGGGGTTTTGTTGGGTATTCAAGGGAAATAGCAAGACAACAAGACAATTAAAACTGACTGAAAACTCTGATCATATGATCTAGAATGGACAGGAAATAAAGAATAGAGTGAATGTTAAAGTAGCTGGGAGTTAACAGGCTGGCAGAATTCCAAGGAACTGGATAGTCTGAGTTAGCTTACTTCTGATTCTCTCTGTTTAATACATTCAAACAAGGATTCATCCCTACCATTCCATAGAAATTTCTCGTGTGAAAAAGATTCATGATTTCCATCTTGCTAAGTATCAATGAATAATTCTCGGTTCTCATCTTCCTAGATCCCCCAAGCAACATTTGACACATGTTCCTCACTCTCTCTTCCTTGAAATTCCCTTTTTTACCTTGGGTTCCAGAACACCACACATCTTTGCAATTGCTTCTGCCTTACCAGAAACTTGTTACTATCACTTTCCTGTTCCATCACTTCTTTTTGAATGAAAATTTTGGAAGCACCCAGAGCTGAATCCCTGAACTTCTTCTTCCTTATCCTTTAAGTGATCTCACCAAGTCTTAAGGCTTTAAATATCATCTATTTTCTGATAGCTCCCAGATTTATATCTTTAAGACCCAATTTCTTTTATCCTTACTCTCTGGACACTTAAAATTTTAGATGCCCAAAAAGCACCTCAAATTTAAACTATGTAAAGTAAATTCTCAATTCTTCCACCAATCCCATTCCTCCTTGAGATTGTCCCATTTAGTAAATGGCACATCAATCACCAAGTTGCTCAAACTAAATACTTGGCAGTCATCTTTGAATCTTCTCTTTCACGTCTCATACCCAACCCATCATTATATACTATTGGTCTTTCCAGCAATATGTACCAAGAATTCTACTTCCTATCATCTCTGGTATTAAGACCCTAATAGGATCCATTATCTATTCTCCCTTGTATTTCTACAAAAATCACTTAACTAATTATTATCTTTCCATTTTTGCCCTCATAGAGTCAATTTCTACTTAGCTACATGTGGCCTTTCAGTAACAGAAATTTGATCACAACTATTTCCTGCTCAGAACTTCCCAAAAGGTGTCCAATGAACCTAGATTTGGGGTATCTCAGTCACTTAAGCCTCTGACTTCAGCTCAGGTCATTGTCTCACGGTTTGCGAGTTCCAGCCCCTTATCCAGCTCTCTTCTATCAGCAGAGAGCTGGTTTCGGATCCTCTGTCCCCCTCCTTCTCTGTTCCTCCTCAACTGTCTGTCTCAAAATAAACTTTTAAAAAAGGTTATGAAAAAGAATTTCCTTTAAAAAAAAAACAAATTTATTTGCAAGTACATCAAAGTTTGCAATGATTTTAACATCGACTACCTATTAAGTTTATCTTCTACTATTTTTCCAATCACTTACTCCACTTCTACCACACCAGACTGCTGTCTCTAACTTGTCCTTACTTCTAAACTTTTATATTTGCTGTTCCTACTGCCTGGCACGTTCTATTCTGTTACTCACATTACTTGTTCATTCACCTAATTCAGGACTTGAATGGAATTTCAAAGTAATTTTCCCATCCATTGAAAGTGGAGAATAGAATAATTGGTCTCAACTTTTCGCTTTGCTACACTTTACCACATTCTTCACTTTCATACAGCCACAACTTTGCATGGCCTTATGCTGAGCAGACTGTAAATTTCTGCCCCTTGATTTTGAGTGGGGCCATGCAGCCAACTTTGGCCAAGAGGATAGTAGCAGACTTGGCAAAAACAGAGGCTCAGTATGTGATTGCCCAATTAGTCTTTCTTTTATATTCCTAACTTTTGCAATGAAAAGTGCATGCATGGGTGCCTGCTGATTTAAGGAGACTGAAAAACAAAGGGGCATCTGGGTGGCTCAGTCGGTTGAGGGTCCGACTTCAGCTCATGATCTCATAGCTTGTGAGTTCGAGCCTCACATCAGGCTCTGTATTAATAGCTCAGAGCCTGGAGCCTGCTTCTAATTCTGTGTCTCCCTCTCCCTCTGTGTCTCCCTCTCTCTCTCTGCCCCTTCTCTGCTCATGCTCTGTCTCTCCTGTCTAAAAAATAAAGAAACATTAAAAAAAATTTTAAAAAGGAAAAACATGGAGAACTAGACCCCATCTGAAGCATGGAACCATGTCTAGCCGAGCCCAACCTAGACAACCTAACTCCATCCAGCAGGCAGAGACTTGTGTTATAAGCCACTGAATTTTTGAAGTTATTTTATTTTGCAACAATATGATGGCAAGAGCTAATTGTTATACTCCATTTAAAAGAGGCACACATACCCCGCCACTTTCTATATACCTTTATTTTGCTATGTTTTATATTACTCATTTCTACCCAAAATTATAATACATATTTATTTTTATTTGCTTCCCTTTCTAAAATATGTCCTTGAGGAAATCGTCTGCATGTTTTCTTTAGCACTGATTCCTAGTGTCTGGAAGCAGGTATAGTACAGAGTAGGCATTCAGTAGATGCTTATTGCTGAATAAATGCTGATGTAGAAAATTTCAGATATTGAAGGTTATGATGAGGTTGAAAAACTATTGCTGGAATTAACCAAATGAGTGAGTTGGCGTGTTACAAGGCTAGAGTCTGCAAAACTCATTTTGAATTTGATGTTCCAGGAGTGGAAACTTTGGATTTCTAGATCACATAACAGAGAGGCAGTGCGAGCAAATCTCCTGCTGCCTAGACAGGAATACCCCTCCCTCCACATGCCTCTGATAGCCACCCAAAATTCAAACAATAGTGCTCTGTAAGTACTCTTTTAGGTACCCTTTTGTAGAGAATTGGCCATAACAATTTCTGAATGTGAATTGGCAGAAAAATTGTTTTCAAAATATTAAAGGCACCACAAATAACTAACGTAATACATCTATGGAAAAATTCTTCTTATAAGAGAAAGGCAGTGCTTGAAACTATGAGTAGTCCTAAAATTATTTGAAATTATCCATTAACATTAACAACTTACTTGAGCCTGAGAAAAACTTCCTCTTCTTACCTAATATCTTTTTACAAAGTTACCACCTCAGAACATCTGTTTGCATAATGGTTTTTCCAGTGTTCTTGAACTAAAATGTCAATTGGTAGGTAACATTTAACATTTTAAATGCCTTGAAACTTGGGACTTGTTAATTATTTCTCCATTTTTCTGTGTTGTTACTATTTCCATCTGTGAAAAGTTTGTTTTCTTGAAGGCTATCTAATTAATGGTCAAGCACTGAGTACATGCTTAGCATTAGAGTTAGAGTGATACAAAGTCTATTAATTCTGACAGTAAATCCTTAACATTTTTATGCTGATTCTATTCAAAGTCAAATCTTGAACCGATTTGGTTAGAAAGAAGGTGCTCCAGCTCTTTGAAAATGGTTCTGTCTCTCCAATCAAGAGTTGACATCCCAGAACAGACATACCAATTGCCAAAGCTTTGGTCAGCCATTTCCCATGCTAGAAAAGAACAGGACACAGATGGCATGCAATGAAACAGAGAAAAACCCTGAAAATGCAGTGGGGGTGCTACTCCTGAGAGAAGGGAAATGGCAGATAGATGACCAAAGACAATGATCCCGACAAAGGGATTGATCCAACCAACCATAAGATCATGACCTGAGCCAAAATCAAGTGAGATGCTTAACCACTGAGCCACCCAGGGACCTCTCCTTTCCCCTTCTTTTTTTTTAATGAAGGAAATTATGTAGCTGTTTGTGTGTGTGTGTGTGTGTGTGTGTGTGTGTGTGTGTGTAATATACACATATAATTCTGTGTATGAATATTTTAGAAGGCTATGCATCTAATAAACAGTATAAATATATTTTAACAGCATTCTGATATAAATGTCTATTCTTCACTGATAACTGGATATAGTTCTTTTTTTTAATGTTTATTTATTTTTGAGAGAGAAAGAGAGACAGACAGACAGAGCATGAGTGGGGGAGGGGCACAGACAGAGGGAGACACAGAATCGGAAACAGGCTCCAGGCTCTGAGCTGTCAGCACAGAGCCCAAAATGGGGTTTGAACTCACGGACCTCGAGATCATGACCTGAGCCGAAGTCAGACGCTCAACCGACTGAGCCACCCAGGCGTATCTGATAGTTCTTACTTAGAGTATATCAGAGATCTCTACTCTTGGAATCCAGTCTCTTTTCTTTGCCTAGTTTGGTGGTCATTCTCAGTGTATTGCCAACATTGGGCACCTTCTGTTTTGCAATTGGATATCATTCTATTCTGAGTCCAGTTGCTAAGACTACAAGTCTTTCACCTACAATTCACTTTAATTTTTTTGATGTTTATTTATTTTTAAGAGAGAGAGAGAGAGAGAGAGAGAGAGAGAGAGAGAATGAGCAGGGAAGGGGCAGAGAAGAGGAAGACACAGAAACTGAAGCAGTCTCCAGGAATGAGCTGTCAGCACAGAGCCTAATGTAGGGCTCGAACTCACAATCCATGAGATGAGCCAGGCATCCCTCCATAATTTATTTTAAATGGTGTATCATTATGAATTGAAGTGCATAGCAAGCTTTACTGCTTTCTGGTCTCCAATTAATTGCTAGATATTGCTTTATTTCTTATCAGGAAAGGATCTGTGTCTTTCTTTCTAGACTGAGCAATTTATGGCCAATAATTTAGAATGCCTGATATTATGGTAAATCATTTTAAAATCTTCTTTGGAAGAATATTCACTTTCACTTGAGTTCCAGCTGCAAAGCAAATATACCATAGTACTTGAGAATATCTTATTCTTTTCAACAAATAATGCCATCAAATACTTTCCTGAACGAGGCACCTGGGTGGCGTCATTGGTTAAGTGTCTGACTCCAGCTCAGGTCAAGAACTCACAGTTTGTGGTTTTAAGCCCCACAGTGGAGGTCATGCTTAGAGCCTGCTTGGTATTCTCTTTTTCTCTTCCTCTCTCTACCCTTCCCCCACTTGTGTTTTCTCTCTCAAAATAAAAAAAAATAAAAATTAAAAAAATACTTTCTTGATCATAGTACTCAGCAGTAATATTGTTTAATTAATCCACTCACAATACTAAATGTCCTTTATATTTTCTATTATCATCAAATACTACTCACATTATTTAAAATATAAAGATACATAAGGAATTTCTCAGATTCTATCCAATTTTACTCATGCAGCCTTCCTTTGACAGCTAATAAGCCTGTTAAAGGTAACCTACATGACAATTAAATTCAGGATACTCTGTAGCTACAGAGTAAAATAAATTTAATTGAATCATTTTTTCAAAGAAACAATAAGGCATATTTAGGCACTAGGAATCTAATATCAATTTAATTTTCCATGTGTAATAGGGGATTTTTGTATACAGTTCCAATGTTTCATGTATAAAATATAACTGACTGGATTAGATGTATTATAATTTGCCATATGTTTTAATCTATTTTTTAAGTAATCTCATATTAATGAAAGATTCATTTTTTTAAAATTTTTTAATGTTTATTTATTTTAAGAGAGAGAAACATAGAGAGACAGAGGGCGAGCAGGGAAGGGGCAGAAAGGGAGGGGAACAAAGAATCTGGAGCAGGCTCCAGGTGAGCTGTCAGCACAGAGCCCAAGGCAGCTAGAACTCACAAACCGTGAGATCATGACCCGAGCTGCAGTCAGACACTCAATGAGCTGTGCCTCCCAGGAGCCCCAACCAAAGATTCATTTTAATTGTAGCACATGGTTCATCTTTTCCTCGTAAACATTAGAACATCTATTCAGTATGATCTTGAAGTCTACCTCAAAATTGTAGCATATGACAGCATTTGACACTTATCGGTAAGGGAATAAACATACTTTAAATTGTAAAAATAAGTAGAAATCCTTGCCAAATTCTGCAAATGTTCAAGATGGCATGATTTTCAAGAAAATATTAAACATAGCAGTGGTCTAAAATAGACATAAATTATTCCTAGGGCTAAATGATATAAGACAAAGTATTCTGATATACACATTTCCAATTTTTGGTAAAACGAATCTTACAAAAAATAAAATAACCACAGTGGAAGCCATAAAAAGCAAAGTATCTTATGTTGATGGTTTTTCATGTACAATGATGTTTATTGCAACATTAATACTTGTTTTAAACAGATAAATGTCTCAAACTAGTAGCATTTGTAGAGTTGAATCTTTAAGAACTTTTAATAATACATGTGGTTTGGAAAAATAATAATAATAAAGGAAACATTCATAAGTATATTAAGTGAAAAAGCATTATTAAAACTATCTCTATACCACCAATATTTACTAAAGAGATTACAGATTCATATAGAGACAAAGGCTGATTGAAAATACATTAAATAATTTAAAATGTTTATCTTTATGTGAAAGGGATATATATGACTTTCATTTCATTTCTAATATTTCCCCAATTTTCTATAAGAATGTAATATGCTGATATGAAAAAAAAAACTAGAGGGTATTATAAAGCAAATAAATCCTTTTAATTTTAATTCCTAAATGTTATACCTGTATAATGAGGTTTACACAGAGAGCAATAAAAATGTATTAGAATTACTTTTAAAAATAAACTGAGTCTAAAAACATTCTATTTTTATACCCAATTGAATTTCCCTTATGACACAAAACCATCCATTACACTAAAAAATAATATCAGTCTAGCACCTCTAAATCCAACCTCCACCCCTCAAAAAAACTGGGTGAGAATACCATTGATTATCTGCTTTATACACATTAAAATGCATTAAAAACAAAACGTAGGCCTGTGACTTCCCTTAATGAAAACTAACCAATGAACGAACCCCAAGTTATCTTTAGGCATATTATTTAATTTTTGTTAAAGCAATTTAAAACAAAATTCTGAATTTCTTGAGATTGCTGGCAAGAGGGAATTATTTTAAAATTCTTTTCATGGTTATTTTTAAATAAACATTTCCTCTTCAAATATAATGTTTTCAACCTGGGATCATTTAGATACAAGCAGCAGGAACCCTGCACAGTTTGAAGAAACAGTATTTCCCCTAAAGATTCCAAGCTACTTTCCTGAGAGTCTGGAGCACAAAGCAGAGGATGGACAGGGTGCTGGGCATATGAAATTGGCATTCCATTTTCTTCCCCAAAGCTTTTGGATGCAGGTTCTCTTCACCTGATTTTTTCTCTGTCAGCAGATTGATGGTATTTGTTTTTCTAAGTGTAATAGACCCAAAGGGCCCAACGTGTGCTTAGATTTTAAATTCTCCATTCCCTACTTCTTGGGCTGAGAAGCTGATTTGCACAGCATGGGTAAGTTCTACTCCTATGCAAATATAGTTCTCCAACAAAACCGATGGAGTTTACAGGTATGCCTGCAGAATATTTTATGACATTGCTGTGAAACAAGAATCAGTGGGAAAAAGCAGACACCAGTAATGTATAATGTGTGTATTTATATTTAAATAATATAGAATATACAATTCTGTAATTTATTATTGACAAAACCAACACCTGCTCTTGGTTAATAGGTACACATTTTATATAGAAACAAAGCACCAAAAATTAATATGTGCCACAAAATTTCATAATTGAAGAAAATAAAATTCATCCACCTAAATTTTTCATTCTAAAATTGTACTTGCAAAGATTTTAGAGTTAAGAAATAAGGACATTTACAGTGTGGCAGGGCCCCCTCCCTAAGGAAAGAAAGAAAAAAAAAAAAACAACTCAAATCAACCCGGCTATACCATAAGTGACAAAACCCCTCATGACTTGTAACATGAGACCATTTGATCAGACTGCATGTTTGTGTGTTACCATATGTTGGAGACAAAGAAATAAGAAAGTATAGAAAAAACTATGCCACGTGGTGTTCGGGGCTCAGTTCCTCTGATAGGAACCCAAATAAGCGGTGCCCGCAGGAATGAAATTGCTTCCTGGAAAGAAAAGCCTCAGTGTCACAGACTCTCTGTGTGAGAACCCTGCTACGAAAGTATGACCCTGGAGTTATGATGCCAGTTTTTGAATCCTGACTCTACCATTAATTAGCTATATACACTTTTAATGAATTACTTAATCTCTTTGCCCCTCAATTTTCTCATCAGCTAAATAAGAGTTATGACAATTCTAGGATTGTCCTGAGTGTTAAATGAGTTACCATATGAAATAGGAAGATGCTGGCATCTGACACATAGTAATTTACTACATTTAGATTATTAAAATTTTGATGTATATTTTGTTTTCAGAACACTGAGGTCCCCAACTTTCTTTAGACAAGGACCACTAAAATATCCATTGTTTGTAGCTATAAAGTTGATTTCATAAAAGCTGTGTAATAAAATAAATCCTAAAATAATCTTCTCTCTCAATATAGATATTAATGTAAAGCAAATACACTTGTAGAAATCTGTAGCACAAATATAACTAAATTATTAATTAAATATTTTACTGATTCATAATTTCTGACTACAAAATACATATGTATTTTAGATAATTTGGGAAGCAAATTAATATATAATTAAGTAGCAAAGCAGATCACTGATAAATCTCATAATTCAGAATACTATTACCCTTGCCATTAGTCTTTTATCTATACTTTAGTAGTTTAGTTGAGATCATTTGTACATATAATTTTGTCTCTCATTTTTTCATTTGATGTTAAATAATGATTTAATAAAATAAAATCATGATTGATATAATGATTTTATAAACCTATTTTTCATGGGCTTGTAAACAATTTATGAAGTGTTTACTAGTTAGGCGTTTTAGACTGCCATGGCCACTATGAGGTCATGAAAATATTTATATACTTTAAGCAGCTATTTTTTCAACTCCTAATCTGGACAGCCTCAAAAGAGCACTTCATGCTACCTGACTTAGCTTGTTCACATTCCCAGATTCTCGGGGGACTTCTATTCACAATATCTGTCACTTTCCTACCTGCTGCCTGACCTTCCAAGTCATTATCACACATGTCTTGTCATCAGAACACTGACTATCGTCTCCAGTGAAATCTTCCACAGTGTAATTTTACATTTCCTTTATGATCCTATGACATTCCCGTGTGATACAATTTCACTTATATGTGGAATCTACAAAACAAAACAAACAAATAAACAAGCAAACAAATAGAATCAGAGCTCTAATACAGAGGACAAACTGATGATTGTTGGGGGAGGTGGGGAACGGGAAAAATGGGTGAAGGGGAGTGGGAGATACAGGCTTCCAGTTAGAGAATGAAGAAGTCACAGGAATAAAAGGCACAAAATAGGGAATATACCCAATCGTAACAGTGTTGCATGGTGACAAATGGTAGCTACATTGCAGTGAACACCTCACAATGTATAAAGAAGTTGAGTCACTAACTTGTATATCTGAAACTAATGTGTGTTGACTATACTCAAGTACAAAAAAAACTGTTTCTAATGAGTAGAAATCTTCATATGAAAGATTTTACTGACATGCCTGTATATATGTTATATTAGTTTTTCACTGTTGCTATGACAGATTACTATAAACTTGGTGGGTTAAAACAATAAAAATTGATTATTTTACATTTCTGGAGGACAAAGGTCAAAAATTAGGCTAAATTCAGGATTTCAGCAAGGTTTGGTTCTTTCTGGAAGGTCTGAGAAAAGAATCTGTTTCCTCCTCTTTTTCTGCTTCTAGTGGCTGTCTGCACTCCTTGATTTGTGCCTGGCCCTTCCTTCATCTTCAAAGCACATCATTCTAATTATTGTTTCTATCATCACCCGTCCTTTTGGACTCTGACTCTTTTCTCACCCCCGTTATAGAGACTTTGTGAATAGATTGGTCCAACTGCATAACCAAAATAATCTCTCCATCTCAAGATCCTTAATTTAATCATTTCTGCCAGATCCCTTTTGCCATAGGTTTTTAGGGTTAGGTCGTAGACATATTTGGAGGACTTTATTGAACCTGCCATGTATATTTAGTGATTTATAGTCATCATTAAGCCCTACACTATATTAATACTCCCTTTCTGATGTTATTATATTAATTCCTCTTTTGCTAATATTCATATCTTTAACTCGGCTATTGTGTTTGTGCTAACAAATGCAAATTTTAATTCATACACCAAACCGGACAACTAATCAATCAATCGGTCAGCAGAGAAATGTAACATACCATACCTATTTTCCTGTTTTGAAACACAAAAAGTTATTTCCAATGTTCTAATATTCAAAAAATGCTGTAATGAATTTCTTTGAGCAAAAAACATCTGCATTTTAAATTATTCTCTTAGGAAAGATTCTCAGAAGTAGAATTATTAGGTCAAAGGGTATAAATATTTTATTAGTCTTAAGAATTATTGCCAAATAACTTTCTAAATACGTTGCTCCTAATGATATTCCCCTAAGTAGAGTATGAGAGGGTCTATCTCATGACATACTTGCTGTTGCTGAGTTTTTGCTACTAAAAAACAAAAATTGTAGGAAACCTGCTTGAAAAACTGAGATGTTGTTTTAGTTTGTATTTCCGTGTAGACTAATTACAGTGATTATTCCTTTCCTTTTTTAACTGCTTCTTTTCTTCCTGAATTATCTATTTATGTATTTTGAAATTGTTGTTGATTTAACTTTCTTTTCTCATTTGAAATAAAATCATTTGTGAATTCCAGGGAAAATATTTTGCTCCTGTATAATTATTTTTGTTGTAAACCAATTAATTCTGTTTACTAGTACTTAAAAACTAATGTATTTGTGGACACAGTAAATATTCTGGTGTGTTACTGAATTTTTATATTTCTTTTCTCAGTCCAATAGTCCATATCAACAATTCTTCTTCAATACATTAAAACATGGTCTGAGCAAAAGCAAAGACTTACATCCAAACTTTTTAGGCTACTTGATAAGGTTTGATAAAAACTGAATGGATTTTATTCTAGTGTTTTTCATTTGGTTTCATAATCTTTCTGTAATGTTTTTTCTTTAAATATTTCAATTATTTTATTACCCATCTAGCTCACCAATTATTATTTTCAATGTGGTAGCACCTTTCAAAAAATGAAGTCCTCTCTATAAATAAGCTTTCTAAAATATTTTGCACATTTATAAATATAATTGTTATTATCTTTCTGCCAAATTTTTTTAAAGAAAATCTAGTTATTTTTAAAGGGTTTTTAGAAATCTGATTTATTTCTGATTTGTTATTGAAAACATATATTTGAAGACATAAATTATACCATTCTCTATTGTTTTAAAAAGGATTATGTCTAAGATTATAATCTTGAATTATATATTTGTTCTATAAAATGCTAAAACATGCTTTCTCTATATAATCTAAGAAATTGTGAATGATGATAAGTTAAATTGATCTGGATGATATTTATATAATTTTATAGCAGGTTTTAGGCATAGACCGACTGTATTTATTTATTTTAATAAATAAATGGCTATTCTTATATTGCTAATGAAACATTCTAAAGGAATCACATTTTCGTACATTTTAAAAACATCTTATCCTGTTTGTTTTCTCATTTCTCTGTCTGACCGGCAAAGAGGATTTCAAAAAGAAAATTCTGAATAATAGCAGACTGTTTTCAGAAATTTTATTAGTAAAAGTATGAAATAATTATGTATTTATTATACCAAATTTGATACATGGCAGGTGTATTAATTACCTGAGGTTTGTAGTGACAAACTGGGCAGCCTAAAACAAAAGAAACTGATTCTCTTACCATTCTGGAGGACGAAAACCCGCAATCAGTTTCCCTAGACTGAAACAAGTGTTGGCAGGGTAGGCAGTGTCCAAGGCTCTAGGAGGCTGTGTTCTGCGTTAATTCCAGGTTCTGGTAGAAACCCGTATTCCTTGGCCTACGGTTTCATCACTGCTTTTTCTGTCTCCAGCTTCATATCACGTCTCTCTGTGTGCATATCAACTCTTTGTCCACCTCACTTTTTTGTTACATTGATTGCATTTAAGGCCTACCCAGAGAATCCATGATGATCTCATCTCAAAATTCTTCATTTAATCACATCTGCAGAAGCATATGCTACCATAGGAGATCCAGGGGCTAGGATCTGGTAACTGTGGGGGTCGCCTTTCAGCCCACTACAACAGTATCCCAGAAGGCCTTTCAATAGATGCAAATCTCCAATTACACTTTCAAGGAAGAAAGATTCTGACAAAAATTAGACACTTTGGAAAGTAGGTCTGGTGTAAATCCCATGGGGGCTACACAGGAAAAAGGAAGAAGAGACAGAACAATAGAGCTCTCCATGACACAGGTTGTTTGTTTGTTTGTTTGCTTGTTTGTTTGTTTTGGAACTATTGGCAACTAACAAAATGTACTGCTTTCTAGTGTTAATCAGAGAAGGTTTGTAGGAAATGTTAGTACTTAAGAATATTAAATTTAGGGGCGCCTTGGTGGCTCAGTCGATTAAGCATCTGACTTTGGCTCAGGTCATGATCTCACGGTTTGTGAGTTTGAGCCCCACGTTAGGCTCTGTACTGACAGCTTGGAGCCTGGAGCCTGCTTTGGATTCTGTGTCTTTCTCTCTGCGTCTCTCCCACTTGTGCTCTGTCTCTTTGTCTCTCAAAAATAAATGTAAATAAAATAAATAAATAAGAATATTATATTTTGCATCGTTTTGAGAAATGTTTGTTTCTGAAAAGAGAATATTCCAATGTGAAATAATGGGGATTGTAATCTTCTGAACAAATACTAGGAAAATCCAACATTGTTGTAGTTTGTTTTGATCATTCCTTTTACAATAAAAAATTAATTTAATTATCTCAAAAATACTTTTCTATAGTTGAAAATAAGAATAATTTATCTAAGTATTCAATTACTTTATATCATAAAATATAAAATCTTTTAAGACTAGTTTAATCTATGTTTCTACACTATACTATTTTCCTTATTTTATTATTTTTAAAAAACATATAAGGTAATATTTATTTTTACATATGTATATAACATTCTCTATATCTTTATTTAACAAATATCATTCTGTAGTATTTTTTATTACAAGAAAGCCAAGTATCTCTGTCTCAAAGGCCTATACTTTGGGTATCTCTGTAGCCCATAATAGTTACAAAAGATGTTGTTAAGATTTGTCAGGACCATTCTCAAACACTTCAGTAGTTTTCTTCTATAAAATTATGTCCAAAAAATGACATTTTTAACATATAATACCTTGTGTGTAAGATAAGATGACCATGACATAGTGACAGGCAGGGCAATCTGAAAAGGTACGTACTCCTCTCCTATCTTTTCCTCCTTCTTCCAGATATATTGGCAGTGTCTCTAGAAGTGTGCAGAGAAAAATTGATGGAGCTTATGGGACAGAGCAATACGTGGACAAGGGAAAAATGTTTTCAGAATAGTATCACTCTTAAAATGTTCTTGAAGAGGCTTTAGATTTGGGTCTTTATTTCTGCCAGATTTTCCAATGTTTGTGTATATTTTTGATCTAGTAACAGAATAGACCAATCCTAGGTCTCTTTCTTGATACAGTTCTGGCAATTAATATTCATATTCACCTTAGAGACATCTTCCCCACCACAGGCAGCCATTTGCTGACATTTGGATTCAGAGATTTGCAATCACAGACAATTGGTATCTAAATGAGTTGTGACAGCTGGAAGAAAAACTACTGTTTTAAAATTTTCTTTCATATGTCAAATCATTTCATTACTTAATTTTCAGTGACACATTTAATGGTATTTTTCATCATGATAAAAGAAACACAATTCAGAAACTGGTCTTTTGACATGCAATGTATTTTGACATAAATCAAAAATTCTATTAAATTTTTAAATCACACCACATTGTGGTCTCTAGTTCATTGTTTCTTTATTATTGGATATCTACAATACATAAGATCTATTCAAAATATTTGAAAATTCTCTGGCCTTTCTGTGATGGTTATTGATTTTATAAAGAGATCGAGAAAAGTTTATTCACTAGAATTTCCTGGAGACAGGGGGAGGATGTGGACATTTGAAAAATCTTTCTGACCACAAGTTTATCTCTAGGGGTAGTCGTTTGCAGTGCACAAGCTTGACTACAAATCCTAGTATTATGTAAAGCAAAGAGGGTTCCATATAAAGAGTGGGGATTTTAGATGGTTATGGAACTATCTAAACCAGGAAGAGGACACGTGCCAGGAAATTCAGAGTCAACTAGAGGAAGGAAACCACACACTTCGTAAAATGTTCTACCTGCTACTACTTCTTGCAAATATTTAGTGAAACCATAAAAATCACAATGTGCTTGGGAAAGAGTTTCTGGGAAGGCCAATAAGAGGCAGCTCAGTCTATTTGACTTCAAGGAAGGAGACACCTGGGAAGCTAAGGAAGTAAAATGTAAGTGATGGAGTTAAGTAAGCCAACACATATCTTTGTGCAAATGTTTCCTTACAGAATGCACCTAGCCTCAGGGTCAGCAGGGGTTGAACTGAATTCAGGGAAAAGCCATTGGCCTTGAGTCAAGGCTGTATCCGTCGGGCAAGGAAGATCTTTTGGACTTTTGGGTTACATTTGGTGGTTCATCTAGAATTTTTGAACTAACAACTAGAATTAGGAACTTAAATAACAACCCAGGTGGCATATCAAGAGTTCACCTTCCTTTTTATTGCATGCGTAATCCTTGGAATACTACCAAGTAGTCAGAAAAGTTACTGAAACTACTCTGAAAGTAGAATTACAGCCTTGGCAGGGAATGAACTATCTTATATTAAGTGGTTCAGAGAAATAAGGAAGTTTATTATATGACTTACTGGAATAATAAATCAATTAGAAAATTTCAAGCTGAAATTTGGATATTAATCTATCATCGACTAACACAAACTCACTTAAAAGAATTGGTCTTTCCTCAAAGAGAAAAATCAGTACATCATGGCGGACACTTTGAACTGATAAAAAGTCTTACCCTGAATGTAAATTGGTATAAACACTATGAAAACTAGTATGAAGTTTCCTCAAAAAGTTAAAAATAGATCTAGCATATGATCCAGTCATCCCACTTCTGGGTATGTATCTGAAGGAAACGAAAACTCTATTTCCAAAAGATAACTGTATCCTATGACTCTTGCAACATTATTCACAAAAGCTAAAACATAGAAACATCCTACGCATCCATCAGTGGATGAACGGGTAGAGAAAATGTGTTGTATACATATAATGGGATGTCATTCAGGCACAAAAAAGAAGGAAATTCTGCCTTTTGCAACACCATGCAATGACTTTGAGTGCATTTTGTGCAGTGAAATAAGTCAGATAGAAATACACTACCATATGTTCTCACTTACGTGTGAAATCTAAAACAGCCAAACGCGTGGGGAATAGAATGGTGGTTATCAGAGGCTGGGGGTTGGGGGAAATGGAAGATGTTAGTCAAAGTGTGCACATTCCCACCTATGAGAAGAAGTCCCAGTGATCTAATATACAGCATTGTGACTCCAACTAATGATATTGAATAATCCAGTTGAAAGTGAAGGTAGTAGATAAATGTGTATCACTACAAACCAAAACAATGGTGTGTGGTGACAAACATGGAGGTGTCACCTAAACTTACTGTGGCAATAGTTTTGCAATATATGTGTGTATCAAATCATCACATTGCGTACCTTAAACTTCCATATGTAGTATGTCAATAATATTGCAATAAAGCTGGGAGATAGAAGTAAAAACAAAAAGTACCAACAAAATATAAATGACAAGCAAGAAGAAAAAGCAAAGAACCTTGACCCACTTCCCTTAACAAAACAGTAGTCCCTGAAGCTGAATAGCTAACAACTGGCTGCCAGAACCATTTCTCAGAGCCAAAACCTCAAAGAGGTCCTAGATCCCAGCAGGGAATCCAGTGAATGCATGTGACAACTTAGAATTTGGAGTCATTGTTGTAACAAGCTTCTAAAATATTATGGGTGTAGTAGTCCTCAGAAATAGAGGGAAAAAAAAACTAATAATGGTGACCAACAGACAGCTTTGTGTATATATAAAAGTCAATGAATTGCACAATTTAAACAGTTGAATTGTGTGGTATGTGAATTATATCTCAACAAAGTTGCTTTAAAAAATGGAGAAACAATGACAATTATGAGAGAGTGGCAGAATCTGGCAATGATACAGACAGTTCTAAAGTCTTGAAACATGTACACAAGTGACTCTCAAATAAGATCTAATGTAGCAATGTTGAAAACTTAAGGCCAGTCAGAAAAAAAAAATTAAAAAGGTTGCTTTGGACAAACATAAAGAAACATAAGAATTACTGTTGAAACACAGTCTCATGAAATAATAACACTTATATAGTACTTCTTAAATGCCAGACTCTGTTCTACATGCTTTATAAACATGTAATAAGCAATTTAATCCTCACAGCAATGCTATGAAGTAGGTACCCATCATCATTTCCATTTTAATGATAAGAGAACTAAGGCATAAAAAGGTTAATGTATTTGCTCAAGAACATAGAGATGGCATATAGAATAGCCAAGACTTGACTTCTACCAGCCTGGTTCTAGAATCTTCCTTTAAGGGTTTTGTGTATTATTTAGGGTAACACTAGGCCCTGTATAGACAAAACTCAAAAGTTTAATAAATTGATGAAATAGAATTGTATTTCTCACTCAGAAAATTCACTGTGGGTATTCCTGTTTCTAGGCATCTTTCCTTCAAATAATTGTTTAGGGACCCATGACCACCTTGTAGCTCTGTAAACTTCAACATGTCAATTTCAAGGTGGCTATAATTATCTGCATCAAGCCAGAGAAGGGAAATAACATAGAAAATAGTAACTGGCAGGTTTTCGTGGACTAGTCCTGGAAGTGACATCACATCCATTCACGTTCTCTCGGTTGGAACTCAGTCACACACTGAATTGTAATGGAGACTGGAAAGTATGACCCAGCTGTGTGCCCACAGGAACAAGCAATGGCGAAGGACTCATTGTGCAGTCTCTGTCACTATGCTAAACTTTCACTTGAGACTAAAGATCGATCTTGAAATATACTTTTTCTCTGATGCAATCTTCTTCCTTTGTTCCAAAATTAAGGTCAGGCAAAGTGTCAGAGGTCATAGTTCTAAGTTTTCTGGACTCAAAAGATGCTGGATAGGCATGACATCACATTTGCTTAGCAGGAGATAGAGAAAATTATTAAGATATCCATCCAATACTATTTCTTCTCAGTGTAAGACTCAGACATAGGAGCTGAAGCTCTGAGTCTAACATGACAAAAGATTAGCCAAAACCCAAGCTAAGAGTTCAGACTGCCCTCTAGATCACTTTTAAAGTCCACTGATGAGCTTGATATAACAGCAAATACATATTCTCGTCCCCTTGAATCCTCCACTGAGGATTTATTGACAGAGTGACCTCTCATTGACCCACCCAGAGTGGGGATCCATACAGGGTAGGCATGACTGCCCACCATAAATAAACTACTAGGAGGCATTTTCTCCCATAAGCAACTTGGGGGAAGTCCTTGCCCAACCACTAAGAAGGAGCATGAGTCACAGAAGACTCAAGTAAATACCATGCTTTTTCTATGTCTCACATAAAAATGTATGCAACAAAACTTGCTAAGGAAATGGTGCTTTTATTTTTGACTCAGAGAGAAATTAAAAATATATATATATTCCCCTTAATTCCTGAGTGTCTGGAAAAGGTAGAATATGTGAACTACAGTGTATGTATCAACAGTGTTTATAAAACAGGAGTATTAGAATTTAGAAAACCCCTAGAATGAGGGAATCTGGGGTAACCAACATTCTGGTTTGCCCTCCAGAATAGAATTTTGGGTTTGAAAATTGGGATAGTTCTGGGTAAATCAGAATGAGCTGATCTTCCTGTATCATTTACAGGAAAATAAAAGTAGGGTCAAGGCTAGTATATACCTCACATTGAGACTCTCCTTGATGTGATTAGATTCCTGGTTGAAGCAAAAGACACGACTGAGTTTTGTCTTTTAGATAGTGTATCTATCTATCTATGTGTAGGCATAGAAATAAGAGTCAGAATAATGGTAATGGAGCTAGTTGTGAAACTGACACACCTCAACCTCTGTAATAGTCTCCTTAAATACTTGCACTGCAAGTTTCTTATATTTCATTTATCTTCATAATAAGGTGTTAACAAAACAATACATGAATCTGTATACATATATAAATGAAAATAAAATGACAATAATAATGAGAAGCAAAAATTTCAAACATCCCATGTCCTGTCTCCTCATTTTAGGACTTTTGTTTTTTAGTCATCTGAAACGAAGTTGAAATAATTGGTAAACTTTTAGGATTATAAAATGAATTAATTTAACTAGCTTTGGGAAAATATAGCACTCACTTTCCTATTCATTGAAATCTTTCTTCTGTGTGCCCTCAAAATGATGAATTTTAATGTCGTAGGTTACTAAATAAACCTCTTGTCAGCCAGGCTCAATCAGTAAGGATTTATTGAGCATCTATATGTAACTTGTGTATGTGTGTCTTTTTAAAATAAAAACACTCCTAGATATTTTAATGATGTCATTTTATAGTTCATTTTGATAATATTGCTTTGACAGAAATGTAATTCTCCTAAATCTAAATCTCTTCATTAGCTTTTACCTTGAAAAACCTGGATTTTATTTATCATGTATGACTGTGTATATAACTGTGACTTGAATGCACTGAGTATTTTTAGACACATCTGTGATTGCAAGGTAAAAGGTGTCCTGGAGTACTAATATACCAATAAATTATTTAAAAATTCATGTAATATTTTACTTGAAAAGAAATGTACATGCGTAGTCCTTCCTAGATCTCATAGGGTCTGACAGCTAAAGTCGTCCCATCTTTAGCCACCCTGGGAAAAGAATATTCCAATATGTTGTAAGTTTATTAGCTTTTGGTTATGAAACTTATTTGCACGTGCATCGGCATGATTCTCTCTGATCCAGGAAGAACCAGACCCTAGGTACATCCAGTTGAGTAGTATCCAAAGGAGAAACCCAGCCACACCTGAGATTAACAATTAATCTTGCCTTTAAAACCATATAAAACCATTGAACTTAAGAACCAAAGAGTGTAAAAACTATAAAATCAAACAAAGGTTTATATTTCAGGACATTTTTTTCAAAAATAAAAAATTAATGCAGAAAAAATTAATCTTCTTCTTCTAAGTGAAGAGGAAAAATCATAGACATTCCAAAAACCATCAGATATCTAGCAGCAATCAATTTTAGGAATTTACATGTTACCAATAGTTTGTGATACTCAACTCTCTCAGGTATTTTGATATACTACTGAGAAGAAAGAATATATATATGTCTGCAAAATGCAGATTGAAAATACATCTCTAAAGATATCTGAAAGATAAGTAACAGCAACCTGACATGCCCAAACATTCAGGAGTCAGATCTCCTTTTCATGATGGACTTGAAGTATTTCCCATGTTAGACATCAGCGCAGCTCTATTGTTTTTACAAAATTATGAAAGTCAATAGCAAACTAGAATGAGCTTCGTTCTAACCATAGGACCTTCAGAAACTTTACTTAAAGTCACTAGAGTCTGAAAATGAATGGGGAGTTACTGCTAGGCTTACTGTTTGCTGATAGGAGGATTTGCCTTTTCCTTTGTTCTCCTTGCATTTTTCTTAGCATGCACTTGAAACACCCACAGCCGAGAATGTGTTGTTTGCATTCATATAAGCAGATGAACCATATCTTCCTCATCCAATGTTCATTCTGTTCCTTTATTACCTCTTCTTTCTAAATAGGAAGTCACATTAATTTCTTTCCTCTTTCACAAAAGGAGAGCATTCAAGTGTCAGAAATTTACTGCTGATCCATAACCCCAGTGATCAGAAAACAGAATCCTGCTAACTCTTTGGGGTTTTACACCTGCCTCTAATTTAATCACCTACTGTGACTGTTGCTCAACACCAAAATAACTCAAGTAGTCTTCATCTCCCAGGGAAAAAAAAAACAGAATTTTTAAAAAGGAAGCTTACTAAGAGAATTTCAACTACTTTGACATATCTCTAGGAAAAAAAAAGAACTTACAAGCTATTTTTCAAGTGATTAACATTGATTAATTCACAACTAAAAAGATCATTTGCATAATTTTGGAATATATAATTAACTCCATGATTCGTCTGAATACTTCAGACATAAAGAGTTTAGTTTTTCCAGGTTCCCCCTCCCCTGCCCCGAATCAGTTTACTATTTATGTCCATACTTTACGGAGCAGAGTCAAGATACTAATGGTCTGAGTAATGTTGGGTAGAAGGACCTCAGAGGGTGTGGAGATTAGATTAAGGACTTTGGGGTCACAGATCTGAGTTCCAATCCATTATGTGACCTTGGGTAAGTCATTTAATCTCTCCAAGACTTTGTTTCATTACCTATATATTGCGAATCAAATTGCAATCTCACAAGGTTTTATAATTATCAAATAATGCAGGTCATGCATTTAGCCTATGACTCCATCAGTAATCAGTTTCTGGTATAATTATTGTTATGATGATAATAAAGACTTTCAATGTATTTATCATTACTCTTATATAGATTCCAAGACCATGCTGAGTTTGCAGAATACTTAGTATTTTATTCAGCATGACAAATGGTAGACTGTAGAGACAGTGAGGAGGGAGATGGGAGAGGTAACTAGAGAACATGTCTCTCTAGAATGTCTTCTCACTTCTCAAAAGATGTGCCTAATGGTAGCAGAGATAGAAACTAATCTATATTTTGCACTTCACATCTGACAAATCCTTCTACATACTTATCTCTGTTTAAGTTGATCTCTAGGTAGGAAGCCTTACAGAGAATACAGATGTTGTTGGCAAACAAGAAGTAGAGAAGAGAGTAGATGGGAGGTTGCAACCTCAGCACAAACCCCATGAATATTCTAATAAGTAGCAACAGTAAGTGGATGCTTACAATGATGAGAGCTAACATTTATGGGATGACTAGCTGAGGCTGTCTGGCCTAAAACTTACATGATCTCTAGGGCCATTTATAAGAAAAGGAAGACAAAAGTATAAATACAAGTTTGGGTACAGAGCTTTGAAAGGTGGCCATGCAACTGCTGAACTGAAGTTAAGCTCTATTAGCTTCTTGGTAAATCCATTTCTGGTGCCTATTATGTCCAGCTCCACATTAAGCTAACACAAAACGATGCTATATCAAATGATACTGAATTGGAAAGACTCAGTCCAATATCCGGGCTCTGCTCCAAGCTCGTTAGCAATCTAGTCAAGTTTCTGAGTTGTTATTTTTTTTTTCTTTTTCTTTTCCTCTTCAAGTTTAATTTTTTTTTTATTTCACAGGTAACTATGCTGTTGTGAGGTTGAAAATAATATATGTGGTAAGTGATAAGTAAACATCATCATCATGACTATTATTATTTATAGTTCTTATCATTTTGCTTACAAGCAGCACAAAATTTGAAATGTGACCACTATCCACATAAAAGCAGATGCAGTTTCAAATTTGCCTGCAAATCCATGCTCCTAACCACAAGACAATACTCCTTTTAGAACTCAGAGTGGAAGTGGATCTTCTGAAAATATCTAAAAATTTGAAGAGGATAAAAAGTGTATGGTTATTTTAGCACTCTCCTTTGTTGATGTGCAAATACTTTGAAAGAACTAAACCCTAGAGAAGCTATTACCAATTTGCATTCCCAATTCATGACCCAAAGCCAGTTGCAAATAACAATAAAATATGGCTATAGACGGCTTAGTGAAAGTTCAGACACTGCACTGTACTGCTATTGAGGAGCCTTTCTTGAATCTCTATGTATTCATAAATTTCAGTGAGGTCCAGGGTACTTCTTTTTCAGAATTTTCCATTAAGGAATGTCACTGCAGTCCTAAATAAGCTTTCTTAGAAAACTGGCATAAAAGTATATTTTATGTTACCAAAATAGTAAACCTTTAAAGATGTCTCCAGTTTAGGAGCAATGCAGAGAAAGTGTGAGAAAGAATATAGCTATAGTATAACAAAAGACATTTTACCCAGGCCAAATCCAATACAGACTTTTGCATTCTCAAGCTTCGTTATTGTCAAAATGCAAAGGGTATGTATATGTTTATAAAACGTATGAGACCTATTAGAGTCAGATTCAGCATCTCCTGGGTGGCTTAGTTGGGTAAGCATCAGATTCTTGATTTCGGCTCCGGTTCTGATCTCAGGGTTTGTGAGATATAGTGCCACATCCAGTTCCAAGCTGAAAGCACAGATCCTGCTTGAGATTCTCTCCCCCAATCTCTCTGCCCCCTCCTGATCTCTAGCTCTCTCAAAAATGAGAAACAAACGTTAAAAGAAAAGAGAGTGAAATTCATAGATGGGGGTTTCACAAAGCTTTTGATACTTATAAGAGACAGCCTAAATCTGACTTGAATCAATAGGTTAAAGCGGTTCAGAATCATAAATTTTGCATGACTTACTACTCTATACAAATTAACCTGATTTTGGAATCAGATGGAATTGTTTAATGCATAGACCACCAACGAGAAATTACTGGAATAATAGTCAATAAAAGAACTACCAGTAAATCTAAAGACAAACCCAACATGAGGCCTGTTTCTATCCAATCTGAAAAGGTTTTCTAGCAAGGAATATAATAGCATGGGACTTTGTAACTATTTGGGTTCAAATCTAGGCCTCACACTCCTCAACACTCTTTCCTCCTTACTAATTATAGAGAAAGATGGAGTTATGTGATGCCTGTCTATATTTTGGTTTTCCAGAGTGAACTTCTTAACAAATCAAACTCATTGGGTTGTTCTGACGATTGAATCTGTTATTTCATGCAAATGCTTTGCTAAATATCTGGCATGTGGAATGAGCACTTAATAATTATAGGTTATAGTATGTTTCTTGCCACTTTATTTTTTTTAAGTTTTTGTTTGTTTGTTTGTTTGTTTGTTTGTTTTATGTGTAGAGAGAACATAAGCAGGGAAGGAGCAGAGATAGAGGGAGAGAGAGAATCTCAAGCGGACTCCACACTGTCAGCATGGAGCACAACATGGGGATCAAACTCATGAACTGCAAGATTCGGACCTAAGCCGAAACCAAGTTAAGTTGGACACTTAACTGAGTCACCCAGGCACCCCAATATCTTTCTGCTTTATTTTTAAACATTTTTAAAATATTTATTTATTTTGAGAGAGAAAGCATAAGCAGGAAAGGGGCAGAAAGAAGGAGAGAGAAAGAATCACAAGTAGGGTCTGCACTGTCAGCACAGAGCCTGACATGGGGCTTGAACTCAAGAACCATGAGATCATGACCTGAGCTGAAACCAAGAGCTGGACTTAACTGACTGAGCCACCCAGGTGCCCCAATATCTTGCTACTTTAAATGTTTTTCCTTCTATTTAGTACCCAAAGTAAACAAACAGAAAACAATTATATGATCAATATTCTAGGTATTTGGTTCTCTGCTTACCCTCTCAGTGGCTCCTTACTAATCTTGCTTTTTGGTTCTCAGAACCTCTATCTCACTATCTTCTTCTTTGACAGCACATTTAGCTCCTGATCTTGACTTCCAATAACTCTAGCTGTACCCTTTTGTCCAATCATGTTTTTCTTCAAAGTTTCTTAAGCAATTCCGATAGCACAGAGTGCAAGGAGATGTCCAAGGTGCTCTGACTCTTAACAAGTCTCTGCCCATCAATTGTACTTTCCATCTCTCTCCATGAGAAGAACTTTAGCATGATTTTTATTGAAAAAAAATCCAAGGACTATAAAACCTTCTTATCGCAAAAGCTCAATTTAAGGGTATGTGAGGAAGAAAGAAAAAAATGTCCCTTCCCCAAATGCAGATCACATTAGAAACGAGGAAAATCTCCTCAGATATACAGTTCAAAATATTTTTAACTCTGCAAATATGAATAATGGATACTCCAGAGCTTATTACCTTCTAACAAGGGGAATATGGAACACAGAACTAAAGCACATGAAGGACTAGTACAAAAAAATATGCCCAAAGAAGAAAAAGTTTGGAGGACTTTAATATAAAACTTTAAGACTAAATATAAGACTATAATCGAGACAATTTTCTATTGGCTAAAATATAGATATATTGACAAATTGAACAAAACAGAGAATGTAGAAATAGACCTACACAGATGTGGTCATTTAGATTATGGCAAAAGTGTCAAGGTAATTCAATGAGGAAAAAAGAATGTTTTTTCAATAAATGATGTTTCAACAACTGAATGTCTCTACAGAACAAAATAAAAGAACATCAATCCAATTTCAAATATTTTATATAACTGAAAATATTACTCGAAGAAAAAAATAGAAGAAAATTATTGTGATCTTGGGATAGGAAAGGTTTTCTTTAATAGAACCAAAGAGGCTTGAGCCATGAAAGAAAAAAATAATGCATTGGGTTT
The DNA here is from genome assembly GCA_030068075.1 of Paguma larvata. NCBI lineage: Eukaryota > Metazoa > Chordata > Mammalia > Carnivora > Viverridae > Paguma > Paguma larvata. Next base: position 108,858,719 of record CM057829.1, read on the forward strand.
TATCAAAATTTAAAACTTTAGCTTTTTAAAAGATTCCCTTTAGAAAACAACAGTAAGGCACACTGCAAGACCATTTTCACGATACATTCGTTATACAAACTATTTATGTGCATAATATATAAAGAGTTTTTATAATTCAATAATAACAAAAATCACCAAATTAAGTAAGCACTGAACATTTGGGAATAGAATTAATAGTAGAAGATATGCAGTAAGGATATAAAAACATTTTTGACATTATTAGTCACAGAAATTCTAATTAAAACCACAATGCAATAACACTATACTACCTGTACAATGCAAAAAGTGAAAGAATTTACATACTAAGTTTTGGTAAGAATATGAAGCAACTGGAACTCTCATCCACTTTTGGTCAGAATGCAAAATGTCCCAGGCACTTTAGAAAGTAGTTTGTCAGTCTCTTGAAGAGTTAAAAATAAACCTGCTATTCATATAAGTCTATACAAAGACTCCTACACCCATGTCCATAGAAGCTTTACTTGAAATAGTTCAAAACTGGAATGACCCAAATGCCTATCAATAACAGGTAAATAGATAAACAAATTGTGGTGTATGAATTCAATGGAATACTACTCACAAATAAAAAGACCTAAGTGCTGACCCATGCAACAATGTGGATGAACTCAAAATCATACTGAGCGAAAGAAGCTAGATAAAGATTATATACTGTATGATTAAATTTACATAAGATATTTGTAAACATAAACTACCTATAGTAGCAGAAATCAGATCAGTGGTTGTCTGTGAACTGGGAGTAGAAAAAAATTCAGAGTAGTGACAAAACGTTCATTTACTGATTGTAGTAATGAATTTATGGGTGCATTTATTTGTCAAAACTCAACAGATTGTATGATGACTTTTAATATGTGCAGTTTATCACAATTCTACCAAATAATTCATATTTTATGACAACTATTTGACGATTCACAATATTTAACAGATAAATTTATAAAAAATAAAAATATCTTTAGGAAAACTTGACTTTTGTTTTATTTTTTCCTCATGTTGAATTAGAAATTCAGACTAAAATTACTAAAATTTATGATTCATGTATACAAAGCAGAAAGCCTGACAGAGGTTTCTCCCTTTCTTCTCCAAGGTACAAAAAAAGGCTTTTGAGTGGCTGGGTAAGGCTAGAAAGTTGGAGTAGAATTTAGAGAATAATATGATTGAAGGTAGCTCTTTGAGAAGGCATTAAAACTCTGCCTCTGCAGAGAAGGCTGACACAAATTTGTTGTGAGAAGACCTGGAAGAGAAGTGAGCAGGAATCCAGAAGAGATTTGGGTTAAGAGAACAGGAAAATTTGTAGGATTTTGATAGTTTGGCCTCATCTCTAAAAGTCATCCTAAATTCAGTCCATGGCTCAAAAAGTATCAGAGCTCTTAGATCAGCAGAAAACTGTGAAGAATCGATGTTCACGTGGGTAGAACCATGAGAGTGACTAGAGCCATGATACTACTTTAGCCTTGAAGCTCCACTCAGCTATAGCATGAGTAAATCATACTCCTCTTCCTCCTAAGTGGTCTCTGGATCCAAGATGTCAAATTATTGATCCATCTCCAGAAAATATTTTCCAGTCACATCCCCGAATATTTATAAATGCTTTAGGAATTCCCAGGAACAGACCAGGGTGAAATCTCAGAAAGTTTAAATACCTGAATGTTAGGCCCAAACTGGGACAGCTACAACTAAACTTGGAACAGAGACATCATACACAGGATTAATATCACATACAAATTATATATAAACAATAAATAATTTTTCAATCTACAGTGTTGCCTTGACTATTACTAATTGCTACTTTTTTATTTTATAAAATATTGATTTAGGTACATGTCAGGATCAGATGGACTTAAGCCAACTGGCCAACGGAAATTAAGAATCTGGTGCTCAGAATGGTCAGACTGGATAAGCAGCTCACCTTGCAGATTCCTGTCTGAGTGGTTATACTCCTGGCCAGTTCTAGCTCAGCTTGCCATTTCACCATTGAACAGTTATTCTACCTTTTCAGCTACAGAGCACTCATTCTTCTGAGTTAAAGTTATTTTCTAAGTCTTTGGAAGATTCCATTTCGGTAGGATTAGATATGGTTTATCAGGCCCTACAGAGTTCTATCTTTGCAACGAAAACACACATGCACAAAACATAAGCCACTCAAACAAAGGTCCATAAAGCAAAATGATGGGATGAAATATAGGAAAAAAACAGTCATGTGAAAAGAAAATACATACCCCAGAATGTATGAAAAGGTAACAATAAAAAATAGATCTTTTGATTAATAAATCACGAGGAAAGGTAGAATACATATTGTTTCTATGACTTTTCCTTCTTTGCAACAACAATTTCTTACTTTTATATCATTTTATGCTACCGTGATTTTCTTTGGAAAGAACCATTCAAGCTTCTTAGCACAAGGGTTAATATAAATGTGAAAAAAAAAAACAAAGAAATAACTCTATTCTCATAGATTTTTTATATCAAAATTTTGTTGGCTTCAAAGCATTACTGAAGGTATTACTTTACATCAGTTAAATACAGTGTCCTTTAAGTATAATATTTGAAACTGCAAAGTGCTTCAGGCTCTTATAATTCACTAATAATATAGAACATTGTTATGGAAAGTACATGAGGATTCGGATGTATACAAAAGTGGTCATTTTAACTGTGTAGTTCATCATCTGTATGACCCTGGGCAAGTTCATAATCTTTTTGAATACCATTCATAACATCAGGATAATAATTCTCACATTATGAGATTTGTAATGAGATTTCAAGGTAATAACAAACAAAAAGTATAACAGTGTCACCTTCTCTTACATCTGGAGTTCAGATTTATGTTTTCAAAATATTTGTTGAGGAGTTTTCATGCCAGAAAATTAGAATAAATTTATTTTTAGAGACACTAGGAAAGCCAGCATATCTGGTTATCTATATTATCCATTATCAGAGGTCAATGAGCACCTGGGTTATTTTCTCTTGTCTCAGAGATTAAGAGGCTGCCTTGCTTCTATCCTTGTCATTAGAGAGGGTGCTAGAATAGCAATCATTCTTCCACTATTTCTGAAACTGCACCAAGATGAGAAGGAATATTACTACATAGTGGTAAAGTGTGTAGCCTCTAAAGTTGGCTGCCTGAAGCCGGATATCAGCTCTATCATGTATTAACTCTGCGACCTTGGGCATATTTCTCCACCTCAGTGCCTCAGTTTCTCCTTTTAAAATACATCAGAGGATTGTTTGGGGTTAAATTAATTAGCATACACAAAGTATGAAGAACAATGCCAGGCAAAAAGTCAGCATGCAAAATATAATTGCCGTTATGATTTCTCTTGTAATTTTCTTAGCCTCAAGCCAACAATTAGCTTTAACTTGAAAAAGAATATAATATCCCATTTCCATTCCTGATATTAGAAATGTAGATGTAGATAGGACATGCTAAGTGTGCAACTGTTCTGTCCTCAAGCTTCATCCTCCCCTGATTGTGAAAGAGGAGAGGCAAAATAGGCTTTCGAAAAGAAAGCATGTTGACAGTCAGAAATGGTTTTCTTTGCCATGATGATATGAAAGTATTCTCTTTTTACTTGCTTTTATATTTTTTTTTAGTTTTGTATTTCACACTGTGATATCCACAAAGCAAAGTTAAGAAAACAAGCTATGAAACATGAAAAGATGCTTAACATGGCTAATCGTCAGTGAAGTGCAAGTCAAAATCACAATGAGATATCACCTTATACCTGTCAGAGGGGATAAAATCAGAAAGACAAGAAATAAGTGTTGGCAAGGTTGTGGAGAAAAGAGAACACTTGTGCACTGTTGGTGGGGATGTAAATTGATACAGCCACTGTGGAAACAGTGTGGAGGCTCATCAAACTATTAAAAATAGAAATACTATATGACCCAATAATTCCACCATCAAATATTTACTCAAAAAAACAGAAAACGTTAATTTGAAAATACATATGCACCCCTTTGTTTATTTAGCTTTATTTCCAATATCCAAGATATGGAGGCAACCTAAGTGTCCATCAATCAATGAATGGATAAAGAAGATACAGTGGCACACACACACATGCACAGAGAGAGAGAGAGAGAGAGAGAGAGAGAGAGAAATATTACACAGCCATAAAAAGGTTGCCATTTGCAACAAGTTGGATGTACCGAGAGGGTATTATGCCAACTGAAACAAATCAGACCTGGGAAAAATTGGGACAAACAAATACCATATGATTGCACTTATATGTGGAATCCAAAAACCAAAACAAATGAATAAAGAAAAAAAGATAAAGCAGAAATCAGACCTATATATACAGAGAACAAACTGATGGTTATTAGGGAGGAAGGGCAGGGGGAGAGGAACAAAATGGGGAAGGGGCATGGAAGATGCAGGAAAATTTTGGAAAGAATAAGTCACAGGAACAAAAGGCATGGCTTGAGAAATGCAGTCAATGATATTGCAGTAGTGTTGTATGGTGACCAACGGTAGCTACGCTTTTGGTGAGCAGGGCATAAGGTACAGAGAAGTTGAATCACTGTGCCGTTTACCTGAAACTAATATAACATTGTATGTCAACTATACTCAAAAAAAGACAATCTAAGAAAACAGGCATGGAATCAGTTAGAATGGAATTGGAAAATGAGAAGGAGACAAAGGAAAATTGTTGTTTTATATTTATTACAAAACAATATTTCTGGGGGTAAATGAGGAGTGAAATGAATAGTCGTGACTCTTTCTACATAATCTCCATTTTCTACCCCTCAGTATGTCCTATCATCTCTTCCTCTGAATATATTCCAAATATACAGCTTCTCACTATCTTTTTAATGTTTCTCTGGTCCAAACCTTTCTAATTTCTGCCTGGATTTCAATAGCACCACTTAAACGATCTTCCTGACTGTTCCCTCTCTGCCCCCCGTCCCCATCCCAATCCTTCACAGAGTATATCCACCATGCAGCAGGCTGATTGGTCTTCCTAAAGCGTAAATTGTATCATTTCTATACCATTTTTAAAACTGTGGTGGCTACCAGTTACTCTTAAATGAGAATTTGAACTCTGCGTCATGCCCTAGAAGATCCTTTGTGGTCTTCCTCTTGCCATATTCTCAGCTTCAAGTCCTTCCACCCTCTCCCTCATCTGTGTCCAGGCACCGGCCTTTCCCCTCAGCTTTGGGACACACCAGGAGTTTCCTGAAGCAAGGCTCCTGCACTTGCTGCTCCTTCTACTTGGAATTCTTTACCCCAAATATTTACACAGCTACCCCTTTCTCATTACTCAGCTCTTGGCTGAAGTGTACCTTGACAAAAAGGCCTTTCCTGATCACCCATCATGAGCATCATTCTCTACTATTATTTATCCTCTTCGTAACACTTTTCACTACCAGAAGTCATCATAATTATTTTCAGGCCCCCTATATACTCCCTTCAATTAGTTAAACAGCTTGAAAAAAAAGTCCTCAGTCTGTTTTTTTTCTTCTTCTGTATCCCCAACACCTACTAACAATACTCATCTGGAGCCTGACTGGTCCATCCCCAGGTACCAAGAGGCTGGGACTGGTGGTAGCTCACTACACGTACAATATATCATTGAAGCCCACCTTCTTCCAGGCTTTACCACCTATTCTGCCTTCATACACACTCTTTTTAACCAAATAACTACTTTAAAAATGTATGCTGTGTTACTCATAATATGAAAATGAAATACATTCTCCTAAAGTAATACAAAGTCTGTAACACAACCCAGATGGACTTCAATAATTCCATATCCCTCACTTGACTACTTGCCTCTGTTTTCGACCAAAGGGTTATATCAGAGGTACGAAACTCCCCATTGAAAAATACATGTAAGTTAAACGAATTTCCAGAAATTACAAAAGAAAATATTAGATGGTACCACATTTTCCCAAAAATATCTACATTGTCTCCTTATCAATACACCATATTTGCTACATGTAGCCAGGCAAAGCAAAGCAGAAAATGGAAATGGACAGATACACATTTATTCTTTCTCTTAAAATCTCATAAAATCACCAACCAGTGACATGGCAATTTTAAGAGAAAGATATATCTATATATTCATACTATTCAAATTGATTATATTAATTTTTGCATAAACATACCATGCACTGATACAAAACTAATGAATATATTACTCAGCTACTCCTTTATTTTAAATTTTTAAATGCTTATTCATTTTTGAGAGATAGAGCATGAGCAGAGAGGGCACAGAGAGAGAAAGGAAGACACAAGATCCGAAGCAGGCTCCAGGCTCTGAGCTCTTAGCACAGAATCGGATGTGGGGCTTGAACTCACAAACCACGAGGTCATGACCTGTGCTGAAGTCAGCCGCCCAACTGACTGAGCCACCCTTGTGCCCCGTGAGCTACTCCCCTTAAGCAGACCCTATTCAAAGATAAAGAAATGTCAGTCCTGTTTCCTAAAAATATTTATAATTACTTGACTTTTCGAAGCAGTCTTTCTAACCCATTAAGTTTCACTAGTTATTTGTTTCCCTTACTTAGAACCTATGGATCCGCATCTCTGACAAATAGACCTATTAGTTGCATAAATTACTAATTACATCTCAAATTCTCACGTCTACAAAATCACTTCAGCAAAAGCCAGGAAATCCCAGACCCGCTGCTTGTAGGTTCAAGAATACAGCTAATTATTTCCAGTCAAAGTTAGACTAGTCTGAATGTCATCTAAGTGTTAAAACTAAAATTAAAACTCAAGAATCAACTGTATAAAAATAATTTAGATTGTGTAGGAAAATACACTGCAGGAAAACAAGACATTTCTTTGGGAAAATGGAGAACAAAAGACCGATGGGAGGAAACTGATGTGGAGGGAAACAGTTGCACCTTCCATCTGCATCCTCACAAGAGAAAACTCTAAACGTCACATGGCAGCAGATTTTTTTTACATCAATTGTGAACACAAAAAAAGCAAATCCTGCTTCTGTAGTTGGTTTAGAAGAATCATTCTTTCTGATTTTAACTAGAGAGGTTTAGTAGGAAGGATCAGACATTTAATACAATTTAGCACACCGAAGCAAGGATCCCGAGAAGCAAAGGGGTCTTCTGCAAGTACACATGGACCTCCACACTGGAGAGCAGAGGGGCCTTCCATGATAATCAGCCTGGAATTCTAGATGCACTTATTAGAATGAAGCAATAGAAGATGGATATTCTAATCACCACATGAAGAAAACCCAAGTAAAATGGTACATAATCTACTTTGAGATACAAACATAGTATTTTTATGTAAATATAATCTAATAGGTTTGTCGACTGAAACACAGAGTTTATTGGAATTAAAAGTAAATAAATAAAGGGAGTAGGCAGCCTGGATTACTTAGATTTTTCTTCTTGTCCCAGGGGTTGTGTCATATCTTAGGTGGTGACTTAGTACATGAAACAAGGTTTCTAGCTTTTGATTGGTAGCACCAAACCGAGAGGACAGAATATTATGCTCCTTAGTAAAGTGAAATAGAAGAGAAGAGAAGAGGTCTAAAATTGTAATAATACAAGAGTAACGGGAACGAAACAACATGAGGCAACAGCGAAGTATCTCTTTTAACTAACCAGAATTGTCCTAAGCCAGAAAGATGAGAAGTTTTGGAAGAAAAAGAGGTGGCTCATAGATATTTTTAGTGTGAGGTGTCAGGGGAGATTTCAAACTGTCCAGAAAAAGCTGGAAATTTGGAAATGAATATCAATTGAAAAACATCAGCAAGTACATCATTTTATAAAGATTTTGGATTCCCTTTCATACAAAGCATAACAAAGCTATCATATGTAGACACAAAGTGGTCGGGAAGCTAATTTTGCATACCCCTTTTAATCGTCACAAGCATCTTATAATTTAAATGTTATTTCTATGTCATGGACAAAACTGGGAGAGAGTAAAATGGAGACTCCCTCCCTAAATCACAAACTAATAAATAACGGGACCTGAAGTTAAAATCAGGTCTTCTCTCTCCAGTTTCCTGCTCCTTCATTTATGCTGCAGGTGATCTGGGGCAAAGGAAGAAGAGAAAGAAGCAAGGAAGGTCAAGGAAAACACACGGATGAATTTATGATTCAGAATTGGGTTAGCATGAATTTTCAGTCAACATAATTTTGAGAGTTTATCCAGCAAAGTCCAGCAACCTGGGAATAAAATCTGAAAAACAGATGGTGGAATGATTCACTGCTGAAGATTGGCAAGTTGACACAATACAAGGTTAAATACACAAGTTTTTTAACGTGGTTATTAATGAGTGTATCACTGGAAAGTTGGGGCATATTTGCAGAAAGGAAAGTGAAGTCAGAGGTGATTCATAGACCGAGAGTTCGAAAAGCCTTGAGTGCTTCCCTCCTACTATTGACACTCAAAATAACAGATTTTCATTTTCTCAGCCTCTTTTGATTCTATAGCACAGGTGCATTGGATATTTCTGAACCTGGTTCTGTAAAATTTAGGGCAATTATGCAAACTTCCTAATATCCTCTCAATAGATTCCATTTCTGCCTAAATTAATCAGATATTTGTGTTTTTATTTCTGTTTTCTTAATGATGAATGCAATATTTGGTCAATTTTGGTTTATTTTTCTGACCTCCCTCTCATCCTAAAGCCTAAAAATTGTAAAAAATATTTAAAACCAATAAAGGATATGACTAACATTAATGTAATTGGGAAAAACTCTCAGAAGATGGAAAATAAATAACATTGGATTGACAGACAGGAGTAGAAGAAGCCATAAATTTGAAACATATTCAGGAGGGAGTCATTGGAAAGATTCGCAGAAAGAGTAGATCCAAAGTTGTTCATAATTAAGTGTACGAATGGAAAGAGAACTGGTTTCCAAGTACAATCATCTGAGCAATTAATGAACTGTATTTCCCACAGCAAACCTGACAGGCCAAACAGAATTCTCTGTCCTTTTTTCATATATGGATCATTCGTTATTAGGAGCTACATTCATCTCTGGGATAAATCAGGCCTCAAAGAAAGTAAACCCTCTGTCTAGGGAGAGGTTCTTAGACAATGTAGGGAGTTGAGATAGGAGCAAAGGGCAGCTGGCAGAATGTTGGACCTCCAGGGAGAAAGAATGCATGAAACACACAAGGTGAAGACATGGGAGGGAGTCAGCTTTCCTGATTTCTCCACATAACCCACTGAAAGTGGAGATGGAGTGCCAACTTTTCTCCTTCCGATTATTCAGAGCACAGAATCAGTTCTTCACCTTACTCAGAATGTTAATCTGGCTACTCATGCTAATCCAGTCACCAGAAGCAAAAGTCCCAAGAAAGTAAGTGATGTCTTTGTATTGTTCATATGTCCTTACTCTATCATTTGCTTTAAACTAAATCATTTAGATATTGATCTGATATCATTTGTCTATATGTTAGAGCTACATAATGAGTAACTATAAAAGAATTTCTGGCATTAGGATATAGAGTTAAAGTTATTCAATGTTAAGAGATCTTCCCAGTTCCTCTGAAATTGCCCCAAATCAGCGTTTTCTAATTTCTTTTATCATAATAATCACCTACAAAATCTGTGGGAACACACACTCATATTCACAGAGCCCACTCCAGACCTACTGAATCAAAAATCTGAGTTTTAAACAGGTTGGCCAAGTAATCCTATGATCTCACAAATTTGAGAATAGTGTAAAATAGAGTACTACACGCAACCATAAATGCACCCATTCACCTGCACCCCTACACTTCTACACACACACACACACACACACACACACACATGCACACACACACACAGCATTTCCTCTTTAGTAGAGACTACTCTTCAATGAATTTTTTCATGTTCAGTGTTTATAAGGATATAAATGTTTTTAACAGCGTTATAACTTCCAGTGGTATTTGTCAATTCTTTTGTTGACCAGTATTATTCTTCTCAAACTTCAAGAGGCTCTGGAATCTTCAAAATGATTCAACAAAGATTCTTAGTCTCCTCCACCCCTAGACTCTCTGACAATCTGCATTTGTAACAAGCAATCCTGCCTGATTTTATCTCTTTCATCTTCTCTCCTTAATTTCTCTCTGTGTCTCTCCATCTACTCCTTCTGCTACTTATTTATCTTTTTTCCTGAGTTTTCTCCTCTGCTTTCCCTGCCTTATATAGTTCTTATCAAGTGACAGGGAATATGCTGTAATTCAAAAGTGTCGTATCAGTTTTGGGGGAGATTATCAGCACTATTTGTGAGTGCTGTATGATTTTACCATCAGGAAAATAAAAAGCACTGCAAAGATAGCCTCAATGAGTTCCCTTGCTTGAAGTGGAAAGGTAGGAGACCACAAACAGGCCAAAAGTAAGTAGATCAATGGTTCTTATTCCTGGTTGCACCTTAAAAACACTTGAGAAGATTTTAAATTCACCCCCAGAGATTCAGATTAATTTGGCTGGCTTTCATAGAGAAATTGGTATGTTCTTTTAAGTTCCTGGATAATTCTAAAGTGCAGGAAGAGTTGAGAACCCCCAGATTAGATTCAGTGGAAACATATGCAAAGATAATGACAGGGAAAGATAAACCTCTGAGACCTGAAAACAATGGTGGGAGGAAGGGAATTTAACAAAAGGGAGGAAGGAAAAGATAATTCTGTGCAACTGATGGAGGGGGAAAATAGAAAGGAGCATTGTCAGGGCAAAGAGAGAGAAATCAATGAAAATGAACAGTACTTCTTCAACATCTGCTAAAAAATAAAAGAGAATTTAAATGGAATTGAGGGTAAAGCATTTTAGATGGATTGTGAACAGATGAGATAAAAGGAACTGACAATGCTTCCCAGTCCAAAGATAACGGAGGGATTAGAGTTCATTACTCTTTCCAGATTAAATTCCAGAGAGAGAAAAAGCAAAAGGCAAGCATAACAAGAGATATTTTTATGAATGCTTATGCAAAGAGGGAGGGAAAAGTGACTGGACCTTAAACAAATACTTTGAAATAATAAGCCTAGATATAATAAACCTGAAGCTCAGAGGAGATAGGGACAAACTAAACCAAAGTCTGGAGCAAAATTAAGGGTAAGAAAAATCACTGCCAATGGTAGCAAGCCTGAGGGGTCTTTAGACAGGTGAGAGAAGGTTTACATTAAACATAATCAGACATAAAACAAAAGGAAAAAATGAATATAAAGGCTTGCATTGCCAGAAAAATGCAGGATTACAGACCATTGTTTTGGAAGGACATGCAAAAAGGATGTTTCACAAATATCCCCTTTCAACAATAGAGATATGTCTAAATTGGTTAAAGTTATTAAATATACAAAGATGGAGAAAGAATAAATATTGCTTAAAATCTTCAGTAAAAACTTAAAGAAAAGAAAAACTTATTCTTGAGAAAAATGCAGTTACAATAATCCAAATAAATCGAATTATTTTGCCTTATGCAGGAATATAGGATGACTAATTTTAAATTCACTCATAAGAGAGGACTGAAGACAAATATTGACTCTTCAATACTGAAAAATCAACTCTTCTGAACAAGTCAATTTGAGATGACTCTCCTAGAATAGAATTTTTAATTTTAGAAGCAATCACAATTGGGGTACCTGTGTGACTCAGTTGGTTAAGCACAAACTCTTGACTTTGGCTCAGGTCATGATCTCACGGTTCAGTAAGTGAGTTAGAGTCCCAGCATCAGGCTCTTTGCTATTAGCAAGAGAGCTTGGGACTCTCTTTCCTTTTTCTTCTGCCCCTCACCAGTTCATGGTCACTCACTCTCTCTCTAAAAATAAATTAACAAACATAAAATTAAATTAAATAAAATACATCTTTAATGTAATGAAACAGACACACACACACAGCGCGCGCGCACACACACACGCACACATAAGGCATACACACTTTTGGTCCCAGGTTAAAGCCTCCCTTTTTTCTGGTTTTCACCATCCCCTTCCCCTATACTGCAGTCTATTTGTATTTGTAACAACATGAAATATAATTAAACGTAAAATTTGATAAGATGTCAAATCAGCTAAATAAATTGTGATACATAAATTACAGTTCTATTTTTTTCTGTGACTTTGCAAAAATGTTTTATCAAGCTTTATGTAAGAAAAAAGAAGAAAAGAGCACTTTACCATATACATTTTAGTCCCAAATATAACGTTTATGCTTGAGACATCATAATACAGCATGGAAAAGGTAGATTCATGTGGAAGAGTGGTTGTTTTGAATTCCCCAATCTGTATAATATATCTTCTGGGGTGTCGTTTTCAATCCTCTGTGGTCTCGATTTGGAAAATCCATTGGTTAATTTTAAGTTTACCTTTTACTTCAATAACTATTGGACATCATTGACCACTCCACACTTAAAACCTTTCTCCCCTTTCATGGAAATTCTCTTCACTAAACTCACTGTTCTTTTCTATCAGGCCCTTTCTTGATTCTTCCAACTTTACATTCTGTGGGCAATCTCATTTATATCAACAAATTTCAACACTGTTAATAATCAAATTTCTATTTCCACCATAGGCCTCTCTTCTGATCAGACAATGAGTTCTCTGTTGAGCATCAGCACCTGATGAAATGTACTAATGTTTCTTTAATTACATCCTCTTGCCTCCAATATTGGCTCCATTTAAAGTCTACTTCAATCATGTTATTAACTGTAACCCAATTGCCCAAGTTGGAAACCTTAGAATCACCCAATGTTGAAGTTGACCATATAATTTGATTTTCTATTCAAACTAGGATATGTTTGATAATGAAACGGGAAATCAATAAATATACTAGTTAATTAAGATGTGTAGTTACACTAGAATTATCCTCCCTTTGTTTCAACTAATTTCTCACAGAGTCTGAAATTTTTCTTTTCCTTTTTTTTTTTTTTTTTAGGTTTATGTATTTCTTTTGAGGGAGAGGAAGGGGTAGAGAGAGAGGGAGAGAGAGAATTCCCAAGCAGGCTCTGCCCTGTCAGCAAAGAGCTCGATGACACAGACCGTGATATCACAAACTGTGATATTGTGACCTGAGTCAAAATAGAGAGGCGGATGCTTAACCAACTGAGCCACCCAGGCACCCCAAGTCTGAAAAACTTCTTGACATTTTTAACCCCATTTATCCTTATTCAAGTCCTTGTTATTCCATCTCTAGAATATTTCAAGCCTAATTGATCTTCCTGCTTCTAATCTGTGCCTTGAAAACTGCTGTTGAAGTTATTTTTCTAAATCCCAAATCTGATCATGTTATTCCCCTGTTTAAAATTCTTTACTATCTCCTGTCCCTCAGGATAAAGTTAAACCTATTTATTAGAATATATTCATGGAAGTCCTAAATTATCTTAATTACTAGCCATTTTGGGTATATGATGGTTAAAAGCACAGCCTGGTTTCTGCCTAGGTTGGAGAAAGCTGGAATAAGCATTGCTCCCTCCCAACAACAAGAAAAAGCTGAATTTACTACAAAGTCATAGCCTTCATGAAAGCAACAAAAACTATGGTTTCAAGGCAAAGAAGAAGCCTGAATTCCCAAGGAGAGGCAGACCTCTCTAAGAGAGATGGAACACAAGAATCTTCTCATGTCAGGAACAGCAGTGAGAGAAGAGGTATTACCTGCCATATAAGCAGATAGGGAAATTTGAGGTAAAAAAAAAAAAAAAAAAAAAGGAATTCCTAAAGTGTGGTCTAAGGTGACAATATAGAATCCCTAGGAATCCTAGACTCAAGCAGAATATGCATACACTCATGGTCTCTTTTCCATAGACTTTCACTTCTTGCTCAAGAAAGACTGGGGGATACTATGGGAGACCAGAGAGAGCCCTCACAGTAGGCAGACATGGAGGACAAAACTGACCACCACTGAGGGAAAGGTATGTAACACACCACACCCCTTCCCTGCTCTTTCTCATATATGGAGCAAAAGCCTAAAGCCACTGGGGGAAGGGCTAGCAAACCCCGTCATCTTCAGCTGAAGGTATATTGATGCTGGGGAATGAAAGAAGGAAAATCCCTTTAGCCCAGAGAGACCAGCAGCAGAGAGTCCTAGACCCAGAATCCCATACTAATACCACTAGGATAGGGGCATAATACACCCCCTCTCATGTAAATCTGTCACAGCTACAACATAGAGTGGGCTGCTGTAGGGAGAAGCAGTATAAATCCTAAGAAACTCTCTCCTCTGAGGTCCAAGCACACAAGATCTCCTTAAGATTGAGTATGGAGCTGAACAATGGAAAAATCTCTATCAATTAGCCTAAAAAGTGCCAAGTAACAAGCTACATTCTGCCCTTGAGTAGAGGAAGGGTGTAGAAAAGGCAGAGAAGAAAGAGCTCCCTTTGTGGGACAGGCTTTCAGGGATAGCTGAAAACTGAGGCTGGAACACAAACATGGGGAGGGGGAAAAAAATCCTGTTGTACTCTAGTCCCCACCCTAATCACAAGGCAATTCCAGAGGAAATTGAAGCCTGCAGTACACTGACAATAATCAAAGCCAAAACAAAATTCAAATCTGGCTCAACTCCAGTTTAGACTGACTTAGTACCCTATACTAATGGCCTAAAAGAATGAGAGTGCTTACCTCCAAGTACAAATGTTATTTACCCAACTTTCCACCATCTCACACATGATGTCCAGCATGTACGAAATAATTATAGGACACACAAAGAAGTAAGGGGAAAAAAATGTAGTCATTGTCAAGAGATATAGTAATCAAAAGAACCAAACTCAGAGATGACCTCGAGGTTGGAACTCTCAGTCAGGGACTTTAAAATAATTTTATTTGTAATCATTCAAAAGTAAATAACAATAAAAATTTGCAACAACTGATAAATAAACTTATTATGGATCTCATATAATGGATAATGGAAGGTATTCAGCAGTAAAAAAAGAAAGAACTTCTGATATATTCCACCATATGGATGAATAGCAAATGCACTTGTCAAAATTCCTCGACTGTCACATAGAAAGTGTGAATTTTACAATATGTACATTTTACCTAATAAAAAAAAACTGAATTTGAAAATAAAATCAGGGGAAAAAACTGCAGACTGTTGCATTTGAATCCTGGCTCTACAGTTTATTAGCCGAACAACCTCATCAACTTACTTAGTCTTTCTGTGCCTGCGCTCTTACGTCTCTAAAATTGGGTCATTGTTAAAGACAGTATACTTACTTAATAGAGTAGTTGTAATGAGTTAAAATATCTAATATTCATAGACCAAATCACAATATAAATATTTGGTTTTATTTTTAATTTCCCAACCTTGTCTCCCACCAATGCTACACATTAGCATTGAGCCAGCCATTTTTTTTAATGTTTATTTATTTTTGAAAGAGAGAGAGACACAGAGTGTGAGCAGGGAAGGGGCAGAGAGAGAGGGAGACACAGAATCCGAAGCAGAGCCAGCCATTTTGAGTTATTCCAATCCATTACTCCGTTCTGTACTTGCTGCTTTATCTGCCTGGAATGTTCTTTTGTTCCTTATCCACAACTATCAGCAGTAGCGAACTTCTCATCCTTAAATGAGTTTATATGTATTATCTATAGGCATTCTTTACCATTTCCACTGCTATCCAGGTGAAGGAGATGGATCCCCACCCCCTTCATGTCTGTGCACCTAATGAATTCAAAGCATGACATATGATAAATGCTCAATAAATATTTGAATGAATGAATAGATGGATAAGGTAATCTATTATGGTTCACTTCAATCCTAGATACTTGATAGCTCTGAAAAAAAATGCTCTTGGCTGATAATTATTAAAATCCCAATACTAAAGGAGCATCATAGTTACCTGGCAAAATCTGCAATAGGCCAGGGGACCAGAAAGGTAAATGATGGTTTAGTGATTATGTATCAGGTGTCATAACAGGTGGAAAGAAAGATCCCTAACAGACAATTAACAATAGACGGTTAAACAGAATTTAGGATATCAGATTAACCTGCAAAAAGGCTTTGTGAGAATCTGCTTCCATAAGTCTACTGATAACCCAGGCCCCCAAACTTACTAGTTTTGTTAACTTGGTCTAAATTAGACTTGGACAACTTAAGACTTGCTAGCCTGATTTGTCACTTTCTTAGAAAATTCTGGTTAGTTCTTATCATGAATTTGTATAGTGCCCAGATCTGCTTTCACCTTTGTTTCATTCTCTTGCTGTGACCTTGTTTTATATTCCTAAGCCCTGTGGGAAGCTTAAGGAGGTTACTGCCAGTAGTGTAGCCAGTGACAGGTCACCTGAGGACATGGCACAATGTTACGATGCAGGTGCAGAACTGCACGATTGTCAGAATATGATTAGTTGAGGAGGCAGAGCACTTTAGGAACTGAGTGATCGCAACATCGGTAAATCTGAAAACATGAAATAGAATATGTTAGTTCATGTGCTCTCAGCAATTAATAAAAGCCAGAAATGCCTCTCAGAGGGTGTTTGTCACCCCTAGTGATACCTTTGCTGAGGGAATGCCAAGAAAAACCTTTGCTGAGATGAAGGAAGCTGTTCTCATGGAAACTTCCAAACATACCAAACTTCTGGTTCTTTCTACCATTATTTGATCCTTTTCTCATAAATAAACTGTAGTTCACAATAATTTGGAATTGCATTTTTATCCAGCAACAGTCCTGCTGTCCTTCAGTGGGAGAATATAGAGTCATTCCCTAATGACAAGATTCTCCTATCTGTAGTTATTCAGGGACAAACCACTTTACATCAGTGTTTTGCAAATACCGTTATCAGGATGAGACTTTGATCATCTGTTATGTATTAGAGTTCAAAATAGCTTCCTCTCTCAAATGAGGTGTTTAGACAGATAGAATATGTGCTCAGGAATTAAGGAAACTATAGATTTTTAAAATTTATATAAATACAAATGTATATATGTATTGTGGTTCAAACTTTTGCTATCTGATCTGAGGAACTAAATCTATTTAGAGAGCAAAAGATACTTGCATACATTATCACTTGGGGCAGATTTCTTATGTAGATTAATATGCAACTTTTGTTTATTCTTTAAAGTGCAAAGTATTTATTCATCAACTCTTAAGTGTTAGGGATTAAAGATGAGTGAGATTTTTTTTTTCTGTCAGTGTTAAGCTCAGAGTCTAGAAGTGTTGACTGACATGTGGAAGGGCTAGTAACAATATTACACAGTAATATAATAATATACATATTAATATAATAATATATATTTAGGCCTAAACCATCAAGATGTCATAAAGTGACCCTGACTTTAAACCAAGTTTATCTCCCAATGAGATTCTTCTTGCCCCAGCTAAATTCAGTAATATGTCAATGTGGCTGTGAGCTATGAGCTATTAGCTACTAGAAGTATAACAGAGAAATATATCCATGAAGGTATAGAGTTACATAGGCCACGGTATGTGTAGAAATTTTCCTGGAATGGAACACTTATAATCCGAGAAATTTTTCGTATGTAAAATTTGCTTCTAAAGAATTAAACAGAACAATAAAGAATTATTAAAGTCTAAGTAAGGATATGCCTACTGAAGTGTCACATCTTTAGTTGACTTTGAAATGCATCCAAAAGTAAGATGAATTATTGGTCATACAGAGACATATATGTAGTAGATCCAGCATAGTAAAATATTATCTGTAGAATCTCAGTAGCATAATGTTATTGCATATTTTAATTTTTAATAATAAAATTTGGAGGGTGGGTTTGGGAATAGCCAGGTCAAGACTGAGAGCTAAGGAGAGCTACAATAAGATATTGCTGAACAAAATACAACACATAGTTTGAAGTCAGACACCAGATTGACAAAGAAGAGTTATTGTATCTATAAGATGAATGTGAAAATCAGATTCCAAGATGTAATCTGGGTTTGAAGCCAATAAAAGTCAACCCCAAAACAAAGACCAAAGTTCACGGGAACATTCATAGACAGATGTTACTGTTGTTGTTTCTTTTTTCTTCTCTCTCTCTCTCTTTCTTTTTTTTCTCTCTCTCTCTCTTTTCTTTTTTTTTTTCTTTCTTTTTTTTTTTCTTAGACCTTTCCCCTGAGAGCATGTTTTTGGTCAATTTTGAATGTCAGGTCTTCTAAACGTAGCATCTTGTAAACATACTTGAACAGAATTTACCTAATTAACATATATTTTCTGATTGTATGTAGTGCATTAAGACAGGCAATCATGCTTCATGATAAATTCCAATTGGATAAAACTCAAAATCACACTTATCCTTAAAAGAAATCAGTTCAATTGGTTAATAAGTGCTCACAGTAAGCAGTTTTCTATGATTACCAGAAAAAAAAAAAAAGAAAGAAAAAGAAAAAGTTCTGATTGGGAAAATATGCTTACTATAGCAACCTCTGGGTAGCAGTTACATAAATTGTCCTTCATTTTCCATCTGATGATACAAGAAATTATTAGATTTCTATACTTTGCATGTGGTTGCATGTCCTTCTCTGAAGTCACATGACTTGGGTAACTCCCAACACAGATAGACAAAGGCAGAAATAGGAGCCATGCTGAAAAATGGGCAGGATCACTCTCCTTAAGTACCTTCTAGCTATGAAAAGGCTCCAGAATGTTTGGGATTTAATACATTGTTAGTTTCCTGAGGATAAATCCACGTTACACTCATTTCATCATCCTTATTCCTGGACTGGTATAGAGTTGGTTTCAGTAAATGTGGTTAAATGAATGACTGACATAAATAGCAAACAGAAAGTGAAGACATTTAAAAGGAAGAGAAGAATCCAGATTGAGGGAGGAAGAGTGCCAAGATTAATAAACATATTTGGTAATAGAAATAAAAGAAAAGACAGGAGAAATATGTGTGAAAAATAGCTATGGTAAGACAGGAAAAGAGACTGCTAAAACTGAACAAAGTTTAACTTATTTCTAGAACTAATGTTAAAGATTTAAAAGAGGTATATTCAATTCCAACATGCTATTACTTCTTTTTTCCTCCCCAAATGCTGTTACCTACTTCTGCCTCCCAATATCACACTGAATTGAACAAAGAAATGAGCAAAAATTTAAGATAATTATCTGCAGGAACAGCAAAAACTAGAAAGGTCTCTTCAAAAGGCCTGAAAATTTGATTAATTTCTGAGAGATATGAGGCTTGTCAGCCTTATAAGATAAGACTGTTGTGCTATCAGCTCATTATCCAACTTAAGCAAAAGCTGCTTGGCAAAAAAAAGTGAGCAGGTTTCACTCAGTAAGTATGTGTGTTAGTCCCGGTCCCGTGAGAGGCAAGCTATGAGGGAAATTGGGGTGGGATCCAAGGGAGCCAACAGATCATGATTCAAACCTGACCCAGAGTGAAGGACAGAGGAAGGAAGGAAGCAAGGTTGGGTGGAAATGTTGCTGACTGAAGGTCAAAGGAAGGTTCAGCCAAAGTCGCTGCCAGAGACATCCTGCTTCTCCCCTGAACAGGCCTGCCTTTGAATCCCTGCCATAGTCATTAGCAATAGCAGTCTGTGGGAAGTGTGACGTCCATTAAAATGCAGCCACGGAAGTCAGAATAAAACAGCCAGAGATCTCACTGAGCTCTGCTCTGTGCATTCCCAGCCCCAAGAGGAGAATTCTCATGGCCACCACAGACACCCTTGGTTCCACTCCACACAAATACAAGCAAAAAGTCCTCCGTGGGTCCCATGGCCCCTTCTTCTTGAGGGAAATTTAGAATAATTTCAATAATTTGTATTTTGAATAGGGAGGTTTATAAGAAGAACTATGGATAGCTCCAGACTCGGCAGTTAATCTGGGGACCACCATTGTTCCCCATCCTTTCTTTCCTCCACTATTTGTTTCAAATTCCCCTCATCCTTTGGCTATTGCCTTGGAAAGTTATGGTGTTCCATGGTGATGTGAGTCAAATCTTCATTCCTGAGGGCAGTGAGCTCTTGACAGTTATTCCCAGGTTAAGGTCACCACACATGTCCTCCGCAGTTCCAGTGGGTCAACAGAGCACCAAGAGGTATCCAAATGGATCACCTAGGTTCCACACTTAGTTGTAACTGATTCCACTTGTAAGAGCAGGCTTACCTCCTCCTTGGAGCAGCATCGATTCCCCATGCTGGTAAGGTGACTCCTTTTCTTGCCTGCTGACTCCTGGCAACAAGGAGTCCCAAGTGTCCTGGCCGCAGCCACTGCAGCCACCTCAGTCATAACTCACAGCGAATACTTGTTCTCACAATGCCTCCTAAAGGCACAGCAACTCCTCAGTCAGAATCCCTTGCTTCCTGCTGGATGAGACATCAATTTCTGTTGCCATAACAAGTATCGCTTCTATGACATGTTTCTAACTTTCTCTTTTTAATTAATCCTAATGCCATAAAATCGCTTAGTAATGAACTATATCTTCCCTCCTCCTAATGCATACTCAGATTGAGGAAGGAAGTAAATGAGATAATTAATGCACGTAAAAGATTAATGCAGTTCCCGGCACAAAGTAGGTCTAGATAAATATTAAATCTTTATCCAAATATTTCCAATGATAAATTATAATATATTTATATTGAACATCTTACTTATATTGCTATCATAGCATCTGTTTTCCACTGAACATACAATAATTGAGGGCCAGTGCATGGCACTGGGCATGGGCATGAATAAGAGGGGTTGCCTTGAAGACATTGGGAGTTGAGCCCTATGGTCTCGTGTTCCTCTTTTACACTCAGGCTATAATAATGCCATGGTGGCTCATGTCCTACACAAATAACTTAGCCCTTACCACTTAACAAAACATTAAAATGTCTTTGAACATTTAACCACATTACTATTGAAATGATGACATTTGCTTTTTCCAGGGGAAATTCTAAAAAAGGCATCATCTCTGTCATTTTAATATATTACTTGCAGTTTAGTAAGTAACATGGTTTTCAATTAGTTCATAATGGCTGTATGTAGTCTAATTTTGCATCTAGATATTACTTCTCTTTTGGATGTTTAGTAAGGCAAACAGGGCCTCATCTTCCTGACACTTTCTGTACAAATTTAAGGCTTTTTTATTTGGTTTCGATGGTTGATTAAAACTTTTTTGCTTTATACCCTCTGTGGTTTGCACTTCCTGATATTAATTAGCAAGAAGAATTCATTAAGAAACAGTGAATTGTATATCACAGTGAAAAATCAGCACCATTAGTAACACCAAATTTTCATTCCCCAGAGGCAAAAGAAACATTATATTCTTTCTGTGGTCTCTTCTTTTGTCCTGTCACAATATCTTGACTATTCTACTCTGAATAATGTTCCTACCATGGCGTTCCGTACAATCGCAGTAAAAGCTCTACACTTATCAAAAATATCAGCTTTGCAGCAGTGTTTAATTTACTGGAAAAAAATAGACTATTTGAGCAATGAAAAATTTCCTTTAAACAATAAAATACCAGCTGAGGAAAAAATAACGAGTATCTTACATCTTTACAGTGAACAGTGAGACAAGTAAAGAGAATCAGAGGAAGAAAGATAAAAGGATGGGCAAGAGAACAAACAATAAGAAAATGAAGAACATAATTATCATGAGATATACAATGTTGGGGACATTTTCCAAGAATTTTTAATCCATGTTAGAGTTCAATCTTAGCATATAAATAGCAAGTTCTAAAAATGGAACTCTAAACCATTTGCTCAATTATCAGTTTGGGGTTTTGATGGGATGCAATTCTGAGTTTGTGCCTAGTGACTAAAACATGGAAGGGGCCAACACAGAGGATTTTTGAGGTTTCACTCCAAAGTATTTTTTAAACTTTTTCACTTTTGAAATGTATAGTTTTATTATCATTATTGCCAACAATAATCCTCTCTAGTCTTCCCGAAATATCAGAAGAGTAAATTTCTTTTATTTTGTGCATTATTATTTCAGCATACAAAAATACTGCGCATAATTTGTTGATCATAGAATGAGAGATTGATTTATTTTATGCTACAATGCATTAGGGTCATGTCTGGGGACAGAGGCAAAGAAGGCAGTTTTATGCCCTTAGGTGAGGTCTAAGATGAGAGCCTTCAAAATCTTACTAGTGCACATATTTCCCATGTTGGTTGGCCAAGAGATACAGCATTTCCAGTAGAGTTATTTTTTAAGTTACATTAATGATTCTAGAAGATTTCAGTAGCAATGCAAATGTTTCGCCAGCGGTGAAAATATTAATCTATTATCATTAATTTAACAAATTATAAATAGCTAGCTGTTGCTTCTTAAATTAGGGGAAATAGCTGTAATGATGTGATAGAACAAGGCTGAAGGATGGCAGAAGGAATAAGTACAGACTCAGGACGCTGAAGTTGTAAGATGAACCTCTGACACCACAAAAGTGCAACATATTGGTGTTAGGTATTGTCATATGGCACTCAATGGACTATCCCACTCTTTATTTTATGCTCCCACCTCCATACCACAGGAGCTGTATAGCTAAAAACTACATTTCCCAGATACACTTGCAGCTAGTTTTCTGAGAGAGATTTTTTCCTACCATTGAAGTGCACTCATTGGAGTTCGAAAAATGGAAGAGATGGGAGCCATTTTTCATTATTTAGTGGAGAAGACCAATAAGCAGGATACAGCAGATTAAGCCAGCCTCTCTGTCCAGGTAACAAAATAAATGTGGGTGAATGGCAGCTGTGAGTTTGGCAGGGGTGTAGCACTTTCCTGACCACTGGGTGGCAGTGGCATTTCTTGACCTCTAACTTGTCCAGCACAATTTTGTAAGCACCTTAATTCTGCTATTGAATACATTTCTGCTTAAAAACCTTGAGTGATTTCTATTCCTTGACATGAATACTGACAAATAAGGTCCAAAAAGTCAGGAATTAGGAATTGTGAAGAACAAAGGAAGAAGGAAAATAGATGCAAAAGGCCTGTCTGTAGCAATGGTAGCTAAATAAAAGAATTGCTCGACTAGGGAATTTTGGTGTGCCACTTGATAGGAAAGTAGCCAATTCCCATGAAGTACAATGGACACAGGGAGGAGTGTAAGAGGGCAACTTCAAGCACATTTTGGGACAGACAGACTTTGTCATAGGTCTAGATCTGAAGTGCTACTTGAGGGGGCAGTATGCTGAGGTGGAACAGAGCAATAACCTGGTAAAAGGAAAGAACAATGAGCATGTAACTCACTCGCTCCATATGAAGCTCATATCTTGTTTGCATAATTTGCTAAATATTAGAAAAGTTTGGTTTTGGTAAGATTTCTTGTTCATGTAAGTCTGCTTTGACAATTCAACACTTTATGGCGCAAACTGATAGCAGTGCAAGATTATCTTCCATACTTACAAATGATAAGTTTTTTGTTAAGAAAAGAAAGAGGGAAGAAAACTTGATGAGAAATTGAAGAGTAGACTGGT
Source organism: Paguma larvata (assembly GCA_030068075.1). Lineage (NCBI taxonomy): Eukaryota > Metazoa > Chordata > Mammalia > Carnivora > Viverridae > Paguma > Paguma larvata. The sequence goes on from CM057829.1 coordinate 108,881,997, forward strand.
TTCTGAACATCTTTGGTAAGATTCTGGAGACAAGCATTACCTGTTCACTTTGGAAAAAACACACTTAGTCCTAGGGGAATTAGCTTAGTGAATAGCAGAGAACTCCAAGCAGCTCTTGGCATCATTATGAAAATTAAATCTCCAATAAGGAAATCAGAACAGAAAGAAATGAAACCATTTCTTTCAACTGCTGAGAGCCTTTCTTGTTCCTGTGGTCACCTGGGCAGATATTATATTCATTCACAAAGTAACTTGCTTATGACCATTGATAAACATAAAAAGTATAGAAGTAGTCAAGAGCCATGGTCAGATGTCCAGGAGATCTAGAGAATAGTCTGTTAAAAAGTTGGGATACTTTATGAAGAATTTTTGCAAAGGCTTGATGAATCCCTGTTACACAGATTCTCAGAATAAATGGTCAGGGGAATCCCAACACTAATTCTAGATAGTGCTGAATGAAAGAGGTTATTTGGGTTGAACACATGCCCCAGTGTCTGCAAACATTTGTGAGCAATGCCATCAAGATGTCAAGACACCTGACTGGATGCCATGGGTAAAGATGAAATTTGACTGACTTACCCTGACAGCATGATCCCATACAGCCCCATTCTTTTTGCCCCAGGCATTATCCCTCAAATCTTCCTGAAAGGTAAGATGCCCAAATGCTCAGTTGATCTTAAAAGTGTCTGAAAATAGATTGCATGTCATTTGGAGTATATGGCAGAAACTGAATATTGCCCTTCATTGGAAACTGGTGGGGTTTCAAATTTGAAAGCAACCCGATATAAATGTTTTCATGTCCTTTGTAAAGAAACACAGCTAGCCTGCTGCTGAGCCCTAACACAGAAGAACATAAGATAATTCTGAGATTAAAACTACTTATGGTGTCTTGGATAGCATCAAAGAAAAAAAATGAAGAGACAAAGAGAAGAACAGAGCCCATGGATAAAATACAAATGGTATGTTTGAGGACATGTAGCAGAGCTGATGTTTAGGGGGACTTCCTCAATTCCTATGCCCAAGCGGTTGCTTCACGGCTTATGAGAGAGCCCACTGAGGATTTAGGTACCCTCATCTATCCATGATCTGATTTCTATGATTCTTTCCCAACCAAGATGAAAGAGGCTGCTTGGCTAACTGACAAGAGGTCCTCAATTAAAATTCACATTTCCTGTGTTCATAACATAAAATGGCACTGGGTTACCCAAGCAAATCAAGATGCACCAAATGATGACATATTCTCTTTGTACCTACTGAAATCACTAATATAGCAAAGACTGTACTTGGTATCATGAGGAAATAAACCATTTGAAAATGGTCTTAGGAAGAATTTCCTAAGGACAAAAGTCTAAACATAGTTACCAAGTGGATGATACCAGGCCCTTATGGTAACCCCCAGGGGTCTACACATTTATATTAAACAGAATTGACCCCTGTCAATGTGCCACCTAACTGCTGTAGTGCTGTCTGCAGGAATTGTCTCAGCAGTTAAGAGCTGCCTCACTGCAAGTGACACATTTCCTAGGGAGACTCCTACAACATGCCTTGTTGATACATTGGCATACGGATGCCCTGGCATTTCGACCCGATGCAGGACATCTCTCGCAGCCCATTTGAGCTCCAAAGCTCTCTGTGGGGTTCGAGAAGGCTCTTATTGACAAGCATTGCAGCTTGACTTTCTTTCCCCAATCTTGCTTTTTTTCCCTACCTCCCCCACAAGTATTGATTCCAAGGATACTTCCTTAAAAATCCATGACAGTAAATTGCATCTCAGTGTCCGCTTCCCAGAGAATGCTACCATATGATTGTTGATACCAGAAGTGGGGCTTTAGAGCAGGATCGTTCATCAACCATCTCCAGGCTAGCAATAAGGGCCTCATCACTAACTGTAGTTGAAGAACTGGTGGTAGCCTAACTGAAAAAATTTTCATCTATTGTGAATTGGTATTATATACTTTCATAGGGAATTCACTAGCTGGCATCTATCAGGTATTAGACAAGTATGTAGAAAGTTATAATTATAAGGAATTGTACAAATGTTGTCCAGCTCAATGAACATTCTCAAAAAAATAAAACGAAAAGCTTTAAAAACCATGTGTGAGAGCCTGAGGACTGCCTGGTAGCACACAAACATGTTCTCATTGCCTGTAGGAGGAAAGAAAAAGATAAGAAGTGGACCATAGCCTGCAGAAGTGCCTTATTCCTCCCTATTCAGACATAACACCCCTTTCTAGCCCACTCCTTTCCCACTTAGGATCTGCTCATGTCTCCCTTTCCAAACAATAGGTCTATGCGGCGGACCAGCCTTCACAGAATCGAACGGTTCCTGATGGGGGGGGGGGGGAGGATGAACTGATACACAAGGCACAGTTGTTAAGGGAGGGCTGGCGCTCCCAAGCGTCACCAGCAGCGAGTTTATTTTCACTTGGGTATTTATCCACATTCTGAGGATGGTGTATGTACAAGGCATGTCTCCTACCACAAGTTCTCAGCAGGCAAACTGTATTTTGCTATATTAAACTTTACAAAGGCATTCTGAACCTCCCCACACGACCTGGCTGCGATCCCGACTCAAGGACAAAGGCTGTGCTCAAAGCCTCCGGCTCCCAACACCGCTCAAGGCCACTGGCTCTCAACAGGTCTATCACAAAAGATTAAGTCACAGCAAAACTGTGTGGAAGATGCTGGGCCTGATAAGAGAGGACAGGGTCTGCACTCCAGCATGTACCAGCAGGAACCAGGGAATTACACATGGGAATAGATTCTGAGTACATTTGATCAAGGGGCTAGAATATGAGATTCAATAACGAGTGCTTATCAATTTTAGTCCACCCTTCTGAAATACGGGATTCAACGCTCTGATAAGGACCCCAAAGAGATGGTAAAACTCTCTACTAGAATAGTTCTTAGAGGTATGGAATAAGATCCAGCCCTTGCTAAGTTAGGTTGAGATATCAGAATTGCAGAGAAAATGGTGTAGGAAGGGATTAAATGGCATAAAGAAGCGGGTTTGCTAAGTAAATGCACTATGTCAAGGTAGAAAAAGTCACCAAATAATTATATTCTACTGGAAAACTTAGAGGATATATCATCATTTACCAAGACTTTAATGCCGTACTGATGAGAGGAACACCAGCATCACTAAAAAATTCAGCAGGGGCTCTCCTTGCTAGGTCAGGCCTGACAATTGGAGAAGCTGTCACAGAACTAAGTTCTCCAATAACCAAGGCAATGGTAGTTCACTAAGACAACAGAGGGCAATGGGATCCAATTATGGAGATAATTAATAGAATATCTTGTTTCTAGGGACAAAGTAAATGGGCAACTGACAACTATTCAATTTGCGTCATCAGAATGAACCAGAAATAAATGATTAGAAGGTTGAGGGCAGCCAATAAAATATTATGATCCCTTGACTTAGTAAGTTTTCAGATCTGGAAGTCACCGACTGAAGGAGAGTCCAGGTTCCAAATAGATCCACGGTACCCCGCCCTCAGTAGTCATTTCCCAAGTCCCTGAATGAGTAATTTGGATAGACATATTTATAGTAGTGAACTCATCCTCCACAGTCCTTGGCATGAGGAATATGAACTCTCAGTGGGGAAGGCCAAGCATCACCACACTTTAACACCTACATACCCCTAAGCCAATGGAGTGACTCAAACACGATTTACATCCAGATGGGATGATGGAAATTAGTACCATTGTTAAGGACCTAAACCAAGGGTTGGCAAATTATGACCCACAGGCTAAAATCATCCCACCATCTGTTTCTATAAGTAAAGATTTATTATAATCAGTCAGTTTATATGTTACTTATGGTTGCTTTCACATGACAACAGCAGAGCTGAGTAGTTGCAACAGAGATCATGTGACCCACAAAGCCTGAAAGATTTCTGTATGCCCTTTTCAGAAAAAGTTTACCAACCTCTGATCTAAAGAGTTTAAGAGTAGTAATAATTTAATTTATGAGCCTGTGGAAATCAGATAGATAGGGAAAGATGGCAGTAGGACTTCTACAAATTCAAAGGTGCAGTAGTACCAATTTCAGTCACCATGAAAGATGTGTAGTGTCCTTGCTAGAGCAGACTAACAAGACATGTGACATGCAGCCATTGACTTGGCAAATGTATTCTTTCCTGACCCTATAATAAAAGAGAATAAAAAATAACTCATATGCACATGGAGTAGACAAAATTGTACATTTATAGTTTTGCCCCAGAGTTATGTCAACTCCCCCACATTCTGTTAATAGTCCGAAGAGATCTAGATCATCTGAATATTCCAGAGACCATTATATTAATCCGTTACAAGCATGACATCATGCTAGTCAGGCCACATGAGAATATTAGAGGCCTTGGTAAGACACTTGTGCTTCAAAGAGAATGATATAAACTCTATGAAGATTCAGAGGTCCACCACATAAGTAAAACTCCTACCGGATCAGTAGTTAGTGACAAGCTAGGATATCTTATTCAAGGTACAGATCAAATTATTGAATCTTGTCTTTCTCACAATGAAGACTGTATGGCAATGCCTGACAGCCTCTTTGGGATCTACAAGTAACATATTCTCTGCATTATACAGGGCTCCATCCTATATTCAGATGATTCAAAAGGATGTCAGCTTTAAATGGAGCCTAGTATAGAGGAGGTCTCTGTGGCAATTCAAGTCTGCAGTGTAGGAAGCAGCCGTACCTTTGCATGATATACCCATAAGACTCTAAGGATATGTTATGGGAAAATATACAGCAAGGGGAATTTATATTAAGCCTCAGTAGGAAAATCACAATTCAGATCACTGGATTTCTCAAATCTCATGCCATCTATAGGGGAAAATTATATACCTTTGAAAAACAACTTGTGTTCTGTTATGCCATAGAAAGGTCTTGACATGGCTGATGTTATAGACTGCTCTATGGGTAAGCAGTACTGCTGAATTAAATTGTCCCAACAGGGAAGAAGTGTATAGATTAACATGAGTAATAAATGGAAGCTATAAAGATTATGGCAAATGGAAAAAGGGCACCCAATGGATCAATGCTCCAGTAAATGATCTGATAACATTATTCCCATAAGAACAAGAGATTTCTACAGGAAATCCTAGAGCTAGAGAATAATATCAACTGTCAGATTGTGTCCTGATTAATGGCCAATGCTGGGAGAAATCACCTGATCTGTTTTCTCCAGAGAAGAAAAATTAGACTCATGCTTATTTTACTGGATGTGCCTAAAGACTCCACCAGGGGGGGAAAAATGTAATTCAGTGTCCCTGGTGACTCAATAGCCAATTGAACTGCCAGTTGTAGCTACCATTTAGTTTACTATATAGGTCTGTATTTACTATTTGGTTCTTACCGGGTAATCAGAGAGAGGAATTCCATTTGAATTGAATGAACCATGTGTTGATGAAGAGCTAAGCATCTGCACACTGGGTGTTAGTTAATTGAGATGGAGGCACAATGATAAAACATTTGTCTAGGAATGATGAGATAGAGATTGCTGTTGTCTGAGGAGTATGCCAGAGCTCGCTTTGTTCTTTAAACTCTACCAAATGTGAATGCGGATTGAATGACTGTAAGGAAAGTGGAAATAGATCCAGGATATCCTTGAGAGGAATGGACATAGAGATGACATAGTCGTATATTGTAGAACATACCCAGTGGACATTTTGTGAAACATCTGATATTTGGGTGCTTATTATGTACCCAGACTGTATCCATGCCACGAATGTCCAATAGCAGCAATATATATAGTGGCCTAATCATTCTTTGCCCCACCTAGCCCAACATAACATGAGAATATTAGAAAGAGAGCACCAATTACTAAGTCCAATGAAAATGGGCCTTCCTGGAAGGTCATTAGTGATGAAAACTGAGTTGCTAACCCAAAGAGATATATTAGAAGGAACTGCATTTCAGGAAGCTGACAGTAAATATGGAAGGAAAATGAAGTGACTCATGAGTGGATGAGACTTGTCACCAAGTTAATGAGACACCATATCGTCATCAGTCAATGACTCATTCTATCCAAGCATTTCAGTTATTTGTTACTACACAATAAACCCCAACAAAACATAGTGACTTAATTTTCTATTATCTCTCATAGTTCTGTGAGCTGACAGAGCTCAGCTGGAAAGTCCTCATTTGGGAAATCTTAGATGGCAGTCACTTGGTGGCTGAAGATGATGTTTCTCGAACTTCTACTGGACTGCAGGGAAAGATAGCTTTTCACTCTCATGGTCAACACATCAGCTGGGATGGATAGAACAGATAGGAGCTACCTGGGGCCCTGTCTCCACAGGAAACCTACATGTAGCTAACTTGGGTTTTCTCACAGCATGATGGTATTAACGCAGTCCGATTTCAGACAAGAGGCCAGCCTCCTGTAAAATGAACATTTTAGGTAGAAACTGCAGGTCTTCTTATCAACTCAGAAAGTCCTTAGAAGTCACAGCGTTACATCTGTTGCATTCTATTGGTCAAGAGTGAGTCACTGACACTAGAGTTGGATAAATGAAGATTCCACACTGTGCTGTTCCTAAGGAAACTGGTAGTCTTTTTTCATAACATTTTCATACTATGTTACTATGTCAGATATTACTTTAATCCTTCTGCCACAGCCATGTGATTTTTGTTTATACTAATGAATAGAATTAAATAAATCAGACTTATATAGATGACAATCCTCAGAATAGAAAATGGTCTGAAAGATGGATTTGAAGGCTCCAATAGATAAAGTATCTATGAAAATTGATCTGGTGGAAAGCAAATGAATGTGCACTTAGAAAAAAAATATACACATACTTTCATCAACACACATAAAGAGGTTCAAATCACTTTTGAGGATGGAAAACTAAGAGAGTATTGAAGGGAATATGCTCAGGATTAACATAGTTTATAGTGGAAATTCCAACTCCTCACTTGATGGTTCACATGTTGGTAATCATCGGGATAGTCATAGCTTTATACATTTGTGTAAAACCCGAGCACATTTTTATAAGGCTTTTTTAAATGATTCTGGAAAAATATGAGACAAGGAGAAACTGCTACAAGTCGGAGGTAGAATTGGTAAGGAAAGAAGTCTCAAAAGGTGTGAAGCTCACTCCCTCTCTTTAGAGATGCCTAGAAGCAACGAATATTGTAATAACCTCTTTCATTATTTCAATGCCTTGAGAACTGACTCATAGAACACACATACAAATGCTTGTCTGCCAGTCATCAATTAGGCAAAAGACAGCAGAGAGAAGCTAATCTTTGTTACTGGATATGTGGTTCCAATATGTGTCTCACCGATATGTACATCAGTGATTATATACAATCTGAAACACTTTCTCCAGTTCTTCTGTGTTGAGTACTTATCTCTAGGTTTGTCTGTTCCTCAAGAAGTTAGTTACAATCTCTATTTTGTTTTACTCCATAAAAGTTACATATCTGCCTTCCAGAGACAAGAGTTTCTTATCTACTAGACACAGCGCAATATTTGTCTCTTGCCCTAGTCTGATCAATACTTCTGGATTTGGCATTTTCTGATCCACCCTTCCATGACCCTCCCAATGGCCTTTCATGACTGGTTCTTACACTCTGTCACAACTAATTAGTTGCATGTCGAATAAAATTCTTGTACTCTCAACCAGCACTATTCTACATTGTTTCTGGTGTTTATGGATGATAGTATTCTATACAATTAAAAGATCTATTTGATTGTGAGTCTTTATATAAGGTATTCTAAGATTACCAATTTTCCAATTATTATAATGAACTAAAATATACATTAGTGTTACCATAATCTACATTAGTGTTACCAGCTAGTGTTTTAGTTTAATAGATTTAATTTAGATTCACAAAGCCCTCAATTTAAAGTATAGTAGAGACGCCATTGTTTACCTCATTGATTATGAAATTGTAGGAGTGTGGTTTCATCTGATACAATGTCAGGTGTCAGATAATTTGCTATGTTATTGTAACTCAATTAATATAAGGAATCTTTAAATTCTATAACCACGATACGGGACTAGAGAATGAACAACACTCCAGAGTCCTGGCTTCATTCCCAGCTCAGTCAATATCTATTACAAATAAATAATCTCACCTGCCTATTTCATTTTCTCCATCTATAACTCAGAAACGCTTAGAGTTACCAAGGTAAGCCCTCAAAGCGTGTTGTAAAGATTAAGAAGATAATGTTTGTAAAGCTGTTTGCAAATCCTTAATCATAAATTGTTATATAAGGGTTATAATTATGTAGTTACTATTTAAGTAAACAACATAAAATCATATTTAATCTTGAAGTAACTGAGCAGAGAGAACTGCTAATGCTATGCACATGCACACAATGGCTAGTTTTTCAGTTGCATGTTTCCATGCTATATTTGAAAGACAGAATATTACAAATGGCAACGATTGTCATACGCTAGCTCAAAGGTGAACATGCGAGTAAATTTATCATTGGAAAGTTTAAGGTCATTACCTAATATAAGAAAGTTGTTATGTGACCTAAGTCAAAACCAAAGAGAATCGACCACTTGTCTGCAGGACTAATGCTTTAAACTATCTACCAATAGTCCCCTAATGGTTTTATTTTCCTCAGAAAATGTGTCCTCAGTCCTGTGAAAAACATCAGTAATTCTTCAAACAAAGATACAAACAAAATGTATCTTTAATGTTCAGGTTCCCAAATATAAAATCCTTGACTTCTTTCACAATGGATTTTGGATCAGAATATTTATTCCAATTCTATTTTTTTCCTCATAACTAATTTAATTGGATATTTTTAATCACAGGGAAAGAGGAATCATCTGATCAACATACATAGTTTTAAAGTTTAAAAATAAAGCATAGGCTGTAAAAATAGTATAAGTGAAGAAATCTTTGGGAAGGAATTTATGAGAAATGTTATACTAATTGCAATAAAAGATTTAGACAAAATAAATGCTCACAAAAGAATTTTTTGTAACAGTGAAAATCTGTAATAAACCAAAATAGGTGACAAAAGAGTATAAACGAATTATGTTTACGCATATAAAGAATTATTGTTCAGCTCTTAATTTGTTGACTTTGTAAATTTTAACACTATAAAGAATGCCATGTAAAAAATATGGTGCTATATAAAAATACAGGATATAAAATGGTAACACAAGATATTCTATATTTTTTATGTATTAAATGTTTATTCATTTGTTTTTGAGAGAGAACACATGCACCAGCAGGAGAGGGGCAGAGAGAGAGGGAGAAAGAGAATCTCAAGCAGCCTCCATGCTGTTAGCACAGAGCCTGACACAGGGCTTGATTCCATGAACACTGAGATCATGACCGGATCCCAAATCAAGAGTCAGACATAACCAACTGAGCCACCTACGCACCCAGGATATTCTTTAATTTTAAAAAATACTTCAGAAAAAGAATGAGGAAATACACCAAAATGGTAGTAAAATTATCAAAGATTTTTATTTTGTACATCTTCAGATTTTCTCAATTTTATTTTCTGAACATCTTGAGGAAAGTCCATCAGTTTGTGGCATATGCATTTAAATGAAAAATCTTGCTCTGCTTTGTGATGCCATTTTCACAATTAATCTATGTATATTCATTCACTTGAAATAATGTCTTTAGCATTCAATGTACTTAACACTTTTAAAATACCTCTCAGTTCTGTGCTTCCAAATGCATAGGAGTTTTATAAAATCATCAAAATTAAAAATTGAACTTAAAAAATGAGCTTACTGACAGTGCAGATACTGCTTGTGATTCTCTCTCTTTCTCCCTCCACTCCTCTCCCTCACTCATAAACACTCTCTCTCTCAATATAGATAAATAAATAAATAATAAATAAATAAATAAACTTTTTAAAAAAGAGCTATTTTTCATCCATGACCTTCACTCCTCTATTGTCTAACAACTTATACACTAATTAAATTATTCCAGAAATATATTATTGGCTTCCTACTATATACCACTTGTTATATATCAGAATTAAATTCTCTAGATTTTTTTTTCATCTTCAATTTAAAATAACTTTGAGAATTTCTTATGCTATTCTTTGTAATTTGTTCTAAAAATGTGTTTATAATCTGCAGTGGGAGATATATCCACTGGCTTTCTGAACCTTTATTTTACCCATTTTTATTTTGAGAGGTTTGGACTTTCAAACAGCTCAAATTCTACTAATTACATGTACTTCCACAAAACTGGAAAGTAAAAATAAGGCAGAGATAATTCTTTGATTTCTGACCCTTGGCCCTGAGACCCTAGGAAGGTCATAGTTTCCCTGTAGTAGATTTCACTCTTCATTTTCAAGAAACAGTAATAAAAGCAGTGACTTGAACTGTCCTTCTAATCCTGGCTTCCAGTTTAAGGTGTCCATTTTCTGATTGCCTCTTGTTTAGACAGATGACCTTATTCCCACCTGTTTAGACAGGTGAGGGTGATCAAATCTTCTGACCTAGACCTCTATAATTGCTGGCGACGTCACACATGATCACTCCCTAGTGGACCATTTTTGTATTGTTCTGGGAGACATTCCAGGAGCCCCAAACTGCTGGGTTTACCTCATCTAATTTTGCAAAGCATTTAAATCCCTGTACTTTTTTTTAAATTTTTTAATGTTTATTTATTTTTGAGAGTGGGAGAGAGACAGAGCATGAGTGAGAGAGGAGTAGAGAAAGAGGGAGACACAGAATCTGAAGCAGGCTCCAGGCTTTGAACTGTCAGCGGGGCTCAAACTCACAGACCGCAAGATCATGACCTGAGCTGAAGTCGGTTGCCCATCCAACTGAGCCACCCAGGTGTCCCTAAATCCCTGTATTAAATAATATCTTGTTTATGTATTTAGAGTGGTTTCTATTTCCAACATTAAACCCTGTTTGATTATTTTCTTTAGCTATTTTACCTATGATACTCACTAACATATATAACAATAAAAATTGTAAACAAAACAAAAATAAAAATATACTTTTTAAAAAAGTTTCTCTCCCTCTTTACGGGTAAAGATCTGTTCTTTATTAAAACGTCTACATGAGGAATATTTTCAGTCTCTAATTATATATGTTATGTATAATATATAATTTTATGTTATATAATATATTACATAATTGTATATTTTATATAATATAAATATATTTTATGTAACATAAAATATACTAAATGTATAATATAATTATATTTAAGTAATATATATGTGTATTTATAATTCCATTTATATGAAATGTCCAGAACACAAAAATCCATAGAGACAGACAGTAAACTAGTCTTGCCTGAATTAGAGACTGAAAAAAAAATATATATATATATACATATATAGACAGAGAGAGAGAGAGAGAGAGAACACAATCTCCTGTAGTATGAATGTAATAGTCCTTTAGGCACAAGCTTAGTTCAAACAATTTCATAATTCAAATTTCTGCCCTGTGATATATCAGGACTTAATCCCACTGAAAAACTCTTTGGACTTTCTCTGGCCTTTCAAAATTTATGGTTGCCAAATTGTCCACTAAATATTTTAGCATCAATAAATGCAGCTGGGCATGAAGTAAATGCCAGCAAGGTACAAGAGGATATTTTAGACACACATTAATAATACTCCAAAAAACTCAAAGGTCCTTAAACACATAAGGAATGTAGCTTGAAGAAAAATTAATAACCAAGTTAAGTACAGACTTGACCAATAAATCAATATTTTTATTCAAATAAAATAATTTTCTTTCTTAATTTTTATGTCTGTTAGATTTTAAGAAACAATAGATTTTAAGGCGCCTAAGTCAGGCAGTTGCTCAGATGGTTAAGCATCCAGCTTCGTCTCAGGTCATGATCTCATGGTCCATAAGTTGGAGCCCGGTGTCAGGCTCTCTGTTGACAGCTGGGAAGCTGGAGCCTGCTTCAGATTCTGTCTCCTTCTCTCTGCCCCTCCCCCGCTCTCACTCTGTGTCTGTGTGTCTTTCTCTGAAATAAATAAACATTAAAAAAACAGCAATAGATTTTAACTTCCATCACCCCATCAATTAACTTTCATTTCATTATTTAGAAAATAATACTACCATATATAAATTTTGGCCTATGAAAATGCTATTATGGTATGGTTGGATCAATCAGAAATTACGAATTATTTATATACAATTTAGTTCCAAGTCAAATAAAAAAGGAAGTCAAACTATAATAGCCAACAATGTAAACATCAACTAGTAGAACTGACATTGACACATAAAGTAATAATCCCAGAAAAAATAATATTTTTACATGTCTATTTCCTAAACTCTAATTGAAACTTATAATTGACTGTTGATTAATTTCCAATTTAAAGGTTAGCTGATATTTAAGGATGCCAGTATCTATGATACTTCTTTCTAGAGGTTATCATTAATCTCTTCCCAAAATTAAATTTTACCCATACAATGACTTATTTAAGGAAATATAATTTTATTACATCTATGTTATTATTTAATTGATCGCAAACCCAAAGTAACTCAAACTAACTTAAGAAAAAAATTGGTCAGTGTCGGTTAATTTATGGAATCCAAGAATAAATTGTGGCGTTAAAACCCACGAGACAAGATGAAACAAGCCTGCTATTTTCACTGCATGCTCACATGACCTGTAATCGTCTCCCAAGTGGTCTCCCTCTTTCCACCCTTCCCCTACTATAGTCCATTCTATTGTCCATATAGCAACCAATGTCATAAATGGAATGTAACAAATGAAATTATGTCCCTACATTCCTCAAAATCTTTCAGAAACTTTCCACCTTATTCAAGTAAAGGTCAAAATCTTTACCATGGCTTGTAAGACTTATACAGTCATCTCTCTGACCTCATTCCCTACTCAGCTGCAACATTTTCATTATCCTTGCTGTTTCTAGAAGTTATGCAGATTTTTGCCTCAAGACCTTTATGAGAACTGCTCCTTGCTGGAGTGTTTTCCCCCCAGAAATCTTGTTACGTTAGTTATCTATTGCTTGATAACATGTTTCCTCATAAAGTAGTGACTTAAAGAAACAAATGTTTATTATGTCACCTTATGTCTGTGGAATTCAGGAATGTCAGGAATTCAGAAGTGACTTTTGTCAGGTGGTTCTGGTTCAGGCCTCTCCTGTGGTTGCAGTTCAGGACGCTGGCTAGTATTGCCGTTATCTACAGCTTTAACGGAACTGGGGGTATTTGCAAGCTTGAGCACATGCCTGGCAAGTTGACTCTGAGGGAGGCCTCAGTGCCTTCTGACACAAGACTCTCCCTTGAACTCCTTGATTGTACTCAACCCAGCAGCCGAATTCTTCAGAGTGAAGGATACAAGAGGCCGAAGTAAAATCCGCTTTGCTGTCTGACTCTGCCTCAGAAGTCCCACATGATCACCTCTGCCACACTTTGCTGTCACACAGACCAGTTCTGAATCTGTGGAGGTCATTAGAGCATTAGCATCCCCTAAAATGTGTGTGTAAGTACTAGGAGGCAAGGATCATCTAGGGGCTCTCTAAGGAGGCTGACCACCACACTTACTCCATTTCTTTCAGGGTTCTGTTCAAATGTCTCCTGACAAGAAACATCTTATCAGGTTGTGTAAAATCACACTTCCAACTACCCTTCCCTTTCTTCATATCTTTTCTTTAGTTTTTTATTCATATCTCTTCCCAGCTGCGTCTGTTTGTTGTTTGAATCTTCCCCACTAAAGTGTAAGCTCCACCAATGAAGGGACTTTATTTCCTTCATGGCTCTATCTGTCTTCAGTGCCTGGAAGGATGCCTGACCACAGTCAGGGCCCAAAAGATATTTGTTGAAGAAATGTTGTTAGAAAATTTTACTTATATTCAGTTTTTCCAAGAATAGGATAAAGGGTGAGGGGAGAAAATGAAAAGGTCTTTAATCATAATGATATGTACTCTGTAATACACACTCCACCACTTCAGTTTTATATGGATGTTCAAAAGGCAGAGGTTACAAATAATAAAATCACTAGTTACCTAAAAGGTTATAATGTATATTTAAATTTCCACATAAAGCTAAAGAAAAAAAAAGCAAAAAAAAAATCATAAGTTAATTCGGTAAGTACTATGTATTAACTCATTCTCTTTGCAAAAATAAAAATAAAATATTTCAAATAAAGCTTATGTTCCCATTGTTTCTTATCCTCAATCCCTGAGTTTTCCCCTGTGGTCACTGTGTTATCAGGTTAGAGATAAAAATCTCAGATCACACACTTGAATATGTGAAATATCTCATTTTGTTTTATTATTAAATTTATATTTTACACTACTATCTACCAAGTGGAAACAACTATATTTTAAGCCTAAATATTAGGAACTGGTCAGTGTATATATATTTTTTTAATGAGCTGTCTTATCTAATGTAGTCTTATAAAACATTTGGCTTATCTATCACTCTACTTCAATGGTCATAAGCTTAATCTTCATTGGGTGGAGAACACTAGGATTAGTCAATTAATTAGTGTCTTTTTTTTCCAGATCCATTGAGGTAAAATTGACAAATAAAATGATAGGATATTTAAAGTGCACATCGTGATGATTTGATACACATACATACTGTGAGAGGCTTCCTCTCAGGATGAGTTAATTTATAGTCACAGTTTTCTCAATCCCTTTGTTCTAGGGTAATACGTAAATTGGGGGAGAGGAGGATGGGTTGGTGTTAGGAGGTGCAAAGTGTTCATCTACTGTCCCAGAATAACTAGGATGCACCTGTCTCTTAACAGTCATCTTTCTACAAAGCTTTCTTCTGAGAAATTCTCACCTGTCGTCTGTTCTTTGGTTATCAGTCCACACTGATATCCACTAACCTGCCTTTTCCCCATCCAATCTATGCATGTTTCTGTGTCATCTTAGGTCTAAAAGAAAGACTTCTCATGGTGATTTGGTTCTTAGGCAGCCCTTCTTTACAGAAACATATGACTACTTTTTTGCTCTGCTGAGCTCATGGAATCTTCATCTAGTCTTGGGAAGCTGGAAAAACATGTCTTGACCCGTCACATAAACCTCTTCAGCAGCTGCTCTGGCTTCTACAGTGAGAAACAGATTTTGTTCTTTTAGAAATGCAGTTTATGGCCTTTGTGGCTATCCAGATATTACCAAGGTAATTTTAATTATTTCAAAGTATTCTCCAATGTCATAATAAACTATGAGGGTTACTGAAATAGTCCAAGTCATCTTCACCAATGTTCTCAAAAGCTTATGGCCAATGACTTGAGCTAAGTTTGTTCTAATTCCAGTCTAAGGGTTTAAATCAGTATTTGGTAAAATCATATCTTTCATCTGGATTCTTTAAAATTCTGGAAAGCTCCCCAGGTGACCTAACTCTCCGGTTAAGTTATTGGCTTCTTTTCAGTATTTTTTTGTGTATTTATACTTGTATGTTCATAGAACAGTATATGGGATTATTCTATAGGGCCATCTCAGAGAAGATGTTAGTATTAATAGCTTCACTGAACTCATCACACGTCAGTTTTCATCATCTTGTTCTGAATATGTCTAGGAGGACTTTATAGTTTGGTTTACTGGATTCGAATAGTATCCTCAGCCAAATTCAAGTTAAACTGGAATCTGTGAATGTGACTTTCTCGGAAATAAGGTCTTTGCATATGTGTAATCAAGTTAAAATGAAGTCATATTGGACTAAGGTGGGCCTAAAGTGGAAAGACTAGTATCCCTGTAAGAAGAGAAAACTTTGGACAAGGGACACGTGCACAGGGAAATCAGCGAGGCAAAGACAGAGGCAGCAAGTGATGTGATGCAGCTGTGAGCCAAGATGCCAACGATTGTCAACAACCACCAGAAGTGAGAAAGAGGCAGAGAAGTATTCCTTAGAGCTTCGGAGGAAACACGGCCCTGTTGACATTTTGATATGGGGCTTCTAAAGACTTTAGAACTGTGAGGGAACAAGTTTCTAGCATTTTAAGCCCCTTGGTTTGTGGTATTTTCTTTGGGCAGTCTTCGGAAATGAAAACCCACAGTGATTATGATTAAACAGTGTTCCTGGAACCAGACTGTCTCAGTAAAAATTTTGACTCTTGTGTTTATTATCCATTATCTTGGTTGACTTGTTTAACCTTTCTTCTCTTCACTTTCCACACCTATAAAATTGTAATAATCTCAACCTTCACAGGGATGTTAGAAGAATTACATAAGTTAAGTTGTTTAAAGAGGTTAGGATGGAATCTCATCAGTTTCAAGCACTGAAAATTGTTAGTTATTATATACAGTTGACTCTTGAACAGCACAGGTTTAAACTGCATGGGTCCACTTACTTGTGGATTTTTTTCAATAAATACTGTACTAGTACTATAAATGTATTTTCTCTTATGATTTTCTTAATAACATTTTTGTGTAGCTTACTTTATGGTAAGAATGTAGTATACAATACATAAAACATACAAATAACATTTTTTTCTCTAGCTTACTTTATGATAAGAATATAGTATACAAAACATAAAACATATGCCTCAGTAAGCATTCTGTTCAACAGTTGGCTATTAGTAAAATTTGGGGGAGTCAAAAGTCATACACTGATTTTCGACTGTATGGCAGGATAGAAGGCTGTCACCTCCAACTCCTACATCATTCAAAAATTAACTGTACCGGGGCACCTGGGTGGCTCAGTCGGTTGAGTGTCCAACTTCAGCTCAGGTCATGATCTTGCAGTCTGTGGGTTCGAGACCCATGTTGGGCTCTGTAGTGACAGCTCAGAGCCTGGGGTCTGCATCAGATTCTGTGTCTCCCTCTCTCTGTTCCTACCCTGCTCGCACTCTGTCTCTCTCTCAAAAATAAACATTAAAAAAAAAAGAATTAACCGTACCTTATTATCTTAAATACTATAGCGATTCCAATTTACCTGATATTTCATGATTAACTAATATAATGTATTCTAATTTTTCCCTATTAAAATCACAAAATAAACAGCCTATGTGCATGGCACGTATGTGTGTTATGTTCCTTAGAAAGTAAAATTGCTAGCTCATAGGAAACGCACAATTTAAATTATAAAAAAAAGACTGCCCTTGAAGGCGGTGGAACCAATTCATACCCATCTAGAAGATGAGCTCCCTTTTCTATACACCCTTACCAATACTTGATATCATAAAACTTCCTTATCTTTGTCAATCAAAAGAATGAAAAATGGCATCATTATTATTTCGTAATGAATTCTACCTAAATCTTGTTCTGTGACTTGCTCATTAGTCTATTTTTTCATGTCTTCTAGAAATTCTATGTCTGTAATTGGGTAATACTCCCTATGATGTATATTAAAACATGTTATCTCCATCTACCTTTCATTTGTCTTTTCACCTATTCTACAATGGCCTCTGTCATATTCTTTTATTTCAGATATAGTCAAAGTATTCATCTTCTTTACAGTTTTATGTATTTTGTATTGGAGGTAACACTTTCTAACATTGTTTTCTGATAAATTGATTTATCAAATAAGCTACTATTGCCAGCTAATTTTACACACCAATTTTATCACCTGCATTTCTATGTATTACATATAAAAGTTTCTGCTTTTAGCCTTTATTGTTTTAAGTCTTTATTTATTGTGTTACATTGAATATTTATTTATTCCTCTTGTAAGAGCTTACTGTTTTACTTAGTAGAATTTTATCATGTATTTGGATTATCTGCAAGGAAAATTTTCCCTCTTTACATTTCCTTCTAAAATTTTTCTGATAGTTATGAACTTAAATTTCTAAAAAAAAGTATGTATACTTTATTATTGCATTGAATGTGCAGCTTAGTTTTAGCTTTACAACGTTGAGTATTGCTACTCAAATCCATGGTATACTTCTTAATTAATCTATATATCTCTCAATGTCCTCAAGTAAAGTTAAAACACAGTCTTCATTAAAGCCTTAGGATGCAAGATCACAATAAAGATTTAATTCCAATTGTACCTAGTAAAATTAACTCAGAAGTCAATCAAGAAGATATTTTTTAAATTGAAAATAAAGACATAACTACTTGGGTATAGAGGCAAGAACACTAAGTTATTTGTATAGGGAAGAAAACTGGTTAACGTTAGATTTCTTTACACTAAGTCATACCAACATAAAATAATGCAACATGTATACGATATACAAAAGAAGAAAAATGTCAGTCAAGAATTTTATATCTTGCCATCTTGACTTTCAAACATAAAAACCATAAGCAAGTTGCTACAGACATATCAGAACACAGGTTTTACAACCAGCAGGAAACTACGAAGGTGAAATCAGAGCAAAAGTCTAACTCAAATCCTGTGCACTTAACTAATACAGTATAATAAGAAAAGTCAAAGCCAAAATTGTTTAAACATTAGGAAATGATTTATGAGATTACATTATGGGCTCATAATAGGCCTACTGTCATTGGCTATAAATTTAAGACTACAACCTTCAACCCTGGTGGCCTTGTTGCTGATAAAAACAAACAAGTGGTTTTGAAAAGGCCTGCAGAATCCTGGTATAGATTGCTCAGCCTTAATCCATGCCCATAAATGCAAATAACTCATGCAGTTCTCATCCTTTATTGAATGGCATTTTCTTGATAAATAGGTTCTTAACAGCTTAATATTGTTCATATCCAATTGTTCAGCTAACAAAGTCTAGACTAGAAAAAAATAAGGACATTTTACTTAAAAAAATCACAAATCAGACCAACAGATTAATTTATGAAATAAAAAGATTAAAAAATGTATGCATAATTATATTATATCCAAAATGGAGAACTATGGAAGTAGCAAGAATAATACAAATTCAAGTAAGATTGTTTCTAAATAAGTTGTAAACTTCCTACCAGTTTATGTGTGTCTTATATTTTGTAGCCTCTAAAACCCCAGAGCTGTGTCTACCTTGCAAATGAAAATGGTTAATAAAAAATGTAATTTTTGAGAAGACACTATTGACAATAGCATCAAAAACTATAAGAAACCTAGGATTATGCATAACAAAAATGTGTAAGACTTTGTTAAATAAACTTATAAAACCTTATTTAAAAATTTTGAAGAAGACTTACAAAAATGGAAAATTATCTTACATTCATAGATACGACGATGTGATACTTTAATGTTGTGAGTTATCCCCAAATTTCATCTCTATAATCAAATTAATGCCATTCAACATACTAACAGAGGTCTGCAAGGAATTTGACAAAGTAATGTTAACTTCATATGTAAGAGTAAAGAGCTAAGAATAAATTTGGAAAATAATAGTGGTATGGAAGATACTGGTCTCCTTAAGCCAAGGATAAGGCTAATTACAATCCTTTAATAATTTAAAATTGTGATGTTTGCACAGCATTTGAGAAAATAATCAGTAAGAAAGGCCCAGAAAGAGACTCATTAGAAATGAGAAACTGTAATATGACAAAGATGGCATTTACCTTCTCACAATTCCAGAGGTTAGAAGTTCAAGATAAAGGTGTCTGCAGGGTTGATATTTTCTAAGGCCTGTCCTTGACTTATTGACGACTGTCTTCCTCCAAGGCCTTTACATGATCTTTCCTCTGTGTGTCTGTCTAATCTCTTGTTTAAGGACATGAGTAATACTGGATTAGGGCCCACCCATATGACTTCATTTTATGTTCATCCCTTCTTAGAGGTCCTATCTTTGAATCCATACATTATGACATAGTAGGGTTAAAATTTCAACATATAAATTAGGAGAAGGGGCATAGTTCCCCCAATAATTACCCTTCTTAACTTTGGTTTTCCCTAAATACTCCAAGAGACAAGGCAGTGTCTTGCAGATTTTTCAGTTGTACTGCAATTTTACTCCACTGGAGCCTATTGGTGTGATGGTAAGATGTGGAGGAGGAAGTGTTCAATAAGCCTCTAATCCAGTCTGTCTTTTAGCGAGTCTGTGTCTCTGGCCAGTGACCATCACAAGTGTTTCTTTTTATATACCTCCTTTCTCTTTTAGTGAGACAGGAAAGCTAGTGAGGGTCGGGATGAGGAGCATGTTCTTTTCCGACATATCCTGTTAAAAGAAGGCCCCAGGAAAGTCATTCCTCTTGACAAGTAAAGCTTTTTATGCAGAAAACTATGGGTCTATGGTTATGCTTCCTCTACCTCTGTCAGAACTAAAGGGATCTTCCTCTGCTCTTCATTGTGAATAACTGGTAGGATTTTTTTGGAGCTAATGCCCATGAAATATGAAGACCTCCCCTATGGCTGGGGGTCCAGGAGTTTCTTGCTCTCACAACGAATCCATATTCAACTTCAAGCAGTTTGTCAGTATTGCCATTTAAGAGTTTCTACCCATGAGCACCCAGCTGGCTCACTCGCTTAAGACGTCTAACCTCAGCTTAGGTCATGATCTCACAGTGAAGCCCCACAGAGCTGTGTGTGTCAGCACAGAGCCCGCTTCCAATCCTCTGAACCCCCCTCTCTCTCTGCCCCTCTCCTGCTCTCTTTCTCTCTCTCAAAAATAAAATAAATATTAAAAAAAAAAAAGAGTTTCTGCCCATTTAGAATTCCAGCAGCCTCTGTCCAGATATGCAGATTCTAGCGGAGACTCTCTGGGTTTGCCTGCCTCTCTGGCTTTTGGAGTGGTGCCCCATAACCTCGATTCTTTGATGGGTCCAGTAAAAGTCAACTGCAGTATGTCTACCTTTTTCTTGTTGCAAAGAGAGAACTGATGACTTCTAAATCCTTATACATCGAAACAGAAACCAAATTCCCTAATTAACTTTTTGTTTTCAATTCAGAGGTCCTTTCTCAGTCTTCATTTTCCGCAATGCCTCGGAAGCATTTGTTTAGTGATCATCTCTTCGTCCAGTGCCAGTCTACAAGCTAGTCGCAGTCTGCAATGAAATAAAGGAATTGTGCCAGATAAAAATTTACTATATCAGTAAGTACACACTTAATCACAATTCAGCTGACTTTTTCTTTTTTTTTCCATAATGAGCCTTCCTCGTTGAAAAGGCAGAGAATTGTTGTACTGCTTAGCACAAGTCATTTGTCCCATCATAGACTGGTCACAATCAGTTTGCTGGCTGGCCACTTGAAGAATCACTACTCACCCTGATATCCAGGCATCCATTTTCTACTATTACCTCCATTTTGAAAAATGTGCAATATGGATTCCCAGTTCATACCTCTCTCTTGGTGTTCTTGTTCTGTGAGTCTGACATAGATTTTCTCCCAAGTTACACATATAGGCCTAAGAATGGTAATACTGTTCCAGTGCCAAGACTCATCATTCTTTTGATACTGCTAAGATAATATATTTTTAAGCCATTCAATTGCCATAATAAGCATTTTTCCTATAGCTGAATGGGAAATTCTTCATATCATTATCTATAAAACACAATGTTATATTGAATAAAATTAAAAGTGCATAAGTGAAGTTGTACGTTTAATCAACAATCAAGATATATGTTGAATTTAGATAATTTAAGATACTATAAAAATTGTAAGCTTATGGATTCATTAACATATTTATGAAGTCTTATTGGTAAATATTATTAGTCAATTATTCTTCTTGCCCTATAGCCTAAGACTTTTATTATTATCTGCTCCTAAATTGGAATGATAAATTTCAGTATTCTAGAATATTCTTTTTATAAACGTTATATATTACTAAAAACAATATAAGTAACCAAGTAAGTAAAGATATTCTAGCCTTCCAAACTAAAAATGTGTGATAGAGTCTGGAATATTTCCCAGAAAGAATCCATTGAATGCAGGTTACCATGGTGATTAGCAGAAATGTGAAATGAAGTTCATTTCATGATAATTGCTACATATTTGCAGCTGAAGTGCATCTTTCAGTTTCAGTCTCAGACTTTGAGACCATAATAATAGCTCTGGAATCTGAATTGTATATTTAAACCTATAATATTGTGCAAGGACATATCTAATTCTGTGGAGATTCTTTTTTTGTGTGTGGTGACCAACATGGTAATTTTTGACAGCTTATCCCTATTTATTGGAATTTCTATGTACAGTTAATTGAGATTATGTTTGATTGATTCTTAAAAAAAAACAGAATTTATAATATCCCCCGAATCAATTTAAAGATAAAAGGAAAGCATTTTATTTTAAAATCCTCCTCTTTTAGGAAGAAAGCTGAATTTATTTTCGAGGCAGCTGAATGCTCCTGCTTTGTAATTATTTCTGAAGAAGTTCATGGTCTAATGCCAACTTTTGTGAATTAATAATAAGTTTTGAAAACTGTTGCCAAAATCAGAGCATTGGTGCTTTGAATAGCTATCTTAACTCTTTGGGGTTAAGTGAAAATGTAAATTAAAAATGCAACAAATCGCTAAGGGATTAGTATGGGTAATTATATAAATAAACCCAAATCAGTGATTCTTAATAATAGACACAAAATAGCTCTGCCAAATTTACTTTGTTGGATACCCTACTTCAAGTTTGTGTCATGTTCTGATTTTAAGATGTTTGTGTTGTTTTTTTTTTCTTAATTCTTACAACAACCTTCTGAATAAAAATAATATTAAAATAAAAATAATAATATTCATTGAAGACTTACTATGTCACGGGCACTAATTCATTTTATCTTCAATAATACTGAGAAGTATGTTGTTGTTGTTGTTAATTGTTATTATTATTATTATCTCATTTTATGGGTGATGAAACCAAGGCACAGAGAAATGAAGCAATATGTCTGAAATCACACAGTTAGTGTAGGGCAGAACCCAAAATCAAATTCAGAGATGCTGGCTCTCTTATCTACTTTCTTGAGCATTTAATGCTATACTGGTAATCTGAAGAATTTTTATCCTCGATTTATAGAATCTTTATATTGGAGGCTTAAATAAGCCAAGTACTGCCACTGTTATGCAGTTATCAAATAGCAGAGGTGAAACTAAAGTTCATTTCCTGATTTTAAATGCAGGGAGCACCCCCTCACTGCTCATGTTCTCCTTGGACTCAAATGTAAAAATTAGTGTTTTTTTCTACCTGGCCAGCTGAAAAATAAAACAAGACTAGTTCAAACTGATTGTCGCAGTTATAGCCTTCAGATTGGACTCCTCTATGTCTTATGTAGCATACCTGCCCTTTTCATGTGTTAAATACATATTGTAACATGTAAAAAAAGTGCATATATATTATTTTTATTCATGTCTCAGGAGACTGAAAGGAGCAGATGTTATCTGCTCCATAGTTACATATCATTGAAATATTATTAGTTATTATACATCAGATTAGTAATGTCTCATTGACATGTAAGTATTAAAACCTCAAATGAATAAGACTGCCATTATTAACAACTAGTTCAATTACATTTCTCTTTTTGGAGATTTTGGTTGAAAGAAAAAAGAATGACTTTTTACTGTTGAGAAATCAATGGTGTCAGCCTTTATGGGTTATAAGGAATTCTGGACTGATTACTATAGCCCTATTAAAATTAGGGAAAAAATAAAGGAAGTGTAGCATTGTATAGCTTCAGAGGGCTAAGAAATTAACTTTTTCTTGTAATCAGCAGAAGAAGGAGGAAGAAAGAATATTTGAATACCTAAATTTGGTCTCTAATAAACACCATAGAAGTAACCTTATCCATGAAGTGGTTCGAAAGTCTGGAGTGTGTGTGTGTGTGTGTGTGTGTGTGTGTGTGTGTGTGTGTGTGTGTAAGTGTGTAAAATAGGAGCAACTGAAATTCAATGTCCAAATATTTTTTTAAATCCAAAAGCAAGGGCTCCTGAGCAAGGGCTCAGTCGGTTAAGCGTCTGACTTTTGGTTTCAGCTCAGGTCATGATCTAAGATTTCATCAGTTCAAGCCCTCATGGAGCTCCATGCTGGCAGTGCGAAGCCGGCTTTGGATTCTCTCTCTCCCTCTCTCTCTGTTCCTCCTCCTCGGCTTGTGCACACTCTCTCTCTCTCTCTCTCTCAAAAAATAAATAAATAATTTTTTTAAATAAAATCTTTAGAGGCACCTGGGTGGCTCAGTTAGTTAAGCACCCGCCTTCGGCTCAGGTCATGGTCTCACGGTTCCTCAGTTTGAGCCCTGTGTAGGGCTCTGTGTTGACAGCTCAGAGCTCCGAGCTTGGAGCCTGCTCTGGATTCTGTGTCTCCCTCGCTCTCTGCCCCTCCCCTGCTCACACTCTGTCTCTGTCTCTCTCTCTCTCAAGAATAAATAAACATTAAAAAAATTTTTTAAGTAAAACTTTAAAAAAATCCAAAGACAAATCACAGAAAGCCTAAGCTTCTTCCCAATCTAGTAGAAAAGTCTGCGATAGAAAGATACAAAGTTGTTCTTCCTGGAAAGAAAACACTCCTGGGGTGGTAGTGAACCTGAGGAACTGCTGGCTTGGGACTCTAGCAGACATTGCTAACAGAAATACTTAAAATACGTATTTAAAGAAAGAATGTGCATGCTTAAAATTTGAGGTTTAAATCAATAACAATCAGATACAACTAATATTTTTTGACTTTGCAACATATTCTGACATTAAAAAGCAGAATGCAATTGCAATAACCTCTGTTACAAGTGCCCAATCAGGGACAGCTTTCGGCATTCATTTAAGAATATCTGTTTACTCTCTGCTCATGATTATATTTGCATATATCCTAGTGGCATAATTATTTGGCCATATTTAAGAAGAAAATTAATGTCCTAGAACAAAATAATGAATGTCTTTTTACTGATATTAAATATTTTTGTGAAATTAAATTATAGCAACATGCATAATAGTAGTGAATTTTGATAACTCAAATTAAATAGCAAGGTTCAAAATCCTTAATCATCATTGTGAAATAATTCCAAATGGGAACTCTTTTTAGTACCTACATAATAAATACTTTACCTTTGAGAGAGCTGTGATTGTCTTATCATTAGTGAAGTAATAGGCTAGCCAGTTACTAAGTGTCAATCAAAGTCTTTGAAACATTTTACAAATTAGTCCTTGCTGATACATAAGGATTAAAATCCCCAGCTGTGCAATTTGTCATTATTAACAATTAGTTTGCCACTTAGCATATATATTTTTTATAGTTTTGGTTGTTTATGCCCACACAATTCTTACTAGGTACTGCAATTAGTGCAATTATGAAGACTCTTTAGAAAATAATAATTCATATGAAAATGTTTCTGCTTGTATCTTGCCCACTTAGTCAGAATAGGTTGATTCCTTTTGGTTTAGAAGTATGAAATATAATACAGACTATCGTGACTCCTCGTATTTGCCAATGATATTTTAATATATAATATTACCTATGAAACAGATTAAAATATAAGTGAACTTGTTAAGGAGTGGCTTCAAATGTTTAACTGATTCAATAATATGGGACAGAAATTGTAAATCTATTCAGGTAAATTTAACTTCTAAAATAAAATATATACTATTATATACCTCATTGTATTATTAGCATAGCTAGATGAAGTTCAAATTCTTTTCACAGCATGAGAGTTACTGCTGATGCCACTGATACTAAATTACAATAAATCCATGTCAGATTGGGGGAAGTGTAAGGTCACCAGGCTCACCTATTAGCTACATGAGTCATGTCCACACAGTCATCTCATAAGCTGTGATTCAAATTTGTGCCTCATCAAAATCACAAGTCAGTACTTATCGCTGGCTTAGTATGCTACTCACAGAAATAGAAACTCCAAGTATTAATGGCGAATGCCAAATATATGTTAGCTGTTGAGACTGTTTCAAAAGAAAAATAGTATCTTTTCTGAGCATAAATAATTTTGTTGGCAGAAAGAATACTTTCACGAAATACTCAAACAACATCCAAATTACTACAAAAATATAGTAGACGTTAAATGGTTCTCTTTCTCCTGTAAGAGTTTTCTTAAAAATCACCTCCTCTGTTAAGTGGTCCTGACTTCTCTAAACAAATTTAGTACTGTGAATATGTTTACGAGGCATTTCTCAGTATCTGTTTCATAATTTTTTTCTTATTGTGTCTCTCCTCAGCTAGAATTTGAGAATGCCAAACAACAGAGTAATGTTGTCATATTCATCTTTGTATTTTCTAGCACATTTCCTAAAATAAATAATTGTTTGATCAAATTAATTCACTCATGGGAAGCTCTACTGAACATGGGTTATTGGGCACAAATAATTGTCCTGCCCCTATTTGGTCCAAGAAGGCACTTAATAAACTGTTATCTGTGGATTCAGAGCATGAACAGTGGCATTTAAGTATATTATACACAATTTATCACACACTTTGGACACCATGTACAGAGATATACCAAGTGAGGACATGTAGAGGTATTATGATGGGGAAGCTATAGGTTGATGTGGCAGCAGAATATTCCCTTCAAGAGGAGATGCTGATAGTTCATCTTTCTTTTTCTGGTTTCTCTCTAGATGAAAGATTTGCATGTTTACACTTTCATAAGAGACAAAGTACTGTGGCATATTTCACCATTCGCTGTGGATTTATGTATTATATTTTATTTTCTGTCATGATAAAGACAGCCACATTTTTCCCTTCTGTGACTTCCATTTGTTAAGTTGTGATAGCAGGCAGCATTTTAATTCTCCCCCACTGTGATCCACCCCCTTGACAGCTAGCTGCCGATTGCTAGAGAAGAGTCATGATTTGGACCTATTGGAGCACAGAGGTCGGGTACAGCCTCTACTTCTGAGTCCCTAACACCAGGTGTTTTATTACTAGAGATTTATTTTCATATTACTGATTTCTTCCAGTTTTTCAAAATAAAACTACTCATCAGGGAGGAATTCTTCCTATGAATGAATTGATCAGATCACTTCCTTTCTAGATAGATGGAATCTTAGAACTTCCCCCAAGGACTTGTCATCAGAGGAGGACTGAATGATGCAATTCATCCCTGTCTTTCTTGTTCTCTTGTTTCATTTGGTTATTTTTAAAACATCATGAAGAAGAGGGGCTCCAGGTAATCTCTTTTTTGTATATTCTTCCTCTTTTGTATATTTCTTCTTGAAAATATTCCATAACTACCTTTCAAGAATTAATTAATTAAATATTTGCCCTTTCTCTTTCAAATGTCAAAGTATCTTCCCTCAAATTGTTATTGTAACAGATGTGTAGTTCTGAGATGATTTTTCTTAAGCAAGTGCTTTCATTTTAAACTCCAGAATTTTGACGCTTCATTTACCAACTATTCAGAAATCGTGCTGAGTTGGCACTTGCGTGGCAGCCTAGATTCAGTGGCACCATTGTGGAACCACTTAGCTAATTTAGAGAGTCGCACAGTCTAATTCAACATGCTATTTAAACAATATAGAGGCTTTTCAAAAAAGGAAAATATGAAGATCTGTATTTGTGTCACACTAAATTATACTAAATATTGATAAAATGCCATACAAAACAGGAAGGCTTTTTGCTGTGTTTCTTGTAAACCCTCATGAGAATCAGCATTATCTGTTATTCCTTTCTTTGAACTATTTTCAACTTATGTTCTTCTTGGCTAAGAAATAATGACTAATGAGCATGTTTTGGTTCCAGAAGTGTTGAAATGTATGCTTTCTGTTTTTGGTTATTTTCAGAAATACTTTCCTAAAGCCTAAATTTTCTTCAAGATCAGTAGTAGTAAGAAAAAAAAAATAATACATGGCCTAAAAGCATAATTTTCATGGATGGTAGATATTTAGATTAGGAAATCCATCTCATAGCACTGTAAAGGTTTAAAAGTATTTATATATTTGGTCTCATAGTGTGTTAAGTATCACTTATCTTATCATTCATATGGATTTGAGTAGGTCAAGAAGTATATATATATATATATACTTACCTTTGAATATCCAAAATTCTATAGGCAAAGGGCTTAGTTGGTCAGTTAGCAGGAAAGATAACCAATTTTTTTAATGGAAGCAATATCTTAGTGAATTATATGTCTAATTATTAAAGATAAAAATGTTATTTATAACATTTAAAGTAGATAATGTCAAATCCTTTCATTCAATACAGAAAAATAGTAAGTGCCTACTATGTACTAGGTACTGTCCTAGGTCTTAAGGAAACTGCAGTGAACAAAACATTAAAAAATTTCTGCCCGTGCTTTTATTTTTAATAGTTGGGTGAAACAAAATGAAAATAAATAAGTAAAATGAGATAAATGGCTTATCTTATATAGAACAAATGAAGCAGAAAAAGGAATGGCAATTAATTTTAAAATAAGCTAGCAAGAGTATGCAGACCAGATGTTAGTTAAAATATTTATGTATTTGTTGATATTCTGTGTGACTTTTTCAGAGGTTCTTAGTGACCTCACTGAGATCACACATAAGCCTCTTTATAAACCCCATAAACTCCAATGATCATCCTGAAACAGTATCTTTTACTGTTTACGAGTCACTTTAGTAAATAGCTATGGAAACAGCTCAGAGTATGAGCACTGTGATTTTTCTGATCCTAGGGATGATGTTGTCAGGGAACGAGATAAGAAAGATTTGACTGCCCTTTGACAAATGAGCTGGACCCTGGCGCTCAGAGGCTCCTCACCCCCTCCTTAGCCCTTAGAATATGAGTCTTTCTTGCTTTTCCCAGAGGTTGCCCCAAGGATAGAGCCTTGAGATGGTGATGGGGGGTTGAAAACACCCACAATGTATACTCGATTGAGCCCAGTTAGGACCTCTTTACAAGCTTTTAAGATTTGGAGTGAGAATGCAGGGATCCATTTGTCTTGCTACTGCCCAAGATAAGCCTCATATGTAAGTGACCTTTGCTGTTATGAAAACTACCACCTACCAACCTGGAATGGCCTGCCACTTTCTTTGGTCTCTCCCTGGCTTCTGTGTATGAGGGCCAGTTTCAGATTATACCAGCAAAGCTCCCAGAAGAGTCGTGAACTTACTGATGGTGACCTCTAAAAAGACTGTGCATTTTGTTATTCAACAGAATCAAGAATATTTGTCAAGACAGGTTATAGAGACAGAGGGGGAGGTATAGACCATTTTCTCTTCTGATATATGGAGGATAAAATCTGTTATTTGTTTAGCCATTGGATCCCATCAAATTAATGCTTTTCCATAAATGGTAAGACTAATCAGGGGCTTCTTTTGCACATTGAAGCTAAACTCATTATTGACAGAGTAACGTTAGAGGGAAAGAAAGCACTGTTTTGAAATAGAAAACTTTATGAGATGGTAAGAGATTTATAAGCTGGAAAGGTAATAATAACAATCTTCAAGATGAAAGGGCCAGAAAGATCAGTGCTATGATGTGTATAACAGCAAAAAAATCATCGAGAAAAATTATTCTATAATTAAATCTTTTGCAAAAAGAAAAAAAATGGATTCGGAAAACATCAAAACTCTTGCTCTAGTTAATTTGAATCTTATCCTTTCTCTTTTTCCCCTCCCCATAGTTTTCTTACTCCTTTTTTTTGTTTAGAGTGTATTTATTTATTTATTTATTTATGAGAGAGAGAGAGAGAGAGAGAGAGAGAGCATGTGCACACATGATTGGGAGGGACAGAGAGAAAGGAAGACAGAATCTCAAGCAGGGTCCACATTGCCAGAACAGAGCTCAATGCAGGGCTCAAACCCACAAACTGTGAGGTAAAGAGAGCTGGCCGCCCAGCCAACTGAGCCACCCAAGTGCCCCCTTACCCTTTTCTTTTAATGTCATTGATGAAGGAAAATCTAAGAACTAAGCTCCATGTAGAATTATTTCTCACTCTGACAGAGCAAGATATGAGTTAATCACAAGTAATAATCATGATTGACATTTATTGAAATGATACTATGTGCTAGATAAAATCACTTAGAAATTTTGTATTGTTTTATTGATGGGGAAGCAGAGGCTCAGTGAGATGGTTACACCATCAAAGTCAGACAGGCAATAAATGACAGAGATGGAAGTCAAAGTACATCTAGAGTCTACATTCCTCAACTATACAAGTCTGCCTCTTCTAAGTAATAGCCTTGAAGCAACTGTTACAACAGAAAAATAGTTGAAATCAAAGGATTAAGAGGAAACATGCATATTGTCAAGATGGACAAAAGAATTTAAAAATCATAAAACTTTAACCATAATGGAAAATGTTAGGGAAATTTGGGATCATACCATGGCTATAATCAACCAATCAATCAATCAATCAATCAAACTCTTTAGTAGTGGCAAAACTGTGCCAGTTACTGTAATTGATGAAAGAGTTCAAACAAGAATAATGTACACTAAAGTCTTGAAAATTTATAAGAAAAGACTTCATGGATCACCCAAAATAAAGTGTCTAGTATATCTAGAAGGGAAAATGTACGTGTGTACATATATAAGATAATGTAGGTTAGAGGAAGGGCAGAAATCTGAGTCAGAGAAAGGGACATTGATGATACGCTTTTTCCTCTTCAGATTATTGAAGGAAGAAAAGTAGTCACCAGACAGACCAGGTAAGGAAGATATTGATATGCAGAGGGAGAAGCATGCACATAAAGACGTTCATTTATTTATCCAATAATTACCTATAAAGCATCAGTAATGTGGTCATTATTGTTCAAGAAACTAGAGATACAAGAGTAAACATAACATGAAGTATCTTCATGGAGTTTATTTTTAGCGAGGGAGACTAACAAAAACAAATCTAAAAAAAATATAATTTAATTTCAGGCAGTGAAACAATCAGAGTAAGGGCTTGGAAAGAGTTTTGTTTTTGTTTGTTTTATTTTTAAATTTATGACAATCAAGAGAGGTCTATGGAAAAACATTTGAACACAGAAACTGGGGAAGCAACCAGATCATTTAGAGCAAGAATCACTGAATTTTTCTTGTAAAGAGCCAGATAGTAAATATTTTAGCTGTGTGGACAACTACTCAATTCTGCCTTTCTAGCTGGAAAGCACCCGTAGATAATACATAAACAAATGAGAATTGTATATATTCTAATAAAACTTTATTTACAAAAACAGGAGGCAGACAGGATTTGACCCTTTGAGCTTAGTTTGCAGGTCCCAGTTCTAGAACAATAGTTCCGAAATCTGGCAACACATCATAATGACCTGGGGACCTTTCAATATATGTCTATTTTTCCCCTGTATCACACATGTACAGATTCTGATTTAATTGTTCTCGGCCTTGTCCTTCCTTGTGGTGATCAACTGATCCAGTTTGGTAGGAGAGAAGGATTTCATGTCACTTGGGACTTCCAGGGCTAAAACTAGACGATATCTGGAAACTAGAATGGTTGATCACCTTACTTGGGCATCAGGTCCACAAATGATTATAAATGCATGCAAGGTTGGTAACCATGTAAACAGAGCTGTGTGGGACAGAATATAATACAATTTTATCCTAGATGTGGTAGCTGTCATGGCAGGATTTCAAGCAAATAAAGTGACGTGATCTGACTTAACATTTTATTTTTTTAAATGGTTATTTATTTTTGAGAGAGAGAGAGAGAAAAAACAAGAAAGCAAGCAAACAGGGGAGGGGCAGAGAGAGAGGGAGACACAGAATCCAAAGCAGGCTCCAGACTCTGAGCTGTCAGTGCAGAGCCTGAGCCAAAGTTGAACACTAACCCACTGAGCCACCCAGGTGCCCCTGACTTAACACTTTAAAGCAAAGGATTACTCTGGCTACCATGAGAGGAATAAGCTCTAGGAGAACAAGAATGAAAGGTAAGGGATGAGTTGTGACTTTTTGTGAAGAAACCAGGGAGCAAGGGAAATGGTTTAGACAAGAGTGGCAGCAGAGGAAGCAAGGAAAATTGGCCAGTGCAGAATATATTTGGAAGGTGGAGCCAGTAGGATTTTCTGCTTAATTGTGAAGTATGAGAAATAAATTAAAAAAAAAAGATAAGTAAGACAAAGAAATGTAAGTTAAAGAAGACATTTTTGGACTGAGATTAATGATGCAATTCCCTGAGAGGAGAATACTTGGAAAGGAGCACTTTGGGGGGAAGTTTGCCATCATGAAATGAAGACAGTTAGTTACCCTAATGACCATGTTAAGAAGCCAGCTAGATCTAAAAGTCTGGGGCTCTGGGAAATGTTCAGGTCTGGAGATGTACATTAGGAAATCAGTTATGTTAAAAGCCATGAGAAATGTCTTAGAGAATGAACAGGAACGAGAAAAATCTGAGGATAAGCCTTAAGGACCACCTGAATTTACAGGAAGAGAAAAAAGATCTTACTGAAGAGCCTGAGTAAAAGGGATCAATCAAGGACACGGAAGACCAGAGGACAACCTTGTCATGGGGCCTCTGAGGGATAGAAAATTAAGAGACTCAAATGGGAAACAGTCCTTTTGCTCATCAGTTGTCCTCATTCTCAACACTTACACTGTAGAAACTTTCTTGCACATTAAGTTGAGAAGGTATCCAAGGATTCCTTCAGAGGAATTATTTCGTTTTCCTTTTTTTAATTTAAATTTTCCTTGATAAAGATGATGTGGTTTATATATTCAATGGAATACTACCTGGCAATGAGAAAGAATGAAACCATGCCATTTGCAGCAGTGTGGATGGAACTGGAAGGTATTATGCTGAGCGAAATAAGTCAGTCAGAGAAGGAAAGATATCATATGTTTTTACTCATAAGTGGATCTAGAGAAACTAAAGAGAAGACTATGGGGGAAGGGAAGGGGAAAAAATATTACAAACAGAGAGGGAGAGAGGCAAACCACAAGAGACTCTTAAATACAGAGAACAAACTAAGGGTGGATGAGGGGGAAAAGGGGGGAGGGGAAAGTGGGTGATGGGCATTGAAGAGGGCACCTGGTGGGATAATCACTGGGTATCGTATGTAAGTCAATTTGACAATAAATTATATTCATAAAATTTTTTCTTGAGATAATTATAGTCATATGCAGTTGTAAGAAATAATATAGAGACATCCTGTGTGCCTTTTACTGTTTCTTCCAGTGGTAATATCTTGTAAATATCTCATGCAATATGATAAAAAAAAAGATATTGATATAAGTCAACTAATCTTGTTCAGCTTTCCCAAGTTTTACTTGTACTCACTTGTGTTCTTTTATGTGTATTTAGTTCTATACAATTTTATAAGGTGTAGTTTCACACATATACCACCAGGGCCAAGATAAGAATAACTTTATCAAAAGGATCCCTCAAGTTATCCTTTTATAAACGTCCCTAACCCCTGGTAACCAGTAATCTGTTCTTCATGTCTAAAATACTGTCATTTAAAAACTGTTATAAAAGTGGAAGCATACAGTATGATATCTATTGTAATTGGATTTTTTCGTGCTTGGCATGATCCCTCAGAGACTTGTCCAAATTGTTGTGTCTATCAGGAGTTCATGCTATCTTATTGCTGAGTTGTGTGATATACCACAATATGTTTAACTATTCACTCATTAAAGAACATCTGACCTGTTTCAAGGTTTTAGCTATTATGAATAAAACTATTAGGAACATTTGCACACAGGATTTTTTATAAAGTAAATTTTCATTTTTCTGGAACAAGTACTCAAGAATATATAATTTCTGTATCATATGATAATTGCATATTTAGTTTTATATGAAACTGCTAATTGTTTTTCGGAGTGAATATACCATTCTACATTCCCATCAACAATGAAGGAGAAATCCAGTTTCTTTGTATCCCCATCAGCATTTATCATTGTTGCTATTTTTTTTTTAATTTTGGCCAGTCTGATAGATGTGTAGTGATATATCATTGTGGTTTTAATTTACATCCCCTGATGGCTAATAGAGGAGAATATCGTCCTATATGCTTATTTATTGTCTTAATCCACTCATACTGTTGTTATAAAAATACCATATACTGGTAGCTTGAACAACAAATATTTGTTTCTCATGGTTCTTGTGGGAAGTCCAAGATCAAGGAGCCAGCAGAATTAGTGTCTGGTGAGAGCCCACTTGCTGTTCATAGCCTTCTCCTCCCTGCGTCCTCACATAGTGGGAGGAGCTAGGGAGACCTCTGGGGTCTCTTTAAAAGGGCACTTTAAGGGGCACCTGAGTGGCTCAATCAGTTAAGTGTCAACTTCAGCTCAGGTCATGGTTTCGTGGTCCATGAGTTTGAGCTCCGTGTTGGGCTCTGTGGTGACAGCTCAGAGCCTGGAACCTGCTTTGAATTCTATGTTTCCCTCTCTCTTTCTGCCCCTTCCCCACTCAGGTTCTGTCTCTCTCTCTCTCTCAAAAAATGAATGGACATTAAAAAAACATTTTTTTAACGTTTATTTCCCCCACTCAGGCTCTGTCTCTCTCTCTCTCTCAAAAAATGAATGGACATTAAAAAAACATTTTTTTAACGTTTATTTATTTTTGAGAGACATAGAGACATAG
Organism: Paguma larvata; assembly: GCA_030068075.1. Classification (NCBI taxonomy): domain Eukaryota; kingdom Metazoa; phylum Chordata; class Mammalia; order Carnivora; family Viverridae; genus Paguma; species Paguma larvata. The sequence goes on from CM057829.1 coordinate 108,916,135, forward strand.
TGTGAGCAGGGGAAGGGCAGAGAGAGGGGGAGACACAGAATCCGAAACAGGCTCCAGGCTCTGAGCCATCAGCACAGAGCGCGACTCAGGGTTCAAACCCACAGACCATGAGATCATGACCTGAGCTGAAGTCGGCAGCTCAACCAAAAGAGCCACCCAGGCGCCCCTATAGAACATTTTTTTAAGCTCACTGATCCCAGTCATGAGGGCTCTACTTATGACTTAATCATCTCCCAAAGACCTCACCTCCAAGTACCATCACATTGGAAGAACAGGTTTCAACATGGGAATTTTGAGGGGACACAAATATTCAGTCCTTGGCCTTTGTCAGTTGTAGATCTTTTGTGGTGAGTTGTTTTTTCATGTCTTTTGCTCATTTTCTAATTGCAATTTTAATTTGGATTTTGAGAATTCTTTTCATATTCTAGATACTAGTAGTCTGTTGTCATATATGTATTTAAAAATATCTTCTCGCAGCCTATAGCTTATCTTTTCATTCTCTTCATCTGGTCTTACAAAGAACAAAAGTTTTAATTTTAATAAGGTTGAATTTCTCAATTTTTACTTTACAAATCCTGTTTTTCATATCAATTCTGAGACTCTTTATCCAACGCTAGATCCAGATTATTTTCTCCTCTCTTGTTCTCCTAAAAGTTTTATGGTCTATGTTTTACATTTTAGTCCATGATCAACTTTAAATTAATTTTTGTATATGGAGCGAGGTTTAAGTCAAGGATTTTTTTTTTGGCCTAGGGATATTTAATTAGTTCCAGTACTGTTTGTTGAAAAGGCTATCCTTCCTCCATTGGGTTAATTTTGCACGTTTGCAAAAAAATCAGTTGTGTATGTGTAGGTGCACTAACAACACTGACTTCATCTTTGGCCCTCCATCTTGTTCATGCCCATGCAATGATCTCCGTTGGGGCTACATGTTCCAGTGGAGGTTAATAAAGGCTCTGACCTGAAGGCAGGAAGCCTTGTTAGGATTGTCCCTAAAGCGATGCATATAAGTCTCCACGTCAAATTACCCTAAGATCCAGCAAATGCACTACTAGGCATTTGCCCAAAGGATACAAAAATACCAGTTAAAGGGGGATAGGTTCAGCATGATGTTTATAGCAGTATTATCTACAATAGCCAAATTATGGAAGGAACCCAAATGTCCAGTGGCTGATGAATGGATAAAGAAGATGCGGTGTATATACATATAATGGAATCTTAGCCATCAAAAAGAATAAAATCTTGCCATTTGTAAGGACGTGGATGGAGCTAGAAAGTATTATGCTAAATAACTCAGTCAGAGAAAGACAAATACCATATGATTTCAGTCATATGTAGAGTTTAAGAAACAAAACATATGAACATGAGGGTGGGAGAAGAGAGAAAAACCAAGAAACAGACTCTTACCTATAGAGAACAAACTGATAGTTACCAAAGGGGAGGTGGGCAGGGAGATGGGTTAAGTGAGTGATGAGGATTAAGGAGGGCACTTGCTATGATGAGCACCAGCTGTTATATGGAACATATATATATGTTATATGGAAGTGATGAATCAGTAAATTCTGCATCTGAAACTAATATTACACTAGTACACAGAACACCCCACTTTAATTAAATAGTAGAGATTCTCTGGCACACAGATGGCATGAGTTCAGATAACTAACTACCCTCTGACCTTGCCACAATGCTCCTCTATAAAAGCTGTGGGTTAGGGCTGGACTTAGTGGAGAATAGTGGCAGAGAGTATCTGCATGGCATCTGGATGGCCTGCCTGCCTGTCCACTCTTACTGCCTTGTCTGTAAGTGACCCTCAATAAAAGGTAACTTTTTTGTGCTCTGTAAAAGGTAGGGCATGGTTTGCTTCAGTTTTTGGTCTTTAGTGCCTTCTCCATCTGAGGGATACTTTACTGATCCTCCCCCACTCTCTAACAGCATACTTATGTAGGTCTGCTTCTGAGTTCTCTATTCCATTCCCTCGATCTGTAATGTCTCCATGTTTGCTGAGATCTTCTATTTTTTTCACTTGCTTCAAGATAATATTGTAAATAATTCTCGGAGCATGTTTATGATGGTTCCTTTAAATCCTCGTCAAGCAGGGTGCCTGGGTAGCTTAGTCAGTTAAGCATCTCACTCTTGGTTTGGGCTCAGGTCATGATCTCATGGTTTTGTGAGTTCAGCCCCCAGTCGGGCACTGCATTAATGGTGTGGAGCCTGCCTGGGATTCTCTCCCTCCCTCTCCTTCTACCCTCCCCTGCTCATGCTATCTGTCTCTCTAAAAATAAGTAAACTTAAAAAAATAAAAATAAATCCTTATCAAGTAGTTCTAACATCTGATTCATCTCAGCATTTGTGTCCGTTGATTTTCTTTTCTAATTCAAGTTGTGATTTTTCTTGTTCTTGGTGTGATGGGTGCTTTCAATTCATCCTAAACTTTGTGTCTGTTATGTTAGGAGACTCTGGGTCATATTTAGACATTTTATTGTTGCAGGTCAGTCCCTCTCTTTAGGTTTAGCATGCAGGTCCTGATCTACTTTTGCAGGCTGTGGTTTCAGTGACAGAGACAACAGTTTTATTTTGGTTGGTTTGGTTTATCTTGTGGCACTGGGGGCTCCTATTTGTACCTGCTATCTGTGAGGAAGGAAAAGGTTTCCCTAGGCCAAGCTACCCAAGTCTCTTGGTGGGCGAGGGAAGTCTCGCTACCATGGTAGTGGGTATAAACATTTTCTTGATTCCTGGCAATACACAGTGCTCCAAGACTACAGGAATATGAGCCACTAGTTCCATCAGATGGGAGGATATTTTCCTCTGAAATAGCTTTCTTGTTTTCACTCCTTTTTATTTTTTCTCTCATTTCTTATCCTTTTTTAAAATTTATTTTTCTTATGGTTTTGCTTTCAGAATTGTTATAAAAGAGCTCTGTTCCCCTTCTCACCTCCCTAGCCTCCTACACACAGAGCTCAGCCATGGCAGAGCTAATTTGGCCTGTCACCACTTGCCCTGTACAGACACATTTAGGACTGAGTAACTAAAGCAAAGAAGGAGAAGTTTTTGTGTATTTTAAGATTTGGCAATGGGGAGTTTCCATTCCTAGTGTGGAATATACAAAATAAACACACAGACACAAATAATATAAATTTAGATATTAAGTGGTATAGAAAAAAAATAAGACAATGTTATAGACAGTGATTGCAGTGTGTTCTTGTATGTAATTAATTCAGTAGACCTCTGAAAAGGCCTCAGAAAGGCCAAGGCCTGAAGTGATGAGTTAAACTTGGTGAGCTTAGGGGACAAGAAGGCCAGTAGGGCTGGACGGTAACTTGCTTCAGATCCGTGGTACAAAGCAACACTATTAATCAGTATGTTCCTCTCTACCACTGATCAGATTGATTTATCTGATTTCAACAAACCAGCTCCAACTAATTTCAGACCTGCTGAAATCAACCTCCACAGCACATCTTGTAACCATTATTTTTTTTGAAGGATTAAGTGAAATTCAGGTGGCTTTTAAAGGGACCATATCGCTTAGGGAGAAATGAGAATAAGCAGGGCAATGAGACCAGGGGATTCTGTTTAAAAAAAAAAAAAAAAAAAAGCTTGGCATCTTAGATAAACAAAATGATTTAGGGGTGCCCAGAAGGCTCAGTCAGTTAAGCCTCCAGCTTCCATTCAGGTCATGATCTCAGAGTTTCTTGAGTTCAAGCCCCTCATCAGGCTCCCTGCTGTCAGCAGAGAATGTACTTTGGATCCTCTGTGCCCCCCACTCTCTGCTCCTCCTCTGCTCTCTCTCTTTCAGTCTCTTTCTAAAATAAGTAAACATAAAAATGATTTAAAAAACTGAAATAACTTATCATAAAAATGAGAGAAAAAGTGTACAAAATTCAAGAGTATGGTAAATACCAGTATTTAGAATTCTGTGTATCGTAATAGAGATACCACTCTTCCTATCATACTCTTGAAAGCAATGTCCAGTCGTGGATCAGCTTTCATCTAGGAACATTCTAACTGATACTCAGTTTAATATTAACTGAATATGTGACTGATGATCAAAACTATATCATAAAGGTAATTTTACTGTGCACTCTGTATTCATTTAAAATAAAAATTTTGTGTAAATTCTTTATATGGTTTATGAAGTAGCCAGAAAGAGAGGAGGAACACAAGGAGGGTATGGTGTCATGGTAGTTGTCAGAGAGATGTTTTCTGGAAGGACGAAGCAGTCCATAACACAGATCAGTGTTGAAGAGTGAAGTAAAATGAGATCTGAAAAGTGCCCATTGGATTAGTAACATGGAAGTTATTTAAGGGAATTAGTGGGTGGTTTTCCTATGGAATAAGGGGGACGAAAGTGAAGAGCTGGTTGAAGAATAAGTTTAAAATGAGGAAACTGTTTGGTGTTCAAGTTTATTACAAGTCAAACTTGGATCAGCCGATTTGCTAGTTATGATGTTACGATGTTTGTTCCAAGCTCTTACTCTACCTAGACACATAATCTGTGCAGAGAAAGTTATATTTAAAGAACAGGTGTTCTTTTCACTAACTATTCTGCTGGTGTATAAATCTCAACTATTCAAAGGTGTTTACTTGGGCATATGCCTTCTCCTCAGTGTATTTTAAAGCTGATGTATACTATAGATAACTGATATACATAATCATACATATTACCTAAAATTAAAATATTACTTAACATCTCAAAAGAGAACCTTTTAAATTTACTTCCTTGGCATATCAGACATTGTATTTTCAAGGTCATATGGCTTTGGAGAGCCCAGCATATGTCCTTCTATTTGCTGGTATTTAAGGGGTCAATAAATAACACTCCTGTCTTCTCCTCTTGTGTTCCAAACTGGTTAAGAGATTGACACAGTAGTCAGATACAGGTAAATATTTTAATTTGCATTTTTATGATAAATGTTCATCAGAAAAATGTGCCTTTAGTTCTGTACAAAATGGACTGTGGTAACTCCTGAATTCGGCAGATTTATCCACACATTAAGAGGTTGCCCTGGATAATCCCAAACCACGGGGGCCCTGCCCCGTAAAATTACTCTCTGCTTAAGGTATTAGACAAATTTGCTTCATTGCAGACTATTTTTTTTAGATGCAGATATACTAACCTAAAAAATAAATATAAACCAAACTTCTCTTTGAACAGATCTTGGTACTTCTCAATGTTCGTGTACGGTAGGCCTGGACTAACTCTAGTTAGTCTAAACTCTAGTCTCCTGTGAGCCCTTTTTTTGACTAGGTCTCAGTCTTGGCCTTTCTTGTCCATCCTGTTTTTCCCAGGCCTGCATTGCTCAGTCTTAGCCAGAATCTTGCTAAGTTAATCTAGAATCTCCTCCCTTGATATTTGAGCACACTTGATATCTGATCAAATACCTTACCCCCTATTTTTATTATATATGTCCTTGACCTATCTTTAGCAAGAGTTCTGTAAAGCCAATTTAGTAAGAATCTCTCTACCCTTGGTTTCTCCTCCTAGTAATTTCCATCCACTGACCCCAGGACCCTATTCCATGCTTATAAATGCCCACTTGTCCTTGTTGTATTTGGACTTGTGCCTGATCTCTCTCCCTATGACAGCACCTGCATTGCAATAGCTTTGAATTAAGCCTTCCTTACCATTATAACAAGTGCCAGAATTTTTTCTTTAACAATATCTGGGATAAACTTTATTTAAATTTTATTTGCTGACTTTTCAGTATTGTCATTGGCTTAAACTGAGGGACATTAGGAAATCCACGAATTGCCAAAGAAGCAAACGTATTCCCTGGAAATTTTTCTTTCCTAATAATTTTCATGTAAAAATGTAATTGAAGATTTTAATTACAAGATAGCGGCATCTTTGGTGAGATTCAAGAGAAACAGCTTTCAGGTCTCAGCAACTAGGAACATTGTACTTTTTTTAAGCCACTGGAAGTTCTCTACATTGTTGAGGTTGTTAATCAAATCTCTATCATCATTCAGTTTTTTGCTGGCTGCTGGAAAGGTTAGGCCAAATTAGCAGTCCTCTAATAAGCGTACTGCTCCCGCATAAGGAGCCTGTGTGTATGCTAATCTAACTCCTAGCTTCGGGTTAGCTCTCCATTCTCATCATGTGCTCTATTATATTCATTTACTCTCTTACCTGCCTTCTTATTTTTCTTTCTGTAGTTTTTTTCTAAAGCCATCTTAAATCTCTTCTAAAAACTAGCAGATTCTCCAGAAATGGTTTAAAAATAGCCAAGCCGAGTGAATCACAAAGTCTGAGAAAGCAGTGGTTTTGAACTCATCTCATCTCTACATTATATGTTAGTTATTATTTTCCCCATCTCCCTGGGTCAAAAAACACAACAAGAATTGAAACTATGAAAATTTGCAAGGCTAATGCTTTTAAACTGATTAAACATGGGGACCTCAGGGTTTTTTGGGTCTTTTCCCCCATAATTACTCTACTATGCCTCTGTCACAGAGTGCTGCCACTTTTTCATTTGGAAATTTTACGGATCAGTGATATAAATGCAAATATAAATGAAAACACGTAAAACATTCGAATCCCTATCTTGACTCATTTACTAAAATATTCTCCCATATTGGCCTTTTTTCTCCCTCTGCACAAAAGGTATTTATTTCTTTATTGAAAAACTCATTACATATGCTTGTGCAATGTCAATTAGCCATGGTGTAACAAGAATTTTATGTTTGAGCTACAATGAATTTCTAAGGAAATCTGTTGTTTTCAAGGCAGAAGCTGCAATTGGAGAAGATCCAAATCATTACCTAAATTTACATTCTATTGTTATGCATGAATCTTTTTACAACTTCCTATAGGGTATTTAGAAATAAACAAAAGTTTTGGGTTTGTTTTCATTTTTTTCTTCTTGCTTCTTTGTGCTAATACCTTTTTATATAGCCAGCATTTGGGGGTAAAATCTAAATTAGTAAATTAAAAAAAAAGCAGAAATAAGTCTCCTAAGGACCAATACTTGGGAAGGAAGGAAATTAGCTAGTGGGAATCAGAGCTTCCTTGGGGCAACAGGAGGGGAACTAAAACTAAAAGTAACACAGTAAACATCTATGCTTTGCTATGAAAGTGTTTGCATTATTTGGGAATGAATTTAGTTATACCGTTCTATTTTTTTATCCTTGAAATTCACTTCTAAAATATTGTGTTGGGGCGCCTGGGTGGCTCGGCTAGGCATCCAACTTTGGCATAGATCATGATCTCACAGTTCATCTGTGCTGACAGCTCGGAGCCCGGAGCCTGCTGCAGATTCTGTGTCTCCCTCTTTCTCTGCCCCTCCGCCGCTCACTCTCTGTCTCTCTGTCTCTCAAAAATAAATAAACATTAAAAATAAATTATATAAAATAAAAATAAAAACTGTTAATTTGGGGCACTTGGGTGGCTCAGTCGTTTAAGCAACAGACTTCAGCTCAGGTCATGATCTCATGGCTTCTGGATTGAGGATGAATGGGTGTCAAGCTCTGTGCTGACAACTCGGCGCCTGAAGCCTGCTTGGGATTCTGTCTGTCTGTCTCTCTCTCTCTCTCTCTCTGCCCCTCCCTCACTCTTACTCTGTCTCTGTCTCTCTCAAAAATAAACATTAAAATTTTTTTAAATGGTGTTAATTTATTTGATGAAAAACAAAGTGATTGAGAAAATATTATGAAAGATTAGTGTCTCACAGTGTGTCCCCCAGCTAACAGACTGAGACTAAGATTTGTATGAAAGAGGTTTATCCGGGAAGGTGAAAAACAAAAACACCAGTAAGGGAGCGAGGGCAGCAGGCCTGGACAAGGGGAGAATTTGATTGAGATGCAGGCACAACAGAGGCCTCTGCAGATCCCACAGGGACCTCTGGATCTAACGTGCACCTTCAGAGTTATGCTAACTTAACCTCAAATGGAGGCAGGAGCCAGGCCTTTGTACCCACAACATGGTCCAGTCATTATGCTAGAGTAGGCAGTTAATTTGGCTTTAACAAGATGCCTGGAGACCAGCAAAGGGTGAATCAAGGCCTATTATCAGAAAAGTTGGCAACCTGCCTGGGCAGCATTCCACAAACAAGGCCACAAGAAACCAGATCAAAGCAGACAAGGGCAAGACAAGGAGGGTCTGAGACCCTGACCAAGTAAGGTAGAAAAGGCACAAAACCTACTCTCAAAGAAATCTCCCTAAATAATCCCCAAATAATGAACACTCATTCCACCCCTTAGTTAACAACTGTCAATAAAAGTGCCCCCGCTCCAGGTGTAGCTGTCCCTTGAGCTTGCCCTACGTCACATCTCCAGAGTGTGCTCTCTCACTTTAATCCAACTCCTCATTTGAACCACTCGGACACTGTCTGGTCAGCCCTTGAATTCTTTTCTTGCTTTGAGACTAAGACCCTCCAGTTGATGAGGTTTTGGAGTGATGGAGGTCTGGAGCCAACGGCCAAGAAAGAATTCTTGAGACATCTTTGGTGCAAAAATGCTGCAAAAAAAAAGGTGATTTTATTAAAGCACAGGAATACGACCTGTGGGCAGGAAGAGCTGCCCAGAACTGTGAGGAGAGACTGATTATATACTTGGGAGTTGGGGGAGATAAAATCAAGAGGAAGTTTCCAAAGGGATTTTCATAGGTCTAAGAAGACTGACTGGGTACTGGAAGCCTAGCTATTGTTCAAGCTATGGTTGTTTTTCCCTCTGGCAAAACCTTACCATTAAGACGGTAGGAAGTTCCTGGAGAAATGTTTTACTCTGCCTGCCTCAAGTTATTTGTCAATAGCCTTCAGATTATAAGGAAATTTAACTTTATCTGCCATTTCCTCTGCCTTTGTTTCCCACATTGTACAGTGACTTCTGGCCTGGAGTAGGTGGAGACCTCAGGGCCCGGAGGTCTCCCCGCTCCACCTGGCAACAATGACGTGAGAGCTGACTGGTAGAGGGGCACACAGAACCTTGAGCCAGGCAGCTCCTTTCAGCTGAGGGCAATTTAGGAGAATTCAGCTGTGAGTTGTCATCAGGGAACCATCCAGGTAGCTGGGGTGACAGCCTTGCTCCTGAGTGAGGGAGGGGGTTAGGAATCTGAGTGGCACACCGTAACATCCTTGAGCTGCTTATATCCCCCAACTTTGTATAAATTTACCTCATCCAGGAACAGTTCCTTCAGATTTCTGCTTGGTCTCTTTTCCTGAGAAGATTGGCAAGAGAAAGGTTTGTAAGGTATACTATAGACGTCATTGCTACAACCATCAGTACTCATTTTTCCTCCTTTGCTACCCATTCTGGGTTTCTTTGCTAGGACTTCTGCTGCTCTAGGTGGCTTACGAGGTGGGGTAACCCAGATCCTCTTCTTGAGGTTACATGGCTGCTGCACTTGTCCGTTTTGTATCACATGGCAAAGAAGTTCTAACGGATCACTTGAATGTTAAACATTTTCTTCCCTGCCTCCATTACTTACCAGGAATGCTACTTCCTCCAGAGGATCAAATTTAATTCCACCTAGGAGAATGGGAACTCAGTTTCTTCCTTCTTGTCAGTCTCTGCACAAGGAACCCAAAGTGACCAAGCTGCAGCCACAGCTGAGGGTTTAACAAGAGACCTGCTAGGCTGCTTGGTGGAACCAACACATCTAGACTGCAGAGCTTAGACTCGCAGGTGAGAGAAATCTCAGTCACCAAGTGAATCACCAGGAGTGACAGTAAGCAGGGCTACTCATACATTCTCCCTCTGGCTCCCAGAGCTCCCAGAGCAAGACACAAGTATTCTACCTACTGGGGACACAGAACCGTACAAGGATTATGGATGGAGTATGTATACCACATCCCAGAGATTGATGCCCCATCCTTATAGGATATAACCTCTAAGCTGACACCTCAGTTATGCTTTCAGAGGCTTTTCCATCATTCTGTCAGATGGACAGATTCTGGGAGGTACAGTATGAGGTAGGACCAGTGTATCTGATGGTCATGTGCCCACAATCTCACATAATTTGCAGTAAAATTCTTTAGTTGATGTAATTATATATGGAATTTCATTGAAGATGATCAAACACTCTCTAAACCTGGAAAAGTAGTGTTGGCTGAGGCCCTACTGACAGAAAAGTGTTCAGAGCAATCAACTTAACCCTAAGTGTCTAGTAGATCTCTTAAAAGGATGGAGTCATATTGGAGGCTCAGCATTGGTTTCTATTGATGGAAAATTGGACATTTGGCAGCAGCTGCAGCAATGTTATCCTTGGTAAGAGGGAACTCACACTGTAAGGCCCATTCGGAGCCTCCATCTCTACCACCCAGGCCACACCTTTCACGTAGCCATTGTGTCAGCACGGGGGTGGCCAATAAGAAAGGCTGGTTGATGTCAACTATGTGAATTATTTTGTTGCATTGGTTATTTAATCTTTTATAGTATGGGTATTTTCTGGAGGGCTTGGATATGTGATACAAAATACTTCTATTCCACTCCCATAGACCCGTCCACATGCCTGTTCCCCAGATATCCTTGTCCCTGATCTCCAAATATTTTTCCTTCCTGATCAGCTATCCTCACCTCGCCTTTGTTCCATATATTCAAATGTCAGACCACTTCTCTTTCCTTGCAAAACGGATGACCAAGCACACCATCTGAAATTCTGTCTATTGCGATTTTCCTTCACTGCCCTTTTTCTGGCCCTCCCCTGAGCTGAGTTTGACTATAGTTACTGTTCACTTTCAGTTTATAGATGTATGCCAGTCTAATCCACCCTTAAAAGAGTTCAGTCATTTTCCTCCTGTCATTTGATCTTATGAGAACCTCCATACCCCCTATTAATGGCCATACATGTTAGCCAAGGGAAAAATTCCTATGTGAGAATCGTGGATAACATGGGAATCTGGGCTGTTTGTACTCTGTCTTCAGGCATTGCTCATGCCTGATCCTAGAAGTACCAGTTTTACTTTACTGGACATTTGGCTAGGCTGCTGCTGGGCTATCCTAATTACACCTTGATATATCTGACAATATCCAACACACGGTGGGCAGGTTTGCAGTATAGTCACTTGAGATCCCACGGTCAAGTACTCCATCTTAGAACACAGCAGCAAAACAAGGACTCTTTTTGAATGGAATCATTTTTTATTTCTGTAGATGACATGGTTTTGCTTTAGAACTTTAGGTGCTTACATTGTAATTCTTTTTACTGGGGCTTTTTATAACTTCCACATGGCCTCCCATCAGAGATGCCTCTAAAATGATAGACGCTGCTATGTCCTGTCGTTCAAATGGCAGGTCTGCTCATACTCTTGTCTGATCTAACAAAGAGATCTTTCCTGGTCTGGATCCTACTCAAAGCTGGTGGTCTTTCATGTCACTTGCTAAGAAGACTAGAGAGAATTCCCACATGAGGAATTTGCCACCTCCGAACCCAAAGAGACCTACCAGGCATTGTGCCTCCTTATTGGAATAGATTGCAAAATGACATACCTTGTTTTTTACATTAAACAATGTCTCAGAAATCCCCAGACCACTTGACTGACTAAAAACTTTCTTACATGAAAGTCCTTGATTCTTCATAAGTTTTATCCACTGAGTCCATTCTTCTCCCTACATTTGCTCTTCTGGAAGTCGCCACTGTCAGCCTTTTGTCCTTACAATTCTTCCTATCGTGGTCACCTAGACACCAATAAGCTCCATTTTCCCAAATCCATTGGTGAGTTCTTAGTCTTCGTTTTACTCATCCTATCAGTACCATGTAGCATACATGTCTCCCTCCCCCAAAATTTTTCTTCACTTGACCTCCAGGACATTTTTTCTTAGCTGTCTTCTAGTTTACTGTTCATTCCTTTTTAGTCTCCCTTGTCAATTATTTCTCACCAACCTGAGCTCTTAAAATTGGAAAGCCCCAGGCCTCCCCTCTCATAACACTTTTCTATATATACTCAATTCTCAGATGGTCCACTCTAATTGTGTGGATGTAAATGCTGTCAATAAATTGATAGCTCTCAAAGTTTTAAATTCTTTTGGGAATTCTCCCCTAAACCTCAGCCTGAAATATGCAACTGCTTGTTTACCATCTCCAGTTGACTATCCAAAAGACATCTCAAATTCGAAGTGCTCAAAACTAAACTCTTCATTTTATTCCTCTCTCCCTACCATGGAAAAAACAATCTGCTTATCCAGTCTACCCCAGATCTGCAAAAGCCTTCCTCGTTCTTTTTTTTAATGTTTATTTATTTATTTTGAGACAGAGAGAGATAGAGCGTGAGCTGGGAAAGGAACAGAGAGAGAGAGAGAGAGAGAGAGAGAGAGACATAGACTCTGAAGCAGGCTCCAGGCCTCTAGCTGTCAGCACAGAGCCTGACGCAGGGCTCGAACTCACAAACTGTGAGATCATGACCTGAGCCTAAGTCGGACGCTTAACTGACTGAGCCACTCAGGTGCCCCAGGCTTCATCATTCTTATGGCTACTCAAGCCAAAAATGTTTGAACTATCCTTGAATCCTCTTTTCTCTAACATTCTACATCCAATCCATTAGAAACGTATTTAAATCTTTGCTTTGAATCATACCTGATATATGAATATGTTCCGCCTCATCTACCAAAAACATCCTGGTCAAGCCACCATCATGTCTTGCCCAAATTATTTGAGAAATTTCTAATTGGCCTCTCATCTTCCTTCCCCAACTCCCTACATCCACCATCCACTATGAACCCTGAAGTCAGAATGAGATTCTTACAATGTAAGCTAGATAATGTCCCTTCTCAAATCAAACTTTAAAAAAATTTTTTTTACATTTATTTTATTTTTGAGAGACATAGAAACGGAGTGTGAGCACGGGAAGGGCAGAGAGAGAGGGAGACACAGAATCCGAAGCAGGCTCCAGGCTCTGAGCTGTCAGCACAGAGCCCGACGCGGGGCTTCAACTCACAGACTGTGAGATCATGACCTGAGCTGATGTCGGCCACTTAACCGACTGACTCAAATCAAACTTTTAAATGGCTTTTAATATTTGGATTTGACTAAAATTTAAATGTATCACTATAGCTTACAGAGCCTTACATGATTTGGTGCGCCACTATTCCCTGGACTCATGTCCCAACCTGCTCCTCCTCATCCACTCTTCTCTAGCCATAGAATTTCTTGCACATTCCAAGTCTCCTTCTACCATGAGACCTTTGCTCTTCCTGTTCCTTCTGCCTGAAATTTTATTCCTTAACACTAAGTCTCTTAAAATATTCCTTTATAAGAAATGCCATTCCTGACCACCATAGGTAAAATAATACCCTATCATTCTTTATCCCCCTTATCCTAACATAATTCTCTTTATCATGCCTACTGCCACTTGATGTACATTTATTTACTGTCTTCTTTCCTTCCTTATTATGTATTATGTTTGTCCTTTCTAGAATGTAAAATCCACAAAAGAAATGATCTTCTCTGTTCTGTTTATCATGGAGTCATTGTTTTAAAAACAGGACCTAGGACTAAAGGGATGTTAATACATACTTGTTGAATAAATGAATGGAAATGATTCTACAACTATTAAAACAATGAATTGCATTTAAACTTCCTTTCAGGCATGGAAAGGAAATGTGCAAAATTTTATGTAGATGTATTTTTATTAACTGTATTTTTACTTTAAAGTATTTCACATATTTTGATTTTATTATTTCTTATATTTTTAAGCATCAAGATAATAACTAGATTAGAGTTTTAAATATCGTTCTGCGTAGATAGATTTTATGTGTGTGCTACACACCCTTTGGTGGCAAACATGATATCAAACGTTTTCTATCTAATTATAATAAGAAATCTTTCTAGATAACCAGATTTAGACTAAAAAATTCCACAGCTGCTGATATTTTCAAAGCATACCTTAAATTCCCAAGGAACAACTAGGTAAGCATAGAATATTTGCAAAAATTATCTACACTACTTAACAGGTGCTTCCTTAGTCTAAGAAGAGGATAAAGGAAATAAAGTGTAGAAAGATAATCGATTAAGTTAAAAATGGGAGAAATGAGGGGGGAAATTATGAGCTTTATAATACATCTCAATTTATAAGAAAGCAGAAATATAGTAGAGAAATAAAAATAATAAATAACAGACACATTTAATTAAAAGTCATAGTTCGGATCATTGAGCACTTAATATGTGTCAAAAATCTATGAGGTGTCACTTCTGTTTGTTTAGGCTGCTATAACAAAATGCCAAAATGCCACAGACTGGATAACTTAGATAAAAAAGAAATTTATTTCTTACAGTTCTGGAGGATAGAAGTTTCAGGTCAGAGTACCAGCAAGGCGGATGAAGGCCTTTTCCGAGCTGCAGACTTCTCCCTGTGTTGTCACATGGCAGCAGGAGCTCTCAGGGGTCTCTTTTATAAGGCCCAATCTCATTCATGAGGGCTGTATCTTCGTGGTCTAAGTATCTCTCAAAGGGCCCATCTCCTAGTACTATTATATTAGGCATTAGGATTTCAGCATATGAATTTGGGTAGACACAGGCATTCAGACCACACCAAATGGTATACATTTATTTTCTAATTTAAGACTTAGATTACTCCATAAGATAGATGTTAATACCCTCTCCCATTTCAGAGACGAGTACTCTGAGTCCAAGAGAAGATAGTGAAGGACCCATGATCAAATAAATGTTGAAGTCAGGATTATCAGCTGGGTCTTACTCTAGAGTTATGTTCTTTACCACTGTGCTAAAAAATACAGCACCTAAATTCTGAGCAAGAGCAGCAGTCTGTAATCTGCTGAATACCGTGTTACTTCAGTATTTACCCTTAACTGGACATTCCCTCGCTAAGATCTTACTGGTGCAGTTAGAATCTTGCCTATGATCTAACTATAGCAGTTCTTTGAAATTGATGGTAAAAGATATTACACTTGACTGTAAAAGAAAGAGAGCTGGAAGTTATTTTATTTTTAATATTATGTAATATATTTGAAAATGTTATTGTTTTAGCTGATAATGCAATAAAATATTTTTGAGCAAATCCTTGAGTGAAAGTCCCAAGTCTCATTACCATAGATCAAACTTGATTGAGAGAACTGATCAGAAGGGAGAGAAAGAAACAATTTCCCCAAAGTTAGAAACAACTGGATTATAAAGCTCTAGTGGTATCTGTTCTTAAATTTCCAATAGGCATTTATTTTTAATACTGGAATACCCAGGACAAGGAAGACAAAATGGAATTCGCAAAGCATTTAGAAAGTTATTTCAATGTGCCAAGACCAGCACTGAGTGCTTGTGAGTGACCCAAAGAAGTAAGGTTTGACCCTTGGCCTTCAAGACACCTTATTACATAATATTAATCTTTGAACAATCTAACCTTATAAGCATACAAAGAGTGAATCCAACTGGTCCTTGGAAGGGATTACTTTGTGATTATAAGTCTTAAAAAAGAAATTATGCTGCATGGCCTAGACAGCTCCAACCATTCATTATGACATAAGCCTTGATGGATAGCACAGACAATTTTTTGTTGTTCCTTGTGTAATAGTTTCAGGCATAAAGCATTAGCCACATGAGGTCACTGTTGTTCATACATGCATTACAACTACTGTATAAATCTTGATCTCCTGGTCGAGTAGTTCTGGAATCTATGACTTGAATAAATAATGTGTGTGTGGTGAGGGACAGGTAGGATATTCTGTAAAGCATACTTTGGGAATTCATTTACCTTAGTTATACTTCTTTAAATTTTAAGGAATTATTTTATGCATATATCAGCAATTATTTTTAATAAATCCAAAATGAAAAGTGTTTAGGGCAGTTTGATTAAGAAACAAGAAATAAAAGTCAATAATATATACAAAAGCAAACTTTGCTTTTTAGAGAAATCCTGAAATTATCTGTATATGGGCCTCCGAATCATTCAGTCTTTACTGGGTTTTAAAGAGTGTGTTAAGTTCCATAGTCTTATATGCAGTCAATTATTGTGGAATATCTTTAGCAACATATGAAATAAATTATTTATTATTTAGATAGCTTATTTTAAATCCATGGGGCCAAGACATTGATTGTGGAAAATAATAGTTGTGGACATAAGTTGTTACTTCCTCATTGCCAGAGGTCCATTTTGAATTAAGGCACTTCAGAGTTACTGAATTCAACAACGGTCACAAAACTATCAGGCTTTCCAATTGAGCAAGCACCCTGAGTATGATGTACATGAACCAGAGGACATAATAATTGTGTGTGTGTGTGTGCATGTATATGTGTGTGTGTGTGTGCGTTCCTGTCTAGTTCTCCCACGGTGCTACCAAAACTCACCTTGTCAAAGTCACCACAAACTTTGATGATATTAAGTCTAATGGGCCCCTGCTTAGTCCTGTTTTTGCTGCAT
This sequence comes from Paguma larvata, assembly GCA_030068075.1. Taxonomy (NCBI): domain Eukaryota; kingdom Metazoa; phylum Chordata; class Mammalia; order Carnivora; family Viverridae; genus Paguma; species Paguma larvata. The sequence continues at coordinate 108,932,433 of CM057829.1, forward strand.
CTCTCAAGGAGGTTAAATAGAATTGACCATTCCCTCTTTCTTGAAATTCTCTTTGGTTCTGCTTTCTCTAATGTCTCCTTCTTCTAATGTTTCTCCTGCTCCAACAGCGGCTTTATATTGGTGATCCCCAATGCCTAAAATTTTGGTAATCTTTGGATCTCCTTCAGAATCTTCTTATCTCTCATCTCATCTAAGTGATCTTATACATGCCCATTTTTAAAATAACATCTATGTACTGATGACTACCTAACTTATATCTGCAGCTTATATTCTTTTATACGTTCTTTATAACATATTCTTTTCAGCCTCAGAGTAGCATATCCGAATTGGCTAGTTATCACCTCCATGTTGGTGTCACACAGACTTTGCATCTCAGCACCTAGCGTGTTTCTGGCAAGTAGTGGCAGCGTGTTGCATGTTTCTTGAGTGAAAGTGTATGTGAGTGCACGTGAACATCATGGGTGCACCACCTCATGTACGAGTTATTTGTATTGGGTTTGTATTAGTTCACTTGAATATTAAGACCATGAGAAGAACCATACGAAATGAAATTCTAGTATATGTGAAACGAGTCCTCTTGTTTCACAAAGGTAATACTCTTACCTTTGTCAATATTTTTTTGAAGATCTTTGGTAAAACACACAAAATATGCTGTCTTGTCACATAAAATACTAAGAGTCACGGGACTAATTGAATGGATTCTCATACTTGATTACTTTTTCATATTCCTATCCACATTGTCTAATATCTTTTCTCAATTTTGTTTTCTTAGCTGCTGTCTAGAGCTCTACTGTAAAGTAGGGCCCTTTATTCCATATATTCCTTTATTCCAAACATTAATGACAAAGAAAATATTATGATAGCCTAAGATGCTTACATCCTTATCACAAATATTTCCATTTAATATTTGATATCTGATTATTTTAGGATACTTTTTTAAAAACAAATTTACCAATCTGATTCAGTGGATACATGAACAATGGGATCTCTGTGAACATTAGATATATAAGGAAGAAAAGGAAAATTATTTGTTAATAAGAGTAACATTCAGCATTTTAATATTAATATCTTGTGAGATTAAACTAATAGACATGTTAAATCTAATAAAATGTGTCTGGTTCTTCTTTAGGGTGTTTTCAATGTTAAAGAGTCTACCTACCTATTCATTTCTCTTTTTATGATTAGTAGGCTAATTAATTTTGAAGGCCTATATTTGGAAAGCTCTTATTAAACTAGGATTTTGTCTTCTTGATTGTCTCTTTTATAGGACCCGAGATGACTAATGAGAAAAATATAGTAACTTCATATTTTGTTAAAGTTTTTTGCCTAATGAGTTCATTCTGGCTGGTTAATTTCAAGACTTATTTTAGTCACTAACTTTTCTACTTCCTGTTACTGTAAATTATGAAATGTTGAATTCCTTAACACTCCCTACTCTTCTATAAGGTTCAATTCAAGCCTGTTTCTATTTATTAATTTTAAGCATTAAATTTTCCCTCAATGGAACATATGTTGCAGTCATTTATCAGGACACTTGACAGTTTTGTGTAAATACTTGCAAAATTGATTGATACATCTTAGGTTCAAAAATTATAAAAGCATCATCATTGGCTACTATTTTGTGTTCTTTTTAATACCTACAATATTCCTGCATGTAGAGTGAACAATAACATATAATAAATCTTCTTTGATTTGGAAAACAACTTATTATTTTCCTGTTTGGTAATAAATATACTCCCTTACAAAGAGGAACATTTTTCACCTTTCAGACCAGTGCCATCAATTAAAGACAGAGCGCAGAACCTGGCATCACAGATAACAGCTATCCTTCATGACATTTCTTTTCATTAGTCTTAGAAATTATTGCTAACCTGACATCCAATTAAAGACATTGGTTGGCAGCAAAATTTAAGAGTCTTCAGAGATTGTTGATTATTAACACTGGTGTGTGTGTGTGTGTGTGTGTGTGTGTGTGTGCGTGTGTGTATTGGTCAGTGTGCTTAATATATACCCACGTCTGTGTGTTGCAGGTAGAGAAAATAAGATGCTATTCCAAGAGAGCTATTTTCTCTATGATTTCTAGATCACAGTTGCCTGATTTCTATTTTAGTGCATAATCAAAATTCATACGCTGTGGTTGCTGTGAGATGTATCATATGCACTGTGGTAAATTCTATTATTATTCCCAATTATATGTTGCCCTCTCTGTAAGAGGTTATACTTCCATGCTCTATCGACATTAGTTTGGCCACGTGACTTGCTTTGGAAATGATGTCGCCACATCCTAACAGAAGCTCTAAGAGCCATCCTGTGGTTCTGCCATTGATCTTTTTTTTTTTCCTTTCAGCACACAAAGAGTATTTAACATGAGTGAGCTTTATTTAAATAGAAATATTATTGGAATAATAAGAATAAAGAATATCCAGGTAGGCCATGATGCTTCAGCCTGAGGACCAGGTAGGAGAAGACATGTGAAGCAAGGCTATAGCTGACCTGCAGGTGAGACGTAACTACCAAGCAAGAAATAACCTTTTATTGTTACAAGTCATTGAGAGTTTCAGGTCATTTGTTAATACATAGTAACTTAGTGAAAGCTGACTAGTCAGCATAGTAGGGCATAGCCCAAATCAAGTGTTATTCTAATATATGTACTTAATTTTCATGTCAATAAATATATCAATTAATAAATTGTATGGTTTCAGATGTTTAATATTAAAACAGAATGTAGGGGTGCCTAGGTGGCTCAGTTGGTTAAGCGGCCGACTTCGGCTCAGGTCATGATCTTACAGTCTGTGAGTTCAAGCCCCGCATCGGGCTCTGTGCTGATGGCTCAGAGCCTGGAGCCTGCTTTGGATTCTGTGTCTCCCTCTCTCTCTGCCCTTCCCCTGCTCATACTCTGTCTCTATGTCTCTCAAAAATAAAATAAACGTTAAAAAATTTTTTAAATAAAAAAATAAAATAAATAAAACAGAATGTAGTGAACCTGGTAGGCAAGCAGGAACATTTTAAAATTCTTTAGATTCCAACCCCCATCCATTCAAATGACAATAGATAATTATTTTTGTAAAGCTTCAATATTTAAATATTTGCATATAGATTTTCCTTTTGTTCCTTAGTTAGTCTTGTCCGGTTGTTCTCAAACACAACTTCAAGTAAAATAAGAACTGCTATAACAGGCGTATATACAAAAGTAGTGTGTTATTCCTTATGAGTGGTTTATAACACTAATTAACCTAATTTATAACAATGTTGTAACCTCACTGCATTACAGTGTTGCAACCACCATTTTGTATGTTGTATCAATTTAGTCCCCTTGAGTTTAGTCAAGGCACTCCTTACAACAGGTACAATTTAAGAAAGCACATTTTCGGTTCTCAAAAAATATTTTTTTTATTAAACCCAGTATTATATTCTCCAATGGAATATTATGTCAGATTGCACTTTTTTTATGTAATTGTCTTCCTAATTTACAGTTTGGTTTCTGAGAGGCACATGGGTGGCTTAGTCGGTTGAGTGTCCGACTCTTGATTTTGGCTCAGGTCACGATCTCACAGTTCACAGGGTCAGTTGAGCTCCGCATATGGATCCGCACTGACAGCATGGAGCCTGCCTGGGATTCTCCCTCTCCCTCTCTCTGCCCCTCTCCTGCTTGTGCGTGTGGGACAAAATAAATAAACATAAAAAAAATTGGTTTCTGAACTTGGGGCAGAAAATGCATCTGATCTTTAGCAATTTAGCTAATATGGCACAAGGTGTGTACATTTTGATATTATTATAAAGTATTCTCATGCAGAGATATGTTCATTTGTCCTGTGCGACCCACAAAGAGGTAGACATCACAAATACTGTGAGGTCTTTAAAAAGTAACAACTACCAAGTGTGTTCCCCACTATACCTAAATTACACTTTAGTTTTGTTAACATTGATTCAAAAAACAGTTATTGAATATCTCAAATGGTAAGACTTAGACATTTGAAGATATCGAGAGCTTATGTGCAACTAAGAAAAAAGATTCTTTTATGCTTCAACAGAAAATAACTTGTAATAAGTAAATATGGATGACAAATATACACTAAGGAGAGAAAGCTGAGTGAACAAAATGAATGAATGAATTTCAAACTGAATTTTGAAGGGGAGTTGGACTTCAACAAATGGATATGAAGGGCGAATGATGGGGCTCCTGAGTGATGTGCCCAATAACCTCAGTGGGTGTCATTTCTCCTCTTTAAAAGAAGACTATGGGATCTGTGGACATCTGTACTCTGTCAGTTATTCATAATATTTTTTGCCAAAGACCATTAAGTGACCATGTAATTTGTCAAACTTGGGTACTTTTGAGATTTAAAGGGAGGGCATTACTAATCATCATCCTGAGATAACAGGCATAAATTGGGGTTGTTTTGGATACACTGAGATTTATGGCCAATCTCCTTAAATAATCCGATGAAAGCTCTGGGCACTAGGTTAGGAACCATTGATTATTAGCTACCTTCAGTTCTTGAGGAGTCCTTTTTCTCTAAAACTATCCTTTTCAAATTTCAAATTCCTTTCTTAGTGGCTTTGAAATAAAGCACACTGAACCTTTGTGTTTCGGGGATTTTCTTATTGGTTATATAAGGCAAGTCATATAGTCAGTTAATGTCACAGTCAAAACCAGTCTCCTAGTCTAAGATACGTGGAAGTTCTGGGTGTCTCCTATATCCCTGAATTTAGTCCAGTGAGCATGGACTTAGAAATCAGAAAAACATGAATTCAAGGCCTATTCTACCACTTACTATCTGTGTGCCTTTGGGCAAATTATTATTCTCCCTAAGCCTCAGTTTCTCCATGTATAAAAGGATGCTGTTGTGAGGATTAGATTAGATGAGAGATGTGTAGTGCTTACCATAATGCTGGCCAAACAATATGTATTCCATGTCTGAAAATTTACATTACTGCTCTCATTACTTTCCACCAATTCTCTAAGTCATGGCAACAAAGAACAACAGATAAAATATCTCTGCCTTGACTTTTCCCAGGATTCATACACATATATCCAGCTGCCTACTTGATATCTCAACTGGATAGTCTAAAAGATACTACAAACATCAGGAAACATACAGCCATATGGGTAAGATAGAGCACAAACTGTCCCTGTCCAAAATCTTCCCTATCTCTGGATACTGTACGCCTGTTCACTCGGGTGGTCAAGAGAGAAACATAGGAGTTACCCTTATTTCCTGAGGTCATTTGTGCATAACTACCATTGACTCCACTCCCCAGATTTCTCAAATCAGCCCACTACTGCCCACAAGGACAGCCCAAAAAAGCAGTAACCTTGTGTTTAAACCATTGCAGTTGGGTCTTACCTGCTCTGTCTGCAACCCTTTCAACCAAAACAGCCAAAGTACAAGTTTAAAAATTCAGATCACATTCCCGACCACAAACACTGAAATACATTCGTATTTTATTGAATAACTTCTTTAAAAAAATCACATCCTACAGGGTCTCCTTTCGTGATGCAGGACCTGTCTACCCCTCTAGCTTCATTGTCTCCTGGTTTTCAGTTCCTTTCTTTTCTATCTCAGTCACTGGTGGTCCTTCTGCCCTCTGGATTTGGTAAGTGTGTTTCCTCTCAGGACCTTTGAAGTTTCTCTTTCTTCTGTCTGGCATCTTTTCTCCCTGGATGACTACCACCTTCACATTTTTAGGTCTCAGGTCAACTTTTATTTCCTTAGAGATGCCTACCCTAGCCATCCTACATAAAGAAGGATTACTCTATCCATTGTAAAATGTTTCTATTTTGTATTTTCTTACCAGCCACTAGTCTGTGTATGTATGTTATTTGTTTTGTTTTTCCCCAGTAGAAAATAGAGGCCATAAAGGCAGTGACTTTGCCATTTCTACTACTATATTCCCAGTACCTAGAATGTTCCTGGCGCATAATGGATGCTCAAAATGGAGTTGCCAAGTACATGCCTGTCTGCTCTCTGTTCTGTTTCCTAAGTTTTGCGGTTGCCTCCATGTACACACATTCACCAAGTCTTCAGTAATAGTGTGGAGAATAAAATACAAGCCCTCCTCTACAGCTTTACAGACCAAAGCATGAGTATGGAGGAATCAGCGATTGTTGCTTGGTGTTGACATGGGGCTACTAAACAGCGTCAACAGAGAAACAGTACAATAATGAGGCAACTTAACACTAACATAACACTTGTACTACTGATAAAGTCAATGCAGAGAAAATATCTGCAGGAAGGTGAGATCCCTCGTACTCAGTTAGATACTCTTACAGAAGCCTCAAGCATGGATGAATGATCAGAGCCTCCCCATTCAGGAGACAGTCATTGTCAGGGCTTGGTGCATGTGGGCATGGTGGCTTCTTAGAGTGAAGAATGACCAGAGCACATATGTTACTTTCTCCTTTTGAATTTATCACTCAGATTAAGCCCCCCTTTCTCCCCTGCAGGGAAGTGAATGAGAGGCCAGAGAGAAGCAGCCATGGTGTAATCATGGAATACTCCCTCACCAATGGACAGGAATGTAAGTTATAGTGAGGAAGTACCTTTGTACTCTATGTACTAATGCTGTAATTTCTAAAATGTATATATTTTTATTAGATTAATGCTCATATATTACCTTCTCTCAATTTTTAACTCATTAAATTTTTTTTTCAGTAATCATGAGAGTCAAGGAGGTAGACCATGATGTTTAATATTCTATCCAACATGAAATGGCCCTGCCTTAAAGGGGAAATTAGTGATCCTTAGGAATAACTTTTGAAGATATGATCTTGGGAATTATCATAAGACTAACAGTTGAAATGTATTTTGAGTCAACATTTTAATTCTATAGGCACTTATATGGAAGCTGAAATGGAGAAATTACCCACTTTTATTGAAAAATGATTGCTTACTATGACTAAATTTGGAAGCTCTACATTATTTACCCAGTGTGATAGCAGACATTAAAATGGTCATTACTAAAAGAAGGTCTTAGCTTCAATTTTCTCTCCTCTAAACGAAACAGAATATATTGAACATGTAGAAGTATTTTGAGCTCAGTGTGAGCTTATGTTAATAGTACTATTTTTTTCAAGTTTAAAACTGTCTTTGGAATGTTATGTTACTTTAGTTTTCAAAGATATTTAGCATCTATAAATGGAGATTATCACTATGCAGAACATCATAATGGATGGTTAATGAAGAAATCAGTACAATATAAAATTTAGAAAGGAGTAAGCAGAGAATTTGCTGAGAAGGGGCTATGACACATTACCTCAATTTTATCCCTACAAAGAGATCAATACTACCAGGTTGACCCTACTCTTTCTAGCCATTTCCTGTGTCCTCCAGTTCCTCCTTAATATCTCCTTGACTTTATTTCTCTGTCAGATGATTTTTACTTCATAAATCTCATGCTGTTACATTATTTTCTCCTTCTAGCTTCATGTCCAAGTGTGAGTCTCATCAATTACTTCTGTGATCCTTGTTAGCTAGATCAGGAACTCTTCCAAGTGTTCTTTACCAAAAAGATTTAGAAAAATACTCTCTGAGCCTCTCCCCCTCAGTTATTACAGGAGAGTGATTTATCTCCTTCTGGGTATGGATGATACACATTGTTCTAATTCAATATCTAATGTGAGGAAAGCAAGAAACAATCAGGACTACCTGCCAACCCTGGCCAGCTAAATACTAATTTGAAGACCCTGAAATTTCTGCTAACCAATCCTAAAGTACTGACCACTCTATGTGAATAAGCAGATTGTCACCAGATCATGAAAGGAATTCTAGAGAATAATACGTTGTTTAGGAGCACAATGAATCCAGTTCTTGATGTTCTAGGTTCTATGAATGACCGTATTGTGTAAAGTTAAGTGGGTTAATGTGGCTACTTACTTAGGAAAAGTGTTAACTACAAACTATCTTAGGAAAACAACCCAGATGTAATACAAGGATTAAGTGGTATGCATGGTGGTCTTTCTGAAATAGGCTATCCATTTTTCTGCATCCAGATTTGGGCACTGAAGAATAAATGATACAATGACCTTGTGGAGACTCAGAATTATGGACAAGACCAGCATCTGCTTGCAGTGAAAATTCTACCACACGGAGCCTGTTTGGTTGTATGGGTCCAGGAAAACATCGCTAGGAAAACATCGGCCCATAGTGCATGGTAGATGCTGGCTTGAATCTGACCTTCTCCAGGGACAGTGAGTGATATTACAAACCTTCTTTGTAAGATATGAGGTTATGTTTATTTGCCTACAGCAAATATTGTGGTATGGTTAGATTTGTAAGCTTCTAAGTAGGGAGGTAAGTGTCAGTTTAATGGGCCCAGGGGGGTCAGTTTTATAGGTTTCAAATGTTAAACAATGTTTAATGTTAAACGTTCTCTAGCTTCAGACATCTTAGAAGTAAGTTTGCCTATGATGATCAATTGTATTGAATCCACTATCAAGTGTTGGTAGCAGTAAGTTAGTAATGGGTTTGGGATTAGAATTCACATGCCTAAGAGAGTGAGAGAGAAAATGGGAATTTAAAAATTTTTAAGGGAAATAAAGGTTTTCCTATAACTAATTTTATAGTGACTAATAATACTATACAAATACTACCTTGATGTCTTGGAACTTTTTATATTATTTCATTTAATTTTTCCAACAATCATATAAGTACTATGTTATTGTCCTCATATTATAAAGTTAAATGGAATTAGAAAAGTTAAATGAGATGTCTGAAGTTGGATACATCATAAACAGCAAACGGGCATACTGGCTGCTCAAAAAAGTAAAAATAAAACTATCGTATGACCCAGTTCTACTTCTGGGTATATATCCAGGAAATGAAATGAGTATCTCTGAAAGATATCTGCACTCTCATGTTCATTGTAGCTTTATTCACAAAATCAAAGATATGGAAACAATTTAAGTGTCTGTCAATGAATGAATGGGTAAAGAAAAGTAATACACACACACACACACATATGAATATGCATGAACTTGGAGGGCATTATGTTAAGAGAATAAATCAGAAAGAGAAAGACAAATACTATATGACATCATTCACATGTAGAACCTAACATAGAAACAGGAAGTAGAACAGCTGGAGGGGGGGAATGTGTAGATGTTGGCCAAAGGGTATACACTTTCATTGTGAAGATGAATATGTTTTGGGGATCTAACATACAGCATGATGATTATAATTTACAATACTATATTATACACTTGGAAAGTGCTAAGGGGCAGATCTGAAATATTTTCACCACAGAAAAGAAATGGCAATTATGGAAGGTGAAGAAGGTGGTAGCTGAGCCTATAGCAGTTAATCATTTCACGATATATGTGTATCAAATTAATACTTTGTACACCTTAAATGTACGCAATGTTATATGTCAATTATATCTCAATAAAACTGGAAGGAGAAAGAAAGACGGAAAGATGGAAATAAAGAAGGATGGAGGGAATCTACAGAGGGAGAGAGGAAGGAAGGGAAGGAAAAAGAAAGGAAAGGAAAGAGAAGATTCGGTATAAAATGAATGATTTGGTGCTTGGCTACAACAAGGAGCTCATTATCTAGAGGAACTCAGTGGGAGTGTTAGTTTTTTCTAAAATAAATACTACTATTTCTGTCTTGATTTTTTATGTTTTTTTTTTTTTTTTTAGAAACTCAGAGCAGAAAACTAGAAGACACTATAGCTTCTGTGATATTAGGCTCTTGTGTTTTTGATGGTGGCAGGTATGTTTAAGACTCTGTAGTTGGTTGTATCTATCCGTGAAAGATAAAGTGAGCCATAGTGACAGGACGAGGGGTATGCTCTGCTTTCTATACAGCCAAGGAAAATAAGACTTTGATATTCATACTCATGAAATACCCCTATATTAATAACATTTATATCAAAATATGTGTTGTTTGTATATGGATTTCATGGCAAAAGTATATATGAAATATTTTAAATAGTGAATAGTTTTGTGCAGGTAACCGTTAAAATACTTTGAAACCTGTTGAGAACTATCTGTTAGTCACTACCATTACCTAATTTTACTAGCCATGAATACCATTCTACTTCATTAAGCTTTTAAATGTAACAATATAGTGTGATTTTTCAGTCTTGTACTTGAATATCCAAGGCATTTTATAGCTTATGATACTTCCCCCTCTAGCAAAAAAAAAAAAAAAAAAAAAAAAAAAAAACTCTTCTCAAAACTCATTTTTACTTGGTTAAAATAAAGTTTTTCCTTTAAGACCTCTTTACAGAAATCACTCTTTAGTTAAAAAAATTTCAACCACAAGACAATATGACAATTTTGTCACCATGCAAAATGTAAAAACTGTAATTAACATAAGGCATTTCACAAAAGTATGTGACAGAATAAATGTCACTTGGGCAATCAAATCTTGAAATCCTGTAGGAAAAGGGGGGGGGAAAAGCACGTGGCATTCTATCTTCATAGGAACCACAAGATGTCTGTCATAATTTGGTATTACTATAATCCTGCTAGAATGAATACAAACAACTCTAAGAACCATAAACTTCCAATAATTTTTATTGTGTCTTAAATTAAGTATACAAATATTTCCCTGGCTTTGCTTTTTCTCCAACATCATAAACACATTTGCTAGTGCATTATTTCAAAATAAAATTCTTTAGTCCAACATTTATACCTAATTATATATTGTCAGTCAAATAAATATACTTAATTCCTATCTTTTCATTCAAATAGTCACATTTTAATGGGGACACATAAACAACAAATAAGTTATGTGTATAACTAACATATTCATATGTCATAATACATTTAAGTTTAAAGCATAATGAAGTATTGACAGACAAAAATGTGTACCACGTTTTATTTAGAAAGGAAGCTTATGATATATTTGGATCTGAGTATGGTGATCCATATGTGACTATAACTGATAGGAAAAGCGTGTTTTTTTATTTTTACGATTCAGATATCAAACTATTTGCCAAAAGATTTGTAGAACATCAAATATATCAGATACCTATCTTGGTGAAGGGCTGAAAAAATCAGGGTAAGATATGCTTGTCAAATACATTTACTTAAAAATTGACTTCTAGATGCCCCGATGATAGCATACAACATGGAGCAAGGATTTCTGGCTCTGGTTTTGGTGGCTTCCTATATCTATACTCTCTTTGTTCCAATCCATTTTATGTACAACTGCAAGGTGAGGGTATAGCTATTGTCCTTTCTCTGCTCATGGTGTCTCAAGGGCTCCTTATGCTTGCTCGAAGTCCAAACTCTTCAAACAGATATTCAGACCTGCTATTTCAACAGCATTGCCCAGGCTTCCTCTATTGCAGTTAAAATGACCTACCTACTGAATCTGGATCCGTAATCTTTCTACCTCCAAGCCTTGAGCCAGCTTAAATGCTCTTTTTCTGATTCACCCAGGGGAATTCTGACAACTTTGTCAGAATTGCTGTGGCCCTCAGCCCCCACCTCTACTATTTATAACTCTGAATAATTTCTCTTTTTAGAGTCTTGCCCCCCTTCCAAATGTTAGCCTCTACAGGCAACATATGTTTTTCACTCAACTTGCAGCCATTCACAGGTATCACAATTCTGCTCCCTTTCTGCTGGCTGCTCTTCCTCTATACCCCACTCTATTAGCATCTCCTCTTAGAAGAAAGAAAATAACATTCAGAGGAGGGTCCTGACAAGGCAAGAGAGAAGAGAAGAAAAGTCACCATTTTCAGCCACTGGAGGACTGGTAAAAAGTAGAGTATGTGGCAGAAGTAGGAGAAGCAGACAAAGGGAAACAGGTTTTGTGGTCCTTTTCCCATCTACTCTGAGGTGAAATTCATGAATGGTGGGTGTAGGTTGAAGGCAAATTCTAAAGAATTATTTTTGCCACATTCTCCATTCTGATAATCCCAACAGGGGCAGCAGCAGCAATATAAAATTGGCAAGGTGATGTGGTTGCACAGAGTGACTGCCTGGATACAGTTTTCCAGTGTCCCATGGACTCGTAAGTCATATGGACAGTGTCCAGAAATTCCCTTGGTCCCACAGAGGATTCTTAAGTCAGGCTAGCAGTGCTGACTAGAGACATACAATGATGACATTGTGACACACAGAGAGTTGGTTGTTGGGCTGAACAGTATATGACTAATGAGAATTTTATTGTGATTCAAAGTTAGTGCTGACGTGGTTTTGCCAAAGAGGCATATGTGAAAATAAAAATACTTCACGAAGTGGGTGGGTATTGGCCAGGCCCCCTCTTCAAGATCATCACCAGAAGATATCAAGACACTCATGTTTACCACAAAATACCTGGGCAAAGCCCCCTGGAAGCATCTCAGAATCACTGTCCTTACCAGACAGTACCAGGATGGGCAATGGAACCTGAACAGACCTACAAGGAAGTCCTGGTCCTATATATATTCTAGTTCATAGCAAAAGAAAGTAAACACAAAATGCCTTCACCTTTCATCCTCCTTGGTATCCCACTAAAGAATTCATTCCTTCTCTCTCAAAAAGGGAAAACAAACATTTGATTAGAAGATCATATTTATATTCCTGAATGTCTTAACTACAGAAAAGATACAACTATGTTTAGGGATTTATTTTTCTTCCCTCCAGAAGTTCAAAACATACCACTGTGTAAGGATTTGGAATTAATCCTATTATAAGTAAGTACACTACATCTAACATTTCTCTTTGTCATTTTCTAATATTCTATTAAATTGGTATTTATTAGGGTTGTAGAAGGATAAACTAGGGAAAGCAGAGCAAATAAAGAAATTTTACAGTAACTATCTTATCTGGAAAGATACTTTCAAGCTGTGTAATAAATCTGAATTATATAGGGAAAAATGTAGAGTACATATTACTATTGCTTTACTAAAAACTAATCATTTGTTTATAAATTTAATTTTTTTAATGTTTATTTTTGAGACAGAGAGAGACAGAGCATGAGTGGGGGAGGGGCAGAGAGAGAGGGAGACACAGAATCCGAAACAGGCTCCAGGCTCTGAGCTGTCAGCACAGAGCCCGACGCGGGGCTTGAACTCACAGACCATGAAATCATGACCTGAGCTGAAGTCGGACGCTCAACCAACTGAGCCACCCAGGTGCCCCAAAAACTAATCATTTGTTTAGTCTCATTTTATTGAATGGTTTAAATAGTCTATTCCTCATTTCATAATTGTAGGAAATGAATCCCAACTTTTAACTTGCCCTTGAGAATGTGAAGTCATTTGAATGGATAGAACATATTCCCTTTACTTGTCTTGCCCACAGCATATAAAACCCAAAATCAAATCATTATTAATTAATTTTCATTCTTGAATTCAGAGCAACACTTTCTTTTATATTTAATTAGCTGGTTTCTCTGATATATTAGTATAAAGGTAACTTTTTTTATTGTGATACAAGAGCATTCATGTCTAAATTTTAATTTTTTACTTATTTTAATGTTCAGGAAATAAGTTCCTTTTAATTATACAATGGTTAAAAGAAAGGTTTGAAAACATGATAATAGGTGGTGATCTAGGTCTTGCCCTCCCACCCCCCTTTTAAGAAGGGCAGGCTTGCAACTTCTTTGTTAACTACTAGCATATGGGGGAGGTAGAGCTGGGTGACTTTTGAGGCTGGTAATAAAAGGCAGCCCAGCTTCCTCTTTGTTGGCTGGAACATCCAGGCCTCTGCAGTCATGTAAAATCTGGCTACTCTGAAGCAGCCATGCCAGGAGGAGGCCAAGCTGCCAGTCCAGGCCACACTTCTGCTCTGATTTGCTCTAAGATCCTGGCCTTCAAGCTCTTCCAACCCATGTGCCAAACCTGTGAGCGAATGAATCTTCAGGTGAGCCCTGCCCCAGCAAAGCTGCCTCCAGTCTGAGTCCTCCCAGCTGGAAACCCCAGACAATGTACAACAGACAAACTTTCCCCTCTGTGCCTCATAGGAATTCCTGACCCACAGAATCAACAAGCATAATAAAAGTATTGTTTAAAGCCATTATACGGGGAGCGGATTGTTACAACAGCAATTAGAGCACCAAGCTTAGCCTTATGCTTATTTTCTGACTCTTCATGTTAAAAAAGACCAGCACAGGTTAGAGGAAAATCAAAATATGAAAACATGGCTTTTCTAGTATTTAAAAAAATTTTTTTTCATCTCTATTTTTGAGAGAAAGAGAGACAGAGTGCAAGCAGGGGAGGAACAGAGAGAGAGAGAGGGAGACACAGAATCTGAAGCAGGCTCCAGGGTCCAAGCTGTCAGCAGAGATTCTGAGGTGGGGCTCAAACCCATGAACCCAGGAAACATGAGTTCATGATCTGAGCTGAAGTCAAAGAGTTAACCGGATGAGCCACCCAGGTGCCCCCTGGCTTTTCTAATTTTGACAAATGTTTCTATTTCTAAAATTAGATGCCTTTGTATGAGATAATTTATTAAAATTACAATTGAGAGTCTACATTTGTAACATAATTGTATTAATATGCTTTAAAATATCTCATAATAAATATGATTGAAATATTAAAAAATAATTAAGTTAATGCATGTAAATGATCACCAGCAAATAGGTACTGAGATCCCAGCTTACTTATGGCAATTTACTGGATATTAAAAGAAAAATTTACATAAATTTTAAACTAAAATAATTTAATTTAGAAACATATAACCCAAATGGTATTTAATACAAACAAATGAACAAACAAAAAAAGACTGGTTAGGCATTGATCATAACCACAGCTCTGGTTCTGATGACGGCGTAATCTGTCATGTTGGCTTACCAAAATCTTTTCAATGCTTTCTCTGAAGGCCAGAATTTTGGTTAAATAGATACATGGACTTTTATTGCTAAGGTTCCATACTATAGAATCTGTCATTGGATAATATTATTAGAAATGAAATTGAGGGCCCCTGAGTGGCTTAGTTGGTTAAGCATCTGATTCTTGGTTTTGGCTCAGGTTGTGAAATCGAGCCTTGCATGGGGCTCTAGGCTGTCAGCATAGAGCCTCCTTAAGATTCTCTCTTCTCTCAAAATAAATAAATGAACATTAAAAAAAAAAAAAGAATTGAAATTGACCCTGCTAGAGAAATCATCACAGAAAAGTGAGAGTCAATGTGATATATACATGCGTCACAGTTCATCTTAGCACATTTACTAGGTATTTAAGAAATGGGCATTATATAAAAAAAAAATGTAAATTACAATGGAAGACGGAAACATATTTTTAAGAATGATAATATCCACGAGATTCCTGGGTGGCTCAGTCAGTTAAGCATCTGACTCTTGATTTTAGCTCAGGTCTTGATCTCAGGGTCATGAATTCGAGCCTTGCATGGGGCTCCACGCTGAGCATGGAGCCTACTTAAAAAAAAATAGAATGATAATATTCATTATGGATAATGACATAGAGAAAATGGCAGGCACATTTCCTACAGATATGAATTAATAGAATTTCTGAAAGGAAATTTCGTATTATTGTTCAAAAGCATCATATTTTTGCTGATCCAAATATAACTTCTAGAAATTTATCATAAGAAAGTAATCATAACATCAGCAAAAATATACCTACAAATTGAAATATTATAAAATAATATTGAAACATTGGAGGCAAACCGTATTGGCTTTTACTGCTGTTATAACAAATTACTCCAAATTTGGTGGCTTAAAATAGCACATATTAATTATCTTACAGTTCTGTAAGTCAGAAGTCTGACAGGAGTCTCAGTTGGCTAAAATCAAGCTAGGGGCATGAATGCATTCCTCCTGGAGGTTGTAGGAGTCACTCCATTTCCTTACCCTTTCTAGCTTCTAGAAGACACCTACATTCCTTGACCCTTTCCCCCACTTCATCCATTTACAAATTCAGCACCTACATCTTCCTGACCCTCTTCTTCCACTTCTTCCATTACTCTCTGTTTCTCTCCATCTTACCAGCTGGCAAAAGTTCTCCTTTTAAGGGCTCAAGTGATTAGATTGGACCCGCCTGAATAATCCAGGCTGCATCTCCATGTTCTTAATTTGTGTTCAAAGTCTCTTTTGCTATGTGAAGTAACATATTCATAGGTTCCTGAGATTATGGTGTGGACATATTTGAGGGGGGGGGCATTTTTCTGCCCACCAGAGAACCTGTATGTCTAAGAAAATAATTAACTAAATAATAATTATTAAATAAGTATTCCAATTAAATAATTGGAATACTTGCTTACAGTGGAATGTTATGCAGTCATTAAAGCTTTGTTGTATGCAGAAAAATGATGATAACTACAATCTTAAAATGTTAAATATGTGCCAGGTCCTGTTTTGAAAACTTTTCATATATTGACATTTACATAATCCTCTCAACAACCCTGTGATATATGTGTATTATTAGTCCCACTATCTGTCACCCCTTATAGGTGAGGAAACTAAAACATAGAAAGCTAAGTGATTTGTTTAAGGTTACCCGGTTGGTAAATGACTGAGCTTGGATATGAAGTCAAATCAGCTGCAGAATCCATAAGCTTAATACTTACTGAATTGGCCATATGTAACTGATATATTATTAAGTGAAAAGAAACATATCGTGTATGATATAATCCCATTTTCACAAAAAATGGTTTGTGCAAAAATGACAGATTATCTCTGGGCAGAAGTATCATGGTGATAATTTTCATTTTAAATTTATTTTGAAAATACTATACATTTCCAAATGAGAAAAAAAATCCAAGTTTGTATAAAATACTCAATGAATCCATTCTGTTTGTGATTGTAAAGATAATTGCTGCCTTTATATTTTTAAACTATAATTAACAGAGTAAAACTCACCGTGAAATTGCTCAGTGGAGTTACAAAGCCAGGCTTAAGCTCCTGTTCTTGTTCAAGTGATTGGGTGTGGCACAGACAGCAACGGATTTAGTGACCGTGTACCTATCCGATTCCATGAATTGTTCTGAGAGATAAATGAGAAAATACATGTGAAATAACCTTAAAAGGTACTTTAAAGCAGGATGCCAAGGTCAGCCAGATGAAGCTGCATAATATGTAACACGTTCTCCCCACAGAAAGGAGATACTTAACAATAGTTCTATCTAGTCAAGGAAAGCCTTATATAGCTGAATAGTGGATGTCTATTTCCAAATGAAAGTGCAATTGACATTCTAATTTGAGACACCTCTCTCCTTCATGCGCTTCAATGGGACAGTTGGGATTCCCTTTATAGTCTGTTTCCCTAAGGCTCCATGGATAACAGGAAATGGAACAGAAAGGGCATAGCCACCTTAAGGAATGGAACAGTATTCCCATCTACGGCACCGTTTCATAAGTCAGGCTGAGACTATACTGAATATAAAGGATGCAACATGAACTTAATTTAGAGATAGGAAAATATGATCTCAATAAAGCTGGGAAATGAGATAACAAAATGTGTGTGATCATTCTTCTAAATGTTTTAAGTCATCATTTCTGTATGGAATTCCAGAAAAATGACAAGGAAGTATAGTAAAATATCAATGAAGTATAGTGTAGTGATTTGGAAAATGAAGTTTGACGTCCCACTGACATACCGTGACACTCTAATTCTGCCACCAAGAACCTGGGCACCTGTGATCAAGATACTTCATTTCAGGGAGGGAGACAAAACATAAGAGACTCTCAAAGACTGAGAACAAACTGAGGGGTGAGGGGGTGAGGGAGGGGGGAGAGTAGGTTACGGGCACAGAGGAAGGCACTTGTTGGGACGAGCACTGGGTGTTATATGGAAACCAATTTGTCAATAAATTATTTAAAAAAAGATACTTCATTTCTCTAGACCTTACTTTCTGTATCTTTAAATTGAGTTTCACACTAACTCATTGGTCTCTTGGGAGTAATGAAGGAGATGGTGCATATAAAATAGGTGCACACAAGAAATGCTCAATACTATTCATGTGCCTTGTTCAGTCTTCTGATAATAACGTGCCCATGATGCCAGATCAGGAATATAAGCCCTCGAAGATGCCTTATGTCGGGTTTCTCAAGATGCAGCACTGACACATGGATTTGGGAAACTTATTTGTTGGACGTGATCCCAAGAAAGACTGGTAGAGACGAAGGGAAATAAGGCAGGAAGGGAAGAAAGCTAATTCAAGGTGCATGAATGAACCAATATGGTCAACCATGGGCATTATGGGCCCAACCTGGTGGGGATGTTAATGATGTAGATGAGAGTATGTCTCAGAATTTTCCATCTCTAGGTGGAGAAGCTGGAGTATTGTTCACCAACTTCCATTCCTCATTGGGCAAGACTTATCTCACAGTTGTAACTTCACTCTGGAGTCAGGAACCTCCTGTGGCTAGAAAGAGCCTGTAGACAGTTAATCCCAAGTGCTTGCAGAAAGAAGGTGGACATGTATTGAAAGGCAAAGTATCCAGGGACTATGGACAGGACACCGAGAGTCAGCATTGGGAGCATTATGCTTTCCTTTAACTTTTATAGTCTAGAGGCCACTCAAGCTGTTGGTGGTTTTGGTTGCAAGGAAACCAACAGGATTATTGCTGGATCCACCTGCATTGTTGCTATTATGAATTTAAAAAGGTAATACAATGCTGTTCACAATATGGCAGGAGCTTCTTCAATATTCAACATCCACTTACAAGCCTTCTTTTTGTCAGTAAAACATGCATGCACCCCCTACAGCCAGGACAGCTAACATGTATGTGTAGGACGGAATAGCAACAACCAAAAGAAACATTTGTACTAGATACCTCTGGCTTCAGTTTTACCAGGAGTTTTGGAGCAGCTATTACCCACCAGGCCCCTGCAGTATATTCTGGGTTCTCTTCATTCTGTTAAAACTTGAAAGACACTTTTCAGAGAAAAGTCCATTTACAAATGGGGTGATTCAAAGCAGGCATTTTCATTACAGTAATAAAATATCTGCACTCCCCAAATTTAACAGATCAGATCCCTTTTCGGCCCTCTACGACTGACAAGTCATTTCTGAAAATTCAGTACCAGGCTTCTGGAGACGACGGTCCCTATGACTTTTTCAATTGCTTTACATTTAGTCATTCTGATATGTCATATTTATTCAAAGGAGGCAATCATTTGGGAGCCTTATTTGTGGTTCCCGGAATAACGTTATGCTATACAAATGCCTTTTCATCAGAAGGGCCAAATCCCACTTGCTATGGAAAGCTCTTTGCCTGATGTGGTTTCATCTGTCTTTATCCTGCAGGGAGTAGGACATGCTTGCTCTTTGGTTTTCTATTCTCTTTTCTCATCAGTCTCAGCTCTTCATTCCAAAGGCTCAGTTCCCCAGCGGATCTCGACACCACACCTTCACCTCCAGGAAAAGTCAGTCAGTAATATACCTTTATAAGCTGCCAAGGGGTTAAAAAGGAAACTTGACTCTTGGATCCTGAATACCCAAGCCCCGGGAGCCGCCACCTGGGCCAACTTGCTCCGCTCTTCAGATTTCCACCCGCAGGTGGCAGCAGCGGGCTCCGAAGCAGGTCTCTGCAGGATTCCGGAGCCTATGCCCAGCTTTTGGCCGGCGCTCCAGAGCGGGGTCTGGAACATCCACCTTCAGGAATTCACACCCAGCTGGGACGGTCCTTAAAGCTGTAGTCATTGAGTGCTGACATGGTTTCTGATTCTTTAGTTTCTTGAGTGCAAACAGTTTAAAGCAGCAACGGCAACTCCTTGAGTCCCTGCAGTCTCCGGTTCCCAAATTCTCCACCAACTCCAGCAGCAACCCGGTCCCTTTTCCCCACCCAGCAGGGTCGGCTCCGTAACTCTCCACGCTCCGGCCCTTGCAGATCCTCCGGAGCCGCGCGCCGGGCGGCTGGCAGTGCGTCTGCGGCCGCAGCGCCCGTTCTCCTCTTTTCCTCCTCCTCCTCCTCCGCCTCGCGGGCTTTCCAACCGGTCAGGATGCCGTGGCTGCACCCCTATTTCATCACCCCACCCCCCTTCCCTAACCCTCCTCTTCGTCCCTTCTCCCCAAACACACACAGGCGCACACACGCGGCCCGCTCGCTCATAGTGTTTCAGGTTCGGCTGCGGGAGCAGGACCCACGCAAGCCCAGGAAGCCACGGACATGCCGCCCGGACTCTTCTCCCGGCGGTCCCCGGCGCCACCGCCGCTCCTGCGCCGCTTCTTCCCGCCTAGACACCGCCGCCAAACAGCCCCTCAAGCTGCAGCCGCAGCGCGGCTGCAAGAAGTTTACGTCTCGGGAAGGCGCGGCGGGGAGCAGTTGAAGGATTTGTTGTGGGAGGATTAGCACATTGGGGCGAGGGGAGGGGCAGCGCCGCAGCTGGACGCGGCGCGGACCCGGCAGCACTGCGTGCGGCAGCCACCGACACCGCCGCCGCCGCCCGGGACCGCGGAGCCCGGACGCCCCCGCCCGGCCCGGCCTGGCCCGGCCCGGCCCGCGCCCCGCCCCCGCCCGCTCGGCCCAGCAGCGCGGGGCGCAGAGGAGCCGCGGGCGGCGCAGGGAGGCGGGCAGCGCCCCGCGCGCGCTTCTGCCGCCCCCGAAGCCGGCGCGCGGAGAGCGCAGGGCGAGCGCGCGTCGGGCGGCGGCCGCGCTGGGGGGCGTGGGGCGAGCCGGCGCGAGGAGCGGCGGGGGCGAAACTTCGCGGCCAGATGCCTGACGGCGCGGCGGCGCTGCGAGGCTGCCGCTGCTGCCCCTGCGGGCCCCGGGCGCGTCTCCGCGGGCGGCGCTGCCCGCGGCGCGGCGTGTGCACCGAGCGAGTGAAGGTATGTTTGGCGGGCGCGGCTGGAGCTGCCGCCGCCGCCGCGCCAGCAGGTCCTAATGCCTGTCACTTCCCAGGACGCTGGCAGCAGCAGCCCGGAGCCCCCGAGCCCTCGGCAGGTTTGCCTGTCCTTCCCCGCGATCTGATTGGATAAAGTGGGGGCTCGACGGTGGCCGACGTGGGACAGTCTGGCTGTGGCAGGGGTCTCGGAAACCATGGGTTATTGCAGTGGCAGGTGCACGCTTATCTTTATCTGTGGCATGCAACTGGTAAGTGACACTTGGGTCCTCTTATTCTGTAATGTGCCTTTGAGATACTGGGCTGGGGAGTGCGGTAAAGGGTCTGCCATTGATTCGAATGGATGGAAAGATAAAAGAGAAAAGGTGACAGATATATTGCCTGTATTTAAAATGATTTCAGGGAGAGGCACTGTGGGGTACAGGAGAGGTGAGCCTTTCCACCCCCACCTATTTCTGTCCCTCTGAAGACAGTTTGGCAGGTGCGGGTTAAACTTGTCTTTAATTTCTTTAAGCAAAGCAAGATGTATCTCTTGTTCCTTTATGCTTTGCATTCCTGTTAATGTAACAACGTGGTTGTCACATATAATTTACTATACAGGTGTTAAACAGATATGAAATTTTTGACTTTTCTTCCATATACTGATTTTTGCAGTTTTTGTTTCTTACCGACGTGTGTTATTTTTCAAGGAATATATTGTCTTATAAGTATAATGCTCTAACAGACCACTATGTAGGGCAGATGGTATCCTTACACCAATCTGATATAGAAGCCACATTGAGTTTTAAAAGTATGTAGATTGAAAAGAAATACTTAGATGAACTCTGTAACACCACTGCCATAAACTGAACCAGTAGCTTTTAAATTGCAATTATTAAAAAAAAAAAAGTCTAAGGAAAAATATTCAATCTTACATTATGTATGTGATTGCTCCTGGAATAGAGATGTTGTCTGATCCTATAGGATGGAGGATTATATATACTTTTTGAGACATGTTGTATGTTTCCAAAGAGGCATGAAGCCAGTAATGGAAAACATCAAGTCTATGAATTTAAATTCTCTAAAGGCAATCGAAGGAGGGGCTGAGGATAGTTTAGAGGTGAAAAATATACCAGTGTAAGTGGTTAATTTGAGGTGGGAGTACTTGCTAACTCCTGCTATCAAGTAGCTTTCCTTGGAAAGTATAAATTAATCTGGATAGCAACCCACATTTCCAACAATTGTTTCCTAAAGGCTGAAAGGACTACAAGATTGAAGATTTCTGAGAGCCCAATGAGGAAAGTGTTCAAAAGAGCAAGAATTTGCTATTAAAACTGATAGAAGAATTCCTTAAGTGGTCTTCATAGTTTATCAATGATATGGAAGCCCAAGAGTGTTTGTTTTGTTGTTGTTGTTTTGTTTACTATTTAGCTTAAGGAGTGCTTTTTGTTGCATATTGTCTTGGGGTGTTTTCCTTCCCCAGGAAAGTTACCTCATGATACATATTTTGATCCTTGAATTTCTTAGGGACACGTTGTAAGAAAAAGAAGGTGGAACTATAAATATAATTTTAAGAATATGATATTTTTCAGTGATGTGTAAACCAGTTTATTTCTCTTTGCTACCTACTAATTTAAGTTTTACAGTGAAGGATTTTTACTCTTAATGATAAAGGTAATCAGAACAATGAAAGAGTTTACTTTTTTAAGCCGCTGGTTAGGCCAAATATGCCAAATTGTATAAACATTTTCAAAACATTCCTGTGTTCATATATGATTCAGAAAAGAATACATTTGCTGATTCACTGTGTAAAAGCATAAAACTGTGAGAATGAGTGGGTGGGTAAGAGTATTCTTATGCTATTTTCAGTTTTAAAAATTTTAAATGTGATTTAACTTTTAATTGTTTAGCATAGTAGGGCTTTATTATGGTAGTTGTAGGCATTAGATCTATGTGGCATGTTGGGGGATGAATACAAACTTCTGAAGAACTTAACAATTTTAGAAATACATAAGTACACAGATGAGAAACCTAAATGTACAAAGTGGCACAATAAGGCTAAAGATTTCTGTGTGTGTGTGTGTGTGTGTGTGTTCATGTGCGTGCAAATATGCGATGTGTATTGGAGAAGTGCTACATCACTTAGGAAACAAATTTTGAATCAAAGCTAAGTTCTCTAACAAAATAGAGGCGGTTGTAATATAGGAGTGTTCGTGTAAGCAGGTATATATTTGAATCTTAAGGATGGTTTGTAAGAATCATGTGATTTTTCCCATTCAGACTTTATGTGCCACCAGGCTAATATAATTAGCAGCCATGTTAATGCAGATGCAGAACAAAAAACAAAGGACGAAGAACATTCATTGCTTTGAGAACGTGAAATGATCACATTTAAAGGACCTCAGAGATTCCTGGTAGTTGTTGCTTCTTAGAGATATAGTATTTAATTTTAAATAAAATAATTCCTTTGCAAATTATTAATTGCAAAGCACACACACACTATAGGTGGGTATATGTGTTTCTCCTTGCTCTCAATAGACCTTTAAAAACTTTTTGTATGTTTGAGTTATTATGAGTAGAAGTGGTTTTGTATGTAGCCAGGTTTCAAGAGTAAGTTATGACTCGTGTACCATTGATTGATACAAAAGTTCACCCAATTTTGTTTACTTCTGAAGTGTTTAGTGTGCATTCTGGTAACATGTGGACATGTTTTTTTGGTAGTTATACAGATAAATCTTAGATGCATTAAAATTAATGAAAGCCAAAGATAGTTTAGGACGGAAACTTTATTAAATTTCCTTGTTAAGTAACTTTAAGTTTCTGGAAACATTTATTTCCAATTATGTAAGTGGGGTATCTCTATTTTAATTAAACTTAAAGGAATATTTATGTCTATGTCAACTTACAACTGACCTTTATAGAGGATGAGGTAGCTTGTAGGTATGGTGGAGGTGGGAACCTCATTCATCAGGTTATTATCAGAGCAGCCACAGTGTTTGATTTTTTTTTAACAAGTGAGGGACAGAGACAAACTCTCCAGAGAAATTTCTCTATCAGGATTTGTATCTTTGCTTTCAATTATAGTAAATGTGCATTTAGCTTAATATTTGGCAGACTACAAGTGTGGATAAACATACGTTCTTTTAAAAGTCCGGAAATCAGTTTATAAGACAAGAATTTAGAATTTCATACCACAGAGATTCAATATAAAATTTCCATTTTGTGAAAAAACCGTCTGCCTCTATGTATCATAAATTAAAATCTTTGAGATGTATGGTAATTCTAACTTCAGATTTTAGGGTGATTGCTATGAAAAAGGGGTGTGATCTCTGCAAACAGATTTGTTCCATGTGAACAATCCAAAGTTTAAGCTCTTAATCTCAAGAAGGGTAATTTTCTTTTTATCATTGCTATCCTTAATGCTCAGAAGCTGAAGATTTCATATAGTAACAAAACTATCACTGCATTTGCTGTGTTGGATACAGTGGCACAGGAGAAGAACAGTCTAACTTCTTACTTACAACTCAGCAGCTGGTGAAAAAGTTTCAGTTGTTTTATTTATTTTTTTTCTTCTTGTTCTTAAGTGTTTGGCTGAATCAGAGTACTTTATCATTGCAAAAATTACTCAGATAATTCTCAGTGAAAATCACTTAGTTATAATATCGAAAAACATAACTTATTTTAGTTTGAAAAGACAGCTTTGTTTTCAGGGAAGAAAATAAAAAATTGTGCACATTTTTGTACATCAGATTCCTCTAGGGCACAAAGTGTATGTGCCATAAACTATTAAAAGTACAGATGTATGTTTAGCAGATTAACACTTGAAGGTGCCATTCTTGCCATGTGCTTTATGAAATATTGCTAACTTGGAGCAGGTGCACCTAAGAATTGTGTTAGTATACGCGTGTGCACCTATGTGAAGAAGCACATTTGAAGCTTAATGAAGAATGATCTTTACTTTCTACTGAACAGTTACTTTCTACTGCACAGTTACTAAGCATTTTTAGAAGTACACATTTTTAAAGTCCACATGGGTGGATATATGGACTAAATGAAAACAATCTTATTATAGTTATGAAATATTTTGGTGGTGTTGTGACTTTGTGCTGTGTTCATCGTTACATGAACCTTCATTACTTTTGAAAAAATAAACTATGATGTGAAGTGACTTGAAAAAATGCAGGTAGAATCTTAGGGATTTTCTCGGATACTTGTTACATGTTTGGAAGTTCTCCAAACTCCAGAACTTTACCTGTCACAAACCTCCATACTGAGATAATTTAAAATTTTAGATTTATGAATCTACGTATGCCAGTGCTAATAAAATCTTGTGGACATTAACCAATCTAACTCATGGAGAAGGCTAAAGATTTCCAGATAATGCTTCAGAAACTTATGATGTAAAAATATGCTAAGAGTTTGCTAAGTTGTAAAGTGACTTTCTTCTTTCCATATGTTTTCTCCTTTTGCATCCCAACATTGTTTTGTGTGTATGTGTGTGTATTTTTTTAGATCTATTCTTTCATTGTGATTCAGTACTACTCTGCTCTAATGTTTACCAAGAAAGACAGAGATACTCCCTCCAGTGTTCAGCTCTTTCTTGGTTCACAAACCAAGCGGCAGCTCTTTTTTTTCATATACCCAAGTTTCAAAGAGCCAGTCTGTACAGAGCTGTTCCCCTGCTTTCTCAAAGAGAGGCTTGGATGGGCAGCATCCCTGGTGCAGAATGCCAGAGTCATCCCGGGCATGGGGCCTATAAGTGGGCAGTGGCCCAGAGATGTGAATAGGCATTGCTACCTCCTTTTCCCTCTGATCCTGCTTTATTTTGGGGTCAGATTCTCTACTTGCCCATTCAAGAATTTTGGAATGGTAGCCAGGGACTCCTTGAAATAGGAGGTCTTTTTTTCTGGTTCTGTTTCCTTTTTATGCATGTGTATGCTTGACAAAAATAAAATCTGAGACAGAAACACACTTTTAACCCTTCTAGATTTATACTGGGAATAACAATATTAGAAGTATGGCCTCAATTTCTTTCACTACTTGTGTATATTGTACTAACGGCCAAAATTTCAAAGAATATACTTCAGGTGTGTTAGTCGGTAGAATTTCAAACACCTCAGTGTAATTTTTAAAAAAACAGCTTTTGAAACTAATATTGCTAATAATGGAAAATTTTCTATTTCCATGACTTATAACACTCAAATGTCAGAAATCAAATACATACAGAAGAAGTATTTCTATTCTGTCTTTTCATCTATGTAATGAACTCTTCCAATTTTGATCCTTTCTTCCCCCCAAGAGAATGGGATTATTGTTTATTTTCAATGCAATGAAATACATACTTCATCAAGATACAATGTATCTAAGGTTCCTTTTTTCCCTGTAACAGTAGAAACAGATGTTATATTAACTCTTAGATAATTTCTACATACAGAATGAAGATAAAAGTGTATGAAACTTTTGTTCCTACCAATTCCAAGAAATTGAAGGATGTTTCAAATCTATGAAGAAATAAGATAAAATTACATTGTTTTCTTTCTCTGGGTTTAGGTGGAAATATAATTTTAAACTGGATTTCTTTTCCTTTCTTTCTTTCTTTTTTTTTTTTTTTTTTTTTTTTTTTTTTTTACTATTTCAGGTATATTTTGATTGGAAAGTTCTTAACTATTTAAAGGAATTACTTGTTTCATCTTCCTGAAAGCAGTGTTTTTCTTTTTTTGCTCAAACTGGGCACTGGGTTAACAAATAGAAACATTGGTAAGATTAAGTCTAATGGAAGCTGTCAACTTTTTTTTTTTTCAACCTAGAATGGAATAAGGTGACTTCTCATGGTAATAATTTTTACCTTTAAATTAATTAGGGATCACATGCTAAGTTTGATCTTTGTAGAAACTCTTTTTGAAAAGTTACAATAAACTGACTTTTTTGTGTACTTTGAAAAAAAAATTGTGCTTTTATAATTTATTATGCTTTAAAAACTGTCTTTGTAAAATACTTAAACAATAATGAAAACTGGTAAGCCTTTATTCAAAGCTTGTTCTGGGCTAAATGTTAAACATGTTTTGTTTTTTTCACTGATTCCTTTCTAATCTACAACATAGGCAATGTATACTAATATCCTTACTTTACAGGGGAGAAAATGGAGATTCTGAAAGTTTTAAATGACTTTCTTAACTCACTCTCTTAGTGAGTGATAGAGTTTGTGTTCAAACCCAGGTCTCTTGACCTGAGCTCTTGCCACTGCGCTTCAGCAAATCCCTTCCAGGTAACATGAAACGAGCATCTATCATAGCTTGCAGTGCTTTTACTGACAAAAAGCAGCATCTACCTACTAATTCCTGATTGAGCCAGTAATCAACACAAGACTAAGCTGTTTAAGGGACAGATGTTGGTAGGTGCCAGGCTTCCGTGCAGACCTGCCTGGCCCAGGTAGACTTGAGGTTTCACAACTAGGAGTTGCTGGTGTGTGGCCTAGAGGATAAAAGGAAGCACCGTCCCCTCCACAGTCAGCTCTCCTTGCTGTTCCCACTAGATTTCAAGTGCGCCCAAACAATGCAAGACATACTTGTAGTTCTACCCTAGTGAACCTCATAAATTGGGTTGTGTTTCTGCCATTTTTCAAGGGTGGTGGGGGGTGGGTTACAGCTACTGTGTATTTCAGGCCAATTATTGAGAAATAAGCACATTGTATGAGTTTGGAGACTTCGATATGTATGTTTAAAAAAGATTCTGTGGGAAATTCCTGTTCCTTTTGAAACCAATTTCTGATGAATTGCTAATGCGGAGTAATGCTATTTACTTTCTTTCTTTTTTTTTTTTTTTTAAACACACCCCATATCCTAAATCCATCCTAACTACTGATTGGTGGAATATTAGTTAACATTAATTGTTGTGGGAAATGACTTCGAGTAATGGGTTGTTTGAAATATCCATCCAGGATTCTAGAGCACCTCTTCGTCTTGATGGTGCATCCGAACCACCTGCAGGGCTTTTTCCACACACATCAATGGGCCCCACCCCGGGGCTTCTGGTTCAGTAGGTCTCTGGGAAGTCATAGACCTGGAATTTACATTTCTAAGGAGTTCCCCAGCTGACACTGATGCTGCTGGTGAGGGACCAAACTTGGTGAACTACTGGCATAAAACAGAGATCTTCACTTAAGGTTATATGGATATATGAAACTGTTTTTGAAAATTTTCAACCCAACTAGATAATTAGCTCATTCTTCCTTTGGCCTGTTTCTTATGTGAACAAAAACTTCTTCAGGACCAAGTGTGTCTACTTCTGACTTCTAGCTTAGTCCTATTCAGGAGTTTAAACAAGGGAAATAAATGGAAAGATCTTTTCACAGCATTTGTGTCTTTGCAGTGAATAGAGATCTCAGAAAATCTGAAAGTGATTCAGTGCCTCTAGCCTGTAAGCTGTGTGCCGGCCACACTGAAGCAGAATTGGTTCCTTCAGCGGCCTGTTTCTGCTAGCCTAGCCTCTTAGACTGAATTTCTGGAATAGCTTCTCACTATTGTCATGCACAAACCTGGGGGAGAGGGGGCGAGGAAGGGATATGCAGGGAAAGCACTGGACTAGGTGAGGGGGCAGATTTCTCTATACCTAGTCCAGCCTTCTGTATTGAACAACAAATAACTGTCATTTCCTCGCTTGAAGAATGGAGCAAATCATTCCTGCTTAAGGGGCATCTGGGGAGAAAAAATGCTCAAAGTTTACATGTGAAAGAGCTTCACACATGTGCGCAGAACTTCCTAAACTTCTGATTCTTAGAAAATCTTTGTAATTATTAATAGTTTAATGTTCCAGAACTGTTCCCCGGTGGCAGTAGGAGTAGTTATGGGCCGATTTTATATCATTTGGCCAGTGGCCTTAGTTGTAACAACTGATTTCTTGTAGAAACATTTTTTTTTCTTTCTCGTCATTTTGTGATATGTAATATGTAAATGTAAATAAGGATTGTAACACTAGTGCAGATTATTTGAAATACATAAACGAGTATGCTTATGTGTCTTTTATACCTACTTGAAGTGTTGATTAAAAATTAAATTTAAACTTACAGAGCAATCGGCATGGTCCTTCTTCGGGCTGGCGTTTCTAAAACTGTGTTCCATGGGCACAAGTTCTGCAAAATGATCTATTGCACATGAGTTCTGGGGTTAAGTAGTGTAGGGTCTGCAGGCTTTATCCTCTCTCTTACCCCCAAGGGTCATAGCACATCTTCGAAGCTCCTAGAAGTTCTACACGAGAGAAACTCTTGCTTAATTCCATTTAACTTCACAAATACGTATAAAGTGCTTGCAGTGAACCAAGGACCTCTTTTCCTGATATCCCCTATTAATCTTCCATGGAACTAGCATTCTCAGAAACACTTTTCAGTGCAATAATACTCTAGGCTAATGATGCACCCTAAAAGTTAATAATATTAAATTATTACCTAAACAATATTTAAAGGCTAAAAATTCGGTATGGAAACTCTTAACCTACTTAAGTATTTAACAAAATAGTAATACATAAAGATGTTTAAGAATATCCAACACTATTATCACATAATTAAAATAAGCGAAGGGAATCTTGTTTTCATCTACTTGGCTATTATTTTTCCTGTATTTACTTGAGTTTCTTGAAATTATGTTTCAGCCACTAAAATCACAAATCTTAACTTTGAAATTCAGTCAGGTCTGACTGCTAATGTTACAAAGAAGGCAATATGTTGCAGTGGGTTTCCAAGGATATTTGGAACTTCCGAACACCCAGGGGAGGGCCTCTGCAGAAGCAGTTTGTTATAAAAGTTGCAGGTGAGGAGCAGTGCCTGCATCCTACTTCTGAACCCATGCTTGCTCTTCCAGCATGGGACCCTGACTGTCTGTGTTTGCAGGGCTGGTGGTAAAGAGTTCTCATACTGACTTTTGTTTTCTAATCAATGCACACACTCTAAAACAGTAACACATTTAAAAGCCCCAACAATGTTGTGTTCTTTGAAAACAAATGGGTCTTAGACTGGAATAGAGGAATCAAATCTCTTCTGTTAACAGAAGCCTTTGTATGCATCTGTATGATGCTAATGACACAACAGAATAAGGAGGTGTTTCAAATCTTTTAACTGACAGCCATGCGTCAAATGGTAGATGGGTCAATATGACGACTGAAATGTTCCGTAGTATGGAATTCGTATGAGCCTAGTCTATATGGGCTTGTAGCCATAGGGGATATAAAAGAAAGATCTCCTAGAGTATTATTTTTATTATTTTTAAAAGATGTCTTATTTATTTTTGAGAGAGCACAAGTGTAGGAAGGGCAGAGAGAAAGGGACAGAGGATCTGATCCGGGCTTTGCACGACAGTGGTGAGCTTGATGTGGGACTTGAAGTTCACGAACTGCGAAATGGTGACCTGAGCCAAAGTTGGATGCTCAACTGACAGCCATCTAGGTGCCCTTGAATATTATTTTTTTATAAAGGACAGTCTCTGATGTCACTAGGAAACAAAAAAGTGAGGAAGACTTTTACAGGCCCCAAGGAGAACATTACAGCCTAGTAGTGTGCTGCCTTCTGTGATCTTGGCCCCTGGAGAAAGGCTCTGCTGACTTGCCTTGGCATTGAGCACTGTCTTTGTTATGGCACCTGCAGTGGTGGAAGGCAGCTTGTTCCTGGAGGTCATAATTCATCCCTGTGAACACCGCGATCCTGACTTCACTCTCTCAATCTATAAATCAGGGAATAGTTGACGTATGGTAGATGGTGTATCCAGACACTATTTGCTCCATTTTATTTCTCTGAGGTGCAGATATGAGATAAGGTCTTTGGATGTGTTTGACTCCAGTTATGGGGAGCAGTGCAATGAGCTACATATTCGAAATCTCTAGAAGCTATTGTAGACTTGATAATACACAAATAGTATGTAAGGAGCTCTGGGTCTTTTTTTCCCCTTTTCCTCCTTTTTTAAATAAAGCTTCCTTGGGGCACTTGGCTGGCTCAGTGGAAAGAGCGTGTGATTCTTGATCTGAGTTGTGACTTTGAGCCCATGTTGGGTGTAGAGATTCCTTAAATACATAAAAATAATTTTTTAAAAACTTGCTCAAAAATTTGATGACCTATAACTTGTGATTTTTTAAAATATAGGAGCTGTGTATAGGATTATGTATTTCTTACCCTTATCAATAGGGATTAATGGAGTTTCATTTTTGTCCATTTTCATAAAATGTGGTTCTATTTTATTCAGTCAGAGGATAGTAGTTAACTTTTGGCTGTTCAGTAATATTTATAAGCCTAAGTTTTGCTTTTCTTTTGGCTTGGTATTAAAAGTTTTCTTCTTTCTTCAAAAGGACAGGATTGGGGAGGAGGGGAATGTTGGGGAGAGGTGGCTGAATCCTGAATGTCTAACAGTTAAAAGGCAAGTAATACTACTCTACTTAAAATGATGTATATATTTTTAAAGTATAGTCTAGTGAAGCCTGTGAAGATGACTGCAAATTCATTAGTGAGTTTTCTCAAAAACGTGTTTCTGGTTATGTCTACAACATTCTTGAGAAGTTCCATAGGCTGTTATATATAAGGGACACTGCTCTCCTAATTTACTATTTTGTACACTGACTTGGAATAGATTTGTTTTTGTTAAAAAAAAAAACTGTCCTAAAAATCAGGCAAATGGCATAAGTTCGGTTTGCATTTAGTACATGAAAATCATATAATAACAGTGTTTAGTGACCTTTAATTATATGCCTCTCTTACTTTAATTCTTAAGGGAAACCTGTTGGTTTCCACTTTCTTTTCACAAGAATGAGATAGAGATGATTGCTTTTATTGCACTTACTTTGACTCTAGGGTTAAGTACCATAGCAGCCTAAAACATTAGCTTTTCCCTTAAAGAAATAAACCCCAATGAATTTTTTTGAGACTTCTATATGAACTTGATGCAGACTTTACATGCAAAATGGTTCTGCTGCATGTGGACCCATTTTTAAATGTAGTATTTCATAAGGTGAATAATGATGTTACATATTGAACTTCAAGAGGAGTACATGGATGAGTGTTAGTAGAATTACTGAGGCAGAGGCAATGATCTCAGTTTACAGGAGGGATGTCAACTTTTTGGTTGAATAGTAATTCTGTGATATAACACTGTCTTCTGTTACAAAATACACCTCCCTATAAGTCTCTCTCATGTGATTTGGATGCAACAGTAGATGGGCCCTTTTCTGTTGGAGGCCAAGAAGCAGCTATGTCTAGGGCCCTGCCATGGGGTGTTGGGATAGGAAGACCCAGTAAAACTCTAGAAACCAACCTAGAGTAGATTGCTAACCTGCAATGCTGTGTTCCAGTTATGACTGTTTTAAAATGAATTAATGAATTAATGAACAGTGGGAGGAAATGAAGCAATTACTAAATCAGCTTCATCAAGAAGGATTTATGAAATGTCCACTCATGAATAGCATAATGACGTGTGCTGAGTAAATTAAGCATATGTTTCTGACCTTTTGGCCATTGGGATATGGTCTAGCTGAAAGGATGTCAAGGTGTGTTTCTCTCACGGATTGATCTAATAGTTAGTGGTTGTAATAATTGAAGGTTAGTTTAAATTGCAACCCGATCCTTATTATTTATTTATTTATGAAGCCATACTACTTGCTTAATGTGATAATACTTAAAAATGCTTTACTATTCGCCATTTACTATGTACCGTAAGATCGTATTTCAGTTTACTATAAATAAGATCAGTGTTGGTGAAAAATAAATGTTGATGTAAACTAGGCCATTTAAAAAATGTGAATTCATATATTTCAAATTCATATTATTTAGCTTTATTTACTGTGATCAATATAACATTATTTATGTATTCCAAAGATTCTCTTAGATCAGAACGTAAATAATGAAGTGAATTCTGTCTTTATATTTCACATCTCCACAGCTGTACTTTTTAACTTTCTTTTGTGTGTGTGCATGATAGACTCTTTTGAGATTCTATTAAAAGTTATAAACTTTCTCACCAGAAAAATTCCTGTACAATTTGAGGGTATTCACAAATTTCTCAACCTGATAAATGAAACTTAGGTGAGAACTGCTGATAAAATTTTCGTTTCCTTTTTTTTTTGGTCTACCATTTTATCAAGATAGACTACTTATTGACAGATTTAATTCAGTTACTTTGCATTTTGCAAAACATTTTGGGAGATTTTATATATATATTCAATATACATTATTTGTAATCTATTGCAAAGCTAACATACACACATATGTAAGTGCATATGTGTGTGTGTAATACAAGGTAGAAGAAGCAGAGTCGAGCTGGACAGTGGGAACAAATTAGGTCTTTGTCTAGGAGATTAAATGTTATGTGTAGTTACCTGCAGTATAATATGGAAAGATAAGAACTGTAAAGGAAGTAAGAATGAAGTGCTATGGAGATTCGGGGCAAGTGATCAGTTATGTCTGTATAGGCTGTTCACGCATGGTTCGAAGGGCTGGCATGTGATAGGGAAGATTTCTATAATTAGACACTGGGGAAAAGAGAATCCCAGGAGGAAGAAATGATAGGGGGTACCTGGCTGGCTCGGTCAGTAGAGCGATTCTTGATCTTAGGGTTACAATTTCAAGCCCATATTGGGTGAAGAGCTTACTGAGAAAAGAAAAGAAATGGTAGAAAGAAGATGAGAATGAAAGTGTATGCATGGGACAATGAAGAGTCAGGTTCAGTGGCAAGGAGGTGAAGCAGGGACTGAAATGGGCAGGGGTGCAGTTTGTGGATTGCTTGAGCACC
The DNA here is from genome assembly GCA_030068075.1 of Paguma larvata. NCBI lineage: Eukaryota > Metazoa > Chordata > Mammalia > Carnivora > Viverridae > Paguma > Paguma larvata. The sequence continues at coordinate 108,965,852 of CM057829.1, forward strand.
TTCAGAGGGAGTCTAAACTTTATAGAATAGTGTATGCAGTTGTTCAGATGTAGATTCTTACATCTGAAGTTGTTCAGAATGGCACAATTCCCCATGGCAGGGTAAGCAGCTTCGTGACATGAGAGTGAAGGCCTGAGGGTTGGAGCAAGCTCTGTAGGGAATGTGAGGGCAAAGCAGCAATAAATTAGATGATGGCTAAATTGCATCAAAGGCCTTAGTGAAGCTGGGTGGCATGCATTTGTAGGGGAACTAATTACTTTTCTATCATTCCCCAACTTTCTAAGACTTGGAATGGAAAAGCAGAAAATGGAAGTTTTCTTGTTCTTAGATTGAACGAAACTGAGGGTATATAGAAGGGCTCTAAGGGGTCCTTGAAATAAAATGTAGGACTGGGTGACCATGAGTAGGATGTCAGAAGGGAAGGGGTGGTCAGTTACCGTAATGCCATTGCAGACATTTGAGAATAGCAGGTGTGTTCGGCAGAAGGGAGACAATAGAAGAGGTGGCTGTGTTTGTTAGTGGTGGTGGTGAGACAGTTTAGGTCTTGGACAAGTGTGTTGCCTGGGGGATGCAGAGGCCCTTGATTGGCTGCTGCATTGGGTGGAAGAAGGTTCAGTTGTGAGAAGGATGACAGGCCATGCGGCCCAGCTGATAGAAGAAGCCTCACTCTATATTTTGGCTTTATTAAAGATGATCATAAATAATAGATGAAGAGGAACACAGCCAGAAAGAACAAGAGGGTTGTAGGGATTGTAGGTAATTGTGAGAATTTGGAGAGAGTTTGGTTTGAGCTGGCAACTGGAGCTGGAAAAGGATGGTTAGTGGGAGTTAGGATGAACTGGGAGGAATGGAAAGGTTTAATGAGCGTGTTGAGTGGAGTGATGAGGGAAAGGAAAGGTCGGGTTCAGGTAAGGCAGTTTCTCAGCTTCAGCAATGTTGGTGTTCTGGACCGATCATTCTTTGGTGCCTGGTGCAGTTCTGTGCATAGAGGCTGTTTAGCAGCATCACTGCTCTCCAGCATACTCCTGGTTGTAACAACCAAAATGTCTTTAGACATTGCCAAATTACAAAATAGCCCTCTTGCTGAGATGCACTGAGCTAGAGCAAAGCCCTAGAAAGAGCACTTAGCAGTAACAGCAGGTTTTCTTCATACTAAATTTGGAGTTGTCTGGAGAACGGTGGAGGCGATTGTGAGGGAAGAGTAGCTTTGAACCCGGCCATTGTGCACCTGTGAGAGTCAAGCCCTGTGCCCTGTGGCCCTGGGTGACAATCATCGGGAGCTCTATAAAAAGCCAGTACCAGCTTTCCTTCCAGCCCTTTGATTGATCTGTGGAAATAAAGTCTTTAGCAAGCAGTCTAGCAATATAGACATTTTTTTTAATTGTCTATTTTAGATGATTTTAATTGTGTTTTGAAGCAGGCGGTAAATGAGGAGAAAGGCCGGTGGATTAGCAGTTATGGAGGTGTGGAGAAACGCAGGAGGAAGGGACAAGGAGGTCAGGAGGTGGGTTGAGATGTATGTTAGGGATGGGGAGACCTACATTAGGAATCAGGAAGGTAGGTTGAGATATACATTAAGCATTTTTGGGAATATCTACTGGACTGGCACTGATGAATCTAGATTCATTTGAAAGCTACTTTTTATGGCCAATTATGTGCTCAGCCAAGCCTTTGCATTCTTGGCTGTTTTACTCCTTTTAGTTTGTACCAGGTGGATGTTATCTAAAGCCTAGTGAATGTTATAATCTTTCCTTTGGTGCCAGTAAAGACTGTCCGTGAATATTTGACACTTTTATTTTGTCCTCTCTCAACTCCGTTAGCCTGCTAAAATGTGCACATATGATATGTATCTTCGTGAAATGGCTTAATTAAGAAAGATTTCATTTAAGGGATACATATTAATTATGAGATAGACATGTAATTGTTTATATGAAGAGCAAAATAAGAAGCTTTAGGTCAGAGTATGAGTTTTTAATTTAATAAAAGATTTGGATAAGAGTTAATATGATTGTAAGCTAAAAAGTAAACTTTTTTAAGGCTCTAAAGAAATTTGTAAATTTTTCTTAATGTTATGGAAATGCACACACACACACACACACACACACAAATTATAACCACTGCCTTTCACGAACTTAAATTAAAAAACACTTAAGCTATTAATATTCCTTAGGTGATCCCCCAAACTCAAGAATATTCAATGGCATTTTAATATTTGATATCCTGACTCACCAGAAGGCCCAAGTATTGCTAAAGAACTATGGTAAGACAGCAGAGATTAATCTTTTAAATTATCCTATCTTATAATGTATAATTTCTCTTGGCCCAACTTGATTTTTTTTTGGTAACTCCGTCTTTTGGTGGACTCCGATTTGTATGCCTAGGGCTAGGAGAGCAAATTACATGACTTCTTAAGGTCCTTTTAGCTAGAAGATTTTATGATTAAATCTTGCATTTAAAAATTGTCTTTTTCTGTGAGATCCAGGCTAGAAAGTACTTTTCCATCTTCACATTTGTATAGAGATAAATTAATATGTCACCTCATGCAGTTTTCTTAATACAGTACAGGGCAAAATAGCAGTAATAGAGGGAAGAAAAGAAAAACTAACATGAATACCTGAATAAACTTAGCACCAGATCCGTTTGATAATTGCAGTTATGTGCAGTCTTCTAAAGATGTACTTAGGTTCTCTGATAATTTAGTTGTGTGGAAGGTGTGTGTGTGTGTGTGTGTGTAGTGGAAGTGGCGGGTATACAAAGGGAGCAAGGGGGAGAATAAAAATGATGCTAGTCACTGGGTGGCTCAGTTGGTTAAGCGTCTGACTTGAGCTCAGGTCATGATCGCATGGTTTGTGAGTTCAAGCCACACATCGGGCTCTGTACTGACAGCTCAGAGCCTGGAGCCTGCTCCAGATTCTTTGTCTCCCTCTCTCTCTCTTCCCCTGCCCCACTCATGCTCTGTCTCTCTGTGTCTTTCAAAAATAAATAAATGTTAAAAAAATTTTAAAAAATGATGCTGTTCAGAGGAATTGATTTATCAGGTGTTGTGGATATAAGTAAGAAAAGGGAAGTGGGTGTTCTTAGAATATACCCTGCTCTTCTTAGCGCATTGTTCTTCTGGATGTGGTTGGTTTTCAGCAGGTCTGGTTAGCTGTATATCCTCAGTGCTTAGGGTGAAGAGCAGGAACCCGCCTATAGCATCCATGCAGAATGAAATAGACAGAATGGAGAAGACTACTCTCTTCAGATGGAACCAGTGAAAGTTTAGGTAGGCCAGATTGCAATTATCCCCACTGGAATTCAGCCAGGACACACATTAGTGGATGCTACTTCCTGTCTAGCCTAATTAAAGGATTGTTGAGAACTAACAAAGTTGGCTGACTTGCAAAAGTCAGTGCTTGCTAAAATTTGTAAGCTGTAAGTGCTTAACAATATGACCTAATTTTTATGCTGGGGTCATCTTATTAATTAAAGTTTTCCAATTATCTAATTAGAAAATACAGTCCGAACTGAGTCTGGAGGATTCCCAGCCTTACTTGCTAATTTAAAGAAAAGTGGAAACAAAGAACAGCACTCAGTTAAAGCAATGCAGTGGAAAGCTGGGTTCCACACATGCCTTCAGAGATGCCCTGTACAGGTGGGGTAGTTATTTAGGGTATACTTCCAGTAGAGACATTAAAGGGACACCAGTGAGTTAGCTTTTAAATGGAGAAATCTGGGCCAGCCCCCAGGTTAACTCTTGGACTAGAATATGAGTGCACACTGGAAAGCCGGAAGGCATGACCAACATTACTGTTTTAAATGAACAGTTTGCTCATCGATGTTAAGCCTTATTTTTTCAGCTCAAATAGTACTTCGTCAGAATAGCAGACAGAGAAGGAATAGTCTGATAAGATTTTAGATGATTATGATTATGTGACACTTAAGTACATCTTTTCTCAGGTGGAAAAAAAAGTGGATTAAAGTTTCTGTGTGTTTTCTAAAGGTAAAGTAATGTAGCTGAGATGCCACATTTCAGTCTTGAATCATCTGGGCTTTATTTCTCATCACTGTCTTTATATGCCCACCATGCTGACAGCAGGGTGTATCAAAAATTGGAAAAAAAAAAAAAAAGACTTCAAAACATTTTATTAAACAGCTATTATGGGCCACCCATTGGACTAAGCAGAAGGTATTAAAAGAAGGACAAAAAGAATGTGGCCAGAGTAAAAGATAGTGGGTCAGTGTGTATCTGGCAGTTGCGTAATTAATTGGTCACAGTTTCTCACTTTCCCGCTTACGTAGCTGAAATCAACTCAGTGTTTCTCTGCAGGTACTAGTAAATGAAGCATTGTACAAAAAAAATTTTTTTTTTAAATAAAGAGCTTATCTCTTCATGGTGAAACAAAAAGGGTAAGAGGGTAACTTTTAATTTGAGTTGAAATTTAAATTTTTTTTTAATGTTTATTTATTTTTGAGACAGAGAGAGACAGAGCATGAGCGGGGGAGGGGCAGAGAGAGAGGGAGACACAGAATCTGAAGCAGGCTCCAGGCTCTGAGCCGTCAGCACAGAGCCTGACGTGGGGCTCGAACTCACAGACTGTGAGATCATGACCTGAGCCGAAGTCGGATGGTCAACCGACTGAGCCACCCAGGTGCCCCTGAGTTGAAATTTAAAAAGTAAGCTACCTGTATTCTGAGTTATCTTGATCAGTTCTCTAGACACATGTTTGTAGAACATTTCCCATTTACGTGTTGTGGGATGTGGGTGTCCCCCATGTGTTCCCCCCATGTCGACTATCCAGATGCTTTACCACTGAGTGCATTGTGCCTGCATTGAGGTGGCCCAGCCAAACCAGAATCTCTCCACAGCAGCCTTCATGTAGATCGTCTGTGTGGATCACAGGTTGACCAGAAGTAAATTTATTTATATATCTGGTAGCTGAATTGAATTTTTAAAGTTTGATATTTGCTTTGAAATTGAGATATTGTTGCCAACCCTTGGTTATTGGGCAATATCGCCTCAACAATTTTTATTTTGTTTAAAGCCTATAGGAAGATGTTACCTAACTTAATATTTAAAAGATAAAATATTATACCTAATCCTCTCTAAGAGACTTCTAAATAATATATGTTAAATTAAAAATGGTCCTTTAGATTTTGCTCAAGACGCACTTAGAATGAATATATCACAAACCATAGAGGGAAAAACATTCTAGCCGTTTCACGATTATTTGGCTTCAAAAAGAAAATAGCTAAAAAAAGAAAAAGCAGCTGATGGTTTACACCAACAACACTGCTCAGGATTCATTTGGGCCATTGCTAGTGTGTTTTTAATGAGTATTGTTACATGCCAATCGCGTATCACTTGGTCATTATTTACATTGACAATTTAGAAGAGAATAATGAACGCTGACCTGAAAGGATGGGAGGGAGGCACTTTTGAAGCCGATATCATTATCCCCTGTAGATAGATGGAAAGATAAGATGGATAGATATAGATATTTCTTTTCATTGAGAAATTGAAATAACACTTTAATGAAACATGGTTCCTTCATATTGTCCCTCACCATTTTAGATCAGGCACCTTAGTTTTAGTTTAGAAGAAGACAGCAGCTGCTTCAGGCCAGGTGCTGATAGTACTAATGTTGATATGCGATGCTGCTCGGAGGGTGCAAAAGGAATCATTGTCCCTTGATTTTATCATGCTGGCTCTAAAATTTATTTTTTGATCTGGCATTTGACTTTGCATTATACTCAGAGAGTTGGAAATCACAAAGCTGTGCAGCTGCAGAGTATATACAGATATAGACCCTGTAACATTACCTCACACACCCAGCACTCACTATTAGCACTCTTTGTAAATGAAGATTCTGTTGTGGAACAAAAGCCAGTCATTTTTCTCTATACTGTAAGAGAGGCTTGTAGTCTGAGCCCACCGTGGGTGTGTGGAAGGCTACGGAGGTAGAGCTGGAGCTAGGGGTGGGGCTGTGAGAGGATTAGGGACTCATCAGGTTAAAAAACAGTATCGTTTTCTTATAAGGTCTCTTTTACCTTTGAACATGTATATGGATAAAGTGATTTTAGAATCTGATTAAAGAGTGCTTGGGTGGCTCAGTCACTTGAGTATCCAACTTCGGCTCAGGTCAAGATCTTGCAGTTCGTGAGTTTGAGCCCCGTGTCAGGCTCTGTGCTGACAGCTCAGAGCCTGGAGCCTGCTTCTAATTCTGTGTCTTCTACTCTCTCTGCCCCTGCCCTGCTCACACTCTGTCTCTCTCTCTCTCAAAAATAAAAATAAACATTAAAAAAAATTAAAAAAAGAATCTGATTAAGATTTTAAATATTGTTCTTAAAACTGGTAAGAGTAGAGGAACTGAGTACTAGGGAAGACAGAACTCAATTATTATGTGAAGTTAATTGTATTTGAATACTTCTTTTCTGTCTTCCTTTTTCATATTGATGATCCTTTTTTTAGAGTGAAAATATATGATTGATATAAACTAATCACTTAAAATAAATGGGCTTTCAAAACTTTATATGGAATTAAAAAATATTGCATGGAAATTATTAATTTGCCCCATTATCACATTTAATGAGATAATTTACCATATCCAGGCAAGTGATTTACACAAATGTTGTACTTCTTTGCAGTGGGATAGCTATGGAAAAAATTTCTCCCAGTATTTTGACAACTCATTTTTATACCTTTATTATCTCCTGATTCTTCTTTCTAGCTTTGGGCATCTCTGAAGGCCTAATTCTCTCTTTGTTGTTCTTCTTTAAGTTTTGCCATCGGAATTATACATCTTGGAGTTGATAAATTGGTTGGTCAATAAATATTGATTGAATATATACAGTGAGACTTATACAGAGCTTGGTGTTATGGAATATGTAGGAGAGGAAAAAAATCTTCCTACAGACTCCAGGGTCCCTGGCTAGGTCTGGAAATTAAACTGACATAGACAGATTATCAGGAGAAAAGCACACAAATCAGTTTAATATGCATTTTACATGACACAGGAGTCTTCGTAAGGAAACGAAGCCCCAAAGGTAGAGTTGGACCTGAGTATGTTTATGCTAGGTTAGAGCAGTTCTGCAAAAAGATGATAGGCTGAGTATGAGGTAGGTATAATAAACTAGGATATCTTGGGGAAGTCTCAGGTGAGGGTGTTTCAGGGGAGAAGGGTGAGGAGAAAGGTCAGAGTGACCCTACTTCTGCTGTTTTCTCAAATTCTTTCAGCTTCAAATATTCAGTATGCCAAGGTACCATATTTGGCATAGCATGTTCTGAACCCCATCAAATATAAGGAAAGAAGATAATGCTATGGGACTTTCCATCTGGTTCGCAATACTAGAAGGAGTAGACTGTCTTCGGGAAGAGTCATTAGTGTGGTAAGGCTAGTTAAGTGTTGAGACATGGGTAAGATTTAGATGGTTTAACATCAGAGTTAAAAAAGGGAAGTGTAAGGCTGTGTTGATTTGAGACATGACTCTCCCATTTGGATGGCAGTATTTGAATGGATGTAGTGGGGGTTATGGATGGACAGTTAGAGTTGGTTAAGATTATGGATTTTAGGGGCGCCTCGGTGGCTCAGTCGGTTGGGTGGCCGACTTCAGCTCAGGTCATGATCTCGAGGTCTGTGAGTTTGAGCCCCACGTTGGGCTCTGTGCTGATGGCTCAGAGCCTGGAGCCTGCTTCCGATTCTGTGTCTCCTTCTCTCTCTGCCCTTCCCCTGTTCATGCTGTGCCTCTGTGTCTCTCAAAAATAAATAAACATTAAAAAAATAAAAAAAAAGATTATGGATTTTGGAATATAATGTAGTTTTTAAGAACTTAACCACCAGAATCAAATTGTCAAATGCTGACTCATCAGTTTTTGTCCCCTTGCCCAAATAACCTCTCTGTGCCTTACTTTCTTAATCTTTATAACAAGGGTGATAATTATCTTTATAGAGCTGTTGAGAGAGTTAAAATAATTGATGTATGTAAAATGCTTAGAATACTCACTGGCACCTGTTAAACACTCAAGAAATGCAACTTTTGTCATTATGAAGAGTTTTGAAATCTGACAAAGGATTCTGAATTTGATGGGATAAGTGACATACAGCCAGGATAGTTTCTTTGTTATGTAGTGACATGTTCAGAGCAACACTTCGGGAAAAATATGGTTAGAAAATATGGGACCAGTTCACGTGGGGGAAGGCTCCAGTCAGGAAGGCTGTAGAGATTTAAGATGACGAGAGCCTAGGATAATAGCTATAACGAAAAGGTGGCTAACAAGCTGCAAAACCTGTTTTCTTTACAAAATACTTTTGATATAACAGTACCTCTATTGACATAGCAATATTTCCAGTTCAGATAAGAAGAAATGGAAACTTGGTGCTGGCTTCCATCATGTGAAAAGAGTGAAGACAGAGGGTATGAAGCTGCTATTAGAGGATCTTTAGAAAAGTAACTGCTGAGATGGTTGAGAGGGTACTAGTCACAAATCCCGTGTTGGGGGGAGTCGTTGGGAGGTAATCAAGTTCGGAGAGAAAACCAGTAAAATGTGAATGAATAGAAGCTTGTGAATTTTTTAAATTTTTTTAAGTTTTTATTTTATTTTATTTTTTTTGCACTTGGAGTGACTGAAGTATAATGATGGAAAGGTCTATGAGGCAGTTGCAGAATTCATTTAGAGGTCAACCCAGACTTGAGTCTTTTCTGACTCGTGGGTGGGCAGCAAGAAGAAATGCCACTGTGTTTTCAGAAATGCCACTCCCCATTGGGACTGGAAGAGGAGAGGTAATTGCTGAAGAAAAAGAAAAGTTAAAGTAACTTGAGAAGGACAGGTAGCATATCATGAGGGGATGACACAGAAGCAGGAGCACCCAAAAGGGAACTACACTGCAGAGAAAGTGTAGCAGGAAGGTTGGGCATGCATTTGGATTTAAAACTCGGAATATTTTGGGGGACCTGGGTGGCTCACTCGGGTAAGTGTACAACTTCGGCTCGGGTCATGATCTCACAGTTTGTGGGTTCAAGCCCCACATCAGACTCTGTGCTGACAGCTCAGAGCCTGGAGCCTGCTTTGGATTTGGTGTCACCCTCTCTCTCTGCTCCTTCCCTGCTCTTGCGCTCGCTCTCTCTCTCTCTCTCTCTCTCTCTCTCTCTTTCTCCCTCGAACATAAATAAACAAAAAAATAAAACTCAGGTAATTTTTGATAAAGTAGTTTCATTAGAATAAGGAAAATCAATGTGGGGATTTAGTAAGACATAAGTAGTGAGGAAAAGAAGACAAAATATATAAGATATATAAAAATGCTGACCTGGGAAGTAGGATCCTTGGGGTTTAGATCTGGATTTGCCATTAGCTGCGTGACCTTTGACGATTTTTTTGTTACTAATAGAATTTTCCGCACAAAACTGGAAGTACTTATTTTTACATTTCGGAAGCTCTTTTGACCTTTTCGATATTCGTAATCTGTGTAGTAATACAACACAGAGTTAGGATCCTGAAAAGGCCCTCAGAGACTCCTGAGCATCCAGGCAGATCAGTGCTGTAACTGGGTCTCCAAGGGATCCCACACAGACCAGACTCGGACTCTCGCCCCTGATAAAATCCAAAGGCAGAGAGACGAATGGAGATGAACCAGGAAAGGAATTTATTTCAGTGAGGCCAACACTGGGAAGAGAACAGATTAATGTCTCCAAGACTGTCTGCAAAGTGCAAAAATTATTTCCAGGTTTGTATAAGGAAAACATGTGACAAAAGTCAGTGGGCGTGTGAGGCTGGTAGTAATGATCAGGCCAGTATTGTCTTGGGGTTGATTATGCTTGGCATCAGGGCAGCCCCTATTACTTGAGGGGGTAGTTTCAGTTCCCATCACAGATGCTTTTCCTGCTGGGTCTTTTGCCTGAGTTAAAAGATAGTCTGTAAAGAACTTAATTAGGAAGTACGGACTGAGGTCAAAATGGAAGTAAAGTCCTCTTTCAGTGCCATTAAAGCCCATGCACCCTGTAAATTAGCGTGAACCACAGGCCTTTCCTGGGACTGTCTGTTTTAGACCGGAACTAACATGCATGCACATGCTTATCTGATCATTGTAAACCACAGCCAACCATTTGAAGGGCAAGGTCAAAAAAGAACTGCTGCAGATACACTGATGGCTTTAAAAATTATACGAGATGGCAAAATCCTAAAGGGACAAAAGGTAAGTCTAACAAATACAAGAATTAAAAAGTGTAGCAGTTTGGGGACATTTTGGAGAGAGGATTGTATTCACCTGACTTGCTTTTGAAGGGCATGATTATAGGAACTTGAAGTAGCTTACAGTTTAAAAGTTGCTGTCCTGTAACCTAGTTAGCAAGTTAGTAACCTAGTTAACCTGGGTTTCAGGACTAGAGCTCCTGATTTAGAGTCAGGACAGCAGCCTGGCTGCTTTTCTTCATTTTGGCGTGAGTGAAAAGTTGGGTTTAGTGCGCTCTGTTTCAGAAATCAAAGAAGTACAGGATGTGCTTTTTAAAAGATTTCCAGTCATTAAGGAAAACAAAATTGATTTTTTAAGAGATGGCCATCTATTATCTGGGAAATAGTAGTTGTATTCAAAAAGCGTTTCCAACTTAGAATAGATTATTGATATGAATTAATTGATAAGCTTTATCTAAAATTCTGGTTTTAAAGTGGACCATCGTATTGGCACCTATTTTGACACATAAATAGGTACCAGTGTCATATCCTGACCCTGAAAGAATGCTAAATCACCCAGTCCCAAATTTGCCAACTCCTGGATACCATTTATTGTTGACAACGGATAATCTTTTTTTTTTTTTCCTCACATACCATTTAAGAAATCATTAGTGTATTCAGGATGGGTTATAACAGACATACTCAACTGCCCTAAAGCAAAATTTCAAGTTGGATTTGTTTTAAAAATCAGTTACACTGACTTTATTGTATAATTCAGTAACTTTGGTCATGGCAAAACACCTTATCTAGCCATCTATTAAAACCTCCCACTGTGTGTGTTTAACAGTTTCCTTTGCTTTAAAAACAATGATAAAAACCCTCTGCAGTATTAGGAATGATATGTGTTTTCAAACAGCAGCCCATCTCATTTCAAGAGATGGAATAAGTATCATTAAAATGGTAACTCAAATCAGTCAAAGCACTTTTCTGGAAGATTTAGATTAAAAGTGATTAAGAACTGCTGTGGTTTGCCGATAGACACTATTCTGTATTACATTAATTTCTGTATTTAAAAATAGATGACTGTTTTTAATGCTTTAGGAGAACATTCAGTATGCCTTGAAATGCATGGATTTAGTGGAGGTGATCCCATTATATGGTGTCTTTGGCCTGAAAAGAAGAACACTCCTGAGAGAAACATTCCAGGAAGAACATGCTCAGTGTCAACAGATCCACAACAAAACACTGCAAGGGAAGGAGAGATCTGTCAGGTTTTGCCTCTACATTGGCCAGGAGAAATCTGAAGGATAAAAATGTAACTAGTTGAGAATCCCCTAAATGTTGTTTTGAATAGAACTGGTTGATGCTTGGAGTTGAAGAGTGTTCATAATCTTGGCAAGAGATCAGGCAAATCGAACAAATGGATTTCCTGTCCCAGATGTCTACTTTGCTCCAGAACAACTCTGGTATAACTTTACAGCTTTTATTCATTTGCTTAATTTAGGCCTTTTCTGGAACATTTCTTGCTCATGGATGTACCAGTTTATAAAAAAAAACACACAACAAAAAACAACAATAAAATTAAACTGCTTATTAGATTTTGCTATAAGTGAAGTTAGTGTTGCCCAGCAGATCGGGTAACTATGTTATTGCTTTTTGCACATCAGATCTTTTCAACGAACCTGATTTAGAAGGATGTGATTTAGAAGGATGAAATTAGTATCTGTATGTTCCTTTTACCAAAGGTATTTGCATTTGACTATTTTTTAATGAGATGGTATGATTAACATACTAAAAACAGGAAATCTCTAAAAATGCTCTTTAAGGCTTTTCATATTTTGAAAGGGCAAAGGGAAATCTAAATTAGCAGATAAGGAGAAAGGAAGAGAAGAAAAAGCTCCCCAGCTTTGTTGTCTATTAAAATGTTTTGAGATATAGAATTAGGCTTTCAAAACATCACAAGATAGTAGCAGCCTCATACATTGTAAATTGCAAAGATGTATTGGAATTGTTACTAGAAATGAAGTTGTTTTTTTTTTTAAGTTTAGATTACTAACCATTTTAAAGGTTTTGTTGTGTTTTAAAATAGCGATTGATAGCACACAGGGGCCAAATTAGTTCCATGTGTATTATCTTTAAACTTTGGGAGAAATTTCTGATAATAAGACACTGAGGCAGAATGCTGCAGCACACAGGACTCACCCTCCCAGTCTGCTGGTGTATACCTGACAACGCCCATTTGTTGTTATTGCTTAAGAAACAGCAAATTCTTGCTTTTGTAATTTCTGTTGTCTTCCTAGCACGACAGCGGAAGAGGTGTTGTGAGGCACACAACTGGCAATCGGGAAGATGAACTAGACACGTTCAAATCTTTGGGGCCTGGCAGTCAAGATCAACATACTCCAAGGATCCCTTCATCACCATTATATACTGAATACATACTGATTCAGAGGTGTGCTTGGCAGTTTCCAAGATATGAGGAAATCTAAAACAAAGCAACATGCCTGAAAAAGTTAAATATTTCTTTCATTCAGTGGTATATCATCCTTAGAAATGCCTATGGGAAAGGCTTGGGAGTGAAAAGGAATGGACGCTAGTGGAGAAACTTCCATGTGTCTGGCCCCGTATCCAAACTGTTTAATCTCAACATTATGGCATGTGTATGGGTAGATATTATTAACTTCAGTAACTTGATTACTCTGAGTTAGTTTTTTATCCTTTTTTAAAACAAAATAGACCTTTTTAAAAAATGATTCAATCTTACATTGTGATGTTGGATCCTGATTATATGTGAATTTCATTCAGACCAATTCTCATTTTAAGTTGAGATTATGAGAGCACAGAAGGGTAGTGCGACTTTACCAGGAAGATCTTGTTTCTTTATTATCTTATTAGCAAACCAGATGTAGCTACTGAAGTTGATTGCAATGATTGAGGTCAGTTCAATGCAAGATTAAAACATGGAAAAGAAGTGTTTTCTCATGGCAGCTGAATGGTGCACTTTGCTCTAGCCACCATGAGGTATAAGGTATCTTATTGTACTGGGCCCTGATGTTCCTCCGTGGGAAAAGCTGATGGGAAGGATGTTTCCTCTTCAACTTGATACTTGATGGCTCAGCCTCTCACTCCTGAGAGAGGTTTGAATTTAGAAACAATTAAAAGTAACCACCATTTTCAAGCTACAAATATTGTTGAATTATCTCTTGCGGATCTTACTTTGTCCCTGAACATTTTGTGGGAACCCTTTAAAGTATAATTTTACAAATGGCTTTGCTTCAAGAAGCTACAGTTATAAGAATAAGAAAAATAAAGTTCTGAGTACCTTATTGGAATTTAAGTAATTTTTCCTCTTTATTTCAAAATCGATTGCGTTCAAATCTGTTAAGTGTTACTGTCATAGTAGAACACAATCTAGCCAAGGTGTGGTGCACAAGTGTTCTGTTTTGTGATGGAAATGTTGTCAGGGATATTTCTATAGAAATGTCCCCAGATTGTGTGTGAGTATGACTAACTGTTCAAAGTATTTAAATGCTCTTTGAATGGAAAAATGAGTGATGATTGCATAAGGTTCTCACTTTTACGTCAGCTAATTTTTAAATTATCAATAGAAGAAGCTCAACATTTTGCTGAAAGAAATTGACCGTATCTCTCGTTGCCTAAAAGGGAAGACTTTATTTAATCTTCTGCAAAGCTTTAACATGGAACTGTGATGGGCCAGATGCAGCACTAGGGTAGGGGTGAGGAGATAATTGTGATAAGCTGTAATGATTTATAATGATATAAACTAAAAAAACCTGCAGCCACGCTTTCTGTATTTTTAATTTAGAATATCCTGCTTCTTCTTGTAAGAAATGCTGGTCCAGTAATCCCAATGCATCTGCCCTCCTTACCTTAAGTGACTATTTGAAGCTTTCTCTTGTACCTTCGAAACTGAAAGGCATCTGGAAAGCGTATATAACTAATGGTTCATAAATACCCTATTTTCATAGACTTCTCACGTTTAGAGGAATATGGTAAAACCGTTAGGCTTTAAAAACAATTTAAATCAAACCAAGAGATTTGAATAGGGGGACAAAACATTTTTGTTTTTTAAATCTTCCACCTTCTGAACTTTGCCAAGGAAATCTAAGTCCGGGGTTGTAAATTATTTTTTAATCCCTGCAATAGCCTTTACTATTTAAAGAAAAAAAATGCAGCTTGCTTTCCCAGCCATCCCCCAATCTACTTTAAATGTATATTTTAGGACTTGCATAAATATGCTTGAATTACTTCAGTAAATCCTTTAAACAGTTTCCCATTCTTTGAAGTAATTCACAATATTTTTTATATTGTGTTTCCTCTACTTTCCTTATCTTTCATTCTTAGTCTCCCAATAAACCTCCAGAAAAAGTGGTGGGATCATTATTTCTCACTCTTCACTGTTCTTGCACAGCCCATTTCTTTTTCACTGAGAAATGTTGCTATTCTGAGTAGTACAATGAAATTTTAAATGTAAACCCTTATGTAATAAAGTTGCTTAGCACTATTTAATTTTAATTTAATTATAGAAGCACTTCTAAAATGGGTTCACACTCAGATACTTGCAGAATTAGGAAATCAACAGGAAAATTCACATGGTGGAGCCATTTCCCTACAACTTTCAAAGGAGAAGGATGATCTTGGGTTTGAGACGATGAGGTAGGAAGCTTCTGAGCTCACCTACCTCCATGGACACACCAATATCAACTACTATTTCTGAGAGCTAACTGAAGACTAGCTGAACAGATCATACACCACTGTGGATATAAAGAAAAAGCACATCGAGATGGGTAGGAAAGTGTGGTTTAGTCATGACCCTCAAGTGGGAGGAATATAACAATTGTAGAGGCACTTCCCGAGTGACAGGGGTCTTATCCCCAGATGGGGCTTCACAGCCCAGGGTTTCTGCCCTGGGAAGATGAGCCCTATAATGTCTGGCTTTGAAAAGCAACAAATCTTATGTTTGGGAGAGCTAGAGGGCAATCGGAAACTGAGAGTCAGTTCTTAAAGGGTATACATGCAATCTCACTTCCTGTTGCAGAGGCAACAGTTTGGAAAGTGCCTGGGTTATGCGTGAGGAGATCCATTGATTAATTTTAGGCCATGTGTCAGAGGGGCAGGGTTCTGTGGGAGCTGTCTCTGGGGATGGAAGCATTGGCAGGTTTCCTATCACTTCCTTTCTAATCAGCTGGCTGGGCTCACTCCATCCATCATGCTAACATGTCTTGCCCACTCTTCCCCTGGTATCCTCTGTGGATTTGCCCCACTCAACTTGCATGCCTGGTCTGGAGCCTCTCCCCAACACTGTAGAGAAGGGGAAGGAGCATGGCTCTGCCATTCCTGGCAGGCAGCCTTTGTTGGCATTGGAGCCCCTCCCACGCACCCCTGCTCTGGGGATGGGGAGCAGACCCCACAATAAAATGTCTACAACAGTCACAGCTAGACCTTGTGGCGAGCTGTGCCAGAGGCCTGCTCCACCCACCAGGATGCCTATGCCTGTCACTGCCATGCCTTGCAGCCAATTGTATTGGAGGGCCAACCCTGCACTCTAGCACACCTACAGAAGTTGTGACTGGGCCTTTCAGCCAGATGGGGTGGGGTCCAGCCGTGTTCACCAAGGTGACTGTAGCAGTCACAGCTGGACCTTGCAGAGATCCATGCTGGGGGACAACCCTGCACACCAGCTAGTCTGCACCAGTTGGGACCCAGCCACAATGGTGGGGTGCATGCAGCCCACATAAAGTCACATCAGGGGCACCCAGCTCAGGTGACCAGGAATGTCTGCATTACTGGGCCCCACAGGTCACCTTCTGCATAAAGCCATTCATTCAAGAGTAGGAGACATAACCGATCAACCCGACACATAGAAACAGAGTTAGGCAAAATGAGATGACAGAGGAGTGTGTTCTATACAAGAAGACCTCAGCAGAAGAACCAAGTGAAACAAAGATAAGCAGTTACCAGATAGAGAATTCAAAATAGTAGTCATAAAGATACTCACTGAACCCACGAATGGATGAACACAGTGAGGACTTCAAGGAAGAGATAGAAAATATATATATGAAAAAAGAACCAATCAGAGTTGAAGAATATAATAACTGAAATGAAAAATACATTAGAGGGAAACAACAACAGATTAGATGATGTGGAAGAACAGAAGAGCAATCCGGAAGACTGGGTACTGGAAATCACCCAGTTGGAACAGCAGAGAAAAAAAAAAAGAATTAAAAATAAGGATATTTTAAGGGATCTCTAGAACATTAAGCATAAAAAAATTTGCATTATATGGGTTCCAGAATGAGAAGAGAGAAAGAAAGGGATAAAAAACCTATTTGAAGAAATAATTGCTAAAAATGTCCCTGCCATGGTGAAGAAAACAGAAACCAGACCCAGAAAGCACTTAGAGTCCCAAATGAGATGAATCCAAAGAGATCTGTAACCAAGACGCATTATGATTAAAATGTCATCAGTTACACATAAAGACTATTAAAACTGCAACAGAAAAACCACTAGCTATGTACAAGGGAACTCGCATAAGTCTCTCAGCTGATTTTTCAGCAGAACCTTTATAGGCCAGAAGGGAGTAGCCCAATATAGTCAAAATGCTGAAGGAAAACTTAAAACCAGGAATACTCTACTTGGCAAGATTATTACTCAGAATTGGAGGAGAAATAAGGAGTTTCTGAGACAAGCAGAAGCTAAAGGAATTAATCAACAACAAACTGAATTTATAGGAAATGTTGAAAGGACTTCTTTATATGGAAAAGGGAAAACTATAACTAGAAATAAGAAAGAAAAAAATCTCACTGGTAAAGGCAAACACACAATAAAGATAGTGGAACAACCACCTTCATAGCTAGTATGTAAGTTAAAAGACAAAAGTAGTAAAGCCATCTAGTCAAAGGGTGTAAAATATGACATCAAAAACATAAATGGCTGTGGATAGACAGTGAAAATATAGTGTTTTTAGAATGTGCTTGAACTTAAGTGACTTTCAACTGAAAATAGACTGATATATACCTAGGATATTATATATGAACTTCATGGTAACCACAAAAGAAATACCCGTTAAATAGATGCACAAAAAATAGAGACAGGGATACGGACATAACACTAAGGAAAGTCACCAACTCACAAGGGGAGAGAGAAAAAGAAGAAGAAAGAATCAGAGAAGAACTACGGAAACAACTGGAGAACAACAAAATGGCAATATCGTATACCTATAAACGATTACTTTAAATGTAAATGGAATAAATGCTCCAATCAAAAGACTGGGGACTTAATTAAGAAAAAAACAAGACCATCTATATGCTGCCCAGAAGAAAGCTAGGGAAGTAATGCTTATGTAAGACAAAATAGACTTTTAAAAGAAAGACTGTAATAAGAGACAAAGAAGTATATTTAAAAGGGATCAAACCTACAAGAGGCTATAACACTTGTAAATATTCACCCAATATAGGGGCACATGAATCCATAAAGCAAATAGTAACAGCCACAAAAGGAGACATTGACAGGAATGCAATAATAGTAGGGGAATTTAACACTGCACTGACATTAATGGTTAGATCATCCAGACACTGGTCTTAAGTGACACATTAGAGCAGGTAAACTTAATAGGTATATATGGAGCATTCCATCCAAAAACAGCAAAACACACTTTTTTTCAAATGCTTATGAAACACTTCAGGATAGGTCACATGTTAGACCACAAAACTAGTCTTAATAAATTCAAGACTGAAATCATATCAAACATCTTTTCCAAACACCTGACATAAAACCAGAAACCAATTACAGTAAGAAAACTGGAAAAATCACAAATATGGAGATTAAACAACATACTACTGAACAACCAGTAGGTCAGTGAAGAAATCAGAGAAATCAAATATACCTTGAGACAAATGAAAATGGAAACAAAACAGATCACAATCTATGGGACACAGCAGAAGTAGTTCTAAGGGAAGAGTATAGTGATACAGGCCCACTTTATGAAGCAAGAAAAATCTAAATAAACAATCTAACCTTACACCAAAGGAACCAGATAAAGAACAAATCCCAAAGTTAGTAAAAGAAAGGAAATCGTAAAGAAGAGAGCTGAAATAAATGAAGTAGAGACCCAAAAATTTAATAGAAAATATCGATGAAATTAAGAGCTGGCTCTTCAGAGGCTCATTTGGTTAGGTGTCTGGCTGTTGATTTCTGCTCAGGTAATGATCTCATGGTTTGTGAGATTGAGCCCTGTGTTGGGATTTTCTCTCTCCCTCGCTCTATGTCCCCCCCCCCACTGGCTCGCTCTCTCTCTCTCTCTCTCTCTCTCCCCAAATAATTAAATAAACCTTAAAAAAAAAGCTGGTTCTGCAAGAAAATAAATGAAATTGATAAACCTTTAGCTAGACTCATCAAGAGTAAAAGGTCCCAAATAAGTAAAATAAAAAATGAAAGAGAAGTTTCAACAGATATCACAGAAATACAAAGGATTTATGAAACTACTATGAATGATTATATGTCAACAAATGGAAGAACCTAGAAGAAATGGATAAATTTCTAGAAACATACAATCTTCCAAGGCTGAATTAAGAAGAAATAGACAATCTGAATAGACAAATTACTAGCAATGAAATTGAATTAGTAGTTAAAATCTTCCCCAAAACAAAAGCTCAGGACCAGATGGCTTCACAGACAAATTCTATTAGGCATTTAAATATGAATATCTATACTTTTCAAACTATTACAAAAAAATTGAAGAAGAAAGAATGCTTCCAAAGTCATTCTGTGAGGCCAGCCATACCAAACCAGACAAGGGCATTGCACAAATTATAGGCCAGTATCCCTGATTTAAAAATCCTCAAAAAAAATATTAGCAAACCAAATTTAATAATGCAGTTTAAGGTTCATACACTGTGATCAAGTGAGATTTATTCCAGGGATGTAAAGATGTTTCCATGTCTGCAAATTAATTCATGTGATGTATCACATAAACAAAAGGATAAAAAAAACCTATGATCCTATCTATAGCTACCAAAAAATCACTCAGTAAATTCAACATCTAGTTACAATAAATACTTTCAACAAAATAGATACAGAAGGAACATATTTAAAGATGATAAAGGCCATATGTGACAAACCCACAGCTAACATCACACACAGTGGTAAAAAGCTGTCCACTTTTTTCTCAAATATTCGGAAAGACAAAGATGACTGTGATTGACACTTATTCAACATACTATTGGAACTCCTAGCCACAGCAATTAGACAAGAAAAAGAAATAAAACATATCCAAGTTGGAGAAGTAGTAAAACTGTCACTATTTGTGGATAGCATGATACTATGTATAGAAAATCCTAAGGACCCCACCCAAAAAACTTAGAATAAATGAATTCATTAAAGTGGCAGAATACAATGTTAATATACATAAACCTGTGACATTTCTATATCCTAATAGTGAACTATCAGAGAAATTAGGAAAGCAATAAAATTCACAGTTGCATCAAAAAGAATATAATATTTAGGAATAAATTTAACCAGAGATATAAAAGACCAGGACTTTGCAAACTTCAAGACATGAAAGAACTTTAAGATGACACAGATAAGTGGAAATATATCCTGTGTTCATGGATTAGGAAAACTAATATTGCTAAAATGTCAGTACTACCCCAAACAATCTGTACATTTAATGCAATTCCTATCAAATACAAATGGCATTTTTCACAGAACTAGAACAAAGAATCCTAAAATTTGTATGGAACCAAAAAAAAAAAAAAAAAAAGAATAACCAAAGCGATCTTGAATAACCAAAGCAATCTTGAGAAAGAGGAACAAAGTTGGAGGTGTCACATGCAATGATTTCAAACTATACTACAAAGCTATAGTAATCCAAAAAGTATGGTATCGGCACAAAAACGGATTCATAGACCAGAAATAAACCCATAACCATATGGTCCCTTAATCTTTGACAAAGGAGGCAAGAATATACAATGGGGAAAAGAGAGTTTCTTCATTAAATAGTATTGGGAAAGCTGGGCAGCTACGTGCAAGAGGATGAAACTGGATTACTTCATTATACTATATACAAAATAAACAACATGGATTAAAGGCTTAAATGTAAGACTGGAAACCGTAAAGCTAGTAGAAGGAGACCTAGGCAGAATGCTCTTGGACATCACTTTGAGCAGTACTTTTTGAATCTATCTCCTTAGGTAAGGCCAACAAAAGATAAAAGAAATGGGGCCATATCAAATAAAAAGCTTTGCACAGTGAAGGAAACCATCAACAGAAACAAAAAGGTAACCTACTGAATGGAAGAAAATATTCCAAATCATACATCCTATAAGTGATTAAAATCCAATATATATAAAGAACTCCTGTAACTCAATATATAAAAACAAGGAATCCAATTTAAAAATGGACACTGGACCCAAATAAACATTTCTCCAAAGAAGACATATAGATGGCCTGCAGATATGAAAAAAAAAAAGCCCTACATCACTAATCAGCAGGGAAATGCAAATCAAAACCACAATATGATATTACCTTACACTTCTCAGTATTGATAATATCAAAAGACAAGAAATAACAAGCGTTGGTGAAGATGTGGAGAAAAGGGAACCCTTATGCACTGTCTGTGGGAATGAAGAATGATGTAACCAGTTTGCAAAACAGTATGGAGGGTCCTCAAAAAATTAAAATTAGGCCTACCATAAGATCCAGCAATTCTGCTTCTGAATATTTAGTCAAACAAATACACTACTTGAAAAGATACGATGTGTGTACCTCTATGTTTGTTGTAGCATTATTTATAATAGGAAAACTATGGAAGGAATCTATGTCCATTGATAGATTTATGGATAAAGGAGGCATGGTATATGTGTATATTGGAATATTACTTGGCCATCAAAAAGACTGAAGTCCTGTTATTTGTGAGACCCTTGAGGGTATTATGCTAAGTGCAGTAAGTCAGATAGAGTAGACAATTGTCTTATGATTTCACTTATTTGAGGAATCTAAAAGAAAAAAAGATAAGGCAAACAGAAATAGGCTCATAGATACAGAGGAAAGTCTGGTACTTGCTGGAGTGGATGGAGGTGTTGAGATGGGCAAAATAGGGAAAGGGGATTAGAGGATACAAACTTCCAGTTGTAAAATAAGTAAGACATAGGGATACAGTGTAAGCATAGGTAATATAGTTATTAATATGTAACAGCTTTGTTTGGTGACAGATGATAGCTAGGATTCATGCTAGTGATCACTTCGCAAAATATATAATTGTTGAATCACTTTGTTGTACACCTGAAACTAAGTTAATAACAATATTAAAATTGTCAACTACTTCAATTAAAAGGTAAAAAAGAGCATGATGATACCAGTGTCCTAAAAGGTCAGTAATTTGATATTACCCACTCTACAAGGTAATGATTTACCCTGTTACCGTTTCATAGATGTGATTGCGAGACGCTAGATGTGATTGCGAGACACTAGATTCCTGGGTCAGACAAAGAATTTCACTATTCACAGCAGCCCAAGCAGCATGAGCTTCCTTATGTGAATTAGATCTCCCTGTGTCTAAGCCCTAAGGAGAAGATGGAGGGAGGGATGACTCTATGGGCCTGCATGGATGATACAGATGCAGTAGAACTCTCTTTCCTAGGCTTCCATTCAGATAAGAGGAGCCCATGTGACTGCTTCCAGCCAATGGGCTCTACAGGGAAGTATTGTGACTTCTCACCAAAGGAGGGAATATGACAAAAACATTATGTTTTGGGGTGCAAATGACACATGGAGAAAGGTTGGGGGAAGAAATTGTCAGAGCCTCCATTTCTAATTATTTTCATCTCTTTTTATTTATTTTTTATCTTTTACTTTTTAGGTTTATTTATTTATTTTTGAGAGAGACAGCAGGGGAGGGATGGAGAGAGAGAGGGAGAGAGAATCCAGAGCAGGTTCCATGCTGTCAGCTTAGAGCCCAACACAGGGCTCCATCTCATGAACCATGAGATCATGACCTAAGGTGAAAGCAAGAGTTGGACGCTTTTAACCAACTGAGCCACCAGGTGCCTTTCATCTCTTTTTAAAGGAAATTCTTATTTTGCATGGCTTATCATGGATATCAATTAATTTACATATGAGATATGAACTCAAGCAGTTTTATCTGATATATGAGATAAAAGCCATTTTGAAGACAGCTTACTTAAAGAATGATATTTACTGTTAAATGTATTTATTGAGTATCTACTATGTGCTTGGCACTGACCCAGGTATTTTAGTTATTTCAATGAACAGAACAAAGATTACTGATTGCCTTGGTAATGGTGATTCCATTTTAATGAGGGAGGACAGGAAATGAACAGTAAACATAAAAATTTGTAAAGTATATATTATGTTAGAAGTTGAGTACTATGGTAGAAATGACAAGTATAGCAAGGTAAAGGAGGTGAAGTTTCCTGTGTGTATTATTTTCTGAAGGGTTATCAGTATGTAAAATTTTTTGCCTGGCATAAAAAAAACATTCTAGAATCAATCTACTAATTCAATGTTTACTTTATGTTTATTTTTAATATTTATTTCTCATTTGATTTTGATTTTCCCTTTCTTGAATGCCACTCTTTCATGCACTGTTAAACTTTTGTTTAACCTTTGTGATTTTGCTCAAATATTATCTCCACTGTGAAGCCTTCCCTGAGGCCTCCATCTTCCCTCTTATTGAGTACCTGTAACTTGTGATACTGGCTTATCATTTCTTTCTGACTACTGCTGTCTACCTTCTTGAGAACAGATACCTGTCTTAATTACATCTGTAGGGGCGCCTGGGTGGCTCAGTCGGTTGGGCGGCCGACTTCAGCTCAGGTCATGATCTCGCGGTCTATGAGTTGAGCCCCGCGTCGGGCTCTGTGCTGACGGCTCAGAGCCTGGAGCCTGCTTCCAATTCTGTGTCTCCCTCTCTCTCTGCCCTTCCCCTGTTCACACTGTGCCTCTATGTCTCTCAAAAATAAATAAACATTAAAAAAAAATTAAAAAAAAATTACGTCTGTATTACCTGGTCCAGTCAGTGTTGTTGAATGTACAATATGTGAATCATTGTTTAAATCAAATCAAGGTGTATAAAGAGTGGTCTAAAACGGTAATGGTGAAGAGTTATAGATGCTATAGTGATACTGGTTGCTGACTGAAGAGAATGTATGGATAATTTACACCATGCACTAATACTCAGAGGGAAAGAATTTGGGTTAACAATAGCTTACAAGAAAGTGCTTGGCACTCCGGAAGAGTTTTCCCTTGAAATAAAACATGGTAGTTATTGTTAAATAGCCTGTAAAAGTCTACTTAAATCACAAACATGAAATAAAATTCCGATGTTATCATTCTCTGCCCTTCCTCTGCTTAAAATCATCAAATCGTATCTCCTCCCTGCTGATAAAGCCCCAAGCTCTTAACGTGGAACCTCAGGGTTTCTGAATTATCTGATTCTTAGTACTTTCAGACCTCCTTTCTCCTTTACTACATTGTCAATCTTTTACTTCCTGAAATGTCTCAAACTTCTTTACATGTCAGAAGCTTCATGCTGTACTAGGGTCAGGAATGGTCTACTCAGCCATGCTAGCTCCTACTAAGCTTTCAGGTCTCAGCTAAAAAGATTCTCTGCAAAACCTGACTTTCAGGCCCAGTAGGGTTCACTGTTATAACCTATCATAATGCTCTTTCTGACTTGATAACATTATACCCATGTGCTCCAAATTGTGCCTAGGACCTAACTAGGTGCTCAATAAATACTCCTGGAGTAAAAACAGAAATGTAGAAAGGCTGCTTAAGTATCATTGTATAGATGATCCTTCTGGGTATCAATAACCCTTTAAATGCTATACCTCCACAACTACTATTGAACTATCTAAGGGTCTCTCCTCTTTGAATTATATTTTCTTTGAAAGCAACCTCACCTGTGCCAATAACTTTAAATATTGTCATTACCCAGATGACTCTCAAATCAAAATCTTCAGTCAAGAGTTCTCCCTTGAACTTTGGATCTGTTTATCTGATCGTTTACCTGATAGCATACCACTGATGTCTCAAAAATGTATCAGCCTCCATGTGTTAGGAAAGTGCTAACTGTTGTAACAAACATAGTCCAAAATTCCAATGGTACAGTGAAATAAAACTTGATTTCCTTCTCCCATAACTGCCCAATTCAGGGTTTCTCGTCAGCAAGCAGTCTTCTAGGTGGTGACTTAGGAAGCCAATTTCATTCTGCTTATAGCTTTACTCTAAGACGTGCAGACTTTTGTATGAGGCCAGTAGATGGGAATGAGATGAAAAACCACACCTACTTCTTAAGTTTGATGACTCAGTCCTATTGTCCATACACCATTCCTGAGATGCAGTCACATGGCTAAAGCTAGATGCAAAGGAATGAGGAGCGTGGGAGACACAGCCCTTGGTAGATCAGCTCATTCTCACATTACTTCCTCACTGAGAACTCTCAAGTGCAGATCTTTGGCTGACAGTTACTCATCTCTGACACATTCAACTTGACCAAAATTCAACTAATTTCCCAAAGGAACCAAAAACCACATGAACAAATGAACCCTAGGCCTCTTTCCACATTCTTTATTTCAGATAATGCCACATTTCTGATAAGCTACAGACATAGATACTATACTTTTCATCCTCTTTTCCATAGCTCTTTTATCAAAGAGGTCTATAACCTGCTTTAATTAATGATTAAAAAACAACTAGGAAAATTAAGAACTCTAAAGGTTAGAGAAATGGGCGTCAAATGCCCTTGAATCATCTCTGACTCCTCACTTTCTGTGTGGTCATTACCTGGTTCCATTGATTTTTACCTCTTAAATATCTGTATCTATATCTGTATCTGTATCTATATCTATCTATATATTTATATCCATATCTAATCTTTATATAGAGAGACTGGGTTCATTTTCTCTCTGTCTGGACCACAAAATAGCCTAACCATTCTTCCCCATGTCCTCTGGCTCCTCTCTTGTCTTCTTTACACAGCAGGCCAAAGTGAACATTTAAAATGCAGATCTAATCGCATTATCCCCCTGCTGTTAACACTTCAAAGCCATTCTATTGCTTTTGGCATAAAGGCAAAACTCCTTAACATAATTTACAACTTCACGCGTAGCTTGGCTCCTACCTCAACTCACACTCTGTTACTATTTTCTATCTTTTCTAGTCACACTGTTTTCTGGTGTTCTCCATGCTACCCTCTGCCATAGGGCCTCACCTTCAAAATCCTTTCCTCTTTTTCTCACCTCCTTAACACTTACATATCCTTCATATCACGGTAGAGTGTCACTTCCTTAGGAAGGCTTTTCCTGATCTCCCTAACCAGGTCAAATTCGCTCATTTAAAAATGTTAAAGCAATTTGTATTTCTCTTTTGTAGCACTTATGACAATTTTTCACATTTCTTTGTGTGACTATTAGATTAATATCTGTGTCTGCCCCTGGATTTTATATTCTGAGTGGGCAGGGGCTGTTAAGCGCAATTGTCTCTCTCTAGTGTCTTTATCTGACAAGTGATCAGTGCTTAATAAATGTTTTTGAATGACTGAATCAGGGAATGATGAATGAATGATTTTGTATACCAGGTAGTCTTATCAACTGAAGAGTTGGTATGTAGAGATATCGATTTATGAACTTAGACCATCCCTGATATTTTTGTAGCCACAGGGTTTTTTAAGTTGCACATTTAAGATTTTCTCATGGAATAATACAAGTCTTGTAAAGGTTAGAGCATAAAGACTAGAAATGAATTTGTTCTGCTTAGAGATTTACGTGAGAGCTGTAACATGGTTGAAACTTTCATTTTTCCTTCTTCCCATTGGGTTTCCTAGCAACATACATTGACATTATGATAGGACATTCTACAGATAGTAATACCTATAGTGTCTTTCTGAAGTATTGCATTTATCTATCCAGAAATAATATATTTGCAATTGCATTTCCTAAATATCTGTATCTATCTATATGTATATATGCATATTTATGTTATTTGCTGAAAATAGTACCATATATGCATATTGTGCAATATTTAAATCTTTTGTAGCTATGATTTCCAAAACTTTCCATGGTGATAACATTTATTTTTAATTTCTGGGAAAAGTTATCCCAGTATCTAAACTTCTTCTTTTTTTGGCAAGAGAGCCATATTGTGTTCTAACTGTGGTAATTATAGGTGTTAGATATTCTTCTCAAGTCTCCTGATCAAATGTTTGGCTCTGAGGTCTTTCTAACGCATATCTCTGATACCTTTAAACTACATTTCCATAGTGCCTCTTGGACTCCATAATGAAGCAAACAAACAAGAAAATTAGAATGTTTAATCAGTTTGAGCTTCAGAAAATACAGATTTTCTATAGTAATAACATCTTTGTCATGAGTGTGTATATATATATATGTGTGTGTGTGTATATATATATGTACATATATGTATATATATTCATTTTTTTTGCATTGTCCATTCATTTTTTTTTGATACCCAAAGTAAATAAAGGCAAGTGGAATGTGATCCCTTACCTTTTCCTTATCTCTAGAACTGACTTTATGGTTTTCTTATTTGACTCTGAAAATCAGTAGTGTACAAGAAATCATGCATAAGCTTTTTTCATTACATTTTTTAACCTTTCAGCAGAGTTAAGGAATTCAGAATGAACTATAGCACTTGTGACTCTGTTCTTTGTTTTTAGAATATATAGGTCTTCTTTCAATTCTATGCTGTTTAAAAATATAATCAGAGTACTTAGTTTTTCTGATTCCCTATCTTCTGAACTAACAGCACAGAGTACTGGTGGTGCCTGCAGTTTCCCATGACCTCATGCTGTTCAGTATCTCTGTGCACACTGTACTCATAATAAACTGGGGCCAAACTTGTTTCCTTCACTTAGGACATTGGATGGACTGAGGTATAGTTCTAAGGCAATTGACAGTTTGTTTATGTCAAGATAGTTTGTGTAATACAGGCATGCCTCATTTCATTGAGTTTTGCTTTATCACATTTTGCAGATAACTGTGTTTTTAACAAAGTGGAGTTTTGTGTCAACCCTGGGTAGACCAAGCCTGTTTGCACCATTTTTCCAATAGCATTTGCTCATTTTGTGTCTTTGGAGCACATTTTGATAATTCTCATAATATTTCAAATTTTTCATTCTTGTGTTTGGTAGAGTGATGTGTGATCACTTATCTTTTTTAATTTAAAGTTTATTTATTGACTTTGAGAGACATAGAGCGTGCAAGCAGGGGAGGGGCAGAGAGAGAAAGGGACACCATCTGAAGTAGACTCTGTACTGACAGTATAGAGCCTGATGCGGGGCTTGAACTCATGAACTGGGAAATTGTGACCTGACCCAATGTCAGACACTTAACTGACTGAGACACCTAGGTGCCCCTCAGTTATCTTTGATGATACTATTGTAATTGTATTAAGGTGCTATGTAGCACACTCATATAAGAAGGTGAACTTAATGCATACATGCTATACATGTTCTGACTGCTCTGCCTACCAACTGCTCCCCAGTCTTACTACCTTTCCTTGGGCCTCCCTATTCCCTAAGACACAATAGTATTGAAATTAGGCCAATTAATAACCCTATAATGGCCTCTAAGTGTCCAAATGAAAGGAAGAGTAGTATATCTCTCACCTTAAATCAAAAGCTAGAAATAATTAAGCTTAGTAAGGAAGGCATGCTAAAAGCTGAGATAGGCCAACAGCTAAGTAGGCCTCCTGTGCCAAACAGTTAGTCAAGTAGTGAATGCCAAGGAACAATTCTTGAAGGAAATGAAAAGTGCTACTCCAGTGAACACATGAATGATAAGAAAATGAAATAGCCTTATTGCTGATAGGGAGAATGTTTTAGTGGTGAGGATACAGTTGCAGCATTCCCTTAAGCCAAAATCTAATCCAGAGCAAAGCCCTAACCCTCTTTAATTCTATGAAGGCTGAGAGAGGGTAGGAAGACACACAAAAAAGTTTGAAGCCACCAGAGGTTAGTTCATGAGGTTTAGGGAAAGAAGCTATCTCTATAAGAAGTGCAAGGTGAAGCAGAAAATGCTGATGTAGAAGCTGCAGCAAATTATCTAGATCTAGCTAAAATCATTAACGGAAGTGACTATACACTTAACAACAGATTTTACATGTAGATAAGATAGCCTTCCTTTGTAGGAAGATGCCGTCTTGGACTTCAATAGTTAGAGAGGAAAAGTCAATTCCTGGCTTCAAATATTCAAAGGACCCGTGAACTCCTTGCTAGGGCTAATGCAGCTGGTGACTTTCGGTTGAAGGCAGTGCTCATTTACCATTTCAAAAATGGGGGGCCCTTAAGAATGATGCTAAATCTACTCTTCCTATGCTCTGTAAAGGAAAGATCAAAGCCTGGAAGACAGCCATCTGTTTACAACATGGTTTACTAAATATTTGAAGCCTACTATTAAGACCTATTGTTCAGAAAAATATTACTGCTCCTTGACAATGCAGGTCACCCGAGAGCTAACATAGTTTACATGCCTGCTAACACACAGCCATTCTGCAGCCTGTGGATTAAGGAGTTATTTTGACTTTAAACTCTTATTATTTAAGAAATACAATTTTTAAGGCCATAGATAGCGATTCCTCTGATGGATCTGATCAAAGAAAATTGAATACTTTCTGGAAGGGATGCACCATTCTAGACGCTATTAAGAACATGCATGATTCATGGTCAAAATATCATCATTAACAGGAGTTGGATGAAGTTTATTCCAACCTTGATGGGTGATTTTGAGGGATGTGAGACTTTAGTAGAGGCAGTAACTGCTGATGTGGTAGAAATAGAATGAGAACTAGAATTAGAAGTAGAGACTGAAGATGGGACTGAATTGCTGCAATTTCATGATAAAACTTGAATGGGTAAGAATTTGCTTATTATGAATAAGCAAAGAAAGTGGTTTTTTGAGATGGAATCTACTCCTGATGAAGATGCTATGAAGATTGTTGAAATGACAACAAGGATTTAGAATATTACATAAACTTAGTTGGTAAAGCTGTGGCAGGGTTTGGGAAGACTGATTTCAATTTTAAAAGAAGTTCTGTCATGATAGAATTGCTATCAAAGAATGTTGCATGCTACAGAGAAATGGTTCATGAAAGGAGGAATCAATTGATGCAGCAAACTTCCTCATCTTGTTTTAAGAAATTGGTATAGTCACCCCAGTCTTTAGTGACTGCCCTCATTGGTCAGCAGCCATTAACATCGAGGGAAGACTCTGCACCAGCAAGATTATGATGTGCTGAAATCTCAAGTAATAGTTAATATTTTTTAGCAAACAAGTATTTTAAATTAGGGTATATATACGTATTAAGACATAATTCTATTGCATTCTTAATAGATTATAGTTTAGTGTAAACATAAGTTTTATATGCACTAGGAAATCAGAAAATTAATTTGACTCACTTTGCTTCAATATTTCCTTAATGTGGTGGTCTTAAATCAAACCTGTAATATCTCAGAATGTCTGGGATGGAAAAGGAAGAAGTGATACATAAATATATGTTATATGTAGTTTCATTTGAACTGGAGGAATGAAATATTCCATTTAAATTCATTAACTCATTTCACTGACTTCTCTCTGTATCCAGTTTTATTCAGTCAGTTGACATTGCTATTAAATCCTGAAACAAAAATAGAGAAGCATTTGAAATTCCACCTTCCTATGTTGGTTAATTGAACCGATCCATTTATTTTTGTGGGTAGTTCCTAAAGCATCTGTTTATAGTTGTTATTTTTTTTAATAAATAGGAAATGAGATTAATTTATCTACAACCTACATACCTACCTCTGTATCTATTCATCAAGAGAGATTGGCACGTAAGTTCATGGATGTACTTTCCAGTTATGGCAAAAGGTAACTTCCTTACTATTTCATAGAAATTTCTCCAGGGCGACTGGGTAGCTCAGTGATTAAGGGTCCAGTTTCAGCTCAGGTTAAGATCTCTCCGTACTCTAGTTCCAGCTCCAAGTCAGTGTCAGCTGGGAGCCACCTTCAGATCCTTTTCCCCTGCTCCTCTGCCCCTCCCCCACTTGTGCTCACTCATGCTCTCTCTCTCTCTCAAATATAAATACTAAAAATATTTTTCTTTGATACATAAGGCAATGTAAATGTGGTGTTTCCTTTTCCATTTTGGAAGGGGCTCTATGTATAAGCATAGATACCACATTACTATAAATGCATTTATTCTTTACTTTGTGGTTATGACCTTACTGCTGTTTTTTAGGCTTTACTGAAGTGGAATGAACTTACATAGTCTTACAGACTTATAGAGACTATGTAAGTCAACTGGTTTGTCTCCTGCTACTATTGTCCATAAGTTGGGGGGAAATTCTATATCTCTCGAAGTGTTATTTCATTACAGTTTATTTATTTTTATGTCCAAGTTATAAAAGGCTCACATATTTGGCTTCCCATGAGATTCATGATTGGGAAAGTAGGGGAGGAAAAATAATATACCTTTTTTCTATCCTTCTAGGTTCTTGGCTGATACATTAACAAAAGAAAACCAAACAAAAGTTTAGTAATGTGTGTGTGTCATGTATACATGGGAGATAGGAAGACTGAGCAACTCCCTGAAGTGACAGAAGCCACTACCTTAAATACTATCTCTAGTTAAAGACAAAGGAAAGATGTTGGGGGCAGGGACCAGTTACAGGTTTTCAAGTAAAGCTCTGCAAAGAAGGTAAGGATTGTTATGCAAATTTAGGTCCCTGCCTTCTCAATTGATGAGGAGTTTCTAGAGATTTAGTCATCCTTCTTTGCCTGGTATAGAGAGGGAGACACCCTTACAAATGGTGATTTTTCCTTATAATGTAAATGTCTCTTATAAAATGTTAACTTCTACACAGTTTTCAGAGCTTCCCGTGTCTGTGTCTACTCTATCTTTAAAAATAATCTGCTCCAAATAGTCAGTATTCCAAAGACACATATTTTGCAGTGGTATATTTTGCTCCCCTTTAGGGAGCATGCTGGTTTTTCTTCACCCTCAAACGTGGACATAGTGACTCATTTATAATGAAAGTATGGAAAGAGAAAAACGGCTAACCTACAGTAGAGGAACCTTTACCATAAATGTAGAGGTATATGTTGATATTATGTGCCCCCTGGTGTGATACAATGGTAACGGCACTTTAACTGTGTGGTTATTTACCCCAAAACCCATAACCCCAGTCTGATCATAAGAAACATAAGGCAAATCCAACTCGAGGAAGTACAAAATACCTGAACGGTAGTCTTCCAAGCTTCCAAGGTTGTGAAAAACAGATAAGATGACAAACTATGACAGATTAGACTGAGACTAAGGACACATGAGGACGAAGTGCGGTGGGGCATCCTGGCTCTGATCTTGGGACAAAGAACGGATATTAGTGGGAACACTGGTGAAAGATGAATTAAGTCTATAGTTTAGTTAATAGTATTATACTAATGTTTATTCATTTTGACAAGTGTACTATGATCACGTAAGATGTTTCTTTAGAGGAAGCTTCATGAAGGGTATATAGGAATTCGTCCCTCTGTGCAACATTTTTGTAAATCTAAAGTTCTTCCAAAATAATTTATCAAGAAAAATAATACGAGTTGCCTCAAGGGAACAAAAACATCTCTGATTTTTTTTTTGGGCTCATAAAAGAGTCTTGATAAGTGAATGAGTGAATGTTGACATATTTTAACATGATCTGATAATATTAAATATTATATAGATCTGAGATTATCTGTCATATTATTCATATTATAAAAATTATATGTTCGTTATACATACAGAGAAGAAAATAAAAAACAACCACATTTTGTTTTACCATTTAGAAATAGTTACTTTTAAGTCTATAATTTAAAGGAAACACTATTTTTATGCATGATATTTTAAACGGTATTTTAAGTTACACTGCACATTTGATTTTGTACCTGATTTTTTTTCTTTTATTTAGAAATATTGCATCATTACAGTATTCTTGGGGAAAGTGATTTTTAAGAATGTGTAACTACACAACAGACAGGCCCCGCAGAGATAAGTCATAGAAGCAGCAGTTTGAAAAATGCCTGGGGTATATAGGAGGGAGATTTGTTTACTCATTTCAGGGCCTGTGGTCCCAAAATTCTTTGGGAGACTTTCAAGAACAAAAGAGCTGGCAGATACCATCCCCCTCTCCCCCCAGCCTAGATAGGCAGACACCAGTGGGAACCAGTGCCTTGCCAATACTCTCCACCTAACTTGCTAACAGCACACCCCATCCCCACACACTTCTGCAGATCTGTTCTCTCCAACCCAGTTGGCCTAGGGAGGAGTTTGGGCAGCTGCTGGTCTCTTCCTATAGTGGACCTGCATGGACATTGATGGCACCATGAGGCCGGCCTCCGTACTCTTCTGTGGACTCACCTCCTCCTGTGCACCCTTGGCCAGAGCCTGGCAATATGTAAGCAGCCCTGGCATGGGCCAGCACCACTCTAGAGTGACTCCTATCCCTGGAGAGGTGAAGATAACCACACATGCCAGTCCTACTGTGGCCCCAGCAGGAGCCTGGGGACAACCATCTGTTCTGACTGTATGCCCAGCTCACCAATGAAATCTTTTCATGGGACAACACAGGGAAAGCACCCTGTAGTTTGGTGTTTCTGCATCTCTGGCAAACACTTGGTCTGATTCACTGAAGCCCAAGGTGACTCCAGATTAGCCTATTAACAACACAGGGAGCAAACCCCAATCAAAACGGGCAAAGACAGCCATTGCAGATGACTGGACTGAAGATAAAAGGGGCTCAATCACAACAGTAGGGTGCATGCAACAAACATAGGAAACACCCCTGAAGCCCAGGTTCTGGTGAACAGGGGACATCGTGCTGCAGGTCACTATAGGATCTCTTTATAAGGACTCCTCTTTAAAGAGCAGGAGAAAGAGAACATTTGAACAAGTCAGTTACCAGCAATAGAATTAAATCAATAATTAAAAAAACTCCCAACAAACAAAAGTCCAGGACCAGAGACTTTACAGGTAAATTCTACCAAACATTTAAATAAGAGTTAATACCTAACCTTCTCAAACTATCAATGAAAATAGAAGAGAAAGGAAAGCTTTCAGATTCATTGTGTGAGGTAATCATTACCCTGATGCCAAAGCCAGATAAAGGCACTACAATAAAGCAGAACTAACTGTAGCAGGATTCTCACACAGAGTCCTTACACCCAGGCTTTTCTTTCCAGGAAGCAACTTTATTCTTGCCAGCACTACTCAGTTGGGTTCATACCCAAAGAATTGAGCCCTGAATGCCACGTGGTGTAGTTGTTATATACTTTTTACTTCTTTGTCGCCCATATATGATAACACACAAAAATGTAGTCTGATTAAGTGGTCTCATGTTATGAGGTCATGAGGGATGTTGTCACGTATGCAAATAGTCAGGTTACCTTGAGGTTTTTTTTTTTTTTTTTCCATAGGGAGGGAACCCTACCACAGAACTGAGGTCAAAATCTCTGATAAACATGGATGCAAAAATCCTCAACAAAAGATTAGCAAACCAAATCCAACAATATAGAAAAAAAGTCATTTACCATGATTAAGTGGGATTTATTCTGAGGATGTAAGAATGGTTCAATATTCACAAATCAGTCAGCATAACATATCACATCAAAAAGAGGGGAAAAAAACCCATGTGATCATTTCAATAGATGCAGAAAAACATTTGGCAAAGAACAACATCTCTTGTGATAAAACCTTTCAACAAAGTAGGTTTAGAACATACCTGAATATAATAAAAGCCATATATGAAAAACAGGTGACATCATTCACTCGGTGGTGAAAAACAGAGCTTTTCCTCTAAGATCAAGAACACAAGAAGGATGTCTACTCTCACTATGGGTACTTACCCCAAAAATACCAAAACAATAGCTAGAAAGGATATATTTACCCCTATGCTTATTGCAGCACTATTTACAATAGCCAGTTTATGCAAGCAATCTAAGTGTCTATCAGTAGATTAATGGATAAAGAAAAGGTGGTGCATATATACAGAGTAATGTTATTCACTCATAAAAAGAATGAAATCTTGCCATTTGCAACACCATGGATAAAGCTAGAGAGTATAAGTCTAAGTGAAATAAGTCTATCAGAGAAAGACAAATACCGTATGATTTCACTCATATGTGAAATTTAAGAAACAAAACAAATGAACAAAGAAAAAAAGAGACCAACCAAGAGACAGATTCTTGACTATAGAGAACAAACTGATGGTTATCAGAGGCGAGGTAGGTGGAGGGTATGGGTGAGATAGGTGAAGGAGATTAAGAGTACAATTATCATGATGAATACTGAGTAATGTATGGAATTGTTGAATCATTGTATTGTACACTTGAAACTCATATAAGGCTATAACTACTTATATAACACTGGAATTAAAATAAAAAATAAGAATGTGAAACTAGACCTAACATATAAAGAGGATGTCTTATTATTCTTTTACTTATTCCTTTATTTCTCTCACAGCCTCCCATCCTCCATTTCAGTTAGTGGGTTTCTCCTTTTCTAGTTGTTAGACCAAACATATGGGACTCATCCTTGGCAACTCTACTTCTCTTCCACCCACATTCAACCCATTAAGAGATCGTGTTAGCTCTACCTTCAAAATATATTCAGAATCCAACAATTTCTCATTTCTTCTGCTATCACTCTGGTGCGAGCCAATCATCTTTCCCTTGGATGTTTTCTCTGTTTCTACCCATATTACACAGTCTGTTCTCAACACAGCAGTCTGAGAGATTAAATTAAAAGAAATACATGTCTTTCTCCATTCAAATCCTTCATTGGCCTCTTTTAACACTAAGAATAACACAAAAGTCCTTAGTATACTCTGATCTTTTCTTTCTGAAATTTTTAAAATTTGATTGTTCATTTTAGTGTTGGGTTATTTTTTTTTTTTTTTTACTTAGAGGATATTGGAGATAGTTTTCATTATTGTTCCGCTGCGGAACATTTTGTTCTGTGGAAAGCAATGTGGAAACTGCCTTTCAGGATATTCTTTTCGTGAGGTCTTTGTGCATGGAAATAGTGACACTGTCAGAAGTTTTGTAGATGGATCTTTGCTTTGATTTGAGAAAGTGGACAAATTTATAAAAAAAAAGAAAGAAAAAAAGAGTTATGTAACAATACCTGGTCAAGAGGATTTTAAGAAAGAGGCAAGACTTTGAAGCAATGGTAGATAATAGGAGGAAAAGTTTACCCTAAACAATATTTTACAGAAAAAAAAAGGCAGAATATCTAATGTGAAATTCTTAGAAATAAAATGCCAAATTTGTTTTATTAGTGTAGCAGTAATTTGTAATTTTCCTTTTATCTTCAAGGTAAAGAGAACTGGATTAAGGTAAATATGTTTTAACAAATTAATACATGGGAGCTAAAATCCTGAAGTCAACCTTTTTGTTTCTAATATACATGAGAAATTAGGTGAAGTGGTTTTAAATACTACTTCATAAACTCTCTCCTTTATGAATCTATAGTTTTCTGTTTTTATTACCTCATAAATTCTGAGGGATGATTTATATAATTTAACAGTGTCCTTGTCCTTCCATTGTTGATCAGGAGAGCAATAAGCCAGCCTTTGATATAAAAGTTACAATGTTATTCATCCTGCTGCTGAGTGAAGGAAGCCATTTTTTATTTGAGTTACGTCAAATTTCTACTCTTAGGCAGGTTTTTTATTTTATTTTTTAAGAAAACACTGTAAATGCCATTTGATAAGAAATAACTAATTTATTTATTTTATTTCCCAAACAGAGTAAAAATAAATGTGCCTCAGGCAAAACAGTCTATCAACAGAGACACAATAAGCAAACAGCACATGGAAGGATCATTATGTTAAAGCAATGTTTTTTTTTATTTTATTTTATTTTTTTTTATTACCATTCTACTCAAGGGCGCTGGAGATCTGGGAATCTTTTTTAAAGAGATAATTGGCTTTAAATGTACATTCGAAATCAGGTGTCTTTCAAAGAGTAAGATTTCACCCTGTGTACCTGGAAAAGGCAATTTACCTCTCAAGGTTAGATTAGGGGATTTATTCTTTCTTCCTTTGGATGTGTAAAGATGCCTCTAGCAGTATGTTTTCTTAGCTGTGGATGAAGACCCTGACTCACAGTTTAACCTGCAGAATTGCTAGTCATTCATGGGTTCCAGCTCCATCTACAATACATACAGCCAGTCTCGTTCTTGAAGTCCAGGTAGCAGAGCAGTTCCAGAAGTGAGGGCAGCAGCTGTCCTGTACTGCTAAGGGAGAAGGGACTTTGCATGCTTTATTTGGTCATATGAAAAGGCAGGCAGGACGGAACACACTTTCACAGCTTAAACTTACAGAGGCATAAAGAGTTTTGAAAGGTCATTTGAAAATAAATTTATAATTTATAAAATTTATAATTAATATAATGTTTTTTAGTAATTTAAGACAAATACAATGGAATTATTTAAAATGTTTTATAGACCCCTCATGTGTAAAGTTCTACTTTTAATTTGACTCGATTTAGAGAATGTCTCCAGTTATGAAAATGTTGACAACAGACAATCTTTAGATGCTTAAGTGTGTAGACAGAGTGTCCACTCTAATCCTATTCTTTCTGTGGGGTTACAAATGAGCATGTATTCATTTTTTTTAAATAAAGTTCTCAGAGTTCATATTTCCTTATTTTTGAAAAGTTTCTTTTTTTCTTTATTTAGAGAGACGATGTGTAGGAGAGGGGCAGGGAGAGGGGGGAGGTAGAGAATCCAAAGTAGGCTTCACACTGTCAGTGCAGAGCCCGATGCAGAGCTTAAGCCAATCAACCTTGAGATCATGACCTGAGCTGAAATCAGGAGTTGGATACTTAACCAGCTGAGCCACCCAGGTGTCCCCATATTTCCCTTTAATAGCTCAGTCTTTTTCTGACTTTCAAGATTTATTTTCACTTTGGCTGTTAAACCTCCTGACCAACTCCCCCACCCCACCACTTTTTTCCCCTCAGCATTGCTGTTAGCTACTAACTCCAGTTTTAATAACTGAATGGTTTGAAGTATTTCCAGTCTACTTTTTTATTCACAGAATATTTATTGAAGGGTTATTAACAGAGAATATAGAAGTGATTATGAAAGATATTCCTCTGCTCAAAGTGTCACTTTTCAAAATTAGAAGCCTCTTAACATATGTAAATAAATTTACTTGGAAAAATGTTTCAGACATTAAGAAAAATACTATAAAATACCATCTTAAAAATAAATCAACCCATTCAAAAACCTTCTCTATAACCAGACTGGATTAAAAACAAATTGGTGTGCTACATTTTTTGTTTTTGGTTTCCATGTTTTCACTTAAAAAGATACTATTTTTGACATAAAAATTGGAATAAAATAATCACCTCTAAAAGATTTTTTTCCATAGTTTCTTTATAACTTGTAGACAGCAAGAGATACGGCAGAAACTGTAATTGACAAATACTTTGTATGTATGTGCACGTCTAAGTATGTATGTTTGTGTATGTTTAATTACTACTATTATCCAAAGAGTACTTAGGCAAATGCTGTATTCTTTATATGATTATATGATGTTCTAAAAATATTTACTTTTTTAAACTATGAAAGTTGCATTCATAAAATTTACATATAAATTATATCTCTTGTGCCAAAAAATTATACGCACATAGGAAAAAATGAAACATCCCATTTTTTCTTTTACTTAGAGATGGATTTTTAAGCTTACAAAACTGTAAGCAAAAAACTCCATATTTATACCAAAAGAGATGTTAGACTGGGGAAAACTTAGAATAGTTTTATAAGTTTGGTTATGTGTTTATAACATATAAAACCTGGTTATATTTTTAAAATTCCAACTAAATATTTATGTAATTATCATTCTCAAAATAGAGAACTAAGAAGTCATGGATGTCGAATATCTACAATGTATTTGAGGCACTTTTCCTCAAATGTGTTTTAAAGTACACATTCTTAGACTTGTATAGTACTTGGAAAAGTACAAGTGCATTATATAGGTTTTTATTGAATACTCAAAAAGTACTGTGGTTTCAGAGACCAAAAAGGGAAAAAGAAGTCTGTAATAAGACTTTATTTCATCATATTGGCAATTGAATGTGGTAAAAAGGAGCCCTTCATTAATTTTATTTGTCAATTTCATAATTTATGTACCACTCTTCACTGTTTCCCGTACGGGTGTTAGAAAATATTTAAAGGATATTCTGTATAGGATTTTATCTTTATGTAAAAGAACATGAATTATTTCTTTTAGGCCATTAGAATTATTACTGTTCTTTCCATTTCATATTTGGCCGAGGTTGCAAACCAGTGGAACTTTTTCCTTTCATGTGACTTAAATGCAATGGCAAATCCAATAAAAATCTCTAGACTTGGGCACTCTTAAACTCTTTTGCACTTGCACTAAGAAAATTGCCTTGTCTGAGGGATGTGAACAGAACAGTATATGTACATAAATAGAAGAAGAAGAAGCTTAAACTTCTTCTTTTTCTTTTTTGACCACATCTTTGGGAACTTTAACATAGCACTCTCAATGGGACCAATTTGCAGGTAAGATCATCTCATAACAAGGTACTTTAGATATTCTTAATTAAATTCACTTGGATGGAGTCCAAAATAAACTGGCCTAATACCAAACTCTACCCTACAGTGAATGTTGTGGTAGTGAGTTGTCAGAGTATAGTGCATGTTTCTTTAAGCCATAATCATTAAACATGGACAAATAAGATGGAAGGGGGTGACTTGCTTTACAGTGCTGTATAATACAGCAACCCTTATCACTGCAGGGAAGAATTCAGTTATGATGGTAATTTATACCTCAGTAGCTTTCTTTTATGACATCCATCCATCATCAACAGCAAGGCTGCCCACACTCTGAAGAGGTTTCCCAGATATGACATTCTGGGTAGGGCACCCATCTCCTGACGACAGTCATGGAACCAAAAGCCAGTGGAACAGCTTCACTGCAACAACTGCTGAGACAACCTTAAATAACCCTCAACACCAGACTGAGGAACTGTAGAAGATTTCAGTTATTTTCATCAGCAATAGGAAAAGCAGCAGAGCTAACAGTAGCAATAGCCAAGGGATCTTCTATCATCCTGACGGCCTTGGGTTGAGTTTTCTTGGATCAGTTGTTTTGTAACCTTGTCAGTCCTGCAGTTTTGGAAACAGCTATAGAATGACTTTCACAGAATTACAGATGCAGGATGGGTTCTGAAAGCATCACTGAGAACTCAGCTGTATTGGTGGCTAAACTGTTGCATACTCTCAGCAGATAATAGGCCAATTCCATAATAGATGAAGTGGAAGGTGTACGTTAGCCCATTGTGATTCTAGGAGTATTTATCTACCAATATTAGTAGCTGTCCAGTTTTGCTCTATTTCTCTAACCCCGAGGTATAAAATAATGCTGACAAAACAAACTTTGTCCCATTTATTTTGAGATATTATACATAAAACTTTTGATATATGTATTAATCTGCTTGGGCTTCCATAACAAAAACCAGACTGGATGGCTTAAACAAAATTTATTTCTCACCATCCCGGTGCCTGAAAGTCCAAGATTGAGGTGCCAACTGGTTAGATTCTTATCAAGGGTTCTTTTTCTGATTTGCAAATGCCTCCTTCTTGCTGTGTCCTCATGTGGTGGAGAAAGAGCTTTGGTGTCTCTTTCTCTTCTTATGAGGGCACCAGCTCTATCAGATTAGGCCTCACCTATGACCTAATTTAACCTTTATCACCTCCTCACAGGCTCTACGTACAATCACATTGGAAGCTGGGCTTCAATACATGAATTTAGGGGATGGCACAAACTTTTCATCGTCCATAGTAGTGTGTAAATAATTAGGTTAATATATTTATTTAGAGTTCTTGGGAACTTTTCCAACTCAGGATCTCGATGTCCTTGGCAATGATGACTGATTTAATTCTCTTCTACAATTGTCCTCTACATTCAACTCCACTTACAGGATTAGCTGTGCTCTGTGCTGGATGATCATTCTTGTTCAGAAACTAGCAACATCTAAGGGCTCCTATGCTTGTAGTTTAGTGAATCCTTAAGTCTTTGTGTCTGAAGTTTTTGCTCTGAATTTCTACTTGGGCTCCAACGGTGAGCTGCTTTCCTATTCTCTGGTCTAGTCCTATATCTCACATCTATTGATGAAGTCCTGGTCCTACATACTTAGAACACAATACATACAATCCATGGCTTGATTTACTGGTTTCTAGTTTCTTGGGAGGGTTTCTTTCTTTCTTTTTTTTTAATTCTTTATTCAGGTAACATATACTTCACTGTTTTCTTATTGACTAGTCACTGTGCTAGGGGTAAGAACTACAACTGTGAATAAGAAATTCAGGCTTCTATCCTTAGTATCTCTTTCCTGATGCAATACTAAAATCCTGTGTTCCTAAACTGATTGCCAACTAGATATTTTATTTTCCTAGTTACTGTATGATGGGGAATAGATAAAAATAAATAGGCAATTTCCATACAGCCTAGTAAATGTTAAAATGAGGATGGAGGTTCAGGAAAATATAACAAAATGGCAAAAGGGGATGCTATAGCAAACTTGCTGTGAAGAGTTGGACAGAGTTTCTTAAACAAACTGATAGTCATCTGAAGTCTTGAACATGAAGAAGAGTTAGCTAGAGGGTTGAGACGGAGTGATTCTGTAAGAAGGAGCTGAGTAAACATACATGTTGAAGAACTAAGTGTCTGGCTAAAGCATGGGCTATGAGGGAGGAATTAGTTCTACCTCATTTCACAAACATCTTCCAGATATTGGAATTCTGGTTTGAATCCCCATTTTCGTAGCTTTACTTTACTCTGTATCTGTCATTTGTTGCCAAAATCCTCTTTAGTCGCTGGTCTCTATCAAATCTTTACTACTTGCTCCTCTTAGCTATTTCCGGTAGGCTAACGCATATGTGTGTTTTCTGAACAGGTTAAGTAACTGTCAGGCCATGTGGATTTAGATGAACTAGGACGGATATCTGGGGGTCAGGGGGAAGTACTTAATCATACCACATGGATATGTGGGTACTTGATCATCAATGGCATTGTCTGAAGAAAGTAACATCCTAAATTTGATGGCAGACCCTACATATTTATTCATACCACACAAGTGCATAGACTTTTAGTCTTGGAAGGGAGCTGAGAGATCATGTGATCCCAACACTGCTAGGTTAAGTCTAACAGATGTGATTATTTCTAATTTTGAGTTCTTTCTATTTCACCATATGGCTTCTGTATTTAAGCAGTGTTGGAGATATACTCTTCAAGAGTTATTTCCAGTTTAGACTCATTTGAGGAGATACTTGCTATTGTAGGTAGGCCTGTGGCTAACTCTCAACAAGGGAAACTGAAGTAGATTATTTCATTTGAGTGACAGAAAGAATATCGAACACAAGAATTAAACGTTACCCAAGAAGAAATCTGCGTTAAGATGTTAATTGGAAAACAGCTTTAAGTTCCCAATTGAATGGATACCTTTTGGTTTTCGAGGGGTCATTTCAGGCTTTTGAGAAAAATAGATGTTGAAGTGGAATATTCTGATTATAGGTTTATATACTTGGAGTAAAATCAATACCTGTACTTTTTTTTTTCTTTGCTGATAGCTTGCCATGTTTCTGAATTGGATCTGAATACAAATACTATCAAATGTGTTATCTTATATGACATGAAACAATTCAGTAATATAAAGAATCCAGTCATCTGTGATACTTTAAAAAAAGGCATGGAATTCAAATAGCTGAAAAGTCTTTTGACAGAAATAAAATGTAATAATTTTCAAACATTTCATAAGTAGACATGCATTCATCAAAAAGAATAACACAAAAGCGACATGAGAAGTAGAGACTTAACAATTTTTGCTTTATGCAATGTATTTCCCTTTTATACTTCTGTCCAATTCTGTATTATTTATCTTAAGTGAATTGCATATTTTGTGTTTCTCTTCATTTTCTTGATTTTTATTATATACTTTATACTTCTGATAGTTATAGAGAGAGGCAATATCATTGATGATAAAAGGTTGTACATAAAAAGACAACTTTGACAAAGTTATATAAAATTTGGACTTCTGTTGTTCAACTTTTATATAAACCTTTTTTTTTTGGGTTTTCCTTCAGCCTCTTCAAGTACTCTCGATTCTTACATGAAAGTTATGCCAAGTTTCTCTGACTCATGCTAATCTCTGTCTTTGATTTCTGTCCACTCTGCTTTTGGAAGCTTACATTTTTACTTGTTTTATGTACACCTTATTTTCCTAACTAGAAAGGAACTATCTTTAACCTTATTTAATGTGCTAAACTCTGAGCAACACCCAATGTGTACATGCTGAGTTGGAATTAGACTTTCAGTCTGTTGATTCTAGGTGTATGTAAACCTAGATGTGGTAGAAAAGACTGAAACTGGCTCAGATGAATGGTTTTTCCTTGCTTACTCAATTCTTCCTACTGTAAAGAGATAGTCCCCTCCTGCCACCTCAACTAGGGTGCTTTTGCCTCATTACTTAAAAAGTGAGCCCAATACTTGCTTCTATTCTTATCAGAACAGGGGGCCAAGTAAAGAAGAGATGTATGTATCTAAGTACAGTTTTTATTTAAAACCTCTACCCATGGACTTTTTGTAAAATTATGTAGTCTAACTTGTAGACATCTGTTGCATAGACTTCTGATCCTTTGTGGTCTATGGCTTGCGTTTTAGAGGTGATATTATTTCAATTGTGAAAAAATATATGAGATGTTAATAGGAATAAAAAATGACTTTTCTAGCAACATTGCATCAAGGAAAATTAGGTTGATAAAGGATGTAAGAGTAGTAAGTTCTTTATAGGAAAAAGTGGCAAGCAGTATTTGCACATGGGTTTATTGTTTTTCCCTATTCTTCAAACATAGGCTTCCTGATGAGGGTGCTAATGGAAAATACCGTTGAAAATCTCCTTCCTGGAGGCATTCCCATTCCATTAATACACACACACACACACACACACACACACACACACACACACAGACACCTGCCTTTTGATTGTTCTTCCATGCACAAATACCTAGTGAGGATACATTCTGTGTCAAGCACTGTACTGGAGGTGGGAATACAAGGATGAACATGCTCTTATGGGTTTTTCTGTCCAGCAGTGTGTAAGATGGTTAAGAACTGAGAGAATTTGTTGATTAAGCACAAATTCTTTACCTCAGAGTCTTATACCTTGGCTTATACCTTATACCTTGCAACTCCCAAATGGACTTGCATCTTTCTAATCAGCCTGGGTTGTCATTATCAATACATGTGTATCCACCACAGTGAACGACTGTACCCACCTAATGAACATGTATAAGAGGAAACACATTCTACATTGTTTAAGGACATTTCATCACAAGCTGACTCAGGAGAATTCTTAATATATGTGTGTCAATTTGCTGAAAGATGGTGGAAAGGGATTAAATCTCAGAGTAGTAGTGGTCTCCTTCTTCTTAGCTCATATTAAAACATTTCAGTGAAGCAGAAAAAAATTAATGTGCACATATAGTTGCACTATTCAGCAAAGGGGTCTGAAGGGTGTTATTATTTTTTAAATAGACAATTTCTAGAGCAGTTTGAGGCATACTGCCAAACTGAAAAGGAAGTACAGAGACTTCCCATATACACCTTGCCCCCATTCATAGATAGCCTCTTCTATGATCAACAACCCTCACCATTGTGGTACACTTGTTACAACTGAACCCACACTGCCATATCATAATAACCTAAAGTCCATAGTTTACATTAGGTTCATTCTTGATGTCATGCATTCAGTGAGTTCGAACAAAAGTATAAGGGGCGTATCTACCATTTCAGTATCACACAGAGTAATTTCACTGCTCTAAAAATCCTGTCTCCATCTGTTTATCCTTCCTTGCTGGTAGGATGTAACGTTTTAGTGCATCAAACTAAGTGGCATATTCCTTAATAGACGGAACTCAGTGCCTGGAATTAGAAGTTGTATCCTGGTGTACCACTTATTATACAACCTGGTATATATCATATACACTTTCTTAGGATTCGATTCCTCTTCTTTAAAATGATTAAAATCAAGACACCTGGGTGGCTTATTCGGTTAGGTGTCCAACTTTGGTCAGGTCATGACCTCACATTTTGTGAATTCGAGCCCCACATC
Organism: Paguma larvata; assembly: GCA_030068075.1. Lineage (NCBI taxonomy): Eukaryota > Metazoa > Chordata > Mammalia > Carnivora > Viverridae > Paguma > Paguma larvata. The sequence goes on from CM057829.1 coordinate 109,010,207, forward strand.
AGGCTCTGTGAGCCTGCTTCAGATTCTGTGTCTCCCTTTCTCTCTGTCCCTCCCCTGCTTGCATGCGCGCGCGCTCTCTCTCTCTCTCCCTCTCCCTCTCTCTCAAAAATAAGTAAACATTAAAAAATGAAATAAAATAATTAAACTCTGTTTTGGTCTCATAGGGATGATATTTGTGTGAATAACTTATAAACTGAAGGAGTCATACAAATGTATTATTGTTTTTAACTGTTGGACCACTGGCATCCAAAATTCTCAATTTTAATATTAAAATTGATGTATCACAAATTCAGACCTGTCGGTCTAAAGAGGTGGTTCTCTATGCTGTCTGTGGCGATAGGATAGAATCTGGGAGTCATTTTTTTAAAGGTCCCGTGTGATTCCACCGTACACTCACTGTGAGAATTGCTGGTTTAAATGTCAAGTCCTTCAAACATGAGGGACTCTAAAAATGGTCAAACAGCAACATTCCAGTGCCTGGAGTAATGAACTCCATCTATAGCCAAGAAATAAATAGTAAATATTCTTTATCATAAATTATTCTAATGGTAGGTCCTGTTAGATGAAGGTGGAAATACTGCCTCAAAGAGTAAGACTTATGGTAATGAAGCTATACATCAATGCCTGGAAACATTTTACTATTCTCTTATGGGTAAAAGATGAAAGATGCTTTAGAAACCCATACTTGAGCATGTAGCTTGGACTGATAATTAGTCATACACAACAGTGGGATACTAAGGAAGAAGAGATGAGGAATCTACAGATTAATGCTAACTTCTATATAACTTTAAAGTGTGAATGTTAGTACACTGCCACAGTTCATTTAAAGACTAGGGATCCAGGAGGATAGGGGCAAGAGTGCCACATTCTTTTACCTTCCGTGTTAAAGTATGTCTTGGATTGGAATCTCCTTGAAAGCAAATGTGTATGTCATTTTTTTTTCTATCACTAGTCCCTGCAACCCCTTATCCAAAATATTAAAAAGAATAGCTTCATAAATATTGATTTAGTGGTTGAATGGATGAGTCAGGGTTTTCTTTCTTCAAATGCCTCTTTGTCTCTGTGCCAGTGCTGAACATCCAGCCGCAGAACATGTGCACTGGGAATGCTGTCGGACGTGAGCAGAACTCTCTCCTGGTACTCATTACAGAAAGCCCCCCTGGGCTCAGTCCGACAGCAAGGATGGTAGGAATCCAGATTAGCTATTATTTAGAGAGCTGACCAACGATGCCTGAGGGTAAAAAGACTAAATCACATTCCCCTGCATAACCTAGAAGGACCAAAAGACAACTGCTGATAACAGCACTTATAAGTTGCCAAATCGATGATTTTTTTTTCCCTTTACACTAAGGGCCAATGATGAGCTAATGTCACCAACAAAGAGGAGCATTTTGTTTTTCTTTGTTTCAAATTTTTATGTAATTCCAATTAGTTAACATAGAATGTAATATTAGTTTTAGGGGTAGAATTTAGTGATTCATCACTTACAGGTAACACTCAGTGCTCATCACAAACTGTCCTCTGATTCCCTATCACCCATTTAACCCATCCCCCACCACCTCCCCTCCAGCAGCCTCTGTTCTCTACAGTTAAGAGTCTGTTTTATGGTTTGCCCCTCCCTCTCCTCCCCCCCCCCCATGGTCATCTGTTTCATTTCTTAAATCATCATATAAGACAAGCATTTCTAATGGAGACAATCAAAGAACATTACACTCATGTTCATTGTGGTGAACAAATTTTTACTGCTTAGTTGGTCAAACTCTTCCCTGCATAAAACAACTCCAATTGCATTTTAGTAGAAGCTCTTCTTTCTATGAGTTCTCTTCAAACATTTGTTTCTTCCAGTTTTATACATATACACTGTCATGGAAAACCCTGAGGGAATTTTGGGTATGTAGAGTAGATGTGGTGCTCCAAACAAGTCTTTGGAATCAAGATTAAAGGAGCAAGTCAAATGTGTGCTGTTATGCAGCATTAGTTACATTTAAAATTTTGCACCATCTTTTAGAAACTTAGAGTCATCAACACCAGGCATTCTGTAGTTTGGCATCATTATCATCGTGTTGACTATCATTATTGATATATTCTAAATAAGTGCTATGATTAATTTATAGCCCACATTTTATAGTATGCGCCACACAGTATAGTGAATAAAATTACATATTTTAATGTGAATGGCAAATTTTTAAAATCAGTTACCTATAATTGGTTCATTTTTACTTTAAAAAAGATAAATATCTCTATTATGGCAGTGGGTATTTAGTAATTACTCCTGTGATAAAACATGGACTTCACCTTATACATCTTCATGTGAATGGATATATGCCAAAATTTGGAAAACGTAATTCCCTTTTTAATACATAATTAAATACAAATCTTCAATGAAAAAACTCAATAGTATCGTCATTCTGTAGGCAAAGTACATAGTAAAAAATATTCTGAGTAAGAATTGCTCAATATTTCTCAAGTGAAGTGGTCACAAAGAAGAGAAAGTCTATAGGAAATCTAATATTAATAAAAAGGAAAGCAGAGAATTAGACTTGACATTCCATTCATTCATTCCACAAACATTTATTATGCTATAATGAAATCTTGGTTATTGCATTATCAGGCAGAAACAAAGCACTATGTTAGAAACACTAGCCTTTTCATTAATTTATGAAAACATAAGGAAAAAATAAATACAAGTGACATTCAACTACTTGGAGTCATGACAGAAAGGAGGAGAATATTCAATAGAGAAAAATCAGACTTGTAAAATAATTCATTCATGTGATTTCTAATGTTTACCTGCAATTTACCTTTGGATGGAATCATAAAGGAGAATTTTCCTTTCTTATTTTTCTCTTACAGCAGGGTAAGGAGTTTAAAGGTGAACCATGAGGGAAATTTAATTTCAAAGATGTATGGGAATCAATGCTTTCAAAACAAAATTTGAAATATACTTTGCCATGCCTTTTTATGCTGTACAAAATCCATCATTTATAAAGCTACTGATTCTGACAGTGCCTCTCTGCAACACAGGACATAACGCAGAGCAATCAAAAGGCATTTTAATTTTTAAAATGCTCTCATCTGCTTTTCCATCGCCTTTGGTAGCTTATACAATTTTAGAACATATGCCGCATGCCAACTTGTCTGGCTTTATCTTGTCTATAAAGGAAAAATGTCACCAGAGCAGTGCTTGACTATTTGCTGGAAATAGAGATTTTCCATGGATCAAACTTAGTATGGATATTAAAATATTAACAGTTATAATTATTAGCTAAGAATAATTGCTGCACTTAAGTTCTTTCTATATACCAGGCACCGTGCCAAATGCTTTATGTACATTATCACATTTTTACTTTCAAAACAACCTTAAAAAGTGATTCATCAACATCCACGTTTTATAGACCAGGGCAGTGAGACTAAGTGCACAAGTAACTACAGAAGGTCCTTGCTCTTCTTGGGGAACAGCTGAAGATCAGGTTCATGCACCTGGGTGCAGCTCAATAGTCTGGAGAGGGTGTATGATTTTCCTAAACTTTTCTGAGATAGAATCATGAGGTCATTAACTTGATTAGATCTTCAGTTTTTTTTCCTAGAAGGATGATGAACACTGAGACAGATCTAAAATAGCTTTAGTCTTCTGGAATTTTCCTTGACTGGGACAGGATTCCAGTGAAAATTCCTGTTTTCATCCTCACCTAGACCTATCATCGAAAAGAGAAGCATTCTCTCTACTATCTTTGGAGCAGCATTCATGCCTCTACTTTGCCCACAATGTCATTGTAGTCTAAAATTGATGTCAGTTAGGTGAAGATGAGTTTGGGAAGTGACAAAATACAATATTATATAAGGAAATAGTATAGCATACCTCTTTACGTAAGCAAATTTGATCTTATGTAAAATCTGTGTTAAGTCATATTCTATTAATCATTTCATTGCCATAGGTTTTCAATGTACTGCTTTTATGGATCTTCCTCCTAGGATCTCATCCCTAATTTTGGTGTATTACAATATTATGACCAATTATTATTGCCCTTCGATCATAATACATATGGCTGAGGCAAACTTAGTGAAAACTATTCTTGGATATTTTAAGTCTGACATTTAGTAACTGGATGGCACATATGAAATCTGCCAAGGTGACATCATATTTCCTACTGATTCTGGAAACCAATTCAAATAGCGAACATTTAAATTTGTATTTTATATGAATGTCATTTAAGAGAGCTTTGGCTATTGCAAATTGACCCAGAAGCAATTTATGGAAAATGATATTATCTAGCACTCATTCTTTGTGGTTGGGAGCCTCCATACTTCTCAGAGCACCATATTTGCCACCCATCCTTGTCAGACTATTCTAGAATAGCCAGGGTTACTGCAGTTTCCTGTCACCCACCCTAATTGTACTGCATGTGCTACGTCTGAGGATGATGGAAATGAGACAGATAGGCTGGTGTTTTGCATTAAGAAGGAAGTTCTCGAGTGACAAGGCTATTTGTGTATCAAGCATGTAAACATCGCCTGATGATGTCTCAGTTCACATGACTTCACCATGGCAAACTTGCATAAGTGCCAGAGAATTAACTGCACTCTTTAGACTTATGGCAAATTGATCAACATGATGGCTATATTTTGAGGAGTTTTAGATTGGCCTTATTAGTTGTACCTTGCAGTGTATAAATGCATTTTTAGCAATTATCAGGGTTATTTTGTTGTGAAGTCTTACAATTAAGCACATTTTACCTTTCTGCAATGTATTTCAAGATTTTTATAGTTTCAAATGACCTATTATTTAAAGACATCAGATTGGAAATAATGGATGAAATGTTGCCTATGTCCTTGATTTCTTTAAGTTTCTTACTCTTTCACTTATCATAATGAGCTGTCAAATTTATATGGCCTGTTTATATTAGACCTGGGAATAAAACTTCTTCCTTTTCCCCCCAGATACATAAGATCAATCAATGTTTGAGAATTAACGAGAAGTCTCCTAATTTTTCGGAAAACATTGTGATCTTATAACTCCAGCTTTAGAGAGATGTAAGAAAAAAAATATTACTGTTAAACTGAGGCACTGTCCAGAATATAAAATGAATTTTACTTATGTTTTCATGTTCAATCTCATAGCAACTATAATCTAAATTTGTGTTTTTCCAGTTTTTATTTATTCCTGTTTTAGTGGATGATAGTTAATAAGGTGGCCTTTGAGAGCATCATTTGATATCCTGAAAACTATTAAAAGTAGCATTGGTATATACATAGTATTTCCTTTTTTTCCATAGATTTACTGTATAAATCTATATTATAGCATCCATAAGAGCTTTTGCTGCTCTTTATGAAAAATACTAATAAGCAGAATCTTGCCTCAGGGTGCCTGGTTTGCAAATGATAACATAGCACAAACCAGTAAAGAAGAAATTGTTAATGGATTGGAAGAAATGCAGTGTTTCTTATCAGGTTTTTTGGTTGGCTACCTATATCTGTATCACCCCCTGTGCTTGTTGAGTGTGCAGATTCCAGGCTCCAACACAGTCCTACAGAACCTTTTGAGTTGGGGCCAGGCACTCGTAACAAGCCCCTCAGGTGTTTGAGCACACTTATGTGTGAGACTAATTGTGCTTTCAATACCCTCCCTCTCTAATTGAGTAAGTTTTACCATATTGGGGATATAAGTAGCCTTGTGATTTCTGGCACTTAAAGGAAAAGAGGGAGAGAAAGAGAGAGAGAGAGAGAGAGAGAGAGAGAGAGAGAGAGAGAGAGAGAGACTGAAGTTCCTAATTTCCCTATTCTGACCAATAATTAGATCTAGATTTAATTCTTTATTTTCTTTCCAATATTATTGTTTCCCTTAGTTGAAATATAATGCTCTTAAGTATTTATTTTTTAATGGGGGAGTGTGGTGGACTTCTTTAACAATTCTAGGAAACTCTGTGGAATCTGTGGAAACTTCATCCAGAAAATTGCATATTATATTTTGGAATACAGTATCAAAGGTTTATGGAACACCTGAAGCTCACCATGTTCCCTAAAATAAGAATCCCTATGCCAGGAGGACTTCAGAATGGCTAACAGTAGCAACTCAGGCAACAATAGATGTTCATGAGGATGTGAAGAAAAGAGGATCTCTTTTGCACTGCTGGCGGGAATGCAAACTGGTGCAGCCACTCTGGAAAACAGTATGGAGGTTCCTCAAAAAATTAAAAGTAGAACTACCCTACGACCTAGCCATTGCACTGCTAGGTATTTATCCAAAGGATACAAAAATGCTGTTTTTTTTTAATTTTCTTTTGGCATTTATTTATTTTGAAAGAGAGACAGAGCATGAGCAGGGGAAGGGCAGAGAGAGAGGGAGACACAGAATCCAAAGCAGGCTCCAGGCTCCAAGCTGTCAGCACAGAGCCCGACACAAACTGTGAGATCATGACCTGAGCTGAAGTCGGCCACTTAACCGACTGAGCCACCCAGGCACCACGAAAATGCTGTTTTGAAGGGGCACGTGCACCCCAGTGTTTATAGCAGCAGTGTCAACAATAGCCAAATTATAGAAAGAGCCCAAATGTCCATTGACTGATGAATGGATAAAGAAGGGTTTATATATACAATAGAATATTACTTGGCAATCAAAAAGAAATAAATCTTGCCATTTGCAACAATGTGGATGTAACTAGAGTGTATTATGCTAAGTGAAATAAGTCAGTCAGAGAAAGAAGAAATATGATTTCATTCATATGTGGAATTTAAGAAATAAAACAGATAAACACAGGGGAGGGGAAGCAAAAATAGGATAAAAACAGAGAGGAAGACAAACCATAACGGACTCGCTGGTATGTTGTTGGGTGGGGGGGATGGTCTAGATGGGCGAAGGGCATTAAGAAGGACACTTGTTGGGATGAGCACTGGGTGTTATATGTAAGTGATGAGTCACTAAATTCTATTTCTGAAATCATTATTATGCTATATGTTAACTAACTTGGATTTACGTGAAAAAAATAACCACTGTAATTTAGAGATTTCTTCATTTTTTTGCACATGTGATAATTGTTGGACAGTGCAACCAGGGGCTTTTAAATGTATGCATTATTTACTTGCAGTTCATAATGGTTCCTAAGGGGCTATAAGCATGTACAGTTGTAATTATTGAATTAAAAACAATCTGTACATTTCTTCCGATAGTTTATAATAACACCAGTACATAAACATAAAGTTTTATTTTTTAAGGTTACATTTATTCCATAGGTCATGAAAATTTCAAACATTTCTTTTTTCTTAAGTTTGCAGGAAGACTAAATCCAGAGGAAATTTTATATTAAACTAGAACATACTGTCAAATTGAAACGGATGTACCTCATAAGACCTTATGATGAATTTTTACATGAGAAGATATGTTTTTAGTTCTTTTGGATTTATATCCCTACATGGGATTGCTGGATCATATGGTAGTTCTATTTTTAATTTTTTGAAGATAGTCCATACTGCTTTCCATAGCAGATGTGCCATTTCACATTCCCACCAACAATGTTTCAAGGGTTCCATTTTCTTTTAGAAGTATCTAGAAGTGTCTTTTGGTATATTGATACATTCTATGTGATAATTTAAAAAGTTCTGCCTCATTATTCTTTGATCCTATAAATGAGATTGTTTATATGTTTATATTAATATTACTGCTATCAGATTTTTGTATTATATTTATTCTTACCTTAAGACTAATTTGAGGAATTTTCTGTATTTTCTATGGTCTAGATAAATAATTTAAATTAATTATAATAATTTAATAATGATTTAAATAGTTTTGAAATTGTCTGTTCTTTAAAGGTACAATAGAGATCTTCTCTGAAAAAAAAGTTCTTAAGATTCATCATGTCTAATAAAGGAATGTTTAAATAACTGCTTTTTAGGAAAAAAACCCACACATATCATAGCACAGAGCTATCAGTTGTATTCATCAGACACACTGCAGGCCAGAAGATCAAAGCTTTTGCTTTCATAATTTTATTTAACCGCTCCAAAATGTAGTCAGCTGCCCCATATGTCAGTACAATTGTATTTGAAGAGTGAGAACGACACAGATTATTGGCTTGACAAGGCTAACCTGCTAAACAAAGACATATTAGATTTTTGTGAAGACTTGGAAAGACAGTGTGAATGTGTTGTTTCTTCTGTCATTTTGGGAGTTTATTATGGAGATATGAAATTGATAAATGAAAAGTATTCACTCATGGGAAGAAAAGAATCTACATGTGTTTCCACATAATATGTACTAAACTTCCCTTCTTAGCATTATCTTTTTGATTATCCAAACCTGTTTTACAGATGAGGAAGTTAAGGCCAACATAATTTGCCCAAATGCATGATTACATTTAATGGTGAGGGTAACACAGAGTTCTAGGGGAATAGAGGCTAGATCTTATTAAAGCATGAACTGTTGCACTTAGAACTATGCAGATAGTTCTCTTCCTGGTAGGAGAACTTGAGAATCTAGTCTAATAGACTTCAGGTCAGGTGGTGAGGATCAAAATCAGATATTATCAGGCCAATATCATAAAATAATGAGCAGGAAATGAGTTCTACATACTATTGAACAGGAAGAGGCAAGGTTATGGAGGCAGCTGAGGTCAGTATCAGGAAATTCTGGGAAACAGTGGGTATTGTGCTGGAAGGTTTAATTGGGAGTGGGGCTGGTTAAGCTGCCTTGGTAATGGGAATAGCTCTGAGGACCCCAAATGCTCAGATAGATAAATTCATGTTTTGAAAAACATTCTTACCCATAGGCTAAGATTGTTTACGTTTCTTTATGTCCTCTTCAATCTCTTTCATGAGTTTTCTATAGTTTTCAGTGTACAGATCTTTTACTTCTTTGGTTAGGTTTATTCTCAGGTATTTTATGGTTCTTGGTGCCACTGTAAATGGGATCGATTCCTTGATATCTCTTTTTGTTGCTTCATTATTGGTGTATAAAAATGTAACCGATTTCTGTACAATTTTGATACTATTGAAATCAATCTACATATTCAATGCAATCCTAATCAAAATAGCATAAGCATTCTTCACAGAGCTAGAACAAACAATCCTAATATTTGTATGGAACCACAAAAGACCCTAAATAACCAAAGTAATGTTGGAAAAGAAAACCAAAGCTGGAGGCATCACAATCCTGGACTTCAAGCTGTATTACAAAGCTGTAATCATGAAGACAGTATGGTATTGGCAATAAAACAGACACATAGACCAATGGAATAGAATAGAGAGCCCAGAAATGGACCCACAAATGTATGGCCAACTAATCTTCAACAAAGCAGGAAAGAGTATCCATTGGAAAAAAGACAGTCTCTTTAGCAAATGGTGCTGGGACATTTGAATAGCAACATGCAGAAGAATGAAACTGAACTACTTTCTTACACCATACACAAAAATAAATTCAAAATGGATGACGCACCTAAATGTGAGACAGGAAGTCATCAGGATCCCAGAGGAGAAAATAGGCAACAACCTCTTTGACCTCAGCTGCAGCAACTTCTTACTTGACATGTCACTGAAAACAAAGGAAATGAAAGCAAAAAATGAACTATTGGGACCTCATCAAGATACAAAGCTTCTGCACTGCAAAGGAAACAATCAGCAAAACTAAAAGGCGACTGACAGAATGGGAGAAGATATTTGTAAATGACATATCAGATAAAAGGTTAGTATCCAAAATTTATAAAGAACTCTCCAAACTCATCATAAAAACAAATAATCCAGTGAAGAAATGGGCAGAAGACATGAATAGACATTTTCCAAAGAAGACATCCAGATGGCCAACAGACACATGAAAAAATGCTCAACATCACTCATCTTCAGGGAAATATAAATCAAAACCACATTGAGATACTACCTCACGCTGGTCAGAGTGGCTAAAATTAACAACTCAGGAAACGACAGACGTTGGCGAGGATGTGGTGAAAGGGCAACCCTCTTGCACTGTGGGTGGGAATGCAAATCGGTGCAACCACTCTGGAAAGCAGTGTGGAGGTTCCTCAAAAAATTAAAAATAGAATTACACTACAACCCAGCAATAGCACTACTAGGAATTTATCCAAAGGATACAAAAGTGCTGATTCGTAGGGGCACATGCACCCTAATGTTTATAGCAATGCTATCAACAATAGCCAAATTATGGAAAGAGCCTAAATGTCCATCAAATGATGAATGGATAAAGAAGATATATATATATATGCACACACATACACATAAATACAATGGAATACTACTTGGCAAAGAAAAAGAATGAAATCTTGCCATTTGCAACAGTGTGGATGGAACTGGAGGGTATTGTGTATGTGAAATAAATCAGTCAGAAGATGATATCATATGTTTTCACTCATATGTACAATTTGAGAAACTTAACAGAAGACTGTAGGGAAAGGGAGGGGAAAATAAGTTACAGCGAGGGAGGCAAGCCACAAGAGACTCTTAAATACAGAAAGAAACTGAGGAGTGATGGGGATGGGGAATTAAGGAGGGTGGGGAAAATTGGTGATGGGCATTGAGGAGTGCACTTGTTGGGATGAGCACTTGGATTTGTACGTTAGTGATGAATCATGGGAATCTACTGCCGAAGCCAAGCCTATACTGTATACACTGTATGTTAGCTAACTTGACAATGAATTATTTTTAAAAAATTGTATTGATATATCTTAATAAACGTGTATATATAAACATATATGTATATGTTGTATGATTGTATGTGTGTGCATATATAAGTACTATTTCTAGTTACTAGAATGCTAGTTTACTGTTTTATTTTAATTTTTTTAATGTTTATCTTTTTTTGAGAGAGAGACAGAATGCCAAAAGGGAGAGGCAGAGAGAGAAGGAAACCACAGAATCCAAAGCAGGCTTCAGGCTCTGTGCTGACAGCTCAGATACAGCGCCCTATGCAAGGCCTGAACTTACAAACCGCGAGATCATGACCTGAGCCGAAGTCAGATGCTTAACTGACTGAACCACCCAGGCGCCCCTAGTTTACTGTTTTAAATGAAGAATTACATAGGACATTACATAGGACATGATGACACAGTTTAGTAAGAGCTCATTTTGTTGAGTGATATGGAAAATTAAATCACAAATAAAAGCTTTTCTTTTGAATCCCTGTGAGATTTCACTGTCATAGTGAACAGAAACAGAAATTCCATGTCAGTCAGTGCATTGTTTCCTTACATGGGAAACCTAACCATAATCAAAAAGGCATGTGATCAATTGGATGAATCAAAGGGGCTGGTAATGGCAGAAACACTCCAGTGGGCTCCCTGGTTCAAAGACACCCCAAGCAAATTTTCTGCGGGATCCCATTTTAAAGAGACAGCCCAATTCGGGACTGACCCTTTCCCCAAATCTTGTCCAACAGCATTTTCAAGAGTGTTTTGAGAAGGAATATTTCAGCAAGTGGCTACCCATGTGTTTTGTTGTCTACCGTTATTTCAGCTGTCACACACTCACATTCATCATGCTAGGAGAACAGTGATCAGCTAGATGTTTGCTTGTCTACTTTTCAGAAGCAAGACTACTTGCCCAAATAACCCCTTTTATTTAGTTGGTGAACATGGAGTGTCTGATTTATCCTTCCTGCTGCACCGAACACCTCAGGACAACATGGGGTCTTGTTCCGAGGATCCTTCCAAACACTGGCAATGCACGTCTGTGCCCACAAGCAGGGCTGGAGAGAGACTTACTGGAATAAAAAATTACACCTTCTCCCTCTGCAAATGTTTCTCAAAGATGAAAAATATGCCAGGAGATAGCCCCAAAGAAAAAGTAAATACAGAGCTGAGGATGTGGATTTGATTGAGAACAAACTGCACCAATATGTTGTAAAACTTTTAGTTTTTTTTTAATGTTTATATTTTTTGAAATTTTTATTACATTATGCTTTATTATTTATTTTTATATATTTTTTCAAGTTTTTACTTAAATTCCAGTTAGTTAATATACAGTGTTATATTAGTTTCAGGTATTGTTTCCAAAAGTAAATGTGGTATACATAATAATCTCTAGTAAACTTCTTGGAGCTTTCCATATACAAAAAATGATCTTGTCTCTCACACACTCCCCTCTCTCTTTTGCACTTCTCTTCATGTGTAATGTCCCTTTGCGTCTAGTTCAATCCAACTCAGTGTGTCTCCTAACAGAAATAAGAGCTAGCATTTTTGGAGTGCCTTCAGTGTACCATCCACATCGGCAGGTGCCTTCCCAAAGTCTCTACTGCTCACCCCAGCACTGCCATGTAGGTGTTCTTCACAGATGTCTGGCAGGGGGAATGGAGGCTCCCAGAGGCCAGGCGGGTCCACACTGAGCAGCTCCCAAATCCGTTCTTTCCACATTATGGCACCTCCTGTGCCCTGTACTTGAGATAGGTGATGACTTCTGAATAAGTGCTTCGTTCAAAGTAATCTCTAAAGCTTCCAAATCTTCTGTCTACATTTAATAAATACTTCTAATAAATATGACCACAGGAGACCAAGTGAATGTAAACCGAAGCCAGAAACAAATGAGATGAAGTCTATTTTATTCCATTAGCACTTCTAGATGTTAGGAATATAATGTTCTAAATATCTGTTGAAGTTCTAATACTCTATTGTGTGTGTCCAAAGGAAGTCCATCTATATATAAAAGGCAATCATGCAAAATGTATTCATGCGTTTCAAGTTAAAATTTACGATGTGCCATGATATGAAGACGTCTCATTAGTTTATGACTCTGGGAATACAGTATTGGAAGACATTTGGGAGTGATAAAATAAAGGCAGATTTGTCCTTTCCTTATAGAAACAATAATTATCTGAAAGTCACACTAAATTTTATTGAGGTTCTATTCCTAGGTAACATGAAAGAAAATAAGTATTTCTTTCTCTAATTCTGTCATCTTATGGGGAGAAATCTAGGAAATATGTCAAATAATTTAATGATAATTAATTTCATTGTTTTCATCTATGTAGAAAACACCAGAGTGTGAAAATAACTTCTAAGTTTGTTTTCTGTAGGTTCTCTCTCTGGACTTCAAGAACTGTGATGTCACTTATTTCTGGTTACATTTCCCCTCTGTTTTAATTTCTTTTTAATTTGTTTTCATGCCTGATTTGCATCAATATTTTATTTGTACTAAACTGTGTATTACAGAAGTAAGATTAAACAAATAAGGTTAATAGATTAAAAATGCATGCATTTGATAATTTGATGTCCATTATAAATCTGTATAACTGAGAACAACCTCGGAATGAAAAATACGGTTCTATTAGTAGCAGTAGTATAACCACTCATGTCCTCCTAAGAGTTATACTACAACCAAGCATTCTGGAATCCAGATTCCAGCTTTGTCACTACAGGGCAAGTTGTCCATCTTCTCTTTGGCTCAATTTTTTGTATGCAAAATGGAGGATTATTTATTCATTTCTTGTAATGAGGAATGAATGATATATGTGAAGTGCTTAGGAGGGTGTGTAGTACTCCCTCATGTCACTAAAGCTCAGTATCTCAGATTTTCACTGACATGCCCTTCTCTGGTATCCCTGTGCCAGTCCTTTGCAAACCCTGTCTTCTTTCTTATTCCTATTTATTGCTCTTGCCCATTTTTATCATCGTCATTGTATTCCATACATCACAGCTTGCCTGGATTATGGTAACTGTATCCTAATGAACCATCCTGTCTCCTCACTCTCCCATCTCAGTTCATCCTCATTGCTGTCAGATTACCATTTATAATGTATAACACAGTAATACTATCTTCGCCTTGGTCAGTGTCTTTCTAATACAGTTTTTTGCCTATAAGTTTAGATGTAGCATCTTAGCATCTGTGGCCTTTCAGAAATAAGAACCTCCAGTCTGTTGCCTGGTACTCCATTGCATATACTCTGTGATCTAATAAACTGAACTTTTTGTTCTTACGTATTCTTCCTTATTCCTTAACTCTTGCTTCTGTGGTTCTTTCTGCCTAGACAGCCATTCTTACAGTCCATTTCTCATGACCCATTTCCATACTGGATCCTACAAATGCTTGTAATGTCTTCTTTCGATCCTCAAAACTTTTGGCTTTCATTCCTGCCGGAGTCTAGCTCCGGCATGTCCAGGATTATTCTGAAGGATGAAGGTGTTGGCACAGATGAACGACTCAAGAGAACTGCATGGTTTCTGGAACCAGGCAGGCGCGCATGTGTCTGCCCTACTGATCCCAGTATTTTATTTAAAGGTAGTAAGTGGCATTACAGCAATGAGTGACATCCCATCAGTAAGCATAATTTGAACAACAATGTGTGTTTATCAGCAAAGCAGCGATTTCCTCAATCTTGCAAATTGTTTTCAAGTTAACTAGCATATAAATTTAAGGCAGAGGGAGAGAACAGGGCCTAGGCCTTTGTTAATTATCTATAAACAGGCCAAGAGTCATTCTGCCTATTCTTCCAACTACAGTGGGGAGGTGCAACCCATCAGGCAAGGACAGAGTTCCCAATGCTTGTCCTTTGCTTGTGAATGAGTGAATTTACATAATAGGGGTACAGCGTTTACACAAGTCACACTAATATCCAGCCAGCTCATAACTGCTATCAATCTGTACAACCCATCCCCAAGATGCCACTTTAAGATTATTTCTGGCCAGGCTACTCTCATTTGGATGTAATCCATCAAAGCATCATGCTCCAGGTCCTTCCTTTTTTTATTTAAATGCCATAAAACAAAAGAGCATTACATTCCTTCAGGCCAAGGAGAGCAGCTCAAGAAATCCAAGCCTAAAAGGCTAATATTAGAAGGAGATAGTTTTGGGTGCCAGTTTGGCGGCAGGAACCTTGCAACATCCACCTTTTCACACAGGGAAAATATCAACCTGTGTGCCCAAGATGGCTCCCAGCACCTTCCCTTCTGGGATATATCATTTTTTCTAGCTGTATCATAGTCAGTTATGTATCTCTTTTTTCCTGCTATACTGTAAAGCCTTTGTTGAATAAATACTTAGTCTTACCATGACTCCCTGGGAACATTCAGGGCAGTGCACATAGCAGGTGACCAATGAATAATTGTTCAATTGTTTAATTGAATAGCTACATCTCAAAGCCCTCTGTCTTCCTATTATTAGTTCTGTGGGTTTCTGTAAGTGTACAAACCATATAATAAAAAAAGTTTAAAAATGGTTATTTTAATGACATTCTGTGCCAGCTGGCCTCTTCAGGAATCCGTAGGGACAAACATATAAGGTCAGAGCTCTGTGAGGAAGGAAAGGGAAACAGTTATGTTGAAAGAGCTTCCAAGGTGGGTGTATATTTAAACTTGAATAGTGTGGATTTTTCTTTTCCAGTAATAATTTGGAGGCTGTCTGCAGTGATCAATGTTTGTCTTAGGTTTACAAGTAAGTAACTACAGCAATTAATATCATAATCTGAACTTTAGATTTACTTACTTATCCCCCTCGCTTGTTATTTTTACTTCCAAGTGAAGTGTCATTTTGTACCCCCTTATTTTTGTAGACAGCATCTATGAACTTTCCATTTCTACTAGCAGATTGGAAAATTAAGGTGTAGAGGGATGGAAATGTCTATCTTCTGACCTCTTTTTGAAGTTTATAGTGTATCACTAGTTAAGTTGCAATCAAGTGATCTCACTCTTGGGAAGATTGTAGCTATAGCATTAACCCACAGAAAAACTAATTCGTGTTCAGGCCCTCTTGGCCTGAGGGCAACACTTGGAGCAGAATTAGTGCATTCCTTACCACCTTCCTTGTCTGATGCTCTTCCTGGGCCTAGAAGAACACCAGTGCCTACACTACGCTGTGTACTAAGGGCAACAGTACAGTGTGCTGAAGGTCAAAGCTCTCTCCGCATCTATAAATGCAGGCCTCCTCTTCTTCTTCCTTCGCCTGACCTTTTCCATCTCAGCTAGGGGAAATGACACTAACTTACCAAAGTCTGATTATTTCTGCCACAATAAAACTGTCATAAGTTGTATAGTTACCATGAAAGATGTATTTAAATGAAGAAGAGACAGCTCATATATATATATGTATTTTGTTTTGTATGCATTTTTTTCAGTTATTAAGATCAAATTATTGAAGAACATATGATCGTATTTTAAAGATCATATTACCTCTTCTAGACAGTTTGTGTTTTCTTTTTTAGTTGTTGTTTGTCTGCTGGTTTTGTGTTCCTTTTGTTCCTGTTGTTGGAAGCATGAGGAAGGTATAAAATAAAATTTTGGGATCTGCCACTTGGTGTCTCTTAGATTGCCACAGCCTGTTTTAAATATTATCAGAAGTAGTGAGACTATAATTGGCTCCAATATTGCGAGCTTTATATTGTAAATAAATAGGACCACGAACAGAGTGAAATTCAGTTATCCTGACTCCTATGTTTCAAAATCACATAAATCATGTCTTTCATCTATGAATTCTTAAATACATTAATTCACAGATAATTTGTTTATTGTCTTCCACATACCAAGTACTATTATAGGAGCCAGAGATATAATAGTAAACAAAACTAAGTCCCTATCTTATGGAACTGTCAGTCTGCTTGGGCTGCCATGACAAAATATCGTAGACTAGATTGCTTATGAACAACAGAAGTTTGTTCCTCACAGTCCTGGATGCCAGGGAGTGCAAGATTAAGGTGCCAGCAGATCTGATACCTGCTGAGGCCCCATTTCCTAGTGGCCCTATGTTTGCATCTCATGGTGGAAGGGATAAGGGAACTCTCTGGGGTCTCTGTTTAAGGCACTAAACTCATTCACTAGGTCTCCACCCTCATGATCTAATCACTTTCTAAGAACCTAGCTCCTAAAACCATCACATTGGGCATTAGGTTTCAATATATGCATTTGTGAAGGACACAGACAGTCAGACCATAGTGGGAGTTTACGTCTTGTGAAGCAGAAAAGCCATAAACAAATACGTCATGTGGCAGGAGGATAGAAAGAGATTGGAGGAGCTGAGGTGCAGTTTTACTTAACAGTGGTTGAGGCAAGTGCTTCTGATAAGGAGGCATTTGAGCAAATCCTGAGTGAAGTAAAAGGAGGAGCCATGTGCATATCTGGAGGAAGAACATTCCGGGCACAGAGAATAGTATGTGGCAAGGCCCTAAGGTAGGAATGTTTTGGGTAAGTTAAAGTTTTAAAAGATTGACAATTAGATAAGTTGAACAGATTCACTACTCAAATGTTTTTATATTTGATCCTGAAATTAAAAAAAAAAAAAGCTAGCTGAATAACAGTTAACCTCTTAAAAATTAATTGGTTATGTAGAACAATTAGTAAAAGCATTATATCACCCTTTAATAATTAAACTTTTACACAGCAATATCCTGGTTAATTATCTTTGCTTTTGTTGAACCTTTACTGCATTTTTATGGTCATCTGTGCTCAAAGAATACTTTCACATTTTTCTCTGTTCCTTTTAATTAAGTTAAATGAACTGTCCCACAAAATACCAAGTATTCTTAGGTCCCTTTTAGGCAAAGAAAAAGAAAAATATATTTAAGAATCTCTTAAAATTGCCTATAAGTGTAACACAGCTTCTTTCAATGTGAGCTGTGCATGGCTATTGGCAAATTAATATATAAAATGTCTATTGTATCATTTATGAAATCAGTCTCTTGGAAATTTTGGTAATTTAATCCCGATGCTTGCATTTTTTTTCAAAGCAATAAATATTGTAAAAGTTTACAGAAAGTCATTAAATGTTAACAAAAGGCTATATCTGATACTATACCAGGGTAAGATGTCTTTAATTTCAGTTCATTCTGAAAGAGCCCTGATGGAAAGACAACTCTAGAATAACATTTATTTCTGTGATAAACATTTTTACACTATTAAGCTATTTGGAAATCTCTACCTCTTCTCTTAACTCCTATAATTGTGCTTTAATTTTTATGATTGAATCAAGAGTTTGAATAGAGATAAATATATACCACTTATTCTGTTATATATTTTAGTTTATATGTATATATGTTATATATTTTACATTTATATTCCATGTGTTTTATATTTAATTTGATTTATTCAATATTTAAACCTTAAGGCACTAATTTCATAGTTTGCTTATACAAATAATAATAATACCAATACTCTTAGGAATAAACTTAAGAATTTCAGATAATTAATATATGTCTGTTAGGTAACTTCCCAGGAATCATGTGGTTATATAATTCTGTGTCAGGCCATTCCCATAGTGCCAACATCAACAGTAGTTGAGAGACAAAGAGAAGAATGACTTTGTTGAATATTGAGAAAACAGAAATGAATGAATGAATGCATTGCAGTGAGAGGAGATTTAGTGTGCAGATCATTTGAAAAATATAATTATGCAAGGCAAGATATTCAACATTTTTAACTGTACAGTGTATCAAAGTGCTTTTTCTCCCACTTATGTGCTATTAGACAAATAAAATAACTCCTTTGCAAAATGGTAGAAAACAAATTGCCCCCAATGGTACCCAAGAACGATTCTGTACACGATTTTGGAGTCTTATCCTCCTAAAATAAACAATATGATTTATTACTTGAGTAAAGCTGACTTTCCCCAGGGCAGATATAGCTGGAGGTAAATTTCCTTTGTACATTTCCTTTGAAGGCCTTCCTTTGCTCATCCTTTGCTCATTCACTTTCCACTCTCTCCTGTACCCTCAATTTCTCCCTCATGTTGACTGTTTTCTCTCTGTCCTCAACCTCTCTTCTCATGTGACTCTTACCCTGTCTCTCTCTTACTCTGTGCAGCCAGGAGCCAGGTTTATTGAAAGAGTAATTTATGCTCATGTTAAAAGTTGCTCTTCTTAGTTGTTATAGCATTAGTTACTTACTTTGTCTTTTCCAGCCTCTCTGGTTGCTTTCTTTTGGCTTAAAAGAATTTATTCCTCATCAGTTCTATATATTTAGTATTTATTTGGATTCTACTTCAACCACCCCCACTTTCCCTATTTATAAAATTGCCATGCTTTTCCATGGTGATTTTTTAATAACTATACTTTTCTGAATAGAGTATACATAAATAACTCTTCCATTCGTCTCTAGATCTTTCATCTGAGGTGTAGAGTGTCATGTATCTATCACCCAAGCCAGAAACCAGGGCAACATCTCAGTTGTCTCTCTCACTGTCCACATCTAATCAGCTATGAAGTTGCCTTGACCCTACCTCCTGAAGATTTCATGACATTAGGTATCTCTCAACTTTCATCTCCACTGTTACCCTTGAATCTTAATATACGCTCACCTGGAGAATTGCAGTGACATTTCTTCGACATACCTAATTTCCCATCTTAAAATCTGTTAATGGCTACTTATTCTATTAGGAACAAGTCTGTGCTCCGTAGTAAAGTATTATATCATTATTTGGCTATGTCTTTACTTTTATTAACCTTAAGGAAGTCCAGTTCATTGGTTGATGAGTTAAGAGCAAAAGTTATGAAATCAGATTAGTTGATTTCCAGTCTAAATTTTATGTGAATTGCACATTTTTATTTAACCTTTATGAGTTTTGTTTCCTTATAACAGTGCTGAGAAGTATTTACTTAACAATGTTGTTGTTAAATACATGCTTATTAAGATGCCTGGTACATAAATAGGCACACAAAAATGTTAGCTATTGTTAGTTATTTGTGATTTCCAAGTCGTTTTATACTATTTCAAAATATGTGTCTCTGCATATACCATTCAAGATTGCGCTGGGTCACAGTTACTTTATTATTCAAGATATATTCAAGCATTTACTCTTTTCTGAAACTTTCTTCGAGCACATTCCATTCTAGCTTCTTCCCCTGGCCCGCACTATAGTACAAGTGAGAGTTTATGTGGTATTGGAACACTCTTCTGTTATTCATTGTTATGCTAGGTTCTAATCCTTGGCTTACTCCAGTCTTCTTCCTTGAGGTTGTGAGATCCTTGGGGGCAGGGTTATGTCCCATACGTCTCTTACTCTCCAGCATTGCTCAGAGTCTACTGGTACTAATTAGATTCTCAATAAGGATTTGAAAGAAAAATGACTGATGGATAGAATAAATTAATGAATAAATATATAAATTAAGTTTAACAGAGGCACCTTCTTCTTGTTGGTTTGTCATTATAAGTGTTTTAGTACTTATTAATTGATTTTTTTATTAAACTGCTGGTTTTATTTTTCTGAATGCTAAAAATGAAATTCATTCTTCCTGACTATAAATAAGATATAGTCTCAAGTTGAGATTTTCCAGTAAAACAGTTTACCAAGAAAGAGAATTTGCTGGTAATGTCATTAATTTGATTAATGTGAATAGACAAGTAGAAGGGCTTAGAAGTTAATCAATTTCAAAATTACTTCTAAATCTCTGTCTTTGTATTACATAAATGTAAGTAAATAGAGAAAAGTTGATTACAAACCAGATTACCCCATTGGTTTCTTTATTTAAGATCTTTCATATTTTGTGTAGAAATAGTTGCTTTCCTACATGTCCCACAATACCTTGTACTCAGAACTCTGAGTAATAGTAGGAAATAATAATAGTGATAGGATAATTGCATAGTGAAGGAAACAGTCAACAAATCTAAAAGACAACCTGCTGAGTGGAAGAAGATATTTGCAAATGAAATATCTAATGAAGGGTTAGTATACAAAATATATAAAGAATTTGTACAACTGAATACTAAAAAGACACAAACAACTAATCTAGTTAAAAAATGGGCAGAAGACATGAACAGACATTTCTTGGAAGAAAGCATACAGATGTCCAACAGACACATGAAAAGATGCTCAATATCACTCATCATCAGGGTAGTGCAGATTAAAACCACAGTGAGATATCACCTCACACCTGTCAGAATGGCTAAAATCAACAACACAAGAAGACAGGAGGATGTGGAGAAAAAGAAACAGTAGTGCACTGTTGGTGAGAATGCAGACCAGTGCAGTGGAAAACAGTTTGGAGGTTCCTCAAAAAACTAAAAATAGAACTACAAAACAGTAATTGCACCACTGGATATTTACCCAAAGAATACAAAAACACTATTCTGAAAAGATGTATGCACCCTGTTTATTGCTGCATTATTTATAATAGCTAGGTTACAGAAGCAGCCAAAGTGTCCATTGATAGATGAAGGGATAAAGGTGGTATACATATACAATGGGCTATTCTTCAGCCATAAAAAGAGTGAAATCTTGTCATTTGGAACAACATGGATGGAGCTAGAGACTATAATGCTAAGTGAAGTAAGTCAGAGACAGATAAATACCGTATGATTTTATTCACTTGTAGAATTAAAGAAAGAAAAAAAAATAAAGGGAAAAAAAGAGAGACAAACAAAATGATAGACTCTTAACTATAGAGAAGAAACTGATATTTACCTGAGGAGAGGTAGGTGGGAGGATGGGTGAAATAGATGATGGGGATTAAAGGTGCATTTATTATGATGATCATTGAGTAATGTATAGAGTTGTTGAATCACTGTATTGCACACCTGAAACTAATAGATCTGTATGTTAATTATACTGGTATTAAAATAAAAATCTTAATAAAATTTAAAATATTTGAAAAAATGATAGGGTAATTATAGAAAACATCTAGTCCTTGTTTGTATTTTGAAGATAGTGAAGTTAAAAAAACAAAATAAACATATATAAAAAGAAAACTACCTACTAATCAAGTACACTTTATCAGAAGAATTTTTCCTTTCCCAAATAAAGTCTTTACATCCTAAATCTCCAAAGTACAAGAAAATCCTGAGGGGTTAGTTAGTTCATTTAATCCTAACCAAAATACTGTAAAGAAGAATAGAAAAACAAAGATATATACTCTCAACAAAAGGGAAACAAAATACCTTAGAAAATGAAATGTGCTTTCAGTGACTTTATTTGTCATTAAACTGAATTACTATATTTATTAAATAGCTCTAAACTTGTCCACTCCTAGCCCTTAACTGACCTCTTATCAGAAAGTACTCAGTATGTTGAAATATGAAAAGGTAAACTTCTACTGAGGTTATTGTGTTCGCCATTAGTTATTTACAGCTTTAAAATCTGGAAAAGATTACAGACATCTTTCTGTCTAACCAACAACATAATGAGTGGATTCCCTTCTTCAACCCTTGTATCCCTTCACAGAACACTAAGTTCATGCAATTGTGAATTGATTTGAGAGCTAAATTATTACCTCATTACACCTGCATCAGTCTTGCATTACAGATTGTACATAGGAGGAGGAGGAATATAATGATCCCCCTGTCATTAAGTGGGTGCTGAGTGAACTGCATAGTTCAGCATCTACAGGGACACATTTTAAGTCACCCAGTTCAACTTGAGTGACTGTGCAATTTCAAGCGCTTTCTTCTAGGAAGATTTTGGGGGCAACACATGCTTCTCTATTTATTTGGCCTACAACTCCTTACCCTGTTTCTCTACTCATGGCACCTACTTACCACCACAGAGCTATCAGGAAACATTAAGATAATTTTAATGAAAGGAAAAGTAAACTCACTAACTTTTAAGATCATGCTATAATCCATTCTTTTCTATGGAAAGAAGAGGTGCTGTTTTCATGGACTAGTATTAGGACCTGATTTCCCATGAAAGTGTTTTCATCCATATTGTCTTTTTTTATGGTAAGTTGAGTGTGTTTTGATAACATTTGATAATCTCTACAACATTTTACAATGAGGAAGTAGAGTTTTCAATATAATATGGTGGTAGTAGAGATTTTCGATTCTACATTCATGAATTTGTATAAAATTCAACAGTTATTTTTTGATTTCATCATGTGCCAGATGCTCACTTGAGCACTGAGAATATGACCAGAAAAGAATATGTTTTGAGGGACACCTGGGTGGCTCAGTTGGTTAGGCATCTGACTTCAGCTCAGGTCATGATCTCACAGTTAGTGGGTTTGAGCCCCGCATTGGGCTCTGTGCTGACAGCTCAGAGCCTGGAGCCTGCTTTGGATTCTGTCTGTCTGTCTCTCTCTCTCTCTCTCTCTCTCTGCTCCTCCCCGGCTCATACTCTGTCTCTGCTTCTCTCAAAAATAAATAAACAACAACAAAAAAAGAATATGTTTTGATAAGAAAATAGACAGAAAGCCCTTGATCTTTTTTTTTAATTTTTTTTAACGTTTATTTATTTTTGAGACATAGAGGCAGAGTGTGAGCAGGAGAAGGGCAGAGAGAGAGGGAGACACAGAATCCAAAGCAGGCTCCAGGCTCTAAGCTGTCAGCACAGAACCCGACGTGGGGCTTGAACTCACAGACTGCAAGATCATGACCTGAGCTGAAGTTGGCCGCTTAACCAACTGAGCCACCCAGGCACCCCAGAAAGCCCTTGTTCTTATAGACCTTACATTTGGTTGATGAAACAGTCAACAAATCCTATCAATAAATGAACTAAGTGGTGTTTCAGGTGGAGAGGTTCTGTGGTGAAAATAAAGCACCCAGAGGTTGGGGGGTGGTGGTGTGTGTGTGGTGAAGAGAGAATTGATTTCCATTTCCAATAGGGTGGTCAGGGACATCCTCTTAAGATTGTGAGATTTGTACAAAGATGGTGCAAAGAGTGTGGCACATGTGGAAGTTTTAGGGAACAAGTATTCCCACCAGATAAAATAGAAATCATATTGATGTTGTTTTCTGGGTGTGAGACATTGAACAAATAGTGACAATTTCTAAACCTTGGTTTCCTTCTGTGTAATATGGAGATAATCATAGTACTGTCTCAAAAAGATGCTATGAAAATTAAATAGTATATGTATTAAAGATATGTAATAAACCCTGGATGAATGTTAGGTATTATTGTTATTAGGAAATGTAGAGTTTCTCTTTGAGATCACTTTAGTCAAAGCCTTTACCTATAGATTAGTGTCTTGTAGGATGTAGGATTCCTTGTTTGAATTAATCAGCTATAATCAAAAATATTTTACCCTCTCCAGCGGAGGTAAATAAATATTAAATGCTCAAATATTAGATGATAGAGAAGTTTCCAAAGTTCTTTTTTCTCTTTTTTAATGTTTGATTCTACCAGTTGTATATGTACATAAAGGCAAGTCTTTTTTCTCACTTCTGTAATCTCATTCCCAATCTTTAGAAGCAACTACTTTAAGCTTTTTTAGCTATTTCTTTTGATATTTGCCTCTGTATATTTAAGGAACAGGCTTATGTTGCTGCTTCTTGATTTTTCAGTTTCAAACATTATCTCTTAATATCCGACTATAGTTAATGAGTATTTGGCTCCTTTATGCCATCATATATATATACTTTTGATCCTCCCATCTTACCAGAATAGTTCTATCATCCTTTTGGTTAGGTAAGTGTTCAGTAGTTACGTTATTGTCACTCAGAGTGCTATTCAAAGTCACACAATGGATATTTTTCCTTTCTTTAATGCCTTGTATTCCCTTTAGTTAATAATTGTCCTTTTTTGTTTTGATTTGCTTCATTTGCTTACTACTTCACCTCTAAATACTCCCTTAGAAATTTAAATTTCTTTGTAATATGTTCCAACATTTTGGGTATCCTCTCAGTTTCTTCTTGATAGGAGATACTTTGCTGGAGCATTCCAGCCATATTCTGACCTGCCTGCTTTCTAAGTCAACTTCAGAGACAAACTGCATTATCCTCAGCTCCTGGAGACCCACTTCGCGTCTTCCTTTCAGTTAGATGCTGTTTCTGGAATCCCATATATTCCTTCTTCTTGCTTTATCCTCTTGTTTTAGTGGAGCACACATCTAAGAGCCCCCTCAATAAAGGTGTATGAGAGATGTATTCTGACACTTAATGTCCGAATGTTCTTTTCCTTTTGCAATTAATAGTTGCCTATATCGAATTATAGTATGGAAATAATTTCCCTTTAGGGTTTTGAAGATATTTCTTTTCTGTCTTCTAGCTGTTAATACCACTATTCAAATATCTGTTGCCATTCTGATTTCTGGAAAATTAAACATTTCATTTAATTTGAAACCTATAAATGTCTTTTCATTTGCTAGTATTTTTATTAATAAGGGACAGTCTTATCTTTGAATATGAATTGCTAATTGAATTTCCTTGTCATAGTCTCATACGAAATACCTATAATGCATCATCTGTAATTTATGTTTCTTTTTTCTTTAAGGTAGAGTGAATTTTAGATTTTTCATGTTTTTCACAATCGTTTACCATTGACATGTCCATTCCCAATTTGACATCATTTTAATCTACTCATGTTATTACTCCCTACGTGCCCACAGTGCTGTGTAATTTTGGTAGCATCACCAGAAACTGTAGCCATTTTTAATATTATTCATTTTTTTTTCATTTATCATTTTGCTTGTATTAACTGTCTTAAGCTGAGTTCCCCAGAATTAGACCCTGAGTTGAGGATTCACGTGAAAGTAATCTATTAGGATGTGTTCCTAGTAAAAACTGGTAGGAAAGTGAGGAAGAAGCCTGCAAGGAAAAGGTGCCAAACAAAGGTATGATATCAAGTATAGTCCCACTAAGGAAGATGTGGGGTGATACAGTGCACACCTTAGTTATTCTCATCTGTAGCTAGGGAGCCAAATTGCTTATACCCTGAGCCCTTTAATCAGCACTTCAGGGCAGCCCCAAGAGGTCATAAATCCCCAGGCTCTCAACTGCTGAGGTAAAGTTGAGTCCAGCAGCTTAAGGTAGCTCTCCTATGAAAAGAAAGGAGTAGTGATTCTGCCCAGGAACTGATGTTGCCCAAATGGTCTAGGCATCCAAAGGGATGTGGGCAGACCACTGAGCACTGCTTTATTTTATAAAAAAATGGCTGATAAGAAGCATAGGTCTGTGACCCCAGTTTATATGACGCAAAGATAATATTCATCAAGTGTGCTGAAAGTAAGATTACTTCAGTTTCATTCAGACATTCATTGCTCTTAAATCACTTGACTACTGTGTTCAATTATGGAGGGGGAAAAAAAACACAAAAAATTTGTAAGTGCTGACTACATTATTGAAATTATCTAAAAGGTAAGTATAATGAATTATAGGGTTCTGTAATATTTTTATTTCTTCAGAAAGTGAATCCTTACTATATCACCTAAGATTATTATTGGACAGTTGTATGTTCTTCTGTCGTATATGTTTTCAGGAACATCCTATTAATTCTCTCAAGTACCGTTGAGGACTAATATGTTAGCCATTAATTTTGGTGCTGGAGTTAACACTTTGAACAAAATGGGTAAGGCCTCTACTCTTAGGGTGCATACATTCCAATGGGGAGATTCAATGAATCAAATGAAAATACTAGATTATGATAAGAACTGTGAAGAAAATCAAATGGAGCTAATTGGGTACTCAAAAAAGACCTCTCTGAAGAGGTAATATTCAGGCTAAGGCACGGATGTAAGAACTGGCCAAGGATAGGAAATTTGGAGGAAACTTGACTTCAGGAGGAGAGAACTCAGGTGCAAAGGCAGGAATGAGCTTGGCGTGTCAGAGGATCTGAGAGAGGATCATGTGTTTTGGGTGAAAGAACAAACAGAAGAGAAGAGGTTCAAAGTTAGGCAAGGCCAAATCATAAAAGCCATGGCAACAAATCTTGTGCTATGTCACTGTGTTTTAAAAATCATGGGAAAGCCACTGGAGAGTTTTGAGCGTGGCAGTGACATTATCTACTCTGCATTTTGGAAGATTCCTATGGACTTTTTGTGTAAAATTGGATAAGAGCAGAGAGAGGGAGAATGTGTAGGAAGGTACTTCTTTAGACTGAAAGATAATATTGGAGTTGAAGGGACATAGGCGGATTCTGAAAATTATTTTGGAGTAGAGTTGAGGAGCACATTGATGGAAATAGATAAGGGCTCCTAGGGCTTTGGCAGGAGAGATTCAGTGGATGGTAGGGCCATCTTCACCCTTCCCTTATGAGTATGATTATCAAGTACAAGTGGTTATAAGCAGTATTGCTTTACTTTTCATCATGCACAGAGTTTAACCATAGGTAAATGTACACCATTCATCTATATCCTCATTGTATTTCTTGAATGATTTTTGCCTTTTTCCTGGATTTAAGTTTTGTTTGGTTAAAATAATTTTTTGACGTACAAAAGGAACAAGAAAAAAAATTGCTCATATCATGCCATCTGCCTCTTTTTAATTCCTTGCAAGAAAATTCTCCAAGGGACTGCATTGTCTTTTTTGATGCCAATTTTGTTGTCAGAGAGATTGTTATATCCCGGTTCTGACACTGACCTGTTGTGTGGCTGTGAGTACTGGCCTACTGTGCACTTCCTTTTCCATGCTCAGGAATATCTAGCTGTACATCCTACTGGGCCTTGAGGAGAGAGAATCTTTCCTTCCCTTTTCTGATGTGGCTAAAATTTGGGCTAGATTCCAACTCCTAATTTGTGACACAGTTGTACTGTATCTGTATCTCAGTAGATTCATAAACTATTTCTGATTTAAAAATCACATTAAAGAAATTGCAGATTATTTGGTTTATCTAAGTTATCTCTTGTCTTTGAATGTTGGACCCTGACTTCAGAAGCATGGCCACCTGCCCTGACTGGGAAATGACAAGGTTAGGGGAAAATAGACACTGTGCACCATCATTACTGAATGCATTTCAGCAGCTCTGTGAATTAGCATAGTTCCTAATACACAGCCTGAAGGCACTTGTTTTGGCACTAAGTGAAATAATTTATTAGAAATAACAATATTAATGCAGTTTAAAAATGTAACTCATTGCTCTACAAATGCATTTTTTTCAGAATTATTGATTCTCATTACAGTGAGATACATTACACTGAACAAGGTCCATAAAAATTGAGTGGGTGTATAAAATTTTTTTATTGTTTCTTTTGATTATAAAAATATGTCTACTGTAGAAATTTGGAAAAATATATAAAGTTGTGAATAAGAAAATAAAAATAACTTGTATTTCCTCTGCCAGAAGACAACTGCTATGACCATTATTCAGTAATTCTTTGTTTTTTTTCTCTCTATACATATAGATGTGTGTGCATATGTATATAAATTATATGAAAAATATTTATGACTACACATAGAATTTAAGAATTTGAGATCATGGTAATTTTACTATTTTTGTGTCCCACTTTTCCATAAAGTATATTGCAAGATTTGGCTTATTTTTTTTTCTAGAAGCCTCTGTTTTTGTTTTTGTTTTTTTCATTTTTTAACCTATAAAGCTTAGAAAAGCAATAGTGTATACTATTACATATAATTTTATTGAGAATTCATATTAAATGCATTCCTTTTCTAGTTATTGCCTTGCTTCTTAGGAACTGAGTTTAACTATTGGTGCTAGAAAGTCATCAGTTTTGCTCTTAGTTCAAGATCAAATGGAACTTGATATAAATCATATAAATAATCCAAGCATTTGCTTTTGATGCTTTCATGTCTGTTGCTCAGATAGATGTGTTGTCTGTTTATGAAACTTGGTTATCTTTTAACAAGTACATAAAAACAAAGGACATAGTTAATCCAAATGCAAAATTTCGTATTTTATCTATTACGCTCTGTCTCACCTCATCTCATTTTGGGGTGAAAGGTGAGTTGCTATAACAAAGAAACCCTGAAATACAGTGTGTTAAGAACATAAATTCTTATTGCTCATGTAATATCCTTTTTTTCCCCCTGAGTATTACCTTCGGCTGTTATTTAAAAAGTAAAGAGTTTTATTTAAAGTTATTTATTTATTTATTATTGGAGAAGAGTTGACGTACAGTGTTATATTAGTCTTAGGTATACAACACAGTGATTTGGCAACTCTGTACATTACTCAGTGCTCGCAGTGATAAGTGTAGTCACCATCTGTCACCACACAGCATTATTATAATACTATTGACTATATTCCCTATGCTGTACTTTTCATCTCTGTGACTTATTTTATAACTGCAGTTTGTATCTCTTCATCCCCTTTGCCTGTTTTACTTTAGCAACCACCAGTTGCTAAATACAGATCTCTGTATTTAAGAGTCTGTTTGTTTTTTGTTTGTTTGTTTCTTTGTTTTGTTTTTTAGACTCCACATATAAATGAAATCATATAGTATTCTGCCTTATTTAGTCTTATTTCATTTACCATAATATTAGGTCCACCCTCGCTCAGTTAGTATTTTTGACAGGAGTGGTCTAGGTTGGCACAGCTCTGCTCCTTGTGGGCATTCAGGAAGTTCCTTCCACCTTGTCTTTACACCATCACCTAATGGCATAGTCATAGTTGGAGTGGGAGCACCTCAGTATTCTAGGAGGAACAGGAAAAAAGGGGAGCATTTCAGGCCCAGAAATGGCACGTCTGCTTACATGCCTCATTTAAGGATTCCTTGGTAAAATGGGAAGGAGGAGACTTGACCCTGTAACTGCGCAGCTGTAATACCCTTACTGGTAAAGGAAATAATGGAATTCAGTGGTCTTTTAGCAACTCCCATCACACATCTGTACCCAAACTGCATATTGGACAAGGTCAGTGTGGGCCTAAATGTATTAAAAAGAAACCTGAAAAGATGGAAGGAAAGAACGTTTATTTAATTGCCCTTATTTTAGAACTGCTTGATAGCTGGGATGCCTGGGTGGCTCAGTCAGTTAAGCATCTGACTTAGGCTCAGGTCATGATCTCGCTGTTGGTTCATGAGTTGGAGTCCCGCATCAGATGAGCTCAAGCTCCACTTTAGATGAGTCCAAGCCCCCCTCTTCGGTGCTCACGAAATGGTAAATATTTTCCCCAAATCATATAATTTGAAGACTTTTTTAGTTAGCTTTGGTGTGAATGAAAAGAATTACCAGATACGATTCTGCAGATTTCCGTCAAAGTCCCATTAAAGGATGGCAGGGCTGCGAGCAAGGAAAAGGCCCACGGGGACTGCTAATTGCATGCTGCCTGGTCTGTGGCTTAGGGATTTTATTCTAAAGAGTGAGTCAGGAAAATAGAAACAAGTTTGTGTGTCTGAAGAACAGTTTCATCTG
The DNA here is from genome assembly GCA_030068075.1 of Paguma larvata. Lineage (NCBI taxonomy): Eukaryota > Metazoa > Chordata > Mammalia > Carnivora > Viverridae > Paguma > Paguma larvata. The sequence goes on from CM057829.1 coordinate 109,040,074, forward strand.
TTCTGACCACCGAACAGGAATCCAAGGAGAGCAGAAAGACAAGCAATATAGTATGTGAAATGAAATGAGGCCTTTTACAGTGAAATCTGATGTAGTGTATCTAGTGTCATAATTTGAATTGCTCAGTAGGGACTCAGCTTGCCTTTAACTCTAGGAAGAGATATTAGCCAACAGATTGCATAGAAAATGCATTATCTTTCTTTCTTAAGGAACTGTTTCTGGAGTTTGTTTCGTGTGTATGCCCATTTAAAAATGTTTCTTATTTGTGCATCTCATGTATAATGTTTGTGGTAATAAAAAAATACAGTTCAAAGTGTGAAATGATATTAGGATAGTTCCCTAGTGTGTACTGTGACAGAAATTTGAGACTAATGTTTTATTCTTTAAACTACTATCATAATATATGTATATAAGATGTATATATGAAACAAAAATATAGACATATTGATTGCGTATATACCTCTGTCATTCAAGTGAGCTGGAATGAGCAAAATACTTTTAGACATATTTTATAGATTTTTAAATAAAGCTTTGTGTTTAAATTTAATACTACAATTACTGTTATTCATAATAATAAAAAATCAATATACCATATTACTAAAATAGAAGCTACCATATTTTAAATTTTGGATTAGCTTTTATTTGATGAATTATATTTGCACTTCACATATAGCATCCATAGGCTAAATATCTATGCAATTAAAAAAAAACTTAAAAGATTGTTAAATATTTCATGTTGCTAATATATATAATTAGTAATTTCCACCATGTATAAAATCTCATCTCTTCATATTATTTAATATTAACTCTTTAAGTTTTTACATACTAAATGTGTTAGTTATGCATATTTTGGAAATAAGATTATATGTATAGACTGTCATTATTTGGGTAAATTCAGGTAGAAGGTGTTCAGGAATTTGGGCCATTAATTGTAGAAGAAATCACTGCTTGGGATACAATGTGGAAATAGATGACATGTGTGTCCTTTTCCATCCTGAAAAAATTCTGCAAAGTAGTGCTTTAAAAGAGGGGAAATAATTTCATTTTGATTTTTAAGGATTATTTGTGTGTCTTCATGTAAAATGAATAGAAGTAAGTAATTTACAGATGCTGTCAATGAATTTAAATGAACAATATATCATATATTGTGAACTTATACTTTAATAATAATATAGTGCCTTAATTTCAGTGGAATTTATCTTTTATTCAGTATTCAGACAAGTATATATGTATCTGTATGTGTTTGAGGGAAATCTTTGGAAGCTTACTTTTGTTGAACAAAACTGCAAAAAATATTTTCTCTGATCAAAAAATGTCAGTGTCCTATCATGTTAGTGAAGTAATTGTATGATTAGAGATTTAATAACTGGAATCGTGTAGCACACATTGTTGTTCATCAATCCTGGTCATTCGTTTAATGATATTTAAAAAGGACACCCCAAAGCCTTGTAGAAGTTTAAATGCAAAGAGCCATTTTTAAGCAAAAAGAAAATAAAATAACAAGGTGTAGTTGCATCTGCATGTGTGTGTCTGATCATGTTGATTAAATCTAAAATACACCCAAATCAGTGAGAAACTCAGCCAGTGAAATTTTGATGTTTGTTTTGTCTGGATTGTGTACACATGTGTGTATATATCACATGGACTTGTCTTTCTTCCTTTTAAGGAAATAAACATAGGAATTAAGATGTTACTGGCAAGACTGAATGTAGATATTCAAATGATTTTTCAAATCAGGTGTGTGTGTGCGCGCGCGTGTGCGTGTGTGCGCATGTGGGCTCTTTATGCTGTGGGCTAACGGTTTTCCTAAACGAATCTTTAAGATTTTGATTTTAGTTCAATTAATACTCTAATGAATTTGGGTTGAGTGAGAGACATTTAGCAATGAATAGGTAATGACAAAATTGGTTGCTATCACTACATTCCTGTATTTCTGGTAATTTGTCCAGAAACTTTCTAGGTTAACAATTAATAGATGGTAAAAGGAATTCATTACAAATGGTTCATGCCCATTGGTCATAATATTAGACAAAACACGAGTTCAACCCATTGTAGAGACTGGTGACTAAATCTGTGATAAATTTAATATAGTGTGATATTGTACCTTAGATTATTATTTTAGCTGAGCATCAAGCAGTGTCTTGGTTGTCCCTTGGTCATCATTTGTTTTAAGAACATCTATATTTCTATCTAATTGACTGTATTGAAAATGCAGCTCATTCTGTTGATTTTCTATCCCTGTTCTAAATGCCTATTCTAGTTCTCATTATTCCAGGTGCAAATAGGAAGCAGTTTTAACCTACTCAGTTTACAAGGTTTGGTTCAGTTTTAAAAGATAGAAAGATGTGATGATGTACTCAAAAATAGTATTTTTTTTAAAATACTTTATTTGATTTTATGTTTAGAGATTTACTTACCTCATTTTTGGTAACATGGTTTATGCATATTTATCCCCAAGCCCAGTATTCTGGATGCCTTTTTTTCATGAATAATGTCAGAAGGTTCCGGTGTGATTTCAGCTTTTAATCAGGCTGCAGGGACAGGTGGCTTCTGATAGGATTACAGGGTAGGTTTGTATCAAATTTGCTTCTGATTAGCAGTTACAGTTTGGCTTCCTACAGATTCGGTGTTTATCTCATATCAGTTATTCTGATGGTCCCTCTACAATAATTATATCTTAATCATTTCTGAGACGTTGATACTGAAAAGGGAAAAAAAAGGTGCTTAGATTGAAATTTTTGGTCGGATTTTATATGCCTTTTAGTTTTCTCAGGGAATGTTAGCTTAGAACTAGTTAATATTTAGCTTGAAAATACTGAAGTATAAATAACATGGTAGGAAAATGACCACGGCCACTTGGTTTTAAGAGCAGTTAGCAATGTATCTCTAAATTCTAAATTTGAGGCAAATATATTCTTTGCGATATGAGGACAGCCCCACTGTTCAAATGAAGTACAAAAATGACACATTTGGATTGCTGAGCTATATGATACTGTCTTTGTATTAGTTTATAGACTAAATTGGCCTGCCAATCTGAGGTCCTTTTTACAGTTCATCATTGCCTCTTATTTTGTATGAATGTTGCATTTTACACACAAAGACAAGAAAAGCAACCAAAAATATGTACTTAAAAAATTGCCTAAGGGCAGAGTGCTTTTCCAGACTTTGACTTTCTGTTGCTGTAGCCACATTAGCCAATGAGGAGTGAAAAATCCAACTGTATCAACAATGATCAAAAAAAAAAAAAAAATAGGCCTCCCAGTAAAAATATGGCAAGGATATGAACAATTCAAAGAAGAGATAGTACCAATGGTTAGTACAATGAATGAAACAGTTTAAATTCACTCATAGTAATACAGGCAGATTAAATCATTTTTAATCATAAAATTACCCAGGACAGAAATGTACTGTTCAGAGATGAGGAAGAACATATCTGTCAGTGAAAGTAAATGTCCGTACAATTTGAAGTTGACAATTTGGCAGAAATTAATGTAATCTTCAAAAATGTTCATACTTTTTGAAATAAGTATTTATTTTTAGAAACCCCTGTGAAAATAGACAGATGATTTGTTTATAAATATGTATTAATAGAGTGTCTTGTTACTTCCACATGATAGCGTAGTTTGCAGTCACTAAAATATTTTGGAAAAATGTCAGAGATTTAGAATACGGACAGGATGTAATGTTAAATAGGAAACAGGGGCACCAACTGTATATAGCTTAGTACTTAAAGCCTGTAAAAATATATGTATACAGGAAAAAGTATTGAGGGAAAATAGAAAATGCTCCCAGGCTTATGTGTGTGCCTGGGATTATGGTCCTACAACAAACATGTGTTAATTATAGTGTAATAATGAAAGTTGCATATAAAAAAAGAAGTAAAAACTAACCTCTCCGAACAGGACATGTTGAATAGAAAGAAGGAAGAAGTGTATAAAGTTAATTTTTGATGAAATTATTCACAAAAATAGCCAATCAATAGAGTAAAAAGGAAAATCAATCAGTTGACCAGCTCTTTCAGAACAGTAAAATATTTTGTCAGTTGCCCCAATGAAATTATCTTTCAATTGACTATATTGACTAGCTATTTTGCAGTTGTGTAGACATGTTTTTGGAGAAGAAAATTTTGGTGAAAATACTTAGTCAGTGAAACTTAATAACAGGGCACAGTGGGAGATCATTAAGATGAATCCTCTTGCTTCATCAAGGCAATGTACTATAATGCAGATTGTATTGATTTGCTGCAAATATTTGTATGAAATTGGTGTTCCCTTCAAGTGAGCCTATATATTAAATTCTGTACATTGTAAAAATCAGAATGCAAGTTTGTTTCTTATTATTTTAATGAACAACCAAGCTATTTAAACTATCATGTAGTTATTGGATCATCTTTAGATTTCTTTTGGCATTACACAGGAATTCATTAACTAATTACATTGTGTTTTCTATCCCTAGTGACCACTTAAGAATGGACTGTTAAGTACTTCTCCTCTATGCTGTTTGTAACAACGATTCTGTATTTGTGACATTTATTGAAAATGTATTATCCATTCACAACATCTGTACTCAGATATGATATGCTGTAGTTCCCATGGTTAAGAAGCTCACTCTTGTCTGCTCTAGTTTCAGTGTTTGGCTAATTCACATAGTTTATTCACAGTAGTGCTGTTTTACAGTGAACTTTACATTAAGCAGCCATTTTTTAACATTAAAACTAGATGGAAAAATCAGGAAGGCTATAACAAAGGACATTAATTCTGAAGCAGATCATGCTGTATCTTCAGTTCTTGGTATACTCAGCCTTTACATGCCCTTTTCTTTGGCACTATATTGCCCATGCTTTTAAGTATTGTAAATATATTGAAGGTCAATGGCTCTGAATTTTAGAATTTTAGAGGAAAAATAGATCTCAGTAAAGACCTTCCATTTATTTAATGAGTAATAAAAGGTCCAGAGAATTTAAGGAAATTGCCTAAGGTTAGGTGGTAGTTAGTGATAAATCAAAATTAGACCTTGGTTCTGTTGCCCTATTATCCATCATTTCCTTCTTCTTTGAGAGGCCACAATGAAGCCTCTCAATAGTGTGGTGACGAAGACCATGGAGTTGGTCTTAAATTCTGGCCCTATTTCTTACTAGCTTTGTGACTTTGGAAAAATTACTTAACCTTGCTGCCCATCAGTTTCTTTATTTGTACAATGAGTGGGTAATTGTGAAGATTCAATGCCTGAATATTTGTAAGCTGTATAAAATAGTGTCTGGGATAAGTGAAGTGCTCTATATGTGTTTCGTAGTGTAAATACTAAGAGGAAAAGCAATCTAGACAAAGAAAGCATATTATCCTTTATGTGTACATGTCACTTAAAGTATAGTGTGTTTTCTTTAATGTATACATTTCTTTAATATTATGATCAATTTTAGTTTCAATAATACCAATTTAATATAAAGGAAACATAGGTACCCTATCACATAAGTTATAAAGATTAACAGAGGTCATGTATGACAACTTCACTTCATATCTTCAGCCCATACATTTTTTCAAACACATCCTCTGTTTTTCTATGGATTAGAAATACTTTTTAGTTAGGCCTTTTTTAGATTGATGGTTTTTAAATATACACTTTTAAAACAGTTTTTATTTATTTATTTTGAGAGAGAAGGAGACAGAGAGAGGCAGAGAGAGAGGGAGAGAGATAATCCCAAGCAGGTTCTATACTGTCAGCATGGAGCCCTATGGGCTCGATCTCACCAACCATGAGATGATGACATGAGCTGAAATCAAGAGTTGGACACTTAACCAACTGAGCCACCCACGCACCCCCAAATATGTACTTTTTAAGAAAGAAAAATGTCAGGTCTTACCAGAAAATGTACGGAAGAACCATGGAGAGGGGAATGCTGAGCTCTGTCTAAAACTCGATGATGCTTGAGTTTTGTTTACTAAATTAGCATTTGACAATTTTGTGTTTTTGGTCTTTTGTCTTTCCCTTCAATAATCTCTAAGAGATATCATGGACACATTTTATTACAATATGCAGTCAATATTAAAATTCTTATACAATGCCTTTAATTTATCTAAGAATGTTTTTCTTTTTCAAATAAAAAGAAAAAACCCAACTGACTGCTGTTTCCTTTGGTTTGAGGACTGTCTTTCTACTTAATTAGAGGCCAAATGATCCCAATATATTAACTCCCTTTTTAATTACCTCTATTTGCAGAGAATATTTAGGGGGAAATTTTAACTATTTCTCTGAGGGAGTATTCACACTTGAGAAAAATAGCCTTAGGCTTAACGTTTTCTGTGCATGTTTGAAATGGTAACTGCACTGTCATGCAGGCTTCGGATTCTTGAGCTATTTTCAGCGCTGGCTGCTTTTAAACCAGAGTGGAGAGTGAAACAGCAGCTATAGAAGGGTGAGCTGGATCATGCACTTTCAAGTGTAGACCTGGCCTTAAAGAACAATCTGCTGAATGGCATTGAAAGGATAAGACCCAGAAGAGATATTATTTTCTCTATTTTAATGCTTTCTGAGTGCCTTGAAAGTGATACTTGACCTGTATATCATAAATCCAAACCAGAACATTTTAGAAGAGTCATTTATATCTCAGCTTTTTCTACTTCCATGGCATCCCCTAATAGTGCATATCATCATATTATTAGTTAGACTAAGTGCTTCCTTGGGGGCATCGTGCCTTGACATATGTGGAGCTGGTTGATCTGAATGGCATATCTAAATGAGGTGTCCTGCTTAAGTGACTAAGAATGGTTTCAGGGTGACCATTATGTTTTGCCCTTTTCTACTCCAGAATGACCTGAAATGGAAAGCCACTGGGTTCATTCTGTTGAGCATGAACCCCTTGCTCTGCCCAAATTTAGGTTTCTTGGCATTTATTTCAAGTACCCGAAGAGAGGAAAGAAGAATCAACTGTACAGTGGTGACAGAACCAGGCTGTCTCCATGTGAATCTCTTGATTGAGAGAATGCAAAGAAGTAGAGAGAAAAAAACCCACAATTTTGGAATGGTAGGGAAGTACTCTTACCTGCAACTTACATGAATGTCCAATATTCTCTGATAAAAACTCCTCGAAGGAAAGGCTTGTTTCAGATTTCTCTTTGAAATAATAGTTTGCATGAAGAAGAACATAGTTTGATAAAACACTGAGTCATTAGGTTTAAAATAAAATGAAATCAACTCATGAAAGTTGGGGATGTATTAGAGATTAGGAGACATGATTCATGCTGTCTCACCCCCATGTTTTTGCCTGTTTTAACATGACATCTCTTTCATCTTTGAATTTTTAAACAAACTCAGGACATAAAGTTAATGTTCCTGGTATTTTAATTTCCTCCTAATTTTGGGATTGGTTTCTGCTATTTTTCTTTTCATTTGTAAGCCACAAAGATGACATCAACTTTAGGTTAGGTATGTATGACTGCCATTCACCTCTGTCTGTTCACTGATAATGATCTACCACTTTTCTGTCCTTCAGCCCATTTTTCTGGTCCTTATTTAAAGTCCCCTGTTATGATTAAAGCAGATCAGTTTGGATGATTTTGAACTCAGATATCAAAAACGCCATCTCACACTGTCTTAAAATAGATACTGTTTATTATCTCACATAAAAAGACATTCATGGGAAGGGAAGCCTGGGTGGCTCTCATTCGGTGAAGCGTCCGACTTTGACTCAGGTCATGATCTCACAGCTTGTGAGTTTGAACCTCACATTAGGCTCTGTGCTGACAGCTCAGAGCCTGGAGCCTGCTTCAGGTTCTGAGACTCCCTCTCTCTCTCTGTCCCTCCCCAACTTGTACTCTCTGTCTCTCTCAAAAATAAATAAACAGTAAAAAAAAAAAAAAAAAAAAAAAAGACATTCACGGATAGTGTAGAGTTTCTGGTTGAGTGATTTCGACTTGAGCATATCATCATCGATTCACACTTTTTCTGTGTTTCTACTCTGTCATCTTTGGAGTTTCAAACTTGTGCTCAGGCTGGCTGTTTGTAGTTGTCAGACAACTTCAGCAAAAACTGACAGTGTGTTCTCTATTTATAGAGTGTGTATCTGTGGGATGGTGGTGATGAGGTGGAGAGACAGATTATGGAGCATCTTTCAAGCCCTTAAAAAGCTTTCAGTTTTGGGGCACCTGGGTGGCTCAGTTGGTTAAGTGATGACTTCGGCTCAGGTCATGATTTTGCAGCTTGTGAGTTCGAGCCCCACGTCAGGCTCTGTGTTAACTGCTTGGAGCCTGGAGCCTGCTTTGGATTCTGTGTCTCCCTGTCTCTCTCTCTGCCCTTCCCCTGTTCACATACTCTCTCTCTGTCTCTCTCAAAAATGAATAAACATTAAAAAAATTAAAAAAAAGTTCATTATTGTGTGATTGAATCCATCCTGGACCAAAATCAGATAGGGAATACCTTGGGGTAAGTGGCTAGTCAGCATCACCATCTAGCTGAGGATATAGTTGATGCCTGAGTAAAATGCAATTCTTTCGAAAAACGGAAAGAAGAAATGTTTGCTGGTTAAATCATAAGCAACGTCCATCTTAATCAGAAGTCTTGTGTAAAAAACAATATTAATCACTTCATACCTATTAGGATGGCTATTATCAAAAAGTGGTAAATAAATATTGGCAAGAATTTGGAGAAATTATAAGTGTTGTGCATTACTGATGGGAATGTAAAATGGCACAGCTACCGTGAAGTAGTTTGGCAATTTTCAAAAAAATTAAACATAGAATTACCATATAATCCATAAATTATACTCCTAGGTATATATCTAAAGAATTGATAGCAGAAGCTTAAACAGATTCTTGTTCCCCCATGTCCATAGCAGCCTCAAACCATATGTTCATAACACAATAGCTAAAAAGTGGAAATAACCTCTGTGTCCATCATATAATAGTATATTATTCAGCCATAAAAAAGAATGAACTTTCGTTATATGCTATAATGTGGATGAACCTTGACAACATTATGCTAATACATTTGACACAAAAAGACAAATGTTTAATGATTGCACTTATAAAGTACCTAGAATGGGCAAATTCACAGAACAGAATAAAAGAGAGATTACCAGGAGTTGGGAGAAGGGGCAATTAGAGGGTTGTACAATGTGTATGGAGCTTCTGCTTGGGATGTGATGATGGTTATGCAACATTTGTGAATGTGGTTAATGCCACTGGATTGTGCATGTATAAATGGTTAAAATGGCAAATTTTATATTATGCATATTGGACCACAGAAAAAGCGATACAGAGCCATGTACTGACATCATGTTTTGGTCACTTTAAGAACTTGTGAATAAGCTTCAAGAATCAGGAAATTAGTTTCTTTGCTATTCTCCTTATTCCTATGCACCAAAATAAAGAGGAACTGAATTTAGAGTACTGATCTAACACCATCCACCAATACTTGGTGCTTATGCCCAAAGACTAACTCTTATTAAACATTGGTGCTTGTTCCTTATATGAAACTTGTTTTTTTTTCAGTCGTGCAAAGTTCTGATAAACTGACTAACTTCAGCTATTTGTATAAAACAAGTGTAGCCACAATGACAAGAGGCTTCAGCAATAAACACAGGGCACAATAAGCCACATCGTTCCATGAATTTTTAGTCTTAGTATTGTTTTCCGGATTTCTTATTCAATATACTCGTAAGTTAGAAACTGAGGTGGAGAGGAAAATGCCAAATCTCTCCCGCTTTATTTTCTTAATGGAATGAAGAAAGGACACAAAAATAAAATAAGAGTTGAAAATATCAGCCTTATTATTGACTGTCATAAATGTTAGTTTCCCTCATAAAGTGAGACCGTGATAAATTGTATGATACAGGGAGGCTTCTACGAAAACCCAGGATGCCTTTTAGCTGCTTTGGATCAGATCTGTGGGCAAAGCCAGTTTATTGGGACAGGTTTAACCTGATTCACCCAACCAAGATCAGAAAACCTGGAGGAGACAGAGAATGGTGTTCTTTCTTTTTTCACAATTAGGAGGTCCTGCTCAGGTGTGCTTAAAAGGTGACTAAAAATAATGAGTGGCCTCTCATACCTGAACATGGCCAGGTCCAACTGCATTATATATTTCATGGGTACCTGTGAACAATGACCTTTAATACATGAGTTCCACCTACTAACAGAATATGATTCAGTGACTGCCAGGCTTTCCCCAATCAGATTAGCTGCGGGTCTTATTTCGGGAGCAACACGCTCCTTCTTACACTTATGGACTGGGCCGAGATTTTCATCTAGCAGATAAAACTTGTACTTTGGAGTGGCCATACAGACTAGCACGTGCAGACCTTCCAACTGTGTCTGGCTAGTGGGGCTCTCCACCCCAGTCTTAATTCTCATGCAGCCCTGTCCTGGGAGCGAGGGTTCCAGATGTTCCGTTTATCTTCTGTATTGATTGAGCTCAATCTTCTAGTATTGTTTCTGAAATAAAGTTGGGCAGTAAGCAGAAGGCAAAACAAACTGAAATTCTGTGGTGCTGACTAGGAGATATCTAAATAAATTTTGATTCTTTATGTTGAATATAGGAAATTCTTACCTGTCTCTGTTTTCAGACAACTTGTATGCAAAAATTTCTAGCTCTTATAGCTCTTTCTCTGAAGCTAATTAATATAGGGCAGTAACTTCTCCTAAGAAGTCTTTTTCTTATTGTACTGAAAATCAAATTAGAATGTATATTGTAGAATCTTAAAGCTCTAAGATGATAAATATCTGGTCCATCCACTCATTTTAAACGATTAGGCAGTTGATGCCTGTAACTTGTAAGTGATTTGTAGGCTCAGTATCATGTCTCTGGTTGGTGGTAAAGCAAAGCCTGGGATATAGGTTATCTGTCCCCTTTATTTAGGATTTAGTCTCATATTCAAACATATAAATAAAAGGCTTTGATGAGACCCTGAGAAATATACAGGTATAATGTGACAAGTTCATATTCAACTTTGGATTTCATGCCATTGTCTTTTCTATACGATTTCTGGCAGGGATTATTCCAGAGGGAGGCCACTATTTGGTCAGGTCTCAAAGAAGGCCTAGAACTCTCAATTTACATATTTCACCTGGATTTTCCGAGTCACACAAAACTATTGCCTGATATTTTTAGGTTAAAAGTATTAATATGTTAGTAAGACTCACAGCTAAGCAGTCTCTCTGGAGCTCTGAGTGGCCCCATCCTCGCCTCTCGGCCACACAGCGCACATGGCCAGGCACGTGCTGCTCACTGCATCGGAGCAAGGTCTGCTGTTTGATCACTCTCACTGTCGAAAATTACACCTGTTCAGAGCCTAGCCTGAATCAAAGCAGGCTTTCAGAACCTCTCAGGAGTCAAGAATAAGTGAACAAAATCTAGAAACCGGTACCTTGGCAGCGAAATAAAAGAAATAGAAGCGATGGAGAAGAGCACAGGTTGTGAAGATTAGAGAAGGTTCGCAGGTGCACAGATTGGCTGTCGATATTTTTAAAGGACCTTTGAAACCCAAGAAACATTCAAGAATGGGGATGAGGCAGAAGCTACCAAGAAAAGCAAAGCAGAGGAGAAAGAAGGAAGAGAGTGGGCGAGGAGGAACGTCAGCAGTGGAGAAAGAGAAACAGTGAAAGGGAGAGCAAAGACTAGATAAAACACAGAAACCCCGAACATTAGTTATTCACACCCCAGGATTCTGTAAAGGAATATTGTGTCTCTGCTCTGTGGTATATGGGTGGGGGAGGGGAGCAGGTAGTGGAAGAGATTGACCTGAACTTAATCTACAAGGTCAGTCAAAAGCTATGGCAACCATCGCAACTCAGCACATTATACAAGATGAACTTGACTGGGGCGTGTAAGTTGTGTTTTAATACCGTTGTAATCTATCAGTAAGGCTAAATTAATTGAATGAAAAAAGATCATCTTAAGTTATGTAAGGATAAAAGACAGTGTATTTTGAAGAACAATCCAGAGTGGAAGAGGATCTTTAAAGACCTTGGGGCTCAAGGCATCTTTCTCGAAATGTTCTCTTACTCTAACCCCTTTCCCTCTCCTCCTTCCCCTCTCATTCTCTTGTCCTCTCTCTCTCTCTGCCACTCTGCCTTCCTCTGCACATGTAACTTATTCTCTATTCAGATCAGGCGACATCCCTTTCCTCCTCTCTGTATCTTTTTAGGTCCCTCCAAACTTGGATTATACATGATATTACTTCACCATTAGTGCACTGCAGAGTTTCTTGGCGTTTCCCTTTATGCATTTTGAAAACAATGACTCTAAATGGTTTTGCTTCCCCTTTCAGATCTATATAGGCTGTGTCATATGCTATACTATGAATCATTTGGCCATATATCTGGTGCTGATTCTTGGGGTAGATACCCAGGGTCAGGCCCAGGATAGGGTCACAGTGATATGAAATCTGGCTGCTTAGGCAAAGGAGACTGTGATTGGGCTGGGCACTTATCTAGGAGAGATCCTTTGACATCTGTAATGAGGTCATAATCTCAAAAGTGTCGTCAGACAGTGAACACAAATTCAGTAGAACAGAGCTGTGTTCTACAGTGTTGTAGAATAGTGTGTAAAACACAGATCCCAGACTTCATTTATAAAAGACAAGGCAAGAAGCATAAGAAAGTTGTGTTATCTATAAAAGAACAAACAAACGTTTGAGAGGTTGATGAATGATTGTAACATTCGTTGATCTCGCTTATATGGTATCAAATCTTAGAAAGGCAGCTGTTCACATTTTTTGGTGCTTGGTAAATCATTTCGAGCTGCTGCGGATTCAATATCATGCATACGACAAAATTAGGCAAGTCAACTGGGTGTTACATGAGTGGCTCATTTCGCCTCATGTTCTGATTCTTTCACAGCTGCATCAGCATCTCAGACACGTAGCATTAACTGATGTTCATAATGATAACATGGAGTCATTAAGGAAATTTTTTATTATGTCTGGTACAGTACACTTGAGTAGTAAGGAGATGCGGTCCAGGAGGAACTAAGACTTAACTGCATCCCTGCTGAATTGCAGACACAGAAAGAGATGAACTGCTTATGCTTTTGCACTCAAGCAACAGAATTTCTGTGAGGCATGAACAGTTACATCTATTTTTGAGTAAACTCAAAAAACATGTTTAGACAGGTTACATAAAGTATCCAAAGTCAGATCAGGAATCCAGATCCAACGGACTCCAGAACCTGTGCTCTCCTCCTTATACCACAAATAGGTTCAATTTTTAAAGTATTTTTAGCTATTTTGAGAGAGCAAGCAGAGGAGGGACAGAGAGAAAGGGAGACAGAATCCCAAGCAGGCTCTGTGCCATTGGTGCACTGTGAGATCCATCAGGAACCGTGAGATCATGGCGTGTCAAAGTCAAGAGTAGACTGAGACACCCAGGTGCTCCGAATTTTTTTTCAATGAGAAATGTTCAAGTTGGAATTTAAATGAGTTACTTTTAGCTCGTCAACTTTAGTTAGCCAATGATTGACTGGAAATAGCCCCAAAAGAGACGAGAACTGGCTACTTGGAACCATGCGTGAAGACTCATGACCCTGTGAGCTATGTATTATTATCTTCAAGATATAAGGTGAGGAAATTAGAGTTCACTGAGGCAAAGTGACTTGCCCAAGGCTGTACACATACAAAGCTATGCCTTTAGGCTTCTTTGGAGACTTTTCTTTTTCAATCCACAGCTTCAATGTTAGTTTTTTTAGTTCTAGTGTCAGTCCTTTTTTTTCTTCTTCTTCAGTATACGTTCTAAGAGTAGTTTCAGATACTATAGCAAATCTGAAATTGATAGCTCCAGACCCCACCTCTCTCAAATTCTCTTAGATACTTCTTCCTTTATGTCTGTTGGAATGCTCAAACTGAAAATTGGTTATTTTCACCATTTGCCTTAGGTCCCTCCCACCCTATGATCTTATTTCAGTGAATGGCCCTCGTTTACCAAGCAACAAATCTGTGTGCCATCCTGTTTGAGTCAATAAATGCTAAGCAATCACTTCCTAGTATCTTTTTTTTTTTTAATATTTATCTCTGAGATAGGAGACAGACATGAGTGGGGGAGGGGCAGAGAGAGAGGGAGACACAGAATCTGAAGCAGACTCCAGGCTCCAAGCTGTCAGCACAGAGCCCTATGCGGGGCTGGAACCCACAAACCACAAGATCATGACCTGAGCCGAAGTCGGATGCTTAACCGACTACGCCACCCAGGCGCCCCTCACTTCCTGGTATCTTTGACATTCATCTCCTCCTTCTGCTCATATGCCATTTCTCTAGTTCAGGCCAATCCTAAGTGGTTTCAGTAGCCTTATTAGACTGTCTTTCTCAGTGACATTAGAGTGGTCTTTCTGTTGAATAATTTTGATCATGTTGCTTTCTTGCTCACAGTTCTTTAGTGGCTCACCAAAGCCCAAGGAATAGCCCATACCTCTAGCATAGTACACATAAACCCTCATACCTGGCTTCTGTTTACCTTTCTAATCTTGTCTGTCTGATCAGACACCTGCCAGTCATTTCCACTTCGTGATAGTGTAGTGATGTTGAGTTACTTATGGTTCCCTGTACACACCAAATATTGTTACAGTTTCTTGACTTTTCCTATGATGTTCCCTTCACCTGCTATTTCAACTAATTTTATACAGCTCCATTTCAAATGCTGTTTGATGGTTAAGCCTTTCCCCTTTTTTCCAGGAGTGCTACTACTCTTTATTCAAACTTCTAATATAGCAGCTGTCTTAGTGTGTTAGAATGACACGTGCACCTTTGCTCCCTTGAGTGAACTTTTATATAGATTTTAAAGTTTATTTATTTATTTTGAGAGAGAGCAAGCATAAGCGGGGTTTGGGGAGAGAAAGATAAGGAAAGAGAATCGTAAGCAGGCCCTGTGTTGTCAGCAGGGAGTCCTACATGGGGCTCGAACTCACAAACTATGAGATTATGACCTGAGCCAAAACTGAGAGTCAGCTACTTAACCAGCTGAGCCACGTAGGTGCCCCTCCTGACTGATAATCTTGAACTGAGATGCGGGATATACTGAAGTGGTCATATTACTGTTTGTGGCCAAACATTTTTTTTCTGATTGGTCAGGCATTTGTTCTGATTTATTGGTGTTCATGCCATACAGTTGTTATGTATTTTGTATATCAACTCCAACTTACTAACCAGCAGTGGGCAACATAGAGAGGGTGCTCCAAAATGCTTGTTGATATTTAAATTATGATTGGCGGAATGCCTAAGTGATGGCTGCTCCAAAGCCGCATCTCATCCTCTTATCCTCACTGCTTCTGGCGGTACTGCACTAAGTCAGATGAGTCCTCTGACATGTCACCTGGGCTGGTTCTGTAGCAAAACAAAGAACAAATATATTTCCCAACAAACTCACTTATTTGAAGAAAGTTTGCATGTCTCGTTGAGGTTCACTCCTTTTTTTCCTTTTTTTTTTTCTTTTTTTCTTCAAGTGTAGTTAATGTACAGTATTATATTAGTTTCAGGTGTACAATATAATCATTCAGTGATTCCATACATTTCTCAGGATCAGCAAAATAAGTGTACTCTTAATCCCCTTTATCTATTTCACCCTTCCCCCACCTACCTCTCCTCTGGCAACCACCAGTTTGAATTCCACATATGAGTAAAATCATATGGTATTTATCTTTCTCTGACTTACTTATCACACTTACCATTGTACTCTTCAGGTCCATTTATGTTGTTGCAAATGGAAAGATTTCATTCTTTTTTATGTCTGCGTAATATTCCATTATATGTATCTATTTACCACATCCATTTTACACACACACACACACACACACACACACACACACACACACACACCCATACACCCCACATCTTTATTCACTTATTAATCAGTGGACTCCTGGGTTGCTTCTGTATCTTGGCTATTGTAAATAATGCTGCAATAAATATAGGGATACATATATCTTTTAGAATTAGTGTTTCATTTTCTTTAGGTAAATTCAACACCAAAACAAATGATCCAATTAAAAAAAATGGACAGCAGACCTATATAGACATTTTCCCAAAGAAGACATACAAATGGCCAACAGACCTCACTGAAATCGGGACATCACTAACTATCAGGGAAATACAAATTAAAGCTACAATTGGATGTTACTTTACCCTGTAATGATGGCTAAAATTGACAACACAAGAAATAACAACTGTTGGCAAAGATGTGGAGAGAAAGGAACCCTCACGTATTATTGTCGATATGAATGCAAATTGGTGCAGTCACTGTGGATAACAGTATAGAGAATCCTCAAAAACTTAAAAATACAAATACAAGATGGTCAAGTTATTCTACCACTAGGTGTTTATGCAAGGCTTCATATTTAGCAAACTAATATTCTCATTTCCCTCAATTATTCTCAAATAGTTTTAAGAATTTATACTTCCCATAGATTGTCCACTAACCATCCAGATTTGCACTTACAGCACAGGAATCAGAACTAAGACTAATAAACTATTGCATGGCGAAGTAAGAGGATTGCCTCCCATGAATTGGAAGTGATATTGATGAAGGCTTGATGACAACAGCTCACTTCACAACCATATCACATTGAACTTAAAGCCCAAGGTTTTTTTTTGTCTTTTTTTTTTTATATGAGTTGCTATCAAATTAGATAATTACCCCCACACTTGTACCATTGATTTTTGACTTTTTATGTTATGTTGCTGCTCATTTGAAACACTAAATTTATACTTCCAGTGATCTCATCCCGCATACACCTTTATTCTCTATCCTGGTTTGGGATTCTCTGCAGTTTGACAAGTTTGCTTTCTAACAAATCACTGATGAAAATACATAAACAGCAACGTAAATCACAGAACCCCAAGTTATACCACTTTCCCTCCAACTTCAGACTGATTCATTAATCGACATGGTTTGGGTCCAAAATGTTCAGGTATCGATTCCTGACTCTTGGGGTGTTTTTTATTTTCCTCTGTCTCATTCCTCTACTTTGTCTAGAAACTATAATTAGAGACTTAATTAAATGCCTTGTTTAAATTAATGAGCACCAGGTCTGCAAGTTTACTTAATCAATTACCTGCTTTATTAGAAAATCATCCTCATTGTTGTCATCGTCATTGATATTATCATCCATCTTTTGAAGTCAATTAACATATGTAAACCCCAGTCTTAATTGTTAGCAGGGCTCCAGTCCTACATCTCAGAGATAGTTTTAATTTGGATTACCTCGAATTCCATGGCCAGGCATGTTCAAGTTCTCTGCAGGCTTTCTGCGGAGGCCCAGAAGAGCTCACTCATACGGCCTTCTTTACCTCTGTGTCCTCTCAGCTGCCTTCATAAACTCAGATGCAAACTGAACACTTTTGCCTGAATTCCTGTGAAGTTTACTCAGACAGAGCCCTCTGGGAGTTTTCAGGTCATGTAGAGATCTGTGTGCACAGAGGTGACGTATTGTGTAGCCTTCTGCCACCTTGTTGGCTCATTCAAGGGCTTTAGCCTACTCTCTTCCCACTCGCTCCTCACCTCCTTTTTCATAATTACCCAGGGCTTCAATTTCTTCCTCTTCTGTCCTACCTAGCAATTCACCTCTCTCTGGTTGCCACCTATACTTTGTAGTGTGCCAAATTTGCCAACGTCTTTGGCAAACAAACTGCTGTATTCATACTCTCTGTAGGGACTTGACATTATAAATAATCCAATCTTTGTTGCACGTATGTTAATTCATTTAATTTGTGGGGAAGAGCCAGGTATTGATCTAGCATTTTGCATATTGCTAAACTGAAGTTTAGATAGGTTGGCTTTTGTCAAGATCCTTGACTAGTTGGTTGTGAGGCTAAAATTTGAATCCAGGTGTGTAACTCAGAGGTACCCATGTGAGCTATTGAATTAACTCACCCTGTTATCTCAAGAGCAGATTTCCTTTTTTTCCTTTCTTGCTTCTCTCTTCTGCCCTCCCCTCATAGAGCCAGGTTGGATCTCTCAGAAAGAGGCCTCAGCCTGAGTTCAACCCTTATAGGTCAAACCCCCAAAGTAGAAATCAAAACATTCGCCTTTTCCACATCATTTTATACCTTCCAATAAATTGTACACGATGGAAAAAGCGCAGTGTTGTTTTTTTGTTGTTAACTTAGGCAGGAGAAGCATTAGCGATGAGGAAGAAAATCTCCTCTACAGTCTGGTTAATATTCTGAGCTCAGTTCTTCAAGCTTAGATTTTCACATGCAAAAGGAGGAGATTACTTTCTTTAGAGAGTTGCCTGGTTTTAAAGGCTTTTGGGTTCTCGCCTAATCATATTTTCATGTCAGAAACTGACCAGGCTTCAGTTTTTCTCTTTGCAGTGAATCTAAAACAATTCTTAATGAGTCCCGAGGCAGATGGATGCCTTAGACTAGCAGGGGAACAGCAAAAGAAAGAAAAAAAATTAATATTTAAAATATTCCACTTAAGTAAAAGATTGGACATACTCATAATGTTAATTTTATATTTGATTAATTTGAGATTTTCTTTGAGAAGGTAGAAGAAAATCACAGCTAAGAAGTTAAAGTTTTGATCTAACTAGTGTTAATATTATATTGTCATCTGATTTTTGTAGTCGAACCATCACTTCCTTGATTGTTTTCTTTTTAAAATCATGTCTTTTATGTTTATATTGTTGTCCTTCATATTTGTAATAGGTCTCAGTTCATTTTGAGCTATAATCTCCCTGGAAGAACTCTTATTAGCTTCTGATTTTATTTATTCCTTCTTTTGTGCTCCTGCTTCTTTATGGGTCTATTTTCATAGGGAATTTATTAGAAAGCAGGCAATGAAATAGCATTTTTTTAGTGATCTCTCTTTTTTTCTCTTTAGGATTATTTATATATGTATATATATACTTTTTTATTTTATTTTATTTTATTTTATTGGAGAGAGAGAGAGGAGAGAGAGAGAGTTAGCATGAGCAGGAGAAGGGCAGAGGAAGAGGGAGAGAGAATCTCAAGCAGGCTCCATGCCTCATGTGGAGCCGGACACAGGGCTCCATCCCGAGACCATGAGATCATGACCTGAACTGAAATCAAGAGTTGGGTGCTTAACCCACTGAGTGGCCCAGGCACCCCTCTTTAGGGTTGTTTTTAATTAAATATCTATAGTTGCAGTTTTAGAAACTATTTACTGTAGAGTCTCAAGTAGCAGGATCCAATTTAATATTTCTTAATATTTTTGAAATGTTTAACAAATTATAAAATAAATGGTTCAGTATTCCAAGCATTTCCTTTGTTTTTAGTTTGTTTTTTACTCCTCGTTTCAATAGGGAATATTCTTATTATTTTGAGATTTCTGTCATTGCCACAAACAGTATTTCCTTAGGAGTCAGAAGTAAATTTACAGTAGACATTTATCTTCCTGCTGCTCTACATATCAGTCATTTTCTGCAAAGAAAGTGAAAATTTATTGAATGAGAAACTTTGAAACATTATACAATTCTATTTCTGTGTTGTGGGCATATTTTGTATCTTTGAATGCAGAGATCTGATTTCTGATAAAATGATAATTTTTGAGAATTGGAAAAAAGAGAGTTTAAACTGATCTTTATTGGATACAATCTGTTCTTTACAATGGGACATGAAGACATTAAATAAGGAGACTGATACTAGTCTTTCTTGTATGGTCTTAGTTATGTTAAATAAAGTTTTATTTTAATGGGGTGTTAGACAAATTTTAGGAAACTAAAATTGTATAGAATAATCTATGTCTCATAGACACCTGGGTGGCTAGTCAGAAGAGCATGGAACTCTTGATCTAGGGATTGTGAGTTCAAGCCCCACACTGGGTGTAGAGATTACTAAAAAATAAATAAATAAATAAGCTTAAATAAGCTTAAATAAATAAGCTTTACATTTATAGTCTAGAAATGTAAAAGAGTGGTATCTAATTTAAATAATGAAGGACACAATTTTCAAGTGGTAAGTCAGATGCAAAAATGGCCTTGTCAAAAGATGACTCTATTAAAGGCAGAAGTAAGCCGCTTAATGAAGCCGCTATAGTTATACATATGTGGAACTACACAAAACACTTTACTTTGATAAAGAACAAGAGTGGCCTTTAGGAATGGAAGTTTTCATGTTTATACTGCTTCTGTGCATCAGAAACTGGTTCTGCCCAACCTAATTAAAAAGGGCCAGCAAAAATGTTTTATTTTATTTTGCTTCCTTTAAAAAAAATGTTTATTTATTTAATTTGAGAGCAAAAATCCAGACCAGGCTCTGCACTGAATCAAACCCAGGAACCATGAGATCATGATCTGAACCAAAATCTAGATTCAAATGCTTAACCAACTGACCACCCCGGGGACCCTATTTTGCTTTAAAACAGGAATTCCTGCCTCTTGTGTGTGATAGGTGGTCCATTCTCTTCACTATAAATGTTGTTAAATTAACTTTTGTGTCACTATTTTCATATTAAATAGCATTCTCAAAAGTATGACCTCCCTAATACTGATGCTGAAATAGCACTATTTCGAGTCATGCAGTTAATCCTAATTAAACGTTAGTACAAAATCTGGAAGACCAGGAAGTTTTTAGTGCCATCTTGAATCTTATCATTGCCGAATTAACTTAACAACCTTGTTTGGGCATAATACATTCCAAAAAATAAGTTTAAAGAAGCATTAATTTATTCAAAGGGGTTGTATCTGCTTCATATGCATCCTTCAGTAGTTGGGAGAACAGCTGTCAGATAAATTATAAAAATACATGATAAACAAAACCAACTCATCTTTTTAATTGATTTTAATCTAACTTCATCTAGGCAGCATAATGCTCTTCACTGATAGTAGGGAGAATGATATATGTGCAATTACTTAGCAATTCACCATGGCTTAAAAAATATACACAGCCTTCGTATTACTAATACAGTCTAATGTGCAAAGTGGCACAATTATTGGTGGGAGCTATCGAAGATTGACTGATAACTAGTCATACCACTTGTTCAAGTTTAATTTCAAGAAACAAAGGAGGAAACTTGATTACTGGTAGTAATAGCAATGACTTGTGGGAAATTGCAACTGAATAATTTATTGATTCATAGTGACCGAAAGTCATTATCCTCTGATGGCTGTTCAAACAGTTAACGTGAAACAATGCAGCTGATGTCTGTCACTAAATTCCTGCCCTGTGATTTCTTTTTTAATTGTTGTTTTATTCCGTGCAGTTGAAAATAGAACATAGATGGGAGAGTCATGATTCTAAACTTATTTTTTGCTGATAAACAAATTGCTTTTCAGTTTTAAATGCCTGCCATGAATAAGAGGGAATATATTTTATTTGGTTACCTGAAGAAATAGTAAATGTAAAATGTTGAAGAATATCAAGGTTCCTCAGTCTACAATATGCTTTGGTAACATCCAGTGTCAGGTGACCACAGGCTTTTCTGTTTGGAAGCAGCTGAGAGTGGCCCATGGTATTTCTGTCTACCACCTAAAGAGAGAAAAAAAATGACTCTGGCAGCTCTCGTTATCATTTATTTATCTCCTTTTCAAACTTAGCCCTCTCTCTCACTTCATAGCAATTGGCTAAATTTCTCTTGAATTTTGTACTGCTTTCCATGGACTGTGAGGAGTACAGTAAGGTTTCAGGACAGGATTCATAATGTTCATAATTCATAATTATCTCGATATGTCAGATTGGAAATATACAGAGGATATAATCAAAGTGTAGTAATGTGATTTACCTGTTTAATTTTAAACATAGGTAATAAACACTAATTTAGTTACATTCTAGCAATATAATAAAAACTCATGCAATGAAACTTTGTCAACTGATGATTTTTACCTTTAAACTGTATAAAGCTATTCCAGGTCATTATATGGTATTTTCTGTAAAGACAACGAGAAACAATTGGTTAAATTTAGGTTTAGGAACTGAATGCTGACTTTTTTTTTTTTTTTAATTCTAGTGTAGTTAAAACACAGTGTTATATTACTTTCAGGTGTACAACATAGTGATTCAGCAGTTCCATATATTACTCAGTGATCATTGAATAAGTGTAGACTTTTGTTTTCTAACTGATTTGGTCAGTAATGAGAGTTTATCAAAGTATCAACAACTTATCAGGGTGAAATGTCAGGTTATTGTTTATATCTGTCATCTTCAACTTAATCAAGCATTTATTATCTGCCTGTTTTGTGTCTAGAACTTGACCATTAACATAAACCTAATAGAGTAGACTTATCTAAAAGGTCCAATTGGTTGTTTCTCAGATTGCCCTTCTCACACCTTGCAATGTTCAGTCTAGCTTTAATGGCTTCTCACGTTGCACAAGTACATCTTAAATATGACACTGGGTGTTTTCCTCCAAAAGAGTTATATGTGGAAATATATGGAAAAGAGTCTGTAATTAAGTAGTTAAAAGGCTTTTCACTCAGTAAATGCGCATGAACCTGATATGCATTTGTTTTGGCATTTCAGAAATGACACTCTAAATGACATCTCTTGGATGTTGATTAACAAGCCTGCATCTAAAATTTTCACTCTGATTTTTCTCCCCCTCACATGGATATAAGCCTAACTAGCTGAACTGGAGAGGAGGAGAGAACAAATTGGCGGAGGAAACCTGGTGTGACCTGTTTTGGGGGTGTGTCTTAATCCATCTGGGCTCAAGTGACCAGTAATTGTATTTTTTTCAGAAATCGGTGGTCATGAAATTAATCATATTATTTGTATATTTATGAATAATTACTGAAGGAGGTAATTACTATTTTGTAATCCTAAAATACCTAGAAAATGGAAAAATTTCCAGGAAAATTAATCCATTTCTTTTATGATGAGAAATTTTTTGGTTCTTATCAAGGATATGAAGGGTACGAGATTCTTTTCTACATTTCATGGCCACAGTTTGGCCTGCAGCAGTTCCATGGGAGATTCTGGCAGGAGGAATGTACTCCTGGATGCGAGGAAAAGACTCTGTTACTCACAGTACAGCAAGTGGCATCAACTTTGTTATCCCTCCAAGTGCTTCTGGGGATAACATGAATAAACCCATCTAGTATACAAAGCTGGTTTGTATCACAGCTGAAGAATCTTGAGTTTAGGAAATCTGAATCTTTTAAAATGGATATTAAGCAAATCTACTTGAACTTTATTATGGAGAGAGCCATTATCTTGATGATTGTGGACAGTAAACAAACCTGTCCTCTGTACTCTTGGGAGGTATTAACTGTCTTCCCAAGTTGCTTACTATAGGGCACTTAGTATCTCTGCCTCAATATGTACAAAAATGAGACAGATTCATAGATTTAGCTCCTAATATACCTCCTATGCACTAGCTTATGCTAAGAAGGTGGTGGCTCTTGATAAACTTGCATAATATTTCTGACAGATAAAATAAAGGGAATATATGGAAAACATCACCACTGGGGATAAACTTGAGTCAGTTTTACCAATAACTTAATATTGGTAAGTACAACCAATAGTGTAAGTAATACAATAATATCTTTAACTCCAGGCTAAACTAATATGCTCCATCTTATATCAAGTGTAAGAGTGCTATTAATCTTTGACTATATAAATGAATATATGTTTCTATCTCACTGTAAGTTTAACATGTACATCATTATATATACCAAATTAAGATTGATTTTGGAATTGGTTTCTGTCTTTTCAAACAATGTATTTTTTTTTTCCACAAATTCCCGCTATACATGGTTTTGATTTTCCTTCAGTGATCTGTGTTAAAACTAAAAATACTGAAATTTACAACCCATTATGAGAAAGAAGCAGTCTAAACTGTTTCTTGAATTATAAAGTAATAAATATATCTAGGTAAAATTTCCCTTGATCTCATTTTTTTCTAATTATTATTTTAAAAACTTTATTTGGCCTTCCATACTTCAGCATAATCCTTTGATGACTTTGATAATTTGTTTTAGTGAAGTTATCTACCTTAATTATCACCACTTTCTATACACAAGTTAAAGGGCTTACCTTTGCCAAAAAGTTAAAGAGCTTACCTTTGCCAAAAATTTCTCCATTACCACACTGTTTTAACCTCATCAGACATTTATCGCCTCCCATAGTATCGGTCTGTGTTAAATGAGATTTTACAGTGAAATTCGATATGTGCCTATTTAATAGGTTATTATAGAAATTTTTAGCGGATGATAAGGTTTTATATCAAAGTGCTTTATAATAATTTTTACTTTACTCAAAATTATTGGATAATATAGTATTCAGATTAAATACTCTGGTAACCTGAAAGTTATTGACACATGCATGGTTCAACATTTACAATATATTTAAACGAATTTTCAGAGGACTCAAAGGCAAGTATGTCTTAAACTAAAATTATGATGTGATCTTTCTCTTCTATCGCACATAGTCTCTTATTATGAACAATAGTGATTTCTACATTATTTTGAAGATTTAAAATATTAAACCAAATCTTCACTTACCCAGTAGTCTATTTACTATTTGCTCTTCTCTCCTTTTTTATGGCTACTGTCATTTTTATTTTTAAATGCCTGAATACTAAGCTCATAAGAAAAAGTACTGGTTACTTCTATTTTATGTTTACTAGTGTTTCAAATGAATAGGAACTTTTGTAACCAAGTTTTCCTATAGATATAGATATAGATATAGATATCTTAAGTATCTGGTAAAGTACTGGTTACTTCTATTTTATGTTTACTAGCATTTCAAATGAATAGGAATTTTTGTAACCAAGTTTTCCTATCTATCTATATCTATCTATCTATCTATCTATCTATCTATCTATCTATCTTTCTATGTGTATGTATACACATACACACACACACACACACACACATATATATATATATATATATAAAGGGCTTACCTTTATATATATCTTAAGATATATAGATATATATATGTGTGTATATACACACATACACATATCTATATCTTAAGATGAATTTATTGTAAGAATTTAAAATTAATAAAAATATATAATGTCATAGACCTATCAGAGATTTTGGCAGCGATCTAGCCCAATCTCTTTATTTACAAGTGATGAAATTGGGGGTCAGATAAATTAACAAATTGACTCATGGTTTCCCAGATTATTATTTGTAAAGCTAAGACTAGAACCCTGGTCTTCCATCTCTCAGTTCTTTGGTGTTTCATACAAATTATATTGAACCTAATATGACATTATTCCTTTCCCTTCCCTTCCCTTCCCTTCCCTTCCTTTCCCTTCCCTTCCCTTCCCTTCCCTTCCCTTTCCTTCCCTTCTTGTTTCTACACCCAGTGTGGGGCTTGAACTCACAACCCCAAGGAGATCAAAAGTCAAATGCTCTACCAACCCAGCCAGCCAGGAGGCCCTAAGATATTTTAAACAGCAGTGAAATGAAACCCATTTTGCACCAACAGTGCACATGGCTGTCAGGAGGGAGGCAGTTTGCTTAGCTATGATCAAGAACAGGTAATTGCAGTGTAATGTAATGACTGTCCCTCATATTTATCTTCCCAGCATTTGAAAACAATATCAGTTGTAAAAGGCATCTTGATTTTAGAGATGCTAAAATGTCAAAATAATAATAAAAATAATCTGAGTCTTGAAATTGGTGAACTATGATACCTCCCTAAGATGTGCTAGAAGTATGCTTCAGAATATTAATTTGTGGGGCGCCTGGGTGGCTCAGTCGGTTGAGTGTCCGACTTCAGCTCAGGTCATGATCTTATGGTTCGTGGGTTCGAGCCCCGCATCGGGCTCCATGCTGACAGCTCAGAGCCTGGAGCCTGCTTCGGATTCTGTGTCTCACTCTCTCTCTCTGCCCCTCCCTCACTCCTGCTCACTCTCTCTCTGTCTTTCTCAAAAATGAAAAAATATTATAAAAAAAGAATGTTAATTTGTGAAGTGTTTTTACAGAATACTCTGCTTATTTACCGTACAAAGACTCTTTATCTCTTGTTAGCCCCTCTAAACAGAGAAATACATCTGGTACTCTTGATTGCATGCATATCCAAATATATTTTTATACTTTCCCAAATCTAATGGCTTGCCTTAGTAAGTGTCCTTAGTACATATGTTCAAAGTTCTGACCTTGTGTTTGGTAGTTTGCTCTTATCTTAGAAAACTTATTTACACATAATGAATGGCATAAATGACCGTAGATTTTTAAAATTGAGAGTGATTTATTCTTCATTATTTTTCAAAATTGAAATATATTTCAAATGAACATGATTTCAAAATCATTAAACTACTCAAAGCAGTTTCCAGTTATACTATTTATCTGAATCATGTTGTTGAATATTCAGTAATAAAGAGTTCGATTAGTTTTTTTGTTTTTTTTTTAAGTACCTTGGTTTGGAATATACTGACTCTATGTAGAGGACAGGAATTTAATTTCAAATAAGTTTTCAGACTGTTTCTAGCTCACCAAGTCATAATTACTATTTTGACAGTTATGTCTCATAGACATTTATTTTAATTGCATATGTTAGCAATTCATTTTGGCATGACAGTCTCTGCCATTGTTGTGTTGCTGAATTATGCTTACAGAAACTATGTCAGAAATTCAACATGTGGAGAACAGTAATTAACCTGAATCATCAATTAGCTTTTGTGAATACAGATGTCCTATGAATACAATCTTGTTGTTTTTTTTCTTTTTTAATTAAGTAAAATCTCACTAATCCTGACTGTCTCTACTCACCCTCTATTTCTAACCCAACACTAAGTCTTCTTGATTTCCTTCCTCAATATGTTTTGGCCCTGTCCTCTTTTATCTCTGCTCCTAGTATATCTTAACATTAACTCTCACCTGGATTCTGCTTACAGCCTGCAGTCGCCCCACATCCACTCTTAACCCTTTCAATTCATTTCCCACCTTGTAAACAGAGTTTATTAATGCAAGTCATACCTTATCACACCTACTTGCTTGAAGTGATTCTGGGGCTACTCCAGAGGAAAAGACTAACCTCCTTAAGAGGGGCCAGATTTGTGCACATTTGATCCCACTACCCTGAGTCTCACCGTGTGCCCTAGTGTATGCCCGCAGGCCACATTGACCTTGAAAGTAGACACCATGCTTCCTCCTCCATAAGGCATGTGTTTCTTCTACCTAGAGTATTCTTTCAACTCCTGTTAGCTTTTCTTGGCCAGCTCCCTCAGTTTGCATATAAAGCCACTGCAAACAGTGCCTTCTCTCACCACCAAAACCAGATTAGGTCTTCTTTATATGTACTCATAGACACTTGAACTTGTCTTCTATCACTCTCGTCACAGAATGCAAATGTTTATTATTTTCATAGGGTGTCTTTGCTGGAGTATAGTGAACTTTGTAGGAATTCTCTATTTACCACAGTATTCTTAGTGATTGGCCCAGCAATCAGCAGATGGTAAGTGTGCAATAGATATTTGTGAAAAAAAAAAAGAAAAAAAGAATAACTCTGCTA
The DNA here is from genome assembly GCA_030068075.1 of Paguma larvata. Lineage (NCBI taxonomy): Eukaryota > Metazoa > Chordata > Mammalia > Carnivora > Viverridae > Paguma > Paguma larvata. The sequence continues at coordinate 109,067,423 of CM057829.1, forward strand.
CAATGGAATGAGTGATTGTTAAATCTAGACTAAAGTGAAGCTGACAAAAAGAAAAGTTTGATATGAAAAGTAACATGATAAATAATACATTGGTCCTTTTAAATGGCCTTTGAGAAATTTAACAATATGTAGTTTGGAAATACTCTTAATTAAAAAAAATGTATCTTATCATTTGTGAGTCAGACACCTTATATATTTGGTTGGGCACTGCTACTTCCTGGCTGTGTGAAGTTGAGCAGTTAATTACCTTCTTGAATCTGCTTCCTGCTCTGCCTGCTCTAAAAACTTCTCTGGTTTGTTGTAAAGAGAAAGTGGCAGGGTGGGTGGGTAGGGTGTGAATGATAAAACACTGCTTATAAGATTTAACTATTTAAGTATGCCAAGCAGCTTCACTGGCAGCCATTATTTGATATTTCCTACATCTTTTAAAATAACTTGTAAAATACCTTTAAAATGTTCTGCACTTGATGTTTCCACTAATTAAAACTGACTGTCTTTAAAGTAGTCTAAATTCTAATGTACTTTAGTATATCATATGTATTTGTTTCATCAACCATCGTTTGTATTGAGGACAGTGCATTCAGTTCATGTCCTTAAACACTTTGCAAACTTCCTTCTGATTCTACCCAAGCTATGCTGGCCATTATCTTATACACAAATTTGGAGAAGCATTTGGAGTACAATGGTCAAACCCCTGTCTGATTAATGAATCTTTATGTTTAGTGTTCTACAATAATAGTTTACAGCAATAAACACTGTCTTACATTTGTATGGCAGTAAAAACAGTGTTATACATATATCCCCAACCCAAGGGGATTTCCTCAAGAAAGGATCAAGTATCTGACAGATATTTTTCATTGAATTCATTCTACATTTTGGGATAAAGTTTATCACCTAATATTAAGTTAGACACTAAGTAAGATTAACCAATATTCATAACCTCCTGGATGGTCTGAAATCATTAGAGTTCAAAACTCTTTTCCCCAAAATATAGGGAGGTAGACACTTTTCTTAGTAAACCAACTCCCATATTTACCTCAAATTATGAAAATTAAAGTGATTAAAGGTTTATTGCTGAAATAGATCATCTTTTCGCATGTCAAAGATATTCTTGAAAGAAATATAGCCTAATGATTAGAATTCAGATATAACATGTATTTTATAGTACATAATAATAATATATATATATATATATATATATATATGTATTTTGAAGTTTGTGTATATGTAGTGATGTAATTTATGACATACTTTAGTAAATCATAGCATTTAATCCTGAGTCTATTTCAGTTTGATTGAGTTACCAGAAAGTTTCCAGCCTAAATTTTATGTTTGAAATGTATTTGCTGTACTCCAGATGGGTGTGTGTTTTTTTTTTTTTTTAAATATTTACTTATTTTTGAGACAGAGAGAGACAGAGCATGAGTGGGGGAGGGGCAGAGAGAGAGGGAGATACAGAATCCGAAGCAGGCTCCAGGCTCTGAGCTGTCAACACAGAGCCTGATGCGGGGCTCGAACTCACAGACTGCGAGATCATGACCTGAGCTGAAGTCGGGCACTCAACCGACTGAGCCACCCAGGCACCCCTGTTTTTTTTTTTTTAAATGTTGAGTTCAAATTTATCTCTTTTGTGCATATTATATTGACTTTTCCACATTCTCTCATAAATATATGTAAAAGAATCCATTAATTACTGTGCTTTAGCTTAAGACTGCATATAAAAGGGGTTGTGTTCTTTCTTATTTGTATTATCCCTAAATTAAAGTGTGTAGATTTCTTTTTTAAAAAAATTAAGTTTATTTATTTATTTTGAGAGAGACAGAGATAGGGTGAGTGGAGAAGGGGCAGAGAGAGAGGGAGAGAGAGAGAATCCCAAGCAGGTTCTGCACTGTCAGCCCAGAACCTGATGTGTTGAGTGGAGAAGGGTGAGTGGAGAAGGGGCAGAGAGAGAGGGAGAGAGAGAGAATCCCAAGCATGTTCTGCACTGTCAGCCCAGAGCCTGATGTGTTGAGTGGAGAAGGGTGAGTGGAGAAGGGGCAGAGAGAGAGGGAGAGAGAGAGAATCCCAAGCAGGTTCTGCACTGTCAGCTGAGAGCCTGAACTCATGAAATCACGAGATCAAGACCTGAGCCAAAACCAAGAGTCAGATGCTTAACACACTGAACCACCCAGGCACCGCAAAATGTATAGATTTCTTAGGCATCTCAAGGTTTGTGAAACTACTGAATCCAATAACACTTGCTAGCACAGACCTGTGCATAGTTCCATTCCCAGTCATAATGGTTAACTTCATGGGGATATTCGTGAAAATATTGTTGCAAAAGTTAGGGTTTGGGGGAGCTTCACATGTTCACCCAGGTTAAATTGCTCCTCAACTCAAACAACATCACTTCCTGACATGCCAGTGGTGGTCAAAAATGGACTACATCATAGGAATTGATTACAGCCAATAAAACTCGATGAAACATGAAAACTAGTAGTGTCTAACATCAACCATTTAATTGAGGAAAAAAAGTAGAGAACCATGTTTTTATTGACCATACTGGAAGTAATTTAGGGAATTTGTTGTTTTTTTACAAATGGTTGGATTTACTGAAAGGACAAAGTACTTTTTTTTTTTAATGCTTATTTACTCATTTTGAGAGACATGGGGTAGAAGCAGAGAGAATCTGAAGCAGGCTCCACACTGTCAGTGCAGAGCCTGACATGGGGCTCAGTCTCAGGAACTGTGAGATCATGACCTGAATCAAAATCAAGCATTTGATGCTTAACCGCTGAGCAACCCAGGTTCCCTGAGAAAGTACCTTTATTTATCTACTATGAAATTTTTATGATTATAGATTAATCTTCATGAAATATAATTAATATCATAATACTTTCCACTCTAAAATTATTTTGTTAGACACATAACATTAGTCAACACTGAATGTTTAATCTGTGCATAAGGTCATTCTAAATGCTTTTACACATATTATTTCATTTCATCTTTACAGTAACCCTCTGTATTAGTCTGCTGTGGCTCCCATAACAAAATGCCACAAACTGTGTGGCTTAAATAACAGAGAAGTATTTTTCTGTAGTTCTGGAGGCTGGAAGTCTGATATCCGTGTGCTAGCATGATTGGTTTCTGGTAAGGGCTCTCTTTGTGGCTTACAGACAGCTGCCATCTGTCTGTGTCTTCACATGGCCTCTTTGTATGACAGAGAGAGAGAGAGAGTTCTGTGGTGTTCTTCTTATAGAGACACTAATCATAGTGGACTTATACCTCATTTACCCATAGGTACTTCTATAGAGGCCACATCTCCAAATATAGCCACAATGAGGGTTCGGGCTTCAACATATGAAATTTCAGCGAACACAAATTTTCATTCTTTAATGTGCTCAGAAGTAGGTTCTATTATAATCATCCCCAGTTTACAGAAGAGGCAGTTGAGAGATAGAGTTTGGTGATTTGCCAGGTGCCAAACGGTAGCAAGTGTTAGAGCTAAGATGCAAACCCAGCCTCTCATTCACATCTCATGCCCTTCATCATAAGTTCATTCTCTCCATTATCCTGAGATCACATAGAAAGGTAAAAAGAGGAGAGACATTTGTGATACGAGTAATGGATGAGAAAAGGGGGCTTAAGAAGATTCAGATGTCCTACTTACAGGACTCGTGAAATTGCTCTAATCTAGAATGAACTTGGTCATGCTTTCTGAGTTCCCTACGTGATCTGTCTCTCTGTCTCCATCTACTAGTTTTAATTCAGCTTTCCTCAGAGTAGAGTGTGCTACAGATTCTCAAACCCACCTCATAACTACTGAATCAGAATCTCTGGGTGAGTGGCAGTCTGAGACTGCATTTTCAAAGTTTCTCAAATGCTTCATATGTGTTCTAAGGTTTGAGAATTGCTGCTTCTCAAAGGGTCATCCAATTCAGGTTAGAAGACATATGTTTGAAGGTGATCCATGTTTGGGTGGTGCACTGGCTATGTTTAAGCTCTGGCTCAGTTAGAAAAGGTCATGCATGCTCATGGCTCAGGACATGCACTGAGCTCTGTAAAGACAGCTCTCCAAGGAAAATGTATTCTACTTTTAGGTCATCAGTTCCTACTGCCAACATTTTCTCCTCATGTCTTTTTCACTGTTTGCCTTGGATATGTTCCCAGTTCCATGATTTGGCTCCATTTCTTGGTTGCCATCTTGATATGTCTTTGTCCACCCACTCCCCAACAACACCCACTCCCATCTTCCCTGCAGAGCACACTGACTTGACCATATAATACCTTTCTTTTCTTACAAGAAAAATGTTATCTGAGAATGTCATATACTGATATCTTGCATATCATAAAAGGATGCAAGATATCATGTACTCCTTCCCTCAGGACAGACTACCTTGTCTTCTTTTTTCTAATTTTGTTATTTTTTTTATCACTCAAGAGAGTCATAAGTCATTTGCATGGCTTGATTCTAGGAGCACTGACAGGCTAACCTCACTCGAAATTATTTAAAAGTCTAATTTCTACGGTATGTTATCCTTAGTTATGTTATCCATGTTATCCATGGACCACTTATATTGCATGGAGCAATTTTTCCAAGATAGACATCAAACAAAGTTCCACGGTCAGTTTTGATTAAGAAACACTTCAGTTTTGTCTCCATCTTGGAGCTAAACAGTGAATATCTGGCATAGTAAATGTTCTGAAAGGAAAAGAATTAAATCACTGTAGTTGAACCCACCCATATTCAAAGTTATTTGATCATAGAACCCATGTTTTCTGCATAGTTGTGTTGATGTTCTGAGGAACTAATGTTTCCTGGACACATTTTAGGACTATTACACTGCACTGGTATGTATTGATGTATTGGTTGAGGTTTAATTTCCCAAACATTTTTTTAATACAAACAGCATGCCTGGGTCAGAGAGTGATCTGAGTCTCTAAACACCTGTGGAAAAGTTTATCACAGAGTTTAAAAGATAAGCTATCAGAGAGTGCAGAACAGGAACCTCATCTTGATATGCTGACATATCAAGTGCATATGTTTTAAGATGAGAAGGGTAGCATGAAGAACTAGAATGGAACGCTGGGTGTAACAGATGGTTATGATGTTCTTGAGATAACTCCAATATACCTGAGAGGGAACAGATGAATGTAGGATTCAAAAGAATAGAGAAAGTGAAAGGAAAAAATGGATATGAAGATGAGATATTTCAGCTGCTGACCCTATCTTGGAAAATAGAAAATTGAAATGTAGGGGCACCTGGGTGACTCAGTCGGTTAAGCGTCCGACTTTGGTTCAGGTCATGATTTCGCACTTCTAGTGTTCAGTTCAAGTCCCATGTCGGGTTCTGTGATCATAACTCAGAGCCTGGAACCTGCTTCGGATTCTGTCTCCTTCTGTCTCTGCCCCTACCCCACTTGCGCTCTGTCTCTCTCTCTCTCTCAAAAATAAATAAACATTAAAAAAATTGATAAAAAGAGAAAATTAAAATGTAGACATAAGGTTGTGTGTGACGCCTATGGGCGCCCATCTACCTGTCTATCTATCTAACTTTAAATTACCAAAACTAATCATCTCAGGGCTCTAAACTTGTATCAGTGTCATAATCTTCTCTAAAACTTTATAACATTTTTAAGTTGCAGAGTAAGAAGCCTAGTACCCTGCTGTGTGTGAAGACAAGAACACAGCCATAAATTAGAACACGTGGAGCTTTTATTTTTACTTTTACTTTCAAGTCTGTCATTTTTATTAGGGTTCTTAGAACCTCTTTCTCTGAAGACAGCCTTTGAAAATTTCTGTAAAGTTTCTTAAGAGACAAACTCTCTAATAAATTGATAAAAAGCAGTTGAGCTTGGATTTCATCGCTTTTTCATTTTCCCATTAGAACACATATAATCTACTACATACTAGCAAAATTCATGTGTGCCTTAGGTTGTGGCTATACTGCTTGCATCCTCTATTGGCAAATATAGTTATGTGCAGCAGATATATAAGCATGCATCCTAAGAAATCTTCCTGAATGTTAGCTTGAAGTCATAAACCAGACAAACAAAGTGTATTTTCAGGCAAAAACCCTAAAAAATTTTATATTCTATCTAAAAGTTCATAGTAAACCTGAGAAATTAAAATTTCTCAATATTCAGATTTGTCATAGCAATGTATAACCACATATGAAAGGTCAGTCGTCATCTAAATCTTCAATTTGGCTCATCTTGCTTCTGTGAGAACCTCCTTTTGGGTCTGTTTCCTTTTCCACATCCCTTCACGTCTCTCCACACTGTCACTCTGTTCATCAAAGCCTGCCCGCAGGAAAAAAGCTGATGGGTGAGTTCATAATAATATTAACAACTGATATTGTTGAACGTATTACAGGAGGAGCTCATTGTACTTTATTAATGTTAATCTTTGATTCTTAGTGAATTAAATTCTCATTGTAAAATGTCTTCTATCAGCAATGTTTATGGAAGGCGAGGCTGCAGTGGTTTGCTGGAGCCAGCTGCTACCAGCTCATAAGAACTGATTGTTAAAGTTTTAGGAATTGTGACTAGTTAAACACAACCATTATTGAAAATTAACTTCTATAAACTTACAATTAAGTAAATCATATTAAAAACAAAGTTCATTTTCCAAGGTATTTATGTCCTGGTTATACTACTACATTTTAATAAGATCTCTGCTCTTGAGGAAAGTTTTGTCTGTTGTATCAGACATCGTGTCCCAGCTCTGCTCAAGTGACATTATATTGGTAGTTTGGAAATGCTCATGGTAGGTGTATTTACTCTATGGAAATTAGCAAATATTCCAAATGTAAGTTCAGTTTGTTGTTTTGCTAATTTTCTAAAGTTAAGAAAGTCCTGGAGAACATGTTAACAATGCTGATTACACTGGGAAGTGTGGTATAGCTCTAAGTTTGACATTGTCTAATAGCATAGTAATTGAGGAAGTAGTCTCTTAATATTTTTTTGTAAACTATTATCCAGTTCAGCAACAAAGTCACTCATGTCATTCAGACACGAATATCCTTCATTTCACTTTCTCAGTTTTCTTCAAAGAAAAAGAAAATAACACCCAACATTCATGATGGAAATGCTCTGTCCACTGCAACCACAGGTTAGCTACTTCGATAGTGAATTTCATGTATCAAATAGGCTAGGCCATGGTACCCAGGATCTGGGCAAACCTTATTCTAGAAGTGTCTATAAAGTTATTTTTTAGATGAGATTAACATTTAAATCAATAGATTTTGAGTAAAGCAGATTGCACTCCATAATGTAGGTGGACCATATCCAATCAATGAAGGTCTTAATGGAGAAAAATTAACCTTTCCCAAAGAAAAAGGAATTCTGCCAGCAGACTGTCTTCAGACTGTAGCATCTCTACTTCGTGGAGTTTCCACTCTACCAGCGTATCTGCAGATTTGGGTCTGTCAGCCTCTACAATTGTGTGAGCCAATTTCTTAAACTAAATCCCCCACATATATCTCATACATATATACACATATGTATGTGTGTATGTATATATTATATGTAAATATATGCGATACATTTACACACACATATCTTCTTGGTCTAGGTGGTTCCATTTCTCTGGAGAACCCTGATGACCACAGCTACTGATTCAAAAGTTCAGCAAAACAAACAATTATGTACAAATCAATTGGCTATATGGAATTTGGAATAAATATTATTGTATGCTTAAAGGTTATCTGTGAATTGTGTGCCATATATAACTAAGATTTATTGAAAACTTATATATGTGCATTCGTTTTTCTGTCCCAGGAATCCAGCTGTTACATATTAAGCAGCATACTACTGAGAAGATTGTGCATTTTTTTTAAGTCAGATTGTCTCTGTGTATGTGTGATTTACTAAAAGATTTGAGCTGCTTAATTTTCATCTTTCCCAAATGTTTTAGGGGAAAAAACCCCACGTCTTTATCTATTATATTAGTTTTATTTGAAAGAAAGGAAAAATTTTGCTTTCTAAATGTGAAATAGCTAATATTAACTGTATTGTGTCTTTTTCTGCAAAATTCCAAAAGTAATAAACTATGATTTAAGAAATAAAATATTTTCACAAACAATGCTGTTTGGATACATCTCCTGCAAATACAAAGTTCATGTGTGAATAACTGCAGGTGGTTCAGTACTCAAAGCCTCTGAAAACACTCAAACGTTGAAATTCACATGGTATTTGATATCCTGAAGATAGAGCTTGAGTGGATTCCACATTTGTTTGAAGTTTGTAGTTTCATAATGCCCAGCATTTCAAATTCAAGATTTAATAATCTCTCACCTGCTAAATCATCAAATGCCCTTTCATAACAGGTTGCTGTAGTACCGTTCATTTCAATGACAGCCGTGGGATAATATCATCTTAAGTCATTGATATTGATAAAGAAACTGCAAAGCATCAGGGAAAAAAGAAGGAAAGAAAGTAAGATCCTGCATGGACTTAATATGTTTTGCTCCTTTGAAAAAGGCAGGAGAATATTAACTTTAATTGACACAGCTTTTCATTTTTTTCAACATGCAGCATTATGTTACATAATGTGGAAAATAAAAAGGATATGCAAAATAGTATTTAGCCCCTTATATGAATAGTTTTTTTTTTAATATTCAGTAATGGATTTTTTGCATGACTCGACTTTGCAATGAATGTGATGGAAAGACGAAATCAATATGAAATGAAATTTATATAAGGATTATTTTCTGTGTAATGTGGATTTTATGTATTTCCAGAATATATCGCTTTGTCTTTGTAAAGCGGTTCAAAAAGAAGTACATGAAGTTAGTGACAATAACCATATGGCAGAATAAGTACTTTGTTTCTAGAATGGTGATAATCGGGTCCTGCTCTAGAATGGTTACTTGGTAGCTCTGGCAGGTTTTAAATTGGACTAATTTTGGGTGTATACTTCTTTATGCATGGATCTTAAACCCATACCTCGATCCAGAGCTACTTGATAATTGTATATAGTACTGTGAACAAAATATTCCATTGCTTTTCTTTCATTTTAGATGCACAAAAGTCTAGGATGCAGTAAGGGATCAATAACTACCTGTGTTCTTATTTTACATGTGAGAATCTGGCATAGAACAATGAAGTGTCAAGTGTGAAACTAAGGTTCTTATCCTCAGTCTTACCCCAACCACCCAGTCACAGCATCATTATTTTCTCCTCTACATCCCAACGAAGAATAAGGAAACCATTCAGGTTCCTTAAAACTTTGTATAATACCAACATTCATAGTTTGGCTACATCTATTCAATTATGAGAGATTCAGAGAGGACCAAATTATTTTGCCTCATTAACGCCCTCTGTCTATGAAAATAACTATAATGAACAAAAGTAGGAAATTAGCCACATCTGTGGCATTACTCAAGTCATCATCTTTAGAAGTTATAAAAAATGTGCTAATATCTTTAAAAAAAAAACCCAAAAATAAAACACACACACACACACACACACACACACACACACACACACACACACACACACTTGTAGTCTAAGAGCATTTTGGTTCTTTTCCACTCCTGCTCATCAGAACTTGGCATCTAACTATGGTGGAGTGGTAACAATAAATTGATGAACAACTTAAGATTTGTTCTGTTGTGATGCTAGTTGCTCATACATGAGGATGGAAGTAAGAATGAATTAGCGGGGCAGAAGGAAAACACCCAAGACTACTAGCTTAAATGAGAAATGAGATCAAACTAATGGAGAAATTCAAAAAGAAAAGGAAATCGTGGCATCATAGGAAGTTTGCAAAGTCAGCCAGTCTGAATGCCCATTTGCAGAGAACTCCTTTCTGTAATGGCCAGCATAAATGGTCGCAACTTTGGGAGTACACTCTACCTTTAAAGACCATGCATCTATTTTGTACAGCTATAGTTTTTAATATGTTACATACGTGAGAGCAAAACTCTCTCTTTCCATAACTTGTACTTAATTCTGTGAGTCTAGAGTAATTTTCTGGCTCTGGATATAATCAGCAGATGATTTGTATATTAATAGATTCATCCCCTCAGTCATAGAGTCAATATTTAATGAGTGTCTATAATGTGTTAGGAATTCTGCCAGGTGCTGAATATATCTAGCTCTTTTTCTGTAGGAAAGTCCTTCAAATATTTGAAGTTCTGTAGCCCTGAAAATACTTCTTTTATTTCTCAGATGACATAATTCCATGTATTTCCCTGTTCTGGTCGCTCTCTTCTCTTTGCATCCAGTTTGTCAGATGGAAGGATGAAGATGACCGCTGGATGAATCTATAAGAGGAAAAAATCTTATTTCAATAACTACAGTATGCCTTCTTATTGCAGGACGCCATCCATACATGAGAAACCCCAATGCTGGTATCATCACTTTATGACTGTCATCTCATTGTTTTGTTTTTAAAATTGCCTAATAGTAATGAATTTTAGTAGCTTATAGAGTATTACTCAATAATTTCGTTTCTAAGAATATGATTATTATGTAGTGCTTGTCGATTTGTCTTAGAGTTTCTGACTTTTCATTACAGAGGCACATATTTAAGTTTCCGCTCCCCTCTCATTTAAATCAGAATGAACTTATCCAGTAATTTAATTCTCTTTTACTTCTCAAGAGATTTGAAAAATTTAAATATTCTTAGTTGATAGGCAACTTATTTATATAATTAAATAAGTTTCTAAACTCCTTAGCTATTGAGTATTTTTTTATTTTAAATTCAAGCTCTGTAAATTCTAAGAAAACATATCAATGGAAATGAGAAATGGAGAGCATATAGTCAGGCTATGAAAATAAATCCTTACTTGGATTAAGTCTCATCTGTACGTGTTATAAATTGTTGGGGAATGAACTGTTTTACATATGACACTCCTGTTGGTCTTTAATAACTGCCTGGTGCTTGTTGATTCTGTAGAACTCTGTCCAGACCCGAAAGCTCCATAGATAGTAAACTTTTAGAGTAACAGTGCAAACTCCTTATAATGTTTTTAGTCTTCTCTTGCTGGGTGCTTAGTTTTAGCATTTCCTTACAGCTTTGGTAAGTTTTAGAGAAGGAGAAGAGCAACTGAGATTTTAGAATAATGTGCTTTAGTCACAACAAATAGTGTCTAATTATTTATGAGGTTGATAGGGCTCACTTGCCTTAATGTACATGGATTATAGTACGTAAGAGTCCAATCTATGTTGCTTGCTTAGTAATACTTTTCAACTTTTCCTGTTCTGAGGGTATGTATTGGAAAGAAGCAGTTGGGCAAGAGGTAACTAGAAAACTAATATTTTACTGAGTTGGCCTCTTTTTACTTTATTGAAGTGCAAAGACTAATTTAATTTTTTTCATTTTTAATATTGGAGAAATTTACTGTGCTACAGTTAGAACTCAGCCCACTCACTATATATTTCAGATCAAATACTATGTAATTATTTTTCATATTACACTGGGTTTATTCTTAGAACATGCTTAGCTTCTTTATGTAGGTAGTGTCTAACCAGAGAGGAAATATGGTTTTATGGCTACGTACATGGTCTCTAGAGTCATTCTCCTTGAGGGTCGTCCTGCTGGGTGATCCATTCAAATTTAATACTTTTGCATGTCATTTTCCTTTTCTGTTAAAGGGGTCTGTAAAAGTACCTACTTCATAGATTTGAATTCTTCATTGAAAGGATTAACTAAAATAATAAATGTAAAGAACTATGTTAATATCAGTTACCATTATTACTTTCAGTACACAATTTATTGAATTCACCCATTTAATTTTGATTATGGGAAAAATAAAACAAAGTAAATATGACAGTTAAATAAATCCTGTCAATGTTTTGGTTTGTATTACAGTTGACATCTGTAACTTTTTATTTTTTAAGTTAATTTATTTATTTTGAGAGAGAAAGAGAGAGAGAGAGAGAGAGAGAGAGAACATGTGCATGAGCAGGGAAGGGGCAGAGAGAAAAGGAGAGAGAGAATCCCAATCCATGCTGTCAGTGTGGGGCCCAATGTGGGAGTCAGTCCACGAACCATGATATGACCTCAGCCAAAACCAAGAGTCGGACGCTCAACCAACTGTGCCACCCACATGCCCCAACATTTATAACTTTTTCCCATGAACTTTATGCATTTATTTTTTCTGAATCATTCCAAGGATGCTATTTTCTTGCTTTCTAGGAAATGAGTTTTGGTTTTAGTATTCACCATATTATTATCTCTAAAGAAAGCCTTTGGCGTATTTAGCAGATAAATCAGATTTTTAATGTCCATTTGTGACAGGCAGACATATCCATTCAAAACCTGACCATAATCTGAGGGAAAGAATTTGGAAAAGCAGGTAGCATATTGACATTCAATATCAAAAATCTTTTAAAATATAAACTATGTCTTAATGGTTTTAAATATATAAAGGTTAAAAGCAAACAAATGCTTAAGATTAATCACAGTTTAGACATTTAAAATTTTCTTGTTCGGCGTATTTCTGGTTGTTTAGAGTTGAGAGCGCCGAATCCTAACCACTAGACCACCAGGGAAGCTTGGTTGTTTACAGTTGAATTGGACTAATGCATTTAGCAATTATTTAGGCCATTGGATAGATGAGGACATCACCTGTGAGGACAGTCTGGAAGCAAGCTGGCTGTGGGATTAGCCAAACTCATTTTGTAAAATTCCATCACAGTGGCAACATTGCCATTAAGTCTGTTCTCTGCCCTGACCTCACTTCTGTAATTTGGTTGTGTAAACTGCCATTTCATATTTATTTGTGCATTTATATGTGTAGACTATCAGGAAAAATGCTGAATTTACTACCCGTGTGACTTTGAGTAAGTCACTTAACCATGTAGAGCCTGTTTCCTCATGTATATAAAAAGAAGTAATTTCTCCATCATCCATCCCTCAGATTTTATAGTAGGGACCAGAGCTTTATCATTTATAAGAAGTGATATGTTTATAATGGATGTTTTTAATGGAACTTATAATCTTCTGCAGAATTTAGGTATTGCCCGATAACTATATGTATTTATTTTTTTGTAATGCACATTTGGTGTTACAGTTGAAAGAGAATAGGGATGGTATTAAGGAGCCGTGGGTCATTCAGTTAAGCTTTGTGTCTCTGTTTCTTCATTTGTTGAATGAATGGGTTGGTCTTGGTGATATCTCAACATCCCATCTAGCTCTAAGTTTCAACTATGGTAAATTTCATGGTATCTTCTTAATTTTCTTTAAAAATGTTTCTTGGGTAAAATCACAAACAGAAGGAAATGCTTTTGCTTTTTCAACATACTTTAAAAAAGAATAAAACTAGGAGGTAATATGTTATACTTGAAGATATATACATTTATGTACAGATATGTATATATAAAACTAAATGTGTGTGTTTTATATATATGTAAATAAACCTTGTTATCAGTTTGATAAGTGAAATATTATAATTATTCTATTATTGTATAATTGGAAAAAGTGTAAAGCTAAAGGAAAACATGTTTATAAACCAGAATATACAATTTCAACTACTTTTCATTCAAAGTGAAATTTACTTTGATTTTCTAATTACTTGTTGAAGTGACTATAATTTCTATTATAGATGGTACAATGGATGTTTTTATTTAAAGCACTAATTTTCCTCATAAGTATCATGTATATTTGTTAACCGAGTGAATTATTTGACCTGCAGAAGACAGAAAAGAAGTCAATTGGCTCGTTTTTATACCCAAAGCAAAGTTTGAATATAAAACATTGAATTATAATAATTTGTATTCTAGAAGAGGATGTCAGGATCAAGCTCCAAATAAAAAGACACTAGTTCCAGAACACAAGAAACACAAGTGATATTTTAGAAATTTCCAGAAGCTATACGACCAAGTGGACTTGACTAGAACTGCTTTCAATTTGCACTTGTCCCCTGAGGATCTGTTCAAACCTGCTTGTGAATACACTCTGACTGATTTGTGAAGGGGGTTTGGTTTTGTTTCCCAGCTGTGTGAAACATTCTTGTGGAAGCCACACGCCTCCCTGTTTTGTAATAAGTTACACTGTAAATTGTCCTCTGTAAATTAAAAACAAAAGTTACAGAGATAAAATGCAATGTAGTGCCTGTTGCTTTGGCTAGGTTTGCATATGAAATAGTTCTGAAATCATTATTCTGACCGCTTACGGAAGGTTGCAGGGGACAGCTTTTGGTGAACTTCTTTCTGCTCATTGCATTTCCATGTGATCTTCAAAACCATCCAACCAATCTCTCAGTTTTTTATTCACTGATTCTTCTTTTCTGCTTTCCCCCAAGCTTTGGCATTTCACATACTATTTATCCTTCATTCTCTTTAATTCTCACTCTATTCTGCTCAGGCACAAGATTGCAGGCACAGCTGTATGAAATGCTGGCCCCTTTATGGATATTCAAGAAAATATTTACAGCTGTCTGTGGGACATTTCTATTTAAATGGCCCACAGTTACCGTTAAGTAACCTGTCTTAAACCTAACTCTTTCTTCACTTCCCCAAATTCCTGCTACAGTGTTTACTCCAGGGCCTCCTAAGCTGAAATCTTTTTTTTTTTTTTTTAATGTTTATTTATTTTTGAGAAAGAGTGTGCCAGCAGGGGGAGGGGCAGAGGGGGAAGGGGCAAAGAGAGATGAGGAGGGGTAGAAAGAGATTGGGAGGGGCAGAGAGATAGAGACAGAGGATTGATGCAGGCTCTGTGCTGATAGCAGAGAACCTGATGAGGGGCTTGAACTCACTAACAGAGAGCCATGAAATCATGACCTGAGACAAAGTTGGATGCTGACCCCACTGAGCCACCCAGACACCCTCCTGAGCTGAAATCTTGAGTGAGCTTCACTACTCCCTTTTTCCCTCCCCTCCCCCAACACTGTTTTCACTTCTCTTTAGCTACATTACCCACATTTTACCCCTCTTCTTTATTTTCAAGACCACTGTTTTGCTCCAGACTATATAAATGCTTTCCTTATCTAAATTAGTGGCCTCCAAAAGCTCTCCTTACCACTACTTCATCTCCACTCACCCTTCAAACATGCAATTACATCAGCTATAACCTTGTTGCTTAAGAAGTTTCTCATGTCTTTAAGATCCTTTATAATCTGACCCAAATCTATCTATTTATTTTTTTCTTCCTCTCTTGGGCCTCTCATTTTTCCTAAGGTGGAAGAAGCTGCTAGTGTCTACCAAAACCTATACTATTCTTCCTAGGCAAAAGGCAAGACTCTCATCATTCTGTGTAGTTAAGATGTGGCAGTATAAATTAAGTTTTCTGAGAATGAAATGAGAGCAAAGGGATATGCAACACATCTGGGCTTATTCTGTAGGGCACTGGGTACATTTTCTTTTTCCTCTTTTCCTCCTACTGTCTGGAATCTGAGGCAACCATTTGACTATGGGAAAGATAACAGTGAAAGGAGCCCAGCTGTCTCAATGACTTCTTGGGAATGAGCTGCCATCACCAACTTTGAGTCCGTACCTTAGCACAACTATATGGAAGTGAAGTAAACAATTTTCTTTAAGTCACTAAACTCTGTGAAGTATGAGGCTTCTAAACAGTATCTTTTAATTTTTCATATAAGCATTCTGCTGTACCTTTGGGAATTCTATATCTTTGCAGAATGGTGATAATAAAAAAGCCTCATAATAACCAATGAACGTGTCCAAGAATAGCCAATATTTCCTTGAAGAAATGCTTACCTTATTTGCAGTGTGCTCCGTAGTGGGAGAACTGAAATTATAACCTGCCCTCTCGCTGACCTATGGCAGATATCACCATCTGCGACGTCCATGTGTTAGGCTATCATTGAAATTGTTTAAACAGTCCAAAAGAGAATGTGGTTTAAGCAAGATGGGTGCTTGTTTCTCCGGTGAAAAATCTAAAACAATATTGCGGAGGTTAGAGCAACTCTGTTCTGCAAGATGCTTCCTCTGTCTTGCGGTTCTGCTACTCCTGAGAGTATTGCTCTTGTTGACACAGCAAAAATGTGTCATCAACAGTACATTCCCTCTTTAGTTAATGAGAAGGGAGGAGGATGTAAAGGGGCCCAAATATTCCTACTAAGGCCATGACCTGTAACTTGCAGAATACCTTCTGTCCAAATCCTATTGTTCAGAACTGAACACATGGCCACACTTTCCTGCAAGAGAAGCTGGGCAGTATAGTCTTTAATTGTGACGCTGTGAGCCCAGTTATAACTTGGTTAATTCCATTAAAAGAAAAAAAAAAAAGGGATGGTGAGAACTGAGGGAAAACTAGTGATCTCTGACACACCGCATGACTGTATAAAACCTGTGAAATTACTTGCTAGATCTCTCCAAAATGGAAATATTTTTTTTTTTATTCTAACTATTTCTTTCCTCTGGTTGGTTGATCTTGGCAAGCATTGCCAACATCCACCTAGTCAAAAAAGAAACAAACAAAAACCTAAAATACTCCCTTAATCCTCATACCCACATCTAATCCACAGCACCTTCTGTTGATTCTGCTTCATTAACGTCATATTGACTTTTTCTTTTCTTCTCCTCTGCAAATATTGCAAGTATAATCCATCATCATCTTTCTTTTTGACTATTATAGTGGATCTTTAAATGGTGTTGGACTTTTACTATTGTGCCTCTCTCTAATCCATCCTCCAAAACCATAATGATCTCTCTAAAATTCAAGAATGATCATTTTAGTCCTCTCTTAAAAGCCCTTTGATGATTCCTCATTGTCTATGAAATAAAGGCCAAAGTCCTTAGCAGAGCACTTAAGCACTCCATGGTCTTACCCCTTATTTTGGAATATTTTCATCCTTACCACTTACAATCTACACTTTAGCATCCTGTCCCAGTTTTCTAACTGTGGGGTGCCGATAAAATCTTTGGTGAACTTGCTCACAGATTTTCGTCTCCCTAGAAAGTTCTTTCCTCCTTGGTATTCCTGGCAGAAGACCATCTTTTAAGGCTATTCTTAACATTGCCATTTTTATGAAGACTTTCCTGATCTCTGTATGCTCTAGGTTTGACCATTCACTCATTAATGCCTGCACAGTCTCTTTTATAGTCATTTGCAACAGGATAGGTGCAAGTCACCCAAGTTACTGCAAATAGCTATGCTTTATTAATTTCTTTTATATAAGATCCTATTGTATTAATATACTGAAATTTCTTTATCCATTATAGTATTAATAGATATTGGGCTTTATTCTCCATTCTTCAGCTATAAGAAACAATGTTGCATTGTTCCCGGAAGCATTTACAGATATTTATATTTTAATATTGTATAGATACTAATGTAAATAATGGATTTTTTTCATTTGTTCATTTATATGTTAGTCAGCTTTATTTGACTGAATGTCCTCAAAAGAAGATTCTGTCTCTTGTCATATCTGCCAGCTTAGAAATCAACATGATTTCTGGAATACAGTAGAGGTATGCAATAAATGCTTCTTCAAAGCTCTAAGAATATACTTTCAAACACTAATGGTGGAAGTGAATTAGTACAACCACTTGGTAAAACAGTCCAGCAGTATTTATTAAAGCACAACCTAATCTACTATATGACTCAGTAATTTTATTTTGAATCATATATTCAACATAAGAACTTAAACATGGGCAGAGAGACATGGGCAAAAATGGCCTTAGCAACATTGTTTCTTCTGGCTAAAGAATGGGAAATAAAGCCCAAATGTCTATTAGTATTATAATGGATAAAGAAATTGCAGTTTATTAATATAATACAATTTAATATAACAAAGAAAATGAATAAACTATAGCCATTTGCAGTAACTTGGGTGACTTTCCGAAATAAAACAAATAGAAACGAATAAAAAGACCTACACTATATGATTTTATTTGGATAAAATTATACAACAAACTTCGATGTAGAATCAGGGTAGTATAGTTACTTTGGGAGATGAAGGAGAGAGTAGTGGCTGGGAAGGAACCTGTAGGTGTTCCTGGTTTACTAACAATGTTTAATATTGGTTGCATATTAACTTTGTGGTTATTCATTGAACGGTGTGTTTTATACTTCAGCAAAAAAGTTGAAAAGTGAATGACTGAGTGATTGATATGCTAAAGAGACAAAGGGTCTAGAATGGGTCAATTATAATTTGTGCCCATGGCTTTTTGGATGGGTGTCATGGGGTAAGTAACTCAGCCTCTCTGAGCCTCGCCTTCTCCCCAGGATAGAGAAGATTGATGTATGATCTCCACAGGTTATTCCAGCTCTGGTATTCTATGCAGAAATTAGAAAGATATGAAAATCCTCTATTTCATTCTTTTTTTTGGGACTGCCTTATGCAATAGCTCAGGTCAAATTAAAAGAATAAAATTTCAACTTTTTGCTATGCTCATGCAATAATCAAAAGGTTCTGAGGCACTTGGACTACAGGTAGCCAAAATGATAAACCCATTATAAAGTATTTACACTGCTATTACTTTGATTATGCTGCAGATCAAATAAATTTCCTAGTTGGCATAATAAAAGATGTGCATGTAGCATTCAGTGTAGCATTTAGAGCACACGTGTGTTAGGGATCTTATAGTGAGAATCTGCTGTAAACAGGAATCATCGGCCTCCACAGTTTCAGTCCATCCCGCATTTAAAACCAAGACCAATGTACCACACTCCAAAATTCAAATGAAAGTACAGTAATTTACTGTGAATCTGTATAATGGTGACAGTCAATTATTAGATATTTAAAATAATCAGTTTTTGCCAGGATTATTTGTATAATTATTTTATTCATAATATTTTTAAAAGTAGACCTAGCCAGAGTATGTTTTGGTTTGAAATATTCAGATTGCATAGTTATTTAATCCACTTTGTTTTTAAATTTGTTTTTAATTTGTTCATTTTTTTGTTTTTAATATTTATTTAAATAAATATTTATTTTTGAGAAAGAGAGTGAGAATGCCTGCATGGGAGCTGCAGAGAGAGAGGGAGACAGAGAATCTCAAGCTGGCTCTGCACTGTCAGCTCAGAGCCCAATTTGGGTTGGACGTGGGGCTCCATGTGGTACTCAACATGGGGCTCAAACTCACAACCATGAGATCATGACATGAGCCAAAATCGAGAGTTGGATTCTTAACCGACTAAGCCATCCAGGCGTCCCCTTAATATACTTTTTTTTTTAAAGTTTCCTACATCCTCCTGGTAAAATTGGGGATTGAATGTGTATTAATCTACCTTTTTTGATTATATTGTACATTCAGTGATCAGACCTGACTTGCTTTTATAAGCTAGAATATATTTTAAAGGAAATTTTACTTTAAAATTTACTGAGGTGAAAAATTACTTTTAACTATGAAGTCTATATTTCGACTTGTACAAACATTGCTTCTTGGTATCTTGTTTTGTACAAGACATATATTAGATACACAATTTAGTATGATAAATCCCCTAGAATAATAGAAGAGGGAGGAATCTTCTCTTTTTATGTGTTTGTAATACTTCTCCCTCCTTCTTCAGTCAGTCAGGAGCTGCTTACTGAAAGATCACTCTGCAGACATGTGGAAGGACACAGAGTAAGAATAAGGTGTGCCTCCCTGTCTTTGAGAGCTTCTAACCATTCACAGAAAATACTTACACTCAAAAACAGCTAAATGACTGAGCAGAAGACTATATAATACTAGCATGTGGAACAAACTATAAGGACAACAGAAATTCAGGAAGAGGTTGATAGCTGTGTACAGTTACAGTCATAGGTGGTTTCAAGGGAAAAACAAACTCAAAAATAAGTAGGTATGTTTTGCCTGAAGAGGAGAGGTGGTGGTGTTCCAGCAGTGTGAATACATGAAGGAGTCTGTCAGAAGTCCTATTGATCTCTCCTTTGTAGAGGCTCTCACAGATGTTCTTACCCTTTCTCTCAGCAGGTGAGGTTACATCTTAACTCACTGAGACCATCACAGCTTTCTGACCTGAGTTCCCTCATCCAAAACAGTTCAATACAGCATCTTCTCATTTACATAGCTCTGTAGTTTCAAATGTTCTTCTTTCCATCCTGCTGGTCTTTGAGGAAGAGGTACTCATATTTTAATTCCTGCTCCCCCCTTTTTTTTCCTGTCCTAACACCATCCCCAAGTAACCTTTTTGGAGTCTTCCATTTCTCCCTCTCCACTGAAACATTTATGTGACACTTTGGGTTTAAAAGAATTATCTGGTTTACTTACATGTTCATTTCATTATGATCTTTACTGGATTCTGTTTGATGTTTAGTTAACTGTTTAATGGTAAATATGCACCCTACTGTAAGTAAGCTCCCTGAGGGCAGCACATATATTTTCATTCTTGTTTTCTTAGCAGTACTTTGCATGTAGCAGATACATAGTTTTGGATAGACAAGAGACTACACGATTGTTCATGCTCCATCATTTTTTATTTTTATCTTTGTTTCTATTCATCCATCTGCCTATCCTTTGATTATTCAAAGGGCTGTAGGTGGTCTATAAAACTAATAGAAAACATTAAGATAATGGTGAAGGCAAAAATACATGTTGAAAATGATTATTCATTTATCCTGAAAAATATTTCACCTGATTCTACTAACACTGTTCACCTCTCTTCTTTTTAACTTCACTCTTACCAAGTACATCTTGAAAATGAGCAGTAACAATTGCAACCTCCATTTTATCATTGCCCACTCAAACTCTAAATTCTTGCTAGTGTGACAATTGCTGAAAAGCTGCTTTCCTGAAATCGCCTCCTCCAAGGTCACTTATGAATATGTACTTAAAAATTCAAAGCAGTTTTACCACATTGCACTTTCTTTGCTTTAAGGCGTACAACACTATCATACTCAATTCTTCTTCAGTAAAATCTGGTTCTAGCATGGTTTCATTGAGTTGCCTTTCTCACCCTCCTTGTACCTTTGGCTGCTCCATCTGTCTCAAGGACTGGCTGCTCTTTTTCTTCTTGCTTTCTAAGCTGTGATATCGTGTAAAGCTCGGGCATTCCTAGATGCTTTCTTCCGCTATATTTCCTGTACAACTTAGTTTAATTCCATAAAGAAACACCATGTCCATGATGGTAATCAGATTTCCCTTCAGTTCCAACAGGACATCCAACAGGACAGTGACCAATAACTCTTCAATGTCTCTCTTTCACTTAAAAGTCAATATGCATAAAGTGGACACCTTTCTCTTCCTATTTCATTTGACAGCATTGTTGTTAGCTACTCACTGAGGTTTCAACATTTGGAGGCAGATTTTGATTTCTCTCTTTTCCTTTCCTGCCATTTTGTGTCACCTGAGATTCCCTTTTCCTTCTATTACTTCTTTTCTTCTCTCTTTGTAGTCACCCTAATGAAGGTCTTTATTCCTCACCATTCTGTTGTAAGCATCCCCAATGAGTTTCCCTCTTCTCTTTCTTACTGAACTAAGGCTTCTATAGCCTATAGCCTATAATCCCATGAAATACCTCCGTTTTGAGAATTCTTGACTGTCTCCCTGTTACCTATACCAACAGTTTTCAGCCCCAATCATCGCAATTATCTGTGCAGGGCCATCTACATAACTTTCAGGATCCAATGCAAAATGAAAACAGGGAGGCCCTTGTTCAAAAGCAGAAAAAAAAAGTGTCATTAAAGAACTACAATGTAACAATTTCTACTCTTCCATGGTCTCTCAACTTGTCATGGTGTTTTACAAATTTTTATTTAGAGTTGAGCTAAGTAAACAAAATTAAAATTTTAAATTATTAGTCTGAGTTTTATTATTCATTTTTATATTGTGCAATGACAGTTTTAAATGGAATTATAAGATCAGTTAATTCATATGCAGAAACGTTGATGTTACACATTTGCATTTTGTAGTTTGTATGTGCATAATGCTTCTTTTTTACCAGAATAACGGAAATACTGCCCCAAACTAACTCAGATGTTTTATATTAATTTTTGGATATATTCACATGTTAGTAGCACTCTCATTTGGCTTAGAGATGAAGAAGGAAGAATTGAAAAGAAAAGAAGCTGTGGGTTGCCCTATCTTACTCTTTGTATGTCATCTTTTAAGTATAGATGGTTGGCTAATACTGAGAAGTCCTGTGAGTAGGAAGGGATGTGGCATGGTCCCTTGGTCATTTCTGTTGCCTAGAATACCACTGCTTTCTTTCTGCCTTTAATGTAAGTTCTTGATCAAGCATAAAGCATGGTCTCTCTGGGGCTGCCCATATACCCTGCTTTAGTGATAGCTGTATAGTAAGTTTACCATGTGTTCACTTTGGGTTGTGCTGAACTCCCCCGTTTGGGGTCCATTGTAATTCTGTGTCATGGGCCTTTGGGAATAACATATGAATGCAGTAAGGAGGGATGGTGGGAGACAAAAGGCCAGTGATAAAATTATTAAGAATGCTATTATGGTACCTGGCTGCTTTAGTCGATGGAGCACCCAACTCTTGATCTCAAAGTTATGAGTCCAAGCCCCACATTGGGTGTAGAGATTACTTACATAAATAAAACTTAAAAAAAAAAGAATGTTATGATGGCTACAGCAGAGTATTAAATGAAGCATGGTGCTCTTATTAGCATGGGGACCTGTTAGACCGTGCAGATCACAAGCCCAGGAAGCCAGCATCGTGGGTTGTTTTAAAAATAGTCTCCACTCCTAGCCTCTGGGAATCAGAATCACTAGAGTGGGCCCTAGACATGTGTATTCAAAATTAACAACAACGACAGCAGTAACAATAACTTTGCAAGTGATTTTGTGAGCTTATGTAGAAGTCCATAGTCCCCTAGGCTGGCACTGAAAAATCTTTATAATCAATTTCTTGACTACTTGCTTAATTTTTTCACACTACTCCTCACCTTGAGCCCTTGTCTGTGACCCATTAGGACTATTCGATGTGGTCTGGTTTTATTTCCTGTTTTGGCTTACCTTGTGTTGTTAATACCATTATCTTCAATTTCAATGCTCACTTTCTCCTCACTACTCATGGAAATTGTATCATTTTTTCCCCCTCAAACACATATCAAAGCCTAACTTCTCTATAAAATCATCCTCTGCTACTCCGGCCCATGGTGAACCCTCTTTTCCTGTTTTTATAGGTCTTATGTTCTAGGCCATTTGTTTTATGCACAGTATTCTATGGTGTGCCATTACTTACCCTTTTATGTGCATGTTCTTTCTTCCTCACTAGATTCAATGTGTCCTGAGCACCTGATCTTCTTTTGAGGTTTAAAACAGCCCCACTAGGGCCTAAGAATTATGATTGTGCCTGGAAAATCCTGAAGAATAAATAACTCTAATAAATAAGCTGGCTTCTGTTTTTAAATTTGATTGGAGCATAGCACTTTTCAGAAAGGAATTTCCATTCAGAACTTATTTTTGTCAGTCACCATAACGGCTCTGTTTAAATTAATTATTTTCTGAAATTTAAATAAAATCCTTGAAACCCATCTAAAATGTGATGCCTTAGCTGTGCTATCACAAGTATCTACAAGAGTTGTTAAATCTATTTTCTACAATGTTTTTTTTTTCTCCCCTCTGAGTGACATTTGAGTAGTTTTCCTAAAAGATAGAATTTTCAAACAAAATGAAGAAGCTCTTTTCAAGGAATTAAAAAGATAACTTTATCAGGCTTATTTCTGTAAACTTGATTTGTAGCCAGAAAGAAACATATAATTGGAATAGTTTTCTTTTATCTTTCTTGGTTTTTTGCTGAAAACTAGTGGCAATGTAGAGGGACCTTATGAAGTGATGTCCTTCCTGGGGAAGAAGTGTGAAATTATGAGATGTGTCCAAAGGGTTGGCTTACAATTTCTGCTATTACTGTCAAACCCATTATTTTACAAATTGAATTTGAAAAGTAAGGTATGTTCCTCTCAAACACACACACGTGCATAGTATAATCTTATAATAAATTAATTAAAATCACATTTTTTAATGAAATGTGAGTATATTTTGATAATTTCTAGGGCCCCTTTCCAGTTTAAAAGTTAAGATTCTATGATTGTGTAAGTACAGTGGATTTTTTTTAAAGCTTAGTCCTAATGGAAATCTTAGTACATGTCATTCATTAGAAGAAATGTGTTTCTCAAAGAGGTAAATATATTCCAGTACTATATCAAATTCAGAAAAATAAGTTGTATCTTTACATATCAGTTACCTAATGTCATTTAATCTTACGAAGTGTCTCTGGGTTCTAGCAGAGCTAGTAGAGAATCCCTTTTTACTTCAAATATTCAGTCTTCTTGTCTGACCAAGTAAATTGTGCCACTTTGATCATCACCAAAAGCATCCTGGAGTCTCTCTGGCACTTCTTTCTTAGGCCTCTTAGGGAGCTTAGAGATAGTTGTACTTGCTGTGGCCATGCTTTTGTTCATTCTTCTCTTCGGGGAAAAATAGACAAGAAAAGAGAATAAAAAGAAATACAGCCTTGCGGTGGCATTTCATGACATTTCTACATTTGAACATCTGGAAAGCCTCATGTGACAGTGACAACCAAATTGACAAAGCTGCCGACTGCATCCACTGTTCCACCCCCCTCCCACCCCAAATAGGCAAGCCCTAAGAGCACCACTTTAATTCTGAAAAGCTTGTACAGTGTCTTTCCATTTTGGCCTTGCAGAGAAAGTGAAGGCGCATTTATTTTGAAGATGCATTCTGAGTATTGTACATCACCCGCACTGGAAAACAACAGTTCCAAAGAAAGGAACACGCATTATAAGAAAGGAGAAGAGCAGCTGCAGACTGGGCTCTAATTGCAGATCCTGGATGGATTTGATAATCAAATGACTACTTTGCATAAACTAGGAGTAAAAGAGCAAAACATTAATTACTCCTATTATTGCTTTTATATATTGAGATGGAAAAAATAAATGCATAAAACGTTTTAAGAGCAGAAATTGAAAGGAAAATAAAATTTCCACATTGAAAAATCTGCAATGGTGATGAAAAGATGTCCTGGGAAGAAATGAGTCCTCAAGTAAAATGCTGACAGAAATAAAATAGAAGTTACGTATCTACAGTAGGCTATTATTTAGAGAAGTTACAAAAGGAAGGGAGTCATAATATAAAGAGGATCCATTAAATGTTTAAAAGAAGACAACATTTACAGTGTGTCTTAATCTGTTGGGGCTGCTATAACAAAATGCCACAGACTGGGTGGCTTATGAATAACAGAAATTTATTACTCTCAGTTCTGGAGGCTGGGAAATCCAAGATCAGAATGCCAGCATGAGCCCCTTCTGGTGAGGGCCTCCTTCCAGTTCGTAGCCAACACCTTTTTGCCATGTCCTCACATGGTTGACAGAACTGGGAAGCTCTCATTTATGAGGGCTCTATTCTCCTGACCTCACAAACACTACCCAAAGACCTCATTTGCTAATACTAACCATCACACTGGGCATTAGGTTTCCAACACAGAATCCCACACTTCAGTGTGATTGGGGCACAAAATCATTCAGACCATGGTACAGTAAAGTAATTTGATTAATTGAGAACAATTAAGACTTCTCATGTTAGAGCTATTTATGCCAAAGGATTGTTATTTGTGGGCCAACAAATTTTATGATTTCCCTCAATAAATTGTGCCTACAATTTAGGAAGCTATGATCCAGTGACCAATGACAGGGGAACAAAATGTGTTGATATGATAGAACATGGTCTATGATATTATTATTCCAGAGAAAATAACTACTTGGCCCACTAGTTTTTGAAAATAGAAGCTCTTCATTAAAAATGAGCATTTTTGGGGGCACCTGGGTGGCTCAGTCAGTTAAGCGGCCGACATTGGCTTAGGTCATGACCTTGCAGCTCTTGAGTTCGAGCCCCACGTTGGACTCTGCGGTGACAGCTCAGAGCCTGGAGCTTGCTTCAGATTCTGTGACTTTGTCTCTCTCTTCCCTGCCCCACTTCTGCTCATTCTCTCTTTCTCTCTCTCTCTCTCTCTCTCTCTCTCTCTCTCTCTCAAAAATAAACAGACATTAAATTTTTTAAAAATAAGCATTCTTCTATTATTAATAGCATCTAGAGATGGATTCCCAGTTAATTTCTAAAGAAATCACAACCAGATCAGTGACCCACTTATACCACTACCATACCTATAAAGCAGTGAGTCCTATATGTCAGGGAGCAAAAACTACCACCAACATTATTATCATCACTGCCACAGAAGGCTTTGCTATTTGACACTAAGACATAACAGAGATGTCTATTATATTGGTTTTTCAATAATGATGTGTTAACAAAATAGCTTTATGGACCTCGAGAAGCCCAAGACTAGTTCTTGCTCCACGCCTCAGGAATTATCTCATAAACTGTTCTAGAAAGTTAAAATCATTCTTTGAGCTAGAGCAAATTTGTCATTAAATATAACTTAGCTCTCATTGGAATGGTTTTGATTTCCAGAAAACATTTTGACTTCCAGAGGGTTTTGATTTGTTCAGGATTTTGTTGTTAGAGGCACAATTGGATATTAAATCTAGATATTCCAATGCTAAGTGGAGTAGTCTGTCATTTACTCTTCTAATTAACTTTGAACACTTTCTTTTTAAACCTTGATCTCTTGGGGATTCAACTGTGCCAGTTATATAATAAAAATATTAAGAGTACACCATTGCATGTGAAAACAAGGATGCTGTTTCCTAAACATTGCTTAGTCAACACCTAAAGAGCAAGAAATGTTTGCTGGTATCTTATATTTCATATTATGAAGACTCAACTATTCATGAATATAGACAAAATATCTACATTCTTTTAACTCACTGACTTTGTAGCTGGAGGTAGCATGAGGTAGTAAACTGTTAACTGCCAACTTGATACTCATTTTTATTGTCCTCATTCTTAATAGAACCCAAGTTGTTTTTGGTGGCAGTGTGCCCAACACAAGCAGTGGATTATCTGTTTCAGCTAATGTTGCCAGTTCTCTTTATAAATTGTACAGCCTTATGTACCACTACAGGTGTCCATGTGACCCGGCTGCTGGAAGGGTTTTTCAAGAATATTTATTTTCTAGAGGGAAGGGTCAGATGTGGCCAGTTCTGACCTTTCTGCTCCTCCATCTTCTATCTTCAGCATGATCTGATGCACACAGCTTCACGACGAAACATCATGAGAAAAGGGCGAGAGAATTCCAGAAATTTCAGGTCTGATATTTTTGAGTTGCTGAACTGGTGACAGCTGCCTTCCACCTCAACCGAGTCTCCTTTTGTGAGAAAAATAAGCCCATATTTGTTTAAGCTACTGTTAGCTGGATTTTCTGTTGCTCATAGCCAAAAGCATTCCTAACTAAAATCACATGGTTTAAGATTGAATACGCTCATTTCCAACACTAGAAGAGATAAAAAGGAAAGGATAAATGCCATTAAAACATACTTCAAAAATTGTTTTGATTTCTTAGAAGTTTATTTGAGCACTTTGTGCTTCACTGTGATTGCCTTTACAATTCCTCAGTCAAGTGCCCGGAGATGGAGCAATCTGCAGTTGCCATGAAACCAGAACTCATTTACAAGGGCAGCCCTTAAAGAATATAATTCCTTTTCTAAGGCAGACTCAGAGGATGAACTGCATTTACTGACTATTGCAGACCTACCTGATACTAAGAAGCTGGGAGAAAGAGTCCATTTATGGAATCACGGAAAGTTAGGGAGTAAGTTGTCTTAACTCAAGTTTGTTATATTAGGACTTAAGTTAGTGAAGTTAGTAAAGAAAAGTGAGCATTGGCCATGTGGAACTGACTCATATGGAAGGTTAGTTCTTAGAGGAAGAGTCATCAAACTGCCTAGAATATTCAAAGAACAGGGTAAAATCCAGCCCTGTCTGCCTGGAAGTAAAATTCTGGTGGCTAAGATAAGGCAGAAGGAGTTTCCAAGAAGCAGGTAATGGTTCTAGAATGCCAGGTGGGCATTGTAGCTATAGTTCATTTTCAGAGCAGATCACTAGGCAGACTTTGGAAGTTTAAACAGAAAGGTCTGTGTGATGGGAAGAAGAGTCTGGAAGGATCTAAACAGAATGCTAAGGCTTGGACCAAGAGAGTTTGGGATCTGATTAAGTCTCCAATTTTGATGAAGTTGTAGAGTACCAATCAGGAAACTGAACCACAGCCTGAAGATATAGTCGTTTGAGAACAGTGGTGGTGATGGTGGGTAGGACTTAGCACAAAGATGCCCAGTGTTCGACAAGTCATAGATATCATAACTGCAAAGAGGCAAACAAATTCTGTACCACTCCTCATGCTGAAATTTGTCACAGTATAGTGGCCCTTCCTGTGTCCTTGTAACCTGTTTTCTATGGGGAGTATGTTTTGTGACATGGAAGAGGCTAACTTGGTCATACTTGTGGTGGTTTATGTTTAGGTTGCTGGCTTTTTTACATTTTAAAATGTGACCTGTGGATAGATGTTATATGACATGACAAGATGTAATTAGGAATGAAGGAAAAATCACATGGCCAAGAGTTTACTGTGAATGACACACTGTGATATTTTCATTTTATTCAATTTTATCCTATTATTTGTAAAAACAAAGAAAAAAGATCTTGATCTATAAAATTGATTTCATAACCCTCTAATAGGTCAGGACATGAAGTCTGAAAACTCTGTCTTAGTTCTTATGAAGATTCACTCATTTTTTAAAAAGTTTATTTATATTCGAGAGAGAGAGAGAGAGTGCACACACGCATACAAGAGCAGTATAGGGACAGAGAGAGCAAGAGAGCGAGAGAGAGAGAATGAGAGAATCCCAAGGAGGCTCCATACTATCAGCACAGAGCCCAAAGACGTGGGTGGAATTCAATGTCATGAACCCTGAGCTCCAGGGAAAAATCCAGTCTTGTGTCACAGTAAAAATGACCTGAACCGATAGATACTTAAGTGACTGAGTTACTCACATGCCCTGAAGATTCATACTTTTTAATTTTTTTAACATTTATTCATTTTTGAGCGACAGAGGAAGACAGAGCATGAGCAGGGGAGGGGCAGAGAGAGACAGAGATACAGAATCAGAAGCAGGCTGCAGGCTCTGAGCTGTCAGCACAGAGCCCGACATGGGGTTTGAACTCACGGACCTCGAGATCATGACCTGAGCCAAAGTCAGACGCTTAACCAACTGAGCTACCCAGACACCCCTGAAGATTCATTCTTCATATTCAATTCTGGTGTTCTCTCTTGGGCTTTCTTTGGTTTCTCAGAATTTCCTCAGCATCAGTTTCTTTCAGTTATCATTCATGCGAGCGCTGTCCCAGCCTTCCAGGGCTTGGTGAAATCGGTGGTGCCTTCCATAATGCCAGAGGCTTTTGCCAATCCTGAACATCCTGAAGATCTTTACCTAGTGTTTCCTCAATCATTTTCTGGAAGGAACCTGGAGCCATCTTAGCAAAGACATGCTAACAACTAATGTTAGGCACTTTCTTTGTTTTTGGTAGCAGGTCTAGACTATAATTGTGTGTCATTATGGGCCCAAACTGTTTACCAGAACAAAATAAGTAGCTGAAAGAGATACACCAGTGAGAGAAACACACTGAAAAAAAAATCTAACCCAGAATAAAGTTGTAAAGTGGTATTGGCTGGAGATTAGCAGTCTGGTGTTTGTGGGTCAAAAGCTACCCATGTGGTCTGCCAGCCTAACTCCTGTTGGCTGAAATCATGCACCAGCCCTTAAAGCACCAAAAACATTCACATTAGCTGTATACTACATGGATCATATTTTTACATACATCTATAGTTTTTTAGGAAGATATTTCAGAGAGAAATATTTAAAAAATCAGCACAGCAACTTAAAAAAAAAACAAAAAACAAAACTGGTTGTTTGATCTGCCCTGCTGTAACATAACTTTTGGAAGCAATATCTCCAGGAATTCCTTACTCCACTTAAGGGTTCAGAAAGGAGTCTGGATAAGGAAATATTATGAAAAATTCTCTTGTGGTTTTATTTTTTCTGTCCTATTTAGGCGTGCACCCATGAAATGTTGCTGTGTGCCACCTCTTGTGTCCCCAAGCCCTTCTTTGAAGATTCTATCCCTGGGCTTTATCTCCCTTTTGATTTGCAGACCAGCCCCAAGGCATCAGAACACAATGTAGCACTATAAAATAGCTACTTGACTTTTGTTAACATCATCATTTTATGTGTGTATAATATTAGAGCATTTTATTTTTTACATACTGCTGGTGAGTCCTTAGAACAGTTACCTCAATGGTTCCATAGCCTGAAATTGATTGCTGAATACTACATGAGAAGTTATTTTTTCATTTATGAAATGAAATGAAAACTGAGCATATTGGAGCAGAATGTTCATTTACCTTCTAAATAAGCGCAATAGGAATCACCAAAATAATGACTAACATTAACAGAAAAAGACATATTATTAATGGGATTTAATAGCTAAATGAAAACTAGTGACGGAATTTTCCTGAATATAGTTCTCGGCAGTAAAGAATTCTTTTAAGAGCATGATACGATAAGATTAAAATAAATATTTAAAAAATAGCTCTCCCTGGAGTAAAGTTCTGAATTATACTAATGAGATGGTGTTTAGTGATTTCATATTCTAAGTTATATTCTTTGATTTTTTTTTTTCTTTTACTGTGACACAAGACTGGATTTTTCCCTGGAGCTCAGTATTATTTTCTGCCATGTGTTAATTTCTTGCATGAATGCCCTATTTCCCTTCATTTAGACAATGCTGCAGGTGGAATGTGAGCAGTACTTATTGCTGATATTTTTGTTGGCCGGGGCTGAAGGACAACTCAGGGTCTCCCATAGCTCTAGGGCTTTATGACTACGAAGGCGATTTTGAGGTGTGATTTGTCATCATAGAAGAAGACTGACTTCCTAAACATTATTCTATGAGGCATGATTTAAATTAATAAACTCTCTCAATAGCTTCCGAAAATGCCCCCATTTTTCCTTAAGACTTCCTTGTAACCATAACTGAGTTTTTCCTGTAGGTGCTTATTTATATAATAATTGAGTCAGGTACTCTTACTTAAAACCATTGTTAGGTTTTAGCTGCTGTGCTATAAACTATGTTTCCTCCCTTAAAGCAGCCAACTTATAACCTGCTACTAATTCCCATGTGCATTACAAAACTTATGGCTGTAAAATTTACAGTGTAGTTTGCTTTAATTCAAATAGATTTACTTTAGTAGGTTTGACAATTACACATTTCCATCAGGGATATGTGGAAGGGAATACAGTTGACAAACTACTATAATAGGTTGACAGCCACTGGGCTTATAAAATAACCTATAGTTATCTCTGAGTTAAAATTAGTAACTATGTACAATAAATACATCTAGATCTTTCTACGGTGCTTATCACCTGTTAAATATACCTGTTATTCTTTCCTCAAATACTCGTAGACTGAGACAGATATGTACAGCTTGATTTTACTTTAGTAAATCAGCGCCTCAAAGGGTGTTTCTCATGACTTGCATTATTATTTGGGTCCTTCTGGAAAGATATTGATGCGAAGAGGGACATGCTTTGGAGTAACCAATTGTGGGCTCAATTCTATTTCCCGCCAGCTTTATTGAGATATAACTGATATGTGACATTGTGTAATTTAAGGTATTGCTTTGGTACATTTATATATTGCAAAATCATTACCACCGTAGCACTAGCTAATATTTCCATCCCGTCACATAGTTCCTATTTTTTGGTGTGATGAGAACATTTAAGGTCTACTTTTGGGGTGCATGAGTGGCTCAGTTGGGTAGGCGTTTGATTTCAGCTCAGGTCATGATCTCGGGGTTCGTGCATTCAAGCCCTGCATCAGGCTCTGTGCTGACAGCTCAGAGCTTGGAGCCTAATTCAGATTCTCCTTCTCCCTTTCTTTTTGCCCCTCCCCTGCTTGCACTCTGTCTGTCTCTCTCTCTCTCAAAAATAAATAAACATTAATTAAAAAATATAAAATAATTACATAAACATTAAAAGCTTTAAGATCTGTCCCTTTTTAAAAAAATTTTAACATTTGTTTTTGATGTTTCCATATCTTGGCTATTATGAATGAATAATGCTGTATTGAATATGGGAGTATTGCTATCTCTCCAAGATCTGATATCAATGACTTTGGATATATATTGGGATCAGTTCTTTACTCTGCCTCTAAAACTCTGCCTCAACATTCCAGTATGTAAAATGGAAATAACGCCCACTTCATTGGATTGTTGGGAAGATTTTAGGAGACAATCCATGAAGTATCTTTTTCATAATAGGTATGCTTGTAACTATTAGTGTGACCACATAAAGAGAGTAAATATGACTTTAATAGTTATCTCTACTTCATTGAAAATTAGACTTTAATTGTAATTCAGCCTCATCAGTTAACCCATTGTTCTAGGTATACAGCTGCACTGAATAGCTGGGAGAACAATTCGAAGATGTCTTATGGAGGTCAGAACACTTCAGCTCAATAATACCATTTTCATTCATTTATCAAATGCCTAGTCATGTTATAATAGCTTTAAATAACAACAGCAACAACAACAACAAACACAAACACTCTATTCACAGGACTGTGTTATTGGACCTCATTGAATTTAAGTATTTAACTGTCAACTATCTTTGAGTGACTACTTAGATAAATATTTGTAGACACTAATTGATTCCAAAGGGATTCTTTGAAGTTTTCTCTACAGCCCTATGAGATAATTCCAGTTTCATTTCAAAATTTGCTGGGCCTGAAGCAAAAAAAAAAAAAAAGAAAGTATCACGTCTTTCTTTTCTTCCTGTATCTATGTCTTCCCCTTGTTTTTGCTTGTGTGGTACCTTTTTCCCAGTTTCTGATGCAAACAGTGAATGACCAGGCTTATCACCCATACCCATTCTAGTTCATTTCAAATTAAATCACTCTTCCAGAATGGTAGATACTATGGCTTAAACTGCAAGGAGTTTGAAATTCCCACCTTACTCCTTAATCAGTCTTTAGACCTTGCTCCTCTAACTCAAAGGATAACCCCCAAGCCATCTTTCACCTTGAGTCCCAGCTCTCTCCTCTGGCACTCTAGCCCCTTTCCCCCTTCACCATGTAGCCTTGTGCTTTGATGGCTTGTTCCTCAACAAGTTCAGGAAATTGCCTAGAATTATATCTTCATAGCGATAAAGCCTTATGACCAACCCTCCTTGGGTCTAAAGTCACTCCTGTAATTGTAACCCTATCCATGCCCTACTCTTAGTGATACCTAGTAAAGAAGCCTATACCTACCTTACCTCCACTCAATCCCAGTCACAAAAACTTTGATAAGGAAAAACATAAAACCTGATGAATTAGTCTCCTATTTAATAAGAGCATTTACTTTGGGAAGTACCATGAAGCGATCACTTGGATATGCTGTTTATGCAGATATAGTCCAGTAAATAGCAACTTCTCAGGATTGTATATCCTTATCTTGGTATTTCCAAAACTCTTTCAGTGAACTCCTTAACCCAAGGTCATTGTTCTAGATTTGGATAGATTTTTCGATCTACTGTGTTGGGGTTTCTTTGTTTATATTTCTGTCACCCAGATATCTAAGGGATAAGAGTAATGCCAAATATTCTTTTGGAAATGTCAGATCATGCACACATACACACACGTGTATATATAAATTTTGTATGTGGAGACTTCAACATTTATGAACCATATTTTAGATATTTTCACAAAGCTATAAGGAAGGGTAAAATAGTGGTAGTTTAAAAATTGAAGCTATTGTTAATGCTTAAGATGATAAAGCACTCACAGTGAACTCTAGTGTTTTATTCCCCACTTACTTTGTCCAGGGTCAGTATAACTGCTTATATTTGGGAAAGCAATTACTTTGCTCAAAATCCCCTGCTCCTATGGTCAGTTCTATTAAATATACAAATAATGGTATTTATGAGAATATCCTAAAGCTAGCGCAGTGTGGAGCTTTGTCGTCTGTAATCTGCAGTTCTCTGTTTCTGAGTTTACCGGGGCCTCTCAGAGGCCAGGATTGGGTCGGCTACTTCCATTGTCGTGGTTCCTAGTGTGTTAAAAATAAAGAGATGTCTAATAGTCTTACAAAAATTGTGTCTGTTGTATGTATTGAGAATTTTAATATGAATACTCCTTTCATTCCACTGTTTCAGTGTATCTGTGACTGTGTGGCAAAACTCAAATAGAGATAACATCAGCTTCTAAAACCTAGAGTCCTTAGAGGGGGAGACTCAGACTAAATGGCCCTTTCAAGCCCCCTCAGTGTTAGGGCTGGCACCCCAGCTTCTTCCACAATGACTGTGTGACTAGGAACATACACCCTTTGGTTCCTGGAGCTGTTTGCCAAATCTGCCTGTGCCTTTGCCTTTGAGGTCAGGTTGGCAACTGGCTAGACGCTGTTGCTTGGTGTATCCTATTTATGTGAACCTCACCACCTTTATTTCTTTTCTTCCTCATGTTTCAGCAAAGTAGACCTTCATGTCTTGTGTTGCCACGAGTTATCCTCGCAAGTGAACTATTTTTACACAACAATTGAATTTCTGAGATAATTAGTCAATCGTGTCAAATTGAAACTTTTAATCATGTATAATTCAAGTGAGATTAAACCATATTTAGAATGTTTAACCCTGATTCCTGTTGGGTAAGTCATAAAGAAATCCACTATGGATGACTGAGCCTTCAGCACAATTTCACCCTTAAATTATTAGACTGTAATTTATGCTAACATCTGTTTCAGGATACCATATCATTTCCTTAAACTGCATATTTTCCTTATGTCAATATCAAGTTCATTCAATTTTTATTATGGCATTGGAGAATAATGTATAATTAGTAACAGTTATTTCAAAATCTGTAACCACCTGTATAGTCTTATTTGCATAATAAAAAGGGAGGGTTATCAGCTGCACAACAGTGTTGCTGTATTCTGGTAGGTTAATGAGGAATTTAGTTGCTGAGTCGAGAAAGTAAAGTATTTCTCTTGGAAATAAAAAGACCCTTACATTTAAGTGATGATTTTAAGAGCGAACGCCTATAATTTCAGTGGCACACCACACTAATTTCCCTGAAATTGTATTTGTTGTCTATATTTTTCTCTTAAATGTTGACTGTATAAAGTATTATTAAAATATATTTCTTTGAAATACGTTGCTCTAATATGCATGATGAGTTAGATGTGCTTTAAATGGAATTTACACTTTAATTTTTAAATCTAATTTTACAGGGCGCTTCAAAACTCTCACCGCGTTAATGTAATTATCCCCGTGGAAATTTTAAAACATGTTTTCCTTAAGGAACTTGAAGTCTTTTCTCCATTTTCAGATGATGTGCTTAAAAAAAAAAACTATGTCACACTGTCTGATGATTGTCATTAATTGTATTGTGCGGAGGAAAAACAATTAGAATCGGTGGTAACCTGCTGAATTGCTGCGAGCTCTAAATAACAAGCTAGCTGCGATAGAATGAAACCTGCAAATTCTGTAAGCCAAGTTGTTTAGGCTCCTAAGAAATCTCTATGTTGATTTTCTTTTTTTCTTTCTTTCTTTTTTTTTTTTTTTTCATTGGTGTGTGGTAAAGTGTAAAAGTTCAAATCAGACATACCCGTGCCCTGGGTATCAAAGGGAGAACAGAGTGGTGGCGTCAATAAAAGCCTTTGACTGACGGTCTCTCCCTCCTGGGAAATGATCATTCAAGTGCCAGCCTTGGGGGTTCTAGATGTTATTATAGCCAGGAAAGAACACCTTTCCTGTGGGAGTCGTTACTAAGCTGTTGTGTATCTGGTCCCTCCAAGCTTGTTTTTCTACACTCAAGAACAAGATGGACCTGAGAGTTAACCTTACCTAGACCACAGTGCCTTTACAGGTCAGTGCCCTGATTGATGTGAAAAAGAGAAATGGCTGCATAATTCAGTTATTCTAGCCCTTTGTCTTCGAGGTCAGAGCTCTGATCTGGAAAGCATGTAATGGTAATATATATCAAGGTTTACAGAATACTTTGAGTATTTCTTGATCTATGACCCCACCCATTCAGCTTAAACTGAACATACCTGTCCATGTTTTTCCACAAAAAGCCAGGTTATGTGAAAAGAACTTGGCAAGAGAGATAATAGCTTTTCTGATATTTTATTTGAGTAAAATTAACTTGTGTTCGTTCTTCTGAAAAACTCTTTCACATTGTTTCTGTTTCTTCTTCCTTTCTTTGTACACCACCAGAATATTATTAAGATCCTGTATGGCAGTAAGCTTTACTCTAGGACACCACTAAGGACTTAAGAGCAGGTATCTGGCATTGTCAACTTCTTTTAGCCATAGCTGGAGAATCGTGGACACAGATTGCTGAGGCTTGAGGGCTCTTTATCTGCTCCCACCCCTTCCCTTTCCACCCTCCATGGCTGCCTCTACCCCAGCACCTCTTATATACTGAGTCACTGGGCCCTCTCCCTGGCTTGTGTTCTTTATCGGGCATCAGACTGCTTTGTCCTTTCCTGATGTTCCACCTCAACATTTGAGCCCTTTGATACCGAAAGCTGAGTAGGGAACAGGAGCGTGTTAAGGACATTTCCAGTGAAGGAAGCGAGAAGCAGATAACAGTGTTTGGGGGGGAAGCTAACTCAGGACCTGTGATTTGTGATCTCTGGGGTATATGGAGGGGAAAAAGCACAGGTGGGGGAGATATAGAGACAGAGAGAGGGAGGGAGGGAGGGGGAAGGAGACAGAGAGAGAGAGAGAGAGAGAGAAGGAAGAGAGTGATACATAGATAGAGCTGATTAAAGCATACCAATTCTGCCAGCATTCTAAAGCATTCATTTGTTGTATGACACATTTTTAGTTATAGGGTAAAAGAGTGTGTATAGCTGAGTCTCAAGGAGATGCTGAAGAACTGTAAAAGAAGACAAGCCAAAAACTTTATTTGGTTATGTAAACGCACAACTGATTATATTAATTAGTGAGAACTGTTTATCATTTGTAGATTATTGTCATGCCACAGACTAATGATTATGGATATTATGAATGTATTTTATTTGTTGCTAGACTAAACTGCTTATGTATACTATCTACTTCAACTTTCATCCTCAGTTGCTCACAACTTCAATATGTGGGCATTTTGCATGATATATAATTCATTCTCTTAAATTCTTCATTACTGAAACAACTGCGTAAACAAAACTGATGAAGGCTGCAAAAAATCAACTTTGTAATCAGGTAATCCTCTTAAAATTACTGTGGGTTTAAATTTAAATTTTTATACTTAAAAGCATTATTTCACTCATAAACTTGATTGTCACGAAATAAAAATGCTGTCTTTCCTTAAATTTGGATGTTTGGCTTGGAAGAAAGAAAGGAAAACCAGTTATTTGGTCTGTATTTCCCAGATAACAGCATCTGTTCTACAGAGTGGTGAGTTCACACATGGGAATGCCTGCTCCCTTGCTGCCTCTTCACTCTGGTTCTGATCCATGAGATTTCTGGGAGTAACTACCTTCTCAATAATTTTATCTAAATTATAAGTTGAATCAGGGAAAGAAAAGTCTATACCTCAGATCTGATATGGCATTTATAGTGTTTCACTCAAGAGATCAAGTTACCCTCTCTGTGGGTCAGTGCTGAAAGAATAAAAATGCATTCATCTAGAGACTTCTGTAATTCTATTGGCAAATCTCTGTTAAAAATCAATTATTTTTAATACAGAAAACTTGAGGTCACATTTGGCTGTACAAGCACAGAATACCATACAAAAATATTATCTGCCGATAGAAAAATAATGTTTTAAAATACGTCACCAATACTCACCTTAAAACCAGGTTAGTAAATCACCACTATACTGCATCACTGGTTTCCCTTTATCTTTTCAAAAAGTAGAAGTTACTTGTTTAGGGAACATCTAAGCTTTAATTCTTGTATCATTAGCACCTGGCACGGTGCTGGTTATATCATGGAGGCTTAGGAAAAGCACATTGGAAATACGAATGCAGTTACATGTGTGTATACCTATGTTTTTCAGTAAGTAGGGTATTTTCTGTTAATGTTATATATAACAGATCTAGATCAAACTAATTATTTTTGAAAAACTCTTTAATTGTAAGAAATGGTTATATACCTAATTATTATCAAGGTTCTTCAACTCTATGTCAGTTCTTATTTTACTAATATAATGTTTCTTTGCAGTTTAAATGTTAGTGTAATCATGCAGTGCGTACTTGAATTACACCATAGGAATAAGCTACTGTGTGTTATAATTTATTCCTAGAGGAACTGGGTCTTTGATCTGCCATCGTTTAAGTTAATATACTACTCCAAAAGACAACTTATTTCTTAAAATAATTAAGATAAGAAGAGATTAACACACAATTTAAAAATTAAATCTCTTCTTTACATTAATATTAGTGTTTTTATTACACGATTCTTTTCACTAATAGTCTAATCAGTTTAAATATTTAATGTGGGTATGATGCTGTTATGGTTGAGTTGGATCGATTGTGTTTTATGGAAAGAAAATATATAGGTGATATTTGTAATGTGCAGTGTGTCATGATACTGGTAACATTTTTAGGAGTGGAAGGGATATTTGTTGCTATTATGTCTTCTTCTTAAGCAGAGCTGTTGTCTTTCCAAACCTCTGACCCTGAAGGCAGATCCAGGAGATGTTTTAGGGTCTCAGCTTCTCAGTAGCTGGGAAACTGGGCAGTGTAGGCAGGTACATATCTAGACCCTTTTGACTGTTACTGTGCCTGGGAAATTGAAAGAGAGCTTTTTTAGGGAAAAAATAATTTGGAAGCCATTAGTAGTCATTAGAAGAAGAAATAAGTTTACTAAATCTGAAACTATGTACCATCCCATCCTTTGTCCTCATTCCCATGAAAACTGTAGG
Source organism: Paguma larvata (assembly GCA_030068075.1). Lineage (NCBI taxonomy): Eukaryota > Metazoa > Chordata > Mammalia > Carnivora > Viverridae > Paguma > Paguma larvata. The sequence goes on from CM057829.1 coordinate 109,106,093, forward strand.
TAACTCCTGTGAGATGAGACACCCTGGGGAAAGCAATATCTACTTTGTTCACCTCTCTCCATGCAGAGCCATCTGTCACTTCCTGGCCATCAATGTTTGATTAGTTAATATCTGAATTTCCCTGAATTTTGGATTTAAAGTTCCTCCAAGTTGGATTTAAGGTTGTTTCAGAGTAGCTACTTCTTTGTCCAGTTATCTTTTTTTTTTTTCTAACTAGTGGATGCTAGACATGCCAGATTTGAATATTGGCCCCATTGAAATTATACTAAATTTGCATTTTCCCTATGGCTTGGAAGGCTTTACTTGACCTGGCCTCGCCCACCAGCTCCTCACTTAATGCCATCTCCAGTTCTTTATTATGCTGCAGCAAAAAACAATTGAACACAAATAGAAAACCAACTAATGTATGATTTATTTGATGATAACTCTAAACTCCCTTCATCTATCAGTCAACATATCCTATTGTCTCTACCTTAAAAATATCTTCCAGATCCAACAGCTCTTTTCTGTATCACGGCACTTAACTCTTAATACAACTCTTAAACTGTCTTTCTCCTGAACTTCTACGGTAGCCACACTTTCACATTCTCTTCCTACCCTCTGCCTTCATAGTGGAGAACAAGTAATCTTTTAGTAGCATAATCTTACTGTTTCATGCATTTGAGGAGAATTCCTTAGTGGCTTCTAATTGCATATAGTTCTTTTCCATGGCATACAAAATCCTAGAAGGCTATGCTTCTGTCTAATCTCACTTCTTGACACTCTCTGTCGAGTCTAGCCAGGTGGTCTTTGCCATTCTGGCTATAGGAACATTCAAATTGTTGTGCCTTTCATCTAGAATATCTTCACACTAGATCTTTACTTTGACTCTATTCTCTAGTCAAATGTCTTCTCCTGAGAGGGCCTTCACCAACCACCCCATTTAGAATGGCACCCTGTGTTCCATCAGCCTGTATTGCCTACCCTATTTTAGTTTTCTTTAAAGGACTTACCACTGGGATTATATACTTCCTCATACGTGTAGTTGTCTTGGGTATAAACTTCTGGAAAGCAGGATGCATCGTTTGCCTTATCCTCAGAGCTTACAAGAGTGCTCAACATGTGATTAGCCTATCGATAAATATTTGTGGAATGAATGAGTGAATGTTTATTTTCAATGAAGGAGAAGAAAAGAAACATGTTATACATGAGAAAAGAAATTTCTTATATGTCCTTGAATGACCAATAATCTCCTTAGCAGTTATTTGCTATTGTCCTTGAATACGTGGTTTAATTAATGAGGCATTTTCTTTGAGACCAACCTCAGTGAAGCTTTTACTCCTAGGTAGTTGAAAGGTTTACTTAAGTTATCAGTGTGAGTATTTGGGGGCTAGGGACTGGGAGGAGGAGATGATATAAGAAAGAAATAAAGAATTTGTGAGAAAGAATTGATATATATAGTGGATCTTTGGGTCTAGAAAGTGAGCCAGGTTTTGCCAGGTATCTGTATGGTAGAATTAGGTAGAGAATGGCATTCTCCCTTTGGGACCATTTAATGCGTTGATGCTGCAAATCTTGAGCTTGCTGTGACTTCACGGAGTGATTCTGTCTCTCTAAATGCTCTCTTTAAGATTATGGAGCCATTGTGGAGTTGTTTGCCATGTAGCTCAAAGTGGAGTCAGAGGCACTGAGCCAGAGGCCTGTGGCTTCCTGCATGGGGCGGGCTTGTACTGCCAGGAGCCTTTCAGGTGACTGGGGAAAAAAAGAAGAAGAGAAGTGAGAAACATGGATTTAATCCTGCAGCCACTGTACTCTTTTTACAATGCTTATTTTGAGAAAGCAGTTGCTGTAAAAACAATTTCTTATATGTCCTTGAACATGATATTCCTTCAATTTCTATTGTGATTGTCAAGCGGGTATATTTGTGCTCCTTTCTAAATGAAGAAATGGATTCTCCAGCTTAAATTGAGTTTTGTGTTTCTTAAACCTGTTAACATCATTCATAGAGGAGAAATATATTAATTGAACTATGAAAATACTTGCTAGCTCATTGTGTAACTCAGGTTCAAATGACTGTAGTGGCTAGGGAAATGAGATTCTTTTTTCTCCCAAAAGACATATTGGCTTAGCTCATACAGCTATAACAAAATATCATAAACGAGGTGACTTATAAAGAACAGAATTTATTCCTTCTGGTTCTGGAGGCTGGCAAATGCAAGATTAGGGTGCCTGCTGATTGGGTGTCACTTCCTGTGCACAGATGGCTATCTCCTTGCTGTGTCCTGACATGGTGGAATGGACAGGGGAGCTCTCTGGGATTTCTATTATAAAGACATTAATCTCATTTACGAGGGCTCCACTCATATGAATCAGTTACTTTCCAAAGGCCCTACCTCCAAAGATGATCCCACTGGGGGTTGGGATTTCAACATAAGAAATTGAGGGGGAGGATGCAAATATTCAGTCTATAGGACATGTTTCTCTTGATCTTTCTTTTCCTACTGATCTTTCATATAATAGACATGAATAAGACAGAATTCATAGTCAGGAGTTGTGGAAATCTAAGAGCTGAGAGCACGTGCTTTTCTAAAGAGATAAACAGCGCAAGCCCCAGCTGATGGTTATCTTTTGGGTTTGCTGTGATGTAAAATTATGTAATTTTAAAAATACACTGGAAATGTTTTATAAAAATTTATATTTTCATATTGGCATCTAATCCTACTTTCCAAAGAAAACATTTGCAGCTCAACAGCAGGCAGCGCCTGAAATTCCGGACACTGGTAAGCTGTGATTGGCTTATGGCCATCATTTGCTATCTCTGACTGAAAATTAATCGTATCCATCTCACAACTTGGTCTTATTCACAACTCCACCACTGCAAGTACGCTCCACAACCCCCTGCAATTGGCACTCACCTGGGGGAGGGACCACTCCTCCCCCAGATTTTCTCTTTTCTTTGTCCCTGAGGAGAAGCAACTCAGGAAGGGCTGTATCACTAGGCGGGTTTTTCTAGGAAGCTCTGGCTTTCTTTCCAGAGAGTTCTTTCTTCAGAGTGCTCAGCTGGATCTGGGGAGCACAGATGAGGCCCTGACTCAGGTGGAGACCTCCTTAACAGTTCTTGGAATGACGTATTTACATGATTTCAACTCCAAGGTCCTCTTAGGGTGGAGTGTTGAGCAGCTCCTCTCTTCTACGCCGTGACTCTTTCATGTGCTCTCCCCTGCTTTTATGTTTGGATCGCAGGAACCTACCATGTGTTCTTGTTAGGTGGGAGCTAGGACTCCAGCCTTGTGAGGTGAAAGTTCTTATATGGTAAGCGGCCCACACAATGCACCAGATCCTTTTACTGTGGGAACAATCCTTCTTTTTCTAGACGAGTGAGAGCCCTAATGATGGACCTGTCTGATCAAGGTGGGAAGGGATATTTACTGTAGTCTGTTTATTTTTTGCAGGGATTATCAACCTCGGCAATAACGTCAAGGTCTTTTGGAGTCAACACAGAGAGAAATGAGCCTTTGACTCTAGTTGGTATTAAAAAAAAAAAAAAAACGCAATAGTTGTGAGTGGCTGGCTGGACTGGTGCTGTTAGAGGCATGCTGTGGCTGGTGCAAAGCGGCTGTGTCTGTCCTTGCCCTGTACAGTCTGTAGCCTGCCGTTGTAGCTGTTGCTCTTGGTTGTAGGAAATGCATATTGGCAACCATAAATATGGAAGTGACATTCTAGTAAAGAAGACAAAGGAGAAGGAGGAAAAAAAAAACCCAAAAACACAGTGCTATAAATGCACTGAGTTCCCTCCTGTGTCCCATTTTCTACAGCAACAACAACAAAATAAGTCTTAAAACTACATAAAGCCTTTCTTGTCGTATACTACTATTATTCTTGATTCATTAAATACTTTCATGGCTGTAATCAAACTTGTTTAAAGCTCACGTGCTCATGGGCTAGAGAAATACTTTAGAAGAAATGTGAACAATCAAAGCACAATTGCCAGCATATGATTATTGGTATTTTTCAGCACAATGCGGTTTCTGTTCTGATCCACTCCCCTTTCTGAACATTTTATGTGTGTAGGCAGGCATATGCAAGCACAAAGCACTAATAGAATTCTTATAATGTCAGCACTCGGCCTATATTTACTTGCCAGAATATTCATAATATTAGGTGCCTTGTGAAAACTGTTCTTTTCGTGGCTGAGATTGTATTGGAGAGATGATAGTTTGAACCAGAATGACCACTGATACTTGCTGTTTGTGGAATGATATAATGAATTTTTTTCTATTTGATAATAGATAAGGATACATTTTTAACATCTGATGCTTTCTCCCTTTCTACAACTTCTTACAGTCTTGTGTTAATGCTGACTGAGTGTTGGCATCAAGCTTCTGTAGTTAAGGATTGAAATAATACTTTACAAGCTTTAGCTTGACGCCAGCTCAAGTATCAGGCAAACCATCCTATTGCCCATCCTTACACATAGTATCCTAGTCCGTTTCATTCTCTGTAAACACACACACACACACACACACACACACACACGAGAATGAACCCTTGAAAATGCTGCTTACACAGATTTTTCAGGATCAGTTATTCAAGAAGAAACTGAGTCTTGAACGTTTACACTAAATTAGGGACCCCATTTCAGTACATATTCTAATCCTTCAGTAACTGTTGGACAGCAGGTTAACTTATTTTAAAGTTCTACAAGTAAGACCTGGTCTGTTAAATGGAAATAGTAATATATATTCTGTAGAAAATATGCAGGAATAAAAGGTGTAAAGATAAAATATGATTTAATTTTAAACAGGTAGTCAATACAAAAAACAATGAGCGTGCTCTGGATGAAAGGATGATTCAACACATAATCCGTTCAAAATTATATAGAAGAAAATGGAATGTACATGTTAAAAGATTTCTGTATCTTATAATTACATTACATCTCAGCAACAGCATGTTTCCCACTATGCATTATTACACAGCAAGCAAACTGAAAAGAAAAAATATTGCCTTTTATTGGTTATTTCAAGAGCTGTAAATATTTTGTTTTTATACGATAATATATACATTGAGATCTGTTACTCTTGTATTAAAATGAGAGGTTTAATGTTTCCCAATAAAAGTAAGGAGATGCATTTGCATATTATTGTGCATATGTTTGTATGTGTGTGTATGAAATGGGTAGTCAGATCTAGTATAAACTTTTCCCCTTAATTAGAAATTTTACATGTTTCTTAGCAATTGGCTAACACAGATGATTACATATTATTTATGCCAGTAGAATCATCCTGCACTCATTACTGTATTATATATTATATATAAAATATATATGTATTATATATAATCTCAAAGCCATATTGTACCTAATATGCAAGTGTGTACATGTGATACATATATGTATTTATGTATAGATATATATACATAATGGTATATGTAACTTAGCAAAATATAGTTTACAGATACCATTAATTGACCAGCATTACAAAACTGTTCAATTATTCAATTACTTTCAATATTCAAATATTTTAGGGACATATATATGAAAATATTAAAATAGAATTTTATTACATAGTTGATGTGTGTCAGTAGGAGCTTTGTTTAAATTAGTATTTTATTGGGACAGGAAAAGATAATTTTATTATTTAAAAATTTTTAAAATATTTATTTATTTTTGAGAGAGAGAGAGTCAGAGTGTGAGCAGGGGACGGTCAGTGTGAGAGGGAGACACAGAATCTGAAGCAGGCTCTAGGCTCTGAGCTGTCAGCACAGAGCCTGACATGGGGCTTGAACCCACAAACCGTGAGATCATGACCTGAGCTGAAGTCAGAAGCTTAGCCGACTGAGTCACCCAGGTGCCCCAGGAAAAGATAATCTTAAAAAAATCAACAACATTTAAATCTGTTCAACAGCTCAGATGTTCATATTGTAATTTTATAACTTTTTATCCTAGATTTTAATAAAAACAAAAAGATGAAGTTATTTTAATATGCAATCTAACCATTTTATAATGGTTAGATTAAACATCTTATTTGTCTGAATGAAACCTCTAACCATATCACACCAACCAAAAACTTAGCATTTATTTTAAAATCTTATGTGCTCTGTAAGAATATGTGATTTTCATTTGGGCATTTTGGTACATATACTGGTGTAATGGTGTATTTCATATGGAGCCCCACTGCTCATCACTAGTCTAGAATTAGTGTCTGAAGGAAAACCTCTGATGGGGGCATTAATGAATTTGGAGAAGGCACATTTGACTATCATCATTTCAAAGTCAGATGCTTTCTCATGTCCTTATCTCTCCTTACAGAGCTATTTAGAACCAATGATTTTTTTTCCTGAGTCCTTTTAACCTTATTTGTATTTTTAGTTTCTACTGTCTCTTAGTCTTACAAATATTCTAAGACTATGATCATTTATTTGTGCATAATGTTGAGGGGCTTTTATCATTATTATTATTTTTTCATTCTCTTCCTTCATTCCTGGCTGATGAATACTGAATATCAACTTCTCATCACATATATTGGCTTATTGTTATTTTATTCTTGGTGGTTGGAGCTTAGAGTGGTGGGTGGCCTTTGCTTCATTCAGGAAGCTATTGTGCAAAAGGAGGAAAAATAATGAATTCACTAACCTCATACACACCATTCACATCATAGCTCAAACACATCATAGCACCATCCTCATGAGAGTTGAGGATTTGTATGGTGTAATCATCCACTTACTAGATATCTACATTCTTTAAGCTGCCTTTTTGTGATCGACTTTTATCTTCCAGATAATCTTTAATGTTTTTGGAGTGAGGAAAAAAAGGGAGAACAGGTGAATTAGAGAACTAAACGTAAAACTCTTTTCCTTCAAATTTTCATAAGAAAAGTCGGTGTGACTTTTTGAAAAGAAAGATACCACCATTGAACCCAGCTCAAATGTCACTGGAATGCTTCTACTTTGTTACCACAAAAGTTTTAGATAGAAAACAATTTTCCTGAGTCCTAGTTTTGATTCCTGGCTGTATCCCTTATTGACTATGTGACTTTAAGCAAGTTACTTCATTTCTCTCAGTTATAAAATAAACATGACAATTGTTGTGAGGATTAAATCAATTAATACTTATGGAATGCTTAGAAGAGAAACTGCAACATAACAAGCATTATTGATAGATAGACAGACAGATAGGAATAGAAAGTAAAAAAGAAAGAAATCAGATATTTAAAGAAACGTCCAACATTTTCAAGTTCAAATAGTAGCTTTCCAAAATAGTCCATCTGAACTATGAAGGCACTCAATATTATTGATTAAATATTTAAATTATTTTTATTACAGCTAGTATATTCATTTTAGATAGGTCAAATTTATGAGGCAACAATGTTGTAATATTATGTGCGGTGTGCACAGTTTTATGATGCATTTGGGCCCCTTGTATAATCTGCGTGCTATTCACTTATGCCCATTTTATAGGACTAGGGATGTAATGATGATGATTTGAATTGTTATATAGGTCTAGAATTGTTCCTCTTTGCCTTTGTAGCATATTGTTGATCATATCTCTGATTTATTTGAAAAAATAAATTGTTCAAGAACACAATATCCAATTACAAAATTATTCCTAGGGGAAAATACAAGCTGTTTTATGGTGTGATTTCCAAGAATGCTTTGTGGTGTGAAGTAGAAATTACCTACATCAATTTTGTTTTCTTTCATTTATTTGAGAACTATCTTTGCCTTTCACCTTACCTTCTTTGTTCTAGTAGCCTAGGATTTAGTACGTAAGTCAGTATTTTGTCATTATTGTAACAGCTGTCCATTTATCCTTTGGCCCTTGTGTTGCCTTGTCTTGAACCTCCTCTAGTTTCACTAGATTTAATTAGGATGAATTTCTAGTGTCAGCAACATTGGATTGCTTTATAAGGCTGTATGAATGGCCTCCTGTGGCTCTAATGTAAATCCTAGTCATTGCAGCTCAGACGTAGAAAAACTTTGCTTAAAAACGGTCTCTGCTATAAAGACATAAGTTCCTCCTCATCCCTATATCATGTCTCAATTTCCTCATTTTATTACTGAAAGGACATGGGGATGTAGAAAGGGCATATATAAGAGTTCCAGAAATGATGAAAGGTTTGAAAAAGCATTCTTAAGCGAAAATATCAAATGGATTTGGAATGTTGCCCAGTTTTTCTCTGCACCCACATTCACCCAGCATCCATCTAGTTCTCCTTACCCCATCTGGAGGCCCAGCTTCACTCCTGTTCTTGGAACCACGCCAGCCCACAATGAAAGCTAAATGAAGCCTGCATCCGTTTCTCACCTAAAGCTAAGCATGTTTCCTAGTCCTATCATCTGGGCTCTTGTTTTCTTCCTCTGCTCATGTTCTTACCTTGCACTCAGAACCAGTCTTCTGTCTTTTCATCTAAATTTGAGTTCTAGCTTAGATGTATTGCCCAGGTAACTATTTTTTCCCCCAGGATTTTATTTTTATTATTACCAAGTTGTTTTCTGCTGCCGTTCTTCTTTTATACAGAATATCTGTGTGTCTGTAGCTTCTGCCTCACTCAGTGTTTGGAATAGCTTGATAGCACGTAGGGTCTTTTGTTGAGAGATCCATCCACCCTTTGCCAGTGAAATTCCCTGATGTGAGACCTTTTTGAGTCTTATGCTGGTCACCTATATAGTTACTAAATTCAGATATGTCCTAAGGTGTCCAAGAATGTTGAAAATCAATGCCGGACTCTGATAACTTGAACTTGGTTGTCAAGAAGTAGAAACAGTACTGCTGTTTTTCAGCCAGGTGACTTTTAGTTTACAATGAAATGCAATATTTTTTTTTTTTTAGCATTTGGAGATCTCACTTGATTAAGAGTTTGGAACTGGGAATTTAGGCTTGGGAAGTATCATACTTACCCTATCACTTTAAGCACCCTTACTGCATGGTCAAAAACCATTTGGTGTCTCCCAGTGCTGCCAACATTTTTGCTCATAGTTCTTATCAGAGTCTCACTCAAGATTCTCTGTAGCCAGTATTCATTCCTTTCATTTTCCATCTGCTTCACTCTCCCACTCCTATCCTGTGATCAAGTAAAACTAAACTATTGCTTTATTTCTCCAAATCCTCACAGTAGCCACCTTGGTGCTTTTGTTTGTTTTGTTGCCTGGTGTTGGAAATATTCCCTCGTTTCTGGCTATCAGAGTGCTATTTAGCTTCTGAAGCAGATGCCAAATGCCACTTGGTCCATGACTTATTTCCTCTTTTCTCCAATCAGATGTGAGCTCCTCCTCTTTCGCATTCACATAATAGTTTTCTTTGGCACCCTTTATTGAATTCTTAAACTTTGCCTTGGTTATTGGTATACAGTAAAACACAATCTAATTAATTAGAGGGGCTCAAAACATTCCTAAATGCTAAAATGATTAAGATGTTTGCATTCATTATTGCAAGCTTAATACGATAAGTAGAAGCAGGCCTGAGTTGCTAGTTGGCCTTTAGTTCTTACGAAGGCCTGGCTGCTAAAATCACCCCACCCTTGATCTTGGCTATGGTTTGGTGCCACCTGCTGGCCAGGGTCCATAAAAGTTTAAATATCAGTGGGGATGGATCTTGATCTTGTAGTTGGCTGGAACTTACAGGAAAATGGCAACAGTTTCCGAAATCTTCTCTTTGGTTAATGGTGCTTTTGTCAGCCTGATCCAGGGAGTATCCTGTGAATGCAGGGACACTCCTCTGCTTCCACGTTTTCTGAAATTTATTTGCTTGCCATCTTCTGCTCAGCCTTCTTCCATTACACGTTTCACTCAGTCATTCCCTGGAAGAGAAGAACTTTAATTCTAACCATGTCCTTCCTGCAGGAGTTTGAGAAAGGAGCGTAGGCAATGTGCAGGAGCCAGCCGGCAATTACTTAACATCCTAATTTGCTTTACTATGGAGGTACCTTTTCATAGGTTTTTACTACATATGTATTATGTTGATTACCTTTGTAATCCTTCTGTGGGTAGCATTGATACTCTCTGTGCCCAATAGCACTGAGCTCTCCAAGCAAGAGTTTAAAGAAGGGGGATTTTCTCAGGAAGAAGAATAGAAAAGCTAGTGATGTCAAAGTAGTAAGACATCACCAGAAGCACGTTCATTTGTCGGGGCAGCAAAAATTCCAAACACAGTCGAGTGAGTCCCATAACCTGGAGCCTCAAGATGATCACCGTTAAAATGCCTACCACAGAAGGCTATTCTTCACTCAACAGATATTTATTGATCACCTATCCTGTGCCGAGGGCTGGCTATTAGGAATACTTGAATGAAAACCACAGACATGGTTCTAAATCTCATAACATTTTTTTCAATCTGAAATAGGATTGCTATTTTATTATGCTTTAACTGTTAAAATATTAATAGTTTATGTAAATATGATAAAATCCCTCTCATCTGAAAGAATAAAATAAAATTCTCTGGCTTTTAGGAACGATTATTAGAGGAGTATCTATACTTATATTCCCTTTCACTAAGCCCAAAAAAGAATTCATTCAGTTAAAAGTAAACATAGGGCTGCTTCTATGCATAACAGAATAGGCAACACTTTTGCTATGTTTTGAGAAGCACTGGGTACCTTCCTCATAATTTCTCTTGATAACTGCCTTATCTACTAGCTCACACTCCACCATCAGAAAGACAGTGTTTATGAGAATGTGCACGTGTGTATATTTCAGGCCTTTAAAAGGGAAATACTCATCAGGGAATAAAGCACATTAACTTATTATCGGTTATGAGTGTAATTAGTTTCTCTTCTACTTCTCTTCATGGCACATAACTGAGATCACTGGGTAGCCAACTAGCAATGCGTAAAAAGCACTGGAGTAAAAGCCATTTCTGTACACAGAAACTTAAAAGCTACTCTCTTTTTTCTCTAATACTCTCTATTTTATTAATCATTACTTTGTCCTATCAATACTTTCAGCTTTTCATGTACTCATTCATGTTTGAAATACACTTGGTCAGAAATAGTGCAGGGAGAATCTTAACTGGGGTTTTCACTTCCACCTAAAGGTCTTTGTGGAGCACAGAAATTTAATGTGGACACTGTATGTTCACCCAATGTTAACTCCATGAAAAAGTGCCCATGTGCGTGCATATATATATATATATATATATACACATATATGAAAATGAAATTAGTTCCTGGCATATACTTTATATTTGTAAGCACAATAGTAAAATAGAGGATTGGGAATCTTTTCCTTTTTTATCAAGCCAGCTCTCTGAACAGGAACAAACCACGCTGAGATACTGAAAATGCTGTGAGGAACCCGTGTGCTTGATCTCCATGGCATCACAACACTTAACTAATTGTGCCTATAAAGTGACGCTCTGAGGGCTCACTTAAGAAGAGAAGAGGGTTCAGGTGCCTCTCAGGATGTAAAATGATGAATTCTGGATGCACATTTTCAACAGATGGACACGGCATTAAGAAGGCAGCCACGAAAGGCAGCAGGTGGAGGAGGCAGCGGGAAAGCAATGCCACTTGCAGGAACACTTGACATTAATTACACCTGTTGGAATTCTCGCCCAACCTTTTGTTTTCAAATGTGTTCTCAATATAATCACTGTGAGGAGAGAGGAAAAAGAAAAGCTAAGGCTTGTAAAGAGGAAATGGAGTACTTGTACTGTGCGGACAAGGAAAAAGGGAGTGGGTGACTTCTCTGACTTTGTCCTCCAATTAATTACATGTGCAAAATGAGGAGCCAGGGGCACGATTACTTGTAATGATGCAGATGATGCCATCTTGGGGCTGAATACGACAATTTAAAAATTTAATATTCGAAGCTGGAGTATGCATGTAGTAGTACTACAGAAATTAAACATTTTTTCATATATGAAGAGATTCAATATACACATTTTTCTTTTTGTATCATATTAACACATTTAAAAAATACTCTCTTAGGGTGGCTCAGTTGGCTAAGTGTCAGACTTAGCTAGGGTCATGATCTCATGGTTTGTAAGGTCCAGCCCTACATCAGGCTCTCTGATGTCAGCGTGGAGCCTGCTTTGGATTCTCTGTCTCCCTCTCTCTCTCTGTCCCTTCCCCTCTTGTGCTCTGTTTCTCTCTCTCAAAAATAAATAAATATTAAAAAAAGTATTTTCTTGGTCATTTGATGATTTTTTAAAACACTTAGAGTCCTCATTTATTTGTGCCTGTGGTGTTGGATTCTATCTTCCTCACTAGGCTGTGCCCTTATCAACCAGCACAGCCTCTGTCTTCGGCTATGTTGTGGTTCACCCTGAGGTTGCGTTCATAATAAATTTTGACCATTGCCTGAAGCAGCTTGGGTGTTTCTTGTCTTTGCTAATGGCTTTTTTTTCCTCCTAGAAATGTGCTTTTCTGCTTCATAAATTTCTGGCCACTGTTAGATGTCAACTCAAGGGTTAAATTTGCAGTGAAGTGATTGGTGATTATCCCTAGACAGATCCAAGGTTTCATCTTCCCCAGAGGCCTAGGACCGGTACATTTATGTGCAAAGTGTCTGGTACCTCGCAGCGTGTTGGGGCTGCCTCTCCGCCTCTCCCCTGGGCTGTGAAATCCAGGACAGGCCCATTTCTATTCTTCTGTAAATCTCTACCTTCCCGCCTGGCCTTTACTATCCCACTTAAAGTGTCTGAATACATGTGATTTGAGTAAAGATTGGATTGCCTCCACTTGTAGGTACAGGCCTCACCACTGCAAAGCAATTTTAGCATTATCTCAGTATGTTTTGAAAAAATAAGGTATGTTTTTCAAAATTATCAACTGTCTTCAGGTTTTGCTTACCTTTCAGGGAGGCTTATAATTATTACTACTCTATTAAACATGGCAACCACCTCTGTTACATCTTTAAAATTTATGCATGGTGAGAATTTTGCTCATTATGTTATAATGTGCAGTATAGCATGTATTTTCATAAAGAGGAGGGGGCATTGTTAAAAAGAGACCTATCGAAATGAGGGAAAAGGTAATGGAATTGAAATAAATATAATTTGTGAAGAAACGGGCAAGAGTTAACAATGCATTCAGCTGCAAATAAACAGAAACAACTCATGGAGGAGGAGGATTTTTCTTACCAAACAAGAAGGCTGGCACACATTCATACACACATGAATGATGGCAGAGTTGCACCAGCTCAATAATGTCAAAGCCAGCATCCGTGCGGTTTCTTTGTTTTTTGTTTTTGTTTTTGTTTTTGTTTTTGTTTTTGTTTTTTTTTTTTCTTGATGGCTTCAAGAGAGAGAGTTGCACAGGGAGCTGTGAACTGTTTCTCAGGAAAGCAAGAGCTTTAGCAGAATTCACTCTATAGAGAGCCACCAATGTTTAAGTGGGCAGATCAGTGTCACATGGCTTCCTCTAGAAGCAAAGGAAGCTAAAGGGAGGATTTTGTTTTCTGAGACTGTAATGGAGGGAAGAAAGAGATAAAGGGGGTTGGAATGGATTTTTGGCTACCCCCCAACAGTGTGTGCCACCAAAACAGAATGTATAGAATTGTCAAATTATCATCTTGTATAACTGAAACTAATATAACACGCATGCTATTTATATTTGAATAAGGAAAGGATTTAAATTAAAAAAAAATGAATTGACCAAAGCAAATACATTGAAGGAAGACATTAACTTTTTGAAGGATATATGAGAAAAATGAGTAATTCTATCACAGGATGAAATAATATATAATTGATAAAACAGCCTAACCTAGATATCTGTGTATGTTTCAAATCCATAATATCAAAATCACAATGTAGAGTGATGAAAAATTTGGTTCAATATTATACTACTCTTACAATTAAAAACACACAAAGCAATAGTGATATTTTTAATGGATATGTTTAAGTATGAAACTATAAAAATAGACTGGAGCCACACATCACATTCAGCCTAGCTGTTGCTCTCTTTGGGAAGGAAGAACAGTCATGGAACTGGGGGGAGGAACTAATTGGACTTCCACATTAGTTGCAAAGTTTCACATCTATCATAAAAAACATGCGTCTGGTGTATCTGAAAGTTTGTGGTATACACAACCTTTTTGTGTATCATTAAGGAAAACAAACAAAAGAAATAGAGTTGACATTTAGTTATACTAATGAAAATAAATTTAAAGGAATCTAACATAAAAACACAAGTAGGACTCTCATTGTTACAAAGGCTTGTACACTTACAAGAGACAGTACCGACTAAGGAAGAAGACCCAAATCAGCCCGTGACTTACTTTTTTTTTTCTTAGTTTACTGTCTTCGAACATCAGTTCTCTCATCTGAGGGAGGATAATTTTGTGTTAGATTTATTTTTTTCAACATTCTTTAGCAATATTGATCTTTTAGGAATATTAGTCATTTTGTTGTAAGGATGGTTTCAAAAACTCCTTACTGTTTAAGTAACAAGCTGTGGTAAGTATATGTTTTATAAAGGATCAAAATTATTCGTTTATTTGATTCAGATATTAAATACCTACTATGTGCCTAAACAGAAGCTGTTTTAGCATTGATAATACAGCATAAACAAGGAAAAAGTCCCTGTTCTGATGAAGATCGTATTCTAGTTGGAGAAGACAGATAATATGTACATACACAGTATGTAAGTGGGGATAAATCCATACACCAAAAGTAGTGAGATAGAGAGTCTTTGGGACAGGATGACAGTAGTGCCAATGCTATTTTGGATAGATGAGGTTTCTCTAATGAGGGGATATTTAGAGTAGAGAGAATATAAAAATGAAATACTTTCCCAAGTAATATTTGTCAGGAATGATTTTAACTATGTGTGTGTGTTATAATATATATTCTTTATAGTATGTATCAAGTGCCCTGTATTTTAATACAGCTTTGTGTGTGCTTCACTGGCGTTTGCTCTTCTTACCACACACACTGTGCTTCTCCTGGAAGGACTCCTGTCCAGTCGAGGTGAACACTGCTTTCTAGTTTATCTCTTTGTGTAGTTTGGATGGAAACCTGCAGTTTGATCTTTACATATTTGACATTCTAGGCTGATATTCCTGAAGTACAATAGTAAGAGTTTCTTTTTTAGGAAAAGAGAAGCAGATATCACACCTGTATTAAGCAGTCATTGGATATGTAGTGTTGTCTGGTGTTGGAAGGATCGGGAGGATTTTGTAATCAGTTGTTTTCTGCCTCTTGGACACGAGATACAATGAGATCCAAATAAGTTATATGTCCATTTTCCACATGAAAGTTTAACTCTTGTATATGAAGATTAATATGGTTGAAAGTTGATATATTCCTAAAAAGTCATGAAAGAGGGGCTTTAAACGTTAATGGTATTCTGGAACAGTCTGGACAACTAATATACCTTATTATCCAGATTTATCAATATGAATTTTTATGTCTTTGATTTGAGGTCATCACAGAACTCAAGGGGTTCTTGTGAGAAATAGCATAGTGGAAGGTTAATCGCAAAATGAAGAGGTCTTAATTTACTGTGAAAATTGGCAGTTGGAACTAAGGGTTAGCATCTGAGTAACTGAGAATACTGCCACTTATCCCAGTGTCTGAAACATGGATATTATCGGAAGAGTGAAAGAAAAAAAAAGTACATAATTGAATAGTGGGATTCGGATGTTGTAGAAATCTCTGCAAGATATAAGAGCACAATGTTAGCTTGGAGTAAATCTCCCTTGACCCATTAATATTGCCACAACTTTGTTCATACTCAGAATCTCTAACTTTTATATTTGCTACCAGGTTTTTATTTGCTCCCCAGATACCAAAACGTGTGTTGTCTGTTTGAAAAATCTAACATTTAAAAAAGGATCCCAGAGATCTCTGGCTTCATTTCTAAGCAGTCTTCTCTGTGCTGTAACCTGATCAGAGAGCTGTTCTCTCCCAAACAAATCATTCCTGCTGGAAACCACGAGATCTCATTTTACCATCAGCACTTACTGCTTTCTATCTCTGCATGCACGTAGTTAAACTATACACACCTCTGAGGGCTAACACCTTAGCATTGGTAGTCAAAACATCAAGTTAAACAGAATATTCCCGAAAGAATGAAAGACAGGCTAGGATTTGAGAAGTGAAATGAATTTGAGGAGGGAAAGAAATGGAAGAAGATACCAGGAGAGAGGGAAGAAGACTAAAACAGCAGAAGGGTAGGCATCGAGCCTTATATAGCCTACATCTTCCTTGTGTCTCGAGCAGTCCTTGGCTGTCTTTATAAAAGAGAGGAAGGTTACTGGTTACCGATTGATGATTCAAGTTGAAGATTCCTGGACATCACATTCAAGGGTAAAGATCAGAGTTCATCACCATAGCAAGATTTTAATTTACTTCTTGGGTTTCTGTCTATTCATAAAACCAGAATCACAGTTTTTACTCACAGAATACTAGGAGCCCTTTCACCATATTTATGAATCCAGCTGTTTTGTTAGCTTCTTAGCCAGAAGTGCTTGAAGAATTGTTAAAGGATAGAACTTTCCTTCTAGAGCTCAATGTTGCGGTACAGTCAGAACCCTAAAAATAAAGGGGAACTATTTTAGAAAGAGAGGTCCATAAAACCTGAATTTTTTTTAAAGGAAAGAGAATTATACTAAAAATCAAGTTAGGGAAGAAAAAATTGCATGGAGAGTTTTGATATTGTGGCTTATATACATAAAAATTTTTAGTAAGAAAAAAGAAAGAAAAGTGAAAGTAGACTTGCTTTCCTATAAATGATGAAAATGAATCTGTAATTCTTATCCACTACCGACAGAGAGTTTTATTAGATCAGAATGAGAGCATCCTAATACAGAAAGGATATTGAATAGGTATGTTATGAAGCATTACAGGATGCAGAAAAATTGGATTGGATGGTGTACAGCCGCCTGAGGTGAGTGCCACCATAACTTCCGAAATTAGTGAACCCGTAATTCTTCTAAGAAGGAAATAATATTTTCCCTTAAAGATGAGAAAAAGTCAAGTAATAAGGTCTTTTTCGGATGAAACTTTGAAGTAAAGATAGCAGTAGACTTTATTGCTTCTTGCTGTGTTTCTTCATCCTTTAGATTAAAACTGTGTATGTTCAAAGGGAAATGACTGCATTCATTCAAATAAGAATTAACATGGTTCTTCCAAGCATGTTCTTTTAGTGGCTTTGATAGAGATTGTAAAATCTTAAATGGAGACTGTAGATTAAACACACGAGTATCAGGTTCTGTGAATAACAGGAGACAAAAACCCAATGTCAAAACATAAGACTACTCTCCTGGCATATTGGTTTGGGAGTTTTCTGCTTGCGTAGGCAAAAGGCTGGCCATTGAATTGAATGATATGCTTTTTAGAGTAATCAGTTCTTTCAGGGAAAGGTCAGCCAACTCAGCTAAGATTATTAAGTTGAGAGGGAGCATGTCAGTGGGGACCCACAAAAAGAACTTGGTGTTATGATAAACATTGTCTCCTAAATTCTAATAGAACTTAGAGAAGACTAAATGTATTGCTTGCATACTTGTTTTTAACAATGTCATCCTCCTCAGAATGTGTCCTGCAGAAGGTAAGAAAAGGTAAAACCCTGGTGATGTTATAGTAATGAAATGTCGGTGTGTTGACTTCTCCAGCTACCCATCACTAAAGAACTAATTGTCTGCAGGCACCTGGGTGGCTCAGTCAGTTAAGCGTCTGACTTCGGCTCATGTCTCGCAGTTTGTGAGTTCGAGCCCCGCATTGGGCTTTGTGCTGACAGCTCGGAGCCTGGAGCCTGCTTTGGATTCCGTGTCTCCCTCTCTCTCTGCTCCTCCCTTGCTCACACTCTGTCTCTCTCTCTCTCTCTCAAAAATAAATAAACATTAAAAATATTTTTAAAAAAGGAATTAATTTTCTGGATCTGAATCCGTTTCTTTCCTCACTTTAGTTTATATTTAGATATTAAGAGGAAAGGAGAGAAAAACCTTAAAAATGGAAGCAGAAAACAAAGTTACTAACCTATCTTGCCAAAACCCATTCCAAGTAATAGGGAAAACATTGAACTACTCCTTAGGTATTTTTTTCTACAAGGTTAAACAGATAAAATAAAATAATACACTTTTATGAAATGACAAGTGATGAATAAACTGGGTTTTGAAGAAATATTATAATATATTTTTAAAGGAAATACAAAATCTCAGGGAACCCATTACTCATTTATGTTTCCTTTTTTTTCCCACCTGAAAAAATACGTAAAAAAATACGGCATTTCCCCATTTCCTTGTGGATAAGAAACTATGTAAAGGATTATTCTCATATACTGGGTGAGCTTTCTGAAGCACTGTAACTTAATTATGTATAAAAAATATCACTTTATAGACAGAGTTTTTAAAAAAGTTACTGGTCTTACATTATTTTTAATTATTATTTTTTAAGTTTAAATCTAAGTTAGTTAACATATAGTGTAATAGTAATTTCAGGAATAATTTAGTGATTTGTCATTTACATATAACACACAGTGCTCATCCCACAAGTGCCCCCTTAATGCCCATCACCCATGTAGCCCATGCCTCCCACCCAGCAATGCACCAGCATCCCTCAGTTTGGTCTCTGTCTTTAAGAGTCTCTTATGGTTTGTCTCCCTTTCTGTTTTTGTCTTATTTTTGCTTCTCTTCCACTATGTTCATCTGTTTTGTTTCTTAAATTCCATATATGATTGAGTGAAATCATATATTTTTCTTCTCTGACTGACTTATTTTGCTTGGTATAATACACTCTAGTTCCATCCATGTTGTCGCAAGTGGCAAGATTTCATTCTTTTTGGTTGCTAAGTAATATTCCATTTTATACATATACCACATTTGGGCTCTTTCCATACTTTGGCTATTATCGATAGTGCTGTTATAAGCATTGGAGTGTATGTGCCCCATATCTGTATCCTTTGGATAAATATCTAGTAGTGCTGGGTCATAAGAGTAGTTCTATTTTAAATTTTTTGAGGAATCTCTATGCTGTTTTCCAGAGAGGCTATACCAGTTTGCATTCCTACCAGCAGTTCAAAAGAGTTCCTCTTTATCCACATCCTGGCCAACATGTGTTGTTGCCTGAGTTGTTAATTTTAGCCATTCTGACAGGTATGAGGTGATATCTCATTGTGGTTTTGATTTGCACTTCCATGATGATGAGCGATGTTGAGCATTGTTTCATGTGTCTGTTAGCCATCTGGATGTCTTCTTTGGAAAAGTGTCTGTTTATGTCTTTTTGCCCATTTCTTCACTGGTTTATTTGTTGAGTTTGATAAGTTGTTTATAGATTTTGGATACTCACCCTTTATCTGAAATATCATTTGCAAATATCTTCTCCCATTTCATAAGTTGCCTTTTAGTATTGCTTATTGTTTCCTTCGCTGTGCAGAAGCTTTCTATCTTGATGAGGTCCCAATAGTTCATTTTTACCTTTGTCTCCCTGCCTCCAAACACATGTCAAGTAAGAAGTGGCTGCAGCTGAGGTCAAAGAGGTTGTTGCCTGTTTTCTCCTCTAGGATTTTGATGGCTTCCTGTCTTATGTTTAGGTCTTTCATCTATTTTGAGTTTATTTTTGTGTATAGTGTGAGAAAGTGGTCTAGGTTCATTTTTCTGCATATCTCTGCCCAGTTTTCCCAATACCATTTGTCAAAGAGAGTGTCTTTTTTTTTTTTTTTTTTTTCCCATCGAATATTCTTTCCTGCTGTGTCAAAGAGTAGTTGGCCATACATTTGTAGGTCTATTTCCGGGTTCTTTGTTCTGTCCAATTGATCTATGTGTCTGTTTTTGTGGCAGTATGCAATATTTCTTAGGTTTCTCCAGAGCAACAGATGCAATATGATGAATATATAAATATATATGGAAAGAGATCCATTATAAAAAATTGGCTCATGTGATTTTTGGGGCTGGTGAGTTTGCAATCTGTTATGTGATCTGGCAGGCTGCAGACCTGGGATAGACCATGCTACAGTATGGTCTATAGGCAGTTTGCAAGAGAACTCCCTCTTGCTGGAGAGGCCAGGCCTTATACTGATTGAATGAGGCTTGCTCACATTTGGAGAACAATCTGTACTTCCTAAAGTTCACTGATTTAAATGTTAAGCTCATCAAAAATACTGTCCAAGTTGACACCTAAAATTAACTATCATGTACCATATATTCACAAATGGCAAGAATTAGGATGGCCTACCTTCATAGGCAGCTGCATTAAAAGCTGTATTTTCTTTTGATGTGCTCCCAATAGCTCATTTTTGCTTCTCACAGTGAAGAAACAATCAGCAAAACTAAAAGGCAACTAATTTGCAAATGACAGATCAGATAAAAGGTTAGTATAAAAATCTATGTAGAACTTATCAAACTCAACACCCAAAAAACAAACAATCCAGTGAAGAAATGGGCTAAAGACATGAACAGACACTTCTCCAAAGAAGACATCCAGATGGCCAACAGACACATGAAACAATGCTCAACATCACTCATGATCAGGGAAATACAAATCAAAACCACAATGAGATACCACCTCACACCTGTCAGAATGGCTAACATTAACAATTCAGGCAACAACACATGTTGGCAAGGATGTGGATAAAGAGGAACTCTTTCGCACTGCTGGTAGGATTGCAAAGTGGTATAGCCACTCTGGAAAACAGCATAGAGATTCCTCAAAAAATTAAAAATAGAACTACCCTGTGACCTAGCAATTGCACTACTAAATATTTATCCAAGGGGTACAGGTATGCTGATTTGAAGGAACGCATGCACCCCAGTGTTTATAGCAGCACTATCAACAACAGCCGAAGTATGGAAAGAGCCCAAATGTCCATTGATGGGTGAATGGATAAAGAAGATGTGGCATATATATACAATAGAGTATTACTCGGCAATCAAAAGGAATGAAATGTTGCCATTGCAATTAGTTGCCAATCCAAGTGGATGGAACTACAGAGTATTATGCTAAGCAAAATTAGTCAGTCAGAGAAAGACAAATATCATATGACTTCACTTATATGAGAACTTTAAGATACAAAACAGATGAACATGAAGGGAAGGGAAGCAAAAATAATATAAAAACAGGGAGGGGGACAAAAACATAAAAGACTCTTAAATATGGAGAACAGGGGTGCCTGGGTGGCTCAGGTCATGATCTCACAGTCTGTGAGTTAGAGCCCTGCGTTGGGCTCTGTGCTGACAGCTCAGAGCCTGGAGCTTGCTTCGGATTCTGTGTCTCCCTCTCTCTTTGCCCCTTCTCCACTCATGCTCTGTCTCTCTCTGTCTCAAAAATAAATAAACATAAAAAAATTAAAATATGGAGAACAGAGGGTTACTGGAGGGTTGTGGGAGGGGGGATGGGCTAAATGGGTAAAGGGCATTCAAGTATCTGCTCTTGAAATCATTGTTGCACTATATGCTAACTTGGATGTAAATTAAAAATAAATAAATAAAAATTAAAAAAAGCTAAATTTTCTTTAAGAAGAATTAGTTAAAAATCAAAGCATCATTGTGAATTTTTCCTCCTTTCATCATTTCAGTGCCATTGCTTTAACATTTCAATTTCTAAGGATTTAGAAGAATGGATACGAAAGTGGTAAGGACAGTGGTAGTGTTCACTCTCCTCTATCCAATGACCATTTGGTCTTTCTTCAGTTTAGAATAATCAAAAAAGAGATGTGGACCAGGGATATTAGTATTCCATTCATAAATGTGTTTTAACATTATCATTAATATTGACTTAAAATAAGGACAGCCAACCTTCTATCAGGGATTTAAAAATAGAAAAGAGATAAAACTATTGCAGGCTTTTAAGGATTGTATATGTGATGGTTTCATTTTAATCAGATGATTCTCCTTATTGAGAAGAAGGCTATATAACTCAGTAGTAGAATTGTGAGATAGAACTCATTTAGAAAAAATATGCTAACTAACATGTAAGATGAATTTCCTTGCTAATTACCTGTATCTTATCCAAAGCCCTTTCTCCAGCCGTTAATTTAATGATTGCCAGAGAATCTTCCTTGTGTAATTCTGGTCATGTTTGCACGTTAGACATCCTTGGGCACTCGGAGCAGGAGTGACAATGGGTTATGCAGAATATACATCCTTTGCATAGAAACAATATTGGATCACTCATATTCCTGTTAAACATTTGATTCATTAGTTGTCCTTTTATCTTAACTCCCATTGGATGAAAGCATGTATTCATGTTTGAATTTATTTGAACAAATCCTCAAATTTCACCTTCGGACAGTATGTTGTATGGAACTTTTAAAAAGCGTAGCTCATATATTTTGAAGAGGGACATAAAATACTAGATGAGCATGGTAAGCAAATATAAAAATGTATGTATCGATTTAAAATATTAAAATACTGCTTTTCACTACTAATATTCTTCATTGTTTCCATGTTATCATTAAAAAGCAACTCTTCCCTTTTGTTAAATCTTCACTATACATTTCTTTCAAATGGTTAGCTCTTAGGATCATTTTTGTTTGTTTACATTACGTGCATACCAAATATGATCTTGAATTGTTCAATTGCAATTGGACAGTGCTGGTTTTCTCACTTCTATTTAGATCAATAAAGTGGGGAGTCCCAGAGTTCTGCTGGACCCCAAATAATTTGTTTTCCATTGACTGTTAAAGTAGAAATTAAACAAGTTACTAGTATGTGAACCAGTTTCCCTCTGGAATTATGAGTGTGTGAAGGCATTGAAATTTGCAACTTTAAATCTCTTTAGAGTTGTCAATTAAACTTCATGCTTCGGGGCAAAATGTAAATAGAATATAACCTGTTAACAATTATTAATATAATATCAATGCAAATTCAAGCATCAAAACAGGGAATGATAGTCTTCACCACCAGTGTTGATACACAGTATTGAATATATGACTTGTCTTTATCATAGTCTCCCAGAAAATGAATGCATTATTGAACAACTTAATTAAAAACAAAACAAAAAGTAATGCTGAGGGATTTTTTTCTGTTTGGTTTTTAATTTCTAAAGTTCAAATATGCATACGTTTGCGTATGAGTGAGTAAACATGTATTACACATACACATACACATTATTAAGGCTTGTTCTTAATTGATTGACTTGTTTCTACACTGCAGAGTATATTGCCAATAAATTCAAGAGTTCAATATTTATCAGGGCAATTAGCTTCATGGTTAAGTAGAAATTGACTGCCTTCACAATCAAAGAGACACATTTTTATTTTTTAAACTTTATCACAAAGCACGTGTATGTAACTGGCTAGGACTTTATCATATAGGTATGGAGAATCATTGCATTTAAGCAGGTCCATTGAATATGGACCAAACTCTGCCCCCTCCTTAGAAGATATAAATCATATGAAACAGATATAATTATCACTTCCAAGCATAATTTCTGAGCAATCAGGTATATGATTGTTGCTTAATATTATACATAAAATGTTCGGTAATATTCTCTGTCTTCTTCCTTCTCTGTCTTTTTAAAAAGAAGAATCAAATATCAACTTTGAACTGAAAAGTTCAGAAAAGCTTATGCATTTTTAAAAAGTATTATTTTATATTCAAATTTAAAAACTTGTCATTAGAAAACCATAATTAAAAATTATTTTTTGAAAGTGCTAGCAAGGTGATGACTTTGATTATCAACTGACTGAGCTCCAATCCTTTAGGGCAGTATGTGTGGGGTGTGCATGTACATGTATGGGCACAAACATATTTCTGACCTAAATCTGCCATGCTACAGAACTGGCCCTGAGACTTGTTGGGCTTCACCAGTATTGTGAAACCTTTGCAGATCTTTACTTCTGATAGACACAAAACAATATCGGAACCCTAAACCTCTGAACATATAGCAATTTATGTCATCTAGCATTCCAGAGAATTATCTCTCTAGCTACTTCTTTGGCTAGGACCAAATATTATTAAAAAATCAAGTCCCATTGCAGTACACTCTTGTTCTTTATCTATAATGTGGATCAAGTTATGGTTCTTACTGCACCATGCCTTTTGAAAAGTTCAGTTAAATCGGAGATACTTTATGCAGTGAGTTCTCTGAGCTACCCTGGTTTGAACAGCTAATGAGAACAAGACAATGAAACATGAGCAGAAATAGCTAGTTTTTATTTATGTTTTTATTCTCTCTCTCTCTCTAACTGAAATATCATACAGTTATCTCCTACCGCTATCTCCAGAATTGTTAGTCAACATTATGATGCAGGTATTAGATAGTGATTGGTCTACTAGTTTTGGGAACTTTTACTATTCACAGAGCTCTTAATAAATTGGGAATATGTTTTATTTTGTTATTTGATTATAATTCTTATAAGCTTTTGGTATTCTTGGGGATCTTTGATAATTGATGTTAAGTTTTTGATATATTTTTATTATAGAAGCCAGAATACCTCTTTTTAATAATAACATATGGATCAATACTTTATTATTCTAATAATACCTCCAAAAATAAAGAAGATTCTCTAGGCATCTCCTGAAATAAATATCTTTTTTGAAGATTGGAGGCTGTGAAGCTGCTAATGAAATATGGAAGGGGCAGTTTTGTAAAAGTGACAAGTTATTTTAATCAGAAAGGTCATGCATGTCAGATAGCAGTACTGTTTTTTGAAGTGACTTTGACTCTGCCAAAGTCAGTGAGAATTAAGATTTCAATTATACATCACTAATGGCTGGGACAGAGAGTGAGCAAGGTAGAGGTTTAAAAACTAAGCATTGCTGAAACGTCGTCTTGATTTACTGGTATCACTGCTAAGTACTCTGTAAATGCCAGCAGTTTATACCCTGTCACTAATGCCCAAGAGTAATGCCATGTTAGAATTCCAAAACAGACAGCATTCTGCAATTCCCGGGCAGCAGAGTTAACTTCCAAACAAGATTTGAATACTAAAACAAACATCATCTTTGAGAAGGAAAGGCTTTTGGATGATCAAGTTGGTTCTGTTTAATTATTTCAGTGATACTTTGGGGATTCTCATTCTGTATAGAACTTCTGATTCTTTAGCAGACGTTCATCATGCTGAGTCTGTCCAAAAGAATGGAGTAAAAGAGAGATCCTGTGATTAAGTGGGATGTTCCATGCTTCTTCATTTTCAGTTTTTTATTTTTATTTTTTTGGCCTGCTTATCCTTCCCTTCGTATCTCTGTTTATACAAGCAGTGGCTGCTAAGTGAACAGGATTCAGTCCTTTTTTAAAAATTTTTAATGTTTATTTATTTTTTGAGAGAGACAGACATACATACAGACAGACAGATGGAGATACAGAATCTGAAGCAGGCTTCAGGCGCCGAGCTGTCAGCACAGAGCCCAACGTGGGGCTCGAACTCAAGAACTGTGAGATCATGACCTGAGCTTAACCGACTAAGCCACCCAGGCACCTCTGGTTCAGTCTTTAATGGTGAAGAACCTTTATCATATGAGTCTGATAATATGTATGCAAATTTTTTAACTTATGGAGACAGTTTAACCAGTGCTAAAAGAATGATGTCATCTAGTAGTGGGCATTATGGCTAGACCAGCATAGTTCTGATAATTTAGAGATCCTTTCTAATCAGAGAAACAAAACATTTTCTGAGTGGTCTCACGGTCTCTGCATGCCCCAAAATGCTGCATTCTGCTTAGCATAGGGTTTTTGGTAAATGCAGACTTTCCTGTTGGCCACTCCCTGGTCTCAGTTACCTGACTCCATCAGTATGGAAATCAAGCTTAATATGCTCAGGGAGGGAGAACAATGTATTCTGCCATATAGCCTGTGTGTTTTAGTTTATAATATACTTCTTTTATAGAACTTGACTGGTGCTGGCTCTAATGGCAGAAGGACTAAAGTCACAGGAAGTTGAAATACTCTCTAGATCTACTTTATTGATAAAAGGACACTGGGTGTTGGATGAGCATGAAACCAGATGAAGAGGGTTAAGTCTAAAACACCTGTAATTTTCCTGATATATATATCCCCCCCATATATATATGGGACATGGGGTGGAGAGGGAGAGAAGGAGAGAGGGAAGGAGAAGAAAAGAAGAGAAGAATAGAGAGAAGGAGAGAGGGCAGGGGGAGAAAGAAATAGACCAAGCAGATACAGCAAAAGATAGGGAGAAGGGATGTTTTGACAGTCTATCAGTATGTCTTACTAGATTAGTATCTATTGAAATTGGTTGTTTTCAGAGCAGTCTAGGGGTGCCGATTAGAAATATGAGGAGCACTGGAGCAACTATCATGCTGTTTGAAAAGTCATATTAAAGCTGTATAAGCTTTTGAATAAGCTTGAAATATTTTCTTTAAGTTGATCTATCAAAAATGTTACTGCCATGTGTGCAGAGCTGTCGCTGGCTCTGATTTGGGTTCTGGAGATCCAAAGACATAGAAGAGACAGATCCTTGTCAACCTCAGGGGAGTGGACACCTTAGGGATTCCTGGGCTATAAAATTACATGCTTGCACTAATGTTATTTTTGTCACTTTCAGACCGTGAATACTATAATAGACTTAAAATTCTGTAGACATACAAAGAGTAGAGTTTCTTAATTCTGAAAGTGTCAAGGAAGGATTTATGGAGTTGACTTTTAGGTTGACTGTTAGAGATTTAACAATAGAGGTTTTAGATGGGAAGGGATCAGGTTATGATATTTCAATTTGTGAATAGAGCATGAAGAGGCAAGGATGCTGATTCCATGTCACTGTGCCTCTGTGTGACCTTGATGTAGATGGGATAAGAAGGGGGACTGGGTTTGGGGCTGCCATAAGATATAAAAGTATACTAAGTATAGAATTTTAAGAGCCGATGTTAAGCTACAGAATCTGAATATGATTTATAAATAGTGGGAACCGTTAAATATATTTTTAAGCCGGAGGTGACCGTTACTGTAAAAGAAAGATACTATACAATAATGATAAATTTAATAGCAACATAACAGTTTTGAGAGATAATAAAATGGTGGACAAGTGGCAAGGGACAAGTTGGAAAGCTACTGCAATAATTCAATAAAAAATGGAAGTGCCCTGACCAACGGTCAATGTGGAAACACAATAGAAACAGTTTAACTCCAAAATTGAAAGAAACTCCCTCTGTCTCATGCTCCCTTTTACCGCCCACCTCCTATCCTTCCCTTTATTCCTTTCTTTTTAAGTATTTTTCATGTGTATATTGTTACTCAGTGCCTGCTCTGTGCCAGGCTGTGGGAATAGGGAAGGGAATGGATCTAAGGTAATGTCAGAAGGTCTAACTTGGTGAAGTAGTAGGTATGCCAATTATGACAGGGAACATTTTAGGAAAAGAAACAGTTTTTTTGCAGCCAGGAATAAAATGACTTTGAATTTGGACAGATTGATTTGGACATGCCTGTGGGACTTTCTATTGAGATGTCCAGCAAAGAGCTGAAAGAGTTCCCTGACATTACTGTGGCTGTGTGCAATGAATAGTTCCCCGATGAGCCCAGGAACTCCTAACACTAGGAAGAGACATGACTTGGCCAGATGGCCTTGAGCCAGGCATGTTAGATGGAACTCTGATGAGATATTATTAGCAATCTTGAACCAAATGGAATACAGTGTCCTTCCAACCATACAAGTCTGTAACTCTGCAGATGCATATGAGACACACACTTGGCTTCTTTTTAAACACAGCTAGTATCATAAGCATTATAACATCTATTGACATTTTCCACATCACTCTTCATAACTTCTTAACCTCTAAGGTGAATGTCTGGATGACTAAGGATATTCTAATATTTCCTATTTCCCCACAACCTACTCACCTCTTGTCTAATAAGCAGATATTCATGGTATTTACACCCTAAATGTCACTTGGTACGACACATCCTCAACCAAATTAGGGTAAACCGTTGAGGATATATTTTTCTATTCACAATATTGTTCAGGATATCTACTATAAATTAAAAGTTGAGAAATTTTATGCAATTCTTGATGATGTTTTTTGGTAAACTTGTAAGAAATAAGGGTGAACCAAATTTTGTCAGAGACTCTACTCCTTAAGGTTTAGGTTATGATTATGATCATGATCATGATTGTTACTGTTACTCCTATTCTTTAGTTCCCTATACTCAAATTTTTATATATACTTTATGGATTTTTAAGTCTTTGAAATATGTGTGAAATGGTATGCTATTTATAACTTCAATATATGTGTAAGTACAATGCATATCTTATATAAGATTCTAAAATGTAGCACTGATCTACGCTGAAATAGCAAAAAGAAAAAGTGATATTGGATTCAACATCTTATTTTTAATTTGTACATGTACATCTGAAACTGTTTGCCTCCTACACAGGAACATTAATTTTAGATCTTGTGAGGTTTTTAACTGGATGAGGTTTGGGCTGAGTGATGTAAATGGTTAGGAAAGCTGTTACTACCATTCAGTTATCTCATGAATTCGATTGGTGAGATAAGACTTAAAATTTTGACCTACAGAGCTAATCTGCACTATTCAGTTCCCGCAGTTCTCTGAAATGAATCAGTTTGGTCATTACTGAATGATTCATAGCAGTTGATACATGCATTGATGAATATAAATGGCTTTTAAACAATAAATACAAGAAAATGATAAGAGTTAACATTTAATAAATAAATTTAAAATATATAAAAATTAAAATAATTGACATTATCAATGCAGGTATAAATTGGAAAGGAAACTTCTGGGGGAACGTATGTCAAAATTAAAATTCAAGTGATCCTTTCTTGGACTCAGTGATCCCATCTGAAGGACTCTAAGTAAATAAATGTACAAGTGACCAAAATTATATACAAAGAGCTTGAAAGGACCATAAGTTCCACTGGTAAAAGATTACATCATGCTAATTAGTGAGTATAGTAGACTACAAACAAGCAAAAGCATGGAATTCTATAAAGTTAAAGAATGAATTAGACCAACATGTAGTGACCTGGAAAAGTTCATGACCTCCTGTTAAATGAAAACAAACAACATATATGGGTGCAGTCCCACTTACAAAATATTTATATGCTTTCAGAGTCTGGAAAGATACATGGATGCACACCATGCTGTTAGCATTCTTTCATTCAGTAAATGTTTTGTGAGCCCCAATTATGCACTATGCAACATGGTGGCAAAGAGATCTATGAAACAGTTATTAAAAATGCACTGTGATAGGTTATGATATGTTTGGTTTTAATTGAGGTTGCAAGGGTGGCATGTAGGAGGGAAACTACCAGTTTAGACATCTGGGAAGACATTCTTAAAAAACTGATATTTAACTGAAACCAGAAAGGGAAGGGAGAATTAAGCAGGGAAAAACTATTTAAGGCCAAGGAAATAATATCTAAGAAAGACTATAAGCCAGAGTGATTTAACGTATTGAAGGAACTGAAAAAGTTAGGTGCACGTGGATTGTAGAATATGAGAGATTTACCTTTGGGGTTGGCATTCTACATGCAAATTTATTTTCTATTTTATACATATCTGTTTTTGTTAATGAAATTGTTCTTTACAAAGCGTAAATAATTAAGAAATTAGCTAAAATTTTTCACAATGAAAAAAATGAGACATTTTAAGTAGGGTACAGAAAAATAATAAGAAAAGACAAAAGAAGTTGCAAACAATTAAGTTGAAGTCTGAAACCAAAGGATAATATTATATATTAAGGTGAATTGAAGGAGAGGAATACAGTTATTTTAGAAGATGAAGATACTTAAATAGAAACATTAAATAAAGAAACAGTGCAAATCTTTTAAAATTGGGCTTCTATTATAGAAAGACCCACAGGACTATTTGTATCAACATAGCTGTGAAACATTTAGCTGACCTTCGTTTCAGCGATTCTTTTAAGGCCTCAGGTGTCCAGGTAGATACCTTAAGGCAAAAGCAGGATGCCATAGTCTATATTAGTTTTTTTTCCCATTGTTCCCAGTCCAGTTACATTTTCTGTAACCCCTAACAAAGGAATAAGCCAACTCTAGATCAGTGGCTTTAAACCTTGGCTTCATATTAGAATCACCAAGTGGGATTAAAAAAAAAATTGATGCTCAGGCCTACTTCAGGTCAATTAAATCATTATCTGTGGCTTTGGGACCCAGGCAACAGACGTTTTTAATTCTCCCAGGTGATTCTCATGTGCAACTGAGACTGGAAAATCACTGTTCTAGGAAGATTTAGCCTATTAATGCCTTCAGTGTATAAACAGAGTTTACCTAGCATCAAACTGGGGATAGCATCATTCAAATGAGGAAGTCTAAAGAACTGAGTGAGTCAAGGACTCACAATGAGGGGTCTCAAACTTCACTGACAGGCTGGGGCGTGATGTTGTTTGGGACGTGGCCATTTGGAAGGTGTTCTATGCTGAGTGAAGATGGAGTCTTTGCTGGAGAAACACTTTAGAGATAAGAGAGATTTAAAAATATAAGAGAAATTTAAGGTTAAGATAATATAGGAGCCAAGGGCAGACACCCCCAAATGTGCCACTTTGGCATAATGATTATTTTTAAAAAAAGTTACTTAGGAAACAGCCAATGCAAGGACTCCCAGACCCTCCTCTGTCCCCCTAAAAGCAGGGAACAAATTTTCCCTATGAAAAATACCTTCACTGTGCTAAGAAGTTAAAAGATGTCCTGTCACCAGAAATAGGGACTTTAAAGCTGAGAGAACTGTACAAACCTCGTTACTTTTTTCTAATTACTATCTCAGCCCAAAATCCACTTAGAATTCCTGCTAATTAAAGTTCCCAAACATCTGTTTTCTGTATCCTGTGAATTCTGAATTCCTCATACATTTATTGTCTGTCTAAAATGTATAAAAACTGTCTGCCTAGGTCATTTCTTTAGGTCTCAGTTTCATTATTGGTGGGCCTTTCTGTGCAGGTAATAAAACTGCTTTTTTTTCCCCTCCTGTTGATCTGTCTCATCTAAATTTAAATCTTAGTCTGGCTGGAAGACCTCGAATGGTAGAGGTAGGGATTTTCCCTCTCTGTAATAACATTAAATGTGTTAAAGTTAAACTTAAATTTCTAGGACTCTCAGTTTTCTCATCTGTGAAATGACAGTGTACTTCATTCCAAATTCGTGACAGTTAAATGAGAATATATGTATAAGCATGGTGCATAGAGTAGTTCACTTATGGTTCAGAAGCTCAATAAATAGAATAAAAAGAGAAGTAGAGAATCATACTCTTTTATATCTCATTTATCAAATGTATTATAGCTTCCATTCTTGGTTTCCATCAAGTAAGTTTTTTTTTTCCATTTTAGTGAACACTAGTGGACTTTTTTTTCACAATAATGAGCCCAAAACAGTAGTAAATAGACTCTGTATGTTATTTTGAACAGGTTGAGGGAGGCATAGTACCCTTTTCGGCTTTTAGATGATGTTCGAATGTCCTTAATGATCCGTTTGTGGAATGCATATATATTCGTTTTTGTTTGTTTTTTTTTTTTTTTTTTTCCCGCTGTGTAACAAGTTACCACAAACTTAGTGCCTGTTGGCGGAGGTCATCAAGAATGCGTGACTGCCAGTTGACCCTGGAGCTAAGATCCAGACAATGGGGGTGCTCTCTACCCTCTCTCCTGACCTTGGAATGTACATTCTGCTCAAGGTTCCCACAGTGGGAGCTATTCCAGGGACGTAGCCTTGAAAGAGTAACATGCTGTTGAGCCCATCTGTACTACATATGTAGCTGAACTCAGTCAAGGCCTCTATATAGATTTTTAAGATTCTGGCAGGCAGACCTAGAAATCTACTCATCTTGTGGCTGCCCAAGACAAGCCTCATAAGGAAGTTTTCTTGCTTATTAAACCTGCCATCTGCTAATCTAGAGTGTTCTGCTTTTTTCTTTGGTCTCTCCTTGCCCTCTGTGTACGGCAAGTTTGCAAACCACCAGTGCTTTAAAACACCTGTTCATTAGCTCAGTTCTGTAGGTAAGAAGATAAGGCCAATGAGGCTGGTTTTTTGACTCAGAGTCTCACAAAGCTAAAAATAGGATCAGCTGGGCTGCATTATCATCTGAACTCAGATACTTTTCCAAGCTCATGTGATTGCAGCAGGGTCCAGTTTCTGGCAATTAGAGGGATGAAGAGTTTTGTCTCCATTCTGGCTTTTAGCCAGAGCTCCTCTCATGTTTTAGAGACAACCTGCATTCATTGTCCAGTGGCCCCCTCTGTCATCACAGCCAGTGGTAGTGAATTTTCCTTTATTAAAATATCTTTCTCTTTTTCCTCTGAGGTCTCCATCTAGAGTTAAGGGGCTCATGTGTTTGGGTATGCCCAATGATGGGACTCATGCTTTCTTTTTAAAAAAATTTTTTTAAGTTTTATTTATTTTGAGATAGAGAGCACTAGTGGGAGAGGGGCAGAGAGAGAGGGAGAGAGAATCCAAAGCAGGCTCCACACTGTCAGCACAGAGCCCGATGTAGGGCTTGAGCTTGTAAACTGTGAAATCATGACCTGAGCTGAAGCTTGATGCTTAATTGACCTAATCATCCAGGCACCCCAAGACTCATGCTTTCTTAAAGTCAATGGTACCAAATAACCTAGTCACAGGAATGAGTCCGTCTGTTCACAGGTGTCTCTCATATCAAAGACAGATGATTATACAAAGGGTATGTGTCATCAAGTATCACCTTAGAAGACAGCCCACCCCCTCATTTAAGGAAAATGAGTGGAGGCACCTGGGTGGCTCATTGGATTAAGCCTCAGGCTCCTGATTTTGGCTCAGGTTCATGATCTAATGGTTTGTAAGATTGAGCCCCGCGTCAGGTTCTGTGCTGTTTAGCACAGAACCTGCTTGGGATTCTCTCTCCCTCTCTTGTTTTGCCCCTCCCCTCCTCTTTCTCTCACACCCTCTCTATCAAAATAAATAAATAAAAATTAAAAAAAAAAAAGAGCAAGTGGACTGTGTCCCATATTAAGCTGACTTTAAAGCAAGGAATGAGAAAACTATCAAAACTATCACTTCATCAGTGAGCATCATTTTTTTTTGCTTTAATTCCTTCATGGAAAGTAGGGAGAGGGGAAACATAGAAAGATACTAATTCATGAATTAAAAATACAAACTTTGGGGGCACCTGAGTGGCCCAGTCAGTTAAATGTCCAACTCTTGATTTTGGCCCAGGTCATGATCTCACGGTTCGTGAGTTCAAGCCTCGTGTCGGGCTCTAGGCAGACAGCATGGAGCCTGCTTGCAATTCTCTCTGTCTCCATCTCTCCCTGCCCCTCCCCTGCTTGCTCATGTGTGTTTTCTCTCTCTTTCTCAAAATAAATAAACTTAAAAAAATGTTTAAAAAATATAATCATTTGTAATTTTTTTCATTATGATTTTGGTGCCTAGCAAAGGCTATATATGCTCTATTTCTTAGTTATTTCTTTCCTTTTCATTCCTAATAAAATTTCTCATACAACTTCATCTCATGTCAAAAATATAATATAATATATTTAAACCTTCCTGAAGGAGCTACTTTCAACGAATAAAAATTGACGCGTATCTTTGGGGGGTTTTGGAGGTTGTATTTTTGATACAAGAAACCAAGAATAGCTTGGTGGTGCTCTTGGTTATGTTGAGTGTAGCTGGTTGTATGAGTTCCCTGGACTTAACCACAGAACAAGGAAAGTCTCAGCTTGCAGCCTCCTAATGCTGGAAAACTGCTCAACACTTGCTTTAAGTACTTGGCTGCTTTCTCAATTC
This sequence comes from Paguma larvata, assembly GCA_030068075.1. Taxonomy (NCBI): domain Eukaryota; kingdom Metazoa; phylum Chordata; class Mammalia; order Carnivora; family Viverridae; genus Paguma; species Paguma larvata. The sequence goes on from CM057829.1 coordinate 109,139,627, forward strand.
CCTGTAACTCTTTAAGAAACGGTGTCTGTAGCCAGGAAACGCTTATGTTTGAGCCAATTTTCTATTTGTCAGAACCCAACTAAGGACATAAATCTTCGGGTTGTTTTCCAGAAATTAAAAATGAATGGATTAATGAGTATTACTAATGATGCTTTGCCTTGTTTGGTTAATACAATGTTGTTGAGGAAAATAAAACAAATCCTGGCATTCTTTGGTAGATTTTTGCATAATCTGTATTAAAACTGAATAGATCGCCATAGGTTTTAGAATCATTCAGGGTGGTTGTATGTACTTTGTGTGTGTATAAGTGTGTGAATGTGTGAATGTGTTTATTTGCTAATGATAAAAAATAAAAATTCTTATAGGATTTATTTCATTTAAAGTTATTTGATTCATATTTATGATGTGCACTATTTTTACATATATACTTTTAGGAAAACGGAACATATCTAAATGTAATATAAATGGTCATTATACTGTTGCATAGTAGACTTTAAATTGGAGTGTGCATATCCTTGGGGTTATATGAGGATGTCCCACTGGTATATGACTCCTTGCTTTGAGGATACAACAACAAAAAAAAGATGAAGACCATTTGTTTGGTTGTTTGGTTGTAGTATTGACAGATAAAATGGCTCTGATGATGGTAAAAATCCATTTGCAGGTCAGGTGGTTTACAATTTTCTACTTTAAACAAAGTTGCAGAAGGGCCTAATTGAGTTGTCAGCCAATATGTGATTAAAATAATTTTTGATGAAAGATCACTGACTTTTGACATAAAACTGAGGAGTTTGAAGAATTGAATGACACCGCTATAATAGGAATTTCTTCCATTTTCATCCATTTATTTACATGAGCAAAATCTCCACAGTTACAGTAAGAGAAACAAAACAAACTAAAAAAGTTGAAGAAAGTTGATCCTGGGCCTGTTTCCTTTTATAACTAAGTAATAGTGACCCATGGAATACATGAAATAAATGGGGGAAAAAAGTCAACTCTATCCATTTTATTAAGAAATTAATTACTAGTAATTGGTATTTATTTAATGATATTTAATATCACATCACAATTATAAATATATTTGTTTTCGTAATTGTGTGTTTTCAAATAATTTTAATTATAACTCAATCCAGAAGAAACTGTGTTTTTTTTTTTTTTTTGCCCACTTGGAGTCATATGGTCATCAGGAATTTTTTTTAACTCAGTTTTGCATACATATTTTTGTTGCAGGGAAATATGATCTATAAAAATACTTTGGAGCATAAAAATTATTACATTAGGATAAAATCCCGTGAGGTTGCAAATATGAGCTCAAGAAGAAATAGGAATGAAGTAAAATTTTCGGCTGTAAATAAGATCCTGTTAATGTAGTTGTCTCTACAACTAGATGAGTCTAGATTCATTAAAAGAATTATGTAAGTTTTATTCTAAAACACCAATATTTTTAATATGCTACAACTTTATTCTACTTAGCATGAAAAAAAAAATTAAATGTCCACCTCAAGGTATGTGAAGGGTACATATTTCTGTATAATTGTTTAGAAGGGTACATTAAGTTTGAAGATTCTCGTTGTCTTGGAAAGGACTATCCATGTAATAGTTGGCTTTCTCAGCATTGCAGTAGGGAGTTTAGTATAGGGCCCCAGGCCCCAGCTAGTTCTGACATTGACATTGGGTCTCTTTTCACTGAACTCCTGAAGCCCTCATTAATCTTTCCAAACATTTGATGTTTTTTACATGGCTGATGTTGGCTCAAAGTTTTGGTCATATGTTAGACTGGATCTTTGCTGTACTTTAGATAAGCTCTTAATATACCATCCATACCATGGATGGCATGAATGAAATAACTAGTTGGATTTTAAATAAGAAAATGTTTTGAAAAACTATAGTAAAATGTTTCATTAAATGTGAATACAGTGTCTTCCAAGTCATAAACTTAATGGTAGTGTCCAGAATGCTTCATATATACACATATTATATGTTTTGATAATGTGAAAATACATGGTATAGACAGTAATAAAGAAGTGAAGCAAAGTTAATTTTTCTTAAAGAAATCAAAGATGATTTTGAGCCACTTATATCCGAGGAATGTTAATCTGTTTTGTGTACTGCAGTTTAAAACTCTGGGATTATAATTTTGATTAACAGATACTCCGTGAATATCTAAATACTTGGTTTCCATGTTTGCCGAAGGGTTCTTCACTTTAGAACTAGCCCTGCCATTTGAAATCCATGACCTAGAGATGGCATGTGAAGTCATAGGCAGGCATGGGATGGAGTAGGGAGATGTGGAGTAGGCAGAAGCGAAGTCTTCAGATATTTAATAATGGTAGGGAAGGAGAAGACAGTGTTGGAAGGATCCTGAGAAGGATAGTTAAAGAAGAAAACCTGAAGCATGCAGAGATTTCAAAACAACGGGAAGAGACAGTTCCATGTAATGCTTAGCAATTAAGAGAAATGAGGAATGAAATGTCCATTGGAATTTTTTTAACTTAAAATATATCTAGGGACATAAAATTTAAAGGGAGAGGAAAAAGTCTCATTTTCTATAAGATAGTCTTAAAACTTGGAGGTGGTATTTTGTGGATAGTTTTGTTCCTTTATGTGCTTAGTAGTGAGAAAAAATGAGAAAGATATTTTTTTTAATGGTTTCTAGTATAAATGGTAGAGGCATAGTTGTGGAAGATAGTGGGGTAGGGGAAGAGGTTGAGATCTTCTCCACTGATCTCAATTCTACCTTCTTTTAATTTTCTTCTCTCTTCTCCCAAGGGACAGAATGATGTACATGGGAAGGAAGGGAAAATATAACTTCCATAGGCAAAGGAACAATACTTCTATATTCTAATAGAAGATTGGATAATACCGTAATGTAGGTAATAATGTGCCACTGGGAGAAAGAAGTTTCCCCTGTTTTCTTAGGAAAATGGGTAGTTCTCTTATGAAGTGTGAAGGAACTTCTGAAAATGAAAGAGAGGCATTCCCAAGATGTCAGATGTTGAAAACAGTAGAAAAAAATTGGAAAACTTCTGCAGAGTGGAAGAATTAGTTGATTAGGGAATAGAGTAGAGTTATTGGACTTAATGAATGAAAATATCAAAATATTGATCAAATATTTGGGATCAGTTGATCAGTTGATAAAATATTGATTCCTTTTTGAGGAGAATGTAAAGTCATACAAACTCATATACTAATCAACCAAATTGAAACAGATTTATTGAGTTTAAAACATTGAATATAATGATTCGAAGACAAGCAAGAGCCAAAAGCAAGAGATGGATATTTAACTGATTGAGCCGCCCAGGCACCTCTAACTACTATACATTTTTAAGATTTATAGTTTACTGCTGATTTTTATCTAATGCTGGTCAGACTGCTGAAATGAATAGCTGTTACCATACTGATTCCCTTATAACTATAATCAAAATGAGTTTCATATTCCACTTGTAACCTAACTTCTGTTAGGTTAGCTACCTAACAGAAAACACATGGATTCCCTTTATGAACAGAAATCACTTAATGCAGACCAACTATGAAACATTTAATGGCAGGCAAGTCCGAGACTAGAAGAAACAAAGCTGGGGTGGCCCTTTTAGACTAAAATTCAAATGACTAAATGAGGTGATCTTTATGAATGGGAGCTAAGTGGTCTTATTTCCAGATATGTTCACTGTCTCTTGTTTCTACTTTATTCTCTTGTAGTATCTTTGCTCTAAAATAAGCTATATAACAAAATTATCACAAGCCCTATAATCTTCGTTCTGCCAACAGGGTTTGAAGTCCAGCTTTACTGGTTACTAGTTCTGAGAACCCAGACAAAGAGCATAAATTATCTAAGACTTTTTTCCCCATCTGGTGAAACAGGAATAATAATACACCTATCTCATAGGTGTGTTGTGAGGATCAAATAGGATAAATTACATAACAAGCTTGGCACACCCTATGGCATATAAAAAGTCAATCATTTTACACATTTATTAACTTTGTTAGGAGAGGTTTTAAGGCACAAGAGTATTCATACCTATTTCTGCCATCATTTTCTGTCATTGTTATACTGTGCTAATTAATCTATTTCACTTCATTATAAAAAGTGATAATACAAGTGGAATATGAAACTCATTTTGATTATAGTTATAAGGGAATCAGTATGGTAACAGCTATTCATTTCAGCAGTCTGACCAGCATTAGATAAAAATCAGCAGTAAACTATAAATCTTAAAAATGTATAGTAGTTAGAGGTGCCTGGCCGGCTCAATCAGTTAAATGTCCGACTCTTGCTTTTGGCTCAGGCCATGATATCGGGGTCATGGGATTGAGCCCTGAGTCGAGCTTTGGGGCTCCGTGCTGTCAGCAGAGACTGTGTAGGATTCTATTCCTCCCTCTCTCTCTGCCCCACCCTGCTTGCATGCGTTCCTTCTCTCCCTCTCTCCCCCGTCAAAATAAACAAACTTTAAAAAATATTATAAAAGTTAATATTTAATGTTCTTCAATATTTTGAAAAGGACACTTTCTCTTCAGGCCTCAAGATATATATATATATATATATATATATATATATCTTTCATTATATCTTATATCTCATATCTTATATATATATGTCTTTCATTGACATCCAGTCTGCTTACTTAAGTATCCTTAAATAAAACCTTTAAAGGTTGACTCTTGCTTTTGACAGTATCAATGCTACTGATTAAATGAAAGCCAAATAAGTAGTTATTTGATAATCAGTGCTTCTAGACTGATCCATATCCAGTGTGCATTCTCCCCAGAGTTACATTGCTTGTAAATTTTATTTATGAGTCATATAAGGTTTTATATTCCAATATTTTTCCAAAGGACATCCTTTATGTTCATGTGCCTGCCCTCAGTTATACTGCTAACTGTCCATTTTATATTAAGGATCACATTGAAAGTAGTTCTTGCGATATTTCTGAATTATGAACGAATTTCATTCCTTTTCCAATACGGCTGTTCTGCACCTGAAATGTATTATAGCTGTGCAGTAAGCTAATTTTAGTGAAAGTTTTAATTTGGGTGACCTTCCATGGTATTGAAATGGCTAATAAAACTTCCTTTGTCTTGGCCCAGTTGAGAGCTTAGGTACAGAGCCAGATTACCCACAGACCTCCTCTGCTACTTCCCTAGAGAGTTCAGATTGTTGGAGAGTTTTCTGTTGAAACTAGAATGTTTGTTTGGGCAATGGGGGCACTAAATTTGGTTGTTCTGCCCTGAGGGCTCCCTGAAATAAATCTCAGTTTAGAGAAGGAAGAGGGACAAAGACACCAAAGATGTCTGTCTGTCTGTCTGTCTGTCTATCTATCTTTTTTCTTTTTCTTTAGCTTCTGAAAACACATCCACCAACCTGCTCAGTGTACCTCTGGGGACCAGAATAGTGCATAGAAAGGCTGTTTTGTTTTTGTTTGTTTTAAAAATCAATTTGACCCTGAACTTCCTCAGATATTTACTACAGTGGGTGGAAGGGGAGAATTCTTTTTCCTCTCCATTTTGCCTTGAAGAGGAAACACTTACATGCTTTCTCTAGCCAAAAAGGAGTGAAGGATTAGAGTGTCTGATCTAGACATAATTTACCGCTTTATTGTAGGTCATGCTTAGTTGCTCTATAAGCAAATAGTAAGGCTCTAGGACACTTTCCCCAGAGGTCAGTAAGCTCTCCACTGAAACTGGGGAGAAAAACATAATCCAGTTACAACAGTCGTCTTCTTGCGTCCTTTCCCATTGTCCTCCAATAGGCTGCAACCAAATGAGTCCCTGGTGATCTCGCTTCATATAAAAGAGCCACACCTTTTACCAAGGTGTGTCCTATATGTTCCTGTTGTAAAACCAGTGAACTATTAGTCTGCTTTGTTATAGCAACGTCCTTCAAAACCTCACACTTTGCCATTGCTTTGTATTTTGACATATTTGTACGAGAGCTAAATGTTATGCCTACTTTTTGAGGTGTAAGTCAAACATGAGGAAGGATCAATTTAATGGAACTCAAATACTGTTTTTTTTAATGCTCTCTAAATAAAACATACAGGATGGGGATGGGAATTTGTTCAGTTCTGTTAATATTTGGTGAATGTTTACCGTGTGCCAGATCCCATTGGCAAGACTGAGAACCCAAATGAAAAAGACAGGAATCCTGTCCTCGAGGACCTCACTTTCCCCTAGGGGAGATGAGTTCACGAGATTTAGCAAATGACTTGATGGAAGTAGGCATCATAGCCACTAAGGAGGAGGGAGAGATTTGCCAGATGACAAAGGGTGACAAGGAACTTCCAGGTAAAATCTTTGGAAATGGGAGAGAATAACAGAGAACTTGGTCTCTAGAAGCAGACAGAATCCCTCCTATCCCTCCTCCACAACTGAACTGTGTGAACTAGTTTCCTAATAAGTAAAAAATAGTTAATTCTTGTCTACCTAAGGGATTTCCTGAGGGATAAATCAAATAATTTATGTAAGGCATCAAGCATGGTAGGCAGAATTGCTCAAAAAAGTAAATTCTCTTTCATACACTTTCACTAGCCCCTTAATAGTGAAATCAATATTTTAAAGATGATGCAATTTAAATGTGATCAGAAATTAATGAGTAGTCAGATGAATTGGCCCTTTTCAATGCAATCATCTCCATCACATGGCAGTCCAAAATAGCCATCTTTGCTGTAAAGGCATTAAAATGTTGCTAGCTTTGTTTTTGTAAATTTACAGAAAGGTTTTATTTATAAGTCTCATGGATTTTCTTGATAGATACTTTAATAGTCACTAAAATAGCCACAGATTGGTTATTTTAAAAAAATGGACATTTCCAGTACAACCAGTTGGCTGAATATACATTACATCTCTGCTATTCATTATTATTGTCATGCTTATTGGTATTTTAGCAAAACACTAATAACATGTATGGAGTCAAGTACCAAACATACTCAGATGAATTTGTTTGGTTTTTTTTCAGGAAATTAGTTTGTAATCTTGGTAAATGGGAACGTTCCACTTCTCATTACACTCTTCATGAATCAGTGAGATCTAGGTATAAAATCCCTAAAATCTTATGTATTTGAATATTTGAGCATATTTGAAGCAATGAAAGGGTGTGTAGAAGGGAAAACAATAACCTATAGAACTCCTTTATTAAAGACTTTTTATGTTTTTAATACTTATTTGCTTTTGAGAGAGAGAGAGACACAGAGAGAGAGAGAGAAAGTGTGCCAGTGGGGGAAGGACAGAGAGACAGAGGAAGACAGTCTCTGAAGCAGGGTTCAGGCTCTGAGCTGTCAGCAGAGAGCCCAACTCGGGGCTTAAACTGAGGAGCTGTGAGATCATGACCCGAGCCAAAGTTGACTTTCAACGGTGCTCCTAAATTTCCAGTTATTTTTTATCCATCCTTTCTTCTTCCTTTTTTCTTTCCTTCCTTTTTTCCCCCCTTTCTTCCTGCATTGATTTGTACTTTTTTTATACTGAGAGACAGAATAAATCTCAGGTCTATGTGGGTAAATGGTAAACAAAACTACTTTTCTTCCTTCCTTCTTTTTTTTTTTTTTTTTTTTTTTTTTTTTTTTTAAAGAGAGAGAATGTGAGCATATGCGTGCACAGGGGAGAGGCAGAGGGAAAGGGAGAGAGAATCTCAAGCAGGCTTCATGCCCAGTGTAGAGCCTATAGAGCCTGACATGGGGCTTGATCTCCCAACTGTGAGATCATGACCTGGGCTGAAACAAAGAGTCAGGCGTTTAACAGACTGATCTGCCCAGACACTCCTGCCATTTTAAATAGTAGGTTATTTTCCATTCAAGAAAGTGGTTTCCTTGATAGCTAGTGTATAGTTTCCAGCAATAAGTTTGTAATATCTCAATATTAATGTGTAAAGAAAAACAAATTTTATATTCCGATTTGGATGTTTAAAGGTTGAAAGTAACATTTTATGAAAGAATTCTAAATTATCAACTAGTAGAAGTCTTAAGTATAATCTTTTCCAGATTTCAGTGATACATGCATTTGCCTTATTTATCTGAGACATCTGAAAATTCTGTGCTTTTACTGACATAGATTATAGATTGTTTCTGATTAAATCCCTTTAAATCCAAACTCCTTCATTATTTGAGATTAGCAAATGTAGGAAATTTCTTAGAAAGTATATCTTGTCAAATCTTTGCAACTCTTTGTTTCTTAAAAGAAATTTATTCTGATTAAGAGGCGCTTCGAGCTTCATTTCAGCACATGGATACTTTGACAGGTAATTTTACCTTACTACAATTAATCTATTTATGAATGCAAACAGAGCATTTTAGTTGTAAATACATAAAAATGTACCATCATTTGAAAGAGTTATTTAGAAAAATAGACTTGTATTTTCTTCCAAATTTATGTATTTTTTTCTTAAAAAGATATTGGGGATTTGCTATAATTAAACTGTGTGTATCTGATGCATAACAACTTTCAGCTTGCAGCAACCATTTTGTCAACCATTAATACAATGCGTGATCAGAAAATAATTGTATTAAGGCACTTGAATAAGATGCTATTTATTTTAGTGTGATGTGTTTTTAATACGTAATTCTAGCTTTCCTAGATACCATTCATTAAATACAATCTATTTCAAGCATTTTCTCCTGTGATATTCCTGTGACTATTCTCTATAAACATGGCCAAATGGAACTAGCCTATAAAACATGTTTCATCTAATTCATTGCTACCCGTTTATAGCTGTACCATGTGGTAGGAATCCAGAAACATCAGGTCTGCTGTTCTTGTAACATTCAAGTGGCCTCCAGGTGATAGGCACAGCCAACTGTCTTGGCTAAGTGCCAATTCACAATGGTCCTATCAACCAGCCCTTCTTAGCAAATTACGTTGAGGCAGTGAATGATCTTATGTGGAACAAGAAAGGATTTTTCAAAGTGGATACTAAGTTCTTCTGTCTGAAACCAGGATGTGTCACTAGCTGGAGTCTGTTGTTCCTTGTTGAACAGTTTGCTATTTGGCCCCTCTAGGTTTTTGTATTTCAAATGAATGATGACAGTTGTGTGTAGATCTAGTCTTACTTTCCAGTTCCTTCCACATTTCACACCACATGTAAATTTCTTCGTCTCTTGCTATTTATATTTTGATCAAATGCATTTTATGTTAACTAGAATTGTAGGTTTTGCTTCTTAAATAACTTGCATTGGTTTGACTTTGGCTCTTTGATATAACAAAGATGTGGGGGGGGGAGGCAACCTACCAAAAAATTTGTTGGTATCTAGAGATTATTTAATACTGAGTTTCTCAGTTTTGCATTTTCCTTCTACTTAGAAGGAATTTCCCAAGGATATAATAGATATCTGTGTATTCTTGTGGAGCATCTTTATGTACAATATTACATAATAAAAATTAATAAGCATATGTAGGCAATGTCAAATTAGACAAAAGAAAATATGTACTCTTTGTGGTGAAGTGTGGCTCTTGACAGTTTAGTTCTCTAAAACAACTAGAATTGGAGAAAGCTATTCTGTGTTGTATGCTTCACAATGAAAATCCTGGGGGGGAAAAACCAGAAATCTCAACAACTTCAAAATTAGAAGCAAATCTAAATCCTGAAATCAAAATGTATCTAATAAAATCGGCATCCAACAAATTCAGAATAACCTGATTAAAGCTGCATTGAGGGAGCAATGTGGGAAGTTCAGCACAATTTTTGTGGGTCAGACTAACAAATCGAAGGTTAATTCTTGTAGAGTATTGGCAGTGGCACCTATTGGAAAGTATTTAAACATTTTTTAATGTTTATTTATTTTTGAGAGAGAAACAGAGACATAGAGTATGAACAGGGGAGGGGCAGAGGGAGAGAGAGGGAGATACCAAATCTGGAGCAGACTTTAGGCTCCAAGCTGTGAGCACAGAACCCAGAGTGGGGCTCAAACTCACAAACTGCGAGATCATGACCTGAGCCACACAGGAGTATTTTAAAGAGTCATGGTCAAATTAGACAATTCTTGTCTTTGAGGAACATATAGTCAAATATACATAAAACTTGTAAACATATTGGTACCACATTTTATAATCAGGGCTATAAAATTAGTAGTAGGTATTATTCCTAATTAAAGACAGTCTTAAAAAGTTTGGTCATCCCTGCCCTAAACCCTAGATCCTTTTTGATCGACCCTTGTGACTGGTTGGTTTGAGTTGATAGTAGATTGCTTCCTGAACTCCATGGTGGTACCAGAATCAGACTATATTTTGGTGAGGGTGATGGCATCAGAAAGCTAGAATGAATGCTCTACAATTTATGTTCAGTTTGCTTTTAGTTTACATTTTTAAAAACTAAGTACTACCAATTTTTGACACAGTCTTCATTATTTAAGACTTTATAGCTTTAATTTTATTTTAATAAACTTAAGCATTTGCCTTTTTTGTTGTTGTTATGAGCTGGGCCTAGGCTCCTAAAGTAAATAGTTCATTAATTTTTATGTCAGCCTTGATGCTATTTACACGCATACAAATGAAACTAAACTACCCTAGGGAACTTGTAGAGGGTTGGTTTCAAATTCATGAATTAATGCAAATGGTAAGGTTACATCATTTGGGTATAAGCTATAAGCTTTGGAGAATGGAGAACGAGCAATCAAGGTAAAATAGCCCTAGTGCTTGCATTATTTATGAAAATGAGATCCTGGCACTTCTATTCTAAGGTGCTGTTACAGCAGACAGTGTTACCTATTTGTGCAGGTGCACTGTAAGGACAGTGTGTGTCTAGGACCAGCCCAGCATGTGGGCAGAAAAACTCTTCTGCTGCATCTCTCTTCAGAGGAAATCCACAGAACTTTCATTTGACCTACCTCTATTTCCAATGTTTGTTGCTACCGTAACTGAAATCTGTCCAGGTTGAGAACAGTCATATTTCATCCATTCTAAGGTGTCATCAATTCAGAGATGCATTATGTTCAGTATACCACTAAGAAAGGAAAAGTACTTCCAATTAAAGTACGACTCTTCGTAAACTGAAGGGTCATCCCATTTTCAACGATGTTAACATGAGAAAAATAGTCACCTTAGAGTTGTTGAAATACAGTACTGTTTGGTTTTATCAAGAGTGCATGCTAGCTTAAAGGTGATGTGTAAAGATTGGTTCTGGAGGGCCGTCTCTCTTAGACACGGACAGTAGGTGTGGGGAATGGGAGGCCAGAGACCGAATCTCTCCCATTAGCACATAAGAGAAATCTGGACATATTAGAGCTTCACCTGGTGGGGTGCTTGAAGTTTCTGCCTCTGTATCTGTGCCTTTCTATATTTAATTGCTGTCGGGGGGTTTAAGTGTGATTCAAGTGGATCCATCAATGCTTCAGTAGTGTTTCACATACGATTTTATTAGTATAATTCTTTAATTCTAAATTTCTTTAAAAGACCCTGTGCAGGCATTCTTAGTAGAGTGCCATCATAAGATTTCTAGGAACCTGGTTAATAAATAAAACAAGTAAACACCCTGATCTCCTTAACATCTCCTGTTTCAAAAAGCTACTTTCTTAGTAACATCAAAGTGATAACTGATGGCTTGGTAAGGATAGAATAATAAGGAATACTTCTCTATCCTTAAGAGACACATACATCTACTTTGTTAATTAAAGCAAAAAGTCCACAGACAAAATGTAGTGCCCAGAACTTGAATTTTAATAAATGCAAATGAGCCAAAAGTGAGAATAATCAGCTGAAGTTCCAAGATAGAATATTTGTCTTGTATTTACCTTGGAATTCATCAGCTCTTACTCAGCTGGAACAAAAGCCTCAGGAGTGAAGATGAAAAGAATGAGATTATTCCAGGAATTTGGCAACCAACAAATTTACTCGGTAAGTGCTTCAGATTTTAGTGTGGGGAACAACTTAAGTTCCATGAAGCCAAATGAGGAAAGAAGACGGCCTCATCATTTTTCCATTTTACTTCAACCCCATAGATACTGTCCGTCCCCCCTACCTACACACACACCCCGTCATGTGTCTAAGAATCTCGTTTCTTATCTCCTAAAAAATTCTCTGTAGGATTTACAGCCTTTAAAGACAGTAAGCATGTTATTATCACCAGGTAATGGGTTTAGCATCTTTTTTAACCCAAACACCTCTGAATGGCCAACAACTCTTTAAGGTTTTTTTGTTTTTTTGTTTTTGTTTTTTTTTCCATTGGCAGGCTAAATTTTGTGATTTGTTGTTTTTGTCATTCATTAGGAAAGGAGCTCCAAATCATACAAAGAAGTCCATACAATTATCATTAGTGGCATTGCTATGAAGTGTCCCTTTTCATTATAGTGTGATTCCTTGGGTAATTGTCTCTCTGCTGTGGTTTGCTCTAAAATCCATACACTGCTTGTTCATCATTGAGGTAAACAGTGAATCACAGGTACTGAGTACAAAGCCTGGCACATAGTAGATGTTCAGAGTATTAAAATAGCCCATGACTTAGTTTCAATAGCAGTATCATGTGATAAAACTTCTTTTAAGAATGACCTAGGCCGGGCCAAATTGGAGATGCTATCTAGTGGCTGAGAACTTCATTATAATCTATTTTTTTTGTTTGTTTGTTTCTGTTGGAGTAACTTTGTTTTATAAATTTTATTTTTCCTTCCCTTCCACTTAAGGGAATGGCTTTTGAGTGTCTATTAGAAATTAGCCTGTTTAAAAAACTATTCAATTTTGATAACTATGACTGACTTAATACTATGTCTACATAGAGAAAGTGAAAAACGAGATGACTAATTTTGTTCTAGATCTGAGCTAGTGACATCAACTCTATGAAATGAAGTTATTCAGAACTATGAAGATCAGGATTTAACTCATTTTCATATAAAGGCTTTCAAGAAGAGCAAATAGGACAAAGTAACATATTATTTCTTAAATTGACATCTGTGCACATAGCAGAATCTCATACACTGGTTTTCATTAGACATCTTGTTTCTCTAAAAAATAATGAATCAGTGTCTTTTCTAAAAATATGCCACTAATGTTCCAACTAAGTATATACATACATATGCATAGAGGTATCAGCACTTAAATTCTCTTAGCTTCTTAAAGACCTAAATTGACATATTTTTAAGGGTTTGTTGCTTAGAATGGTAAACAGTGAATTCTACACATAGAAATCAAGTGAATTTTAAAAGAAATGAGCAGTATAAGTCCGTATTTGCATCACTTTCTATTTTTTTAATGTTTATTTTTGGGAGAAAGAGAAAGCACAAGCAGGGAGGGGCAGAGAGAGAGGGAGACAGAGGACCGGAAGTGGGCTCTGTGCTGACAGCAGACAGCTTGATGTGGGGCTTGAACTCCCGAACCGTGAGATCATGACCTGAGCCGAAGTCAGATGCTTAACTGACTGAGCCATCCAGGCGCCCCTGTATCAGTTTCTAAACAGAATATGTAAGATGCTAGGTTCCAGTTATATTACATATGTGAGCATAAATGAACATTGCAAATAAGGGCTACTCAAAGGAAAATATCATTTGTCATATATTGTGATCATGTTGGTATTTCTCCATTGAATCATAATCCTTGTTAGTGTGAATATAATTGTATGCAGTTTATTCATTGAACATTTATTGAACCTGAGGGCTACATCTGAGCACTACGCAAAAGTGACACAGAGACAAATTCACACTTGAAAGATTCTAGTTAAAAAAGGATAATCTTCAGATTTGATTTCCAGAAAAATTAATAAATGACAATAATGAAGTTCTCTCTATCATTATTCTTGGAGGCAGAATGTGGGAGGAGACACATTTTGGGGCACCCTCCGAAATAGATGTTCCAGGCCATTCAATGCCTGACTATTACGGACATCTCAAAACTGTAGTATGATTGGGGATAGAGGACAAACACTAAAAATAGCATAATTTGAGCCAAATGGATAGTCTATGAAGAAACTTTATGTTGGTACTAGATCACTGAGGAAAATTACAAAGAATCAAGTCCTGTTTATTTAAGTTATTCTATCTGTCCCTTTTATTTTTACTTTTCCTAATACCCACCTAATTAAGACTTTAATTTTTTTCATGAATTGTTTTTTAAAAAAGTATTATCTTAACCCATAGTCCACCCTGTGTGTCCTTACCAAAAGATTCTCCCATAAATCTGCTTCGACCCTGGAATCCAAGCTCTGCCTGCCTTAGTTTGAGACTTAAGGTAGTTTAAAATCTGACCTGGCTACAGTATTCCTTTCATGTACCTTTTTGCTCCCTCCAGAAGAAATTGCTAAACTTCTTTTCTGCTTATTGCAAGAAGAATGAGAAGAGCAGTTGCAAAAACAATGTAATGCAAGAGAATTGGCAACCCTTGCTGTATTATACTGTATTTGAATTTGCAGATTCACTGAGAATGAGAAGGGGCTTCATATAGATTATAAATAGACTTTGGCAGGGTTTGAACTGCCCACACTGTGTTCTAAACTTTGAGCAAAGTTCTGCTGGCTTGCTGAACCAACCTAAGCTCTGATGTAAGCTATAAAGATGCAAGGATGAGTGGCTGCCATTTGGAACATTGCATTAGCCACGTAGGTAGAATGAATTCATGAGTAGACATTCTCCCCAAACCCTTTTCATTCCTCACAGATTAATTATGATATCTATTCTTGACCCACAGCAGATATATTGCACAATTCCTTATGGAAATGAGGGTTTTTTATTTAAAAGAACAATGTAAGGCACCAAGATTCATTATGTTGTCCGTGATCGCTCAAAAAGTGGTAGCATCGGGGATGTAGACAGAGATCCAAAATCACATTTTTAAAGACTTAGAAATTGATGACATAAGTTTATTTTTTTAATGTTTATTTATTTTGAGAGAAGAGAGTCAGACAGACGGAGCATGAGCAGGGAAGGGGCAGAGAGAGAGATGGAGACACAGAATCTGAAACAGGCTCAGGCTCTGAGCTGTCAGCACAGAGCCCAACGCGAGTCTCGAACTCGGAAACCGTGAGATCATGACGCTCAACTGACTGAGCCACCCAGGTGCCCCATAAGTTTTGACACTTACATGTGTTTTCCTAAAAACCACTCAAGGTAATGTGGGATGATCTTAAATATTCTAAATTATACTCTAGCCACGGCTATATATGGTAAAGAACATGTTAATATGTACACAATAGTAAAGAAGCCAAATACCCCTTTACTAGTACCATCATCTCCTACCACTCAATGTTCATGTCTTTGTTAATGCCAGACTTCTTTAGGCTGATAGAATGCAGTTGTTCACCAAATACATTTCTCCGGAGTCCTTAATGTATGTCTGATACTGCTGTAATCGGTGTCTTGTCTTTAGGCACATCAATAAGAAACGGGATAAAATAGAGAAAGAATGGCAAAGTGAACAGGGATGACTCAAAATGCACCTTGTAGGGGCAGACAGATCAGTGTTCAGTGTTAGGGGAAAATAACTGCTCATAGCCTCTGCCTGACTTCAGAGGTACAGAGAAGTGACCACCCTCTTTTATAAAAGGCACAACATTCTCAGAGCAACTGCACAGCTGTAGGGGTTCCACATGGAGCAGGGGAGGTCCTGGTGGACTCTGCAACAGGAAATATCAGAAACGAGAACTGAAATTTCTCATCCACCTTGTTTCAACAGTAAATTTAAAGATCGAAATAGTGTTTAGGAAAATGGGACACCTGGCTGGTAGAGCATGTGACTCTTAATCTAGGAATCATTAAGTTCAAGCCCCCACTTTGAGGGTAGAGACTACTTAAAAATTTAAAATCTTAAAAAAGGTGTTGAGGGAAAACAGAATAACCTCTTTCCAGTTCTAAACTAATTCAGATTCTTCCCTAAATACTAATTGTTAATATTTTTTACAAAAAATATCTGTGTAACGATTATAAATATTTGCAAATATCTAAAACATTCTACTAATAAATGGAACTCTTCTTGGAAACAGTTAACACAGGTTTAAACTCCAAATACAACAAATTTATGTGTGTGTCAGAATGTTATATATCTTTTTATAGATGTCATATGCGAGGTCATTGAATGTAATAATGTCCCCAAGGTTTGAAATCCTTAGTATTCATTTTAATGTCTCCAATATCATTGCCTTTTTTTTTCTTTTGGTCTATTTTTGTACCAATTCTGGCAAAATGCCAACTTAGAGCACATAGTAATTTAAATAACAAAAACAAAACTACAGTCCTATGTATTTTACAAAATCCAATCATTTGTTTCCATGAAGGAAATTCCTAATTTATTATCCATTAACATGTGAAAAATTAATTCTGATTATCTGGTATGATTATACCAGGGTGACAATGGCACAAGATTCAGGAGACCTGGTTTTTGGTGCTATATCTTTATTAAGCTATTTCAGTCAGCTGGGCAATCTGCCACCAATCTCATGAATTCCCCTGAGCCTTCTGTTTCTTCTTTTTGTCATTCTTTTGAGACAGGCCTTTGTCATCTCACGGCAGGATTCCTGTGATAGACTCCTGCCAGTTCCTGAACGCCTTTTTCTTTCCCTGCTCATCCACCCTTGCACTCCAGCAAGGTTTATTTGTTTAAAACACGTCCATTGTATCCTGTTTGTGTAGAATTTACTTTAAGTAATTCTGTATGTATGCCATAAAAGCTTCATAGTGTTTGATGATAGCCTGAGGCACACTGGAGAGGAGGGGATGGCTGAGAAGATTTTAAAAAGAAGATGTACTCTCTGCAGGGTCTTTAAGGAAAAAGTGGGATTTACACAGGAGCATGTTCTAGGGAAGAGCAATGTCATGGGAAAGGTTTCAACACCCCTGGCTTTCCCAAGCAGTGGCGAGATTGATGTCCCAGCATTTATGGGAGATAAAGCTGCAGAGGGGCTCTCGTCTCGTTGTGTGGGGAAAGGGCGAAGGTGCCAAATTGGAGCTTCATTCTGTAAGCCTTAGGGAGTGGAATGCAGAAGGGATGCATTAGCTGGCATTCTTAGTCTGGTGATAGAAACACCACTCCAGCCTCCCTTAAAATATAAAGGGAGGGAATTTTTATTGGTTCATGTAACTGAGAAGTCTAAGAGGAACATTGGTATTGGGTCTTGTTGAGCTCAAACAGTTAATACTTAAGAATATTGGAAGTCAAACTCTCTTTCCTCTTCCCTCTATGTAACCCCCTGTCCATTGTGGCCCAGCAGAGTTTTGCCCTTTTGGTTGTAAATACACAGTTATTGCTTTCTAATTATTTTATCAACCCCCCCTCCCCCCAGATCACCTCTAAATGGATTCAGGGCATCTCCAACATGTAGACTAAGAGGAGAGAAGGACTGCCTCTCACCAAGGGAAAAGGTCTTTTACCAGAGAGGAGTATTGTGTAGTTGAAATTAACAGAAGTCCTTCTAGATTTCTCAGCAGAATGCTGTGAAGTCACTGTGGTTAACTGGCATCTGCAAATTTGAGTGTTTAGTAATAGATTCCTTGGGTAAATTTCTGTAGCCTCTGTTAGTGCGAGTTCAGTGGACTATATTGCACATACCAGTTCCACAACCATGGGGTTGCAATCAGTGAGTTTGCACCATGAAAGGAACATTCAGATTAAATTCTGCTAAATGTACAAATATTTCTTGTCAAGCCATCACAAAACTGTCATACATTTTTCTCATAACCTGGGACATCTGCACTCTGCCCACAGCTACCTAGCTAGACTGTACTTTGAAGGTTTACTCTAAAATAGGTGCAATGATACTTTTGAGTTTTTCTCAAACTTTCTACTTATGTGTTGTGTGCCTCTCTTGGCCTATTGATGACCAGTGTTGTTACTGGATTTCCCCTTGTGATTCCCATTATGATTTCAAGAAGTTACCTCACCGGTGACTATCAGGATACTTTGGTGAGGGGAAAAGTTTATTACTTACAAGTCTGGAAATGGATAAGATCCTGGGTAGGGAGAGAAAGCAGGACTAAACAAGCGTCTGGGGTTCTTTTTCATTAGGGTTGAGGGTGGGGGCCTTGAATTTCACAGGCTCACTTTATTGGTGAATTTAAAGTGTGATGGTAAGAATTTAAAGCCATGGAAGAGGAAAAAAAAAATCAAGGCATCTAAACAAAGGAGCCTGGGGCGGGCACTTTTGAATGCTTTATCCAGACCTATAGCTGGCATTATGATGGAGGATAGTACTCTCTGAAGTGGATGTCTTTGCAATGAAACCAAAGTCAGGCACTTGCATGACAAAAAGAAAAGCCAGCTGTCAGAGCTTGTACTACATTCGGTCAGGTAACCGAGTCCTTGTTGAAGTAGAGTGACTCAGGACTAATGAGGATCTAGACCTCAACTGGCCATGATACTTGATGTGAAAGTTTGCCAGACTGATGGAAGGGCAGATCCTTCTAGCCAACTGCTTATATTGAACATCTCTTATTTCACCAATGAAATATGATTTTTTGCACCTCTTATACTCTCTGGTGTAGTGTTTGGTCATATTCGAAGCCCTTAGTTTTACCACCCTAGGGTTTATTCCTGTTCAGGCCACATCAAATGCTGACCATCCTGAGAATGTGTATTAAAGTTTTAATTAAGATACACACGTCACAGTTTAAATCTACTTTTTTTTTTTCAAATTGTGGTTGGTAATATCTACTCATTAGGTCATAACTACCTTTTTGAAATGAAACTGTAGAAAATACCAAAGTGCAATAGAATAGGATTTTTTTAGAATAAAACATTTATCGAGTGTAAGGATTGTTTTGTGAAACTTGAGTTTCGTGGCTTAATTTGTCATAAGGTATATATTTAGTGGGGAACTGTTAAGGTTGTGAAAGCCACAAATTGAAAGCATGTGGGCATTTTCCCCCTATTTTGTTACTGGCACAGCTGCAGGTTGGAGTTTAATAAATACTTATATTTTGTCAGAGTTAGTTTACAGTGTTTTCTTAAAAACATATGTTTATTTTTGAGAGGGAGGGAGGGGCAGAGAGAGAAGGAGACACAGAATCTAAAGTAGGCTCTAGGCTCCAAGCTGTCAGTACAGAGCCCAACAGCTGGCTTAAACTCACAAATTGCGAGATCATGACCTGAGCCGAAGTCGGGCATTTAGCCGACTGAGCCACCAGTTACAGTCCCCTATACAGTGTTTTTTAAGTTAGATTTGAGTAGTGTTTATATTGAATCTATAGGTTTTCATACAAAATCATCTGAATTTATCATAGAATGAATGGAAAATTGAATCATCAAAATTATGTTTAAAAGCAATTATTCTGGGATGCCCGGGTAGCTCAGACAGTTGAGCATCTGACTCTTGATTTCGGCTCACATGACCTCACAGTTCTTATGATTGAGCCCTGAATTGGGCTCTGTGCTGACAGCATGGAGACTGCTTATGATTCTTTTTCTCCCTCTCTCTCTGCCCCTCCCCTGCTGGTGCACTCTGTCTCTCTCAAAATAAATAAATAATTTAAAAAATAATAAAAGGAATTGTTCCTCTTTCCCTTCCCTTTCTATTTCTTTACTAATAATTATTAAATGCTAAGCACTTTACATATGTTGCATCATTTAATATTCTACCCTCAAAGTGTTCATTATTGTTCCCATTTTAGAGATGGGGTATTAAAGCTTGGAGTCCTGACTGTAGTTTCCTCGAGATCACCCAATTAGTATTTGAACCTGGCAGTTTGACTCTGTAGCCTGTTATTTTGACTTTATGTTTTTTTAGATTTAAAAGACCACGTTGGATCACTGTATCAGTGTTTTTTTTAATCTATTTGCCCCGAACACACAGAATGTAGACTAGGAGAGCACTGAAGGGTCTCTATTGCACTGAGTCGTACTATACCCTGCCAACTCATATTCTCCTGTCTCTGGGGCTTTGAGTTTTGGGATTATAGGCAAAGAAATGAACAGAGAGATAAAAGATTGAAAGAGAGTTGTGCACCTGATAACTCAACAAAGAGCAAATAGACAATGTCACGTAGGATCATATTCTGTTTAAAGCCTCTGTCCGCCACCATGTCCTGCTGGCCATGCTGACCCAGTGATGACCGTAGTCAATCCAGGGCAAAGGGTATAGCTAGGATGAAGAGTACTGGGTTTTGTTTGGTTTTGTTTTTTAAACTTGAGCTCTCCAGTGGTTCTGCTTTGGTCAGAAGCTTTCAGTGGTGTCAACAGGGGAATGTGATCTTTCATCGCACGTGTGCTCATCTTTATTCCTCTTTGCCTTCCCACCGACTGCCAGTAAGTATATGTTTACAAGTGTCCGTTCCTTTCTTCTTAACAACTGAGGAGTAGGACTGTTGTACAAACCAATATATATATATATATACACATACATAAATACTTTTGTTCAAAAAGAACCAGATAATTGTAGATCATGACTACTTTTATAAAAAGAGAACTCTATATTATGTATATCTTTTTGTAAGCTGTTTGGGAAGTATTAATTCAGTAAGTGCATGAATGTGAAAGGCATTGTTATCTTTCATTCCCTGAAGAACTTGGTCTGCCCCAGAGCCCTGTGGGTAGGAGAGGAAATGGCATTTGTGAAGCATTTTCAGAGAATCAGTCCAAATCCCATTATGAGACCTTAGAGAAGACCAGCCTGAGGTCAGTAATTCAGAAGTAGTAGGGACTGTGGCAAAGTGTTTGCTTGGATGCATGTTTATGAAAGCTCATGCTGATCCTCTTCTAAAGGAGGTGTCCAATAACTAGAAATTAGGTCAAGCTTTAAATATCCTGTTTGTCATCCTGAAAAGTAATCCCGATAAATGGCTGTCTTGGCAACAGACAACACATTAAAACTGACACTTGACTGGCCAGAGCACGTAGACTCTTAACTCAGCATAGGTGACCAGGGGCTCAGTCGATTCTTTGAGGGTATAACCAGTAGATGTAACTCCTCGTAAATGAGTTCGTTGGCCTGTTACCTGTTGCTGTAGCTATTCTTGGAGAAAAGGTGATAAACATATCATGAATTTGGGCACGTGCTTTAAGATGATTTTCAATGTTTCTGCATATGAAAGTTTTATATTAAAATTTAAAAGGAAATCATTTATGGGGTTCTACTCAATTTGTCAGAATTAATAATGATCGTCATGAGTTTGCATGGAACAGTTGTACTCCTGAAATAGAAAGCTTGGTTCTTTCCATTCTCTGGTTTGATTTGAGGTGCCTATTCCTCATATTCACTTTCTTCTGTCTCTTGTCTCTCCCTTTTTCCTCTGTCTCTCATCTCCATCTGCCTGCCTGTCTGTTGGTTTGTAAGCTCTTCTGGAGCTTCCCGGAAGAAATCTGAAACCTGCCTTTATATTTGGAGGGCAGGGAGAGATGAAAGAAGCATGTCACTCCAGATTGGTAGGTGGCAGGTTTAATGAGTAAGGAACTTACATATGAGGCTTGTCTTGGGTGTCTGTAAAGTGAATAGATCCCCACACCGGCCTGCCAGAATCTTAAAACTTTATACGGAGGCCTTAGCTGGGCTTAGTCACATATCTGGTCTAAATGCTCTCAACATCACATCACCGTCTCAAGACCGTATCCAGGGGGCAGCCTCAGGGAGTGGAGATGGCAGATGGAATGCACATTTCAAGGACAGTGGGAGAGGCTGTGGAGCCTCGGATTGTTGGGGTCCAGCTCACGGACCATCTCATGGTCACATCCTCTTGATGACCTCTTCAAATACTGTTTTTCATCTCTCTGGAGACTGCCCAGTCTACTTACTTATCTAGCATTCTAGCTGTCGCATATTTTAAATAGATATTGAGAAAACGTATGTTTTGTATATGTAAGTGGTGAGCAGTTATCACAGCTAACTCTTTTTCATTCTAAGTCTTAAGTAGTCTGCTTCATCGCATACCCTAGCAAGAAAGTGGCATTTCCTTTACATTTGTATGCAAATAATGCTGGGTGGTGACTTAAGATTGGCTGCCCCTGGCCACTCCACACCTGGCAGCGTCCTGTCCCTCTTAACACTGAGACCTGCAAATTGTTCTTTGCCAAGTAGGTACTTCTGACTTCCGTTGTTTATATTTCCACACTTTTCTCTTATGCCTCTGAAGACAGAAATTAGCTTATAGTTAGGTATAGTTACTTTATGTGCAGACTTTTTAAATTCTAAACTTAATTTTCTTGTTTTCTTAATAAAACAAATAGGAACATTGTGAATGAATTCGGGCAATGCGGAGTACTGAGTAGGCTTTAAAAATTTTCCCCATGGGGTTTGGAAATTGTGTCCATTTTGTTGTCTGTGGTGCCTGCATGGCTCTCACACACCCACAGGCAGAGTGTTTTCCCATAAATCTTTCACTTGGTTTCCATTGCTAGCAGTTAGTGTCCTAACAAATAGGCATTTCTAGTTTAAAAGGGGAGTGGTGTGCCTTTTATAACCTTTTTTAATACTCAAGAATTTAAGGTCAGATTCATAACAGTAGTAGTACTTTATAAATGTATACTCATTTACTTTTTACTATCCACTGGCGGTTCTCAAAGTATGATTTGTGGACCTTTCAGAGAATCAGAAAGATTGAACTATTTTCCTAATAATACTATGACGTTATTATACTTTATTCACTTTATTGATATTTGCACTGATGCAAAAAGTATTATTATTCACTTTAGCATGAATCAAGGTGGTGGAACCAACCTGTACTTGTCAGGGTTTTTGTTTTTGTTTTTTTAACTACAGTGCACTCAGTGTGTGCTTAAAAAAAGGCAAATTTCTGGGCATCTAGATGGCTCAGTCGGTTAAGTGTTCGACTTTGGCTCAGGTCATGATCTCATGGTTCACGGGTTTGGGCCCTGCATCAGGCTCTATGCTGACAGCTCGGACCCTGGAGCCTGCTTCAGATTCTGTGTTTCCCTTGCTTTCTGCCCCTCCCCTGCTCGTGCTGTCTCTCTCTCTCTCTCTCTCTCTCAAAAATAAATGAACATTAAAAAATTTAAAAAAGGCAAGGTTCACCGAAAATCCTCAATGAAACAGTAAAAATCGTGAGTTTTGTTAATTATCAATCCCTGAGCAAATATGCTTTCACTATTCTGTGACAATGTGGAAGCCTGCCTCAAGCACATTGGCTGTATACTATGAGGTATGATAACAAGATGTCTGGAGGGAAAGCCCTTGTACGGTTGCTTGAGTTGTGAGTTAAACCAGGTGTTTTTTCCCCGTGTTAATACTACTTTTACTTGAAAAACAACTGACAAACTATGATCATTTTGACTTGGGTGTTTCCCCACATTTTCTTAAATGGACAAGGTACCTTTGTCACTTTATTTTTTTTTATTTTTTTTTTTAAGTTTACTTATTTTTGAGAGACATAGAGACAGAGTATGAGCAGGGGAAGGGCAGAGAGAGAGAGAGAGAGAGAGAGATACAGAATCTGAAGCAGGCTCCAGACTCTGAGTCCTCAGCACAGAGCCCAATGCGGGGCTCGAACTCACAGACTGTGAGATCATGGCCTGAGCTGAAGTCGGATGCTTAACCAACTGAGCCACCCAGGCGCCCCCCTTTGTCACTTTAAAAAACACAGTTGACAGGGGCACCTGGCTGGCTCAGTAGGTGGAGCTAGTGACTTGATCTCTGGGTTGTGAATTAGAGCCCCATGTTGGGAGTATTTAAAAACCAAAAAGAAAAATTAGGAAGTGTAATTGATTTGATCATGTTCCTTAATGATAAAATTTGAGTTTTCAGTGTTTCGGTTTTGGAAAACTTGTCTTTGCTATTGTGATTTCACAGCTTCCCTGTGCTTCAAGATGGATGGTCACATTAATAATGAATATGGCTTCTAAATACTCTTTAACAAAGTAAGCCAACATTTGGAAAATCTGCATAATTCACATTATTTTCAAATTGCTAATGTGGCATATTACCAAATTATTCATGGGCAAAATATCTATTCAAAGTGCAAGATACACCAACTGATTTTTTTTATTTTTTTATTTTTTTAACATTTTTAATTATTTTTGAGAGACATGGAGACAGAGTGTGAGCAGGGGAGGGGCAGAGAGAGAGGGAGACACAGAATCTGACGCAGGCTCCAGGCTCTGAGCCATCAGCACAGAGCCCGACACGGGGCTCAAACTCACATACCGTGAGATCATGACCTGAGCTGAAGTCAGAAGCTTAACCAACTGAGCCACCCAGGTGCCCCACACCAACTGATTTTAATGTTACAAAATTGTATTGATACAGTGTCAGATCCTCATTGCAACTTAAAAAAACTACAACTTTCAACTTTTGGTATAGTATCAAAAAATATTGACAGGCTTTTATAATACCTCCTTTCTTTTCCAACTACATATCTGTGTGAAAGTAGGTTTTCTAAACACTCCTTAATCAAAATAGCATGTGAAACAGAGAACCAAATAGGAGACTCAGACTTTCTCTCCATAAAGCCTGACATTCTAAAATATACTATATTATATATAAGTGTATATATATATATGTGTGTGTTATATATATATCTGTATATATATATGTTATATATATATATATATGTATATATATATATATAAACACTTTTGTCATTTTTTTTGATTTTGGAAAACAGGTATTTTTCATAAATATGTAATATATAACAGATGTGTTTTTATTTTAAAATACATGTTGAGGCACTTGTATTTGTTGAGGTTGCTTAGTCGGTTGAGTGTCTGACTCTTGATTTTGGCTCAGGTCATGATCCCAGGGCCATGGGAACGACACCCCATTGGGCTCCATGTTGGGCGTGGAGTCGGCTTGAGATTCTTTCTCTCTCTCTCTCTCACTCTCTCTCTCTCCCTCTGCTCCTCTCCCCTGCTTATGCTCTCTCTCTCTCTCTCTCTCTCAATAAAAAAAAAAAACATGTTTAAAATTTTCTAATCTCTGTTGTAAATATCAATATCCTGTAACTTAAATAAACCTATTTTGGATCCTCTAAAACCTCTTATACTGTAAAAGAGTTCTGACACCAAGTAATTTTGAGAATAACTTGTCTAATATACCCATACTGAAGTAATTATTTTTGAGAGCATATAGAATTATAAAGGATCATAATGGAGATTACTCAGTCAAAAAAAAAGTTAAGTTGATTTAATAGGAATATGCAAAATCATGTAATCTTCTATACTACTTTTCCCCTTTTAATTCCAAAGTCAGAATACATCAAAGATCGGCATCTACAGGATACTGTGGTCCAATTTTAAATTAATATCTCAGGTTTGAGTATTTTGCCACTTACAGGGCCCTGACTAAAAAACCCATTCCTCTTAAAATTTTAAGGAAGTACAATTTCATTGCTGTCTGAGAAATTGAAGAGATAGAAGAGACTTTGTAAGATGACCTTAATCTCCCCAGAGCACAGATCAAAGTAACCCCTGGGCATTGTTTAACTGGCAGGAGTCTACCCTACTCTCAACTACTGGTAGTCAGAGTAGAGGAAAGTATGTAATAGTAACTGCATAATCCCCACTTCAGTAGTTCACAGCTAAGGCCTTGGTGGATTTTGACTTTTTTCCTCTATATTGTAATGTTGTATAACATCATTATTTTGTAGATTTTCATTGCAGATTTAAAGATGGTCCCAGGAACAAATCATTGAGACAGTTATGTGCATCATACTAGATTCCTTTAGAGTTCTGTTTATACCTTAGTGTCCTACCTAAGAGTGTAACCTGGACTCAGACACTGGCTCTATCACTAACTGTGGGCGAGTAACATTTCTTTGCCTTAATTCCCTCCCCTGTTGAATAGGGATACTAATAGCTAATACATCACAGGGACTTTTTAAAATTTAAAATGGATGTGTGTGTGTGTGTGTGTGCAAGTGTGCACATGCACGTACCCTCGCACTTGGAGTAGTGACTGGAACATAATAATCAGTCAAATTGGCTAGTATAGTTATTCTGTAGAGGTTTTATCTTATGATGCATCTCTTTGCATAAAGCAGAAATTGGGGGTGCCTGGCTGGCTCAGTCAGAGGGGCATGGGACTCTCGATCTCAGGGTCTTGAGTTTGAGCCCCACATCGGGTGTAGAGCTGGCTTAAATAAATACTTAAAATTTTTAAACAAAAAATCAGAAAAGGCAGGGGACTGTGTTTTTGTTTTCTATTTTATTTGCACAGTTTTAAATCTTCAATAGATATAATTTCTTTTTTAATTCTTATCTACCTACTGATAAATTTTTAAGGAGTAATCCCTGATTACAATCTCTACTTCCCTGGACTCCCCCTCCTTAACTCTCATTCATTGGTTAAACTCTTTGACCTGATTCTGCTCCCAGGCTGTGTGGCAACTGCTCTCACCGAGTTAATTACTGACCATGTATTTGTTGAATCTGAAAACTACTCTGACTTTGATTCACAGTCATTTGGCTTCCCACTGCATATTGTTGTGACCTCTTCCTCCTTTGGTTCTTTCTCTCTCTGGTCATCCTTCTCCGTGCCTTTCTCCAATCACATATCACCTTTGAGGTCATTTTCTGGAGGCCCGGTTGAAGTCCTCTTTCATTTTTGTTTTATACACTCTAGTTGAGTGAGACTGTCCATCTTTTTTTTTTTCTTTGAGTGATCATAAACTATTTATTCCATAATCTATATTACTTTTTTAAAACTGTACAGTTATGTTTTCCACTGACTGCTAGTCTCCACCTGATTATCTTCTGTGCACCTACCTCATAGTTCATATGTCTCAAACCTAAGTCATTATCTTCCTTCCTCAAACCTGTGTTATACCTCTGTTTTAGTGGTGTCGTCAGGTACTGAGCCTCCTAGACTTGGTTCATCTTCTGCCAACACTCCCCAGATACCTTCATGTTTAATGGGATGTCTATTCTTAGAGACTGAATTCTTATACTTTACATCTATACATAAAATCACTCTCCCCCATCCTTTTCTACGTGGCAGCTTAGTTTAGGCCTTCATCAAATTTTAACTAAAGAATTTTACAATCTTTCTAACTAGTATGTTCCCATCTCCAAACTCTTGCCATCTAAGTTCACAATCCGTACTGCTTGCTTCAAGGTATATTTTTTTAGCAGTCTGATCAGATCATTCCCATTTTATCAATCTCAGTTGCCTTCTCATTACACATAGGATAGAATTTAAACCTGCAACAAACTGTACAACAGTCTGAGCCGTAGCTTACCTACCCAGCTTCACCACCTCATCACATACTCCTTTCTTCTGTTCATACAGTCAACCTTTTTTTCCTGTTTTTTTTTAAACAATTTATTGAGATATAATTGACATGAAATAAAATGAACATAAAGGACACTTATACACTAAGTTTTGACATATGAATACCATGACATGTGGAACTATGACCATATTATGATAAAATACCTACTCCTCATCTCCTGAGTTTCTTTGTGCCCCTTTTTTCCTACCATCTCATCTTTCCAAGCCCCACCCAGATAATGACTAATATCCTTTCTGTCAGTATAGATTACCTTCCATTTTCTAGAATTTTATTTAAATAGAGTCATATAGTGCTGCTGTTTCTTTTGTCTGTCTTCATTCACTTGGCATAATGATTTAAGAGCCACTTTTATTTTGTACATATTAATAGTTTGTTTCTTTTCTTTCCAAAATATATTCCATTTACAGACATTTGGGTTGTTTCCAGTTTGGGCATTTCAAACAACTAAGCTTTAATGTGTATTTGTATAATTCTTCATATGAATGTATACTTTCCTTTCTCTTGAGTAAATGCCTTGGAATGAAGGGCTAGGTCATATGGTAGATGTATATTTTCCTTTTAATGAAATTGTCACACTGCTTTTCAAAATGATCATAACATTTTATAATCCCACCAGTAGTGCTTGAGAGTTTTAGTTACTTTGCCTCCTTGTCAAACTTGAGATGTTCAATCTTCTTAATTTTAACCCTTGAAATAGGTGTGTAACGGTATCTTATTATGGTTTCATTTGCATTTCCCCGAAGTTGAACATCTTTTATGTGATTCTTGCTGTATAACTTCTTTGGTGAATCATCTATTAAAATATGTTGTCCATTTTTAATTAGAATTTTTTTAATTTTAAAACTGAGTGTTCTTTAAGTGTTCTACATGTATTTTATGAAATACATTTGAAAAATTATCTGAGTCTGTTTCTTTTTATTCTTCCAATGGTGTTCATAAAAATGAGTATTTAATCTGAAGTATCACTTACCTATTTTTTTCTTTTTAGAAATCGTTTTACTATTCAGAAAGTCTTTGTCTAACCCAGAGTTACAACAATTTTATCTTTTATTTCTTGTCCAGAAGTTTTGAAGTTTTAAGATTTTCATAAATATGGTCATCATTTTTCATCTTGTTCATGTTAAAATATGAGAAATATGAAGTGAAAGAAGGTGAAGATATACTGAATGAGTTGTTTTCTTTGAAACTTAAAGTTTCATTAGTAAAGACCACAGTGAAAACAGGGATCCCTGATAACTCATGTGGTAGGCAGAAAAACAGTCTCACAAAGACTGTCCATTCCTTAATCTCTGGAAACTGACTATATGGCAGAAGGGAATTTGTAGGTGTGGTGAAGGTTCTGGAACTATAGATGGGAAGATTATCCAGATGGGCCTAGTCTAAACATATGAGTGCTAAGAGCAATGGACCTTTCCTAGCTAAGGTTAGAGACCAACACAATCATAGAAAAAGGGTTAGAGAGATGCAACCTTGCTAGCTTAGATAAAAGAGGGACCTCAAGCCAATGAATGCAGGTGGCTTCTAGAAGCCAGAAAAGTGTCTCCTAGTGTCTAAAAAGGAATTCAGCCTTACTTATCATTTAATTGTAGTCCAGGGAATCTTTGTTGGTTTTAGGAGAGACCAATAAGTGTATTTACTTATATTAACAAAAGTGACAATATACAAAATATGCAGTATTGTAGTCTATTTATTCCAATAAAAAATATGTTATAACTTATTCCTTCACTCAGCAGTGTGTTGTGACCATCTTTCTAGGTTAATAAACACACTTTAGATTTCCCAACAAGGCTTCTAGTGTCAGACATGAACACTGTTTTCAATATTCTGTTATTATAAAAAGTTATAAATTTGTTACCTTTTAATATTTAGAAGTTTCTTTCCTTTCTCCTTGTCAGATTTTTACCTAATTAAAAATATATTTATTAAAATACTCTAGAAAATAAAAGTCTATATAAGAAAAAAATGTTACTCTTGATGTTAACATTTTATTGTCGAACATCTTGGATTTTTGTTTTAGAGCACATATTGACATAACAGGAAGTATGAGTATGTCTGTTTAACAAACTATCAATGTTTTTGTAGTTGTTTTGCAAGGTGCATACTCAACCATATAAACATTCCATTATTTGTTTAACATGGCTCCTGCTAATGGATATTTTTTCCCATTATTTGTGATAGTTTAAGTATTCTTGAAATCATGGTCTTAGAGGAATAATTTTTATACTTTCTCTGATTATTATGTTGTAAAATTTTTAGAAAGAAATTTCCTATTCCAATAGGATATATAATTTGAAAGACTTAAATTAATGTTATCAGACTGTGTTCAAGGAAATTTTAATTTGGAACATGACTAGTAGAATATGAAGGTATATGCTGCTTGCCTGCCTAAAGCCATTTCTCCTGTTTTCTTTGCCTGTAGAATGCATACTATATTGGGTTCCTACAACTTAGAATGCATACTTATATTGGGTTCATACTATATTGGGTTCCTTAACTTATCCTTTAAAGGGATACTTTCCTTTTCTTGAGGGTAAATTCTGATTGGTATAAACCAACTGTATTTAATCCTTTTTCCTTTGTCCATGAATGTTTTAGAGATGGGACTATCACCCAGTTTTGGCCAGAATCTTCTTTAGAAAATTTTCTCTGCTCTTAAAAAGAGATACAGTGAACTTTTCCTTCCTTCTCCAAATTATATTTATCAATATTTGATGTGTTTTTTTTTTTATAGAGTGTAAGTTTTAATTTCTCATTCCTTTAAATGTTCAAATTGAGTCCTGGCTTCTAAATCCCATCACCATGAAGTCACACAGTGTGCCTCATGCTTGAGAGGATCTTATTGGATCATTTCATAGCTCATTAAAAGAACCACATTTTAAATGGTTCAGCTGAGAGTAAAAACCAGCATGAAGTGCTGCAAAGCTGTTCCGTAAGTTTAGCATAGCTGCTCAGGCCTCTGGTTAGCCATAAAATCATTAGCTGTGACTGGGTCATTAGTAACGATAACATCTCCTTTGATAACATACATCAGTCCAAAGAAGTTCAGTTCATTTCATTCTATGCATCTCATATAACAATCAGTATTTATGAGCTCTTCCTTTGAAGTACCAATCTGGATGTAGTTTCACTCCTACCCTTAAGTGCTCTGGGGGATATCCTACCATCTATGGGGATCAGCACTAGGGATTGACGTGATTTCTCTCCTGGAATACACCTTGCAGACTTCCCTTTTCTTTCTCTCTCTTTTTCTCAATCTTTTTCTCTCCACCACCAACCCTCAGTGTGCAATGAATCTACACTGCTGAAGTTCCTCTAATCTGCATCTTGTATTTCTCTAGTATATAATTTGTCTTTCTTTCTAGAGATTTTCAATTGTGATCGGTGGATTCAGTGATTAATTTATAGGATCCATTGCGAATTTTGAAAAGCTGCGGGAAAACTATTTAGATCTTTTCCAGTTTTTACATTTAAAATTTTAAAACTTAAATTTTAAGGTAACAATTTGGGCTCTATTACTTACCAGTTAATAAATAGAATAAAAGCTGCTAATATAAGTCCTCTCTGGCAAGGTTTACGT
The DNA here is from genome assembly GCA_030068075.1 of Paguma larvata. Lineage (NCBI taxonomy): Eukaryota > Metazoa > Chordata > Mammalia > Carnivora > Viverridae > Paguma > Paguma larvata. The sequence continues at coordinate 109,170,269 of CM057829.1, forward strand.
GTGCAAAAGAAACCAAATGTTCCTTTGTAATTATTAATCAAAGGCCAAGGAATCATGGGCAGATTTTATTGTAAAATGTGCAGAATTAAAACTCCTAAGGAAATTTGTTGAAGCCTCAACAAATCATACTATCAAGAATGAGTTAATCATAAACATAATCTGAATTGCTGGAATTTAAAAACAAAATGCATTTATATGCAATGCTTGATGTACTTTGATTAACTTGGCAGTTTAGTGCACACTTCCCCGAAAGCAGTGATCAGTTTTACTCAAAATAGATTGATGCCACAGTCCACAATGCTAATCAGTTTTGAAGAAGCTGAAATTACCTTTTTAACTTGCCTTTGAAATTTTCTTTGCCCAGCTTTCTTCCCTCAAACAATTTCACTGTCTCTGGAGCTGCTTCCTGGACCACAGGCCTTGACTATGTGCATCCATTCGCCACCCCAACAGGAACTACGACCACCTCTCAGCTATAAGAATGACTTACGGGTCATCTGTTTTGTTCCAGGTGCAGTTTTTAATCCTTTATCTCCTTTTCTCTTATGGTCTCAACAGCAGCTGTGTGAGGTTGGTGTTTTTATTTCTATTTTACAAATAAGAGAAATAACAAAGACCAGAGATTTAAACTACATTGGCCTGCCTAAAGTAGGTGTTGGGAGTCAGCATTTGACCCAGGTCTGCACTGCTGCAAATGCCCAATACTGTATTCGAGTTAACACCCCCAGACTGTCAACATGCCTGTGAAAACATCATACCGACCCACTCTGGTACAGTTTCTCACCACCTTAAAATGTAACCAATAAGTGACTAGTCCCCCCCCCCCTTAACTTTTCTATCTTAATGTGCAACTCTTAAAATATAATAATTTAAAGTGAGATTGGCTTGACATTTCAGAGCTTAATTCCTGCCCCTCACTGTGGGGGTGGAAAGCAAGCATAATGGAGTAAATTAAAATATTATTTAGCATTTGAATCATGAAAATCTGTGAAATTTTGTTTTAAGGATCTTTGATCTTGAAGTTCAATTTAAATTGTCAGGTTCAAAATCAGATTTTCTTCTAAATCTTTCTGAGTCTGTTTTCTATAGTAATAAACTCTTCTTGGTTTCCTGTACCTGATGTCATCATTTTTGTATCTTTGTAAAAACTTAGTAAATATCCTAGATCATCTTAGAGAAGCAATAAATATTTTAGGTCACTGTATATAAGGGTGTCTGTTTGGAGGGAACTGACCATCTTGGGTAGGGAAATTTAGTTGTTTTGTCATCTGCATTTAGATAATTTAATGCATTAATATTATCTAAAGATCCTAACAAATTCTTGGCATGATCACAGTAAAAATATCAGTTACCCTCTCTACCTTCACCTTGTTGGAGATAACCATTTTTTTTCATCGTAACTAACAGCCATTTAGAAAATATTAAAGATACTGCATCTAGATTGAAATGCATTCTGATGAAAAACAATGCTCAATGGAAGCCATTAAAATATAATTTATTAGTGGCTATTTTCATTAGTCAACTTGAATAGTCTAGGTGCTCTGGAAGATAGGCATCTATTTTATTGCTTATTCATTCATTCCCTTTAATATTATTGTTCACTTCAGGCTGAAATAGCATTCCTTTGAGTGATTTCTCTCTCCCTCTTCACAATATTTGAACAGAGAAGGCAGTAGGAAGCAGAGACGACTTTTTCCTTGAGATCCTGTGAAGTGTACATCTGTACCCATACCTTCCATGCTTGTTCTTTGTATTTCCAAAAGCCAGTGTGAAAATGGGTCATTCTGTCTTGGTGAAGAAGGAATGTTTTTCCTGCCAAAATTAATGGATATCATTGATCCATGTCCTTTTCAAATTAATATTAGAACAGAGTTTTTAGACGTTTATTGGATTCATTATCTTGGCATCATTTCTTTTATGCAAGCTATCCAAAACTGGAGATCAGGGACAACACTCCCTGGTGTTCTAACTTTTGTGTTTGTGTCTTCAGAATAGGCAAAAATAGAAGTGACATAAATTCTTAAGTTTCCTGCCACTTCTATATTTTTCAGGAAAGGGCTTCATATATATATATGTATATCAGGAAAGGGCTTCATATATATATATATCAAGCACATATATATGCTATGTTGTTATTTAAGGAAGATATTTAATCTTTTGAAGGAAGGTAATAAGCATACAGGTATTTATATTGACCTTTAAATGCATTAATTTAAGAGCATTCATTCAGTCAATACTTGATACCTGCTATATTTTAGATACAAGTAGTCTTGAAAAAAGAAAAGACCTTCTTTCCTCTCATAAGCTTAAAGTCTAGTCAGAATTATTATCTATAACATTTCAATTGGTATAACCTATATTTGCCATATTACATCTCTTGATATTAAAAAAAATAACATTTATTTACTTTTGAGAGACAGAGAGAGAGCACAAGCAGCGGAGGGACAGAGAGAGTGAGATACAGAATCAGAAGCAGGCTCCAGGGTCTGAGCTGTCAGCACAGAGCTCAACATGGGATTCAAACCCACAGACTGTGAGATCATGTCCCGAGCTGAAGTCTGACACCTAACTGACTGAGCCACCCAGGCCCCCAATATTTCTTTTTTTATGTTTATTTAGTTATTTTTGAGAGACACACACGGGGGGGGGGGGGGTGGAGAGAGAGAGAGAGAGAGAGAGAGAGAGAGAGAGAGAGAGAGAGAAAATGAATGAACAGGAGAGGAACAGAGAGAATCCCAAGCAGGTTTAACACTGTCAGTGCAGAGCCTGACGTGGGGCTCAGTCTCACAAAATGTGAGATCATGACCTGAGTGGAAATCAAGAGTCAGGTGCTTAACTGACTGAGCCACTCAGGCACTGCCCCATCGCTTAATAGTTTAATACTATATGCTCTGAATATTATCCTCTCAAATCATTAGAAATTTTCTTTTCTAGAAGTGACCCAGAAAGAGAGGAAAATTTTTTACTCTTCAATCTTACATTTTTTATGGAACATTGAATCACTTAGAGGTTTCTTTAAAAAAAAAAGCAATTCTTAGAGATTTTGATTTGTAGGTTTGCTGTACAGGCACATATTTGTACCTCTTTGCTGAAGAACTTATTTGGGAATTCTCCCCTTTTCTCCATTTTTTTACTACTTTTTAATTATGTCTAGGTTTTCATGAGATTTCTATGAACATTCATTAACTTCATATAAAATTTAATCTTATAATCATAATCTTTATGTGGATGGAAGGAATGGAGTTCCCATTTTAGTGAGTCTAGACATTTTTGACCATGTAGTTTTAAAATGAAATAATAGGAGGATAAATGACAACATACTCCATTCTTTTCCAATTACAAGCTAGGGTTAGAAAAGCCGAGCTCAGTCAGCTAAAGATGAGTTATCTACAAATGAGCCTACTTGGAAACAGATTAGCAATTTAAATGACTAAGTTAATAAGATCCAATTATGGCTAATTTGCCCATCCTTTCTTTCCCTTGCCCTCCCACAGGCTTCAGAGTGTGAATGCCTTGCATGAATTCCTGGGAACAGAGGGGGAGGGTTTTTAGGTCAGCGGAGTTTGAAAGGAAAACACTCACAGTTATTACACTTGAGGCAGCTTTGCTACCCATACATATATATTAACAATTATATATTTAACACATATTTATGTTAGAAGTGTGTGTGCATATACACATATGTGGGTAGATATATACATGTGTATGTGTATATATGTACCTGTTATAAAATACATGTGTGTATTATATAATGTGCACACATATATATGTGTATATACATGCCCATATTCATACATAGCCATATTCCAAATGATATTCTGATTGCTTGTTTTTCTTTCTCACCTCTATGGCTCACCTTTTCCTAACTACTCTTTCTATTTATGTCTTCCTCAGTTTGCTGGCACACCGCCAGTTCTTTATTTTTCAAAGCTTTTACCGCTTATCACTTAATTTAGTAATACCCTTCCACCTTTCAATTACTGAATCTTCCTGTTCTGTGCCTTATGTTTTTTTAAATGTACTTTTGTTCTTTTTTGTATCAATATGTATCTTCGAAATGTTAGTTCATTGATGTTAATAATACATTGTTACATTATTTAAGAATGCCAGAATTCTCAGTAATATATTTTAAAGAATTTGAGATTGTAGAGAATATCTCATTATTGCAGGATATATTAACTTTACACTGATTTTCTCATTACCTCTGCTAAAATGCAGATACTATTTTGCCAAGCACTGTGTCCCTGGAAGAAGATGCTTATATGTTCCTATTACATTGTTGCAACTGAAACATTACAAAATGTAAAGTCAAATAGGTGAGGGATTTTGGGCTAGGCAATACTAAGGAAAATTAAGAAATTTGGCTTCCAGAGTTAAGAAGCAACCTCTATTAGCAGAGTGCCAGACGAGATAAGGAAGGATTGATATAGAAAAACCATCTGAAATTCACGTTAGGGATATAATAGACAAAATATATATATATATATATGCTGTCTTTAAGAATTGTTAGGAAACAAAATGTTTCAGATTTAAAAATTGGAATTACAGAGTATAATTTGTAAACAATGGAATAGTGGTGATTTGTCAGTGAGAGAAGTCATATCCTGCACTCACATGGTGTCCAAACGACTTTTAGTGCAAGAAGGTAGTTCCACGTTTTCTGTGTGTGTGTGTGTGTGTGTGTGTGATGTATCATTTATTATAGTCAATATTTCCTCAATTCATGTTGTGATAAACCCCTCAATTAATATGTATATTAAATCTAATCCTTTCAGATTCACTCGCAAAAAATTTACTAGGCATAATAGTTTATTGATCTAGGTCACTTAAGTTTTAACATTGAGTGGCGTTTATAAAATGATAGGCGATGGAAGAGAATATATGAAGAGAACTGTAGAACACCTGCTTAAGGTGAACGCTTCCTGCTGCTAGACTGTGTACTCCAAACAAGTTGTCTCTCATCGGAGAATGCGTTATTTACAATTAAAGGGGGGGCACCTGGGTGGCTCAGTCGGTTAGGCGGCCGACTTCGGCTCAGGTCATGATCTTACGGTCTATGAGTTCAAGCCCCGCATCGGACTCTGTGCTGATGGCTCAGAGCCTGGAGCCTGCTTCGGATTCTGTGTCTGTCTCTCTCTCTGCCCTTCCCCTGCTCATGCTCTGTCTCTCTGTCTCTCAAAAATAAATAAACGTTAATTTTTTTTTTTAATTAAAGGGGAAAAACAGGGGCGCCTGGGTGGCGCAGTCAGTTAAAAGTCTGACTTCGGCTCAGGTCATGATCTCATGGCTCGTGAGTCTCAGCCCTGTGCCTGCCTCTGACAGCTCAGAGACTGGAGCCTGCTTCAGATTCTGTGTCTCCCTTTCTCTCTATCCCTCCCCTACTCGTACTCTCTCTCTCTCTCTCTCTCAAAAATAAATAAACATTAAAAAATTAAAAAAAATAGAAGGGAAAAACAAAATGAATATTTAAGAAATTAACACAAGGAGATAACATATGGACTTGCTTAATATATAATCATTGACTTTTATATTGAAATAGTCAATTTTAGATAAAGCAGGCTTTAAGATAATCAACTGTTTATGTGCTATTATACATGATAATCAGACAATTATGAAAATTAAAAAAAAATTACAACTCTTCCACTTCGACAGAGTGCTTTTTCTAATTATTCAAGTATATTTTATGATAATTCATTACTAGTCTGCATCCATTTTCTAAATGGCCTGTGTTAAAGAGAAGCTGTCTCATAACTGTGTGTATAGTAGATCTAGAGTACAGGGAAATAAATGTGTTTTTTGTGTGTGTGTTTTTATGTTTTCTTTCTTTCTTTTTTTTTTTTGTTTTGGTTTTTGTTTTTTAAGTTCAAGTCCAATTTCTTGATAGGGATTCTGTTCTCCAGTGACTAATGCATACCATTTTCTATCTGTCTTTTGCCTTTGTTTCTGAGATTTAAGGACCTGAGGTAGCTGTCATTTTTTCCAGTGCTAAATCTACAGATCCTCTGTATTGACGGGCTGGGAGATGCAATTGATGCAGTAGGAGATTGAGATCTGTGACACATGAGTCTCCTTTGTTGTCCCAGCCCAAGGAACTCACAACTCCAGAGAAAGAGTGATGTCACAACAGCACAAAGAACCCCTCCCAGATTCTCGAGTGAAGTCTAGGTAAGATTGAATAAGCGAATGATGCAAAAACTCCAGAAGACAAATGAATGTCTTTAAGGAGTGGTAGTGTCCTCTTTTTTTCGCTATTAAAAAACAATTAACATTTATTTATTTTTGACAGACAGAGAGAGAGAGATAGAGCATGAGCAGGGGAGGGGCAGAGAGAGACAGGGGAGACGCAGACTCCAAAGCAGGCTCCAAGTTCCAAGCTGTCAGCACAGAGCCCCATGTGGGGCTTGAACCCATGAACCATGAGATCATGACCTGAGTTGATGTCGGAGCTTAACTCACGGAGTCCCCCAGGTGCTCCGCCTGCCTTTTTTTTGCTATTTTTTAAAGTTAGGTCTTTCAATACACTGTTAATTAGGAAAATAATGTCTTTATGTTTCCTTGCTTCTTTATTATTCTAGTAACCAATTTCGTGAATCCTGGGGAAACTGATTTCTATAGCAGCCCAGTTGATTGTTGAGTTAACTCCTTCCCAAAAATACCTTGTTCTCCAATTCCCCTTTCCTTCACTAATCAGAAAGCTATAGTGTCCAGCAGCATATTCAATGTGTATCTCATCTGTGAATAACCCTAGACATTTGGAGTAAAGCTATAAAGGAATGGCACATCTAGGATACCCATGCCACAGTTCCCCTCTCCTACTTGTCGCAGACGCTCCTCATCACTCACTGCCCCTCCCCACTCAGTGAACCTTATAGACATCCCAGTCGTCCACGACCTTGTGTTCAGACAGTGAATACCGATCAGTGTTAGCACACACAGACTTGTTTCTTATCCATTTCCTATAGCATGTTAAGCCCTCCCATCCTAAAACACAACACATTTCGAGCCCACCTTGTTAGTTACTGTCCCTTAATTCCTTCTTGCCTCAGTTAAACTTCTTGACAGAGTGTCTCCACTAGCTGCCCCAACTTGCTCTCTTCACAGTCACGGCTTCACCCATTGTGGCCTGCCTTCTGTGTCTGCTGCTTCATCGCAGCTCTGTTGGCAAATCTTTGGTAATCCTGAGGCTGCCTTGCCATTCAGCTTTGATCTTCCTGCCACTGGGTTTATGGTTCATACTCTTCCTCTGCTCCCTCCTACTGTCTCTTCATTTCTCCTCTTGATTGTTTTCGGATGACTCATGAGCTGCCCATGATGGCTATTTTCTCTGGGATGTCTTTGACCTACACTGGGTCTCACTCTCCACAAGTCCTCTGTCAGCCTTTCTTAGGGGTTTCATTATTATGGTTTAAAGACCCTCAAGTCTACATCCTCTCCTGTACTCTCTTGCGGTTTAGTCTTGTATGTCAAAATTCCTCGTGGCCATATCTTCTCACGTAACCCACAGGAAACACATACGTAACATTCACGCCTCCTGTGTTCTACTTTTCGGAGGATCTGGTCATCTTCTAGTCAAGCCTGGATCAACTGTACATAAGCATTAGCTGTCACTCTTTATTTCAACCATTACCTTCACCTCAAATGAATCAACTGTCGAGTTTCAGATGAACTGCAAGTAGCTCTTACTTCTGTTTTCCCTCTCTGTATATTGCTACCACTACCCTAAGGTTTGAAACCTCCTGCCTAGGTGCTTAACTTCTCATTCTATTGCCCTTGTGCTCTTTGCTGCAGGTAAAGAAAAAATGTACCTTAAATGAAAATGTAACCATGCCATTCACCTAATTAAAGTCTTTAAATACCCCTCAAATACTTATAGAATAAAGGCCCATGTCTTTAGCATAGAACATATAGTTCCCCATGATCCAATTTTACCTAAGGATATCTTTGGCTTCTGGTTAGGCTAGAATGATACCGGAAGGTGTACTGTTCTCTGCACAAACCATGACATTTCATGACTTATGGCTTTACTGTTAGCACTATCTAGAATACCCTCTTTTCCTTTTTTTGCCAGTCTAACATATACATCCTTTAAGATTCTGTGTATGCCTCATTCAATCTATAAAACCTTCACCAAGGTCTCAGTCTAACCTAAAATCCTCTTCTTTGAATCTCTGTAGCATTTTTCTTCTTTGAATGCAGTTGGTTACATCATATGCACATTTAATGTAAGATGCTAATTTCCGAATCTAACAGTGAAGAGGGAATGACTTGACTTATTGCATTCAGAGCCTGAGAATGCTGGTTATTAAGAGGGGCCACAGTAAGTGACACTAGTTTAGGAAGACAAAGAAGCACATGGTCGGTTCTCTATATTTTTCAGTGTTGCAGATCTGATAAAAATTTAGATCAAATCTGGCAAACATTTATTGGTAGCTACTGTGTACCAGATCTTAAGTTCATGCTTTAAAATAAATTATCGTGTTTAAACTTCACAAAAATAAAGCTTTGTTTAACTAAAAGGGAGGTTTCATATTAAAGTAGACACAAGTAAACACGGAGGTAGGTAGGGATTATTTAAAAATCTTCCGTTTCCTTCTCACTTAATAATTTAATTGTGAACATAAAATGTAGACTATGTGGTCATTTTCACAAAAACTTATTTTTGATTCTTAAGTCTTATTCAGTGGTTCTCATTGAATGCAAATCATTAGGACAGCATTAGTGTGCAAGATGTATACTGGCTTTCATGGATGATTTAAGGAATTTGTGGAATGTACCAAGTGTGCTTTCTTTAGAAATAGATCTCACTTACGATGGGATACCAATAATGAAGTAACTCCATTAGCTGTCAAAACAGCTTTGGGGTCAGACAACTTCATATACATCACATAGGAGGCATGAACATATTCTTCTGAATTTCTCTACTTTCTAAGCCCAGCTTAGTGCCTGGAATGAATTATGTGCTCATTAAATCTTTATTCAACTGAACTAAACTGGAGGTCAACACTACTACTGCCCACAGTGGAGAAGAGCCACCTGCTCCCTTGTAGCGATTGTTAGCCACACAGAGATTGTTGTGTATTCCTTAAGAGAACCCAACCAGATTCTCTGGTGTACGTTGTGACAGAGCTGGCAGAAAGTCAGATGAAAAGCAGTAGTTTGAAAAATTTCGGGAAGAAAGCAACACAAAAGATGAAGCTGAAGTGTGGGTGGGGGTAGATAGATGTGGTTGGATTTAAACAAAGTAACAAAGCCTGATGAAGCACAAATATAATGCCAAATGTTCAGGATTCTAGGTGGTCAATATTACTATACTGAAATATGTTTTGGTACAACAAGAGGTGACCAGGGAGTAATCATTCCACTATGATCTTGATGAATCTGTCTTTAAATAGTTTGAGCCCATGTTTTTAAGTCTTTAGGAAGAAATCGATGACCTACCTGTGGAATTTTAGAACTCCTTTTAAGAAAGTAATCTTTGGGGTGCCTGGGTGGCTCAGTAGGTTGGGTGGCTGACTTCGGCTCAGGTCATGATCTTACGGTCTATGGGTTCGTGCCCCGCGTCGGGCTCTGTGCTGACAGCTCAGAGCCTGGAACCTGCTTCGGATTCTGTTTCTCCCTCTCTCTCTGCCCTCCCCTGCTTATGCTCTGTCTCTGTGTCTCTCAAAAATAAATAAGTGTTAAAAAATTAAAAAAAAAAGAAACTAATTTTTCTACCTACCTTTTAAGTTTGTTGTCATTTTTACTATTTAACACAAGTAAGTAGGTAAGTAGATAACTCACTGATACTGAATATTCATTAAAATCCTAAGGGGAAAGGCACTATTCCAGGGCAGAGACTACAAAAGCAATGTGAAATGATCAGGATTAGAATATTAGTGTAATTGTGGAATAAGAACACATTTAACATCATTTGATTTTTTTTCTAATTAAAAATTAAAAAATTAAAAATCAGAACATTCAAACACACAATTTATTTGAAAAATATATCTCCTTAGCTATTCCTTCATTGTATTGTTATGGCTGCAAACTAATGAAGGTTATAAAGCAATAGTATAACAGTATTTCCTTTCTGGTAATGTTTGTCTGCCTGGTGCCCTATTTTTGTATATATACTTTATGTGTTAGTTTATACTTCAGGGGAAAAAAAATCAGTAAAATGCCATTGATTAGCAATGCCCAGCCTACATGTTTTAGTAAACTAAACCACTTTGCCTATTGCTAGTGTGGTAGACACTTTCTTATATAAGATTATGTGCTGAAGGATAGCAAGCATGTTTCTCTTTCAGGAAAATTGTAGAGAATAGAAAGGCAAGTGATTCACAATATAAAAAGGTAAACAAAAACAAACAAAAAAACCCCCAAAAAACATTAAATTACTTGATGCATTAGCCATATACAAGTATTCAGGAATAGCATATTGTCTGGTTTCAGGGACTTGAGAAAGGATGAAAATTAGTGCTCTATTATGTAGAGTTAAATGTGTTGCATTAATGTCTTAAAATAACTTGGATGATTATGTAAAAATCAGTTAAGTTTTTAAATAACTGATAGAAAAATCTCAGTAAAGATTATTTTACCCTTCTCTTATTAGTCATAACACTTAAAGGATATTATTTAAAATAGAATAGCCCTATACGAGTAGGTGAAAGAAAGCCAATCACTGTGTTTTAAGCGGCTGCTTATTCAGAGCCCTTGGACATCCATTGTACCACAGTTATAAATGTACTTTCTAACTATCATCCGGTGTAAAATAATTTGAGAATTAGCTAACAAAGGTTAAATCACATTTGGGACATTGAAAGGAAAATTGATGAGCAGATTGTTGATGGGTGATTCCATTCTCACAAAGAGAACATCCTATCAAAGGAAAGAAAGGCCTTTGCATTATTAAAAGCCTGTTCTGTAACACTGTTGGGAATTTGGTTGGGTCATGAATGCTGGCAGGTTGTCAGGGAAACAGAAATAATGCAACTGAATGCATAGTCTTCTTGAAAAATGTTTTTAGCATTGCTACTCTTGATTGTCTAATGGCTGATCTGGAATTTCTACAAGTAACGTTAATGGAGAGGAACCTGTTTTCTTACTTAATTACATATACCTTTCTATTGATATAGTAGTAATAAAAATGTTTTTGTAGGTATAGAGTGTTATGCTTATAATAAAAAAGGAAGATTTTTTTCACAACGGAGGTTTGAAATTTGTGTTTTGATAACAGGATGTGCTATGTACTCATTTTTTGATAAGGGTATTACTGACCCATTGTGATTAAGTTTTCTGGCAGTTGTGTGAGATTTTGTGTTAATTAACACATTCACATTCCCATGACCCCTTTTTCTAATCACTGCTATTTAGAGAGAGGTCTGGGAAGATCTATCTCCACTGTATTATCTCTAAGAAAGCTTTCTGATGACAGGATAGAACCCCCAATAGTGACCACAAGTACGTGAAGACACATAACTAATACTACTTTATCATAAACATTTATAATGATTCAAATCTATAGAAATGAAAGAAAAAAATGACATTGGGCCTTTCCTATAAGAGGCTACAAACACCCGAAGCGGAAGTTAGGTATAAAATTATTGTTCATGATTTAGGATTTGATCTTTTCAAAATAAAACCAATAGTTTGACCATAAATAAATGTTTAAATTATGGGTTTAAGAACACTCACATGAGCTAAAAAAGCTTTGATGTTAAATTATATCCCGTTTTGTGCATATTACATATTTATCTTGAGGAATATCTTCTTTTCCTTAGCTTACACAAGCAAATTTTTAATATTTCTTTAGTACCTATAGAGTAAAAGTATCATCTTCATCTTATCCTAGCATTCAGAACCCTGCATGCTCTCCTCTCAAAATTATCCCGAGCCCCTCTCCTTGTTTCCTCACGTCTTATCTCTTTAGACACTCACTGCTCTTTTCCCAGCTACCCTACTGGCTCCGTGATTCTCTGCAAGCTTCATCCCTGTGTCCTTTTGCTTTGTCTAGGACTTGGTCTAAATAGTGGCTGATACACAAGTGCTTAGTAACGACTACCCAGTGATTTATTTTCATTCCCACCTTTGTGATGGACTCATGTTCCTTCTCTCCCAAATGTCCCACAGCCTGTTTGCCACCATGCAAATCTTGCCATACATTTAAGTAATAATAGGACATTTTTTTACAGTTTATTTATTTTGAAGGAAAGTATGAGTGAGTGAAGGAGGAATAGAGAGAGAGGGAGATGGAGAATCTTAAGCAGGCTCTGCACTGTCACTATGGAGCCCCACACACGGATGGAACCCATAAACTGTGAGATCATGAGATCATGATCTAAGCTAAAATCGAGAGTCAGATGCTCATCTGACCGAGCCACTCAAGTGCCCCGATAATAGAACATTTTTTATTTAACATTGTGTGCAAGAAATTCAAGACTGCATTTTTGATGCTAGTATTTATCAAGACTATAAACTCACTGTATCTTAGTATTGTTTGTGATTTAGAAATAACATGCAGGGTTCCTCTGTGCTAGCAGAAAGGACAGGCCAAATGTCCCAAAGTAACCTGTCAACAGGAGTGTTTGATGACAATGCCTGAGGGAAAATGACAAAGATGCTAGAAATGTGTTTTGAAAAGCATGCCATTGCGATGATACAATAACAGCTCAGAATTACTTAGTATTAAAATATGAATATTGTCTCTTCCTTAAGATTGATATTATGTAGATACTGGATAATTAAGAATTCTCTATTATACTTCAGCCCACATGTTATATCCATAATATCATTGATCCTATAGCCACAACCCCACATTGTATCTGGCAGGTAGGATTTTTCCAAGATCACACCTTCAGGTAGGAAATCTTTTAGAGTATTGGTACTAGGGGCATGATCTTGACTTCACCTGTTTTACGGTTTACAAACTTGTATGGCCTTTGAGTGATGTATTTTGGTTCAATACACACACATTTTCCCATTAGATTTGACTAAGAATATTTTCACTTGTTTCTTCCTACCCCTTGCTGAAGTTTAAGGGAAATTGTAGATTCTCCTAGTTGCCATTCTTCTTGCAACTTCTCTGTAGTCTAGTCCAAATATTTTTATACTGTGTTTGTTTAAACATGAAAATAGTGCCTTTACACCCAGCCTAAGGGGATAGTTTCTCTAGAAAGAAGAACCTTTTCTCTCCTTTTTCACTGACTATAACAGATACTTATCTTTTATTGAGGGAACTAAATGAGCAGTTCATCAGCTAATCTCTCTCTTATAGATCTATTTTGGTTTCTTCACAAACAAAATATTTTATAAGCCCAATAGCAGTAAAAGAAATTCCTGACCTCGCCTATTTTTGAAAGACCGGGAAGTTAAACTGCACCCTATAGCAATCAGGCATCAAAATCATTTCTTTTCTACTTCAAAAGTGTGCATGTGGTTTTTTTAAACTGCTAATGAAAGCATTACAAAGATTAGCTTTTGAAGTGGTGAGCAGCTTTCGTTTATTTTCCTTCTGGTATTCCCTCTGCCTCCAGCTAAAATTTAGAACCTTAAAAATGTTGCTCTTCGGTGCTAAATTCAGTTGATGTTCTATCAAAGTGCATTTGGATTATCAAAGCTTCGTTCTTATCTTGCAGCTCAGTATTCCTGAGAGAACACTAGTCAGGTTATCATCGACAAGTCTGTGTCTGGTACTTTCAAACTAGAATGCGCTTTCTTCTCCACCACGGGCCTGCGTACCTGTGCTGGTTAACTGTCTCCAGTTGCTGTGCAGGGCGATGGGTGCCCACACTGTGAGGATAAGGGAGGCAGTGTTCACTTCCAGCAAGCAAAAGCACAGCTCTGCCGTTAATATAATGGGAGAGTCACACAGAAATTACCAGCAGGAAGAGATCCATGGTGAGATAAGTAGATTCACAAAATTCAAATTTGGAAACATTTCGCTGTATTATATTACCTAAAGAATGAGCCTTCATTTTTTTTTTTTGTTTTTTTTAATGACTTCTGAAATGGAAAAAAAAATTGGACACTAGTCATTCCAGCGATGATTTTATATCAATACTCTTTCTCTTCTCAAATATCATAAACTAGCACCAGTGAAATTTGCTTTCATATTATTTCACAGATGTTATATTTCTTTCTCTGAAGCCTTGTAGTTATTTGCTCCTGAATACCTGTGTAATTTGAGATTTCTCAAAAGTCCTCTCGAAACAAACAAACAAACAAAACATCCAGACACATTAAATTTAGTCATAGTATTGGTTTATTGTGATTTAATTCTATCTCCCTCTGCACCAAATAGCATCTTGAGGTGAATTTGGAAACTACATGGTTTTACTTGGAGGCTCTGTTGATCCTAGAGTGTCCCGTTATAGTAATATTTATCAGAAGACTACAATAGCTAACTGGTCTTTGGGATTCTTTAATTTTCTGGGATTCTGAGAAGATGGCTAAATTTATGTAAAGTAATGGGAGCAAAAGTCAACAACTTTAAAGGTCTAAGAACTTGGAAGGTCTGAAAGCACCTGGCTAGAACCCTGTGCTCAGTGAACCTGGTGCAGTATGGGAAAGGTCTGTGAGTGGGCAGACGTTAGAAGGACCAGCAAGATAAACTGAATGTACTTTAAAGCAGAGCTTGTTTGTGAAAGTCAGGGTCATTGGATTTTCCTGAGTTGTCTGGCGAGGCCTGAGCCTTGGATGTGTCCCCTTGTCTGAAGGGACAAGATTTGTGTGCTTGCTTGAATTCAGGACAGTGAAAATGGGGTTTTAAGAGATCCCTTCATAATCTTGAAATCAACCATGCTGACCACACATTTCATGTTAATTAGGTTAAATAGCTAAAAGATGGTGTAATTTGGTGAGCTGGCCCATAATTCCGGTAATGTGAGAAGTTTCATGTTTGATCACTCTGGATTCCAGCTTCCACCTGAAACTGACCCGGATACTTAGAGTGCATATTCTCAAAAGGAAATAGGAGACTTAAGAAGGACTGTGTGTAGGTATTGACATATTTAATAAAATATTTAATAATATATTTATAGTTTTGTACTATAAGATTTGAGGTAAAATACAAGAAATCACAGGATATAGCATCATTATTTTTACCAAAATAAATTGATAATGAATTTTCCACTCTCTTTCCTCCCCCTACTTCTTCTTCCCAAAACAACGCATACCATGTATGAATTGTGACTATATCATAACTAGCTCAGATCATAGATTCAAAGGCAATTTTTCTGATATGATATTAATGAAATGCACCCAGGAAGTTTCATGTTAATGCGTGGGTACATAAGATCTTGGCAACTTTATTTAGGACTGTGTACACACTGATGCTTTCTAGTTTCATCAAAAGAAAATTAGCAGAAGAGTTCAGAGTTTTATAAATCACTGTACTTAGAATCAAGGGTGTTTTACGCTGCAGTGTTTTCCCTCCGTCGGGGAATCTGTGACAACTCTGACTATTTGAAATCAAAATCTCCTTTCAGACAAGTTTTCATGGTCATGGGTAGTAGTTGGGAGCCTTTTTATTCTCATTGTCTGTGTTTCTTATGCAAAAAAGGATATTCTTATAAAAAATTCTTTCAAAAATCTTAACATCTGTTGGGGCACGTGGGTGGCTCGGTCAGCTATGCGTTCGACTCTTGATTTTGGCTCAGGTCATGATTGCACTGTTCGTTGGGCTCTTGGCTAACAGTGTGGAGCCTGCTTGGGATTCTCTCTCTCACTCTCTCTCTGTTCCTCCCTCACTTGTGCTCTTAATAAATTAAAATAAAATAAAAAAAAAGAAGTGTTAACATCTGTAGACGCTTTAATCTTTTTACTTTATTGCATACTTATTTTAAAAATAAAAACAAGGTTGCTAAATATTACCAAAACATATAATTTGAAATACCAGCACCTATAGGTAGGCCAATACATAGGTTTGGTCGCAACACAGGATCATATTATTTTAATTACTGTGACTTTAGAAGACTATTAATGTGTGACAGGACAAGTAGTCTTCCACAGTCTTCTATTTAAAATATCAAGGCTGATACCAACTGTTTTTGGAATTACAGAATATATTGTTTCATTAGTGAGAATGCCTTATGTTCCTATATGCAAGTGTATACATATATATTTATATATATTTATAATAATGAACTTGGTCTTTCATTTACTCAGTTATTCTTATACATCTTCATATGAACTAGATGCATTTTTTTTCTTAAACCTATATATTTCATGTTTGGGTTGCTATCATTAATTGAGAAGTTTTCTGTATGTTTGTTTTTGCTTATAGTTAATCATTCACTTACTCAATTAACATCTACTAAGTGACTTTCAGACATTGAGCACATTAATTGTAGAGAAGAGGCAATTCTTCTCTTCAGCTTAGAAAAGTGATTGCTTTTTATATATTAATTGGAAAACCTGTCCTTTGCTGAAATTACATCTTTTTGAAAAAAATACATTTTGACTGTCTCTCTCAAGCTGTAATTTACCCATACTCCCCCCCACTTTCTACAAAATTAATTTGTCTTTTTACATTCTCTTTATTTCTTTCTATTGCCTGGTTGCAACGATACTTCCCAAACAGCTATATTAGTAGGCATCCTTACTTTAATGAGAACGCTCCCTATTCTTCATTACTCTTGCTTTTGAGAACCACATATACACGTCTCCATCCTGACCCTTCCCCGTAGTCCATACATGTAAGCACAAGTGTGTGTTTATGATCTGACTCAGGTATCCAAGTGTTGCTATGTTTTAAGAGGTTTGTTTTCTTTATCAGGTTCTTGCTGGCCGCTAACTTATTAATATGTATAACTTATGAACGGATTTCCTCCTCTGCCAGCTCTTCCGCCTCATTATTGTTAATATTAGTATATATTAACTAAATATTTACCTAGCTCCAAATTCTGTGCTGAGCCATTGCTTGAATCTTTGAATGCTCCCCAGGCAACTATGATGTAGATGCACTCCGAGACTCTGAGACTCCCTGTATGATTAAGCATGTGACTTTGTGCCTGCGGCTCTACCTGACCTAAGCTTCCTGGGTTCAAATGTTTTAAGTCTAGTTACCAGAAATAACTCACTTAACATCTTTAATCTCAGTGTTCTCATCTCTAAAAAGGAGATGAAGGGGGTATTTATTTTAATGACATAAAACTTAAATGATATAATGGAAGTGATTACCATTGAAACTATTATTGGTGGTGGGTGGTAAAGATTAAGCATCTGTCCATGGTCTTAGAGTCAATGAGTGGAGAGAAGAACAGATCCTGATTCCAGTACTCAGAGTTTTCTACTTTATATTGACTATTACTGCTGGACACCTTTCCTAGTTTGCTATTTTGTATACTTTTATTCATTTGAGTAGTTCACAATCAGGAGGAGAATTTTTAATTGTGCATTAACAAGGCCACATTCTAAAAAGTCATGTGAATTACTTTTGATTCAGTTATTGTTACAGGAACATCCTCTCCTTTATTGTTGTTGCAATATCTGTTGTGCTTTCTTTCACCTTTGATTCATGAGTGTAAGCACCACTCCTGTCAATATTCCCAACTGAATGGCTAATGCTTTTAATGGTAATTATCTACATAGCATCTATTGTGAGGACATTGCTGCCTTTCAGGTATAGAAATTGAAACAATAAAGAAGTCTTTTTTGTCTTTTAATACTGTGGTGGATAAGCAGAAATCCTGAAAACTTCAGGCCAGATTGAGTTTGTTCAAACTAAATGCAAATATTTGCATTTTGTTAATTTTATTCTGTTGACATTCTTATGGATTTGTTATCATTCAACATTTTAGCAGTGGTTTCCTGCTTTGAAATACAAACATTATTTCAAATAGATTAGTTTCATTCCAACTAAAATGAAGTAAGATTTTACAGGTTTCCCTTAGTATCTGAAAGTAGACATTCCTATGAAGCCTTTTGAAAGCTGAAATGATGGAAAGCTCTTTCCAAAAATTCACTTTATGCCACTTCTCTCTTACAGAAGACATGCCTTCATCAGTTTGAAGTCACTGTACTAATGTAGGCCTTTCATAAAAGTGAAGGGGCATAACATGAACTTTCTTTCAGAAAGCAGGGGTTACGGTATGATAGCAGGATTCTCGCACAGAGATATGGGACACTGAAGCTTTCTTTGTCCAGGAAACAACTTTATTCGTACTGGCACAGGTTCAGCGGGCTAAAACCCCAAAAAGGCTGAGCTCCCAGCTCAGCAGGTGTAGCCTTTTGTGCAATTTCTACCTCTTTGTCTCCTACATATGGTGACACATATAGTCTAATTGGACACAGTCCAAGTTACAGAATCTTGTCAGAGCTATGCATAGGTGTATAGGAGTTGATTGGGCCATGTTGCAAGTTGCCTTCCTTTGTTCTGAGAAGGCCTCCACCATATTCCTTAGGGAGGAATTCTACCACAGTATTACGATTCAGAGGTTGAAAATTCCTATATTTGTTCCCTTTACTATTTCATTATAAAATACTTATGGTGGACAATAAAAACAATATTTTTGTTACTATTAATAAAGAAGAAATGTCGGCTCTTCTATCTATACAGAGAATGGAGAGCAAGCAAAGGAAAGCGTTTATGTTTGCTTTCACAATCCTTCAAATTGGGGTAAAGATGAAGTCATTGAAGTATAATGCTTTTAAAAATAATTTAATAAAACTAAGCTAATTTTTAATCTCTTCAATAGCTAATTTTGATCTAATTCATATGATTTTCCTATTGATTAACTTGTTTTCTGAAAAATTGGCCTTTTTTAGTTGGCTAAATCATTTGCAAGAAGAAATAAGGTGTTTGTGCCTTTCCTCACTTGAATAAACTGGAAAAAACATACTACTACTACTGGATTCAAAATAAAGTGGACTAATGGATGGATTCTTTGTTTTTGCCACCTGAATGACATTTGGGAACCCCACAGTGATAATAAAAGGGACTGGTTTTTATTATATTTGTCTTATTATTAGAAAGGAAAGCTTGGATTCAAATTATGTCTTAATTAATTATACTGAGCCAGTGTGTTTGTTGAATGGAACAGAAAGACACTTCACTTGTCCCCCAGTCTCTTCTTGTGCCTTTGCTCATGTGATCAGTAGCACAGTGAGTCACTCCGGACCTAGCTGTTAGCCACAGTGTTTAGATCCAGAATACAAAGAAACATGTTCAGAGAAACTTACAAGAATGGCACTTGGCTGAGGCATTAATACCTCTCCTGATGGAGCATATGGTTCCTAAAACTCTAGAGCATATGACAAAAGAACCACATTAATGTATGACCAACAGTAGCTGGCCAGAGCTCCAAAATATCACTGCATTAATTAGAAAATATATGTCTCATTGCCTCATTCTACTCTTACATAGCTTGGGAAATATAAATTGGTTTTAATATTCACTTAACTCATGGTAGGGAATGAACAATCCGTAAATAGATCTCTGAAGAGTATACTTACTATCTTTCTATCCTGGCAAATCTAGTGGTATAACTATAAACCTCGCACTGATTTTGAGACTTGAAGGCATCTGAAATTGGCAGTACTAGCTCAAAGAAATCTTTCGTGTAGTGTAGAGCTAATTAACATGAATACATTGTAGACTCTATTTTCTAACAGTTTAAACTTTTAAGATCCTATTGACAATCAGCATATTTTTTAAGTGAACTTAAACACCTCTAGAGTGTCCAAGTGAAATCTAGAAAAACTATATTTTGAAAAAGGTTTTAAAGTCCTGTCCATGCATAGTAGCCTTTTCTTTATGTGAGAGGTCTCTCATATTCTTCTGGATGAATGAAAAATGCTATTGAAATGAAATGAATTCCAAATAGAATGACTCTCTTTAATATACTTAACACACATAATAATTCTTTTATTCTGATGGATAATTAAACATTTAAAATGTTTATTAATTTATTTTGAGAGAGAGGGTGTACAAGCAAGATCAGGAGAGAGGAGGAGAGGGAGAGAGGGAGGGAGGGAGAGAGAGAAAAAAATATCCAGCAGGACCTATGCTCAGCACGGAGCCTGATGCGAGGCTTCATCTCCATGAACTCATGACCTGAGCCAACATCAAGAGTCGGCCACTCAATGGACTGACCCACCCAGGTGGCTCTCTTAGTTAAAACAGATTTATTTTTATTTAGTTTTTTAAAGTTTTTTTTTTTTAAGTTTTGTTTTTATTTATTTTTTTAAATGTATTTATTTAGAGAGAGAGAGAGAGAGAGAGAGAGAGAGAGAGAGAGTGAACAAGAACTTGAACAGAGAAGGGGCAGAGAGAGAGGAAGAGGGAGAGAAACAGGCTCCATGCAGAGCCTGATGTGGCGCCTGAACTCATGAACTGAACCATGAGATCGTGACCGGAGCTGAAATCAAGAATCTGACACTTAACCTACTGAGCCATCCAGGTGCCCCTAAACATTTTTTAATAGAGGATCTATTTTCCTCTATCCTTGTTATACATTATGCAAATAGCTAAAGAATATTTATTTGAAGGGATGTTAATTTAGAAAATTTCCCAGCTGTCTGCAATCTATGTTCTACCCTGTATGACAGCAACTAATCTAAAAGTTTTATTTTATTTTCTATAGATAGCAATCCTCTTTTAAAAAGGTAAAAAAAAAAGGCATTTGTTTATAAGTTCACAATAAACAAGGTGTCCTATAGCCTTTTGGCAGTAAAGATCCATTCAACAATATTTAAAATAATACCTCTTAAAACCATAACATGCTAAAATACCTTTCAGACCAAACAACTGGATGGTGGCTAAGATGTTATGTTTTCAGAAGTGTGGCAGGGTGCCTGGGTGGCTCAGTCGGTTGAGTGTCTGACTTTGGCTCAGGTCATGATCTCACAGTTCGTGGGTTCCAGCCCCACATCGGGCTCTGTGCTGACAGCTCAGAGCCTGAAGCCTGCTTTGGATTTTGTGTCCCTCTCTCTCCTCTGACCCTCCCCTTCTCTCTCTCTCTCTCTCTCTCTCTCTCAAATATAAATAAATATAAAACATATTTAGAAATGTGGCTTTTAATTTACAGAGTTTGAAGACTATTTTTTTAGCAGGCTGTTTTATATTCCTCACATGTTCAACTCTTAGACAAATCTATTTTGAGATTGGATTGGACACTGATATAAGGAGGAATGAGATGTTCTTTGTTAGAAGACAATGCGTATGGGATTTGTACAACTATGGATCATACACATCATTAGACACTGACTTCCCTGGTGAATGGAAAAGTATTCTAGTTGTAAACCTTTAGTGGGTCACCATGGTTGTGGTAGACAGAGACTTGGATTGGCAATCCAAACCCTGCTTTCAGTCTCTTATCTGCTACTCCTACCCTTAGGAAATTACTTAATATTTTTCAGCCTTGGTATCTTATACTACAACGGAAGGAATTCTGTCTCCAGGGCTTCTTGTGAAACGTTCAGATTCTGATGTTGCAATTTCTCATTATTATTTAGTACACTTTTGCAAGATGGCCCATCTATTTTAAAGAGTCACCGTATGATGGAATTAGTTTTAGAACCAAAGAAAAAGTAGTCATTTTCAACCATAGCAAAGTTCTAAGACTTCTGCCAAAGAGGGCAGTAAAATTTCCCAAATATTAAAAATTGTAGAAAGGGTTTCCACAGATATTGGGTTGGGATTACTCTGAACTATACCTTCATTGTTCTCCCATCTCAGAAAATGTCCAGTTTCTCTTGGGAACACCAGGAGCTGTCTTTTGAAGTAGTTTCTCCCTTGGGTAGCTGTTGCCACTCTGTCAGTACTGAAGCTGTGAGTGACCAGTCCTGAAGACTGGAGGTTCCCTCTGATGGCTGAAGCCGTTCTCTCAGTGCTGTGATTCTGTACCTACTGCCAGGCCTCCGGGCCCCTTTAGGGCTCTCTCAGTGCTCTTTCCTCATTCCCTGTGCATTACACAAGGTCATGCACCTAGACAGAATTTAAATGGTATTTTTTGACCTCCTACTTTGCAGGTCAATTGCTTTGGCAGAATACTAACCTTTCTCCTGAGTGCTGATCAGTTATCTGTATTTTCTGCAACATCTTCAATTACCATGAAAGATATTAAGGGTGGAATTTTCTTACCTGCGATAAACAAAATTAGAAGAAAACACCCTTTTAATCCATAAAGTTGAAGTTGAGTACACATAATCTCTGTAAGGAAGAGGAGTGTTCCAGTCCTCACCCCACCTTGACTCTCTCCAGCAGCCTAAACTGGGTTTTCTGATTCATTGGAAGAGTAGCAGCTTTATCTCTGTGCCTGGAATTATCCAGTAGAGATAATGTTGTAGGCTCATCAAAACCTGTCTCTCCATTATTGAAGTTATCTCTTCTTATGGCACGATTCAGCTTTATGTATAATTATTTCTTTCAGTCAAAACCATTCTGTATGTTTCTGATTTGTTATTGTCATTGTTCTGCTCTGGCCTGCTATCCTCTCTTGAGTGTCACTGGAGCTGAATAAATACTAGTAGAATGGATGAGTGGATGAATGAAAGAATGCATGCCTTCTTGCCATAGAAATACAGTCCACAAAGTCGTTCATGCAGTGGAATTAATGTAGTGACACATAAAGAGATAAGAACTTCTTGATTTTACATTTCCAGTTAATAAACACACTCATAGGGAGAGGAAATCTTTACAGATGTGGCTATAAATACAGTTTTTAATCTCTTGTTTAGAAAACAATTTGTGTCTGCCCTTGTGTAAGAGATCAGTGAAATCCTCAAAATTAAGCACTTAATGCTCATCAAATAAGAAAACAGGGCTGTAGCCTAGTAACCTTTGTCTGCATCAGAGGATTAGGAATGAAGCTAAGTGGTGATTCATGGAGATCATGATTATGTGTTTCAGTTTATTTCAATGCATAAGTGACATTTAAACCATGTTCTATAATTTGAAATTGATACATTCTGGTTTTAAAAGGTTACAAACAGTAATCCTTATCAGTCTTTGACCCTTTCAGTAAATATCCAATGTTTAACTTAATAGTTTAATGGTCTTCTTCTATAAGAAACGTGTGTGTTTAAATTGAAATAATTATGAAATCCACAAATCTAGTTTAAGAAATGTGTCTGTCTAGAAACTGAAACTTGTAAGTCTTTTGTGAGTCTTTGGTTTAGCCATCAAATACAGACTAAATTAACTAATTTGTAGACACTCTAATAATACCCAGTTGCAAAGAAGGAAAAAAAGAAAATGTATTTCACACTTTATTTCTGTAGGTTTTCAGGAATTTAACATTTGACAGTAGGGCTAAAAAAACTTGATTTCAATTGTGAGCTTACATCTATTGCAGTGAAGTTTTTATCTTAAAAATTATTCAATCTTTTTACATATATATGGAGTATCCTAATATACAAATAATACCTTTCTTTTTTTAAGTTTATTCATTTAGGGAGAGAGAAAGAACACAAGTTGGGGAGGGGCAGAGAGCGAGGGAGAGAGAGAGAATCCCAAGCAGGCTCTGCACTGTCAGCACAAAGCCCACAGCAGGGCTCAAACTCACTAAGCATAAGACCATGATCTGAGCTGAAACTAAGAGTCGGACGCTTAATCAACTGATCTACCCAGGTGCCCCATCCTTTCTTCTTCTTTTTTTTTAATGTTTATTTATTTTTGAGAGAGAGCAAGAAGAGAGATACAGATCATGAGCAGAGGAGGGGCAGAGAGAGAGGGAGACACAGAATCCGAAGTAGCTCCAGGCTCTGAGCTGTCAGCACAGAGCCCGACATGGGGCTCAGTCTCATGAACCATGAGATCATGACCTGAGCCGAAGTTGGACACTTAACCAATAAGCCACCCAGACACCCTGATGCCTTTCTTTTTCGAGATTTAAAAGGAAAATGATCTTACCTAGCTTGTCAGTTCAGAATCATTGGGGAAAATGATGCACTTATAGATTGTATTCCCAGAATACTAGTGTTGCACCCAAAAAGGATTTCATAAAGCAACGATGTCTGTAAATAAGTACTGTTACTACTTCTGGGAGAATTGTATTACGTATTAGCCCATTTAACACATATGTAGCCTCTCCCAATGTCAACATCCCTCATGAGAGTGGTACATTTGCTACAACTGATTGGCATGTTGTAATCTTCTGAAGACCGTAGTTTACCTTAGGCTTACATCTTATATAGGTCTGGACAAATGTATAATGACATGTATCCATCATTATGATATCATAAAGTGTATTTTCACTGCCCTAAAAAATTGAAGGGTATTTTTTTATTCAACATTGTGCCATGAACACAGCTTCCAAATAAGTATTTTATGGAGAAAGAAGAAAAGAAAGGAGAGGGGAAAGATGAGGTGCCTGGGTGGCTCAGTCGGTTAAGCATCCAACTTCGACTCAGGTCATGATCTCACATTTCATGGGTTTGAGTCCCACATTGGGCTCTACGATGACAACTCAGAGCCTGGGTCCTGCTTCCGATTCTGTGTCTCTCTTTCTGCTCCTTCCTCGCTTACACTCTGTCTCTCTCAAAATAAATAAACATTAAAAAAAAAGAAGAAGAAGAAAGGAAAGAGGAAAGAAATAGAGGTCAAAGTAATATGTGGGTCAGGTAGTCACTGAACTAAGACATAAATTTCAAACTCTGTCACTAGCACTGCTTCTCAAGATATCCCTGAGCTAGTAGCATGAGACTCCCCTGGGATCTTGTTAAAAATGTAAAATCTCAGACCTACTAAATCTAACTCCAAGGGTGGTGCCCAGCAACCTGAGTTTTAATCAGTTGTCTATGTGATTCTGAGGAATCCTAAATGTTGAAGATCGTGAGTTTATGGGTGCAATGCTATGAGAAAAAGATTCTGCTACCTGAGCATGGGAATGCAGACTTTGAGCTTTTAAGTCTCTCCATGAGATAAGTGGGTTCTACAACCTGATCTCTGAAGGGCTTGCTGAAAACCTGTCAAGGAGTAGAGTAGGGTAGGTGTTGTCTGTCATGATGACAGAGTGCATCAGGCTATTCAAAATGCCATTTCTGCTTTATAAAAGCTCAGTCTATATGTCAGATGAGAGCACTTGTGACCAATCTTAAATTCGGAGCAAAAGGCCAACACCTGCACTCCTGTTACCTCACCCGATACTTTCTAGTTAACCGTTTACAATCTGATTACTGGCATAGAAGACCTTCAGGTAAATCTAATTTGTGAGGTGGGACGTCTTTTCATTTGCCTTGTGATTTATCTTCCTTCTCACAAGACTGTGACTGCACTACTTAATATAGAGCCTCTCAGATCTCTGCCCTTTCCTAAAATCAGGCTGAATTTGGAACAACTGACTATATAGATCATCTACAAACCCCATGTATTGGACCTGATGGTGAAAAACAATCTGTGTTTGCTTTTCATGTATCTATAGTATTGTGGGGAGAGTAAAATCGAGTAAAGGAGTGGGAAAAACATACTCCATAAATGTGTAGTTAGAGCAAGCTGCATGATCTTAATGAGGTAAGATAGTTGTCATGGGCCCCACATTCTCACGCAAGAAAGCAATATGAGAAATAGTGCTTCTCCCCTGGCTACCAGTCTCTGCTGTAAATCCAGGCAATCCATTTGTCATTCACCCTTAAAGACTCAGTGAGTAATACCAGCTCTGGTGCCCAAGATATTTTGGAAAGTGACCAATTTCTTCTTTAAGTAGAGGGCAGGAGCAGTGTGTATAATACCCTGCTAACTCATGGCATTGGATTTAACAAGGATAAAGAGAATGAATACCTTTGATTGGTCTTTCTCTTGGCGTTTAGCAATATTTACCTTCTTGCTATATGAATCAAAGCAGTGGCTTACTTAGGAAAGGGTGTTCCTTCTAGACCCCAGAACATCTCCCAGTTCTTGAGATCCCAGGCCCGTGGATCTAATACTTATGAAGTGTAGCTGGACTTAACTCTGTGCTTTGAATGTGTTTGGTCACTTTCAGAGTGATATGAGCCATGGATTTCTGTTATCAATTGTATTGCTTTAGTCTTGGGCCTTTTTGGTAGCTTTGTAGGCTTGAACTTTTTGACACCCTTGTCTCAGTAGCTTCCAGTGTTGTCTTCTGACTCCCTTGGCCCCTGTGGGAGCAATTCCACACCATCTGTCTATGGATAATTTATTTTTACTTCCAATAGGAGATATTTTCCAAGATACTCCAAAGAATATTATGCCGCACTCTGATTGTAGGAATCAAACTTTTTTTGTGGCCTCTACTAAGTTCTTACTCTTGCCTCTTATAATCTCAAGCAAACCTGAGGCTTTAATTGCCTCTTTTGTAGACTTGAAAATTTCTCTTATACACTATTCCTACTGTCCAGAGATTACTACTATTTGAGTTGTTTTCCTATCACTTTTTTCTGTGTACAAATTCACATTCTATATGTATTTAAATATGATATTCATATTGGTATTCCCTTTGCTTAATATTATGGATTGCGTGTTTTCTCATATTGAATCTTGATGAATAGATTTTCAGTGTCTATTATCTCCACTGTATGGATGCACTTCAATGTTTGCTGATGTTCCTAATGATGTCTCTGAATTGCTGTGTGAACCTGAAGAATCTGGTAAATCATTGAAGAAAGATTAGGCTATATTTAGTAATATCTGCTTTTATAATCTATTTATTATTTTTTAATTTTAAAAAATTTAATGTTTATTTATTTTTGAGAGACAGAGAGAGACAAAGCATGAATGGGAGAGAGGCAGAGAGGGAGACACAGAATGGGAAGCAGACTCTAGGCTCTGAGCTGTTAGCACAGAGCCTGATGCAGGACTCGAACCCACAAGTCGTGACCTGAGCCGAAGTTGGACGCTTAACCGACTGAGCCACTCAGGAGCCCCATAATCTATTTATTTTTAAATTGCCAGTTCTACTTGGTATAAGTCATACTACATATGTTAAGTAGTATATTTAAATAGTATATGGTTGTATTGTTTGGTTATCAAATATGCAGTAAGAGACTTGGCAGATTCATCATTTACTATCAGTGGTCAAAACATTTTGTCGATTTCTGCAGATTTGATGAATGCTTGGATTATAAATGTTTCAAAGATAAATGTTTAACAATAAGAGACATCATGAGTATTTTTTAAATAACATTAAATGTTTGGTTTTTTTTTTTTAGTTTATTTGTTTTGAGAGGGAGAGCATGCAAGCAGGGGGGAGCAGGGAGAGAGGGAAAGAGAGAACCCCAAGCAGGCTCCATGCTGTCAGAACAGAGCCAGACACCAGGCTCGATTCCTCAAACCATGGGATCATGACCCAAGCCAAAATCAAGAGTCAGGTGCTTAACTGACTGAGTCACCCAGACACCCCAAACATTAAACATTTTTTGAATAACATTGAGCATTAAACATTTTTGAAACTTTATAATTCCAGAAGATAAAGCGATGTTCACTAAAAAAATATTAAGATTGATTAGAGCTATTGAAAAGAAATTTTACAGAGCAAATCTTTGCATTGACTGATATTGACAAGAAAAATGGGCAGTTTAAAACTGTAATACTTAGTTCACTGTTACTTTGCAAAAAAAAACTAAAGCAAGTAAGTAAAGTATACACAACTTAATATAGATGTCTACTAATTACTTAAGTCCTCAATAAAATTCTGAATTTTCATTAGGTTATAAAGAAAAGAAGAAATAGGAGATTGTATGTATTAAGGTAGTAGTAAGAATGCTAAGGAACTTAGAAAAGTATCAAAAGAAAGATCAGAAAATATGAGAAATATTCACATTAGACTTACCTGCTCTTTTAGGGCTGAAGAATACAAATTTTTATGTCTTTCTCAATTTATGCCAAAAAAGAGCTGTAAGTGCAGAAATATGGAACGCTTATTCAAAATACTGTATAAAGAAAATGACTTGTAATCTGAATACTTGAGTTTTTCATAAAAGAATGGATGACCCTTTCATTCAACTTTTACTCATATTTTTTTTAAGTTTATTTTTGAGAGAGAGTGAGCAAGTGGGGAAGGTACAGAAAGAGGGGGAGAGAGAGAATCCCAAGCAGGCTCCATACTTTCAGCGCAGAGCCTGACATGCAGCTTGAACTCACAAGCCTTGAGATCATGACCTGAGTTGAAATCAAGAGTCAGACGCTTAACCTACTGAGCCACCCAGGCTCCCCTCATTTTTAAAATTCTAATGGGCCTAGCTTCCATTACAAGTTTGTCTTCAGTTCCTTTTACATCCTGGCACTTGCAAATTCAATGGGAAGTGTTGAAAAGCTATGAAAAAAGATATAGGAGAGAGGGAAAAATGGTATATTTCAGGATGTATCCTCTCCGATGCAGGGAAGTAAAACTGAAGTGGGAAGAGAGCCCCAAAGCAGGATATGCAACAAATGAAAACACGTATCTGGTATCTTGAAAAATAAATATAAAAAAATAACTATTAGAGTTCTGATTCTGTCTTCATATGATCACGGGAAGGAGACACTCCTTAGAAAAGGAGGTGACTCTTAAAGATGAATGTGTGGTTGCCAGTTGGCTGGGGTGGGAGAAGACCTTCCAAGAGGGGGCTATGCATGATTGAAGCAGAGAGAAAGAAGCAGACTGTGATTTACAGGAACTGAAGCAGTTGGAATATTTAAAGTTAGAAATGTAAAGTAGGCACAGTGGTCACACTATGAAAATCATTCAAGCTCAGACTAAGAGACTTCTATGTGGCATCATATGGATTTCAGACATTCCACTATTTAGTGGGGAGTCCACGTATGATGTTGAATAGGGAAAACCTGTGATCATATTTATGTTTGGGGAAAAATGGTTGATAGCATTGTATAGGGAAGGGAAAGAGATCTGAATCAAAGTATTAGAATTGACAGGAATCATTATCCTGATGGTAGAAGATGCTGTTAGGGTGGTGAGATGGTTTCCTGAATGTACTAAATTAAAAGAGTAGAAAGACAAGACTGAGCTTTGGAGATCACCTACTTTGTGTGTACACTATTAAACAGGTTTTTCTAAGGCTGATATAAAGGGAGTGGGAAGATTTGAATACTCAGGAAGATTTTCTTCGTGACTACTGTTCAGACAGTATCTATAAACATGCCTTTCTGACTGATAAATATTTCCTTCTAGTAGTGGAAAATATGCCAGCATCTATACAAGACTGACAGTTACTTTGAAAATGCATAAGAGAATAAAATGCCTCTGGGCTCTAAATTCTTGGGAATATTTTTGAGTCTTGTGATGCTTATCAATTGATGGAAAGCTATTTTTATTTTTGATGTAAAGAATTATTGGAAAGTTGAGCTGCCAATAGGAAAGGAAAGGAAAAGCAATGTTTTTTGGAGATATATGGCATACTACTTAGTGCTATTACAGTAATTTTCTTAAGTGCATCTCTCAATAACATTAGGTCTGTATTCTGGATTCTATTGATCATTAAAAGCTGGAAGTCTTAATGAATTGAAAATGACCTATAGTATACATTTATCAAATGTTCTTGAAAAGCATAAGTAGGGTCTGTTCGAAAACATTTTTATTGTGCTTATTGTGTTGACCGTAGTTATATTTAGAAGATCACTTAAGTTTTCAAGCACACTTTATTTTAAGCAACAGTGATTTCTAAATTGTCATGGCATTGAAAATTTTTGAGTCAATTCTCTGCATTTTATTTTCATAATTAGAGAAGTCTCAATCTTTAAAACTACATGGAAGAACTTTTATACATACCCGTCTTGGAGTCATATTCTTATTCACTCACGGTCTAGAATAGTTTCTTACATGTAACAAGTGTTTAAAAAATGAATACTAAGGGGCGCCTCAGTGGATCAGTTAGTTAAGCATCTCACTCTTGATTTCAGTGCAGGTCATGATCTCATGGTTCATGAGATCGAGACCCACCTTGGGTTTTGCACTGACCACGTGGATCCTGCTTCTCTCTTTCCTCCTCTCTCTACCCCTCCCCTGCTCACATGTGCACGTGCTCTCTCTCTCGGTCTCTCTCTCTCTCTCTCAAAATAAATAAATAAAAAATTTTAAAAAATCATTAAAAAGTGAATACTAATTCATTATGAAAAGCAGGGTCTTAGAGGGAGATGAACCATAAGAGACTCTTAAATACAGAGAACAAATTGAGGGTTGTTGTAGCAGTATTGGTTGGGGAGATGGGCTAAATGGGTGAGGGGCATTAAGGAGGACACTGGTTGAGATGAGCACTGGGTGTTATAAGTAAGTGATGAATCACTAAATTCTATTCTTGAAATCATTATTACACCATATGTTAACTAACTTGGACTTTAAAAAAAAGAAAAAGAAAAGCAAGGTCTTATGCAATCTCAACTGAAAACAACGCATAGAAATATTACCTAATATGTACCCTAAGATGCATGGAAGACCCTGGAAGTTCCTTTGACCTCTCCTTTCTGGGTCTTTCAGATCTCTCCCAGCCATTTTAGAGCTCTAGAGGTTTCAAAGAGTACCTGTAGGCAAAATCAATCAATGTGGCTACTTCATCTAAATATCCACCAAAGCCTCCATCAACCCTTAGTCAGAATATATTAAATACCATGCTAAACAATATGCTAACTGGGGACTGAAAAGTGAAATGTTTTCCTTGACCCAATGGAGTTGGTAGTTTTGTGGAGTTTTCCTTCACACATTGAAGCAGTGGTTACAAGTATGAGGAGTCTTGCCAAAGAAGAAATCCATGATGGTAGTTTACTAACGAAACATATAACCAGGAATGTCACTGAGTCTAACTGAGCAGGGCATTACATTACTGAGAAGGATGGGTCACAGGTTCCTTTCAGCCTGTCTTGGGCTCACTGGCTTTCCTTGGGAAACTGCCATATGAAAAGATTGGCAAATGAAGTCCATTTTGTGACCTAAAACGTGACTTTCCCCAGTCAATGTGGTTAACTAAATTAAATTATGGTTATTTTGTGCCCTTACCCTCAGCACATCTAAAGCAGGCTAAAGTTATTTAATTTTACAATATGCTTTATTTCTTAGTTTAGATAGAGGGCTATTTGTCCAGGACTTCCTTACTTCTCAAAATGCTTTCCAATGAATTACATCTAACTTTTTTTCTTTCTAAAACTTGAGTGTTTCAAATGACGCACAGTATAAAAGTTAAGACCAGGACTATAAAATTATTCGTACCTATTAATTCAGTGAAAATTTTTATAAATTTTGCAGATGATCAAGTACTTTAAATATTTTTGTCCTTTTGTAAGGGGGTGAGAGAAGTACATGTGAGTCAAAATAACTTAAATACCAAGCAAATGCCTTTGAAGTAATCTGTTTTAACAGGTTAAATTTGTAACGCATTATAATTATGACTTAGAGATCCATTTTATTTTATAAGCAATTTAAATTATTTTAAATGATTTCTTGTGGCTGAAGGCCTGTATTTTGTACATGCATTTGAACAGATAATATTTTAATGATAGTCATGGTGAACTTTATAGACATTTTTTGTCTGCCTAAACACCCCCTCAGAACCTCTCTGCATGCATTAGGATTAATAAGATAATGTCTCCCAGGTGCTTAGAGCTTTTTGGAGAAAACGAATAAAGCATTGTGTTAAAATGATTATTACTGTCTTAAAAGACAGCGATATGAAAGTTCAGAAAGAACAGTTTTATATTAATAGTGACTCATAAACGCCATTGAGAAATAGCATTGTATAATGTTAATAAGTGGTCATTCTGTTAACAAGCCAGTCACCTTTTTTTTTCTTTCTCCATTAGATATATTTGGGAAGAAAGTAGGAGTTTGTGGAACTAAGACAGAGGATACGATGCAATGAGAGGGACTAAAATGATTTGATCATATTGGTTAGGTTCATTTAGGCGAATGGAATGACTTTAGCCTTGGCCCCCCTGGAAGCATTGGTTTAGTGGTACTCAATAAAAGGCCAAAAGCAGATAAAGCTTACAGAATTTAGTCCCTTGTAGGCAAAGGAGCAGCGAATCTGGTGTCACTGAAAGAGGAAGCTGAAAGCAGTTAAGTAGTATGAGACAGTAAGTAACTCCTAACTCCTACTGGCTGCTTGGAGAAAGGGAGCAGACTACCAGAGTGGGTGGTATATTCTAGTCTGTGTCTCTCTAAGTTCTATTTAAAATATAATAATAACAATTTCAAGAATAGTTTTCTTTGCATAGCACTTCAAATTTTATAGAACTTTCACACACATTGTCTGAAACTCAGAACAACTCTGCAAGGTGGGTACAATTTTTTTTAATGTTTATTTTGAGAGAGAGAGCTTGGCATGTGTGCAAGGTCGGGGGAGTGAGAGAATCCCAAGCAGGCTCTGCACTGTAAGAGCAGAGCCCTACATGGTGCCGAAACTCACGAAACATGAGATCATGACCTGAGCTGAAATCAAGAGTCAGAGGCTTAACTGACTGAGCCACCCAGGCTCAGGCACCACAGGTGGGTACTCTTATGCCCATTTTAAAGATGAAAAAGCTAATGCTCAAGTAATTTAACATAAGATACAAAGGTGGGTTTCTAATCTCAGCAGAGTGTTCATTACAATACACATTTATAGGAGAGTAGCTCACATTTGTGTAAGCTATAACAAGTAGTAATGTGAGGCTATAGAACTATCGAGTTGATCTACTGATATATTCAGGGTTATTATCTGTTTATTTTCACTAACATCTTCCTGTAGCAGTCCCCAAAACTTGAGTTTACAAGAGTCTTACTTTCCAAGTGTAGTTCAACTACCTTTGAGACCTATTGACTCAATAGTACTCCACTGTTTTATTCTGCAACTCATTCATTAGAAATAGCTATAGATTTATTGTGTCATCTTATTTTGAAGATACTCTTATGGGAATTGTTTGATTATATTTGTCACATGTTCTGATTGACTTACAGATCTTCCTCGGTAAAATCTGTTGTCAGATTCTCTTGGAGGTCCCTTTTTAATGAAAAAAATTTTTTTTTCCTTTCATAAATGTTCAGATGGCAAATCTTTGTGAACACCAGGTATATATTATTAATGGATAAAAGAAAGCAGCATATTCTCATTTTCAGTTGAATTCGTTTGAACATTTTACCCTTTAGAGCATGAAGTGTTATAAATAAAATGACCCTTACAAATAAAAAGATGCTCAAAAAGGGAAAACTGTACAAAGAAAACAATGTACACAAAGAAACCTATGCCATGCTGTTCACTTCAGTATTGTCAGTGAAATGTTCACCATCCGTGTCTATCATTTGGTGAATGGATTGGCAAAACATGGTAAAATCCTCTATATGATAAGATGCAAAAGGGATTAATGACACAATATTTAGCTAACACGTGTGGATGTTATGTAAGTTTTTGTCAAATTTTGCAAGAATATATAAACTGCTCAACTCTATAATTTCAAAAGTACACAAAAATTTGTTTACAAAAAATACATAAAAATACATAAAGTAACCATACATCTGGTTTTCATAGGTAAATATAAGTACACAAAGATGGTGATTTGGGGAGGATATATATTAAATACATAAAAGAATAGTCCATGAAATGTGGAATTGAGGGTGAGATCAAGGGAACACAAAAAGAAAGTCCTAATTTAACATATGATGAGATTGTGTGAGGCTTATCCTTGATCGAATCCATGTAGTACTATGTACATAATTTGCAGGCAAAACTCAAAACCTAAATATGGGTATTTGATTTATAAACAGGCTAAGTCTATGTAACCATACTAATAGCAGCTTAGATAACTATTTTCATTACCATCTTTTAGAATAATAGGTCTTACCCAGAATGTCACAAGCCATGGGTATATTGATCTCAGAAGAAAGGGTTAGAATTAAATCCTAATACTTCATGCCTAACCCCAAAAGCTACTTTATTTGTGATGTGTGCTGTCAGTTTATATAATTCCAGGCCCTTTTGCCAGTATTTCAAGAATGTGAAAAATTATGCCCTTCTAGGAGAACGATTTTGAAGAGTATAGACTTTATAACACACACACCCACACACACACACACACACACACCACACACACACACACACACACACACACACATTTCTAAGGATTTTGCTTGAATGCTTTTTAATGTTTCTGTTAGAAAAAAATTCTAGGGTAAAAACTAAATGGAGGCTTTTTATTAAATGATTAGCCAAAATAAATTATAATTATTGATAAAGGACAGTCTAATGTAAAAGTTTAAAAATTTAATAAAATCTACATATTAATAAAACACTTTTGTCCGTAGTAGAAAATTATAAGCTTTACAAGATAAACTGTAGCAAAAGGATGAGTTGTTTGAATGAGGGATGGTAACAGATGGCAGAATATGGTAAGCGTCCAACATTACCCATCAAAAAGTATTTAGAGGTATTCAAAGAATGGTAAAAACCATTTTCAGTTAACATGAGGATGAATAAAATCTTTTTAATAAAAGTCTTCTTTATTTTTTAATGTTTATTGTAGAGAGTGGGAGAGGGAGGGAGGGAAGGAGGGAGACAGAGAGAGAGACACACAGAATCTGAAGCAGGCTCCAGGCTCTAAACTGTCAGCGCAGAGCCCAACTGGGGGCTCAAACCCAATGAACCATGAAATCATGACCTGAACCAAAGTCAGACACTTAACTGACTGAACGGAATGAGCCAACCAAGTGCCCCAAGGTCTTCTAATAAAGACAGGCATGTGTTGGATAGACTTTTATATGTAGGGCTTAAATCCATTGATTCATCTCAGATTCCAGTGACTTGAATGACAGAAGAAGAAAAGGATAAATAAGTAAAGAAAGGAAGTTAGAAAGGAAGCAAACTGAAAAGAGAGGAAGTAGGAGGAGGGATGGGGTGAAGGGAGTAGGGAGTGAGAGGGAGAGAAGTTGAAGTGAACAGGTGGGGAAAGGAGCAAAAATGATTAACTATTTAAATTTAACATCCAGGACCCTGGCCAGCATGTGTAAGACTTAAAACAGGCAGGTAAAAATGCCAAACCAGAGGACGAAGCTTGCATTTCAAGATATGAGTTGGAATATTGGTTGAAGTCAACAGACTGAATAATTTAGTCATAGCTTTTTCTCAGTCTCAGCATTTCCTTGGCCATTAAATACCGCCTGTCCTAGACTAGAACCCTTGGCAATGGACTGTTTGCCCTACCTCAGCAGGTTAAGGCAGAGTCATTGTATTATTAAGTTCCTAAGGTCCTTGACAAAGACAATTTATGATCCTGGTAATTCCTCAAGGAGAAGCAGTGTTATTTAAACAATGCTCACAACTGCATCCTTTGTGTGCTCCTCATGCACAATGAAGACCAGTTTATTCAGGAGTAGATTTGGTCTACTAAGTTCTCAGGTTATTTTGTGTTCTAGCAGATGGTCTCCTTTCTGTGGTAAGGTTTGAAATGGGTGCAAGGAGGAGCATGTGGAATATTTAAATGTCTTGAGGAGAAAAAATATATCTGAGAATCAAGAAGATTTCATCTTGATTAGTCTGGCAGTTATGAGATTGCAGGAATGGTGAGTTCAGTGTCCTAGAATTGTTATCCTTCCAGATTTCAAAGTCCTGAGGATGGAGAAAACAAGAGTAAGATTGATGCTTAGAAATGTAAGGATATTGGAGGGCACCTGGGGGCTCAATCTGTTGAGCCTCCAACTCTTGATTTTGGCTCAGGTCATGATCCCAGCATCCTGGGACTGAAGTCCCACTTTGGTCTCCACTCTGAGTATGGAGCCTACTTGGGATTCTCTCTTTCTTTCTCTCTCACCTCTTCTCTCTATTTCTCTCACCCCTTCTCTCTCTCTCTCTCTCTCTCTCTCTCTCTCTCTCTCTCTTTCTCTCCCCTCTCTCTCTTTCTTTCTCTATCCAGCCCTGCCTCTCTCCCTGGCTTTGGCATGCTCTCTCTCTAAAATAAAAACAAAGAATATAATATAAAAACAAAGGGTATTAGGACATGGTGTAGCCCCATTATAAGGAAAGAAAGTAGAATAACAAAGCGATAGCATGAATAGAAATAATATTTATACTTGGTAAAGCATTTTAGATTTGTTATCTGTGTTGTCTTCCTAAGAGTACTGCAAAGAGAAGTCAAGCTAAGAAAATCATTAGGTTTCAGGGAAAATCACATCAAGTAGAAAGATAGGTTTCAAGACACAGGTCTTCTGAGTCAAAGCCTTATTTTTTCTATAACTTCACCTTTCCTCTGAATAAGGAAAAGTTACCGAAAGATTACAGGTGGGAGATCAAATAAGGAATTTCTGCTATGTCCTTGGACTGGCACACTGGTAGGGGAGGCCTGGAGGTGGAGGACAGAGCAGATGAATGTACATGGTCGGATGTGCACAAAGCTCTGATAAGAGCAGACATGGGGAAATAGCCTCCAGAATTAGACCTGGGGCGCCTTGTAGTAGCTGAGGACAATGTCCATGCAAACTGATTTTATTGCGTTAGTTTTACTCAGTCCATTCCTATTAAAAATTGTTGTATGTAGGGATACCTGGGTGGCTCAGTCAGTTAAGTGTCTGACTCTTGATTTCGGCTCAGGTTTTAAGCCGAAGGAGTTCGAGCCTCATGTCAGGCTCCGTGCTGATGTTGCGAAGCCTGCTTGGGATTCTTCCTCTCCCTCTCTTTCTGCTACTGCTCTCTACCCTGCTTGTGGTCTATCTCTCTCTAAAATAAATAAACATTTTTCAAAATGGTGAATATATTGCAGGAATATTCCTGGATTCATGTAATCATGTCTATAATATTGTTGGGATAAATGGTTGTGCTAGAACAGTTAGCCTAGATTTAGAAGAAACCTAAAATATCGGTATTTTGTTTAACATTTATTTATTTTTGAGAGACATAGAGACAGAGTATGAGCAGGGGAAGGGCAGAAAGAGAGGGAGACACAGAATCTGAAACAGGCTCCAGGCTCTGAGCCGTCAGCACAGAACCCGACGCGGGGCTTGAACTCACAGACTGTGAGATCATGACCTGAGCTGAAGTCGGCTGCTTAACCAACTGAGCCACCCAGGTGCCCCTAAAATATCGGTATTGACTGTGTTTTAGTCCATTGGTAACATTCAGAGTATATGTTAGGCAGTGCCTTCTCTGCTCAGGACTTCCAGGTAGAGCACTTTATAGGTTTTGGGCAACGGCTTCCCCTGCTCCTCCTTCCTCTAGCCAATGTTGCAAAGCCTGCTTGGGATTCTTTCTCTCCCTCTTTTCCCAAGAACGGAAAATCTTGTCTTTCAGGAAACCCAATTCCCTGTGACTCAGATCTCTGGTCACAGAAATCAAGGGAGAAATCAGCTCTTTATAAAAGGTAACCTCTTCAAAATACACCTCCACCTGCCCATCAGGCTTTCCTTTCAGCCTGTCGGAAGCAGAATGAGAGGGAAGGGTAAAGGATGATGACTGCAGTGAGGTCCCCGGGTCCTTGGTTCCAGCTTTATGGCTCCATCACTACCGTTTCCTTGGCTTGATTATAGGTACCAACAGTTCCCCTTTGTTTTGTTGAATTTCTATCAGTTGTGACTAAAAGTGCCCTGAGAAATGACCAAAGCATTTTCTTGATGAAATATTTCAATATAATTCAAAGATAAATCATCTTAATTACATGTTAGTTCTTGTTGTTTTTGGCTAGAATGAACAATTTACAAATTTTGGCTAAATTCAAGGGAATTGTATTTCAAGTACTACTTCACCTAGATGGTCTTATATATTGCCCATTAAAAAAAAACCCTGCCATCAAAACCAAATGATAATTTTCTTTCATTATAGGGAGGTGAGAGAAACACTGCATATTCTAAATTCCACAAAGGATTTTGTAGCCATCACCCCAATACCGCTGTATTTAGTTGATTTTACATGAAATTACAAAAGGCAGCATAAAAAAGGCATCGTTTAAAATATAATAACACTGTGGCACTATTGAATAAGTAATCTGTTCTTTTCAGATACTAGTGCCCTGAGAATCTTGTAAATAAGAAAAACAATAATTGTATAATAGACTAAAAAATCTATTAGTTTTGCAAGATTGAAGTTAAAAATGGGCAGGAATTCAAGAATCAAATGGAGGATATTTAGTTGTAACTTGCTTTTTTCTAATGATCTACTGCTTTTTAAAACTCAGCAAGACAGCTGACCTTTGAATGAACTCCTCTCTTTAGTCCTCAGAGACTAGACATTTAGGAAAACTGGGAACAAGAGTCCCCTTAGTCAAGTCATGGCGGCTCCGGGTGGAATCCCTAATTATTGGACTAGAACTCTAGAATAACACAGCACAGTTAACCACTATGACCTTCAATCCAAGAAGAATCTGAAAACTTGAACAGAGTATGGGGCATGTTGTCTCATTTAGACTGACTTTTTAAAAATCACTTAGCTATTCTGTCATTTGTCAAAATGAGCAAAAATGCATCATTTTCATCTATTTTAGAATCTGTTGACAGGAATTAAGATTCTTTAAAGAAATGCAACGGGAAGAGCCTTACATACCTTCAACTATCGATCTAATATTTCAAAATTTGACTACTATGGTTGAAATTGTCTTCCATTTTTCTATTAACTTCCTTCCTGGTTAATACCTTTTCTCTAATTTGTATAAAGCAGGTAACCAAGTATAGCATTTGCTATGCTATGATTTTTGCATGTTTATTCTACTGATTTCAGGTGAGCTAATCCATTGCCCACATTTCTGGAAGTATGAGAAAGATTCTATGCCTAAACATAGCTTGCAGTAGATTTGGCTGAGCAATGCAGGGTAATAAAAGTAATGAGGCCATTGAAATCCCTTTAGCTTTGTGCTGATGCCTGGAAACTGTCATTTATTTTGTAGTGCCTTTAATTGAGAAGGCTTTTTATTTTTTTAATTCCACACAGTAATTGGTACTACATTTTTTCTTATAGTAAATAGAATAAAAGTTGTGTATCTTGCTTCTTGATTTTTTAACAAGCATCGATAATTTGTTTTTCATGTTAAAATTTATTTTTAATCCATTATTTTGGTATTGTTGAACAAAACCTAAAGATCCTCTTTGGTACGAAGAATAGACAAAGGCCAGGTCTTGTGACATTTATCTGCATGGGAGATTGAGAACTCACCTTCTTCTACTCAATGATGTTTCCTCCCTCTTTTGCAGTGCATAATACAGACTCTCTAAATATAGGAGAATAGTAAATATGCATCATTAATAATTAATAGGATTGTAAGAAAACACAGTATCAGCATAATCCTCTAAGACATTGACGAGTACATGTTGCCACTTTAAATAATGACATGGAAGACAGTGTTGCTCTCTGATATGGATTTGCCATAGTAAATGAGTTTGTGTTACTGTATGTATTTTGTTCTACATACCTAGTTATCAATAATCATCTTCATGCCTCTCAAAGGGCAGCACAAGCAGGAAAAGAATAATTGCCACTCTTCATGGAGCCAGCTTATTGATGAGGTGGACACAAGTAATATTTTTAGCCTGCTGGCTGTCCATCTGTAAGCAGTTTCCTGGAGCTGTCACTTCTCCTTTCTCTGGAAACTGTTATGGCTTTGTCTGCCCAAGGAAAATAATGAGATCCATCTATCAAGAAAAAAATAAACAATAAACCCTATACCTTCCAATTAATTTGTTTTCACCTATGTTTACCTATGTGCATTCAGTTAACTATCCATCATGTTATATGCATGTAAGGAAGTGCATTTTTCAAAAGGTTGAATCCATTAACCCTTTCGCTATCTAAATATATAGGCATCCCTTTCAGCTAAATCAAGGACTTGTAAAAATCAATCGTTTTGGAGAGCTCATAAACACTTGGTCTGTCTTTCTCGTGTGTGCTCAGTGTTGATAAATCTGCAAGCTTAATATGAACCAAACAGGTTGTTCTCATTCATCCCTCCAAACTAAGTATGTTTTTCCTTAAGTGCGTCTTTGATTTTAACACCATCCTATCATTTTCAGAAACTGGTATGGGATGAGCAACTTAAATCAGAAGCTTCAGCTTGATTCTTTTATTTGTTAAAAGCAATTTAGTAGAAAATGGTAGTGTACATCAGCAATCAAATGGCATCTTTTTCCTCCTCCCTTAAAAAGTATGTTTTTCCAAATAAAA
Source organism: Paguma larvata (assembly GCA_030068075.1). NCBI lineage: Eukaryota > Metazoa > Chordata > Mammalia > Carnivora > Viverridae > Paguma > Paguma larvata. The sequence goes on from CM057829.1 coordinate 109,210,235, forward strand.
GACACACACACACACACACACACACACACACACACACACATGACCCAGGCAGTAATTTGTTCATAGGATTTTGCTGACATTTATAAACTGCTTGAACTTTACTGCTGCCTTGTTGCTGGCAAGAAGCTTCAACAGTGAGAGTGGCCCTAGAGTTAAGTACCCTCCACTTTTTATCTATCTGTACCATCAAAATAGATAGCCACATTAAATAAACACTTTTCAAATGTTTTAAAACCATGAAGGATAGTGGCAGAAGTATACTGAAAGCCTCCAATTTAAAAACAACCTATGTTCCAAGAATTCATTTGTAAAGAGAGTTGTTTGAAATATAGAACCTCGGATCATCGATATGGTGGTAAAATTCCTAGTTTAATGCGCTAGGACTATAGAGCATCATAGATTTAAGAATGGGGAGTAACTTATCTAGATCTCCTTTAACTTGAGACCATTTATTACAGACATGAGGTGAGAGGTAGAGTTACAGATTTGTTCAATCCCAGAGGCAACAACTGTTACTATACTGATTGTTGACAGAGAAATACAATGGAATTAGAAAATAAGTATATTTCTATCTAGAAAGCTGCTGCTAAGGGGTAAACAGGTTTCATTTGAGGAATATGAAGGGAATAATTGTGTAAAAATTTTAAAGAAAACTAGAATTATTTAGCGATTATACAGATTGAAAGCATTGGTTTTTTCATCTAACTTTTGATTGGTTTATTTCTGGTACTAGATGTATAATTCACTTATAATTGTAATTTTGACAGAGTATGGGAAAGGAGGGCATGAGAAAGAAAGTCAGATAGGGTGATGAAGAAAGAAAAGGAGACTAAAAATATGCCGTAAATGGAAGATGAGAAGGAAAAATGCCATGAAGGGGGGGTTAGATTGAGATGTGTTAAGATACTAGGATACTGTTCAGCACTATGGTTAAGAAGGGGGGCTCCACACACAGGCTTTCTGCGATTTCTTCTTGTAGAGACCTTGGGAGCATTGGTTAGATGCACGTATGTTTCTATATTAGAAAACACATATAATAGTAGTATGTACCTCACAGGCTTGTTGCGAGGATGACCCAGTACATAGTAAGCTCTCAATAAAAGCTAGTTGCTATAAGGGTCACCAACTAATTTGTCATCTAAAAGGGAGGTCATTAAACTACAACCCATGGACCCAGTCCAGCTACCTGTATTTAGCTACCCGTATTAGCCAGTGAGCTAAGAATGGTCTTTGTGTATTTCAATCGCTGGGGAAAATCCAAAAGATTATTTTGTGACACACTGAAATTATGTGAAATCTATTTTCAGTGTTCATACTGTTTTATTGGAACACAGCTACACTCATTAGTTACATATTGTTTGTGACTGCTTTTGTCCTATGGTGGCAGAGTGTCCTGACCATCTGGCCTATGAAGCCTAAAATCTTTTCTCTCTAATCTTTGACATAAAAAGTTAGAAAATCCTGGTCTACCCAGGACACATCTGAAAATGAGTGAGGATACTACGAATCATAAGTGGGAGCAAGTGGCATAAACAGCCACTTGTCCTAAGCAAACCAGTAAGTACAGTCATGTTCAATATATTTCTTATGTATAATAAGAAATAAACATATTAGAATTGTACGTGGTGAGGAAAAAAAACAATGAAAAGAAGTAGCAGTTTATGGAAACGATTGTAACTTGGATAATTTAAATGTAATTCTTTGTTTCTCTCCTTTCATTAAATCCACCGATGAGTCCTAAACTCCTTCTGTAAAAGGCCTTATGTAATCTGGTGCCAAGCCCCCTCTTGGACACCTTTTCCTACAGCTTTCCTCTTTACTCACTGTGCTGTGGTCACACTACATTCCCGTTCCAGTAACCTAATAAGCTAGTCACTATCTTAGGGCCTTTGCAAGGCTTTCTGCCTGGAATGCTCTATCCCGGACTTGCAAGTCTGGCTCTCATCCTGTTTAAACTGGCATGATCTTCCATTCCTCATTCCATTTTATTTGCTCCTTAGAACTGCCACTATCAGAAAAGTTAAGCCTAAGCTCCACGGTGGTGGGGATTTTCCCTGTCTTCGTGGCCTTTGTGGCTAGCTCCAGGGTCCGCCACAGTCCTGGCACAGAATGGATCCTCCTGATTGTGTTGCCTCCTTGCAGCTCCTGTGGTGAGCATGGGAGTGGCTCCACTCGCTGCTCTCCTCGCCCTGCTCTTCCAATAGGCCTTTGGCTTGAGATACGTCTTTTGGCATTTACACAAGTTTTAGTCTAGGTCTCTGGTCTATATGGATGGGATAGGTCTTTGGTTTGTTTCTTCCTGCCATTTTCATATTTTGTTTGTGTTATCTAAGCTTATTTATGTATAGATGTTAGCTCTCCTTTTCTGTTGTATGAGGCACTTTCAGAGACAGGGCTTGTTTATTCATTGTTCATATCCCTCATAGAATAAAGAGGATCAAGGCACCTTGCAAAACGAGTAGCTTCCTTTGAGTTTATTCTACATTGCTTTCAATTTTTTTGGTCTTCAAGAGTTTCTATGGTTAAGGCATAAACTATTTGTAGGCAGAGGCTGTAACTGTATCCAGTTACAGATATGTTGTATCCAACATAACACTGAAGCAGGCAGGGGCAGGTGCTCCAGGAATAAATGTGAATGAAGAGTACCGTTAACTCTGTTACTCTCTGAGTAATGGAATAGGCATCAGGAAAAACATAATAGCTGAAGATGCTAAAGTCTTTTGGTTTTCAGAGACCTCTTTTGATCTTGGTACCCCTAGCCTTTGTGCTAATCACAGGTTTCTCTTATTTTCATTCTCCTTAAGTTGGTGATCCATTTGTCTTCTTGGAGCTCATGGAAGCCAGCCTTACAGCATATGAGCCTCTATGCAGTTGTTAGCAATCAACTGTGGAGCCTGACAAAAGAGGGGGAAAAAGTTTCTTCTGTTTGTTGGTTTGAAAAATGGCCCCCATACACCGAGGACAAAGAGAGACCTAAGAAAGAGGCAGATCCTTCCAGGTTGGTAGGTGGCAGGTTTAATAAGCAAGGGGACTCACATATGTGGATTGTCCTAGCAGCCATAGGATGAGTAGATTTCTGCACCTGCCCTCCAGAATCTTACAAGTTTGTGTAGAGGCCTTAACTTTCTTCAGTTAGTCCATCCAGATGGTCTCAACAACATATTATTTTTATTGCTCTCAAGGAGATGTCCTAGAACAGCTCCTAGAAGGAGAATGGTGTGCACAATGTGCATTCCAAGGACAGGAGAAGGCGCGGAGCCTCCCATTGCCTGGTTCCAGCTCACATGTCAACCAGCAGTCATGTCCTCTCCATGACCTGCTTTAGCGCTGAGCTACTCCGCCATCCTTCTTCCCAAATTGAGGCTACATAGAAAAGAGGAAAAGCGGAAAGAAATGCAGGTTGGAACAGTACAGTCTCCAACTCTAGCCAAGGCAAGAAGATTGCCTGTGGTCCATTTTCCACACATTTAGCAGTACACCTAACTTCAGAGCTTCCAAAAAGAGAACTGGACATCACTGCTAGACTGTGAGTTACATGAGAAGAAGCATGTCTGCCTTATTTAACATATTATTTGCTAAATCAATCCAGTGCCTAGAACAGTAGGGAGTCGATAATTATTGCATGAAAGAGTGACTTTCACCCTTAGTTCTTTGCTTAGTTACTTTTCTGGTAAAGTTTAATAGACTGTGTAAATAAAAACTAAAATTTTATCTTCAGTGTTTCATTATAAAACTCTTCAGGGGCGCATGGGTGGCTCAGTCAGTTAAGCCTCGGACTTCGGCTCAGGTCATGATCTCACAGTCTGTGAGTTCGAGCCCTGCGTTGGGTTCTGTGCTGACAGCTCAGAGCCTGGAGCCTGCTTCAGATTTTGTGTCTCCCTCTCTGTCTCTGCCCCTCCCCCGCTTGTGCTCGCTCTCTCTCTCTCTCTCTCTCTCTCTCTCTCAAAAATAAACAAACATTAAAAAAAAATCTCTTCAAAGCAGAGCTTTAAAAAACATGAAACTTAATAGAAGAATTAGAAAGTGTGCAGCACGAGGTTCTCTCTGGGATGTTATCAAATGCTTTGGCATGAAAATATTCATCCACTAAAAACAAAATGTCATCCAGCAATGGAAAAATAACACAATATGAGAAAAACTTTTGAAAAAAGGGGCATTGCTGTAATGATTAATGAAAATATGGCTTTTTGTTAAGTACATGCAGTTTTAGAGAAAGCTTTCAGCATATATAACATGTTTGAAGATAAAAGTTCTTGTGATTTGATTAAAGAGTTCCAACCTTTGAGAAAAGTAAATAATACAGTGTTAAGGAAATTGCTTGAGATATTTTTCTGATTGCTGCGTATTTGGGGTATTGAAGAAACAAGTTTGAATAAACATGCATCTTGAAGACAAGTAGAAATTCAGCATCATTTTTGTGCTCAAGATGAGAGGGGAAGTATTCCCAATAGTAATGACATTCTCATAGGTGTTTCTAATGATCAGTTACTAAACAGCTTACAGTGTTATTATATGATCTTTATCATTAACCTTTGTAGCTATTTTATGGGGAAAGTGGAAACAAACAGGGCATCTGTTAAACATTTTCTCAAAAAGTCTTTAATCTTTCTCTTTGTCTTTTTGTCAAAAGTTATATAATGTATGTGATTCTGTAGTGGGGATTCCATTAGCTGAGATGTAATTTAAATGATGAAAATCTTCACACTATTAGTGTCTTATGAAAAGGCAAACAGGCTTGGTATTCACAGCAAGTAAATGGAGAATTGTTCTAATATTCTTTCACTTCCTACTCTTAGGATTCTTTCGTGTTGTAATGCTTTTTTTTAAGGTGACTTAAATATTGGAAGATACACTATCCCCAAACGCTATGTAGAAGTTTTTCATACTGTTCCCATTACTTAGTAACCTTAGACAATAAGAGCTATTGCCAAAGAAGAGATCGTTATAAAAACCTCAGAAGTGAGTCCATAAACACACATTATCGAAGATTATTTTCAGATCTTTAACAAATAATACTACCCATTCAGTGAAGAACAAATTTGAAATGATGTCTGTAGTTAATCCCAGCCTTAAAAATTTTTTTTCATTGGTTTATCTGACTTAAACTAAGTGCAGTGGCCTAGAGACCAGAGGGTAGAGAAAATAATATGAAGTATCACTGCGTGTTTTAACATAAACGGGGCAGAAACTGGAACACCTTTGACAATGGAAAACAATCAACTTATCATTCTACCAACCAAATAAAACCAACATAATTTTATTTATTTTTATTTTTTTAACTTTATTTATTTTGAGAGAGAGAGGGAGAAAGAGAGAGTGCACATGCAGGGTAGGGGCAAAAAGAGATGGAGAGAGAATCCCAAGCAAGCTCTGGGCTGTGAATACAGAGCCAACATGGGGCTTCATCTCATGAACCGTGAGATCATGACCTGAGCCAAAATTAAGAGTCAGATGCTTAACCGAGCCACTCAGGTGCCCTCCAACCTAATTTTAAAACAACTCTTTCCAATATGTTACCCAAAGTAGCTCTGTCCATTATAGTGATATGTATATGTAAATATAAGCATAAATATGCATATGGAATTTGCTAACCTGTTTTTTTTAATCTAAGAATATGGCCTAAATTGTTTTCCATATTTTACATAGTCTTTGAGATCAATATCACTATTAATTATATTTAGCATATCTTTCTATTGAAGGTAATGCAAATATGATTATTTAATCTTCGTAGCATAGGGCATTTCCTTATTTAATGCTATTATAAATATTCTGGAATGAAGAGCTTTGCGTCTTTGCGTATATGTGTATCTATGCAGAATACCTTATAGTTTCCTTAGGATAGAGTGGATTCCAGGAATGGATTATTGTCCATGGCTTTTTATACATAATTTCAATTTATATTCCAAAAGAATTTTTGTCATCAGCAACATAGGAGAGTTAACGCTTACTGGTTCTTATGTGTTGGTCATTCTCGTGAGTAAACCTGTATGTGAATTAGCATATTTCTCACCAGTCTTTAAGATATTCGGTATTATTGCTCTCATTATACAAAAAGAAATTGAATAATTGAATTTGAAGAAACTGTACCCCAGAGATGTTAATTAACTTGTTCAAGGATGCACAGTTAATAAGTGGCAATAAGAATACTAGTTTTCCTGCCTTCCTTAATATTCGACAAAAGATATCATAATTTATTTTTCCAAAGGTAATGGGCAAAACAATAGCTTTTTGTTATCTATCACTTATTTGATTAGCGACAACCATTTTTTTCCAGTTCTTTTTTTCTTACTAGATTTCTTATCTCATGGGATTGTTGTGAAGAATAAAATTAATATATGTGAAGGACTAACCAGTGTCAAGCATGATCATAGCTATTCAATGAATGGTGGGCTTTTATTATTGTTATTTATAGCTAAACTACGGACAGAATTAAGACAAAAATCCAGAACCATGTATCGGCCTCATGTTTTTTTTTTCTTTTACACCACTGTTTTTCTTTTTAAAAAGAAATCTATCTTAGTTCATGTATTTATTTAATATATAATTGCTCTTGAAAATAAGATAAACTGACATAACTAAATAAATGTAAATTCTGGAATGGAATAGAATATTATAAACTTTTTTGATCTCTCATCCTTGGCAATAAAATATACTTTAGTACACACAAATATATGTATAGTTATTTATATTGTACTAACATACATTTATAAACAAATTGAAATATATATTTCATATATAATTTGTTTATAACTTTATTTGTGAAATAATATTTTAAATGATTTCTTGCAATGTTACAAAATATTTGTTGTTGCTAAAAATTATAAATGCATTTCGTAAGAGCCTTATCAGATATGACTAGATATCATAACTTTTACCCTGAGTTCTGGCAGACAAGGAACTCTTCCCAGCTCTGCTTTTCATTATTTGGTTTCACCAACTTTATTTATATTGCTTTCAATCTGCAGGGTTTTTTTGAAGAAATATTTTAGGCCATTTGAAGGTGAGGTTAGTGAAAACTAGAAAATGAAATCTCTAAATCCACTTCTCTGAGCATCAATAAACTGAAAGATGTCAAAATATTCTCTAGATTTAAGAAATCCACCCTTCTCGAGTTATCTCTAGGAGGTGACATTTGACATCTGGACAAAGTAAGAATGCCAATTTAGGTATACATACCTTAGATATAAATAAATGTCAGTAAGAGGTGGAGACCTTGGGAGAACTGTGTAGAATTTAACCATGTGTGATTTAAGAAAGTACATGTATACCCTATTTCCTGCGTCTTCAGGCACATGAGCCTCAGCATGTATGTGGTCAGGGTGACAGAATAGTAGGAATGGTCTGGGAGCCCAGGGTGGAGCAAGTGCTCTAAATGAGATCAAGAAGATGTCAGTAATCTGAGTCAAACTTTAGAGGAAGGATGCTGATACAGATCATGGAAAGACTGGGGACATCTGTACCCTGGTGGTCCCTGGGCACTGCACAGACCTTAGTTCAGTCTAATTTCTGGCAGTTAGAAGATATATTACCTTGGTGAGTTTTAAGCCTCAGGGTTTGATTTGTGTGAAAGGAGTAATCTTTCTCAAAATTATGTAATTGCATTGTTGAGAGCAGATTCCACTGCATAGTAGGTGCTCAACCATTGCTGTTTCTGTAGGCAGCATAGCATGGAGCCAGACTGCCTGGATTCAAATCCCCACTCCAGAAGGAATACATGTGACCCTTCAGCACAACATAGAACCTCTCTCTGCTTCATTTTCCTCACTCATGAAATGACACAAATGATACCTGCCTCATAACCTGCAAGGTTGTTATGAGGGTAAAACTTAATGGACTACTGTATTTGAGTGCTTAGAAATGCTTGTCGCTTACCTAGTAAACACTAAATAAATGTTTGCTGTTAATATTACTGTTTTAAATATTAGTCACAAGGATTTTAAAACATCTTCCAGTATTAATAGCCTTTGAAGAAACACTCTCTTTTATCTGGTTTATCATATTCCCTCATTTCTCTGAGTGCATAGGGCGGTATTCATGATGTTGCACCTGTAAATTAGGTTGTTTATATCCAATTATCTGCTGCTTTTGACGGATTAGCTGTCTCCGGACATTGCCCTGGAGTTTTGTCCACATCTTCAACACTTGGTAGCCCTGGTCTTGAGTTAGTTGTGCTTTTCAATGGACAGAGAAGTGAGCCAGTTTTTGGAAAGCTAACCATGAAAATCCCACAGATTTATGTGTTCTTATTTTCTAATTTAGACACATATCTTCACAGTCTTGCACCAAGTACAGTCTTTCATTGTTTTTACAAAAGATCTTTACAGTATTTCCTTTAATATCTGATCTTTTTTAAATAATTTTTTATTGTTTTTTATTTTTGAGGGAGAGAGAGAGATGGAGACGGAGACAGAGACAGAGTGTGAGTAGGGGAAGGGCAAAGAGAGGGAGGGAGACACAGAATCTGAAGGAGGCTCCAGGCTCTGAGCTGTCAGCACAAAGCCTGACACGGGGCTCGAACTCAGGAACAGCGAGATCATGATCTGAGCTGAAGTCAGCTGCTTAACTGACTGAGCCACGCAGGTGCCCCTAACTTTCTAATCTTTTACCCTACCTGCCTTTTCTTTTCTTCATCTCTCATTTTCATCCGTACCTATCAGGTGAACATAACACACACAAACACAACACTCAGAAACTGAGAACTCCAGTGATTTCCATTTGATTTACTCAGAATAAAAGGTCACTAGCTGCTGTCCCATGTACGACATTCATGTCCCCCAGCTCCCCCTTACCCTGACCTACTAATTGTTGAGCCTTCTTTTCCACTGGAGATATACAGAATTCCTCTTCTAACTCAGGTGTCATGTTATGCACAGTGGATATTTGTTAATTTGAAATTCATACTTTTAAGTTCCTTTTTTAAGAGTTATTTATTTTTGAGGGAGAAAGTGTGAGTGGAGGAGGGGCAGAGAGAGAGAGGGAGGAGAGGGAATCCCAAGCAGGCTCTGCACTGTCAGTACAGAGCCAGATGAAGGACTCTATCTCATGAACCATGAGATCATGACCTGAGCCACAACTGACTGAGCCACCTAGGTGCACCTACCTCACACTTTTAAGTTCTTAAACAGCAAGTGCGTATCTCAAAAAGCTTTCGGGGCGCCCGGGTGGCTTAGTCGGTTGAGTGTCCGTCTTCGGCTTGGGTCATGATCTCGCGGTCTGTGAGTTCGAGCCCCGCGTTGGGCTCTGTGCTGACAGCTCAGAGCCTGGAGCCTGCTTCACATTCTGTGTCTCCTTCTCTCTGCCCTTCCCCCACTTGTGCTCTGTCTCTCTCTGTCTCAAAAATAAATAAACGTTAAAAAAACAAAAAAAAAAGAAGCTTTCATAGTTTCCATGAATAAGGTAAGTGTGCATAGGTCCATATATGTATCTGTAATATATCTAGGCACACATCTGCATATATGTGACAGCATTTACACAACTTCCTGAGCATGTGTGAGAGTGTGGGCAAGTGTCTAGATGAGGAGGAATCCCGTGCAGAAGTGGGGAAGAACCTACTCAAGTTACATATGACTTAGCTTTGTACAGTTAGCACCCCACATCCTCTCAACTTTTTGACTGCCTTCTCCAGCTCTCTGTACCCAGGAGTGTAATTTGTCCCATTGAAAACTGTGCATAAGGGTGTGACTTACTGTGTCCCTATCACTTTATTAGAATGTCATTTTTCTGAATTATACGTATATTTGAGGCCTGCACCTAAGTACCTTGTATCTCTCTGTTTCCTCAGCTGTGTTATTATCGTGGCAGTCTTCTGCTCTCCTCTGCTTCTGCCACATCCCCCCTCCTCGTTTGGCGGTGGCTCCTGATTGCACTGGCAGGAATATGCACAGCTTTAGCTAATTAATTGCTTCGGCAGAGCAGTAAAGTGTACTTACCTAGAGTGCACTTCCAGCAGGCGCTATAGATTTATTAGAAAAGAGTTATGGATCGTGATTCATAGCTCATACATGCATATGCACACTGGAATTAGAACCGAGTTCTTACAAATAGTATGTTAATGACCTCTCAGCAATAACAGGTCCTAAGACCATTATAAATTTAAGAACTGGAAGCAGCAGGGCTTAATTGTAAAAATAAAATTATAACATATGATTTAGCCATATGTGTTTATATGTAAAAAGCTTGTTATTTAGAATGGGTTTCCTTTTGCTTCTGCAACCACTTTAATAAACAGGAAAGCATATAATCCTTTGAGTGCAGAGCTTATTGTAAGGATCCTATCTCAAAACACACTGATGCAACTTTAAAGTGTATTTCAACTGTGCTGCATTTTTGTTTGTGTTAAAAGCAGCAACTACTCAAACTCCCAGCTAGAGAATATCTTAAATGCAATATGCCCTTTCTTTGTCACTCGGAGCGAGCTTTCTTAGGCCAGAAGAAAATGTCCCTTCTTTGGCTGATGTGTGAAATGTGACAGAGGCATCTTGTAATGGGCCTTCTCCATTAGCATCGCATGGCAGGCTTCTCCCTCTATTTTTAATCTGTTTTCTTGTCAGCTACTCAGCTCCTTTCAGTCTCTTCCAAGTTCTCTCTGGAGTCTGAGGCAGACCGACAGAGCAGGTTGGGCTTTAGTGTGACAGCTGGGCATTCTTTCTAGAACACACCCAGCATGGATAGTTTTCTTGAATCACATATCTTTCTCAGGCTCAACCCTCTCTAAGGAAAACGCTGTTGTGCCAGCATGATATCTTGCCACTTTGTGAAGACCATTCTCCTAAGTCTGTCTATATTTGTCTCCTTTTGTTCCTGCCCTCCCTTTTCACTCGACAGCCTTTCCTTTTTTTTGTGCATGTGTGTGTGTGTGACCACAGTCCATTTATGAGAAACCTTGATTCTCACTATACTTCACATGGATGGACTCATTATAGCAATAGAACAAATGCTAGAAATAGAAGTCTAAGGATGAGGTATCTAATTACCTAATTATAATAAGAATATCTAAATTGAAGCAACATAAAATTACTTTGTACTGAACTGTATTTGTTGGACATTTTTCCAAGTGAAGCTTTCAAGCAGTTGTTTTTTTGTTAAACAAGGCTTTTGTCATTCTTAATTTGTCCGTAGGGTACAATAGGGAAACATTGACTCTTGATTTAAAATCTCCCTTCTACTATTTAGCTTCATTTCTTTTAAAAATATGTATCTTTATGTTAGCTTCAGATATACGACATAAAGATTTTACATCGTATATATTGTGAAATGATCATCACAATAAGTTAACATCTGTGACCTCCTGTATTACAATATTTATTCCTGTGATGAGAACTTTTGAGTTGCTACTATCTTAACTTTCAGATGAAGAGTGCATTATATTACTATAGTCTCCATGCTCTCCGTTACCTGTCCAGAACTTACATATCTTCTAACTGGGAGTTTGTATCTTTTGACCACCTTCCCTTCTTTTCCCTATCCACCATCTCCTGCTCCCGGAAACCATCAATCTGTTCTATTTCTAGGATTTTTTTTTTAAAGATTCCACATATAAGCGAGTTTATAAGCCTTTCTTTCTTCAACTTATTTCACTTAGCATAATGTCCTCAAGTTCCATCTATGATGTTGCAAATGGCAGAATTTCCTTCTTTATTATGGCTGAGTCCTACTCTATTATAAACCTATACACCATGTTTTCTTTATCTATTCATTTGCCAGTAGACACTCAGGGTTGTTTCTGTGGCTTAGATACTGTGAATAATACTACAGTGAACATGGGGGTGCTATCTCTTTGAGAGAGTGATTTTATTTCCTTCAGATATATATCCAAAAGTGGAACTATGGGTCCTATGGTAGCTCTGTTTATTTTTTGAGGATCCTTGATGCTGTTTTCCATATAGACTTTTCTTAAAGATACACGTTCCTCAGTTATAATCCAAACATAATGATAATGATATCACAGAGCTAATGTGTGAATAAAATACATCCACTTATCCAAGTAGTTATTGGGCACCTATTTTTGTGGCAGGCATATAACATTTTGTGGCCAGGATAACAATCAGGATAGAACAAAATGAGGCTGGGGAAATGGACATATAAAAAGAACAGTAGTGTGTGCCACACACTGTTTTTCTAAAATATTTACATAGACTACATGCAGCCCATAATATAACTTTATGAAATAGGCATTATCATACTCAATTTACATGTGTGAAAACTGAGGCGTATGGAGTCTTAGTGACTTATTCAAGGTTATGTAGTTAGTAAGTGGAAGATTAAGGATACAAACCTACATGATCTCGCTCTACCATCTAACCTCTTAAACACTCTGTTAATAATAATCGTACTAGACCAAAATGGATGAGAAACTCAAAAAGCAGTTTCCTACAGAAGCATTCGTGTTAGAGAAGATGATATAACGTGCAAGATATATAGTAGCTATGCAGTAAGTGTTAGTCTCTTTTCCTGATTTTTGGTAGCTTGAGTTTGAGGTAACATGTGGCACATTGTATGTCAATGAAACCTAAAATAATTTGGCTAGCTCTATCCCTGCCGGTGATTTAAAGGATTACTCAGTGATCTTGGTTTTCATTCTTTTCATCATATTGGTTATTGTATTGCACATTTCAGCGATATACTTCAAGTGTTTGCATGTCTTTGCTCATCTTGGGAGAACTGTGGTTGAGCCTGCTTGCAGCTAGCAGAGCAGTATTTGGTGGATGTGGACACATGAAAGAATACCTTTCAGCCTGGGAAAGAACATTTTCTTGCCTATTGAGTTTTTGAACTTGCTTGGAAGGATAACTTCATTATAAATCTTTGGGAGAAGGAGCAACATAAGCCAATTACTGTTTTCCAAGTGGCTGACATGCCTGATATTGAGGGCGGGGTTGAAATGAGGAAGAGTTTCCTGAGAAGAGAGCTTCTGAGAGCCGAGTGGAGGGTGGGCAACCATGTCATCTGGTCCCATGGGCCTGGTGTTGTGACAAAATTTGGAATACCACAGAGTAGAGCTGATAGCTTCGTCATGGTTTGTTGTTGCAGTGGGCCCTCCTCAAAATGATGTTAGTTCCTGTCAACAGAGATCACAGCTCTTTTCTCCTCTGTGTGTGTGTGTGTGTGTGTGTGTGTGTGTGGTTTTTTTTTTTTTTTTTTTTTTTTTATGTTATACATCCAGGGAGCACTGTGTTTTGAAAAGCTGCTTGGTTATCTCTTTTCACATTTCAGGAGCTCTGACTAACCACTCTGCAAACACTGTTGACCACCACTTCATTTGTCTCTATTTTACTGCATGTGGCATTTCATCTTTAGTACTCAGGTTCTGTTAAATTTTATTACTTCTTTTTTAACACTTTCTCTTAGAAATTCACAGTCAGCTCATTCCCACGGAGCAATGGCCTAGCAAAATTTTCACATGTGAACACAGCTTCATCCAAATTGTCAGCTAAAAAATCATGAGGTTTAGGAGAATTTTAGATGAGAGGCTGTGATACTGGCTACCTCAGTTACAAGAGTCATCCACTTGGAGCAGCTGGCCAGTCCGTCTGGCTCCTGTGGTCATTCCAATCAAGGTTATGCAAAATTAACCTGGATTCAAGTCATTCAGGAAAGCAACCCCTTTCCTTTTTATAATTGGGTGTGTATTTTCACTTGTGTGGTCCAGAGGAACATGGCGGGGGTGGCAGGAGAGACCAGCTTTAGCACAGAATCCTTCTGGTGTCTAATTAGACAGATGATCTGCAGCATGTCCAGACTGGGTCTATGGCTTGCCCAGTCTCAGCTTCCCTGTGGAGATAAGGCTCAAGTGTGGGTAAATGGATGAGAGCCATGCTTAGAGGTGATGTTGCTATTTTTACTCTGAGTCCTGCTAGCAGGTGCCACCTGCCTCAACTAAGAGCATCACTGATGGCCATGGTAGCTCAGTGGCCAGCCAGGAGGCATTCTTCCCCTTCTGGCACTCACTCTAAATTCCAGATGGTCTCTTGTGAAGCTGACCTCTGATTCCATGCTGGGGTAAATCAGCAACTAGTCATCGTGTGTCTGCCACTTACGACATTTTCTACATACTTTTCAATTCTCTGGTACAACATGGCTTCGAGTCTGGCTTCGAGAAACCATTGACTTATTATTTTAACCTAACGAATTAATATCTGCTTATATTTTCCATTCAGCCACACCACTGTCACAACATGGCTTTTTAATTTTTTATTTATTTATTTTTGAGGTTAAAAGCCTACATCTCCTTTCGATCTGCCCACCTGCAGCAGCCACAATGCTCACTGCCTGCCTTCAGCTAAGGCACTTATGAGCTTTTGTTCTATTGATTGTATACACATTTTTTGATGCCTAATGAACCTGCTTTTGTCCAGAGAATGGCTTCCAAACCTTCATTCCTTTCTAATTCTTCCAAGCTATCATTTCTCTTGAAGCTATACTCAGCCTCTGACAATGAGCCAGATGCTGTATATAATCCTGTATATACAGCATTGGCTTCCAACTTGCCTAAGCTCCTTGAACTTTTTTTTACTCCTCAAACTTAAATATGTTTGTTTGTTCTGGATCTCAGTAGGCTTTGATAGAAACTTCACTCCCCAGTGTATGTTGGTCTCACTCGAGCCTGCTGGTAGCTGTGCTAAGGATCCTTGGCATTTAGCTCTTGGTGTCCTGTCCTGAGTGGCAGTGCTGGAGTGGGTTAGAACTGGAGAAGGCTCTAGCGGTATATTGTTGAGGTTTGGTTTCCAGCTTTGTCCATTCCTCCAAGCATTATCTGAATAAATCACACCTGTTTTCAAACACCTACAAATGACTCCTCGTGCCTATCAGAAATTTCATTTTCTTGTAGCATTCATGAGCCTCCACAATTTTGCCATTACCTTCCTTTCCAGCCATCTACACCATTCCTTTCCTCCATCTGTCCCACCATATACCAGGTCATTACGTCATTCACTTTGTCCCCACTGTCTTGCCTGGATGGCAAAGATTCGCTTTCTGAAAATGCTAATAATTTCTAAATTTTTAAAGAATATTTGAAAATCTACCTTCTCTATGAAGCATCTCCTTATTCATCAAACCAAGTGTATTTCTTCATCTTTTGCCCTGTGTAGCTCTGTTGTTACACTCCATCATCCACTTTGTTACTTATTCATTCATGTTTTCATCGACCCCTGGTTTCATGGAACAGACATTTTTGCTCTACCTCAATTCCCATTTAAAATGTAGGTTCCTTGAAGACTGGGGAACTGTCTACATTCTTTTTAGTCCATTTGTACTGACTGCGTTAGATCATTTTCCCTAGGAAGTAAACTCTGAAATGGAGATTTGCTCGCAAGTAGATTGACTAGTCCTCTTGGAAACAGCCCTTAGTGAGGGAGAGAGCAGAACTGAGCAGAGGGAGAAATTGAACTTCATTTTCCCCAAATTGAGGCAAGGAAGTCAGATTTGTTCACTCTCATCTTGGCCAGGCACTGGATGCAGAAGTCATCCAGGAAGGATTTGTAACCTTGGCAAAAACAGCTCCTGTTGACCAGGCAGTTCTAAGAGGGACTCAGATCCTAGGTCTCAGCAGCCAATCTTGCTAAGCACTGGCTGGGGGAATGAGTGTTTCAGCCCTGAAGAGAGGCTGATGAGGCACATTACAGCATCCACTGCACTAGGACAGAGACTTATACGTGACCAAAGCTCCATGACTGTTTTACCCAAGTGTATTTAAAGTGATTCTTAAATATCTAACAACTTCTAAGACTTTATGAAACCAACATCTACACACAAGTTTGGCCACAACCTATAGAGCCCATAAAAGACCTCATGTTCCTCTGCCTTTTCTTCTCTCCCCTATTTTCCTACAGGAGGTATTCTATTCTTTTGAAGGTAATAGCAAAAGTTACTTATTCTAACTTATGTCCAAAATGAAGTGGGGAATATTTATAGAAAAAAGTGATACTTTTATCTCTCTACCATATGTTTGTTTGTTTGTTTGCTTGATTTTTACTCTACTGTATGTTTTGGTCTTTTCAGTAGCTATTCTGCAGTGTCTCTCTCTACTTTAGTGTCTGATTACACATCCCACTAGAACTACTGGCTCCCACTCTGCCAAAGGAGGATCCAGATTTTGTGGGTCTAAAACTCTAGATCATTGTGGGATCCTCTTTCAGGAAAGGAATACAAACCTTTCTTACCTGTGAGCCTTTTATGAAGCATCTTGTGTTGGGTGTCTCCAAGATCTCCCAGGTTTGGTGATATGCTAAGAGGGCTCATTGGGCTCAGCATTTAATTGTACTTACAGCCTCGTGGCTATGATTTATTACCATAGGATACAAGGATAACATCGGCAAAGGGAGAAGGTTCATTGGGCAGAGTCCAGAGAAAACCAGGGACAATCTGCAAGAATCCTCCCCCAGTGGAGTCACGCAGGGTGTGTTTAATTCTTTATGCAGTGGATTGTGACGAGTCTGAAATGTTGCTCACCAGAAAAGCTCATCGGAGACTCACTGCCCAGGTTTTTTATTGGAGCTGCTCATGTAGACACCCTCTATCTAGAATGTACCAAAATTACCAACTCCCGGAAGGGAAACAAGCCATGCTGTTTGGAACAAGCAGTTTAGGTACAGCGAGCCTCTCTTCTCATTTCTGGAAAGGTGGGAACCTCCTGAAATCTAAGATCCCAGATGCCCGCCACAGACAGCAGGCGCTTCCGAGGACAGCAGTCTCAGGCCTGCTAGGTTAACGCTTTCCTGTATACATGTAAAATTTGAACCCACTGCTAGATTCCTTCCAGGGCCTTGGAAGGAGTTCATGCAGGTGAGGGGGTTTGAAGCTGGAGCTTCTTAGCTTCAATAGTAAGTGCTCTTCTGGTTCCAGGCATACTGAGACCCTTACTGTACCTAAACTCACTTGATTCTTGCTCATCTTTTTTTTTTTTTTTAACAATTTATTGTCAGATTGGTTTCCATACAACACCCAGTGCTCATCCTAACAAGTGCCCTCCTCAATGCCTGTCACCCACTCTGCCCTCTCCCATACCCCCCATCAACCTTTAGTTTGTTCTCAGTATTTAAGAGTTTCTTATGTTTTGTCTCCCTCCCTCCCTGTGCCTTCTTTTTTTCTTTCCTCTCTTCCCCTCCCCCATGGTTTTCTGCTAAGTCTCTCAAAATCCACCTATTCATGGAAACATATGGTATCTATCTTTCTCTGACTGACTTATTTCACTCAGCATAATACCCTCCATTTCCATCCACGTTGCTACACATGGATGTGAAGAAACAGGCACCCTCTTGCTCATCTTTGACTTTGGATGTGTTCATCCCTTATCCGAACCACTTGTATTGCTTCCTTCATCAAACTCTTATTCCTTATTTAGCTTTCAGCTTAGGTGTCCCGTCCTTATCCTCCTATGTTTCTATTTACCTACTCTGAGCCCCTAGTGAACCGAACTGCCCTATCATAATACCTAGCGTAGTATACTGTAGTTCATCACTTCCCTCCATGCCCCATGGGACTCGAGCCCCTGAAAGCAAAGTCTATTTAGTCTTCACAGTTGTACTTCTGTGCCCAGTGTTGTTCTTGCCGCAGAGCAGACTTACATTAATACTTGTTGAATGATGTAGTTACTCACTAATAATGACTGGAGTTACCATGGTACTACAGTGAGTCCTCCCGTGGATATAATTTAAGTTTTTAGGTTAAATTTTGAGACGTTAAATAACACTCTTAATGGTACAGTGGTATCAGAGAAAACCTGGTATTGTCCCACCTCAAGGCTCTAAACCTATTGGAAAATCTGTAAGCAGTTTCCCTTAGCACCAAATAATCAATTAAAAAATCCATTAGAGACACAGGGGAGTTACGGGACCTATATGGGTTTGCTAATGAGAAGCTGAGTAGATTTTCATGCAACTGCGTATGCCATAAGAAGGAAGCTCTTCAGTGTTCTCTTCTCTTGTAGCATTTATTTATTTTCCATGTCTGTGCATATAAGCATGAGATCCTAATTGACATTAATCAGAGTTAG
Source organism: Paguma larvata (assembly GCA_030068075.1). NCBI lineage: Eukaryota > Metazoa > Chordata > Mammalia > Carnivora > Viverridae > Paguma > Paguma larvata. The sequence continues at coordinate 109,228,227 of CM057829.1, forward strand.
ATTAATTTTATTAAAATTTCGGAAAGCTCTGAAATCTGTTATTAAAATCGGCATCATTAACTTTGTTGTCATAATTTTAAGACCCATTTCAAGGTCTGCTGTAACTCAAGTGGACCTACTGAGAATTCTGTGGCTCGAAGATGTGTCATGTATTGCTTCTATAAAACTTGAGGGTATGGAACTTTAAAACTGCCACTCTTGGTGTATACACCTGCTTGTGTTTCTACATTCATTCGTAGGTGCAAAGGTAGAAACAACAACAAAAAAAGACAATCTACTTAGTGTATATTCCACAAGCAGGCTCTGTGTGGGATTAACATAAAAGGTGTGGGAAAAAGTTGCAGGTGGGTGGTCTCTGTGACTGCCAGCATTGGCGGCCGGCAGACATTAGGAATGAAAACATTACCTGAACCTAGTGTTTGTAGTTTTGATAAGAAACAGTTCATTCTAAAAGAATTTATAGCTGAAGGAGAGGATAGGAAGATGAAAAATCAGCAACAAGATCAAGTAAGTTTCCCAGGAGTAAGAATATTAAAAAGTTGAGGCAGATGTCAACCATCTGAGCTGGAAAGAGTGGCTCAGTAAAGGGACTGAGAAGGAATGGAAGAGTTGAGGTGATTGACATTCCCAAGGGCCCTTTTCATTTGTGTTTGTTTCAAAGGCTTTTTCTGGTGGCATAGATAATGACTGGATTGAAGGTCTCTGTCTCACTAGGCTGTCTGTGAGCAGACTGCTAAACAAAGAGAAAGTCAAGAGGAGGTGAAAGAAAGTAAATCCACCCTCCTCTGCTATCTGTATATACACTGCGGACAGAACATCTGAAGGTGAAAAACCGATCATTTAATGTACTTGATGTATATAATATAGAAATGACAGAACTTTTTCCTTTACTAACGTTTCTTAAATGCCTTAAGACTTCACCTGAGTTGTTCTTACATGTGAGATGGTTGTCAGAAATCCGAGCTTTCTGCGTTTAGGCTTAACCCTTGATCATTTCTGTAATTGTAAGCATGCATCTGGATTTCAGAGATCTGTGTCCACATTGCAGCTCTACTATCTAGCTGCTCCTTGAGCTCACATAGGTTTTATATTCTCTTGCCCTTCATCGATGGGAGATTATAAACCCATCTCAGGTATGGTCATGCAAAGATTCAATGAAATTAGTGCTTAGTAGGCACCTTTATTAAAGGAATGTATATAAAGCACTTAACACATAAGGCACTTAGTAAGTACTAAATAACAGTAAGTTGTAACCTGCCTTGTTAAATAGAATATACTTGAGACCCCTTAAGGGTGATAACTTCAAGCCATCCTTCTGGGCATCGGTTACTCCTTTGTGCTGCAGCAGAGTTCCAGGCCTCCTGTGTTGCTGGAATACATTAGGACAATTTGTGTGTAAGCGTGCAAACACACCCACACATACCCACTGGCATTTTTAGTCTTTTCAATGATTATTCACCCATGCATGTAGTTTACTTTTGTCAGTGTTTTTCGTATCCATCTTCTCCTGCTTCTATTTTGCTGTTTATCAATGGCTAATAGATTGGAACCCATATTAAGAGATGTGGTATAAATATGGATCAGCTCAGAATGAGCCATATCACAAGAAGGAGGCGAGAAGTTCAGTTAGGGTTCAGGTGGATGAGGAGACATCAAGTTGATCTTTTCTGTGGCCTTCGAAGAAGACTAATTCCTGGGTTTTATCAGTGCAGTAGCCCGATGAAGTACAATGAGAAAGTTTGATTTTCTCATTGCTAGTTTAGTGAACATCATATACCAAATTTTAAAATTCTTAATTGTATTTCATTATGAAAAGCTGAAAGTTGAATTATGGAAAGTGCATTAGCATTGATGTTAATGTTTCTTTTAGTTTGCATTTTATTCTATGTGACCACTAATTCCACTTTTGCCTTAGTCTTCTTAATTTTATTTTTATTTAGGATATGTATTTTGAGAATAGAATATGGTTTGTTTCTTATCAGGTTTGTAATGTAGTACCTTTTAAAACAGGCTTGAAGGGGGGCACCTGGGTGCCTCAATTAAATATCTAAATGTCCAACTTTGGCTCAGGTCATGAAACTCTACTGTCAGCACAGAGCCCACTTTGGATCCTCTGTACCTCTCTCTCTGCCCCTCCCCTGCTTGCGTGTATGCACTCTCTCTTTCTCTCGAAACTAAATAAACAAACATTAAATTAGGGGGGGTTGAGTGTTGGACCTTGAAGATGTGAATCACTCTTCCCATAGAAAGTTCAACATTTTAGTGTAATTTTTTGCACAAGTTGACTATTTTATATATTTTTGGACTCTTGCATTTATTGCTTTTGAGCAAGATTCAGCCTATCTAGAAATAATCTCTTAAAAATTTGCTATGCATAAGTGGAAGTTAAATCTGCCTTTCTTTTCTTTTAAATATTTTTAAATGTTTCTTTATTTTTGAGAGAGAGAGAGAGAAAGAGAGAGGAGAGACAGTGTGAGTGGGGGGAGGGGCAGAGAGAGAAGCAGACCCAGAATCTGAAGCAGACTCTGGGCTCTGAGCTGTCAGCACAGAGCCCAACACGGGGCTTGAACCCACAAACTGTGAGATCATGACCTGAGCTGAAGTTGGATGCTAAACCACCTGAGTCACCCAGGCGCCCCTGATTTTTTCTTTTCTTTTTTCTTTTTTGATGGCATATATTTTATTTTTTTCATGCCTGCCCACCATTTTATTTTTCTTTCTTTTCCTTTTTTTTTTATTCTTAAGTTAATTAACATACAGTTAGTCTTGGCTTCAGGAGTAGAACCCAGTGATTCATCTCTTACAAATGATACCCAGTGCTCATCCCAAAGAGTGCCCTCCTTAATGCCTGTCACCCATATAATCCCCACTCCCCATTAATCCTAGTTTGTTCTCTGTATTTAAGAGTCTCTTATGGTTTCCAGAGAGGGAGGCGAATCTGACAACTACTTATTAAAATGCCAACTATGTGCCATACAATGTTGTTACCACATTACAAATATTAACTCATTGAATCTTACAACAGCCCTTTGAGATAGGTATTATTGAGGCAATTTTACAGATGAGAAAATTGCAGCACAGACAGGTTAAGTAATTTGACAAAGGTCACACATCTCATAAATGGAAAAAGAGGATTTGAACCCAGACAGTCTAACCCTACAGTCCATGCACTTAATTAAGCCTGTGAATTATCAGCATGGAAAAGCAAATTGAAAAGTTCTTACCTTCCACATGTTGTAATCTTAATCTAAAGAAGTTCTCTTGTCTTTTAAAATTCCTATAATATTAAATATGTTCACTGATTTTGAAATAGGGTGTTTATTTTACCTATGTCACATTAAGTGAACAAACCATAGATGATTACAGGTTATTTGGGTGTGTGTGTGTGTGCGTGCGTGCGCATGTGTGCGTGTGTGTTCAATTATTAACCAAGTAAAATGGAGATTCCATTTATTTTTAAATAGTTTATAGATTTAAAGTTTATATTCTTATTTAGTTTTTTCTTAATGACAATGTTGAAGTTACTTGTGTTAGCAATTTTTGAAAAAAATATATTGTGGATTCTTTTCTTCTTTCCTTTTACTCTCTGTGTTATTTTGTGATAATTGTATGTCTTTATAAGGTGTTAACAGTTGGAGGGGGAGTGGGGGGGGGGGGGAGAAAATGACCAAACTTAAAATTTTGACAAAACTTAGTGGAATTAGGGAAAGGTTCTTCAGTGTAAAGTAAAAAATCACTGGACAAATATTTTGTTTTGAATTCTGTTCTCCATGTGAAAGTATATATTAGAGTTTATTTTGTTCCCTCTTAGTATGTGTGTGTGAGAGCAAAAAGGGGATATATTTTAATTTTGACAGTATTTATAACCTTAAGTAATAATGTTATCACTTGAAAAAATTAATAGATTTCTAATTTTTCATATAGCTGAAGCAAGATATGGTTTACTGACTTGTAACCATCCTCTTTTTTTTTTTGTTCATGTCTTCCTTTCTGCTTAGTAATTCCACTAAGTTGGCATATAAATTAGATAACAGGCTATGCCACTTTAAAACTTCTTGTTCTGGGAATGCCACTTATTTTGCTAAGCCTATAGCACTGGAAAGTATTAATAAAAGCATAATTTACTCTAAAGTGACAGCCTCTTGAGACCCAGGAAACTTGCCTTTCTCCTGTCACTCAGAGGAGAAAAAATTACTCAAGGCAAAATTAAAGGATAGTGAGCGAAGAGGACAGAATTGATACTGAGATTGGGGGGAGGGAGGAGAAGACACAAAATTTTGTGCTCAGAGAAAAATGGTGAGAAGACCTCAAGTGGAAAGGAAGCTTGGGCATCAAAGGATTAAAGGAGTGTCGACTATAGATTAGTCCCCATGGCGAACCTGTGTGATACAGAAGCTGGGACCAGAGGTTTGCTCAGCATCTTCTGAGATTAGTCCTTCAGGGTGGTTCCCTACTCTGGGCTTCTTGTCCAAGTCAGCCTAGGCTGGTGCATCTTCTCCATCTCTCCTTGGAGTTCCGCATCTGTAAATTACAGATGGTGTAAATGTGCCACAGGTACTTGCTAATTTCAAGTTCTTTCTTGAAAGCTGTCTTGTTCTTAGGTTAGAATTGAGTTAGTGTGTCTTTTGCAATTTCTTCTAGATATATCATTCTCCACCACTCAAGTTACACTTTTCCTTTTTTTCCTTAACTACTTCAAATGATCAGTGATGTTTTTAAAAAAAATATCAGTTTTTACTAAATTTTTGTGTATCTTGTTTTATAAATTTCCAATTTATATATAATAGGCAGATAGACTCAGTAATAGTGTTTATAACCGAACTGAAAATAATTAGCACTTTAATAATGGTCCTCCTTGACTGAATCTAGCTTTGCTCTCAAGCATGCACACAACTACTAGGAAAAACATTTTCCCAGGTCATTATAGGAAAACTATTTTTTAGGTTTATTTGTTTATATTGAGAGAGAGAGAGTGAGGGACAGGCAGAGAGAGAGGGAGAGAGAGAGAATCCCAAGTTCGAGCTGCCTTGAGGCTCAAACTTATGAACCATGAGATTATGACCTGAGCTGAAATCCAGAGCTTGATGCTTAACAGACTTAGACACCCTGGTGCCCCATAGGAGACCTTTTTATACTTTTTTATCTTCTCTGTATTTCTAGAAATGAGAAAAAATATATTTGAAATGCTGGAAATACAAATTCTTAACCTTTTTCAGGTACTAATATTGCCAGATGTGTTATATTGCCAAAAATATCAGAGAAATTAAAAGGCCTTATGGACTAAACTTTTCATGAGAAACTAACTTAATATCAACATGAATTTCACATAGTAATAAAACTGGATTGCAGGGTAGTTAATTTTGAGGATTTATTTACATATTGGCATTTGATAGTTTAGATAACATAAAAATAAATTTCCTGTCCTGGGGTGCTTGGGTGGCTCAGTCAGTTGAGCTTAGGTCATGATCTCACAGTCGTAGGATTGAGCCCCATGTTGGGTTGTGTGCTGACAACATGGAGCCTGTTTCGAATTCTCTTTCACTCTCTCTGCTCTTCCCCTGCTCATATGCTTTCTCAAAATAAATAAATAAGCATTTTTTAAAAAAACTTCCTAGTCTTAAAAAAGTATCACTTCATCTGATATTAAAATTTTTATATTGCATTTTGATGTTTCTGTATGTAACTTTTAATTGGCGGCTCTATTTAAAGATTTTTATCTGCCAAGGAACCCTGGATGACTAAGGAACTTACTTTATGTGCCAACATAACTGTAGAAAACACAAGGTATAGTATTTCTGTATAGTAATGAAATCAATTTATGTGCAATTAGTGGAATCAGATGACGTTTTGAGATAAGATTATGTTACTGGTTTAGTAAAATGTTCATATTCCATTCATTTTGCTTTTACGTAAGATTTGCACTCATTTTTATACAAAATATTCTGTTTCTGCTCTTTACTAGAGTTAAATAGTGTTATCTTTAGAGTGTGTAAGTATAGTCTCTATGTATAGAGTTTGGTAATTACTCATAAATTCTGTTTTCCTTTGTAGATACATATTGCAAAAGTATCTCAAGGGAAGTTCAAAAATACTTGCTTATTACTTTTTGTAAAATATGCTTATAATTTAGTAAACTTGAGTTGAATCAGCTAGCAGAGATGTAATATAGAGTAAATTTTTAGATATACTGTGACAGTTATTGAAAATACTAAGAGTCGAAACTCTGACTCTTCAAGGGCAATGTGCCATGTGAATCTATAGACTTTTAGGACCAGAATTTATTTTAGAAAATCCAGTTAAAGTTTATTCTGTTACAACATGAGGATAATAAGGGCCAAAATTTTGGAATGACATATTATTGAATGACAAATCATTGATTCGATGATTGAATCAAATATAATTATTTTATGTTAGAATATCATTAATAATTATCACTAAATTAAAAATCTGGGCTCCTCAGCATCTTGATTAGCCGGGACTATGAAGATATAGGTAGGCAAATAGAGACAAAGGTAGATGATCCAGCTCCAGACCTCATGGGGAAAGAGAAATAAAGCCAATGTCAAGTGTGAGTAAGGATATGGGAAAGGTGTTTTAGGAATTCACAGAAAAGGGCAAGGAATCCAGCTTGAGACTCTGGGGTGGCATATTGGGAACCATGATCATGGGTGGTGTGAGAGAGGAAATCGAAGGGAAATCGAAGCTGGATTCTAGAGTATAAATTAGTGGTAAGGACTAGATCTGAGACACTAGTCCTCAATGGTTTTTCCACTGTATTCCTGTGCTAAGCATGAATGGAAACAAAACTTATGTTATCATGAAATATTTAGTAAGTCTTTCTTTTGCAAGTTTCTTAACATTACAGGCTATTGATAGACGTGTACAATTTTCTTTAATTGCAGAGTCATTTAAATGTAGACAGGTTCTATTGCATGTAAGAAATTGATGTAAAAGATACAATAATTTGTTCCAACTTGTATACAGTTGACAAATCTGTAAGGCTTTGTTTTGCTTTTCCCTTATAGGCTCTTTTTATTATTCATTCATTGAGAAATAGAAATTTGGATTAAAATGCTGTTTTCCTAAAACATAAAACATTTAGAAAAATGGGTTATATGCCTGCTTCAAATATTTGCTTTCAGTAAATGACCAATATAAAAAAATAAGATATTCATCAGAAGTCTTCCAAATTTAGGAAGACAGAGTCACAAGATTTAGAATCCAAATTTCAAATGAATTTTTACAAGCCAGACTCTTTAGGTTTTTGTATGGTAGTTGTATCTATATAGGATCTTGGAAAATAGAACTGTGTCTAAACTTGAAAATTGAATAATTTACACACACAACTCCCAAATATGCAATTTTTACAAATCTATTAACAAGTAGTAGGTATTTATGCAAGTGAAGTTAAGATTATTATTTAGCATTTATTGTAATAAGTGATCATTGCACCTCTCATATATATCAACTATTGTATCACAAAGGTCTTCCAAATGTGGAAGAAGTAAGATTGCTTTTTATTTTGGTTCCTAATAAACTCACTCTACTATATATACCTTTTTATGAACCTTTATATCTAAAAAGGAAGTTAATATTATATACGCATATAATATTTGTTTTGATTGATTTTGGATTATACTAAATTGAATTCAGATATTTTTATTACTAATTGTGTGACTTTGGGCGAATTATTTAACATCTCAACATAAGTTTATTCATCTGTAAAATGGAATATTGATAGAACTTATTAATAAGACTGTGTCAAGAATTAAATGAAATAATCCATTCAAAACATCTAGTAGCGCTTGGCACAGAATTATGCTCAATAAATGTTAACCAGTCTGTCATTGTTATAATTGCCATCATTACCTTTTTAAACATAAAAAATTACCAGTATATATTATATGTGTAAATATTTTTTCCATTTGGTGAAAGATAATAATGGCTGTTTTATTTTTCTCTATATCTCAAACTTCCCTTAATTTTCATGACATAAAATTTATAATTAGCAATGGTTCTTTCATCAACACATATGCTCCTTATGTGCTCGGAAGACTTTTTAATTGATATCCATATGCTTAGATTTCAAATCAATCTATAATGTTTATCATAGTCCTTGACTCTTTCGTTCTATGCCAAATTCAAGTTGGGACCAATTCTCAATTATCTGTAGCAGTGGATCATATCCCTACAATTGGAATATCCACAAAAAATGAACAAATTTTCTTTTTCAAGTGTGCTAATAGTTCTTCAGTCTAAGAGAGACTCTAACAACAATCAGGTCTCTGTGAGAGGCATGAGTGTAATGGCATTTTTGAAGGCCTCAGGATTGATTATAGGGAGCAGAATTGCAAATTCCAGCATGGCTCTAACCTAGCTGAAAAGCAGGGAATCAAAGAGGGATCCAAAATGACCCAAGAAAAAGATCATAAATGTTGCAGTCTTGATCCTGACAGCAGCAGGTACCCACTGAAAGCTTTAGGCAATGAAGTGGTGAAATAAGGTTTTCCATTTAGGAAAGCCATTTGGCTGCCACTAGATACTGAACTAAAGACGCAGGGATCCCAGAGGGCAGATTATTATAATCACCTGCCTGAGAACTGATTAAGGCATAGATTAATGTGCTAAGGAGTAATGATCGATGTGAGGTTGTAGAGGAGACGAGCGGCTTACTAGCTGGTTAGCGTAGTTGTATCTGGAGTGAAGTAGATGTAGTGGGTTCAGATAATGCCGGTTTCCGGCTTGGTTTTCATGGTGGTCATGTCCTTTACATGAGAGGGAAAAGGACATGGAATAAATTGGAGTTGGATGGAATAAATGAACACCTTTGGGATTGGACACCATTTATCTTGTACTTCAGATCGAAACCGTGTATTCTCTAGTATAACTTCTGTGGATAATCTTTATTTTACATTTATACACAACTTGATAATTTGCAAGGTGCTTTCACATGTGTTACCTCATCTCATCCATGATTTACTATGTCTGGAAAAAGGAGAGAACTCTCTCTGTCCCCTTGTAGAAACCAAAGCTCAGAGATCAAACAGATACAGATTGTCACGTCTAGAACTGAAGTCAAAGTAATTGTACTATAATCATGTAAGAATCATTTTGGGTCAGAAAGAAAGCTTACTTGAAGAGAAGGAAACAGGATTTATAAGGAATTTCTCCTGTCTTCATAGAAAAGAAAAATATCTCTGTGCTTAAAAATTTGCTAGTCTTGCTGAGAAACCCAAAGAGCATTTTCCATCAAAAAGCAGTGCACAGCAGGTAAATGCTATGATGATATTTGCTTAAAGAGTTTAAAATTTGTTAAAAGGAGGCTCACACCAGGATCTTACATGTCAATTTTCTGCATGCATTTTATAAGTGAGTTAGAAATGCTGTAAATAGTGTATTTTGCAGTGAAAAACTGACAGTGCTGTCTTCAATATGTGAAAGTAAACTCAGGAAAAGGCTTTTTTTTTTTTAATGGACTATGATTACAGTTTAGTAAATTATTTTATGCTCATCAGTTGGAATTTATATCTATGTGACAATGGGGACTTTAAGTGCAATTACTGAATTTAAAATCTATAAAATTCCCCATGGTTTACTTATTAAAGAACTTTAAGAACTATAATTTATGCTAAAGAGAAATTAAATAACCCTGAATTTGGCATTTAACAAAAAGGCATTGAATGACAAGTTAAAAATCATTATATACAGTATATATGTGTATATATATATATATATATATATATATATATAGTCACAATATCTATGTATATCTCTATTACAGAATTGGGTGGAGAAGTAGGCAGATTTGAAGAATAGTTAGAGGGTATGTAGCCTTTTGCATACAGCAGATGCAGACTGAGGCTCAAATCCCAGATGTGCTAATGTCTGGCTTGATATCCTTGGCACATAGTTCACTTTGTTGGCCTCTATATCTTCACCTGTAAATCTGGATTAGTAATGCTTTATATGGTGTTAAGGGGACTAAATACAAAAACATTATTTATGAGTGCAACAGACACATATTGAGGGACAACTGTGTGCTAAGTACTGTTTTATTTTCTTCATCATTTTATTTTTATTTTCATCAAGATAGATGTACTCTTTAATCCTCATCCCCTATTTCCCCCATCCCTCACCACTTCCCTTCTGGTAATCATCCATTTGTTCTCCATAGTTAAGAGTCAGTTTCTTGGTTTGTCTCTCTATTTCCTTTCCTTCATTGCTTTGTTTTTTAAATTCCACGTATGAGTGAGATCATGTGGTATTTGTCTTTCATGGACTTATTTCTCTTAGCATTATACTCTCCAGCTATATCCACATTGTTGCAAATGGCAAGATACCATTATTTTTTTTATGGCTGAGTAACATTCCTGTGTGTGTGTGTGTGTGTGTGTGTGTGTGTGTGTGTACATCACCACCTCTTCTTTATCCATTCATCTATTGATGGACACACATTTTTGTGTGTATGGTGAAAGACAGTAGTCCAGTTTCATTCTTTTACATGTAGTTGTCCAGTTTTCCCAACACCTTTGTTGATAAGACTGTCTTTTTCCTATTGGATATTCATTTCTCCTTTGTCAAAGATTAACTGACCATATAATTTTTGTTTTATTTTTGCATTTTCTGTTCTAGTCCATTGATCTATGTCTCTATTTTTATGTCTATTTCACTCTGATTTTAACAGTACTATACTGTTTTATTTATATTTTAATTTTTTTGCAAGCACCATACTGTTTTAATTTCTGCTGCTTTGTAATATAACATTATATCTGGAATTGTGATACCTTCAGTTTTGTTTTTCTTTTTCAAGATTGCTTTGACTATTCAAGGTCTTTTGTGGTTTTACGCAGATTTAGAATTGTTTGTTCCAGTTCTGTGAAAAACGCTGTTGTGATTTTGATAGGAATTGCGTTAACTCTGCAGATTGCTTTGGGTAATATATACATTTTAACACTATGTGTTCTTCCAACCCATGAGCATGGAATGTCTTTTCATTTCTTTGTCTTGCATTTCTTTTATCAGTGTTTTGTTGTTTTCAGAGAATGGGTCTTTTCAGTCTCTGGTTATGTTTAATTCTTAAGTATTTTAGTGTTTTTGGCGCAGTTGTAAGTGGGACAATTTTCTTAATATCACTTCTGCTGCTTCATTATTAGTTTATAGGAATCCAACAGATTTCTGTACATTGATTTTGTATTCTGTAGCTTTACTGAATTTATTTATCAGTTCTGGTAGTTTTTCTTATAGTCTTTAGGGTTTTCTATATGTAATATCATATCATCTGCAAATAGTAAGAGTTTTACTTCTTCCTTACCAATTTAGATGCTTTTTATTTCTTTATATTGTCTAATTGCTGTGGGTAGGACTTCTAGTACTATGTTAAAGAAAAGTGGTAAGAGTGGACATCCTAGTCTTGTTCCTGACCTTAGGGGAAAAGCTCTAAGTTTTTTTTAACATTGAGTATGATGTTGGCTGTGGGTGTTTCTTTTTTTCTTTCTTTTTTTTAAATTTTTAACATTTATTTATTTTTGAGAGACAAAGAGAAACAGAGCATGAATGGGGGAGGAGCAGAAGGAGAGGGAGATAGAATCTGAAGCAGGCTCCAGGCTCTGAGCTGTCAGCACAGAGCCCGACTGGGGGCTCAAGCCCATGAGCCACAAGATCATGACCTGAGTTGAAGTCAGACATTTAACCGAGTGAGCCACCCAGGGCCCCCTGTGAGTTTTTCATATAATGCCTTTATTATATTGAGATACGTTCCCTCTAGATCTACTTTGCAGAGGGTTTTTATCATGAATGAATGCCATACTTTTTCTGCATCTGTTGAAATGATTGTATGGTTTTTATCCTTTCTCTTATTAATGTAATGTGTCATGTTGATTGTTTTGTGAATATTGAACCACCTTTGTATTCCAAGAATAAGTCCCACTTGATTGTGGTATATGATTTTTTTTAATGTATCATAGGATTCAGTTTGCTAATATTTTGTTGAGGTTATTTACATCTATATTCATGAGAGATACTGGGAAAAGCATAATGTTCATAGATAGGAAGATTAAATATTGCCAAGATAACATTTCTTCCCAACTTGATCTATAGATTCAATGCAATCTCAATACACTTTTTAGAAGATTATTTTGTGGGTGTCAGTCAACTGATTATTATTTATTTATTTATTTATCTATCTATCTATCTATCTACCTATTTATTTTTAAGATTTTATTTATATAAGTAATCTTTTTTTAAAAAAAATTTAATGTTTATTTATTTTTGAGAGACATAGAGACAGAGTATGAGCAAGGGAAGAGCAAAGAGAGAGGGAGATACAGAATCTGAAGCAGGCACCAGGCTCTGAGCTGTCAGCACAGAGCCCGACGCAGGGCTCGAACTCACAGACCGTGAGATCATGACCTGAGCCGAAGTCGGCCGCTTAACCAACTGAGCCACCCAGGTGCCCCTAAGTAATCTTTACACCCAAAATGGGGCTTAAACTCACGACCCCAAAATCAGGAGTTGCATGCTCCACTGACTGAGTCACCCAGGTACCCCAACAAACTGACCTTAAAGTTTATATAGAGAGACCCAAAATAGCCAACACAGTATTAAAGAACAAAGTCAGCAGACTGGTGCTTACTTCAAGCCTTACTATAAAGCTATAGTAATCAAGATGGTGTGATATTAGTGAAAGCACAGAGAAATAGATCAATGGAAGAGAAAAGAGAGCCAAGAAATAGACTCGCATGAATATAGTAACTGATCTTTGATAAAGAATCAAAAGCAATTCAATGGGGCAAAGATGATCTTTTCAATAAGAGGTGCTGGAAGAACAGGACATCTAGAAGCAAAAAAGTGAATCTAGACACACAGTTTACACACTTCACAAAAAATAACTCAAAATAGATCAAGGACTTAGGAAAATACTAAACTGTAAAACTCCTAGCAGATAACATTAAGAGGAAATCTAGGTAACCTTGAAATAATGATAACTTTTTTAGAAACAGTATCAAAGTAAGATCTGTTGAGAAAAAGAGATTGATTAGCTAGTCTTCACTAAAGTTAAAAGGTTTTGAGGTGCCTGGGTGCCTCAGTCAGTTGATCATCTGATTCTTGACATCGGCTCAGGTCATGATACCACAGTTGTGGGATTGAGCCCCATGTCTAGCTCTGTGCTGAGCATGGAGCCTGCTTAATATTCCTCTCTCTCTCTCTCTCTCTCTCTCTCTCTAAAATAATAACAAAATAAAAATAAAATAAAGTTAAAAACATTTGATCTGTGAATGATACTGTGAAGATAATGAAAATATGGCCATACACTAGGAGAAAATATTTACAAAAGAACACTTAAAACTCAACAGTATGACAATGAAAAGTTTGATTAAAAAATAAGCCTAAATAATTAAGACAAAGATCTTAACAGTCACCTCCCTGAAAAAGATACACTGATGATAAATAAATATATGCAAAGATGCTTTACACCATATATCATCAGATAAATGCAAATTAAAACAACAGTGAGGTACTACTACACCCCTATAAGAAAGGCAAAACTCTGGAGCATTGACAACACCAAATACTTGAAGAGGATGTGAGCAACAGAAACTCTCATTCAATGCTGCTAGGAATGCAGAAAACGGGGGCACCTGGATGGCTCAGTCAGTTAAGCATCTGACTTTGGCTCAGGTCATAATCTCAGAGTTTTTGAGTTCAAGCCCCATGTCGGCTCTGTGCTGACAACTCAGAGCCTGAAGCCTGCTTCAGATTCTGTGTCTCCCTCTCTTACTGTCCCTCCTCTGCTCGCGCTCTGTCTCTCTCTCACACAAAAATAAATAAACATCAAAAAAATAAAATTGGAATTCAGAAAAGTACAGCTTTGGAATACAGTTTGTCAGTTTCTTACAAAATTAAACATGCTTTTTATTATAAGAGCCAGAAATTGTACTCCTTGGCATTTACTCAAATAAGTTGAAAATATATGTGTACACAAAAATCTGCACATGGATGTTTATAGTGCCTTTATATATAGTTGCCAAAACGTGGAAGCAACCAAATTCTTATTCAATAGTTGAGTGGGTAAGTAAATTGTGGCACATCCCAACAATGGAATATTATTCAATTTTTGAAAGAAATAATCCATCAATTCATGAAAATATGGAAATAAACCTTAAAACCTCATTACTACGTCAAAGAAGTGAATCTGAAAAGGCTGCATACTGTGTGATTCCAAGTATATGACATTCTGAAAAAGGCAAAACCATGAAGACTATAAAAAGATCACTGGTTACCAAGGGTTGGATGAAGGGAATGGTGAATGGGTGGAGCGCAGAGGAATTTCAGAGAAACTACTCTGTATGATACTGTAATGGTGTATACATGTCATTATATGTTTGCCCAAATCCATGGATTGTGTAACACTAAGAGTGCAGTGCAATGTAAACCATAGACTCTGGGTGATAATGATGTGTCGGTGTGGGTTCAATGATTGCGACGAATGTACCACTTTGGTTTGAGAAGTTAATACGGAAAAGGTGTGTGTGGTAGGAACAGAGGGGATATGGGAACGTTCTGTACTTTCATTTCAGTTTTGCTGTAGACCTAAAGCTGCCCTTAAAAAAAAAAAAAGTCTAAAAAACAAGAGAGAAAACACAATTGCTTATGTAATAGTAGTGAAAGAGTTCCACCTAAGAATCCTATGTGCTGTATTTATCTTGAGTATCTTAACCAAATTAGCATACCTTGTTAGTATTGGTAGACAAAAATCGTTGGCATACTACTGACCAACTGTGCAGGAAAACGTTTAACTATAGCCTGAGAACATACACAGCTGAGAATGTCAGTTAACACTCTGAAGATTGTATTTCAGTGGAATCTATTTAATTATAATATCCCTGTGGAATCCCACACTGTACAATGTAAGTATTTACCACAATTATTAGAGAGTGTTTATATTACACACAATTTCATTTTCGCTTTTATGATTTCTTTTAGAATAAACAGTTTGTGGTAGAATCACACATCCCTAAAAGCAGTCATAATAAAGCAGATGAGTAATGTGAAGTTGCCAAAGGTCTGCATGGCACAAAATGTATCTCATAGAAAAAATAAATTCAGTTATTTGCAGAAGACAGTGCTTCAGAAGTCTATGCTACAAAAATAACCATTCAAAACATTGACAAGTAACTCAACTTAGGAAATGGAAAATTGACGTAGTTCTGAGGTCAATTTTTATCAGTCATTTGTTAACTCACCCAGTTGGCAGTTTCGTTACTAAAAAGTTTTTCATTGTTCCAAAAACTGATATATCTAGGTTTTACCTGCTCAATATAGTCATCTTCAGTACCCATGCTTTCTGTAGCAGTAGTGGAATCTGACCAAAACAGAAATCTAGAAAATACTCATTGTATTTAATGATTTAAGCAGAGTCCATAGGAAGAAAACAACATTGATGTATTGGTTAGCTACATAAGATATTGAGCTGATTTACATATGACATATTATGTATTACCATTGGTTTCTGTTTAGCAAAAATATCTGGTAGGGTATGTACTAAAATCTTCTGAACTTATATATATAATATTCTTGAGTTCATAAAATTTACATGTAAGTACCTGAATACATTCTCTATATTCTACATTAGCATTAGAAACTTCATTTTCATATGATTTCATTGTAGTATAAAAGTGGGAAATGTTCCTGTAGGTATTACCTATAGGACTTTTGCAAATACTTTGACTTTTTGAATAATATTCCCAATGTCTTCAAGAAATACATAGTAAATTTATGGTGAAAATAGTTTAAGTTAACTTTTGATTGAATATAAAACAGTCAGTCAGTCATCATCGAGTTGATGTATCATCTATTCCAGTACTAATTTGTTTTGAAATTGGATGCCCGGATTAGTCACTATCAACTGAATTAGTAATATGGACCACACTTGATTAAATTAAATACACTGCATAGTAGTAGCCTACTTCTTCAAAATGGGCTGTATACAATGAATGATACGAATTACTTTGAAGTCACCATTGATTACCCATGCTAATACAGATGCACCGAGTTCTTTGAAGACATTGTATTATTTATTTTGAAATAAATGGTATGCTTTTATGTTGAATATTGCCAGATATATAGATTGCTTAATTATTTGCGTGGTTAAGTTGAAATGAAAGAGATGTTGTATGAGCTTTTATAAGAAATGTGTGAACTCTCTCCCACTTCAAATGGGAGAGTATTTGAAAAAAATGCCGATGATGTACTCTTTGTTATCTAGTTAAAGTGTTAACTTATGTACTTAAGATAGAATTGTGAAATTAGTAACAGAATGAACAAAGTAAAGGCAAGGTATTATCACTTAGTTGTTGCTCACAGAATATATTCAGTAGAAGCTCCATGACAAGGTTGGTGATTCTCTTACTTTGCTTTAAAATTTACCAATTTTAGGGATGCCTGGGTGACTCAGTCAGTTAAGCAGCCAACTCTTGATTTCAGCTCAGGTCGTGATATTACCATCCATGAGTTTGAGCCCTGTTTCTGGCTCTGCGCTGACAGTATGGAGCCTGCTTGGGATTCTCTCCCTCCTTTTCTCTCTGCTCTTACCTCCTTCTGTCTTTCAAAAATAAGTAAAATAAGTAAGTAACTAAATAAACAAATAAATAATTTTTAAAAAGATTATCAATTTTATTCAATAAGCATTTACTGAATACTTAATTTGAAGAAGCCACAATTCTACGTAGCAAACTAGCGCTAGGCCTGAAGAGTCATGGCCTTTCCCCTTGAGTTGTTTAGCATCTACTAACTCAGTTGACATCAGAGGATTCTTGCTGGCAGACATTTGTATGGTCTTTCTTTCAGTTCTGTCTTTATAATCTGTCTCTCACCACTTCTTTCATTTACCTTTTTAACTCTACCATTGTAATCTAAAACTCTATGTTATATCTTACTGGAGCACGACCACTTCACCGTGGCCATCTCACCAGTAGACCATACATTTCCATTCATGCCCTTAGTTAGGTGGTTACCTCTCCCTAGAGTATATTTCTACTTTATTCTCCATACAACCAAATCAAGACACAAGACTAATGTAGAACTCTTCAAAGAGTTCCCTAACTGCCCGCCTCTCTCCCCTAGAAGGAATAGGTTGGCCTTCCTTCTGGGTTCCCATAGAACTTTATTCGTATAATTTAGCACATTCCATGCTAATAAGTAAAATATATTAGCTAGTTACTGTCAGGCATGGGCATTATCTTGGCTAATTGTCAATTATCACCTTATACAGTTTACTCTTACCCCCATTTTATAGATGAGAAATCTGAAATACAGAGTTTATGTAAGCTTCACAGTCTTTACACAGGTAGTAAAGTGACCTTGTGTCATCCGTTGTTCAACTTAAGAATTCACTTTCAGCCTTCCCTCCTAACAGTTTGCTATTATACATCTACAGACTGTATTATAGGTGGTTGCATGTGCATATTCCATTATACCATTCTTCTCCCATCTCAATATTGATTTTCTAAAAAAATGTTTTTATATTCACAGTTTTCAAAACACTAACCATTTAATACATGCTTTGTCAATGTTTGCACAATCATTGTCGAGTAGACAAGTTACAAGTGTGTCATGTCTTATAAGAATACTTTGGTAGTCTTGTTTTGAGACATTTATAAAAATTTTGCTTTTGCCTTCAGCTCTTCTAAACATAACCTTGTTTTAGAACCTTCAGCTAAAACCACAGTTTTGGGGAGGACAGAGAAAGAGGTCAGAGTAGCTCAAATATGAAAGAAAATGGCTTCAGGATGAGTTTTTGTTTTTCCGTTTTTTTTTTTTAATTTTTTAACATTTATTTATTATTGACAGACAGAGACAGAGCATGAGCATGGGAGGGGCAGAGGGAGGGGGGAACACAGAATCCAAAGCAGGCTTCAGGCTCCGAGCTGTTAGCACAGAGCCCAACGCGGGGCTCAAACTCACGAACTGCGAGACCGTGACCTGAGTCGGACGCTTAACCACCCCAGGATGTTTAATCCTAACAGCAAAAAATTAGTGTACGTGGGTATAAACTCTGACTAAAGTCATGGCTTTGATATAATTGAATAATAGTTATAGGAAGTTTAACATCTCTGTGTAAATTAATAGTGGAGTTTCAACCCTGTTCTGGATGTTCTGAAAGTTGTCCGTCCAGAGGCAAGAGTTAGATTAAGTGACAATTGCTATAGTGTTTGAGACCAGAGCTTCTAAGTCAGTATACATCTTTCTAAATTTAAGCTCTGTTGTATATTCAGAAAGCTAGTGAAATTCTCTGAGCTAGGACTTGCCACTTAAAAACTCTCCAAGTTACATAAATTCTCTTCATTTCAGTGAAGAAGGATAAAGATGCAGCCTACCTCTGGTTTGTTTTGTTAAGATTAGATCACAGAACACTCAAAGCGCTCAGCATGTTGCCTATGTATATTACTTCCTGAACGATAATAATTCAGTTTATTTACCTAAAAATATGAAGAATAATATGTAGTACCTCACAGAGTTATTTGAAGAATTAAGTAAGGTATGAACATAAGATCTATACCACTAGGCCTGGTAAGTACTAAGCTATAAATAAATGGTACCCATAAACCGTTATATTATCAGGTAAGCATCCACAAGTTCTTCCAATTGCACACTGCTTTAAATCTAAGTCATAAGAATTTAATAGCCTATTACATTTTAAATACTTTTGACTTGGGAATTAGTATACCACACTGTGCTCGTTGTGCTATATTGCTGTAATTGTTGATACGGTCTATATGACCAAACTCAAGGTAAAAAGGCTAACAAATTGAATATGAAATAAACATTAAATTGATTTTAAATGAATCCTAAACAAAGCTCTGTGAGATCTAAGGAAGCCATTCAGTATATAAAGTATTGAGACCATACTATGATCCGCCAGATCAAAAGAGTAACCCAAGGCAACAAATTAGGAAGCTTATTAAAGCAAGAGCATAATCACTTGAAGTCCTACATGGAAAATGTAGGGTATGGTTGCAAGGCTCTTCCTTGAATGCCATATTCTAGTTTGCCCATATGTTTATATCTATATGTTTATATCAAAAAATGTGAATTTTTGAGGTAGAGAAAATTTGATTGATAAAAATATGATTATCAGTTAAACTACCTAGATAATGGGAAAACTGAGTTTCGTGAAGACATAATCTCTAAACATTGTTTTTTTTCATCAAAGATGGTGGAGAATATGAAAATATTTTTTCCTACAAATTGGCCGAGTGGCACAGAATATCATTATCAATTCCGAATAATTTACTGAAAGCCAGTCACCTGTTCTCTCACAGACGAGCACCCCGCTGGGGCTTTGTTCCCCTGCTAAGCAGTGTCCCATACTTCAGCCTCACTTCAGTAAGCCACTTACTCTCAGGTTGCCCCTTCTCACAAGTCATTCTTACATCAAACCACTGATTTCAGTGGTTCCCTATATCATGTGCATTGAAGTCCATCTTTTCTACCTTCCGTACTTTTGTCCCCTTACTCTTTCTTTACCTTATCACAGCCAAATCTCAGTCTCCCATTCCTTTTCACCAGGGGCTTTCTGCTTCAGTCCACAATCAGGAGTGCAGACTCACTCAGGGTATCATATTCCCTCCCACCTAAAACTGTTCTCATCTTTGCATTTTAATTTTCCTCACGCAGTGTGCTTTGTTAATCTTAATTTTCATTGTCTTTTGCTTTTAAAACAGTTTAGTCTTCTTGATGTCTGCATGCCATATACCCTTTCTCTTCAGGTGCTGTTTGAAGGAAGCAAAATAGCATGTCTCTAAACGCTTAAAATTCTGAATTGCCTATATTTTATATTTCACGTCCTCCTCAAGGGGTGAGAAATTGAGAAGAACAACTTTGTGGTTGGTTTTATCTCCAGATATATTGAGAGCATGCAGAGATCATCAGAGTTTAGAAAATGTATAAGGAACATTTATCTGTAAAAGTATTTTAATGATCATTATAATTTGCCATCTTTTATAATCTCTTTGCTGCTGATTTTCAAAAGGACTTAAAGGCAATATTAAAGAGATTTTTTTTCTGTAGTCTTTTCCTTTATGTAACACTGCATGTTGGATTTTTTTTTTTTTAATTTCACTGTGGACTCTGTCACTACATAACTATCTTACTCAAGCTTACATTAATCAACTTTAGAGTGACCTTGAGAAAGCTTAATTAACCTCTTGTGGTCTCACATCTTTCCTGATGGAGTTGGATGATATCTAAACTCCTTTCTAGCTCTCAAGTTTTGAGCCTATTTAGATAAAATTCTTTCTTTATGTGGAGTTCATCTCAGTCCTACCAGACTACATATTCTTGGCTTACCAGAGTAAGTTATCAAGAACTGGAAAAACTGAAAAAAAAAAAAAATCACCTGAATAGGGCTGATCTCAGTAGATATAAAACTATTAACCATTTCTACATCATCAACCTCTATTGTCTTCAGCACTTTGGCTTGATTAAAGATTTCCCCCCCACTGATTTTTCTCTCTATTTAATCCACTTAAATTTGCATCATTTTGTTTTCTTTTATCATCACTGCTTGCGGCTTCCTGCCAGTATGAATTTTAAAGTCTTATAGTTCCTAATTCTCATCTGCTTAAATGTTATAAATGTTGTGCGGATCTTAGCTGCATGATTCCCTGTGGGCATTTTTTTAAGGCTTACTTAAAAACGTGGAAATTCTCCCCCCTCAAATCTGTAAACTCAAGTTTGATTTGGCATATATGTTTATGGAAACCTGCATGCATATAAGATTAGAAAACTGCATGTGTAGTCCCAGTGCAAGGAGAATTGGATCCCTGTGCACTTTCAGATGAGCAGTTTATTGTTGTAATGATGCTGTCAAGATAATTGGGATAAATCAAGTAGTGATAGAATATGAGCTCTAAAACCACACTCCTAGGTTCATGTTCGGGATCCACTGCTTCCTATGACCTTGAGCAAGATGCTTAACATTTACCTCACAGGGTTATTTTGAGAGTTAAATTAAATAATTATGGTAAAGCAACTAAAAGAGCACCTAGTACATAATTAGCTATCAATAAATGTTAGTTGTTATTAATACATTAAAATATTTTAGAATGATCCTTTTAATAAACAGAGGGAAGATAGCATTCTTCTCCAAGATTCAGAAGTATGCAGTATACTTGTCCAATATGAGTTTACATAAATGAAGTTTCATATAAAATCATTGTTCTAGAAAAATTTATAAGATAGAAATATTGATTGTATTATTTCGCTTCCTGTGAGTACCCTAAAGAATAGGGACGTGGAAAACTATATAAAGAGGACTACTGTAGCTATTAAAAACACCCACAGCCTCGTTCCTGCCACATTTTATAAGGCATATCTTAGAAAACATCAGAGAGAACATTGAGGAAAAGGATTGCATTTAACAACATCTGTTTTCTTGAGATTTTTTCTTGTCTAAAAGAAATTAATTGAAATACAGAAATCAATGTTTATGTGATTTTAAGGACCTGACTTTAACTGACAAGCAAGTCATTTGATATATGGAACTGGGTTTTTGTGTTTCTCATGCTTTGCTATGTCTGGACAGAACTGTAGTCTATCATATGCCACAGAATACCAACATGGCCTTAAGAAACATTCATCTTTTCTCTTGTGAATATGTATAGTGCCTCTACTAATACTCTACCACTTACCACTCTATCAGAGAACTACAGATTTATTCTTCTAGTTGTTTCATATACTTAAGTTTTATTTCCTTATGTAGATTAAAAATTGAGGATTGAAGCCTTCTATCTCACTGAGGTTTTATTTTCTATCCCAAATATGGAGTACTTTTTAGTTAATATTTGATGTAAAGAAATGGCCTGGATACACCTGGGTGGCTCAGTTGGTTAAGCATCCGACTCTTGACCTCCACTGAGGTCTTGATCCCAGGGTTTTGAGTTCAAGCCCATGTTGGCCTCCACACTGGGCATGAAGCCTACTTAAAAAAATAAATAAAAATAAAACAGGCCTGGTAATCGTGTCTTTACTGTTTCTTATTTCCCAGAAATTGTCTTTTCATTGGTTCCTAAGACAATTATGATATAAAAAAATCAACAGAACCTACATGTTAGATGTGTTTGATTTTTTATGAGGACTAAGAAAGAGAGGAAGCAGGTAAAATAGATCACAGATCAGTTTGAGAGGTTTCTTAGAATTTCAGCTTTAACTGTGCAGGAACCACTGGAGCTGGTTTCCAATTGCATAATTAAATGTGTCTGGTCCTTTATAGGGACACGGATGTCATCATGAGGGATCTACCTTCATGACCTTATGCAAATGCAATAACCTCTGAAAAGCCCAGTCTCCAAATTCCATCATATTGGAGGATTTAGAACTTCAACATGTGAAATTTAGGGGAACACAAACATTTAGTCCATAGCATCAGCTCTATTATAATAAGTGTAATGAAGAATCTAGAGATTCTTCTTTAAAAGTAGTCTCAAATGATCAGTGTGGTTGAAAAATTGCTGACTTTCATGATGTCATGTCAACCCAACAGTTCCATTAAAAAGTCATTATAGAGCAGAAACATATCAGCTAGATGATTTTAAACTTTTTAATCTGTCTAAATGAATTGTCAGTTTGAACATTACTTAATCTAATTCTATAAATATTGAGTGTTTTGCTTATTTAAGCATACACCTGTGAATAAGACCTATGTAGTCACAGTTGATCAGGAGCCCTACATATGATCATACGATGCATTCTGAATCTAAATAAGATCTATTATTGTAACTTCAAAATGTGCACATATATATGTATTTATTCATGTATTTTAAATTTAATGTTCATTAAATTATATTATAAAAATATGTATACCCCCTTTCAAAGTATATATGTATAGAATTATTTAATCAGAATGTGGATTTTGTTCTTCTTTGAAGGTTACTTTTAATATGATCTGTATTCAAGTTAGCTATATTTCATAGTCTACATAATTTTGCTGGAAATCCTAGGCTTAGAATTTTTCTGATACTGTATTCCACTTACCTTAGTAATTATACAACCAACCCCCTATGAGATAAATTTTGTGAATATACATTAAGTATCTCCCTGGGGCCTCCTATTTTATTTTATTGCTGTGTAATATAATACGAAGTGATCCTATTTTTCAATAAGCTGGTTTGCATTAAACATCAAGCTTACTCATTCCCCTGGGTACTATTAAGTCTACTGTTCTAACAACTGGGCTAATGGTTAGAAATCAGAATCTGAAGTTGCACTGTCTTTGTATCCATGCATGCAAGTGACAGTGTATAAGTGAACCTCCCTGGGTCCAGGGATCTCTTTGCTTTGACTGATTGGGGAGAATATCTTATTTACCTAGAAAGATCAGGCAAATTATTCCTCTGTGAGCAAGAAGCGAAGAGTGGAAAGCAAAACCGTAGGAAAACCTTGGAACAAGAAAACATTGATCTAATGAAGTGAATAATAGTTTTCACATGAATAAGTAATTGCAGCATCTATTTGCTAGTCTGTTTGATTACAAGAGCCGAGGTGAAATATTACAACTACAGGATGCTCATTGCATTTCCTATAATGGGACTTCTCCAGAATATTGTACAGGATGGCCTAACGTTATCAATCAAATGATAATGTCGAAGAGTGGCCGTTTTCTTCTCTTCCTTTAGCTTGTTGAAATCTGTCTGGTCATCCGTGGCCTAATTAGAAAAGTTTTCTTTCAAAGTGATACACATCTGGAAACCATGCTGCTTTGAAGTTTTAGTGAACAAGCCCATGAATGGCTCTCAGACCTCTCTGTTCTAGGACTCTCACTCCTCACACTTAGGCTGTCCTAATTCTAAACTGTCTTTAGTTACAGTTAAACATCATGCTGTTCCACAGCCTTGATCACGTTATTCCTGAAAATCCTTCTTATCTTCTTATTTTTAAAAATTCTTACTTACCTTTTAAGGCTTCCTTACTCCATGTTCATCTTCCCCAGGAATCCTTCACTGAACTTTAGATTAGGCTGTAGATATTTTTTTTTCTGTACATTTTACTTACATTATTAAAATGACCTATTATCTGTTTTTCTTCACTGGATTTTAAAACCAGGCATCTAGAGCAGTTTCTTACTCATGTTTAAACTGTGAAGAAATGTTTGTTGAACTGAATATGATTTAGGAAAATAAAATGAAGTCTCTGACAAGATAACTAAATAAGAAAGCATGTTTTATTACTAATAATGAACTCTACTGGAGATTATAGAAGCCTTTAAGATCAAGGAAAACACAAGAAATTTAAATAACATCTTTTTTCTTCTAAAATATAGTTAAATTAAATATAAGCTGTAATAAATGTAAATTTTATTTTTCAATGGCAAAGTAGAGTTTTCCAAATTAGATAGGCCTAGTAGATAACAAGCCTATCATTCCTGCTATTTGCTAGAGTTTAGATTTATTCTAGTGAACTGATTGTTCAATTATGTGTTATCTGTGTAGAGTTGGTAAGTTCTCCTTAAACCAGAACTGTGGGCAGGATTGCTAGGTGAGGTCAGCAGCACAGCTAAACCACAGAACAAATGAGCTGTTGAGAATCCTATACCTGGAAATGCTGGCTCATAAACTGGACATAGTCTTATGCTTTGGATACAAACTTTTCTAAGCACTAGCATATTCTATTCATAGAAAATGTGCCCAGCGGAAGTATAGGGTGAAAGGAATCTTACTGCAGAAGGAGCTAATCTAGTCTGGTTGGCAAGGTCAAGGAAAAGTATTCTGTAGACCTAACATTTCAGCTGAGGCCTGATATCTTGGAAAATATGTAGCAGTATTTCAGTGTGACTGAGGGATGGACTATACTATACCATCATTTTTTAATTCCCGTATTAGTCACCTGGAAGTGGGGAATGATTTGACTGGGTCCATGGGTTTCTACAAGAGAACAAAGGGTTTTTGGAGCATGTTACCTGGAGAAAGAAGAGGGGAATGTTTTAGCAAAGTGAGGAGATCACGCATCCTAGAAAGGAGACTAAGTTCTTGATATTGTTTCTACTTTGATTATTTCCACACACTTAATATGCATTTATTAGAGTTTCATTTTTATAAGTGTAAGCTTATTAAGGGTAGGAATCATGCTTTATTTGAGTTTCTCATGAGAGGCACCTCATTAGTTTCAGTTGTTGTATAGAAAATAGTGTGCTGTAAGTGATTCCTATTGGAGTATAATATTGAGTAATATATCACACTATATGCCTACTTAATATCAATAATATGCATTTCATTGGCTTTAGACAAGTGCTTGGGATGAATGGGTTTCAGGAGGGTTTTGTAAGAAATAGCAGTCCAATTTTTTGGTGCAGTTAAATTATGTCAATTGTGTCCCCCTTTCAAACTTATTATGTTTGGAAAAATACAGCCAAAATCTTAAAGGTGGAAGACGAAATAACCATTAAAGTTATGCTTACTCTATTGCCTTATTCCATTATAAAACCAAACTAAAACAAATGTGAATTTCACATTTTAGAGATCTAGTGTATATTCCAAATGATATAGTCCTAGTTTAATTATTAGGAAGCTAGAAGAAAAAAAATATGCTATTTTGATGAAAATAAGAACATATACATAAAATTTTTATATTTTCATGGTTATAAGCCTAAGATAACAGATTGATTATCTGTTATGTGGCCTGCCCTTTAGAGTGTTAACCCATTTGATTTCTACAGTAATGTAAAGTAGACATATTGTTATCTGCATTTTTAATATGAAGATTAGAGGTGTCCAGAATTTAACTTAATCATAATCACACAGCTTCTAAATGTTAAAAATGAAATTTTAATTTAGGTTGCCTGACTTCAGTGATCTTAAAGTCCCATCATTCATTTAAGCACCAAAATACACTCTCTCTTCATGGAAAGAAACCCCCAAAAATTCATGGCATTGAATTTCACTCAGTCCTTAGTTATAGATACCAATATAAATACATTGTTCAGCCTTTGCACCTTTTTATTTTTATAAAAATTAAAAATCAAATTCTTTCTTGCTCAATAAACAGCTGCGTGAAGGAAATGACACTGAGAAACTAGCTAGAAGAGAATGAGATGAAAACAATGGTTTTCGGGGTGGGAATTTTGCCTGGAGGGTCGTTTGAGAGTATTAGAAACATTGTTGACTGTCACAGGGTGTGAGGAGGGTGGAGAAGAGCAACTGGCATTTGGTGGGTAGGTCCCAAGGATACTGATAAACATCCTTTAATACACAGGTTAGACCACAACAACAAAGAATTGAAATATCTGACCCCAAATGTCAATAGTCTGAGGGCTGAAAACCAGCTTAAAGCCTCTGCTTAAAAACTACACAATACTGGTTTCTTTTTGTCTCATTTGTTTTGATTTGAATTTCCCTAGGGTTAAAAGATCAATTACTCCCAGTATTGCTGCCTTCTGGGATACTGATCTTATAGAAGAGACATCTTAATTTTTAAAGACCTTCGTTCAGGAATTGGATTTTAAATCAAGTGGAAGTTGAAGAAATATTCTTTTACATGTTA
This sequence comes from Paguma larvata, assembly GCA_030068075.1. Classification (NCBI taxonomy): domain Eukaryota; kingdom Metazoa; phylum Chordata; class Mammalia; order Carnivora; family Viverridae; genus Paguma; species Paguma larvata. The sequence goes on from CM057829.1 coordinate 109,254,759, forward strand.
AAATTGAACAGGGTTTGTTCCTTACTGCTGACAACTCTTCCGTATTCACTACCTGACAAAGACACTTATTGTTTCTCTTAAGACTTCCTGATCCTTCAGACATAAAGGGATGCTTGAGTGCTTCCTTTGAATTGGCAGATTTTTGAGAGTTTATGCAGGACAAGTAATGAGGTTAGAAAGTAATTTAAATCTAAAAAGAATACTATTAATGAAGTTTACGTAGAAGAAAAACGGCTTGGAAGATACTATTCTTTAGAAAAAATTAGTTTTATCATGTTTGAAAAGTAGGGACAGATATATAAAATTTACTTCTGCCTTCCAAATATATATACATAATTCCTACCATTGATATATATTGAATTTAACATTTATTTAGTGCCTAGTATTTATGAAGAGCCAACAGACCTGTATTTCTCAACATCTTCAAATGGCAAAGTAGTCAGCAGCGAATAAAGTAGTTTATGTGAATGTTAATATAAATCTATAAATAGAGACACAACTCCTTTTAAGATGTGATTATCTCAATGTTAATTTAAAAGAAGAGCATTGCTGTCATTCATTTACCTTGTGCTGTTACTTAAAAGTGAAAAAAAAAAATCTCTTGCTGCTATTTGGATGTTGTTATCACAGTGTGATAATTTAGCTTGTTCTGCTTTTTTAAGAAGGAGCCAATAAACTCAACCACAGGCTTCTGATGGTTTGGGGATCCCTGGACTTCTGGCCCATTCTTGATTTATAGAATCCTCCACTCTCTCTAACTGCCCTTACTAACATTGTCTATCCCCCTAACACACTCTCTCTCTCTCTCTCTCTCTCTCTCTCTCCCCCCCTCTCTCTCCCTCTTTCCCTCTCTCTCTCTCTCTGTCTCCTCTAGCATACTGATTGCAACTTCTGCTTTCTGCCCAGTGTCACAACCCTCCCCCTCCCCCGTCCCTCCTCCCTGGAGGCAAGAAGCACAAAGAGGCTGGTGGCTGTCTTCTTGGAATTTGAGGTGGGGACCAAATACTGGAAGAACATGACAAGGTTATATCAGAATGACTTATCCTACCATAGGTCATATATTTACTGGTATAATAGAATTGTTCAAATTTCATATCTATTTTTCCCAATTGACACAATGAGGCGTATCCTGAAGCCATTCAGTTTTTGTATAATAACCCCAAATGGATAGGGAAACCATAAGTGTGTATTTCAAAAAGAAACTGAGTAGACAATGTGAAAGTGTGAAAGAACTGACCTTAAAGACTTTGAGGTTGACATTTTAGGCTCCCTAGACAGCCACCTAAACATTAGAATATACAGGACTGATGCAGCCTTCTGAAAGTCAGGAGGGGGAAGTGATGGTTATCCTTGAAAGCTGGTGATCTCAGAAGACCTACGGAATGCTTGAGGAAAAGTGCTGGGAGGTCCAGCCAGGATATGCTAGTCCCCATTCCATATTAGGCAGGAAGCTGACTGGGGGAAAGAGTATCATTTAGGGATAATGCTCCAAGAGTAGATCTTCCACAACACAATTCACAACATCCAACTGGCTAGATGATTTCTGGGCACAGAATGTCAGGAGTCATAATTTCTATTAATTTTTTTGTTATACCTCTCGAAGCAGGGTTTTTTTTTTCTTTTTCTATCTACTTAGCTACGTAAGAAACAATCTGTCTTTGTATTTGTTGGTGAAGTAACTAAAATGTGTGAGTGTCTTGAGATGAAGCAGAAGTCTTGATGTTCTAGAGTACTAACTCACTCAGCGGCACAGTGATGGGTGCATGTATCAATAGTAAGTGACCAACTTAGGATGAGTCAAGCTGACCTGGGTGTAAGACATGGGGAGCCCTCAAGTACAGATCCCAAATGTGGACAAGTAAGCTGAACAGAATCCTACTCACCGAGGCAGGGCAAGGGCTGAAAAAGATGACTTGGCCACAGAGCCTATGACCTCTAAAGAGTCTCGGCATGAGTGTAGAGCAAAACTTCCCTAATCTGAATTCCCCAAATCTGGAATCTGTCAGTACCAGGATATTAGAGTAGGCCGTAGACACTCGGGGTCCCAGCAGGTGGCAAGACTTGTATCGAGAGACTTGACAGCTTTCGTAAGATCCAACTTCAAGGAAGAAAGCTGGCATGTGGTAGGCAGTCTCTCACCTGACAGAAGGTAGTGGGTAGAGTGGAGAAAGAAGTGAGCTCTCAGGACCTAGGGAATGGAGATGCTTAGGCACAGGGTCAGAAAAACACAATACAGGATGGGGGAAAGCTGCCACTTCAGTGGTATAGGCCACCTGGGTCACCTTAGCATCAGCTTCCATGAGTTAGTTGGCCATGAAGAAGCCTGGGTGTGTGCTTGGTGCCAGTCATCATGCCTGAGTACCTCATGCTCAGGTCTGGAAATATAACCTCATTCCAGGGTCTAGCTCCCATCAGAAATGAAGCCCCAGGAGCCTAGATATGGAGGTTTTCAGGAGATGTTTATCTATTTTGGAAACTGGGAATGGCCTGAACCAGAAGGCGAATTAATAGGAGGTGTTAAATAAGGCAGAGTCTAGAAGTCGGGGTGATTCTCTGTGGGTAAGTGGTGCCAAGCACCCCAAGAGGGAAGATTGCGATCACAACACATAGCACTTTCTTCTCTTTTTTAAAATGTTTATTTATTTATTTTGAGAGAGAAAGAAAAAGAGCAAGTGGGGGAGGAGAGAGAGAGAGACCAAGAATCCCAAGCAAGCTCTGTACTGTCAGCTGAATTTGCAGGGCTCAAACTCACAAACTGTTAGATCATGACCTGAGCCAAAACCAAAAGTCTGACGCTTAATGGACTGAGCCACCCGTGAGCCCTAACACAGGGCACTTTCTTATGGGAGCTTGTGGGCTTCTGTTTGTTTTACATTCAACTGTATTGAGATCCATAGTGATGCTCAAAAGCAGCATGTGACTCCTTGCACAGGACAATTCCCTGAAGCATGTCCCCTTTTGTGAATTCATTGTGCTTTTTCAAAGAGCCTTTTATACTATTCCACATCACATTGATTACTTCCTTTTAAAAAATTCTGTAATGCAGCTGGAAAAATGTAATGAAGCATTTAAACAGTTCTTGTCTAATAGTGTCTAATTGTTTCAAATATGTAACTCTTGTTTTTCTAGAATATTGGTAGAGAGGGGTGTCCTGTTGCTTTTGTTTTTTTCTCATGAGAGACCTTATACAGTAGTAATCTAAACATGTGATCAAATATCTTTGTTTTTTGACCAGTTATCTGCAGAATTCTGCACATTGGCCGGAACCACTTACTTCATGTGTGACATCGCATTCAGAAAAGAGTAGATTGGAAACCCAATTTATTAGATTAAAAAAATTAGACTAAAAGTCTAATCCTAATTCTGTGTAAATTTGTGTATGACTTGAGCAAATGATTAATAGATTATTTTTCTGTGAGATAAAAAATGCCATAAACTGTGATCCAAATTGCTCATATATGCAACAGAATTTATTTGGATTTCTAGGTAGACTGCAATGAGAAGAAACAAGACTTTGCTTCTTGTCTCAGTTCGACTATCATGTAATATACTATCACAGCAATTTCATTACATGAAAAACATATTGCAGATGAAAATAAAAGGATTTTCCTAAATATTACCAACATAGGGATTTATTTTGAAGAGTTTATGCATGCTCACATCTACTGTTCCAGAAAACTGGTGAAAGGGTGAGCTATGGAACAGTCCTGTGCAGTATGAAAAGCTGTATCTACATTTGTCTTCTAGGGTCTATTAATTTAATAGTTCACAGCACTTTACTATCAGTACCCTTAGTAATTTCAGCTAATTAGACCTATCTGGGGAGTGTTATTATAGAGCTAAAGAACGTCAGACCCTGTAATTCATGAAATTATTTTTCTAATAATGACTTCAAATTTATTTGAATGATGGTTATTCAATGGAATAATTTTAGAATCATGGGATTATATTACATTTTTAAACAAGTTTTTGTTGCCTATGTGGCATGGAAGTGTCCCTTTTTAATTTTTTAATTTGGTAAATAATGCAATAAAGTAGAAGTGACTTAACCCACTTTCTCCTTTCTTAGTAATATGATGATTTAAACAAAACAAAACAAAATAAAACAAAACTCTGAAACTTACGTGTTCAGTCTTTTACATCCCTCTTTTCTGTAGATGTAGTATTATGAAGCTGGGAAGGAAGGCTTCTCATATGAATTTTAATTTCCTTTTTCTCTTGCCTAAGTTTTAGATTCATTATCTTCATGGAAAAAAGCTTTGAATTCAGCTTGAATTCTGATATCATTTCTTGTGGCCTGAGGTATTTAGAGGGTGCTCTTTTTTTGTTGTTGCTGAGTTTGTTGATGATGGTGCTGATGATGATATTTTGGTGTCATAAAAGTTATAATTAAACGCTCATTTGAATTTTTTGCCTCATCAAGAATGACATCTTTTTATGTTTCTGTAATTTTTCATCTCAAGTTAAGAATGAGTTTCTTTTCCAGTGGTTATATATGGATTAGAGAACTAAGGTATTTTAAATTTTCCTTTGGGATATATATATATACACAATCCTTTGGGATGTATATATATATATTCTACATTACCACAATTACTGTGTACATATATATGAATGCAATATACATCTGTATTGTTAATGTTAAAAGAAAATAAAATTTACTTTCTTTTTAAAGCCTCTAAAATAAATGAAAGTATGGTATTAGAGATTCATGAATAAAGATAGTGTTCATACTAATGATCAACCTGAGAAATTAATATTGTTCTAAATGAGATTTCTTATCTCTACTCAGTTTTATAACCATTACACAGTATTAATTTGCAATAGCTAAGGAAAATAGCACTTTCTCTTTTGTAACAGAGTATTCCACTGGCCCCAAGCTATGACACATATAGCTAGTGTATAGGGTTAAGCGACACTTCATTTTTAAAATCCATTTAGATGCCTTGATTCACATGGAATCTAAGACATCTCTGGCAGTGGAAAAGATGTGACTTCTGTCCACAGTTGGAGTTTGGATATGCATAAACATATCCTATAGACTGTGGTCGTGAGGTACTATGCAAAAAGCAAGGTTGCAGTCATGGGAACATGAATAAATCTATTACAAATGCTCTTGTACAATTATTTTTGTGGGTGTATTTTTCTTTCTCTTGGATGAATACTAGGAATATCATTGCTAGCATACAGAGTAGTTATATATTTAATATTTTAAGAATCTTCCAGTGTTTCAAAAGGCTTTAACATTTACTCTCTCACCAGCAATACATGAGTTTCCGGTTGCTTCATATTCTTGTAATATGTTGTGTTAGCAGTCTTCTTAATTTTAGCAATTGTAGGGGTGCCTGCGTGGTTCAGTTGGTTGGGTGACCAATTCTTGATGTTGGCTCAGGTCATGTTCTCACGGTTCATGAGTTCCAGCCCCACATCAGGCTCTGTGCTGAGTATGGAACCTACTTGGATTTCTCTCTCTCTTCCTTTATCTCTTGCCTTCCCTCCATCACATTCACTCTCTCTCCATGCTCCCCCTTTCTCAAAATAAATAAATTTAAAAAAATTAATAATTGTAATAAAAGCAGAGTAGATTTAATTGGGGTTTTAATTAGAATTTTCTGAAATTTTTTTATGAAAGTGAATACGATTTCTTAATGGTTTGGAAATTGTTATTAGAGAAAGAATAGAGTAAAAGATGACTCTACACGTTTGTGGCTCAATTAACTGGAAGCCATATTGCCCATTAACTGGGATGGGAATTACTATAGTAGAAATAGATGGGAGTAAGGGAAGAAATATGAAAAATCTAGTATGGAATATGCTGATATTTCTATTAGATAAAGTCAAATGGAGACTTCAAGTAGGAAGTTGGCCATAAGAGTTTAATAAGCTCACTGGAGAGGTTTATTTGCAGGTCATCAGCATATAGATGACCAAGTCAGTGGGGTTCGATCACATCATTTATAGAATACATGCAAATGGAATAGAGATTGCTAAGGTATTGGGGAATGGAGGTGGTGGCCAGATAACAAAATGCTTGAAACTGATGGTATATAGGATTCAAGCTATTAGTAAATGGAAACATATGCGAATTGACCATTGGGACAATGGCTCTATCAGGATGAAGGACGAGATCACAGAAAGAAAGTTTAAGGGATAGGAAGATCAATGTGTTTTGAAGTGTGTTGGAACAAATGATAGGTACACAGTTGGGAAAGGTTGAAAAGTTATATTTGACAAGCTAGAATAATAGGCAAAATCTATCGACATGCCTTTTAACATGAAAAAGGAAATTCGGAATTTCGATTTAGGTCTAATATACTGATTCTGATTGCACCAGGGAAATTGTGATTTTACATTGAAACATACATACAGAATTTAATGGATTTACTTGACTTGCACACTTGATAAGGATTTGTCAATTATTTTTTGTTTGTTTTTGAAAGACACATTTATTCAGTGTGGTGATCAGACTATTACATTTATCAGTCAACAGCATGGATGCAAAAAATATATATATGCTTTATATATATATTTATATTTATATATAACTATATATATTTATATATAACTATATATATAGTACATATACATATATATGTATATATATACATGTGTGCATGTATATGTGTGTGTGTGTATATATATATGTATATATATATAGGAACGATTTACACTTTCCACAGAGCAGAAACTAAAATAACCTGTTATACAATTAGTCACAAGTACAGTTCTTGAGTTTTTGCCCGTACACATGAGTATTGTCTAAGAATGTCTTCTTTGCAGCAGCTAGGCTCTGCTACCAGTATATTTGGCTGAGTTCACAAGTTTATTGTAACCTGTAGCTTCTCTTTCACTTTTCTGGCTCTCTTCTCCTGCTAAGCTTTGTTTCATGCCAGTAATTAAAACCTTCTGCCACTGCCATAGTTGGTGCTGTTGGACCTGCCATAACCACCTTGGTTTTGTGGTTTGGCAAAGTATTGTCCTCCATCACCATAGCAACCAGAGCTTCTGCCTCCAAAATTTCCTCCTTTCAGGAGTTCAAATTATGAAGACTGATTGTTGTAATTGCCAAAATTATTATAGCTTCCACCACCTCCAAAGTTGCTTCCATCTTCACCAAATCCATTATAGCCATCCCCATTGCCACCACCTCGACTTCCACCAAAGCCACTACTCCCACTGAAGTTTCCTCCATAACCAAAGTTGTTATTCACACCATGGCTTCCATGACTACCACCAAAGTTTCCAGAACACCTTCAACGTCTCTGGCTGGATGGAACACTAGCCATCTCTTGCATAGTAGGAATTTCCTTACTTCACAGTATGGTATTTTTGAGTGACATTCTTGTCTACATAGTCAAGGTCACCAAATATTACAAAAACAAAGCCTCTCTTGACACTACCTCAGTCAGTCATTATTTCCGTCACTTGGATTTTCCCAAATTGCTCAAAATAATCTCTTATATTGTGTTCTTCACTGTCTTTGGTGCCACCGACAAAAATCTTTTTCACAGTGAAGTAGACACCAGGTCTTTGAGAATCTTTTTTTGAGACAGCCCTCTTTAGTTCCACAACTCTTCCATCCACCTTGTGTGGCCTTGCATTCATGGCTGCATCTGCTTCCTCTACTGTGGCATATATGACAAACCAAAGCCTCTGAAGTATTGGTGTTTGGATCTCTCATTCCCACAGGGTCTGTAAGTATTCTCCATTGCTCAGAATGGCTCCTTAGATTCTCGTCTGTTGTTTCAAAGCTCAAACCTCTGATGAGGAGCTTCTGAAGCTCTTCAAATTCTATGGGAGAGTCTGACTTAGATGTAACAGAAGTGGAAGGGGAGACTTTAATGATGCTTACTTGAAGGCATCCGTGGCAGAAAAGCTAGGGTTTGTCAATTAGATTATCAATGTTTTCCAATAAAATTTTTCAGGAACAATTTCCCAGAAACATAATTCATTTTAATCTGTGTTAAATAATAGCATCCACAATAAGGAAGACTGTTTCATGTTACTAGCATAGATAAGCAATATTTAAATACCATGTTCTTTTACATATTCTACACAGCATACCAAAGGACAAGAGACTGGGGTCATGTGAGGTGTTTTTTTTTTTAAGTTTATTTTGAGAGAGACAGAAACAGCACGAGTGGGAGAGGGACAGAGAGAGAGAGAGAGAGAGAGAGAGAGAGAGAATTCCAAGCAGGCTCCACACTGCCAACACAGAGCCCAAAGTGGGGCTTGAACACACGAAGCTGTGAGATCATGACCTGAGCTTAACTGAGAGTCAGATGCTTAACCGACTGAGCCACCCAGGAGCCCCTTATGTGAGAATTTCAAACAGTATCACATAATCATAGTGTTGGCAAGCAGACATTTTCATATCTGTCACTTAAGAAAAAGAAGTTGAGGAAAAACAGTTGAGTGACATTTAATATTCTTCCTTGAGCAATATAATAAGAAAATGTAGAGGTGCCTCTTTTCGACAGGAGTATTTTTTTATTTTAATGATTCATCACACTGCTTCATCAGCAATGTAATCCTTAAAATTTTTGGAAATGAATAAGCTGGAATTAACTTTATGGTGAAGACTTATATTTTCTAGATTCTAAGAAACTATCAATTGAAAAATATACCATTATTTTACGTAGCAAATTGCCATTAAAACTATGACATGCCTTCACTTTTAAGATCTATCATGATTTCAGAAATGTCAAAATATGAAAAAAAACTTTAGCTTACATAAATGATATATATAGTTTGTGTGCGTGCATGCGTGTGTGTGTACTATACTTTCTCGACTTCTTGTTTTTAATAATGGTGTCTCAAGGTGCTATGTATTTTTCAACTCTCCCAAATTGACATAGAAATACATTATGAAAAGTACATACTTTTCTTTGGAATATCAAATCCATTTTTATAAATAAGTCTTATTTTTGTTACTGTTAGGATAGCTTTATGTTTTCCCTAAACTATTTTTAATACATTAACTCTTTCACATAAGTGACAAATTCTTTTTAGGCTGATATCAGTTATCCAAGCAAAATATCATCCTTCACTTGTTGCAGAGAGGCCTTTTTTTCCCATTAGTAAGAAAATGGAGGTTTTATAAAGAGTATGTTAGAGAAAACCGTGTGTCTTTAAAACTCCATCTGCAGTGCCATCAGCAAGTTTGCACTAAGAAGTCCCTCTGGCTGTGTTGTAAGATAGTTCATGCCCTTCTTGTACCTTCTATGGATGGATTTTGTCAGCACACTCCATCTTTATTATTAAGAGATCTTCCTTGAAGTTATATTAGAGTGTCATGGGAATAGCACACTTCTGAGATGTCTGTGTAATGTTGATTAATGTGACGCACTGTAATTTATGTGGTAATAGTGCATTATCATTTAAAAATAGATGAATTCAGGATGTTTTAACTTTAATTCAGTCTCCCTTATGAAGAACACTAAACATTTGGCTATAAAATACAGTTGAACAAACACTGTTTTTGTGTGAATATCTAGTAGAAAGATGAATTCAAACATTAAGTAATTTCAGTGGAGAGTAAAGAAGTAGCATTTCAAGGAGTAGCTGTGAATCAGATATTAACACCAAACATGTGGTAACTTGTAAGCTTGATGGTTTTCTAATTACTGAATGCCACCTATAGTAACCAAAGCAGTTATATACCTATGTTTACAGATAGGATAAAGGAGAATGATGAAGATTTTGGTATTCTTTAAACTTATCAGTTATTACTTCTTAATTATTACTTCTTGTGACACTTTCGCTTCTTAAAATGAGTAAGTATAAAATGCTTTCTGGGTTAGAACTATTTACCTTTCCAATTCATTACGTTTCCATTATATTACAGGGTGGGAGGTGCAGGTAGGGTAAGTCAATTGCTTTTTCCCAATATTGAATTAGAAGGGAACTAAGTTTTGGTGAAGGTAGAAAAACGTTTCATAGAAAAATTCTCCAGTTTAGATATAATGGAAAAATCTAATGTCAATATATTTCCATGCCATAGTGAGGCTTATAGAATGAAGTTCAGCAATAGTGATTACTTATTTTTTTTTTAAGATTTTCTTTTTCTAAGTAATCTCTGCACCCAATGTGGGGCTCAAACCCACAACACTAAGATCAAGAGTCACGTGCTTCACAACTGAGCCAGCCACGTGCTCCCTGATTACTTCTATTTTGGCCAAAGTTGAAATAGTTTCTCCTAGGGGATCTCTCTGAGGCATTTGATAGCATCTCCCACCGCTTCGCATTGCCCAGGAAGCAAGTAGCAGGGAAGAAGAGTCAGCACCATCCTGCAAACTTTATTTAGCAGTAAGGTAGAGTTGACCTGAACATCTGCCCGTGTTCTACTCTATTCTGATTTTAGTAGCATCACTATAATTCTATATTAGTATTCCCTGCTTCCCCTTTATGTAGCATTGTCATGAAAACCTGACATTATAGTGTATACTCTGTCCTAAATCTCATTAGATCTCTATATAAAAATCCTTAAAACTATCAGGACAAGATGATCATACCTCAGGAGGTGTTCTAACTAACCATGGGAATGCTCTCTTTCTCCTAAAAATACAGCCCTGCACATAACTGCAGATTTTTTTTAGATAAGGTCTTTGTGGGGTCAGAGTATTCTCTTTCCTCCTTATTTTCCAGAGGTTTAAACTGAACCCCAGGGAAAGGGCAGGATGCAATCATAGGAATAGATTCCTGTGACAGGGGCAGAAGGTGCAAACATCTTTTCTTTCAGTTCTTTTTCTCTGTAACTGATATTCTCATTCATATATGTTCAATCTTAATTAAACAGAGATGAGATATGGCTAAAATAATGTATACATTATGTAACAATGTAAAGTAAATAAAGAAAACAGGGGAAAAGAAGCAACACTTGGGAGCTAAAATGAAACCAAGGATAAATTACTAAATTGGAAGGTGTACTCAGCGATGGAAGTTAACAGATTGCAGTTTTGGCTTTAAAATTTCTAGCTTTTAAAGGAAAGAGAAAATAATTATAAGATTTGAAATGGTTATGCGGTTAATTCTAACTCATCATAAGGAAAAGAAAAAGAGACCTTTTCGTGTACTCCAACTATAGATATATTGTTTTCATAGGGAGCCCTGTGATGAGCTTAACATCTTCAATGAATACTCGTCCAGTGAATGCAGTACAAATAATTGTAGGCATTTTTCTTAATATCTACATTTAATGTGGGCCTGTGGATGACAGAAACACGGACTCAGTAAAAAGTTACCATATGAGGGTCTGTAAAGAGTGATATCTAAGGACGAAGGGCTGATTTTGTGCGTAAATTAAAAGATTGCAGTATCTAGAACAGAAGTTGACAATCTTGTCCTCTGTAGGCCAGAGTAAATGGTCCATCTAGTCTCCATCACTTACCATTCAGTTTTGCCATGGTGGCATGAAAACAGCCAAAATAAAGTATAAATAGATGAGTGAAGCTTTGCAAAACTTGATTTTTACAAATCAGGCAGTTAGCCAGATTTGGTTCATAAATCATATTTTGCTGACTCCTGATCTAGAGAAATAAATGTCATTTAACCAAAGTTACCTCACCTCCAAATAAGGGAAGGTAAGTGAGTAGAAGAAGTAAGAGAGGCAATACTTCTACCCCACCAAATTCCTCATCCTACATAAGAATAAATGTGTATCCATATGTGGGACGTGGGAAGTGTACTAATAAATAACTATGCACCCAGGAATGGCCAGATGTTGCTCTTGGGTCTTCCACCTGCCAGAACTTGATCAAGTTTCCTCATCTGTCTATAACTTGATCCCCTTATCAGGAAACTGGGCATACTAGTTCTTTTCTCATAGAGCTGTTATGAGGCAAAATCCTTAGCTATTAGCAGAATGATTCATATGCACTAATAGATCATAGTTTGGGTCCTGAAGTCTATCTATGCTAGGAGTTTCAAATTGTTGGCCAGGGAACTCTATCCAACATAGAGAAATGTTTAATTGACCCTGTAAAACATGGGCTGTTTAAGTATCTGGAATGATAATATGAAAAAAAAAATAGAATGACTATATGTGAAAATAAGGATTTTAGGGAAAAGAAAAAGGTAAAGGTTTAGCTGCATTAGGCCTGTAGTATTGAATGGACATGATGAGCTCTCCATGTTAGCAGGGCAGGTGGCCTCCCGATTGCACAGTCCCCACCAGCACACCTTGTGTCCCTGATGCTCCAGCTGGGCTCAGTTTGCATTTATAATCCAGCTTGTCCTGCTGTTTTCCTTTTGCAGTGCCCATTAAAAAAAAATCCTCCTTAGTATCTTGTCTACATCTTTCTTTTTCTTTTCTGTATGTTGTCCACTTCATTGATTAGGTTACCTACATGGTTCCTGTTTGGACTCCGGAGGTTAGTGTCTTAGATAGTATGTAAGTCAGGAAGTTAATAGGATACTTGTGATAAAAGAATTCTGTGGTCAGATAAGTTTAGGGATGCCGAAAGAAGCAAAGAAACCAGGTGTCTTTCCTGCGGACATTTCATTATCTTTTAACATATTAACATGTAGTTTTGGTTTTAGTTTCCAAAATAGGAATATATTCTACAGCTTTCTTGAATTGATATTGACAACAGCAAAATAAAGAGAAACTGTCTGAAAGACCTGTATTCTGAAAACTATGAAACGTTGATAAAGAAATTGAAGAAGACACAAAGGAATGGAAAGATATTCCATGTTCATGGATTGGAAGAACAAATATTGTTAAAATGTTTATACTACTTAAAGCAATCTATATATTTATTGCAATTCCTATCATAATACCAACAGCATTATTCACAGAACTGGAACAAATAGTGTTAAAATTTGTATGTAACCACAACACTCCAAATTGCCAAAGCAACCTTGAAAAAGAAAAACAAAATTGGAGATATTACATTTCCAGACTTCAAGGTATACTACAAAGCTGTAGTAATCAAAACACTATAGTACTGGCACAAAAATAGACACATGGATCAATAGAACAGAATATGGGTCAATTAATCTTTGACAAAGGGGGAATCAGCATTCAGTGGGAAAATGACAGTCTCTTCAACATATGGTGTTGGGAAAACTAGACAGCTACATGCAAAGGAATGAGCTGGGCCACTTTCTTATGCCGTACATAAAAATAAACTCAAAATGGATTGAAGACCTAAATGTGAGGCTTGAAATCATAAAAATCCTAGAGGAGAACACAGATAGTAACCTCTTTGACATCGACTGTAGTTGCTATAGCAACTTCTTACGAGATATGTTTCTGGAGGCAAGGGAAACAAAAGCAAAAATACACTATTGAGACTTCATTAAAATAAGAGGCTTCTGCATAGCAAAGGAAACCATTAAAAAAATTCTAAAAAGCAACCTACTGAATGAGAGAAGGTATTTGCAAATGACATATGTGATAAAGGGCTGATATCCAAAATATATAAATAACTAATACAACTCAATACCCCCCAAAAATAATTCAGTTAAAATAGGCAGAAGACACAGACATTTCTCCAAAGAAGACATCCAGGTGGCCAACAGACATATAAAAAGATGCTAAACATCACTCATCATCAGAGAAATGCAAGTCAAAAGTACAATAAGATATCACTTTACACCTGTCAGAATAGCTAAAATCAACAGCACAAGAAACAACAAGTGTTGACAAGGATATGGAGAAAACGGAACCCTCTTGTGTTGTCTGTGGGAATACACACTGGTGCAGCCCCTGTGGAACACAGCACGGAGGTTCCTCAAAAAGTTAAAAATAGAACTACCTTATGACCCAGTAATCACACTATTGGGTATTTACCCCCCAAAACCCAAAAACACTAATTCATAGGGTTCCATTCACCCCTTAGTTTACAGCAGCATTATTTGCAATAGCCAAATTATGTAAGTAGCCCATATATATATAAATATATATTTATTTATAAATTAATATTTATACATAATTATATATATAATATAAGTAATATATATATTCAAGCAATATCTATATAATTTTATAATATTATATATCTATTTATAAAATATTTATATTATATATATATATTTCAAGTAATATCTACTGAAATAGTATCACTATTAGTATTAGTAATACTAATACTAGTAATGGTATTCACTGATTACCTGGTGATTGAACCTACTTTATAACATTGCTTGATAATAATAGTGATCAATAGTAATAAAGCCAAAATTAATGGAATACTTATAGAAAATGGATAAGTACTTTTGCTGGATTACTTCATTTAATCCTCACAGAAATCCTTTAAAATGGTTTGTCTTATTCCTATCCTACAAAGGATGAAAATTAGGCATAGAGAGGCTAAATAATTTGGTAACAGTCATACAGCTATTAAGTAAGGCAGCTGAAACCCTTAGTCCTCACTCTTAACAGCTGGACACCTGTCTTGGCTAAATGCAGTGATGGTTGGAAGACATTTCCCCCAAATTATGTCTAAATTAGTGTGATCTTGGACCATGTTTCTTTTACTCAATAATTATGTATAACAATAAATTGCTACTGAGAACAACTCTAGTTTTTTTTTATATTATTATAAAACTTTAATAAGAAAAGTATGTGTTATCTTTCACTTGCTTGTTTTTTGCCCCAGGACATTTATGAACTAATGTGGTAGACTCAAAGAATAGTGGTAAAATTCAAACTAAGTACTGAAACATTACTACTTTATAGTTTTAAAATATACAATCCAATGTTTTATTTTCCTAAAGACATTGATACCCATGGAACAATTAAGGCACAGATCACTTATATCAGCCCCTGAAGGTAGCCCCAAACTGTTCCCTACTTGAAGCAATAAAGGCCAAGAAATATCAGTAAAATCTACCCATAATTTAATGTTCCTAAAATCTTCTCTGCAAGGTGATAGTGTTTAATAAAGAAATAGATATGCCTAATTCCCCTTGTCTCTGTCCACTGTCCACCTTTTTCTGGAGTCTTGTGTATAGTTTTGCCCTAAATACAAATGTCTGATTTATTAAGGGAAAAAATATGAGAGTATTGGAAAGATGTTTATCAAGGTCCATGCATGATCAATAAGTTAGAAGACATTTCTTTTCAGTAGACTGGAAAAAAATACACAAAAATTATAATAAAATATTATTAGTTTTAAGTGTATAGGTATATAAACAAACATAAATATATGTATGTTGCATTTCATGTTGCATTTTATTATATTTAATAAAATATTTCACACAACAATACCAGGATGCTATTGTTATATACACCATCAGTGTAATGGAAGCTTTTAACCGAGAAGATAAACAATGTGTCAAACATGCAATTACAATTTTTGTAAGACATATTCAGATTTTAGGATCTATATCAGTTCAAATATATTTTATGGTTGAGTCTGGCTTAGACGCGGTTAATGGATTATAGACTAATCTAATGTGGGAGTAGATAAAATGAGAGAAAAGGAGAAATTGATGGAGACTGGTTCCACGTGGCTGGCTTAAGGGTAAGGGTTGGTGTATTTGGGAAACAAATTGAGATTGTAGCATGCTGTGAAGTTTATTTAAGGAGACTTAATCATATCAAGTTCAAAGCCTTGTTGAATTAGTTGGGGGTTACCTTTAAATGGGTCACCCTCTAATCATGCCTTATTTGTCCCTCTGATGTATTTACAGGTACTGAAGATGGATGGGCATCATTAGGTATCTCTTATTATATTGTCCCACAAATATCTTAACCGTGAGTTTTTCGGAGCAATATTTTTCCATTCATGTCTACAGGGTGATATCCATTTGAAGAATTCATGATCATGCCTTAATGTTCATATTATTCCATTAAATCAAAACATGATTTTCTTCCAGAAAATATTTTTAAATAACATTTTTCTGGTTCTTAAAATGGTTTATGATAATTAAAATCAACTTGGAAGATGTTGGTATAAAAAAGATGACTTAAAGTCACCTCTAATTGTACATCTACCTATAACTACTTAATTTGAAATGTTTCTAGTCTTTTTTAAAAATATTTTTCTCACATAAAATTGAGATTGTGTGGTATAATTTTAATTATTTCCCATTTAAAATGGATGCTGTGAACATGTCATTTTAAAAATGTTTAGTCTGGGTAGATGAGAAAGCACATATTCAATATTGGAATTAATGAAATATTTCACACAACTTAGACTCATGTTCATCTGTGTTATTAGACTGACTTCAGAGAGGAGAGTCATATTTTTAGGAAATTTTAAGGAAAATCTATTGCTATGTAAAACTCAGCAAGAGGAAAGTACACCTAATTACCATACCTCTAACATTCCATTGTTTTTTATGATGGTTTAATACCATGAGCTCAGGTGGCTCCATGTATTTGCATATTGGATAAATTAAATTGTTCACATTACAATTGATAATAACACTTCAAAATTCCATAGTATTTCTGGAGAAAAATTAGTGATTCCCTGTAATTTCAAATTTTCAAAAATTTCCTTAAACTTATGTTTTCTAGACTATTTCTGGTCCTTAAAGATCAATAAGCATATACCTAATTGATAAAATTCTTCAAGTCGTAAGCCTCTGTCTTTGATTGAAGAAATTTCCATAGGATCATAATTTATTCTCCTTCTGAAAGGATCTGATATCCACACGGGTGTTAAAAAATAACAGAAAAATTGTGTAGAACTTTAAAAAATGAATTTAAGTAAAGTGATTTATAGTACATATTACTGGGCTCATGATTTTAAGTTCCATTTTGATATCTATCAGGCAAAATATTTCGAAATAAACTTCCTTTCTTTTTGAGCTCGACCTTTTGTGGCACTGGGCAAAATAATAGGTACCCTGTGAATGCATGACTGACTACCTACTAGAAGGCTGTTACGGCCCAGCCCCCTAAAAGGGGATGAAAATGTAGCGCATGGGAGGGTTTGGAATAGAGAAGTCTCTTAGAGCAGCATGGTTATGTTGGGGAGAGAGAAAGCTACTGAGGAAGAAGTACCACCCAAAAAGGAGACAGAAAAGAGTTAGAGATTAGCTAATTCTTGTTTTTAGTAAAGTATTTTTTAAATTACTCTTTTCTCATTATTTTTCTTTTTCTAATATTACACTCTAGATATATTATGGAAATCAAGAGGTTTGTGCATGGACCTCTATTTGCTTTACATTTATAGCAAATTCTAAAACTCTCATTTCAGAGATTATATATCAGTCATCAAGCAATTGATGAGAAAAACCATTTAGTATTGCTTTGTGAGATTGGACTGTGACACATTATAGGGAATAGCTCCTCATTTTTTGATAATGACTTTGTTGTCCTAGTCATATGCTATAAGTAAAAGTTGACTTGTTGGTTACATAGAATCTAATAGCAGAGACTGAGTTCTTCAGCCTGTGTTATCCTTTCCTGTATATAGCCAATGACTCAAAACCACTCCAAACTGCAAGGAGATGCCATTGCATTTTAAGACAAAATTGATTGCCTAATCAATGTTAAGAGACGTTGAGAGAGAGAAGTCTAAGACTTGACTTTAGATTATTGGATTGTCTAGTTATTCTCATGATGCAGGATACTGATTCATCGATATCACTGGCCACTTAGGATGAACTGTCACAGACCTCTGTGTGCATTACGTTATCACTATCTTTCACATTTGAAAGAGGCAGCTATTGATGTTGCTATACTTGCTTGGCCTCAAAATGTCCACAGTTCATTGAAGTTTTTAAAAAATTGACTCTATTAATCTCATTTTTATTTATTTCTAATTCCAAGAAGGATGGATTTAATTAAAATATTATACTGGAAAAGGTGCTTTATCTTTTTTTTTTAGTTGGGAGAGAAAATACTTTTAGCATCTGCATTTGTTTATCAATAAATGCAACTTCATTGTCTTTTTTTCAGTAGTTATACAAATCATTTATTTTTAATGTCATCTATAAAGATTATATGTTATTGCATTTCCTGTTATGAAACAATATTAATGGAAAACTGTTAATGGAACCTTGAATCATCTAAAATATCCAGTATTTTGAAATGATAAATCTATTATTTATTAAGAATAATAGTCCTGCAGTTTAATATAGTTACATTTTTTGTTTACAATTTTAATCATTCACCTGGTTTCTTTGTACAGTAGAAGGGGAGACAAATGTTAATTACACTTTTTTAGTTTGGTGTCTTTCTTTGTATCTTTTTTTTAATTATTATTATTCAATTCGGTAACACATCAGTGTATGATTTAGTAAACATTGTTCTACCAAGTCAAGATTTTCAGGTGATCTTGCTCTTTGCTACGACATGGATGGACCTAGAGGGTATTATGCTAGGTGAAACAAGTCAGAAAGAGAAAGACGAATACCATGTGGTGTCACTGACACATGGAATCTAAAAATAAAACAAAGGGACAAACAAAACCAAAGACATAGAGAGCAATCAATCTGGTGTTTTCCAGAGAAGAGAAAAGTGGGGGGATGGACAAAATAAGGAGAGAGGATTAAAAAGTACAAATGTCCAATTATAAAATAAATAAGACAGAGTGCTGCAATGTACAACTATATTCCCTATAGTTAAAAATATAACAACTTTGGTGACAGATGGTAGCTAATATAGTATGTTAACTATGTATCAATTAAAAAACAGGTGATATTTGCTTTGGGAGTATTATGGTGGTGAGGTTGAGGGCTCTGGGTCTGTTGATCATTATCTATAGTTTACTTTTCTTTTCGGTGTTGTCCCTAATTGCCTTTTCTTCCCTGTACCCCGCTCGTAAATAGAGCTAATATCTTGGAGTGAGTTTCTGTCATATTCAAGTAACAGATGATAGGCACCTTGTATCTATTCCATTGTATAACTAAAACATTCTTTTTCATTTAGATTGATTTTTGAGACTAGATTTCTCTCCTTATTTGAACATCATCTATAGCTAAGTCATTCCATATTTTAGCTGTAACAGTGTTCTACCTGCTAGATTGTCAATTCTAAATATTTTTAAACGTCAGTGGCTGTATAATATATAGAAAAAAAAGTCCTTTCCATAAAGAGATAAATTACACACAAAAGTATATCTGGTTATTTTATAAAGGTTTTATAATAGTTTTTTATGATTGAGTCACAACTCTTCTCTGTGGGTGTGTGCACACATGCACACACACACGTGCGTCCAAGTGCACACTGTGTATGGATTATTTCATTTTGCTTACGTGATGCCATTACCTTCAATGGCCTTTCTCTATTCCTCTTTATTCTCTTCCATAAATCTCAAATTACTCTTTAATATGTGTTTATGAGCTATCAATTTTTATTCCCTCTGTATTTTAAGAAGGCAAACACAGTTAAGTCAAGATGACTAATGGGATGGTGGGGAGAAGTATGGGCTGATAAAAATTAAATAGAGGACAAATGAGTCCCCTTCAGAGCCATCCATTTAAAATAGCCAGTTATTATGAATAAAAAAAACAGCATTACTAAACATTTCTTTTAATTAAATTTTATAATAGAGATTTTTACCCTTCTACCTTCTAAGTCTCATGTTATCTATAGTATGCTTCAGTAGGCATTCATAATCTGGGAGAACATTTGAGTTCTGGAACCTTTTATAGGAAGAGGAATCTTATTTTATATGCTTTAAAGTGTTAGATACAGTTTTACAAAAAACAAGCAGTCATTAGCAAAAATCTGTTTCCATCCTCATCTGAGAATGTTCTTTCCCCTTCTTTCTCTCTTTTGAGAGTTCCCTAGTCTTTTCTGTTTCCTACTTATTCAAAAGACTTACATGTTTTCTTGATTGCTTTTTCAAACTTCAACCATCTCTTCCTCCATGTATCCTCTTTCCTGGTCAACTTGTTCTTGCCTCACTGAGTAAATTAGGGCTATCACAAACTTCCACAAGCTTTCATCATCGTATTTAACACTTATTTGTGATTAAACTGAATCTACTATTGATGAATTGTCTTCTTACGGAAGGCTACTCCTTCCAAAAGTCTCCTAGAATGTACTTTGCCTACTCGACAATAGTGGTCTAGCTATTATTGTTCAGTCCTCCATAACAATAGACTAGTGCAGTACAATGCAATGTTATTTCTTAAAAATCAGGATCTGTTTATGAGCTGTGAAGGATGATTTCAGATATGTTTTCCAGTCAGAGGAATATGTATGTTATAAAAATGGAAGAGGATGTATGTTATGTAATAAAAATCTGTACTATATGTTATAGACATTCTTCAGCATCAGGGGCATGAGAACTATTCAGGAATGACTTCAAGAAGGTAAGATTTGAACTGGGCATTTATGGATGAAGAGATTTGGATATATGGAGAAAAAATCCAAAGCATCCATTCCAGCCAGGAGACACAACATGAGCAAATATGCAGAAGTGTACATGAGCATGGTATAATCAGGGTTCAGAAAGGAAGCCTGACTAGCTAGAATAGAGGCTTCATGAAAGAGCTCAGAAAGAGTAATACTAGGAAAGGAAGCTTGGATGTTGCCTAGTGATGCCCTTGAATTCCAGGATGTACTCAATAGAGATGTTAGTAGAATCTCCACGTGCAAATATCTACTAATGAATTGTGTGTGTGTGTGTGTGTGGTGTGTGTGTGTGTGTGTGTGTGTGTGTGTGTGTGTGTGTGTTTTTCCTGATCTGAGATTTTATAATAGGATATGCTTAGATTCATGTTTCCTTTGATTTTCTGTTTGGTAACTTCCAAACTGAGTTCATGTGACATATTTCAGAATTGAGGAAAAATACACATTGGTGGCATTGAGGCAGGTGGTTCTGTGAACAGCGATAGAAGTCTGAGCACATCCAAGTTCTATTCATTGAGATGTATGAGGGACAGGAGGTTTTTCTCAATAAACAGTCCCAGAGCTCCAGCTGAGTTTACCTGTTAGGCTACTTGGGCTTTCAGGGTCCCAGAATATGACAGCAGGCCCCGTGAGAAGGACCTAGGCCTTTTAAGAGAGGAGCTTGAAGGGTGCCTGGGTGGCTCAGTAGCTTAAGCGTCTGACTTGGTTTAGGCTCAGGTAATGGGTTCAAGCCACATATCGGGCTCTGCACTGACAGTGTGGAGCCTGCTTAGGATTCTCTCTCCTCCTCCTCCTCCTCCTCCTCCTCCTCCTCCTCCTCCTCCTCCTCCTCCTCCTTCTCTCTCTCTGCCCTCTCTCTCAAATAAATAAACTTAAAAAAAAACAAACCTAGGCAGTATATCCATATAGCTTAAACAACTGTATCGTCTCATCTTTAAACCCTACATTAATCTTGCTCTTCCTTCTTTGCTTATGTTCATTCATTTGTATATGTTATTACCATCAGTGATGTGAAAGAAACTATTTTATGCATAAAATACGGTAGCCATTCCTCTTGAGGCTTTAATGTTCACTCACTGCTCCCTCTGAAATAGTATAGACTCCCTTAATGTGAAAATCACTGAATAGCTTACTGACCATCATACCACTCCCCCAAATAAGTGCCTCGAAACTTTAGAGTTCACCAGAATCACGAGGAATGCAGGTGGTTGTTTCTGATACACAAAGGCTAGGATGGGGACTGAGAATTTGCATTTCTAACAAGTCTACAGGTGATGCTGATACTACTTTCTGACCTGGTGGCCACAGTTGGAGACACATTGCCCTAAACCAAGTTTTAAGTCTACTACCAGGCTAATTGACATTAAAATAGAATTGTTAATGCTTCTCAGATTCTTTCAGTAAGAGCCACATGTTCCATTGTTATTTTTTGTCTTGTCTGCTGCACAAATTGTATATGTATTCTCTTCTTGCCAAGAGGTAAAAATACAATGAAAAATAAAGAAGGAAGGAAAAGAAGAAAGGAAGAAAGTTGAGGGAGGGGAAAGCCAAGAAGCATGAGAAGGCACCAAGAAAAGTGAAAAATAATTGATTTATATAACTGAAAGTCTAGATTTTATCAAAGCATCTAAGATCTATGCAAGGGTTGCCATCTGGTAGTCACTAGGAAGAAATCTGGTCACAAAGCTATTGTTATCAGAATACTTGAAAAAAATTAAATTTCATTGTTTATGATTAGAGTATATCTTCCTTATTTTTCGCAGATCTTGCCAACCCATTTTGTTTTTCAGGTAATGTTTTACACATTTGTAGACTTTCCCTGTCAGAGTTTTCAGTTTGCTATTCCAGATTTAGGACAACAAAAAAATGGAATCAAGACTTGGTTGCTCCCCATCTATTGTTTTTTTCCTTCCTCAAAGTAAGCTTTATTTTCACATTGGCTGTCTTGATATCATGATGGTGGTGGCATTTGTCAGCTTCAGGCTTACATGGATTTTAGTCTCTGAATTTCAGGGAAAAGATTGCTTTTTTTCCCAGTTGATTTAGCAAAGGTCCATGGTTAATCCTCATTGCCCATGTGCTCTCCTCTCTAACTAGAATGGCAGGGATTGGGGTAAAAGAGTAGATTCTGGAGGGAGGGAAAGTGTGGGTGCTGGCTACCCAAAGTAGAATGAGGGTGCTATTTATTACCAATGCACCAGTGGTAGGACTCTGGAAAAAAAAGGTGCCAGATATTCACAGGATATAAAACCCAACTGTGTTTTGAATTGTAACCTTGATAATGTTGTCCTTTTTACCTGAAATACAAAGTCAATGTACTTATCAGTATAAGAGGTTTATTAGTAAATAAACTGTCTCAAAAGCCTCATCCATAAAAACTGTTATAGCCCCTACTTGAAATTAATGTTCCTTATTTTTTAAACTAGTAGGATGTTCTGTTAAAATGTCTCTCATCTAACTGACCTAGAAATTACTATATATGTAAACTCTCTTTTTCCTCTGTTTCCAAGTATATGTAAACAGGAGCAGTTTTAACCCATTACTCCATAATTAAAGTGAATTAATGTTTGCATTAATTTTTACAATGGGTTTTTGTAGGATGTTGATCCTTAGTGTGTAAATCTAGCACCTAAGATCAATCTTCTTGCTCATTTTTACTCTGAATTATTATTTGAGGGCAATAATCACCTTTCTTTTAGGAGGATTTTTTTAAAAAAATAAAAGTTGTTATTGCATTCATATAAAAATGTGTAAAATAATTAAATGAAGAACAGAAAACAATTTTGTATGTGTTCCAGATAATGGCATGTAAAACTAATATAGATGATCTTATATGGGGTGTAAACTCAGAACAATTCCCAAACAACTAAGTCTAACTGCTTGTCCAGTTAGCGACAAGGGACATGAACATCAGCACTGACCAGAGTCCTGTCATGGCTTGATATCTGTCCAGGTTTTTTCACAGTTTGCTTAAGGCCATCAATACTGACAATGATATACTACGAACCATGCTAATTCTTCCTTTACATGATTTTTAGAATATCTTAAAATTATGAACCAAAATTCCATTAGCTTTATCCTCCACAAGATACTTTTATCTGAGTTATATTTTAAAAATTAGGCCCTCCACCAAATTATAACCTGGAAAAAGTAGGAGCTATGTGAGAGGTGTAGTTTTTAACCTAAAAGCTAGTTTATATTACTCAGTAATTTTTTGTATTGCATGATAAATCACCGTTAGAAATTAATGGGGGTAGAAAAAAATGGTCTCTCTAAATATAGATTTATAGTTTTTTCATTTAAAAATAAAATTTTCCCAATACAGTTGATAAAAAGTTCAAAATTGGGGGCATCTCGGTGGCTCAGTTGGTTAAGCATCCGACTTTGGCTCAGGTCATGATCTCATGGTTCATAAGTTTGAGCCCTGTATCAAGCTCTGTGCTGACAGCTCAAGAGCCTGGAGCCTGCTTCAGAAGATTCTGTGTCTCTCTCCTTCTCTCTCTGCCCCTCCCCCACTTGTGAACTCACTCTCTCTCTGTCTCTCTCTCTCAAAAATAAACATTAAAAAAGTTCAAAATTAAATTTAATGCATGAATACAATTACTAAATTACTGTAAGATTTATGTATAAAAATCTTTATGATTTTTTCAACTACTTAAGGTTCTTATATATTTTTTTTCTGACATTACCTTGAATTGTTTTTCATCTTATTCTTCCTTAAATAGTCTGAAGAATGTAGAAGAGTGGGAGAAACAGGGTATTTCCAGTATCTTCATTTCCTCTGGGAAAATCTAAGTTGAGGTCACATTAAAGCTTATTAAAATATAAATTTTATAGCCAAAACATGTGGCTTAGTTTTCAGATCTGTCTTTCCTAAGATGACAAAATTTCAAAAGTTAAGATCTCGTTAATTTCCTTTTTTTTTTCCACTGGAAAACATAATTTGGGAGAAAATCTGCCAACATTTCCTAGTTGATATCACAGATAAAATTCACTGAAATTAGAAATAGGAACTTTAGAAGGAAACTGGCAATACTGAAATCTTTAAACTGAAACTAGTTATAATAGAATATTACAATGATGAAACAGCAAAGCATCACATTTTACTATTAGACCTCAGTCTTCACCTTCAGTCTTTCTTCTGCATAATTGAAAATGTTGCTATGGCTTCAAGTAAAATATCTTTATTTTGGTACCAAAAATAATGAGAAAGATAACAACAGTTTTCTGAATGATTGAAAAGCATGAATTTACAATACATATCATATATATTCATCATTTGAAAAGTTGTTGACAATTCTTTTGGTGTGAGACTATTTGCTATCTATCCTTTATCAGATGCAGGTAAAAATTTAAAAAGACATGATCCAGGGGCACCTGGGTGGCTCAGTTGGTTAAGAATCTGACATTTAGGCTCGAGTCATAATCTCACAGTTCATGAGTTCGATTCTCACGTCGGGCTCTGTGATGATAGTGGGGAGCTTGCTTGGGATTCTCTTTCCCTCTCTCTCTTCTCCTCCCCAACTCACTCTCCCTCTCTCTCTCAAAATAAATAAATAAACATTTTTTAAAAAGGACATGATCTATGCAGTGGAGTTGTTGAGTCCAGTTATTGAGATATTGCCTTCTTTTCCAAGAATGATCTGAGCAGGGTCTTGCCTTTTCCACTCCACCAGTTCCTTCCTAGACTGGATTAATGGAAAGAACTTTGAGAATGACTGCCATCTTTTTCTTTGACTAACAGTGTAGCCTAGGGCCAGAATACTCTCTGGACTTAATTAACTGACCTCCAAAATGAGGCACTTGAACCAGCTGACTATTACATTCCTACCTAGCTCTCAAAAATGTATTTATTTCTGTATTATATTTTATTACCTTAATAGTGCACATTCATTGTAGAAAACCTTTTAAATTACCAAAAACAAAACAAAACAAAACAAAACAAAAAAACACACCTAAATTAAAAAAGGGAATGGTATCTATATAGTTCCTTCTGCAACATAAAGTATTTTGACTTTATCATTTTCCTTCTAGCTGGACTCCAACCATCAGGCATTCCTGTAACGAATTTATTTCTGTAGAGACATCTCAAATCATTGATGATATTTGTAATATTATGGAGACAAGACTATGGCAGTTCAGCCTGACACCCTCAGCTTTTATAATCTTTTCTACAGAGAATGATTCTTCAGGGAGGACAAAACTTGTCGTGGCCACTGCTGTGTGAGGTGGCTGCCAACATTGCACTGAGTTGACCAAGCAAGGGATCCTGGGAAATTAAGCCTCTAGGGGAACTGCCCTAGCATTTGTCACTTAAAGATATGAGGATGCATATACCCTTATTGAGTAAGAAATGGGGGGAAAAAATCAAGATTTATGACCTTGGTTTCCTGGGAACAGTGAAGACTGTCTATGCTTGTTTCAGGGGCATTTATAAAGAAAAGAGATTTTTTTTTACTCTAAATATTTTAGACTGTTAAACAATTTTGTAAGAGATTATTTGATAATGGATTTGCATTTTATATAGTCAAAAATTCAAATATGGAAAAAAAACCCAGAAAGGTTCGCCGTTGGGAAGTGAGGCTGAGTCTGCTTTCCTTTTCTGTGAAAAAAAGCTCATTTTTATCATTGATAGTAAGTTGTTTCTGGTTTAACAATTGAATCAATTTTGGACAAATATGGTCAGTTTATATTCTTCCCATTCCTTCTTGCCCATTTTCCCCTCCCCCACCCCTCCTCTAGGAACTTCTAGAATTCAGGAGAATTTTACTAAACAGTTCAGGTGTGGGAACTGGGTTTGCAATTGATTCTTAGTTACTTCCTCACTGCTGGCTTCTGCTAAAGTGTGAAGATCAGATCAGAATGTTTCCTTTTGTTCCTGATGCATCTACTGCTGAGGCGCTTTTCCCACCATGACCTCCAATTTTCAGATCTATACGTACTGTGTCTTCTTGGACCCAACCTCAGTGTCTCTTCAGATAATTTTCTTCTTTCACAAAGTTGCCAACTCTCTTGACCTCTCAAAAGTCTCGACTGTTCTCCCTATAGTATGTTGGCTTTAAGGAGACGCAGGCTATGTTCAGGCCCTACCTATGTACTCTTCTCAGCAATGGTTTTCTAATACGTAGGTGCTATGTTGCAAGTTGTCTCTAAGAGTTGCAGTACTTCATATGGACCACTGGACCATCCTGGACCACTCTTCTGCTCTGCGATTACCCTAATACTTAGTGAGGTACATACTGGAGTTTGAGTGGTGCTGTCTCACCTCCATTTTGGGGCTCTATATTGGGAGGAGCCCTGAGATCCATCACCAGAAATCTTCTGTATCCTGTAAACAGAACATTTATTCTTTTTCTATCCTCTGGTGAAATTCTTATCACCTTTCCATAAGAAACATCTCTTAGATAATAATGAATTACTTTCCACTTCATGTTTTGGATGTGCTTATATTTTAATTCTTCCAGGACCAATAAATAAAGCAAAACAACAACAATAACAACATTTTTCCTCTCAAGTTCTATTCTTATAAGTGAAAGCATGGTATTCAAGACTATCTGTTGCTTCCACTAAAAACTTTCCCAAGTCCTTTAAAAAGTTGAAAAGCTCAGAAATTACTGTTTTTGCTTTATCAGCCCTCCCTAAATGTAGTGTATTTACTAACAAAGGTTCAGAGAAGAGAGAAATTAACTGGAAAAACCACACAGTTGGATATCAAAATGCTATGTCAGTTAAATTTATATTTTCTATAAGTGTTTGAAATAACATTTTTGTTTTAATTATTTTCATAAAGAATTTAGATCTTATAATTCTTATTTTCAAGAACAGAAACCCAATTTATTATGTCGTGCCTAAAGGAAGAGAAAAAATAATTAGATCATAAATTTGGGGATGCCTTTATTTTAATTATAGAAAATCTTATTTATGGAGTGTTCAAGTTTTTCTCAATTGCTATTTTTGCATTTTATATGCATTATCACAATCATATGAAGTAGATAAATATTTTTTTTCCATTTTATCAAAGAACAAGTTGGGGAAAAAGATATGGAGTTAGCCAAGGTGATTCAACAGATAAACTGGAAAATGAAGTGCAAATCGAATTTTCTTGACTCCAAAATTCCTGTGCTTTCTTATGCTGTATTCTGAGAAAATGACTCAACCTACTTAATTTTATCAAATTACAAACTTTCTATGAATCTCATGTTGTTAAAGCCTTCATAGTACTACTAAAACTCATAAGCATGGAAGTAAATACAAATATATGATTGAGTGTTTTCAGAAACAATGTCTTTAAGTTTAAAAAAGTATCAACAACCATTCATTATTAAAATAAATTCTTCAGTTAAATATTTCACATCTACATAGGTGAATGTCAGAAAGAGAATATTGAGCAAAGATACAAATCAAAATAATACATTAGGATTCCACTTCAAAAATTTCACAAATTACAAAACTGAACATTGTACTTAGGATGTGAGAACTAAGTGAAGAAATTAAGGGAATGTATAATTAGAAAATTCAGGAATGTGCTCTGGAGAAAAATGTGATTGGGGAAAAAGTGAGAAGGATTTAAAGGTATTACAAATGTCTCATCTCTTCAATTGGAAGTTGGGTAGAGTGATATTAGGTTTGTTTTTATCCTTTAAACACCAAATGTATATTACATCAGTTCCCTTATGTAAATTATATATTTCACACAAAAAATGTATCATTGCCACCCAATTACATGTTTAGTAGAAATCCCTTTCAAGATTTTATAGAATGGTCATAGGACTTGCAGTGAGTGCTGTTTGGCTGTACTTTAAATTGGGGTTTCTCAGCCTTGGTACTCTTGGTGTTTTGGGCTGGATATTTTTTGTTGTCGTGGGAGGCTATCCTGGGCCTTCTAGTGTTGGTAGCAGCTTCTTTACCCACTACATGCTAGTAGCACCCCTTCAATCTCCAATCTCATAAATCAAAAGTGCCTACGAATATTGCCAAGTAAGCGTAGGCAGGTGGGAAGAGGGAACAAAATTATCCGTGGTTGAGAAGTATCGCTTTACAGTCTTGTCTTTTCTGGTAATACTTGTATTTTTCACTGCTTTCAGTGTATTTGTACTTGGCTTTTTCACCTCCTTCACTACGTTATAGTTACTTTTTAGCAGAGGATGCAACATGCAGGTGTTTTTTAGAAAACATTCTCTATAACTTTTTACAGCACGTTGTGTATTCATTCAGGATACATTGAAAAGCGTGACATTCAGATCCATCATTATAAGTGTTCAGGTCATCCTCGCGAACCTGAGAGCAGTAAACAGCAATAGTGATTGCATCTATGGATGGCTGCGGTTTCACTTTTGACCTGTAGTGGTTAACGGCCACTTCTGGAGAACGAGCTCCACTGTACATGGACGAGTTGGCATTATGGAGGCAGAAGCAAAAAATATCTACATAGAATAGTGTTAAGATCCAGTTTCTGCCTAGAACAAAGGAGAGAAATAAACTGAAATGCTCAGGAGAAAGATTTACTTTTCCAATAAGATTCTCAAAAGAACCCTGAGAATTGATTATATAACCTTATATATTTTGAGATTTAATTAGGTAATGTCTGTGGGGGGAAAAAAAAACCACAACAGAGCTCCTCAAAGAAAGATGCTATCAAAGTGACTTTTTTATTAACTCTGGTAATTTTGAAACATCTTCAGCTGATGCATGTTGGCTGTTGAAGCTTGTTCATTTTCCCTCTACAAGCCAGTCCTTTTAATCCTTCAGTTTAATTGGCCATTACTTGCACTAGTAAAGCTATCAGTAGGAAGATATTTTGAAGTAATGGAATACTTAAATTTTGGTTGTGCTTCTTTTTCATATAAAGGGCTGTGAATAGTTCTATGTATGAAACCCCCCCTCCCACCTCAGAATGAAAGCACATAGCTCCATAATCCTTACCCTGGACATAGTTTGCTCTTCTCTGTCGTTTCTATTGTAGCTCCACCATATACGAATTAAGTTTATAATATGTGATACAGGTATTCTATAATTATTCCTTCTAAATTCCTGATTTCTGGGTGTCTTCCTTACTGTTTATATTTGAGGAAAGGCTTTAACTCATTCATTCTTTTAATTTCTTTAAACTTTTAGAGAACCTGTATTAGGAACCGACTTTCTGCAGGAAGTTATAAGATGTAACATTAGAGAAATTGCATTTTTATAATTAATATCTCATTTTAAATCAGTTTTTGTGGAGATGTAAGTCACATACCATAAAATTGATTTTTAAAAGTTCATACAATTCAGTGCTTTTTAGTATGTTCACAGAGCTGGGCAACCATCACCACGATAAAAGATTAGAACATTTTCATCACACCGACAAGAAACCTCATATCCATTAGCATTCACTCCTCAATCCTCCTCTCCCACCTCCTGGAAACCACTAATCTATGCTGCTGTCTCTATAGGTTTGTCTATTCCAGACATTTCTTACAAGTATAACACCTGTTTGGAGGGCTGGCTTCTATCATTAGCACAGTATTCATACATGTTCATACACGTGATAGCATGCTGCAGTATTTCAGTCTTTTCTATCGTAGAATAACATTCTATTGTATAAATGTGCCACGTTTTGTTTATCCATTCTTCAGTTGATGGACATTTTGGTGGTTTCCACCTTTTACCGTTATGAATAATGCTGCAGTAAGTATTCACATACAAGACTTTGCATGGATATATTTTCATTTCCTTTGGCTATATAACTGGGTTGGACTTCCTGTGGTTACTCTGTGCTTAAAGATTTGAGAAACTGCCTATCTTTTCCAAAGTGAATATACCATATTACATTTACACCAGCAACACTGAGATTGAAGTTTGCTGTTTTTCTACATCTTCACTGGCACTTGTTATTGTTTTGATTATAGCTATGCTGGTGAATAGGAAATAGTGTCTCGTTTTGATTTTGTTTCTCTGACTCAGATGTTGAGCATCCTTCATGTTCTTATAGGCCACTTGTAGGTCTTTGGAGAAGTGTCAGTTTAGATCTTTACTCATTAAAATAAATGGATTAGTTGTCTTTTTATTGAGTTGTAAAGGTTCTTGTATATTCTGGATAGAAATCTTTTTTCAGATATGCAATTTGCAAATATTTTCTTCCATTCCATGGCTGTCTTTTCATTTTCTTGGGGGTATCATTTGCATCAGAAAATTTTTATTTTTATTTTTAATTTTTTAATTAAATATTTTTTAAATATTTATTTTTGAGAGAGACAGAGCACAAGTGGGGGAGGGGCAGAGAGAGAGAGGGAGACAGAATCTGAAGCAGGCTCCAGGTTCTGAGCTGTTGGCACAGAGTTCTACATAGGTCTCGAACTCACAAACCAAAAGATCATGATCTGAGCCGAAGTGGGACAGTCAACTGATTCAGCCACCCAGGCTTTATTTTTATTTTTTAATTAATTTTTTTTTAATTTTTTACATTTCTGATTTGGTGTTATACCTAAGAAGCCATTGCTTTAACCAAAGGTCACAAAGATTTTCTCTTATGTTTCCTTCTTCTTTTTTTTTATGTTTTTATTTATTTTTGAGAAAGAGAGACAGACAGAACATGAGCCGGGGAGGGGCACAGACAGAGAGGGTGACACAGAATCTGGAACAGGCTCCAGGCTCTGAGCTGTGGGCACAGAGCCCGACGCGGGTCTCAAACTCGGAACGGTGAGATCATGACCTGAGCCGAAGTTGGATGCTCAACCAACTGAGCTATCCAGGCGCCCCTCTTATGTTTCCTTCTAAGGGACTTAATATTAACTCTTAGATCTATGATCCATTTGGAGTTAATTTTTCTTGTGTGTATGCTGTCAGATTGGGGTTCAATTTTGTTCTTTTTCATGAGGTTATCCAGTTGTTCTAAAACAAATTTCTTAAAAAGACTGTTCTTTCCCCATTGAGTTTCCTTGGCATCCTTGTCAAAAATAAATTTGCCATAAATGAAGAGACTTATTTCTGGATTCTTGATTCTATTTCATTGATCTGCGTGTTTATTTTTATGCCAGTACCACACACTCTTGATTACTGTCACTTTGTAGTAAGTTTGGAAATCAGGGTATGTGAGTATTCCAATTTTGTTCTTTTTCAAAATTGTTTTGACTATTCTGGATTGCTTGCACAGAAATACCCTTTTTTTTTTTTTCAGTTTCCATTGTTGTATTTCTGCTTGGAAGAGTCTATGGTTTAAAAAGAAAACAACCAAAAAAACCTACATAACACGCCAACACATATTAGAAAGAAAGTTTTCTCCAAAAGCTCAGACACGCCTATTTGCTGGATCACACTAATAAATGGTGTATCATTTTATAAATTATAAATGCATGTGTTACTTTATAAATGTCTTATTGTACAAACTTCTCTGTACTTTGCTTTATGAGTTAACAGTATAACCCAGAGCCTATGCCACATCCTAATAGATTATAGATTTCCATTATAATGATGAACTGCAATTTATTTAATCAATTCTTTAATGATTGATATTTACATTAATTATGGGTTTCTTAACTATTACAATCAATGTTGTAATGAACCTGTTTTTTGTATGTATCTATATTTTTGTATAAGCATATTAGTAGTAAGCTCATTGCCTAGAAATTGAACACCCAAGTCAAATATATGAGCATTTCACATCTGTAAGCCTGCAGACAGATTACGTTCATGAAAGCTTTTGAGAATTTTAAATGTTTGTAAGTGTCATTTGTAGTTATTTTCCTGTGAATTCTCTGTTCTTGTTCCCTGTCCATATTTTTTAAAATTTCTTTTAATATTTTAATGTTTAGTTTTATTTTTGAGAGAAAGAGAGAGAGAGAGAGTGAGAGAGCGGGGATGGGGGCAATGAGAGAGGGAGACACAGAATTGGAAGCAGTCTCCAGGCTCTGAGCTGTCTGCACAGATCCTGATGAGTTGTCAGCACAAAGCTCGATGCAGGCCTCAAATCCATGAACCACAAGATTATGACCTGAGCCAAAGTCAGACACTTAACTGACTGAGCCACCCAGGTGCTCTAAATTTTCTTTTTTAAATTTCAGGAATAAGGACCTCTTGGTCTTAATTTTCTAGTTAAGTTCCATAAACTATAAAATGTTTACTTTAGCAATATATATTAATACCTCACTTGAATGATGTCACTGGACATTCATTAAAGAAGTGTCTATCAAATGATGAGAATGTAACTCTCTGTCACTCTGTTTTTTCATACTCATGCTTTCTTCCTCCTTATAAAGCAAGGTGATTCTGTACCTCCTTTTTAAAGTTTAAAGAGAACATTAATCACCGCTGAAAAATGTGTATTTTTTGAATACACAGAGAACTATGGGATTGCATGGTTTGGATTTAATGCCAAATTATAGAACCTCCTTGAAAATCAAATTCCTAACTGAAAAGGTTATCTGACAGATGAAAATACATAATAATATCTGTCAGATAAGAATACATAAAAACAAATATTCTGTTATAAATTCACATAAAAGGAGCATTTCAAGTTATTTGTGACTGTAGTTTAGTCATAAGGTA
Source organism: Paguma larvata (assembly GCA_030068075.1). NCBI lineage: Eukaryota > Metazoa > Chordata > Mammalia > Carnivora > Viverridae > Paguma > Paguma larvata. The sequence goes on from CM057829.1 coordinate 109,287,538, forward strand.
TTAATTGGGAGAGATTTACAGAATGTGATTTTTAATCAGAGCTGTAAATAATCGAAGCACAGTACCTTGTCACACGGCAGGCAAGGGATTGTTTCAGACATTAGAAATAAAAGGCTGAAAACTGCACGATGAGTTTTGGGTTCAGATATTTCAAAATTGTTTATTATTCTAGATTAGAAGCCATTTGAATTTAAGCCACTAGTATCTGAGATATTTTTGATTATATATATGTGTGTGTTAGTTATTCCACCATCTAGCAGGGTGTGCAGAAAATTGCTTAAGGAATGTTGAAAGAATGGCAGGATGAACAGATCAATGAAGGAGCTTGGAATTTCCAGTTGGGGAAATCAGGAAATGGCCATAATGAGGGTCTTAGGATGAAAGTGCGGACATATAATGTATGCAGGCTTTTTTGCTATACTGTGTGAGGAGCAGTTTTTTGTTTTGTTTTGTTTTTTAATGTTTATTTACTTTTGACAAAGAAACAGACTGTGAGCAGGGGAGGGGCAGAGAAAAAGGGAGACACAGAATCTGAAGCAGGCTCCAGGCCCTGAGCCATCAGCCCAGAGCCCCACGCGGGGCTCGAACTCACAAACCATGAGATCATGACCTGACTGGAAGTCAGGGCTTAACCAACTGAGCCACCCATACGCCCCAAGGGGCAGTATTGATATGCTTTATCAATTGCATGATATGGAGATAGATAGAAAAACAATTTGAAGAAAAATAAAAAACACATTATGCTTTTGGCTTCTGAATTGGGAAAAACAACGTGACGGTACGCGATGACAGAGAAGCAGATAATGGACACATCGTGAGTGGACAATTATCAAAACTGATGTTTTTAAGTGTACGCAATGTACATGAATGAAAAGATAAAAAATCAACTCACGTCCTATTTCTCGATGTGCCTTTAGTTTTAAGTTGTACTCAGGATCCTTTGAACCAGGCGCTAGTAACAATAAGAAGCCCACGAATGCAAATATTAGGACAGAGGAGGAAAGAGAAAAAGGCCTAAACCTTACATCAAATCTGATGAATAAGTGGAGCAAAGGGACGTTACCTCGCTTTTGAATAGGAGGAAAAGGCTATTTTTGACAAGGCGTACATTGTGAACTAGAGGGGCTTTCTATTTGGGAGAAATATTTGTTTTTAGAAATTTGGAGGAACTAGAATAGGGACCAGAGAAGAAGAGGAAGTAGAGCACAGGCTACTGATGGATGACTAAGGTGCAAAAGAAAACAGTAAAGGGAATAGATATCATATTTCTCTCTAATCCATACTTTTTTTTTCTTTTATTTTTATTTATTTATTTTTTTTTTATTTTTGAGACAGAGAGACAGAGCATGAGTAGGGGAGGGGCAGAGAGCGAGAAGGAGACACAGAATGCGAAGCAGGCTCCAGGCTCCGAGCTGTCAGCACGGAGCCTGATGCGGGGCTCGAACTCACAGACTGCGAGATCGTGACCTGAGCTGAAGTCGGACGCTCAACCGACTGAGCCACCCTGGCGCCCCTCTTTTTTTTTTTTTTTTTTACCAGAGCTTCTCTTACCAGAGTAGAGTTAGGGTTTATATCCATGATTCATGCATATGTAAACATTTATCGAACACGTTTTCCATGCCAGGAACCATCTTAGGCACTAGGATTTCAACAGTAAGGAAGACATACGAGGTCGCTCATTCTAAAGAGAAAAGAGAGAAAACAAACCATCAAAGATAAATACACGAACAAGATAATTTCTGAGAGTGAAAACATGCTAGGAACAAAATTAGCAAGAGACTTACAGTTAAGAACTACTTTAGTTTGGGTACTCAAGTGAGTCTTTTCTGAAGACTGACCTTTATTCATGAAACATGAATAGTCAGCTATAGAGTGATCTGGGGGAAGAGTATGCCAGGGAAAGAAAATAGTGATGTGGAGAGCACTAACGCATTGTTTAGGGATCAAAAGAAATTCAGTGGACCTGGAAAAGATTGGGTGGGCCAGTCCTAGCACAGCATGGGTTTGCAGAGGTGGGCAAGGTAAGGCAGATCCCACAGGGCATTGCAGATGACTGGAAGAGTTGGAATTCTACCTTAAATCAAAGACAAAATTGTTGGAAAGCTCTCAATAAGAAAGAGAACAAATTGCAGATTACATTTTAAAAAATCATTTGACTGCCTTGTGGAGAATGCAGAAGTGGAGGTTGGGAACTTGGGCAATCACAGTGATACACATAAGAAATAATGAGCTGACAAAGCTGTAACAAAAAACATGGAAGTATTCCTAGGACATATATTAGAGAAATGGCAACCGGGAATTGAATTGCATAGGATGGAGTACGATGGGCTCTGTGTCCAATAAGTAAACAAAAGCAACACATGTCTGTATCTCTCTGTCTGAGCCCAGTATAATTTTCCTTCTTATTGATTACAATTATATGCATGTCTCTGTCTACTATAAACTTATAGTTTGATTATATATTAAGAGTTTTTAAAAGCCATTTAAAAAGTTCACCAACTAGTGTGTTTTGCCTTTTTGTGTGTGTGTGTAATAACTTTTTTGTCTGTCATTGTTCACAAATGAAAGAATTAATCCTATAAAAAGTAGAACTATTGTTTTCTTTTTGAAAAATGGGTTTTTAGCCTACAGACCAGTATTGAAACTAAAAATCCGTTCTTTCATAACCGATATCTCTGTGAAGGGGTGACAATTGAATGGATGACTTCATGAACTATTTTTCCTTTACTTACTGTCGTATTTACTCCATTCTTGATAATGTACGTATGATTTTCAAACTTTTTCATTAGTGGCTCTAACACTCACCCTCTTGAGCTTTTCATTTTATTTTATTTTTATTTTCAACAATGTAGCTCAGAGGATCATCTGTCATTCTCATATCTATGTTGTTTATGTTGATCTCATTAATGTAAATGGAAATTAATGTGGGTGTGGGAGATTGTTTTACTTCTTCTTAAGCTGTGATTTCCTTCTGGTAGTTATATTTTTTATGCTAATGAATACAACCTACTTACCATTTTAAAATGGGCTAAGCACTGAGAACAAATTTAATCAGAGGTGAAAGTGATCCATTTGTGTCCATGTTTCCTCAAACTGCCTAGATTTGTAGTTTTGTGCAAAAGCATACCTATCGAAATCCCATACAGAATCCAGTACGAAGAATCTATCTTTTCTCCTTGTATTAGTTTGCTAGGGCTTCATGACAAAATGCCACATAATGGGTAGCTTGAACCCTAGACATTTATGTTTTAAAAATTATGAAGTCTAGGAGTTCAAGATCAAGGTTCTGGCAAGGTTGGTTCCTCTGAGGCTTCTGTCCTTGGCATGTAGATGAAATGGTTACTATCTTGCTGACCCTTCCCCTAGTCTCCTCTATGCACAGGAAACCTGATGTCTCTCTATGTGTTCCAATCTTTGTAAAGATACCAGTCAGATTAGATTAGGCCCCTTCCTTAAACATTATTTTAACATAATCATTTCTTTATATGTCTTGTCTCCAAAGAGTCACTTTGTGAAATTACGAGATTTAGGCCTTTAACATATGAAGGGAGAGGAGCACAATTTAGCCCTTAACCTCACTGAGAAATGGAATGAAACAAGTTAAAGACATGACAGTGTGCAAGAAAATGTTACATCAAAATAGATGTACCAAACCAAGAATGCTATTATTATCCATTCTCATAATTAAAATCTCTAAAATTTTGTGATAAATAGGGATAAAGTTAGGCACTTAACTTGAACTAACATTTGCTGTTTTACTCCCTCCCTATCCAGATGTGCAGAGCACCTCAGCATTTAACTCCAGATGAGTCCACTTGATACTTCAGTCCCTTTGAATAATGAAGACCTTGCAATATCCAGTTGGAAAAAAAACAAAAACAAAAACACAAACACAAAAACGAACAAACAAAAAAACACCTTAATTTCACTCTGCAAATATTTATAAGCCAGACTCTTTCCTACTTGCTCAGATCTTGCGTTGCATGAAACTAGCCCGTCAGATACAACTTTAATAGCTATTATAGTAAGTACCCAACATGTGGCCTGCGTTTGAAAGAAACATATGCTTTGGAGGTCAGAGGGACTTGAGTTCATATCCGCTTCTGCTGCTTACTTGATTTTAGGCATCTGTTTGTCATCTGTAAAATAGGGTTATTAGTACAGACCACATAGGATTTTGATGGCGACGGAGGTGAAGGACATAGATACCAATCCTGACACACATGTGTATTTAAGGGCAATTAGAATCCAAGGATATGGTAGACTACTATCTTTTACTCAGTCTCTCACTTCTATTCCAGTTTCTCTCATCAGTGTTCCCATATTTGTTTGTCCATTAAACTCACAATACTGCCAAAGGACTTGAGATCTTTGCTAGAAGATATAGCAGGGTTCAGTGTAACAGAAGCCTTCAGAATTTTAGCCAGTTGGTCTTAATTTCACTGTAGACAAATACTGGAGAATTAACATCTTTTTGTATTGATTGCCTATTGCTCTACCCGAAAGAAAATTTTGAGTGTAGCAGGTTGTAGTAAAACCACTCAGGGACACTCAAACTCAAGTTAACTAGTATTTGTAGTAGTGGCTTATACTGATCATTGTTTTTACCAGTTCTCAGAAATGCCTACCCTCAGAAAGTTGTATGTGTTCGTCAAGGAAAAAGTATGAATGAAACTGAGTTATGTCCAGTTGGAACAGTGAACTCATCTGTTGGTCTCAGAATTGTGGAATCATCAAAATTGACCAACTGAGAAGCATAGGATTTGACATGGCCTAAGAAAACCAAGAGCAAGAGGCTATTTTTATCTGTCAGATATGCCTGCGGAAGAAAAATGTAAATAAACCTGATCATGCAATACAGCTGACCCTACTCTGAAGCCTGCAAGTACTAAACCATGAACTTGGCAATGGGGGGGGCGTGTTCAGTGTTCCACCATCAGCCAGTGTTTGCCTTCCCTCATTTCTCTCCTACTACTTCTCCTTAATACCATCATGGGACTCGGGGCTTGGCAAGGATGCTTATTCTGACTAAGCAATGAGGCTCATTTGGCAGGGGGCTGGGGAGGGCCATAAACACTAGCTTGCATATCCCATCAAAGTACAATCAGGAAAAGAGCCTTCCTTCAAGATAATATATCTAGTGGGAAATCTATTCACTTGGGCGAGGTGATCTACAGTGAAAAAAGGGACAGAGCTCTATAGTAGGAAAAATAACCCTCGCTTTATGTACACAGCAGTCTCTTCCCCTTCACACTAAGTGCTAGCAGCAGCAATCTATTCTCAATGCCACTCTCATGCTCAAGCCAAGACCCAATCGCTCCCAAGTGCACTTGTGTGTTACAAGCTCTCAAGAGGCTACAAGAGTAATTCTACCAGTGAAATATATTCAGATTCTGTTTTGGAACAGCTATATTTGGGAACAACCCTATCTTCCACATTAAATATATGCATCATTATATGTTATATACTGTACATATGCATATATATATATGTATGTATGTATGTATGTACTGGGCCTCCAAATACATATCTGATTTACTTTCAAGCTAAATGTGCATTTTAAACAAATGTTTTTATATACATTTCTGTTACTAAAATGACTGTATTTGATTAATTAAAACTAAGGAAAGCAATTTTTATTATGCAGAGGCAAAACTACCAAATCCAAAATTTTCATATTCAGGAAAAGGGTGATTTATATAAGTATGCCTATGCATGTACTATGAATGTTTTCGTCAAGTTTTGGAGAATATCTGAAATCCCAAATTCATAATCAAACTACAGTGAACTTTAATTTTATCTATGCGATATCTTCTTTGCCATAGGAGGTTTGTTTGTTTGTTTGTTTGTATTTCAAGATCCAGTTCTACTCTGATAAAAGTCACTCAGTAAGGACTGTCATAGGTATAACATTTCTATATATTGATTATTGATTGAACTATTTTTATTTGTAGCTTTAACTTACACTGAATCGTATTGTCTTTGTAAGGACTGTGGAAAGCTGGCTCTCTATGAAGTTTGGAAATTATCATATTAATGGAAAATGGATTCAAAAGCGAGATGACTTTATCTTTTAAAATTTCTGCAATGTTTTTTAATAATACTCATGCTATTGGGAATAACAATGATGCTAAGGTTTCCCCTTTATAAATTGAAACCTAAAGTTTATAATAACTGAAATACTGAAAAATAAGCATGCACGAGCCATGTTATATAAGAGCACCCTTTCAGAGCATAGCTCTGTGTTTTAGATTTTAAAATTCTTTAAAATTTAACACAGACTATAAGTTTAAGATACCCTCAGAATATAAAAATTACATTTAATGTGTTCTTTCTTGAGAAGGTCAGAGCAATCTAATGTGAAATCCCAGTTATACCTTTACTTCATTTCAAGCAGATCAGATAATTTTTAAACATCAATTTAAACATCAATTTATATATATAAATTTGTGACACACATAGTAAGCACTGCGTAGGAATAAGGACAATTAGAATGGAATGATGGAGAACTAATATCTTCTACCTTTCTTATCAGCCATTTATAATCTAACTTCTGGGTCTTTCTATTTTGTAACATCAAGAAGTAGATATCAGTGAGATAGTATTAAACAAGAATGGATGAAGGATTTTGGTTTTGTTTTTACCCTATCGAAGGGGAAAATCAATATGGTACCATATAGAGGAATTGCACTATGAATGTCTATTAAGAGGAAGTAGTAGGAATTATGCTGTTTGCCAGCTACAAATACCATCTTAGAGTTCGGGTATTTCAGGTCCCGAATGTTTATGATAGTTGGAAATGTATGTTCATTTCAAACGGTGGTAGGATGATAAATGTTGATCACAAACTTAAAATTGCTGTGGCGCAGACAGGTCCTATCAGGAGGAGAAAGAGTCTTAGAGAAAGAAGTTAAGAAGTGAAGAACAAACACTCTCAGGGCTAGGCATTGTGGCCTGGCAATTTCCAACCTGGAAGTAGCGTTTGGGGGATATTAGCCATGTGATATATTTCAAATAATCCTTTATTTTTATAAAGTGTTTATTTATTTATTTATTTATTTATTTATTTATTTATTTATTTATTTATTTATTTGAGAGAGAGAGCTCAAGACACAGAGAGAGGGAGAGAGAGAATCCCAAGCAAGCTCCAAGCTGTCAGTGTAGAGTAGGATGTCATGAACAGTGAGATCATGACCTGAGCCAAAATCAAGAACCAGATGCTGAACCGACTGATCCACTCAGGTGGCCACTGCTTATGTTTTTTTTTTTGTTGTTGTTGTTGTTGGTTTGTTTTGTTTTTTTGTTGAGAGAGAGACAGAATGCGAGAGAGAATGAGAGCAGGAGAGGGGCAGAGAGATAGGAGAGAGAGTATCTCAAGCAGGCTCAACCCTGTCAGTGCAGAGCCCTAAGTGGGGCTTGATCTTGCCAACTAGGAGATAACCTAGTTATCTAACCAAGAATTGGAGGCTTAACCAACTGAGCCACCCAGACACCCCAAGAATTCTTTATGTTTGAACAGCTAATATGGTAATACTTCCCCAGGCATGAAATTTTTGGGGCAAAGTTCTAATGCATACAAATTTACTATTTAATTTAAATAGGAATATTTTTAATCTAAAAGCTTTGTTATCCAAGTCTATGTTGTAGTTATATACTGTCTGGCTTGCAGTCTCCTGGTTTTCTGATTCTGCCCTTGCTCTGCAGTTGCTTCCTAAAATGTTGATCACATTTATATATCAAACAAAGTTTGCTGTCTTTGATCTCTGCACTATTAATATTGGAATGCTAGTTGATGCCTCATAATCTACATATTCATTGATACAAAATACTCCATCTCCGTGCATTACAATAAGTTGGAAATTTAACTCCTAAATATATTTTAAATGCAGTTTTTTTTCTTTTTCCTGAGGAATAAATATCCTGTAGTTAGAAAACCAATATAAGATGTCCTGGGAAACATGCCTGAAATATAAAGACGAGTGCCACTTGATTTTTTTTATGTATCTAAAATGAGTCTTTAGGAAATATATTAAATAGTTAAGGTCAGTTTTGCAAAAAGCCAACAAGAATGTGTCACTAATATATTGTTCAGAGGTACTCTACTTTATTTTTATTGTTGATATTTATGAAACAAGAGTTTCCATAACTATACTCCTAATTAGAGATCCTCCAAAGATTTCCCATTTGTTTATGTTCTAAACAAAATATCTTGACATAAGATTTTTTTGTATTTATAATCTGTGCAAATGGTAAAACATTTTATTGGTTTACAGAAGTCTTCCATATCTGATTTGTCATTTACTCTCATAAAACTTCATTCTGTAACTTTACTATTATATGTAATGAATTCTCTTTGAGGATCCATTGCTTGAAAAAAATTAGGTGATATTGGAGATAATCTAAAGAAAGAAAAAAAGCAGAATAATTAAAGGAATGAAAAGTGGGCCTGTGAGTGAAGATTAAAGGGAAATAGGGTCATTTAGTTTGGAAAGAGACAAAATGATCTTAAGCTATAATATTTAATATTGAAGACAAGGAACAGTTAGTCTATATTTATACAAATGATGGATTAAGATAAAATGAACTGGAAATTCAAGGAAGACAAATGGAATGGGCAAGCTATTATAAACAATCCTGGAGTCATGTAGACATCACACGAGACACTAACCAGGTAGTTCATAGATTTAACATTAGAACACAATAATTCCTTTCGATAATGTTAGTTTTGAGAAGTTGAGTTTTCAGTCATTTCTGGGAAAAAAGCAAATATCTTGGGAATATTTATGTGGAAAGGGCATAAGGGTGATGATGTCTAATCAGAATCAAGAATTAAAATGTTGCACATATATACTATTAGTGAGTAGTTGTGGTTAAGAACAAAGTAAAATGTATTTTTTTTCTTTCATTCATGTGCATTATTTTTTCAAATGTCTAGTAAGTGTTAGGCCATAATTATTTGCATTGTGATGTTGTTTGGACTTAACTACTGATTAAACTGAACTGCTAGATTTTGTTTCTGTGGTACTGTGAAAAAAAATATACACTACAAACGTGACTGTGAACCACAAAACCCAGAATCTGTTATTTTTTTTAATTTATTTGTTTTATTTTCTTTATTTGAAAAAATTTGTTTTAGAGAGAGAGAACTCAAACAGGGGAGGAGCAGAGAGACGGGGGACAGAGGATGTGTGCTGACAGCCCAGAGCCTGATGCGGGGCTCGTACTCACAAACCATGAGATCATGATCTGAGGCAAAGTTGGACACTTAACTGAGCCACACAGGCACTCCAATTTATATCTGTTTTAAAACAACAATGTGCATCTCGCATTCTTTATAATATGCCTATATTGCTAAAAGTACAGGTTGAACCCAAACATCATAAATTTGAGACAGAATATCAGACTTCAGGCTATAACTTAATTGCTCCTTTAAAGGACTTCCATGGTCAGGAGATGCTCTTTCTCGTCAATTCTGTGGGGTTTTTGAGATGTTTCTTATTATCATTAATGTCTTGCAAATTTTAGATCCCTTTAATATTTCTTTAAGGCCAAGAATTTCATAAGTAAAAAAGACTATTTTAGTGGTAGCCTCTGTCCTACGTCCATGGCTCTTTGTGGTGTTAGCAAGAAGCATTTATTAAGACTTTATAAAAATTGTAAACATTCTGAAATTAAAAAAATATGTTTTTAGATATATTGAGAAGCTTTCTTCAGTAATAGTTCTTTCAAGTTAGAAATGGAATGTGCCTTGAGGAAAAACTAGAATCACTAATTATAGACTTAATAAAATGTTGCTAATAGGCAGAATATTGAATTTGGGATGGAAACTTTCAGCACTGAGAAAATATGAAAAAATATAATTCTACAGTTGATACAGTTTCCTCTTTCATTACGTATTCTCAGTATGCTAGGTTGTTTGAATATGATGTTAAAAAAATGTAGTCTCTAACTCTCAAAGTCAGTTCATGTGTTTTGACTTCATTGATTAATTACAAATTCATTTATTTTATTTAAATGCTTGGCCTCTTGAATTTGAGACCTGAAACCTTGCAGGGTAATGTTTACCAAAGTACATGTGACCACAGAGATGTATTTCTAACTATTTCTTTATATTTTGAGAATTCCAGTCCTATATGGAGCTCAAAGAAAAATCAAGCATTTATTCTGTCTCAACGCCTTATTACTTGTCACTGCATTTGAATCAGAGGTGAAGAGTTTGAAGCAAAATCTAATTAGCATCTGTCCTGCCTTATAGTATTTTTACAAATTGAACATTTACATTATTTAATAACACATAAGATTATATTACATCACTGACAGTTTATTATGGCCATATATGCTGGCCATAATTCTATAAAACCTGAAAGGATCTCTGGGGACTAATTACCTCACATAGATCATATGCAGCTGACCAGTAAAGATACTGTCAGAGAAATCATATTTTGGATTTCTAAAAATTGTATGGCATTTGTGGGTGTTGTGACGGCAATGGAATTAAAATAACTCTCATTTATCCTGGCTGAAATCATGGTTCAGAATTATATAACAGTGTATTAGGAATACTGTTGTATGTATACCAAATTTTAAAGATAATTTTTTGGACTATATATAGAATATTAAAAACAGTTAAGGCGCACCTGGGTGGCTCAGTCAGTTGAGCATCCGACTTTTGATTTCAGCTTAGGTCACAGTCTCACGGTTTGTGAAATTGAGCTCCACAACGGGCTTTGTGCTGACTGTATGAAGCTTGCTTGGGCTTCTGTGTCTCCCTCTCTGTCTCTCCCTCTCTCTGTCCCCCTCCCTGCTTGTATTCTCTCCCTTCCTTTCAAAATAAATAAAATAAAAAAAATAAACCCCCCCCAAAAATAAAAACCTCAGTTACAAATGTAAAATTTCCTCATATAAAAAATGCTGAGTAATGTATATAACAGGAGTTAATGTCTAGTAAGTTTGTTTTCATTTTTTTTAATTTGTGGTAGCACGCTAAGAATTACATATCTATTTATTGCAAACCATTCTTTCAGTAATACTTTTATAGACATTGCCTATTTGTTGACCAATTATATTTATATGTATTTAGATATTGTGAAACTAGCCCTCATACCAACACTTTATCTTGAAAGGAGAATCACGCAGAATAGTTACAATGAATAGTAAAAGCCTCTTGTAAATTTTATCAAGTATATTAAAAGCAATTTCCTTAGTAGCCATATCTCTTAAGGGTTGAAAGGTGGAAGGACTTCTTGAATGGGTACTCAACCAAATTAGGTTCCAAGTTCAGGATTCTCCCTTCTCCTCTTATGGAATCTCCCCTTCTGTCAATCTTTGCCTGCTTTCCTTCCTCATTTCATTAAGATTCAACTCAGATATGACCTTTCCTTGCTTTATCATCTAATAGTTTACACCCCTCTCTTTGCATGCTGTTGCTTTATACAACTATTTGGTTCCCTCATAGAACTATTTGACATTATTTAAATACTTTTTTTTTTCTGTTGTGCAGTTCTCTGTAATGTCCATGGAAACAGGAAACTTGCCTTATTCAGTACATCTGGAATAGTATCTGTCGTATAGTAGGTATTCTAGAAATATTTGTTGAATGAATGGGTAAAAGAAGACACTATGTCATTTCTGTATATAGTTCTCTTTACTTAGCCTAACTTGAATTTATCTCCACTAAGTAGAAAGTGTGTAGGGAGAAGGATCTTTGGTGTGTAGCAAAAGTTATCTGACCTGACAAAATCATTAAATTTAATAGCTAGAGCTGGACAATGAAAGCATTTCAGTAACTCATTACAGAACGTTTCTCTGTATCACATCCTGCTCACACAGTGAACAGATTTTATCTTAAATAAGGAGATCTCTGGCTTCTTGGTTTCTAAAAAATGCCTTTGATATTTTCTGTAAGTACAGTGGATTTGGCCTTGAAGCATCCACATTTTATGAACAATATATGCATTCAGACCACAAAAGTATAATTGCAAAGAGAGCAATATATTTTAGTTCAGGGATGTTCTTAATACACATTTGATTGTACTTAGAATGTCTTTATCTAACTCAATTGACTAACCCAATCACATATTGTCTTTTTCAATAAACTTATCATTTGTTGGTAGAATTAATCATATGTAACTCATAAGTACTTGATAAATGTTTTTAAATCAGTGTCTCAGTGTTGACCTCTTGATCCCGGTGAAGGAAATTTCATGTAATTTCTTTAGAATCTTTATCACTATCTTTAAAAAAATTATAATTTCAAATCTTTTTTCCAGTAGCTTTTTTCCAATAGCTGTTTTTCCAATAGCATTTGTTGAAAAGACTGTCTTTTCCCTGTATTCTTGCCTCCTTTGTCATAGATTAATTGACTATATAAATGTGCTTTATTTCTGGGCTTCCCATCCTGTTCCATCGACCTATGTGTCTGTTTTTGTGTAAATACCATATTGTTTTGATGTCTCCAGCTTGGTGACAGCATAGAGACACATAGTCTCCAGCTTGGAAGTGTATCTTGAAATTTGGGATTATGATACCAGGTTTGTTCTTTTTTTTTTCAAGATTGCTCTGGCTATTCAGGGTCTTCGTGATTCCATAAAATTTAAGGGGTTATTTGTTATAGTTATTGAAAAATACTATTAATATTTTGATAGGTATTGCAATGAATCTGTAAATAGCTCTGAGTATTATGGACATTTTAACAATATTCCTCTAATCCATGAGCATGATGTATCTTTTCATTTGTTTTTATCATCTTCAATATCTCAACAATGTCTTATAATTTTCAGAGTATAGATCTTTCTTTCACCTACTTGGTTAAGTTTATTCCCAGATATTTTTTTTTAATTTTTAATTTTTATTTTTTATAATAGTTTATTTTCAAATTGGTTTACATATAACACCCAGTGTTCATCCCAACATGTGCCCTTTTTAATGCCCATCACCCCCTCTCCCCCCTCCCTCATCCCTCTTACCCTCAGTTTTTTCTTAGTCTTTGAGAGTCTCTTATGTTTTATCTCCCTCCCTCTCTGTGTCTTTTTATATTTTTTATTTTTGTTGCAATTATAAGTGGGATAGTTTCTTAATGACTCTTTCTACCACTTTGTTATTACTGGCATAAAAACACAACAGATTTCCATGTATTAATTTTCTATCCTGAAACTTTACTGAGTTCATTAGTTCTTTTGTGGAGTCCTTGGGGACTTTCTGAACATAGCATGTCATCTGCAAATAATGAAGGTTTTACTTCTTTCTTATCAATTTGGATGATTTTTATTTATTTTTCTTATGTGACTGCTGCAGCTAGAACTGTGTTGAATAAAAATTGAATAAAAAGAACTATGTTGAATAAAAGTGGAAAGAGTGTGTGTCTTTGTTCCTGATCTTAGAGGAAAAGCTTTCAGTTTTTCACCATTAAGATGTTAGCTGTGGGTTTTTTATATATAGTCTTTGTTGTGTGTGGTATGTTTCTTAATCCATTTTGTTGAGAGATTTATCATGAACATATGTTGTAATTTCTCAAATGCTTTTCTACGTCTATTGGAACAATCATATTATTTTTATTGTTCCTTTTTTTAATGTGAGGTGTAACATGGATTGATTTGGGAATGTTGAACCTTTTCTTGCATCCTTGGGATAAATTCCACTCGATCGTGGTGAGTGCTCCTTTTAATGTATTGTTGGATATGGTTTCCCAATAGTATGTTGAAGAATTTTGGATTTATGTTCATCAGGGATATTGGCCTGTAATTTTCTTTTTTTTCTTTTCTTTTCCTTTTTGTTTTTGTTTTGTTTGTTTTTGGTTTTGTTTTGATTTAATAGTTTTCTTCTCTGCTTTTGGTATCCAGGTAATGAGGCTAAGCCTTGCAGAATGAATTTGGAAGTTTTCCTTCCTCTTATGATCTGAATAGTTTGAGAAGTACAGTATTAACTCATCTCTAAATGTTTGGTAAAATTCACCTATGAAGCCATATGTTCCTGGACTTTTGTTTGGGAGTTTTTGATTACTGATTCAGTTTCACTACGAGTCTTTTCAAATTTTCTATTTTTTTCTGCTTCAGTTTTAGAAGATTATATACTTCTAGGAGTGTATCTGTTTTTGTTGCCAATTGCTTGGCATATAAATCTTCATAGTATTCTCCATAAGCCTTTATGTTTCTGTTGTGTTTGTTATCTTTACTCTTTCATTAAGCATGACTAGTCTTTACACATAGAGACAAACCTTGGAATATTGTGGGTTTGGCTCAGGACCATTGCAACGAAGTGAATATTGCAATAAAATGAGTCAAATGAATTTTTGGTTTCCCAGTGCATGTAAAAATTGTGCTTTTACTATACTGTAGTCTATTAAGTGTGCAGTAGCATTATGTCTAAAGCAAATAATGTACATACTTTAACTAAAAAATACATCATTGCTAAAATTTCTTATCATGTGAGGTTTCAATGAATCATAATCTTTTAGCTGGTAGAGGATCTTGCTTTGATGTTGATGGCTGCTGACTCATCAGGGTAGCTGTTGCTGAGGTTAAGAGGGCTGTAGCAATTTCTTAAAACAGGACAACGATTGAGTTTGTTGCATTGATTGACCCTCCTTTTCACTAATGATTTCTCTATACCATATTACCACATTAGAACTCCCATCACAATTGAAGTCAATCCTCTCAAACCTGCCTGCTGTTTTATCAACCAAGCCAGTATAATATTCTAAATCTTTTGTTATCATTTTAACAATCTTCACAGCATCTTCACCAGGAGTAGATTCTCTCAAGAAACCACTTTCTTTGCTCACCCATAGAAAGCAATTCTTCATCTCATCAAGTTTTGTCATGAGATTGCAGCAATTCAGTCACATCTTAAGTCTCTGCTTCTAATTCTAGATCTCTTGCTATTTCCCCCACATCTGTAGTGTCATCCTCCACTGAAGTGTTGAGACCCTCTAAATCATCCCTCCTCCAAGTCAAACCCTCCAAGTTGATGGTTGGAATCAACTTCTTCCAAACTCCTGTTAATGATGCTATTTTTGGGTGGCTGGATGGCTCAGACAGTTAAGCATCTGACTCTTAATTTTGGCTCAGGTCATAACCTCATGGTAGTGGGATTGAGCCCCCACATCCAGCTCTGCACTCGGTTTAGAGCCTCCTTAAGATTCACTTCTTTCCCTCTGCCCCTCCCCTATGCTTGTGTGCGCGCACACACACACACACACACACACACACACACACTCTTTCTCGCTCAAAAATGATGATATTTTGACCTCTTCTATGAGTCATGAATGTTCTTAATGGTGTCTTAATGGTGCAACCTGCCCAGAAGATTTTCACCTTACTTTGCCTAGATCCTTCAGAAGAATCACTATCCATCACTATATTCTGTTAAATATAGTTCTTCACTAAGACTTGAAGATCATAATTACTCCTTGACCTATGGGCGACAGACGGATGTTGTGTTAGCAGATATAAAAATATCATAAATCTCATTGTATATCTCCAACAGGACTCTTGCGTGATCAAGTGCATTGTCAACAAAGAGTAATATTTTGGAAATGGATTTTTGTTTTCTGAACCTTAGGTCTCAACAGTGGGCTTCAAATATCCAGTAAACCATGTTGTAAATAGATGTGCTGTCATCTAGGCTTTGTTGTTCCAGTTATAGAGCACTGGCAGAATACACTTAGCATAATTCTGAAGGGCCCTAGAATTTTCAGAATGGTAAATGACCATGGCTTGAACTTAAAGCCACCAACTGCATTATCCAATAGCAAGAGTCAGCCTGTTTTTTGAAGCTTGAAAGCCAGATTTCTCCTTTCTAGATAAGAACATTCTATATGGCGTGTTCTCCCATTCTAAAGCTGTTTTGTCTACTTTGAAAGTGTCTATTTTAGTATAGCCACCTTCATTAATTATCTTAGCTAGATCTTCTGGATAACTTGCTGCAGCTTTTACTCAGCAATTGCCTCTTAACCTTGCACTTTTATGTTATAGAGATGATGTCTCTCCTTAAACCTCATGAACCAACCTCTGTCAGGTTCAGACTTGTCTTCCGCAGCTTTCTCACCTCTGTCAGTCTTCATGAAATTCAAGGGAGACAGGGCCTTTTTCTGGATTAGGCTTTGCTTATGGAAATGTTGTGACTGTTTGATCTTCTACCTAAACCATTAAAACTTTCTACATATCAGCAATAAGGCTGTTCTGCTTTTTTATCATTTATGTATTCACTGGATACACTTTTAATTTCCTCAGAACTTTTCCTGGGCTTTCACAACTTGGATTACTATTTGGCACAATAGGACTAGCTTTTGGCTTATCTTGATTTTTAATGTGCTTTCTCACTAAGCTTAATCATTTCTATCTTTTGATTTAAAGTGAGAGTTGTGCAACTCTTCCTTTCACTTGAACACTCATAGGCCATTGCAGGGCTATTAATTGGATTGATTTCAGTGCTGCTGTGTCTTAAGGAAGAGAGAAGACTAAGGAGGAGAGATGAGAACAGCTGGTTGGTAGAGTAGTTGGAATATACGAAGTTTGTTGTTTTCTATGGGAATGGTTTATGATGCCTCAAAACTATTAAATGGAAACTTCAAAGATCAGAGATCACCAAACAAATATAATAATAATGAACAAATTTGAAACATTGTGAGTATTACCAAAATGTGATAGACACAGAATAAGGAAATGCTTTTGGAAAAAAATGGCACTGACACAGGTTGCCACAAACCTTCAATATATGAAAAATTCCTTATCTGTGCAGCATAGTAATGCCAAGTGCAATAAAACGAGATATGCCTCTAAATTAAAAATGATTGTGTTGAGTCTTAATATCTTTTACATGAACCTTTTTTTAGGCATTAACTTTAACATCCATAATATTAATTTAATAAACATTTAGCACATAATATATATTAGCATACATACCATATGCGTATGTAAAAATTACATATATTAATTTTAACTTTAATTTATTTTATTTTAGAGAGAGAGTGTGTGTGATCAGGGGAGAGGGGCAGAGAGAGAGGGAGAGAGAAGGAATATCAAGTAGGCTTCATGCTTAGCGTGGAACCCAACGTGGGTCTAAATGCCAGGATCCTAGGATCATGACCTGAGCCAAAATCAAGAGTCGAACACTCAGCTGACTGAGCCACCCACGAGCCCTCGCAAATATTACTTTTAATATACATGACTGGAATTGCTTTTATCTTCTCTCTAGTAACTTTAATGTAATATTCTAATTGCAGTTATAAAGTGAGCTAAACTATTCCTATCTTAGCAACTCCATCTCTGAAGATTAAATGTCATTAAAAATATTGAGGCTTACAGAAGCAATAAAAAATGTTAGGCATACAAAATATGAGTTGGTGTGCTTAGCAAAATACTCATAGGTTTTTTGGAGAATTTTGAAATAGAAATCTGTAAAAGGGCAAAAAGAGGATATATCTTGCTAACATTGGTACAAATCTAATTCTTCCTAAAATTCTACTCGAAGTTGAAAATAAGTAAATATTGATTTTATGATAGCCATATCAAGTACTATTTTCTTTTCTCCAAGTATGGGGAAAGTGAAATAATTTGAATATTTTCTTATCATCATTATTGTTATTTTTTCTATTTTTTTCAGAGTTAATGCAATAGAGTAGAACAAGCAATAGAAGCATCATACCTGATGTATGGTTCCAATTTCTCAGTTCTTTAAACTTTGCCTGAGAGTGATATCTTGATAATTGATTATAGGTTTCTAAATTGATAACCATTATTTTGAAAATAAGGGATTAAAACTTCCATGCTGCAGGATTTGATTCTGTTTATATTTATTTCTATTATGTAGTAGGGATTTTGTTTATGTGGACCTTTTAAGCAAGAAGAGATATCATGTGTTTTTCTTGAAATAGTTTTTTAAAGTTTATTTTTTTATTTATTTTGAGAGAGAGTGCGAGCATGTGTGCAAGTGGGGGAAGGCCAGGGAGAGAGGCAGAGAGAATCCCAAGCAAGCTCCAAGCCGTCATCGCAGAGCTGGTTGTAGGGCCCGATGTCACAACCTGTGAGATCATGACCTAAGTCAAGATCAAGAGTCAGACACTTAAGCAGCTGAGCCACCCAGGAGCCCTAAGAAGAGATATTATGTTAAAATATTTATTTCTTATTTTGTCATTCTAGTGTTCAATCTGTTTTATATTAAACCATGAAATTTAGCATGGGTGTTTATAGACTTTAAAGAAACATTTGATACATGCAGGATGACATCTACGCTAAATAAATAAGATATGCTTAGAAAGCTTCCATAGAGGAATTCTCATAAATAAATAAATAAATAAATAATAATTAGAATTCTAGGGGCGCCTGGGTGGCTCAGTCGGTTAAGTGGCCGACTTCGGCTCAGGTCATGATCTCGCGGTCTGTAAGTTCAAGCCCCGCGTCGGGCTCTGTGCTGACAGCTCAGAGCCTGGAGCCTGCTTCAGATTCTGTGTCTCCCTCTCTCTCTGCCCTTCTCCTGCTCACGCTCTGTCCCTATGTCTCAAAAATAAATAAACGTTAAAAAAAATTAAAAGAAAAAGAATTCTCAACTGATAGAATGTTACAGAATCTAGGCTTGGAAGGAAACTTAGAAGTTGTCCATCCCACCTTCTCACTAACAGCAGATTTAAGATCAAAGGATTAACCATCGTTTTAAACTAAACTTCAAGTATTTTCTTAAATCCAGGGTATGTGTCTAAATTCAGGGAAAATAAAGATAAAAAAAAAAAAAAGATAGGCCTTGTACTTTGCAGGATTGTGTTGGTCAGGGCAGGCTAATCAGTACGATAAAAGGCAACCCCATAATTTCAGTGACTTTAATAAATATTTATTTCTTACACTGGAGCAGATGTTGTACTCTGCTCTGCAGAGTTGCGCTGGAATCCTGCCTACATTTCCTACCCACAGTATCCTTATCTAAGACGCGTCAGGTCTGTTCATTTAACTAGGCAATGGGAAAAGAAAGTAGTGGGAGGATTGCATTAGGAGATAGGTAAGACCAGGCCGAAAAGTAAGTACCTCTTTTTCCAACATTTAATTGGCCAGAATATAGTCACATTTCCATACCAACTAATGAGGACAGTGAAAAAATGTGGCTAGGAGGAAGGAAAAATGAGTTTGGTGACAAATTAGTCTCTCCTACAGATTACTAGTATCAGTGGAAGATTATCCCTGTGGCTCCTTGTTAACTACTTACATGTCACCACTTAAGTAAAAATGAAGAGCCATGTATCTGTGGAATTTGCAATTAAATCCGAGGATTTTAATAACATTCCAATTAGTAGAATGATTCTTCACTTACTTTGTGAGAAATTCTGTCTGACTTACTAAAATAAGGACATTTTCAGTTGAAGCAATAAATAGGAAATTTTTCAAGTGTCATTGTAATTTAGGTTATTAAAATGGGGGGAGAGTGCTCAGTGGTATTAACACAACTGACTTTCCTTGAACTTTGAATTCTATGCAGAGATGGTTATTATGAGTTTCTCATCTAAAGGACAATTGTGAAATGCTTGTATGAGCCTGTCCTTCACTCTGGGTAACAGATATACACTCATGCATAATGGACACATATCCGTATAGAGGCATTACCATTTGTAAAATAAAAAAAAAAAATCACACTATATTCCTTCAGGCAAGGAATATTATAATAGCCAAAGGCAATATTACGCAATTGAGATAATACTCCAAATTTTTTTTTGCTTAATTCATCTGGCATAAACTTAAATAGTTGAACTCCTCAAATGTATGTAAAGTTAAGACAAGCACTTAAAATATATGACAGGGGCTACACATAATACAGACTACTACCTAAAGGGAAAATGAGAATTGCTTGCATTTGGGATCTGATCAGTTCATATAGTTCAATGACCACTCGCTTCATAGATGCGTGTATTATTTGTATACCATTACCTTTAATACAAAACAAAAGTTAATAATAGAAGTATTCTCATGTCCCCAATCTTTCTGTTTCTTTTCTGTGTACAGAATAAACTCCAAATTCATTTGTTTATCATCCCAGATTTTCTTCAATCTGGCCTCACTAGGTTTTCAACATTATTTTCCAATATGCTAAATAAACTTGTTGCTCTACATAAAACATTCTCCCCAGTGTGTATATATCCTCCCTCCTTTCCTCTGCCCTCTAATCACAAGTGGATTTATGTTACCATAATCTGCTTCTTAAATTTTCTTTTAACTGCTAAGGCTACTGCTTCGTGCTCCCCTCTCACTAGGAATTCCATAGTTCACAGTCTGGGTTTCAGGAGCAGCCAGTCCTTAACAACAGCTCCCCTAGTGTTTTTGGATGGATTCTTCTTTGTGATTCACTGTATTTAGGTTTAGGGTCAGGTCTTAAAAAAAAAGAGAGAGAGAGAGAGAGAGAGACTGAGAGATTGTTTTATTTCTTCCTTCCAATTTGGACACCTTTTATTTCTTGCTGCTTTGTTCTGGGCACAACTTCCAGTACAGTGTTGAATAGCAGTGGTAAAACAGATGTCCTTTTCTTGTTTCTGATCTTAGGGGGAAAATGTGATGTCTTTAAATGTGCTGTCAACTGAAGCTTTTGCACTACTTTATTCTACATGTAGTAAGAATAAATAATAACCTTAGAGATGTCAACATACAATTTAAAAACAAAATACTACGTCTGTGTCACTGAGATAGACTACATTATACTATAGCTGGAATATGATAATTAGTAAGACTGAATACCTTTCATATGTTTCTCCTATGCATTCATCAATTTCTCATATATAAATTAGTCTGTTTTTCATTTTTCTTTTTGTCTTTTTTCATTAACATGAGTTTTTATCTTATGACTATTATCCTTTTGCCCATCTCATATCTTATAAAAGTGTTTCCTATTGTCATTTATATCTTAGTGTTTTTTAAAATGCTTTTCCATGTAGTTTTTTTTTTTTAATTCTGTAGACGAAATTTACTTATCCTTTATTATTTCAGCTTCATATCTTTCTTTAAAAATTCTATCTTGGTAAAATAAAAAGTGAATAATACTAGGTTGATCTCCAAAATATTTTTAGAATTTTACTAACTATTGAAATCCAATGCAGAAGAAATCATACCAATTACAAGTCAAAAATTGATGTTAATGTTAAAAAAATCTATATGAACAACTTTAGTGATCCTTGGAGATAAATTTGTCCAAGGAGCATAGATAGAAGCAATGCAGTTTTTTCTCACATATACGGTCTAAACATCTCCTTATAAGGGAAAGACAGAAACTGTTGAGCATACACTTGACAATTGTAAGTTTAGAGAATGGCAACTCCTGACTCATTGTAATTTCCTTAAGACTGACATTTCTGATATAAACCTGCCTGCCTCAATTATGGAAATGACTACCTACCTTTGACATCCTTCTTTGTGCCTCAGATATTGATTTTCAGAACCTCTACACAAAGCTATGACATTAGTATATATCACTCACATAAAATACACAACCAATATATTATACATTATTACAGTTATCCTGTAAAAGTAGGAAACATAATCAAAGCTAATGCTTATTTGGAGATTGTTGCATACCAGATAAGGTTTTAAGTGTTTTATATACATTACCTTTTTAATTGTCACATTATCCTTATGAAGTAGATACTATACAGTAGCCCCATGTTATGGATGGGGAAACTGCCATAATGTGGTTGAGTAACTTCCTCAAGGTCGCAGAACTAATCCATTAGAGAGTCAGTATTCTTACTTGGGCAGTCTGGCTCTCGACCTTATGCCCTCTGTATGACTGGCCAGTTTGCATTGGAAGAGTAATACAAGAAATTTATTAAGACAATGTAATCAAAAAAGAAGATACTCATTCTAACTAGATCTAAAGAGTATAATTAGATTTTCAAACATAGTACATACCAAGACCTTTAAATAACCTATACCAGGTATGGCGCCAACCTTGATTTGCTTCAGATACCGGTTTTTGACCCAACATAGTTGATATACCATATGGTATTACAACCTGATTGAAATTAGCAAAGAGCATAATAATGTTAACTTGCAGATAAAAGCAAAATAAATAAAATTCTAGATCAGGAGTTCTGAACTGAAATGAGAATTAAGATACTTAGCTGTCAGGTCATATATAATTTCTGTACCAAATTATGACTGGATCTAAGCATCTATTCCACATGCAAGCAGTTCTGATCCTATTTGGAAGAAGTGGTCTCAAATACAGTGGCTTTAAATGAGCTAATGGCTTAAATGTGTGGTAGTACTTAAGTTGTAGGATCAAATAACATAAAGGCATGGGAAAACAATTGACAGCAATGTAAAACTCTATGTAATTTTAATTACTTTGGTAATTAAAGTTTAAATCAAGAACCACAGAAGTTGCAAGAGTACGTTGAGAGGAAAGGGAGGGGAGCAAGGAAGTAGAAAGGCGGCAGATAGACAGCAGAGGGACCACAGGGAGACTCTGTGGTACTCTAGGCGCATTTTCTCCATTTCACCGATTACCCATGGGTAGGCCCTGGAGATTGGGTCTTTTACCCACAGTATTACTTTCTGAAGGGAATTGTTTCTGTGACTGTTATATTGGTTTCTTTTCCTGTGAAGCCATGTGCAAACATCAAAGAAGTTTTCTATTAGAATCAAAGTACTCCTCAATTGGAAACCTTCTTAAATAATGGATGGCACTTGAAGATGTTGGTTGTCACTTTTAATAATTAACTATGTCTAATTTTGGCAGTAACTGAACTTTTGTTTTCTGTGAGGGCTTGATACACTACTACTTGATTTAGAGGAGCAAGAGATTTAAATATTGCACAATGCTTAGAACCACAAACTCTGAATAAATTTCTTATTCCCCTGCTTGACACTTTTTTCAGGTGATTTTTCCTCCTTGCATAGATAAATAGATATATGTAGGTACATTGGTAAGTAGGTAGGTAGACTGATTGATTTATAGAGTGATCTAAGTAAGATCTAAATATTCAATTAAGCTTTGTAATAATGAATATCTTTATAATTTCAAATATTTTTTAAAACACCACTTCATTATGAATTCCAACAAGATAATTGTTACTATACTGTACTTCACAGTACTTCATCTTATTCAGCTGTGTATTCTTTGAAATTACCAGTAAAATATTTCTAATATAGCAGGTCCTCGATAAATATTTGCTGAAATAGATTGATATGCATTTTTTACTGTAACTATCCAAGTGAATTTTATAAAATTCAATTTATTCATATTATGTATTTGGGAAACTTTAAATCCAACTGGTTTTGCTCAATAAGTAACCAATAATCCCTAACTTTGCTATCTATAAGATTGTCTAAATTCATATTTTAATATTTTGGATTTGAAATAAATAGGCTTCCTTGAAAAACTAATTCAAATGGCAGATGGTAATTATATTTTATTTAACAAACATTTATAGTGGGCATCGTCTGCCAGACACTGTTGTAAGTACTTTAAAAGTTATTGGGGAAAATGTAGTTCAGGAAAATATGTATAGGAAAATATTCAGTTTGAGAAGTTTGAAAATATGCTGTATTATCTTAGTGTTTACAACATATACTTATGTGGATTTCATGTTTTTTATTACCACTATGAACCCTAGGCACTACTATGGAATCAAAATGTGAACTATGTGAAGCAAGATGAGGAATTAATCATTATCATTTTATTTTTGTAACAGTTCACTTACTCGTGATCTTTACCTCCTTTGGAAAATGTAGATTGAGAGTTATGATGTTCTCCCCTATGGGAAATGTCAAGATAGAAATCTCCTGGGAAGCTTTTCACATTGGGTTTAAGCAATGTGAGGTATGGTTTTTGTTTGGATAAAAGAGGCTGAATAGATACGCAATGAGGAAGGAGGAAATAGCAGAACTTACAATCATAACCAAAGTGTGAATTTAGGAGTAACATAGTGATCACACCCCAACAATCTTGTTTAAATACATGCACACAGATCTATTGTTGTTTATATTTACCACAAATTTAGTGCTCGTGTTATGTTTTATTTTATATTTCCATTACTACTAATAAAAGCATAGTGACAGCTGATATGATGGGTGTTAAGCTTTAGAACTGTGATCAGTATAAGAGTAAATTATTAGAATACAATCTCTATATTGAGGATTTTAACTACGGTTGAAAACTTTATCCTGGAATAAATTTATATTTCTGGCATGGCAGAATTAATTATTACGTTCTATAAAATAGAACACATTATTTTATCAATAGAAATTTACATTTAGCAATTTATGGATAATCATTAGTTTTCAGGTTAATGTTTCTTAGCATTTTTCTCTAACATGTCTTTTCTTAAACACTGCCTCTTTTTCCTTCAAAACTGTAAATTATTGATGTAGCATCTTTTGATGGTTTTCAAGAGTTCATTTCCTAATTAACTGAGATGCTGGGTTTTATTTTGGAAATTTCATGTCCTACAACTTTTTCCACAAAACTATGAAAGACCCAAATACGGTAGATTTATTTCATTTGCAGAAGCGTGTATCTCATTAGAAAACCCTGTTACTTTTTCAAGATTGAAATTTTACACTGTCACCTTCAGTATGGAAAATGTTTTTTAAAATGCATGTTTGATTGCCATTTAAAACTGCAGAAATAGTGGGGAATACAGACATCTGCCACCACACATACAGATTGATAATGACTTTATTTGTACTTTGGCCTAATGTGTATCCTGTCAGATCATCAAAACAAGAAAAGACGAGCTCATCAGACAGTAAGAAATGGCCAGATGGTCACAGAAGGATGAAAAGTCATTGTCTCTTATCTTTTAATGTTCAAAGTGTGCAAAGAAGACACTATTTTATTATAAATGCAAAACAAAATCTAACTTATAAAACTTTACTGCTACTTCAGGGATATGCACAAGCATCCTAATCCCAAATGTTTGCCTGCCTTCAGCTAATATGGTCATCCCCTCATCTTCACTATTAGTCCTTCAACAAATAGATGTTCCTTCAGTCTTGGAACATTGAGGGTCTCAAAGGTGCCCTACCTACCCTTTTTGTAAACTTTTTTCTACATTTTATTTTCTGCCTGTGTTTATAAATCTCTTTAATGAATTCATGATTTTTAGGACCTCCCTGTGTGTTAGTCTTTCAAATATCCTTCCAGCATTATTTTGTTTTTATGTCATCTTGGGTCTCATGATAAGCCATTTTACTTTGTTCTTGCCACCAGCTGAGGACTTTCTTTGTCCTTTGATCTTTCAGCACTGGTATCTTGGGAGAGAACTCTGTGTGCTTTACTGTCCATACTCTGTGGTTACCCTCTTAGTGTTGAGGGAAATAGTAAAATCATGCTAATGATTTATCATAAGTCACTCAGTTTCGTAAATGATTGACTCAATTCTGAGGGAGGAAACAACTCATACAGGTCTGTATTTTAACAGTTGAACCTAAAGAGATGTCCTTTTAATTTTGGGTGAAAAAAAATCTAAGCTCAAACAAAGCATCTTTGTTTAGTCCTAAAATTAAAATGATTGGACAAACCTAAATCCTTGTTAAATACGGACTTACATAATTATCTTATATTTCTTCAACTGTTAATCATACATGTTAATGGGTGGAAGCAGTAGACTGGGGACAAGGGAATTAATTAGTAGGAAATTGAATTAATTATTACACAATGTACATCTATTCTTATCATTGGTTGGACAAATGAAAGCCTTTTCTTCATATTAAAATTTATGACATACTAATTCCCCTATCTTGAAATACATCATTTGCTCTATGTTTGTGTTCATTGGCTTACAATATAACCATTTAAATATAAAATATGTCTATGTTTCGGCTCTTCCAGGCCCTCTGACTTTGGAAATGAAATTCGCGGAAAAATGCAGCTATATTTAATATGTTCAACTTGAATTGAACTTTTTCACATTATGGACCTCTCAGATATATCATTATCCTATAGTAGTTTTGTGCAAATAAATTATTTATTTCATTAGTACTGTAGCGAAAACAAAACATTTTCAATTTTCACATAATGCAGTTTAAAACGATGAGCTATAGTTCTTTGGGGAATACTTCAAATCATAGAAGTCACAGAAGTAATGTGCGTCAGCTACAGAGCCCTTAGGGATCTTAACAGAAAACCTTCTCTCATTGAACCATAAAAATAATTGCCGATACAAAGAATATCCTTTATGCTCAAAGAAAGATGAACTCTATATAATGAACAATAAAAGACTGTATCTAGTATCTTTTAATTTTTTTCTACACTACTTGCTGCTACACCAAATCTGAAAAGTGTAATCCATGTGGTTATTACAGTGAACATATTTGCTTAGGGAGTTATTTGAAAAAATTCATGAATGTAGCTATCTTCCCTTTATAAATTTCAAAAAATAGGCATTTTGTCCATTAAAGTATACTTGTTACTCATCTCCAATGTAAGAAGCTCTTAATGATAGTCTAACATCGTCCGGCCTCTTTATATGGTTAAAAGTAACTGTTCATTTCCTGAGGCTTCTCTTGTTTGGAATTAAGTTTGTTTGAGTTTCTTATAGGACAGTTTTAGACATTATATAGTAACGTCAAATACCTTAGAGAAGATGTATAATAATACAAACAGCAGAAGATGTATAATAATACAAACAGATGTATAATGAAACAAACAAATAATACATTTCACCTTGGATTATAATTTTCTATTGAAAGATCAAAAAAGAAAACTTAAAATGATACTATTATTTAAAGCATTTGCTTGTTGTCTGAGTAAGTACAGTAGGAGCTCAGAAAAAGATCAGTATTATATGGTTTCATAATGAATGTGAGGATATATCAGGGGAGATCGTGGTGGAGAGAGAGGGAATAGTGAGGAAGTGTAAAAGGGACCGGACACATGACATATGGGGAGGAGGTAAAGAAGAAAGTGATATTTTCATGTATATACTTGTATGTCGATTGTTAAGTATATATAGACCTGAAAACAAATATGATTAAATTATTAAGATTTATGACAGTCTTCGTCAATCAAATTAAGCATTTGGAAGTATACATCTGTCTATAATCAGCAAATATATCAGATATAAATGTATGTGTTTACTACCCTGTGATATTTATTCATTGAGTTCACTATGCTAAAAAAGATCTATTTACTGTTAAATTAATATGCCTCCTGTGGAGAATCTATGTATTTTTTATTAGGTAGGTAAAAGGTGGAAGGGGACTTTACTATAAGAAATATTGAACTCTGGAAACTACATGAAAAATGTAAGCATTAGAGCCACCAACTTAGTGACTCTGCATTTCTGAAATGTTCTATTAAATGTTATTGAGTTTGATTTTTTTTAATCCTTCAAGAATATATTTTTAAAGCATTTTGGCTGACAGGAAAAGTAAAGTACTGGATAAAGTTTTTAAAAACTGCTTTGCTATTAAGCTGCACTGTGTAGATTTATTGATGATCTAATGCTTTCTTGGAGTTGTGCGTGGCTTATTCTATACATTTCCATGTAGCTTTATTAGAATGTAGATGATTAGAAAAGCCTTAAGAATTATTTCCTTTACTTTGTTTTTGATTTTTGTTTAGTAGAGTCCTTTTTGTAAAATTTTTATTTAAATTACAGTTAGTTAACGTATTTTTAGCCCCTTCTTGATGTAGCTGTACCTTTACCTAATGCTACTGATAATCTCAGTAACTGAATATCCTGTCTTGGTATTATTTTTAATTTTACGCCACTAGTAATTCAGAGATGATTCAGTAAAATCAACATAATCTGAAAATGTACTTAAAAAAAAGTTTATTTTTGAGAGAGAGAGAGAGAGGACACAACCAGGGGAGGGGCAGAGAGAGAGAGGAAGACACAGAATCCAAAGCAGGCTCCACCCTTTGAGCTGCCCCACAGAGCCCAACAGGGGGCTCAAACTCATGAACTATGAGATCATGACCTGTGCCGAAGTCAGATGCTTAACCGACTGAGCCACCCAGGTGCCCCTGAATATATACTTTTTAAATTCTGTATCCTCAAATCCTGTGCTGTGTTCAATTTATGGATAGGTAAAACTATTATGTCACTTCATTAAGTGTTTGCTCATTGCTAGTCTAAATAGGCAGAAAGAACAGTTTATGATGAGACCACACAGAATGTTTCTAGGAAAGTGAAGAAATGTGAAAATAATAATCAAGGGTAAAAATACTTGTGTGGAAAAAAATGTCAAAAATTAAGTGAAATCTGTAGGCTTTTCCTTGTATCTTAGGAAAAAAAAAAAGCAGGGATTATGAAGCTGAATCTTCAAGGTGTTATCACTGCACCACTAGTATGAGAATCATCGATTGCATTTGCTTACAAACTGAGGATTTCTGGGCCCTGCTCCAGGCACACAGAATCAGTCTCTGACGGCAGAGCACAGGAAGCTGCATTTTTAACTCCCTTCTCCTCTAAAGTCTGATGACCACTTTCCAAAAAGCATATTACTGCATACCAAAGCAGACTAGTTCAATTTCTGTTTCTCCATCAACCATCTTGACACCTGCCTTTCATCCTTTTTAACCTTCATTTTCCATTTATAGTGCATGCATGTGAAATCTCTTATTTCACAAAATTTCCTTATGGAGTTCAGTTTCCCACTGTCCCAAACATTCTTTTCCTCTTCTCCCTCCCTCTATGAATTTTTGCTAAGTCGTTTTTAATTCTTGCTCTGTCAAGGAATAACCACACATCCCTAGCCGTTTCCTGGATTGTTTTAGTTACTTCCTTTCCTTAACCAAGTTGCTGCTCTCTAAGAACAATACAATTTGATCTGCAATATGCTGTAAATGAAATTACATATGCTTACTCTTTTCCCGTGTCATGGAACCAATAGATCTTTCTCTTTTTCCTCACCATAAATTCAATAACCCTATTCTTCTACCTTACTCCAAATAACATACAAATAATATATAACTATTCCAGAAAATAAAAATGCCTCATAATTCTAGAACTGAGAGCTAATAATAATGTTAAAACTCATTGATTCTATACCTTACCTGAATTTGTCCTATAACCTTGTATCAAGATTTAACCAGAGAAGTAACACCAGAAGAAGAAACATACGAAGAGGTTTAGTTCCAGAACTTGACTCACCTGACTGTAGGGGTTTGTTGGGCAAGTGTGAAATCTGAGGGTGTGTTGCCAGAGAGGGCAGACTAGAACTCTCAAGTCGAATCTTCATCTACAGGGTAACTTTTTTTTCTGTGGGAAGCCTCAGCTGTGCCCTTCAATTGATTGAATCAGTTGCACTCAGATTATCTAAAATAATCTCCCTACACAACAGTCAACTGATTATGGACTTTAATCACATCTACATAATGCCTTTGTGGTAACATCTAAATTAATATTTGATTGATTTGATTAACTGGGGACTGTAGCCTGGCCTAATTAACAGATTTAAAAAAAATCACAATGTTTGAGTTTCTGTTTATTTGATGGAGTGTTCTTCTGTTTTGGTATTTGTAGCAAGTCATTTTCTAAATAGTTTTTATGCATTTGGGGTACTTAAGTTTATCCTCTTTTCTGGAAACTATTCCCCCAGAGAATACTGTAAGCCTATGATTCACTGGTAAGCCTATTGGTCAATAGTTTGATAGAATTTATAGCTGTGTTTCCAGTCTTTTAATGGCTCTCTCAGAGTCATCAAAATCCATACTCAAATGCTGTGTTCAATACAATTAAATATTTAACAGTTATAGAAAATCTCTTAAGCTTTGTCCTGATTCGTCCTATAACAACTTGATTAGGGGAAAGAGCTACTCACAAAGAACTCTGGGCAAATGTTAAAAAGCATTGTTCCTGAAAGATTAATAATTTGGTGAAACATTTTAACTAAGCATCAAATTTCCTAGTATATCACTGACTTATGTGACAGTCACATCATTTTTGCTGTCAACTGAAAGCATATATTCAGGAATTTTGTGTGTGTGTGTCTATTAAGTGCTCACATCAAGGAGAAAAATAACAACAATATTACATGTTATAGAAAGCCAACCAGATAACAGAGCATAAAATCACTAATGTATATAACATGAACTTCGGTGTGAAAAATAGGAATTTAAAAATTTTTTTAAATAGAAATTTTTAAAGGATTTGTGCTCTGAACCAGTTGTGTCCTTTGATGATTTAAATAAATGGAAACCTTTAGAAATGGAAGTCCATATTGGACCCAGATTCTTTTTGCCTGTTACTATTGCAAAAACAGTCACTAATTGTGCAAATATGGTTGTCCATGTTTAAAAAGAATATGAAACACTTGATACGGAACTGTCCTGGGACAAGTTAATAATGGCAAAATGCCAGAAAAAAACATGTCTTTTCTTTTTTGTGGTAATTACTGCCCTTTTGAATGTTGCTCAGGGAAAGAGGAAAGCTTTTTATCATTGTTCTCCCAACTCAGACATAGTAAAACAGAATGTCAGGAATGCAATGAGCCTTCACATTATGAATGTTTGGTATTTTGATGTCTGTATTATCTTTTGGAGATTATTGCTCTTACTAAACACAGTGAGGACTGGAGGGCAAGTTTCCTAAAAGTGGTAATTATGGGAAATGTAGTAACTTTTATCTCCTTCTCCAAAATTCCTTGCACATACACATGGACACATAGAAGTGCGTCATTGGGTGAAATAGTAAACAATTGAGACTTTGGCAGATCTACTGTGGGCTGTTCTGGGTTTTTTTCAAGGATACCATCTCCAATTCATAATGCAATTGTGAAATTAGCAGGCCTACCTATTTGTTCTAAGCTTCAGTTCCATTATTTAGGAACTAGGATTAATTACTAGATATTGGAGGGTTATCCTGATGCTCAAATGAGATGAGGTATGTAAAGCACTATGTAAATTATAAAACACACACACGTTAGTAATTATGTTAGAGGATTTTAACCATTCAAATGAAAAGCAACGCGTTCAGTCTTGTATGCCGTTGATTGACATCATGTAGACAAACCGTTTGAATGGTAGACTAAATCTCTTATTTGTCTTTTGAAACTTGACATCATGTAACTGTTTTGAACATACCGGAATATTTTATCAAATAGTAACTCGTCTGGCAGGTTGTTTTTTTGAAGAGATCTGTTGAAAGAATAAGTTCTTTTTATGGTGGCTATATAATTGGCATTTTTGAATATCCTCTTGCATTACGTATCTTTAGTATGGCATTGTATTTTGAAGCTGCAAAGTGTTAATAAGCACATACCCAGATTGTTAATAAGCATATAAAGTGGTAAGTGATTCAGTGTAAAATGCATCTAGAAAATATTCATCTTCTCAGATGACAGGGCGTCAAGACAAGAAAAATTACATGTAAGATTAAGACATTACTAGAGAGTTCCTTTCTGACACTTCTTACCCTGCCAACACCACGCCACTGCTTTTTAGTTTCATGGTCAATTTTTAAAAATTCTTTTTTTTAACATCCTTTACTTTTTAGAACAGTTTTAGAATCACAGCAAACTTGAGCAGAGGGTAGAGAGAGATCCTGTACATCCTCTTTCCCCACCATCAACATCCTGGCCCACAGTGGTGTTTTGATTACAGTTGAAGAACCAACACTAACACATCATTATCAACCTATGCCCGTAGTTTAGATGAGGATTCACTTGTGATGTTGGACATTCTCTGAGTTAGGAAAAATGTGTACTAATATTTATTCACCATTATAGTGTAATGTAGAATAATTACCCTGCCCTAAAAATCATTTGAGTTCCACCTATTAATCCTGCCCTGCTCCCACACCTTAGCGACTGCTGAATTCTTTATTGTCTCTGTAGTTTTGTCTTCTCCAGGAGGTCATTGAGTTGGAAACCTACCAGACTTTTGGAATCATGTACCTTTTGAGTGTAACTTTGAGATTGGCTTCTTGAGATTGGCTTCTTTGAGATTGTAGGTTTTTATCTGGAATATTTATTTTCCCATTGATCTTATATTTATTGTTGTGCTAATAGTGTACATGAGCATTACAGTTAGTCATAAAGTCAGGAAGGATAAATGTTATTTTATTTTTCAAAATTATTTTGCCTTTTTAGAGTCCTTTGGATTTTAATATGATTTTAAAATTAGCTTATTGGTTTACAGAAAAGCTTGTGAGGATTCTAATTGGCACTACATAGAATATACAGTCTGTCAGTCCATGAACATGGTGTAAATCTTCATTTATTAGACCTTATAAGATTTCTATATGGAATATTTTGTAGTTTTCTGAGTATAGGTTCTGCATATTTTTGTTAAATTTATCATACGTAATTTTTTGGTGTTATTATAAATAATTTTAAATATGTGTTGCTAAATTATAAAAAGGCAATTGTTTTTCATATTAGTTTGTGTTCTACAATGTTAGACACTTACTTATTAATACTAGTTGTTTTCTTTTTGGTACTTAGGGTTCTTTACAGACATGGTTATGTCATCAGAGAATAGAGTTTTGTGTTTTCCTTTCCAATATTTGTTTTTTCCCTCTTGCCCTGCTCCTCTGGGTAGGACCTCTAGTATAATATTGAATAGACATTGTGAGAATATAATCCTTGTATTGATCCCAGGAATTCATTCAGCAATTTTACCATTAAATATGAAACTAGACCTTGGTTTTTCAGATGGCTTTTATAAAATTGAAGTTCTTCACATCTATTCATACCTAGTTTCCTGAGATTTTTTCATGCATACTTTGAATTTTGTCAAATGCTTTTCCTGCATCAATTAAGATGATTTTATTATTTTTCTATCATTCTACTATGTTTGTAAATTGCACTTTTTTAAAAGCCAACTTTTCATTCATAAAATAAACCACACTTGAACAGGATATATTTTCATTTTTGAATATTGCTGGATTCAAATTGACAATATTTTCTTACAGATATCTGTGTCTATGTTCATGAGAGACGATCTGTATTTTTTTATTACAATATATTGCTAGATTATGGTATCAGGGTCAAGCTGTGTGTCCCGTCATGTTTTCTTTAAGTTTGTGTATAAGTGATATTGCTTTTTCTTAAACATTCCATAGAATTCTCAAGAGAAAAAATTTCTACACCTTGAATTTTCTTTCTCTAAAGGTTTTTGATTACAGATTAATTTTTAATATTTTAATGAGTAATCAAATTAATTTTAAGTAATATGTAAATAATAGAGCTATTGAGATTTTCTATTTCTTCCAAGTTTTGGTAATTTGTGTTTTTCTCCTACATAATGTGTCATATTTATTGGCCTAACGTTGTTCATAATATTCTGTTGTTATCTTTTTGACATCTATAAGATCTGAATTTGTACTGCTTCCTTTCTTCTGATGTTGGTAATTTTTGTTTCCATTCTTTTCTTAATTAGTCTTGGCAGAGATTTATAAATCTATTAATATTTTCACAAAAGGAACATTTATTGTGTTAGTTTTCTCTGATTTTTATCTATTTTCTTCATTTATTTCTGCTTTCAATCACTTATTTTTGTCAGGTTACTTTGGGCTACTTTTCTTTTCTTCTTAGGGCATAAAAAAAGTCATTGCTGGGGCACCTGGGTAGCTCAGTCGGTTGAGCGTCCGACTTCGGCTCAGGTCATGATCTTGCAGTCTGTGAGTTCGAGCCCCGCGTCGGGCTCTGTGCTGACAGCTCAGAGCCTGGAGCCTGCTTCATATTCTGTGTCTCCCTCTCTCTCTGCCTCTCCCCCACTCACACTCTGTCTATCTCCAGTCTCAAAAATAAATAAACATTAAAAAAAAAAAAAGTCACTGCTTTTAAGTTTTTCCCTGTTTTCTACTATAGGCATGTAAAGCTATACACTTCTCTAAGCTCTATTTTCACAGCATCCTACAATTATTGATATATTGTATTTTTATTATAATTCCTTAGGTGTGATTTTGTAATTTTATATTATGATTACTTCCTTGATTGATGGATTATATAACAGTATTCTTTTTACAAATTATATGATGGTTTTATAGATATTTTTTATTTGCAAGTTCTAGTTAAATTCTATTTTGATCAAACAACATATTCTGTGAGTTAGCAGGCTTCTGAAATTCATTGTAAGATATTTTATACCCAGACATATGGCCTATTTTGGTGAACATTTTCGGTATATTTGAAAAAAAAAAAGTGTATCCTGCTGGTATCGCATGTAGTGTTACATAAAAATTAGGTCCAATGTAAACCAATTTGAAAATAAACTATTATAAAATTAAAAAAATATATATTACCAACCTCCTCAAATGAGCAAATCAGCCATTAAGGTTATTATATAATCTGTGTGTGTGATTCAATAAACTGCCTTAATCTAAAAAAAAAAATTAGGTCCAGATAATCAGTATTGTTGTTTACATGTTATACATCCTTGCTGATTTTTGTCTATAGGTTGTATCAATTGCTGAGAGAGGAATTTTAATATCTGCAACTGTCATTGCATTAGTTCTATCAGTTTATATATATTTTTTGTTAATACATTTAGAAGCTCTGTTTTTAGTTGTATATACATTTAATTTTCTTATGTCTTCTTGAATAATTGCCACTTTTTCCATTATTTTTATTCTCTGATAATATTTTTTGATTAAATGTTAATGTACACATACCATTTTCTAATGCTTACTGTTTATATGCTGGATCTTGCTTTTATTTTTTTTTCTTTTAACATATTTGTTTCTTTATATTTAATGGGTATTTCTTGTTGATGGCATCTTTCCAATCTGATCTGGAAATTTTTGATTTTTAGTTAGAGTGTTGCTGTATCTACATTTAATTAATATGGTTAAATTTAAATCTAACATCTTACTATTTGATTTTCATACATCTTTTTTTTTTTTTCTATTGCTCCCTTCCTGCCTCTTTTGGGTTAATCAATATTTATTTATATTTCATTTTATGTTCTCTATGATGTAGGTCAAAAATGGCTCAAGTATTGATTGAGATTTCCATAGCATACCACGTTGTGTTATGACTTCTTTTTCCTGCATGCACTATTACTAGATCAATTTACAAGACATAGCTAAGAGGGGTTCCATTTTACAACATATAATGGAAGGGAAAGAGAGGAGTTAAGAATTACTTTCACATTTTTGGTAAGCTCTCATGCCATTTACTGGAATAGGGTGCAGGAGAGGAAGAGAAGCATGAATTCTTGGATTTAAACTTGCACATGTATACATTAAGACATCTATAAATTATAGAAAAGATATATAAAAGGGTACTCTATGTATACATGGTTGTGGAAACTAGATGTGGAAGTTTCATGTTATTTGTCTTATAATATATTTGAACTTTCATTTTGAACTTAGCTTGCATAAAAAGAGGTAATAGGTTTTTATTACTCATGCCCTATTTTCATATAATTTTAAATATTTATAAAATTATAATTATCAGTAACACGTGCTGTACTTATTATATTCCTTTGAATAGCCTTTTTATCTTTAAGAATATGTTTTAAGAACATTTTTAAGGTAAATAAGCCTCTTCAAATAATGGCCCCTGTTCCATAATGGCCATAGAGCAAAACAGTTCCATGCTAATTGTGTCCGATTCTGTGCAATCTCATTGAAACTTGATTAATCTCCATAGAATGTATCCATTCTGAAAAGTACTTTGTCAGGTTTAAATATAACAACTTGCATTATTATATTTTTAACCAGATAACTCAATGAAGTGGGTACAAGTGTTTATCTCTTTACAACGAGAAAGAAATTCAGTTTTGCTTCTGTTCCTATTCAATACCTTGCATAAAAGACATAGCAAATGTTCACGTGAACACTTATTTGCTCAGCATTTGATTTAAGTATTTCACGTGCAAGTGTATATTTATGAAAGGTTTCCTGAAGACTTCTCATATGCATGTGACTAAACTGATTCCAAAATTGTCGAGTGATTTTTTTTTTTTTCCTTGAAGGTAGTGATGTCATTGATAGGGTAAGACTTGGGTCCAGCAAAGTCTTCTTTTTTTCTTTTCATAAAAATATCTCAATGGAAAGGTTACCTTCTGCATGATTTCAAAGAGCTGTGATGGATCTATTAGCTGTTGAGCTGTGTAAGTTAATTTGCTGCTTCGTTAAATAACGTGAAACTGCCATTTTTGTGTGTGTGCACTTTCTACTCATCTCCCTTTCCCTTCAGTCTCAGTCTCATTTCTGGTTCTATTCTAAATGCTGCCTCTGGGACTTACTCCTTTTTGTTTTTTATCACAATTTGCTGCTTTCCAGTTTGTTCAAGAAATGTTAATATTAACCCTATTTTCTCCAGTCTTTATTGAAGATATATACACACCTGTCACTAAGAATAATTATGTATGTAAGACAAGTTGTTGCTTTTTAATAAACTGATAATTAAACTTCATTCCCTGATTTGAGATTGCTGCATTATTATATTCATATTTTTGAAATATTAGCTCATTCTCATTTGTCACTGATTACTTAAGACAATCAAAAAGTTATCTTGAACAGAAAATAGTTATCTTTTTCAAGTAAGTGTAACTTGAAATACAATGCGATCATCATCCTGTATGTTAGCAAAATGTTAGCCACAAATAACAACAGCAATGACTAACATGCATTGAATACTTTCTAGGTGGCGTGCCCTGCATTTATTCATCATAACAACTCTATCATCAGGAAGTACTATTGTATTCCCAGTGTATAGATGTAGAAACTAATGCATGAAGAGATTTAAAAAATTGTCAGCGTAACTTATGACAAATGACACAGTCCTCATTTAAACAGATTTGGTTGTATTCCTGAGCCTGAGCCTTCAACTGCCATGTTCTATCGACTGTTAATCTTGAAACAGGTTTCAACTTGTATGTTTATACATTAGTCCCCACTTATCCATGGAGAAAGCATTCCAAAAACCCTATGGGATGCCTGAAACTGTCGGTAGGACCAAACTCTATATATGTATTTTCCAATACGTCATACATACCAATGGTAAAGTTGATATTAGGCCCAGTAACAAATTAACAACAATAACTAATAATAAAATAGAACAATTACAACAATATACCGTTATAAAAGTTATGTGAATATGATTTCTCTTTTAAAATATTTTATTGTACTGTACTCACCTTCTTCTTGTGATAATGTGAGATGACCTACGAGAAGGAAGATCAGGGACGCCTGGGTGGCTCAGTCGGTTAAGAGGCCGACTTCGGCTCAGGTCATGATCTCGCGGTCTGTAAGTTCGAGCCCCACATCGGGCTCTGTGCTGACAGCTCAGAGCCTAGAGCCTGCTTCGGATTCTGTGTCTCCTCTTCTCCTGCTCACGCTCTGTCTCTATGTCTCAAAAATAAATAAACGTTAAAAAAATGTTTAAAAAAAAAAGAGAAGGAAGATCATTTGCTTCTGGACAGTGCTGACCATGGGAAACTGAAAAAAAAAAAAAAAAAAGAGAGAGAGAGACTGGAAAGCAAAAATGTGCATAAAGAGATACTACTATATACCCAGACTCTGTCTTGTATCTGTTGTCGACTTTGATCTGGAGTGAGAGTTTCTGTTCTTTCCTGCATAATAGGAGATCTAAGCATTGAGTGAGTATAGGATCTTAGATCCCAGACAGTTGCCTGTCTTTCTCTAAGACTAGTGGGTTTTGTTTTGTTTTGTTTAGGTTTGTCTACTTTTCCCCAGCCATAGTGCATCTTTGCTGCCTCTCCCCTATGTCCTAGGCTTTTTGCTTTGCATGGGAGAAGAATCCAGAAGAAGCTCAAGACATTTTGTGCAACCCACAGTGCTGATCTCCTCCAGACTGCCTGCCCCACCTAGGGTGTCCTTCTCAGGCTCCTGTCTTCCTCCCAGTCTTCCCACTTAGCACAGGCTGAACACTTCTGTAGAGAGCATGCACATGAGTATGAACTCTCTTTCTGTCCGTGATCTCCAGCTATTCCAAATGGATACCCTAACTCAAACTTCTTAAGCTCTTTGTTAAATTTTTAGCTAATTCTTTTGTGTCTTGCTTTTATGGGGGCTCAAGCCTCTTGCACGATCTTTGACAAGCAAGACAGTTTGAGAACCCTATATCTCCCCGGAGGGGCTTGTCCCTCTTTCGTATTCAGGTTTTTTGGTCTCAGTGTGTTTACAGCTTTCTGATAGATTCAAGAATCAAGTTACAATTTTGAAGACTATCTGGCCTGTTTTCATTGGGTGGGAGGGATAGTTTTGTGGTTTCCTATAACCAAAGTGGAAGTCCACATCCTCTAGCTTATATCATTTTATCATCTGCTTTTTACTTACAAATATATTTAAGCAACATTCCTTTAATAATGAAATAGGTTGCTCCACAAATTATTTCATTAACATGCTATTTTAGATTTACTTTTCAAAGCCTCCTCCTAAAATTTTAGTTGGATGACAGTCCACAAATACTAGCAGTGACAGTATCTCTCCAGAAAAAGAGCTATATAATGATTGTGAACAACAACAAAAAAGAAAAGTCCTTTCCATTAATAAGTCTTTCCAAATGAATTGGTATGGTGTGATCTTTTAAAGAATCATGAAAGGTAAATATAAGATCTGGCTGTGGTCCCATGTCCTTGCCCTCTGCAGTAGATTTCTTGTCTGGAATGCACATTAAGTTTTCTGCTTCAAGGATGACCAGTGTTCAGGGCTCGCATTCATTCTCACTCCTAAATTATGTGATGCTTCCTTTCCTCATTTGACATCTTCAAAGTGAAAAGTGTCATTGCCAAGGAAGCATGAAGATATAGTCAGTCCCAAAGGCTGTCCTGGAAAACCTACAGAAAAATCTTGTATGATTGGAGCAGAAAATAAATATAAGGGCAAAAATATTAATATGCATTTCTACATACATAATTTAACTTACGTGTTTAAAGATAACATTTTGTAAAATTTTATAATATGGGGTGGGGTTGTGCGAGTTTAGCATTTTGAATGCAGTATGGAGGAAGTAAATGATCTAAATATTAAGTTGGCTCTTTGAATGGAATCAAGAAATAGGAGCTCTTGTAGATTT
This sequence comes from Paguma larvata, assembly GCA_030068075.1. Classification (NCBI taxonomy): domain Eukaryota; kingdom Metazoa; phylum Chordata; class Mammalia; order Carnivora; family Viverridae; genus Paguma; species Paguma larvata. The sequence goes on from CM057829.1 coordinate 109,326,447, forward strand.
AATTGCTGAGACATTCTCTGAACCTTGTGTACCAAAATATATTTCATAATACTAGTGGTGATCCAACCGAAAAAATATGTCTTCAAGAATAGTGTCCTAAAATAAAAATTATTAATTCAAATCTTATATCAACATTGTTGTTTGCCATTTCAAAATTTTAAGTTATTTTAAAAATTTAAGTGAGGGTAGAAGGTATAAGAAACGTTAGGTAAATGAAATGAACTGATAAAGAAGAGACCCTGTGCACAGATAACAAAGGTTTGAATCTTGCCTGCTTTACATAAGCTCTATGAGGTTTTAATTATTCACATCTAGAGGACAATTAAATAAAATTGAGCTATAAATAATTTGTCAATGAACACTCACTACCTCTTTATTTACTTTCATTTGCTTAAGGCAGCCTATACCTCAGGAGAATGCTTCTCAAACTGTATCTACATTCATTTTTTTAAAAAACTTAGAAATTTTGTTTTGAGAGCATACATGTTTAAACTTTTCCATAGCCATTCAGTTTGAGGGGAAACTCTATGCATCTGTGGCAGGGAGCAAGAAAAAGGAACCATACAGCCCTAGGGAAGGAATTCTAGCTGTGTTTCTTTTCAGTCTCAGTACTTCCAAATGAAGTCTCCTTGTTTGACGTGCTGTGAGGTCATTATCATCAGGTATTTATATTCAAATAAAACCCTCAAAAAGCAGTCCTAAAACAAGTATATATGATATTTCCCTGCTTTTCCTTTAAATGATGGTTTATTTACATCACCAATCAATTCATGAGTATCTTTATATGTATATAAATTTCAAAAGTACATTTGCTTTTTCAAGAATAAGAATTAAATTATAAGAACAGCACAATAAATTGTGCCTCGTCTTTTCTCAATGAAGCTTGTCCAATTATTTGAGTGCACTGTACTTTGAAGTTCATAATCATTACCTTCTTTTTTGTTCTAACTCTCAAAAGTGAGGACCTGATTACTGCCATACGACTTGTGCAAATATTCCGCTTTGCAATATGTGCTGCATATAAATGTGCGGTTTGTAGAGTAGGGGGTAAAATGGGCAGCCTCCCTGCCATCTGCGTGCTAATTAACCGGTGTCGAACACAGTCTTGTCGGAGGAAAAAGTCATCTTCATTTCTACAGGGTGCAAATTATGTTGCCAAGAAGATCACAAGGACAGGGTCAAAGTTGGCTGTCAGCAATGGTTCTTGGTTTAGTCTGTGCTTTGAAAAGTTATAGGGATTTTCAAATAAAACACAGACTAAACCGTACTTCCATATCTGATTTATACATCTACATAATAAAGTCATAAGCATAATTCAAAATAAAAAAATAACCAGCCTTTTCATATACGAGTACCTGTTTATAACAGGATCCTTTTCTTTTGGCATCTTATTTTTATGCTAAGACTTTTATACCAGGGGGATGGATTAAAATATTACATTAATTATACATGGAAACATAATTAAAATAAGTCTGTATTAATGGTTCTCTTGTTTTTCAACACTGGGAAACCATTAGAATCAAAGGCTCTATCAAATAGAGTTTACCTTTAAAAAAACAAGATATTTGTAATTTTAAATATAGTGACCCTTAACTTATTTGGTGCAATAAAGAATAAAACTTCAACACTCTATTTTCTTTATATTTTTAACTTTTATTTATATTTGAGAGAGAAAGAGAGAGAGCATGAGCAGGGAGGAGGCAGAGAGAGAGAGGGGAGACACAGAATCCGAAGCAGGCTCCCAGCTCTGGGCTGTCAGCACAGAGCCTGAGGCGACGCTCTCACCCGCTAACTGCGAGTTCCTGACCTGAGCTGAAATCAGATACTTAACCAACTGAGCCACCCAGGCGCCCCAAAACTTCCAACATTTAAAACATATGTAGGTGTTGAAATTCAAGTCAGCCCCAATTCTAATTAGTAAGAATCCTATCAGAAGTACTTAAGGGAAATTAGCTACCCTATTATTGTTAACTATAATTTAAAAATTTAGTTATGTTTGACAGTGCATTGTTAGCAAACATGGATGTATGCATATCTGTAACGTGTGCCCTAGTCTGCCAGTAGAACTAAATAATTGAAAATGAAATATCACAATATTTTGTACATTATGTCAACATAATTACTCTCATAATTAAAACTTTGGTAGAATTGGAAGGATAGCACTTTCCTCCTGAGGGCATACATGGAGATACAATATTGCTTCTCACATCTTTTCAACCATGTGCTACAAAGATGGGGAAAATTTTTAAAAAATCATCAATTGGTAGCTAACTGGTTTGCCTATGTTCTTAGGTGATTTTTTCCACTGAAAGGTTCTCATTTTTGAACTAAAAGTATATTTCCTATTTTTTATGGAAGTGAGAGAATTACTTCAAACAAAATAACATTTATTTTCTGTATAACAGCTTTCCTTCAGTGCTTTTTTTGGAAACAAACTTCCATTAACATTGTGCTTTTAAAGGCATATTTTGTGTTCGGTTGTATTTTATCAACAACAAGTGTGGTTAGATGTAGTTTTCATACTGCCCATAAAAAATATTCAGGGCTATTTTTATTCGTGGGCAAAGTGGCAGCAGTACAGCTGGAGAAACACTGAAATACGCTTCTCTATAAAAATGCATTTCTGAAAAATATGACCTTTTAACTTGGTGGGTCATTATTTTGACTTAAGGGGCTCTAGAATGTCCCTGAAAAAATAAGATTGTGATATTTCCTAGTTATTACACGTTAATCCTTTAAGCCGATAGCACTTACCAGTATCTTACCTCATTCTATAAGACCCACTGGAGATATTAGCTCCTCCATGAAGCGTCCCTTCTTCCCAAGACCAGCTTTGTTACATACAGTCTCTGTGTCCCCACAGCAACTGGCTTATAGTCCTGAGAGGCAAGGTACCGGGTCCAATTCTCTTTTGTATGCACTGGGCCTAACAAAGAGACCAACACAGTAAGTATAAACAATGCTGTCGAATGAGTGAGTAACAGAACATACAGCCATTAATCTTTTAAACTGTCATCTGACCTAGAGCAAATCCTTGAGGGAGTTACATTTAAGAAAAGCTTTGGGTGAAAGCTCTTTCCCTGAGGGGATAAATGTCCAGACTTGGAATTTGACAGGCCTGGATTGGAATCCGGATTCTATCATTTATTGGCTGTGAAAACCTAAGTCATTTAACACCTCTGAATCTCAGTTTTGGTAATCTAATGAGTGGCACCAAAAATGCTCCCTTGCAGAATTCTTGGAGAGTTGGACACCTTTTTTCCAAATATGCCTGACCATGCCTTGTTCCACACAATAAGTGCTCAAAAAGTGATAGCTCTTCCTAACGAGGGAAAAATATTTCCAGACCTAGCAAGAATCATAAGAGCTTCGGGAGAAATTTATGAGGTAGTTACTTATAGTGTTCTTGTGGGGGTTATGTCAGTTTTCATAGCTGAAGACATGGAAAGAAATAATTGTTGGTAGTGATTTTGGCATCTCTAAGAGGCATAAAGTGATAACATTGCGTGTAATCTCTAATTTAAAACAATACTATAGGTATGTGATATATTTGTTAAAGTTTTAAGTAAGCTCTTCATATAGCTTTTTCATGTAATGTATCATGTCTTTTTAAATGTTAAAAACATAATAGGAAATTTTAGGTTTGATTTAAAATTTCCCTTCTAGTTTCACTTATCTGCTTAGTACATTATGAGTTAGAAAAATTGTTCCCCTATAGAATGTGAATACTTATATAGTCATTAGAATTGTACAGATTGCTAATCTGATTTGTTGAGGGTTCAAATGTTGTTGGAACATTATAAATCCGACCGTTATACCCATGCGAATATCCGTTATATCTAGCGTCTGATTTCAGAGCAGAGAAGAGCTGAAGAGAGAGAAATCATATGTGTCATTGAGAGAGCCATGTAAAACTGTGTTTTATGCTCTTTCATGGGAGTATTAAAGATGCTATCACAGGTTTCAAGATGCACCCTCCTGGAGGTGTGTTCTCTAGGGACTGACTCTCAGGTAAAAATCAAAATATTAATTATGAAAATAGTCTTATTTTCTTATGTATTTTCTTCAGAGAATCGTAAGACAAATCCTGCCCATTTCATCCCCAATAGATAGATCTAAAGAAATCTGCACAAATAGAAAGGACATTGGAGTACAGGGGTGAGGTGGAGTGGTTTAAATGAATAGCTCAGCTTTGAGGATGTATATGGAAATTTCCTATTACAAAGAATATCCCAGTTTGCCTGCCAACAGCAGTGGGACAAGATTTTCTGAATAAGTCATAGTGAGAATTAGAGGAAATCTGGGCAAATTATCACCACTCACAATGTTATACATTCTTTTTAAAGAAGAGGAGTGCCTGGGTGGCTTAGTTAAGCGTCCAACTTCAGCTCAGGTCATGATCTCATGGTTGACGAGTTTGAGCCCTGCATTGGGCTCTGTGCTGACAGCTCAGGGCCTGGAGCCTGCTTCAGATTCTGTGTCTCCCTCTCTCTCTATGCCTCCCCCACTCACCCCCCCCTCTCAAAAATAAATAAAAACATTAAAAAAATAAAAGTAGGTTTCATGCCCAACTGAGTCTTGAACTCACGACCCTGAGATCAAGACCTGAGCTGAAATTGAGTTGGACGCTTACCTGACAGAGCCACCCAGGCGCCCTACATTTTTTTTTTTTTTGAAGTACCAGTTTAGTTAGTAGCTTTGAGCATCATGAGAGATGAAATATCCAAAAAGTAATAAAGTGAACCCACTTTAAGATGGTAATAAAATAATTTAATGGGTGTGCAAAATGGCTAAGTGATTTCAAAGAAGGATTCCCTGATCTCTCAGTGAATCATAAACTCATAAGCATTCACCAGGAGATCAATGCTACTGGCTGGTGTGCACACCATTGCAATCTCTCCGATACAAAGATAAATCCAGCGCAAAACATGCATTTAACTTTTTGGCCCGGTGTCTTTATCCCACTCTCTTTATTGCATCTAAACTATGCACTTCAACAGTCTTGTGTCTGATTAAGGAGAAATCAGTTGCTGACTCACACATTATCTATATTTGCCTCAAGACAAATGAGAACATAACACTGAAACACGAGGTCCAAAGTAAGAGACATTCTGCATGTTGTAAAAGTTTTACATAGTAAATCAATGAAATTTAGTAAAGGAAAAAATCAGGGAAAAAGACAAAAATAGTTTCATATTAACACATATTTTGGTGGTGGAGAATAGAATAAATTGAACACATAAACAATTGAAGTTGTATCTAGCCTTCGTTTTCCTATGTTGATCATTTACCCTCACCTGAAAGCAAATATATCATTTATACTAAAAGTTGCTGATAATAGAATTTATAACATCGTTCATACCTTCCAAGGTTATCAGAGTCCAAAGCATAAAATAGGTGGAAAGATGAGAAAAGGCAAATAAATTATCGCTTATTCAGTGAACCCTGTAGGCCAGGAATTGTAAATACCAGCTTATTTAATCTATGCTGTGTAGGCCAATTACATGGATATTATTAAGAAACATGAAGAGAAAAAGTAAATAACAAAACCAGTAAACAAGGTAAGTTGAATAAATATATCTGGTTATATATTATACTTTCTATTAAAAGTAAGAGATAGCTTATATCTTATATATATATATATCTTATATCTTATATATATATGTATATATATATCTTATATATATCTTATAGCTGTATTCTCTCTTTACAAACAAAAAAAAAGATTTACAAACATTTTACAATTGTTTGCTATTTACAGGACACATAAAAATGATAAGTATGTGTTAAATTAGAATGCTGATACAGGGACACTTAGGCGGCTGGGTATGTTGAGCATCCAACTCTTGATTTCAGCTCCAGATCGTGATCTCAGGATTCCAGGGGTCAAGCCCTGTGTTGGGCTCCATGCTGGGTTTGGAGCCTGCTCGAGATTCTCTCTCTCTCTATCTCTCTCTCTATCTCTCTCTTTCTCTCCCCCTCTGTCCCTCATCTCTACTTACACAGATATTCACATGTACTCTCTCAAAGAAAATGCAGGCAAGCAGAAACACAAAATGCAAGATGGAACTATTAATATCAGATAACACAGAATTCAAAAAGAACAGCATTAAATGTAACAAAAAGGATAATTTTGTATTGCGGAAGAAACCAACTACATTGGGGAACCAGCTTTGTTTAAGTAATTATGAATACCTGCCGTGATTAACAAAACTGCCTTTAATATCTCATGCCTTTCTTCTTCTAAAAAACAGACTTAAAGTTACGTATAACATGCTTTAGTAGACATGTAAAAGCATTCTACAAAGAAAACAAATGTTTGTGCTAGACTGAAATAATAACCACTCCCCTAACTCTGTTTTCCTGGGGTAAATGGTCATAGACTACAGACCCTCTGAACACACACACACACACACACAGGAACCCACAGTTCTTTCCCAACTATGATAATGGACAATAGACGATATATGTCCAATTTTGTTTGAGCACCTGCAGCACTCCTGAGTGTCAAGTGTAGCCATTTGGTGTAGCTTTCTAATTGTGGCTCCTCATTTTTAAGCACAGGCCCATGCTCAATCTGTTGATTGTATGCTGTGTTAGTCGTTTCTTTGTGTATGTATTTTAATACATTCAACTTTGATGTCACTATGGTAAGCAACAAAATATTTAAAATATTTAGGCTATAAAACAAGATTGAGAGTAGTTTCTCAGTTAGGAAACAATGCTTTTATAAGCCAGAAACTTTTCCAGATTCGAATATGCTAGGTCTCCAGAGTGCCAAATTAAGTGCCACATTTAAATTGTTCTTTAATGCAAGCTCTTCCTATGTAAAGGATTGTTGTGTTGTAGGCTTCCAGTAGACTTGGAAAAAAAAAAAACAACTTAAACACAGTTGAGTATTGCTTTTATTTTGATTTTCATTATTAGTAGGCCCTTTTTCCCTGAACTTGAATCATTATCACAATGTCATAAAAGTATTATTTACATGGATCTATGTCCCTTTTTCCCTTCAGTCTTAGTGCTGCTTGTCACAATTCATAGTTTTAAATTTTCATGCCTTTTTTCGTTAGTTCTTTTTCTAACATACTATTTTTAACATGATCTTAAAGAAGCTAAGTTTAAATGATGGGAAACAGAAATGCTCCACAGAAATTAAATTATCCCAGTGACTGACAGTTCATTGGCCAGTTGGCTTCTGGCCTTAAAAGTAGTAGATTAAATCTCTATGTGATATGTGTTCATATTTTCTTTAGGTACAAAATAGGAAATTAACACCTAACATCTCTCTCCATTAAGAAAACTGTGTGAATTTGGGATTTTTGCTAAATGAATTAGTCTAAAATATGTGGTCAGTGAGCCCATTTCCAAGTAAATGAAAGACATTAGATTACATATATAACCCAGCTCATACTAGTGCCCCCAAAATGTTCTCTGAATAAATATATAATTAAATATCACTTTAAAATAAGGAACTTTGTTATAAATCTATTAAAGACTATCTATTAAGGACTTCTTCAAATCTCTTCTCAGTTTTAAGGATACTAAAAATTTGTTTAAGTATTCTAAAATTTGTTCCTTGGAAACTGGTAACTCTTTGGGGAAGAGATAATGTGTTTCTAAACAAGTTCATTCAGTTAGCCTAGATGCAGTTAGTTATATCCTTTTATATATATATATGTTATATCCATATATTATATGTTGCCACATAATTTTTATACTTTTACTAGAGGATTCAATACTCTGGTTTCTCTATGGATCGTATAAATCTTTCGCCTTTTATTAGAGCATTCATTTCATCGTTCCATTTTTTGTCTTTTTATGTTTATTTATTTTGAGAGAGAGTGTGCATGTGTGCATGAACGGGGGAGGTACAGAGAGAGAGGGAGAAAGAGAGAGGGAGAGAGACAATCCCAGGCAGGTTCTGCACTCTCAGCACATAGTACAAGGTGGGGCTCGAACCCATAAACAATGAGGTCATGACCCGAAGAGTCAGATGCTTAACAGACTGAGCCACCAAGTGCCTCTTCATTTATCATTGTAAGAGGAGTTTGTGGGCAGGGACTCCGTTTTACATAAATTTTCTTTTTCCTGCCTTGTACAGTACTTGGCACATATCTGTGTACAACTAATACTTTAAGAATGAATGAGTAAATGAATTTGAAAACATTGACTTTTCCTAATTGCATAACTTACCTTTTTTATCTCTTTGAAAAACAGTGGTGAAGGACTACTTATCTTACAATAAATAAAAGAAACCCTATTATGTTTCGATTTGAATAAAGTCAAGAAATATTTGTTATCAGGACAACAGGATAAGCAACACAATACACATTAAAGTACAAATAATTTGCTAGTTCTTGCTCAATTTCAAATGTAGGCAATGAAATTTAAACAATAACAATTGTGTTATATACATTAGAATCCCATCTGTTGTTTTCTAAAATTTTTTTTTTTTTAACGTTTATTTATTTTTGAGAGACATAGAGATAGAGCATGAGCAGGGGAAGGGCAGAGAGAGAGGGAGACACAGAATCCGAAGCAGGCTCCAGGCTCTGATGAGCCATCAGCACAGAGCCCGATGTGGGGCTCGAACTCACAGACTGTGAGATCGTGACCTGAGCCGAAGTCGGCCACTTAACCGACTGAGCCACCCAGGCGCCCCCCATCTGTTGTTTTCTAAAAGGTGACTTACTCAATGAGCATTAGACTTGCCTTGGATACTTGCTTTTGGGTAATTTACTTAATTTACGGTTAAAATACCAGAAAAACCTTTGTAAAGTTTTTGTCTGGATAGCTGGCTGTTCCTCTGAACTGTGAAGAGTACACCACAGAGAACAGAAGCTCAAACTGTAGACTATAATAGAGTTGATTCAGATTCTTATTAGGCTGCTTGCTGTGTGATCTTGGGTAGCTTAGTTGGCATCTCACACTCCATTTCTTGGTCTATACAATTTGAATATTAATAATACACACCACATAGTAGTGTGGGTTCAAGTTTTCATCTAGTCCCTGGGTTATATTATGCATGTAATGTAACTCGGCTAGTAGTATCGGATTTGTTGTTAATGAATTAAGCTGTATTAGCAGATAAATACTCCCACACTCTTCAGTAGACATTTAGGTTATCCCGATGCCCGATATGATGCCCGATGATATGATAAGATCTGAAAAATAAAGTACAAGTCCCTATTTAATCAGATAGAAAATGAATTACCCATAACTTAGTCTTCTTTTCGTATATTGATATTTTTACTTAGGATTTTTTTTAGTATTTAGAGAAACTTCACAATGACTTAATGGCGTATATATACATTACATATGGATAAAAGGTTTATATCATTTCAGTTTATAGATAATTAAATTGCAACAATCACAGATATATTATACTCTATTTTGTATTTTTATCCTGTATTGAATTTAAAAAGTATATATTTCTTTTGTATTTTTGTGATTTTCTAAAGTATTATATTTGAATGAAAACTCCAAATACATTATTTTCCTGCCTAAACAGGGAAAATAATTAGGAATATTACAGAATCATTGTGGTATCTGGAACAATTGAAATATGAGAGGCTCATCAATATTTACTGATTTTCTTGACTATTTTCCATACCCCCCCAAAAAAACTTACCAATAAAATAACTGTATATTTTTGTAGGATATAATAACCTCCATTTGAGGAAATGTATTTAAAAACAGCTTTTGGGGCACCTGGGTGGCTCAGTTGGGTTGAGTGTCTGACTCTTGATTTTGGCTTAGGTTGTGACACCAGTGTTGTGGGATGGAGCCCTGTGGCTGAGGATGGAGCCTGCCTAAGATTCTCTCTTTCTCTCCCTCTGCCCCTCTCCTCTGCTTGCATGCTTTCCCTCTCTATACACACACATATATACTTATATTTAATATAATTTAAAAAAATAAATAAAAACAGCTTTGAACATAGTTGGTAGTCAGAAAATGTTACAGAACTGAAATATATTTAATCTTCCTACTTCCTAAACAAGTGTCTGACTCTTGATTTCGGTTCAGGTCATGATCTCATGGTTTGTGAGTTCCCTTAAAATATCTCCAAACAAATTGATATTTTCTTGACCCAATGTAGTTCTGTTCTGGAATAATAGAAATTATTATTTTTAATATTATTATTAAATATTTGCCAGACAGTATTATACACCAGGTTTGACCTTGAGTAAGATTAGAATTTGTTTTAGATTAATTAATTCTTTTAAATTTTTGGTGGCATATTCTTCCTAGATCTTGGAAATGTCTGGGAGTGCTTTGCCCCCTTCACACATTGACTGAGAGCTTCTTTGAGGTTTTAGGGTATACTAGCCTGTTGCCATTCACCAACAAATTGTTTAAACTTTTAATTTACATAAAAATTCAGACTTGGAATCAGTGAAGAGAGGATGGTTATTAATATTTGAAACTATTATTGATCCTTAGGTTTTTGTATAGTGACAAAATATTTTAATGGAAAATATAAACAGTTAAATAATACCAATTATACAAGTGTTTCACCATTCCCAAATATCAATTTGATATAGTCACTTTTATTTGGGTGATTGGTACTTTTCAAATACAGTGTTTAATCATCCTTAACTTCTTGGCATGAAGGACTTTCTTCTATTATGGAATAGTTAGTGTTACTTTAAGCTGGTTTTGTGGAATTTCAGTTAATTCAATGAGAACAGATTATGACCATTTGTTTTTAATAAGATATGGAAAATACACATGGGGATACGTTGCTTTTAAAAAGTAAATGTAGAATCAAATAACTGTTTAGACCTAGTACAGTTTTCTGGTGACATTTGCAATAACTTGTCTAAGCCATTTGTTATAATCACTTTCTCATTATCTGTGGTTTTATCTTAAGCATATTTTTAAAATTAATTCCCCTTACCATTTTTGTTTAAAAAGTAATGTGTGATTGGGGCACATGGGTGGCTTAGTCAGTTAAGTGTCCAACTCTTTATTTCAGTTCAGGTCATGATCTCACCATTTGTGAGTTCAAGCCCCGCATCAGGCTCTGTTCTGACAGTTCGGAGCCTGCTTGAAATTCTGTCATCTGTCTGTCTATCTGTCTCTCTCTCTGCTCCTCCCCTGCTCAGGATCACGCTCTCTCTCTCTCTCTCTCTCAAAATAAATAAATAAACATTAAAAAAGTAATGTATGACTCTATCTGAAATTAGTTTTAAAGTTTTCAACCTAAACCTTCAAATAAAAGGGAAAAAAGCGGATGCCCTTAAAAATGTAGTATTGTTGAAGGCTTCATAAAAAATAGTCATTATAAACACTATTTGGGATTGTTTAGTCAGTCTTGAATCATATCTCCATAATGTTAGTTAAGAGCACTGGAGAGTTTTGCTTTATGGTGTTCTCACCAGAGGGGTCATCCTCTGGCAGCTTTGAAGAGTACGCCGTCACAGAGAGGCCCTGTGCAGATCTATTCAATATCAGAGAAACACGACTGGTATCTGTAACAAGTCATTGGTATATTTTCATAGTCATTGTTTACATCTCTGCGGTTCTGTCAGAAAATCCTGTTATGTTATTAAAGTTCAGGATTCAAGTAGGTAGATAGATAGATAGATAGATAGATAGATAGATAGATGATAGATAGATAGATAGATAGATAGATAAAGATATTTCTTAAAAGGATCTACTGTGATTGTTGATTAACATTTTAACAGTTTTTTCTGCCAAAACTCATGTAATAGGAAGCACTGGACTGTGAATTATAATTACCCTTTCCATGTTTAAAGTTATATTTAGTTTTCTGATTAATTATTTTGTAGAGTATTTATTTAGTTATTAGACTCAAAATCATGAACCTTAGACCTTAGCTTTTCTTTAGAGTCGTGAAGACTTCAAGAACAGCATTTGTGAATCATTAAAGAAGAACGAGAACAAAAATCACTTTATTAATAGCTCATCTCTAGGCACATTCATGAAGGAAATTAAACTACTCAAAATTTAATTCACTAGATAACCTTGCATATTTCTATGCCTTTATTCAGCCTCCTTCAAGCAATAATACCTTCTGCCTGTGGGCTTTCTCTCTCCATCTCCAAATTCCTACCCATCTTTTCAACTTCAGATCTTACATCATATGGTCCTTAATGAGATGTTTAATGATCTCTCCGGCTGTTAATAATCACCTTCTCTGAGATTCTCATGACACAGTATCTGTAGCTCTTGTGGCATATATCACTTTTTACTTTTCATTATGGTAATTTACATACCTCCATCCTTTCTCTCTTGGATTTCTTGAGGGCAGATTCTGTGTTTTATAAATTTACTTTGGATACTCAATAAATATCTGTCAAGTAACAGAATAAATGAATGAATGAGCTATCTTAAATTGGTTACAGTATTCTTGGTAAATGTAGCCATGTACATTTTTATTTTTGTCCTCTCTAATGAAACTCCATTAAAATTAAAGACATGAGAGGGGCGCCTGGGTGGCTCATCTGTTAAGCTTCCGACTCAAGTCATGATCTCATGGTTCATGAGTTTGAGCCCCGCATAAGGCTCTCTGCTGTGAGCACAAAGTCCACTTCAGATCCTCTATCCCTATCTCTCTGCCCCTCCCCCGCTGATTCTCTCTCTGTCTCTGTCTTAAAGAAAAATAAATAAGCTTAAAAAAATTAAAGACATAAGGTCCCAACAGTGACACCACAGCCACCAGAGAATAGGTAAGAAATAAAGCAGAGGAGAGAGATAAAAACATTTTTGGACATGGAGTTTATAGATATTATAACATATTATCAGAGAGAGAAAGCTTCAGTGTAAGCACTTATTTTTCTCTTAAACATTTAACAGTGCATGCGTCTGTATGCTCTTTATCTGTATAGTTTACCAATAATATATAATTATTAGTAATAACTAATAAATAATAGAATATATAATACAATTTTTATAAGATACATTTATGGATATTATTTTTACAGAACATTTTTGTTGATTTTTGCAAAATATGGTATTTATAGCCAATCTGTGGTGCAGATGATGTATTGACCTATTTATGACATGAATGAGGTAGACATTTATGTTTACTGAATGAGTAAGAAGAGAGTTAAACAATGAATACATATGTTGAAACTTAACTCTTTCAGTATGATTTAATCAAGTTCTTTGTTAAATTAGAATAGCCGGAAGAATGTTTCCTCATTTTTTTTTTTTGTACAATGTAATGCTATAGAGGCACCAACATTTTAAGCTTAATCTGCATTATTAACATTTTCTCCATCACATTCTTAAATCTACACCCTTGACAAAACAATAAATCAAACCTTGATTTGTGGCATTTGCCAATTTCCATATTGCAAATACTCCTCCCATGGCCAGTTTCAAGCTATTGATGTGATGTCCCTGAGTGTGGATTTGGGAAGAGAAGTGAAGTAACTCACCATTATATATTATTCTCTACCAACAGATACATAGATGTGAATAATAGTAGCGAAATAATTAAGAAGTGACAAGTTTAGAATATTTAAATATATGTACTTATATTTTATTATTTAATAATAATAGTGATAATTACTATTTAATAGTATTAATAGTAATAATTGTTCATTTAGCAATGAACTTGCAGAATTCCTGAAAATTAACAATTGGATCTCACAAAGGATCAAAACTTGAATACAGTTTGATCCCACAGAAAATGGTCTGAGAGTAGGAAAGTTACAGTTAAGTGGTTTGAAAGTCTTTTCAGTGTTCCTTCCCCCAACGCCCCCCACACCCCACTAGCCTGCAGCAATTAGGCAACTTATCCATCCCCTTCCTGCCAGAGCAAGCCGTTTCCTACCTGCAGAGGCTCTAATGAGGTTTCTGGAGCTTTACTCTTTTTCTTTCTTCCTCTTCCTTCTCCTCCTCCTTCTGCTTCTGCTTCGTTTTTGTTTTTGTTTTTGTTTTATTAGAGAGAGATTGCATATGGGAGGGGGAGAGAAAACGGGGTGGGAGAGAGAGAGAATCTCAAGCAGGCTCCATGCCTGACACAGATCCCAAGGCAGGACTCCATCTCATGACCTTCAATGGTGAGATCTTGACCTGAGCTGAAATCAAGAGTCCAACGCTCAACCAACTGAGCCACCTAGGTGTCCTGGAGCTTCACTCTAAGATATAAAGTCAACCAAAAGTAGGCAGGAAAAAAAAAAAAGCCTTCCATAAATGAGACAGAAACAAAAATACCAACCAAACAAACTCTCAGGTCAGAGAAAAAAGACTCAGTAAACAAATGTAGGAAATGTTTGCATGACACAAGAGAGAGATGCTATTAAAAAATAATTGTAGAACAGAAAACATTTTAATAACTAAGGAAATAGGGAAAACGTTTTGGAATTCAATTATTATGGCCATTTGTTATTTGAGTATCTACAGAACATTTAAAGACTAAACCTAAACAAATCTCTCAAAAAAAGGAACCAACTCAGATGATAAGTATGAGACAAACATCTTAAAAATTAAATCAAGGATATGCAACATATAATTTATAGGAATTTTATATAAACTAGCCAGAACAAAAGATAGTGATTTTCCCACAAATAATACACAAAAAAAATCCAGATTTGAAGAGTAAGAGTCTCCAATATGAAGAGCCCCGTTTCCATGGGCTGCATATTACAATATTTAAAAAGCTTTATACATGCATATCATTTTGCAACTTCAAAGCCATTGAATCTTAAAAATGTCCATGGGGGAGGGAAGACAAAAACAAAAACAGGTGTGATCAGAAATAAGAGTAGTAGGAGTCCCTGGGTGGCTCAGTTGGTTAAGCATCTGACTCTTGGTTTCAGCTTGGGTCATGATATCACAGTTGTGAGATCAAGCCCCATGTCGGGCTCTGCACTGAACGTGGAGCCTGCTTGAGATTCTTTCTCTCCTCTCGTCGCCCCTATCCCCTGCTCACACTCTCTTTCTCAAAATAAATAAATAAACATTTAAAAAAAGAAATAAGAATAAGACTAGATTTTCCGCTAATGCTAGAAGTTAACAAAAGAATAAAAACAGTTCGATAATGAAATTGAAACTTGAAGCATAACTACACTATTAAAACAACTTTAGATTTAAAGGTAACAAGTAACACAAAACATTTCTTTTAATTTAAATCCATGATGGAAAATAAAAATCAATCTTTTATTTATTTATTTATTTATTTATTTATTTATTTATTTATTTATTTTTGGTGAAATCTAGAGGTAAATTGAACTAAAAACCATCTGGAAGAAGGAACATGATTGCATTTTTTATTGGAGATTAAACACTGATAAAAATATGCATTTTTGGATTTTTTTTAAATGTTTCTTTTATTTTTGAGAGAAAGAGGGACAGAGTGTATGCAGGGAAGAGGCAGAGGGAATGGAAGACACAGAATCTGAAGCAGGCTCCAGGCTCTGAGCTGTCAGCACAGAGCTCCACACAGGGCTTGAACTCACAAACTGCAAGACTATGACCTGAGCCAAAGTTGGACTTTTAACCGACTGAGCCACCCACGTGCCCCACATTTTTGGGTTTTTTTATTTGTTTTGTCTTCTTCCCCAAAAGTATTTTAGATATATGCTAGTGTGAAAGGATGACTAGTTAGATCACTTTCTTGTATTAGGAATCCAGTTTACATTCTCAACCATATGAACAAATGATTCTACTGGGTTTGGTCTCCCTTATGCCATGTATTACAAGGCAATGTTGCCTCTTAGCAAAATTCTGCTGGCAGATATGTATGCAAATCTCAAATTTACACTTAAATATTCTTCTTGCCATTAGTTTCTAATGTATAAGACTAAATAAATTGAGCTTCACATAATACTGTAAACACTATTTCTGTGGAATAAGAATAGTGAAATAGCTTGGATGAAACTTCTGAAAGCTACATTTCCAGAGGAACAAAAGGGAAAGAGAGACTTCTAGTAAAAGATAATTGTCAAAATGATATATATAAAAAAATGGAAAAGCATTATTGACTTGCAGAATGTTCTAAAAATACCTCATTCAATAAGTACATCTTGTTAGTTGACACACAATTATGTTAATGTAGTAAGAGTTGAAGAGTAATTTAAACATAATTAGGGCTTAAAAGGTAAATGACATAGAACATAGAACTTGTTTTACACTTTGTGGAGTATTGTTTTTTTATGAAAGTGAAAAGTAAAAATAAAAGTAATCTGTAAATGAAGATTCTTGCTGTATTTTCAATTTAGTTTGAGTTTATACTTGCAGGGGATAAAGATGATGAAACAAATGAGTTTCATCATATGTAGATTTTCTAATAAGTTATATTTTCAACACCTTGTTTTATGAAAATGAATGAAAACATTTCTTTGTTTTTAAGAGAATACTTTTTCCATGCACATTTATTTTCATTTCATGTAATGTGTAGAGCTGTATCTGTGAAAAAACAAAATAACTGATTAAATAGGGAAACATTTACCAACCACTGATAGCTAAATGATAATATAAAAGAAATCACATTGGTTGATAATTTCAGTGAGTTTATTGATCATTTTTAGGAAGTTTATTTTTGACATAATCTATAATTAACATGTCGTAGATTGAATTAATAAAATCTGTGAAAAATCATGTAATCTGATATTTTTTCTTCACAGTCCAGGAGATCAAGTATAACTCCTGGTAATGTTCTAAGTCGGGCCTGCAAAGTGATCCTTGTCTAGAATTCTATTTCAGATTTTTAAAATTATGTCAACTTATTAATTTATTTGGCAAATATTTATTGAATATATACTTTAATTCGATAATGTATTTGTAGAGTGTATAAGCAGAGGGTTAATAAAGATAATCATGAAGAATATAGTATTATTCTTGCTACGATGGGGTATTATGGGAACCTCTAGGAAGGAAGTGGTGCATGAATCCTAAAGGCTGACTTTCAAGTAAAATAGATTTTGAGGCCTTAGAAACCATCTCAGTGAAATGATTCAGGCCAGGATATTTCTATTTATCCCTCCATCCTTATTTATAACCCTTTTTTTTAAGTTTATTTATTTAATTTGAGAGCAAGAGAAAGTGAGCAGGGGAAGAGCAGAGAGAAAGAAAAGAGAGAATCCCAAGCAGGATCTGCACTGTCAGTGCAGCTGGACGCGGGATTCAAACTTATAAACTGTGAGATCATGACATGACCCGAAACCCAGAGTCAGATGGTCAACCTACTGAGCAACCCAGGTGCCCCCATCCTTAATTATAACCTTAACTGAAAGAAAAGATAAGGAAACAAATGAAGAATATAGTAAAATGTAAAGAAATATAGAAGAAATTGTAGAAATGACAGAGGATTGTAAAAAACAAAATGGTATATACTGTCCTTTGTTTCATTTAGCATTGTCTCATAAGGGTCTTTCCATGACTTTAAGTAATACAGAACACCAATTTTAATGGCTTTCTGCTATTACATCTATTTATTTTGTTCCCATTATTTATTATGCCCATCATTTTATTTTATCATCTCATTTTGTTGAATAGCAGTTACATATTTGAATCATATAAAGATATCCTGCCTCCTAAAATATGAAAACATGCCAAGTATGTAAGAACAGTTCTCCTTGATTGCAAGGGAGCTCCTTTTCTAATAAGGAAAATAAAAATATGCTCTTATGGTGTAAATCACTGATTTTTTTGTTGTATGTCCTTCTTTTATTAAATTCAGTATTTTTCCATGTTGAAAAGGTACAAGGACAAATCCTATGTAGTGCTCAGAATGGAGTGGGGTTGTGGTCATGACTTACCTCTGTCATTATATCATTTTCATTGAATATTAGTTGCATCAGTCAACAGAAAGAAATATAAATCATTTCCGTCATGGAGCTTTTACTTCAGCTTGGGGAAGATGGGCAATAAGCTAACCAACTAAAACCTAAATCATTAAGTTGCATACATACATACCTACATACATGGGTGTGTGTGTATATATATGTATATACATATGTACATACATATACATATATATATTAGAAAGTGTTACATGGTATTTAGTGCTGTAGAGAAAAGACAAACAAAAAGTATTGGTGTGCATGGATGTAAATTCAAATTAAGTAGTCAGGTAGATGAGTGGATAAAGAAAATGGAGAGGCGTAATAGATAGATAGATGATAGAGATAGAGATAGATATCTACTTATATCTGTATATAAAGTAATGGAGTGGTACTCAGTCAAAAAAAAAGAGTGAAATCTTGCCATTTGCAGCAACATAGATGGACCTAGAGTGTATAATACTAAGTGAAATAAGTCAGAGAAAGACAAATATCATATGGTTTCACCCATATATGAAATTTAAGAAACAAAGCAAATGAAGAAAAAAAGAGAGAAACCAAAAATCAGACTCTTAACTATAGAGAAGAAACTGATGGTTTGCTAGATGGGAGGTGGGTGGGAGAATGTGTGAAATAGGTGAAGGAGATTAAGAGTATTCTTATCAAGATGAGCACTGAGTAATGTATAGACTTGTTGAATCACTATATTGTACACCCAAAAATGAGATAACACATGTGTTACTTATATTGCAATGTTTGATGGAGAAGCAGATATTTAGGTAAAGACCTGAAGGAGGATAGGTAGTGCGCCAAAGAAAACCTAGGGAAAATGTGTTACAGGCAAAGAACAGTAAGATCACAGATCCAGGCATGGCGATCTGGTGAAAACACACAGGACTGAGCTCTGGTCACTCTCACATTAAGAGGTGAGGTTGATAAGGTGTAATCAGAAAAGGGGACTGATGGGGAGAGAACTGGTGAGGTGAGAAGAAACTCAAATGAGTGAGGTGTATGCAAAACCAGATGAAGATGTTTCAAGGTGGTGAGTCACTATGTCACTTTCTACTAAGTCATGTAAAATATGGACTGAAAATTGACCAGTTGGCCATGTCATTGATGATGAGAAGAGCACTTTAGGTTCCATGATGGAATTGAAAGCCTGACTGACATGTGTTCAAAACAGAATAATAAGAAAGAATTAGAGTGAATACAGATAAGTCTGAGAAATTTTGCTCTATAGAGAAAGAGAGTAATGGTGTTGTAATTGGGGGTGAAAATAGGGACAAGAGTAAGCTTTTATTGCTGTTGTTCTTCCTTTTGGGAGAGAAATAAGGGCATTTTTGTCTGCTTATGTGAAAGATCCAGTAAAGAGGGAAATGGTTGCCAATGCAGGAAAGGAAGAGTTGCTCAAGCAAAGTCCTGGAATAAGTGAAAAGGAACACAGTCTAGCATGCAGTTCTCCTTACTAGATGGGTATCTCCCCCATGCCTTTCCTGTACTCTTTGCTCTTGTCCTATTATTTATACAAGACATTATTCTTTTAAAGGCGTGTGCAGGATTTTCATTATTTTTCTGTGACATAATTCTACTTACAGCTTGAAATTGACTGATAAGGAGACTTAAAGCAGTCTTCTATATGGCCCAGTTTGAGAGCTCTATACAAAATACAAAGTTAACTTCAGTTTCTTGGTTGTTCTTTTGGCAACTTGCATGGGAGAATTGAAGTCAGCATTGTTTTATTTTTAATGTCTCCATTTAGACATTCTTCCCTACTGAGATTTAGTTAGAGCATTGTGAATCATCTGCTGACTTGGGATAGTTACCACCTATTGCTAGATGACAAAGACAGCGAAAATATTGAGATCTGTAGAGTAATATAGAATGAGAGTGTTTACTGCCTGTGTGTATTCACTTCCAGAAAAGAATGCAAAGGGAGAATGTTTACAATGAGATTGTATATAGGTGGAATATAGTTTTGTTAGTCTAATTTAAGTATAAACTACAATTTAGGAGTATAGGATTCTGGAGTTTGTTTTCAATTGGTATTCTAATCTGTCAGAGTCAAGAATAGGAGACTGTTAAGGAGCTAACACTTTTGTGTACACACACACACACACACACACATGTCAGCATATATGCATACAAATATGTGCATACATTCACTTATATGTGAGCATACATGTATGCATATTTTTTAATATGGGACTTCTGATTATTTATTTTAGTTGAACTAATTAACTGTGGCCTTTTGATAACTTTGTTTCATAAATGAAGCTATAATATACCAAACATCACATTTGTACCAAAGCATAGTCCTTTTTTAATGGATTATTTGATGCAGAGCTACCATGAAAATGGTTCTGCTAACATATGTTAGAGTTGACTCATTTAAGATGTATTAATTAATGAAGGCTGCTTTTGTGTCTATTTGAAGCAATTTATTATTTATTTATTTATTTATTTATTAGGTAGCCTAAGACAATAAAAATCCTCTGAGAATTACATGTTTTCTTATTTTTGTGTTGTTTTAAAGTACTAGTAAGCAATCTGTAGCTCCCCAGAAATAACCTAGGTACATCTACCTGGGAAGTATTGTTCTAATAAAAAAAAATCACTGCAATTCTAATTTTTGACCCGCATAGGAAGCAGTCTTTCAAATGCCTCCATTTCACTACAGGAAAAATATTCGTAGAGATTTTTTTTTAATTCCTTTTCTATCCAAAGGTTTTGAGGAATCCTGGTCTTTTCACATATGGAAACTGTTTCCCTAAGACACGATCACTGGCATTAATAGAAGTGATATCTTCCCCCACCTCTCTGAAGTGTTTATAAGCTTTGAAACCTTTTTGGATATTTAGTTTTGAACAGGTTTTTGTTTATTTTGTTTTGTTTTGTTTTTGATTTATTTGTTTGTTTATTTGTTTGTTTTAGTTTTAGTTTTTGTGACCTTTGCGTGTAGTATTTTAGCATGTGGCCATTCCTTGAACAGGAATAAAGGTGGACTTGGAAATTTAAGCTATTTTTTTTTTTCATTATGCTCAGTCACATACTGTAATCAAGTACTGCAGTGTGGTCCCTTAGGCAACTAAGAAAGTAAAACTTCTCCTCTCCGCTAATATGCATATCCTCTAGCTATAACTGTCTAATCATTTATTCATTCTTTCACTCTGTACATGTTTATTGGGCATTCATTATGGATTTCTTTGTGTTAAGAGCTGTCTATTCATAAAAAATAGAGATGAAATCATAGGATATTCAACTAAAATGTTTCTAAATCTTTGTTGTGATAAATTTTCTCTTAATTAATACTTATAACTTTGAAAACTTGTCATTTATTTATAGAGGATCAGACTTCTACAAGGAAGAATTGATGAATATACTTTAATAGTACTGTATATTTTTTAAGGATAGTATACAATCATAGCAAAATTTTAATTGCACATCTATATTTACTGTTCTTTCCTTATTCATTTATGATATCATGTCTTTATAAAGGTTTCATATTAAGCAATTCTTCTTGATTATCTGGATAATCACAAGAAAGTTTCTGTCCTACTTATTACTATCTCCTCCCATTTTCTAAAATAATCCATATTAAACTTTATTTTTATCTAAGGTATCCCTGCCATTCACAGAAGGTTTATTAGAACTATTTCAACTTAAGGATCAGAAAATATTACTTCTTTTTATTACTTCTTTTTACAACTTGTAATTTGGAAACTTTATGACATTATAAAGCATATGCTAGTATAATGTTTTTGAAATAACGTTTTTGAAATAAAATTGAACAAGGAAATTGAACATGGTTATTTTCATGTGTGTATACTCTCCCTAGAAAAACACAAGCATCTGCTAGTTTGTAGAGATTTTTTTTCCATTTACATTGGAGAATTTCTTGTCCAGATGCCTAAATACCTCTGAAACAGGAAGAATTATGTAATACCATCCAGAAAATACTTATCAAAACAAAGCTCTTTCTCTGCTGTCCTGAGGTGTAATGTATGATGAGTGGTTCTATTTTGCTGTTTGTACACTGGTCATTCTACCAGAGACCATTTATTAAGGAAACAGATGAGGAAACATCAATTATACCTTATGCCTTCTGTTTACTATACAATGTTGGGAGTCTTGGAAAGAAGAACTAAAGTAATTAAAGGCATCAAAGAATCAGGCAGAGTTAGGATAGGAGAAAGTGGACATTCTCAATTCCAGTAGAGGCAGTGGTTTTTACTATTAACAGCTTTGGAATAACCTTTAATTTATATTTGTTCCTACGCAAGCTATTAGGGCAGTGGATATTTTGGGAATTTTTTAAAAAATTAACTTTATATGAGCCTAACAGTTGACAATCTTTCAGGAGCTATTTATTTATTGGATACATTGATAAGTTGTAAAAGAACCCTCAGACCAAAATGTCTTTGAGTAGTAAGTCTGTAGAATTTGATATCTTTTCAGATAAGAGTCTTTTTGGGTTGGGGCATCTGGATGGCACAGTCAGGTAAGCTTCCGGCTCTTGGTTTCAGCTCAGGTCATGATTTCATGGGTTGATGAGTTCGAGCCCCACATCAGGCTCTGTGCTGACAGAGCGGAGCCTGCTTGGGAATTTCTCTTTCTCTCTCTCCATCTCTCTATGCCCTTCCCTTACTCCTCCTTTCTCCCTCTCAAAATAAATAAATAAATAACTTAAAAAATATTTTTGTTTCATTTTTCATGGTAGTTTATATAATATACAAATTTACAAGAAGTAGTCTTTAAAACAAGTTTTTCTCCTGCCAAAGCAATCCAGATTTACACTATTGAACACGTCTTCTCTCGGATTTTCAAGACCTATCTTCCCCTTTAGAGTTCTATTATGGAATTATTGACAGCAGATAATTTGCCACTGCTGTTGTGAAAGACAGTCTCTTCCCAGATGATTAAATCTAATTCCTTGCTACATTGTTTCAGCCTCTCTTTGCTCTTCCTCCTCTTCCTCCTTTTCTTCTTTATATTCTATTGATTATTATTATTATTACTATTATTTTATTTGAAAGGCTACTGCATATCGTATTTGACAGATAGTTGTATTAGAGTCTAGACTTGGGAAGGCAACAGGCCAATCTCTTTAATTCATTGACTATGTGAATGTGTGGTGTCTTCTTTTAACAAATAAGAATGGTTTTCAGTAATGCTAATAAATCTGCCGGGTAAGATTTCAGGAGGTATTTGGGGAGATATTTTAATTTTATTTATTGTGTTATTACTTATGATGAATTTAGCACTTATACACAACAGTCTTTTTGTGAGATGCACTTTACAAATATCTCTGAGCTCTTCAAATGACCCTGTAAGAAATAGAAAAAGGGTATTTATAACCTCCATTTCACAGGTGACACTGCTGAAACCACACATTTTTATTCTTGTGTGTTTAGCTCTTTGAGAGAAATGTCTCTTCAAGTTTGGAAGATTCACCACTGCTACTTTCCTGAAGGCCAAAAAACAAAGGTTAATAATATTCTGAAACTGGTGGCCTGATGTCAGACTTCCTCATTGAGTATATTTATGCCACTTAGAGGGATTTAATGAAATTTCTACTCAGATCTCTTTAATGTCGATTGTTGACTAATTTTCTCTGCATTTTAGATTTTGTGTAGCTTTTTAGATTTTTGAAGCTTTTCTGTGAAATGGTTCATGTGTTCGATTTAAAAGAAAGTAGAGCTACAACTTTGCTGTTTTGCAAAACTGTTCTAATATTGAAGCTGGCATTTACACTTACACACGTTTCTCCAAGGATATCAGTGTCTGTGTTTTTGTAAGCTTTGTGACTGTTTTATCTTTTAATCTGTTTTTTATTGTAAAACATTTAGAATATTTGCAGATCCAAACACCCTTAAATTAAAGAAGTGGTATTAATATTAATGTTCACGCTTTTAGATTTAGAGTGAGTATATTCTTACCTCTAATAAAGAGCATAGACCATCCAATTTTTCAAAGATGCCACATGTTTCATTTGTATGTTTTTCATTAATGACTTGAGTTTTAAGGTGACTCAATTTCCAGGCACCTTTTCCACTCCACCTCTGTAGTGACCACCTCAGGCTCAGTTATGACTTCTTAAATCGTGGAATGCAATGTCTCATTGTTGAGGGAATATGGACATACTGGGTCAACATGAAATACCCATGTAATCCATACAGATATGAGGCTAATCATGGTAATAGCCGATTACCTGACTCCTGCCTTCTCTAATCTGTATAGTAGTTCTTTATAAATTTCTTATATACTCAGTAGTAGTACATTCTTTAAAGCAAGTCTCCTACACCCACTTACTTGTGTCTTTACTATAGATCTATTACCAGTTCTTATACTATTACACTAAAATTAGTCTTCAGTATGCAACAAAATAATCTTAACATTAAATGGTATTTTAAAACTATTCCCAAATGCTAACTAATGTAAAACAGAAAAGAAAATACAGTGTCTACTGTGTCTAGCATCATTAATCCTACCATGGGCAGATTTTTATCAAAAAAACATAGGAAGAGACATTGTAATAAGCAAACTCTTATATTACAATTTGAAAGATCATACAACATTAGTAGTCAAATAATAAAGAGAGCACAATTAAAGATGTGTTTCTTAAGTCATACTAGGCAGAAAGTTAGGGAAAGATTTGTAGTGATAGGGAGGTATCCAGATTACTTCAAAGTATTTTCTACACTAGCCCAGCTCTAATGAGACTATTTAAAGATAAGAATATTCTGACTAGCAGAGAAGATGGAAGAAGAATAACAAAAAGTAAAAGAAACGGGGAAATGAAAGCATGACATAAGTTATAAAGATGAACTGATTTATGAATAAAGATAGGTTTATATGACTGTGGCAGACAGCTATTTAGTGTCAATAAGTTCAAACAAATTGAAGATTCACTTTACTTAGTCTTCATAGTATAAGGACTATGTACAGGATGATCTGTAATCTGGGGCCTTAATTCTAAATGTGTCATGAATTCATCTCATGCTGCATAAGATCATACAATTTGTTTTACAATAGCATATTATGTTCAAATTATTTCCAAATATTTTCAAATATATATATATATATATTAGCACATATCTGGAAATAATATTCAAAAATACATGAAGAAAACACATTTATTCATTCCTAATTAGGCCCTCCCTTTTATGTCTTCCCTCTTTTAACCTCGATTACTAGATACAACAATGTGACTTTTTTTTTTAAGTTTACTTCTTTCAAGAGAAAGAACACAAGAAGGGGAGGGGCAGAGAGAGAGAGGGAGAGAGAGAATCCCAAGCAGGATCTGTGCTGTCAGACAGAACCCGACACAGGGCCCAATCCCACCAAATGTGAGATCATGACCTGAGCCGAAATCAAGAGTTGGTCGCTTAGCCGACTGAGCCACCTGGGCGCCCCAACATGACACTTTACATATCAAAACGTATCAGCTCCATTTTTGTAGGCATATATGATTTATACGAAAACTCCCAAACTTCTTTAAATCTATCAACATTCAAATCTTTTGTATCCTTCTGCTCACTAATTTCTCAGCTCAGTATTAAACATGCCAACATACCTGGAGACTTTCAGTGTCCCAGCCTCTTCTAAGCAGTCTTGTGACCCAGCTCTTCTTCCAGGTATGACTGACTAGACTTCAGTGGAGAGATAGCTCAAGGGCATTTCATCATGGTTTGCTCAGTGACTTGTAAAAAGGCTTGGTCTGAAAAGATTTCTTGGATGTACTAGAAAATGCAAAGTGAATGAAATGGTTATTAGTGAGAATGGAGGTTGGAAGGAAATATATAGAGAAGAGCCATAATAGAGCATAAGCCATGAAAATCATGTCAAGCATAATGTCAAGGAAGAGAGAACTATAAGTAAACAGAATCATTAGATAAAGGAAAAAATAGATATATAGATATAAATATAGATCTAGATATAGACATAGATATATAGATTCAATGGAAAGAATAAGCCAATTGCAAAAGAGAGAAATGAGCAGGCCTTAGAGAGAAGCTGAGGTACAATGCAAAAGAGACTATTGATGCTTAAGAGACATTAGTCCTGAATCCAAGTTTATGTTTCTCTTGACAATATTTTCTTTTTTGTTATTAAACCTATGTGTTTTTCTCTGAAATTTGCTCGCATAAAATATTTCCCAATAGCACTGATTGTAATTGTACGAATGACATGATTTTTATGGAAAAATAATCTTGGTTTGAGGAGACTAGAACTGCTGTCTTTCAGTAAATTCTGTTTCTCACAATACTTCTGTCATGCCCCTTATTGCACAGATCAAGAAGCCATATAAATGCCCCCACATTGTAACTAATTTATGATACCTTTTGTTATTTGGTAGAATTGGGGAGATTACAGTCCATTCATACTAATTCTTTTTTTAATATAATTTATTATCAAATTGGTTTGCATACAACACACCCAGTGCTTATTCCGACAAGTGCCCTCCTCAATGCCTGTCACCCACTCTCCCCTCTCCCACACCCCCTGTAAACCCTTAATTTGTTCTCAGTACTTAAGAGTCTCTTATGTTTTGCCTCCCTCCCTCTCTGTGACTTCCATACTAATTCTTTAGAACTGGCACTGGGTGTAGCAGTAAATAGGGAATGAAAGAACTTTGAGGTACGAGGGTACTTTGGGAGCCAGTCTGGTCCTGTGGGAGAACTTTTTGGACTTAACAGTTGGAAGACCTATGAACACCCATTGTATTGTCATATGTATTCACATATCAGTATCTTTGTGTTCTAGATTGCCTATTAGGTTGTAAAGTCAATCTTCTAAGTGATCCTTCTTGAGCTAATTTTAGAGGACAAAGATATCTTCCTAAGAGAAAATAGAAGATGTTCTCTATCTAAATTTTAATCTCAAGAATTCTACACAAACCATCATGATGTCCCATCATAACATTTTCTGCACTAGCATGGAAACACAATTGGCCAGATCCATTGCCTCCTTGACAAGATGATGGATTTTGCTCTTTCCCACCTGTGCATCCAGGTGTCCCAGCTTTATAGTTCTGCTCCCTACAGGGAGCCCTGATGGTGGTTCTGATGCTGCCAAGGCAAAATGAGTGAAATTCTGCCTGACACCCATCCTCCATCCCAAGGCTTTGAAGAGGAGCTAGGAATATTCTTGTTCTCTTTTCTTTGTCTCCCTTCCCTCAGAATTCACACTTACATATAAGAAAACATTGAAAATGGGTCCAAACAACCTATCTTTACTCTCTGAAAATTTTAAAATATGATTTATTTGCCTCTATGCATTTTACTCTCATGCTCCCAAGATCTTTCCTTTTAGGGACATTTACACACTTTCTTTTCAGCATCAACTTTGTCTAATTATCCCTGTCTTAAAGCATCACTGAATCTGCATGACATCCTGATACTATAATTTCCCCACATATTTCTTCCTCCCTTTTGCCAGTCTTTCTGAAAATTCTATTTCTTTCACAGTCCATTTTCAGCCAAATAATAATGTAACATTAACTTCGATAAGCATCTTTTTGGATTCAGCACAATATAAGTCATGCTTTTAAAGTCATTGATATATCTTAGAAACTATGATGTCCGGTAGGGAAAAAATAATATTCCAAATGAAATAAAGAGAGAGCTTAATTAGAGTTATATTCTCACGTGCTATATTCTACTATGTGTACCATATATTCCTTAGAAAGGTAAGTACTATATACTCCTTCATCTCTTCCTGTTTAGCCAATTGCTGATCATGACCCTAGCTTTGAAGCTACCATGTGATATGGATATAATTCATGTTTCTGTATACACTGATAAAATGTTCACTATTCACTTTGTGTTCAATTTTGTTAAATGTTTTTCTTCATCTTCATCAGTGTCTGTCTGAGGTAATAAGCTTATATGGGGTCTGGCCATGTGAGCTTTTCTATCTGTACACTTAGCTCAGTGCCCTCCACAAATTCTAAATCAAACTCTACAATAAAAAAAATAGAAAATTTTATATTTTATTATATTTTGTTGATTAAATGAAGATTATTAGCTTGCCAGTTTTTCATTATAAGTGAAGTCTGTACTTTTTATACTTATCATGAGCTTTAAGAATCATTAACTTCAAGAAGAGTCGTTTCCCAGTTCTGCCAATCTTTCCATCATGCAGCTTAATAAGGTAGAGTTGTAATGCTGGCCTCCATTCAGATGGTGACAGGTGGCAGAGAAAGCACACAATGGAATTTTCCATCTGTTCTCTACTTTCTATCCAAGGCTTAAAGGGCAGAGTGTATTTTGTTATATACTCTTCAAACACTTTTCTCCATCCAAACACAATCATATATATATATATATATATATGTGTGTGTGTGTGTGTGTGTGTGTGTGTGTGTGTGTGTGTGTGAGACTTTAGCTTACAGTAGGCTTACAAATCTCGAAGGTCAAAACCACATGCTAGTCTTTCCTCACCTTTTTTGAGAAAGCACACCAGTTTATTCCTTATGAACAGCTGAATTCTGGATTGGGCTTTTGCACTTTATTTCTGGAAAATATTTCGTCTCCTAACAGCTTTGCAAAAAGCAGAGTATATATTCATAAAAAGTAATATGTATGAAGAAAATCAGTATGCTTTATACTCATTGAATGGTTAAATGCATTAAAGACAGCCTCGCTTTGTTTTTATTGATAGTTTTGTAAGGTTTAGGTTTTGATGATTCTCATTATGAAAGCAATATTATAATACTAATGAAGAATATAGCTTATGATTGATGCAGGGCCTCCAGTTTTAAAGTTTGCATGCAAGGGAAAGTATTGTATATTTTGGATGGAAATGGTGAGTTTTTGAATTAAAATTTTAGTTTTTTTCTATTTAATTTTACATGAGTCATTTTTATATGGCCTGTTCTGTGCCATTATAGTGCAGTAAAGTTTAAGAACCATAAAAGAGGCAGAAAATATGTATTTATAAATTTTTTTCTAGATAAACTACCCTCTTCTCAGTCATTGAGAACTCAGAAGAACTGGTATGGTGACTAATAAGGATTATGTTTAATTGTAGGTGACTTTATCTGACTGAATGGTTAAATCTAATTATCCCATTTTTCTTCAACAGTTATTAAATACTTAATCCATATAAGGCACTATACTATGTGCCACATAATGTACAAAGTTAATCCTGTCTCTCTTTGAGGAATTTTCAGAGTATCCAGAATGGAAGAATGAATTAAAAATAATGCAAATAATGTAGGGAAGATAAATTGGAGTTAAATTATGACTCAGTGGTTCCCAAACCTGGATGCCCAGAATGATATCTGGGAAGGTTATTAAACATATCATGGTGTTGCCATAGGCAACACTTGACTTTAAAAGTCAGGGTTTCTTTGGGTTTGTTTAAAAAGTGACTCCCATGATGCTGAACAGAGGTCCCCATACAAAAGGTTTGAAGAAATCCTGAATGGTTAGGTTGGGAAGTAAAAATTCATCCTTGATTCAATAAACAATGGAAAGACACTAAGGATTCTTGAAAGATAAGTGAAGTGTTAATGTAAGAATGCTTTTAAAAAATTCCTCTGATATGAGGAAAAATAGGCTGTGGCTCTGAAAATGCAATGGAAAAGAAGGACATATGAAATAAATATTCTTAGGGCTTGGCAAGAAGTTGGATGTGTAAGACAAGGAAAATTGAGGTATTGTTGACAACAGTTTTTACTGGAAGAATAGAGGTCTTGGAATACACAATGGAAATAGGTAGTCAGATGGATACTGAATTTGACCTAGAATATATAATTGGTTTTGGATGTGTTGAATTTATGGTTCTTAAAGGTGTCTTAAAGGCACAGGTGTCTCTTAGGTACTTGTGATCATAGCTCTGACACTCAAAAGTGAGACAGATTTTGGAAGAGACACAAAAGTATTCTAGTTTAAAACACAAAGATGATCTCTAAAAGAGACTACAGAAAAAAAATGCAATTTAAGAACTTTGACCATATCTGTGTTATGAAGCAGGAGAGAGTAATCTATGAAGAAAGAAATATTAACCTAGTTAGAACCAGTTGGGAAATGCATGTGGTGGAGGTAAATCATGAAATTTAGGGGATCAGGTATAATTGGCATTGTAGAACAGTTAGGAAAGTGAGATGTAGAAAAGTTCAGAACTTGCTGTGCTGGAAGTCAGTAATAACTAGGGGAAGGACATTTTCATTTGAGGGCCTGAAAAAAATAGATTGCAATTTATTTTTCAATAGGAAATTTTTAAGGAATGAATGACTAGTTAGCAAGCTGAGGCAGAGTTGTAGAAAGCGTTTATCTTTTATTTTGTTGTGGAAGGGAACAGTAGGACAAGAATTTAATATAATTCTAGTGAAAGAACCATACCCGAGTATGCTAGATGTATGTGATTGTGTGTGTGTGTATTTTAAAGACAACTTTTCTATGAAGTACATCTTGGCAAGGTGGGCGGGATACTTCTACAGAAACAGAAATGAATCAAGAAAAGGGAAAAATAATAAAGAATTATGGCTAAAATATATTACACCTCATAGAGCTTGACTGATGATATATCAATGTCCTGTATATATAGGGCAACAGAGGATTCTTAAATGTCCCTGCTATTTTGAGCTTGGTAACTAACTGAAAGATGATGTTACTCTAAGAGTAAGGAGCACAGAAGAGCGACTGTATTGGAGAGAAAGATGATGCGTTTGCTTTGGGTAGTGAGATTTTTGAGGTGTCATATGGGCATCTATAAGATATGTCCAGCAGACAATTAAATGTATAGTTCAAGGGAGCTAACGTGCTCACAGAGACTTATTTAACAGTCGTTTGCAAAGAACTAATAGTTGAAGCTGTGGAATAAGATAAAACAAATGACAGAGTAGGAGAAAAGAGATGGGAGAGAAATTCAGCAGCACCCATCATTTGTGGACATCTGAGGGGTAAAGGGCTGTAGGGTAGGGAGGGTAGAAATGGAACGTGCAGGGATATAAAAGACATCTTTGAGGTATACAAGACAACTGAGAGAAGAGAGATTTCCAGTAGACAACAATTTTTAATTATAAAAAACATAACTAAGACATTAAGAATAAAATAAAATTTAAAATCTATAATCTCATGGATTTTAATGTCATTGGATACCTTCATGGAAACAATTTTAATTAAATTGAAGAAAAAGAAGCAAGATTAAAATAAGTTAAGGAGTGAGTATTAGGCAAATAGTGAAGGTGGAAGCCAATGGATATAGACTTTTTTTTTGAATTTTTTATTGTGGAAAAAGAGGTTTTAAAATACAAAAAACAGAAAGGTTTTAAAATACAAAAAAAATGTTAAAATAAAGTTTAGACTATAGAGAAAAATCTTTAATAATTCTACTACAATGACATCTTCCATCACTATTAAAGGCCACATTTCATTGTTGGTTGCTTCATGTCTCGAATGTTGTGAATAATGCTGCAGTGAACATAGGAGTGCAGATATCTCTTCAAGATCTTGACCTCACTTACCCTGGAAATATACCCAGAAGTATTGCATATTGACTAATGGAACAGAATACGAACCCAGAAATAAATTCATTTATTAATGACCAACTAATCTTCCGAAAGGGTGACTAGAACACACAGTGGAGAAAAGATAATCTCTTCAATAAATGGTACTGGGAAAAATGGATATCCACATGCAAAAAGAATGAAATTAGACCTTTTTCTCACACGACACACAAACAGCTCAAAAATGGACTAAAGACAAATATAAAACCTAAAGCCATAAGAGTCTTAGATGAAAAACTTAGGGAACAAGTTTCTTGACAATAATGATTTCTTGGATATGAAAATAGCACAGGCAACAAAAACAAAGATAGGCAAATGAGACTGTATCAAATTAAAAAGCTTCTGCATATCAAAGAAACCATCAACAAAATGAAAAGGCAACCTACAGAATGAGAGAAGGTAATTGAAAGCCATATATTTGATAAAGGGTTAGTAGTCAAAATATATAAGGAATTCTTAAAACTAGATAGCAAGAAAACCTGACCTAAATATGGGGAAAATAACTGAATAGACATTTCTGCAGATATATGAATGACCAACAGGTATATGAAAATGTGCTCAACATCACTAATTATCAGGGAAATGCAAATCAGAAAAACAATGAGGTATCAACTCATTAGGATGATGATTCTTAAAAAAAAAAAAGGTATGTTTTGGCAAGGATGTGCAGTAAAGGGAACCCTTGTACACTGTTGGTGGGAATGTAAATTGGTACAGCCACTATGAAAAACAATATGGAGGTTCCTAAATAAATTTTGAATATAACTGCTCAGTATTTTTTAATCCACAACTCAACCACTCTGTATCCATTCCTGCTGCATGTTGGCTCCATCCTCCAAGTGTATTTTAATTAAGTTCTACAATTCTTTGGTGCATTAATTAGTCAGAGATAAGCTAGCACATTTTTAGTTCGGAAGCATATCTCAAGCTATTTCTCAGATGTTTGCTCTTGGTCAATCTTAGTGACATTTTCTTATGTTCTTTTTTCCATCTAAGTGTGTTCCTCTTAGCTTCTAAACCTGATAGTATTTTGAGAGACATTTAATCCATGTGGTTTATTACTTTAGCTCTTACACATCCCATTTTATCACTTCAGTATATTGTAAAAGTTCTTTGATTCAAAAGATACTAAGCAGCTTAGTGAGTATTTAAAGAATCTTACTCTGGGAGAAATAAAATTTGGTAATTTATGTCAATTACATAATTTTAGCATTTTGACTTAATTTAGCACAGGATTTAGAAGCCACAGGAGTAGTATATATGTATTTATGCTTTCATTAGCTTCAGATCTTGCAGTTCAGCTACTACAAGATACTAGGCTATTTTCATTTGTTAAGAATAAAAAAATTCTTATTATTCTCCAGTTTGAACTTGTGTTTGCCCCCAGTTGGCAGATTAACCATACTAAAAAAAATCTCCGATGCTTTAGTAACCAATATGCAGAGATATAAAAATAACTTCCTCTGAAATTTGAAGTTCTACCAAAGCACAATACAACATTTGGGTCAGGAATTGGAAGAACATGTCTACAGTTCAGTGGTTGATACTTTCAACCCATATGGCTCTGAGTTTGAATCCAATCTTTATTATTTACTAATTTTTTGAACATTAGCATGCTTTATATCCTTTCTACACCCAAGTATGCATATCCATAAAAGGGGCATATTAAGAGTACCTATATCACAAATGTTTTGTGAGGAATATATTAGGTAATACATGACTTAAAGTGCAACCCAGAATATAGTATTTAATGAATGTTAACTTCTGATAGGATTTATATAAGCTACTTAAAAAAGTACCTGGTAGAGTCTTACAAAATGAAAGTTGGTAGAAATCTCAGATTATGAAATGTCATTTCCCCGTGCGCCCTGCCTGCAGCATTCCTTCTCAAATCATTTTTTTGTATCTCAAAACTATCATTTCCTCAACTTTAGCCATAGTTTTAGTTTTCATTGCAGCTCATTGGAGCTAATAAAATAGTTTTGAATAGTTTTGAGTTTCTTAATATTTACTGCAATCCTTTATCCACAGTGCCACTAGGTTGTCTGTTTTAATGTGCATGTTTGATTAGCCACATTCTTGTTCCAAAATCACTGATGCTTCACCCTTCTGTTGAATATACCACATATGTTTACATGGCATTCAGTATAACTCAGCCTGAGTAAACGAGTGTCACCTACCTACTCCCCCCCCCTCGCCATTTCTCAAGAGCTACTGACTTTAGATCTCCAGGCATTCCTCTGAAACAGGATGGTTCTTCACACTTCTGAAACTATGCTCAGCCTACTTCCACAACCCATAATCCCCTCAATCCCCTACCTGTGTTTTATAACCTCACTGTCTTAATAGTTTTGTGACCTGGTGTTTTGGGAGTAATCTAAACAGGTCAGCATGACCTTAACAGTTCTTCCCTTAAGGGATGAATGTGAGGGGCAGTGCAATAATAGATCTGGATTTAGGAGGCAGGACTTTGCATCCTGACACCACTACCCAATAGCCAATACATCTTTGGAGATATTCACAAGAGAGCACTAGTTCTCTCAATTGTTAAGAGTGACTCCGACTGGAGGAGGGGCAACATGGCGGAGGAGTAGGGGGCTCCAGTATTTTCGCTTGCCCTTTAAAGGGGGACGACTGAAACCATTGTCTCTCTCAACTCCAAAAATCGGGGAGAAAAGGTGCTACAGCGGACAAGAAACGTAGGCGAAAACAGACACGGCCCAACTAAACCGTGAGTTTAATATGGGTCGGATAAAACGAACTCGAACTCGGGAAGTTGAGCTGAGGGGAAGTTTTCCTTTCCAGGGCAACTTCAAGAAACAACCCATAACACATCCAGCCAAAATGACGAGACAGAAGAATTCTCCTCAAAAGAATCTACAAGAAGCACTGACAGCTCAAGAATTAATGAAAACAGATATAAGCAACATAACAGAACTTGAATATAGAATGATAATCATAAAACTAATTGCTGGCCTTGAAAAAAGCTTAGATGAATGCAAGGGGTCCCGCGCAGCAGAGTTCAAGGACCTTAAAAACGGTCAGGAAGAATTAAAGAAGACATTGGAAGAAATACAGGGGAAACTGGAAGCAGCCACAGCACGGATTGAAGAGGTAGAGGAAAGGGTTAGCGCATTAGAAGACAAAATCATTGAAAAAGAGGAAGCAGATAAAAAGAGAGAGAAGCTGATCCAGGAACAGGAAAGGAGAATTCGAGAGCTGAGCGATGCACTCAAAAGAAACAATATCCGTATCATAGGAGTTCCAGAGGAAGAAGAGAGAGAGAAAGGAGTCGAAGGGGTTCTTGAACAAATCATTGCTGAGAACTTCCTCAACATGAGGAAGGAAACGGGCATGGAAATCCAAGAGGCACAGAGAACTCCCCTCAGACGTAACTTGAATAGACCTTCTGCACGGCACATCATAGTGAAGCTGGCAAAATACAAAGATAGGGAGAGAATCCTGAAAGCAGCTAGGGACAAAAGAACCCTAACATACAAAGGGAGACCTATAAGGGTAGTAGCAGACTTATCTACAGAAACTTGGCAAGCCAGAAAGGAATGGCAGGATATCTTCAATGTGATGAGCAAGAAGGACATGCAACCAAGAATTCTGTATCCGGCTAGCCTGTCATTCAGAATAGAAGGAGAGATCAAGGTTTTTCCCAACAAACAAAAACTGAAAGAATTTATCACAAATAAGCCAGCACTGCAAGAGATCCTGAGGGGCATCCTATGAAGACAAGGTTGCAAAGAACACAAACTGCCAGAGACAGCCTTACAAACATGAAACTTACAGATAATACAGTGACTGTAAGCCCATATTTTTCAAAATTAACACTGAATGTAAATGGACTAAATGCGCCAATCAAAAGACACAGGATAACAGAATGGATTAAAAAACAAGACCCATCTATTTGCTGTCTTCAAGAAACTCATCTTAAACCTGAAGAGACCTTCAGATTGAAAGTGAGGGGATGGAGAACTATCTACCATGCTACTGGAAGTCAGAAGAAAGCCGGAGTAGCCACACTTATATCAGACAAATTAGACTTTAAAATGAACGATGTAATAAGAGATGAAGAAGGACATTATATAATAGTCTCAGGGACCATCCAGCAGGAAGAGCTAACAATTGTAAATATCTACGCACCGAATTCGGGGGCACCCAAATTTGTAAAACAACTAATTACAAACATTAGCAACCTCATCGATAAAAATGTCCTAATAGTAGGGGATCTCAACACTCCAGTCTCAGCATTGGATAGATCCACAAAACAGAAAATCTCCGCAGAAACAATAGCCCTGAATGACACATTAGGACAGATGGGCCTCACAGACATCTTTAGGGTCCTTCATCCAGAAGCAAAGGAATTTACGTTCTTCTCATCTGCACACGGTACATTTTCCAAGATAGACCATATTCTGGGGCACAGGGAAGCTCTGAATAAATATAAAAGAATTGAGATCATAACATGTACACTGTCAGACCACAATGCTTTGAAACTTGAAATCAACCACAGGAGAAAGCCTGGAAAATATCCAAGAACATGGCGGCTAAGAAATAACCTACTAAAAGATGACTGGGTCAACCAAGCCATCAGAGAAGAAATTAAAAAATACATGGAAACAAATGAAAATGAAAATACAACAATCCAAACTCTCTGGGACGCAGCAAAAGCAGTCCTGAGAGGGAAATATATTGCAATCCAGGCCCATCTCAAAAAAACAAGAAAAATCAATAACACAAATTCTAACAGCACGCCTAAAGGAACTAGAAGCAGATCAAGTAAAACAACCCAAGCCCAGCAGAAAGAGAGAAATAACAAAGATCAGAGCACAAATTAACCATATGGAGACAGAAAAGGTAGTGGAACAGATCAATGAAACCAAAAGCTGGTTCTTTGAAAAAATAAACAAAATAGACAAACCTCTAGCCAGTCTTCTCAAAAAGAAAAGAGAGAGAACTCAAATAGTTAAAATCGTGAATGAAAAGGGAGAAATTACAACCAATCCCTCAGAGATACAAGCAATCATCAGAGAATACTATGAAAAATTATATGCCACCAAACTTGGCAATCTGGAAGAAATGGACAGCTTCCTAAATAGCCACACGCTACCAAAACTCAAACGGGAAGAAATAGAAAATTTGAACAGACCCATAACTAGTGAAGAAATAGAATCAGTTATTAAAAACCTCCCAGCAAATAAAAGCCCTGGACCAGACGGCTTTCCTGTGGAATTTTACCAGACATTTAAAACAGAGTTAATTCCTATCCTCCTCAAGCTGTTCCAAAAAATTGAAACAGAAGGAAAACTCCCGGACTCATTCTATGAAGCCAGCATCACTTTGATTCCCAAACCAGATAGAGACCCAGCAAAGAAAGAAAATTACAGGCCAATATCCCTGATGAATATGGATGCAAAAATTCTCAACAAGATACTAGCAAATCGAATCCAACAGCATATAAAGAGAATTATCCACCATGATCAAGTAGGATTCATCCCTGGGTTGCAGGGCTGGTTCAATATTCACAAATCAATCAACGTGATACATCACATCAACAAAAGAAAAGATAAGAACCATATGATCCTGTCAATAGATGCAGAAAAAGCATTTGACAAAATACAGCATCCTTTCTTAATAAAAACTCTCGAGAAAGTCGGGATAGAAGGAACATACTTAAACAGCATAAAAGCCATATATGAAAAGCCCACAGCTAATATCATCCTCAATGGGGAAAAATTGAAAGCCTTCCCCCTGAGATCAGGAACACGACAGGGGTGTCCACTCTCGCCACTGCTATTTAACATAGTGCTGGAAGTCTTAGCATCAGCAATCAGACAACAAAACAAAATAAAAGGCATCAAGATTGGCAAGGAGGAAGTCAAACTTTCACTTTTTGCAGATGACATGATACTTTACATGGAAAACCCGACGGAATCCACCAAAAGCCTACTAGAACTGATTCATGATTACAGCAAAGTTGCAGGATACAAAATCAATGTCCAGAAATCGGTGGCATTTCTATACACCAACAATGAAGCAGCAGAAAGAGAAATAAAGAAGCTAATCCCTTTCACAATTGCACCAAAAACCATAAAATACTTAGGAATAAACCTAACCAAAGAGGTGAAAGACCTCTACACTGAAAACTATAAAAAACTTATGAAGGAAATTGAGGAAGACACAAGGAAATGGAAAAACATCCCATGCTCATGGATTGGAAGAATAAATATCGTCAAAATGGCAATACTACCCAAAGCAATCTACACATTCAATGCAATCCCAATCAAAATTGCACCAGCATTCTTCTCAAAGCTAGAGCAAACAATCCTAAAATTTGTATGGAACCACAAAAGACCTCGAATAGCCAAAATAATACTGAAGAATAAAACCAAGGCGGGAGGCATCACAATCCCAGACTTCAACCTCTACTACAAACGGTGGTCATCAAGACTGTATGGTATTGGCACAAAAACAGACACATAGACCAATGGAATAGAATAGAAAACTCAGAAATGGACCCGCAAGTATATGGCCAACTAATCTTTGACAAAGCGGGAAAATGTATCCAATAGAAAAAAGACAGCCTCTTTAACAAATGGTGCTGGGAGAATTGGACAGCAACATGCAAAAGAATGAAACTAGACCACTTTCTTACACCACTCACAAAAATAAATTCTAAATGGATAAAAGATCTGAATGTGAGACAGGAAACCGTCAAAATCCTAGAGGAGAAAACAGGAAAAAGCCTCTTTGACCTAAGACGCACCAATTTCCTACTCGACAAGTCTCCAAAGGCAAGAGAATTAAAAGCAAAGATGAATTATTGGGACCTCATCAAGATAAAAAGCTTCTGCACAGCAAAAGAAACAACCAACAAAACGAATAGGCAACCAACGGAATGGGAAAAGATCATCGCAAATGACATATCGGATAAAGGACTAATATCTAAAATTTATAAAGAACTTACCAAACTCCAAACCCTAAAAACAAACAACCCAGTGAAGAAATGGGCGGAAGATATGAATAGACACTTCTCCAAAGAGGACATTCAGATGGCCAACAGACACATGAAACAATGCTCAATGTCACTCATCATCAGGGAAATACAAATCAAAACCACACTGAGATACCACCTCACACCAGTCAGAGTGGCTAAAATGAACAAATCAGGAAACTATAGATGCTGGCGAGGATGTGGAGAAGTAGGCACCCTCCTACACTGTTGGTGGGAATGCAAACTGGTGCAGCCACTCTGGAAAACGGTGTGGAGGTTCCTCAAAAAAAGGAAAATAGAGCTACCCTATGATCCAGCAATTGCCCTGCTAGGAATCTACCCAAGAGACACAGAAATGCTGATGCATAGGAGCACATGTACCCCAATGTTCATAGCAGCACTTTCGACAATAGCCAAATCATGGAAAGAGACCAAGTGCCCATCAACTGACGAATGGATAAAGAAGTTATGGTACTTATATACAATGGACTACTACGTGGCAATGAGAAAAAATGAAATCTGGCCATGTGTAGCCAGATGGATGGAACTGGAGGGTATTATGTTAAGTGAAATAAGTCAGTCAGAAAAAGACAGATACCATATGTTTCCACGAATAGGTGGACTTTGTGAGACTAAGCAAAAACCAGGAGGAGGGGAAGAGGGGAAAGGAAAAAAAGACACAGAGAGGGAGGGAGATAAAACATAAGAGACTCTCAAAGACTAAGAAAAAACTGAGGGTAAGGGGGATGAGGGAGGGGGGAGAGGGGGTGATGGGCATTAAAAA
Source organism: Paguma larvata (assembly GCA_030068075.1). Lineage (NCBI taxonomy): Eukaryota > Metazoa > Chordata > Mammalia > Carnivora > Viverridae > Paguma > Paguma larvata. Next base: position 109,365,506 of record CM057829.1, read on the forward strand.
GGGCACATGTTGGGATGAACACTGGGTGTTATATGTAAACCAATTTGAAAATAAACTATTATAAAATGTTAAAAAAAAAAAAAAGAGTGACTCCGACTGGAGTGAAGTGGTGGACATCAAGTGCTGAATTATTTTTCTATTGCTGCTTAACAATTATCACAAACTTAATGGCTTACAGCAACACAAATTTGTTATAGTTCTGTATGTCAAACATTCAGCAGGGGTCTCACTGAGCCAAAATCAAGGTATTGGCAAGGCTGCATTCCTTTCTGAAGGATTAAGGCAAAGGTCCATTTCTTTGCCTTTTTCAGCTTCAGAAAGCCTCTCTGAGGACCTTGCACATTAGTCCCTACATTTCAGAACGAGCAATGATGAGTCATTGTATTCTCATGCTTCCATCTTTCTCTGAGCATAGCTGGGAGAGTTTTTCCACTTTCAGGGGCTCGGGGGATTAGATTGAGCCCACCCAGAATCCAGAATAATCTCCCCACCTTGAGGTCCTTACCATTAATTATATCTACAGAGCTACTTTTGCAATGTAAGGCAATATAGTCACGGGTTCCAAAGACAGGGATGTGTATATTTTGGGAGTCATTATTCTGGCTATCATAGGTGTAAAATTATGCATCAAATGAGCAATTATTAATGACATAGTAAGGACAAAAATGTGCTTGAGAATAACATTTGTTTATCCCCCCAAATATTTGTTGTTTCTTGTCGTCCTCATTGCTTTTCTTTTTCTTTTGAGGAATATGAAAGTTCGGAATTTGGTTTGTGTTTGTGTGTTTGTGTTTTGCCATTTAAGAAACAACTGTTTTCTTTGAAAAGAAACCAAAATATATTAATCAATAACAAAACATGATAAACTGAAAAACTAATATATTTTATTTTTTGGAGTTAAATGAATTTTTTTTTTACTTTTGATGTTTATTTATTTATTTTAGGGAGAGAGAGAAAGAGAGAGAGAGAGAGCACAAGCAGGGGAGAGACAGAGAGACAGAGGGAGACACAGAATCTGAAGCAGGCTCCAGGCTCTGAGCTGTCAGCATGGAGCTTGTTGTGGGGCTTGGATCCATAATCCATGAGATCATGACTTGAGCTGAAGTCAGGCGCTTAACCGACTAAGCCACCCAGGTGCCCCAAAAATGTTTCTTAATGGGAATTATAGTTGACACTATTACATTAGTTTCAGGTATGCCTTGTAGTGATTGGGGAACTCTATACATTATGCTTTGCTCACCATAACTGCAGCTACTATCTGTCACCTTATGATGTTATTACAAAGCATTGAGTATAGTCACTATGCTGTACCTTTCATTCTCATGACTTATTCATTCCATGCCTGGAAGCTGTATCTCCCACTCCCCTTTAACCTTTTTGCCCATCTCTCTCCCTATCTCCCCTCCAGCAACCACCTGTGTGTTTTCAGTATTTATGGGTCTGTTTCTGTTTGTTTTGGTTAAACTATTTTAATTCATTTCTACAACCTATATTCAACCTCACAAACTAGAAAGTTTAATTCTATTAATATAAAATAACTTGAGCAAGTGCTCCGATCATATGGTATTGATAGATTATATGCAAAAAAATTGAGTAGAAAGAGGTTCTTCTTGAAGACACGCAAGAACAGGTGGAGGATGGCTACTCTTTGTCCTTAAATGGCAAGAGAGGGCTGTTTCTCCTATGATTAACAAGATTGCCCAGGGGTAGAATCTACACTGCACAGTTGCGTGAAACACCTACTGTTTCCCTTCCCTTTGTGGATTAAATTATATATTAAGTGTAACTAACATAAACAGGTTTTGTATGCATTCAATAGTCTGGATTTTATGACACCAGTATTCCTTTTGTATAATTCAAGAATCCTGAATTAAGGATTAAATATACCATTTATTTTATTGAATTAAGTACAGAGGTTCTACTATAATAAATGAAAGAGGTATAAGGTGTTATAACTGAAATAATAAATGCACAGTACTTTTTAATAAAAATGAACTCTTTTATGATACCACTCTTTCTAAAATTGGAGCCTTTGCTTCATTAGAATCATGCAGAATTTCCTGTGAATTTATGTTAGAAATAAAAAAAAGAAGAAGAAGGAGAAGAAATGAGCTCCAGAATACATTTTAGTTCATTGACCAGTATGTTAACAAAATTCTAACAAGATTTTTTTTTCCTACAATTTCCATGCTCAAATTATACATCAGGCATCAGGTACCACTTTATTATTAGTCTTCTTTTGGCCTCAGTTTCTTCTTCTTGAAAATGGAGTGATCAGAAAAATGGTTGTTTTTTCTTTAAACATTTATTCTTGAGAGACATAGAGACAGAGTATGAGCAGGGGAAGGGCACAGAGAGAGGGAGACACAGAATCCGAAGCAGGCTCCAGGCTCCGAGACATCAGTACAGAGCCCGACTCGGGGCTCGAACCCACAGAGATCATGACCGAGCCGAAGTCGGCCGCTTAACCAACTGAGCCACCCAGGGGCCCCAGAAAAAATGGTTTTCGAATTGCCTTTCACTTAGATGTGATATCCTGGCCCTTGAGCAGAGTACCAGAGCACTGCTCACTTAGAGCAGTCTGCGTAAAGAAAGTCTTCTACTGTTAAGTGGTTAATTAGTACACCTGTGGGGTTTTTTAAAATGAATCTTGCTTTTCCCCCTTTCATCTCATAAGTACTTTGCTCATATAGTTATAGTTCAAAAGTGAGTTAAATGATTATGCTTATTACTTATGAAACCCTGAGGATTTTTTAAAGCTTCTTTTAAGGCTCGTCTCTGTTCTTCAAACACCATCACAAATTCTTTAGTCTCTGTTGCACATTTATCATTAACTAAATACAAACTACTTTATGTTTAGCTATAATTTGATATGGGTAAATGTAATTTCCCATAGTAGATTGAGAAGTAATACTATATTTTAGACACCCTAGTGCAATGCCACTGAGCATCTGATAAACAGATCCAAAATCCTGATTAACAATGCATTGTTTGGCTCTGCAAGGCATGTTTCGTGTCATATGGGTTTGTGACCTAAATTCTAGAGGGAAGTTAAGAATTGAGTCTGTTTACAGTCATCTATCTGCTAACACTGGCCAAGAAAAGGGGAAAAAAATCACAGGAAACATCTTGTACTGAGCAGTATGTAACCTCAGAGCATAATTGTCCCTACAGAGCATCGTATTCTGTATGAAAATGTTGGAAAATAAAGTGAGAAAGGCAGGCAAATAGCTTTGAGAAGAAGAGGAGGCACGAACTCAGGTTCTAAATTTCAGTAAATAGTGAAAAGGTGACTGGTCTAATTCTGAAGGCGAGATGTTGTGAAGTAGAGAAGATAAAGGCAGAGCCCACTGATACATAATTAGTCACAGTTTTCGAGCATCTACTATGTAACCGCAACACCTCTACAATCAGATTAATCTAATCTGAGAAAAGTATGTTTTAGATACAAAATGGCAGCATCAGGTGTAAGGTTTGCCTGACATCAAAGTACCTGTTTTCTCCTCCTTCAAAGTAAATGGATTGTGCAAAACAGAGGCCATTACAAGCAATCAGAGAATGTTCTTGATATTCAGGATAGAAGAGACTGCTGGTGGCAAGACTCTTTTTAGTAAGAGGTGTGGGGATTTGGTCATATGAATCCTATCTCATGGATCATTAAAGCAAATGTTTCATGCATATATGTTCATGTCCCAGGTTCTCTCACTTCCATTTGCCACTAGCATGATGGATTAGATATCCTGAATAACTCTTCTTTTTTTTAATGTTTATTTATTTTTGAGTGAGAGACAGACAGACAGACAGACAAACAAAGGAAGACAAAGCACAAGCATAAGAGGGGCAGAGAGAGAGGGAGACAAAGAATCTGAAACAGTCTCCAGGCTCTGACTTGTTAGCACAGAGCCTACTGTGGGGCTCAAACCTGTAAACCACAAGATCATGACCTGAGCCAAAGTCTGCCAGGGTCCAGTTCCGGCGAATCTAGGGGTCCCCGCAGGATGGACGGTCAGGCGAAAGGAAATGAGAGAGCCATGAGAGAGATGTAGTCTGATCACAAGCAGGCGTCTCTGGCAATTCTGGCATCTCTGCCCTGCTGGTCTCAGTGTCTTTATTTTTAAAGGTAGTAAGTGACATTACATCAGTGTGTGACATTCCATAGTCCATAGCTTGATCTCTTTGACAATAATGCATTTTTACCAGCAAGGCAGCAACTTCCTCAATCCTGTATGTTGGTTTCAGGTTAATTAAAGTATAAATTTATGGCGGGGGCGGGGGGAGAGAACGGGGTGTTTCCTTGAGGCCTTAATGTTAATTATCTGTAAACAGGAGAAATCTTGGCTTCCTTTGAGGGCTATACTTCCAATTACAATGAGGGGGGGGTGCAACCCATCTGGCAAGGGTGGAACTCTCAATGATTACATTTACATAGTCTCTTTTAGATGTTATCCATCAATGCATTACATTCCAAGTTCCCTTTTCTACTTGAATGGCATAAAACAAAAGAGCATTATCTCCCTTGAGATCAAGGAGGGCTGCTCAAGAAATCCAGGCCTGAAAGGTTATTTGAAGGAGGTGGTATTGGGGCGCTTTTTGGCCAGCAGGAACTCTGCCTTTTCCACAGGGAGGTGTCTCAACCTGTGAGCCAAAGATGGTTCCAACAGTGGTATTGGGGCATTATTTCTTGGCCAACAGGAGCTTTACCTCAACTGCCCTTTCCACACAGTGAGGTTTCTCAACCTGTGAGCCCAAAATGGCTCCCAGCAGAAGTAGGACACTTAATCCACTGAGCCACATAGGCGGCCCCTGAACAACTCTTCTTGTTGAAACTCTTCTTGTTGAATCATAAAAGTAATCAGAAAAATCTGTTCAAATCCACTGCTGGGCCACACACACAAACAGACATACACAAACACTGAAATAAAATGGAATGTAGAACCATAAGATTTGAGAAAGCACCAAGATTGCTTTCATCGTGAAGGTGTATGCTAGAATCAATCTTATGACCTGGAGTTTCTACTTTAAAGACTGCCTGATACACAGAGGGGAAGGGTTAAAACCTAGAGTTGACCAAATGTAGAGGATCTAATATGAGATCTCAACAAAAAAGTGGAAATCCAAAAGATTGCCTCCTTGTATAAAGTGAATGAGGACAAAGCCCTGTCACATAGAAGGAGATAGAAAAGAAACTTTCCTCTTCTTGGCCTTGGTGTGGGATAGAAAGAACAGATACCCTTTAATATCAGAACTGTAAACTTTATGTGGCTGAGAATTCAGTCACACAAAGTTATATGTCAATTTTTAATCCAAATAATATTTTAATCTATTTGAAGGTAGAAGGTGAATCTAGGAGAGAATTTAATGTAAAGTTTCCATGGTTTATTATCCCAGACAATAAGAATAAAATATACCATTCTTTTTTTTTAAATTTACATCCAAGTTAGTTAGCATATAGTGCAACAATGATTTCAAGAATATATTCCTTAATCCCCTTTACCCATTTAGCCCATCCCCCTTCCCACAATCCCTCCTGTAACTCTCTGTCCTCCGTATTTAAGAGTCTCTTATGCTTTTGTCCCCCTCCCTGTTTTTATATTATTTGTGCATCCCTTCCCTCATGTTCATCTGGTTTGTATCTTGAAGTCCTCATATGAGTGAAGTCATATGATATTTGTCTTTGTCTGACTGACTAATTTCACTTAGCATGGTACCCTCTAGTTCCAACCATGTAGTTGTAAATGACAAGATTTCATTCTTTTTGATTGCTGAGTAATACTCATACACACACACACACACACACACACACACACACACATATATATTGTATATTACATCGTCTTTATCCATTAATCCACCAATGGACATTTGGGCTCTTTCCATACTTTGTCTATTGTTGATAACTGCTGCTATAAACATTGGGGTGCATGTGTCCCTTCAAAACAGCACACCTGTATCCCTTGGATAAACACCTAGTAGTGCAATGGCTGGGTCATAGGGTAATTCTATTTTTAATTTTTTGAGGATCCTCCATACTGTTTTCCAGAGTGGCTGCATCAGTTCGCATTCACACCAGCAGTGCAAAAGAGATCCTCTTTCTCCGCATTCTCACCAGCATCTGTTGTTGCCTGAGTTGTTAATGTTAGTCGTTCTGATAGGTGTGAAGTGGTATCTCATTGTGGTTTTGATTTGTGTTTCCCTGATGATGAGTGACATTGAGCATCATTTCATGTGTCTGTTGGCCATCTGGATGTCTTCTTTGGAGAAGTGTCTATTCATGTCTTCTGCCCACTTCTTCACTGGATTATTTGTTTTTTGGGTATTGAGTTTGTTAAGTTCTTTGTGGATTTTGGATACTAACCTTTTATCAGATAATGTTGTTTGCAAATATCTTTTCCCATTCCCTTGGTTTCCTTTTAGTTTTATTGATTGTTTCCTTTGCTCTGCAGAAGCTTTCTATTTTGATGAGGTACCAATAGTTCATTTTTGCTTTCGTTTTCCTATCTCTGGAGACATGTTAAGTAAGAAGTTGCTGCGGCTGAGGTCAAAGAGGTTTTTGCCTGCTTTCTCCTCAAGGATTTTGATGACTTCCTTTCTTACGTTTAGGTATTTTGTTCCTTTTGAGATTTTTTTTGTGTGTGTGTTTTGTTGTTTTGTTGTTTTGTTTTGTTTTTTGTTTGTTTTTAGTGCATGTCTGTGTGTCTGTGTGTCTGTGTGTCTGTGTGTGTGTATGGTGTAAGAAAGTTGTCCAGGTTCATTTTTCTGCAAGTCACTGTCCAGTTTTCCCGGCACCATTTGCCTAAGAGACTGTCTTTATTCCACTGAATATTCTATATTCTTTCCTGCTTTGTCAAAGATGAGTTGGTCATATGTTTGTGGGTCCATTTCTGGGTTCTCTATTCTGTTCCATTGATCTGAGTGTCTGTTCTTGTGCCCGTACCATACTGTCTTGATGATTACAGCTTTGTAATACAACCTGAAGTCTGGGATTGTGATGCCTCCTGCTTTGGTTTTCTTTTTCAAGATTTCTTTGGCTATTCAGGGTCTTTACTGATTCCATACGTATTTTAGGACTGTTTGTTCTAGCTCTGTGAAGAATGCTGGTGTTATTTTGATAGGGATTGCATTTAATATGCAGATTGCTTTGGGTAATATTGACATTTTAACAATATTTTTTCTTCCTATCCAGGAGCATGGAATATTTTTCCATTTTTCCATTTTTATGTGTCTTTTTCGATTTCTTTCATAAGCTTTCTATAGTTTTAAGTGTATAGATTTTTCACCTCTTTAAAAAATATAAAATATGTAATGCATTTTGTAAGGATTCAGCTTTACCCAGGTTTCAAAGAATCCCCATCAATCCAGTTAAAGGAACAAAAGCAGTTTACAGAAAATAGCAAGTAAATAAGACAACATAAGTCCGAATGTACAGAAATGACACACAAGAGAAACAGACCTCTAGAGACCTAAGATAATTGGAAATAACAGAATATGAAATGCATTTAGTTTGTTTCCTTAACAAAGGACAGGAGACTATAAAGAACAACCACGCAGACTGCGAGAAAATCAAATATGATAAAATTCAAATATAATTGAAGTTAAAATCATAAGAATGAATTATAGCAAGCTAGATAAAAAAATATTAAATAGTGTCCAGGAAAAAGTCCAAGTCACAATGCAGAATGAAGTCTACAGACACAAAAAGATGAAAAATAAGAAAGGAAGATTAAAAGATATGAAGGACCAAGTGAAAGGTTTTTATTTATGATGACTCAGAGTTTCAAAGGTACTAATAGGAGAATGATGAGTAAACACTTAACAGAATTCTTGAAAGACCCCAATCCTAAATAAACCCCACTATTCCCAAAGAGTTCCAAGGAGAATAACCTAAAAAAAATACCTTATAACTAGGCAAATCATAGTAAACTGTAGAATGTAGATACAAAAGGAAGAGCTTAAAACATACAGAAAAAAAAATTATAGCACGTAAAAGTATCAGTAATTTATATCAGACTTTACAAAAGCAACAGTGAAAACCAGAAGACAGGAAATGGATAGCTTCAGTCTAGTAAGAAATAATCATTATGAACCTAGAGTTCCATATCCAAGAAAATGGTCTTTCTAATTTTAAACGAAAATCTTTAAAACAACCAAAAAGTGAGAGAATTCATTTAAAAAACTCATACTTACTAAAGGAAAGTCTGAAAGAAATCTTTCACATGGAAAGAATACAATCACATATGGGTGATCTAAGATTTATAAGGTAGTGTGAAGAAATATATGGGTAAATATATGAAATCTAAGCAAACATTGAATGACTAAAAACTAGTCATTCCAATTCATGAAGCGAAAAAGGAGTGAAATAATAAACAAAATAGCACATATGTTAGGAAGAAGAGAGAGGAGGTCTTTGTTTATCATCTGAAGGAGAGTAAAGATTTATTTTTTTTAATTTTTTTAATGTTTATTTTAATTTTTGAGAGACAGAGCATGAGTGAGGGAAGAATAGAGAGAGAGGGAGACAGAATCTGAAGCAGGCTCCAGGCTCTGAGCTGTCCGCACAGAGCCTGATGCGGGGCTCGAACCCACAAACCATGAGATCATGACCTGAGCCGAAGTTGGACGCCTGACCGACTGAGCCACCCAGATGCCCCAGATTTATTAAATTTAAATTATGGTAGGGTATGCATTCTCAAATAGCTAAGATAATTATTAAAAGAATAGGCAAAGAGATAAACTTTCTAAACAAATAGAATAAAAAACAGAATGGAGAAGATTCTATTGTTTCCAAATAGGGCAATAAATTTTTAATGTTTATTTACTTTTGAGTGAGAGCACATGCAAGTGGGACAGGGGCAGAGAGAGGGGGACGAAGGATCCAAAGCAGGCTCTGGGCTTACAGCCATGAACCCGAGGTGGGGCTTGAACTTGTGAACTGTGAGATCATGCCCTGAGCTGAAGTCAGATGTTCAACCGATTAAGCCACCCAAGAGGCCCAGGACAATCAATTTTTAAAAAAGAAATAGAAAACATAAAACAAGTTTGTGGAAATAACAGCAAGTTTTTAAAATAATAATATATTGATTAAACTCTCTAGTTAATAGAAAGGATTGTTGGATTTTTAAAAATTCAGCTATATTCTGTCTCAATTTCAAAGATGTTTAGGAGATGATTGAAAGGACAGAAAAATATATACCATACAAATTCTGTTCAAAGAAAAGCAACATATCTATACTCTTAGAAGAAAACAAAAAGATTTTTATTAGTCGCAAGACTTACACAGAGGAGAAAATGCATGTCAAGATCTAGAAATTTTTTCAACAAAATAATCACAGCAGAAAGTTTTTCCAAATATGTAAACAAATTATGAAAATACGGTAGAAAAATGAGCTAAAGATATGAACAAGCATTTTATAAAAGAGGAAATTAAAATGATTAAAAATCACCTGCATGGATATTAAAGCACTTGAGAAAAAAGGAAAATGATAAGCTTATGTTGAAAACCCATTGCAGGGGCGCCTGGGTGGCTCAGTCGGTTAAGCACCGACATCCGCTCAGGTCATGATCTCACAATTTGTGAGTTCAAGCCCTGCGTGGGTGGGGCTCTGTGCTGACGGCTCAGGGCCTGGAGCCTGCTTCAGATTCTGTGTCTCCCTCTTTCTCTGCCCCTCCCCTGCTCACACTCTGTCTCTCTGTCAAAAGTACATAAACATTTAAACAACAACAAAAAAGGAAACCCATTGCAAAACCACCAGAGTGGCCAATTAAAAAAAAGAAAATCAGTGACTACTGTTATAATTGCTAGTGTTTACTATTGGTGTGTGAGTGCCAGTCAGGATGTGGAGCAGAGGGACCCCTCATCTTCCTCTGATGTGGGGTTCAGACCGATGGGACCTTCTAGGAAAAAGTTTGGCATTACTTAAAAAATGTTGTAGGCTTGTATGTCCTACTGTCTATCAGTCCTACTCTAAATTAATACACATTCTCAGACTTGTAAATAAGGCATATATAAAAATATTGTGACAGTAGTGTTGCTATTATCATGTGTGCTCATGCTTGCTTACACACACTTACACAAATATATGCCAAAAATAAATAAATTAATTAATTAACACACACACACACACACACACACACACACACACACACACCCTGGAAACAATCCAGAAATCTATTAACAGGAGATAGGAAAATAAATGTCATATTCACCAGTGAATATACATGAAAACACTGCAGATGAATGCATTATATGGTCAACATCAAAAGGATAATTTTGAGCAAAAGAAGAAATCATGGAAGAATATCTAAACTATAAATCATTTTTATAATATAGAATATAAGCTTAAACCAAAATATATTGCTTACAGTTGTACCACCTGTATTTGTATCACTAAAGAAAGGCAGTGGAATCATTAATACAAATTTCAGGATAATGCTGCCTGAAAGATGAGATAATAAAATGTGGGGAGGGCAGGCACATAGGGGATTTCAGAATTATTGGCTACATTTTCTTTCTTAGTCTCGATACATATTTTTATTTAAATTTACATGTATGTATATTTAATATACATAACATATACTTCTATGTGTAATTCAAAAATAAACATGTAACTAAAGAAAGTGATGTCTTATATATTACAAATTTATTATAGAATAGTATGGAAGAATATTTGATTCCTTCTCCTCACTGTGGTGTAGTGGTTAACAACAGAATCTGGGTTCTGTTTACTACCTTTATGGCTTTTGGAAAGTTATTTTAGTTTCTCTGTGCTTCATTAATCTTTATCCCTAAAATATGGATAATAATGGTCCCCGATTCATGAGGTTGTTAGGAAGATTACATGAATTCATACTAGTAAACCACACAGAACAATGTCTGACACAGAGCACCAACTATGTAGAAACTATTGTCTTACTTCTGGCATTTATGTACTTCTCAGAATTTGTAGGAGGACAAAGATAGGGAAAATCTTGACAGGCGTATTCATTGGTTTTACATTGAATTTACAGTCAATTTAAAAAGAATTGGCATTTTTACAATATTGAATTTTGCAGTTCATGAATATTGTCTATCTATATTAGATTGTTCATTTTTCTCTGTCTTGTTTATGAGTTTCAGTGTCAAGGTCTTATGTATTTTTCATTAAATTTATTTCTAATTATTTGATAAAGTTATTGCTATTGAGAATATATTTTCTATCAAATGCATTTTTAAATGTTGCTGAATATAAATACCATTTGCTCTTGCATACTGCAAATTTATTAGCCTCATCTTCTAATGTTAGTAATTATCTGTAGATTTCTTTTTCTACATAGGAAATCATGTTTTCCTCAAATAATGATAACATTATTTTTCTCCAAATAAAGGAGTCAAAAAAATAAGATGGGGAAAGAGTTATATTTTTTAGAGCATTTCTTTCAAAGTAAAGATTTAATATCAGCACATCCGGGATAGTTTGCAAATTTAGAGGCTGTTTAACTCCTCCCTAATTTGATAGTACTCTACTCCTTATGGTGGTGGTGGAGGGGTGTGTGTGTGTGTGTGTGTGTGTGTGTGTGCTTATGTTTCAAATCATTATTATTATTTACTCTGAAAATCAGTTGTGAGCTATCACTAGTTCCCAATAGCAATTATTGTAAAATTTCTATGGTGAACTATGGATGCTATTTGAACAAATGCCATTGCATACCTGTTTTCTTCTAGTATATGTTAGCTCGGTGCCTCTAAAAGTCTTTTTTTATTTAATCATCTTTTCTTTAATATCTGTTGTTCATGGGCAGCCGTTATTTTATTAAGTGTTCTACCTTAAATTGAAGTAATTTTCCCAATCTAGAAAATTCACACTCCTGTTTTGTTATATATTGCTGATATTGAAGGCCAACCCTATGAGACAAACATCTGCCAAATATTGTACTTTGTTTAATAAAGAGACTGTTTTAGGATATGGTGAATTGCTTTCTTCTCATTTTTTAAAGGAACTGAAGAGTGTAGCAGTGCTGTATATATTGATTTGAACTTTTTTCTTCTGTGGTAGGTTTTTATTTGTTTCATTGTAAAAGCCAAAATAATGGGAGCTTTCCAAAAAAAGGGAGGCTGTAACAAATATAGCTGTAGCATAACCCAAGATAATGATTTTGAATATGAAGTCCCACATGCAGGACTTGGAAGGCATAGGACATTACTTCATCATTAAAAGGACACTACAATTCGATGTGGTTCCCTGCTAAGCACTGCTTCTCCATCCTTAACCTAAAATATTGATATTAGAAAGATTAATGTAGATAGTGAAATGCTTGAACAAATAAAGCATTACAACACAGTAGTACAACATAACATATGCCTCATCTCTTCATGGACATCTAATTATTACTCTAACATAGTCACCTCTCTTTATAGTCCGCTTTATATTGTGCTTAATAGGCTTTCTTATTAAGTCCCTTGACTGCTTTCGTCTTCGCTGAATGGAATTCTTCTAAAATTGAGGCCAGGTGATGAATTGGGCCCCTTGGCTCAGATAGTGAACTAGTGGAGTCCGGTTGTCTAAACAGCTATTCCTGTTCAATTGCATCATTGTGTTTCCCTCCAGGGTGATAATTGCTCAGACCACATTGTGGCTCATTTCTTTATAATGCCTATAACAGTGCTTTTTCAAGGGAAGGAATTGCATATTTTAGTGCTGTGATAAAATGCAAGAAGGCATGCTGCTCTAATGTGGTTGAACCCATCTTGTGTACAGCTATGAACATTTGTATTTATGACGACCATTTCACACTTGTATATTTGGGAAATGGTGAAATGTTTATGTGTTCGTATACCAGGATTTGTGAATTTTCCATCTTTTGCTAAGAATAAGGAATACTTGCCTAATTCCAAACATTTATTTGAAGCGTCAACCTGGAGGGGGGAGGAGACAAAGTGGTTGTATACCACTTTTCATTCTGAAAAGATAATATGCATGTTAATTCATGCTGATATTTTGAACGAGGCACAGCTGTTGAATAACCATGTGATCCTTCTATCTCGCAGAGGAGGCTGCATTTTCATGCAGTCGTGGAGCAATAGAAAGAAAGCTTCCATTTTGTATATTTGTCACAAATAAAAAATAAGAGAAAAGGAGGCTCACCTGTGAGAACTAAATGAGAGAAAGCTCATCATAAATTGTGATCAGAATGTTCAGAGTTCTTTGTGCTGCTCATTGATCCTCAAACGACATGAAGACCTATTTGATCAAACCCTAATTGAAGCCATCACCCTAGCCATAATCAGTAATAGGATGCTTGCATTAAAATATACTCTTTCTTCTCCTTTGGTTTAGAAAGCCCCAAAGTCTCTGTGCTATTGCCCTTTACCCAAGTCATAGACACTGTGTGGTGCCGGTGTCTTCTGGGCATCATTTTCCTGTTCAGTCTGCTGCTCTTCAAAGCCTCTAATAATCATAAAGGAGCAATGATGATGCCTTTTTTTGGAAGCTCATCTCCATTAAGTCATAGATATAGAGTAGAAAGTTCATTTTAGACATCTAATTAAATCACCTTTTACAAGCATAATTACCTTGGAGTGTTTGACATGCCACTCTGTTCTTATCCAGTCAGTTGGCAAAAGGAAACTTTAATCCTTGGGCTCTGAGATCATCATTTGGGCAAAATACTTTGAAGGTAGGGAAAAGTTTCTGCAGCAAAAATCCAAAAGGTCTTCACCCACAGATACAGGTCACAGATTTATCTTAAGAAAACTGCATTGGTTTCTGATGAAGGGTGATTTTTCTCTCATGTATTTCTGTGAAAAATGAGATACTGCAGAAAGCCCTTAGACGCCTATGAATAATTCATAGACTTGTTAAAGTACGTGAGGCAGTCTGATCAATCTAAAATGTAACCACCCACTTTTGCCATTCCAGAGCCTATAGAAAGGTAACCCAGGACCTGGATGGAGACTGACAATCATTAATACTTTTATGTAACTTCAACACTACTGCTAGGAAAAGAGAAAAAGAAACAAAACACACACAATAATAAATCTAACAGGTCCATACCATAAATATTTTTCCCAAGTAGCTTAACATGACTATTAAGAGTATATAGTCTTGAAATTCAGAAAATTTTGGTTGCAAATCTTTCATCTAATGTTTGATCTCATGCAGTTTACCTAAAATATCTGTGCAGCAATACCCTATATAGTGGGATTTTTGAGGAGTGAAGTAGAGGTAAGATATTACAAATTTCCTGGTACGCTTTAAGCATTAATAAACATTAGCAATAGAATTTATGTGCATATATGTCAAGAGGATAGAATTCATCTTTACATTGTATTCCCCATAATGTCTTTCCTCTGGAGAGAAACACTGTCCAAATGAGCATTCTTGATAAAAAGTTGCAAGAGCAACAATACATAGCAACGTACAAAAGAAAGAAATTCTTTTAGAAGTGAGAAATAAAATCTTGTGCCTGAGACTTTCAACATTTTCCTCTTAGGCTATGTCACTGAATGGATGTCTTTTCCACAGGGACAATTTCCACATCCCTGATCAGGTTGGTCATCCAAAAAAATTCAGTCCATTGTCAAGATGGATGAAAGCACATGACCAAAGAATTTTGAGCTAATGTTTTTTATCACTGCCGTTATGCTATAGTCAACTAACCAAAGGGCGAAACACTTTCTGCACATCTCTTCCCTCAAGCCTTGGTTGCTCTTGCATGCCCTTTCTGAAAACAGTCTTTGACAGAAACCCCTAACTGATGGAGATAGGTTCCAGGTCTGTGGTTTAAGATTTGCTTCAGGAAACAAGCTGTTCAAACTTCTTACAGCTCTTATGGGCTCATTGTATGGGGTTCATCCTGCGCATCATCTAGAACTAATTTATTCACCGAATATTTTCAGAACAGCAAATTTTCTCTTGGAGGTACCATATTTAATTGGAGTCTTTCATTTACAAAATTAGAAATTATTAGTGTAAATGAAAATGCCTTAATTTTCCTGAACCATTTATGGAAGTCCATTTGAAATACAACATGTCAAAATGTGACTTACATAAGACCTAGAAAGTTTACTCTTATTTCCCAGATATGAGAGGAAATAACTATTTGAAATATTGTCTGCTTTATAACCTAGAAAGTGCTTCAAATTACTTACTAGGTGCCGGGACTTCTGTATGTGCCTGAAATAAGTTATTTCATTTAATTCTCAAACTATCGTATGAAGTAGGTACTACTGTGATATTGTTTTTAAAGATAAAAAAATGAAGTATAAACAGAGGAATCAAATGGGTCAGAGTAACACAGTTGCTAAGTGGCAAAGGTGGGTTTGAAATCCAGGCAACGTGTCTACAGATTCTGATCTTATACAATTCTGTACATTTGTATATTTGCTTTATTTAGTTATTTCATTATGCTCCACTTTAAAAGGAAATGAAGGATCAGAACTTACATCAAGGAGGAGATCTTTATTCATTCATTCTTTCATTGTTTTCCTGTGAGCATTAGATCAATGTAAAAAATAATCCAGTGATTAAAGTTATGATTTTATAAAAGGGTTTATTTTCTTAGCTTCATGTTTCAGTACATTCAGGGAACCATGGGAAACAAAATAATAACTTGAAACTGTGTAGTATCTAAAATTGTCAAGTCTTGAAATTGTATGATGCAGAGATTAAGAACATTTGGACCCAGACAGACCAGGCAACAATTTTCTCAACTGTAAACAAGGGAATGTAATAGTTCCTCCTATATAGAATTGTTTCAAAGAGGAAATAAAATACTATACATGTAGCAGATATGAATCTCAGGTGGTCAAGGAATAAATACATTCTTCACTTTCTACAAAAACAAGAAAAAAATCAAAACCTGAATTTCTGTTTTGAATTTTCATTCTTCTTTACTGATGGAAAATTTAGTCATTTGGGGACTCCTCCCCTCCATGCATTTACTTCAAGGTTACAGTAAGTTAGGTAGTGCAAAGGCATCATGAGAGCAAAGAAATTTCCCCTAATGATATTTATCAAATGACTGGGATAATTGGATAATTCGCATTTTTGCAGTCTTCCATAATTTTCTTTGTAAGCTCAGATTAAAGCCCACCCACATCTGAGATGGGGTGTTATCTCTGGATGCCTCTGTCTTCTTAATATTTTATAATTTCTTAAGGTTATGCACAAAAATAAAGTTTTTGCGGGTCCATCCTAATGCCAAAAGATTCTGCCTCCTAGCAAAATATAAGATAGTTGAGATTAATGATTAATATTCTTTATTGATTTTCCTTGGTAATGATTTTGTTGAAGATAGTGAACCAAGTGATTAGTAATGATTACACAGCTAGTTAGAGTTAGAACAGCACCTATAAATCACTATAGGAGCAAGTGCCCTTCTTAATTTTTAACACTTGTTATTTTTAAAAATATTTAATTATCATTATTGAGATTCATTCAGTCGATTCAGCATATGTATTGAGCACCTGCAGTATGTCAAGCACTGATTCAGACACTATTTGTTAGTACAACGACGCGAAAAATCTCAATCCTCATGGAGCTCACATTCTAGTTCAGGGAGATAGGAAATAGGGTAAAATGTTAACATACATGTTATATTAAAAAGTGATTGGTGCCAAGTAGAAATAATAAAACTGATGGAAGTTAGAACATATGATGGGGTTTGGATAAAGTGACTAGAAAGGTCTCAATGAGAAGATGAATTTTGCATAAATAACTGAAGGAAATAAGGAATGGAGCCACACATATCTGGGAAAAGAGTTTTCTAGGCAGAGAAGACAGAGCAGGCAAAAGCCACGAGGTAGGGGAATGCCTGCCATGTTCAAGAATCAGCAAGGAGCCCAGTGTGCCTCTAGTGGGGTGAGTTCAGGGAGAGTTATAGGAGCTGAAGTCAAAGAGGTGGAATGCAGGTGGTGAGGCAGATAGTGGAGGGACTCAAGGTATTTACAGGGCTTAGCTTTTATTCTGAGATAGAAAGCAGCTGGAGAATTTTGAGCAGAGAGTTGACATGATCCGAGTATATTTTAAGAGGATCACTCTAGCTTTTGTCTTGAAAATAGACTACAAGGGAACAAGGGCATGTAGCAGTTCTCTAATTTAGGAACTTTTATGGAGAGAATGTTAATGTAGTCAAGACCCATTGAATTCTAATTCCATAAATTCTCCTTTTATTTTATTGCATCTGAGAATTTTGCGAAGTGAAATTCTAACTTTTGTATTTATAGTTATGTCCAATCAACACTCAGTAATTTTGGTGAAGGTATTATGTGTGAGATGTAATTCTTAGCACAGAGAGTAATACCCAGGTAAGACAGAGAGGATGGACCTCAAGAAATTCGTGTTTCAGAAGTGATGATGATAGAACATGTCAGTATGTAGTCTTCTAGAATATTGACAAATGGAAAATATAAAAAATTGGCTACAGTAATGTGGTTGTTCAGGTTTCTGACAAAAACTCTCAAGCCAAAAATGTCATCTACAAACATTTCATAAATGAGAAATAACCAAATAAATCTGTAGCCAATGTGACCTTATTTTATTTCTCCTCCTCCTTCTTCTTTCCCCCTCCTCCTCCTCCTCCACCTCCTCCTTTGCTCTCTTTCTCTTTTATAGTGAAACAAAATTGTGCATATTGACATCTATGGTTCATAGCATTAATTGTTGAGTTTGTTAATTGTTTGAGTTTGCTGAGTCACTAAGTATGCAGATTAGCCATTTTCCATTTTGGATTATCGGGGAAAGAACACCTCAACAGCATAACTAGGAGATTAGTTATGATTGCTTTACATCTTTGGATCTTTCAAGACCATGATGGAACTACCTTGGTAACAAACTAGCTGACTGTCATAATTATCAAGATGTGTGTGGACTGCAGCTGCTAAATAGAAAGCATTCCATTTAATCAGTAATTGAAGTTTCAATAGCAATTTGGGGAGAGACAGTTTTAATATCTATGCTCTCTTCTTCTCTCCTCTGTCTAGGTTAAGTACCCTTCTTCTGTGCTCACCTCACACTTCATACATAACTGTGTTAGTGGAATGTTTCAAAATTAACTGGGAGTGTGCCTCTCTGCCACCCAATTTTAGGGGCAGGGCCATGTGTAGTTCACACTTGTTCATACCCACCACAGTATCCAACAGATGGGTAGTGTTTCATAATTGTTGACAGGATTGAACTGTTGAACTCGCTGCTTATGTGGTATTTAAATGATTTTAATGTGGAGAACAAATAGATATTGAGTAAATGCTTTCAAGGACTAAATACTTGCCAGATGTCAGGTACTTATCACTACATCAAACTCCATTCTCATTCTGTAGGAGCTCACAGTCCAGTGAGGGAGAGAGACCTGAAAACTCATTATTGCAAAAGAGTGGGATATGACTTCAATAAGTTGAATCGAGGAGAATAGTCAGCCCAGAGGAGGTCTACTCATATTTCTTGAAACTGTCACAGGATTCTTTCAGAAAGTTTGATTAAGATCTTGAAAATTGGATGCTGTTTTCTGGAAGTTTGTTTCAGGAAATGTATACCAGATACAGAAAGCTGAAGAGGTATGAGAGAAAATGTGTTGTCAATACTTAAGGTAAAATTTGGGCTGTGTTTGCAGGCTTAGTGAGTGAGTGGAATGAGAATTTCAGCCAGAGCTAAGGGGTTTTATGAGATATGAGAACGAATTTGAATGCATGGATTTAGTGAAATGGATTAAAAGTTATGGAGAAATAATATGTTAGTATTGTATTTTAAACTTTTTTTAACGTTTATTTATTTTTGAGAGACATAGAGACAGAGCATGAGCAGGGGAAGGGCAGAGAGAGAGAGAGGGAGAGACAGAATCTGAAGCAGGCTCCAGGCTCTGAGCTGTCAGCACATAGCCCGACGCGGGGCTCAAACTCACAGACGGTGAGATCATGACCTGAGCTGAAGTCAGCCGCCTAACCAACTGAGCCACCCAGGCGTCCCTAGAATTGTATTTTAGAAAGGTCAATTTGGTAGCATATTGAGAGTGGATTCGAAAAAGAAAAGACTAAAGCCTAGGAAACCGCTTACGTTAATAACAAACTAGGTAGAGATATCAATGTAGTGTTGTGGCTGGACACGTGGACTCTGGCTCCGGATTGTCTGGATTTGACTTCTGGTCTGCATGACTTTGTACAGCTTATTTAACCCTTCAGTGATTCAGTTTCCTCAACTATAAAATGGGCATAATAATGAAACCTACTTATAGGGGTGTTATAAGTATTACATTAATGCATATTAAGTACATGACACATAATAACCACTTAATAAATTTTGTTTATTATCATTAATATTTCATTCAAATATCATACCAACCCCAGAGTGGGATGCAGTGTTTACACACATTTTATAGATATGAATACTAAGGCTTCTAGGATTAGAGTAATTAAGATGGCAAATCACTATATTTCATACATTTGCATATTAAATACACATAGAGCAGGTCATAAACTAATGAGTGAAAATGGATTTGCAATTAATATCTATTAATGGAGTTTGGATTTGCTAGACTTATTAAAATAATGAATCATGATGCTCCCATTCTCTTTTGTTTTGCTATGAGTTCACAAGTTTAGGAGTTCACAAGTTTAGGAGGGAAACAATCAATGGGATATATAGAGACTAACATTTTGCACTCTAAAGCTGGAAGAAAGAGACTAAATGACAATTATTCATTGTCCTTTCTCTGCAGAGACAACACTCACCTGCTTATATTTCACCTGTCGATTAAAGAGGTACTCTGTAGACTTTCAGTTTCACAGTATGGTCATGTTCGTACATTTTGTAAAGTTGTAGATCTTGTCAAGAAGAAGACAAAGTGTATCATGTGGTTAATTCCTAGCTTTCTATTAAAGCAGCAGCCCAGATAAAGTCAACATTATAACTGGTTAATAAATCATATCATCTATCCTGCAATGTCTGTTTTTTTTTTTATTTGTTTATAATAACAGGTGACAACACCATCTGGCAGCTTAACAAATGTTGTATGCCTCCCATGGTTCTTTAAGACATGTAGCTCTTTGTCATACCCCTCCTCCAAGGTGCACACTATCACTTGGTCAATAACAAAATTCAAATTTGATAAGCATCTGTGCTTTATCAAGTGGTTCATGGTGGGTGAGGTTTATCATTTGAGATGTGCATGCAATGGGAAATGGCAATTTGCTGCAGCTATCAGATGCATTTTCAGGAATGTTAGGAAGAAGCTGATAAAAATCTGTCTTCTTTGTATAGGGTGAAAGAAATGGATCACCCCGTGGATTAGACGTATCTACCCCTTAATATTTCTTCTAGCCTTTGAAGTTGTGAGTTCAGTGTATTGCATTTCCCCATCTCATATGAGTTCGAGACATCACAGCTTCACAGAGTAAAAGTTTCTTTTAATTTTCAGAATATCAACTTACATGTATAGCAGGGGGAGGTGAAATGAGAAGCTGTTCAAAATTGGAAATGTATATTAAAATTACAGTTCAACTTTAATTTAATACCAACTTGCCTAAACTCTCCTTTCAGATCATAAATTACAGAGCTACTACTATGCAAATGCCTCACCCCCACAGTTACTTCTGTATTCACCATTACTTTTGCCTCTGTCAGACCCAGTCTAGGAGAGCTCTTACTCAAAGTAACTCTAAAACATTATCTGGACCATGTGTCCAGCGATAAACCACAGTTGGAAAATATGCATGAAAAATTTAATATCGATTAAAGATTATTAACTTTTTTTTTCTTCTACATTTCCAAATCCATGTTTGATTTGCGAGGGTAATCTTAAGTTACTTATCTAATTAAAATCAAGTCTAGTATAGAAAAATCTATAGTTAGTTTTTCCAATCAGCCATTTACTTCTGATGAAATTACTCTATAAAATAGATATAAAATCCCCCAGTATCACTAAATCTCAATTATACTCTGGAATGTGAAAACTGACATTTCTCAAGAACCTTTGAATAAGTCGAACCCCCAATGAGAGTGAATGCTGAAACAGCAGGTTGGAATGCCTTACCATTTTTGTACTTTTTAGAATTCTTTTTATTTTTCTTTTTAATTTTTCCCCGGCTTTCTTTTGGTATGACTGGCAAATGAGAAATTGTATATATTTAAGATGAACAACGTAGTATTTTGATATAAGTATACCTTGTGTAATGATTACCACAGTCAAGCTGATTAAATGATCGATGGATTTCCTCACAGAGCTGCCATTTTACCTCATAGAGTTACCGCTTGGTAAATTCTTAAATAGGTCCAGCTTAAATTATAACTTTCAATTTTCAGTTGTATCTTAAACAAATATGTATATCTGTACAGTATTGGTTAATATTCAATATCAATAGTATTTAGAATTTTGTGTGCCAGCTAGTATTTAGCTCTTCTTCTTCTTTTTCTCCTTCGTCTTCTCCTTCCTCTCCTTCTCCTTCTCCTTTTCCTCCCCTTCTCCTTCTGGTTCTTCTTCTTTTCCTTCTTCTCCTTCTCTTCTTTTTTTTGAAGCTTATACTTCTTACTCTTCTTCACCCATTTTGCCCAACCCCTACCTTCCACCCCTCTGGCAACCATCAGTTTGTTCTCTGTATTTATTTGTCTGTTCCTGCTTTTTGTTCATTTGTTTGTTTTGTTTTTACATTCCATAGCTAAGTGAAATCATATAGTATTTGGTTCTTTTTAAATAACCTCACTCAAATATGCTAAAATTAATACAAATATATCCTACATGATTTTCATTATGTTAGTAAAACTTTAAATCATGTCTGTGTTTTAGGTTCATGTTTGTGAATTATCAAGAAAAAAATCTTGATCTGTAAATATTTCCAAAAATAGAAACATCCTTGGAATATTTTGTAGTTTTAAAAAGATCATAGTGTGACATATTAGAACAGAAATATATTATTTTATTATAGTTTATTTCTAGTACTATTATATGGTAAGTTAGTTAAAATGAGTTTAATGCAAGCCTTATATCAAATGTCATGATTGTAAAATACATCCAATTTTAAAGTACAATTCAGACTTAGAACTTTCAGAATGGATACATTGAAAAAGTCTAAAATTGTCAACTTATTTTGAAATAAGATAGCAGAAGGGAGTTCAGGCAATTTTATTTGCCTTTTATCAAAAGAGTCATGATTATTTTCTTCCAGAAAAACCATCAGTGCAAGTAATTAGTAGATTGTGCTTTACTGACTAGGCTGATTTCTAATTCCCACCATGAGGCGGCTTGATTCTCTATGCATTGGCAGGACTATAATTACATATGAGTGTTTAGACTGCCAGACCAGCAAGGTGATCAACTCCCTTGGAACAACAGGGAATGGGCAAGTGGCAGGAGAGTGCGACACCATGGTGACGTCATGCCTGTAAAAGCTGCGTGACCAGTGGTGGGCTTGGTAGAGCTCAGCTGGAGTCCAGTGACTGGGGTTTGAGACTGACATTGCTTCCTTCAAAGTGGAATGTGAATATGATTGTCAGTGAAGCAAATAAAGCCAATCAGAGGAAGTTAAAGAAAACAAACAAAATAAACAACAGCAATAACAAACACTGAGATCAAAAAGGCAAAGCAGGAAAAACCATTATTTTGAGATTTGGTTGCTATTTTTATTTCGTGAACTTAATATGTGAAGCAAAATATATTCTGCATAATTTAATTCAATATTTTTAAATCAGTGTCATAAACTGTGGTCCATAGTGCTCAGAATGATACCTTATATAAAGAAAGTTTAAAGATTTTTATTGGCAAGTAATTCCTCATAAATTTTATGTAACATTTTTTATGATCTCTCTGTTAGGTAAAACTCTATGTAAATGGCTGAGATGTAGCTGGCTTCTCATTATATTTATATGAAAGATTCTACATGTCACTATGTATATATTACACACTCACATATGCACACACTAAACACACACACACACACACACACACGCAACACACACACATGTTTCTTGGTTTTAACTACCATAGCTTTAAAGTCCAAGAGAAAGGGCAACTTCATCATCGTCTTTAAACTTTTCTTTCTCTTCTCTGATTAGTATACTTGAAGAATTACAAAATTTCAACCTAATCCTAAGGGAATTATATAGATAGCATGGATATTTCAGCATTCTTTAAAACTTCCAGCTCTAGGAAAAGAAAATGTTAAATCTCAGGAAACTTTGCCAATAAACTAGTTTTTATGATGTATTTGGAAAAGGTCAGAATTACTGTCAGAACTTCGAAAAAGAATATAGCTCTAGAACCTGATAGTTACTCCTGCTGTTATTGTCAAGCACATAATAAATGAATGGAGAGTCCTGGTTAATTTTTTATGAAACCAAGAAAAAGAATTGTAACTTAAAAAAGAAAGTTCAAAACATTTTCATAAAGGAAGGAAACATGGTGAATGTTGGAACTTTTCTGGCTTCTGTTTCCTCCAAAGTGTGAGATGATAGTCAATATTTATCTTTCTCAAACAATATGAATTAAGATCTATGGAACCATTTCAGTGCTATAGATTATGGTGTAGTGCAGTGGCTTATGTTATTTGTTATATACAAAATTACAAGAAATGAGTTGGCTACCAAAATGATGAAACACTGCAACTCTCTTTAGACTTTGGGTAAGTTAATCCAAAACCTTTCTAAGGGGGTCGGTTATAAAAAGTGCTACCTGACAGATTTTAACTCAAACAATGAAAGACTCTTCTGTTGATGTAGGAATAAGGACTCTTCTTTGTGTGTGGAATCGCTGGCTGGAGTTTGACATGTTCTTTTTGCATTAAAAAGCCATAATTTATTAATTCTTAATTTTTATTTATTGGTTTCTTTACTGCTGAATAAGAACTTAAAGACTTGTAAAATAATTTGGAAAAAGATTTCATTTGTATTTATATCATTGTTTCCAACTATCCTTTAGAAACTCACTTTCATGCCTTTATGTAGCCTTTATTATATGTTACACTTAGGCTTTTTTTGAAATTATATTTTGCACTCATAAGTTAATTGTATATGTAATAATTAAACCATGTAGTGATACATGTTATGAGTACCACTCATATAACCAGGTTTGAGTTAGTGCTCACAGCCAGCTCTGTATAAAGTTACAACTTGAGTGTTGGAACATAATAGTTCGGTGCTTTGGACAGCTCATGAGTAAATTGGACTCCTTAAATATATTTAGCATCCTTAAATTTCTCTCCAGATAGTAGCATTATTTCAGACTTACTGTCCAATTTATTCCCCATTGCCAATTAAACTGCGTGTCACTGGGAAATAGAAGCCTGAAAGCATTGCAGCAGTGTGGGACCATGCTAAGGACTCTATAAGGTAGAAAAAGCTCCATTACTTAAGATAAAAATTTAGGCAAGGTTTTGTGTGGTTTCCTCAACTTACTAATGAACCCACTGAAAAGAAATGGAACTAAATGAAACTAAAAAGAAAAAACATTCTTGAATCTATAACAACTAATATGTATACACATATTATATATCCGTATATATTTATAATATCATTTGTGGGATAACATTGTAGTTCAAAGTTTAGATACTAGACAACTCATCTTAACCAATTAACAGCTAGATGACCTTAGGCAATAAATCTGTATGCCTCGATTTTCTCATCTTTAAAATGAAGATAATAGGGGATTCCTCGGTGACTCAGTCTGTTAACCACCTGACTTTGTCTCAGGTCATAATCTCACGGTTCTTGAGTTCAAGTCCCATGTTGGGCTCTGCGCTGACAGTGCAGAGCCTGTTCTGGATTCTCTCTCTCCCTCTGGTTCTTGGCCCTTCTCCTACTTGCATTCTCTCTCTCTCTCTCTCTCTCTCTCTCTCTCTCTCTCAAATAAATAAACATAAAAATAAAATGAAATAAAATGGAGATAATAGTATTGCCTGCCTCGTTAAATAAGCTCATATCTGTAAAATGCTTGGAATAGTGCTGTGAATATTAATAGTAGTATATAAAATGTGTGCATGTGGACGCAGAAACCATGTGTATGATTTAAGAGTGCTTGTAACGCTTTGGATTTTCAAGTTTCAGGTATGAAATACATTTCATAGCTTGACAGAATTTATCATTTTGAGCCTGTACCGGTTATCTATGCTATATTAATGGAGTCTATGGCAGAATTCCTAAAGCTGATAGAGAATATCATCTCTTATTACATTCACCCATGGACAGCCACAGACATTCTGTCAACAGAAAAACAAATATTATGACTGCCTCTTTTCAGAATAGTATCTCCATATCTGTGTTGAATCCAATAATATGGTTACTTTAAAGGGCACAGAAGACATGGTATTTACCATGCCAAAAATAGCATACCTATGACAAATTCTAAAGTGCTCCCGTAGCCATCTGAAATGGTATCCTCTTGTATTCCTAGTTGCAATTTCTGATACAACCCACTGCTACAGTGACTGCCAGTACATGGTAGTGATCTTGATAACATTTCTGCTTTCATTTCAACTCTTGATTGGCCTTTAGCAGTCAGAGTAAGTGAAGCTGTCATTCTCTCTCCCATCCTTATGAAATTGAATTTTATGAAAGAGACGTAACCTGGAGTTTGAGAGGTTTGATTGACATCTTCCATCTGGCTGCCTTGCTGTAGTCAAAGAAATAGTGCCCTGAAACCTCTGCTGGTGCCTTCATTTGAGGAGAAGAGCAAATGAGAAGGCAAAGAGACAGAGTGCATGCTATTACGATGTCCACTTCTGTTCCCTGAGATGGTACCTGTGCTTCTACCTCCGGTCCTGTTAAGTATACAGCATCTGCTTAACGGGGAATGCTGATGATAGTAACAACATTATTAATTCACTGCCTCAAATGGGGAAGGGTGGGCATATTGGAGTGGCATTTTACCTTGTTGCAAATTCACAAAATAGAAATCTATACAAAGATAATAAGTATGTATTAAGAGGCAAACTGAAAACTGCCTAGACATTGCTTCTCTGATAATGATATATGAGGCATGTTTTGGACTCTGTATCAGCTTTACGGAAAAAAAATATATGTATATATATACGCACATTTTTACCTAGTTGACAAATTTGAAATTCTCCAGATGGCAACTTTAATATGTTTAATATGATTGTGCTGTTAAAAAATAGCAATAGAGTTTTCTCTAGAGAAAGTCATTTACTATGAGAAAGCAATACCATATGATACATGAAAATAAGAACATTGCAAGCTATTTTTGTTATTTGGCTTTTACTGAGCTCTCGATGAATAAAAGAAAAAAAAATCTGTGCTGAACAGATGATGCTGATGATGAACTTAGCAACTTATTCTACCCAATTCCTAAAGTCTCTTATTAAAATATAGTCAACCCTTCTCTCATCTGTTTTTCTGCATATTGGTAATATTAGCCACATGGTGATTTTTTTGTGTACACCTGCTACACGAGCAGGAGGAGATCCAGAAACGGGCCAGAACCAGATAGAAGATCCATAGCAGGGGTGTCATTTGAACAGCTACACCTGGACCCTCTTAAAGTTTTAAGAATTTCTGCCCTAAGAACCATTTCAGATGTTAGGTATCTTATAGTACAAGACTGATTCGTCCAGACAGGGTGAAAATTGATTCATCTCATCACTGATTCCCAACCCCACACCTCAGTGGTGCCTCGGACGGTGCTTTGCATGGCCCGATACTTATAATATGTCATCAGTGCTTGTAGCATACATGATTCAAAAGTTCATGGCCATGGTCTTCTGCACTTTAAGCAGTTTCTCCCTACGTATTTCTCCCATTTGTGTTAGCTTGAGCCTGAATCGGTTAAGACTTTGTTGTGGAGATACTGCAAATTTCAAGGTCAAATAGATGCATTAACTTTCTCATTCATACCTGTCATGGGCTTTGTGCGAGCCATGAAAACTACCTAGAACAGCTGTCATTTTGGTTGATTCAATTCTTCTGAGGAGTTAGATTTCCACTGAGTAAAATTATAGACTCTGTGGAACAATCAAAACAATGATCCATCTATCTAGAGGACCTAAGCTGTGATCTTTTTAGTTAATTTCATATGAATACAGGGAGACCTTAAACTTTATAATAAATGAGAATTTGTCTACCTAGGTATGAAATCATTTCTTGTCACAACTCTACATAAATGTCATGTTTATGTAACTTTGCAGGATTACTAGTCTACTGACTGCAACAGCAGTATAAACTTTCAGCTTATTTTATTTTCAAAAAGATTCTGTCCTAACTGAAAACTTGTGTTTAGAGTGAATTGCACAATTTGTAGAAATAAGGTAATAATAATAATAATAATAATGATGATGATGATGATGATGATGATTTTATGGGGTTATCATAATTGTGTGAGTTTGCAAGCCATAGAGTATATATAAAAAGTTATTTAAAAATTTTTTAATAAAACATTTATTACTGCATCCTTTTATCTTTTACCTTGTACAAATAACCTCATGTTTACTTAGGAAAGTAGGCAAGTATTTGATAATAAAGTAGAAATGATGCCCTAAAATTTTTGAAAGCAACAACTTCAGATTCTATTATGTTAGGTTTCTAGTATATGCTAGTATGTTGTAAATAGTTTGTGGTTGAAAATATGGATATCGAAGTTAGAATGATAGGCCTATAATCATGGTCATGGTATCAGTTTCCTCATCTGTACAATAAAGGTAATGATAGATAATCATTGTTAGAGCGCATGATTTAAAAGAAAGCATTAACTAAAATAGCATATCAAAGTCCTTATCATAATGCCTAGGATATAATAAGTCCCCAGTTTTTTAAAATTATTGTATCAGAATCCATACTCACTATTCAGTCAGAGGGCCAAGATTTGTGTTATGATAAGGATATATTAAGTTAAAATGTTAAATCCCTACCACTAAACAACCTATAATATTTAGTGATTTTACATGCACATAATATGGCATATGAACAAACAAATCAGGCAGTTATATGACTTGGTAAGTTCATTTCAACAAAAGTCAAGCAATATATGTGTGCTCTAGTGTCAACTTATTGTGTGTGCTTCTTTTTTAGAATGATATATTTTTAAAAATCTAGTATATTATGCTAGTCATCAATTTATTTTTTGATAGCATGAGTGTTAACTATGAAATGGTTATAAATTACTATGCATAATGAACAGCTGTGAGAAATAATAAATGATTCTGTTATCACAACTAGAATATTAGCTGGCATATGCAGAATTATATATAAATGGCATTATTACACAAAAGGGTAGGAAAAGTTTTAAAATATACTATTTGACTATGAGGTTGGTCAATTAAACAACCTTATTAATTTAACCTCAGAAATATATGACTGACTGTATTTCAATAAAAATCTTAAGACCTACCGTGGACTATTTCAGTAACGCAGCTTATAAAAATATGTGCTTCTGTAAGAAAAAGAAATACTTGTTTTTATTTAGTTTCTTTGAGTTTATGCCAAATCTTTCCCATTACTTTCTTTAAAATCTTTATGGTGCTTAACTATATGAAAACAGAATTTTTTAAATAAGGTGGGAAGAGAGAAAGAAAAACATGAAAGAAATTGTAATATTTGAAGCCTGATCTTTTCCATACTACTATAATCTCATCGATTACGATGAGATATATGAAATGTTGAATGAGGCAGGAAAATATTCATTAAGGAAGGTCTCCCCCCCAAGGATATTATTAGTTGCATTGTGACCAATAAAATAAGAAACAGTTAATTATCTCTAACTAAAATATTCTGACAAGTCTCTCGATCTAGAATATTTGTACTAAAATACCAGTGTATAAACTCGTTATATGTTGTTAAAATATGAATCAATTAGCAACCATGTTAGGATGCAATTTAGGCATTGTAATAAATATATGCATTATTATTTTGATCTTCATGCCAATCTAAAGAGTTCTGTATGACAAAAAAAAATAGCTCTGTACTACAATATTCTCATCTTATAGACGAAGACACAGAGATTCATAAAGATCAGGTGACCTCCTGTGGTCATATATTGAGTTAGAATTTAAACATGATTTTTTGACTCAAAATTTGGGTTCTGAACCACTATGACATGTTGACTTCTATTATAATTGAAGCCATTGGGGCCAGATCTCCTTTTGGTGATGTTTTCATTATGTGTTGTTAAGACTTATTCCTTTGTTTTGTAGTTAAAGAAAAACAATTATGTGGGAGGAGACAGAAAATCCTTGGTTTAATTAAAGTAGGGTAAATTGTTATTTGTGACCCAACATCTTACCAAACGCTTTACAATTTTACTTAGTAAACAAACACCCCAACACACACACACACACGCACACACAAACACACATGTGAAAACTGAAGTTACTCAAGAGTTGTTAAAGCTTTTCAAGTAAAGCTCTGTGTGTGGCTTACAGGTTCATATCTTACAGGTATAATTATTGTAGATTCCACTTCAAGTTTATTCTCTTAATTTCATATTTGAATTTGGTCTCTTGGTGAGATGAAAGATATTTGTCTCTAGTATATCTCCTGCAGATAATGTTTCAAAACTGGCATATATGTTCTCTCTTGTCCACTATGAACAACACAGAGAATCTTAAGCAGGGAACATCATCAGTCATATCCATGCAGAGTCTTGCTTTGTGACACTGTGGTATTTTAGACATATCGTAGAGACCTCAGCACCTCAGCAATGTTGTAAAGACCCAGAAAACCCCTAATATCTTTACAGATTTCCTGAGGATTGGCTTAAAAACAAGAGACATGGAGACAGTCCCCAACTTAAGATTTGTTGACTTATGATTCTTTGACTTTACAATGCTGTGAAAGCAAAACTTCTGCAGTAGAAACCGTACTTCGAACTGTGAATTTGGATCTTTTCCTGGACTAATGATATGGAATATGATCCTCTGTAGGGATACTGGTCAGAGGCAGGGAGCCTCAGCTCCGGGTAACTACAGATCACAAGGGTAAACCACCAGTACACTTAGAACCATTCTGTACCCATACAATCGTTCTGTTTTTCACTTTCAATACGGCATCAATAAATTACATGACATATTCAACACCTTATTATAAAATAGGTCTTGCATTAGATGATGTTGCCCTATGGTTTGCCAATGTAAATGTTCTGAGCACATTTAAGATAGGCTAAGCTAAGCCAGAATGTTTGGTAGGTGAAGTGTATTAAATTCATTTTGACTTATGACATTTTTGACCTGTGACAGGTTTACCTTTATAAGTCGAGGAAGATTTGTTTATGTTTTTCAAGGCCATCTACCTATATGTGTATGCCACATAATGGAAAGGACATAAAGCAAATATATTACAGAGGGTCCAACTGGAGGAAGGAGAATAATTCTGAGAACATGGGTTGAAGGACGCAAATAAGAAAATAAAATAAAACAAAAAGGAACTTTGCCTTGACTAATGATGATATGAACTAACAAGTATGATCAAAGAAATTATCTACATTATTCCAAAATAAATAAGGTAAAAAGCAGCATGTATCCTGTGACCAACGTAGGTCTACAGCATAAACTGTGAAAGCTTTTGTTTTTGGACTGGGTGTGTCACAAGTCTACAACACAGGAAACATGGTGCAGGGGCCATGCACAGAGCCTACTTTTTTTTTTTTTTTTCTTTTCTATTTTTTTTGCACTTACCATTCTAAGACATCAGGAGAATCACTTAGCCACACTACATCTGAGATTTCTTTTTTTTTTAATTTTTTTAACGTTTATTTATTTTTGAGAGACACAGAGACAGAGTATGAGCAGGGGAAGGGCAGAGAGAGAGGGAGATACAGAATCCGAAGCAGGCTCCAGGCTCTGAGCCGTCAGCACAGAGCCTGACGCGGGGCTCGAACTCACAGACCATGAGATCATGACCTGAGCCGAAGTCGGCCAATTAACCAACTGAGCCACCCAGGCGCCCCTGAGATTTCTTAATCTGAAACGGAAGACAACAATATTTACCTCGCAGGGTTTTGTGTAGACTCAATGAGATAATACATGCCTGGAGTTTAGAAAGAATGCCTATCACCTAATAAATGTTTTAACTAGTATTTGTTCTCTTCCATAACCCCTCCAGTAATTCCATAGTGAATATACTCTCTGTTGGAAGAGATTCTTAGGAAAGACTACCTACTTCTATAAATTGTTATTTCCTTTATATTCTCTGAAGTCTTCAGAAAATTTTCCCTTCTGTAGTCCCAGCTCTAAATGACAGAACCTATGATAAAGCTACTTATGATGGCTAATGGGGCCAATCAGAAACAGGGTAAAAGGATGGATATTATAAGTGAGAAATTGCACATTAACTTATTCAGTCTGCATAACCTTGTAAGTAATGTTTGATGAAACTATTAGTTCTGTCATTAAAAAAAGACTAATAAATGTTGATGTAAATTCATTTTAGCCATGTGGAATTAGCAAGTATATTATCATCTATATATTTTTTATAATTAACGATGGTACTGCTATTTTCTTCCATAATTGGTGCATTTATTGAGAGATTTCCCACTGTTTGACTAATGCGTTTCATCCTCTATACTTTTTCCCTGCTGCGTCCCTACAGTTATGATGCTCAAAATTTATAGAGTTTAGATTCCTCTTGCTGCTGTTTACATTCCTACTTACTGTTTATTCATAGGATGAGGATAGAGAGTTCTAAGTTGGAGAGAGCTTTTATACAGATGATTAGCGGTTGCTCTGAGAACAGCCACTTTTTTTTTTTTGGTGCCATTAATAGATTCAAAAACAAGGGATACATTATACTGCCTAACATTACAAATGGATCTCCTTTATGTGAAGTGTTGACTGCGTGATAATAGTTGAAGGAAGGTTTCCTTAGAAGGCAGTTCAAAGTTTATGAACCTGCAGTTATGTGCAATATTATTTACATTCCACTTTTGCAACTCCGGTGGGTATTGTGGATTTAGAATATGCAAGGAGAACAGACCTAGATTCTCTCTTTTTTACTCACTGCCAAGACTAAGTGAAAATGAAGACTTGACAAGGGCTGGATTACTGTTACAGCCCTTACATGGTACCCAGTGTGCCTTAGGAAACAGAAGTGTTATGCAAACAGTTGTCGTGAATTTATTTTCTTTTTCAATGCCTGGTAGGAAAATGTGCTGTTCAGCCAAAGAAGTATAGTGGGAATAATGATCATTCAAGAAATCTTCAAAGAGAGCTACAGGTATTTAATTTAAAAGCACACTGTTTCAAGAGTTAGTATGTCCTTCTGACAAGAAATATCATTAAAGCATAGTGATGTTTGTAACTTAGGGGCTTTAAAATCTTTTTCCTTTAAAGCCTAGACTGAAAAAACATATCGTTGAATCTTTGTATGGAATATCGAGTCCTTTCACAATGTTTTACCCACAACAGTTTATTATCATTCCATCTGAGGGCAGTCAAGAAGAATAAAACTGAGTTTATTTGATCTGATGAGAAACTTGATAGCTATCCAGGTTTTACTTGTCAATATGAAATGGTGCTTCTGGACGATCACAGCTTTTGTTTGGTTGTTTAGTTGTTTGGCTGGTTGGTTGGTTTTGTTTTTCTCTCTCAATCTTTAGATTTGTACCTGTGTCTTAATTGTAAAGTTGTAAACACAGATAAATGTAGGATAATTTTAAACGACCTACATTCCTTGCTTTTATAAGTGATGCTTTATTTTTATTTTTGCTTCCCATTGTTTGGATGTCCTTTTTGCACCCTTTTGCCTGGTTATATAAGTAACTGAGTATAACAAAAACAATCATATTTGATATATAATCCAGTATTATTTGAGTTAGAAGTCAAAGTCATGCATTTTACAAATGAGGAATCAGTACTCCAGAGAAGTGAAAGACTTATGTAGGGGACTACAGTGGCTTACAGGCAGATCTAAGTCCAGAATCCAGGTTGGTTGACTTGCTGACGAGTTATTTTTCCTCTACATCAATCCTCTTTGTTTTATTCCCAACTTATATAATGACATTTGAGCAGATCCTAACAACATACCCTCTGTGTGGACTTTGCAAACTTGCTGGTTGATCAATTCAAGTGTTAGACAGTGCATATGACAATATAATTTATCCTGCGACTGCACAGATGATATCCTGTGAATATGGCTTGATGCCTCCACAAAATCAGTCTGAAAAGGATTGTAGCTGTCTATGGATCTAAAGCTTCTATAGTGTTTCTTTTGAAATATACCTGAAAATATCAATCTCACTGTTAAAGATAAATGCCAGATATGGGAACACAGTTATAATTGCTAATTATAATGCAATATGATCCTTTTTGTCTCTCTTCTCTCTCACCACTGTGCTTATCTATATACCCTGTTTTGCTATTCTAGGTTTGTGTGCTGGAGAGACAAATATTTGACTTCCTTGGATATCAGTGGGCACCTATCCTGGCAAATTTTGTACATATTATTATCGTCATTCTTGGTTTATTTGGGACTATTCAGTATAGACCTCGTTACATAACAGGAGTAAGTACCCTTCCTGCTTTTTAAAAAACATTGAAATACAGATGCAAACTACAACTGTCTTGAAAATTTGTATGTATGTCCTCTCAAAATACTGTTAGTTTGTTTTCCTAATTTCAGATTACATCTACAGTAATTGGAAATGTCAAGTTTACAACACTTGACAGTGAATGTAATCAGATTGTATTTTCATAAATTGTACTTTCAGCAAGTGTTCTATTGTAATTAAAAACAGAACTATGCCTTTATGTTTCCAAATTATAAGATCGTGTCCTTTGATTTAACACATTTTGATGGGAATTGGGAATTTTTCCCATTTTAAATAATCATGTTTTATAAATTGAATAAAGGTAGTTTTAAGTCAATACAAATGAACATATAGTTTTGAAGTGAAAATATTAATATATATCAGGGTTAATTTTGATACCTTTGAAAGCCGGAAGAGTCTGGACCATGTTCTCTATATTCTCCATAATTCTCTTTTTGGTTCAGAGGGAGTATTTTGCATCTCCACGCAAGTTAAACTTACTAAACATAAAAGTGAAATCCAACTGTGTTGCCGTTGCTATGGGAACCATAACTTAGAATTTTTTACCTTTGTATGTGCCTCAGATCTCAGCTATATCTCTTCATTAGTGTAGATTTTTTATTTTAGTTTCATCATTTTTTCTCTTCTATTTTTGACAAAGGAAAAGTCCATAAGCATTTATTTAAAATTATAAAGCAATTTTGTGGTAAAGGAATATATATAAGATAGTGCAGCTAGAGCTGTGCCTTGTTCAACACAAACCAGCAAGCCTTCTCGGGTTTCACAAAGGCCTCCTTCACATAAAAGATGCCCTCTTATGACCTGTTGTCTCAGTCATCTGGAACCTAGATAAAACTCACTGGTACTGAAACAGACAATGTGGTGACAGCTGGACCAAGGGATCCACTGTCTGGCTAAGGATGAGTGAGAAACCCATAGCTTTCTCCTCTGGGTGCATGCCCAGCAATGAGTACATATTCCCTCTAAGGGTGTATAGCCATGTAAATCATTTAAAATGTAGGATATGTTTTGTTGCAGGATGAAGTTTTT
The DNA here is from genome assembly GCA_030068075.1 of Paguma larvata. NCBI lineage: Eukaryota > Metazoa > Chordata > Mammalia > Carnivora > Viverridae > Paguma > Paguma larvata. Next base: position 109,399,979 of record CM057829.1, read on the forward strand.
CATTACACAAGATATAATAGCACTGTTCATTTTCTTATATAAATTGTGATGTGATATATATAGGGAAAATAGTATAGCGATTGGGAGTTGGTCTTCTAAAGTCATAATACCAGGATTGAAATCTTGCATCTACCAATTTTTTTTTGTTCTTTAAACAAGGATAAACTTGCTAATTTTTAGAGTTCCTACGTTTAAAATAAAAGTAATATTTATATTAACTCGAGCTTTAATAATGAATTATAAGCCATCATATGAAAGATTCTTAATTTAACTGTTCTCTTTCATTAGACTTTGAGGGTCTTCCATAATTTTATTTGTGTTAATAACGTTCCTCTGATTATGATCTTTAGTTTTTTTTAATATAATTTATTGTCCAGTTGGCTAACATACAGTGTAACAGTGTATGTTTTGGAGGGGTTTTGGGGTAGATTCCCATGATTCATTGCTTACATACAGCACCCAGTGCTCATCCCAACAAGTACCCTCTCAATGCCTAGCACCCATTTTCCCCTCTCCCCCACACTCCCATCAACCCTCGGTTGGTTTGCCGTATTTAAGAGTCCTTATGGTTTGCCTCCTTCCCTCTCTGCTTGCAACTATTTATCTCCCTTCCCTTCCCCTATGATCTTCTGTTAAGTTTCTCAAGTTCTACATATGAGTGAAAACATATGATATCTGTCTTTCTCTGACTGACTTATTTCATTTAGAATAATACCCTCCAGTTCCATCCATATTGCTGCAAATGGCAGGATTTCATTCTTTCTCATTGCCAAGTAGTATTCCATTGTCTATACAAACCACATCTTCTTAATCCATTCATCAGTTGATGGACATTTAGGCTCTTTCCATAATTTGGCTATTGTTGAAAGTGCCGCGATAAACATTGGGGTACATTTACCCCTATGAATCAGCACTCTTGCATACTTTGGATAAATTCCTAGTAGTAGTATTGCTGGGTCATAGGGTAGTTCTATTTTTAATTTTTTGAGGAACCTCCACACTGTTTTCCAAAGCAGCTGCTGCACCAGTTTGCACTGCGACCAACAGTGCAAGAGGGTTCCCATTTCTCCATGTCCTCGCCAGCATCTGTTGTTTCCTGAATTGTTAATTTTAGCCACTCGGCCTGGTATGAGGTGGTACCTTAGTGTGGTTTTGATTTGTATTTCCCTGATGACGAGTGATGTTGGCCATCTTTTCATGTGCCTGTTAGCCATCTGGGTGTCTTCTTTGGAAAAGTGTCTATTCATGTCTTCTGCCCATTTCTTCAATGGATTATTTGTTTTTCGGGTATGGAGTTTGGTGAGTTCTTTGTAGATTTTTGATACTAACCTTTTATCCGATATGTCATTTGCAAATATCTTTTCCCATTCTGTCGATGCCTTTTAGTTTTGGTGATTGTTTCCTTTGTAGTGCAGAAGCTTTTTATCTTGATGAGGTCCCAATAGTTCATTTTTGCTTTGAGTTACCTTGCCTTTGGAAACATGTCAACAAGGAACTGCTGCGGCTAAGGTCAAAGAGGTTGTTGCCTGTTTTCTCCTGTAGGGTTTTGATAGTTTCCTGTAGGACTTTCACCCATTTTGAGTTTATTTTTGTGTATGGTGTAAGAAAGTTGTCTAGTTTCATTCTTCTGCATGTTGCTGTCCAGTTCTCCCAGCATATTTGCTAAAGAGACTCTTTTTTCCATCAGATGCTCTTTCCTGCTTTGTCAAAGATTAGTTGGCCATACATTTGTGGGTCCAATTCTGGGTTATCTAATCTATTCCATTGGTATGTGTCTTTTTTTTCTGCCAATACCATACTGTCTTGATGATTACCACTTTGTAGTAGAGGCTAAAGTCTGGGATTGTGATGCCTCCCACTTTGGTTTTCTTTTTCAGCAACACTTTGGCTATACAGGGTTCCATACAAATTTTAGGATTGTTTGTTTTAGCTTTGAGAAGAATATTGGTGCAATTATGATTGGGATTGAATTGAATGTGTAGATTGCTTTGGGTAGTGTTGACATTTTAACAATATTTATTCTTCTAACCCCTGAGCATGGAATGTTTTCCCATTTCTGTGTGTCCTCTTCAATATCCTTCATAAATTTTCTATAGTTTTCAGCATACAGATCTTTTACATCTTTGGTTAGGTTTACTCCTGGGTATTTTATGGATCTTGGCGCAATTGTAAATGGGATCAATTTATTGATTCCTCTTTCTGTTGCTTCATTATTGGTGTATAGAATACAACAGATTTCTGTTCATTGATTTTGTATCCTGCCACTTTGCCAAATTCATGTATCAGTTGATTGTAATCTTATAGATATGTCATCTCCATCACCGATAAAGTTATTTGCATGAATATCTAGATGTGTATCAAAATGTTTGAACAGTTTCAAAACTCAGACATTTGTTTGGGGTAAGTGGAATATTCTACAGAATGTCCTTAGCCCAATACTTGTTTTTTAAAAAATGGTCAGTAAAGGTTAGCTATAATATGTTTCTCTTTATTGTTATTTTTTTAATTTTATCTAAATCCAGGTTAGTTAAAATACAGTGTAATAATGATTTCAGGAATAGAATTTAGTGATTCATCACTTACATAAAACACCAATGTTCATCCCAACATGTGTCCTCCTAATACCCATCGCCCTTCCGTCCATCCCCCTTCCCAGTACCCCTCCAGCAGCCTTCGGTTTATTCTCTGTATTTAAGAGTCTCTTACGGTTTGCCTTCTTCTCCGTTTTTATCCTGTTTTTCTTTCCCTTCCCCTATGTTCATCTGTTTTGTTTCTTAAATTCCACATATGAAGGAAATCATATGGTATTTGTCTTTTTCTGACTTATTTTGCTTAGCATAATACATTCTATTTCCATCCATGTTGTTGCAAGTGGCAAGATTTCATTCTTTTTGATCACCGAGTAATATTCCGTTGTATATATGTATACCACATCTTTATCCATTTGTTAGAAGGACATTTGGGCTCTTTCCGTAATTTGGCTCATATTGATAGTGCTGGTATAAACATTGGAGTGTGTGTGCCCCTTCACACACACATTGGAGTGTGTGCTGAAAAAAATCAGCATTTTGTGTTCTTTGGATAAATACCTATTAGTTCAATTGCTGGGTAACTGTATTTTTGTAATAAGTGGTCACTAAAGGTTAGCTATAATATGTTTTTCCTCATTGTTGTTATTATTTGAAATGATACTAAACTTTATAGACTAGTTATAGGCTGGCAAGCTGTTTAATATAGAGCAAAGTGTTCTCAGCTATTGGTTGAACTGCTTCTTCCCATTATTTCAGCTGCTACAACCCTTAAAAAAATTTGTAGGTTTCCTATGTATCAAACTATAATCCCATCTTTTTAGATAAAATACTTACCCACAAATCTTTTCAAGACACACTGTTCTGTCCAGCATGAGCTGAGAGTTAAGATGCCACGGGACACCTTTAAGATTATTAGATATTTTATATAGCTAAGACAGACTCCAAAATCTTTCTGAGGTCTTAACAGTGTGTTTTATAGCTACATCTTTGATTTAATCTTGACTAGCAAACAGCATTTTGAATTTGATTTTGAGACATTATATTACTTGGAAAACTTCTTGCCAGCTGGAGATACTGTAAATGTGGAACTTATTTTCCAACTCCTCAGATCCTGAGTTGGAAATATATATTCTTTTTCTAAATTCTGCTTAAAACCTGAATTGTTCTTTCTTTAGCTCATGTCTCTCTTACAATACAATATTATATGTGGCTAAAAGATGACAAATAATACTGTCAGTGTTTGCTCAGAAATCTCCTGAGCCAGATCCATAAGTTAATAGGTATATTTTCTGTCTTCCATGTATTGCAGCAAATGGTCAAGTTAATTGTTCTGGTAGTAATTTATTATGGAACTTTTTTTCTCTAGTCTTCAAAAACAAGACTTTCTTACTGTCCTTCCCCCTGTTTTCAGTGAGAGTCTCCTCACTGCCCTTCTGGCTTCCACCTACTACCATTTCTCAAAACTAATGCTGTATTTTAGGCTTATAACATCATTTGGGTTTTGGTACCAGCCTGTTTATGTTACTTTTTTCTGCTTATTTTCGGTATAACAAACTTCTGTATAATCAAATTAATGGAATCTAATTTCAGTGATGCCATATTAAAGGTCAAAAGTCTTTCAATTCAGGAAAATAGAGATTTTACCATCAAAATAAAATAAAGATTTTTAGTTTGCCTAAAGATGGCATGAGGAATTTCAATTAAAAGAAATTTAGGGGTACCTGGGTGGCTCAGTTGGTTAAGCATCTGATTCTTGGTTTTGACTCGGGCTATGATCTCACTCTGCTGCCAAGGTGGGGCCTGCTTGCTATTTTCTCTCTCCCTCTCTGCCTCTTCCTTGCTTGCTATCTCAGCTTCTCTCTCAAAATAAATAAACATAAACATTAAAAAAATAAATAAATAAAAAAAGAGGGCACCTGGGTAGCTCTGTCAGTTAAGTGTCTGACTTCAGCTCAGGTCAGGATCTCACAGCTTATGAGTTTGAGCCCCTATGTTGGGCTCTGTGCTAACGGTGCAGAGCCTGCTTCAGATTCTCTCTCTTCCTCTCTTTCTCTGCCCCCTCCCCTAGTCACTCTCTCTATCTCAAAAATAAGTGAAGAAATTTAAACAAAAACTTGAAATTAATTATAGATGACAGAAATTCAGATCACTGAAGGATCTGCATTTAGCAGAAAAATGTATAATTGGGGGCAAGCTGTAACTAACATTAATATATTGCTACACTTGAGTAATTTCCAAAGGCACTCTGTGCACTGGAGTCTATTTTACTACACTCTTCCTAACCCTGAATATTATCTGTTCTCTTATTTATCTATCTGATAGAAGAGAAATGTCATTTTTGTTTTGAATTGCTTTCTTATCTTCACAGAGTTTGACTTTCTCATGTGTTCATTAGCCATTTTCCACTTTGATATCCCTTTTGGGGAGGGATTGTCTTTTGGTTTGCATTGATTTATCTTTACCCATTTTTTTGTTGGAGTCAGTGTTTATCATAACAATTTTTATGTATTGATCACATAGTAAAAATATTTATCCTTTATCATACATTTTTATTTTGGATGTTTATTATTTTTCTCTTATTAAACTCCCTGTCCTTTTGTGATATTTTCTATTGCTTTAAAATTATAAAATTGAAATATCATTTTGAAAAGCTTAATGATAAGGCTTCATTATCCTTAGTTTTAATTTTGCTAAGACAAAAAGGCAAACAGAGTCCCTGAAATAGAGTCTTAGGAAAATGTGTGCCTTTTCACATTTGTTATTTGTAGAGTTTCAAATTATTGATGGAACATTTATATTCTATTTAATTGGAAAAAAAGTGATAAAATAATAGCATGTGACATCTTCTGAAACATTAAACACAGTAGCAATAAATTCAATTTAGAAAGTACTAGCAATGAGTTTGTTTACTATGCCCTCACATAAGAGTATAGAAGAAATATTTAAGACAGGTAACTGGAACAAGAGCTCAATAGTACCCTTTGAGGGTCTCTGGCATTTCAATGAATGTAATATGTTGAAGGAAAACAAAATAGATGATTTCAGTCCTAAGCAAAGGAAATCTGAAGCCAGAATCCGTAGAAAGCCTGTGTATTGTATAATTCTTGGCAACAGCAAGTCTCCCCAAAAAGTCCCAGTTAACTCTGGCAGAATAATTTATAAATGGATACACACAAATGGCTCCGATGAAAGCATTTCCTCATATCACAAATAAATTGTCCAGCACATCTTTATTTGGGCTAAAGATACAGGCAAGCAGGATATGATTTGGGTTATTCAGTTTATTATTTGGTCATTATTAATGACCAAAAACTGTTAATGAGTTGCAGTGCTCTTAGTAGTCTAAAGTAGCCTGAGGACAGTGTAGGTTTCTAACTGCTAAGGGCAAGGCAATTTTCTTGGTGATATTACCAGAGGACGTGTTGCCATAATGTTCAAAATGGTTTCTTTCTTTTTCCTTCCTTTGTACCTTCATCCCTGCCTCTTTTTCCTACCTTCTTTCCAATCTTCCCACCTTCCTAGTTTTCTACCTAGTTTCCATCCTTTCTTCTTTACTCCTTTCTTCCCTGCTTTTGTTATTTCTATTTAATTATTTTGTAAGAAAATAGAATACCTTATTTAGCATGAACCCACTGGCTTGATCAAGGAAACCCAGTCCTAAAACTAGAAATAAATTTAAAATAGCTAAAAATCCACTACCGAATTTTCATAAAAACAGAGAAAATGATAACATACTAAGACGACAATAGTATTTATAAGAATCAAGTTGTTGTTGTTATTATTGTTTACCACTTCAATTCCCTTCTACAGATCCTCCTAGACATCTTCCTCTACAATTCCTATGAACCTCACATTAACTTTACAAAATTTTGGTCCAACTTCATATGCCTAGGAAATAGCAGTTAGGATGTTAGTCCTGGGTTCTACTAACCACCAAACCCATGCTCTTAATGCCTGTACTGAATTGCTTCTTAGGAGCACAGTACAGAGGGCCACAATCTATCTGACAAATGGAAACAAGTTTTGTTAAGTTGTTAGCAAATTTAAAATCCATTATGGCATTTTCAATTTAGAGAGCACTTAGATTTTAAATTGTAGTCTGTCATCCCTCTATTAAGGATTATGTTTTTAGCTGTGTATTTAATGAGGAAATGACCTCATGTCTCAAGAATTAAGAACAGAAAACACTTAGTGATGGATATTTTATTCTTGCAGAAGAACAGCGTCACAGGGTATCCTTAATTTCCAGAAATAGTGATTTAGAATGGTGCTTTTTTCTTTTCTTGTAGTAATCAGCATTTTGATGATGATGATAATTCACATATCTGTATATATAAATTTATATCTAATATATTGTATATTAATTAAAGGCAGACTATCTCTTTCCACTTTTGTTATCGGTAAAGAGCTTCAAAGAATCGGTAAGAGAATTTTTGTCTATGTAGTTGGAAAAAAATACCCATATTATGTATTGTTCATATTATTTGGTAAAATATGTATTAACATATATTATCATCTCTAGCACAGAGACTTTTTATGACATCTGTTTAGACTGCAATAGCTAATCCTAAAATCAGATGAATATAAATGATTGGGATGGTTTCCTGATTTTTTTTTTTTTACTGAAAAAGCAAGTGATTAAAATAATGTGGTTAAAGCTTATTTGCTATAATAGGGTTATATGGTTAGAAAGAGAAGCCAATATTCATTCATCTTTATCCCTTGCGTTTTAAGAATGACAAACTATTAGACTATGTCATTATACCCATACTACTCATTATTTCAAAATAATAAAGAAAATAATCAAATTCACTTCTCAGTTAATGTATTAAACTTTTAAGTAGTAATTTCTGACCATTTTTGAGAACTAGAGTTCAATTTGGCTATTCTGTTTCCATATTACAAATTTTTTTCAATATTTACATGTGCTCCTTAATGAGTATTGATTTATGAGTTGACACACATCCTTCTTCCCGTTGAGGAGGAAGGCATAGCATTAAGAGGACAACAATGAAGCAGTTTCAGACAAGGCTCACCTGCTTTGACTTCCTTGATTTTCTTCTCCTTGAGCTAACATGATTAAGGGATTTCTTAACCCCATGTCATCATAGGCAAGGCCTAAGAACCACATGGCGATCAAAGCACCAAAAGGCAAAGCTGTGGTCCATTTTGTAAAACGTTCTGATATGGCAATTTTGGGGATGTATAGACACCGTAGAAGATCTATGAAAGCATATACTCACATACTCAACTTGTATGAAAAAAAAAAAAAAAAACCAACTAAATTTCTCGAATTTCTTTTTTTATTTTTTTAATATTTATTTATTTTTGGAAGAGCACAAGTGGGTAAGGGACAGACAGAGGGGGCCAGAGGATGGGAATCTGTGCTGACAGGCTGACAGCAGCAAGCCTTATGTAGGGCTTGAACTCACGAACTTGGAGATCATGACCTGAGCTGAAGTCGGATGCTCAACCGACTGAGCTGCCCAGGTGCCCATCTTGAATTTTATTTTTACTGATGATTGGCCATGAGTTGAATTTATATGGCTCATGGACCTCAGCTCCCAACAGAGAATATAACCAACAGTAATAAATAAGAAGCACTTAGTATGTCCTATTTCCAGGTCATATGCTTCTTTATGTTTGACTGCTTTATGTTCTTTAATAATGTTACGTCCCTAAAAAATGTGTGCATTCCTTGCTGTCATTTCTAGGAAGTTATTAATCTATGTACAAGCAGTTGTTTTGCCTCTTTCATTCAGTTTTTCTAGGAGAAAAATATCCAAAAGAAAACTTATTGCAGCTAAAGCATTAAAAATGCACACTTTCTGTGTTCAGGACAGAAAATCAATGTAGATTAGAGATGAAGAGACTTGAGATAGTAGTAAATTAACAATGCTTCTAATGACTTAGAGTAGTTGTGAAAATAAGTCTTTTCCCATAAGCCTGGGAGGGGAAAAAAAAAAAAGCAAAACAAAACAAAACATCATTACAAGTTTTATGGATTTAGCCTGTAGTCCTAAAATAAATGTAATCACGCAACATGGTAAATGCAATTTATTCTCAAAAGGAAGTGTTCCCTTGGGGAAGCGTGGGCCATTTGTTCTACAAGAAGATATTTTGCGCTCTCATTCTGGTGTTAGGCTGTGACTAAAGATTTATAGAATGTGGTAAATGCAAGTAATTACCTTTTGACAGTCTAAATTCATGTTTGTAAATCATCTAATAATATTTGGGAAAAATTTTTAAGAAGAGACAGGTGATATAAATATGTGTATATTTATTTTAAAATATAGTTATTTAATGTACAGATTTTATAAAATCAAATAACAAAATTGGATTTACAATAAAATGTAAGTTATTTTTCTTACCTCTTTCCAGCTGGTCTTAATCTCTTTATAGTTCTTCTGGGATAGAAAGATAGATTGATCTGTACCTATACCTATTCCTATACCCATACTTATACCTATATCTATCTATATCATCTATATACATAGAGAATATACCTCAGAGGGTTTGTAAAAGTGAAATCATTTTAATCTAATTTGCTTTTGGATCACACTTTGTTCTTACCTCCTGATGCCCAGAGTTTCTGGTTGCCTTTCCTTTTTTATTCTTGTAAAAAAGAAAAAAAAAATTTAGCTGTATCCTAAATATATTTCCAATTCTTATTCATTCTTTCTATTGCTTGGTATTCATTCTACTGATATTTCGGAAATACATTGCTTTCCTATTTGAATTTATACCATTTTTTTTCATATTACCATGATTTTTATCTGTAGCTTTTTATTTTAATGGTATGCCCTTCTTCCCCAGAGATTTCTCTCATAGTACTCTCTCCTTCTACTTTAATCTAAATTGGTTGCTCTCTGGGCCTATTAGACATCTAATGTTCTGCTCTGTTCCCCGAGTTAGACTCATGCTTTCTTAGACCCTATTTTCTTTCTGAAACATTTTGTACAGCTTCCTAAAAACGCCTGTTTGCAAAGTAAACTTTCTGGATTTATTCTTCATTTATACTTGAGTAATAGTTTTGTTAGATGCAGAATGCAGGGTTGAGAATCAATTTTTCTTTAGGACACTGAAGTCGTCGTTCACTTGTATCCTAGGAAGTGGTGTTACTGACGGGAAGTCTGATATCAATCTGTTCTTTATTCTTTATTAGACAACTTTTAAAGAAGTTCTTGAAATATTAATTTTATCCTTGTTGTCTTAACATTTCAAAATGAAGTGTCTAAGTGTGGACATAATTTAAATTTGTAGGTCTTTTCTGGAGTGCCTGGTTGGCTAAGTTGGTTAAGTGACCGACTTCGGGTCAGGTCATGATCTCCTGGTTCATGAAATCCAGCCCTGCCTCAGGCTCTGTACTGACAGCTCAGAGCCTGGAGCCTGCTACAGATCCTGTGTCTCTGTCTCTCTCTCCCCTTCCCTCACTTAGGCTCTGTCTCTCTCAAAAATATATAAATTAAAAAATGAAAAAAAAAAAAGTAGGTCTTTTTTGATTTGAAAGACATGAATGCCTTCAACTCTGCACTTTGCATGTATCATTTTTTATAACTTTTTAATATTTATTTTTGAGATAGAGACAGAGAGTGAACAGGGGAGGGGCAGAGAGAGAGGGAGACACAGAATCCAAAGCCGGCTTCACTCAGGCTTTGAGCTGTCAGGACAGAGCCCAACACAAGCTTGAACTCATGAACTGTGAGACGATGACCTGAGCCAAAGTTGGATGTTTAACCGACTGAGCCATGAGGCTGCCCCTGCGTGTTTCATTTTGATGATTCTCTAGGATTTTTGGACATTTGCCTTTGTTATGCTCAGATCATTTCATTTAGCAGTTTTTATATATTATAGCTATTTGTTTAGTTACTTAATTATTTAAAAATTTCTCTTTTTTTCCTCTGGAAAGATAAATTCTTGGCTGGTTCTAAAAGTGGTAAACGATTATCCCTGTTTTCTGGCCCACTTTTAATACTCATTTAGGTTCACGTGTTCCTTCTTCAAGTCTCCAGAATATACAGAATTATGCCTAACAGTTCAGCTTCGTTTGTGTCTGTTACCCTGCCACATATACAGTGGACTGCCAACTGTTCCACTCTCCTTATTAATCCGTACATATAGGTCTGGGCTTCCTGTTCCTGCAGTTGGCTGAAATATCTTTGCTGCTAATGCTCTATAGCTAATAGTTGCAGAAACGTACATGTTGCATGCTGTTTGCCTTTCGACTCAGAAGTATAACAATAACCATTAAAGTGCATTAAACACATTTTACTTTGAGATCATTTTCTTGATATCAGTGAGATCTGAGAGAATGACAAAAAATAGTTGTACAAAGATGTGGAAATCCAATGACTTCTATTTAATTTTATATTCCCAGATTGCTCTTTGGAATCTGTTAAATCAATTTACAATTACTGTAAAAGGTGCAAACCTTTGCCCATTTCTTGAGATGCTTATCTTCTAGTTAGTTTATATTTATAGATATTAACCTGTTTCGATATTATAGAACTTAACCTGTCAGCCTTCAAACTGTTTGGAAAATTTTTCGAAATACTTTTTCATCTAGTAAAGTAGTTATATTTTCCAAGTTTCTTGTGTTGATAATGGAGCTATACCCAACCTAAGTTATACATATAATATCCTACATTATTTTCTATGATACTTATTGTTTAATGTTTCTAGTAAGCTTTTAATTCATCTGGAATGTATTTTAGTAGTAATATTAAGTAGGGTACCAACACTATTTTCTTCCATTTGTTCTACCCTTTATTTTCCCAAACAATTGAAATGTCTTATTGCTTTATATTAAATTATCAAACATACTGGATTTTTTTTTCAATACTTGATTCTCTTTCACTGGTTTATTTGTATCCTATGTCACTACCTAACTCATGATTATATCGGGTTTATAGTATTGTGACAGATGATAAAACAAGTCTGCTTACTATTTTCCTTGTTCATAACTTCTTTGGCTCTTCTCCCTTTATTCCTTAATGTTAATTTAAAAATCATTATATTCAATTCAAAATAAAACAAAACCTATTAAGACTATAATTAGAATTGTTTTTTTTTAATATTTCCACAGAGGAATAACTTATGAATTTTATGCTCCTGGCCTAAATATTTAACATGTTATTCTATTCTAATCTGTCTTATTTTGATCTTCAGTAAGACTTTGTAGACATTTTCATATAGATTTTGTGCCATTGTTGTGAAAGTTATTCGTATGTGTTTTGTAGGTTTCATAGAACATCTTCTCCTTTCTAACGGCTTATTATTAAAATGGAGAAAATATGTATCTTTGGCATATTTTTCCTGTCTGAATGCTCTCATCAATGTAGTGAAGCGTTTTCTAACATATCTTGATTTTTTAGCTAATATCTTTAAAGGGAAACTTTTGTTATCTATGTCTAGCATTAATAATAATTATTTTATATTCTTATGTATTCAGAAGACTCTCCAAGAAAGTGTTCAATATTAGTGACATAGCAAGAATCTCAGTCACGTTCTTGAATTTAAATGTAAAAATTTTAGTATTTTGTTATTTATTGTATAATTGCTATTCCGTAAGTAGTCTTTATTACAGTAAGTAATTTCCTGATAGAATGGCAATATATTTTATCAAATGTTTTTGAACCTACATTAGTATGATAATATGAAATCTTTTTTTATTTTTTGGATGTATTCAGGTAGGTTGATAAATGTTCTGACATTAAGCCAACCTTCCTTTGCTAGACTATACCTATTTGTTTGTACTATATTATCCTTTGCTTCGATTCCTGTATTCTAACCTTATATTTTTATTTATACTTTTTGTGACTTTCTTCAAAAATTAGATTGATTCATAGCTCTTCACCCATAATATTTTGCAAATTATGCAAGCTTCATAGAATAATTTGGGATTTCCTTCTGTGATCTGGAACACTTCAAATAGGATTGGAGATATTAATGTTTCCTAGGACTCATCTATGAAATAATCTAGTCCTGGTACTTTCATAATGGTAGCTATTTAATCATCTTTCCAATGTATTCTACAGTAATTGGTCTTTTCAAGTTTTCCACTTCTCGCATGATTTCAGTAATGTAAATTTTGACAGAGCATCTATTTTCTGGAGCTTTCCTTTTATGTTATCACTATAGAGTTTCAGGAATACTGGATTTCTTTCTTTTTAAAATATCTTCTTTACCTCTGGTTTGGTCTCTTTTCTCATGCCTTTCTTTTTTCCCTTCTCATTTCATGTACGATTATCCCTGAATCAAGAGAAAAGTGAAAACTTATAATATCAAAGGCATTTCGTTCCTGCCTTGCCCTTGCCCCTCATTACTCAGCAATAGGAAGAAGCAGGGTCTTGGCAGCACACACCACCTCCGGTATATTTGCTAAGCTTTATGGCAATGGATGTGCAAATGGATGTGGCAAGTTGATGATGTAGATTGAAGACATTTATTGATTTAGATTTTTTTAGCTAGCTTGTGTGTTAAATAACAATTATAAACAATCATTTAAAAAGAAAACAAGATCGAGACTAAACGAAGGATCCCCACTTCAATTTATTTAATTCTGAGATTCACTAGCAATTTGCATTTACCATTCCAGAGAGATGGACACTAAATAAGGAAGTGGTCCTTGTGAGTAGTAATTCCTATAAAACCGCCTTTATGTAATATTTTTATGTTATTCATTTCAGAATAAATCTCTCTTTGCAACAATATCACAAAATACTCTAAAGTTGACCCTTCAGGTGCCTTGTGGACAGTTTTCCTTGCAGGGTACTTTTTGATTGCCCAGCTGTCTCTTTAATGGAATAGTTGTCATTTTCCTGGTCATCTCTGTGTTGTATTTGTAGACATCTTGTCAGTGGTTTTTGGAAACCTTGACTCATCTGGGAACTCCATACACCAGAACATGTTATCTGAACTCCACAGTTAAACCTCTGTCTGCCTACACCTGTCATTTTCTGGAACACAGTGGAATCAATTTTTTCTCTCCCCACCTCCCCTTTTTTTCCCTTTTAAAGCTACACTTATATTTAAGGAATTTGTGAAAGAAATGTTTCTCCATGTATTAAAATCATCCCATCTAGAATTTATTTGTATGGGGGAAGGGAGTGATGGAATAAGAAAATAGCGTGTGTATACAACAAGATGCCCCTTGGAAGTGAAGCTGCTAGTTTTTAAATAATTTCACTTCACAGTAACAGTAAACTTGAAACTCCGAGACACTTTATTTTAATTCTTTTGTCATTGTTTTGAAAGGTTAGTGTTTGATTAAAGGCTTAAATGATTGTATTTACATTTAAAGTTGCACTTTCAGAGTAATTTTTGTTTAAAATTTTGTAATGAGGCAAAATTATATTTTGACATAGTTGTCATTCCATCTTCTAAAATCTTTGTTTCTCCCTTCTTATACTCTTTTTCTTGTTCCTCTTCTATTATTTCATTATTATTATTTTAATGCAAAACATTTAATCAAAGGCATTGGGGAGTGTGTGGACATTTTCAAAGGTTTCTAGTATGATACTGTCAGCTGCAAACTTAGTAAAATTAAGATAATATTGACCCTGTCTCTTTAGGTAAGTCTAGAACAATGACATGGACTGGACATTTTTGTACTGCTCACATGCATTGATGAGTATGAACACTGACTAATGTGGCGATGACACTCACTGGTTTTAAAAGGAAGCTAAAATATATATGAATTTTAACAAGCCTAATACAATTACATCAAGAAGAAATTAGTGTCCTTTGTAATGTTTTTATGCCCCTGCTCTTATTGATTCATTAGGACTGAAAGTGAATGAGTTTCAATAATCCAGATAGAACACTTGCTTTTAGATATCTGATACTAACACCTATTCCCAAGGCATAATATAATTAAGGTTTTTCTGAGCTAAAATGTATATACAATGCACTTGTTTTCAAAATATTCATCCTTTTTCTACCAAAGCTAATTTTCCAGCTTAAACTTTCACTGTTCTTCATAAAATAGTAAAAATAAATGAGACCTCAGGGAAAATTTGCCATTTATGTGGTGATGACTTTTCTCCTAAACCATTGGCCACCCCCTTCATTATGAAAAAAAAAAATTATCCAGTGTTATACACCCCCACCCTGTTTTCAATATGTAACATCATTGTTAATGTGCAAAGTATAGCATAATTCTTTTTTATAATTCTAAATTTTAAAAAATGACTTTTCAGTATTACCTAGATAATGTATCATTTCTCCCAAATTGTTTTTTTTTTCCTTTTTCACATTGATCACTTTTGATTTATTTGTTCATGATTAAGCTTTCACTTAGCTTTCACTTCGTGTAAATCAGAGTATAATGAACTCAGTTTTTTTAGTTTGCTTTCAGTCATAATCAGATATACAGAATATAAATATAAATTTAAAACTTATAAAGCAAGAAACAGTGATACAAAGGGAATTGCTAGACCAAAAACTCTTTGGTTGTCTTTTTTGTTGTTGTTGTTATCTTCTATTTTCTATTATATTTTTATAGAGAGAGGGAGAGCAAGAGCAGGAGAGGGGGCAAGAGGGAGAGAGAGAAAATGAATTGTAAACAGGTTCCACACTCTGCACAGAGCCCAGCGTGGGGCTCAATTCGACCACCCTGTGATCATGACTTGAGCTGAAATCAAGAGTTGGACACTCAACAAACCGAGCCACCCAGATCCCACAGTTGTCTTTTCTTTTAAAACATATTCGAAGATCTAATTGTATTTAATAATTCCTGAAAACATTTATTTTATTTTATTTTACCTTAATATTTTTCTCATTTTACCATTTTATTCAGATCTGTGTATATACATAAATGCCCAAGTAGAAATTATTTATATCATAACCTGATTTATTGGAATGTTTAAGAGTTCAGATATTATCAAGAAACATGCAAAAATTTCATGAAATACATGATGCAAAAATTATGTAACTAAAAACTGCATTAAAATCAGGTTGCATAAAAGTAAGAGAAAGATGTACAAAATAATGGTGGTGTTCTACAAAGATAAGATAGACTCTATCCAAAGGACCTCATCAAAATACCACTTTTCCATATTTTCCAGTGTGATCTGGGAATAAATTATAGAGCAGTGCAGTGAATATAAAATAATTTGACTTTCCCCACAAATAATAGGAGCAATTAAGAAAATCAAGAAAAGAAGACTTATTTAGGAGAAAAATATTTAACTAAAATCTAGGACCCTTTTAGGGCTTTGAGGTGTACTGTCTGCTTTAATAATAAATGTGTCCTTTGCACACTTGCAAAAAGGAGTAATCTCTACCTGGGTAAATCCTTCATGGTATGTTTTGGTTAAAAGATAAACTGAGGCAGGGGCACCTGGGTGACTCAGTTAGGCGTCTGACTTTGGCTCAGGATATGATCTCACGATTCATGGGTTTGAGCCCTGCTTCGGGCTCCGTGCTGACACCTCAGAGCTTAGAGCCTGCTTTGCATCCTGTGTCTCTCTCTCTCTGCCCCTCCCCTGCTCGCACTATTTCTCTCTCAAGATAAATAAACATTAAAAAAAGTTTTAACATAAGCTGAAGTATATTAAAAATTTTAAGAGCGTATAGCAGAAGTCCATTCAAGTTGAGTAACATCCAATCTGGCAGATAGAAAGGAGCACCAAGGACTGTACGAAATGAAAGACTTCAGGCAGAGAAAGACAGATACCATATGTTTCCACACATAGGTGGACTTTGCGAGACTTAACAGAAAACCAGGTGGGAAGGGAAGAGGCGAAGGAAAAAAGCCACAGAGGGAGGGAGACAAAACATAAGAGACTCTTGAATACTAAGAACAAACTGAGGGATAGGGTGGATATGGGAGGGGGGAGAGTGGGTGACGGGCACTGAGCAGGGCACGGGTTGGGATGAGCACTGGGTGTTCTTGTATGGAAACCAATCTGACAATAAAAAAATATTTTAAAAAATATAAATAAATAAATAATAAATAAATACAAAATAAGAGACTTTTATAGGCAGAAGGGAGCTGGAACCAGAAAGTTATACTAGGCAAAAAAAAAAAAAAAAAAGGTTGCTTTCCTTTAAGGGATGGCAGAGGTCTCTTAGGCAGGTTACCTAACTTGTACCGATCAGGCAATTCTCGAGGGACAGGTTGAAGATTCCATTTCTGAGAGAGTTAACTCTGTAATTAATTCAAATTTCAGTTTGGTGATGTGGGGTTTATCATAAATGATTTAATTTGGGGCCTGTTGTCTTGTTTTTACAACTTTGTACTAGATCAGTCAAACCAGCACTAAGACAACTTTTTCCTGTCTCTCTCTCTCTCTTTCTCTCTTACAAATAAGGTGCAGGTGTTACTAGACAATGATTAAACATGGAATAATTATGATAATAACAATTACCATGATACCTAATGTGTAATAATATTTACTGTAATGGAAACTTTCATATGTATACATTGTTATATGTCTTTGTCATGCTCGCTCAAGGTAAAATGGCAGAATTTAAGTTGTACAGAAGACAACTAATGCTTAGTGAAATTAAGTAACCTTCCCACTATATCGGTCATAGGTCTGTCTGTCTTCAAAGTTCTTGCCTTTTCTTCCAGTTTACAAGGGAAGAAATGAAAGGGCACAAGACAGTGAATCATATATGACTTGTGAGAGAGAACACATACACAAAGTACAAACGACGTGACTAAAATCACTAATGTGGTTCTGGCGTCACTTACTAATTCCTAAAACCTAACATGTCCCTGCAACGTTGAACCACAAATGGTATCTGACCAATTTCTGCCTTCTCCTTTGCTGTGCTTCCTCATTCTATGCTTCTGTTCACATGCTGCTGGATACCAGACAGATTACTTCTGATTTCAGAGCTCAAAGAGCAACAATAAAGCATTTCTAACATTTAAATTTCCAATTCCTTGAAGTCTAGCAAAAAATTATTAAGAGACAGGATCATGAACTCTATTTGTACTGCTCTATTACTCCTCCCGTTTCGCCCAGAACAGATCTTCATATAGATCTTCATCTATAATTGCTGTGTCATTCTCCTCCAGTATAGACAAATTCAGCTAATACCTAGTACACAATACAACTTTTGGTGAATTGCTGAGGTTATAGATTTGAAAAATCTGACCGGCTCTGGTGGTAGGAAGAGAACAACACCCTGCTGAGGATTTGTCACATTTCTTAGAAATCCCTTACTTTCTGTGTCCCGTGGCTAGATGCTCTCAGCAGCCTCAACTATGCCTGAAGTACTTTGTCTTCTCTCTTCTAGAATTGTATTGATTTATGTACACTTCCATGTAGGTTACACTATGACAATTACTTTAATTTCTTTGGGTTTCCTAACCTTTAAAATGAGGGTGCTGATGCTTCCCCTAGCTACCAAGAGTAAGGAAGAAAAGGAGGTTTATAAAATTTAAAGCACGGATATTTGGAATGATACAATCAGGAGAAATATGCAGGATGACTAATAAATGTCATGCCTATTAAGGAAATTATGTTTTTTTGCATAATCCAATTCCAGCTGAATTTGCCAACAATTTCCTGGGGTGAGAACCTGAGAACACTGCTAAATAAGTAGCCAAAGAACTATTTTAAGTCTCATGTATTGTTTTGGTTTGATAGTCAAAGTACAATTTAAGGACTACTTAAACCATTATTTTCTTCAGTGTATTTCCATGTAGCAAGTAATTTCCTCTTTCCTCTTTTACTCACAAAATTGTTTCCTGTAGTTCGGCCACTTCATTGTACTATCTGAACATTTTCAACTTCTCCAATCATATTAAAGTTGAAGAGCTGCAAAAATCTATTAAAAACATAAAAGACTTAAGTATAGATTGTAGATCATATACCATTTACCCCTTCTTTCTACTTCCATTCTGTGAATAGCCTATTCTTCTTTTAATGCCGCTCTTCATTTATATTGCACTAATATATCTGATTTCACAATTTATTTTTAGTGCTTCTACAGCCTATTGTTAATAATTGGAAAGTTACAGGGTTTTGGTAATTATATTCTTTCACGGAGAAGAATAATTTTAAATAGTATATCTTATAAGCTCCTTTTTAGAACTATGTAGGAATATAAGGATGACATCCATCAAACATATTAGAAAAGTTGGGAAATAATTGTATCGATACTAAATTGGTTACAGATTCACATATAGGCATATCGGTATCAGATATGGGAAAGAGAAGGAAAGTGAAATGCAGATTGTTCTCAAAAAACTCAGGATAGATGTAAAAGCTCTTATACATGTTATATACAACAGTTTTTTTCATTTTCCATCAATGGCAATGCATCTTTTCTCAAAAAAGTATTCCATTGGTGTATCTTCTAAAGCTTGTCTTCGTGTGAGCCTATAGAGTAACGAGGGAAAGGATGGCAGCTTTTGATTTTGTGAGTGAAATCGGTTTAGGATTGCTGAACTGGAATTCTAGACTGGACATATTTTTGAATTATTTTGGAAGTAGAAAAATTATAAACTATTCCATTTAATCTTTATTATGTAATGCAAACTTTCAATTTTGGAATGTTTTAGATGAAAACCATTTAATATTTAGGTTATTTTTCACAGCACAAAGTTTTACGCATGCGATGTTGGTCAACAATTAATTGCTAAGAATATGAAAGCATTCAAGCCTCCTTGCTGCTTTTATTTTGTCAGCAATCAACAGTCAAGGAAACTCTGACCTTTCTGTTATTATACTTGGATTTCCCTCTAGTTAGCCTCTGTTTCGTACATTTATAGTTGTGATATATAGTAATATGGACTCTTAATTCAATCTTATATTCCAGGAAATAGTCGAGTCAAAATACACAGTTTTTAGAAGAGTTGGTCTGCCAGTTTATCACCATAAAACTGATAAAGCTGTAGTTCTTCCTATTTTTACTTCCCTTTCTTCCCTGAAGATACCTATCGAGATTTTTTCGTTAATCAGGGTCATCTTCGCCATCATTTAGTGGGCCCGTTGTACCCACAGAATGAAAGTAAATTCAGAGCAGTTACTCCCCTGTGCAGCAACGATCCTGTTGTTTTCAGCATTATTTGGACTTGCTTTA
This sequence comes from Paguma larvata, assembly GCA_030068075.1. NCBI lineage: Eukaryota > Metazoa > Chordata > Mammalia > Carnivora > Viverridae > Paguma > Paguma larvata. The sequence continues at coordinate 109,419,553 of CM057829.1, forward strand.
TTCTTTGGCTTTGGAAGCTATAGGTCTGCATCTTTCTGAATTTTTTTCTTTACTTTTTTTTTTTTTTTTTTTTTTGTAAAGCAAGAGGATCTTAAGCTTGTGGTGGAGAAGACTGCAAATATATGAAAGAACACAATTTTTTATATAAGAAAAATTCCTTTCTAAATTATTTAATAGTAAACTTTTTTTTCTGTCTTTAAAGGTTCATTTTCTCAGAGATTTCTCTTTTGCTTTTATCCCCTCTAGTTCCAGTTGTTTATTGTATTTATTTATGTATATGTAATTTTTTTAATTTACACACTTACTCTGTTCCAAAATTTAAAGGACTTTCCCAGTACCAACCACTCTTTTCAATTAACTTCTCCTCGAATCCTTCAAGACTAGGAGCATGAGTGTACCATGAAATTCTGAGCTTTCTAAGCAACCGGCTCTCAGGTATCCCACTAACGAATGCTGAGTCAGTATATAAATATTTTTTCTAACATTGATTTTCCTGACACCCAGAGCTGCTGGACGGAGTTAACATCCCTCAGATAAAGGATTCAAGGCACCTTAAAGCCCTTAGTCTCAAAGCCTCCCCTCGCAATTGTTAGAAATGCAAATTATCTATAGGCCCTGCCCTGCTGAGTTAGTAGCTGGAAGTCGGGACCAGTCATCAGCTTTGCAACCAACCCTCCAGGTAAATCTGATATGTAAATATTTATGACATCTTTTTGAGGATAGGGGTGACTCACAAGAGGTTTGTTGCTTGTTTATTTTGTTTTGTTTTCCTGCAGTATAATTCAGGAAAAAAGATTTTTGCAGTTTGTAAATTGATCAGTCATTTGGCTGTCTTTATTTATGGTTGTATTCTTTTAGGGCATATTTGTTAAAAGCAAGTTTCTTGTTTGGTTTTTTATAAATCTGCTACTGAGTATTTTCTCTATTTTCCTAATGAGGGTAGGAGAAGAATGTCTCCCATCCTGTGGGAACACCCTTCAAGATCATAGCCTTGGGGGGAGGTTATACCTAAAAACAGCTGATTTGAATTTTATTTGATTTTGCTGTTTACAGTGATTTTGCTGTTACAGTGATCATTTTTCTGTGATTTAGTGTCATCACAGAAAAATGTTTAGCCTTTAAAAGACAAATTATATAAAAACTAAAGCAGCTCTTGATAATTTTGATGGACCAAAGGAAAGGGAAAAACCTTCACATTAAGGCTTTGCTTACCACCCTATTATGGCTCAAAGTCTTCCTGTGTTTTCCTCCCAGCCCCAGAGGGACCCAGCTGCCCTGGCTCTGAGCATAAACTGTGGCTCCTGCATCTAGGGTTTTAGTTACAATTTAGTAAACTTCAGCCCATCGTGGGTACCCTGACTTTGAAAATTTGTTTTCTTATTTTGGTTTTTCCTTTCAGTGCAACAGACTACCATCTACAACAAACCCTCCCACTAACTCTGCAGTCAGAGTTTTCTGTTTTAGGGAGCATAAATTTGCTCATTCTTTTTTAGTTACTTCATTTTTTTTAAGTTTTTGTTTAAATTCCAGTTAATTAACACTGTAATATTAGTTTCACGTGTACATTGAGTGCTTCAACACTTCAATACAACACCTGGTGCTCGTCACAACGAGTGCCCTCTTTAATCTCCATCACCTATTTAACCCAGCCCCTGACCCAACTCTCTTCTGGTAACCATCTAGTTTGCCTCTTTTTGCCCCCATGATCATTTGTTTTGTCTCTTAAATTCGACATATGAGTGAAATTGTATGGTATTTGTCTTTCTTTGACTGACTTATTTTGCTTAGCATAATACCCTGTACCCCATCCACACCATTGTAAATGATGAGATTTTGTTATTTTTTATGGCTGAATAATATTCCATGGTGTGTGTGTGTGTGTGTGTGTGTGTGTGTGTGTGTGTGTGACCTCTTCTTTATGGATTCATCTATTTATGGACACTTGAACAACTTCCATAGTTTGGCTATTGTAAATAATGCTAGTATAAACATCAGAGTGCATGCATCCCTTCAAATTACTACTGTTGTATTCTTTGGGTAAATATCTAATAGAGCAATTCCTGAATTGTATTTTTAACTTTTTGAGGAACCTCCGTACTGTCCTCCGTACTGTTTTCCAGAGTGGCTGCACCCATTTGCATTCCCATCAACAGTGTGAGAGGATTCTTCTTTCTCTACATCCTCCTCAATACCTATCATTTCTTGTGTTGTTAATTTTAGCCATTCTGAAAGATGTGAGGTGATGTTTCATTGTAGTTTTGATTTGAAGATCCCTGATGACGTGTGATGTTGAGCATCTTTTCATCTGTCTGTTGGACATCTGTATATCTTCTTAGGAAAAATTTCATTCATGTCTCCTGCCCGTTTTTAATTAATTTGTTTTGGGGTGTTGAGTTTTACAAGTTCTTTATATATTTTGGATACTAATCCTTTATCGTATAGGTAATAATGTGAGACAAGAAACCATTACAATCCTATAGGAGGACACAGGCACTGACTTTGACATGGGCCATAGCAACTTCTTACTAGATATGTCTCCTGAGGCAAGGGAAACAAAAGCATAAATAAACTATTGGGAATTCATCAAAATAAAAAGCTTCTGCACAGCAAACGAAACAGTCAACAAAACTAAAAGGCAACCTGCAAAATGAATTAACTCCTTTAGAGACCTGGATTTATGCTTTCTTTACTAGGATTAATAATTTAAATAATAAAGTGAATATTTTGAAATATATGTAGTTTATTAAGTCACTGTCATATTGAAAAGCAAGTTTCCATGACTTTATTCTTCACATTTGGCATAGGAACAATAATTTGAAACTGGCATTCCAGATGAATAATTTATATGAGACATTATCACATCAGAAAAATAATCTGTGTCAAAGTTTACATAAAATATTCAATGCATTTTATTATGTTCCAAACTTGATTTAGGTTGTAGGGGTTATAAATAAATAGGAAAGTGAAAAGTGATCATATTTCTAAAATGTTGATGAAGGGGCGCCTGGGTGTCTCAGTCTGTTAAGCTCCTGACTTGGCTCAGGTCATGATCTCCTGGTTCATGAGTTCGAGCCCCACGTCCAGCTCTGTGCTGAAAGCTCAGAGCCTGGAGCCTGTTTCAGATTCTGTGTCTCCCTCTCTCTCTCTGCCCCTCCCCAGCTCATGTGCACTGTTTCTCTCTCTCTCAAAAATAAATAAACATTAAAATAAAAAATAAAATAAAATGTTGATGAAGAATCCGTGAGAGGCAAGCCTCTAATGATATTATTTTTAACTTGCTTAAAAAAAAAAAAAGAAGTCTCTCTTACTTGCTTGTACTTAAAACAAATCATGCTCAACCAAATCTTGTTTATATAACAATGCAGCTCGTAAGGTTAAATCATAATCCTTTAAATATGGAATGCTCATGGGAATTCTGCCACTTACCAATGAACAGAGTTGTTGTAGCTTCACATTTACTTATTTTAAATTGAAAATTAGATGTCCCTAGATCTCATCAGGTTGCAACAAAATTAAAATTCCTTTAATATCCAAATTCTAAAGACTCCCAAGTTCACACTTGCCCCAGATTAGCATAACGTGCAGTTTCTTCCACTCCATCACCTCTTGTATGTTATGTTCCAGCAAGCCCAGGGACACTCATCCATGTCCAAGAGATTAGTCCTGGTTATTTTACCTTACTGATGAAGTCAGAACTCAGATGCACTCTCATGTGACTTAAGAACCATGCAGTATCTACCAAGAATGCTGAGGCCTCCATAAAATTCCACCGTGTGCTGCAGTGATGACTGCACCCAGTCTACTTTGCCCTTTTCTGTCTTTGAGGCTGCCAGAGCTACCAGTGGCCAGAGATTAGTGTTCCCAATACCTGCTGTCACAATATTACTCTAAGCCTACTTAGCCATTAATGTAGGTCTCTACTGACTCCTTGAGGTTTTGGTGGCAACCCATCCTCCAAGAGCCTCTTCCAACTGTGCCATGCCCCTTCCATACTGGCGTACCACTTGCCTTGCCCCCAGTGTACAGCTGTTACTATTTGTTCCATATCCTAAAATTCCTCTAGAGTGTCTGATTTTGGTAGAGTTAGAACATCGATTATACCTTATGCTAAGATCCAGCTCTTCTGATTTCCTAAGTCCTTGTATTATTCTTGGATCACGAATCCACATTTTCCTTGTATTGAGATTCCTTGCAGGACCCTGGTTTTTCTTCTGCCATCTAGTTTTATTTGGGACTATTGCGGTGTATCGGACATATACAAACAGTGTTGATTCTCATGGAAAGGCAGTAGGTTGGGGATCCTTTTAATCTCCATCCTCACAGGAACTATTTTAGTCTGTGTCAATACAGTGATTGGTACAAATTCCTAAGGGAGAGGTATTGAGTAATTTACATGCCAGTCAACAACATGGAAGCATTTACCTTTGCCTGACCAAACTAGATTTTATTTCAGCTGTGCTTTATCCATTGGCCTTAAGTGAACTTAACTGTGGGCTTGATTTATATAACCAAAAGACAGTGTTTGTAGAACTAATGGAGAATCTTCAACAATGGTGCAAAGATCTCTCCTCCATCCCAATGGCTATTTTCATTTTTCAAAAAATTTAATGCTTAGCCTCCCTAGGGTAGTCTATAACAGAGTGAAAAGATACATTAGAACCCCCAAGCACTAACCAGATACCTACTGAATAGAGTTTTATCAGTCGGTAATTTTTAAAACCATGACTTCTACCCCATAGCTACATGGGACAATATTGGGCATCTGTCTGGAAATTGCTAGTTGCTCATAATTTAATAAAATGGTTTTCTATAAAAATCATAAAATTTAGTTAGAATCAAGTTTCTGAAATCTAATGATAAAGATCTGGCACTCTCATTTCTGAAAAGTGTTTACTTGTCCAGTCTTACCCAAGTCAAGTAAACTCTTGAAGCTTTGTTTTTTTTATCTCACATTGGTTATCTGTTATTGCAAATATGAATGAAATATGAATATAAAATATTGAGCATGTGACTGGTACAAGAAGGCTGTCAAGTAATTATGTAGGCTGCCAAGTAATTTTGTTAGAAGTGTCACTTCTTTGTCTATGTCATCATCTTTAGCCATGCTTCACAGAAGCTTAGAGAAAAGATACATCATCTAGGGGTGCCTGGGTGGCTTAGTCGGTTAAGCGGCTGACTTCGGCTCAGGTCATGATCTCGCGGTCTGTGAGTTCAAGCCCCGCGTCGGGCTCTGTGCTGACAGCTCAGGGCCTGGAGCCTGCTTCAGATTCTGTGTCTCCCTCTCTCTGCCCTTGCCCCACTCATGCTCTGTCTCTATCTCTCAAAAATAAATAAAAACGTTAAAAAAATTTAAAAAAAAAGAAATTTTTTCAAACCCTGCTTGTTTTCTGAGTACCATCACCAGGAATGAACCATTTTTGGTCTGACACTTAAAAGCAAAATAAATAACACGTATGGTTGTAAACTGCCACACTAAAGATGTTCCAGAATGTTCATTGCTCACTATTTCCATAATTTACTTGTGAACAGCTTTATTTATTTAGGGATTGTTTTTATGGGTTTTTGTCGATACTCAGGCATAGATGATAAGGCTATATACATTCATCTGGGATAAACAGAACTATAAATGATGTATAATTTTAAATGTATAATGATAAAGAACCTATAAAAGCAGTTCCTTGTTTTCTGTGACCTCAGCAGATAATGTCTGAATTGGTAATGTTAGGAGGCACTGAAGACCATGCTGTACTGCACCTGTTATTATCCATAGAGATATTGTTGTCAAACCATTTTAGAATAGCAGAGAAGTCCATCTCATGCCATGCTGTGGTACGGGCCGCTACAGGAATTTGGTGAGATCCTCAGGGAGTCGTGTGGTTTTAGTATATCCGTGGCTGAGGGTGTATCAGAGGTCTCTCCAGAGTAATCGTGTGGTAGTTTGTGGATGGGCCTGTGATATGTAAATAAATAATCTTCCCCTTGCTAAATTCAAGCATCTTAATCCACTTAAATGATTTCGAGTCTCACTGATTATGAAGGCATGGAAGTCCATTGTCCTGTAAGGCCCAAGGAGGTGCTGGAGTTCTGTTATGCCTATACAGTCTGCTACAACTTGGAGAATGCAAGACTTGTTTGTAAAGGCCTTTAGATTATATTAGTAGTAATAATAAGAAGAAGAAGCATAATTGAGCTCTGAATATCACTCCCTAGAAGACATAAATGTAGAAATTAGCTAAACGAAATTGTAGTAAGTACAAGTTTGAAAATTATTTTGGTAATCACATAGATTTCTATGAATTGCCTATCATCTTTAATTTAGATACTGAAACTGATAGAATGAATACTTTAAGCTGTTATTGGATTCTAGAGTATTATTTTTTTAATATTAACTGGTTTTTCCCACATTTTTCCCAATCAGATCATTGCTCTGAAAGGAAAACTGACATTTTTTAAAAGAGTGATATTTCTTTTTCTTTTTAAGTTTATTTATTTTGAGAGAGAGAGAGAGAGAGAGGGAGAGAGAGAGATCATGAATGGGGGAGGAACAAAGAGAGAGAGAAGAGAGAAAGAATCCCAAGCAGGCTCTGCACACGACTGTGAAATCCTGACTTGAGCTGAAACCAGGAATTGGATGCTTTAACTGACTGAGCCACCCAGGAGCCCTCAGTGTGCCTGTATTCAAATCCCCAGGAGCCCCCAGTGTGCCTGTATTCAAATCCCTATGCCATCTCTTCACCCTTTCTCCACAAGTATACATCACCACTTATTTCTAATTATACTTCTCTTTTTCTGTTATTTTCTATTTTTTCTATTCTGAAATAGGACTGAAGTTAACTGGGTTAAATTTAATTGTTTGCTGAAATTTTTCTAATAGTTGTCTACTAAAATGTATAGAAAATATTTAATTTAAAAACATAATTCACCAATTAAGACTGTTGTACTTTGTTAAATGATTTGTTTCACATTTCTTTCATGAAGTTTCACATTATTTCACACAAGAGAGAATTTGAAACTTGTTTTGGTGTTGCCGATGCATGACTGTGGTGTTTCTCAGATCCGTCTCCAAGGGGAATAGCTGGGGGACCAAGCAGCGCCTGGATGCTCATTTAGCAGACTGTGGAGTAGAGGATTTGCATACTGGCAGGCTGGTTGGGACAGGTGATATTTAATATTCCTTCCAACCCCCAAATGCTCTGATGCCTAGGTTTATAGACTTTATGATGACTTTTTATAAGTATTGAAAATTTTCTTCCATGACAAAGATAATAGATTGTAAATATTTTAATGAAGACTTGTCTGTTCATCATTCCTCATTGATAATGTTTTTATAAATTTGAATGTGCTAATATGTCAATATGAGTGGTGTTTTAAAATTGTCTTGATGTGAAATAGTTACTTCATTCAAATACTATCTTTGATTTTTGCATATGAAGTCGACTATGATCAGGTGAAAACTAATAAAAGCAACACACACACACACACACACACACACACACACACACGAAATGATTATTTACCCTATTCCAGAAACTTAAGAGAAGGAAACATCCATATCTGTATGAGGAAGTTAATGAAGAATATAGAGAAAGTAAAATTTGGGCTTAACCTAAAGTAAAATTTGGGCTTAAACTAAAATATGTTAGTTTGGCAGGCAAAAAAAGGATCTACAAAGGGGATCAGAATATGCAGAGGCAGAAAGGCAAGAAAGAGTTTATGATGTTCAGAAGCTTCAAGGGCTCCTGCAGGGGTTTTGGAGTGAAAGCGATAGTTCTATTCATTCTCCTTTGTTCCATCCTCCCTCTGTTCCTCCTTCCTTTCTTCTTATCATCCCTTCAGTTATCTTGGATCCTCTGTTTTAAATTTAGGTCCTCCCAATTGCCCTTGCACTTCGGAGTACTAACAGATGATTGCCACATCACTACCTCCTCCCCAACCACCCCCTCCACAACAACCCCACTGGATTAGCTTACTTGATTTTCATAATCAGAATGTATATGCATTTACTAAGGAGAAGCATTTTTGAACTAGATTATTATATGTTTTAAGGAAGGAGGTCTCTTTACTCTTCTAATATGATAGATTACTTCTTATAACCAAAGAGTCAATAGGCAAGATATTTAGGGGTAAAAAATAAATGTCTATGATAGCTTCCAAGTTTTAGCTTCCACTGGCCCAGAAAAGACCAGGTGACAGGGTAACATTTCAATAACTCTATTGACAGGTTTAATAACTTGCTCCTAAATGAAGATGTGTATTTGATGCATTATATAAGAGAAACATTCTGAAAATGAAGGCAAGAATCTTTTACCATTTAAAAAAATCAAACTATGGACCATATCACTTAATGCATAATGTTTCAGGAATTTTAATGTGAACGAGTGCGATTTCAATCCAAGCAACTGATGATTAAAGAAAACTAACTTTGCCATGACACAGCACTTTTGTGGATCAATATGGTAACCCGTCTTTGAAATTATATGCTGAGACTTTAAATATGCAAATGAAATAGGGGCCAGATCACTCTAATGCCCAGCCAAGACACATGTATTCTTTATCATCATTATTATAACTTACATTTATTCCATGCCTAAAAAGTATCAGGAGTTTTACATAGACCTTGCTTATCTTTATAATATGCTGAGTTTTTCTTAATCACAGTGAAGAAACAGATACCTCAGTGATTTGCAGTCACTAGCTCAAAGCCACAGGGTTAATAAGTATTGATTATGATTATACATACTAGAACAAAGCATTGTTTTCTCAAGATATTTGTGAAAATGAGAGGCCCATGGTTCTGACGTTATTTAAAAGTTTATCTAGTGCCGGGTGACTTGATGACCTCATGAACTTATTTTGATCCTCTGATAGCCAGGAATGCCCTCAGGTCTCAACCCAACGTCCAGTCCTTGTCCTGTTATATGTGAACTTTTATAGGACTTTTTTTTTTTTTTTTGGTCTTCTTTATCTTTGGGTATCAACTTATATTTAAAACATATAATAGTAAGTCTATTACATATACTAACATATGAGCATATGTAGTAGCATACATAGTAGTAATATATATATATAAACGAGTGTATGTTAAGCTTTGCTGCTAAATCTAATTTAATCTAAGCTTTGTCTTTAAATAGAAAATAAAAACAATAATTCATGTTTTGTTTCAAAAGATCAAACATATTAAGGGCCTCTATATGAAATCTGTTTTCTGACATAAATTTAGTATAGAACTTAATATGGATGACATTATTCCTCTGATAACACATTATATAAGTGATAGGAGAAAAGGCAAATGCATTAGGTCGGCCCATGTTTATTTTAAGGCAGCCACTAGATAGTTTAACAATTCATAATAAAAGTAAGCTATAAAATGTGGCTAAATCAAGATAAAAATAAAATCCTTGAGGTGCATGGGTGGCTCAGTCAGTTAAGCATTCAACTCTTGATTTTTGGCTCCAGTCATGGTCTCACAGTCATGAGACTGAGCCCGTGATCTGGCTCCATGCTGTGTGTGGAGCCTGCTTACCATTCTCTCTCTTTCCCCACCCTTCTCCCTCTACCCCTCTACCACTTATGCATGCACATGCTCTCCCTCTCTCTCTCTCTAAGGAAAAAAAGAAGATATAATTCTTGAGAAGCCCTGTTGTATCAGGATATGTAAAGTAATTTATATGCTCATGTTTATGTTATTGTTTGTCAGTGTATTTCTTATTCCACAAGGTACTATTTCAAGAACTCTGGGGAAGTGTGGTAGGGAGTGAATAGGATTGGATATTGTTAATGGTTGTTTAACAGTTTGAAGGTTTGATGAGCTCAGGTTGAAATATTTATATTTACGGGAGAAGAAACCATTAATCCATCCTGTACAAATAGCTTGCAATCAATAGCCATGCATATCTTGTGGTCATCACTGATGGAAGTGGAAAGCTTTTAATATACATAAAAGTTGATGATTACAATTGAATTTCTTTTTACTCTTTATTACCATAATCCATAGGAAAATGTTCTTATAAAGCAATATAAACTACCATATCGTGGATTTATTTATTAAAATATACAGTTTTTTATACTTTTATTAATATTTTGTTTGTTTGTTGAAGTCTGTACTTAATAACCCCTTCATGTGTTTCAGTTATCCTCCCACTTACCTTCCATCTGGCAAATACCAATTTTTTCTCTGCATTTAAGACTCTTTTTTTTTCTTTTGCTCCATTTGTTCTGTTTTTTAGATTCTGCCTATTAATGAAATCATATGACATTTGTCTTCCTGTCTGACTTACTTCATTTAGTATAATACCCCTGAGTGCATTCATGTTGTTACAAATGGTAAGATTTTATTCCTTTTTATGGCAAAGTATATTCCATTGTGTATGTATGTGTGCATGTACATGTATGTATAGGCACATCACATTTTCTTTATCCATTCATGTATTAATGGACACTTGGATTGATTCCATACCTTTGCTATTGTAAATAATACTGTAGTAAATATCTTTTTGTTTTCATTTTCTTTGGGTAAATACCCAGTTGTGGAATTACTGGATCATGATATTTCTAATTTTAATATCTGATGGCTTACTTTACATACTTATTTCAATACATAAATATTATTGACAACTCCTCCATCATAGTCTTGATGTTCAATCAAGAACCTGAGTCTAAAGACAAGAGTTTGGAGTTTCCAGCTCTGGTACTTAATAAATGTATGACCTCGGGCAAGACAATTCTTGTCAAGGTCTTTGTTGTATCAACTGTGAAGTGATGGAGTTGCATAGGGTGATCCTATAGGCTCATCCCAATCAAAATATTGTACACAACATTCTATCATTTTTTGACTTGTTTATTGGACTCTTTTAATGACACACACCAGTCTTTTGTGACCCATACATTACACTATAGAATGTTAATTGAATGACCCTTCTTTCTGACTTTCTCTCTTTTGTTTCTTTTTCTTCCTCTCTTCTTGACTTTTACTTTTGGTACTCTTGGGATTTACAATCTTAAACTAATGAAAGAGTCAGCCTATCAGCCTATTTAGTTAAGCATATTTGAATACATGTGTCAGACTTAAATACCCATGCTTCATAGAACCTTTAGATTCTTTCAGATAAATAGGGCTTGGTGGAAAGAAGTATTCCCAGTATGTTTATTACAGAAGTATGCAACCAATTAAACACTAAAATGAGATCAAACCGCTAAGCCAAATGAAGAAGAATGCATTGGAAAGTACATACCTGTTCCACTAGGGTTAACATGAAAATAGAAGATAATTTACATAGTTAACTTAGTGCTTTCACTTATGTAAGATGATTTTTTGTATGTGATTTTAATTTTATTATTTGTGCAGCTGGGTTGAAATTGCTTGAATTGCCATCCCTGTTTATAATGGTATTGCTGACACATCACTTGTGATAAGAGTTTTAAATTGCATAAGACAAACATTTTATACTCTTTCTGAAACTGTGGTTAGAAAGTTAATATTTGAAATACTTTTGGTGTTTTAACAAACAGAATGTGGGCTATAGATTCTTTTTTTGTTGTATCTACAAATTGTAAAAACACCAAATATATCTCTCTGAGTTACGATTTTTTAGGATTGACCACAAAATATATTGCCTCTTAGACAACATTAAAAACCTCAGTGCGACTGGAACATAGCCATATAATTCTCTAAGGATGGGTACATTCATTAGAAAAGTGACTGAAAGCTGAAAGTTAACTGTTGTACCAAATATGACAAAATCTCTCCTAAAATCAGAAGAGAGTCTAGTTAGTAAGAAACTGTAGTCTTAACTCCTAGATTCTTCAGACACACCTCTCTCAATTATTTTTGACCAAAAATATTTAAAATCCCTGCCCTTGGAAGACAGAAATGACTCTAACAATGAAGTTAACATCATAAGGGAGTTAGTGTGGTAAGATGGACCTCACAACTTGAGAGCAAAATGCTTTGGTCCTCGTGTTAATCACACTCTGTATTTGGGACTGAGTCATTCATTAGTAAACAAACAAATTGTGTTTTCTTGTTACTAAAATAAAGTTGTTTGGTAATAAGACTTACAAATTTCCTTCCATAAAAGCTTGAAGAATAAAGATCCCCCCATTTCACTGACTTATTAAAGGAGGTTTCAATACATAGAGCGAAGAAATGTGGAGAGAGAAAAGAAAGCAGAGGCAGGGGAGGAGAGTCCACTCTGTCACTGTGATCACCCTCTCCCACTAATTAGTATATAGCAATAACATAGTATAACGCCTCTGCAGAGTCCAAGAATACTGAGAACCCCTAACGTTGGACAAGACTCCATACTAACACAGACAGATATAACTGTATCCTCTTGGAAAAATATATACAGAGTAGAAAATGCCACAAAAATCCCTTTAGAAATCCATTTTGATGGAATTAAAAGTCCAGCCAAAAGATTCCCCACTTATACAACCATGCTGCTGTCTCTTTGCTCACATACTTGCAATGTGGATATACTTCTGGGCTTCCTTGGAATTGTGTATGTATGTATATATTTTCATATATACATGTATGTGTGTGTGTGTGTGTGTGTATATATATGTATCCACAGCCACCACTAAAATCCTAGATTTGTTTTTCATGTTTTAAAAGTAGGAAATCACACATTAGCCAGTTTCCAAAGACAATTTTTACTACATTCATTTATGTGAAATTGAATATAAGCAGGAAGCAAGAAGCAAATAACAAGGACCATGGACTACTATGGAATTAATAAAGTGGCAGGCATGTTTTCTTATTGGATTTTCATTTAAGTGCTCAACAGAGCCCATTCTTAATTGGTACCACTAGTGATTATAAAGTCACGACATGTCCACTAATGTCTGAAGAGACCTGCATACAGAATAGAGACCATCGCCTGCCTGATAAATCTCTTCCTTTGATTTATTTTATTTTTTAAAAATCACATACATATTCTTTACTTTCAAAAGTTATATATACTATAAAAAAATGCAAACAATAGAAATAAAGCAAAAATTCAGTCTACCTTTGCTTCCATTAATCCTGCTACCATTGTTACCCACTGTTAATTTCTAGTTTTAAACTTTGGAGAAATATAGAAAACGTATACAAACATGTATCCATTCACTTTTTATTTGTGTAAATGGGATCATTTCTTTGTAGATTTATCTTTTTCCTTCGATCTTATAATTATGCTTCCTTTCATGTAAGAGTGTGAATTATTTTAAAAAAAATAGAGGTGCAGAGCTGAAAATTCGTTAGCAAACAGAAAATTTTTCCTTAAGTTAGTGTATTTTGTGAAGTAGGAGAGCAAATATTTTAATTTAATCATTTTATTTTCATAAAGTTGGCTACTATTTCTCAAGTATTTGCTGGGATGAAATGTAACCAGATCTTGAACAATCTTAACCCAGTGGGTGGAGACATCCAGTGTTCCCCAGTCTTCACCTTTGACTACTGATTCATATTTCCTATTCCTTAAAAACATCTTTGGCAAATCTCATAGATTCCCAAATTTTTTCAGATACTAATATTCCTGATCAGTCCAAATGACAACATCAGTCACTTATTCAATTTATCTGTTATCTTCCCCATCAGCTTCCTTCCCTACTTCAGGTGCCTGCATGGAAAGAGGCCATAACTGCTTTTTCTTTATGCCTTCATACTCTGTCTCCTCTGCTAATATTCTTTTTTCTCCAGTGTCCTGGTGACCAGAGGGGAGATAGGAAAAAGAGGTAAATATCTCTTAATTGATTGTGTTCAAGTTCTCTTTTGATTATTGAAATTTCTCTAATTATACCCTCTGAATGACTGGTGTCCTGATGCTGGCACTTCGATGAAGTTTGCATCATTTCCTTGAAGGATTCTTCAGTAGCCTGATCATGACAAAATCCTTCTTCAAGGCAAAAAATTCATTCTAACTCAACCTCTTTTAATCTCTCCCATCCCCTCCCACCAACTCCAAGGCACTCAGGGCCTATTGGGAAGTCTGTTACTAAAATGTCCTATTGAATGTGATGCAGCCTCTCTTTTTTAGAATTGTTTCAGATCTCTACAGGGGGTACTTTTGGGTGGAACTTTGGGAAAAGCAATGTCAGCCCCTAACTATATCAAGGCGTTGGTCTGTAGTCCTTCCAGTTTCGGCTTAAATAGAGATGGAATTGGAGGGGGCTGAGGTAAAAGGTTGAGGGAGCAGAGGCAGATTGGCTGCTGAGGGTGTAGAAACCCATTGTTTTTACCCTTTTTTTAGAATGTGAAGTACTTTCTCCATGTTTTTGTTTTCTAGCAGTGGTAGACAATTCCAGACTATTTGGAAAGCCTTCCTAACATCCATTATATAAGCAGACACTAAAGAATATCACAGGTTTGCCTTACCTTTTAACTCAAAACAAATTGTTAATGGAAAATGAACAAAACATTCAGGACTTTTTGCCTGGCACTTTGTGCTTGGTGTTCTCTGAACTAATTTCTACTGACTATTACTCCTGTGAAGTTTTGCCAAATGAAACAGTTTAGAAGTCTCCTTCCATTGTGCTGTGTGGAAACATTCTAAGATGCAGAGGGCTTACTTGGAAGTGCTTAGTGGGGGACACATCTACAGGGAAGTGACAGAGGCAGGGTAGGGTTGAGGCAGAAGCTGCAAATGAGGTCTCCGCTCATCCCTACAAGGGGCTCTGAAGCAGGCATAACCCCTCAGAGTTGTGCCAGATTGAGGCCATGCAAAGTCCAGGGCCTCCATCCCCACATTAGCCAGTCAGTAGTTGAATCTTGTCCTCTAGAAAGAGATGGCATTTTGGGTAAGGAAGTTCCCTGAGGCCATGGGCATGGAAAAACTCAGCTTGGAGCCCTCAACAGCCAATATTCCCAGCAGCTGGTGGGTGGATGCCTCCACCTACAGAGAGTGCCACTGCGATAGCCATTATAGAAACCATATGAACCCATTCTAATATTTTATTCGAGTAAATTGTTTATGTTTGAATACACATTAATTAAATATCATATCTCATAAATTCCTGGCACGTAATTTGAATATTTCAACTTATATAAAGAGGCCTTGCCTCAGTTTCTCTAAGTGTAAAATGAGCATTCTAAGGTGCAATATTTAACATAAGAATTATGTAAATTCTTTATATAGTATATGATTAATATGCCCAGAAGTGGTAGTGTGCCTAATATATTATTTTCACTATATTGTTATTAACGAAAATCCCTATAATTTTTATTTTGGGAAGAGTTGCTTTTCTCTCATAGATGATGAGATCAATGCATCTACATTTGTAACATCTCTAGTGCATCCAGAATCAACTTCTGGCATCTCGTACTTGTAAACTAATCAATAAAACCATCCCAGCTTCCAGGCACACGGCTACAAAGTGACAGGAATTCACAGCTAAAGCTATGGATTTTTTCCAATAAGATATTACAAAAAGCAAATGAGCAGATACCATTTATAGAAAGAAATAGTTACAATGTCAGAGAAAGTGGCGAAAGCACTAAAAAAGTGATTTCTCTCAGGATAGATAGCAGCACAAAAAGAAAACCTCATAAAACTAAAGAAACCCTTACAATTTTGGAAGCAATTGACATGTGTAAATTATTCATGGATCAAAAGTTGCTAAGAACCTAAAATCTTTTCTAGTTTCTAGAGACTCAACATATTGAAGACATGACTTCAATTGTAAGGACTTAGCATATGAATAGAATTGGCAGAGGATTAATGTTCCAAAGAGTTGAATCTCCAAATATAAATTATACTGCATTGGTCCTTTGTTCGCTGAATGCAGTGGAAAAAGACACTATCTTGCTAGATGTCCTTGCTTCTGCCTCCCAAAATATGCATTTAGAACAATGTCCAGTCCTTTTCGTATGCCAGTAGAAATGGAAAAGTATGCAGATATATTAATATTAACTTTTATATCTCTTCTTAGTCAAAACAAATTTTATTTTCCTGTTGAAATAAAAATAGCTATTAGAAACACAGATAACTGATGAGCTCCACTTTGCATATTTATCACAAGAAGAATGAATTTTCTTCCTAGAATATTGCATCTAGGAGCTCAGAATCAAGAAAGTTTAACAGAGTGAATTGTAATCAAATAGCCATTAAGTACCTTATTCACTCTCATAAGTAGATGCGTACCTGATGAACATCAACAAATACAAAGAAAGGTGCTTTTTTTTTAAGTTGTTATCTTTAAGTAATCTCTGCACCCAATGTGGGGCTGGAACTTTCAACCCTGAGAATAAGAGTCACATGCTGTACCAACTGAGCCAGGTGGACCCCTGAAAGAGATGATTGATTTATGGATTGACTCTATGTGATCAGTTTAAATAAGGCAGACTATATGATATATCACTCATTAACATACACAATAATTTGCATAGTCACATTTTATATACGGAGTCTCTGAAAGTCATAAGGTTAAAAAAGTAACTTTATGATAGGAGATTGATGAAAATTGTAAAATAAATAAAATTGGAAAAGTGAGATATTGGTGAGTTTTATAAAAATCACAAGAGAAAGTTAAGGAAAAGAAAAGTTAGGAATTTAAGGTAAAACTCCCCAGTGCAATTGTAACATTCTGGAAGGTTCTATGTGATATCAGAGAGACGAAGTGCAATAAAGGCAATAAAGTTAAGGTACTCATCTCAAAGTATCTGCCAGAATTGAAAGGTTCAGGTGGATTGGGAAAGCACTATTATATTTTAAATGTACTGTATCACTTTTTTTTTTCTTTCCCGTTGGTGGCTGTGGAAGGTTAAGAGCCTCTGTGGCTTATTAGCAATGGGAATCTATCAGAACTTAATTTAAGGAGATGTCTGCTGGGCTCTTGAGGTGGTAGATTTCAGGGGTGGTGCCTATAATAGAGAAGCCTGAGCCCCAGTTAGCACTTTTCCAAAGCATTTTAGAACAATGCACTGTGGTCTTTTCTCGAGTTTTAATTCAGATTTTCATATCAATGCATCAAATACCTCCTGAGTTTCAACTGCGTGCTAGTCTTCAAACTGAAGACTTTATCCTGAAGATACGTTGTAAGAAAGAATTTTCTCTTTGTTTGAAAAAATTTCAGAGAGACCAGTTTAGACCCTCTATGAATTGTGTTTCTAAAGAACTCTGCATTTCTACTCTTTAGACAATATTAGTATCAGACAGCAGAAGTGACTAGTGCTATCTAAAACAGCCTATTCTTGCTTTGAACACATGTGATGGTCTGTAAGTATATAACTCTTTGGACTTGCAGTGATTTTTACCACAGTGATTGACTTAGGTTACAATAAAAATCAATCAGTATAATCTCATTAGATACTACTTTAACAAAAACTAAAAGGGAGGGACAAAAAACATCTACTTGTTTTTTTTACATTCTGAATCTCTGAAATATGCATATTTCTTCATGCTCAGAGAAATACTAGGGCAAACGTATTCTTTCAGTTATTTTGATCATCAAAGTACTAGGTTATTCATGACTTGTGGAATGTTAGTTGAAGAATTTTTAGCATTCTGATCATGATTAGATTCAATATGTTTTTAACACCACTGAGTATACCTAATGTGTAGATCCATTTCTTATAACACTAGTAAATAGTGCTTTTTACTTTTCCTGTAACTTTTTTGGCTAATGAAGTTTGCTGGTTGGATTTGTTCTGATCATCCTTAAATCCTTCCATGCTGACAGTTTTAATTAAAAGAAAAAATTCCAATCATTTCTCTAATGCCAGAGAAATGCTAAGTACAAATCATTTCTATTCAGAATTTCAATACCATCTTCTCTGCTAAAGCCTCATGAAATAGTTTTGGCATTTATGGAGTTTTTCATAGATTGCATAGTAAATGTGGGCAATACGGCTTTGCTTCTTGTACAAAAATGTTGTCCAGGACCTAAAGAGATTACAAATGTAGTATAATTTAGTACCGATGTCTTGTTATGTTATTCTTATTATGGGTTTAGACACCCCCAATTTAAAAATTTGGTCAGATTTGCCCTGCTTTCCCTCAGCAATTCAAATAATTCTTGTTTCCTGAGTTTCATGTCTGTTGCTGACATTTACTCTGAATCATCTTTGGAAAGAGTGAAGCAAATTACGGATTTTCATTTGACCAACATTCTCTTCATCTACCAATAAATTATTTTTGATAATTCTTAAGGTAAGGGTAGCCTTCTGATAGGCTTTAGTGTGTCTTTTTTTAAATTCAGATAATATCTTAACATTTGTTTTTAATGTTTATTTATGAGAATGGGGGAGGAGCAGAGAGAGAGACAGAGAGAGAGAGAGAGAGAGAGAGAGAGAGAGAGAGAGAATCCCAAGCAGGCTCCACACTGTTAGTGTAAGCCCAACAAAGGGCTCGATCTCACCTGAGTCGAAGTCAAGAGTCAGTCTCTTAACTGACTGAGCCACCCAGATGCCCCTATCTTAGCATTATTATTCATCCTTGTCTCTCATTGATTTTTTAAAAAATCCCCTGCCCTCTTTACATTTATTTTCTTTTTTTAAGTTTACTTATTTTGAGAGACAGAGAGTGAGACTGTGTGTGTGAGCTTTTGAGCAGGAGAGGGGCAGAGGGAGAAAGAGAGAGTATCCCCAGCAGGTGCCACACTGCCAGCACAGAGACCATACAAGGCTCCATTTCAGGAACCGTGAGATCATAACCTGAGCTGAAATTAAGAGTCAGACAGTTAACCAACTGACCCACCCAGATGCCCCGACATTGATTTTCTTTACTTGAAATTATTTTTCTTTGACTTAAAACTTTTCAGTTTGGGGCACCAGGGTGGCTCAGTCAGTTAAGCGACTGACCTCGGCTCGGGTCCTGATATAACTGTTCATGAGTTTGAGTCCCACTTCTGGTTTTCTTCTGTCAGCATAGAGACTTCTTTGGATCCTCTGTCCCCTTTCTCTCTGCCCTCCCCTCAAAAATAAAAATTTAAAAAAAAAAAAACAACAACAAACAAAAAACAAAAAAACTTTTCACTTAACTGAGAATCTGAATATCCAATAAAAAGAAATATGTATTTCTGGACCAGATAAGGAAGTTACGCTGAGACTAAAAGAACATAATACTAAATATAGAAACAGGGTGCAACCAGTCAGGGAAGCAAGTAGTGCAGCTCTCTATGATCAAACCTGACTCTAAAATAAAAAGGCAGATTATTCCCCCTTGTTCTCAGACCCCAAAGAAGAGAGGCTGTAAAATTTACTGACTTGGGACACCTGTGTCACTCAGTTAAGCATCTAATTCATGACCTGAGTCATGATCTCATGTTTCATGAGATTGAACCATGTGTCAGGCTCTGGGCTGACAGCGCGAAGCCTGCTTGGGATTCTCTCTCAGCCCCTTCCCCACTCTCTTGCTCTCTCTCTTTTCCCCTCAAAAGAAATAAATAAACTTAAAAGCCAAAACCAAAACAAACAAATGAACAAACAAAGAACATACAACACTGTGGCTTACACTGAACCAAGAGGCATTAATGAAACTTTCCCTCCTTAGAGGTCATTTTCACTTAGTATGATTATAAAGAATTAAGACAGAATTGTGGTTAGAGGTGCCTTCCTTATTTACTATAAGCAATGGCAGACTATCCAGGTCATTTCTGGACTACAGTTTCTATTTGAAACTGCATGAACTGTGTGTCTAACTGAATCAGCAAAGATAAAGCTGTGTAGTCTGTCCATTCAGTTCCCAGAAGGAAGTGATAAGCCTGAGTAAACCCATTTTACAAATATGAAAACTATAGCCCAGAAAATGTATGTGAATCACTGAAAATTATAAAAATAGTACATAGAAGAGCCCACGGTTATCTATTTGTTTATTTAAATTAGGTCTGATTGACATATAACATTACAGTATTTAGTTTGAGGAACAAGCATAATGGTTCGATATATATGTATATAATACATATACATACATATAATATATACACATATACATACATACATATACATATCTCAATAAGCTAGTTAACATGCATTACCATACATAGTTATAACTGTTTTTCCAAATATGCAAAACACTATTATTAATGATAGTCAACATGCTATGCATCATATCCCCATGACTTCTTTATTTTATCGCAGGAAGTTTATAGCTTTTGACCCCTTTCATCCATTTAGATCAAGATTTAACTTCGACCTCCCTTCCATTTGCAGTCATAGAAAGTATTTCAGCATGTACCATTTTGGTATTCAGATACTGATTGCCCTCCAAATGTAGGAGCATATTTCACTAGCTAACAAATCAGAGAAGTCTAGTTACCTCTTCTCTCAACAATAGAAAATTCTGAAGACTTTAAACACGAAGATTTTATTGTCGATGGGGTGATTTTTTTGATTGAAGTATAGTTGACACACAGTCTTATATGAGTTTCAGGTGTACAAGTAGTGATTCGACGATGCTATATATTACTCAGTGCCCACCATAAGTAGAGTCACCATCTGTTACCATACAATGTTATTACAATATTATTAACCATATTCCCTATACTGTATTTTTCATCTGATAGGGTGACTTTTGTTAGATGATTTATTTTATGCCCCCTGAAGTATGGCAATATAATTAACTATGTCATTATCTTTGCTACAAATGTTTTTATTACATAGAAAATTATTCTGTTCTTTTTGCTCCCAGGTATTTTTATTTGTTTTCCATGACCTCTAGTAACTATGGGTGCTAAAATGTTATTATACATGCTGGGCAAATAAATATGTCCATTCATTTTGAATATCTTGCCCTTTAACTTCATTGAGTTTGTCCTCTTAATCTCTTATTATGCATTGGGTACAAGGCAGAACAAATTCATTTTCATTCTGCCCTTGTTATTTAAAAAAATCAGAGCCAAATCTTTATATCTTTGAGTTTTTTGGATTGCTAATTTTATATTTTTTACATTGAATTTTAAGTTTTTATCAACAGATCATCACGTATAGAAATTATCAGCCATAAATAAAGCCTCAGTTTTAAAAAAATGGGCTTATAAAAGATGTTGAAAGGTGCCCAGATTTGATATGTTACACTTTCGCTGCGGGATTTGTGGAGGATCCATTTGGCTCATGATCCTTCTGCCCTTGAATTGAAATCTGGGTTAATTGAGGCAAAGCTGAACTTGCTCTTTTGTGAAATGTGTGGAAGCCTACTGCTCTTTTAATTGCTAAAATCATCAATACTGTCTTGACATTTGGATATATTCCCATTTTATTTAAAGTGTCAGCTGTTTGCTCTCACATTTAGTTGCCTCTTGCCCTATCAGGTTTTTTTACTTAAATTTTTATCCCAAATGGCATTCATCTCTACTGTTGCAAGAACTACATCCTGGTATTTGCAGTCCAGTTCTACAAATCCAAGAGCCCAGCTCAAATGAGGGGATTTTTAAAATGTGTTTCATCTTTGAAAGTCCTTAAAATAAAAAGAGATAAAAAGCTGTTGAGTGATGACATTCTGCAATCCTCTACGAGCTCCCAAGGATAAGATTCATCCTAAACTGAGGGAGCTACTCCCTTTATTTCCTATAACATGTTTCCACATATGAAAATCATTCATTTCCTTGACCATCTCCCTCAGTAGACTGAGATCTTTGAAAGCAAACTACCTATTATTTATTGCTTTATCTGCAGCTCTCAGCCCAATTTATGGGCTCAATAAATGTTTGTTATGAGAATAAATATTTAGCCAGAATGCTGAGACTGTAGCAAAAGTAGTTGACCATTTTGATTTAAAACATTTCATCCATGATATTCAATGAATACCCCAAGGTACAGTGACTGCTTTATCCATTGTTTGAAGTAGTGAACTTGATGGAGCTCTGAAGACTTTTAGGGTGCTTATGGGTTCTCAAACAGCTAATACTTTCTTTTATAAACCATAACTGCTTTAGTGCAGGGATGACAAATGAGGACATTAAAGGCAGCTTTAGCTAGGAAATAGAGATTTGTTGGCTCACTGATTTTCGAAGCAACCTAAGTGAGTCTTCTCCCCGACAGCGAGGTGCCGTTAGGGCCCAGCTATGTGTTCCCTCTACTCCCTGAGCTAAGTTCTATCTCACTGGTTTAAGTATTAATTAATTACTAAATAGTCTGTGACTAGTTGGTGTTTCCACACCTCATGTTGATGTGAGCCAATGAGAACAGACAGCATATGGGGTTTTGTCTCAAAGTTAGCATCTGCCAGAGGACCCAGCATTCTGTATTTCCTGGGCAATACCTGAAGTAGAAAATGGTTGGAGTAGATATTTTCACTGAAATCATCCAAACCATGTCAATCTTGCCTTCCTTTTATTACATTTTCATCTCTCTGTTCATTGATTACTTTAAATTTTCCATGATCCTTTTACTCCTTTCCTGAGAAACTCGCAAGGCTTCCTTGCTACTCTCACAGACCTGTGGATAGATAGGTACACTTAGAAGAGTTTTGTTAAAAGCATAAACAAAATATTCCATTTACAAGATAGGTAGTTAATATAAGGAAACTTTTGTTAAGTATAGTATCTTAATTTTACAGAGCGATACATTTCTGCAAGATCTCAATGCTTGGTGGGTATTATATATGTTTTTAACAAATGTTGCTGAAGAGCCATGATACAGCTTGTGGTATTGTCTTCACTATCTAAAGGACAGCGTGACCTATGGATTGACAAATTTATCAATGCACAGGCATGCAGGTCACAGAACTTCTGTTAGCATGGCTTCAGAAAATGCTAGGCTAAGGTCTTACAAGCCAATCGGTTTATCTGATCATTGTCTACATGGACTTAACATTTTAACAAATATTATTTGAAATGGAGACAAGCAAAATTTATAGACATGCAGTACATTTTGCTTTTAAATTCTGACTTTAATATTTATTTGTGTATTATTAGGAATTTTAGTTTTTAGTAAGTAAAAGTCTATAGTAATCCAGGCCATCTTCTTATAAAATAGTTTTTCATATAGAGCTACATATCAATGATTTCAAACAAAAGGTGAATATCTTACATATGAACAAAGCCATACTGCACTAAAAAAATCTTTGTAAATCAAGTTTACCAGAATAAATTTGTCTCTTAATAAGATAGAAACATTTCTTTAAAATAAATTTATAAAGCATTGCACTTGAGTGTAATCATTTAAAAACAAAGCCAGTTTTGATTCATCAATTGCTGACTAATATAGATAATAAAATAGATTTTAACTTTGTATTTTGAAATAATTATGGACTTAAGGAAGTTGGAAAGGTAGTCTAGGCATTCCCTCCACCTTTTACCTAGTTTTACTTAATGGTTATAGTCCACAAAACTATAGTACAACATCAAAAACGGGAAATTGACATTGGCAAAATATGATACTTTTATGCCATTTTACCACATGTGGAAATCTGTGTAATCAAGATACAGAACCATTACCATAAATGTCTCCTAGTACTACCACTTATGATCATATCCACCTGCTCCTCTACCATTCCCTTAACTATTGGCAACCACTGATTCGTTCTTCATTTCTATAATGGTGACATTTCTAGAATATTACCTAAATAGAGTCATAAAATATATTACCTTTGATATTGACTTTTTTTCCTTCAGCATAATGCCTTTGAGATCTATCCAAGTAGTTGTGTGTTAATAATCTATTCTTTTGCATTGCAAAGTAGAATTCCATGGTATGGATGTACTATGTACCCATTGTTTACCCATTCACCCATTGTAATGAGGTTAGTTCTACACTCAGGATGTTACAAATAGATTTGCTGTGAACAATCAAATACAGGATTGATTATGATCACTCAAATTTTGGGTGAACATGATTCTTATTTCTACGGGGTGAAGGCCCAGGAGTATAATTACCGTGTTACACGGTAAATCGTTTTTTGTTTGTTTTTGTAGTTTTTAAAAAGAAATCCGTGGTGATTATACAATTTTACATCCCCATCAGCATTGTATGACAGAACTAGCTTTTTCACATCCTCACCATCGTTCTATGCAGCCATGATTTTTGTTTTTAATTTTAAACTTTTTTTTTATAAATATTTTTTAAGGTTTATTTTTGAGAGATAGAGACAGAGTTCTAGAGGGGGAAGGACAGAGAGAGAGGGAGACACAGAATTTGAAGGAGGCTCCAGGCTCTTAACCGTCAGCACAGAGCCCAAAGCAGGGCTTAAATCCATGATCCATGGGATCGTGTCCTGAGCCGGAGTCGAGCATTTAACCAACTGAGCCACCCAGGCACCCCATTAATTTTAACTCTTCTAATAGGTATCTAGTAATAGCTCATCATCTTCTTAATTTGCATTCCCCTAATGTCTGGGGAGGTTAGAAATATTTTCCATGTGCTTGTTTGTCATCTGTATATTTTCTTTGGTGAAATGTGTCTTCATATATTTTGGCCATTTTCTCAACGTATTGTTAGTTTTTGTTTGTTTAGTTTTGTTTCTTAAATGTTTTATTTTTAAGTAATCTCCACCCATTGTGGGGCTGGAACTCACAACCCCAAAATCAAGAGTCACATGGTCTACCAACTGAGTCAGCTAGATGCCCCAGTTGTTTATTTTTTAATGTTGTATTTTGAGGGTTGTTTATCTGTTCTAAGTATGAATTCTTTGTCAGATATGTGGCTTGCCAATACCTTCTGTCTCTCTGCAACATGTCTTTTAATCATTTTGACAGGATTTTTTACAGGACAAATTTTCTAATTCTGACAAAGTCCAATTTACCCACTTTTTTATACTTTTGATGTCCTCCAAGAACACGTTTTAACTCCTTGCTCACAAAGGTTTTCTCCTATATTACCTCCTAAAAAATTATGGAGTGAATCTGTGATCCATTTTGAATTTATTTTGCATAAGTTTAGGTCAGGTTTCATTTTTTTTGCCTATGGATATTGCTCCTATTACAATTTTTTAAAAGACCCTCCTTCCCCAATTTAATTAGTTTCATACCTTTGTCAAAAATAAGTTGGAAATATTAGTGTGGGGCTATTTCTTAGTTCATTGTTATGATCCATTGATCTATGTCTGTATGCCAAGACTACACTGTTTTTATTACTATAGCTGCATTATGGTATAATCATTCCTCTCACTTTATTCTCCTGTCTCAGGGTTGATTTAGATAATTTAATAACTTTACCTTTTCATAATAGTTTTAGGATAATCTTGTCAATATCTAAAAAAAAGAATCTTGTTGGGATTTGAACTGTAGTGGTTTTAAATTTGTATTTGAATTTGGAGATAATTGACAATATATACTATTCTGAGTCTTCCTTTCCATGAACCTGGTATGTCTCTTCATTCATTTAGATCATTTTTATTTCTTTTACCATCATTTTGTAGTTTTCATCATATGAATCCTGCACAGTGTTTTTTTCTAGATATATATCTAAATATTTTGGGTTTTTTGAGTGATTGAATATGGCATTATATATTTAAGTTTTGCATTTATTGCTGGTGTATAGAAATATAATATGTTGATCCTATAATCTGTGACCTACCTTAATTTACTTATTAGTTGTAGAAGGATATTTGTAGATTCCTTGTCAGTTCTGCATAGATAATCGTATCATTATGTACAGTTAGGGACAATGGTTTTCCTTCCTTTCTGACCTCTATGCCTTTTCTTTATTTGTCTTATATTATTGATCTGGTTAGAACTCCCAGTACTATGTTTAATAGCAACAGTGGAAGCAAATATCCTTGCCATATTCCCAATGTTAGGGAGAAAGCATTCAGTCTTTCACCATTAAGTATAATTTTAATTGTAAGTCTTTTTTAGATGTTTTAACACATTGAGGAAGTTCACATCCTTTGTTATATTTCCAAGCTTTTTAAAAGCATAAATTAGTGTTGAATTTTGTCAGAAACATTTCTGCATCAATATAATTATGACATTACTTTCTTCTTTAACCAGTTAGTATAATGGATTATGTTGATCAGTTTTCAAATATTTATTAATAAGCCCTATATTCTTTGAATGAATATTACTTGATCAGTTTATTGTTATATTTATATTGCTTAATTTATATATATTATATATGTTTTATGTAGTTAAATATTATATTTATATATTGGATAGTTTATTTTCTATATTACTATGTTATACTTTATATTGCTAAATATATATTTTTATATATTTCTATTATGTACAGATTTATTGCTGAGATATATGTTTTTATGCTTTATTCACATGTTGCCATTACATATGTATATATTATACATATTTCATGGACTAATTGTTAACAATTTTTTACAACTTTATTAATCAGAGATATCCGTATGTAATTTTTCTTTTTGTTGTTTTTTTATTTTTATTTCTTTTTTACTATTGGCTTGTTTTGTTATTAGGGTAACAGTAGATTCATAATATGAATTAGAAAGTGTTCTCACCTCTTGTATTTTCTATAAAATAGATTTTGTAGAATAAAAGTTCACCTTCTTTAAATGTTTAGAAGAATTTTCCAAGGTAATTATCTGGGCCTGAAATTTTTTTTTTTTTGCAAGTTTTTAAATTGTGAGTATAATTTCTTTAATAGTGCTAGGACTATTCAAAGTATTTCACATGTATTGAATTAATTTTTGTCCCTTTTAATTTTAATTTTTGACCCTTTTGTCCCTCTTTTTGATGCCTGCAGATTTCTAAATATCAGAACTGAAGTCCCTGTTTATTTCTGATATTGATACTTTGTCTTTCCTTTGTTCCCCTGCCCCTCCCCTCAGTAGTCTTGGAATCAATTTTATTTCTCTTTTCAAGAACCAGTTTTTGTTTAATTGAGAATATCTGACCAACAAGTACATGAGAAAAAAAAGTTCAACTTTAGGAAAATTCAAATTAAAACTCTCTGAGAGTGTTCTTTATAAACTAGCAAGCTAAAATTTAAAACAGTGACAATATCAGTTGTTGGAAAGAATAAGGAGCATCTAGAATTCTCCTGCATCACTGATGGGAATGTAAAATGGCTCAAATACTGTGGGAAAAAAAATTTGGCAGTTTTTTTTTTCGTTTTGCTTTGTTTTTTAATGACATATTTTATGACCAAGCAATTCCACTTCTAAGTATTTATCCAAGAGAAATTGAAAATTTACATCCACAAAGAATATTGTACATGAATGTTAATAGCAGCTTTATTCTTGATAGCTGAAAAAGCAGAAAAAAAAAGAATTTCTGTTAACAGATGAATGAGTAAACCTACTGGATGTATTCATAAAGTATAATGCAATAAAAAAGAACAAGCTGCTGGCGCATGACTAGTATTGATTAATCTCAGAAACACTGTGTGTAGTAAAAAAGAAAAAGACCAAGCAGTGAAGTTTAGAAAAGGAAGAACTAAGCTATATTGATAAAATCGAAACAGTAGTTACTGTTCAGAGTGATTATTAGGATGCTAGAAATATTGTGTATCTTTTTGGGGGTGCTGCTTACATAGGTTTATACAATGGTCAAGACTAATAAAAGGGCACCCTTAAAATTTATACATTTTATTGTACATGAATTAAACTTCAGTTTTAAAAAAAAGCAATACTTTTACTGACATATATCTCCTTTATGTGTTAGGTTGACTTTGGTTTTCAATATGTGGAAATGAGTTCTTTTATATTTCAAGAAAATTTTAATGAATTAGAGGTTTAAATATTTAAATATGTTTCATACTTTGATTTCATTCTTTAGTGATTCCTGTTTTCTGTGTTTGTGCATATATATTTGCTTGAATCCTTTTTTACCATTTCCCGTATATCTGTTTTATCCTTTACACTTTCCTATATGCCATTTATGAACCTTATAGTCTCTTTTTCTTTAGTTATACACCTTTTAATTCTATCATTATTTCTAAAGATTGTTTTCTTCTAAATCTTTCTTGAGAACTGTCAGTTCTTATTTTAATATTCCCATTATCTAAGCATTGAATTTCTGAGCTTTTCTAGTTCTTTTTCTTTGTGTTTTTCTATGGTCCGTTTTCTTAATTTCTTTTGGCTCATTTTGAAATTTTATCTTTTGTGGTCACATTTGTGTGTGTGTGTGTGTGTGTGTGTGTGTGTGTGTGTGTGTGGTGTGTGTGACTCTGTTTTCATCTTTTTTTTTCCCACTTCATTTTAAAAAAATAGAATTTCCAGGACTTTTAGAAGGATGTTCCTGTGGAGAATGCAGAGATGGCTCAAGATAGTTTTCACGGCTTTACTCCAGGAGTTCCTCCCCCATATGATTATGAATGACACAAATTATGGTCTTTCTGTGTAGCAAGGTCTCTGTCTCTCAGAGGTCAACCTAATTCAGAGAGCTTATCGCCTCAAGTCTTCTCTTCAAAACAGTGCTGCCCTCTCTAAACAGTATGTTTTGCAGTTAAAGGACTTTCCGAGATCTGCTGTCTCTGGTCCCATTGCCTCTAGTACTTATAGCTCTCTTACCCCCAATGTTTATTCTGGTCATTTTTGTTTGACTTTCAGTAATGTTTCTGCAGAGTGAGGTTCTGTACTTCTAGATATTTCTGAGATACTACAGGTGGACTTGCCAGATAAAACATAGATGCCTGGTAAAATTTGATTTTCCAATAAAAAGCAGATTTTTTTTTTTAGTGTGATTATGTCCCATACAATATTTGCTTTTGTGTCAGGTGATCCTACCTGGAGGGCATATATGACCTCAGCTGTGTTTACATTTCCTATCTGTTCCCCTCTCCTTACTTAGTGAACTTAGCCATTCCTTTTTTGTGCCCACACACACTCCTCAATTTTTGTTGACCATTCAAGAATCTGAAGCCCAAGATTGTGTTCAACATGAGGTCCTTGCCTTTTAGAAGTGAGGTTTATTTATTATACAGAAGTTGTATGAGTTGTATGAGAAGTTGTATGTCTTATCAGATATTCCATTTCATTTCCTATAATTTCCATTGCTCAACTCTCTTCGTGATTTGGCTACCATATTCTGGTGTTTATAATGCTGATTTCTTGTTAACAAATGTTGTTGAAGATGCTGTGTATTTTCTTTCCTTACTGGTTGACATGTTTGGTTTCTAAAGAAGTTTCAGAGAATAAAAAACTACCTCTCAATTGTAACCCAGAAGTCCAGAGCCGATAGCTTTTAAAATGATAGTTTCTTGCTATTTTTCCTTGTGTATAGGAGCATAACTGGTTTTATATATTGATCATCCTTCTTTGCTGAACTTTTAATTAGTTCTAATAACTTGTCAATTATCTTTTAAATAATCATATCATCTATGAGTAATGAAAATTTACTTTCTTCCTTCCCAACTTTTATCTATTTATTTATTTTTACATTCTCCTGTACTGGCTAGGGTATCTACTATGATGTTGAATAGAAGAACTTACAGCAAACATTCTACTTTGGGGACTGTTCATTCAGTTTTTAATGGGAATAATAATGGTACCCACTTGATGGGATTGTTTGAGGACTGAATGAGGCAGTCATTAAAAATTATTTTAGCGTATGTAATACATATTGAACTGGTAATGAATGATAGCTATTATTGTTTTTAAATATCAATTGAATCATCCCATGTTACAATCATACAGATATAAACTAAACTGGCAGAAATATGTTAAAGAGCTTAGGAAATACTAAGTAGAATATGTATGTGAATGCACTAATAAAGAGAATAGATTTAGAATAAAAGATATATAGTAGTTTCTTTAACTAGTTCTGGCTTTCCATACCATTCTCTTAAAAAAATAACAAGTCTAGTCACATTTAAATAATTAAAATAATAACTACTTTGTAAAGACCAGGATAGCACCACTCCCCTTATTAATATGGGGAAAGCATATAATTTTGTAGTTAAAGAACAGGAAAAGAGAAAAACAATCTAAATAGAAAGGAAGACCCAGCTGAAGAAGCCAGAAGTGAATGCAAGAATATATTATTTAGGGATACTCTGTGTGTACGACACTCTAGGGGACAGCTTTATTAAGGTTGTGGCATAGACGTTATTAATATATTATTGGACATTTGAACTTAAAATAGTTATAATCTATTTGTGTTTTTTTTTATCTGTAATGAATCTGTACAATAATAGCATGTTTCAGATATTGATCCTGGCATATAAATTTTCACATGTAATTGAGCCCCGGTCTTTCTTATTTCTTATGGTGCTGTTAGCATTTCTATATGTTTATGGTATTTTCACCAAAATGATTTATGAAAGCTCATTTTTTGTTGCTGAAGAAATTCAGAGAGCTTTCTCTTTGGTATGGCCTGTAATCATTTCCACATATAGGTCAGCTTTCCTGGGATGTTAACTCTGAGACAGAGATTTACATGCTGCACATTTGTTACAGTATATTCTTAAGAACAAAAACAGAATTGGGAGGATGAAAAATTGGAACTGCAGTGCAGTTGCAGCACAGGGATCGTTCGGTGTTATGGAACTCTCTAAAGCCATGACGATCTTTCATATATGTCCCAAAGTGGGGGAATGGTGGGTAGGCCTTTGTATTTCCCCATGGATCTGTCTTTGGTTGTAGGCTGCCTGCAGAAGCGGGACATGACCTTGAGTGAGGCCACTTCATTTGACCAGGGGAAATCTCTTGAGAGGGAATCAACACTGGAAGAAAAAGTGCTTAATGCTAATGGGGAGATCTAAGTGGCACACTGAAGGAACCTCTTCAGTTCCTACCTTGTGGTCCACAAGGAAACAGCCCCTTGAGGTTTGTAGTTGGTTTCTTTCCCAAGGTGGGCTTACAAGATTAGTGGGAAAAACTGGGCCCAGTGCTTCAGTTGGTCCTGAGACAACAATTAATGCACATTGTTACCATCCTGTACTATCCATTCTATTTGTATTCTGTGGACCTTCAACTACCTGTTTAGGCAGTTTACCTACTGGGGTAATCCAGACCCTCAACCCTAAGGGGTCTAAGTGTCTGTTCTTCAAGCTTGTCAAGCTGTGAATACTCCTCTGTTGTATTTCCATAAAAACTAAGTTGGGGCGCCTGGGTGGCTCAGTCGGTTAAGTGTCCGACTTCGGCTCAGGTCACAATCTCACATTCTGTGAGTTCGAGTCCCGCGTCAGGCTCTGTGCTAATAGCTCAGAGCCTGGAGCCTGCTTCAGATTCTGTGTCTCCCTCTCTCTCTCTGACCCTCCCCCACTCATGCTTTGTCTCTCCTGCTCTCAAAAATAAATAAAAAAACAAAAAATTTAAAAAAATTTAAAAAAATAAAAAAAACTAAGTAGAGGCTTAGCAAGAGATGCCCCACTGTTTCACCTGGATGCCAGACATAGTCTTCCCTGGTTCCACTGAAAGTCAAGGTCCATTATGGCTTCCAGGACAACGACTCCTTTTTTTGACTATGGTCTCTTGGATCAAAGAATCTCAAGTGTCTGGATGCCAGAATAACTTAAATTAAGTGGGACTCTTGATTTAGCCCCTAGTGGAAGAATTTCCTGCAATTCAGGACTTCTAAATCCATAGAGGCTATTTTGTGGGGACAGGAATGAGATTCCCCAACTTCATCACTGGAAATGATGCTAAGCAGTGTTTCTCTTGCTTTCAATGCTCCACCCAGACCCATGTATTCTACCTATTGGAGACCAAGCACCATGTAATAGTCATTCCTGTAAGTCATTCACTGTATCCTGAAGCAAGACACCTAGCTTTACATAGTATCATTTCCAAGTTAACACCACATCTGCACAATCAAAAGTCACATGGTTTTGTCAGATTGTTAGCTTCTAGGTTCCATGGGACCTATAGATTCCACAGACTTGTGTTGAATTCACCCTTGAGTTCTCTGTATAAATGCAGGATTTTATGGTACCTCGTGTTGGTGAATCAAACATTCTGTAAGCCCTCAAGTCTTTCAAAACCTATTAGCAGGAAAGACAACCCATACTCAGAATGTCTCAGTTTCCGCCCAGATGAATCACTCCCACCACTTTTACAGTAGAAGGGATCTAATGTAACCATCTGTTATAGACTGGCTGTTGTTCTCCCAAAAAGTGGTACCATCCTGGGGCTCAGCACTGCTCTGTTGTTGGCAGTTAGCTATTCAGCGATGGTTAAATAAGCCATCCTAGTTTACTGATAGGAAAAATGCTAATAGTTTGAATGCTACTGTCTATGCCAGGAACTATCATTATGACATCTCTTTCAGTGATAAGGTTTTCATTGCCAGTCATCGGGAAATGATGTAGATTCAAAACCCCCTTTAACATCTGCTTTCAGGGACTGCTCCAATTTTCAGTGGTTGTTAGGTTCTCCTGGTAATCAATTCTGAAGTGCAGATTCACATGCAGGTCATCGATAGGGAGTGTTTTCAGGAACAACATCTGTAATGGAGTGAGGGGAGTAGGACACTCGGAAGGAGAAGTTGAACTGTAACACAGCAGCAGCAGAAGCCTCTGAAGCAGGTAAAGGTCTGAAGCAGGGCCAGTTTTTCATAAACGTCCCAAATTGAGACAAGGATCTAGGAGCTTTGTACATTAGCATCAACCATTCATAAGATGAGGTTTGCTCCTGGAGGTGAGGCTAATTATAAGCAAGGCAACTCACTTCAGCAGAGGGTAATTCCTGAGAGGGGAGTTGGCTGTGAGCTGGCAAGAGGCAACACTTCTGACAGTTGGATAATGATTAGTCCCTCAGTCCTAAAGAGGCACTTGGGCAGTACTCACAACATCCACTAAAGCCTGAGTTCTAGAATGCTTTATTTGAATTTTATTTCTCACAACTATGTGTCTGTCACACTTAAGTTTTATACAGAAATGTTCGTATTGAAGTAAATTGCTAATTTTTTTTCAATTTACATGTGGGATCTGTTAGGAAAAACACCATCTCTACATGATTTTGACACTATTTATGCACCAATAAGAAATATGACCCAAGATTTTTCAAGTCTTTGGATGCATTTTCACTATTTGTTATATTCTTACGTTAAAACACCTTGTAGTCTTGCATTAATAGACATGTGTTTCTAATGTTCTGTAGACACGGGCAGGAAAGACCCTAAGGACATTACATGGGCATCCAGTCCAAGACCATGGTGTCATAAGCAGAGAACTCTAAACACCTGGGCTAAATAGTCTTAGACTTGCATAATAATGAAGATGTAATAATGATTTTTAGAGCCAAGTATAGAACTTGATTTTTTAGTGATTATTTGGCTTAACTCAACTTTACCCTTGAGTAGGAGAAAACATTTTTAAGAGGAAGATACTTTTTAAACTTTTTATCCTTTTCAAACAAACATTTATTTATTTTGAGAGACAGAGAGAGAGCAAGGGAGAGCAAGGGAAAGGCAGAGAGAGAGAAAGCGAGAGAGAGAGAGAGAGAGAGAGAGAGAGAATCCCAAGCAGACTCTGCACTGACAGCACTGAGCCTGATGCAGGGCTTGATCTCATGAACCATGAAACTATGACCCGAGCTGAAATCAAGAGTCAGATGCTTAACCAACTGAGCCACCCAGGTGCCCCTAAACTTTTTATCATCGTATCCTACATTTAAACTGGGAATTAGTAATGTTAGCCTTAGGATGATTTAAAACAAACAAACAAAAACAGAAACAAAGACAAAGTAAAGATGAGAAGAAACAAATATATTTAATGAAATGTAACTATCCATTATTAGTGCTTGCAGGTCATCATTATATGACCTTCTTTTCAACTTTTGGGAAAAATAGTATATATTAAGTTCTCATCCAAAGGCCATTTTAGTACTAAATGCACATTAAAATATATGCATTTGGGGGCATTATTTTTTAACATACTTTCCAAGGTCTTATGCACCAACAACATATTTGATCAAATAGCATCAGTCTTACAAATAATGTTCAAAGGCCTGATTTTTTTCCACAAGATATATTCCTCAAGAACTTGTGAATACATTCTTTATAAAAAGGTTCTTGTATAATGATACAAAAATGATTGCTAGTGCTAATACTTTTGGATGATACCACTCTGCAATCATTATTTCCAATAAAAATGATTGACTGTCTAAGTGGCTGACATAAGGAGGGAAGCATTCTGTTTATTGCTACTGCCATTGTTGGACTAGCCCATGGGCACTGCAGCTCTAAGTCTTGTTAATATGAGAAAGGATGTGCTTCTCCAGAAAAATAACAATAAAATCACTTTGCATTCATCCAGGAATGTTAGTTTCAAAAGCAGATAAAAATCCCAATATTTTTCAGATTATAGAGGTAGATTCATTATGGAGTTTAAATTTAAACCCAGCTCTCCTAAATTTTAGATGTATCTTTCTATTAATTAACTAATTGAAGTAAATAATATTAACAACTATGTATCTAGAACTCGGTATAGGCAAATCGATATCCTCTATCAAACTGCCTTAGAATTCAAAAGGAAATACATATACCAAAGTCACTCCAAAAGATATTATTAAATCCAGGGTACTAAAAATATAATTATATACAGGACTTGGCCCTTATGGGAAATTATTTGACAGTTAAAAATCCCTTTAAAAAACTTGAAAACTTCAGCATTAAAAAATTAGCTTCCTATTGCTGCATGAGAAAATACCACAAAATTAGAGGCTTAAAATAACATCCATTTATTCTCTCACGGTTCTGTAAGTAGAAGTCCAGGTGGGTTTGGTTGAGTACTTTGCTTAGGGTTGAATGAGACAGAAATCAAGATAGTGGCTATGCTAGACCCCCTCATATGCAGTCTGTTTCCAGATCATCTAGGTTGTTAGCAGAATTCAGTTTCATTTGGTTATAGGACTGAGGTCTATGTTTCCTTTCTGACTGTTGGCTGGAGACTATTTTCAGCTTTTCAAGAGGCTACCAGCATTCCTTCTCAAGAGGATTCCTCTATCCCCAAAATTAGCAAGGCACCTGAAGTTTTTCATGTGCTTCAGATCTCTCTGAGGTCCCCTTCTGACACCAACCAGAAAATAAGTTATCTGTTTCAAAAGACACATGTGATTAGAAGAGGCCCACCTAGGCAATTATCCCATTTTAGGTCATCTCTGCCTATGGCGTAACACAATTGTGGGAGTAATAGCTCAACATTTTCACAGGTTCTAGGGGTTAGGATAGGACATATTTGGGGCCGCCATTTTGCCTACCACTATTAAAATTAGAAATAAAAAAGTAATTTAAGAATAATGCTAGATGATTTTCAAAACACACTTTGCTGATTAGCATTTCATGATGAATCAAAGTTTGAACTTAAAACCAAAGACCTTAACTCTTAAAGGAAACTTTTAACTTTACCTCTTTGTCCTCAAAAGCTAGAAATGAAATCAAAAGGACGTTTTTATTGAACACTGTTACTATTTTTAGAATATAAACACATAGCCAAAAAGACACATCATTTAAAACTAATTTGTGCTTTGCATTGAACTAAGTGCTTTAAGAGATTTTTACTTCTAAATTGATATAATACGTAGTTCTTGTGTTCTGTGATAATTTATTTTAACTCCTCTCTGGGTAAGCTTTCTACATTCAGTATTTCTTCTAATGTAGTGTGCATTTAAGTACAGATAATTAATGAAAAATCTGGTGATTTTAATTGTTCTTATCAATCACTGAATAACATTTAGACTTGAATATGTGGTTCTCTGGGCTTCTTAGCACATCAGAACTCAAGTCCAAAATACCAGCATAGCAAGCAGTATTCATCAGATGTGGTATGACTAAGATTTTACTATTGACAGTTTCCAACCAAGAAAACAGGTATTCAGGAGACACATATCACATGAAATATTGTTAAATGTCTATCCTGTCACTTATGTTGGCACACACACACACAAATGTACCCAGTAAAACTTTTGACGGAAATCTTATCCAAAAGCAAGTTAAGAAATTATATTGTTGGAGCAATTTTAAATGTTTGGGAGAACTTGATGATTTAGCCCACACTTAAAATCTAATGTCCTATAAAAACAAATACCACATGATCTCTCTTATATGTGGTACCTAGAACATAAAGCAAATGAACAAACAAAGCTAAAAACAGAAACAGACCCATAAATGCAGAGAACGGAGGAGATGGGGGTGCGGTTGGCAGAATGGTCAAGGGAGGTGGGTATACAGGCTTCCAGTTATGGAATGAGTAAGTCATGGGGATCAAAGGTACAGCACAGGGAATATAGTCAATGGTTCTATAATAGCATTGTATGGTGACAGACAGGAGCTTCACTTGTGGTATATATAGCATAACTTAGAGTTGTCCACTCACTATCTTGTATACCTAAAACTAATGTAGCATTGTATGTCAATTACACTTCCATAAAAAAATAATAAATCTAATGTCTTAGAAGGCATCTAAGAGGAATGAAGCTATGAAGTTCCTTAATGTGTCAGCTTAAAAGAAAACTGTGTGTGTATATATATATATATATATATATATATATATATATATATATACACACACACACACATATATATGATCTTGTGTGGTTTGGATTTTGTTAATGTTTATTTATTTATTTTGAAAGAGTGAGAGAGACAGAGAGAGAATCCCGAGCAGACTCCACTGTAAGTGCAGAGCCTGACATAGGACTGGAACTCACAAAACATGAGATCATGAGAGGCAGATGCTTAATGGACTAAGCCACCCTGGCACCCCTGGTTTGGATGTTTTGAGAACAAACACAGCTCAGAGCACTTGTGTGGCTCAGTTGGTTGAGCATCTGCCTTCGATTCAGGTCATGACCTCATGGTTTGTGAGTTGGAACCCCCCATTGGGCTCTCTGTTGTCAGTTGGCTTTGAATCCTCTGTCCCCCAATCTCTCTGCCCCTCCCCCACTCTCTCTCTGTCTCAAAAGTAAACTTTAAAACAAACACAGCAAATAACCATTTTTAAAGGGCATTTGATGGATTTACCATATCCTCTAATTGGTAAAATTTACATATTTTAGAAAGCTGTTTACCTTACTATTAGAATTGCTTTCAATTTGAGATGAAAGCTAGGGGGAAAGAAAAGCTAAGAGAGTAAAACCTTTCTGGTTGAAAGAGACCATGTTTCCAAGTGCAAAGGGGGAAAAAATATGTTTACTCAATCAACATTGTCAATCACCACACATCTACCACATCTTAATGAAGCATATTTATATAAATTTTGAACATGTCATTAACTTTTACCTTATGACTCTAAAAGTTCCTGTTGTCTTTGTTTTCATATTTTTAATATTCTCCAATGTTTTTTCTTCTTTCTCAATACACAGAGGTTCTACATTTTCCACTGAGAAATCTGACACTAAATATATATTTTCCTCTTTGTATGTTCCTTATCTGGTAGATGGTTTGTAAGACACTTCATGTAAGCCATACTCTTCCTCTATGGGTGGTCTGGGTTTTTTTACGTACTTTGGTTGCAATACTAAACTACACTTCTATTTAGTTGAATACATATAGTCTTATTGAAGCAAAGAATTGGGTATTTCTCTAGAAAACAAGAGACTCATAAGAAATAGAAAATAGCAATGATTTACTTTTGCATATAGGAAATTAGTATATGTATAAGTTTCAGTGGCAGACAGTCCTGTCCTGTAATTCTCTGCTTACAGAATCCTAATTCTGTTCAGATATTTAAATGGTCAGCAAAGCTCTCGGGGAGGTCTAATCTTCTCACAGGTCTGGGGAATGAATTATAGTTGGTTACAAACATGATTATTTCAATCTTCTGTGCCACTGCTTATGTTCAGAATAGGCATATGACACAGTTCAAGCTAATGATAGGTGAGGAAGTCTGCTGAGTGCCTCTAGGAAAACTTTTGTTTCCTGAAAGACTAAAGTGTTGCAGAAGGAAGGGATTTAGTGTGCCAGCAGTATAGATCTATGGCAACTTTGAGTCACCGAGCCAACAGCAGCCCACTTCCAGACTTCGTATATGAATAAATACATTAAAAAAAAAAAAAAAACTAGTATATAAACCACCTACAGTTCAGTGTGTTACTTGCAACCAAAGGCATTCCTGATTGAAATAGTTGTTTTTTCATTTTGCTTTCAGTTTTATCCATCTTACCAGCATAATTCTGAACGTAATGGATTTGAGTCCTGCTTTTGAGATAGTAAATGAAAAGTTGTTTAGCAAATTAAGCAAAGAAAAGAAAAATACTTCTATGTTGGAAAAAACAATCAATAGTTTTAATTCATTTCTATTTACAGATGTATTAATATAGGTAAATTGGAACATCACTCTTCAAACAAATATTTATAATATAAAAACTACCAATCACCTAGTTCAGAATGCTGTAGGAGAAATATATATTTTTGTTTATGTGTGGCCACCTAGTTGAACATTGCCTCTTTGATTTGTCCATGTTAGCTACAATTGTCACACAATTAAGTCAGGTATGTGGTATTTTGAAACATCCCTTAGGTGACTATATAGAATATAAAGACTCATGTGGAACTGGCTATACTGTTGATCAGGTTGAACAGGCAGACTTTATTTTTTTATATACATAAGCAAGCACATCTTTTTAAAAAGAAATTATGCGTTATGTTTTTATTTTTTTTAATTTTTAAAATTTTTTTAACATTTATTCATTTTTGAGAGAGAGAGACACACAGAGTGTGAGTGGTGGAGGGACTGAGAGAGAGAGGAAAACTCAATCTGAAGCAGGCTCCAGGCTCTGAGCTGCAGCACAGGGCCCAACAGGGAACTCAAACTCATGAACTGTGAGATCATGACCTAAGCCAAAGTGAGTGCATGACCTGGACTTAACTGACTGAGCGCCCAGATGCCCCCATATATCCTTTTCTGCACAGAACTTCCCAGTAATGTCACAGCTAATAGATTGCAAGTGTGTTGGCAAGTTGAGTCCTTCAAGAATCTGGGGTGGCCAGAGCCCCTGAATCAATGACTTTAGAAGGCAACTCTGTCTTTTATTTACAGTAATGTGCTTTGCAAATAGCATCATTGTCCATGTTTGCTATGAATTCTTTCATGAGGCACAGTTGAAAGGCTATATAATTCAATATATGGATAAGAATACATCTTCTTTAAATTAATTATTTGTGGTAAGAAAAGAGGATTCAATGTTCT
Source organism: Paguma larvata (assembly GCA_030068075.1). Taxonomy (NCBI): domain Eukaryota; kingdom Metazoa; phylum Chordata; class Mammalia; order Carnivora; family Viverridae; genus Paguma; species Paguma larvata. The sequence goes on from CM057829.1 coordinate 109,458,446, forward strand.
TAGGGATTGTAGAATAGTGAATTAAACTCATAAATGCCTTCAAAGTGGTCAAAATGGTCATAAGAATGTGTGCATTCGCTAAATAATGCTTTCCACTTAATCCACTGGGTCAGTCAGATGTCACAGTATTTAGTGAGTGTTAAAATGTTTCTAAAAAGAGACACGGAGGAGTATTTGGTATAAATATTGGGTTGATAGACATTAAGTAATCAGCAATTTAACACCTCTCCAAATTTTTGAGGCAACTATGATGGCTGATAAATTTAGAACTGCTTGTTTATCAGAATTTTAAATATTTTTAGTATCATGTTATCCATTTCCCCAACTAAAAACTATCAGCCCACCATATTAATGATTATTCCTTGCCTTTTCTCTTTCCTTGCCTTCAAAGTCGCAATAAAAAGCTAGTTGAAATTATATCTTTTTCCAGGTACTTAACTCATTTTGACAGTTTTTACAAGTCTGACAATATTTAAGACTCCAAATTTATTGATTTCAGCATCCTAGAACTTTATGAAATAAGTTCTGAAAACAATAAAACAGACTTATATTGTTAAAATATTGAAAATACACTAAGAACTGCTTGAGACTCATAAAACAAGAGTACCTCATTTTCTATCATAGACTGTCACAGCAATTACATAAGGCAAAAGGTATTTCTGTTTTCATGCCATTCAAATGATAGCAGGGGGCAGTTTCCGAAGCGGTGATATAATTGCCTAGAGGGAGTGGATCTCAATTTTGAAGGTAATTGCACATCTTCACAAGTATTATGCATTATAATGTCCAGGATGACATTTCATCGACACGGGGATTTTGGAGGAGAGAAGAGTTGGGTGGGTATATTAGTTTACTGTGGCTACTGTAACAAATTACCAGAAACTTGGTGGCTTAAGACAGCAGAAATTTATTTTCTTTTAGTTCTGGAGTCTAGAAGTCTGAAATCAGTATCACTGAGCTGAAATCAGGGTTCATATTATCTCCAGAGGCTCTAGGGGAAAATCCCATCCTTGCTTCTTCCAGGTTCTGGTAGCTGCTAAGATTCCTTGACTTATGGACACATCACAACAATTTTTAAGCCCCGCACCTTCAAATCTTACTCTGTTCTCTTCACACTGTTTATTTACTTGTATTTGTTTGTGTAAAATATCCATCTGCCTCCTGTAAGGACATGTATGATTAAATTTGTCCCACTTATATAATCCAAGATTATCCAAAATAATCCCCTTAAAATTTTTTAATTTAATAACATCTGCAAAACTTTTCCCTCCCTCTGTCTCTTCCTTCCTTCTTTCCTTCTTTCCTCCCTTCCTTCTTGCCTACCTCCCTTCCTTCCTTCCTTCCTTCCTTCCTTCTTTCCTTCCTCCCTTCCTCCCTTCCTCCCTTCCTTCCTTCCTTCCTGAATATATATGCCAGAGATTAGGATGTCAATAATTTTGAGAGGTCAATTTCTCAGACTACCATCTTATGTATGGGGAGAAGAGGAATAGCAAAGTAATGAAATAAAGACAATATTACATATATAATATAAAATTTTTCAAATTCATATACCAGTTTTTTTAAATGCATTTTAATACCATCTTGACTTGATCTTCAAATACCAGACCACCACCACCAGAGGCAATTTCATTTACTTTAAGCATTATTGGGCTAGTCCGAGAAACTTCAACGTTGATAGGACAAAACACTCTTATTAGAGTTCTTTAACTATGATTTCTAAAACCAATGAGGTCAGTATATTTGACTTTTAAATTATTTCTGACTAGGAAAATACTGTTTTGATGTCACTTTTAAGCACAAATGGTGATGATTCTGTGACAATAAAGCAGAAGTTGCCTTTTTAATAGTTTGAGGAAAGATTCTTTTCTCATCATTATTACTTTATAATATATGCCTTACACATCAGCATCTTCAAACCCACAATATAAACAAATATCAAATGAAGTCACTATTTGATTCTTAAACTGAATAGATTTCAGGTTGTAAAACTATAGATTCAGATTTTTATGTTATATTAGCTTTGCAAGTCTCTTATTTGCATACATCAATTAGAATGTTCCTATATAGTTTGATTGATTTTTATTCAGTATCAAAAGGGCTTTTAAAGGAATTCTCCTAGTTTCATGGCTGCACATATCTCTGTATGAAATATTTTCTATGAATTAAAATTCATCATATATAGATGTTTTTGTGCTAAGTGAGTATTACTGTTATTTTTCAATCAAAGAGAATTATTTTCTACTTTTTGCTTCATAAAGAATAGAATACCTTTGGGGATACTGCTTTTATTTGGAGCTGCATAAAATTTAATAGCCCTGTTTATATGTTCATTAAAATAATGCCCGTTGGGTATTCTAACATTTATAGTCTGTCTTAGAAATAGTCTGTGTAGGTGAAATATTTTCAGGTATGGTTTAATATGTCAAAATAAACTCAACATTTTAAGGAAAACCCAAATTTATAGGAATTGTTCAAAATAGAATAAGAGAAGAACAAAAATGTGAATTAATAGCAAACTAGTTAAATAACTCATAGGTTATCATTGAATTGACATCTATGATGCAGAATAGTCAAGGTGACTTTTTAATCAAGTGAAAAAATGAGGTAACAAGATAGAGCAAGATTCTTATTTAATTTAAACACAAGATACCAGTGATTATGTCTAAGTATGGTATTTTCCAAATTTCTCTTTTCTGTTCACAATATTAAATATTTTCTACAATAAGAAATCTCTGTCATCGAAAGGAAAGCATAATGAATCTCTTTTTAGAATGAATTAAAAGTTATGCAATCTTTAAAATATCTAAGTAAATATAAAATTACAAGGAAGTTTAATCATATGATATTAGCATTGGTAAAAAACGAGAGGGTGGAAATCTGTCTTCCTCTATGATCTGCAGCATGATGTATGATTAGAATTGGATTTCTAGCCAGTTCTGGCTAATTAACAGATCAGAGTCTTCATCCCTGGTCAACCCAGAAGTCGTAATAACAAAGTATTTTTATGTAGTTATTTCTCTTGAGGGACAAGTTTTTATAGCATAGCATAGATATAACAGGATTTTTTAATTAGAAGGCAGAATTTAAATCGTAAAGCAGCCCATCCCTGGTCATAAAATGATCAAGAATTAGGAAATAAACTCCTTTCTGTGAGCCACTTTTGTTCTTTTTTAGCACAACAATGGATGAGGAATTGACGAGTATACCTAAGCAGATTAAATGATACTGCTGTTGAAGAAGATAAAATTAAGCTAAAACGTAATTCACTTTGAACAAATGATGAATCTGGTTAATCATTTTGACCAAGATATTTCTTTTATAGGTATACATTTATATTTATTAAAACATCTGATTGTTAATAAGTCTAAACTGTTGCTTAAAGGAGTTGTTTTTAAGATATGATTTATTGGGGCGCCTGGGTGGCTCAGTCGGTAAAGCGGCCGACTTCGGCTCAGGTCATGATCTCGCCGTCTGTGTGAGTTCGAGCCTCGCATCGGGCTCTGTGCTGACAGCGCAGAGCCTGGAGCCTGCTTCGGATTCTGTGTCTCCCTCTCTCTCTGCCCTACTCCTGCTCACGCTCTGTCTCTTTGTCTCAAAAATAAATAAACGTTAAAAAAATTTTAAAAATATGATTTACTAATATAATGCTTCTTAGGAATGCTTCTAACACCATTTATCAGAATGGATTATGTTATTCCTTTTATATCCGCAGCATCATATCAGTGATGTTGGTGAGTTTTGCTTCCTACTAAAAGTAATCATTCCTGAAAACATTCCTACAGATTGCATCAATTGCTTATCTTTGATAAATAAAAATCATTTTAGAGGATTGACTTAGTTATATTTATAAAATTTCTCTACAGCATCTGTTATAGTCCCTTGCATCCAACTGGTGCTTAATAAATGTTAACTGATTCACTGACTCAACTCCTTTTCTAATTAAGCACTTAGGGCATCATGTGGCCAGTGATTGAGTTGCACTACTCTCTTTTTTCATGTTTCACCCAGTAACATTTTGCATGAAGAAAAAAAATGGCTAAATAAACATAGAATATTTCCTTTGCATAGAATTTGCAAAGTTGCAATATTCTTTAGCAATATAATATTACAATATGTTTTACTCTGTCTAGACATATAAGAAAAATAAATAAGAAATTAGAAAGCCAGATAAATCACAAATTTAAATCTCCATTTCAAGGAATTCTTGCTTCGGAACTTTAATGGGCAACTTTTTTTTTTTCCTGAGATCGATTTTAGAATCATTGTCAATTAGTGAGAAAGATAAGAAAATCTTGTTGTCTTAAATAATTGCCTCCTTTTCCCAGAATTTTTATAGAAGAAATTATTTACAAATACAGTGCCATAAAGATTCCAGTTTCCCTCAAAGTAATTTATTTATGAAAAAGTTGTATCTGGCATGTATATACATGAAAACTTGAAAAACTAATGCTAAAATCCATATGCTTTGTGTATGTTAATATACTTTCTAATTCAGAAAAATGAAGACTTTAATTTAGAAAGCTTTAATGCAAGAGATAGAAGTAGAAGAGCACTGGCAGTGTCATTAGGTGTGACTCATTATTTCCCAACAAAATGTTTATGACTCTTTTGGTCTGAGGCTCTACCTTTTTAATTTTTATGTAACCATGGCATGTAATAGCGCCATGTCTGGATCTGGCCAATATCTTGGCCTGTCATGATTGACAGCCTTAACTAATTTTTACCATCTACAGCTAATTTGATTTCATCATTAGAGTCACAAATACAATAGCGAAACCATGATGATTCAATTACTTTTCAGATGGTGATTTTTACCATTTTGCTGGAGATTCAAGTTAAATCAGCCTCTCAAATGGTCCACTTAGTGCTACAGAAATCAGCCTCTAAAGAACGAATTTCATCATACAAAGGAATTTTTCTATTACCACAGATATCTCATAGTTGTTTCTTTTTTTTTTTACCTGAAACATAAAATACCAGATTTTTTTTTTTTTTCACAAGAAAAGAAGAGGCTAAAGAAAAATTAGTCTTACAGGAGAAAACTACAAGGAAGGTGATATCTGGCAAGTGTGATACTTTGTTACTTTGTTATCCTGTTAGGTTATCTCTCCTGGGCAGGACATCATTTTCAATTAGAGTCAAACTGAGCAGTGTCAATTATATCACATCAACTGTAGCTGTAGCAACTGGGAAGAAGTTAGTACAGATATTCAGACTCTTAAATAATTATGACGAGTAATTTTAAGACTAGTGTGAAAGACAGGGTTTAATTGACAAGAGTCATTCATAGGCCAAATTACAAGGGAATGCAAAAATCTTTATTTAAGAAATGAGACAAGATTTAGGCAAATGCCAGTTACTAAAATGAGAAAAGCAAGTATGGAAAATAAATAAAAAGAGGAGAATGAAGAAAAGGGGGTAGAAGTTAAATGAGAGAAAATTAATGAGTATAGTTAAATGTGATAAAGCCTTGCCTTTGGAATAATGCAGGGATTACTCCCTACAGCATAGTGTGGGTTTCTATATTTATTAAAGGTGCTGCACCACTAAAGGTGATAATTCTCTTTTCTAAATCTTTAATGATGTATAGTCCACTGTGAGACTAACTGGTTTATAATGAAGTATAGGATGAAATGAAAATGATACAAGTAAGTACAAAGATATGGACAGAATACTGTTATGTTCCATCTAGACATATCCTTCTAAATTATTCTGAGAGAAAAGTTATTACTAATAAATACTATTTTGTTACTAATAAATATTATAAAAACAGCTCATGAAACAAGATATAGAATGCTTTATAATTTGTAGGGTGCTAAGTCATAAATAATAAATTATAGTTTTAGTGAAATTAAATGAAGAAATTGTTTCATAAAGTGCTTTTCATCTATCAATATTAGCATTAATGTATCAACAAAGAACATTGTAGAAAAGAATATTCAGGGAAACAGATCTTGATTGCAAGTTCGATCAGATAGAAGGATGTTTTACATTAATGAGGAAAGTATATTTTTAATATCTTAAGGAGATAAAAAAATGGGGATTACTGCTCTGTTGTGTAAAGAAGAAGTGGTTGAGGTGTCTTGGTGGCTCAGTCAGTTAAGTGTCCAACTCTTTCTTTAGGATCAGGTCATGCTCTGATGGTTCGTGAGATTGAGTTCCACATTGGTCTCTGTGCTGACAGTGTGGAGCCTGCTTGGGATTCTCTCTCCCTCTTTCTGTCTCTCTTCAGCATACCTGCTCTCTCTGTCTCTTTCTCTAAGTAAATAAAAATAAATAAATATAGATAACATAAAAATAAATATAAATAATATAAAAATAAAAAACAAGAAGTAGTAATATAATAACAAAATTGTAACATGTAGTGAGAACTCAAATTTGACTATTTTCAAATACGCTGTCATTTCATCTTTCTATAAACCATGTGTGTTTGCTATTATTACTTAGGTTATTTTACATTTGAGTAATCTAAAGTATAGTGAGACCATAAGACTTGAAAATAGCCACAGAGGTCCCAAGTAAAAGAGCTTGACTTTAGGTCCCAAGTTCTTAATGTCTCTGTGCTCTTCATTTGCTTTTGACCCATTATCTTACCTATCTTTCATAAAATCATTAATTTTGGTGACTAAAACATAAATTTTCAGCTCGATTTTTTAAACCACATTTGGTTAAGGTAAATAAATATAAATGATGTCTAAATCTGGATGAAAAATCTAAATTCTTATTATATATTCAACATAAAATATTAAAGTAGTGACTATGACATGTATACCTCATGTTGCACATAACCTTTACAGCATTTAAAGACCTTAAAATATAATATCAGTTGAAAACTTATAGCATTGACATTCCTTAATGCCCCATCAGGATGTATGCCTACCAATGACAAATTTTTTATAGAAATATTTAGTATATGTAATACAGTATGTTTCATAAATTCATATCAAATATTTTCCTTATTCTGCTACATTGGCTTTTAGAAAATAGTGCTTATTTAGCTTCTTATAATAAATAAGGTGGGGAACGTGCATCAACATGAACAAAGGAAAGGAAAAAGCACTTAATCAGTCATACTTTTATTATTTGTATAGTCACTTAAATCAAGTCACTGGAAACTATAGACACTTTTAATTTTTTTTCTTACCTTATTACCTTTAAATTATGACCCAACACTTCGTGGTATATCTAAAACTTAGATCCAAATCTGTCAGAGTCAAATAAATCTAGATATTTAGTTTTTATTTTAAATTGTGAGATGAATTTACCCTTTGCAATGCTGAGCAAACTTAGATATTCATTAGATCTTTGTTTTATAATTCACATTCCTTGCCACAGCCTGTTTAGCTTCCAGACCCTATTTCTAGTACCCAGTCCTCACCTCTTACGGACTTTCAAACTCTGTCTTTTGTGTTGGACCATTTAGTTTATTGCTCTTACTTTATTCTCGATGAACAATGTACATATTCAGCAGTTAGGTAAATCCATCACTGGGAAAACAGTTGAGTCACTATTTATTATTATATAAACACACCATGTAGGGCTCTTATTCCTCACACTACATTTATGATCATAGTATTCTCATAAAAATCAAGTCTGGGGGCGCCTGGGTGGCTCAGTTGGTTGGGCGGCCGACTTCGGCTCAGGTCATGATCTCACACTCTGTGAGTTCGAGCCCCGCATCAGGCTCTGGGCAGATGGCTCAGAGCCTGGAGCCTGCTTCAGATTCTGTGTCTCCCTCTATCTCTGCCCTTCCCCTGCTCATACTCTGTCTCTATGTCTCTCAAAAGTAAATAAACGTTAAAAAAAAAAATTTAAAAAAAAAAAAAAAAATCAAGTCTGGGAGGGGAGAATGGTTTCTCCATCTGAAACTAGTAAAAGTTTCTCATTCTTTCATTGATTTGCAAAATACTTTCTGAATACCTATTTTGTGCAAAGTACAAAGTTAACAACTTAGGGGTATAAACATACATTTCAAAAAGCCCCTTTTCTCAAGGAACTTATTAGTCATTGGAGGAAAATATGCACATAATTAGAAGACATTTGGAATGAAAGTAAGGCAAGCAAGATCTCATTGGAGCACTAAGCAGGACCAAGTCGATTCTGATTCGTTATCACTCAGGAAGTGATATTTAAATCGTTCTTTGGTGAAAAACAAAATATCGACAGGTGGTAAAAAGAAGGCCTAGGGAAGAGAAAAATTATTAAAGAGTAGATGTATAATACACAAAATGGCACAGAAATGAGAAATAGCTTTCTGTGTACATGGAACAGCAAGTAATCTCATGGGTCTGTAATCCATAATGACTTAAGACATAATCTGAAACACGTCTGAAAAAATAAAAAGGTGCAAGTTCATGGAGGTTCTTGAAGTATGAAATAAAATTTTTGGAATGCACCATGTAAAGAGTGGGAGCCATTTATATTTATTTAGCAGAGAAATGACATGATATCCTCTTCTTTTATTCTGTATAGTTCACACCTGCTGTTTTGTTTACAGCACTTTTCATCAGAGCACTTACAACCTCCACGCTTTTATTTGGTAAAGTCCTCAAATTAGCTTGTTTCACCTCTTCCATTAAGCTTTGTGGGACAGCTTTTTCTTGGAATAGTTTATATACTTCCCCCATCTTTCTTCCTTGTGCTCAGACTATACATCTTTTTATGATCTTTAAATTATAATTATCTCTTTTCGTATCTTTCTCCATCACTTGACTTGCATTCAGGGAGAATTTATCATTGGTCTTTGTATCCTCAGTGTCCTTCTAGCATGTTGCTCTCTAGGTGGTTAATACATTTTAACTGACCAAATGCTCAAAAATATATCTTGGTTAAGAAAAAAATTTCATCAGTGAGGAAAGCACATTGAATAGCCAACAGAGTAAAGTAAGAGATAATAACTCTATGGTCACTATAACAGGGAGATTATAAGAGAATAAAAGAAGAAAATGAGAGAAAGGAAAGGAAGAAACCAAAAGAATACAGCTGTTTAGGTGGGACAGAGCCATGGGGACTGAGTTGAAGATGACACCAGATAACTTGGAGAAAGCTTGTACATTATCAAGCATAAGGGTTGATTTTGCTAAAGGAAGATAGGAGTTTTTTTGTTTTGTTTTCTTTTTTAATTTAAGTTTATTTATTTATTGTGTGAGAGAGCACGACCAGGGGATGAGCAGAGAGAGGGAGAGAGAGAATCCCAAGCAGCTCCACACTATCAGCGCAGAGCCCAATGTGGGGCTTGAACCCATGAACCATGAGATCATGACCTGAGCCAAAACCAAGAGTCAGAGGCTTAACTGACTGAGCCTCTGGGAGGCTCAAGCACCTGGGAGTTTCTTCTTGATGATTTTTATGTGATATATCTATTGGAGAATCCAGCTATTTTAGATGTCTGGAAAACATAATAATATCATCTTAAAACATAAATGTGGGCTACTATATCTTTTATATAAAAGCCTAAAAGTTATCCCTAAGCAAGTTTGGGCTACTATGAGACCACAACAGCGAGAAAAAAAATCAACACAGAGATAAATGTACATCTCATCTGTTCTTTAGAAGGAATATCTAACATTAACCACTAATCTTAAGATTTGGGTGTTCAAAAGTTTAAGTTCTATTTAAATCTTACTCAACTGATTCAAAATTAATTCTATGTTATCTCTCTCTTGCTTTTCTACAGTATGCTGTCTGGCTAGTCCTCTGGGTTACCTGGAATGTGTTTGTTATCTGCTTCTATTTGGAGGCTGGAGACCTCTCAAAGGTAATTTGCCATCTGATTTGCCTGAGTCATCAGTAGTGTGTTAACAAGTCTCTTCCTAAATAAGTCAGAGTCTCACCCTGCTCTTGTCACTTAGATGCACCTCGAATGCAGGTAAATTGAAAGATGTCCTCATCTATATTCTGCGTATCCACCATCAGAGATATTTTTTAGCTTGTCATAAAAGCTTGCTTTTATTATTTTGAGCAAAACTAGTGTGAAATAATGATTATTACAGTGACCATACTGTGTACTTTTAAAATGTTGACTGAGATTTCTGAAGCAGAATAGGAATTTTTTCAGAGATAAAATCCTGAAAATTTTTGGAGTCACCTAATTTGCTTATTACTCTGCTAAAGGTCATTTTGCTTAGACCCGAATAGCAATGCAATAATTCAAACAATTAATGGATTAATGGATTTTGGTTGAATAAAATTGTTACCAGAGGGATTTAATGAATTATATAAATGAATAGAATGTTCCAAAATAATCTAGGAGAGACTTAAAATACTTGCTTTTCACTTAGTTTTTTTTAGTGCTGTCTTCATGTTTGCTTATATATATGAATACCATTATATTTCTAACATGAATGCTTTTACTATTGAAATACTATAGTTTTTATATCTCTAAAACCAGCAACTTTCTTCTGTTAGAATGCGATTCCTATCAAATAAGCCAAATGAGATAATTCATTCAAAGTAGTAGTAAATCTTGCATAGACACCCGACAGAGTCGCGAACTTGTCCTTCTTCATATTAACTTTTAAAAACAGATTGTAAAATATTCTATAGTCATTCCTTATTAGAGTGGAAAAACCCTGCAAAGATGTTGACATTTCTAAAACCCAGAGATGAGACCTGCTTTAAAAGGTTAAAGTTAAAAATTTGCCAGGAAATACCCTTGCAGGGTTTTTATATCTTGGAGGGTACGGGATGGGGATGGTGATAATACACGTTTATAATCTAGCTTATAGGAACTTCACAAAGCACTCTGAGCATTTGCAAGGATCTTTATTATTTCACTGTGATATAGCTTTATATCAAGTATAAATAAGCTTGATTATTTTGTTAAATGGCAAATGAGGAAGGATAAAATAAGAGGGTGACATTATGACATGAGATTGAACAAGGCTTCTGGAACCTGTGGTTTTATGACCAGATTTTGGACAAGTCCTCACTGAGGTCTGCAAAATATGTGTTGGTAGATGGCATTACTGTGACTCTTGTCAGGCATTGTCCTCCATACTCTTGGCAGCAGGCAGTCCTTTCCAGAAAGCCGCTGTGACCAATGAAAAGAAATTGTTCAGGTGACTGTAAGAAAGACACAGAGAAGATAGCTGCTTACAACTCACATGTCCTCTGTACCAGAGAGCCATACCTGCTTCCCAAGACTTGAATCACTTACCCAATTTATACATCCCTGCTGCTGTGTAATCCACTTTGTTCAAAGAAATCTATACTAGAATGACTTTCAATAATAATTTTAATTTTAAAAATCACCCTAAAAATAAATTGATAGGCAGATATTTAGGTATATCGGCTCAGTAAAGTGATCTAGCAGATTGGAGTTTTTATACATACATATTTGAGCCAAGCTGGCTGCACAAATGTTCTGTAATTGTGCGCACTGCTCCACATGATAACTGCAGGCACAGAATAAAGCTTGTGATCTCCTGACCTTGGACGTGAGCATTGAAACCACAGCAAGGGCACATCTTAAACATTGCAATTCAAGACAGTTGCAACCCAAATGACTAAGAACTCTTCTAATGCACACAGTGCACAGATAGTGTCTGTCCCTTGGAAATGAAGTAGTTAATATTTCCTTTTCTTTTCATCTTATAAACCAAGGCAAGACTCTGCAGAGCCCATGAAAATTTAATAATTTCCTTTTAACAAATAATCTAAAGGAAAACCATAAAGGGCAGAGTTATATAGTTATCTGTACTGGATTTTTCCCTCCTTTTCCCACTCAAAGAGTTTGGGAAAGGTGTATTTATACCATTTAATTCTTTAGCTTCTGCAACTGCCTCACATTCTTCAAGTAACACAGTGCCAGAAGGAAGCAATGGTGATTGAAAAATGTACAGATATATGAAAACTCAAAAATGGGACTCCTGAAACTGTTGATAATACTTAGATGACAGAATATAAACTTTTTCCTCACTCTACCAAAAAAAAATAAAAATAAAGATAAAAATAGTTTGGCATATGAGTGGGCCAGTTTGTTTGAGGCTGAGGGAGAAATATGGGAAATATGGGAAATTTTCAGGGAGAAAATTCTGTAGTCTTTACATACATGAAAGAAGTGTATTTACTTCCATAAAACATTTTGTAAATAGATGACTTTTTCAGAGCAAATATTGGCAAGAAATGTTAAAAAAAAAAAGTGGTAAAATATTAAGGCAATTTTAATCATGTGTTACAGTTTAAAATTTTTTGTTGTCATTCCCCACAGTGTCTTTTCTGCTAAACTACATGTCATGTACTTATGAGCAATACAGAGTTTAGAGTCATTAACTAACCCGGTGAATAAGTATGTGTATTGCATAATAATTATTTCCACGTTATTTACATTAATGATTTAGACACTAGTGTTAAAACTAAATATCCTAATACGTGCTGCGTTGTGTTACTTCCTGGGTTGATCTTTTAATAGATGTTCTTTTAAAAAAACAGACATGACAGTAATTTGGGATCCAAAGTGTCTGCTAACTTTGTAGGTAATTGCCTTTGAGCATTAAAAGTGACCTGGAACGTTGGATAAATAGTTTTGTGAATTCCTCATGTACATAGTCTTACTGTTGTGTTGTATGATTCTGGGTGGTTGTGATTCTCTTGCTCACATATCAAATAGAGAGAAATGGAAATTAATCCCAACAATCAACTGAGTTGAGTTATTTTGAAAAGAGATGAGATCTGCTATTTGTTGTGTAGTAATTTTTAACTTCAAAGTGCAATGCAGTAAGAAGGAAAACACATATAATATGGCAATTCACCTATTAGTTTTATCACCCGGGAAAATGAAATTTATGAAATAAGTTTTAAATAGTAATACATAGGGAAAACAGGTAGTGGTCTTCTGGTTATCTGTAAAAATCTGTGTTTTATTGGATGTGATGCAATCGTAAATTACTCTGGGGCTGAAATTATGTTCTAACACTTTTCTTTATATGACTATATTGAGCTCTTAGTTTCTACTTTTTATAACTTATGGGGCAACACTAGAGAATGATGCCCCTGTCTTTAGAAATAAATTTACAGAGCATAAAAGAATGAGTTTATTTTACTTAACACAACCCAACGTGTTTGTGTTTAATCCTTTGAGAATCAAGATGTAGGTACATGTCTCTCAGGCTTCGTTATATTATCAGAAACTTACCTAGTTAAACGTAGCCTAAAGCAATTAATTATACGTAGTAATACATCTGTTTCAGAATGAACACATTTATTAGCAACTTCTAGAAAGTTGTCATATTTTAATAATTTTGATAGTTACTTCTGAGATCTAGATATATATTTTCATTTTAATAATTGGATATATTAAGAAGCCATGTAGGCATATGGGCTATTTAAGCTCTGGAGAATAAAATTGCACTCTTGCAAATATAAGAGACAGGAAGAAGATAAAAATGTCACACACTGTAGGCAATAGGAAACAAATCTTTAAAACCAGATATGAGTATTATGGGGGGAAAATGTAGTATTGCGACAATCCCACTTTGTTTATTCTATAAAAAAATTATTCATGTAAAGAAGTATCTGATATTTGGATATTTTCTGCTCAAGAAAATCAGTGCTTACATCAAAATTTGCTTTTATGATTTAGTATGGAAATAGATGATATGGAGATAAATCTGCTATAATCATTTTTAATTGAATTTATTAGTTCAATTTATTAGTTCAATCTGCTAATTTCTTTAAGACTAAATTTAACAAATATAAGGAGGAAAACTGATTCATTATTTTTAAAAATTTTTCCTTTTCTTACTGAGAAATGTATATAGTCTAAGAAAGCTTCAATTAACTATTACTAAACTAATTAGAAAAACATTCATTTCCCAACCATCCAAGTAGATTTTTTTAGGATGAAGAATAAAATGTCCTACATGTTATTAAGAATTAAATATAATGTAATTTTGCCCCTGAAATAGAAGTGAACCAACATATTGTAATTCATAAAGTTGTCACTGCCTCTCTTCTCTTGATTTTCTTTAATAGTGTATTAAACTGCTTATTTTCTTACTTCTTCAGTTCTCTTTGCTTACTTTTCCTCTTATTTTTAATACCCCTAAAGTGAGGAATAGGGTCCTTGAAACTTTTTACTTCTTTGCCTGCATTCTTTCACTTGAAAATATCATCTAGGGGTGCCGGGTGGCTCAGTCAGTTAAGCACTGACTTCGGCTCAGGTCATGATCTCATGGTTTGTGAGTTTGAGCCCCGCGTCAGGCTCTGTGCTGACAGCTCAGGGCCTGGAGCCTGCTTCAGATTCTGTGTCTTCCTCTTTTTCTGCCTCTCCCCTGCTCACACTCTGTCTCTCTGTCAAAAGTAAATAAACATTAAAAAAAATAAAATAAATGTCATCCACTATCATAATTTAAATTATCATGTTTACCCATATGTCTACCAGATTTATATCTCCAGTCCTTTGTTGCTAAGTTAGAGTACCACATCTCCAGCTTCCTGTTGGTATAAATCAATTCCATTCTTACCTTAAATTTAACATGTCCAGGAGTATTTTTCATTATCCCCAAAGAATCCAACTTTCTTAATTCACATCTTACTCAGAGAAGAAAATAAATAGCAAATTCTACTTTAAAAAATGAATAAAACAGGAAAAAAAAATTTTGGCAGAGGGGGCCTACAAAAATATATATAGATTGGCTATGAGATGAAGCAAGAAATAGACTTTTTTAAAAATTACAGTGTTTATATGCATGTGTGTGTGTGTGTGTGTGTGTATTGTAAACTTCAGACACCAACAAGTATAATCAGTAAAGATCTTAAGTGATGATACTCTGGAAAGGTAAGAACCCCCAGAGATTAGCTGACCTTTATTTAAACAGCTATGCCTCGGGGACATTTGCTGATTCTGATTAGGCAAGGAGGCTAAGAATCCAGGCTTGGAACCCATGGTTAATTATTTCTGGGGTGTGTAATATCAGCATAGCTTTCAGGGAGAGGGCCTTAAGCACATGGACAGTTTGTTGTTGTTGTTGTTGTTGTTGTTGAGGAATCAGTGAATTCTGTAAGACTACAAATATAAATAGAAAAATTGAAAAGCAGAGTAAAAAAATTTGTCAGTCATACAAAATGGAGATGGAAAATAGGAGAGGGGCACTGTGGAATACACTACACTTATAGTTGAGAAACCTGTACAATGAATCAGGGGCAAAGAAGATGTACAACATCCATTACCAGGGCTAAAATCCAGGCTCAACTCAGCACAGCCCTTGATTAAAATAAAATAAGCCCATCAGCCATTGCTTCATCTGTCTCATTGAGGAGAAGGGGAAACACCTCAAGAGAAAGATAATATTATCTTAATCTTTAATATATATATTTGGTACATGATATCAGGCAACTGAAAATTCCTAAACATGCTAAAAGAAAGAACTTCATTACTGAAGGTGAAGAAAAAAACAGACAATCAAGACAGATGATGCAAATACTTTAATTACCTGATTACTTAAAAAAAACCAATATGTTGAGGGAAATAATGGTAAAAAATATCTATTTGAAGATGAAGAATTTATCCTCACAGAGTCTGGATCTATATAAAGAATCAGGTGGGAATTCCAGGACTGAAAAATAAAATGTTTAAAAGCAAGAATTCATTAGGTGTATTTGTTAGTAGATTTGACAGAATAGACAAGATTGGTGAACAGAGGATAGGTTGATAACAAGTATTCAAACCAAAACACAGAAGGTAACGTAATACAAAAGAAAAGAATGTCAGATTAATATAGGGCTCTGCTAAAGGCTCACTATACAAATGTTCAATTTCCAGAAGGAGAAGAGATAAAGTTGGAGAGAATCAATATCAATAGAAGTGATAATGACAGAGAATTTTCCAAAACTGATTAAATACATGAACCCACAAATTCAAGAAGACTTTCAGACCTCAGGTATAGCCCAGTAACACTGTTGAAAATCAAAATCAAAGAGAAAATCTTAAAAGCCATCAAAGTTGAAAGACCCATTGCCTTTAAGGAAACAAGACAACTGACAATCAAACTTTCAGCAGAAAAAATGACTCCACTAGGCAAGTGAATGGCACCTTTAAAGTACTTTAAAAGTGACAACCTAGGGGTGCCTGGGTGGCTTAGTTAAGCATCCCACTTCAGCTCAGGTCATGATCTTGTGGTTCATGAGTTCGAGCCCAACGTTGGACTCTGTGCTGACAGGTCAGAGCCTGGAGCCTGCCTTGGATTCTGTGTCTCCCCCTCTCTCTCTGCCCTTCTCCTGTTCATGCTCTGTCTCTCTCTCTCCCTCTCTCTGTCTCAAAAAATAAATAAACATTAAAAAAATTTTTAAGTGGCAATCTAGAATTTCATTCCCTGCAACAATATTGGTCAGCAATGAGGGTAAAATAAAAGTATTTTCAGCCAACAGGAACTAATATTATTTATTACCAGCAAATATGCACTAAAATAAATAGTAGGTGTATATTTATGATGAGCACTGGGTATCGTGTGAAGCATTGAATCACCGTATTGCACACCTGAAACTAATATTACTGTGTGTTATGTTAACTAACTGGAATTTAAACAAAAACTTTTAAAAAAAGAAGAAACTCAAAAGAAATACTAAAGGAAGTTCTTCAAGTAGAAGAGAAAAAAAAAAGTACCAGAAAGAAAAATTGAATTGAATTTCAGGAGAGAAAGATAATAGAATGATAAATAAATGAGTAAAAAAAATGGTAAAGTCTTTGGGAGTTTGAATGTATGTAGAACTAAAATGCATACAATTGTGGTAGAGCCCCTCCCTAAGGAATATGGTAAAGGCCTTCTCAGAACAAAAGAAGGCAATATGCAACGTGGCCTAATCAACTCCTATACACATATACATAGCTTTGACATGACTTCGTAACTTGGGCTGTGTCCAGTCAGACTATCTGTGTCACCATATATGGGAGAAAAAGAAGTAGAAATTGCATAAAAAGCTATACCCACTGCTCTGAGGGCTCAGTCTTTTTGTGGTCTTAACCTGCTGATCCTGTGATGGCAAAAATAAGGTTGCTTCCTGGACAAAATACCTGTGTCCTATCTCTCTGTGCAAGAATCCAACCACACAATAACACAAAAGGTAGAAAGGATTTAAAGTGTTCTAAGTTTCTAGTATTAGCAAAGAAATGATAATGTTTATAATAGATTGTATATTTTAATGATTAATAATTTCTGGTGTAATGACTAAAGGAAGCATAACTGCCAAAACCCAACTATAGATGGAAAAAATCAAATAATAGAAATAATGGATTAATCAAAGTGAATTTACAAAATAAGAAAAACTAACAAAAAAGGAGGTGAACAAGAAAACAAATATCAAGATGGATGCTATAATAGCAAATATATCAATAATTACATTAAATGTAAACTACTTCGCTTAAAAGACTAAGACTGTCAATCTGGATAAGGACATAAAACCCAAGTGTATACTGCATATAAGAGATACACTTTAAGTACGAGGATTTAAATCTAAAATTAAGAAAACTAGAACATGTATACTATGTAAACACACACAAAACATCATATAATTCTAATATCGGATAAAGGTAGCGTTTAAAGCAAGAAGCAACACTAAAGACAAAGAGGGTATACCATAGTGATAAAAAGCTCAATGCACGTGAAGACATTGCACTCAGTATTATCCGAATAAAATGACATAGCTGCAAAAAATCTAAAGCAAAACTGTATAGAATTAAAAGGAGAAACAGCCATATCCTCAATTACAGTGAGAGATTTTTAATGCTCATGTTCAAATATATTGATCAGATCAAAATTCAAAAAGTATATAGAGTATCTACATAACACAATTAACAGACTTAATAAACATATGTAGACTATTACACCTACCTATGTAAAAGGATACATATTATATTCAAAGGCACAAAGAATATTCAATTATAAAATTAAAATGAGTCTTTTCTGCATTTGGAGAAAAGTCAAAATATAGGATTATTTACCATTATCCAGCAAGTAGTCTGTGATCAATGTGGAATTAAGCTAGAAAATCTGCTACTATTTAGAAAATAAGCAGTCCCCTTCTAAATAACCTATAAACCCAATAGGTTGGAATGGGAATTAAAAAATATTTTGAACTGAAAATATGGGACAATGAAGCTGAAGCGGTGCTTATAGTAAAACATATGGCTTTACATGGAGATGTTAATAGAGAAGAAATGTTAAAAAACTAATGATCTAAGCTTTTATACCCAGAAACTAGTAAAGGAACAACGGTTGAAACCACTCAAAGGTGGAAGGATTGAAATTATGAAGAGACCAGAGCTCAATATACAGATAACAGAAAAAAATCAGTAAAGCCAAATTAGTTTCTTCAAAAATGTTAATAAAATTGTTAAAGCCCTATCAAGAGAGATCTAGGAGAAAATATAAGTAAATACACATTTTGCTAATATCACGAAGGACCCTACAGATTAGATAGAGTGTATTATGAGCAAGGTTAAGCCAATATATTTGACAATCAGGATGAAATGGACAAATTCTTTGGAAAATACAACTTGAATAAATTTAAAACCTGAATATAAGAATTCTTTAAAAAAATTGAATCGTTAGGGCTACCTGGGTGACTCAGTTAGTTGAGCATCTGACTCTTGATTTCAGTTCACGTTGTGATCCCAGAGTCATGGGAATAAGCCCCATGTGAGGATTGAGATTCTTCTCTCTCTCTCTCTCTCTCTCTCTCTCTCTCTCTCCCTCACCCTCACCCTCTCCCTCTGCTCCTTCCTGCTTCCCCCCTCTCTCTCTTTTTCTCTCTAAAATTAAAATAAATAATAATAAAAATTGAATCATTAATTAAACCATTTTGACATGAAAAAAAAAAAAAAAACACTTCATCTCCACATGGCTTGTCTAGTGAATTCTTAAAGATATTTAAGGGGCATCTGGGTGGCTCAGTTGGTTAAGCGTCCAACTTCGGCTCAGGTCATGATCTGGCGATTTGTGAGTCGAGCCCTGCATCAGGCTCTGTGCTGACAGCTCAGAGCCTGGAGCCTCTTTCAAATTATGTGTCTCCCTGTCTCTCTGCCCCTCCCCTGCTCACACTCTGCCTCTCAAAAGTGAAGATGTTAAAAATTAAAAAAATATATATATATTTAAGAATGTTGTAATACCAATCTCACACAAACTCTTTTAAAGAGTAGAGTGGGCTCACCTCCTATTTTATCTTATGAGGCCAGCAAAACATTGCTATTGGAGATAGATGAGTTTGTCAAATGACATACACATTACTGAATCAAAATGTAACACTGTAAACAAGAATTATAAGAAAAATTCTAAATATATCTGTATAACTTTATAAATGAGTTATTTTCCACACAGTATTATAATATTAATTTACATTTCCATCTTTCTTACTAAACTTCAATTTGCCAAAAGGCCATATGTCATCATCATTATTCTGGAGAATGTCTGCCACTGACTGCCACTGTAGCTTAGGTCTCCTACATAACAGTGAGGCATTACAGAATCAAGAGCATTTTAGATGTTTATATAAATAAGCCTACCTGATATATCATAAAACAAATACAACAAGTTGCTCTTATCAATATGTTCTAAGTATTTGTTTACTTAACTGTCGCTTCTTCAATGTAGGGATCATATTTTATTCATCCCAGGGCCAAAGGAAATGGCAGACATATGAACAGCGCTCACTGGAATGAAATCAAATTTTAAAAGAGTAGAATTCAGTAACTATCTCTAACTTGACCAAATAAAACTCCTAGAAGTGTTACCTTCAACTCACCATTGCATGGTTATGGAGTCAACATCTCTCAGGGCCAGCCCAGCACTCTGTACTGGTAACAAGCACAAAGAAAGTAATCCAAGCAACTGGGCACCAAGATCATTGCTTTTCAAGATTAAAAATCATATGAATCACCTGGAGATCTTTTTAAAATACAGATTCTGATTCCTTTGGAGTGAGGCCCAAGTTATTTTATCTCTAACAAATTCCTGTATGATATTTGTATTTGTCCATTAAACATACTTTAACTTGTAAAGACTTAGATTATCCAGAACTTTTTTTAAAGTTTATTTATTTATTTTGAGAGAGACAGAGACAGCACAAATGGGGGAGGGGTAGAGAGAGCGGGAGAGAGAGAGAATCCCAAGCAGGTTCCCAAAACAGAGCTCAAACCCAAGAAGCCATGAGATCATGACATGAGCTGAAACCAAGAATCAGACACTTACTGACTGAGCCACCCAGGCACCCCTAGATTATCCAGAACTTTTAACAGGGCATGAGGAGAGTTCTTGTTTTCTGTCTGTTCTTTGAAGCAGACAGACAGATACTGATATTTGTGCTTATCTAAGTTGGTTACCTGATTTGTTACCTGACAGTGATTCTAACCAAGGTAACAAGTGAAGAAACAAAACAGCTTACCCAGAGCTCTGGAAAGAATTTATGGTTAAGTTCAACCTTTAATACCCAAGTCATATGTAGCCTTCCTTTGTGAGGCAAAATACTTTCCAGAAACCTCCCTATACCTTTTCCATGATGGAGCTGACTAGCTATGCCTCTAATTTTACTTTATTTGTATAATTTCTTTATTATTATTATAAATGACTTACAGAAGCTGAAGAATCCTATTCCCAGAGTAAGGAAGCTATGGTATGTCTAGGGCAGCTCTGATGGAGAACAACAGTCATATCTGAGAATTCCCACTTGGAATTTGGCCCTCTTCTCCAGTGATTAAAACAATGAAAGCCATTTCACAATTCTGTTCTTTCCTTTCATGAGTCAACATTCTCTCTCCAATAAAACTAGATGACATCTGCAGTTTCTATGACTCTAGTAAATTAACTGTTTTAGTTTATACTTTTTTTTAGTTGATATTTTCTTAATTTGATGTCTTTCCCTCTTGCTGATTCTTCCTCCAAATGTCCCTGTGGGTATGAAGAATCCCATCTGCCTTTTATGGAACTTAAACATGTTTTGGGTGTTAAAAGGAGGACCTTTCACATAGAAGAGTCTCCATGAGAATTAGCAAAGTTTTGGGCATGAACAAGCATTATTTCTGCTAGATGATTCACAGGCATCAAGTACATAAATGTTGGTAGAAGACCCCCCCAGAGAACAATGAGAATAAGCAAGTTGAGCATCACCCTGGTGTAGCAGAGTGATCTCTGGGTATTGGCTCCCCTGAGTCTCTGTACTTGTACGAAGTTCAGTGTGTCAGCCTCAGAATGCTGACTCAGCTGCAATCCACATTGTTCAGGATGTGCTGTTCATTCAAAGGCACACTGTTTCCCTTGACTTCAACTACAGCCAGGACATTCTGTTTAGGTTTGGACTTGTATGGTCTTATCTGTTCTCTTCACAATCTGCTGTTTTCCTTATCCACACATAGCATATTTCCTTATCCTTTTATTTTCTCTTATAATTCAAAAACTTTGGTTTCGAAGCTTTATTTCTGATATGGACTTTGAGGAAGTCTTTTGGAAGTAAAAAAAAAAAATCAAGCCATAGCCATTTCTTTATTTTTGCATTGCTACAGCAATGGTAGTTCTCTCTAGACCAATGAGGATGTCAGTGACACACTAGGGAAATTTTGCAAAAGATAAGTATCAAAAATAAAAGCACAGAGACTAATATTCCAAGGTAGTATCTTGTTGGAAATAAAAGGAAAGCAGACACTAACGTGGACTGTGCAATTGCTATCCCTATTTGTCTCCAAAACCTAATCTGTAGAGATCCTCCTAGAAGAGCATTGTTTGCTGTCTCCAAGACAGTCATGCCTTTATAGGCTTATTATTTACAGATCCCATGTAAAACTATGAAAATATGTTAGCATTGTGAGTTTGAGGGCTTTAAATTTAAATATATATTTTTTAAATGTTGAAAACCAGTGCAGTTTTCTTAAAACGTTGAAACAATTGGTCCACATTGGAATGATTTCCTATTATGTAGGCCCTTAGATCCTGAAATAGTTGGCAAACTTACTTGAGAATTATGTCCAATTCAGCATGACCCATCCAGCCACATGTGCTCTCAGTCTGTGATAACCTTATGAAAATCATACCCTTCACTGTAAGCCATTATCCTAACATGACCCCTGGAACTCATTTGGAAACTAAATTGAGATCTGCAGTTGCCAAATTAGCTTTGGAGGGCAGAATGTCAATCTCTTTGTCTACAGATTCACTCAGGGACAATTGATGCTTTGATGAACTGTGGGAAGTCGTATAAAAATACAACTTAAGTGATATTAAATAGTGAAATAAATGAAGGTGTTTTTTGTTTTTGTTTTTGGTTTGTTTGTTTGCTTCTGGCATCCAGTGTTATTTGGCTAGAAAGAGCAAATAAGTGACTATCCTCTGTGCTTTTCTTATGGTAACTAACCTATTCTGTCCTGTACTTAAAATTTATATTGAAAATGCAGTTGAACATTTGGAATGGTAGTTAAGTACACTGTAGGTAACCAGGGAGCAATGTTCAGTAAATACTGTTATTACACATAGAGCAAGACAAAGAAAATTAGGCTTTTTAACTCTTTCCTGATTGCTACGTGGATGAGGAAATTTTGAAATATGTAAGTGGTTTTATGTTCCAACATAGGACTTAAAGTGTTATTTCTTCTCCTCTTTAAAGATTTATATTCAACAGTTAGTAAAGCAAAATGTATACACAGCCTGATGGCAACTAGCAAAGCAGCTGTAGAAGGGTAGAAAGAGGAGGATGGCTCACTAATAAACAACCATTTACAAGAATATAATGAGCTTTTCCTCTTTGTTAGCGCACTGCTGGAAGAATGGGTTTGAGGGTAACTGCAGGACTCCAGTGTTTTCACACTCATAGGTAGTATATTATATATAAACCTGATGTAATTAGGAGGTATTTCAGAAAAGTCCTCTTTTTCATATTGTAAAAATTTGGCATTTTGTAGCAAAGAAGCTATATTGATACCACAGGGACACTCTGTCCCTTTTCTACTCTGACGGAAAAATCTCTAGTGACAGGTCCTCAGATCTTTCATTTGAGTCACAAGTGAGATTGAGTCTGGCGCTCTCAATTAGTCCCAAGAGGGGAACCCGTATCATACAAGTTGGCATACCCTGCAATTTTTCCTCAAGACATCTATGGCTTGCTAGGCGTTCAGAAGGACTGGGACCCTCCCGGGAGTGCACCTGATACCCCAGATTCAGCAGGCAGCATGCAGAATGGATGGAACGGAGCTTTTGCACTCTGATTTTATGAGTACTGAAATTAATCCATTAAGCATTTTGTACATCAGACCCCCCACTACTTACTTTTTAACGCACTTATGTAGTATGTTAACCATGGCATCATAGTGTGCGACATAATGAGTCAATTCTTCTTGTCTTTTTGCTTCCTGTTTCCTTCTTCTCAATGGAAAAAAAAAAAGCTGAGTTTAATATTGCCAAATAGCCAAATAATTAGCACTCCTGGATATTTTTTTTCTCTTTAAGGTATTCCTCAGAAAAGATAAAGTCAGAAGCATAGTTTGTAAACCAAGATAGCAGAATATTGCCTAATAGATAAAATGGATGTGGAAGTACAGTGCAAAAACCATAAAGTATTAATTGCTAATGAAATAATGAGAAAAGAGTGTTTCACAGCAATCTTCTATCCCTGGAGAAATGAGCCCTCAGTCTATGGCTAATTCCATCATTTATTACAAGTGCAACTTGTAGCAACTTTATGGGTATCTTTTAGAAAAGTAGGAAAAAATATTGTAAATGTGACTTATTAGAGTTATAACATTTTCTAGGTTTAGATTATTCACCTGGTCATAAGCATTTTGTTTTGTGAATGATTCTATTCTCTTGCTTATTGCATAAGATCAAAGTCTCTCTATTGGGGCACAAGTGACATGATCCCATTTGGAAAATATTGTCAAAAAAACAAGCCAAAATGCAAATAAACACAGACCCTGGTATTTTCCCTGACAATTATGGAATTACTAAATCTGAAAACATATGAAGATTGAAAAAGGAGGTGAATAAAACAATTATATTTTCAGAGAAAAGGAGAGATTAGAGTAGTTTGGGTGATACATTTATTGTTACGGTGAAAAGCTCTGGTGACGAAATAATATAAATGGTCACATGAAGTGTTATTCCTCGAAGAAATTTGTCTTCAGAATTTCATATTCTCACAGGATGTTTGGTAATCTATATCATTATTTGACTATGGTTTGGGCCACATTTCAAGTTCTATTCTCCTAGAATGTGTTAAGAGCAAAAGCAACATGAAAAGACAATACTTTGAACAGCCCACGAGGCAGTCTGCCTGTGACATCTATCACCCTCAGATCTCCAGGGTTGGTTGGATCTGTGTTTGTGTTTCTGGAAGCTGTCTGCTCATTCCAGGATATTGCCTTCCCCAGATGGAGAAAAGCCAGTCTTGTCCTCAGGATTTTTAATGATTTTTGTCCTAATTGATGAACTGCATTAAAAGAGAAGAAACTCAAGCTTACTTCATATTGAAACGTTATATTTAGGAAAACATACTTACACAGTTTGGAAACTGTTAGAAATATATAAACATGAATAAAAACACATCACCACATGTGGTGACTTTGCATTTAATTTTCTTATATTTGCAGCATATACCTTAGTTTATATGTCAAAATTACATGAATCTAAATTGCTGGCAAATACCATTCTTCCTTATTCTAATTCTTGTTCAATGTTTTTTATTTGTATATCATATGGATACGCTTCACTAAAAATCTTAATAGTATTTGTTAAAAAGATTTGAACATTGTAGGCTGATTGTTTTTATCCAAATGAACTTAAAAACAGTATAAAATAACTCCTAACTTTTCTCAGCTTTCTGAAAATGTAATGAGTTTGAACATTATTCTAAGTGTGAAGAGACTTTGAGTAGGGTAAGAATGACATTACCTAATTTCTATTTATAAAATATCACCATGACTGTTGTGAAAATATTCTGTAAAGGGACAAGAATAGCAAAAGGAAAATTAGTTGGGACATTTTTACATGTAAATTTATAAATGATTTGGATTGAAATGAGGAAATAGCAGTTGAGATATTTATAATTTCATGACAATGCCATTTAAGGTTGTATCTAATGATATTCTTGGTATCATATGAGTTTAGCGTAACAGGATTTACTAATATGTTGGATGCAGGCTCTAGGAACTGAATGATCAGGGTTGAGCCTGAGCCATTAAGAGAATTCAGCATTTCCATTTGTTGAGATAGAGGAAGATAGCGAGAAGATTTGGGAAAAGAGGAGGAGTCTGCAGAACCAGCTGCTATATTTGTCCATATTGTGTCTGAGCTGCCGATTAGACACCCTAAGCAGTGTTGTCAAATAAACAGTAGGATACATAGGTCTTTTATTTAAAATACACACACAAACACGCGTGCACACACACACACACACACACACACACACACACACACACACACACACACTGGACTATTTTTTAGCCATAAAGAAGATATTGCCATTTGTAACAGTGTGGATGGACCTAGAGGGTATTATGCTAATTATACAAGTCAGAATAAGAAATACAGCTATCATATGATTTCACGCATATATGTGGAATATAGTAAAAAACAAAACAAAACAAAAATAGACTCTTAAATACAAAGAACAAACAGTGGTTGCCAGAGGGAAGGTAGGTGTGGGGGGGGGGGCAGATGAGTGAAATACAGAAAGGGAATTGAGAAACACAAACTTCCAGTTATAAATAAGTCACAGAGACGGAAAGTACAGCATAGGGAATATCATCAATAATATTATAATAATGTATGGTTACGACACTTATCTTGGTGAGAACTGAGCAATGTATAAAACTGTTGAATTAATATGTTGTACATCTGAAACTAATATAACATTGAATGCTAATTATACTTTATTTTATAAAAGTAAAAGATAATAGAAGTTTTGAAGAGTGGACATAGATTTGAGTCATCAGTACATAAATGGGGTTTAAAGGCACAGGAAAGAATGAGATCTCTTAGGGAAGATAAACAGAAAGGAAGAGAACTAAGGATTGTTCTTAGTTTGAGACTCTACAACTTTGGCAGGTCTGGAAAAGGAGGGTCCAGAGAAGGAGAGAAGGAAGGAGTGGACAGTCAAGTAGGAAGAAAGGCAGGAGACTAGTGTCCTAGAGATTAGGTTAAAAAATTAAGATGGAGGGGCACCTGGGTGGCTCAGTAGGTTAAGCATCTGACTCTTCATTTTGGCGCAGGTCATGATCTACTGTTTTGAGAAATCAAGCTCAGTGTAGGGCTCTGACAGCATGGACCCTGCTTGGGATTCTCTTTCTCCCTCTCTCTCTTTCTCTGCCCTCTCCCCCAATCATGCTTGCATACTCTGTCTCTCTCTCTCTCAAATAAATAAGTAAGCTCAAAAATTTTAAATGGAGGGATAATAAATTGTGGCAAGAATGGGGATGGAAAACAATATCAAATATGGCAAAGTAGGAGATACTGTGGATTTTGAAAAAAAGTAGTGGCAATAGAGAAATAGTCAAGAAAACTTTATTAAATGAGCCGAGGTGAGAAAAATGAAGGCAGTGGGTAAAGCCAGCTTCTTCCCGGACTGTTGCTTATGAGAGGCAGAGAAACAGGGCTGCAGGGAAAGAGACTCAGGGCACACTAGGGAGGTTTGTTTCTTTATATATGCTTTCCTATGTGGATATTGGAGAACATTTGTATGCTGACGGAAACAGTCTAGTGAGAGAGAGAAACTCATGGTATAGGAGCAGAGTTCTTGAATAGCTGAGAGAAGATGAGATCCAGTGCCCAAGTGGAGGGTTTGACCTTAGAAAGGAAGAGGGACAGTGCATCTGTTGCAAGGAGAAAATTCAGAGGTGATGGTTATGGATGCAAGCCAAATGGGAGGTTTAATGGTGAGACAATAAATTCTATTTTAATTGTCTCACTGTGCTTCAGTAAAATAAGGGACAAGAGTCGTCAATTTGAGTGGTAAAGTTTTAAGGGATAAAAAGGGAAGTCAAGGTTTTGCAAAAAATAGGGAGAGAGTGTATATGAATGGCGTAGCCCACAAAGATGAACTTAACATTGTTTTTCTAATAATAGTGATACAGAGGTGCTGAAGCATCAACGTAGTTGTCAGGTGTTACTTAGGAGCTCTGAAATTCATGGTCGCCCCCGAGTTAGGTTGAGCAGCAGTGCTGTAAGCCAACATAACCGTGTGCCTGTAACTGTTACTGCATTAGCATCACGCTCTCTTGAACCAATTAAGCAAATTAGACTCAGAGAACTGACTGGTAAATGAGCTTAGTTAGCATCAGTTTTCTCTGTTGGTTCCTTACAGGCAAGGTGTTAAATTTCGTTTGTTTTTAAACACATTATTGGTAATTAAAAGGCAACTTTAAAATGTCCTATCATAGATATAATTAGAAATTGGGACAAAGTGTTATGTGCAAAGATGTAAAATGCATTATATATATATTGGGGGAAAAACATCTGGTAACAATCTAAATACCCAACAGTAAGAAAAGTTAAATAAGTTATGACATATCCATATGCAGTTTATTTTACAGTTCTTTTCTTATCAGAAATATAATTCTAAGACCATTATAATAAAGAAGGTAATTCTGTAGGAAAGCATTTAACACATGCAAGACACTGAAACAGCTCCTGCCAGGCTCGCCAGATCATCTGGCCCCTCCTCACCTTCCAGACTTTTCTCCAGCATGCTCTCTTCTGCTATTCCTCAACCGTCCAAGCACATTTGTTTCCTTATTATGTGTTATTTCCTCTGCCCAAAACCTTGTTCCTCAGACTGTTGCACAACTCCTTTTCTTCATATAAGTCTCCAGTTAAGGGTCACCTCTTCAAAAAGATCTTAGATTATTCTGTCTGAAATGACTGTTCCAGCTCTCACTCCTGTAACCCATCTTTGCCTCTAATCAGCGCACTTATCATACTCTAGTATTACTATTTCCATTTATGTGTCTACTTGTATAATGCCTATCTCTCCTGTGAAAACAGTTTTTCTCTTTCATCTGTGTATTCTAACCACTGAGAACAGTGCCAGCAGAAGCTCACTATATGTTACATAAAAAGTTAATAAGTTGATTAATTATATGCATTAATTAAATGAATATCTCATTACAATGAATTAATGAAGCAATAACATTTTAATAAACTCTATAAAGATATGGCTGTGCTTTGCGATCTGTGACATCTTCTCTTGCTCATCCAGATTTTGCTTCGTTTAGGTATTAGTAAGTCCCCAAAAAGAACCAGCACAGACTCTACACAGAAGGCGAGTGTCCAACCAGAAAAACTATTGAGGTAGAGCAGGTGAAAATTGGAAAAGCTGCTCCCCATTTAGCCTGAGAAATTATATTCTCTTTTAGCTCTATTCATTCATGAGAGATGTGGTTGGCATTATCATCTTCTCCAGGAAGTAAGAGTAATAGAGAATTGAGAATGAAAGGGGAGAAAGACACAGTTCTAAATGAAGAAGCAGAGAAATTTCTAGCCAGAATAAACACTTCTGTCAACAGAGCAGGACTCCCAGACTTCCATCAAGAACCTAATGAATCAAAAGTTCTGCTCTCAAGTGCTGCCGCACATTTTATCTAGAGCTTAGCCTCTATATTAAGCCTTTGTTCTTGGTTCAAATATAGACCCCTGAGAGATGTAGTATCTGATGGTGCCTGTGTGTGGCTTACACTGGAGTATGAATGGAAAATGTAAGGGAAGATTCTGATTGTAGGTAGCAGGAAAGCCCATAGGAGCAATGAGATTTGAAGGGTCTGTGTAGAGGGGAAGCTGAGAGAAATTGAGATTTCAGAGTACCCTAATTCGAGACATAAAGCTGCTTAAAAGAAAAACGTTACAAATTCACAACTTGGACTAAAACTGGCCCTACGAAATCACATACCATATTAACTTCCTTTTAGTTACATGCACACATTCAAAAATATACAAAATGATTTCTTTTCATCTAAGTGTGATTAAATGAGATTTGAAAAATGGCCGCTTGGTGAGATTATTATAATCACTTGAATCAACAATTTCTGTGATAAAGAACATAAGATGGTCTTGATCTATTGTTTATTTTTCAGTTTGGATAATATAGAATGTTCTTTTTTTTAAAATGGGCAAATGCTAACCAGACAGAACATTAAATATCTCCTGCAAGGAGAATTAGCCCTGAATAAATGCACTACATATTTTCCCAAAGAGAATTTAACTTGATCCATATTTCCAAACTTAAAAGTTTTCTCTCTTTATTAAATCAGAGGACATATAACAGGAATAAACTTTCTCAATCAGTGCACTTGTTTAAACTAACTGCACACTTAAATATCCTCCTCACATCCAGCCCAATCTTCCTAACAGTGCAAAACAGAATAACGTGATGTTTCTTGGAACCATGGTTTTTAACAATTATTTTTCTAATATTATTGAATATAATTCATCTTACTTAGGTTTTTAGTCTGTCATGGGAAAATGACATAAAAATCTATTCTATTCATGATGTTTGTTTTTATCTTGAGGTATTCTAATTTATAAAAGAAGACATGTTGCCTTTAAGATAGATCCATTGGTTAAATCTGAACATTCTTCCCTACAAATTAACTTCTTCATCAACAAATTGTTCTCAGTGAGGGATCTTTGATATTGTCAGCACTGTTGATGGATGCTGGGTAAACATTATATTATACCATCCAAATATGAGTTTTGGATTACAAATAAAGTTTCCTGATCTATGGAGTCAGCCAAACGTTGTTTTAGCAAGGAATCTGATATTGTGCCTTCTAGATGGAAGAAATGTCATATCACTAAAAACAGATGTCATTCAATGTCATTGCAGTCTTTGACAATGAGTACTTTGACAATATTCCATAAATCTTCAGATCTTGCCAATACTCTGTTATTGCAACCCTTATTTTATTCATTCTTCCTTTGTTTCTTTCAATAAATTATTTTTGAGCATCAGTATATGCCCCAGGTCCAAGGGTCATGGCAGGGAGCAAGCTAGTCCCAGGTCTTCTGCTTATATTTTCTAAAGTCTAGCAGAGAAGATCAGTAATTAAAATGTAATGGCAGTGATGTGTGATGAGTGTGATAACATAAGATGTACAAGATAGACAAAGTTTTGGGACCTCACTGAAGTTCAGAGAAAGACTCTTAAGAACTGCCCCCATGAGATTACAGCCTCCTCTCTTTAACATATGTGGGGTCTCCAGGACCTTCTAGAATCTCGGAAGAATTGGTCTTAGTTGAACTATGCCATATGTGTCAACCATCCTGGATGTTGAGTATGAACTGAATCCCCGAAGCTAAGTGAAGTTTCTAGCCCTTTTGGATACTATCGGTGCCAGCGTGTCTTCTTGCTCCAGTAAGCAGTTATACTTACTAACAGGCACTCAGGCACACTGGCCAGGCCCTTCAGGATACGTTTTTTAGTTTGTAACTGGGCTTCCTGCACCAACACTGGTACCCTCCAGGATGGTAAGGATGGAAATGGTGGGGCAGCTGCAGTTGATTGTGATGCTATGGAGATGTGGGGCTTCGAAGTTCTGTTCAGTTAAAGAATGGGACAGAGATGAGCCTCCTTAACCAGGAGTGAATGCTATGGGGACTGAGAGCCTCCTCATAAGGAGAGAGGGCTTGTAAATCCCTGCCTGGGAAGTATGAAACCCTTCATGAACCCAGCTTCATCTGAGTCACTCTGATTTTACAAGGTACAGGGAAGGAATGTGTTACTCATTCTGGTGGGGCTGCCCCTTGAGGTCAATTCTGGAGTATAGTGGGGGAAGCTGCAGCCTCTGGTCTGGCTGCCAGCATGGATGCTGGGGTAGACACACTTTTTCTACAGGGAAAGCAATACCTCAGCATTTCTTGGTGGAAATTCCTCATGCTCTACTAGACTTGAGACTCAAACAATACAGCATCTAGCAAACATCTTTTTTGCTGTTAGAGGAGGAGGTCTAGGAGGTCTCAGGAGGTTAGATTCTACCACCTCTGACACTAAGATCCATTCATCCATTTTCTTTTTTCTTTCACTTTATGTCCTCTATCTTTCCAGCCCCATGGAATTTTATGTCAATGTCCCCATACCCTTTGCTGACCACTGAGCATCGATGGGAGCTATGCTGGTCTACCCTGAGAAATCTCCTGTCATCGAATCTCTGTCAACTAGGAATCGCACCCTTGGATGTTAGTGCTCTGCTCTAAATCTCAAGAAAGCTGACCCATTCAGGCTCTGGGTAATCTGGCTTCTCTCTAAGTTTACCCAATGACAGGTACTCTTAAGATAGGTGGAAAATTGTCAAAAAGAAATGAGACTCCAGGTATTTCCTTTTCTCTCCCTGTGTGCCAGAGATCCCAACCATGACCACATCTCCTCTATGTCCTGTTGCTCATGCCTGGTGAGGTTCCAGATTCTAATGATGGCCTTTTTATATGGGCTCCGTTAGCACTGTCTCTACTCTCTTTCTTCAGCCTAGGATTGGGGGTAGCTTTCTGCTGCTGCAGAAGCTTACTTCTCTGATCATTGCATCATTACTGTACTTGATTATTATTTTTATAATGAGAAAAATACTTCTAACTGAAGAAAAGAATGTCAGGTATCTTTTTTGAAAAATCCGTCAAGAATCCCAGTGTTAGAACTACAATGTCACTTGCACACTAGGGAAGACATTATGAAAGAAACTTGGCTTATCTTTGTGAAATATTACTGCAACACCTTTATCTTGTAAAATCCCACTGTTCCTTCCCAGAGTAACATATGTCTCTATTAGTCTGACTTTTTTTTAATTTTAAAGAAATAAATAAAAATTCTGGAAGAAATGCCAGAATTTTCACTGAGTTTACCAAAAAGAAGAGTAAAGGATGAGGTACTACTGGAAGGGAGGGAGAATTTTACTTTTCAATTTATGTATCCCTTGAAACTATTTTACACATTTTTGCTATATACACTGGTTAATTTTTTAATAAATTTGCAGGAAGAAAACCCTGAGAAGTCTGTTCCATTGTTGAGTGATCAGTGGAAATAGGGACATAAATATGATGCAGCTGTTGTGGTTACATGTATCTCAGCGATTCAGTAATGCAGCAGAATTATGACTGTATCTCCTTTGTGACTTCCTACCTTCTCTTTGTTCATCCCTGTTTAGAACTTCCTTAGGAAGTTACTATGGGATTGTCAAGCAGCTGAGTTTGAAAGAATTCCTCCTGCACCCGACACATAAACAGCTATGATTGGAGAGCATTTTAGCAACAGAATGATATTTTCCAGGGGCTTCATTTCCTGTCCCCCTCCCTTGTACCTTGTAAATAGTTCCCTCTCATGGGCTATAAGCAGAAATAATGTGTGTCATTTCAGGGAAATGAATTTTGAGAATAAGTGTGTTGTCTAGCCTCTTTCTCCTTCTGTTGGCTAGATGTGGATAAAATGATGAGATTTTAAGGAGGATAGTGTAATTACAAGCTAAAAGAGCCAAGGTCTCGGACTCATCTGTATGGAGCAGTGGTGCATTAAGTATCATTGGAGAATTCCTTGGAGGTCTGTGAACTCAAAACTGACTTTTTAATAACTGAAAATAATCATCAATATTAGTAAATGTGGCTTTTTGATATTATATAATGAACTAAGTTAACATTTGGGGCATCTGCATAGCTCAGCAAATAAAAAATTTCCAAATGACTCCATACATGATGCTACAAATCATCTAGGGGTAAAAGATCCATTCAAAGTACAAGACACAGAACTGGATTTTAATATAAAAGAGTATCAAAGTTCATTATACGATCCAGATTCCACACGGCAACTAAACTTTAAAAAACTGCCTCTTATCAAGTCTGGGGTATAGTATCAAAGAATATTCACTATGGTTCGAAATATTTCCAAATGTCTGAAAAGGCTATGAAACTACTCTTCCCTTTGTGTAGTACATCATTAGACTGTATTTTTAAAAATATATTATGACCAAAACAATGTCACAAGAGATTAAATGAAAAGCAAACATGAAGTCCAGTCATCTTCTATTACCCCAGATATTAAAGAGATTCACGAAAATGCAAAACAGTTGCATACCTCTCATCAATTTTTTGTTTGGGAAAATATAGTTATCTTTCATAAAAATATATGATCAATGTTAACATATAGTAGGCATATTGTTACTTTAAAATGAATTAGAACATATGTTTAATTTTCTCAGCTTTAATTTTAAATGTATAAATATTGATAGATATAATACATGTAAACAAAGCTCCTTAGAGTCTTTGATAGTATTTAGGAGTTTGAATAGGTGTTGAGATAAAAAAACTTTGAGAACTACTGTTATGAAAGAAATCCACCTGTCTATTAGGAACCATTATACTACAAGAAATAAACTCTTGAGTTTGAGACATTAATGTATTTTTGTGTCTACATTTTATGTCACTTAACTATATTTTAACTAATGTAGGCCCTTGTGATCTATAGCCCAAACCCAAGAGCAAGATATCCTACATTTAATTCAACTCTTCTGTAGCGCCCACTTGACACAGACTTGAGTATTTTCACTTCTACCATTAAGGAGAATAGCTTGATGGGTGCCAGATAATAAAGATCAGCCAAATGGAAGAAGTTTTGAGAACTTTTAAAAATGTTAGTTGCTTGTATCCTTTGGGGATAAAATAATTTAATTTCTACCTAACCCTGGTCAGGAATCTTCATCTGTAAATGTTACTTTTAAGCCAGACATAAGCATTTGCATGCATTAACATTTACATTATTTGATTCTAAGCTTCTCTGTGCTTTAGAATGAACACACACACATTTTGTGCTTATCATCAACTTGCAAGGCAATGAAAATATGTCTTCTCTGTTTTCAGTTACATTAAATTAATTGATCTCTGTATTTACAATAGTAAACAGTGCAACCAAACAGTGTATTTGAATTAAGAGGTATCTTAGATTGTAGATAGTTTTTAGGAATAGCATTTCTTTTTCTCTCTTTGTCATATTTATGATTGAAGTAATATAGTTACCTAATTCTTTTTGCATTCATATAAAAGGTATAAGACAAATGCTTTCCTGTAATCCTATATCCAATCAATATATTATTTAAGGACTACTGACTCTGGGAAGAAGAAAGTGCAGTTTAAATTGTTTCTATCTTTGATGCATGCTTCCTTTCCAAATGGAAAAAAAGGGAAAAATTAATTTATGGGCAGTTTACATTTTATGCATTTTCTAACTTCTTTTTCTTTCTATCCATTGTAACTGAAATCAGCAAACAGGCACCAAGCCAAACTGAAACAAAGACGGGCTGAAACTTGCTCTGTTGGATGGGCCAGCCCCATTCTGGGACAGTTCTGAATAATATGCACATGACTTAGAAGATTTATCTTGATGATATTCCCTGATAGGTCTTTTCAGGTGTGCTCAAACTACACAATATTGAGGTAGCTCATGCCATTGTGACTCTGTCGGAAGTTCACAGCTAATGGCAGAGAATTTAAAGCAGGGCACTTTGGTGGAGATATGGGATGGCTCTGTCCCCACCTCTGTGCTGCATATAGAATAAGCAGAGGAACACAGAACCCTATTATCTATCCGAGGTACTAAAACATACTATTGAATGCAAGGTCCCAAGGAGAGCAACCACTTATTTCCTATTACAAATTTCAGATTTCTTTACTTAAATTCATATTAACTAACTTCCATTGATCTGTGGTGATAACTTAATCACAAATAGTTGCTATCCTTAACCATTGTGAGAAAAAGAGAATGAGCAAAAAAACAAAAATTATGTAAAATTCATTATTTATGACAGTAAAATAGTAAATGGTTTTTGGTCATATGCTTAGAATTGTCCTAAATGCCTGAGACAATTTACAGTTTTTTAGTTGTCACCAAAGTCAAGGTCAATACTGTTTCCCTCCTCATTTTGCAGATGAGAAAACTGAAGTCTGTCAGTTAGCCATTGGCCTGATCTCCTTCCCTCAAGTCCACTCTTCCTCTGATCGTATTACCATTCATCCAGTTCCTTAAGCCAGAAACTGGGGACTCCATTAGGACTTCTACCTGAACTCCCTTTCCCTTCCCAGCGTCTAAGTCATACAAATTGTGCTCCCCTATTATCCTTCCTGGAGATAATATCCATCCCAACAGTGACTGGCTGATGTAAATCACAACCCTTGACTGACCCACAGATAAACTTTCTCAAACCATTTTCTTTTCTGCCTGTCTGACTCTCCAATCCATTTTCAACCATCGGCAACAGAGTGATCTTTCTAAAAGGGCAAATTGTATAAGGTCATTTACCTGCTTGAAACACTTCAGTGGCTCCCTGTTAGCTACAAATAAAATCAAACTCTCTAGTGTAGTATACAAGGCTCTCCACAGTTCGACCTCTGCCTATCTCTACTTTTATCACCCCTCATACTCTTCCACTTCTTATAGCTCCTCATAATTAAATTCCTGTCACGCTGGATCTGATGGGTAAACTCTTGCCTCCACACACATGCCATTCCTTCTGCCTGAGGTGCCCCTCCATCCCTACTTTTCTTGGCAAAACTCTGCTTAAGCACACACATGACTCCAATGACAGTCTCCAAGAGAACTTTTCTGATCCTCTGCTTATGTTTCTACCCCTCTTCACCTCTATACTTCTAGCACTTACAGTATACTTACCTCTCAGTTATTTTGTTTTCAGAGCTCTGTCTTCCATGCATTGGCTTGTATGAGAAGCTTAAACCATTAGCTAGCTTGGCTCTAAATCTTGGCTTTTACCCTGACTACCTGAAAGACCATGAGCAAATTACTCTGTTTCTCTGGATCTTTGTCTCTACATTAGTAAATTATGAATATTAATTATATTAACATCATAAACTTAATATAAATATGAAAGGATTTCATGGGAGTAACACTGTTAGTTTAGGACTCATACAGAGAAAGTATGCAATAAATGTGATTTATCCATATTAGCTACTCCGGGAACATAATAGAAGTATTTTTATCACAATGAGTTGTCTTCATAGTACTTACTTGTATATGTTAAATATCTGTCTCCCCAGACCTAGAAAGTAAAATTCATGAGAACAGTAAATTTGGTATTCCTGTTCACTGGTGTGATCTTATCATCTAGCGTGTCATTGGTAATCAATATATGTTATTTGAATAAACTATACATTTAAAAAAATGGTAGCAAACTAAAAAAGCTGAGACATGTTCAAAGAGGATTAAAGGCATATTCAATTATTACAGTTTCTCTGGATCATCCTTGTCAAGAACAAATAGTTCTATACAAGACTGAATAAGGTTAGATTGATAATATGATATCATTTAGTAATTAAATTGCATACTTCTTTATCAAAGTATAATTGTTAGGCTGCATTAACTAAAAAAAAATATTGATATGAACAAGGGCTCATGTGTGAGGGTAGTAGTTGCTTGTGGTATATAATTGCTTACAGTGGTTTGACTCTTTTACCCACTTTTTAATTTCCTTTTAACTTGATTTCTAATTATTAGCCATTGATGTTACTAAATGGCCAAGACTCATTAATTTCACTTTTGCTGACTACTTAAAAATAATATATCTGAAATTCAAGAATAGAGTCCAAAGGAGATAATTACTCTACAAAATAATATTATAATGCCTAATTCCTGGCCAGTGTGAGTTGTGTCACAAATGGAAAAGGCTGAACATCTGAGTATGTTTTCTTGTAAACACCTTGGAGGTGTAAGAGGACCTATTGGACATTTTTAAGAGCTGGTTGTAGGACAAGACCATCAGCAGGACTGGGCTTGTCAGGGAGCTGGACGAGGTGCCTTGGAGAAGCCATAAAAGGACCATGCATTAGTGACTGACAGCCCGTTGACAGCCCGTTAACAGCCCATTAGCCACTGACAGCCCTAGCACAATTCCTTGAGGCTTCCTCCCTTTGATATCACTCTGCACCAATGCAGCCAGGCTCTGTCCCAACAGTGCATGATTGTAACCACTCTTAGATCTTTTTAAACATAAAGATTCCCAGGCTTCTGGCCAGACTTACTGAATCAGTATCTCCTAAAACCATGAATTTAATTTTTTTACTCTCTGGAGCTAAAGTAATAATAAATCCTTGTTGGCCTAGGTCAGTATTGATCTCCCCTTGTTATTCTATTGTAATTCACTCTAAATAATGTCCCAGTTTGGATAAATTATATGTTCACCCTAACTATAAGTAGTTCAGTTGAGAAACCAAGGTCAAGGCTTCTTTTCAATTGCCGTTTCCCATATTTATGCTCAGTATTTATTGATCTCTTGCTAAAAACTTTGATACATATACATATATAATGTAGGTGTGTGTGTGTACACATATATGCATATACACACATACATATTTTTTAGACTTACATTTGACAGTAAGCAATGATAACCAAGAAGTGATGTCTTCAGTCCTCAGTCTTCTGTATAATGAAGTTTTGGCCTAATTACAGTTTTCTTCAATCACTGTGTTTCTTGCAGAGTGTTGGACAGGACAGGACTCCCTTGCCCCCTTATATGAAATTGAATGTATGAACTGAATGTTTGGAATTGCTCTTAGTCATTTAAACACAGCGTCAGACCCAAAGGCAAGAGAATGGTATTCCATTGTCTGGCTAATTACCTCCTGTCCTTTTTACCCATTGCTTTGTGTTCAGTGATGACAAGCATTAGATGAAGCTTGAAATGACAAAATGAACCACACAAAAACCAAAGTGTATCAGTAACAAGATTCTAGTCTAACATTTGTGGACAGCTCTGTGGTTTCAAAATTGGATTTTTCTCACATCCAGAGTGCCAGCGACTAAATCTATATATGTTGATGGCTTAATCTATATAAAATCAGAATAACAATTATTTTCCTCTTTTTTAAGATGGGTTAATTGGTTTCTAAAATTTAAGACCTCAGAAAAAAGTCATAATACACTTTGTTTTGTTTATCTCTGCATCTCTAGTCCAGTCCCAGTCTGAGACCTAATTGGTGGCTAATAAATACCAGCTGAATTAAACTGAGTAAATTAATACTTAAAAATAGTACTACTCTGGATCACTAATTATCATTCAGGGGCAATGTTGCCTCCCAGGGAACATTGGTAATGTCTAGAGACATTTTTCGTTGTCACTATCAAGAAGAGGTGTGATTAGCATCTAGGGGGTAGAGTTCTGCCATGCTGTTAAATATCCCACAATGCACACAATAGCTCCTAACAGCACAAAAATTTCCAGCACAAGATATCAGTAGTGTCAAGTTTGAGAGAGCCCCCACTTTAGGTCAGTACTGTAGACCTAGATTACTTTCTTTTTTTAAGTTTATCAGTTCTATAAACTTCTTATCCCTCTGTAAAATAATAAAATTGTTCACTTTATTATTAGTATGGGATAAATATCAATTTCATTGATTTGGCCATTAGGACACCAACCAGTTATACCCTGCCTACCTCCCTTGACTTCCTATTACTACTCTTTAGCTAGAACCATTTATAGTGGTGATTCTCTGTTTCATACTCACTTGGGGGGCTTGTTAAAACAGATTGTTGAGTAGCTTCCTCAGAGACCTTGATTTAGCAAGTCTGTATTGGGACCTAAGAATTTGCACTTCTAACAAGTCTCTTGGTTGTACTGATGCTGCTGGTTCAGGTACCACATTTAAAAAAAAAAAAAAAAACAACATTGATCTATAGCAACACAATCCTCCTTTTTGCAAATTCCCAAAATTACTATGCTCCTCTCCCTCTTCCAGGTTATTTTTAATGAAGACTGTCTGCTTCTGTTTATAAATACAATAAATCTTCATTATTAATAAGTTTCACATTTTCAAATTTGCCTACTTGCTAAAATTTCTTTATAGTCCCCAAATCACAGTGCTTGCATGGTCATTCATGCACATGTGCAGAGCAGCAAATATCCGAGTCACTTGATGCACATGTTTAGAGCTGAGGTTAACCAAGGATGCTCTGCCTCTTGTTTTCACTCTCATACTGTGAGCAAGTGCCCTTTTCACAGTCTCTTTAGTGCCATGTTTTCTGCATTTGTGTGCTTCTGTTGGTGATTTTGCTGGTCAAAATTGTCCCCAAACTTAGCTAACTAGTGTTCCTAAACACAAGAAGGCTTTGATATTCCTATGGAGAAAATCTGTGTGATATAAGCTTCCTTCAAGTGTGAGTTCCCATAGTACTACCTACTGTGAGTTCAATATTAATGTGTATGTGTGTGCGTGTGTGTATACACACACACACACACACACACACACACACACACACACACACATATATATATATATATATATACTACCAAGCAAAGAGTGGTTTTATGTTATAGATATGCTTATATATTGTATACATATATATACACATATATGTTTATATATATGGGCGTTTTTAAATTAAAACATGCACAAAACAGGTTATGTATTGATGGGTTGATGAAAATGTTGTGACCAGATGTTCACGAGAACCTGACCTTATTTTTCCTGTAGGAGCAATGATTCAGTCTTCACTAACTCAGTATTTGCTGCAATTAAAAAAAAATAACTACCCTGAGTAACAAGAATGGACTATAAATAAATTTTTCTCACCCACTTGCCCTACTTTTCCCAACTTCCCTGTCCACATACAGCTTTCTTTCTATGCATTCAAATGGCTCCTTCTATATGCAAGACACTTTCAACAGTAAAAAACTCTGCTGCAACATTGCCTTGTTACTTTGCAATGCCCTAGGGGTTGGTTTTACATTTTATATTCATTGGGTTTCACCTTTGTTAAGTATAATGCTGGGTGCCTAATGGGTGTTTACTAAATACTACGAAATTAATTAATGCAAGTATGTTGTCTCTGTGAATATTGCAATGGTAGTATAGATTAGTTTGTTTATTCCCTGAAACCTAATAAATTCAGAGGAAAGAGACCACCTCACAAGTCAATGTTATGTTATGAAAAAACAAGTGACAGAATGATTTTTTTTTTGACTGAGGTCAAATCCATTACATACTATTTTTCTGTGTGTGTGTGTGTGTATGTGTGCTTATTTGTTTATGGTTCAACTGAATTAAGTGTTTTTGAACCAGTGAACCTAAGGAAGAAAATGAAAGCTTGCTTATTGGCATGTCAGAAAAGGAGAAAAAAATTGACATGACACTAATTGCTGAACAGTGCATCCATTTCCATTCCCTATCCATTTCTAGATTTTGGATT
Organism: Paguma larvata; assembly: GCA_030068075.1. Lineage (NCBI taxonomy): Eukaryota > Metazoa > Chordata > Mammalia > Carnivora > Viverridae > Paguma > Paguma larvata. The sequence continues at coordinate 109,498,577 of CM057829.1, forward strand.
CTGTTGGAGCTTCATTTTTGGCCCCAGAATAGAAAACTTTTGTAAGTGAATGTTGCTTATGGAAGAGCTCATGGGTAATGGATATTCCTGGATCATGGACAAGCTGCATGTAGGACCCCATGCATCACCCCCTGAAAACATTTGAAGAGTTATGTTATATTGATAACATCAGCCTGACAGGGTGGCTTTTAAGGCCAACTTGCAGTAGACCTGAAAAATACCCCAAAATTCTGAAAACATATAATGTTCTTTCAGACACCAGTGCGAAGGTTTGTTGTTGCCTTTCTTTCAAAAGCCCACATATCAAAAGCCTAGAAGGAAATGGGTAGGGGGTTATCTTTCATCAGTTTATTCTCACCTAATAATTGAAGCAAGCTATTCTAATGAATTTTTCTTACTGGAGATAAATAGATTTAACACTCAAAAAAACATGGCTGCTTCTTGAGCACAAACCAGTCAGAACGCGAGCCAACCACAGTGACTGGAGTCTAGGAACCCCATTGCTATGCTAAGTGTGAAATTGTACTTGCTGGACCTTCAGGATAATGGAGAGAAGGCATCTTAATAGAAGTGCCAGGACAGTGGCACAGCACTCAGGGGGCTTGGGACATTACTGTTTACTAAATTTTTGGAAGCATTTCAAGATTCTAACAATTAGCCTGAAGCAAATATCTATGAAGACAAGCTTACTGAGTCAGAACATTATTCTTCTTGAGAAGTGCTAACCAGTAAAAGACTGATTCTTACTTTTTAAAGATGGGATGAACACTAGATTTGGCTTCTTTGTTTTCCAAAGGGAAAAATTACCTCCGCAGATGAAATTGTCTACTACAGAAAGAAACCTGCTTTGTATTTTCTATCTCCACCCCAAGGTTGGATATTCATGAAGAGAATTTTAAGAAATATTCGCTACAGAATAGATTAGGAAAGGCCTCCAGTATTGTAATTTATGGGGCACATGAACATATTAGAATCACCTCAGGGTCATTTTCATCTTATCTTCCCCAGAAGATGGTGATGTGCTTCTCTATCTATTTCAGGGCCTGTGAACTGGTAGGAGGGACCATAAGGAAGAGACTAGTTTGATCCTGGGTCTATTGGAGACTCTAGGAAGCCAGGGGAAGCCATTACAAGCACTATGAAGAAATAGTAAAACAGAAAGAAGCATCAGAAAAATATTTTAAAAGGCCAAACTTCTGGGACTGGACATTTTGATGGGAAATTCTATTTTATTTGATGTACTCTATTGGAAGGAAATTTTCACTTTCTAGCCCTGGTTTCCATGAGATGAATGACTATATTCCGATAACCCAGGATTGTGCTGCACATAGGTGTAGATGATCAATAGATACACACTGAGTGATGAAAACCTTGCTATCCAGAAAAAAAAAATCCCAACTTGAATGCTTACTACTACCAGTTAAAGCTCCAAGTCAGAAGCAGACCGCATGATGGTTGATGTTCTGAAAAGTATTCTTGTCACAAACATACCCTGTCGGCTGATGATGTGATGTTTATGTGTGTGGGCAAAAGGGGTTAGCAGGTATCTGTAATCATTCTGTCCTTTTGACCTTTTGTTTTCTTAATCTGTCAATGGCAATTTGGCATGATGTGACCTTTTGAAGTCCAGGGCTGTGCCTGTCTTGTTCACCAGGGCCTGACACAGAGTAGCTACTCAATAAATATTTGTTCAGTGAATGAGAAGCCCTTTAACAGTTGGGAGCATATACCTCTGCAGAGCAATAGACTCTAAACTCATTCTGAAATCACTTCTGCTCTCTTGTCTCTTCAAATCCAAAACAGTCAGAACACACAGAGCAAACTCTCCATCAAGTAAAAATCCCCCTATGACTACAGAGTCTAAGGTTAAATATAATTTTTTCAACTTGTCTTCTAGGATTCAGAGTTCTTAGTTTCAACACGGTGTTCTCAGAGGAAGCTCAAAGAGCAAAGAAAACATGTGAAAAGACTAAGTCTATTTATAAATTACTTTTAGTGCTGCACAGAACATGGTCAAAACTTGAACTTCTTGTGATCTGATGAACCTTCTAACCTTCTTATCGCTAACCCTGCTATCCTTCTCCCTTCCTAAGACAAAGAGTGTATTTAATGGATTCTGTTGGTTACTAATCTCTATTTAGCAATCCAGCACTTGTGATTATTTATTTGAAACTAGAATCTCCAAGCAAAAAGTAATTTATCTGGTTTCTTAATGCCAAATAACCTATTTTCCTAGTATATCAAATTCATTGAACATTTGTGCTTCTTTATATAGGCAGAACTTAGAGCAGTGAGTCTATTATATGAATAGTATTTTTTTAAATTTCTTTTAGTGTTTATTTATTTTTGAGAGAGGGAGGGCTCAAACCCACAATGGTCAGATCATGACCTGAAGTGAAGCTGGATACTTAACCAACTGAGCCATCCAGGCGCCTCAATATGAATAGTATTTCTGTCTCCTTTTCTAGTATCAGTATTTTGTCCTTTTTTTCCCCTGAAGGAAAAGCATTTTAAAAACTGGAAAATGTACTTTAGTATCTTTTTAATTTCTAGTTATTTTCTAATTTTAAATGAAGAATTATTTTTCAACCATCACTCTGTTTCATATTTGAAATTTCACTAGTGCTCTGTTATTCTTGTCTTAATTTTATAAAAGGATCTATAACTTTAGAAAGGAAAAATGACTTATATGACTTGATATATCATAAAAAAACATACGTGACATGAAACTGTTTTCACTCGGAGCAGCTGAATTCTTAAAATAATAGTTCACACAGACGATAAGCTTTGTGAGCGCCCTATTCTAATTTAACATAGTATCCACCATCTCCGATCATGCTGTGTACATAGTACTCAATACATATATGCTAAATTAAGAAATGAATCATCTTTATTGATGCATGATTGCCTCCATCACTTCTTAGCTATAGACACTACACTGAAGAATAAATTGGCCAGAAATGATGCGTAAGATTTTGAAATCATAAGTAAAGCAGAGATAGATTTTTCAGTTCTGGAAAGATCAGGTGAAGAATTTTCCAGCAGAGGGCATAGTGAGAAATAATTCATTTGCCCTTAGCTAAGGGGCTTATGGCTTTGCTTGATTTTAGCAGTCACCTTTGGAAAAGCTGTCAAAGAATGCTCCCTGTAGTTGGTTATTTCATGGCTTTGTTTCAACCACATAGATAATGTATATTTATGATAGAGGAGAATACGATTCTTCCTTCTATTGATTTTTGAAGGAAGAACAATTTAAAAGATGCTACATTTGATGGTAATGACAAAAACTTAGCAGAATTGTAAAATTAGTCAGTGAAAGCCTGGAGGTCTTATCTCATACAAAATAGATTCTCTGGTCCATGGTTAGTCACCTAGCTAGGTCACTCTGCTTTTAGTCATTCCTTCTTTCCTCCTTCTCTAAAAAGTTTGTGTCCCTTTGCTTTCGAAACTTGCTTTCTGTCAGATTGTTAATAATTAAATAAAACTAAGAAGTTAGAAACAGCTATCTTAGAAGAATGTCACTGGGGATAAAAGTAAAGAAATTCAAGTTTAGTTCGACTCTCTCACTTGAGAAATGGGAAAACTTAAATAAGTTCAGGCATGTGAAATTAGCTTATAACTATAAATTAACATATACTGTAAAACATACACAGATACTCATCAGCATCATTGTTACACAGTGGCCCAGTACATGGGCTGCAACTGTGAACTAATGAGAATAATTCTCCATGCCACATATAGAATGTTTTTTAATGGGAATATCTCATGTAATCTCTCTTAAGAGATCTTTATGTTTTGACAAGACTGGGTAGTGGGAAGAGTTGGAATCAGAAGACCTGGTTTGTAACCTTAGCTATACCATTTGCTAGGTTTATGATATAGACAAGTCATTTTCCTTCCTAAAGTTATAGATTCTTTTGTAAAATTAAGACAAAAATAATGCTCAGAACACTGGTGAAATTTCAAATATGAAACTGAGTGATAGTCGAAAAAGAATTCTACTATAAAAAGTTAAAAGAGTGAATCATAATGAAATGCCACATACTGTTAGAGACTGGTAAGAAGAGACTGGTCTCCAAACCCCACGTCAAACACTCAAGACCCTGCAAGCAGCTCCTGTCAATTCCACCCTGCAGTTCAGTGTCAGCCACACATGCATAATGGCTCTACAAATAGAGTTGTAGAACAACAATCGGGACCATGTTTTATGGGCCCACTATATGCCACTTAGTGAGAATTTTGTGTATATCTCATTTAATCCTGACCACATACCTAAAAAATAGATGTTATTTCACCACCTCATAAATAATAAAATGAAGGCCAAAAGAGTAAAAGTGAGTTGACTAAGGATAGACCATTTTTAGGCAGCAGAGAGAAAAGTGAACTCCAGGCTCATTAAGTCTGAAGTCTATGATGGTACCTAGTATAATCAGGGCCTAATCATCTATGTGTGCTTACAAAGACCTAGATATTATGCTAGAAGCCTAACACATATATCACCTATTAAGAGCTCTATATTTAATATGTAGCTGTCCTCTTTATTTTTGCTTTATTATAATGACTCATTTATTCTACACAAATGGCATTGGACAAATAATATAAAGAAATTGGACTCCATGAGGTCATCTGTAAAATGAGATCTTTTATGTCCTCTCCAGCTTTTATAGAACTGTAATTCTGGGAAGGTCATGTTATAATAACACTTTATCAATTTCTTCACTCTTTTCTGTTGGCTTACTTTAACAATATTGTATTAGAGGGTCAAAAAGAAAGAAAAACATGACCTGCTAATAATAAATGCCACCTGTATTCATCAGAGTTTTTCTGAGAAACAGAACCAACAGAGATATATCTTTATGTATTCAACTATATCTACATCTCTATCCCTATCTATCTATCTATCTATCTATCTATCTATCTATCTATCAATAGATTTATAATAAGGAATTGGCTAATGCAGTTATGGGGTCTGTAGTTCGAAGGTCTGCAGTTAGCTAACTGGAGACCAGGAGAGCTGAGTCTGAAGACCTGAGAAACAGAAAAGCTTATGATGTAAGTTCCAGTCCAACAGTCTCGAGACCCAAGAAGAATCAATGTTTCCATCCAAGTTCAAAAGCTAGAAAAGACCAAATGTTCCAGCTCAACCAGTCGGACAGTAGGAGTTCCCTCTAACTCAGCCTTGTAAGGGTTTTGTCTTCAATTGGTCTGATGAGGCCCACCCATGATAAAGAGGGAGGGCAATCTGCTTTCCTAAGTCTACTGATTCAGATGTTACCCTCATCCAGAAACACCTTCCCAGAAACACTCAGAATAATGTTTGACCAAATGTCCCAGTTCCTCATGGCCCAGTCAGGTTGACATATAAAATTAATCATTGTGCCCCCCAAATACAGTGCCTGATTGCTCGGAGAAGCAGTCATGGCTATGGCCTTGAAAACATCGGGAAGAGTGACAGTATGGGCGTGGACTTGCTAAGTATCAGTTTTATCTCTCCAAACTCTCTCCAGAAGGTCAGAGCAAGGTCTTTACATGAACTAACTTAAAGATGATTTTTTGCATTGTGTTGGTGTATAAATAAAAATAAAAACAGTACTAAATCATAAAATAATTATATAGAAATCAGAAGAAATTTGATCTTCTCATGAAGAGCATTTCTATACTTAAGATTTGAGGATGCCCCCATTTTGTTGATATTCTCCATATGCTTGCTCTGTATGTTTGTTAGCCATCATTGCCCTCTGTTCCCACAGAATGAGCACATAGATCTAATTCAAGTCATAGGTGACTGAAGACAGAAATCTTTGTGAAATGCTGTCACATGTCATTTGTTAAATTTTGTATTTTATGAAATATCTTCCTTTGTTTAATAAATAGTGTATGCTTTATTTGTTGTTAAAACCTGATCTATTTGTATCTATCTATCTATCATCTATCTATCTATCTATAATTTGTTTCTAATAAGTTACTAACAACATTAAAACCCCAAAATTCACCTGATGCAGTATTGCACACAAAATGTTTCATTCTAATGTTCCAAAAGAGAAAAAAAATGTTTAATAAAATCATGGTGCTCATGGACTTTTCTAATAGTAGCAGACTTTAAAGGTAAATATTTTGGCAACAACTGATAATGTAGAAATAAAGTCCTCTCTCAAATCCTTTAGATAATATCTCCTTTCCATTTCTAGGTAAAGAAACATTAGTGATTTCTTTATTTGATTCTTTTAAGATTTTATTTTTAAGTAATCTCCATACCCAACATAGGGCTCAAACTTACAACCCTGAGATCAAGACTTGCATGCTCTCGTTACTGATAAGTATGGATCCCTCCAGAATTCATATGTTGAAATCTAATCCCCAATGTGATGATATTAGTAGTCAGAGCATTTGGATGGTGACTAGATCATGAGGACAGAGACCCTAAAAACATGATTAATGCCCTTTTGAAAAAAACACAGAGAACTCCCTTGCCCCCTACTACCACTTGAAGACACAGAAAAATGTCAACCTTCACCTGGCAATGAATCTGCCAGAACCTTGATCTTGACTTTCTGTCCTCTAAAACTGTTTGAAATAAATTTCTGTTGGTTATAAGCCTCCCAATCTATAACGTTCTGTTAGATCGGCCCAAGTGCCAGAACCTTGATCTTGACTTTCTGTCCTCTAAAACTGTTTGAAATAAATTTCTGTTGGTTATAAGCCTCCCAATCTATAACGTTCTGTTAGATCGGCCCAAGTGGAGTAAGGAAATTACTTTCATATGTAGAATGATATATGGAATGCAGAGTATTTGACTATGTAATTTCTGAGTTTATATCACAAGAGAATAGATATATTACATTTTATGCGAGTATTATCATATGTTCTGTACAGAGATCTGCAGGAAGTATGGATCAATCTTCTGGGGATATACTGCTGATTTATTCATTAGTGTATTTAACAAATATTTACTGAGTGACTACTATATGCTAAGCCTCTGGGCTCTTGAGTGATACCAGTGAACAAAACAGATAAAACTTTGCCCTCAGGAGTTTATGTTGTAGTGTAACTTTCATGGTATTTTGTATTTGCATACATCCCAGAATACTCCCATTTCAGACAAGTTACTATTATTTTGTGCTCTAGAACTCTATCTTATTTTTTTCTAGTTTTGAAGAATAATTGACATACATTACTATATGAGTTTAAGGTGTATAAAATGATAGTTTCACTTAGATATATTGTGCAATGATTACCACAACAGGTTCAGCTAAGAGCCATCTTCATAGATATATTAAAAAGTAAAGAAAGAAGAAAAAAGAAAATAAATTCTCCTTCTGATTACAATTCTTAGGATTTATTCTCTTAGCACCTTTCCTATTTATCCTATGGCAGTGCTAGTTGCTGTCATCATGTACATTAGATTCCTAGTACTTATTTACCTTATACACCTTTACACTTTTTGACCACCTTCCTCCAATTCCTTCTTCCACCTGCCTCTGGTAACCAAAAGTTTGATCTTTATTTATATGATTTTTTTTTGTTTTGTTGTTTGTTTGCTTATTTGTTTAGATTGCACATACAGTACTTTTCATTGTCTGTGTGTTATTTCACTTAGCATGTCTTCAAGGTCCATCCAGAATGCTGCAAATGACAGAATTTCCTAATATTTTTCTGGTTCAGTAATATTTCATTGTGTGTATATACACCACAAATTCTTTATCCATTAATCCATTGATAGACACTTAGGTTATTTTCATGTCTTGGATATTCTAAATAAGGGAGCGCAGATATCTTTTTGTGTTACTGTTTTCATTTTCTTTATATATATTATCAAAAGTTGAATTGCTGGATCGTGGTAGTTCTATTTTTAATGTTTGAGGATCCTCCATACTGTTTTCCATAGAGGCTTGTACCAATTTACTATTCCACAAATAGTACATAATGGTTACCTTTTCTCCACATTTGCACCAACATTTTTATCTCCTGTCTTTTTGATGAAGGCCATTCTAATAGGCATAAGGTGATATCTCATTGTAGTTTTAATTTGCATTTCCCTAATGATGTTGAGAATCTTTTCATAGACCTATTTGCCTTTCATTTATCATCTTTAGAAAAATGTCTACTCAGGTTGTTTGCCTATTTTTTAAGTGAGCTATTTGGTATTTTGTTTTTGTTTTTGTTTTTGTTTTGCTTTTAAGCTGTATGTTTTATATATTTTTTATATTAACCTCTTATTAGATATATGATTTGCAAATATTTTCCCCATTCTGTTGTCTTACCACTTTGTTGATGGTTTCTTCTGCTATGCAGAAGTTTTTAGTTTGATATAGTTCCATATTTTTATTTTTTGTTTTGTTGCTTGTGCTTTAAGTGTCATATCTAAAAATCATTACAAAGACCCAGATCAAGGAACTTTATCCCTATGTTTCCTTTAGGAATTTCATGGTTTCAGGTCTAACATTTTAGTTATTAATCCATATTGAGTTAATTTTTGTGAATTGTATAAGATATGGGTCCAGTGTCATTCATTCCTGTGTGAATATCCAATTATCCCAGCACTATTTTTGGAAAAAAACTGTCTTTTCTCATTGAGTATGCTGTCTACCCTGTCAAATATTAGTTGACTATATATGTTGAGTTTATTTATATATTCTTGGTTCTGTTCCATTGGTCTATTTGTTTGTTTTGATGATTATAGCTTTATAAGCTTGAAATCAGGTACTGTGATGCCTCCTGCTTTGTTTTTCTTTATCAAGACTTCTTTGGCTATTTGGGGTCCTTTGTGATTCCATATACATTTTAAGAGTGTTTTTTATACTTCCGTTAAAATGCCATTGGAATCTCGATGGTTCGATGCATTAAATCAATACATGGCTTTTGGTAGTATTGACATTTTAACAATAGTAACTCTTCCAATCTATGAACATGGGATGCCTTTCCATTTATTTGTGTCTTCTTTAAATTATTTCCTTAATATCTTGTAGTATTCAGAGTAGAGATCCTTAATTAAATGTATTCCTGAGTATTTTGTTGTTTTGATGCTATTGTAAGTAGAATCAATTTATTTTTCCAGAATATTTCTTTTGTGTGTAGAAACACTACTGACTTTTATATGTTAATTTTGTATCCTGCAACTTCACTGAATTCATTGATTTGGTTTAGATCTTTTTTAATTGAGACTTTAAGATTTTCCAAGTATAAAATCATGTCATGTGCAAAAGAGACAGTTTTACTTTTTCCTTTCCAAATCTGATACCTTTTCTTCCTTCCTTGCCTCCTTCCTTCCTTCCTTCCTTCCTTCCTTATTTATTTATTTATTTATTTGGTCTGATTGTTCTAGTACTATGTTGAATAGGAGTGGCAAGAGTGGTCACTCTTGTCTTAGAGGAAAAGCTTTAAACTTTTCACTGTTAAATATATCAGCTGTGGGCTTGTCATATATCCCATTTATTATGTTGATATATGCACCTTCTATGCCTAATTTGTTAAGAGTTTTTATCATGCATGGATATTGAATTCTGTCAAATGCTTTTTATGTGTCCACCGCGATGCTAATGCGATTCTTTTCTTTTACTCTATTAATATGTCATATCTCATTGATTGATTTGCATATGTTGAAACATGCTTGAATTTCAGGAATAGATCCCACTATTGATCTTGATCTTGATCATCATGACTGATCCTTTTGTTGTGCTGCTGAATTCAGTTTGCCAGTAATTTATTGAGACATTTTGTATATATACTCATCAAGGATATTGGCCTGTAGTTTACTTTTCTAATAGTGTCCTTTTCTAGTTTGGATACGAGGATAATGCTGACCTTGCAAAATGAATATGAGAGTATTCCCTCCTCTGAGTTTTTGGAAAAATTTGAGAAGGATTGTGCTAGTTCTTTCTTAAAAGTAAAATTTATCAGTGAAGCCATTTGGCCCTAAGCTTTCCTTTATTGTGTAATTTTTTATTAGTAATTGAATCTCCTTACTAGGAATTGGTCTATTCAGTCTTTGCTTATGTTTTTGTTTTTGTTTTCTTCTTGCATTCGTCTTGGTAAGTTGTGTGCTTCTAAGAATTTTTCTATTTCTTTTAGGTCATCCAATTTGTTGGCATTTATTTGTTCAGAGTGGTCTTTGATGATCTTTTGAAGTTCTGTGGTATCCATTGTAAAGTCTCCTTTTTTATTTATAATTTTATTGATTTTGGCCCTTCCTTCTTCTTTCTTGGTCAGTCTAGCTAAGGGTTTGTCAGTTTTGTTTGTCTTTTCAGAGAGCAGATCTTAGTTCGGTCAACCTTTTTTATTGTTTTTCTGTTGTCTACTTCATTTATTTCTGCTCTAACCTTTATTATTGAATTTCTTCTGCTAACTTGGGCTCAGTTTGTTCTTCAAGTTCCTTAAGGTGTAGATGATTTAGATTTTTTTGTGGGGGGAGGGATCTTTCTTGTTTCTTGATGTTAGTGTTTATTGCTATAAACTTCCCTCTTAAAATTGCTTTTGCTGAATTTCACAAGTTCTGGTATGTTGTGTTTTCATTTTTATTTGTCTCAAGAAACTTTTTCATTTCTCTTTTAATTTCTTCTTTGATCCATTGGTTATTCAAGAATATGTTCTTTAATTTCCATATGTTCATGAATTTTCCAATTTTCCTCTTATTATTAATTTCTAATTTTATGTAATTATAGTCAGAGATGCAACTTGGTGTGGTTTCAATCTTCTTAAATTAGCAAATTTAGCAAAACGACTTGTTTTGGTGCCTGCCATATGGTCTATCCTAGAAAATATTGTGTGTATGCTTGAAGAATGTGCATTCTTCTGTTGTTGGATAGAATGTTCTGTGTAGGTCTGTGAAGTCTAATTGGTCTATACCATTGTTTAAATCCACTGTTTCCTCATTGGTTCCCTGTTTAGATGATTGATGCATTGTAAAGAGTGGGGCATTAAAATCCCCAACTGTTATCGTATTACTGTTTATTACTCCTTTTAGCTCTGTTAGTTTTTGCTTTATATATTTAGGCACTGAGATATTGGATGAATAAATATTTACAGTTGGTATATTTTATTGATGTAGTGACTCCTTTGTTGTTATAATTATTATATAGACTTTACAGTCTATTTTGTCTAAGTATAGCTACCCCTATTGGTTGATCGCTTGCTTGATTGGCTGTTTGTTTATTTGGTTACCATTTGCTTGAAATGTTTTTCTGTTAGCTTTTTTGTTTTTGTTTTGTTTTGTTTGTTTGTTTGTTTTTTATTCCTTAACCCTCAGTCTATGTGCATCTTTAAGGCTAAAATGAGTCTCTCGTAGGCAGGATAGTGCATTTTTTAATCCATTCAGCCATTCTGTGTCTTTTAATTTAAGAAGTTAATTTGTTTACATTTAAGATAATTACTGATATGGGGCGCATGAGTGGCTCAGTCGGTTAAGCGGCCGACTTCGGCTCAGGTCACGATCTCACGGTCTGTGAGTTCGAGCCCCCGTCGGGCTCTGTGCTGACTGACGGCTCGGAGCCTGGAGCCTGCTTCGGATTCTGTATCTCCCTCTCTCTGCCCTTCCCCTGCTCATGCTCTGTCTCTATGTCTCTCAAAAATAAATAAACGTTAAAAAAAAAAAGATAATTACTGATAGGTAAGGACTTACTGTTTCAATTTTGTTCCTTGTTTCCTGGTTGTTTTGTAGATCCATTGGTCCTCATTTTTTTGTTTTGGTTTGTTTTTATCCTGCTGTCTTTCTTTGTATTTTGATGTCTTTTATATTTGCGCATGTAATTACCACAGGTTCCCTTGTAGTTATTATGAGCCTACTTAAACTGTCTTAAACTTATAATATCCTACTCTAAACTGACAATTTCAGTATAAATTGAATTGTTGAATGGGTTATACAGTTTCCCATGTGCTCCAGTTCCTGGTCAGACAAGCTAAAAGTGGTTGTATTCAATGATGACCAGGACTATGAATTAGAATCTTTCCCTGGGCACAGCATTAGAAGTAGCTCTAAAGCTAATAAAGTCTTTGCTTATTGTCTTCACTTAAGCTGACCTACAGCCAGTTTCCTGACTGAACAAGGCCATTCGTTTTGCTCTGAAACTTTTGGCTATACCTACCTACCCCTCTGCTTGAGTGCTTCTGGGATGCTCAGCTTCTATGAATTGTCCCCAGATCTTCTGGTCAGATGGGGGTAGATGATATTCTCAACAGTGAGTTGACCTGTGTATCAGATTTCTTGCTTAGGTGGGAGGAGGACAGGCCAATCTAGGCTACGCTCAATTTCCCATGTAGGCTCTCTGGTTAGGAAGAGCTGAGAGTTACCATCAGCCTTGGCTATAAATAAATCCCCCTGCTTGCTTTATAGCATAGGAACACTTCACACCTGGTACAGCCTTTGTTTTAGGGGCAATCAGCTCTGCCCATCACCTCTTAGTTCAAGTGCCACTGGGCTGCATGGCTTCCAGGAGTTGCCAGCAGCCCCTCTTTCCAGATGGGGCCAGGAAACATCTTTCACAGTGAGTTGTGGCTGTGATTCAGCACCTTTCCTGTGTGTGGTCAAACCAGGCTCTAAGGCAAGCAAAATTTGTCATTTGAGGATCCAAATCAGACCAATCTATACATGACCAAGTTCACTATTCAAAGTGTGACCCTGACTTGGTTCTGCAGATAAGCGAAGCTATTGTTGGGATTACTCCTTGGGCACAACAGGTATGAACTCATTCTTTAAAGATATATCTGATGGTTGCTGCAAGCCCCTTCCCATTTCTCTGTCACAAATTCTTTGTGATTGAGCCCTGCAGATTCTCCTGCAATTCCCATGGTGTGAGATTAGAGTAGAAGGTCCCACAAAGTGGCCCACAAAGACCCAAGTTGGTTCTTTCCCCTGGATTTTTTCCCACTGGAGGAACCAGGAGACCAAGGGAGACCTTTCCAAATGGTACTTCCCTGCCTCAGGAGAGGACAATGCAGTTAACAATTAGCCACTTCTCTTACACTTCAAATGGTTGCTTGTTATCTGCAATGAAGCGGTGGTGGGGAGGGGGTGCTTTAGCCTCACTCCTGTGTTCTAGGAATCTCTCAGTGATGTCTTTTTCTTGAATAGTTGTAGGTTTTCTTGCAAGGAAGAGTGAAGTTAGAAACAACTTATGTCACAATTTTGGTGACCTCACTTCCAAACTTTATCTTATGAAACATAGGGGTTTAAAGGTACTTTAACATTCTAAAGAAAACAATGTATATCTCACAATTGTGATATATGCCATATGCACCATGTAGGGGCAAGAGGAACATTTAAAATAAATAGTGAATACAAGAATGGAATGTAATAAAGGGAAAGATAATATTAAGATATGAATAATATTTTTTTGGAGCAGAGGGAATGGCTGGAAAATGAGAAAAGAACTGGAGGAAAATAATGCAACAAAATGCAATGAGGTTTGGATAAGGTTTGTTATCTGAATTTGATGGAAGGGTGTTTGCTGGCTGGTGGAGAGATTTAAGGAAAATAGTTTTAATGAAATACAATAGTGAATCAGAAATGTGATTTCAGTCATGTCATTTTGGCTTAATTAGAGGGCAGAAGGTTTAGCAACAGAACTGCTGATAGGGAATGCATTTCAGTGATTCTGGCTGGAGATCATTAAGAATTTGTAGTGATGGAGAGGAAGAAATAACTGTAAGAGATGCTGTTGAATTAGAATTATATGTGGGAGGAATAAGAGGAATCAAAGATAACTTAGAAAGTTGCTCACCTTAGGGAGGTGATAAATGTTGGCATCTCCCACAATTATGGAAATGTTATATAGAAAAAAAGGAGTTTAATTTTTTGCATCATTTAGGTTTCCTTATGGAAAAGTATTATTGTTGTTAGAACATTAGAGCTTTATGTTTTTATAAGTTGTGGTGAAAATACTTGAATTACAGAATAATTCCATTCCCTATCTAGAATAAGATCAGCTGACTGTATTCATAACATTTGATACTTCAATAGGTCTACTAAAATAAGTATGGTCCCTCAATTTTTATTCAGGCCTCTGGGATAATTATATATCTCTCAATATAATTTTAATAGACACAACAATAAGAACTATAATGATGGTTTCAACATTTATATCTTAGTATCCCTCCTTTGAAATTTTGTTAAATGGAATTAACTTAGAAACCGCTTGGATAAATGACATTACAATTTAAATAATATAAATAAATATAATAATTTTTCAGCAATTAATGATAATTATTTACTTCTTTCTAAGATACTTTGTGGTAGAATTCAATCTAAACATAATTTAATGTTTACCAATAATAATGATCTGTAAGAGCAACAGTTTGATTTAAAAAATGGCTTTTAATAATAGGTAACAACTTTTGAGCTTTTACTGCGTACCTGCCATTGGACTGTTTTGTCTCATTTAATAATAGATATTATTGTCCCTGTTGTATGGAATGATATACTAAGGCATAGACAGATTATTTTTGTGATGTGGTTTTCTGTGGAACGAGTTTTGAACCCAAAGATTTGAACCAATATGTTCTATAATACTGGGCTAACTGCTGACATTGTTGGGGGCAATAGTAGAAAAATTCAAGTTGTATACATTTCAAATTGTTTTCTCATGGAAATTTTTGTCATTATCCATGTAACAAATACATCAGGTAGACTGGTGTTATCCCCTTTTAAACCAGAACGCTTAGTTCAAGAAAATTAATGAACTGTCAAGTCAAAACTATTTAAATGGTGGTTTCCAAATTTAAACACTCTTTGTTTTACTTTTTAATTTTAAATTATATTAGCTTTATTAGAAAAAGAAAGATATGAACTTCTAAAGCCAGAGTCTCAGGATTTCTTGTGCTTAAAAATTACCTGGGGAATTACTTTGTAATGAAAATATCAGAATCCCAAATTCCAGGTGATTCTGATGAAGGTGGGTCTTCATTTAGCTTTCAACAAAATACTGCCATATAGTTACAGCTTAAGTGGTCTGAGATGAGGGGAGGATTTGACCAAAGGCACCAAAGTGGAAACCCAAGGCGAGTAGCAGAAATCAGATGAGTTGCTGGACTAGAGGCTGTGCGGAGGTGGGAATTAAATGGAGGATGGAAAGTAAGTTGGGATGAGTTTATGCAGATCCAGACTGTAAGCTATATTCATATATATTCATATCTCAAGTGTCTTTACTTCACTCTTGGGCTTGGTGAGGCCTTAAAGGATTTTGTAAGTGTGCTACAACAATTAAAATCAGCAATGGTATAAAGAATGGCTTATAGAGGCAATTTTAAATTGTGTAGATTAAATGAGATGTTATGAACCTAAATTAGGATGTTACAAATGGTAATGAATGGAATGAAAAATACATAATCAGGTCTACTAGTTTGATTTCTGACTAATCAGAAATGAAGTACAGAAAAATAAAAGGCAAACATAATGGGCTCTTAAATCTGTATCAGTTGAGTATGTGTTCTTGAGTGGAATACATTTAAAACTTATCCTGACAGGGGCACCTGGGTGGTTCAGTCAGTTAAGCACCCAACTTCAGCTCAAGTTATGATCTCACAGTTCATGCATTCAAGCCCTGTGTCCGGCTCTGTCCTGACAGGTTGGAGTCTGGAGCCTGCTTCAGATTCTGTGTCTTCCCTTCTCTGTTCACCTCCCCCACTCATGTTCTCTCCCTCTCTCTCTCTCTCTCTCTCTCTCTCTCTCTCTCTCTCTCTCTTTCTGTATCTCTCTCTCAAAAATAACCATTAAAAATTTTAATAAAAATTATCCTGGCATATTGTTTCAAATTTCGGAAAAATACCAACAACTTCTATTTCTTTTGACACTATTTAAAAAGGTGTTGTTGTTTTAGGCTATATGTATCTATAAGTTTCTGATGTTTGTGAGGCCTGGCAGATTTCTCTTGGGATGGATTGGGTTTTACCTAGTGGGTTTGTAGTCCCTATGAGTTGAAGGTCAATCACTTGAAATTCTTGGATCTTCTTTAGTGGATTATCTTCCTCTAGATCCAAGAGGCGTTATCCAAATCCACAGAAGGTATTAAGACATAAGGGTCATAGAGTTTGCAGAAAAAGTTACAGCAACCCATAGAGCCTTTCTGTGAAATTAAACTTGGGTGAAACCATTTAGCTTTTAGATGAGCAAAAGCTCTCATGAGGCCTATCAACAGATATTCAAGGGGAGAAGGTCAGTCAAGCACAGCACTCCAGAAATATACTGCAAGTGTTGGCAAATTTTGCCTTTCATAGTATCTGTCTCATTAAGTACAACCAACAGCTGAAGATTCCTTTTTGAAGCAGAGGACAGAATTAGAGAAATAACAGCAGGCGTTGGCCAGATATTAGGTACAATTAGTGGTTTTCTCTTTATCAAAACTGCTCCTGACAGTGCAGATGGATGAGAGATTGTTGGGAAGACTCTAACAGCCTACTGGGGCCAGAGTTATAAGGATTGCTAGCATGGAACAGTGATTTTTTTTTATATTTGTTTTTACTATTTCTATGATGGATGAATGAATGGATGAATGAATGAATCATACATTTTCAGAAAAGAGAGAAATAAGGATATTTTTAAATTGGTTAAGCTTTAAAAATAGTCTCATATTTGATAAAAAATAATCTAGAGATATGTAATTACCACAGCCATTATTTCTTCTTAATTAACTACACCGAGGCAAGTTAAACATTTCTAACTTATTTATGCATACTTCTTAGGGGCCTATCAAGTCAGTGGTTCTCAAACCTGCTACATATTAAAATCTCCTGGGGAAATTAAAAAAAAAATACCTGGGCCATACCATGAGAGCACCTGACTTAAAGAGTTTGGGCTAGATTTAGGATGTAATTTTTTTTTTTAATTCCTTAAATTGCCAGCTGATTTTAATATGCATCCAGATTTAAAACCACTGAGATAGATAAATGTCAACTCTTCAGTGCTCGCTGGTACAAAACCATGTTTTTCATAGGACCAGTGATTCTTCCAAATATTGAGCAAAATTCGTAGTAAGGATGGAAAAATTGGGAAAATGAACTGCATTATGAATTTTTTATTTGTAAAGTTCTGTTGCTTGGCTTGATATGGTCACAAGAGAGAGAAACGCTTGGCATGCTATGAATTTGGCCCAGGCTACAGTGCTCAATATCCTTTAGGAGAAGAAACTTCCTAATTTGGGTATCTGTTATACTGTAAGTCTGCCTTGCCTGAATATTTATTATCTCTTTCTCTTTAAAAAAGAGAAGGAAGTAAGGAGGGAAAAAGGGAAGGAGGAAATTCCAGTAAATTTTTATAAAATATAGCACTCAAACAAAAACGTGCATGTGCATATAAAACCAAGTTCTTATATAAACACCATCCAGCCAATGAATAGAATATAGATAACATCACAGAACTTTTCTATATGCCTTCTCCCAATCTCTACACCAATATTATTTTAAATATTACTATTTACTTTTATTAATGTATATACATAAACAAACATTGTTAAACACTGTTGCTTTACTCAACACACATAAAATTATATTTTAAGTATAAAAGAGGTTTTTGATGACAGCCTATAAAAAATTAAATCAGTGAGTACAGTATGTACTCTTATGTCTGCCTTTTTGCAAATATCTTTATATTTGTTTGAGTCAACTCATTGGTCTATTCATTTTTTTTTAAGTTTATTTATTTATTTTTGAGAGAGAGAGAGAAACACAGGGGACAGGTAGAGAGAGAGGGAAAGAGAGAATCCGAAGCAGGCTCTGTTCTGGAAACATGGAGCCTGACACGGACTCAGTCCCATGAACTGTGAGATCATGACATGAGCCAAAATCAAGAGTCAGATGCTTAACTGATGGGGCCACCCAGCTGCCCAAGTCCATTCTTTTTTACTGCTGTAACATTTCATTATATCATATTTTATAATATCTATCCTTCTTGCTGTCAATAGATACATATTTCTACTCCTTTTTATTACCTAAACTAATGCCTGTAACTTCTTGTACCTATCTCTCAAGACGTATTTGCTTACATTTCTGAGGAGTATATAACCTAAGAGTCAAATCACTGGGAAGATATGAGTAACAGAAGATGTTTAATTAAGAACATAATGATATGTTTGCCAAAATATTTTGTGCCAATTTACATTTTCATCAGCAACATATGAGCATTCATGTTGCTCTATCTTAGAAATCTGTAAACTATGGCTCGGTGGCCAAAGTGTTTTTTTTTGAAACATAGGCATGCCCATTCATTTACGCATGGTCTGTGGTTGCTTTTGTGGTACAATTGCAGAACACTAGTGACCCAAACTATGTAGGCTGCAGAGGGCCTGGCTGAGTTTGAGTCCTATTCTGGGTATAGAGATTATTTAAAAATAAAACAAAGTACTTTGTTAAAAAATAAATAAAAGAAATGGTCAAACTGTTTAAAAAAGAAATAAATAAAAGTAAAACTATGTAGGTTGCAATACCTAAAAGACTTACTGTCCATTCTTCATAGTAAAGTGCTGACCCGTGTTTACTTCCTCCATCGCTCTTAGTGTTGTTAGCCTTCTCCATTTTGCCATTTCTGGTGGAGATGTAGAATTTCCTTTTGATTTCTTTACAATTTCCTGATTACTCGTGATTTTGAGAACTTTTCCGTATCTTTTTTGGTCCTTTTGTCCTTTAGATCCTTTTTCTATTAAGTTTTTGTCATTTTCCTATTCAATTCCTTGTAAAAACCAGTTAGGAGTTCCTTACCAATTAGACTGCTACTATTTGCTTCTGTCATGTGGCTTGCCTGCTCACTCTCCTGATGTCTTTTGATGAACAGAATTTCTAATATTTTCATATAGTAAAATTTAACAGTTTTTACTTTTGGTTAGGGCATTTTGTGTCCTAAGAAGTTGTTCTTTATTCCATATAATAAATATTCTTCTACATTATCTCTTAGAATAGTAGTTCTTAACTGAAAGCAGTTTTGCACCATTAGACATTTGTCAATGCTTGGAGAATTCTCAGTTGTCACAGCAAGAGTGTGCTCTTAACATTCAGTGTGTTGAGGCCAGGGATTCTGCTAAACACAGCACAATGCACAGGACAGCCTCAAAAGGAACGGTATTGCCCAAAACATCAATAGTGCGCTGTTGAGAAATCCAATCTCAAAAAATGTAGTATTGACTTCGCTTTCACATTAAGATCTATAATCTAATAGGGAATTGATTTTACAAATGGTGTGAACTAGGGTTCAAATTTCACCGACTGCACCAGCCCCATTTACTAAAAGGACTGTGCCTCACTGCCACATTGCCTTGCAATAAACCAAACGTGTACAAAGTTCCCTGGGCTTACCATGCTATTCCATTGGTGTATTTCTCTAACTTTGCCTATCCTTATACCAAAAACACCATCTCTTAAATATTAAAGCTTTATATAAAGTCCTGACATAAGTAGGACATTTACTCTTAATATATTCTTCCTCTTCAAAAATTTATTTCCATTTTTATACTTTTGAGTAGTCTATCTGCTTTCATATTTTTGCAGATATTTTGTATTTTGATACCATCATACATGTTAATGCTTTTGGAACTCTTTTTCCTAATTATTTATTTCTAGTAGGTATATGAATTTGGGGATTTTTGTATAGTGATCTTAAATCTAGCAACATTTCTTTTTTTTTTTTTTTTTTTTGGAATTGGAGCTTTTTATTAGGGGAGATACATACCACTATTAGTGTTGGGACACTTTTACATCATGACACTGTTACAGAATCTGTATAGTTCTATACTGTAATGAAGACATTTTTACAAAGTGACACTCTGCAGTGCGTTTGGCCCCATAAGCTAGGAATCCGTGAAGATCTGGAATACACAGCATTTATCAGCATGTTGACACTTCATCCAGCGTTAGGGTCTTCATCTATTCCAGTTGTGCTTCCTTTGGCAGACGGCTGTTATGCTTGACTTTGGTACCGTATTGTGGATGCCAGAGAACTTGCATTTGCCAAGGAATAATCTCCTGAGATGCAATGTCGTGAAGTAGAATGGTGTAGTCTAATTCAATGAAGTCATCATTTCTTTGCACTTGCTTGACAGTTTGAATTTTCACCATTTTATACCATGTGTTTTCAGTAGAATTCTGCCATATTATATAACCACAGGCAACCCAGGCTAAATGTCGAACTGGCTTCATTTCTGGAGATACATTTCCAAAACTGTCTGGAATATTTTGTGCTTCAAGTGGTTCCTTCATAGACTTGAGTCTTTGATAAAATGTATTATCTTCTTTATCTGGGTTCTTTCCAATTTCTCCTTCAAATGTGAAGTTGACTTCTGGTGCAGTATCTTGTCCCGTTAGAGGGTAAAGTACTTCAGCTGTACAGTTCAGTGTAACTTGTTTTTGGATAATTTCTTCCACAGAAAATTTAAGGCAATACTTATGTCCTCTTCCTGGAATATCCTCCATGCTGGCTCGTTTGATAGTCTGCACCAGAAACACCTTGTGGGGGGTCCCCTGCTGGTAGTTGATGCAGTTCTCCGCCACCGAGGCCGCCCTGGAGGCTGGGAAGTGGGTCGGCGGGATTTCCATTCTCGGTGAGCGGCGGTGGGTGAGTGCGCCGCTGCTCTAGCTTAAGGGACTGGGCAGAACCGGCACTCGCAACATTTCTATTTCTAATAATTCACAATCATATCATCTTGGAATACCAACTGTGGTTCCTCAGTCTCTCCCTTTCTCTCTCTCTCTCTCTCTCTCTCTCTGTTTTCCCCCTACTTCTCTCTCTCCATCACCAATTCTAATACATTTCATTTCCTTTTTCCTCTTCCTTCACTGATTAGGAATTATTCTAGAAAATTATTTCAGTATAGTCAATCATATTTAATCAGTACATACTCTGTCAAAAATATTGCAGTGACAATTATTAATAGAAATAAATGTTTCTGAACAAATAATATTTATCCAACAATTATTGAATGAGTATCCACTATGTGCTAAGAATTCTACTAGGCACCAGTGAAACCACAGTGAGTAAAGCATGATCCTGGGACACAGGGAGTTTATATTACAGTGAGAGGAAATAGAGTAAAAATAAATAAATAGGAAACACAAATTGCTTCTTTCTGTATATATTTTTCTGGTTTAGCTTTTACTTTACTTATTTTCATGCCTTTTATTTATAATCTGCTGTTAAATATGTCTTTTGAGATCTTAAGTTAGGTAACTATAATTTCAGTTCTAGAATTTCAGTTTGGTTCTCTTCAAATCTACTTTTTTTTGATAGTTATATTAATTTGTAAAATTTCTTAATCCTCTATTTTATATCTTGAATTCTTTTAAAATATGTATAACTTTACTCCAGTACCTAGAGCACTTATGTGTGTTTTTATTTTCTGTTGTTTCTATTCTTACTTGCTTTGTGGTACATTTGATTATTATTTTAAAATATTTTTTATTAAGACTATTTTTTAGAGCAGGCTTAAGTTCACAGCAAAATTGAGGTGAAGGTACAGAAATTTTCTGTATATACCTTGCCTCCAAACATGTATACCTTTCTCTGTTATCAGTATCCCTCACCAAAGTAATACATATGTGACAACTGATGAACCCATATTGACACATCAAATCACCCAATGTCCATAATTTATTATGGTTCACTCTTCATGTTGTACATACTATGGGTGTGGAATAAATTGTATAATGGCCCGTATCCATTATGATGTCATATCTGATAATTTTTGAATATGTGCTAGACATTGTATATGGGATATTTTGTAGAAATAAATTAGGGCGTTGGATGATTTTATCATCTTCTATAGAGGATTTACATTTGCTTCTTAGTTGCCTGGGACTAGAATTACTTTTATCCCTTTTCAGGAATGGAGATGATTAGACAGCAAGTTGCTATACCTGGGAGAATATCTCTATTTCTGGTTAACTTTTATCCCTAGTGGAGGGACCCCTTACACTTGGATCCCCTTGTTTGGATCCAAGTCCAAACACTTCTTGGTGACCTGTGAACATCATTCACTCTGCTCCACCTAAGAGAGGCTGCCAAAATTTCCTCTCATCAACCATCTCAAAAATCAGCAAATGCCCCAGAGAATAGCAGAACTACCTCCCTGAGTCCTTTTTCTTTTCTAGATCCTGACCCAATGATTCATCCCTCTCTTGTCAGAGCTCTAATTCCTTCAGATTTGTTCTGCCTTTCTGGATGTACTCAGTAGGAGAGTTAGTTCGAATTACCTACTTCACTGTTACCTAGTTCAAGAATTATTTGTTCATGTAAAAGACTAGAGTGGTGGAACTAAAATTTACCAAAAAACTCGTTTTAAAATATTTTATGTATATTTTCAAAAAGTTATAAATTAACTATGCACATATACATATTTTAATTGTATTAAGTTTACATTTATTTAAATTAGAATTAAGATATGTTTAGGTTTTTACTATATAATTAAAATGTAAATCTTGTGTCTCTATCAAGAGTCTTTTCATTAATTTCAGTCCCAAATGAAACATACTTAGATCAGGGGCACCTGGGTGGCTCAGTCAGTTAAGTGTCAAATTTTGGCTCAGGTCATGATCTCATAGTTCATGAGTTCAAACCCCACTGCTGAGCTCTGCACTGACACATAGAGCCTGAAGCATGCATCAGATTCTGTGTCTTCCTCTCTCTCCACGCCATCCCTATTCATGTTCTGTGTCTCTCTTTCTCTCAAAAATAAATAAATGTTAAAAAAAATTTAAATAAAAAAAGAATTATACCTAGTTCAGAGAAACCATTATTTAGTCTATATTCTCCATTGCAAGATTAACACCAT
This sequence comes from Paguma larvata, assembly GCA_030068075.1. Taxonomy (NCBI): domain Eukaryota; kingdom Metazoa; phylum Chordata; class Mammalia; order Carnivora; family Viverridae; genus Paguma; species Paguma larvata. Next base: position 109,521,313 of record CM057829.1, read on the forward strand.
GCAGCTGAGGGTCATTTCTTTCTTATTGAACCTTATGCCCCAGTACCTAATGAAAGATTTGGTCCACATTAGAGACTCAAATGAATATTTGTTGAATAAATGAATGCTTTGTTCAAACCATTTGTTTCTATAATCACGCCTATTGCAATACTTTTGACAGGTTGCATGTTCAATAAAAATGATTGATGATTATACTAGAAGAATTTTCTAACATAAGTCATAGACATAGTTGAATATAAGGTAATTTTTCATGATTTACTGGGTTCTAAATTTATGGAAATACATCTCTTTTTTTAGCCTAAGTTTTACAAAGTATGGTAAAAACTACAGATAATCTCATTGATACTTGGATTCTTGATAGAAAATAATAAAATCATTTCCAGAAAATTTATGGGTGCATGATATGAGTCTAAGAACATAAGGAATAGTACACAGTTTTAGTGAATGATTTTCAAATCTCAGAACACATTTTCTTCTTTATCCAGATATGTAGAAAGGAATATTTACTTTTAAAGCCTCAGTATAGAAGCTGTTTCTGTTAGTCTTATGATTTCACACTACCAAGATAAATATAGAAACTATTTTTATTATCCTAAAATATTAGGAAACCCAAGTTAATTATCCACTAGTGAAATAGTTCAGAATGTCTCTGAAAATATTATTTAAATCCAAGCAACTTAAAGGTTAATACATTTTGTGCTGCCAGTACTGAGAATTCTAAGACAAAGTACAACAAAACAATAGGGAAAAAAATCAGGTAATATGACCTCATTATTAAGATTTTTAAAAGAAATTCTAATTGTTTAAATTATTGTTTTTCTTAATTAACTTTAACCTACCTGGATTCATTGTAAACATGTCCTTTTCCCTGTTTATTCATTACTACCATGGGAGATGTGTGTGTGTGTGTGTGTGTGTGTGTGTGTGTGTGTGTGTGTGTGTGTTTAATTTTATAAAAATATTTTTTCCTAAAACTTGAGGCATAATTAACAGTAATAAATTGCCATGTTTAATATTTACAATTTGATAAGTTTTGACATATATAGACCAGAGGAACCATCACCACAATCAAGATAATAAATATATCCATCATCACTGGAAAATGTACACATATCCTTTACTCTGTAATCCTTTACTCCTGTACATATCCACACTATGTGAGCTATCCTTAAGCAATCATTAATCTTTTCTCTGTCACCGTAAATTAGTTTGCATTTTCCATAGTGTTAATGTAAATGAAGCCATACATTTGTGTACTTTCCCCTAACTCTGGCTATGTTGATTCAGTGTATTTATTTTGAGATTTATCCATGTTGAAGAAAATACCAATAGTTAATTTCTTTTTTATTTCTGACTGCAATTCCACTGTATGGATATAGCACAATTTATTTATTCATTCATCTATTGGTGAACTTTTGGGTGGTTTCCATGTTGAAACCATGTCCATATGAAGTCTTTCTTGAACACAAAGCTGCTTCACGTGTGCATAAGTCTTTGTATAGACATATGATTTCATTTCTCTTGGGTTAATTCCCAGGAGTGGAACGGGTAGAACATATGAACCATCGTATGCTTAATATTTAATGAAACTGCCAAAGAGTTTTGCAAGAACTTGTATTATTTTACATTCCCACCCTACAGTATATGAGTTAGATTTTCTTTATTTTTTTTTAATTTTTTATTTATTTTTGAGACAGAGAGAGACAGAGCATGAGTGGGGGAGGGGCAGAGAGAGAGGGAGACACAGAATCGTAAGGCAGGCTCCAGACTCTGAGCTGTCAGCACAGAGCCCGACACCGGGCTTGAACTCACAGACTACGAGATCATGACCTGAGCTGAAGTCGGACGCTCAACCGACTGAGCCACCCAGGCGCCCCAGATTTTCTTTATATCCTTGCCAATACTTGTTAAGATTAGTCTTGTTCATTTTAGACATTCTAATAGGTGCGTAGTGCTATATCATTGTGGTTTTAATACGGATTTTCCTAATGACTAATATTGTTTACCGTATTTCATGTGCTGTTTTCCCTCTATGTCTCCCTACATGAAGGTTCTGTTCACATCCATTTTTATTGTTATTTTTCCCTTATTATTTAGTGTTTAATAGCTTTTATGTATGCTGGATATAAATGAAAATTGTTTGAACAATATTGTTGAGGATTCGATCTAAACTCTTAATTATTTCTTTTATGAATCATGCTTTCAATGTCCTGTTTACCAAACTCTATGTCACTAAATGTTTTCTTCTAAAAGTTCACTATTTTTTAGAATTTAGATTTAGGTTTATGCTTCATTTTGGGTTTTTATATATGTTGTGATTTACAAATTGAAATTTATTCATCTTTGCATGTAGGTATCCAATTGTTCCAACACCATTTGTTGAAAAGACTTTTTCTTCATTGATTTGTGCTGTTGTCTAAAGTCAGTTGTTCATATATGTGTAGGACTATTTCTGGACTCTATTTGACTACATTGATACGTTTGTTCCTACACCAATATGACATTGTTTTGATTTCTATAAATTACTTATATTATTTATTATTTGTCTTTCAACAAATACTTCCAACAAATACAGAGTTTTCCAAACTAAAATAAATTTTAAGCTATTTTTAGATCTTTTATATTTCCATACAAATTTGAAAATTATTTAGTGGATTTCTCCTAACTACATTTCTGGGATTGGGATAGAGATTTATCTAAATCTATGGATAAAGTTTTGACATTCTAATTATATGAAGTGTTTTGACCTTTAAAAGCAATATATCTCTCTGTATACTTAGGTCCTCTTCAGTTTCTCTCAGCAGTGTTTTACACATCTAAGTGTGCAGGTCTTTCATACCATTTGTCAGATTTGCAACTAAATGTTTCATATTTTTGATCATATTGTAAATGATATTCTTATTTCAATATATGTTCATTGTTAATATATAGAAATTCAGGAGGTTTTTTTTTTTTTACATTTATTTTGTATCCAACAACCATACTAAATTCATGTATTAGATCTAGAATTTTTTTTTGCATTTCCATGCAATTTTCTACAGATAATTATGGCATCTAAAAAACACAATTTTACTTCTTCCTCTCCAGTATGCATGCTTTGCTGTTATCGTTTGTGTGTTTGATTGCACTGACCTGGCTAAAACCTCAGTCTAATGTTGGATAAAAGTGCTGAGAGTAGATAGCTTTGTCTTATGCCTGATCTTAGTGAAAAAATAGTCAGTCTTTACCATTAAGTATGATGTTAACTGTAGGTTTTTTGGTAAATGTTCTTTATCAGGTTGAGGAACTTTCCTTCCATTTCTTCTTTGCCAAGAGTATTTTTATCAGAATAGATAAGTAGATTTTGTCAAATTATTTTTATCTATTGATATAATCATATGACTTTTCTCTTTTATTTTAGTTTAATGATGTCATGAATTACATGATCTGACGATTTTAAAATACTGCATTCCTGGAAGATTATCCATTATATATGGTGTTGGATTCTATTTGCTAAAACTTTGTTTGGAATTTTTCCATCTGTGTTCATGAGGGATATTACTATGTAGCCTTCTTTTTTTGTATTGCCTCGTGTCCCATTTTGATATCAAGTCAATGCTGGCCTCATAAAATGAATTTCCCTATTCCTCCCACTAATGACCGCTAAAAGCTTTGGACATAATATAAACAAACATGAGAATATTCTGAAAGGTAGAGAGAAGAGACTGACCACTTCAGGCAAAAAGCAAAATGGCCAGGATGGGAGTGAGTATACTAGGTTTCCTTTTGTTTTGTATATCCCAAACTAGGAAACAATAACAGTTTATTTGGGTCATAGAAAGCAATAGGAATCTCTTCACCCAAATTTAACGTGCATTTTTCTGGCATGAAATTTGGAATTCAGTAGCACATCAATATGGTGGTGTTGTAGGAGGCCTAATGAAGAGGTGTGACTTTCACTACCACTCGTCAGTGAAGAATCAACATGCCCATTCCTACCCCTTGCCAGTAGAGGACACAGAGGGGGCAGTAATGAGGTACTCCTCCTCCTCTCAGCCAAGGTGGTATCAGTGGAGATCAATGGAGATCCTGAACACCTACCCTCACCCAGCAGTTATAAGAAACTCCTATATCCTCTATCCTAACATGCAGGATGTCAACACAGGCCAAATGGAAAAACTATACAACTTCAACCAAATACCATAATGAGATAATGTCACATTTTACCTAATAGAGCAGTGTCAGAGGAGACTTGCTAAAATGCAAAGCTGATAAAATCCACAGTCCTTGAACATAATACCAAATAGTCTAGTTTTTTTTTTCTTAAATGGTCTAGGTTTTAATAAAAAAAGAAAAATCAATTCTCATGAAGAGAATCAAGAATTTATCAAGCTGAATGAAAAATGACAATAAACAGATGTAAAAACTGAAATGACATAGATTTTAGAATTATCTGAGAGGGATTTTAAAGCAGCCACCATAAAATGGTTCAATAAGCACTTATGAACATACCTGAAACAAATGAAAAAAAAAAAAAAAAGAAAGAAAGAAAGCCTCAGCAAAACTTGAATGTCTCAGCAAAGAGGGGTGCCTAAGTGTCAGTTAAGTGTCAGATTCTGGATTTTGGCTTAGGCTGTGATCTCATGGTTCATGAGACTGAACCTTATATTGGTCTCTGCACTGAGTACGGAGCCTCCTTGTGATTCTCTCTCCCTCACTCTCTCTCTTTCTCTCTTTCAAAACTAAATAAATCAACTTTAAAAAATACTAGGAATAAAAAGAAGAAGGTCTAAGCAAAGATATACAAGATATAAATAATAATCAAATGGAAATTTTAGATCTAGAGTACACATTTGAAAATTCAGTGGATAGACTTAAAACCAGACTGGAGAAAACAGATGGAAGAATCAATGAACTTGAAGAAACAATAGAATTACTCCATCTGAACAAGAGAGAAAATAGACTGTATCTGATATTTTCTAAATTTACATTTAGGTCTGTTTTCTTACAACCTAGCTTATACTTTAGTTTCTTAGCATTAAAGCATTTGGTATTGTTATTTTGGCTGAAAATTCTCTTTTCCCCTTAAAATGTCATAGGTACTATAGACCAAATGTTCTAATATGGTGAAGACTTTGCAACTATTTGAAAAGTCTGTGTAAATATTACACAAAATACAGATCTTCTCTATTTTGTGACTTGACCCTCAGAACTTTATAAATAGAACTCATAAGCATATCCAATACTTGGAGATAATCAGAGTGCACAAAATTACTTCCTTAGTCTCAGGACTACTTCAGCACTGGAGATGTCAAGTAGAAATTCCAGAATTTACTTCATCTTTAAATGCTGCTATGTGGTTGTGTGACAGCAGGGAATTAAAAGATTAGATGAATGGGTGGCTCAGTCAGTTGAGCATCTGGCTTTGGTTCAGGTCATGATCTCACAGTTCATGAGTTCGAGCCCTGTATTGGGTTTTGTGCTGACAGCTCAGAGCTTGGAGCCTACTTCATATTTTGTGTCTGCCTCTCTCTCTGCCCCTCCCTGGCTGGCATTCTGTCTCTCTCTCTCAAAAATAATAAACATTTTTAAAATGTTTAAAAAGACTAGATGAACAACAGCATAGGGCTTAAATTCACTTTCACTTCCTAATCATGTGACACTGGACAAGATACTAAACTACCTTCTTATCACCCAGTCTCCTCATATATAAAAGTCTAGCAAAGTGAGAGACATATTGGTCATTTAATAAATGTCAGCTCTATTTTTTTTATAAAAAAAAAGAAAAGAAATATGTGATAAACTTGAAGAGATAGAGTAACTTGTTGCAAAACACATTTGAAAACAGATTAAGAAAAAAATGCTTGGTAAGGGATCTATTTGCTTAGTTTTTCTCTCTTTGAGCATGAAATAATACTTTATAATAAAAAATAGGGTATTCCAAGATTGTGTTTGTATACCGGTTTCATGGGACATGCCAAGGATAATGGAGAATTTTGTTAGAGCAACTTTCAAACGGGAAATATGTACATTTCTGTAAGTTAACTTGGGGATATAATACACCATACTAGAAATATTGTGTATTGCATGCCAATATTGTGCTTTTCTCTTCATTCAGAAAGTAAAAAGATTTCCTACCCTTGAGTCCAAGGTAATAAGGGGTTGTGTTCCTTTGAACTACCCCTAAAAATGTGTTACCTCAGTACTGATCATTTATCTGCCCTTACCACTCTTATCTCATTTTGTGCTGGATGGAAACGATGGATTATTTGATTTTGTTCTTTTACTGGCATTTAATCTTTTGCATATGTGAATGATTTACATTACACACAGTCTACATCAAATGCTTTTTTAAGGGGCTTTACATCTTTTTTATATGCTTTGCAAAATTTTTCTTCTGTATTTTTGTTTTAACAGAGGAATGATTCTCTCTGAAATGAAAATTTGTTATCTGTGTGTCTGCTTTCCATTCTGTGATTAGCATTCACTCTGCCCATTTCACTGTATTCTCTCAAACTGGGGCAAAATAACTTTAATCTGTAACCTTTAAAAGGAGCCGTGTCTCATGAAGAATTATAATCAATCCTCATTTATTGTCTCTATCATACACTTTATTTTTCTTTATTCTGCTTTTTCTCTCTGCATATTTCAACCTTCATTGCTCTCTGTGTTATATGTAAAGTTGCCTCTATTAAACTATTAAAGTTACCTCTATTAGAATCACTGCCAGTATATAAACAATGCTTTCCAGTCACATCTGGTCATCTGCCATAATATTTTACACTGCTAATACCAGATCAGTGTTGAGCTTTTCCTCTGGCCTGTTAGATTCATACCATGGGGCATGCAAATTAACAAAAGATAGGTTAACAGGAGAAAGGGTACACAATCTTTATTAATATTTATGTATATGGGAGTTCACAGAAAAGAAATGAAACTCAAAGAAGTGGTTAGACTTGGGCTTATATACTTTTTTTTAACAAAAGAAAAAGGGGTTGGGCTTTAAAGATGGATAAGTCGTGGTAAGTGACGAGGACATATATGAGGGAGCTAATAGAAGAAAAGGATTATTTTAAACAGTTTTGTTTATGCAAACTCATCTTGGTGTTGACTTCCCTGTCTTCCATAAGAGTCACCCTTCTCTTCCTACTACAAGGTGGGACACCTTTTTCAGAAGGAAACTTGTGCCCAACTTTTAGGCAGAGAAGAGGAAGGACAGAGAATTCTTTCTACATCTTTTAATTTTCAGTTCCTTTCAGCTCAAAGAACCTTATGTGAAAGTGACATGTTTTGAGGTGAGATATTCTGATCCTCTCATCTGTTTATGGCAAAATTTGTAAAATTCCTGCGTGAAATGAAACTCAATAGCTGAGGGACTTTGTTCATTGTAGTTGGAAGGGACTGTGAAAACCAAGATGTCCTGATTTCTGCCAGTGAGTGAGGACTACGTTTTGGTTCAGTTAAACACACATTGAACATTAGGCAGATACACAGTTGTCCAAGACTGAGGGCTACTGAACTCCAAATTTCATGCCAAGAAAAATGCATATACGATTTGATTGAGAAAACTTCTATATCTTCCTATGGTCCAGATTAAATATTATTGTTATTCTGAAAGCAGCTGATTCATAGTCCTGAAATGACCCATTCATTCAAAAACAGTAGAAGACATATAATATATCACTGCAAAGTCTACATTTCCTATTTTTCTCCTTCCTGAATTACTTTCCAGGTCTGACAATGCTATAACCTTTCTGTGGCACAAATTATTTTTTTAAAGTCCCTCATCCTATTAGTGAGAAGAGCAAAGAATGGCTTAATTATTATCTCTCTGTATTTATGATACTTTTAATTGCAAATACAAGATTCTGAAGCACGGCTGATGGTGTGAAAAGTTTGCACACTGTCTTGTTAGCAAGATTTCCACCATTTTGGGGGCGCCTGGGTGGCTCAGTCGGTTGGGCGGCCGACTTCGGCTCAGGTCATGATCTCACGGTCTGTGAGTTCGAGCCCCACATCGGGCTCTGTGCTGACAGCTCAGAGCCTGGAGCCTGCTTCAGATTCTGTATCTCCCTCTCTCTCTACCCTTCCCTTGCTCACGCTCTGTCTCTGTGTCTCTCAAAAATAAAATAAAAATGTAAAAAAAAAAAAAAAAAGGATTTCCACCATTTTGTCCTGGTTATCCTGGAATATGATCATTTGAACAGAGTGTTCATATAAAGGGAAGATGAACTGATGAAGAAGAGTTAGGAAAAAAAAAACACTATGAAGATAGCCAATCTGAATCAAAGATCACTTTAAGTTAGCCAAGGTGAACTTAAACTTGGTGATAAACTGTTTGAAAAAGAAAAAATATCAGACAATAACTTCAGAAAAATAGTGATTTGAAAAGACAGGTTTTTGATGACAGATTATAAAAAATTAAATCAAATACTCCACCAATTCTGTAAGCATTAATGCATGATGAAGGAATCACTTTTGTTCTGACAGTTGAAGTAGGGAACTGTTTCCTTTGTCTTGGCCTTAGCCTCTGCATGGTTGCCTAGGAACCCAGTCTCCTAAAGGCATTTGTCCATCAAAGTGTAGTTAAGGTAACATATTTGGTTTTCAGATGGAGATGGCTAGAAAAATGTGGAGTGAAGGCAAGTTAAACAAAATGAGTTTTTTGTTTATGTGTAGGTAGAGTCTAAAATTACTCAATAGTACCTAAGTATAAATACAGAATTGAGTAGAACTACGAGGAGAAGAATAAAGCAAGTTCTTTTTTAAGAAAACAAAAAATATAGGCTTCTCAGTAGTTAAAATTGTTAAAGGAACCATGTGTAGAAGCTCATTATCTGCTCAGTAAAACAATTAGCGATTGACTATGTGCCAAGCACTTTCCCTTTGAATATTCCAAGATTGTCCCAGATTGGTTCAGATTAGCCAATTATATTACTAATCCAGTTGCTTTGTGGGGTCACAATAAAGGCACTCGAAGAGTCTGGACGAATGATGAGTTTGTATTTTTCTGTGAATTATATTGTTACTGCTGCACTTGCCTTTTGTGTAGTTTTATCTTTATTCCAATAATATAGAATTACCAATAAAGTACTATGAAAATAAAATTATATCTGCAAATTCTGCTGGCTAGGATTTCAAATAGAAAAAAAAAAGTAGATGACTACAACAGATATTTCGCCACATACATGCATAATATACATTCACTTCATCCATCCCTCATCAAAGTTTTAGGCAATAATAGCATTTCAAAATTAAATAAATAAATAAATTCGGAGGACCAGACATTGGCTGCCACTCTCAAAACCTGAAAAGACATGCTTTCAATTTGCTCCGTTATCCTTGAAAAAATATCCTGAGCGGTTCATTGACCTCAGTTTTCTCTTCAGAAAGCAGGGGTTTGCCTACTTCTTCCAACTGCTGTTCTCATGCTCTACTCTTGAGGGCTCTTGCTATGATTGGCAACCAAAACCATAATGAACAAAAGAATACTAAATCTTGTAACTTCTCTGAAATTTTGGAGAGGGAGATGGTGTTTACTTTTAACAAATGGTATGTATTAAGATCTAAGTAGTGCATTAGTAGGGACTAAACACACAAATGACTTCTGAGAGTTAACTAAAAAAGTCTATCTCTGTGAAGTGTTTCTATGGGGCATTTCTTTGTATGCCATCCATGCACAGGAGAAGTATTCTAAACTTCTCTTAAAACTCGTTGTGTTGAATCTAACTGCATTTATCACAGTATCTCTGATAAGGACTTAACTGTAATGTCTTTAGTAAACGCTGTTGTAAATAAGTTGCTATTATCTTCTGTTCATTGTTATGTACTAGTAGCGTTAATCACTTGTGATTTGGTGTTATAATTCATACCTAAAGAAGTTCTGTGAACATACATACTGTATATGGACTATCACCTGTTATGCACACAGAACTTTTTTATAATATTAAGGCTTAGCTATTGTCCATTATCAGATATACTCATCAATGCATATTGCATAAACACATGCAACCTGGAAGACATTTTCCCAGTTGCAGAGACGGAATTGGTAGATCAAAAGATAATATGCTAGCAATAGTCAAGCAGGATCGTTTGCTACATAATGGGAATTGTTAATTATGATTAACACAGTGTCTGGCACTTAATGCTGAGTTATTTTAAATAAATGAATGAGTTTAGTGTAGTGGGTGAGAGTTTAAAACAAGATGCAAATGAAATAGCCTGTAGAGTGACAGGAAAAACAAAAGTATGATTTGACGTAGTGGGATTAAATAGTTTATAAATACAAATACTAAATAATATTATTGTGATTTATTATTAATTTAGTTTACTTAAATTCTGATTTTTGGACCAAGACGCTCATTTAAATTGAACTTTTTTATATAATGGCAGCTGAGCAGGACGTACTGATGGTTGGCTTTTTGGGGAGCTGAATTAAATATATTTTACCAAATGGAAAAGACAACTGTAAATAATGCACATATCTGTAAGGGCTGCCAAAATAGAAGGGCTATGAAAACTGGAGATGCATTTCTAAAGATAAAATATATAAAGAAAGGTTCATTGTTTGCACAATGAACTAGGTTGCACAGCCTAACCAAGGTTACCTTGTTTGGCTATTAATTCCTTTGTTCAAATTATTGCTACACGTTACCTCAGAAACATTAATTTTTTTTTGTTTTTGTTTTGAATTTATAAGTGAAGTTAGCATACTCCATTGGCTTAATAGGTTATTCTTCCCTCACTAATGAATGAACTGAATTTTGTCTACATTGTTTGCCTGCAAAGAAAACCAAACCAAACAAAACAAAACAAACAAACAAAAAAAACAAAAGCAAAACAAAACAAAACAGTAGAAAAACAGAAAAACAGAACAACAACAACTAAAACAGCTCACTTGCAACCTGGATCAAATATCCTCTTTATTTTACTTTTCTCAGCAGGTTTGGAATTGCATCGAGCAAGACATAGCAGTGCTGAACTGAAGTGTTTGTCTTTTAAGGTTCAATGAAAATCCTGTGAGGTTCTGACCTTTCCTACAGATAGTATGTGTTTGGGGCTGTCCAATGTTTGCTATGTGTTCCTCAGGATCCTATTATAAATGGTTGAGTAAATCCCCAAGCCCTCAACTTCATGACATACGAAAGAAAATCATTTTCAAAATAATAAATATTTCCCAAGGTAAACATGAAAAAAACACACATTTGAGCAAACTAGTCAAGAAACATAGTTAGATTTATGATTTTTTTTGGCAAATCTAAATAACTTAAACATGTCTGTTGCTGATATTGATGGTCAAGTACAAATGCATACTTGTATTATTTTCTGTGAGCATTCAAAGTGATGAAGCAATACTGGAAACGCTATGCAATTTTAGTGACTTAAATCATTAGATGTATGGATGGACTATTACTTTGAATATTAGTTGATAAATAATAGGGAAAATTTACAGTCATGGATCTTACACCCAGTCAAGTTTAGTGGGAAAAGTGGGAACTCTAGAGTCTGAAAGACCTAGACTCTGAAATGAACTGTTGTTAGATGTGTGAGTTTCGCCAATATATGTAACTTTTGTGAGACTCAGAATTTCCATATGTAAAATGCTTTTAACAATACCTACCTCATAAAGGTTTCAAAGAAACACATATTTAAGCACCTAGTGCAAGATAGGGACTCCAAAACTGATATTTATTTATATATTAAAATCAAGATGAAAAATTAAACTCTCTAGTGTATATTATTCTACTGTAAACACTTTTTACTTAATAGTCACAATATTGTTCTCATGCTTTTATAGTTGTTTTGCTTTAATATAATTTATTTTTATTTACATACTTCTGTCACCAACACGTATAGAATTGCTGAGACCAAATATGCCTGTGAATACCTATGGCCAAATACAGTTGTCAGTTTTCAGTGTTCACCTAACCTAGGTTCTCTGTAGCAATTAACACTTGTGACTTTTTTTTTCCTTTTCTTCTTAAATCTGTCTCCTCTTTTGAACTATGTGTCAGATTGTATTTTCCAAAGATCGTTGCAACAATAGCTTTCATCCTTCATGCCTTTTTTACATTCTGACTTTATATCTGTTCCATAGAGAGGTGATGTCTAGGTCCCTACCCTTGTAATGGGGAAGGCTGTTTTGATTGTTTTGACCAATAGAGTATAGCGGCATTATGCTCTGTGATTTATAAGGTGATATAGCTTCCACTTTGCTCTATGGAATAAGTGATCTTAAAGCTAGCAGCCAAGATTTATGCCACGACTTACCTAAAACTAAAACTGCCATGCCATGCAGAAGCTCAAACTAGCCCATGTGGAGAAAAGTATGTGAGGGGGACATGGTGATTAGTTGAGAAGAGAGATTCAGCTGACCCCAGCTACTTCAGCTCCTAGATCTGTCTGACTATATACAACTCATGAGGTATGCTAAACCATAACCACCAGCTCTTACTTTCCTGAATCCCTGAGCCACAGAAACTGAGGTGGGAAAATAATTTTGCTGCTTTAAACCACTATGTTTCGGATGACTTCTTATGCACACACATGTACCCAAAACAAACTATTTACTGCAAGGTCCCTTGATGTCCCCGTCTTGGTGTCCTTGGAGAAGGCATTCCTTCTCCATCACCATCTCAGGCTCCAGTTCTTCTTGCTGCCCTTTAAATGTGGATTCTCATCATGGTTTTATTCACAGCATTTATCTCTCTGCTTTCCCCAAACCTTTCTGCAGACATTTTGTTTGCTGTCATTACCACAAATATTACCTAAATTTTATTGAGTGCCACACACGGAGGAGAACATGTAGACAGAAAAATATTTGAATAAGTTATGGCAGAAAATTTTCCCATTTCGACTGATAGCATAAGCCTACAGATCCATGAAGCTCAAAAACATGAAACATGAAGCAAAGAAACATGAATAAATAGAAATAAATAACTTTCTACCAAAGTATGAAATAATAAAATTGGGTAGAATCAGTGGTTAAAAGAAAATCTTAAGAGTCATAGATAAGGGGCACCTGGGGGGATTCAGTCTGTTATGTGCCTGACTTCAGCTCAGGTCATGATCTCATGTTTCATGTGTTTGAGCTCCACCTCAGCTGTCAGCTCAGAGCCTGGAGCCGGCTTCAGATTCTCCCTCCCTCTCTCTCTCTCTGTCTGTCTTTCTCTCTCTCAAAAATAAATAAACATTAAAAAAAAGTCACAAACAAAAGACACTTTAGATACAGAGGACAATAAGTGTGATAGCAGATTTCTCATTGGAAACAATGCAAATGAGAGGTGGAACACCATCGTTAAAGTGTGGAAAGAAAATAATCTGTCAATGTAGATTCTCCACCCAGTGACAGTGTCTTTAAAAACTGATGGCAAATTAATTTTTTGCTTAAAAAATTAAGAAGCTGAAAGATTTGATTACTTAGCAGACGTGCACTGCAAAATATATTAAAGGAAGTCCTTCAGGCCAACTAAAATTATTTCACATGGAAATCTGAATCTAACAAAAGACTGAAGTGACTAATTACAAAATAATATTTTCTTATTTTTCAAATATCTTCTAAAAGTAATTGTTTAAAGCATAAATGATAACAATGTATTGTGAAGCTTATAACATGTTTGAAGTAAAAGTATGACAAATGTAACACAAAGACTGGAAGGTTCCCAGTATAATATGTGTTCTTATAGTCTATGTGAAGTAGTGAAATATCTCATGAAGATAGAATATGACAGGTTAAAATGCATGCTATAAGCTCTAAAGCAAGCTAACGTGACTATAATAATAGCTGCCAAAGTATATATTTTTTAAAATGCTTATTTATTTCTTTTGAGAGAAAGAGAAAGTCTGACTGGAGGAGGGGCAGAGAGAGAGGGAGAGAGAGAATCCCAAGCAGACTCTGTGTAGCCAGCGTGTAGGCTAACATAGGGCCCAGTCTCACCAACCATGAGATTATGACTTGAGCCAAAATTAAGAGTCTGATGCTTAAAAGACTCTTATATATATATGTATATATATATATACTTTATCTCTGGATATCTTTGTCTCTGGATATAGTATGCATATATGTAGTATACCTACCAGCAATAGCAAGATATAAATTATTTCTAGGTACACATGGAGCATTTATCATGACAGACCATTATTGGGCCATAAAAATTCTTAATAAATTTAAAAGCACCCAAGTCAAAGAAGTGTTTTCTCAGAGTCCTGTTTTGGGGATTCTGAATACAGTGAAATTAAATTAGATGTGAATATCAGAAAGATCTTTAGAAAAATCTCAAATATTTGAACCTAAATAACATATTTTAGGAATAAAAAATAGTCATCTGTGAAAAAAAGCCTACAACTAATAGCATTTATAATATGAAAGACCGACTGCTTTGTTACTAAGATCGAGAACAAGGCATAGATGTCTGGTCTCACCATGCCTAATCAATATGGTACAAGAAGTTCTAGACAATGGAATCTAGATCTACAGAAAAGACTAAAAAGCACAAGAAATGGTAACTACACTAGGCAAGGTAAAAAAATATCCAGTTTGGACAGAACCGAAACTGTACATTTGTATATGCCATTTCTATGTAGAAAATCCTGTGGAATCTACAGAAAGCTACTAGAACTGGTATGTGTGTTTAGCAAGTTTGTAAGATACAAGAGTGATCTATATAATCGAGTGTCTTTTGTATACGAGGAACAAATGACCAGGGAATGAAAATTTTAAAACAATATTATATAAAATAGCTGAAAATATGAAGCAATTAAAAATAACCTCGCAAACCATGTTAAATATTTGTACATTGAAACCTATCGTTGCTGAGAGAAATTAAAGAGAACCGAGGAGATGGAGAGATGTAATGTTCATGATTCAGAAGACACAATATTGTTAAAATGTCAGTTCTCCCCAGATTTATCTATAAATACAATACAATCCTAATCAAAATCTCAGCAGGCTTTTTAAAAATAAATTGGGAAGCTGCTTCTAAAATATATATGAAAATGCAAAGGGCCTAGAATAAACAAAACCATTTTGAGAAGAATAAAGTTGGATGACATACACTATCAGACTTCTAGCCTCATTATAAAGCTACAGGAATCAAGAGAAATATGGTATTGTCATCAAAATAGATCATTAGAACAGAATATGGAGTTCAGAATATACCCAAAACTGAATGGTCAATATTTTTTAATCATGTATAGGCAATTCAGTGAAGAAAGGGTTGCCTTTTCAATAAATAATGCTGGAATAATTGATATCCATATGCAAAAATATTTTTAAACACACAGAACTTTAACTTATACCTCATACTGTATATAAAAATTATTTATAAATGGATCATAGATCTAAAAATAAAACCTAAAACTATGAAACTTATAGAAGAAAACATGGGAGAAAAATCTATGTGAAATTAAATTAGGGAAACAATCCTTGATGACGCTAAAAGCATGCATCACACACACACAAATAATAAATCTGACCTTATTATTTTTAAAATTTCTGTCCAATAAAAGATACTATTAAGAGATGACAATATGACCTACAGGATGGGAGAAAATATTTGCCAATTTTTATAATCTGGCAAGGACATAAAGGAACTAGGACTATCGGACAGTTATGATGATACTATAACATGTTAATAACTATTTCAGAAAATTCAGTAGTTTCTTTAAAAGTTAAATGTAAGCCTCTTCTCACACAGCTGTTCTACTGCTAGATATTGACTCAAGTCTCTGTCAGTACAAAGAATTGCATATAAAGGGTCATAGCATTTTATTTGCAATAGCCAATTATGGAAAATGACCAAAAAGTTCATCAACGAAGGAACGGACAAAAAAAAAAGTGCTATATTCATACAATAGAATACTATTCAGCAATAAAAAGAATGAATGACTGATACACAGTAACATGGATAAATCCCAAAGATAATTACTCTGAGTGAAACAAGCCAGGCAAAAATTGAGTCCATCTTGCATGATTTCATTTGTACATCATTCCAGAAAATTCAAATCAATCTATAATGACAGAAAACAGACTAGTGATTGCCTGGAGACACGGCTATAGAAGGATTAGAAGAGGGTTACAGAAGACCACAAGTAAATCTTGGGGGGATGATAGGTATATTCATTATCTTGATTATGGTAACAATTTCACAGTTTGCATACATACACCAAACTTACCAAATTGTACAATTATATATGAGCAATATTTATGTCAATTATACCTCAGCAAATCTGTTTTAAAAACAAAGCCAAAAAAGTTCTTAAAGAATCACATTCTGATATGACACTTAAATATCTCTTTTAGCAGATTGATTTCTGTGCCCCTCAGTTTCCTTTGTAAATTTGGGTAATTATAGCGTCAATTATTTAGCTCACTGTTTTGGACTGTTTTAGTATTATTATTAAATAAACTAATGTCTGTGAACCTCTGAGGGTTCCTGGGACATAAGAATTAGTTACTAGCAATCCTTAATATGTCAGAAGAGGCAACAAGTTCCTCACTGGGTCTCATGGACAATGTTTTTCCTCATTTAATAGAAGTCTGTTGCTTTCTCCAGTACCACGGAACAAGAGAAAGGGATCCAGTCTTGTACTCTGTATCAGTCATAGCTACCTTCTTTCAATTTAAAAATTTATTTAGAAAATAAAATAAATAAAATAAAATAAAATAAAATAATAAAATAATAAAATAATTAACGAGGCACCCGTGTGGCACCTTCTATTAAGCATCCAACTCTTAATCACAGCTCAGGTCTTGATTTCAATTGTGAATTTAAGCCCCATGTTGAGCACTGTGCTAGATGTGAATCCTACATAAAAGAATAAAAATTAAAAATAAAATAAAACAATATAAATTTATTTAGAATTACAATATTATTTAAATTTTACCTCAAAAGAATAGAATGCAAAGGACAGGTTTTTCTAATCATTTTAAGTATATTTTCCATAGGGGTGCCTGGGTGGCTCAGTTGGTTACGTGTCCAACACTTGGTCTCGGTTCAGGTCACAATCTCACAGTTCATGAGTTTAAGCCCTGCTGCTGCGCTGACAGCTGCCTCTCTCTCTGACCCTCCTCCACTTGCACTCCATCTCTTTCTCTCAAAACAAATAGACATTTTTTAAAAGACTTTATTTTCCATATTTTCTCACTTTTATTGAGATTCTGTGTCAATATAATACTTTTTACCTCAGCAGAATGTCTCCTCTATATCCCTACATGTAATAGATCCAGCAGCTTTTCCATTGCTAGTTATTATTCAGTAATTTTATTGTTTTTAAGAATCTTTCATTTTGGAATTTCTTCTACTCCTACCATCTCCTAAGTATCATAAGCTAAGTTTATAAACATAAATTTCCATAGAGTGAGTACATCCTATGAAACAGAAAATACCACCAAAGAACTGAAGACATGTTTCACCTCAATCTCCAATTGCTGGCAATAACTAGGATACTTTCATACCACACAAAGCTCTTTATTAACAATATCACTGGGCAGAGATGCCATAACCGAGAGACCAAACTAAGTGTGCTTGGTTTTCTATTTAGTCAGACTGGAAGCAGCTGCATTTCTGTTTGAATTGCTCCCTGAGCTCTCCTGCAAATATATAAAAGGATGTTATAAATAAGTTAGGAGTTGATGATTCTCATTTGTCAGCGAGGGCAGCCTAAGTGAAAGCTGCAGCAGGCAAGAATGGAGGCAAAATACTCGGAAATCCTTCATAATGGTAGAATGAGTTAATCACTCAGAGAACGAGAATACTCAGGGAACCTGAGGAAATATTTAAGGCTAAGAATAATATCTTTTCTTTGGGAGAGATGGAAAGAAGGAGATACATCTTTTCCAACATCAGGCGTAAGATTTTATAACTTGAATCTCTGGTATTACTAAATCCATTTTAAAACCAACTGACACTTCAAGCCTACAAGTATGTGCATCTGTGAGCATGCATGTGTGTGCCCACATGGAGTTGTGTATTTTATAAGAGGAAGAAAGAATATGCATAGAGGTGCCTGGGTGGCTCAGTCGGCTAAATGTCTGACTTTGGCTCAGGTCATGTTAGTGAGTTCAACCCCAGGTCAGGCTCTTTGCTGCTAGCACAGAGCCTGCTTCAGATCCTCTGTCCCCCTCTCACTGCCCTTCCCTCTGTCTCAAAAATAAGTAAACGTTAAAAAAAAAAAAAAAGAATATGCATAGCAGGCAAGATTTTACCAACTAGCCCTTACTCACCTATTCTTCCAGAACAGAGTTCACTCTTCCCATACCCGGCACCCCTTCAGTTTCAGCAAAACCAGCTACCTTCTATTTCCTGACCATGGACCTTAACATCTGTCTTGTTCTCATGCATGTGAATTCGTATTCCTTCTTTTTGAATACCATTCTTTATTTAACTACCAGTTCCAGTGTTGCATTATTTGAGACATTTCCAGTCTTCAGAGGCTGAAATAGGAACTTCCTCCTCTTTGTTCCCATAGCACTTGATGCATGCTTCTGTTGTGGCCAGCTGTTCATCAAAATCACAGGGGTTGGCTCTTTCCAGAAGGAAGCTTTTGAAGACTCAGGTCACATTTCATTTTCCTTTGTATCGTTGGTGCTAAGCCAATATTTGGCATTGTAGCTGGTATTCTTTATAGGTTTATGGATGAATGACTAGATAAATAAATGAACAACCCTGGGACCTCAAGAGGCAGAAAACAAGAACAATGCTCTAGGGGGCTTTAATGATCTGGCGCTGGCACTGGTGACACCATGCTGGTCTCTGGCAGCTGCTACAGCCCTTGCTGCCAGGACTCCTTGTGTCCCTTGGCCACACCTGAATTATGGGGGAGTGTGGCAGCATAATCATTTAAAAATGCTAAAAAGAAATACTTGCAAGGAAGAATCAGCAGCAAGGACTGAACTGAAATAAGATGATTTCCGTGTCCAAAGAGACATTAAAATCAAATAGATGAAATAAGACAACAACAAATTAAAGGGGAAGATACAAGAAAGATTTAAAGAAAAAAGACTGCAACAAAAAAGAAAGATTTCACTATTTTGGAAAACCCAAGAGACAATATATATAATATAAGTTACCAAGTTCAACTTTTTTAAATTAAAATAAACTATTAGAATAATCCTTTTATGAAATTTACAATATAGAGAATTGATCTATCCAGATTAAAAAAAAAAAAAAAAAAGCCTTCTCTATGCTGTAATGTTCCAGAAAATAGCTCAAGTTATTTGAAAAATAAAAGTTTCTCTGAAAATATATGAACATCATAGAATTGTTCTCCTTTGGCAGGTGTGATCACATGTTCCCATTATCTATTGCTATATAGCAAGCTGTCCCAGATTTCCATAAATCAGTGCTTTACAAAACAACAATTATTTTACCATTATTTCTTCTGGAATTTGACTAGACTCAGGCTGTTCTAACTTGGGTCTTTAATGTGGTTTCAGTCAGAGGGTAGGCTGGGCCAGCAATCTTCTAAGGCACGCTCAGTCAAATCTAGTATGTCAGCTGGTAATGCACAAATAGCTGAGGGCTGGAACAGCCTGGGCAATCCCAAATTTCTTTTTCCCTCTGTAGCATTTCCATCTGGCTTCTCCAACACGGTGGCTTCAGGCGATATTCTTACCTGGTGGCTCAGAGCTCCAAAGTTGTATACCCCAAAGAGGGGGAAGTGCATTTCCTTTATGACTTCACAAACCATGCAATGTCTCTTCCACCACATCCGTTTATCAACACCATCACAACGACTCTCCTGGGTTCAAAGGGAAGTGACGTAGAGTTCACATGTTGATGTCTGGATGTTTTAAACCAGCATACACATTTTCAAGTACAGATTAAAACACACACACACACACACACACACACACACACACACACACACACCCCACATACACACAGCCAATTCCTTACAAGCTTTCAATTACTTGGGTTTCATGAATTTTCAGTATGATTCAGACATGCTTTTAGAGCTGCTCATGTCTTGCTAATATGCATGACCTCCATAGACATTTAAATAGAACTTTATCGAGTGAAAATGGCAATAAATTAGGATGAGATAATAACTTCTTCATTGCCTATTTTTAGAGAGACTAATTCCTAGAGAGATTTCATAAAGTGCGTATGATTGCCGCGGGATTAAGAAACTCGTTCTGAGAGTCTATCACAGGCAAAGGTTGCTTGGGAAACAGTAACTGCCAACTGTTATGCATCCAGGGGCTTGTTTGATGGGATAACTGATTTTTCCCAGTCCCTGTTCTCTATTTACACACTGCAATATCTCTGGCCAGATTCCCACATGTAGATTTTCTATTTATGCCTTATTTTCGGCTCTCTTCAGAAAAATGACTAAAGCTTTTATCACGTCACAGCAAGTCAAAATAAAATCCTGAAAGTTAAAACAGTCACCATGATTACTTTATTTAAAAACATTTTGGGGGCGCCTGGGTGGCTCAGTCAATTTAGCATATGACTTTGGCTCAGCTCATGATCTCAGGTTCATAGGTTCCATCCCCGCATCGGGCTCTGTGTTGCCAGTTCATAGCCTGGAGCCTGCTTTGGATTCTGTGTCTCCCTCTCTCTCTACCCCTCCCCTGCTCATGCTCTGTCTTTCTCTGTCTCTCAAAAAATAAAATAAAACATAAAAAAATTAAAAATTTTTGAATAACTCAATATTCATATTTTCCACTACAAGTACCCTAAGACAGTGTTCTTAATTATTTTTCCATTATTGTCCCCTAAGTTCTCCCCCTCCACATGAAGTTTAACACCAGAGATAAAATGTATATCTGTCTATATTACATGTAGAGTGTGCTTTAGACATAAAAATAGTATTTTTTCATGCCTCAAAACCTAATTTTTCCTCCTTGAGGGTGTTATCACCTCTGTTGAAATTCGTGCTCTTTAGGTATATATTTAATCTAATTATCTAATTGATTAAAATAGCAAATCAGAGACAGAGCTTCCATCTGAGAAATGCACACTTAAATATCGACCTTTTCAAAGTATTTGTGTCTAACACATCTATATAATTGTGTTCTAAATATCTATGCATAATGCCCAGAGATATTCCTACTGCCAACCAAAAAAGAAACACAAAGCAAAAAACAAAACAAAACAACCCCAGAAGGATAAGTGATCAATTTCCGTAGTTCAGAAACAATGACAGAATCAGTGTTCAGAAAAAGGACTTTGAAAACTGTGGGAAATAAAACCCATTAGA
The DNA here is from genome assembly GCA_030068075.1 of Paguma larvata. Classification (NCBI taxonomy): domain Eukaryota; kingdom Metazoa; phylum Chordata; class Mammalia; order Carnivora; family Viverridae; genus Paguma; species Paguma larvata. The sequence continues at coordinate 109,542,499 of CM057829.1, forward strand.
ACACACAAGGTCGAAACCCCCTTCCTAACCTGAATAGTGATCTTTGTGAAAAGCAAATTTCACAAAGGACATCTAGTAGGTTTTACAACTTTGTACATGTCTTGAACATCTACACAGTGTATTTAGTGCCACGCTTCAGATCCAGCCGTGCTAGAGTCATGTGGAGCCACATTCCACATCACAGGGTCAGAGATTTGCCAGGTCAGAACGAAGAAGAGTTTGAGCTAGGCTTTCCCTCTCACACTAGGAATGTGAGCTCTGGACTGTGATGGTCAAACCATGTACGTGTCATGTCTTCGGTCTCATTGCTAGGGGGTTCAGATGTGTGTGATATCATAGATCCTTGGTGTATAAATACATGAAAGTTCAATTTAGATTGTGCTGAGCATTGTTGGAGGGCTCTATTTAAAATTATAAGGTTTGAGTAAGCCACCGAATAGAGGAAGACACTTTTGGATTAAAACAATAGCAAAATAAACTGAATCAGCTTCCAGACTGTATTGCCACCTCTGGAAGAGGCAGTGGTCCACGTGGGGGAAACATGGAAACATGGAATTATCTGCCCAGACTGGACTTCATAGTCACCCCTCTGAGAGATCTTTCCTGAACCCTTTCTCTGTCACCCCAATAACCAACCACTCCCTTCTTTGTGTCCCAAAGGCACCCGTGTGCCCTGTGGCTGCAGCTGGCTTTGGAACTGCAGTAGGTTTGTCTTCCTGGCACCCACCTGTACACTAATGAATATGGGAGCCCCTAAATACTCAGGGCATCTCAGTTGTCTTTGTTTCCCCAGCTGGCAACAGAGTGATGCACTTGTAAAATGTATCTGAAGAAAGGAAGGTGTGCTGGCAGGTTACTCTAAATTAGCTTCACAGATTTCCTCAGAGCAAACCTGGTACGGCCTCTATGTCAGCTTCTAACACTGACCATTCTCACTCAGGAGACACAAGCTCTGAAATTAGGTGGTAGAAGCATTAGTCTGGGCTGGGCCACTTTGCCTTGCTTGTTAGAATAAAAGCATAATTATATGCCATAACTCCACTCTCCCCATCTTTGTCACGCAAAAGACTCTGGAGAAAAGAAATTTGACAGAATGTCTGTCAAAGGGGAGAGAATTTGTATTTAGTGAAGTCCCAATTGTATTTTTAAGGCTGCATTAATGCCTTTGGAGGGGCAGTCCTCCTCAGCTACAGGACAGAACTTGTCTCGTTTTCTATCACCAGCCCTATGACTTCATATAGAATTCCAGAATTCTGATAAACTGTCATGTGGAAAAATGATAAAGTGATTTATGCTCAATTTTGCTAGAAGGGAGAAATGCAAGGGCTGTCAGTCTGGGTCTTGAGAACAAATGAGTTACAGTTCATGAGGCAGCTCAATAAGGCTATCATTTCCCATCAGCTCCCATCACTGACAGCCAAGATTTACTAGCGGGAGAATGGGAAGGGGGCTGAGATTAGGTGCCAGGTGAATCGGCACTATTATTCCATCAGCCAGGCTCATATAGACAAGAGGCTACCATGAATATTTGATAGTAGCATTTTCCCAGAAATGTTTGTGAAACGTAGCATTACTTTTCTCCCATTTGCTGAGAACCTCTTCACTCTATCCACATGCGTGTGCATCTCTTTGAAAAATGACCACTTGTAAACCACAAAGGCATTTGGGGTTGTTTGTTTTTGCTGCTCCGGCTGGTGGCGTGTTCCTCTTGGCAGTCTGCGCATGCAGTACACTAATTCATTGTCCCCCGTCCTCCTAGGATGAAGTGAAAAATCCCTCGTCTACCGAGACGCTATATACATTACATCTGTCATTATCCATCTGACACAGTGGCAGTGAGCGGACAGCCCCTATGTGTGAGAAAACAGACTTTGATCTATGGCATTTGCTGTGTTCTCTAGGAAAACAAAAGGAGGAGGTTGTGGGGGGTGGGTTTAGATTAGGCCTAAAAATAGCTTCTGTTGATTTTCTTTGAAGTAGAAATACATAACTTTGTAAATTCTGAGTGGTTACAGGGCTCTTTTTCTTGAGACATTTGTTTTCAGAGGGCGGGGGGCTTACCTCAGGACATTTCATATGGATCGGGTTATTTTTAGAAGAAAACCATTTAATCTTTGCCCTCGGGTGCTAGGGAACTGTGTTTCTAAAATCTCTAGGGGAAGTTTAGTGTTTATTTTATATTTCAAAATCATATCTAGATGATTTCAAATAAGGCTTATCTATTTCATCATTTCCCCAATTGTAATCTTTGGTGTACTCGTTCAAAAAGAGAATACTAGGTGTTTTGTGAGTATATGGGAAGTTTGGGGCATAGAAACAAGGGAGAAAGTTTTGAACTGCTAGATATTTTGTTTGCCTTTCTACAGGTACTAGGTAGGCAGATCCCTTCATTGAATTATGAACTTTATATTCTCTAAACATTCAGTTTAGTGAAATGTTGAACAAAAATATATTCCTCTATATGACTATAATGCTGGTTGCTGAACACCCGTCAGTCCTGCACTGAGTTGCTTAATCACTTAGCCCTGTGGGTTTGAGGCTGCCTGAGCCAGGTGTTTCCGTGGGGCAGTAGTGTGAGTCTGTAAGCTAGCACCTATCTTCAAGCCTATGAAGAAAGGTGGGCAGAAAATTTGAAGCTAAGGCAATAAAATATTTGAGTTTAAAATTTTTTGTTCAGTCATACAGGACATTCCATTCAGGCATTGTTCTTGCTACTCTGAATAGAGTTTCAAGTTCTCTTTAGCTTATACATTGATCAGAAGAGAAATAAAAACAAAGTATTGAGAGAAGTTTCGGAAAGTCGCAAGTATTTTGAGGGAACTAATCAAAGTGAGGTAAAAAAAAGAGTGACTATTTCATTGATTTTCTTGTGAGTCAAGGACATTTCCCTGAGGCAATGACTTTTAAACTGAAATCCAAATGTCTGGAAGGAATATGGCATCCAAAGGTCTCAAGGAGGAGCTTTCCCAGAGGAGGAATTGCCTAGCGCAGTAGCCCTAGGATAGGAACTGATTAGCATGTTTGAGAAATCAAAACAAAGCTGGGGGTCAGACCATAGAGGTCTTGGTAAGCCATTAAGCTGTTCTACAGTCAAAGCCCTCAAGTTCTCTCTCTGGGTCCAGGGAGTCAGATTCACTTAATAAAGTTCTTTTAAAAGAGGAAAAAGAATGTTCTGTTGAGAGTTCTCAAAAACCATTATTGCTGATGTTTAAATGAGTTTTTATTTTGTGCCAAATGTGGTTCTAAGTGTTTTATATATATTAAATCTTCTAATCCTCATCATAGCCCTGTGATGTCAGTGTTTTTATTAACCCTCTTACTATACAGGAAGAAACAGATTCAGGGAGAATTTAAATGCACTTCCCACAGACTCATAGAAAGTGGTTGAACCCAGGTTGTTTGGCTCCAGATGTCCTTATTAGGATACTTTTCACAGAGTTAGAAGTCTTTCCAGTATATTTTTTCTGAACTGCCTGTGAATGTACAGCTTATGCCATGGAGATCAGACAGTAAGAAAGTGTCGTGTTTTTTTGAAATGCTTCTCCATAGGCTTAATGAATCCTTTGTTAAAAAATTTCAAAGCCAAACATTCTTTTTAGTCCATGGAAACCCAGTATCATTTAGTTCTGGAAATATAGTCTTCAGAAATAAAAAAAAGTCTAAAATAAAAATACTAGATTAAATGTAAGTATTTTTTTCATAATTCATGAATTCAAAATCCTCAATGTAAAGTTCAGTGTGAAAGAAATACTTTATTTTATCACTTTTTAAATTTAAGCTACTCACAACGTCAAGTCAAATGATTGGCAATTTTTATTTCTAATCCATGTATTTTTGTCTTTCTGTGTTATCAACAACAAAAATATTGTATTTCAAGTGACTTTGAGTGATTCTAGTTGGTACATTGAAGGAAATTCTATGCTGAATATTGTGTGGTTTGTTGCCTATATACTTTCATTCCATAACAAAATTTCATTTGTTAAGAAAAAAAAAAAAACACCCCATACAGTATCAATTATTAATTCTTCTGTTCCATAAGATGAGTTCAGTTGCTTTTTTGAGTCCCTTCTTCCAAAGCTCAAGAAAGAAATACCAGAAATGAGGATTTTTTTTTTCAGTTAAAAACAGTCTTCAAAATAACAAACGCTTATTTTTATACCATTACAGTGTCATAAAATACAGTATGCTTTTTACTCATTAAATCAGTGCTGCTCTAATTCACAATACTCAATAGGTGGGAATAAAAATGATTTTAGGTTTGTGTCCATTCATATAAGCATATGACTGCTTTTGAGAAGACATAGGAACAAAACTAAATAAAACTTTTATCCCAGAACTGAAATTCAGTACAAACGAGATTTCTTTTGGTACCTCTCTCTCCCACAGCCCATTCCCATCTTCCCTCAGGGTATTTCCAGATCCCACCACTCTCACCTCCACTGGCACCCCCTTATCTCCTTCCTGGCCTCTCCCTGGCCCCCTGTTTCTGTTTCCAGTGCAGCAGCAGCCAGAGCGATCCTTTTCATTATAAACCACATCATGTCATTCCTCTGCTGAACTCCTCAAATGGTTTTCCCATCTCTCAAGGGAAAGTCTACAATGGCTGTAATGTCTCTATGATCCGCATGGCTCCCCATTCCCTTTGCTGTCTCCTCATCTCCTTATTCTCTTCCCTCTCACCCTGTTTTAGTAACACCAGTCTCCAACACTCTAGGCTGACCCTGTCTCAGGCCTTTTCCATTTACTGTTTCATCTCCTCCAGATGCCCTTCCTCTAGGAAATATGTGTGACTGACTCTCTAAATCAGATAGCCTTCCCGTAAATCTTACCCTAACCACCCATTTTAAAATCATAGCCCATCACCCTCACACTCCCAAATTTAGGCTCCTCTGTCATTTCTTTTTTCTGTAGCATTTAACACATTCTGTCATATCCTGTAGTATATACTACATACACTCATGATATATTAAGATTACTTACCTTAGAATATGAAATCTAAAAAGCCTCCAGTGGCCTCAGGCTTGGTACAAATAGATGCTCAATGAATATTTGTTGAATGCCTAAATCCTTCTTTATTCTTTTCAAAGATTGTTCAGCTTTATCAAGTATATAAATTTGAGTTTTAACTTTGTACATTTTTCCAGTTAACTGATCACAAGCCATTCTTGCCTGGGATGCTACTTTCCTGGTCTTTCTATTCATTCTCCCCTTCCCTCCCATCCTCCTTGTGTTCCACTCCTCCTTCCCTTCCTTTCCTGCTCCTCTTTCTTTTCTGTCTCCACCTCCTCCTTTTTCTCTATCTCATTCAATAGCATGGAACAGGAGTTAAGAGCTGTGAATATGAAAAGAATGAATCAAAAACTGTGCTTCCTCTCATAGAGCTCAGTCACATCTGAGGAACTTAAAGGAAGACTTTGCAGTGCAGTGGGTTAAGTGACTTGGGCAGGCTGTGTGCCTCATGCAGAATTGGGGGAGGGGTCAGGCGTATGTGCTACTGTGATGAGCGTTGAACTGGGTTTTAGAGAAGAAGTGATTATTTCCCCAATAGATTAAGGATATGGTAGCTGAATTATAAAGATTATTTGCTGAATTTTAGGTTTTCTTTTTAAATCACAATTACTAGTCCAAAGGAAAGTTCTTATTTTTCTCAGTAGTTATTATTTATATCATTTTAACTTGCAGCCCATCGGATCTGAAAATACAAGGGTATGTGTACGTGGCAAGAAGGTCAATTGACATCACATTTAATGACTACATTTAGGCATAGCTTCCTGTATCATTATCCAGTGAGTGAAAATTTTACAAGAATATCTTTCAATATATATAACTTGTCATTGTTTATATTATTATTATAAAATTTGATATAATTCAAGTTTTTAAATAGGAAGAAAAGGGACGCCTGGGTGGCTTAGTCGGTTAAGCGGCCGACTTCGGCTCAGGTCATGATCTCACGGTCTGTGAGTTCAAGCCCTGCGTAAGGCTCTGTGCTGACGGCTCAGAGCCTGGAGCCTGCTTCGGATTCTGTGTCTCCCTCTCTCTCTGCCCTTCCCCTGCTCACACTCTATCTCTATGTCTCTCAAAAATAAATAAACGTTAAAAAAATTTTTTTAAATAAATAAATAAATAGGAACAAAAAGTAGAACTTGTTAATAAGCAGTGAGCTGCAATAATTGTCTCAAAATCCCCAAATTTTTATTTTTAATTTATTTCTGATTCTATAATTTGTTTTTCCCCAAATATTTCACCTGGTAAGCCCTATACCCTCTCAGCTTTAGAAAACAAGGAACAGACTATTTGTACCAATATTATTTTCTATCATGTGGAAGATAAAAGGTCACTCTAACTAATTAATTCAGGATTCTTATATTATCAATTGTTCTTTTTCGCTTTTGTATATTCAACCTCTAGCTCTGTATTTGATTCTCTCTACTGCCTCTTAAATGTGCTTTATTCTCTTCAGATAAACACACACACACACACAGAGAAAATGTGGGCTGCATGTTTGTGTCCCCCTACAATTCACGCATTGAACCCCTAATCCCCATCATGATGGTATTTGGAAGGCCTTTGAGGGATAATTAGATTTGAATGAGGTCATAAGGGTGGGCCTCCATGATGGAATTAGTGTCTTTATAAGAAGAGGAAGAGAGCCCAGAGCTCTTGGTGTCTCTGCTGTGTGAGGACATAGCAAGAAGACCACAGTCTAAAGGAGAAGACTCACCAGGAACCGAATCAACGTGCACCTTGATCTTGGACTTCCCAGCCCCCAGAACTGTGAGAAATAAATCACTACTGTTTCAGCCACTCAGTCTTTGGTATTTTGTTATGGCACCCTGAGCTTCTTCAGCTGACTAAGAAGAAGAAATTATGACAAAAACAAAAACAAACAAACAAACAAAAAAAAAACTGTGCTTCTTCTCATAGAGCCCCACAACAAAGTGACCCACTCTGTCTTTTGCTTCTCAGTTTCTCTCTCCTTCCTTTGACAGCTGAACTGGTGACCACCTCCTCATGCTTCTTCACTCTTTAACCTGCTCATATGCAGCATCCAGCCCTTCCACTGGAAGAAACAGCTCTTGCTGATGTCACCAATGACCTCCATGTCATTAACTAAAATTAGTTTTTTCAGTTCCATGTTACTTTTATCAGCAACATCAACATCAACCAGTTTCCACTGTCCCTTGTTTTTTTTTTTTACGAATTTTTATTTGAACTCTAGTTAGTTAATATATAATGTAATATTAGTTTCGGTAGAACTTAGTGATTCGTCACTTACATAAACCATCCAGTGCTCATCGCAAGTGCCCTCCTTAATGCCTATCACCAGTTTAGCCCATCCCCCACCCACCTCCCTCATCAAGCCTCAGTTTGTTCTCTATCATTAAGAGTCTGTTATGGTTTGTTTCCCTCTCTCTCTCTTTTTTCCCCTTCCCATATGTCCATCTGTTTTGTTTCTTATTTCATGTATGTCCACTCTCTCCTTCTGGAATCATTTTTTTTCCTTGTATTTTAGGGAAAAAGCCATCAATTTCTTTTTTTCTTCTGGGAATGCTTCTTCAGTGCCTTCTTTAATAAATGTATTCTATTACCCAGTTGCTAAATCTCGGAGGTAGTAGAAGCTTAGTCCTAGACTGCCTTCTGTCTGTTCATACTATCACCCTATGTGATTTCATCCTTATATGGAGCTTCAGTTACCACTTACTAATCTACCTATATGTTTTCAAAACTGAAGCTCTAGCATACGTTTCTTTTCTCAACCCTAGAATGACATATAAAGATGTTTGACATGGCATCTCTCCTCAAATGGCTAATGATATCTCCAAAATTAAAGTGTTCAACAAGTAATTCCTGATTGTTACATATATACTTCCTCTGTAAAGAAATCTAACATGGTTTCTGCCCAGTGTTTTTTAATCTCATGAATGACACTGACCAATCACCTGATTGCTAATCCGAGAACCAGAGTCACTGCCCAGTCCTCATGTTTGTCTTAAATCTAAGTACTACAGATTTCACCTGCTAAATGTCTGTCAAATGTTATCTATCCATCAACTTGTCTTTGTCCCTAACATTACTACCCCCATAATTTTCTTACATGCTCATGAGTTTATCATCTCTCATTATTACTGCTTCGTATGGTAGACCTAATGGTACTTTCAAACGCACCTCATAAAATGTCAGGTTTTTCCTCTAAAATATCTCCCTACTGCTTCTAGGATCTGTACCAACCCCTTTAAAATTCCTCCAAACTCCAATAAGTCTGGATTCCAAACCCCTTCTCCCTTGTTTTATTTGTTTTTAATCAAATCTACATTTTAGAAGTAAGATAGATCATTCACTAATGTACTGTGTAGGGGAGGAAAAACTTCTTTTACCCAATTAAGTTCTGTAGATGGACCTGAAAATTAAACTGACATAAAACAGACTAACAGGAGAACAGCATACAAATTGTATTTAATATTTTTATATACACATGGGAATCTGCATAAGGAAAACAAAGACCCAAAGAGAAGTTAGAACCAAAAGCTTATATACTTTTTAAACAAACAAACAACAAATGATAAACTTGTAGAGAAGTGACAAAACAAAGGGGTTTGGATTAGGGTAATAAATTATGGGACACTGACTAGGAATTATATGGGATAATTTATGGAAAGTAGGTTATTTTGATAGGGTTGTTTGGAGAGTTCATTTTGGCATGGACTTCCAGTTTCAGGTGATAACAATGTTCTTCTGTTTCTGGTGAAAGAAGGGCATCTTTCTCATGGGAAAGTTTACAACTTGCTTTAAGATAGAAAGGGGGGTGTCAGAGAGACCTTCCTGCATCTGTTGTTTCTCAGGTGGCTTCAGACCAAAATAATCCATATACCAAAGCAGCATTTTTGGGGTGTCATGTTCTGAACCACTTCCACTGCTACAAAAGAAAAACAATTGTCTATTAAACTGTAACATGATGCTTATTTTTTATAAGGATTGTAAACTATATTCCAACTTAAGTGATATAAAAATGTTAGAAAAGAATCTTTACCTTTTGGATGACGAAACAATATGGTATTTCTTCAGAGTCCCGTGCTCTGTTTCTGGTTCTGTCTTCTTGCTCTCTCTACTTTTCAGGTAGGGTTCCCTAGGAAACATACTCTGAAGAAGATCTGCATGCCGCAAATTTACTGGAATATGATCTCAGGGTCAGCATCTGGAGGGAATCTGAAAAAGCATGTTTGGATAAAGGGTGAAACTGAACTGTGTCACAACAAAGGTCTCAGACAATCCTACGAAGATTTCTGGGACTAGGACGACCTTTAATTAATATCTTGAATTGGGCAAGTGGCCTAGACCTTATATAGCTTCACTGACCAATCATTGGATGTGGAATATCCTTGGGGAGTAGGCATGAACTTGAGTCATGCAGCTAGACAATGAGTTCTCAGTCCAGACAGTGAGTTCATTGGTGAATCTAAGAAGCCCACTATGGCATCTACTACATTAAATAATACATCTTGGCATTAAATAAGTTATGGAAGAACTCTTTTGGGATTCCAGTGGTCTTCCTTTTCCTGGGAAAAACTTGCATGAAGGTGGTAAACTGGATGTATCTATACCTCTTTTGCTGTAGCTAGTCTTGAAGCCATAACTGATACTTCATTTTCAGATGGTACTTCTGGTAGTTGAGATGGCTTTCCAGATGAGGTGTCTGAACACCTGGTTATTATGTTTCTCTAGGGTCATAGCTGCTGCACTTTTCCATTTATTATCAAATTTTGGCAATTGAATACCAAGAAATGTCCAATTGGATACCTGACTTCCATATATATTATTCATTGACCTCTTCTTATGATTGGTGTCAGTTAGACCTTTTAGAGCAAGGAGTTCTAAGTAACTGGGCAACACTTAAAGCTTGAGATATAATAGGACTCTTGTTGTGTTCTTAGGTATCAGTGTACCCTCTCTGAGAATCAAGACCTGGAAATCCTTAGAGTCCAGAGTTGTGGAAGTGAGAACTACAGATTCCTCCCAAATGGTACACTGGGAATAATGGTAGATAGACACATTCCTTGTTCAACTCGCTGATTGCTAGGTACATGTATTCTACTTAAAGAGAACACAGTGCCATATGCTAGTACTTAATTTAAGGTATATACTGTCGGATATTCAAGGTATCATCTCCAAGTCCACACTCAGATAGTTTTGCTTTAACAAGCCATTCTTCCTCTGTACAGCTGTTGGCTTCTGGATATTTAGTATATGATACAGCCAGTGGATAGTTTATACACATTACTGCTCTCTCCTTTTCTATAAAGTGGATCAATCCAATTTGATTTTATCCAGATCCTATGTTAATTAATTAAGCACCAGAAGTCCTCAGATAGTGGTGCTGCTGAATCCCTACATGCAGAAAAGAATAACTCATACTCATAATCTGTGCAATTTCAATCAAGATGAATGTGATAGTTTAAATATGTCCACAAATTATTTTATATTCTTCTATCCAAAATTGGAGTCTAATATACTTTGTCTTAAATGTGGCATGATTTTAGTCGTTTGCTTTTAATGAATAAACTGAGGAAGAAATGAGGCCATATGATGTCCAAAACTAGGTCAGAAAATAAGACATAGTCCTGCTTAGTTTGCTGTTGCTTTCAGGACACTTGTCTTTAAAAACCACCACCATGCTCTGTAAGACCAAACAACTTCATTGAAAGACCACATGATGGAGTTTCACCCTAGCTTCAGCTGAGGTCCCAGCCAAGAAGTCAACATCAACAAGCAGATGAGCGAGCTAGTGCTTTCAGATGATTCCAACCCCTACCCTCTGAGTTCCTCTCATTTATGTGCCGTGGAACAGAGAAGAGCTGATGATGTATGAGAAAAACAAATGTTACTATTTTAAGTTACTCATTTGGGGATGATTGTGTAGCAATAGATAACCAAAACACTGAATTACTCCCCTTCTAGGTGGAAAGAATCCAGTATAGTCACTTTCCACCATATTTCCTGGTATGTCTCTGCAAAGGATAGTGCTTCATTAGGAGATGAGTATTTCCTATTTAGAGCAGATTAAATATTTGACAGTGGCCTTAGCTAAATAAGAGCCTATGCACTTGGGCCCACATGTAGTTTTTACTTTTGCCACCAAGATCATTCCACTTATACACACATAAGATTAGCACTTGGGATTCCAATGCTGAGTCATTCTGTCTACTTGGCAGATGCTTTCTGATGGTGTTAGTATCAATAAAGGATCTTTATACATTGTGTCTATTCCCATATATCCATCCACATGCCTTTATCTTTAACCTCCTTATCCCTCACCATTCAACTTTTCTCCTTCCAGATCCTTAATCAACTAGCATTTGCCACTGCTCATAAGTCAGTTTTTACTGTTACCTTAAGCCACTTTTATTTTTTTTAATTAATTAATTAATTAATTTATTTTGAGAGAGAGAGAATATGTGAGGGAGGAGCAGAAAAAGAGAGAGAGAGAGAGAAAGAATCCCAAGCAGGCTCTGCACTGTCAGCATAGAGCTGGAAACAAGGCTTGAACTCATGAACCGTGATATCATGACCTGAACCAAAATCAAGAGTCACATGCTCAACTACTGAGCCATCCAGGTGCCCCTTAAGCTACTTTTATTTTCAAACAAAGTGCTCAACCAGGTGTACTACAGATCTTTTAATCCATTGGAAAATTTCCCTTTACCACTGTATTTTCCAGTCAACCCTGAGTAGGACTCTAATGTAGCCAATGTTATTTTTGCTTTCTACTCACATGTGGAGCTGATCCATTCAAGACCCAAGATTGGTGTTTTTCCTTCTTTTATCAGCTAGTAATAAGGTGCCTCACATTCAGTCATGTGAACCGAGAGGAATTTGTTCATTAATGGTGGGTGGCATTAGGGCTGAGATATCTGCTCAGGAATCTTAATTGTAACCTCCAGTCTTACTCCTGCCCAATCCCGGAAATACCTCCTCCTTTTACCATGGACTGTTACTGGACCCACCTGAATTTATGATTCTGTAGTTCTACTAGAACATGATAGACCCTTCTGACATTTTATGTCCTATATTCAGGCCCTCCATTTCCACTTGTCCCAGTAGCATGCCAGAGACTTTATTTTGGCATGGTCTTGCAGATGGCATGGCTTTGCTCCAAGACCCAAAGATTTTATATTATGATTTTTTGAGAAGTTGAGCACAGGCTGAAACTGGATTTTCTCACCACTGATACTCTAATATCATAAGGTCTTCTGGGGCCTATGTTCATAGGAGCAGGGCAACTTATACCACTGCCTGGTTCTACTCCAGGCCTTGTTCAAAGCCAACAGCATTTTATGTCATATAGTAAATGAGTTTGAGAAGTATTTTCAAGTATGGAATTTGCAGCCTTCAGAATATAATGAGGGGTGATTAGGTGGCATAGTCAGTTGCGTGCCCAACTTGTGATTTTGGCTCATGTTGTGATCCCAGGGCCATAGGATCCAGCCCCATGTTGGGCTCCATGTTGAGAATGGAGCCTGCTTAAGATTCTCTCTTTCTCCCTCTGCCTCTCTCCCCTGCTTGCACACGCTCTCTCTCTCTCTCAAAAATAAAAAAAAAAATATTTATAAAAGAACATGAGGATGTCTACAAGGTGTTGTTACTCTTCTTGGTAGTGATAGTTGCAAGATGTAATAATTTACTCCTTACTTTAAGGAAATGTCCCAATTAAACCACAGACCAGTATACCCCAAAAAACTTCACTCAGTGGGTCCTTCAATCTTTGCAGATGTTATTTCCTATCATATAACATGTACCTTCCGAAGCCACCAATGTATTTGCTATTTTTCTGATCTGTTTTGGATGACGTGATGTTATTGATATTGTTCTACCAATTTAATGGACCAATGAGATACTCTGTGGAATATCCAGATCGTCCAGTTTCCCTCAGACTATATTTGACAAAAGGCAGAATTCATAGTCTGGAACAAGCCCATAAATATATACTGTCTCTGATTCTCATTTCTGACTGGGGTAATTTTATAATTATTTGCATGATTATTTGGGTACTGTTTATTTGCCTGACTAAATCATAACTCCCATGAAATGCAAGGAGAATGTTTGTATTTGGAGCCTTTACCGTAGGCTGGTAGTATGTGACATGCAGCTGGTATTGAACAACTCTCATACAGTTAGTTTATATAGAAGAAATACAATAACACATTAATAAATTAGGAGATGCACTAGAAACTTCAAATTCTGTCTCATAAAATAAGACCTCAAATTCTGTCTCATAAAAATAGATTTGTAGGACCCCTCCAATTAAAAAAAAAAGTTAATTAGTACCTGCTACATAGTATGAATTGGCTGCATTATTGATGTATTTTTGACAAAAATGTATGTTCTCCAGATTTGAAATATTCTACATATTTTTGCCAAATTCATGTTGAACTAGCTTGAGTAGCTCAAAATCACTTTAAGTGCCTAAGTAGGATGGTTGTACTATAGTAGTTGATGCTTTCAAGTTATCCTTAACCTAAGACACCCATAAAGAACATTTGAGGGAAATCAGAGTAACCATGTTATATATGCCATTAAATCATTTATTAAGTTGTTGTATTCATTTTTGTTCAATATTACATATTCTAATCTAAGCTTTTCTTAATTTAAACATTATATTCTTAAAGTAGGACTTCATATCATATGTGGTATATTTATATTACATACATTTTAGAAATTATATCTAAGAACATGAATTTCTATCTGCTAATATTTTTGTATCTCAGTAGAATTACAAACTCAAAATTACACAAGAAGGAATAATTTATGATTGGCAGAAGTGTCTAATTCAAAAACCTTTTTTGGAATTGATGAAATTGAATTTAAAGAAATTTTATGTTGAGAATGAATCCTATAAATATTTTTTATAGAACTACTCAAAGATGTACATATTAAATTTACAGTGTAAAATTATGTATACACAAAGAAACTGAAAACGTGCAACTCTCCATAAAAGAGAATTGTTAAAAACAAAGAATACACACATATAATAGAATATATACATTTTTGCTGTATTTTGTTGCATTTCGTAGACTATGAGATCATTATAAAGAATACAGTGGATATAAAAAATACAATAGGCATAAGTTGTAATATGAAAAACTCTATAACATATGTTTTTAAGTAAAAAAACAAGATGTAGAGCTACACTATGTAGAATTCTCTCTTTTGTGTGAATAAAACTTTTGAGAGGGATATGCAAAAAATAAAACCTTGTTTATACTTACTGGGAAAAGGAATTAGGAGTTGGAGGGGAGAAGATATGATTCACTTCTTATTTTTTGCCTTTCTTTACTGTTTGGCTTTCAAAGTATGTAAATACTACTTTTGTAAACATTAATTTAATTTTAAAAACATATTATTCTATAACCCAAAAAACAAAACCTTTAATGTAAATATCTCTAGATGTGTTAAGGAAGGAGGTTCTAGAGTATTATCTAAACACTTTTTATTTTATATTTTATTTCTCAAGTCATTCAATATTTGATTTCTCTGGAAGAACAACTTTCTAAAAGAATCAATAAGACTCAACCATCATTTCAATATTGAACATGCAACCAAGGTGTTTTCCAGTTCTCATATAATTGTTATATGAGGTTTCAGAATCTCATGCAGCAACATTCTGTTCGTGATTAGCACCTATAATCTCTTACCATAGTAACAATGATAAAACAAATTCTGAAGGAAGTAGTGACTGAACAGAAAATATTACTGCCAGGTGGTGAGATCATTAAACAAACAAACAAGCAAACAAACAACAACAACAACAATAAAACAAGAGCCACTGCCTAGGCTTGGTATGCATGAAAGGGTGCCATGTGGCCTCTTCACTGCCTTTACAAAAAACATATGTAAGATTGCCATAGGACATTCATTTGGCTAATGCTTATCCATATTAGTACATTTTTTTGTTTTGTAAGACTTCATCAAAATCAAAACAAATAAATGTCATTTTCATTCAATTTTATATGCATTCAAAATGAGGGAGAAGGAAACCTTTGTGCACTATAGTTGCTTACCTATTTGTGAAATAACTGCCCGGCCTTGGTCTTGTTGGGCATCTTGCTCTGTCAGGTGCTGCTCACTGAGATGTGGCAAGACCCACACATTGTTTATTATTTTATTCCCTTTGTCTTGAAAGCAAACACTGTAACATATTTTTTTTCTATATGTTCTTTGTTTCTCTGTGTTGCCTCTATAAGAGTGTCAATACATGAGGAATATTCAATAATTTGGATGCCTTTGATATAGGCAAAGCTGAAGCCTCTCTTTCTAAAACTGCATACATTCAAAATACACACCTATTATGAAATTTTATTTTATTTTTTTAATCTTTATTTATTTTGAGATTGAGATAGAGAGTACAAACAGGGGAGCGGCAGAGAGAGAGAGAGGGAAAGAGAGAATCCCAAGAAGACTCTGTGCTGTTAACTCAGAGCCAGACATGGGACTCGATCTCATGAACTGTGAGATCATGACCTGAGCTGAAATTAAGAGTTGAGTGCTTAACCAACTGAGTCACCCAGATGCCCCAGTTTTATAAAATTTTATAGTGTCAGGTGGTATATATACTATACACTGTACTCTAAAGGCAATGAGATCTCTATGACGTCTTGACATACTATTTACTGTATATGAGATAACATAAATTTCTTTGCATGACACATGTGACCTTTGGTTATCTAGCTTCTACCAATTGTTTTCAACTAAGGATGTTTCTGTGCACTAGAGGATGTGTAGAAAGGTATGGAGACGTGTATTCTCACAGCTGTGGTATTGGTCCAGGGGAGTATATGCTACTGTTGTCTGGTGAGTGAATACCAGGAACTCTGTTAATAATCTACTAAAACTGACTAGGATAATCCCAAGAACGAGTCATTGGATTCAAAATGTCGGTAGTGCCAAGGTTGAGATATCCTGGACTACTCTTAACATCTCACTCAGTCTCCTGTCCACACAAAACCACTTCCCGTGAAAATTTCCTCTTTCTACAATGCCCTTCCCTCTTGACCACTTGGTCACTTATATTTGAAGTATTTCCTTTTAGGTGACTCCTCATCAGTGTTTGCAGAGAACTCTGATGTGAATGTCTCCATTGTAACATTAAATCATCGAATTTACTAGTATATATGTCCTGCCCACCAAACTGTGAGCTTCTCCAAGCAAGTGAAACCCTGACATCTGTTAGAGGGTAGCCACTCAATAACTATTTGTTGAACCCTAGCTGAATAAAGACAAATTTTAAAGGTTGAAATACATTTGACTTTTGTTTGATGTTTTCATGAAAGAGGGATGAAAATGCCTTTGATAAGTTGTTCTTCAAACAGATCCAGGAGGCTGACTATTGTGATATTGAGGGGCGTGGGAGGAAGGAAGAATAACATGTTATAGGAAATGAAATTCCATCACAACAAAGAAGTACTCTGTGTGGCAGTTAAATCAGAACCGATGCAGTTCAAACCATCAGAGATTCTTAAATAGAACAAACTGAGGGTTGCTGGAGAGGAGGTGGGTGGGGGGGGATAGCCTAAATGGGTGGTGGGCATTAAGGAGGGCACTTTTGGGATGAGCACTGGGTGTTATATGTAAGTGATGAATCACTGGATTCTACTCCTGAAACTGATACTACACTGTATATTAACTAACTAGAATGCAAGTAAACAAATTAAGAAAAAAAGAATCTATGCAGTCGCAGGTGTTTTCTTATGCAGAAGATGTAACATACAGTGGTTGAATGGTGCTTTGGCAGCACAGAGAGGATACAAGAATAGATCATGGAATCTTAATTGCCTTCAACTCTTCTAAGCATTCTACAATCCGGTAGTCATTTCAGCCAGGCTTCTGCTTAATTGCCTCTATCTCTGCAGGGCACAGTAACTCTGGGAGTTTTTCTAGGACTGAAAGTTTTTTGATGCCAATGAGTTTGTGGAGGTGTAACTGAAACTCATTCTCTCTGTTCCTCACCCCGTGGCACACATTAACACGATGGCCCCCTGTTTCCACATCATTCCGTGAAGTGCCATCAACTCTTCAAGCCATTAGGTTGTCCTTTGCACTGGAGAAAACTTGCTCATATGATGTGTGAAGTGAAACTCTTCACTTTCTCTAAGGCAGAGATGTATTTCGAGTTTCCATTGCAATGCTGTGTATACTGGACTTGTTGAGCACCTGGACTGAGTTTAGGCTCTGCCATTTGTCAACTGAATGGCACTTTGCTACTTTGGGCTTCAGTTTCTTTATCTGTAATGTGAGGCATTGGAATACATGATCTCTAAGGTTACTCATGGGTCTAATCTTCTTCAACTCTGTGACTAGTATCCATAAAGAAAATCTCTGCTCTAATTTTGCATGTGCACATAAGGGTTTAATCATGGAATTACTCTAAGCCTCGTTGATCTTTAATTCATCGTCAGAACTTCCTGAGAGCTAGGATAAATTTTTGGTCACCCAAATGAGTTTGCACTCAAATAGTGACCCACACCAAGAGAGAATTGTCAGTCTTCTTTGATAACCAATCTAAAAATATCTTTCCTTTATTGAGAAGGTTTCTCCTATTTGTCCTATATCTAGTCCCTCCAATCCGTGTATTCAGGGAGGCTGGCCAACCAACAGAAGGACACTGTTTTCCTTTGTTTGGCTAATTAATAAATCAGCAAAGTCCATATGAACTTGTTTGGGTCTTTGGTTATACTCCCACAGCATAGGGTCAGGAAATATTAATCTCAATGGAAGCTACACATTTTCCTTTTCCTGGGGTGTTTTTAAAGCAGCATTAACCATTTAATCTCTGTTCACTTTCCTGACTTAAGAAAAGGATGTCTTCTAGGAGTAGAGTTGGAGCTTCTATGCAGATTCCAAGCTGAGGCTAAATTTTTAAAGAAGCAAATGCTTGCTAATTGTCCCTACATATAGTTGAATAGCATTCATGATCAGAATTTAAAACATCAATCCCTACTTCTGCCTGCTCTATTGATTTGTAGACATTGGTCTCTTTAAATTTAGAGATTATTTGAGGATCATGTCTTAACTTATGCTTGATCAACCTTTATACATATATAAATAAAGTCACTTTTGAGGGACAAGTGTGTTAATTTAACAACATCTTAAGCAAGCCAAAATAGTGATGTAAGGCTACTTTACTGAGCATGTTCCATAATTCTCAAAGACAACTGAATAATTATTCGGGGAACTCTCTTAATGAGTTTTTTTTTTACATTTAGGTAAGCCCCTTAGAAATGAATAGTAACCCAGATAAAATACTTAGTTTTAATACGAGCGAGCAGTATTTGAATGCTTTTTAGTGCAATTTGTAGTTTTACAAAGTAACTATCTAAGATGTGTTTTCCACATTGTTTCTTGATAAAATAAAGTTAATCTGATTTACTTTTTTTTTCTAATGGCTGCATTTTGGGAAAGAACTATTTGAAACATAAAGCCATATCTAATCAAGAATCAGCAGGCATCTTTAGGGCTTGAACACCAGCCAGAGCCTAAAAAAATTTTCAGATGTAACCAATCGATACTGTGAACAGTAGAAAGCAATAGAGAACCATGTTCCATTCTTACACACGACCAGAAATAGAGATAAATGACAAACCTAGACATCAAAAAGTCAGTAGGTCATCTTTCAAGCCAGTCGAAGGATGCACACAAATTAGTCCTAAAGAAAATCTTCCACAAGTGTTGTGGGTCTAGGAAGGACAAGTTTATGCTTAGACCTTGCGAGCAATGAATTTCTCAATTTTAAGAAGTTTTATATGCACACTCACACACCAAATCTCAAAGTTGTGAATCATTATGCAGTTTTATTGAGAATATCCAATGTAATATAGCTGAAATAACAGTTGATATAGTCATGATAGTTTGGATATTTTTATGACCAAATGTGTAGAGTGATAGATCATATCAAAAAAATGCTATTTGGATTTAGGCTGTAATTGTCATCCAGGGAAATTTTAGAATGCATATATATGTATATATAATATGTTTTCTAAGTGTTAGAAGTAGGTTATAGTCAATTCTTAAAATTCTCCTTATTTTAATCTGAAAACTCCTTTCCTGTGCGTGTATGATAAATTTTTGATATCCAAGTTTTATATGACTAAAGGTATTAATCTAAACATTAAAAATCCACATCATTGCTGCCATATAACAAGACGTTCTTATTAATAATATAAGCCTACAGTTATAATTTTAACTCTCAATTCTATAAGGATGATGACTTTTTTCATAACAAAATAAATTCTTCGTAATGGAAAGGGAAAGAGACACTCTCATTTAATAGACTCTGCACATCTTGATAAGAATATTAATTGATTCTAAGATTGGTCAAACATTTAAATACAGTAGAAATATCAAGCTATCAATTTACTCCTTATATTTGAAACTGAGGCGGTTAGATAATTGAACTTTTTTTTTTACAAAACATTTTTATAATTTAGGTTAATATTGATCAAATACTTTTGTATTTCCACTCAAGAAATTATCTGTTTGTTCAAATTCCACCAGTTTCTTATATCCATGTAATTTAAAATTTACACATACATTATTCAAATTGTTTAAGGTTTATAAATCTGCTACTTAGCAAGATAATGTAAAAGTCGGTAATGACTCATAAAAATACTTTACCTAGCTATGTAGGAATGCAAAAAAAAAAAAAATCTAAAGCATACATCAGTGAAACCAGAAATGGAAAGAGTCAGTTAAAATAATAAAACCTTTTAGCCCAAGCACATTTTCCGTAAAGTAATTTTATCATGATTATTCTAGGTTCCTCCACATGAAATAACTTATCTATATTCATTGAAAGAAAAGCCAGCTGCATTATTTTTAGGGCCCTAGTGGATTTAAATTTATTCTTCTATTTTATTTTAGGTCCATTGATTTGTGTTCCTTGCAAGGGTTTGTTTTTGTGTGTGTGTGAGTTTTTTTTTCTGTTTGTTTCTTTTTAATAACATACCTCAGCAGATGGTTAAAATGTAACATGATGATGTAATGATTTTGCTGTTTGCCTTTAAATCACAAAGACAAATAATTATATTTTTAGGGAAGAACTATTCATTTAATTTAGATATATTCACTTGATTTAGATATATAATTTAGATATTTATTAATGGAGATTTTACTCCTCTAATTTCAAAGGAGTGGTCAGACCTTATCTAGAATACTGTTTGCTTTCTTGGTTTCCTATTTTCAGGTAAATATTCACAAGCTAGTGATGTTCGAAGAAGAGGAGAGAGAGAGAGATTATGGCTTAGAAAAAATACCTCATAAAGGCTAGTCAAAGCAGTGAATATGGGCAATTTGGAGACAATATCAATAAGAGGAGTCCTAGGGTTTCTTCAAATATGTAAAAGACTTTAGTGGAACAGGTTCGTTTCTTCATTGATGACTAAGCCTAAGTGGACATAGATCAGTAGGATGATAAATATTTAAGAGTGGTGTCCAACAAGAAGAATGCTTCAGAGGAAGGGATAGATTTCTTTTTGTTTGTTTCATCTTTCCACAGCTTTATTGAGATAAAACTGACAAATCGTGTGCATGTATGTATGATATACAGTGTGATGTTTTGATGTGTATATACATTATGAAATGTTTACACAGGTTAATTAACATATCCACCACCCCATGTGGTTGTCATTTGTGTGTGTATGTGTAGGAAGAACATTTTAGATCTTCTGTTGTGGCAAATTTCAAGTCTACAATAGAGTATTTCTTATACTGTATTTCTATCTATCCTGGCTATGGTCAAGGGGGTTTTCTGGGTGAACCTGAAAAATCCCTTCCAACCCTTAATTTTAAACATCTGAAATTGCTGAGTTGCTTTTTCTTTTTTCTTTCATTCTTTCTTTCTTTCCTTTTTTCTTTCTTATTTTCTTTCTTTCTTTCTTTCTTTCTTTCTTTCTTTCTTTCTTTCCTTTTTTCTTTCTTATTTTCTTTCTTTCTTCTTTCTTTCTTTCTTTATTTCGTTTTTTCTTTCTTTCTTTCTTTCTTTCTTTCTTTCTTTCTTTCTTTCTTTCTTTCTTTCTTTCTTCTTTCTTTCTTTCTCCCTTCCTTCCTTCCTTCC
Source organism: Paguma larvata (assembly GCA_030068075.1). Lineage (NCBI taxonomy): Eukaryota > Metazoa > Chordata > Mammalia > Carnivora > Viverridae > Paguma > Paguma larvata. The sequence goes on from CM057829.1 coordinate 109,563,599, forward strand.
TTCCTTCCTTCCTTCCTTCCTTCCTTCCTTCCTTCCTTCCTTTCTTCTGCTAGCTTCAATTAGTTGGCTAGAGCATCAGTCTACCCCACTCCATGGGGTATGCAAGACACTCCATTGAGATAGAGCAAGAAAGCATTAGAACACCTGTTGGGGTTTATTTTATCTACTATTTGCATAGATTTTAATGATAAATATAATGTTAAAAGAGCTATGCATGATTATGATTTATAAATACATGTTTTAAATTTATAAATATCAAAAATAAGTATAAAACCTTTATTTTTTTCAAAAAATAAAACCTATTTAGAGACCACTAAAATGAAGCTATGGAGTAGAGAGGAAAGTTAGTTTAGAATAATTGCACTGGCTTGTCATATACCTATGATAGAAATAAAGTACAACCCACAGATAACTTAACCTTTAGAGTTTTATGTTTTTCAAATTCATGCCAGTAAGGGAGTAAGGGTATGCTGGGATTAAAAACTGAGGGTATCCTGGAAGGACAGGCCTTGTTAGCCATATTAATGTTAATAAGTTCATACATTGTCACAAAATTAATTGTGTATGTAAATTAGGATGCAGTAATAATGGCATCGTAGGCGAAGCACTACCCTCTCACATACAGGGTCATTCTACATCTAACCCAAGGTTTTAACCACAATTAGTTTAGTGGTTTGGGGTTATTACCTGCTAGGCAGTAGTCCTTCATCAGAATGACTATAAAGCACATAATTTATCACAATTAGGCTTAATTGGCTACCTTCATCTCTGTTCAGTGGATGCCAAGAGTGGAGACAGTGTGGACAGCAATTCTCATCTCAGTACCCAAAAAGGACAGTTTTAGGTCATTTCCTGCCAAGTTCTATGATGGATGTGGTCTCATTTCACCCTCAAGTACTCAAACAGTGGACACCCGTGTCTCACAATATCATATTTTATTTTGTTTCCCTAAGAACTTTTACTTTATTTTCTTACTCCAGCTCCTTTCTTCATCCTTCTCCATTAGCATTCTGTCAGTCTCCATCTTCCTCTGCCTCTCCTTTCCTCTGCCCTCCCCCACCCCACGCACATAGTTCCTCATGCCAATCAGGAGACTCTAATCAAGCAATGAATATACAAGAAGGAATATGATTGTAACCGTGTGATATACAATTTACGTAAATAAATGTCACTCCTGCTTTTATATCAAATTCTAAAACAATTTCTATATGCTAAGGACAAAAAGGAAAGAAATTTTTTAGCTTAATGTTTCAAAAATATCCTTTCCCATATTCAACACGTTTCATCCAGAGATATTAAAAGAAAAAAAACAATCGTTTTTAGTTTTGAAGACTGAGCTCTTGGCAGAGTTGTATACTGTTATCTACAGTGCAAATGACGCTAAAATTTTGTTATGATCACCAAGTGTTTCTAGAGTACCTAAAATCAAGAAAAACCAGTGAAACAAATAACTGGATGAGGTCTATTAATTTTCCTCATCCACAGGGAAACAGATATTTTTTAAAGACATGCAGTGATTAATAGATATAGCACTATCATAGTTAAAGTGTTGATTTCTCCTTCAGGCATACATAAGGCCAAACACTAACATTAAGTGTATAAAAGTAAATTTACTGGGAATAAGCTAAGAAAAAAAGAGGACAGGATAACTCAATGCCAGAAAATCTAGATCAACATTAGTCAGTAAATATGTTACCCGGGGGCGAAGGCAAAGATTTATTTCTAAATAAACCAAAAGAACTTAAGTCAAAATATTTAGTTCTTCGATATGTTTCTTTTGAAGTTACTGGTTTGCATGATGCCATTTGTGAATACCAATGTAGACTAGACCGTGCCATAAACTAGCTTACAGTCAGACCTCTGTGTAGTGCGGATGTGATCATATTAAATGGATACTTGCATCCAGTTTTCATCATAAAAATAATTTTTACTTAGTTGTGGTCTTAATTTAGACTTAAATTCTGAATATAAATATGATGTAATATAAATAAAATTGTAGAGGCCAAAGCAAATTGGCGAATGGAGTGTCTTATACAGAAAGTATTGTTGCAACTACAGTTTTCCTCTAGTTGTGCTATAACATGTATACATGTAAGAGTTTCAATTTCACTTGTGATATGTGATATTTTTTGCATTACTTGAAATGAATGACATTACATAGGTAAGCAAAGAACCCTGATTTCTGGTTGTAGCTTAAAAGCTGAAAATCTGTTGATGTAGACCAAAATGAATTGTCTTCTTTTTTTTAAAACTGAAAAGCTTACGAATGACAATACATGTTTTTGTTAGGTAAAAATCGGTGTAGCGAGGATCTTTTTTTCTAAAAACATACTCAGAGGGAGTGCCTGGATAACTCAGTCAGTTAAGCGTCCATCTTGGGCTCAGGTCATGATCTTGCTGTTTATAAGTTCAAGCCTCACAGGAGGCTCTGTGCTGATAGCTCAGAGCCTGGAGCCTGCTTTGGATTCTGTGTCTCCCTCTCTCTCTGCCCCTCCCCCGCTCATGCTCTGTCTCTCTCTCAAAATAAATAAATAGATAAATAAATAAATAAATAAATAAATAAACAACATTAAAAACATACTCAGAGGATTATTGAGTTATGGTTAATGAGTTTTTATAGGACTAATGAGCACATGAGTTGAAAGGAGGGGTGGTGTCTTATCATGAATTGGAATGTATGTATATGAGTAAAACTGACAGTTTTATTACTACTCCGTTTCTTTCTGGACTACTTAATAGCACTTAAAACAAATAGTGTTCTCTGAATTTAAGTATCTCTGTAAAGAAAACCACCCAACCTTGACAACAAGTTACCAGAAGAAGAGAATGAAACATAAGCAATCCAATTTTATCTATTTATTAACCTGTCAACATGTAACTATTTAGATTGTTTTTAATATTAGAATCAAACATACATGGTCGTCTTAGCATTATCATGTGTCTGGAAATGAGGTTATAAGTTTTGAACTTTACTCCTGCAGGCAACTCAGTCACAATCTGGAAACATGGGCCTGTATATTCACTTTGGACATCATTGAGAAAGAAGTAATATTTGATTTTAATAAGTATGAATGTTCTTATTGTCTAGAAATGGTCACGGTAAGGGTGTTGAGTGCCTGTAGTAGGCTTGACCTTTGACATGAGATGCCCAGAGCTCACATATGTATACAGCCTCTTCTCAGTTAAAAAAGAGAATTTTTGATGAAATGCTTGAAACAAAGGTACTACCTGGTGAAGTGTAAACACATCTAGGAAATAGAGTGTTCTAGTTTTTGAGATGATATTGAGCACTTAGAGAAAATGAGTAAGTGGAAAATGAATAGTTTATACTGCACAGAAGCCCTGACAATCGTAAACTGTGTTCATCAAGAAAACAGATCAGTGGAACTCCATTATTATGACTTTAGAGAAAAGCCCCAGAATTCCATTAGTATTTTTTGGTCTTATTTGTTTTACAAATTAGTACTATTTCTCTTAATTGCAAAATCAAGAACTTTGCTAAAAAAGAGAGAGAGAGAGAGAGAGAGAGAGTAAGAGAAAAGATACCTCATTCTAGCCCCGAGAATTAATAATGGTAAAATGGTGTGTATCCTTGCAGACATTTGTATATATTTACATGATATATACCCAAACACGTGAACAAACATATAATGTAACAGATATCCCTTGAGCCAAATTGGCCCCATGGTTAAAAGCCTTCTGAGATTGTCTTACTAATCTAAAAAATAAAATTAAATCCCCATCTCCTACAGTGCAGTCTAGACAGACTCCTCACCATATATATATGGTTGTTTGTTTGTTTGTTTGTTTTGTTTTTCAATAAGGTACCGCATGGTGAGGTGGTGGAGGATGATGAAGATGTGGAGACACTGTAGCAAAAGCACTATATTATTATAGCAGATTTTATTTTAAGTGACAATTTTTTTTCAGGTATACACATAAATCCCATCAGAAATACACACACACTTTAAAAACAATAGTGCATATCTATTTCCTCTTTTTACTTATTGCCCTATATTTTAGCCGGTTTTAATCTCAGTGCATATAGAGCGCTCTCTCTCTCTCTTTCAAGAGTATATAGGATTCCATTTGCCTTAATGTAATAAAATTCATTTTCACTTTTCCTTCTTGAAGATCATGTTTTTATTATTGAATACAACTATGGAAAAAAATTGCCTACTTACATATAAGTATATAAGTAGCTCTTTACCCACTTATTCTCATATCTTTGCAGAGTAGATTCCTACTGTCAGATTTGGCCATCATGGAGTATATATGCACAATATAATTTTTCTTTTTTAATTTAGGTATGAAGAGTGCCATTTCTGTGTGTACTTGCTGGCATTGTGTTTTATCAGTTTGGTTGATTTAATACATGGATATATTAGTTTCACTTTAGGATTTGGAGTGAATAGCTTTGCATATGGTTATTGACTTTCTCTGCTTATGTTTTTTTTCCATTTCTCCTGTAGGTCAGGTTTATTGTTTTGTAAAACTATTTTATACATTATTAAATTAGACCTTTAATTCTCAATTTTGTTATTTGATTTAACACCAAAATTTTTGCTATAAGTTTTATGGTATTTTATACATTTTGAGTTTAGAAATGTCCTCTCCACTTAAATATGAAAAATAATTTTCTCTGTATTCATAGCATTTAATTGGTTAATTCTAGGATCCTTGATTTCTCTTGTTTATTGTAGTATATAATAGGGCTATAAAATAGGGCTTTACTCGGTCAATGTGTTTAAAGTGCCCGGGACACTGGAAGCTCTCAGGGATTTGACTTTAATTTTTGTTATTTGCCTTTTGGATTAGGTAACTTGCAACTGTTTGTGGTATCTGCTTTGTGCATACTGTCTCCACAGGAAGTAAAGCTATATTGTAGAATGAACACTGACTGAAAATAAGCACCCAGATTCTAGATCTTTCTCAGCTAGGAGCTAATTAGTAACCCTGCTAAAGTAACGATGTTCTAGGCCTCAATTTTCTGCTTGAGAAGCTGAGATTCAGTCTCCTTGTCATTTCTCGAATTATCTTCTCACAAACACTGATTGTGATAGGCGTTTATTTTAAGAAAATAAAAGTGAAATGAGTTAGCAGAATACCAGATTAAAGAAAGATAAGTAAGTGGTGTGTATGGGAGAGAGAGTTTGGCTTTGCTTTTTACTGTGAGCCTTCTCAAAGCCATTACAATTACAGGTGAATTACATGAATCTGCTTGTATTGTCAAATATTTTCTAAACCTATCTAACCACACATCCTTTTTCCCCCTCCAGAGAATCTTACAGAAATTAAAAATTTGTGGAAGGCTGGGTTCAATGATCTCCGAATCTTTTTTCTTCTCTAATGCTCTAAAATTGTCAGATATTCTGACTCTAAGCCACGCGATAATATGCAGATCTGGATTTCTCCAGTTATTCCACAGAATACTCACCATTAACACTCAGTTTCAGTAATTATGCTGTTCTTGCTATACCCCACAAACCCATGTATTAATTAATAGTGTTAATTATTGCCACCGCCAAATGCTAGACAAGGTGCTGAGCACACAGATATTTAAGACTTAGTGCCTTTCCTTTAGAGTCCCTGGTGCCTCTACAACATGTGGGGAATACAATGCGTTCCTTAGTTTTAGAGCCAAATCCACTTTCTGGAATCAGTTACTCAGTAAACTGTGTGCGTGAAAGGTGAATATTTTTTTAATATTGCAAAATGCTAAAGAGATCAAGTTTGTCACTTTTTAGAAAATCATCTCTTTTTATAGGATAAGAAGTATTTCTACTTTGTTTTTTGATAGCCTTTAAATTGGGACATAAGTCGCTTCCGTGTCATATTTGCTTAAAAGAATTCTATTTTCAGAGCTCTGTATTTAGTATGGCTTATGTAGATTTATTGCATATATTTCTGTGGAAGTTTATTGCGAAAATAAAGCATGTAATTTATTGAAATATTACAGAGTCATTTAAAAAGTAAATAAGCCATATGATCAAAGAACCATTCTGTAGAGCTATTTTGTGATTTAATTATTTTAAGGTAGAATATAAAATAACCAAAGCAAATCTAAATAAATTGGTGCAGCTGGTTTAACATTCTTTTTTTGGTTGAAACTCTGGCAGGATATTTGACAGTTGTAAGGAATTGAGACGTGCACCATTGTTTTCTGTATTCTTACAGGAAACTGAAGGTGTATATTAAATGGAAGGAATCCCAATAGGACTGTAGCTTTTAATCTGCTACAGGGTCTATACATCATTAACTGCATATGACCCAATGAGGGAACACTCTACATATCGTCAGATTTGTACATATCTGTAGCATACCCATTATCATTAGTGAGATGGAAATGTGTTTACATTTCAAATAACCTTCCTGGGGTGGCTGGGTAGCTCTTTCAGGTAAACATCAGACACTTGAGTTTTGCTCAGGTTATGATCTCAGGTCATGATAGCACAGATCCTGGCTGAGATTCTCTCTTCCTCTCTCTCTCTGTCCCTTCCCCGTTTGTTCTCACTCTCTCTCTCTCAAAATAAATAAACTTAAAAAAATAAAATAACCTACTCTGCAAGAAGAAAAATGAAAAAAGAAAAAATGTATAATCTAGATACTGATATTCTCAATTAGGACTCACAATTTATATAGGATATAGTCAGATAGGACTTCATGTTTTAAGATAATTTCCTTTTGAGACAATATCTAGACAGCACAATATATGCTGTAACACTGGAGCTTTGCACTGGACCTGGCCATCCTACCCTCATAGCTAAGGACCAGAAATAAAAGTATTAACTTGACCCTCATAACTGCCTACTGGGAAGATGTCTGAAGTCTGAGCATGGCTTTAAGTGATCAAATCAGAAAAGGGGCCAAGCAGAACTTCTGTTCCTGCTGTAAGTTTCCAACCATCGCAGGGACTGAATGATTCCTTCTATTAATCACTGTGACTTCTAACTCAAAACTTTAGGTCTGGCCACCAGACTAACAGTATTTGCAATTTAATGATCTGTAGTGAATATTGACTGACTTTCTCGTTTTTGATCACTAAAGGCAAGTATAATGTTGATAAATTAATATTTTAATATCTACCACATCTTATTTATATCTAATATATGTTAGAAAATTTACTCTAAACCCTACTACTTTCTAGATTACTGACATGAAGGGAGAATGAGTCTCCAAGGACAAACAGAAGAATAAATCAACTTACACCTTGAGGGACTGATGGATCATACATTACTAAATCTATGACTTCAATGGCTTGAACCAAGTCTACAAAAAAGCCAACTACCTGGCTCCCGTGGCTTACCCATGCCCTTGAACAAAGCAACTTGCTGATGCATTATAACATGAATTGTGTTAGCACATTTACATTAAAATGTGACATGATATCAAAAGATTAGAAGATAGCAAATCTTTGGCATACTATCTGGAAAAAAACTGTGGATAAATGTCATGTTAAAAATCTTGTTCTGTCATGATTCTAAGTAGAGTAGTAATCACAAATGACAGCTTTAAGAGGATAGAAAAAAACCATCTTGACACCTAAGTGAGGATATTGTTATCTATATTCTGAGTAATTTTACTTGTAACAGGTATTACACTGTAAGTTTGCCTTGCAATCCTTGTTTTCATTATGACATAGAACATTCAAGTTGAATTTCATGTTTCCTTAAAATTTATTTACGCTGATGTTAATATTGCTTCATCAGCTTTCATTCAATTGTTATAACATAACATATATTCATTTTTTTTAATTTTTTTAATGTATATTTCTTTTTGAGAGACAGAGAGAGGCTGGAGGAGGAGTAGAGTGAGGGAGACAGAGGGTATGAAGCAGGCTTTGCATTGACAGCAGAGAGCCTGACGTGGGGCTTGAACTCGTGAACCATGAGATCATGACCTGAGCCAAAGTTGGGTGCTCAACCGACTGAGCCACCCAGGTGCCCCCATATTTTCATCTCTTTAGTGTAAAATACCTTAGGTCATTTTGCTAGTGTGTCTTCTACAAATAGTAGAATTGTATTTTATTGTTATTTTAAATAATCTCCATCTTTCAAAGGACATGTTTCAAAGGACAAGTTTAATCTATTGATTATCATCACAGATATAAATGACAATTTTATATGAATGTGTATGTAGATGTATGTGTGTTTGTGAGCTCTACTCTTTGCTTATTTGCTTTATCTTTTGCCCTACTTCATTTTGGATTTATGAGGCTTTGAAATTCCCCCTTTTCCTCTTCTAGTGGGATGGAAGCTACGTATTCTATTTCTAGCCTTTTCAGGTTTACTCATAACATATTTACTTACATAACAGACCTATGGCCAGTCAGTGTCATGGTGTTCTTCCCAAATAATGTGAGGAATATAGAGTTCTCTAACCTTGATCTTCATATGTTAAACCTTACATGATTTCGGTTTTCCAGTTTCACTTAAAAAAATCAGCTATGTGAGTCATGGTTTCTTTTGACAATGTTTATTACATTAATCAGTAAGTTGGGTGAGTTCATTGCCCACAGTTGCTTTTTCCATACTACTTCTTTTTTTTTAACATTTATTTATTTTTGAGAGACACCAGCAGGAGGTGGGGAGAGAGAGATGGAGACGCAGAATCTGAAACAAGCACCAGGCTCTGAGCTGTCAGGACAGAGCCCAATGCAGGGCTTGAGCCCAGGAACCATGAGATCATGACCTGAGGTGAAGTCAGATGCTTAACCAACTGAGCCACCCAGGTGTCCCGATTCTATCCCTTATTTCTGAGTTCACTTTTCTTCCTACTTACTTGCTATAGAAGTTCCATAAGGGAAGGTCTGTAGATAGTAACATATTTTTGTTTTTGAAAATGTCTTTAGTTAGCCCTCATTACTTTCAGTGCTATCTATGTAGGACATAGTATTCAGAATTGGTAGTTAGGTTAAAGCTCTTCACTCAGAACTATTAAGATGTTATTTCATTGCAAATATCCCTTATTACTGCTGATGAAAACCCTGTTGTCATTCTGTTCATTATTTATAGATTTTTTAATTTCATGTTGCTTTTAAGGCCTTTCTTCTTTTGTTCTAGAATTTCACCATGTTTTTAAAGGTGATTTATTTTGTTATACTGCTTGAAAGTTGGCATGCTACTTCATCTTGAAGACCCATGTCTTTAGCTCTGACAAGTGATTAACCATTTTCTGTATGATTACTGCCTCCTTTTCATTTTATGTACTCTCACTGTATACAATTCCTATTAGACATACTTTGGACCCATTTTTATAGATTCTGTTTCCCTTAACCACACAATCTTTTTTTCCCCTCTCTAATTTTTCTTGCTGTATTCTATGTGGTTCTTTTGGTTTCTAGTAACCAGAAGTTGCCCGTTCTTTGTCAGCAATGTGTTTTTAAACCTTTTGAAGTCAAATTGTATTCAACATTTCTAGATACTTATAATAGGAAATGGGACATGTATATTAGCTCAGTCTGGCATGATGCTAGATTTAGCTGAATTCCCTGTACTAAGTATTCACACAAGATATGACCTCGTGCTATACCAAGACAATGTCAAAGCTTCTGAGAAACAGCAAAATACTAAACAATTCCTTCAATTCCCAAAATCAGCCTGACTTTAAAAAGTGTTGAAGGTTTAAAATGATCCTACAACATTTCTGGGCACATACAGAATTTTCTCTATAGTGTAGCCTATTTGTAACCCTTTAAGTCCTGTGTGTGTGTGTGTGTGTGTGTGTGTGTGTGTGTGTGTGTGAGTGCGTATGCATGTGTTTAGTTACACATATACAAAAAGTTTCATTTTCTCCAAAACTTCCAATCAACTGAAAGCAAATTATATGGTTCCAACTCTCTACTTCTCTCTTATACACATTTTGCTTTCCCCCTAAATTTAGATTCAAAGTCGTTAATTTAATATTAGACTATCTTCTTTATCTGTTTTGTGTTTAACTACTTCTTAATTACTTTTAGAAAATTTCTCTTCCTCACTCCCTGTTTTGGCTTTTTCAATTTTCTAAATTATGGATTTTTGAAGTTTCAAAAAATTCTATATAAATTTAAAGCTATCATTTTTGAATGACAATAATAAAAACAATACTGTCATCATCAACACCCTAGAGAATGCCTTGAATTTCCATTTGGAATATTGACAATATTTAATTGACCAATGCATGTATTGAAAGAGTGCCTATTTTCACTAAAATATCTTACCAGGAGCTGTAAGAGAAGCAAAGGTAAATTTGACCAGCCACATGACTTTTAGGGTTCTATAAGCTAGTAGTAAAAGGAACATTAAAAACAGAACCTAGAGGGATACCTGGTCGGTTGAGTGTCCTACTCTTGATTTTGGCTCAGGTCATGATTCCAGGGTAACAGGATCAAGTCCTGTGTCCTGCTCTGCACTGAGCATGGAACCCATTTAAGATTCTCTATCTCTCCCTCTGCCCCTTGTTCTCTGAGAGAACCAGGAACTTTGAAACTAAATTAAGGAAAAAAATATATATAGCTGTCACCAAATTTTAATCACTTAGAAAATACTCATAAATCCCTTTGGTTTTACACGTTTTCTAGGTATTTGTTTATCACTTGTTAACCTCAATCATTTGAATTCAACACTTTTTGAAAAAATTTTTTTTTTCATTTTGTTTTGTTTGGCTGCTGGTATTACAATACTAAATTCTAAGAAAAGGCTTAATGTTTCAGCTACAGTATACATTTTAAACATTTTCAATATGTTCATTCGGGGCATTCTGACTTCTAAAAAATGAATTATGAAGTTTAGAACATAATAAGGAATTGAGAGAAAGGTAAAAGGGAAGAGAAGGAAGGAGAGAAATGAAATATTTGTAAAAGACAAGATACTGTTTAAAGAGAGTAAAAGCCTCATAACCCAACAAAAATCTTAGTCTTTTACTCATTTAGACTGAACCTAAAAAAAAATTTTAGTGTTTTTTTTTTTGAGAGAGAGAGAGAACTGGGAAGGGGCAGAGAGACAGGGGGACAGAGGCCCCCAAACAGGCTCTGTCAGCATAGAGCCCGATGTGGGGCTCAAGCCCACAAACTATGAGATCATGACCTGAGCCCAAGATGGACACTCAAATGACTGAGCCACCCAGGCACCCCTAAGCCAAACTTTAGAGAGTAGTCTTATTTTGTTGTTAATTTGTTTGAGATTTTTTTAAACCAGGTTTACTAATTTAAATATTAATACCTACCAAGAAATATTTAATTGTCTATATGCATTTATTTCAGTGTACAAACTTCTCACCCTGTCCCAAGTACCAACCTCTCCCATTAGCCAAAACACATCACATTATCCATGGAAGACCCTTAATTTTCATTTCTTCTTGACACTTTTGTATTAGACCTTCCAAATCTGAAAACAGTTACAAACATGTAACAGGGAATACCACTTTTAATATAACTCAGGTTGACTGACTCCAGTCATCTAGAACAAGTAGTCTAGAACAAACATCTCGACAGTTTGACATTACAATCTGCCTTTCACATCAAATTTCTGCAATATTTATTTGACTTTGTAAGGCTGTATGCTTATTCACGACTCTAGAGAACTTCATTTACAAAACATCACCTGAGAAACGTTTGCCATGTTTTTATATGCACATCCAAGCATATCTCTATTGATACTACATCAAAGAAAATATAGAGTATGAATAATATGACTGTGACATATGATTGAAATCTGTCTGATGGAAGTAAAGTGAGTCTTTAGAATAAAACCTTTGAGCATTTACTGCATAACTCTGCAAAACAGTTTCATGCTGAACCTCCACGCCAGAAACGTGGGAAAATGAAGTGATTGACGGCTGTCCGCAGAGGAAACTAGCCGGCAGAGTGACGGTTTCCCCATACAGGAGAAGTGAATCAAGTATCGATACAGTTACCGTTTAAAAGATGGAATTTTGGAATAAAGCTGAGATGTAAATGGATGAAATAAAATAAAATAAAACAAAGGGCACCTGGCTGGCTCAGTCAGTTAAGCATCCGCCTTCGGCTTCGGTTACCATCTCATGGCTCCTGAGTTACAGGCCTCAAGTCGGGCTCTGTGCAGGCAACTTCAGATTCTGTGTCTCCGTCTCTCTCTAGCCCTCCCCCACTCATGCTCTGCCTCTCTCTCTCCTTCAAAAATAAATAAACATTAAAAATAATTTTAAAGAAATGAATAAATAAATAAAATGTGTTCATGTGGGTGCACATGTGTGTGTTGTGTTCCATTTGTTTACCTGATAATCTCAACTGAAAGAATAATTCATTATTGAGTAATATGAATGAGCCCAATAAAGTAAATGCTTAAAAGAAATGTTTTAAACATGTTTAATTATTGCCACCACGATGTAGATTTTGCTATTTATTTCTCCAATGATGTATGTAAACATTTACACATTTTACTCTCACAAGCAAGGTCTTGTTTCCCTCTGGATCCCCTAATGCTCCCAAGATAAATTCTAAACTCTTAACCGGACAATAAAGCTCTTCTTCCATCTGGTCCTGTTGCATCACTCCCACCTTAACTCCTAATTGCTTTCTGTCACATAAGCCCCGCCCAGCCACTGTTCTTTCCACCCTGTGCCTTAAGTTTTCTTCTACCAACTTCTGTCTGCAAGGAACTAGCACACACCTCTCCCCACTTCATTACCTCCGGCAATGTCTTCCTCTCTCTTTCTCAATTATGTGAATCCTTCCATATTTTCTTAACTTTTTAAATGTTTATTTATTTTTGAGAGAGAGACAGAGACAGAGTATGAGCGGGGAAGGGGCAGAGAGAGAGGGAGACACAGTATCTGAAGCAAGTTCCAGGCTCTGAGCTGTCAGCACAGAGTCCTGACATGGGCCTCAGGAACACAGGAACCAAAGTCAGACGCTTAACCCACTGAGCCACCCAGGGGCCCCTGAATCTGTCCGGTTCTTTAAAGAGAAAAATTTGTGCGATCTATCTGCCATGATGCTTTCCTTAACCTTTTCTGCCTGAAATTAACATTAACTCCCATAGCATTTAACTATAAAATAGTGTATGTGTTTATTTGGAGCCACCGTTAAATGCATTATTTGAAGACTGTTTTGTGTTTCAGTTGCTGTTCAAAATATTGTTGCTTTTCCAAGTTGTTTAAACACTGTAGTTATTTTTATTGTGTTTGAGTCTTGAGAGATTTCAATCCAAAATATGATCTTTAGAAATGTATAAAACATCTATTTAGCTGCCTATAACCTCTAAAGAAGTCAGGTTGGTACAGGAAGTCATTTCAATGGCACCTTCAACTCAACAATCTCAGAGTCCTTGACAAAATAAAATTTTACATTCTTTATTACATGTCTGGGATGGTGTTAAAAGTCATTATTGACATTTTTCTACTTTCATGGCAAAAATAGCCGTGAACTATAAGCTTTCTTTTTTTTTTTTTCAAATCTAAACTGTTACTTAGTGAAAGTACAACCAATGACTCTTAATTTATTACTTCTGTGTGCCCACTTAGGTATATTTATCACCGAATTGTTTTTTCATATATATGTATACATTGTATGTTCCACTGTATTCGATTATTAATTAATTACCTAAGGAGAGCAGGTTGTATGTTGTTAAAAATGCTTATTTTTAAGGGTGCCTGGGTGGCTCAGTTGTTTAAGCATCTGACTTCGGCTAAGGTCATCATCTCACTGTTCGTGAGGTCAAGCACCACATCAGGCTCTGTGCTGACCGCTAGCTTAGAGCCTGGAGCCTGTTTCAGATTCTGTATCTCCCTATCTCTCTGCCCCTCCCCTGCTCATGCTCTGTCCCTCTCTCTCTGTCTCTCAAAAATCAATAAAACATAAAATAAAAGTTAAAAAAAACACTTATTTTCAAGAAATTCCTGTGACATTGATGCTTCTTGTTTTCCTTATCTATACAAGATTGTGCTGCCGAAGCTATGTGGTCACATCCGGTTCCAAATTATAATGCTATTATTCAGTTAATGGCCATCACCTTAAAATGGCATTTGCCTAACTATGAAAGGGTTTTATGCCAAAAGGATGATATATTGCATCAATAGGTAGAATATTTTGCACTTCTAGAAAATGATTCCATGAAAACAGCACTTATAATTTTGTATATAGATGAGTTAATGGAATTCTACATCTGTGAATATTTGCTAAAAAGTATTTCATCTGTCCTCCAATCCAAGAAAGACTTCTTTGAAAACAAACTCAGAGAAAGACATGTATCAACATTTCCTATACATGCTCTTTACTTTTAAATCACAAATTATCCTTCTTTAATATACTTGTAATCTTTATTTATGGGATAGGCATAATGTTTTGCACACTGTTTGGTTGACAGTAATTGGCAATTGGATTAAGAATCCCAATCCCAGGGTCGCCTGGGTGGCTCAGTCAGCTAAGTGCCCGACTTCAGCTCAGGTTATGATCTCACAGGTCACGGGTTGGGGCCCCACATGGGGCTCTGTGCTGACAGCTCAGAACCTGGAGCCTTATTCAGATTCTGTGTCTCCCTCTTTCTCTGCCCCTCCCCTGCTCACACTCTGCCTCTCTCTGTCTCTCAAAAATAAATAAATGTTAAAAAATAAAAGAGTCCCAATCCCTGGATGGCACCAGGAAGCCCTGGTCCTTGATCTAAGGCAAATAAATTCTGCTGTAAGTTTTAGAAAAGAGAGTCACTTAGAGCTAACCATGACATTGCAATTCTCATAATATGTTGCTCAGTGGGAGAGCAAGGTACTCTAAGTGCCAAAGGGTAGCAAACGGAAGAGTTCTTTCTATAAGATAGAAGCTACTTTTAGCATGCAGTCACAAGGAGCTTGTAAAATAAAGAAAACACCAGTAATTCAGCTTTAAAATCATAGTGTTCAGTTGTTAAAAGGTCACCTGCCCTTGGCCTCATTTCAGCTTAATTGGGACAGGTTAATCTTCTTTTCCGTTTTTCTTTCAATTTGGAATGAAACTGGGATCTCTGTTAGTACTCCTCATCCATCAAATCCTGTGACCTTGAAAGAAGACAGCAGCTCTCCTTCTCAGGAGAGAGTCTGAAAATGAGAATTAAAATAGGTCTTCTCAGTGGAGACCCATAGCACATGTAATAAGACATGTAAAAAAAGATCCTATCACTGCAGGCATTCTGTAATATTTTTCAAAGTAACATATGGAGTCAAAAAAAGAGAATTCATTTAAACTCAGAGTTAAAAAGAAAAATCAGTAAGAGATGTTAAATCTTCTAAAAGTCAACTAAAGTTGACATGAAAGTTTTTATGGAAGTTGATATCTTTGTAATTTGCTTCCGTTCTTATGAAAAGTTCCACACCTCAAAGTATAAATATTTTTAACTGACTCTCCAGAAAGTATCCCTTTTAAGAACAATCATAACATTAGCAAAAGGTTCAAGTAAAGATGTAATTTTCATTATTATAAAAAAATCATTTTATTATAATAAAACCTTAAAAAAGTGAGAAGACATTTTAAGTATCCAGTGTGTGGGCCGCTTTTGAAATAACAAATGCAAAATTAGGATGATAACAAGCACTGCTGATGCAACATATTCAGCATCTGAGAGTGGACATTATTTCACTATTTTCAGTGTATTAAGGAAAATTCACATGATCCCAGGGACTAACGTTTATGAAAGTATCAGGTTTAATGCTTCCTTTTAATTTCATAATAAGCAACCTGTTCTAGAATGTATATGGATCACCAAGTAAATTCCCATTCCTCTTCTAGAATTATCCAAGAAAATAATATCGTAAATAAAGAAATTGATGAATTTAAGACTAAAGGGCTTTTGATATGATTTAATACTGCAGAGATTTAATCTGACTAAATAAAAACTTCTCTATATTATTGTAATTTTATTTAAAACCAACTTCATGCAAGTACATTATCTGTAAGTAAAAGATTCCACTACAGGTGTGTTTTCTATGCTTTCTGTAACTAAAGAGGAGCCTGCACATTCCCACATCTCCAAATTCAGCGATGTAGTCTATTTACAAATTGCTGCATTTACAAAGAAAATGCTCTCTAAAATTGACTCAAGGTCCAGGGAAATTTAAATGATCATCCATTGCAAAACTGTTATCTTCAAACTAATATTAGGATGACCTTTTTCATGTACATTTTTTTATTAACTATAGAATTATCTATGAAGAACAAGTATACTCTTATCATCTGATGCAAATAAAACATCAAAAGGATAGTAATTGTGACATTTCCTGTTTTATTCATTTTAAAAGAGTTTATTGTGAAAATATTATTAGAAATTTAACTGATCAAAGCTCAGTCTGAGCCAACTCAGAAAGAATCCATATTCCAATAATACTTCTTACTGGCTGGTAGCCTTGGAAAAGGCATTTAATCTCCCTAAGCTTTAGTTTTTCTCATTCAAAAGCTTTGAGTAGTAGAATCTACTTATCATTAGGCTATTGTAGAGATTAAATATGAAATACTGCTTGGTTAAAGTAAGTAACATGGTACTAGGCACATAGTAAGTGCTCAGCAAATGTAATTTAAAATTTTTCCAATTTTATTTTGACACGTACGTGGAATGACATGAGTGTGTCTTATGAATCCAATAAACAGATTTTATATCTTCCAATATTGATAAAGGCAGCAGCCTATTTTATACTACTTAAAGCCTCAATAGAATTTTCGAGATAAATTTGAGCAGGATGATATAGTTGTACCGGAGGATTTCATACCCTAGGCCAATTAAATGTAGTAAATATCAACCAAAGAAAATGTAAGGGTGGTAAAGTTCTGATATCTTGATTTAGAAGATCCCTTAACTCGCAGACATTACCATGACAGTTGAAAGATAAGGGAGAAGGTAATGACGAACACTATATTCCAGAACTTGAAGAAATGATTTTGAAAAGTTAGTAAATTTTTTGAGCAGTTATACTACGCCCCAGGAATTATACTATGTGCCTTACACATATTAATTTATTTAACCCTTCAAATAATCCTACCCTTTATTTCAGAAGTAAATGACCTAGATATTTAGATGATGTCCTCAAGGAGAATTCCTATGCTAATTTGTTATAGCAAATGCTTATTGAGAGCCTATGATGAGTCCATATCCATAATATTGTTTACCTTACCTAATGTTTGCAATTCAAACTGTTTTCATGCTTTGCTCTACAGGTACACTTCTCTAATTTCATGGTGAAATATGGGAAAACAGAAATGTCTTTACCTAAATTGTTTTAGCTCAGACTGCATAAAATCTGTGTACATTTACAGGATGCATGTACATTTAGACTTTCACTCCACTGACTTCATAATTTGAAGGAAAAATAAAAACATGATAGCTTTATTAATTATTTACATTCTGCATTTAGTTCCACCAGGTACTGAAAAAGACTATAAGAAATGTTTATCAATGAAACTTACATGGGCAAAGTCACTGTTGCAGAGTAGAGCTTGCATCCTGAGGCAGAATACAGTTTTACTGTAACAAACAAGTACATTGGAATTTTGAACTAAACTAAAAATGAGACAGGAAAATATTATGACATAGGAGATAACTTTACTCAAGTACCTGTGCAAGGTGGTTTATTTTTCTTTTGATAGTTTAATTTTTATCATGTAATTATGTGAAAGTCAAAGGTCGGTCTGCCTTCACAACATTGATCTAACATATTCACAACAATTCTGCCCTTAAGGGACACCCACACTACATAACTCCAGGAACTGACCTTCCCAGAGAATGCCATGTGAATGATGTCGTGATTGCTCAATGCATCAGCCCTGATAGTGTCCTTTGGCTCTGAATAGTTGACTGAAATGCTTCCATTTTCTGTTAATTCTCAGAGAGGCTGTTTGTAAAGAATTCCACAGGTGATTTCTTTCTTTTTCCTACTCTTTTCTTCCTTCCTTCCTTCCTTCCTTCCTTCCTTCCTTCCTTCCTTCCTTCCTTCTTCCTTCTTCATTCTTCTTTCTTGCTTGCTTGCTTTTTCTTCCTTCCTTCCTTCCTTCCTTCCTTCCTTCCTTCCTTCCTTCCTTCCTTCCTCCTTCCTTCCTTCCTTCCTTCCTTCCTTCCTTCCTTCCTTCCTTTCTTTCTTTCTTTCTTTCTTTCTTTCTTTCTTTCTTTCTTTCTTTCTTTCTTTCTTTCTTTCTGTGGAGCACTGTACAAAGTTATGGTGTTACAAAGGTATAACATATGGCAATAGATTTTAGAACAGAAAGATAAAACTATATAAAAATCAACTAGCCAATGAAATGTAATTCTGCTCAGCAGGGTTTTCTTTTTCATGATATTAAAGATCTGGTAAAGATTCCATTCTGGTTGGAATGGATATCTTAATGGACCATGGTCAATATAATTATAAGACTCTTTAAAGAAATCAAATTATCTCTTCCAAATAGTTCATTTTAATTGATTAATATATTTTTCTCCTTGCATATTCGGACACTCTATTCCAAGACCAGATGGTGAACTTTTCACCTGCTGCCAAAATATAAGGCATGAGGTGTGTGTGTGTGTGTGTGTGTGTGTGTGTGTGTGTGTGTGAATGAAAGAGAAAAAGATGGATATATTCGATCTGTACATATTCGGGAAATGAAAAGCTCCCTGGTTCTAGTTTGTGTCCATTTTATTCAGTGCTATCTTGATAATCACTGCAAATAACAAAGGCCTATTATGGTCTTTTTTTATATTTTTGCTAATGTAAACAATGATAATATAATCCTGTATATATGCTTGCTTATAAATGTGTTTAAAATTGTGAGAATTTTATTTAAAAATAGAAAAAATCACACTTTATTCAAACTCCCTACAGAACCTTCCTTATAGATCTTATTTTGTCAGTTTTATGGGGACAGTTTTTCACAATAAGGATCCCAGAGACCCACAACAGAACATAATGTATAGACTTAAAAAGAGGAATGATACACATTTCTCATTATCTCCTTGTGGCCCCTGAACTTACTTGGAATTACTTGGTAATTAGATGTCCTACTCTCTGTCATCTCCTCATATATCCCTAAAGACACTAACCCTATCCTGTGTGGCTTTGAGAGTGAACCCATCCTAGTGCCTCAATTGCCTCATCCTTGTCTAGGCCCTTGAGGTAGTCAGTGAAGTCAGGGAGGGATTCGCTGGGGAAATGAGGCTGAAGATAAGCTGTGAAGGGTGAGAAGAAGTTAACCAGATAGGGGAAGTGGTGGAGGGCAGGAGTGGAGACTGTTCCAGTTAGAACAGCATGTGGAAATGTCCTGTCAAGGCAATGAGTATGAAGAACCAATAGTAGACCTCTGTGACTGAAGCCCAGAGCATGTAAAGGCACAGGAGAGAGACAAGAGATCAGAGGATTGCAAGAACCTGGCCAAACAGTATGGGAGCCTTGGGAAGGATTTTACCTTGTATTTTGACTAAAGGGAAAATAATTTAAGCAGAATGGCTCTGCATTTTGGAAGTCGCACTGGAACTACAGTGTTGATGAAGGATTGAGGCTGGGTTCCAAATCAGTGACTTTGCAGGAGTCTACATGAGAGGATGGAGGTGAAAACAATAAGAGCCATTTAGAAAGTAAATCAACTGGAGGACAAGGCTGCATAAGAACGGTGAAGGAGGTGTCAAGAATAACTTCCAGGTTTATTGCAAGTGCAATTGGAAGAGACGATTAGGTCACTATATTGAATGCACACACACACACACAACAATGGAAAGTCTTTGGTTAGAAAATGGTTATCCAGGGGCACCTGGGTGGCTCACTAGGTCAAGCATCCGACCTCAGCTCAGTCATGATCTTGCAGTTCACCAGTTCAAGCCCCACATCAGGCTCTGTGCTGACAGCTCAGAGCCTGGAGCCTGCTTCAGATTATGTGTCTCCAGGGGCGCCTGGGTGGCTCAGTCAGTTGGGCATCTGATTTCAGCTCAGATAATGTGTCTCCATCTCTCTCTGCCCCTCCCCCACTCCTTCTGTCTCTCTCAAAAATAAATATTAAAAAATTTAAAAGAGAAAGAAAATGGTCATCCAGATGATCATCATATTTATAATTAGGAGAGTAGAATTTCTGTGGGTCCCAAACTTGAGAGAAAGTGAAGACATTCTCCATGCTATATAGCCAGTATTCTCATCATTTTGATTTGTTAGCATAAAGTTAGTCTAGTAGACAAATAGGTGAATTTTCTCTTAGTAAAATACTATCCCTTAGTTAATTTAGTTTACTAAAAAAAAATTTGTTTTTTTTTTTAAATTTCAAACAGTAGTTGGCAAAATAGAGACCAAGGGTCAAATCTGCTCTTCTCTCTGTTTTTGTAAATAAAGTTTTATTGGAACATAGCAACCCCCATTCATTTCCTTCTCGAATATAGCTTATTTTAGGGCATAAGAACAGAATGGAATAGTTGCAACAGAAATCGGCCCACAAAATCTGAAATATTTACTTCCTGGCCCTTTAGAGAAAAAGTTTTCTGACTCCTGGGTTGAAAGAGTTTTCTTTACCTTTGTTCTTTTTTCATAAAGTGTTGTTTGATAAGGTTACTTATGCCATTCCCTTCAAATAAAATTGGATATATTTTGTATTTGGAATTTGACCTTTTGCACAGGACCTCAATTTCTTATTACTTTTTAATTTTTTTGTTTTTTTTTTTTTTTATTTATTTTGAGACAGAGAGAGAGAGAGAGAGAGCATCAAGCAGGGGAGGGGCAGAGAGAGAGGGAGAGAGAATCCCAAGCAGACTCTGAGCTGTCAGCATGGAGCCTGATGCAGTTCGATGTAAGCTCAAACTTACAAACTGTGAGATCATGGCCTGGGCCGAAACCAAGAGTCAGGTGCTTGACCAGCTGAGCCACCCAGGCACCCCTCAATTTCTTATTTCTTTAGAACAAACATAATTTTATATGTAATTGGGAGGGGGCTGAAATAAATATAATTCTAGTCCAGTATTCTTAAGTTATGTTTTCCAACATTTTTCTCTTTTTCTAACGTATACCTCATTAGTCAACCTCTGGCATATTCAAAGGCAGACATAGTCCCAAGACAATTACGTGTAGAACTTTCAATTTTTATTACAAACATTCCATGACAATGTATCAGCTGCTTTATTACAACATTTGAAAAATTCACACATCAAAACGTATGCTGAGTGTAAATGCTTTACCGAGGAATAAATAATAAGATTTCATCGAGAGAGAGAGGGAGATACAAAATACAAAGCAGGCTCCAGGCTCTGAGCTGTCAGCACAGCGCCCGACACAGGACTCAAACCCACAAACCATGCAATCGGGACCTGAGCTAACTGAGCCACCCAGGTGCCCCTACATTTGAAGAATTTTTAATAGACATATATAATTATGCATTTCCCGTTGTTCTTTCTACTAGACCAAATAGTGATCAATGACCAAATGGTTCCTAAAGTATTTTTTTACTATGTGGAATGATCAATAGACAATAACAAAGGTCCTTGAATTCTTTTCACCACTTCGATATATTTAGAGCATCTACATGAATAGGGACTTAGAAGTATTGTTTACCCTGTCATTGCCTCATTTTATTTAACTATACTTATTTACTAATAATGTGCCAAAGTATCTATAACACACACCTAAAAATCACCTAAGCCCTAGAAATCAAAGCCTTCCTGAAGGGATGTATTAGACAATCTCTGGAAAAAATATCTGAAGAATTTTACTCATGCACACATGATTTGTTTGGGTCCTTATTTGACTAAGGCATAGTGATAGCATCCAAAATATTAAAATAGATATAATCCCGTCCTCAAGGAACATACAGTAAAATAACTGATGCTCAAGAACTATTTGGGGGATAAAGCAAATGATTACAATGCAGCATAAAAACTACCGTGTGCTCATCTGTACACAGGCTCTCTGCGCACAGTAGGCGAGCAGTGCTGTGGGAGCAATGACAAGAATCACCTCACCGGGAAGCACGGGGACGATCTTGGAGAGCTGAAATGTGGAGGGTTACAGGAAGTTCTCCATACATGATTGGGATCAAGAACTTAAAACAGCATGATCAATAATTGGGCCTGCACAAACATAAGAGGGTGTGGAAAATAGCATCTGGTTCCTTATGCTTATTATAGAAGAGGAGGAGACAGGGAAAGATGCACAGGTAAAAAGACTAGGTTATGAATATTATGAAGCACCTTTATTAGTTTTTAAAGTCTAGATTTTTTTAGTTTTTTATTTTGGATATTTAGATTGCATTATTAAGTCTAGAGGATATGTTCATATGTCTATATACACACATATATATATATGTATACACATATACATAAAAACGTGTATGTCTTTAGAGGGTGGGGATAGACTGAGGGGGAGAGAGAATGAATGAGTGCATGCCTTATCTTGGCACATAAGTCAAATTCTTTAATGGAGTTGTGAGGATAGAGAGACTTGGGCCTGGAATCCATACCCTCTCTGCTTCCCCTCCCTGCCGCAGCCCTGCCTAGAGAACCGCAGGAAGCACTGCTATGCACACACAACAACAGGAATCTGAAGGAAGGTAGAAGTCCTCTGCCAGAGAACCCACTCATTAAAACAGCCAGACTTAAAATAATGCTTCTAAAAAATGAATTTCTGTTAGTACAGAACGATGAAAACAATTTGTACTTAAGAAGCTCAGGGATTATTGATTCTTTAAGTTACTGTTCAGTTTTATTTTTGCAGGTCATCTTTCTAAAACACTAACACTGTATTTCAGAGGTGCCCGTGGAAGTCTAGGCTTTAATAAGGGAGATGAGAGCTGACCAGGAGGTGAGGGCGATGAAATGGCCAGGCTTCCATTAGAGCTGTTTTCATGGGAAACAGATAGAAGTAAGATTCTTAGTAAGATCGACTTTGAAATGAAGTATCCTTTGCTTTAGAATTTGAACAGCATTGCACTGTTTAATAAGATACACAGATTGCAGTTCCTAAATTCAAGAACATTTATGGCTTTGGGATTTATTTCACTCTTTGTAGTAACCAGTTTTTTCTTTGAGATTTATGTGGGCAAAATCTTGTAAAGTAAATTCTCGTATCTTTTGGGACTTCTTTAGCACATGATCATCCCTTTATATTAATGCTCAGCAAATAACACTAGACTAAATAAAACACACAAAATGCTGTTAGAAATATCCTGTAATAATTCCATGTTCTCTTGTATGTTTCATTGCTGAGGAATTTGGCGGCTCTTCCCAAAAAGGGGCTTTTGTAGACCCCTGCGGGACTTATGAGATGCCAGTCACCATCACCCTCGCATCCAACCATTCACCAAGTTCCACTGGTCCCATATCAGTTCTGCTAAACCATGTGTCAAAACCTGGAAAAAAGCAAAGCAAAACAAAAATTCCTTGAGGCACAGTGTGCAAACAGAGCCATTAAAAGAAGCAGTTACAGCCACAATCAGAAACACAATCTTCATGTACTAACCGGTAATAGCTTTTTTCAACTATATGTATTTATGAGTAAGCATCAAGTCAGCATCATCATCTGCTGATACAAATCACTGTTGTGTATCTGTAGGAGCCAAAGTATACTATCAGTAAATATGTATGCTTTAGATTTTCTTAGAATTGTATTTAAAAGTTGTATTTAGAGTTGTATTTAATTTAAAAAAAAATGCTGGCGGCCTCAGTTGGTCAAGCCTTCGATTCTTGGTTTTGGCTCAGATCACAATCTCATGATTCGTGAGTTCAACCCCCACATTGGGCTCCGTGCTGTCACTGCAGAACCTGCTCGGGATTCTCTTTCTCTCTCTCTGCCCCTCCTCCGCTCTCGCGCTCTCTCTCTCTCTCTCTCTCTCTCAAAATATATAAATAAACTTAAATAAATAAATAAATCATAAATAAATAAATAAATAAATAAATAAATAAAAGAATAAATATTTCCACCAGTTCAAGGTAGTATCTGACAAATTTCATCAATTTAGAGGTGCTCTTTCCCCCTTGTAAGCCATGTTAAGTTCTTTACCACAAAGAAGGAAAAAGAAACAAAGAAATTGGGCAAAATCAGCCCAGACTATGTTAAAACAGATACCCTCTGAGCTTGCTTCTACTGGAATTTGGCTATAATGTCCATGAACATGCCGTACAAGCTGATTAATGCAACTCCTGTCCAATTTGGGAGAACAAAGTGATTCTACAAACACAGCCACCTCCAGCACTCAAAAATGAGATCATTATCCTCAAGATATTTGTTCTAGGAGTGGTGTGCATGTGTGTGTGTACACATGCAAACACTATATGCACATATATACTTTCAATTTAAAAATGAAAACGATGCACATTTTAAAGAAGGCAAAAAGAATAATGGCTAGAATTAACATGCTAGATGTTAAATATTTGATAAATGTTGTAGGTATCAAAGTAGCTTCCTCTGACATAACCTTTGCCAGTCACTATGCCTACAAATTATAAGCAATAGAGCTATTTGGGGCCTGTGATACATATTTCCTATTCCTATCTAGATTTTATTGTCACTGTCCATATATATATTTTGCTCAAGAGTAGATCCATGGTTCTTTTGACCCATTTGGACATCAAGCAATGCATTGTTCTAGACTACAACATTCAAGAATATTCCCAAAGTAAATTCCTTGAAAGTCTGTGAACTTTCCATAGGAAAGTGGATATTAGACATGCAACGCAACTGACTTTGTCATGATCAAAAATCACCAAAATTAGAAAATGGCCTCAGTGTATCTGTCTGTTTCTAATAATGAGTTGTATTTTAAGACTAGGATTTCAGGCTCATATCTCTAGTTTCTGCTAAAAATTGGTCTAACAGTTAACACTCTGGCATTTATAATGCTATATATGCTATAGCATATTATCACATTCTAAAACAACATCACTGTTTTTAAGACAAGCAAAATGGGTAGCTTTGAGAACCTAAAGACAGAAAATGTAAAAGACCTGTGGATTTTCATCCATGAGTAGATGTAAATGCTAATGAAATGTTCCTTAAAACACATTTAAATTAAACCCTGAACTACCTTCAGCGATTATATGAAGTTCAAGAAGGCCTGAAAACCTAACTGCCATTATGATAAGACAGAGTACCGACGTGCTGATGGGCCATATTCACAGGCTGAAGGTAGTTTTCCTTTTCTGCATATTAATAATGACAGGTGGTTCTGGAGATAATTTTAACCAGATTATGGTGAGCTGTAGTTCTGATTCAAAGACTTTTTTCCGTGCTTTGCTTGAATAGAGTATGACTGAACACACTTAAAAATTCATTTCTTTCCCAAAAAGCATTTGAAGATTTTTGCAAGAGAACTGATGAGGTACTTGCTTTTTTTCAAAAATAAATAAATGAGTGTTTGAAAAACTTAAAGCACTGATTTTTAAAGGGCTTCTCAGACATTTATGTGAAGATAGCTTTTTCTAATTCCTGAATATGAAGATGCCTGTTCATAGAGCTTGCAAATATTGAAGTGATTGTGTGTGTATGTCGTGGGCGTGTGTGTGTGTGTGTGTGTGTGTGTAAAGAATGCACAGAAAAAGGATTTTTCATCTTTGAAATTTAAAACAAAGCACCTCCTAATTGGCAAGATACGGAAATCATTTCAGCTAAGAAATAAACTCATATCTCTTTGGTGCTTATGTTACAGGAAAAAAATATTTTTCTCAGTAAGCTAAGCTTTGGCTAGCATCTGCCTCCCGGTCAAATTCTGAGGCATTAGAATCTTATTCAGAAAACTAAAGGAAGTTTTAAATCAACCAAACCTATTTTGTTTTGTTTTACTGAACCCAGAGGGGTGTGTGTGTGTGTGTGTCTGTGTGTGTCTGTGTCTGTGTGTGCGTGTGTGTGTGTGTGTGTGGACATGTCATTGAGAACATGAGAAAAAAATATACTCTTTTGATTTTTGACAGGCATGTTTAAGGCATAGTCTCACTTGCTAAAACAATCAGAAGCAAAAAATATCATTAAAGTTCTCAGATATCAAGTTTAGAAACCAATTAAATATAATCAGTGTTAGGACTTTAAATTCCTCAGACAAGTTTATTTTTCTAAAATAATGCTGTATGCATTGTGGTAACAAAGGAGTATATCTGAAGACAGCACCAACTCGTTATAGCACAAGCACTTATTTTTTTAAATCCCTTATACTTTGCTTACTGTGGTCTAACCTCTTTGCAAATATGAACTCTCTGAATCCCTTTAACAGTACTGTGAGGTGGGAACTGTTTCTATGCTATTTTATTTCTCCTACGCACACCATCCAAGGTCGAACAACCCATGGAAATGTTGGACCCTGGACATGAATTTAGACAGCTTTCTGTTTACTGTAATTATTTTGACAACATCAGAATCTGTGTACTTAGCCACATACTCAACTGACTTAATCAGAGTGTCACTCTTTGAACTGAGAGCACTTCATAAATACTGGGTCTTGGACTCCCAACCACAATTAGCTAATCTTGAGGAAGAAATGAAAGAGCTGTGTCACTCTGCATTAATTCTTCTGTCAGATATCCCAAGGAATTAAAAGACATCCCTTATAAAGCTCTTTCAAGGAGTGATTGATTTGCTCTAATCCTTAACCAAAGTAAGGAGAACACAAGAGGTATTTTTGGTATGAGTCTGAGTCCACAAATCCGAATGAGCTAGAAACATGCATGAGTGCTCCAGACCTCATCTTACTTTCTGACTCCAAGCTTCAGTTTATGGGTCCAGTCAAGTGCCCGCTCTATCCCTAGAGTCTCCCACAGTGGCAGGGTAGTGAGGAGGAGGAGAGAGATGGGTCATCTGCTCCAGTCAGTGGCCTAATGAGATGCCTATTTTCCCAGTTCTGAAGGCCTCCTCAAGTTCTGTAGGCTTTCCTCTATTTGTACTACTTGTGAAAGCCAAGAATCTTTTGCAAGGTTGCATGTAATCCTGACTGCTTGGAACTACCTGTCTGGCACTTCCCCACTAGTGCTACCCTTGCCTAATCTTCCAAAATTCATTCTCTCTCCCTCCCCCCCCCCACCTCTCCCTCTCTCTAAGAGAGATTCCCAGGGTTTACTCCTATGATCTGGTCAAAACTGCCTAAAAGTGCCAATAATTATCCTTTTATAAAGAGCATCAGTGCTTTGAACACAAGCCCAGGGAGACTAGCAGGTTATTTTAGCTTTCTGTCCTACCACATTTTTCCTTTGAGTCAAGGAGCACAAAGCCAATTACCTGCTAACATGGATGAAAGGTAAAGAGGAGAATTCTAAGCCAGGGACACAGGTTTCTTGTTATAAATACTATATTCATCTCAGAATGTTTGCCCTTCCCTTCAAGAAAGCACAAAGAATTTTTTTTTCTCTAAAACCATGCTTTTTAGGAGTTAAACTGAATGTATTCTATAAGAACAGGTAAAAAGAAAGGGATTTTAAAACAAGGGCATTTATCTTCATATTAGTTGCACTATCAGATCAGAAAACAATGCTCTTCAAAAATCCTGCTAGATTTATCACGTAAAATTTAAATGGTGCACTCAGCATGCAAATCCGTCTTTTTTAATGGCATTCTCGAAGAAACCAGGGTTCCTTGGAGAAGTGACTGATTCTAGGGCTGCAGCAGGGAATATACACAATGAGCCTGGAACATCTAGTAACCCAGAAAGTAAGAAAGTAATAACACACACACACACACACACACACACACACACACACACACACACGAGGGTTTGTCAAAGGGACTCTAGAAGCCAACAGAAAGAGCTTCAAATGGCCAAAGCTGGAACAATTTAATAAAATAAATACCACAGTATTGGCTTATAACCCCAAGTATGAAGTAAATGTAAGAGTCTATGCAGATATACATAAATGAATAAATTGATAGATTGGTGAGCAGACAAATCTCATGTGCAGAATTCCAAATAACATTTGTAGATACTATGCCCTCAAGAAATTGGAGGCTCTCTATCCATTCTTTAAGTGCAAGCTGCTCATAATAACTTCCTTCCAGAAAATACCATATGGAAATGGTTAAGAAAGTAATTTTACAGTGGAGAAACCTGACACACCCTATCTTCGTCAGGTGATCAGGGTTCATAGCAACAGTAACACATCATGTTGATGGCATGGAGCCTTGGTGTGTTGTGACGAAAATGGCACTTTTCCTCTGTGGTCTTCCTCCCGAAATACATTACCCAGTCTTCTCATAAGGAAAATAGAGAAATGTAAATTGAGGGACATGCTACAAAATATCCGACCAGTATTCCTCAAAATTGTTAAGATCAGCCTGAGAAACTGTGACAGCTGGAAGAGTACTTAGAGATCTGACGACTAAAGGTAATGTGGTCCCCGGATGGGATCCTGGAACAGAAAATGGATATTAGGTAAAAGCTAAAAACATATGAATTAAAGTGTGGATGTTAGGTAATAATAATGGATCAGGGGTGCCTGGGTGGCTCAGTTGGATAAGTGTCCCACTCTTGATTTCGGCTCAGGTCATGACCTCACGGTTCTTGAGTTCCAGCCCCTTGTCAAGTTCTGTGCTAACAGTATAGAGCCTGCTTAGGATTTTCTCTCTCCCTCTCTCTCTGTTCCTCTTCAGCTCTCTCTCTCTTTCAATAAATAAATATTTACAAAATAATGTATCAATATTCAAATTGATACAAATGTACCATACTAACAATGTAAGATGTTAATAACAGGGTAACTGGCTGGGGGACATATAGGAACTCTTAGCACTGTCTTCACAGCCTTTCTGCAAATCTAAAACTTTTCCAGAATAAAAAAGTTTATTTTAAGAATTCAGATAACAGCCCACTAATCTGTGGGATGGTAAGTGATTTCGCTGAGCTTGCCCTGCTGTATAGACTCAGCAAAGGCAAGCCCCCTATGCCGGCCTTTACCCAGTGGTGTGGTGGAAAGAATTCTGTCAGTGACAAAAATCAAGGCATGGGAGAGGGTTAAAAACTAAAAGCTTTAAATGTTAAGTTTCTTTTTGAATCATTTGTTTGCTCAAATCAATATATCGTAGGAAATTTTTAAAAATCTGGGCATGTTTTCCTAAATGGTGATTCTGCTTCTTCATTTTTTTATTTAACTGAGAGTGTAATAGAATACAATTTGAAAGCTTATGGAGAAATTGTAACTACTGTTAATGTATTTTCTTTTTTCAGTTCAGGCATGTAAAAGGAGACTAGTATGCAGTGTATTTTGTTTTGTTTTGTTTTAGAAAGAAAAAGAAAAAAAATAGAGTAGCAGACTGAATTCAGATAAAGGTACTAAACCCAATTAGAAAGAACATTAAAAAAACAAAAACAAAAAACCACAAAGACAAAAATCATAACAGTAAGCATTACTCGCCTTAGATGGAATCACAGCTGTGCAGTGCTGAAAGACTAATGCATTCTACACCAAACAGATTGCAGAGGAAAAGACACTCTTATTTTGGATGCAATTCAGATTTGGGCACCATCTCCCAGCTTCTGAGGTCACTTGGTTTTTCCTTCATTACAATGCATAGACATTGCTCATACCTTGTTAAATGCTGATTCAGTGTAAGTGAAGTAATGAAGGCTTTTTTTTAATGTCTGTATAGTATATTGATAGGCTTTTCATTTCAGAGCTTAAAATATTTAGTGAGCAGGTGGCTTATTGCCAGCTACAACTTACCACTCATCAACTGTAAAGAGAAAAAACTATAAGGAGCTCAACATTAGCTACTCTTAACAGCCCCTTCAGGCCAGGGTCTGTAGGTTTGCAAGTACATTCAGAAAAGCATGCAGTGTGGAAAGAGAAGAGTGTGTGAGACAGCAAGGAACGGAGATTGATAAGATACATACCTGTGTTCGACTTTTCAGCTTGTAATTTACTGAACTCGCATTTTTATATAGTTTTATATAGTTTTACTTTGACTTTGAGAATTTTCTTTATATATTCGTTTTCAGAGAAATCTTGAAGTCCGTGTATCTCAAGAGACCAGTCTTGTTTCTATAGATCACATGTGATCAGTGGGGGTGCTATTTTCTCTCGAGTGAGAAAAACTTGATTTTTTGAGGGTAGATGAAAAAAATTAGCTATTTAAAATGGTTTGGGGCTTTCTAAAGAACCTTAGTACGTAAACAGATATAAGTATTAACATTTAATAGAGAGTGATTAAGAAAAAAAAATGTCTAAATTCGTTTATGGTGGAGGGGGGGAAATAATGAAGAAAAGGCCAAATCATGAAAAACCAAAGCAATTTAAATACATATTTTTAAACCCTCAAAAATGTATCTGGGTTAGAAAGCAGAGTGCCAAGTCTCTTCCCAAAGCAAATTAAACTGACTTGAGTTATAAAGCTTTCAAAAATTAGACTTATAATGAACATGCAGACAGATCTTTAACTATAGCGATTCCTTCAAGGACTGAGCTACTTTAATATTCTTTGTGAGTCTAATTGAAACTGATTATGGTTTGACACTTCATAATAGAGTTTAGTTTAAATTATTTCTTTTTGACTCTAAAAACAGTTTTGGTCCCATGTATTCCTAAAATGTACAGTAAAATTCCTTTATAATTTAATACATTATACCTAAAATGTTGAATTTCGAAAAATATGTCCAACTCCATTTAAAACGCACACATGAACTAAACCAAAGGGTAGGCCACATAAATCATGCTTCTCTAGTCTTCACTTTGTGATTGTGTGGACTCATGAACTCTTGGGAGTTTTACTTTCTGACAAACTAAATCTTTGAGAGGATTTTTTCCTTCTAATTCTGTATTTGAGCAAAATGTAGGGAAAAGTAACAGTTGCCACTCTCAGAACTGATTTAATTTTATAAGTGTGTTCAAGAAAATTAGGACTTTTCCTACACTTAGAAATTGGCATCTGTGATTCATAATTACCAAGGAAAATGGACAACTTTGATACAATATTTGATTCTGTTAGAAATACATGTGTGGTATATGATCAAATAGTTTGACATGGCAACAGTTTACCTTTATGTTCTTTTGTTAATTGTTTTTTCTAATAAGAATAATAATGGGTTTTTAATAACGGTAATAATGGTAGTCAGCTACACTCTACCAGAAAGGCAGTATGCGAAGTATAGTTCGTTCATACTAACAAAACATAAATTATAACTACATCATTGTAAAAGGCTTTTATGGCAGTGATCTATCAAGTTTAAATCATGTGAACTTTTATTTTTTTGCCAAGATCACTTCACATGCCATAGCCATGGAAGAAAAAGGAAAGAGAGTATATTTTGCATCTATGTGTCAAGCATTTCACTAAGAGCTAATCACATCCAAGAAATGTGGGAATTGAGTCACAAAACATTAAGTGCAGATAAAGAGCAAATCAAACCATAAAATATGGCGAAAATAGCATTATAGCTTATCTTTCCAACTCTGAGCAATAAGACCTAGCTTAACACCCTTATTTCTAATTTAAAGTAATTATAGTTTGGGGGCGACTGGATGGCTCAGTCAGTTAAGCATCTGACTTCAGCTCAGGTCATGATCTTACAGCTCATGAGTTCCAGCCCTGCACAGTGCTCTGTGCTGACAGCTCAGAGCCTGGAGCCTGCTTCCAATTCTGTATCTCCCTCTCTCTCTGCCCCTCCACTGCTCGCATTCTGTCTGTCTCTCTCTCAAAAATAAACATTATTTTTTTAAATAAAGCAAATATAGTTTAAACTTCTGACTTCTTAAATCAGAGCTATAAATAAGAGAAAGCTGGTTAGTCTGTACTCATTTAGAAAAAAAATGTTCTTAAAAAAATGACATGGAGTAGAATAAAATAAATATGAATAAATAATATAAACTATAAATAAGAATATAGACACTTTATTCTGTCACAGTTTATAAAATTGGATTATAAATCTATATAAGGACAGAGCTGGAAACCACCTGATAGTCTTGATTCTTTAGGTTCTCCAAGGAAATAAAAATTGTGCACAGTAGCAAAAAAAAACAAAAACAAAAAAACAACACCAATATTACAAATAAATGATTTATAACACACTGTAAATAATATTCTATATAAATCAACTGAAATTAGATAATGAGATGGCTTTTTAATATTTTATAACCAATAGCCATACTTTAAAAATCAAAATAGTGATTAAAACCACAGACAATTAATTCCCCAACATTTTGCCATGAGATTGTCAACAGCTCCAAAGCCTAGCACAGGCTATGGCTATTTAGATTGGATGTCAAGTTAGGGAATGTGAAGATCACCAGAGTAGAGTCACTGAGCCTAAATGCACTTGCACTTACTAACTAACTGAGTGACACCTTTGATATTTTTTAAAAGGGGGGAGTTAGAGAGGATGCACAGTTTTGAAATCTTTAG
This sequence comes from Paguma larvata, assembly GCA_030068075.1. NCBI lineage: Eukaryota > Metazoa > Chordata > Mammalia > Carnivora > Viverridae > Paguma > Paguma larvata. The sequence continues at coordinate 109,595,816 of CM057829.1, forward strand.
ATCGTGGCCAACTTTGAGAAAATTGTGAAACCTACAGAATAACTTCTTAGAAAATTCTACATATGCCAAAATATTTTTATTTCGGGAAAATTCTTTGTGTCTTTGAAGCTACTTCATGGGACCCTAAGGCTCTGCTGGTTTTATGAGCTAAGGGTTTATGAACATTGAATTGGGAGTGTTTTAAAGATTCCTTTTATTGGGGCGCCTGGGTGGCTCAGTTGGTTGAGCGGCTGACTTCAGCTCAGGTCATGATCTCACGGTCTGTGAGTTCGAGCCCCACATCAGGCTCTGTACTGCTGGCTCATCACAGCCTGGAGCCTACTTCAGTTTCTGTATCTCCCTCTCTCTCTGCCCTTCCCCTGCTCACGCTCTGTCTCTATGTCTCTCAAAAATAAATAAATGTTAAAAAAATTAAAAAAAAAGATTCCTTTTATTTATATTTGTGGTCTATATTTCTAAACCAAGTTCATTCTGTGTACCATGGATTGTCTGAACTTATATTTTGAAGCAGAAATCAAATGGAACCTTTTTATTTAATTATATGAATGGAATACAAACACATCCAAGCTTACTTAAGGACAAATCAACCTACCAACTTACTTCATCAGGAAACATATATGTAACTTGTTAAACATTATACCTCTTCAATTATCTGGGATCATAAGTCTGTTCCTAAATCATTCCCTACTGTAGTGACAAGGCTGGGTTATCATTTAGTGTTTTCACTGTTTTTGTCTCTATCCTTCAGAACTTCTGGGTTTCCAACCCGCTCTTATGTAGAAAAGACAAATTACTGATATCTGGTAGAAACACCTCAGGTGATGGTAGGAAAAGGGATTTTGCGACAGAGAAAAAACTTATATCAGAATTCCATTGGTTCCTTTTACTGGTTGGGTAACTACAGTGATTTAATTTCTGGCTCCACACTTTAATTTCCTTTACTGGTAAAATAGAGTATAAAACCTCCAAGGTAGGGTTTTTGTGTGATAACACAATACATACATCCACACACACACACGCACACACACACGTATGTATAAATATCCTCTAAGACAGGTTTTTCAGAGATAAGAGAACATATACATAAATACATGTATACATGCATGTATAAGTATAAATGTCTATGAATACACACGTACATATATAAATACATACATGCATGTGAACATGTGCTATGTGTGTGTCTTCTGTTGTTTTCAGCAAGGCCCCTGCTAGCATATAAAGCACCTTGTGCATAACAAAAAAGGAGTTGCCTTCCAAATAAGCACATTATCAAAAAAAATCCTGTTCCCTGCTGGCTAACATAAACCAGTACCAGTACTCACGACTAGACTTCGGTTACTACTCATGCCTTGAGTTGGGCATCAAAAATTGCTCTGTTAGGCATTAAACTACTCTCATTCTGGTTCTTGCAGAGTCCTACACCAGTAATTCTCAAAGGATGCAACATCATCAATGGAAACATTCTCAGCTCCACCCCTGACCTATTGAATCAGAGACTCTTGGACAGGGCCCAGCAATCTGTGTTTAACCAGCCCTCCAAGTGAATCAGACATTTGCTAAAGTTTGAGAACTGCTGCTCTATACCACATTCCACTACCCATTAAAACAACAAGTGATAAGTAGTTAGAGCAGATTCCATCCTCTTCCTTCTCCCTTTCCTCCTCCTGTTTCTCCTCCTCCATATACTTCTCAACCAAAGAGAATTTACCATGATATGCTGAAGAGATATGAGGACATTCATGCATTATAAAGATAAAGAATAAAACATTTCCTTAGCCTAGTATTATACATTTTATTTCTTCTAAGTGTTACATCTCCTACTGTCTGCATCAGAGGAGTGGCACCTGGTTATGCTTTCATTGTTCCTTCAGATGACTCCATAACCTTATTTTCTCTATTTGCCTGAGCCCTCGTGTAAGAAAGCCCTGTCAGCAGGTCATTACTCAAATCCCCATCTATACAATGTGGCTTTGGATAGAACCGCATCTTTAAGTTGATGTCAAAGCTCCTCTTCCATGGTCTGATTTCCTGTGAGATACACAGCAACTAGGTTGATGCCATGAATGAAGACTCATGGGAGGTTTCGTCACTTGGGTGATGACTCTCTGAAGTGTGGACTTTTTTTCATAAAGCTGAGTGGAAGAGTGCTGCTTTAGTTATCGACTCTGACCCAACTTCATCCTTAACAGGCTGACTAAAGAGTGCTGAATTTTCATTTTCCTTCTTGATGTTAGCTCTTAACCCAGGGCTCTTCTCACTCACCACTTACTCTTTACAAGAAATAAGGAGTAATAAGAAAGTATGGACTTCAATAATATAAAATGAAACATAGGGAGTGTGCTGAATAGCTTCTAAAAGTCTGTTGCTAGTCAGCTGAAAGAAATACGAAGTTTGCCTCCTCGACATCAGAATGTTACACAGCAGGATTTCATAAGAACTCATTTATGAAATATTTTGTATAATAAAAAGGGATAGTTTATAAAATAGAAATAGAAGTAGGAAGTAGATAAATGCCTGCAATAGGAAAATAATGAAAAAACCTCTTACTCTTTTATTTTGAGAGTGTGCAATGTATCTGGCTTTGTTTTTTGTAAGAGGTTTCTTGTTTTTGTTTTTTTCATATTTATTTGCCCTTCTCCTGTATGTTTGAATATTGATCTTGGCTTTACCAATTCTCTCTACTGCTTTATACTAAAATACAATGATGTGAACTTCAAAGCTATGGATTGAGTGTAGTCCATTTAAAAAAAAATTAAACATTTATTTATTTTTAAGAGACAGAGTAAGAGACAGAGAGAGAATGAGTGGGGAAAGGGCAGCAAGAGAGGGAGACACAGAATGCAAAGCAGGCTCCAGGCTCTGAGCTGTCACTACAGAGCCCAATGCAGGGCTCTCAACTCACAAATTGCAAGATCATGACCTGAGCTGAAGTCAGATGCTTAACTGACTGCACCACCCAGGCATCCCCATTTTAATATTGTCTAATACTCTAGATTTTTTTTTTTGTTACTATAATCATTAAACTTCTATTTGAAAGGATTCGGGGACATTTCCTTTATAAAATGTAAAAAAAAAAAAAAAAGAACACTTATTCATAGTTTCATCACCTTTCCTATTTCCTATGTACCTATCCCCTCATGTTGTTCCTTATTTCTTCAGACAACCAGTTGAGATACCTCACTGACTATGGTCTTTAAAATCTAACATTACTTTGCCCACTACTTACCATTTCCTTATCCTATATGTATCTCTTCACAAATCTTATTTCTGACTTCTATGATAATCCAGTTTAAGCTAAGGTAATGATTTCCCAAGGTGATTTGCCGGGGTCCTTGTTCTGGTGAATCTAGGGGTCCACAAAGGACGGACGGTCAGGCGAAAGGAAGTGAGAGAGTCAAGAGAAAAGTGTAGTCTAATGACCAAGCAATCTGGCGTCTTCTCAGATTCTGGCGATTCTCTCTCTGCTGGTCTGTATCTTTATTTAAAAGGTAGTTTGATCTCTTTAACAATAGTCCATTTTTACCAGCAGGGTGGCAAACCTCCTTAATCCTGTATGTTGGTTTTAATATAAATTTAGGGTGAAGGAATAGAGCAGGGTGTTTCCTTAAGGTCTTATAAATCCATCAAGGCATTGCTGCTCCAGGTCCTTCCCCTTTACATTCCTTGGGGCCAAGGAGAGTAGCTCAAGAAATCCAAGCCCGTCATTTTGGCTAGCTGGAGCTTTGCTTTAACCAATTTTCTACACAGGGAAGAGTCTCAACCTGTGAGCCCAAACCGGCTCCCTACAGTGATTGATAGTCTTTGGCAGGGTAATATAAAGTCTGCTCAAGACTGGAATCAAAGTAAGCACAAAGAAGTTTACTGATCACCTCCAAGTAACTTCCGAACAGTGTCTTATCATTTTGTCTTATCATAAGTTAGGAATTTAAAGAGTTGATGCTATGTTATTTGATCAAATAAATCATCACATTACTGTGCCTTCTCATTAATAAACAATATAACTAGTCAGTGCATCCAGAGGTATCTAAATTTCTCACTTAGATTCTAGATATATGTAGATTCTCTGCTTCAAATGATTCTGTTCACTCATGGTCTTTACTTGAGGAGCTGATGGTCTTTTTATATACAGAGGTCCGTTTGATGCATGATAACCATGATACCATACAAGACAATGAGATTCCAGTCTTATTAGAATAGCCTTTATCTGATTTGGTCCATGAAAATCCTCCTTTTAGAAAATTTCTGAGCTATGCCAATATGCCCACTCTTAAAATTCCACCAGTTTAATTTACTAAGAACTTTAATATATTAATCTTCCCAAACGACAGAGCCTTTTAACAAGGGATTTCAAGGAGTGACTAATTTGAGAATTACAGACCGTGTGGCAAGTCCATGAGGAATATCTATTTGAACAATTGGATTTCTCAGTTTCCAACACTCACAGCAGTAATTGTTAGAAACTTAAGATACCTTTTTTAATAAAAGGGAAATAGAACTATTCTTGTGTACCAGAGATCATGCTCTTCTCACCTGTATGTTTAGAAGTAAATGAGAGATTAGTTTTTATAAGGTTATACCTTTGTGGTGTTTTGGAGTAGAAGACTAGGAGAGAATGTCTGTTCCAAGAACATTAAGTCCCACCAAGTGTACTTGGCCAAGGTTACAGAGGAAATTAAGACTGTGCCAACGTAGGACTTGTCACCAGGTCCAGTTCACCCATTTTATTTTTTTTTACTTTAACGCCTTTCATGTTTTATTGTACAAAAATGAAAAGCCAAGTGATTGTGTTTTCCTGTCTTCACAGAGTTATTCAGAGTGATGTTTGTTTATATTCTTGGTGTTAATGACGGTGTCAGCTAATACATTGGAAATTTTCTCAAGTAACTTGACAACTGTATATGTGGCATTGTACATCACTTAAATTGAGAGAAAAGTATGACTAATTCAGCATGCCTCAAAATTAATTCTGTCATGAAGTACTCTCTATGAGTCATAGAAGCCACAATAGTGTGTTTAGAATAATAATAAGACAAGGAATAATGGCATCCTAAAATTTAATGAGGTAGTTTAGTTTAAATGTACATTGTTAGTTTGTGTCAACCTACTGCCCATTGCAAGCAGCACATTTTTTTAACAACCTTGTGCAATGGGGCTGTAAATTACTATAATTAAATTAAGCCATAACCTTATCCAGGCAATATGAGGTATTTGTACTTTGTTTCTGTAATCATATTATCTGCTCAGAACAGAAACCACAGTGGGGAAAAAAAATCAAACAGCACAATCAACCATGTCATTTGTAAGTTTTCAAAAGGGAAATAAAGCTAATTTGGATTTCTACCCATTTTCCAGGTAGAAAACTTCCTTGTATGGGTTAAAAGACTGAGTGGTGGGAATTGAGCAGTTATATGTTATACCATTTATAACGTACACAACCACTTTTTGTATTAAGAACATTGGACCCCCAAATTATCACGCTCGAGCTCTGGTTTCCAACTTCACAATGATTGCCTTATCTATTTCATTCATAGCCCCCAAAGTATTGAAAAAAATGTAGATGACAGAGTCACCAAACATATTCATAACACATTCACATCGCATTATGATGGGATATAACTGTGACAATTACTATATCGTGTTTCTACCTGTCTTTCTTTATGAGGGATACCAAGTGGGCCACAGGTCACATTTCATGGTCTTATTATCTTTGCACTTCATTCTTTTTTCTTTAATGTTTATTTATTTTTGAGAGAGACAGAAACAGAGAGAGAGAGACAGAGTGTGAGCAAGGGAGGGGCAGAGAGAGGGAGACACAGAATTGGAAGCAGGCTCCAGGCTCTGAGCTGTCAGCACAGAGCTGGACGTGAAGCTCAACCTCATGAGCCTTCGAGTTGTGAGATCATGACCTGAGCCGAAGTTGCTGTTTAACCAACTGAGCCACCCAGGCACCCCAGCACTTCATTATTAAAGCTACAGATAGAGTTACAATCATGAAAGAACCAGAATTGGCCACATAAAATATAAGGTGAGCACATGTTTCCTGAAAAATTAAATGTACGTATTTGTGATTATGAGATTTTATGATCATTAATATATACGGCTCTTAAGCCAAGTTTGGAATGGCTTTGCTACTTGGCCCTTGCCATATTTGACCTTGCTCAGTAGAACTACAAATACATAGAGTTGATGGTTAAAAAACAAAAACAAAAACAAAATCACACAGAGTGTGCAAAAAATAAATAAATCTGGCAAAAAATAAATAAATAAAACAAAATAAACCAGTTCCCAGTAGAGTAGGAGCTGATATGTCATCATCACCAATGAAAGAAAGTGAGGCCAAGTGAGTAGTTTCTAAGTGAAATTACATGAATATGGCAAGGCATTGAGGAATTTTTCTCAAAGGAAAAAGAATGTACAGAATGATATATTTTTAAAAAAAATAATAATCTTTACTCATGGTTCACTGTTTCCTTATTATCACATTAATACCTAATGGTTTAAAATGTGAAAAAAAAATGCATTTAAACACAAATGACCAAGTATTCAGTAGGGGACTTATGTTGGTTTGCACACGATTCTCTTCTGTGGTAAAATAGCAAGTAGTAATACCATTAATTTCAGTCCTGTGAGTTTAAATGAATCATGATGTACTATTTATTTTCCTTGTCATTGAGTATGTCAGGCAAGAGGCTAATTAGTTTGAAAATCTCATTTAGAATATCTTCTACTTTATAATCCCTGTGCATGAAAATTGACAGTATTTAGTGAAAGAGAACACAGTGCAATACCATTAGAACAAAATTTGTTCTTATATTTATCTTCCTGCAAATTAGAGTAAAGAATGAGAGTCCATTTTGTCTAATTGCTATATTATTCAAAATTGATGATGTTTTCTAAGTCCTGAACATCATATCTAATATTTAACTGAAGTTCTAGGAGAGAAGGTACTTTCTCGAATGAGGTTATTTTTTAGAAGCAACTTATTTATTTCCTATTGTTATCATGAGGTATATGCCAAGTTGCAATATATAATTTTCTATTTAGAAATTTCTGGTTTCAATTTTTAGAATAAAATTCCTTCAAATTGATATCTTCAGATAAAATAAATAGTATTTTTTTTTAGAAAATGATTCTTCATTAGAGAGTGAAGCATTTGACAAATGCTACACGTGTGTTATCTATTCATTTTCAAAAATAACCTATAGTTACCATGACACTAGTTTTACAGATGATGAGATGAGGATCACAGGCCAGCGAGTGGTAGGAACCAGATTAGAACCCATTAGTATGACTCAAGAGCATGAGCTGTATTGTATTACACTGTAAGTTAGCCCTGATTTCTGTGTTTTTTTCCAGATCTTCGAATTTTTCACTGACTAATAATTTAGGCTTTATGAATTTCAATTCTCTGATTGGTTAGGTGGATACTTTAACTATTACCACTTCAGAAAACAAATTAGAATGTTGTCAAGAGTGCTATGAGAAAGGCACTAGCATGTACTGCATATGAGTGCAAATGGACACAATCTTTTTTAAGAGCAATCTGGAAATTAGGGGCACCTTGGAGGCTCAGTCAGTTGAGCATCTGACTCTTGGTTTCAACTCAGGTCGGTCATGATCTCATGATTTGTGAGATCGAGGCACACATTGGGCTCTGCACTGACAGCAGAATCTGCTTGGGATTCTCTCTCTCCCTCTCTCTGCCCCTCTTCTGCTCACACATGCTCTCTCTCTGTCCTTTTCTCTCTCCCTCTCTCTCTCAATAAACTAAGTTTTAAAAAAAAGCAATTTGGAAATTAATCAAAGGCCTGTAAAGCTTTTGTACTCTTTTATACCTTGTACTTCCACAACTTGTAACATATCCTGGAAGAATAATCACAGATGTGGATAATGATTTATGTCTAGCCTGTAACCATCTTTGAAGAGAATGTTCAACAATACCAATAAATCTAAAATTTGCAAATTACTAGATAAGTTGATATGATAAAGACTATTCTCAATTCCACAACATGCAAGCAATAAATTCTGTAATTGAGATTAGTGATGACCTGTCAAAGTCAAAATGAGTGAATATTTTGCTTGTATCCAGTAAACTTAAAATGTTAAAGAACATCTGCATAAGGACATGCTCATGATTGCCTGAGAAAGTCCAGAACATAGATTAAATACAATAGAAGAGTGGTAGCAATAGTCATAGTGTCTCAGGACCATGGAAGCCAAAGATGATGGATTAAAAAGAGAATAAGATTCACATCAGTAAAAATATAAGAGAATGAAGGTGAAAGGAAACCCTTTGGATCTGATTGTATCACTAACCTATTACTAATATTTGTAGCTCATGAAATATTTTGATACATTTTCATGATCTTTATACAACTATTGTGTGATAGGTATTATCTCTAAGAGAATTGTTTCACTAGAGTCTTTAGAACAGAAACCAAATATCTGAGGACTACCTAAATAATCTTAATTGGTAAATAATACATTTGTTCATATGTCTTGGTATTATGCTTTTGTCTGTATCCCAGATTTTTAGTTAACTTATTATATATAATCCTTTTTATCCTTACAATAAATAAATCCTTTTGTCCTTACAACCTATATGATATTTAATGTAAAATAACCTTATTTCACAGATGTCATATTTAAATAATTTAAGAAATATTTTAACACCCACACTCACATATATACACTTATACATACACCCATAGCCACATATATACATCAACTGTAACTTGAAACTTCCAAGATCAATTTGATTAAAAACGAACATACCAAAAATTTTTGCGTCTGGTCAATTTGTGGAACTTAGTTCCTCTAGTTTCTTGGGAACAGTACATCATGGTGGTAAAAAGACAGACTTGTACACCAGGTGTATGAACTCAGGTAAGACACTAGCCTCAGCCAGCCTATTTCTTCATCAATAAAATGGAGTTAATTATGGTACCACTTCATAGGGTTGTTGTAAAGATTAAATTAGAAAATAAATGTAAGACATTTAGCACTATGCCTAGCACGCAGTAAGAGCACTCATGAAATATTAGCTATTATTAAAATAGAATATTTGAAGGAGGACTGAATCTTTCACTCATTATTTTATTACAGTGGGACTTTATTAAAGCATAATGAGCTAAATCAGAAATACATGAAAACATATTTACCCTAAATACAATGGTTTGCACACATTAAACCTTCAGATGAATTAAATAAGTCAGTGAATATGACAAGTTTAACCTACAGAAATGTCATAGAGTTATTTCTGCATTATAGAAATGATAAGACGAAGAAATACACTTTGAGCATTATCTCAGTTGGGAAATACTCCTGTGGATTCAGAGTAATATAAATTGAAATAGGTTTTGTCGTGAACATTCAAACCATATTAGACGTGCTATCATATAATTGACTGATAATGATCAAGAAGCATGTCCTCTGGGTTTAGTCTGCTAACATTACATGAACTAATTTCTATAGTTAATAGCTAATTGTCAGTTGGAATGATCTTTTCTCTGTACTTCTTAGAAATCCCTTGACCATTACATATATGGAGTATTATTTCATATCTCTGCATCTCTCCACTATATACTATCTCCTATGCTGAATTGGTCTTCTTTTTTCCCCCTGATAAACTCCAACATCACCAATCCTATGAATCCTCCTAGAGAGAGCCTTCCCACTGCCTCCCCTACCCCCACTGATTGGTTGACACATCTTTTTGCTTCTAGGGGGAATCAACATAAAAGCCCCCCACTGCCAGACCAGGTTGAAACTTTTCTTCAGATGAGACCACATCCATACTTAGCTTTTCCTCCTCCTATTCTGCTTCTCCCATCCTTCCTCCCTTGAGAACACTGTCTCTAGAAATCACTTTGTCAAGACACCTAGTCTCAGGCTCTGCTTATAGAAAATCCACCCATCACAATTTTTCTGATTTCTCTAGATCAGTCCTTAGACAGCAAACTCCATCATGGATAACACTTATTCTATTATGTCTCTTATAATGCAGAATGCATGGTATCACATTGGTTGAGCTGTCTTTCTTCCCTATAAGACTGAACTCCATGAGATGAGGGATACTGTCTTTTGTCTTTGGATTCTTAAAGCTGCGGATAGTGCCTGTCACCTATCAATTACTAAGTAAAAGTTTATTAAGTGAATAATTCAGAATATACTACTCTGTATTAGCACTAATTTTGAACCTTTTCAAATATACTCATTCAAATGCACAAGAATATTCACAAACACCTTTAAATAGCAGCAACAATATTTCAAGTATAATAAGATTCTAATTTAAAAGATCTTACATTGCATTTTAAAATGAGAATACATGTCTTTTATTAAATCAATGCCTTTTAGTAAGGATTCTTATGAACTTAGTATGATACTTTAATGGGGAAATACCACATGTGCAATTTGATAAGCTATAATGTGTAAAGCTCTGTAAATATATCTAAAATAATGACAGATAAATCGTAATGCAGAGACTCATGAATTCTACTTAGGTCAATATATATTGAAGAGTCCAACATATATTTAATTTTGAATTGAACTCCAAACAGCACAGTATGAGTACCTAACAGTCATTAGATTTTATCTAAAAGTCTTTTGTGTGTTTTAAGTAGATAAATATTTATTCTTATGAGTGTCCCTTTGAGGGAAAACCGTACCTTGCAATCTGTATTTGAACTTTCTTCAGAAAAAAATGAAAATTAGCATCAGCATTAGTAAAATAAAAAAGTAAGGAACTCATCATAGGAATATTTTTCTAAAACCTTTTGTTCTTACTAATATTATGGAAAATATTGTTCTTAGGATTTTAGATCTTTCTCTATAATTACAATGGTATTAATATTCCATAGTCATTGGTTAATTCTAAGCTTTATGATAATGTTATAGTAAATGCCTATTAACAATAATTGTCTAGAAAGAAGCAAGCAGCCACCATATCTAATGATTAACTTGGGGTTTTCTGAACAAGTACTTATATATTTTCATTAATTCTGTATCCAGATGACAACATTTGGAAAGGAAGTGAAGTACGTTGATTATCATAAGCAACATCATAAGGCCAGGGTTTATTTCCCCCTTTTTTCCATCTTAGTTATACAACTTTATTTTCCTTAGTTTCAAAAGGTAGTTTTAAATTAAAAATAATCTTTATTAGATTAATTTAATGGGAAATTTTGCTTCTATATTTTTTAAAACTTTTCTAACCACGATGAGGTACAAAAATTGTTTCTGTTTTTCTTTGACTATCCCCTGCCTTAGAGCAGTGCCTCTCAAAGTTTAACGTGATTATGAATCACCTAGGATCTTGTTAAAATGTATAGTCTCACTGACATGCCTGGGTGGCTCATTTGGTTGAACGTTCGACTCTTAATTTCAGTTCAGGTCATGATCCCAAGGTCTTGGGATCAAGCCCCAAGTCAGGGCACTCTGTGCTGAGTGTGGAGCATACTTAAGATTCTCTGTCTCTCCCTTTACCTCTCTTACCGCCACCCCATTCACACACTCTCATAAAAAATCCTTAAAAATGTATAGTTTCATTAAGTAACAGTGGACAGTGGCCTGAGAGCCTGTATTTCTTTTTTCTTTTTAATTTTTTTAATGTTTATTACTTTTGAGAGAGAGACAGAGACAGAGAGCAGGCAGAAGAGGGGCAGAGAGAGAGGGAGACACAGAATTGGAAGCAGGTTCCAGGTTCTGAACGGCCAGCACTGAACCTGATGCAGGGCTCGAACTTACAGACCACGAGATCATGACCTGAGCTGAAGTTGGCCGCTTAACCGACTGAGCCACTCAGACGCCCCGAGCCTGCATTTCTAAGTAGTTCTGGGGTGTTATCAAGGCTGCTGATCTGCAGACCACATTTCAAGAAACGAGGTATTGGTTGCTTATCCTTTCTAATCTCAACTGTGGTCTTTACATTAATTCTTTCCAAATAAAGAAAATTTTGAATGATTCCAAGAGATGGTGCCTCTGCAGAATTACTGTGACCTTCTACCTGGCTTAGGCCTTCATACCAGAAGGTCAGCATCAGCATTTCAGAATCCATCCCTAATTACTTTGACTTTGCAGCAGTGATGGTGTCAAACCATAGACAACTTCAGCTTGCAGTTGGCTTGCAGTGGCTTTGTCACACTTCGGTGAAATTTTTTGGCTATGAAGAAAGTGAGTTGGCACAATGTATAGAAACTTTGCTGTGACATGAGGCAAGATAGTTAGTGGCAGTTTGACAAGTCTCTCTGCACGAAAACAAATTAAGATGTCTTGACAGCTCTGAAAAAGCTGTTCTCTTTGGCATTTTACTTCTTCCAGTGTTCTCTGAGTATGTTATCTCAATTTTTCATAAAGCTACACTTATAGCCTAGGAATTTCCTTAGTAGCCAAGTCACACCTCAGAGTTCTGTCAGTTGTGAATAACCCTCAAGGATTTTTATTCCGTCGTCAAATGTGCCTGTATAGTATTCCAACCATCAAGCTTTTCATTTCAATAAAACTTTTACTCTCACAAGGCTTTCGCATCTGTGATCTTATATCATCTTATCTTCCTATGGAATAAAATAGTATAGATAACCTTTTTTTATATTCATTGACACAATAAACATTAATTAAATTCCTGCTACTGACAAGGCTATGGTAGGTATCACAGAAGATATAAAGATTAATAAGTCATGGCACTGCCCTCAGTGAACCTATAATGTACCAGAGAGATAAAAACATGCGCTTGAATTGCAAGGTAGAAAACGACAAGTGTTTCAGTGAGTTATAGATCACATACTGGGAGAATTTTTCAAAGCAGGCGATCATTTCTAGCCCAGAGCAGTGTGTGGGAGGTATAGAAGGCACCACAGTGCAGTAGCTTCATAGCCGGACTTTGAAAATGATGAGAATTTAGAAGTGGAGATGAGACAGGAGTTGTAGCAACTCATCATGGAGCTGGAAAACTAGGGATGCTGCTTAGGGAATAGCTAGGTATCACCTCTTTGTTGTGGTTGTGGCCGTTGTATTTAAAGTATGGAAAGAGTAGATGGATACTAGAATATCAATGGGTTATTTTGGAAAGATGAGGGTTTAGACATGTATTCATGTTCCTTATTTTTTTTTATGGCTGAATAAAATGAGGCAGAGAGATGAGATGATTGCTACAGAGTCCAAAAGCTTGTAAATGGCAGCATCGTGTTTTCCACCTAGTATCCCGGTTCACTGTGCTACCCTCAAGGAGAGTGACCTGTTGGATTCTAGCTCCCCCTTTCACTGCAGCTGGAAGGCTCCTAGCCACTCCTGGAGGATCAGAGGGAGGGAGGGAGGGAGGCTACCTCCAGGGACACACCTTAGGGACAGGAGAGTAAAAAATAACAGGTAAAACGATAAAAGGTAAAAAGTTATCATTTAACATTCATTTGGTTCTGCTTTAGGATTTTTGTGAACTAAAATATCTGGATTTAGTGCAACTCTTCTTGATGTATTTTTATTTTTCTAATATTACAATTTTTTTTCTCTATTCATGCCTCAGGTGCATCCCTTTTTACAAGATATATGACTTGCCACCAAAAAACACAAATGTGTAAATTGCATTTGGCTAGCCATCATATTTAATTTTTTTTCCTTAAACTGTGTTATTACCTCCTAGGCACTTTCTGCAGCACATTTGTTCAAAATAGATAATACATCATCATGGTTTTTCACGGCAAAGAAGAGGATTTTAATGAAAATGCCACTTTTAATAAGAAACCTCAATAATATGTGGTCTTGATTGTTCCAGCTGAGATATTAATGTCTGGCATTTTTTTTCTAGAATTCAGTAACAAAAAGGTGTAACAAGTTTGGTTTGAAATGCGATGCTAAAGAATTGGAAAAATAATTATCTCGAGAGAGGACATACAGTGTATATAAACTAAAATTCTCAACATTTACTGTAAGCTATATACTATTTCTTCTAAGTATTTTCTTTTCTTAATGCTACCAAACCTCAAAGTTGAAAAAAAGAAAGAAACAGACAAGACTAGTAATTAAGTCAGAAAAATTTTAATAAATATATTCCTACTATTTTAAATTTCATAATTTTATATTTGTTTCTGAGAAGGGAAAACAAATAAAGATATTTTTAAAAATCTTAAGCATTCTGTTTTAAAGATGTTTGTCCCCACACTAAGGGAAACTTGTGCATCTCTGAATTTGTGTATGAGCAATTGTCAAAATGTCTGTTTCTAAACTCTTTTCTCCCAAACCCAACCAAGCGGTCATATCAACTGTTAGAGAGAATATATAGTTGAGAAGGGCAGGATGGATAATACACCTTCCCATTTTTGAGAAGCCTTAATGAAGAAGAAAGCTCGAAGTAGGGGAAAGTTACAAAGAAGTCATTTATTTATTCATGCAATATTGAGGGCATCAGGTGACCTTGTATAGGTGATGTGTGGCAAAGGGACCAAGTGGAAAGGTTGGCCATGCACAAGGCATTGTAGTCAAGCAAGCAGACTGAATTGTATTTTCAGTCTAGAGCCCTCAGAGTACAGACATGCCATTGACCATTTGTGAAGGAAAGGACCTGGCAGGAGAGGATGGGGCAGATGAGGGCATGGACATGCCATAAAGACTAACACAACTGAAGCACAGAGCTCAGTGAACACTTGGCATGCTAGTTGTTGGTTTATGGAAAGATTGTTTCACAGGATAGGGCTTGTGTCTGTTTTATTTCCTGTTATCCTATTCCTCATGAAGTATATGGAGATCTGGTATACAGTAGGCACTTCTTATTTCTTGACTTCCCCAACTCTCACCTTGATAATTGGCTAATAGTCACCGTGAAGTTTTTACAAACTTCTTGCAAAAACATGATGAATTCTTCATTAGGCATACTTTTGCTGCACTTGATAGTAGCTATTTCCAATTGTGAATGAGTTATACTACATGACTACTGAATTACACCAATTACAACAAACAAATAAAAAAACAGGCAAAAACTGTTAAAAGAAGAAAACAAATAGGAAGTGTGATACCACTTTCATTATAGTCACATGTCATAAAAATCTCAAAAACATATCTCCCAGGGGGGCAGGAGTAGGACTGTTTTGAATGGTAGAACCTATATAGTATCTCAACATGGTGACCCAGAAAAGGGAATGATTATATTGGCTGGAATATGACAGAACCCTCAAAAGTGCATAGAACCAGATACATACATTGTAAA
This sequence comes from Paguma larvata, assembly GCA_030068075.1. NCBI lineage: Eukaryota > Metazoa > Chordata > Mammalia > Carnivora > Viverridae > Paguma > Paguma larvata. The sequence continues at coordinate 109,611,012 of CM057829.1, forward strand.
AAATATAGATCATGGTTAAATTAGTGCTGTAATGGTGAAAACATAAATTTTTCATCACGGTAAAAATCAACAAAAATCTGGATGTCTTCTTAGGGAAATATTTTTCTATCATGTCTGAGATTATTTTATCCATTCTTGTTCTCTTTTTCACTGTATATCGGTGTTACTCACACTCAGAGATCCTGTGTTTCACATATCATGGGTAGTATTTAGGACAGTTTTGGTAATTAATATATATTCTAAAGTCATTTCATCCACTAACGTACTGCCCAAACAAATTGTTATTAAAAGGTCACCAGATAAACAGCAAGGAAAACAAGATTTATGCCATAGCCTGCCTGCTAATTTGCCATGTCATTAAATAAAATCTTCACATAAAAAGAGATTGAATTAGATGTCTGCTACAAATACTTTTAGATATAACATTTTTGTAATCCTAGTAACCATCAGATTTCACCATATTTCTGAACTCTTTTAGAATTTTTGGCTCTCCATTTTTGCAGGTAGATATATGCCCCTAATATACCATAAACTGTGGATCTTGTATGTATGCAAAGGTAAAACAGAAAAAAAATTCACAAGTTTAGAGAGTTTCATACCCTATATAGTCTTTCTGGACTTTTAAGGAAAATTAAAAGTTGACATATTATTAAATTATCAAGTCAGTGACATTATTTTTCCCTTACTGTTATCCCAGCTATATGATTTATCTTGTGTTTTTGGCTAAATGAAGACTATATTATCTTCTGAATAGCTCATCTCAGAAACACAGGGCAACTCACATCTATTAGAGCCAATAGTTTTGACTGTCAGCGAAAGGTGGACAGCTCAGCTGAAGCCCGAGGACAACCTCTGTGCCCTTTCACAAGGCTTTGTTATCCCAGAGGATAAAGAAGGTTAAAAAATGGAAGGACCCTTGGTCTCAGTTCGATTTAAAAGTCTTTATGATCATATCCAAAGCTCTGGGAAGGGTTTATATGGCATTATATGTATGGAAGGAAGAAAGACTGCCTAAGCCAAGAATTCCCAATACTGCAACTTATTTAAAAATATACTGTTTTCAAATGTGGTCCCATTAATGATTCTCCATGTTCTACTTAGTCGGACTTGGACAGAAAAGAGTAAGCAAATAAAATTTATAACCTGAATTCTTTATGAATATGTCTGAATGCGCTTTTTCCAAGCTATCTTTCTGAAAGTAGTTGTATACCACAAGATAAAAACAGTAGTGAATGAGATGATGTATGGCAAAAGCTTAACACTGTATCAGAATAAAGTCCACATGCAGTAGATGTTACTAATCCTTATTGGTATTTTTATATCATGCTTTTAAAAAGTGAGGGAGCTTTGTAGTGAAACCAAAAACAATTTATTCTTTCACTTCATTATTAGCGTATGAAAATTTCTGAAAAACCTCTTAAATATGTTTAACTAATTTTTTCCCAAATATAAAGAGATCTGTTTTCATAGAAGGAGTTGGGAGCCAAGTCTGAGAAATATCAATCCCAATAGCTCATAAGGAAATGCATTTCAGTTAACTTGGTATTTTCTGACTTCCTACTGCATGTCTGGTTTCCAAGTTGCACTGAAGGCTGAAGTGAATACCAAGAAGCTAGACAGAGATGCTAATTTTAAAAACTGTAAAAGAGGGAGATGGGACTAATGTATACAACATAAATCAAGATAACATATAACATATAACTCACATTCTGGAGTGTTTAATACTGAATACAGTAGGTGGAGAGAAATGGAATAATGTATTTTAGTTTAGTTTAGTTTAGTTTAGTTGTATTTTGAGAAAGAAAGAGAATGTAGGTGGAAAAGGGGCAGAGAGAGAGGGAGAGAGAGAGAATCCCAAGCAGACTCTGAACTGTCATTACAGAGCTGGGCATGGGGCTCAAACTCACAAACCCTGAGATCATGACCTGAGTCAAAATCAAGAGTCAGATGCAAAAGCAACTGAGCCACCCAGATGCCCCCAAAATTTTAGATGGTAAGTCTAATTTTCATAATTACATGAAAATGGAGGCCCTTGTTGGGGAGTTTGAATTTGAATATACCTAAAGGAATAGGAAGACCATTCACAAACAAAGATAGGGGTATAGGACAGATGCTAAGTAACAAAAGAAAACTTCAGTGATGAGCAGGAGGGGGCCACTCTACAATACAAGGCAAAAGAGCAAGGTAATGAAAGTGGTGTTTTATGCAGATAACTCTGGAAAAAGGTAGTTGGTTGGGTTGAAATTGAAAATCATGGGGATGAGAGAAGACCTTCAAGTGGCATCACAGGACTACTGGGCACACAGCGAACCACTACAGCTGAGCAGTGGTTCTGGACCCAAGTGCTCGTTCACACTCTACTTCCATCACTTACCGTATGAACTTGGGTATTTTCCTGAACCTTTGGTGATAGTTTTCCATCCATCAAATGGGGACAGGAATGTTATCAATGCCATGAGGTTACTGCAGAGTATAAATGAAATACATGAAATAGTGGTAGAACAATTCTGCCTCATAATTAGTGTGCAGCAAATCAATGAGCTCTAATTAGCTGTGATGGAAAAAGAAAGAAAGGAAAACTGTTTCAAGGTGTTAATTAAACAGACTTTGTAATCTACTATGCTATGGCATAAGTACAGTCCGTTTCCCAGCAGCCCCTCACTGCCTCTGGTGTTGCTGTCTCCCCATCCCCTTCATACAATCAGTTTTCTACACTATAGCCAGAGCTATCTTTCTAAATGCAAGCCAGATGACTGCATTCCCCCCTCAGTGACCCTCTACGGTGCCTACAATCAAGCCCAGCCCCTTGACACAGATTATAGAGCCCTGCCTGTCCTCTGCATCTTTTTCTTTCACCATTCCCTTCCCTATAATCTTCACTCCTGAAAATGCCATGAGCTCTCGCCTCTGGGACAGCTCACCTGTAGGAATAGTTTTCATTCCTTCTCCTTCTTCGTCCAGTTATACATGTTAGTATAGAGCATATAATGTAAAGACGAGGAAACCTTTGTAACTGTGTGTAAAGACACCAACAGGCAACTTGAAAGAGGGTGTTGCATAGCAGCATGCCAAGAAGGAAGTTTTTTTTTCAGACCTGAGTTGTCTTGGTTACACTGCAGATTAAAGATGCAATCATTCCATGCTATTTCAGCATTATATGCACATTTTCTTTTATATCATATTTTTCTTCATTCATAAGTGATATATATTTAAAGAATGAATGGATATATGGTGAAAAGTCTCCATACCACTCACTGAATGTCTTGCAGCCACTCACTTCCAGTTTATTGTGAATTCTTTCAGATATACTTTGTACATTTTGAGAGAACTATATGCATATGCAAATCTCCCACTTACAGAAATGTGTAACTTGTTATGCTATCAAATTTGTAAATGTTTTCTGAATTATGTTTCATGCTTGGACTTTGCTTACTCTACTGTTATAGACAAAAATCTAATTTCAGCTAGTATGTTTATGGGCTTTTTGTTATATTTAAATTCTTGATACTTGTTTAAGATATGAGTATCGGTCTAACCTAATTTTTCTTTCAGAAGTTTTTGGTACTGATTTTAAATGTTCCCTGAATCTCAGGCTTTAGTCTCATATGGACTTTATTTGCAGTTACATTGATCTGTTTAGCTACCCGTGTACATTATCATTATTTGTATGACTTAGGCATTATGAAATGTCTGATGTCTAATTTTAATGTCTGCTAGGGATAGTCATTCCTTACTACTAACCATTTCCCCAATTTTCCTGGCAATTCTTGCTTCTTATTTTCCTAAAGGAATTTTATTATCATCCTGCCTGCATTAGAAAAAAAGATATATGGTATTATTAGAATGCATTAAATGTATAGATTAATTGGAGGACAGACAACATCTTTATAATGTTACATCTTCCTATCCGAGAAAATAGTATGTCTTCTTGTTTTTTAAGTGTTAAAGTTTTCAACATATAGATGTTGCACATTCCTGCATAGGTTATCTTGCTACTGATTTTAATAAGGTGTTTAATCAATTATAACTTTTAACTAGTGCTCATACATTATGTTGACTTCTCTAACCCTACCCAAAAAGCAACCAGTCAAGCAAAATCTAAAAGGAAAATTACAAGGATTCAGTTCAAGACTGCCACTTTCAGAAAGTACCTTGGAAAAAGCTCCTCCACGTACATTCATAGAGACCTTAAGGCTCTGATTTCTGTTTGGCATGTTCTTTTTCTCATAATGTAAATAAGAGTGATAAAGTTACTTATGCTAAGTTGAAAATAGCCTAAAAATATCCAAAAATATTTTCTACTTACTATTGAGTCATGCAAGCATACTCATATCATTTTCAACGTGAATTCTAAATTTTAAAACAACAACATTTTAAATTATTTTGAGCACAAGACAGTCATTTTTTAAGTAACCAACTATGCCTCATTTTATTAGAACAGGAAAAAAAAGAAATTGAAGGGAATTGAAAGTATCAGCAAGAATTGCACATAGCAAAAGCAAGAATGAATATCTACAGTATGCATTAAATCTTTTGTACTAGGGCTGCAATAAAAAAATAAATAAATAAAATAAAATAAAAGATCTGAAACCCTGTGGCTCAAACCTCTTTTGCTCTAGGCTATTACAAGGGAAGTGATTTTAGGCATATGAGTCGACTCTGAAAAATATGAGCTGAATGACCATGTTTAGTTAACACCAGAGGGACTCAGAGGATCCAGATATTTGACGTTGCGGCTGAGGCAATGATAAGTGCATGTCCTGTGTATGGATACATTTCACTACAGGATGAGCATAGTACAAAGGACTTGCTCACCAACACTGATTTCCAACTCTGGTAGTTCTGATTGATCATGGAAATGGGGGAAAAAATGTTTAACAAACCCATCCCTAAACTATATCATTACATTTCAGAATACAAGGTGACAATTAAATCTAAACCAAAAATGAAACCTATGCCACAGAGTTCTGAAATATGAATTAGAGAAATAAAATCTAAAAGAAACCCCATTTCATATTTGAGCCAAAAAATGCTTGTGCTTATCTATATTTTATATTCGGTGAGTGTAGTGTGGAATATTCTGCCTTATTTCACTTTCCTAATGTATCCTTGAAGTACAAGTGGCTTTTGACCCTCTTCAATATGGAGAGCTGTGAAGCTGGTCTAACAAATTCAATGTATTTAAATGAAAATATGTTATAAAGCTGACTAGGAAAAAGACATCAACTATATTTTAACACTAGAACCTCTTCCATCAAATTGCCATTTGTAATTGTGACACGGAATTTTAGTTTTGTGTGAAAAGAAGAAGCTTTTGCTGAAATAATTCCATGCTGAGACAGTTCTTTAATTGGGAACTACGACTAGGCTGGAAAATGTGTTCAAAGGCCAGCACAATGTTCAGGATGGTAAATGATCTGCCTTTTTGTAAGTGACTAAGTTCTATCACCATATTGAATCCGTCAAACGTTCTTTAAATCCAAAAAAGAGAGACATAAGTTTGGATGCTCTTTTAACATAAAATACAATTTTCATTCTGTTGTCACTCTCTGAATAGTGACTCAAAATCCACAGGGAAGCATTGTAGGTGCAAGTGGGTGGAACACATTTTCAAATCACCCAAGGCATTTTTTCAAGCTATTTTGGCCTCCCCCCACATTTCTGCAGGCTCTTTCTCTAACTGCCTGCCCCTAGCACTCAGCACTTCTCAGTGAGCCACTAGGAGGGTTGTTACCCTCAGGTATGTTTAGGTATAAAACAGTCAGAACCTTTCTTTTCTCTAGTATGGAAGGTGTTATATTCAAAAGTTATTCTTGCTTTTTTATATTGCCTTGTATCTGAACTATATCCTTGTCATGTTCAAATTTCGAGGTGGTCAAAGGAAGTGTTCTAAGAAGCTTTGCTGTTCAGAGTGCAGAGCAGTAAGGGCTGATCAAGGGCACCTTAATGTGCAGTCTCTCCACAGGAGTGATAGTGGATTTGGCTCATCCCAAAAGGGTCAGTGAATTGAAGAGCTATTAAATTTGCCAGAATGGCCCCAATTGAGCTTTTCATACCTTTCTCTTCTCTCAGACAGTAGAGTTTAACTCCATGATGGAAGCCAGATTTAAGAATGTTTTTAGGGCAATTGCAAGTGGAAACTTTCCCAGGGCAAAGAAATAATGAGCTCTAAAGCCCCAGAGACATTGTTTTAGTGAAACTGTTTTCTCTGTAAACTACTGATATCAGAGTTTTATGTAGGAGGAAGAAAGATGGAAAAGGTTAAGAAATAAATGTACTTCACTTGCTATTTAGACTTCCTATATATGTGTCTGAAGATGTAGCTTGGGACTTTGCCAGGTATTTTTGACAATGATCTAAATTGCATTACTACTTAAGATGGGGTGCCCTGACTAGATGCATAAGCATCACCTTGGAGCAAGATGGACATGCAGAATCTCTTTTCTGGATTTTCCAGAATCCCCGGGCTCCCGAATCAGAAGAATCAGAATCTGCAATCTTAACAAGATCTCTAGGTGACTCTTCTGCACGTTAAAGTCTGGGGAGTTAGGAGTGAAGGGACATTGCTCTCCTACTACCAGAATACTTGCTACGGTTAAAGCTGCAAAGATGTAATAAGCAAAGAAGAAAGGATAAGCATTTTAAAAGTTCTTTACAAACATTACAGGATTGCACCTCGGGAAGGTCATAGTGATTATTTGCACTAAATAACTTGTATTAGTTTTCTAGGGCTTCTGTAACAACGGATCAGAAACTTAACAGAAAATCATTCTTACACAGTTCTAGAAATCAGAATTCTGAAATCGAGAGCTGTGCTCTCTTTCCTGGCTTCTGGGTGTCAACGGCAGCCCTTGCGGTCCTCGGCCTACAGCTGCAGGGCTCCAGCGTTGCCTCCATCATCACGTGCCCGTTTTCTCTCTGCCTATCTGTCTCCAAGTGGTATTCTCTTTTCCATCCCTTCTCTTAGAAAAAAAAAAAAGTGTACGTATTTATTTTGAAAGAGAGAGAAGAGTGTGCACGAGCAGGGGAGGGACAGTGAGAGACAGAGAGAGAATCTCACAAAAGTGTTTCCAGAGGCCATGACTTGTCTAACCATCTGCCACTCACTCAGGATATGACAGAATTTACACACTACACCCACCCACTATTTTGTGAACAAGAAGCCACGGTGTTTGATTAAGTAATTAATTTTCTCACATCATCCTTAAAATGAGCAAGATGTGGAGCCGGGTGGTTTGGCTGATGTCCTGTAAGTCTCCTGTCATTTATTTTGTTTGTTTTCATCACATGAGCACAATTCTAAAAAGCATATTAGAAAGGCTACATCATAAAAACTTGGACTTTTAAAGGATATAGCCAAATATAGACATTAGTTTTTAGCTCATTTCGAAATGAACATCCAAGTAAAAGGAGATTTGGGATTTGATTGTTCTTTAGAACAAATGTCAGGAGAAACATTACCTATCTACTGAGACATACACAAAGGGATGTTATTCTAAATTTATTCAAACCAAAAGCCTCTTTAACACATGAACAATTCATTTAATCTCTGTCATTTTTCCATTGTTCCCTAACTAGGGACAATATCCTCTGAAGAATAATTACTGTGATTTTTTTTGAAATTTCGTAAAATCCTTAGTGCTTTGGTGAAAGAAATGATAATATTTATAATTACACAGAATGCTACAGTTCATAGAACTTTAGAAATGACCAAGCCTAACACTTAGGTTTTAAAATTGTGGAACCAAGTTCCTTCCAATTATCTTAAAAATCGAATTTTACTTGTTATCTAGAAAAAATTGAATAATATCTTATTTTCAATGATGTTTTAAATTATTTTGAGAAGTCATTTGAGTTTTCTTTAACCAAGACCTTTAACATCATGCTTGAATCTGATGTATGACATTTTGGCATCCATATAATTAATCAACAGAGGTCCAACGTAATGCTTAACTGCATGCTTCCTCATAAATGTTAGTAAGTGACTTAATTTTCCCGAAATGTTAAAGTCCACATGCCATCTTTATAAAGTTAAAAGATTCATACCATCCTTTATGCATTTGATATTTACAGTTGAAAGGCTTGTATAGTAAGCAATCTGGTTCACAGTTAGGCGTTTAACTTGACATTTTATGAAGCATGGACATTTGAGTCCTCAATCCTTTCAGCTTGTTTTCAGCTAATTGTGCATTAAATGGTGGATGTAGAGACTATGCCTGATATTTTAATTAATAGCTTTTCTTGTCATAATTGTTTTTATCTGGCTCCTCAAAAAATGCATTTTATTGAACATCATTTCTGTTTTTACTCACACATAGAAAATATTTGAGGCAATTATTTCCCACAAGAATTCTAGATACATTCTTCCTGCATTACCTATTAGTAAACATATATAAAATGTGCTTTTAAAATATACATTTTCGTTTGATTATAAAACAATCACTTTGTCTCAAACTACATATAATGTGCTTTTGGAAGACCTGGAGGCAAACTGCTGCCTATATTCAAATATCTCCATTCTGCCAGGGACACAAGCGACAGCACTGAGTCACACAAGTGGTGAAGAGGTGGAAAATGGAGGCCACTTATATTCCCCAAGTTCTCAACAAGAAAGGGGTAGTTGACTGATGGTTTATTTCCAGACCAGAGATTGATTTTTTAAATATGCAAATTTATATGTTAACATATCTTGTGTATTTTAGTCCAGAAATTATAAAGCTGCTTTGGATGAAATTGAGAGAAAAATAGGCTCAAGCCATTTTTTACCCTTAAGTCTGGTGAAAACATGAGTTCTACCCTGCAGCAGCTCTGAGAGCTGACTGTGCCCTAAGTTCAGGATGTTTTTCTTTAAATTGGACAGGAAATCATAAGTCCCTTGTACCTTCTCCCAGAAACTGCCCACATATGAGAGCCCAAGGCAATTAAAAGCACAAAAAATTATTCCCTCCATGCAGTTTGTGTGCAAATTACTCAATTTCTCCTTTGTGAACATTACTAACCCTTCCCCAGCCAAACCTGTCTTCATATTTTCTTTAGTTATCATTTATATAAAATCTTTTGTCAGAAAATATGAGAATTTTCATAATAATTTAAAACTAAGAATGAGGATAATAATAACTAAATAACTAAAATAATTCAAATTAATATGCAAATAAGTTATCACTTTTCTTGGTGGTACTTTAATAAGAGTAAATCCTCTGGGTCTTGAGAAATTTCTGGTATTAGCCTTTCAATGGAGAAAATATTTGGGATGATTAAGAATTCATCCTCGAGCTCCTCAGATGCCACTAAGTTAATTTATTAGTCTGAAAAAAGAAGAAGAAGAAGAAGAAGAAGAAGAAGAAGAAGAAGAAGAGAAGAAGAAGAAGAAGAAGAAAAGACGACAAACAAGGAGTCAGTCACCAAATCTCAGCCTGCTGAACCCCTTTTCCAAGCTGCTGTCCCTCGTAATGTAGCAGCCTAGTCTAATTAAGGGAGAGGTGAAAAATCATTCCTCTTTTGACAAATGCAGCTTGTTAACACATGTACCCTTGCTGACCCTCCAAAGGGCTCACCACTTCTGAAATAATCCTTCAGATGTATTTATAAAACCATTTATACATAGGAAAAAGTAATAGAGTTAAAAAATAATTTCCTTTTGCTCCCCCCACTGATTTTAGACTTGAATTTGCTCTAGGGATGATTTATGCCAAGTATTACTTTAATTTAAAAGTGGCCTAGGTGCTCCCTTGGTTAGCACAGCCACATAAAGCATTTTTCATACAGACCCATTACTGTAGCCATCCTTTGGAGAATAATGGAAAGGATGTATATTTGACAACATCCACAAGTCATGCCACAAATTGCAGTTGTACGGGAAGCCGACTTGCCCCCAAACACACCATGGAGTGATGATCTTCCTATTTCAACTCTTCAAGAGGTTCCACTTCCTTCCACAGATTTTTCAAATTCCTATCTCTCACTGACATATCAGAAAAGAGTTTAACCGAGAGTGCATGTCCTTCATGTTCCACTAAAACTAAAAATAAATGTAAATGAATGAGAGGCGAAGTGAAGCCCATATAAACTTATACTGAATAACTCTCAGTTGCTTAAATTATCTGAGTTTTGGAAAGTAGTGAGAAAGAACAGGAAGCCAACGGTGAGTCACAGAGAAGTAGCCATGAAGAAAATTAAAATAGCTCTAAGAACATAAATACTAAAAGAGCATCCTCCCACTGAGTAACAGGTGCAGGACTCAACACAGAGAAGTCAGCCTGTTGCCGTATGGCTTCTGTGTAGAGCCACAGCCTGTCTGACCAGCAGCCTTACGACAGTGCAGGGCCGCCTGCATGCAGACCACTATAAGGAAAAATAGTCTGTGTATCATTTTGGTGGGGGGAATGGTGCAAATCTGTAGGAGGACTGTCAACACGTAGATGAAAGTTGGTGGACTACTCAGAAATTTTGCTGCAGTTTATATGTTGTTGTGTCGTTGTTGCTGGTAGGAGGGACAGTGAGAGGACAGATAAATGGTAGTTCCAGACAGGCAAATCTACAAGCTGTTTAAAAAAAAAAGAAAAGAAAAAAAGTCAAAATGGGGGCACCTGGGTGGCTCCGTTGGTGGAGGGTCCAACTCTTGATTTTGGCTCAGGTCATGATCTCATGGTTTGTAGGATCGAGCCCCATGTTTGGCTCCGTCCTGACAGAAAGGACCCTGCTTGCAATTCTCTCTCTCCCTCTCTCACTCTCTCTGCCCGTCCTCTGCTCATGCATGGGATCTCTCTCTCTCTGTCTCTCTCTCTCTGTCTCTCTCTGTCTCTCTGTCTCTCTCCTCTCTCTCTCTCTCTCTCAGAATAAATAAATAAACTTAAAAAATAAAAAAATGCAAAATAAATCAGGGGCCCTGCATGGCTCAGTCAGTCTGACTCTTGGTTTCTGCTCAGGTCATGATCTCACCATTGGTGGGTTTGTGCCAAACATCCAGCTCTGCTCTGACGGTGCAGGGCCTACCTGGGAGCCTCCCTCTCCCCTCTCTCTCTGTTGCTACCTATCTTGTGCTCTCTGTCTCTCAAAATAAATAAACTCAAATTTTTTTTTCAGAGATAAGTAAATATATAAAAATATTATAAAATATCCAAAGTGGAAAGAAAAATATTTATAGCATCCCTAGTCTGTTGAGAAAATCAGCACAATAACAGGTGTTTTTCCAGCCATGGTTCATTGCCTAAGGAGGTATAAACAACCCTCAGGAAATATAAGCAAATAACAGTGGGAGAGAATTGTAGACACTTTAAGGTACTGTTGGGATCACATAATCTTCCTGCCAATGACCAAAGTATTATGAAAGATATTAAGCTGCAGCTATGTGAAAAGTTTCTGACATATGACTAAAGTTGTGTTGGTTCACTTTTATAGAGATATATAGAATTTTGACCTCATGTTAATATTACTTGCATTTCCTAGCACTGGAAAAAATAGAATTTTTATTGGACAAAAATCCTCTTCAAAATTGTTCCCTCCCAACATACCTAGTAAGTAAGTGACTGATTTGGCAAATGCAAAAATACATAGCAAGTGACAAAACCTCATCCTTGCACACACTATCCTTTAGTGGTGATATTATATCAAGAAGCTATTTATTTTATTGGTGTCACTGGGAACTTTACCTCCTCGGTTTAGCCCCAGCTAGAAATTCCTTTTGTTTTCTGTTTGAAATAACAGTTTCCTTCAAGACCACTTCGGTGTTAGGCAGAAATTCAATAAGGGTTGTAGGACCTAGAACCATGCCTAACAAAGGATGCATGTGCAAATGGGTTTGGGCAAACCACTATGTACCTCCTCAATACTTTTATGTGAGCTAAATAAAGTTCTAATGACAAAAATAAATAAATATTTAATAGGAACAGAAACACAAAGAGTTGATCTGAGAGGTTTGTGAAAAGCTGAGAATTACTTTGCCTTGATTTGCTATTGAACTGATTATATAGATATTGTATTACCAGTGCTAATTCTACATACTTTTACCTCACAGTTTCTACATGGACTTATAATCCAATATGTGGGAACCGTGGAAATTCCCATTAAGAATTCTATACATATATAGTGTGTGACTGATGTTTTGCTAGATAGGATTTTGAAGATGAAGATGGCAAGCAAAATCCAGCAAGAATGAGAGTTACTAACTATGCTGTATTTGTGAAGTGCCTGACAAGACTTTCATCAACCAAATGTTATTGAAACAGAAAGGATGAGCAATCAGAAACATATTACAGAAAGTTGGAAACATTCACACGTACATGTAACCAACACAGGGATGGCTCTGTTTGGTTACACGTAGTGGATTGTGGACTGTTCCAGCCTATGGTTCTTTCAAGGCATCCATTTTAGACTTAAGCCATCCTTGAAGATTTTGAGTCACCTTGGATTGTGATATCAGTTGTTGAAGTTCGCTGGAGATCCAGAATAAGAATATTAGAGTGTGGATATGGTAATATCTCATTGCATTTCCCTTAAGGCTATTCCCACAGTCCTGATGAGCTGTATCCCAAAATGCCCTTTCTCTAGGGCAATAGCTTTCAAATTTTCAAACTTCTCTAATGAGAAACTTATTAGAAAGAAAACTTTTAGTCCCCACACTAGACCTACTGAATCAGAATCTCCAGAGGTAAGGCATAGGAATTCACATTTTAATAAACTCTCTAGATGATTCTAAGGTATTCTAAAGTTAGAAGCACACTGCTAGTGTTTGCTCTTGCCGCCTCAGTTTGGGATACAAACTGATGGGGCTGATGAGCCCCCAGATAATGTTAGTCCCCAGGTTCAGAAGATTCTCCAGTAAGTGGAGTTTCAAGGATTGACAAACCTTCATACAGTAGGTGAGTAAATAGAGAATTTGTCAAAGTTGTCAAACTTGGCTGCATATTGGAATCACTGGGGTGCTTAAAAAAACATACATGCCTGGATTTCATCCCCAGAGTTCTCATTTAACTGGTCAAGCACTTTTAGAATCTCCCCAGATCATCCCAATCTTCAGTCAAGTTTAAAATGACTGCATCAGAAAGTGGTTCACCGACCTTTTCCCACTAAGAGCTGGCAAAAGAAACAATTTTTGACAGCAAAAGAAAACAAAGGGAAATATGTTTTTATAATATATCAAACTTTATTCTTGGGTTACATAGCAGTTTTGAGACTTCTATCTAGAAAGACATTCCTAAAAAATCTTACTCTATAATGATCTAGTAGCATAGACACTTCAGAGAGATTAAAGGTCAGAATCTGAGATAATTGTTCACATCATATTCAAGTATTTTGAAACCCTGAAGCATCTAATTGAATTGTCTTGAATTGTCATCTCTTCTAAGCAGTTCTACTTTTCACTTTCTTCACTTGTTCTGTTATTACTTCCTTCCCGTTTTCCATCCACTGATCATCTCCTACTCCACCTTTAGCACCTGGTAACCTCTTCTACCATCACAAATACTTTCCTTTAGAGTCCTCAGTATTCAGTTATTGCATTTTTAAATATTCACTGAGAAACTCTTTTGATGGTCGTGGCAGTTTTCATAGTTAAATGATGATTTCTTAAATTTCCTCAAAAAAAATTGTATTGCTTTCCTACATATTCCAGGTTCCAGGCACTGTTCTAAGTATGTGGGACACAGCAGGAAACAAAACATCTAAAAATCTTATTTTTCTGTGTGTCTCTCTCTCAAAAATAAACATTTAAAAAATGCAGGGGGCACCTGGGTGGCTCAGTTGATTGGGTGTCCGACTTCAGCTCACGTAATACATAATCTCACCGTCTATGGGTTGGGGCCCCATGTTGGGTTCTGTGCTGACAGCGCAGAGCCCGGAGCTTGCTTTTGGATTCTGTGTCTCCCTCTCCCTCTCTCTCAAAAATAAGCATCAAAAAATAATAAAATAAAAATCTAATTTTTGATGAAGCTTAATTCTAGTGGGCCAAACAGCAAATAATAAGCAATATACAAGACAGTATATAGTATGCTAGAATATACTAAGTGCTATAAAAAGAGAAAGTAAAATATAGTGAGAGAAATTGATAGCTCAGAGATATGGAATGACAATTTTGAACAAGGTGATTAGGGAAGGTCTTATATAAAAGGGGGAAATTTGAGTCAAGACTTGAAGGAGATATAATTACTTGAGAGAAGGATGTACAAAGAGATATATTTAATGAAATATTGGATGACAAAATTTTTTTATATTTTTTTATTACAGTAAAGAAAAAGCAATACTTCCCTAATCAATCTGGGCTGCTCTACTTCCATCTTTCAACACATTCCATATTAACAGATATTTTAAGTTATTGATTAATTCTAATCCTAGGATATTGATCTTTGTTCTTTTTCCATAAACCATTGTGAAATCACAAAGTTCACGTGGTTGTCATTGTATTGTCACTGGCAGTATCTTGGCAGGTACTAACATTTGCCTTTCACCAAACACATTTATATCTTTCAGCACCCCAAAGTTGTGTGATTTAGTTACATTAATGAGTTCTGTATCACAACCAGTAGACACCTACAGTAGAATTACACTGTGCCCCCAAGTGCTCTTCTCCTCTGATAATTAATGAATTCAAACTAGATCACCTTTCATCAGGTCAATGAGGTTTTTGACTAGAATCTCAGAGTTGCATGGAGCTTTACTCTTTGGCCTAAACCAAATTTGTAAATGTTGGGTACATAAAAAGTCCTCAAATGTAATTTGAATTGATTAATTAATTAATCCTACAGACACATAACGAATACACTTTGTGAGGGGCATTTTGCTAGATTTTGGCCAACACACAGGGTACTGAGTTAGAGCTACTTTCCATGTACTCTAAAGAACAGCTCCCACCTTCAGTTTTAGATGTATCTTGGGAGGCTTATTGTGATTAGATTTTCACATTAGATTTTTCTGGTAATTATATCTTAAAGCCCCTAAGTTCAAGTGAAATTCACAGAAGTCACAGGTGATGCAACTAAATTATTGGTCATGAGTGTATATATAACATTCGAAATAAATCTTGTTATATCTTCAGTAATTAGAAGTGGTCCTTTAGGGAGTCACTCTAAAACTAAAGAGGGAGCAATAATATAAAACCATCTTTAAGGCAGAACTGTTTAATTTATAGTTCTTTCTTATTTGATACAGTTGCTTATGGGCTTCAAATCTCATGTGCATGCATGCACACACACACACACACACACACACACACACACACAC
Organism: Paguma larvata; assembly: GCA_030068075.1. NCBI lineage: Eukaryota > Metazoa > Chordata > Mammalia > Carnivora > Viverridae > Paguma > Paguma larvata. The sequence goes on from CM057829.1 coordinate 109,626,225, forward strand.
AAATCTGATCTTTATTCCCAGAACCAACTTATTTTTCATTTCCCAGATTTATTCTCAATATACTCCAAATAGTGATTTCCGTAGCAATGTCCTTCATCAACTGTGCTGCTCAGTTTCTGATCCAGGCTCAGAGAGACACTCACTAGTGGCAGAGTGGACAGGAAGAGCACGGTCCAGGCTCTGCTCTCTCCCCTCCTCGGCCACCTTCTCCTTTGCCTCCTGACAGCCCTAATTTTGCAGTGTTACCCAAACAGGTTATGTGATTGCCGATTTCTATTTTTAGAAGAGAAATAATCATATTATATATGATTCTGGACTGTAAGTACAAATAAGTCTATTAATTCTGCTTGATTATTTTCTATTATATTTACAAGAAGGAGAAAATTCTGATATTTACTATTTTCTATTTAAAACTTCTTTTTTTACATAAGCTTTTTGTAAGATGCAAATAACACTTGACTAGAAATAATTTAACCTTCATGTTAAATTGGACACATTTTTATGCTGTTAAACAATTTTAAGGGAGGATAAAGATAAATATATTTAAAATTTATTTTATATTTTAATTGAATACAATCTAAAATACATAGTTTAGATTTTTATTTCTTATGAAAATTTTACTATATTATGGAAGGGAAGTTTTGGGTTTTTTTTTAAAGAGCAGTTTATTTTATTATGATATTACATTAATTACATTATTTGTGAAAGCAGGCAAAAATTCTCTCTGCACATTTTACTGAGCTGATCATATTTGTATAATTTGCCATATAAGAGTTAGTAAAACCTAGGTCATTATTGTAGTAATCAGCATAGGAGCTAGAAAAAAAGAAAAGAAGAAGGAAGGAAGGAAAGAGGGGAAAAACGAAGGAAGAAGAAAACAGAGGCTCGGGACTTCAGATTCTAATGCAAAGTTATCCCAGTGGTGTTGCACATATATGCTTCTTTTTGCCACTTGTCATCTTGACAATATTAATTCACTGGAAGGGAGAATAAAGACTAAGGTAATATTGTAGGATTATCACTTGATTTCATTGACATAATGTAATCTTAGATACTGTAACTTAGATACTTAATTGAGATGATGTGATACTTAGATAAAGAACATTTTTTTTTAAAGAACACCATTAGTCAACAAACATTTAGGAATCTCTAAAAGAAGTAAATTCTTGGACACAGAAGAAGTTAAGAAACAGGATGGAATTAGCTGACGAACGGAGAGGTCGTCAAGACAGATGTGAACAGACAATCTGCTGGAAAGCAAGCTGGGAAATAAAGATCAGAGAGTGAGTGAAGTAAGGGTACAGTTTGTGAAATCAGTGAAACAAAACCAGGAAACAAATTCAATTGCTTGACCAAAGTGTGCTAGAGATGGGGCTAAATAAATACGTAAATAAAACAGCAGTGAACAAAAGAGAAATATAAGAGAAGCAGAAATGAACTGAAACACAGGTCTGGCAAAGAACCAAAATAAGTACAGCTGTTTTCATAAGATGGGGGGCAGGAGATGAACAAGAAAGAAAATTTAGCTAGAATGTCTCATAGAATGGCATGGTTTCCAGCTGGCAATAAAAGGTACCTGACCATGAATTGATGGAAACATGTGGGCTTAAAAATTGGAATTAGGATTTCAGGATAACAAAAACAGCACACAAAAATTACACTGTCGGAGGAATTTATGAGATTTGTAGGTGTAAAAACTGTGTCAAAATCTCAAATTTGAGATGTAGAATTCATAACCTTACTTTCTCCAGCACACTTAGAGCTAGGTTACTGTAGCTAAGCAACTCAAAATTTCCAAGTAAGCATAATCATCCCTGCAGATTTTGAAAGCTTAGTGCAAGCTTCCAGAATCTGAATTAAATTAAGAATGGCTACAATGTTGAGAATTAATAAGTACCTGTACATACGAAAGATGAATTCCATGCCTATAAATGGAGTGTTTAAGAATATTAAAGTAACTTAAGCAGCAGATTTGAAAGTTGGCCAGTCTAGTTTACAAGAGACATATTAGAACATTTATATCTTAATACTTACATATCTTATAACTTATACATAGATGATCAAAAGAGGAGAAATAATATATAAAATACATGAGCTTTTATTATGTACTCAGTACTATCCCATGCTCTTTATAGAAATGATCTCATTTAATCTATACAAAACTTAATTGAGGTAACTACTGCTACACATTTTAGAAATAAGAAAACTTATGGGTGCTTGGGTAGCTCAGTCAATTGAATGTCTGACTCTTAATTTCTGTTCAGGTCATGATCTCATGGTTGCGAGATCGAGCCACATGTTGGACTCCATGCTGAGTAGGGAGCCTGCTTAAGATTCTTTCTCTCCTCCCTCTGCCCCAACCCTCCCCTATTAAAAAAAATGCAAAGGAAAAAGACAAGAGAAAAGAAAAAAAGAAAAGAAAAGAAAAAAGAAAAGAAAAGAAAAGAAAAAAAAGAAAAGAAAAGAAAAGAAAAGAAAAGAAAAGAAAAGAAAAGAAAAGAAAAGAAAAGAAAAGAAAAGAAAAGAAAAGAAAAGAAAAAAGAAAAACCTGAGACTAGAGGATTTAAGCAAGGTCACAGGGCTAGTAAGTGTCACGGCACAAATGCGAGGATGCCCGGCTGGCTCTCGACTGTAGCTTTAACTACTTACTGCATTGCACTATCTAGTCAGACAGTAAAACAAGCCAGTAAGCCAAGGAGGTTTTCCTCTGTATTCTTAAAATGTGAAATTTAGTTTCTCGGAAGGAATGGAATACAGAGTCTAAAAGACAGGGCGGGCCTTTCATATTTTTATTTGTTTGTTTTTCCTCAGTGACATTTGTGATCTTTTCAACAGCATACTTGATTACAATGTTTCTTCTAATGTTGTTTGTGCTCAGTGAAATATAAAGTCCCTCCCATTGACTTTTGCGAGGTTTCCTAAAAGTCACTGTGCTGAGAATTTTCTTATTAAGAATTATGAATAGACTATTAATAATTTCTAGTAATGAAGAAATTGTTTAACTTTTATAACATTGAGGATTTATTCATAAATTGCAACTTTTTTTTATCAGTACAACCACTTTTGCAATTGTTTTTAAAGAATGACAGTAGAGAAGACCTAAAACTTAACTTGCACATCAGCATAATTGCCGACATTAACAGGGGATGTAAAAAGGAGAAACATCTCAAATGGGACAGAAACTCAAAAAAGAAAATTGCAGTCTGGACTCTGGCACTAGTTTTGTGGTTTGCTAAGACAGTTTACCTCTCTGAATTCTTATTCATTATTTGCATAAATAAAAGTCATTTACTGCTCCAATTTCTGTGACTTGATTATCATATTTCCACAAAAAAGAAACTAAAAATTAGATGTTAAAAGCAATGAAGATATACCCTGTATTGATTTGACATGAATGAAATAACTTAAGATTCTCAGGAGACTGATAAAAGGTTTCTTTAAACCTAGACTCTTAAACATTTAATTCCCAATTTTTCATTGCTAGCATATAGAAAAAACAATTGATTTTTTATATTGAACTTGTACTCTAGGTCCCTGCTAAACTAGTTGATTATTTCTAATAACCTTTTTTATTGTTTGGGATTTTTTTATGGAGACAAATCGTGGAGTCTACTAATTGAGTTTCATTTCTCTTTTCAATCTATGACTTTTATTTCTTTTTCTTATTTTATCGCACTAGTTAGGATCACTAGTGAGGTGTCAAACAGGAGTGGTGAAAGCAGACATCTTTGCCTTGTTCCTGATCCCATCCATGCCTTGTCCTTCATCTTAAAAGAAAAATCATTTGGTGTTTCATCATTATGTGTGAACTTGGCTGTAGGCTTTTCTGAGATAGTCTTTATTAGGTTAGAGAAATTTCCTTCTATTCCTAGTTTGCAGTGAATTGTTTTTATGAAGGGATGTAACTTTTCTCAAATGCTTTTTTTTGCATTTATTGAGATGATTATATGTTTTTTTTATTCTTTGTTAATCATATTTTATTTTAATTATTCCTTTGAAGTCATTCCCTAAATGCTCCTTTGTCATCCACCTGGTGTTTAACATAGCACCTAGAATATGGTATATAATTAATAAATACTTATTCACGAATGCTGGTCACTGTGCTAGGTGATCAGGATTCTCTAGGTTATATGCCTTGCTTCTCTTCTCTGTAAGTACAATTCTTGTTTCTGCAATACATTTTGGGTTGCAAACATACAAACATTAATTACAGCTAACTATGCTCATGAATAATTGATGGTATGATTTTCTCCTATAACCTTAAAATCAATACTAGGTAAAATATTTCATACACTAGTCCAATTATTTCCTCAAATTGCTCAGTTGTAATAAGTGATAATGGACACAGTATATGTGTCCATACTAAAAACTGTATAAGCATAGAGATATAGTGCTCTTTTTTTATACATGTTTTAGTTAGGGCTATGTATGTATCTGTTTATCTCAATATGTATATATACATTTTTTATCCTTAAAATCATTTTTGCTCTTTTCAGAGAGCCATCTTAAGTTTAGTTCCTAATCATTAAAAGAAAATAAAGACCTATCTTGCTTGGTGATCCTTTCTGAGTAACAGCTTAGCAGTAACAACTGCCTTTTGGCTTTCTGCTGTATATTTTTCCCTCTCCCATATGACTTACTTGCTTATGGTGGCTTTTATTAGGAATGACAGATTGTTTTGTAGAATTGCTATAAACCATTAAAAGATACTTTTCTGGCTCAGAGTTCAGTGCATAAAGTCAGTACCATGTATAATAAAGTATTTATAAAGTTATGTTATATTCTGTAGTAAAAGTAGTACTAAAGTAATGTAAAACTGCTTTCAGATAATGCAGAATATAAGATGTTACTACTCAATCACGTATATGCTGTTCATTATACACAGCATGATATTCAATGTAGTTGTAAGGGCTTCTTATAGGAAAATATGATGAAATATATATCCTGAATTGGTGAGCATTCTTTCAGGAGTATAGGCATATTAATAATATAATTTTAGATGAGGTTGTATATGTGAATAAATAAAAAAAATACTTCTAGTGAATGAAGTATTTCCATTGAGTTTATTCTCCAGCTGGGTACTATGATTTTCTTGTCAGCTTATAGTGTCACCTGCTTAAGTGACAGAAAACCTGTGGTTTCCTCTTATTTTCTATTATGAATAGAAACCTAGAAAGACACAAACTGTCCACAGATTTTATCTGGTATATGAATTCTACAGGAACTCTATGCTTGATCCTTGTGCAGAGTTTTCTTTTAGTCCATTAGTTTAAAATAAATGCTTCCATTTGAATCAAGGTATAAAATCTATATTGGTAAAATTCTCTCCCATTACTGTTTCAGGGGAGAAAGGCCATATCAGTTTTATGATTTTTTTGTAGGTTAACAAAAAATTATTTTTAAGCAAACATTGTTTTTCACTATCTATTCATTTCCATAATCCTCTATTTTGATAAAAATAGCCAGCTTCTATATCACAAAATAAGTTCAAGATTATGTTCATAGGTTTACCTGCCTCCCCAAAATGAATGGAATGGGTCCTTTCATATTCTCTGTTACATGAAGATGATTATCATTATATCCTTCGCTTTTGTTTCTTAGACTACAAATTTGGGGGTGGGGGTGCGTCAGTATCATTATCATTAGGGGGAGCCATATTTGGCGTGCGGCTATGTTTATTAAGAATTTTTCTGTGAAGGCTACCATTTCTACACTTTTCCTCAAGGATTCACTGATAACGAGAAAGAAATGAGAGTTAAAATGGAAAGTTAGGGTAGAAATGACATAGATAGATGGATAGATAGATAGATAGATACAGTGGGCACATGACCACATCTAATCACCTTATCAATGCAAGTCATGATGATTTGTAACTTGGTGAAATTAAAAACATTTCATAAAATTCTGCCATTTTGCTGTGTAAAAGAGATACTACCACAGGGACATCTGTAGAGAGGAGATTCTGTCCTCTCTACATAAGCCCTGGCAAACCCTACAAAACTATGGCCAGAAAAGGATGGGAAAGGAGGAGGGTAAAAAGAGTGGTCTTAAGGTTTTAAGCATGGAGTTTGGATATATTATCCTGGTCAGAAGGTCTTCAGAAAGGCACAAATGTTCATTTATAATTTATGTCTAAAAAACTAATGTAGTCTACCTGAAATATGGTAAGCCATAGTAGCAACAGTCTGGTTATTAGTGAATTGCTTTCCCAGGCCTATAATAAACTAGTCTGGAGTAAATGGAACCAATGGAACTGTATGTGTTGGAAGTCTAGGAATGACATATTTTGTTTGGAATGTTATATAAATTACTATTTATTTAAAAGAGCTTAATAACATTTCCATTCAGCAGTTGCTTCTTTTTCAGATGTTGTGTGTGGAAAAACTGAGTCTCTTTTGACAATGCGGTATTGATCTAGATGAAATAAGATCAATAGGTATTATAGTTACTGACTAGTTATTAGAAAAATAAATTTAGAATTACCCTCCTGGCAAATAAACACAAATTTTACAAGAAATGTTCAAATTTGTTTATATGTTATAGTGTATTTATTGTTCATTTGCAAATACAAATGAGCCTTTTCTAATGTTCTAACCTTTATTTATCTAGAGTTAATGTATTTCTTTGGAGATATTTTCCTAGTCTATATAAGACAATTTCATATAATTAATTTACTGTAACTTAACACTACTTAACATATCAAAGTTCTTTCTGTCATTTTAACAAAACTAGTGAAAATATTAAGGTAGTAGTACTGCATTTTTAATGTAAAGCTCAGTATATATACATGTCTCTACAAATAGAAATGTTTCAATATTTTCATATGTATTGTTGATTTGTGTCCCCCCAAAAATATTTTAAGAAAAAAGTGGGGTATGTGTTGTTAGCCCCTTGTCTAATGAGTACATTTGGGTGACACAAACTCATGGGAGTTTCTCAAACCGACAGAGCCCTTGAGTAGACTCAAAGAGATTATGCCTATTCCAATCCACACATGTTCTGTGCATGGACACCAGGTAAAATCTCCACACCAGCGACACTGCACGAGTGAACAGCAGCACAGCTGCAAGCATTCCTCAGCGCGGAATCTGCAAGCTTTCTAGACTTGGAAGATGAGAACTGCAGTGAAGTGACACAATTGGTTTCTGAAGAAAAAGGCTGAGCTTCTCTTCAAGCTCTGTGGGTATCCTTTGTAGCCCAGTGAACCCCTGACAGAAAATGAGACAATAGCTTCCAGAGAGACAGGAAGGAAAATGTGAAGGGAATAACTGAAAGGTCACCACCAGGACCTTCTATACTCTTGTGCACCTCTCTCTGGACTCAGAATTGATTTTTTCCATTAATTAGAAATGTCTATTTATTTATCTCACATAGGCAGTGGGACTTTAACATTTTTTCTTTTATGATGTTAAAATTCCCAAAGGAGGTATTTTTCTCATAAAATGTTTACGTATCATTAATGGCAGAAAAGGTTTATGAGTTCCTTTTTTTTCACATAACATAGTAAACAAAACAAGACTAGCATTCAGCCAGAAAGCTTCTTGTTCAAATTTTACTTTAGTGATTCGAGCAACTTCCTGAGGGTTACAATAATTCGGTGGTAGGCAGAATGAATAACGGAAAGAGACTTATGTGGCCTGGGACATTCTGCTTTATACCATATAGTTTTTTTTTAAACATGGATAAGGGTGTTATCCTCTTCCATAATAATGTATAACTAGAGGTTAATTTTAACTCCTCTACCATAAGATAGAGGTATAAAAGGAATATAACTCTGAGTTTTTATTGTTCGGTTTTAAAATATTAAGTTACACCTGCAAAAAAATATAGGGTTAAAGGAGAGGGCTTCAGAAAATACCACAGTCTTGAAGGTGTTTTGACTATACATGGTGCTAAGAACCTGGAATCTGTGACTCCAAATCTGAGGAGCTTTCAAAAAAAGTATATTAGGAAAATAAAATTAAGAAACAAACAGGTAATGGCTTAAAAAGAACTTACAAAACTCCATGACAAGTGCAAGTCAACACAGCATAAAATGAGTTCCAGGGTTCTCAGAGCATGCAGAGATACAGCCGTTAATAAAATATATATATGTATATATATTGATGATGAAATGGATTATGCTTACCAGAGAAGTAAATTCATGTTGAGGTAGGTGATGCATATGAAGGAGAATGTGTACTGGGTGCATTTCTGAAAGGGGTGATAATATTATAAAGGTACAAAAGCAGGACATGGAAGCATCATGAATGGGATCATAAAGAAAAGCTGAGATGAAGGAGTGGTTCTGAGAAAGAGATTAAATGCATAGGAAAAGTGCCTTTAGCAGGACAGTTGGGGAAAATAGCAAACAACAGAGGAGGTTAGGTAAGGGAGTTGGAATTAATAGGCAAAGGGAGCCCTTGAAAAGCCTTGAACCTGACAATGACATGGGTTAAATATATCTTGCAGGAAAAAAAAAAAGTACTGGATAAACTGAGGACCACATAAGGTTATTTCTTTTCCCCAAATGGAAGTGGTGAATGCTTCCAGGCCTTGTAACATGATAATTGCTGCTGGGGTATAAGAGGGTTCAAAGAAATAGAGATATATATCTCAGAGACATTTTCAAGAAAAAAGATAATAGAACCTAATAATGAGTTATCTCTGATGGAGTCAGAGAAAAGAGAGCAGTTAAAAAATAAATCCATGATTTTTGAGCCCAGGGAACTAAGAGGAAACTGCAACTAAAAATGACCAGAAGTTATGACTCTATCAACTTATTTTTTTTATTGTACACTGTCTCATAGATGGCACAATTCTAATCATTATGCATGACTCAAAGAAAGGTAGGGGCTAGTACTATTTTCTTAAATGACTGTCGGGGTCCTGGGGTAGAGGTGGTTATGTGTGATGAGTGTATGTGTTTGTTAATGGGTAAGGCTAAACTGCCCACACAATAGCCAAAAAGGTATATCTCCAGGGTCAGTCTTCCAGTCTGATTTTTTTTTTTTTACCTTATTAACTGCAGCTATTGTAGGAATAGGTTTTTGTGTGCTTTGCGCCATGGATTAAGTGCCGCAGCATTTAACTACCATGCTACCTAGAAACTAATATCATAACATTCCTTTCTTAAGAAAACTGGAAATAAGTACCCTGCCCAGAGCTATCTATTATATACCCTACACTTTAATGTAATTAGAACAAACAGGCAAATCAATACAAGGTCTTGTATTTACAAAATGGCTGGATGCATAGTCAAGATGGTTCCATGTGGAATGAGTACAAGCCACAATGACGTTTTAGTTAGATTCTGTGTATAACTTGAATTATTATTCTTTTGTGCTTACTGTGGCAAAAATATCACATAACATTTAAGAATGTCAGAAAAAAATATGATTCTTTTCTTTTCTATTGTGTTCTTATTCTAAGACCTGTTCAAAACAACTGCTCTGAAATAACTGAAGTGTCTAAAGTGTCACTAGCTCTACTTTCCGCAACACAGTATACTTTCCCTGAACTTCTCTAAATGGCAAATATTTCTGAAGGTATATCATTAATTCTCCAACTTGTTCCTGACTTTTATTTGACCCTATATGCTATTTTTTTTTAAATCGTGAGGGTCATCATGAGGGTTTCTGCATTCATCTGTTCTGTGAAAAACTCGTGTAGGTAAAGCTACTCATTTAGCTAACGGTTGTTACCATGTACAACAACACATAATAAGGGACACCTGGGTAGCTCAGCTGGTTAAGGGTCTGACTCTTGATTTCAGCTCAGGTCATGATCTCACAGTTTGTGGGTTCAAGCCGCACAACAGGCTCTGCACTGATAGTGAGAAACCTGCTTGAAATCCTTTCTCTCTCTCTCTCTCTCTCTCTCTCTCTGCCCCTCCCCTCCTCACACATGCACATGCACGCATGCATGGGCTCTCTCTCAAAATAAATAAATAAACTTAAAAATATGTAACATGTAATACCGAGGTATCTGGACATGTAGGAAAAGTAAGCATGACAGAGCATGATCAATGTTATGATGTGGATCAATGGAGAGCTATTGGGATACTAACGCAGTGCACATTACCCACTTCAAGTGTAGCAGGGTGAGTAGGAATATGCCAGGAAAGGCCCAACACACCCCTCAACTGGGTCATCCAGCATGAGTGGAGGGAGGTGAAGGGAGGGTGCGTAGGTGAAAGGCAATGGGAAGAGTTTATAGGCACATAGTGAAGTTACAGGTTCAATAACCACCAATGTATTATATGCCTTGCATCCCATGGCAGTAAGTTTAGAACTCCACCCTAAGGGTACTTGGCAAAAAGGATTGTGATATGATTAGCTTCACACTAGAGGTAGATCAAGGTCAATGCAAGATTTACTTGGAAAGAACTTACTTGGAGGCTGAAGAAGCAGAATCTTTAAGAGGCTGTTAAAGCAACCCATAGGGAGATGCTGATAGCCTGAACAAAGATAGCTCCAATGGATGGAGACAGACAGATGTATTCAACAGCTGTGAAGAAATGAGAATCAAAGGAAATCTACATGTTTATGCTATGAAAAGCATTATGTTCTTCATTTTACCGCAGCACTTTGCTTTGCCCTCTGTTTACCTGAGATTCTTTTATGTATGTGGTTGAACTATTTTCTGCCTTTATTAAATAATTGGTCAAATACTGTACCATAGTATTTTGTCTTTTTAAGTAAACATTCACAAGAGGTTTGACACCTTACACAAATGTGTTAAGTATTTGTTCACCCAAGTCAGTTCCTTAAATATAATTGACTGTCATCGGATCATTTTAGCCCATTGTTCTAAAAGAAGCTACTGCCCTGTAATAGTTTCCGTAGCTGAGATTACCACATGTAGAGAAATATTATCAAGCCCTGGATGTAGTAATTTTCTCCAAAATCAGTGCCTGCGGGAATATGAAACTGTCTCTAATTTTTTGGAGGATTAATAACTTCCTCTATCCTTGAAAGAAGCCAAGTATATAGAAATCCTCAAAAGGAAACACAAAATTAGAAAAAAAAATGTTTTTTTCCAACTGTACCTACTACCTAATTGAATAAAAAGGTAAGCTACTCTTCTATGCAGCACCTAGCAATAAAAATGAACAGCCAACCAAGATTGTTTTAAGAGATATATACAAGATAAACTAAGATTACAGATTCATAGAAGTTTAGAGTTAGAAGGGACCACTGAAATCAATTTTTCAGATAGAAATATTTATTTAGGAATAAAGTTAGAGCTTGTTTGAATACACAGGTCCAGACAACTCAGAAAGCATATACCCTCTATCTCAAGAATGTAGTTTGGGGCATATTTTATTGTAGAAGGACACCCATGTTTGGCTCAATATAAATGATTGATTATCATGCCAATAGATGTTCCTTTTGGGTAAAGAAATCATCTCTTACATCTCAGAACTAATCTTACTGCCTAGCATCAGCTTATCTACTCTAACATCTGCTATTAATGCACATGTAACAGAAACTCAACTCAAAGGAGGGTGAGCAACCGAACAATTTAGGGGCAGGAGGATGAAGGGGATGGTCACGTTATCACAAAGGCAAAACATGAACAAACCTTATATGCAAGTCGTTATTTAAGAAGTAATCCCAGGAACTAGAAGGGAGGGACCTGTAAAGTGAGATAAAGAAGGAGGAAAGCAAATAACAAGGGGAATTACTGAGTTTACCTGGGGCTAAATTTCACCAAGACCTTCCGAGGAATCTATAGAAGCCTGCAGGTGGTAGGGAGAAGTATGTCCCTATGGGTCCCTCCACCATCGTAGATTTACCTTTGGGGCACAGACATTCCTGCTCACCCAAAAAAAAAAAATCCCAAGCCAGAAAGCAAAAGAAAATAATGCATATTTGAGACAACATGATGTCATCATACAAAGAAACCTAATTAGAACTGTCTGCTATAGCCAGGGCTGGATAGGAGGAAGAGACAAAAGGTGTCTAAGATCCCTACCTTGCGTCTTGGTTTTTTCAAATATCTCCCTCACATGTGTAAAGATCTAACGCAGATTGTTTGCTCTGCTTCACCATGTCCCTGACTCTGGACGCTTGGCACTGGCCTGCCTCGAGCTCGGTCGTCTTGTCTTGCTGCTCATCTTCTTATACCTTGTCCTGGCTTGACCAGTCCTTTGCACTTAAAATGTGATGCTGCTCTCGAAATATGTGACTTGTCCCAAGTGAACAAATCCCTCCACTTTGATTACTCTGGGTTACTTGCAATCTACTGGTAATCAGGATTATTCTCATAAAATGTCATATGGACATTATATGCTCATATCCTCTTTTGCCTTTGCTGGTTTTTCCACTTAAATGCCTGTCTCCAAATTATCCACATCCTTCAGAACTTAAGTCTTTCCTCACCCACTGGAACCCACAATGTTTCTCTCACAGCCCCTTCAAAGTCTTTTGCCTTTCCCCATTACTAATATATAATTTTACCAATAGCTTTCTTGTATGCTTATTTTAACTCAGGTAAATTATAAATGGCTTCCTGCTCAGTAAGGTACACTATAGTTGTCTACACTAGAGCACCTAGGTCAGTGTTGGGCAGATAATGGCATTTTAAAGTTCCTGCTGATTAGTGCATATTACTCAGGGGGTCAGTGACTAGGATTTATCTTTTCACACAACTCAGTGTCTGTATGACACCTATCAATGCCTCAGGTTGTTTATCTGTAAGCAAATCTAATAAGAGTTCCTACCTCCGAGTGTGAAGAGTAAATCACGTATGTGAAGACTTAGCACGGTGATCTGAATAGAGATGCTTCGTCCTGTACCTACAGGCTATTATAATTGCCCTTAAATAATGGCTGTCAGTGCTTCTGTAGTGCATGTGTGATTTTGTTTTTTCCAACTAATTTAAATTGAAATTAGTCCAAAGCTTTGTGGACATCAGTAACTGGTTACCAAATGCCTATGGTACCAAAAGTTGATAGCTGTTTTTGAGAATGACAGATAGTTGGTTTTGATTTCGGGATACCTTAGTGTTTTGTCCAACATTGGGTTATGTAAGAAAGATGCTTGGGCTTCATTCACATGATTCTGCCCAGTGTCCCCTACTTCTCCCTTCACTTGTCCCATTTCAGAGACCTTTCTGTGGCTACCTCCTTCATGAACTTTCTCTATTCCCCAGCTCACATTGCCAGCTCTCCACTCGTATTGCGTTTGAAAATCTTACCACAACATTTGGATTTTGTCTTTTCCTCTAAGGCTTTACCCGTAGTAATTGTATCTTTCCAACTAGATTTTAAGCTGCATCAGGGCAAGGATCATATCCGATGCATTCTTTTATCTGGGACACTAGTTAGCACCCTGCAGCGTTCATGAGAAACTCAGGGAAGTTGATTGACTTACTAATTAAATCATGTTGAATTTCTAAATGCGTAGTTCAATGCGCTAGTTTATTTGCAGCCAACGCTGGAGTCGGTACTTGTATTTTGCAACGCTGTACCACTGGCCTTTACAACATGACAGTTGTTACAGAATATCCGTTGTGGTGTGAGGTCTCTTCATTTCCTTATTGGAATGAAAAAGTAAACAAAACCAACGACTTCCTTTAATTAGAAAGCCTTTGAAATTACACTGCAAGAATCACCAGGCTGCCCTTAAGAAATACTGGATTTTAAATGCTCTAAAACCAATACTTCATTAGACTTACTGTCACTTCCATGTGCCTGTTTACACTGAAGGATGCAGTGAGAACACCAGTGACCTCAAGTAATTGCCACGTAAGTTGGCTTCTGATGAAAGTTCAATTTTTGCTGAAAGATGCCTGGAGCTCAAACTGGGGCACTGACAGCGGCCTGCAAGTTTCTGTTTATTTGCGTAGAGAAGGAGCAGGAGCCGTTCAGGGACACAGTCCCTTCCTCCTTGCTGCTTCCCCCAGGCATGAAGCAGTAGTGTGGGCTCAAGGAAGAAATGAATCATTACTTTCCTTTCATGATAAGGCATAGGATGCTGACGCACAACCTACTGACGGGCAGCTGGTCATGGCAGGTCAGAGGGGAGGCCCGGGGAGACTGCCCTTCCACGGAGCGACACAGCAAAGGGCAACGCTGGGCTTTACAAGTGGAAGGGAACCACTGAACTAGAAAACGCTCAATAAAAAATTCAAACGCCCAAGTAATGACTATCGAATGTAAGAAACACATAAGAAAGAAGGGAAATGAGAAAGAATTGTAAAATTGTAGACATGGAATGGTTTCTCTTTAGCAAGACTTCTTAAGCATTTTCTGCCATGGAGGTCTTTGCAACTGAGTCTTTATTGTGTATGATTTATTTGTTTGTTTACGCCTTCAGCAGGCCAACCTTGGGCAAAAGTCCCAAAGTAGAAATCAGCCCCTCCAGTGTCCACCAGCTCGACCATGTGAGTTCAACTTAAGCCTCCTCAGTGACCTCACGCTGTGCACTGACTGCCCAAGCCGTGCATGGTGATGCTCCACAGGTGTGCCAGGAATCTCATGCCCTGAGATGTCCCCGCCTCCTGACCGCTTCCGAGCATGCCAGTCCTTTGGCTTCTTTTTTTTTTTTTTTTTCTTTGCCTTGAATTGGTTAGGATTCTCCTCACTGCTACTGACAGAAAAATGCATGAGCTAGCTAACCCAAAAGGAGAATTTATCATAAGGATGCAGGGGTGTTTCGTGCACTTCAAGGGATGGGAAGCTTCTGGGCTTCAAAGACTGGAATTGCAGGTTATCAGGTTCTCTCTTAGGCTCCTTTGCTGCTTCTCACAGGATATTGGTTTCATTTCTTTCTCTCCATGAAATGCTTCCTTTTACAGGATCCATAAATAGTCAGCAAACAAACAAAAGACAAAAACAAATGAGAAACAAAAGCAAATAGGCATGACTCATAGCAAAGTGTGCATTATTTAACTAGCAAGCAAGTGCCAGATTCATTCCTTTGAAACTTGAGCTTTATGAGAAAAGGCCGCTCTTTGGACAAATGTAATTATAATGGCTGCCCCATCCCCAGCTAACGTAAATGCGCTGCCACCTCTGTGACCATGTGGAAGGAAAGAAGCAGTTCCTATAAAAATGGGGCAAAAACCCCATAGGTGTCCACTTATATACCTCCGTCTACCCAGTCACTGTGCTGAGCTCTCCCCACATGCATCGCCTCGATGAACTCACTGCTGCTTCATTCCTGTTAACAAGCCATATCTCAGAAGGAACACTGGAAAATTCTCCTGAAGTGAAAATTAGAACTGTCGAGAAAGGAAATTAAAGTTCCTCAAATCATAGCAAGTAGTTGGAGTGTTAATCTGTTGACCCTGATTTAGCTCGTTCTACATGTGATAAGTTGATTTAGAGAATAAACATCCACAAACTCTTTATTTTCCTCTCCTGCATCCGATCTGGTATTACTGTCTCCAGTTTTAGCCCAACGGTTCTTTTTTCCAAGACCTGTATTGCTTGCTTTAACAAATGTTTTATTTATAATTTTAAAAAATATGCACCTTCACTTTATTGGCTGCAGTGATTTGATACAGCACAAACATATATATGTATACTTTCATGGTGTTAAACCAGGTTTGTTGTTCAAATCTATAGGTTCACTATTCTTTGTCTGTGCTCAACCCATTAGTTACCGACACTGTATTGTGGATTTAATTACTCAGTCAGATACTGCTAGATTCTTCTTTCCTATCTCTCTCTCATATCTGTCTATATTAGGTGATAGGTAAGATACAAGCTCATGATTATTATATCTACCTTGTAAATATTCCCTTTGATTCATAGGCAGTGTGTCTTTTTATCCCTATTGATAATTTTGCTTAAATTGTATATCGACTGGTTTGTGATAGCTGTTTTCTTATTACTAGTATTTACCTGGTAAATCTTTTAAATTTATTTTTTATAATTTTATGTAATTTTGGGTTTTTTAGACACATATACACTAAGCAGTAAGAGAGGAATATTAAATATCTTGTTTATTTATTCACTTCTATGATTTCTACTTTTTATTTTTAAATTTTTTTTTAAGTTTATTTATTTTTGAGACAGAGAGAGACAGAGCACGAGCGGGAGAGGGGCAGAGAGAGAGGGAGACACAGAATGTGAAGCAGGCTCCAGGCTCTGAGCTATCAGCACAGAGCCCAATGCGGGGCTCGAACTCACAGACGGCGAGATCATGACCTGAGCTGAAGTCGGACGTTCAACCGACTGAGCCACCCAGGCGCCCCTGATTTATACTTTTTAAAAAAAATTTTTTTTAATGTTTATTTTTGAGAGAGAGAGAGACAGGGCATGAGCAGGGGAGGGGCAGAAAGAGAGAAAGACACAGAATCCAAAGCAGGCTCCAGGCTCTGAGCTGTCAGCACAGAGCCCGATGCGGGGCTCAAACTCACAAACTGCAAGATCATGACCTGAGCTGAAGTCGTACGCTCAACCGACTGAGCCACCCATGCACCCCTATGATTTCTACTTTTAAAGATGAGCCAAATCTTCTTACATGTATTGTCAGTATGGCTTTATTTTCACTTATTTCAAATAGTTTATTTAATGTTATTTTTCCCAGACCATCTTTTTAGAGATTATAGTTAATTAAATTTAACAAGGCATGTAAGTTTAATTTTGTATGTGTTCTTTTTTCTTGCAGTCCATCTTCTCTTTGTTTACTTCTTGATAAGTTCATATTTTAATATATATATATATATGTGTGTGTGTGTGTGTGTGTGTGTGTATATATATATATTTTTTTTCTTTTGTAGGGGAAGGGTCTGTAGGGATGACTACCTTCGTTGTTTTCTGAGAGTGTCTTTATTTTACCATCATTCCAATGCCGGTTTAGCTGGGTAAAGCCATCTAAGGTTGTCTAGCAGGATGGAGATACTACTGTTTCCTAGCATTAATTGTTGCATGTGAAGAAGTCTGTTCTTGGTCTAAAATAATCTTTTCTTTCCATCTTATAGCTTTATTTCTTTTTTCTTTTTCTTTTCTTTGTTTCTTTTTTTCTTTTTTTTTTTTTAACACTAGAGGTCACTGGGGCACCTGGGTGGCTCAGTAGGTTGAGCGACAGGCTCTTGATTTCAGCTCAGATCATAATCTCATGGTTCGTGAAATCGAGTCCCACACTGGGCTCTGTGCTGATAGCGCAGAGCCTGCTTGGGATTCTCTCTCTTCCTCTCTTTCTCTGCACCTTCCCTGCTCTCACACACACTCTCTCTCTCAGAATAAATCAACATTTAAAATATACGTATATATGTATATTTATATATATACTGAAGGCCGTTGTGGTATATTTAGCTGTAGCATCCACTAATGATTGAAAAACTCTTTTCAATTTGAGAATATATACATTTGGAAAATTCTCAGGTTCTCAGCTATAATTCTTCAGATATTGTTTCTCTGCCCTTATCTCCATACTCTTAACTGGGGACTCATTTATTTCTTTGAAAAAACTCTTAGACTGTTCATTTTGTGTCTTAGCTGCTTTGTATTACAGTTTTATTGATTGTATCTTTTGGTGCTACGTTCTGAATTAATTCTGCTGTGCTATATTCTAATATTTTTATTCTCTTGTTATCTCAGTTAAACTAGACTAATCCATATGTAGTTGCTTTTTATTCAATGACTATATTGTTCATTTTCAAAATATTTATGTATTCAATTGTTCTTGTTTTATTTCTGCTTGGTTTTATTTTAAATATTGCTTTTCTTTTAATGGAGGTTCTTTCTATTTATCACGTCTAGCTCCTTAAACATACATTTGCATAATCTTTGTAATATTTTGCCATGAAATTAATTTCATTTAGAATGACTGGTAAGGCAAGGGTGGTATCTTATATCTATACATTACTAATGCATAGCACAGGTTAGGCACTTGGTAGAGATTCAGAAAAATGTTTAATAAATAATTATACTGATATCCTACTTTGTATAGTCAGAGATATTGACTGTTCATCTAGAATTTAGACAGTATTTATCATACTATTCTTGTTTATTTATGAGGGAGCTGAGACTCAGACTAATTTTATCCCTTCTCTCAGTTAAACAAATACTCAGGGTCAGAGCCATGAGAGAAGCTAATGTCACTCCCACTGCCTTTTTTCTATTCTGCTGCAAAATACTATTTCTTCATTTAATTATTCATTTGTTCATGCATCGTAGCTTTCATTTATGGACAGCAATATATGTATACAAAATAATGTAATTATCTGCAAAAATTCTCCATATGGGATCATATTTTATAACTTGAATCTAGATGCTGTGTTTATTACTTTAAAATAAATATCTTGTTAAAGTTCATCAAGAACAATTTTATTTATGTTTTAATTAATTTTTCAATTGTTTTAATAAATATTTTTCAGAGTGATTACAGAAAGAAAGTGGCAAGACCCATTATGGATTGTCAAGCCATATTCCAGTCACCCTTAAATTCATTATTTAAACACCAAGGTCTTAAAATATTTATGCATTAAATATGCTCATCTTCGGTAGCAGAAAGGATGTGGATTTTACATTTGATTTCTAAGCAAATTAATGATGTAGCCAGAAAGCATAGCAGGATATAGTGGGCTATAAAGAAACCAATTTAAGTAATTTGTGCAAATACTTAAAAGTTTTATGAATTAAATTTCAGACAAATTTCCTATGACAAGGCAACTTCCTCACAGAGCACAGCTCCAGTCATTTTGATGTACAGATAGGCAATTAAAAAATTCAAATTAAGAAATTAAGCCTCATGGGTCTAAATCAGCTGATTTTGTAATTTTTTTTTTCTTTGAAAACAGTTTCCTTCAATTAAGTATGACAGCCCTTATAAAGCTGTCTTTCTCTCTGTTATCACTGATAATTTTTGCACATCTGTAATGATCCACATTCCTCTTCTTTTAAGGAAATGTCACTCAGTAGAATAGTTGGGAACCAAAGTATTGAGTCAAGTTGACCCACGATTCAATCCTAGCTTAGCTGTGTACTACCAAGGCAATAGCATGTAAGTTATACAGCTCCTATAAGCCTCAGTTTGCATATATGTCAAATTGGGATAAGAATACATATTCCATCGTATTTTTACAATGAGAACACGAGATAACGTGTTGTATTTAGTGCTCAATAAATGTTATCTAAGTCTTTCTAGAGTTACTTCTACTTTTACATCACACGTACATATACACCTTGTATTAACCTCTATTTCTAAACTAGGTTTACTCTGACTAATGATTATTTAAAATACTTTGTCTTACTGAGTCCTTCAAGACTTCTCCAAAAGAGAATTATGCATTACCTGAGCATAGCAAGCAGTATATTGTAGAGGTTAGTTTCTCGAGTTTTTCAGTCAGATACATGAGGGTGAGATAAAAGGCAGCATAAGCAACTAACTTACCTTATCTAAGCCCAGGTTCCCTCACTTTTACAATGAAAAAGATAATGGGACTAAAAAAGTTGCCAAGTAGATTAATGAATACAAAGGGCTAACCCAGTGTGTGGAACATAGTAAGTACTCAGTTAACATAACCGTCCATAATTATACCACTATTATAAAATGTACTTTGGAAAATGTGTATGGAAAGATACATTTAAGGAAAAGTTTGTGCTTTGCTTGGTGTTAGAGCTAATACATTGGGAAATGTCTTGAATACTGTGACATTCAACTGTGAAAACCAATTATTATACAATTAGGAGCCTCCTCAATTAGGGAAAGATTAGGTCATGTTTTTAAAACACCCACCAATATTTGCTGCCAACCCCATCTGTGACACAAATTAGAGAGACCCCAGTTAGCAGTTGTTTAAATCATTTTCCTAACACTGGCATCCGTCTCCTTGGAGACATCCATCAGAGACTTGTGTTAACATCTTTCAAGTTGCATCTGGATAGGACCAATATGTGATCAGCCTATTACTACATTTCATTGGGAGACAGTGTAACATTTGCTTTTCATTCTATCTTTAAGCTTGTTTGTAATAAATAAATGCTTCATGAGATATACGCCCATTTTTAATGATATAAACATAAGGACTGAGCATGTTGACTACAAAGGAGACAAATATATATTTAGCAATCTGTCTTGTGAGTATAAGAAATTTATTTAAAAATTAAACTTTAGAAATAAATAAAAGTGACTATAAATTTCAAAAAATAGACATTGTGATGTAAATTTAAGATAAAAGGAAAATGAGATGCTTTCAAAGGGACTTACTGCCTATCTTTAAAGGGCAGCCTTATTTTCATAATTTAAATATATAGCATGTTATAGCTATACCATTCATTTTGGATTAAATAAAACTGGGGTTAAAAGTCAGAGTACTCTAAGGCGGCATGAGCAGAGGTGGAGGGCATGGGATATATTAAAGCATAAGCACTGGCGTGGAAGTACTGACAATAGCATCTGGTCTACTTGACTTTCTTATAGATTTCATTTCTTTTGTATTTTAAGAACTCTATCATTTCACTTAAATGAAGAAACAGACTCAGAGGGTAGGTGTCTTAGCCAACTAGCAAAAGCCAGAGCAGAAACACAAACCCGAGTCTACTGATTTCAAGTTCTGTTTGAAGACCTTCGGAATCACCTAACAAAAAATGAAAAACAAGATACAAACTATGAGTTTAGATTAGACAAAGGCACTTCTCAGTCTTAAACTCTTCTTTGTGATAACAATGTTGCTAGTCTAAAATGCTAATGGCGGGAGAAGAGATTGCTTGACCTCAAAGGATCTTACAGACCCAAGATCAAATATGGTAGCCCTTCAACTTCAACTTCATTTATCATAAGTTCATTGTCATCAGTATAATGTAACAGTTACTAAAATTCTTATCTTGGGTAACAACAAACTAAAGAAAAAGCAAACTGTAAAAACAATATTTATAATATTTGAACTCTTAAAAGGAAAAAAGAAGAAACAATAAAAAAGAAAAATATGTGTTCAGCAAGCATTTTGATGAACAGATAGTCTGAATGTCTAAATATAATAATAATGCTAGATTGGTCTCCTTTATCTAAATGCCTCACGGCACTTGATAAAACATTAAATTAGAACTTTGCTCAGCGTGGCTGCTTGGCGAATATTAAATAATAATAAAAATAATCAAAACACCACTGTGAAGTCAGAGAATATTTCTTTTTACTAGATATTTTCCCCTATGCTTACAACTTTAATAGAATTTAAATGGTATACAGTATGTATACCAACTGTTCTAAAAATTAAGATATGTAGCTGTTTTGTCATCTTAATCAAAATTTGCATTCCATTTTCCTTGAGAAACTTTGCCTGCTGTTATACAACTAATCCTTTCACTACCTAACCAAATAATTAATACCTTTACAAGTACATCATAAAATATAGAATAGTAAATAACTCATTATGCACTTAATTTCAATACTAATTGTCTACAGACTTAATGAGCTCTTCATTGTAATAAGAAAGCTGATATTTATTTTTATCAGATATAACTTTAGAACAAAACACATTTTACCAATCTATGACTCAACTTGATGTTTCATAAAAATTTTCAAGGGGGAAATGTCTTGCCATTAACTAGTGTTAAGGTAATTAAAATAAATACTGTGTAATAGAGTGCTAAATTAGAAATATTGACAGATGAGCCAAAACACAAAAGATGCTGCATTCTGAATCAGTACAAGACTATATGTAGAACTTACAAAAGTAGTACAAAGCCTCTAGTCCACATTAAGTGGATGGGGGAAGAGGTTGTGAAAGTTGAAAGGAGATAGTGAAGGGTGTTTTACTGGGGAGATACTGGTAGGAGAAAAGTCCCACTCCTGCAAGGGAAGGGGTATGATATTCCTCAAGACATGAAAGGCCTTCACCAGGCCACTGGAGAACATGCTCTGAGCTGTGCTGTTGGTGGGCTCATTGGCTTGCTATCTGACCCCTGCCTACGAATCTCTAAGGTAAAGACAACCAAGGAAGTGCTGGCCAAAGAATGTGAAGAGTCATTACCCACTGGGATCAGTCCGTTCCCAGTGTTTGTTGAGTTGAAATGCACGCCTGTTTTCCAAGGAGCATATGCAGGCCACCTGCTAAGAGGGAGAGCCAGCCAAGTACTGAATGAAATTCTATCAGCTGAGACCTAGATGTCAACAGTTCTTGGTACAGAAGGAACTGCAAGTGGGCCATAAGAATCCTGAGGTGGAAAAGAGTAACTTTCCACTGGTCAAGTAAAGTTTGTTGTGAGATACCCACCACAGATCGGGGTCCTTGATGAGTCCCCCGAGATTCAGTCAGCTTCAATAGCGGTCTGACCCAGAGAGCAGGAAACCAGTCAGTGACACTGCAGGTGAGGAAGAACTTTTCAGCGTCCCTAACTTCTCTTCCCACCCCTTACCTCCTAACTAGATCTCCAACATCGGAAGAGTCATAAATCTCTCTTTGCAAGACAGAGGATGAAGAACTGTCCCTTTCATCCCCAGCCCTGACACCTCCACCTTCCCAGCCTTAGGTCCTCTACTTTAGCATGTATAGCTGTGGAATGTGTAAGCAATAGCAATTTTGGATAAATATGGAATCTAAAGTTGTGTAGAACTAGTCGTTCTAATTACAAAATGTAATTTGTTTTTTACCACTTTGAGTGTTTTAGTAACTAACGGAGAACAGAAATGTCACAGAATAGCCTGTATTCTAATTCAGGGGCAGGAAGGTTTTCTTTACCTCACCCAATTTGAAGTGACAGTAGGAGGAAAAGAAATAGATGATATCTGAATAAATTCAATGAGTCCTGCCTGTTCAACATACCAGTTACAGTTGTTAGATTTAAAGGAAAAATAGGTTACTGATCATTTCAAAGCTTCCTGAAACTCAAGATCCCTAGCTTTTAAATTAAGGACTGAGAGGTGAGAGTGCCAACATTTTTAAGTGTTTAAATCCTAGTAGTCACCAAAAGAACCAAAGTTCTTTTGTGTACCTCTAGATGAAGATAAATATAATTTTATGACACAGAGTTGCATGGTTAGATTCTTTTGAATCTGTAAATTACAAATTAAGCAAAACATGAAGGAATCAATAATTCTTCTTCTCTGGGCAGTGACTTAAAACTCCTCTATTAGGATACTGTAGAGCCTTCTCGCTTCATTTAAAGAGGAAAGGGAAAGTATTTGAATCGCACATCAACAGAATAGCCTCCGGAGGCATGGCACTGAATTCTATTTACTAAGGCACGACTTGTATACGTAGAATTGCACCAATTCCCATCCTGAAAATAGCTTAACTTTGAGTCACTTGCTCTTTAAATGGAGACTGAAAGCTACTTGACTTGAAAATAATCTCACTTAGAAAAGAAAGCTAGCTTTCTTCATCAGAAACAATAAAAGAATAATTTGAAAATGATATTTTCTTCCCCCCACTAAAATGAAAGCCCCTTTCCATAAACACATGCAATGGATTAAGTCCATGCAACAGATATGGTGGGGTAACAGCAAATACGTTTGGTTTATATCAGATAAATCTTATGGTGAACTTCCTTAGATGACTGAGTCAGTTTACAGCACAGGTTAATTTTGTTTTGTAAGTGTTTACTGTTTGACAAACATAACTTCGGATCAATTTGTTTAAGTACCATTTTATCCATTTCCAAGTTTATAGTAAATAATCTGGAAACAGTATATCACTAGGTGTATATATACACACAGGCACACACATACATACATATCATTATTTTTATCATTATAGCTAATTCCTACCTTTGTGTGCACCCATCAAATGCTAACTACCTTACTTGATGACACCGATATAGTTGTTTATGTGCATTGTACTAAACGAGGGTAATATAATTGGTAAAATTGGCTTTCACTTACCCGCAAAGCAACTACAAAATGAAATGACACAAACATTAGTCTCAGGAATTCTGCCATGAAATTTGATTATTTGATTCTGTGTTAGTGACAGATACTGTATACTCTAATGACACATTAGAAGTAAATAGCAACATTCAAAGACTGCTTTTTCTTCTTCAACTATTTTTAACATTCTATTTTGAAGAAGCTTTCCCAGAAAAAAAAATAGTGCAGGAAAACATCAATTTATTGCTTCCTGATTTCTTTTTAAATCTTTTTTCTGATCAAAGTTCCAGTGTAATATATAATATGAAAGAATAGTATGGATAAAGAACAAGATATAGATACAGGTACAAGTGATATTGTTACTCTCATACACACATCAAATTTCTGATTTCTTGGGCCAAGAATACAGACCTTAGTAGAACCAGCATTAATAGAGTATGGGCCAAAGAGCATTTTGGTGTGGCTTTTGTTCCTTTATTTGGGTATCTTAGTGTCCAACATGGTTTCTTAGTTCCCAAACATGGCAAGCAGTTACTGGTGATACTCTCCATGCAGATATTGTCCAACTAGAATTGAGGAAATGGCTAAGCACTCGTTGAATAACTACTTTTTATATATCAGCAGCAAAGCTACATCCTGGAATAAAGTTAGCATTCAGCTATCCCTGAACAAGACTCTCAAGTTATCCATCATATGTACATATCTATCTTATCTCCCCTAAAACAATTAGAGTATGTCTTTATTTATTGAGACTGTTGGGAGACTACAAAGGTGTAATAGAAGCAGATGTTAATTTTGCCCTGTCTCATTTCAGCCTTCTGTAACAAATATACTATAGACAGGGAGTTTTAAACAATAAATATTTATAACTCACAAATATTTATATTTGTGGAAGCTAGGAAGTTCATAATCAGGGTACTAGCAGCTCTAATGTCTAATGAGAGCTTGCTTCCTGGTTTGCAATGTCGCTTTTCACCTTGCGTAGTCACATGGCATAGAGCAGAGACAGTGGAGACAAGTTTTCTAGGATCTCTTATAAAAAGCACTAACTTATGAGCGCTCAACCATCTCGGCCTAATCAGTTCCCAAGAGCCTCACTTCCAAATACCAACATTAAGGATTAGGCTTCAACATAGGAATTGAGAGGAAGGGACACAAATATTCAGTCCATATGACATCCTCAAGACATTTATAGCCTAATTGAATAAAGTTTAGGGAAGGATAGAGAAGTTCACTGTGGCTTAAAAACTCGGTTAAGTCAGCAATGAACAGGATATATTTAAATTAGTCTTTAAGGAAGAAGTAATTGTTTTGGTTGAGAAAATGGGAATGGAGACAGAGAGGCAACAGTGAATAGGAGAAGAACATTCCAGGTGGAGAGGGGAGCAAAGAGAAAGTAGATGACTCATTTCGAAAACATCAGAAGACTTGTTCTTGGCATGATAGTTCTGATAAGTAGAACTCTGAAGTTTCTAATATAAAGTGCCCTTTCCTTTCCTAATGGACAAGTCAGGGAAACTCAGCACGAAGAATATCTGAATATAAATGGATCTTGCTCGTCATAGATCTATTGTATGTGAACATCAAGATTTTGTTTCACATTTTCTTTTGGACACAGACTGCATTCTTTTTTGAATTAATGATGTAAATAAAAAGCACATTTTTTTATATTTTAAAGGAAAACCAAATAAGAAATGATTACTCATTGCAAATGGTATTAGGAAAAACTAAACACCTAAAATGTGTTTGGACAAGAATACCAGAGACTATTAAAATATGGTCATTCTTTTTGCCTTTGCTAAACTCCTTGATTTATTAGTAGTCCCTGTAAAGAGAATATTCTATTGCTTTTTGAGGACTATCTAATATACATAAACTAATTGAATGATGTAAAGTATTCAGGGTCTCTAAGTTATGTTTTACTATCACACTTTAGATATGTAATAGCATTTGCAAGACTTGACCATTCAATTATAAATACATACAGAAATTAGTCTGGGACATTATAAAACAATTATCCTTTACATTTGTTCAGCTCATACCTTAAGAACAAACCTATTTAGAGCAACTGAAGCCTAAAACTGGCATTTGTAATTCACGGAAGCAGTAGTTGAAAAAATTGTACTTAAATGGTAGTTTTATAAATGTCTTTGTTAATTGTCCTATTATGTGATTTTGTCTCCTGAAAATGTAGTTCAAAAATTTTCTGTAAGAATCAAGGAAGGGGTTTAAAAAAATCAATAAAAAGAGAAAAGAAAAGAATAAAGAAAAGAAAAAGGGCAGAGGTCAGTTTGGATACTTGATTTCAAGTTTTAAGATAAAGTCTAATGGGTCTGTAGCATCTGTCCCTTGCTTTTCATTTACAGTGCCACCAACTTAGTGCAAATACTATTGCCTGAACTATAACATAGTAGCTAAATTCCTTCCCATTCCCCTCTAATCCCCCACTGTTTTTCTCTATACACACATCAACACAGGCAAAATGATAACCATTGAAGTCTGTGCAAAATCACAACGTTCTTTTTCTGATGTTACAAATCATCTCCTGATATTTCTTGGATTCAGCATTACTGTTGTATGAAATTTACAGTAAAATCCAAAATGAACCTTCAAAGCCTCATGATGTGAACCATGTGATATTTCCTCTTTCTTGTAGAAGCAGAGCATATTAACATATTGCCACATTTGCTTTTTTTTTAAGTTTATATATTTATTTTGAAAGAGAGAAAGCATGGGTGCAAGCAGGGGAAAGACAATGAGAGAGGAGGGTGAGAGAGAATCCCAAGTAGGTTCCATGCTGTTGGCACAGAGCCCGAGTTTGTGGGCCTTGATCCCACAAACCATGAGATCATGACATGACCTAAGCCAGATGAAGAGTGGGACACTTAACCAACTGAGTGTCCCAGGTGCCCCTTTATCACCACATTTTTCTAAGCAAAACATGCCAAAGAATTGATGCAATCAAGTATGTATTACATCTGTAAACCATCACTTGGGGGATAAAATACAAATAATCTCATCTCTGAAATAGAAATTTATTTGTATAGGAATCCTAGTAACTTGTGCTTTTGGTACATGTGACCTTATAAATATATGAGAAAGGAAATGTTTCTCTGAATTACAAATGAAGTAAGAAGAAGCAATAATGGGATTTCATGGGTGCAAGTCTTAATTGGATTTGGCAGAGAATATAATTTAATTTTTTTCAATAGTATATGATATTCACCCTAGAAAATACTGAAAGGATCATGTCTCCCCTCCCCCCAGCCTTTTTAAATTTATTTTTTAAATTCATTTTAATTTTTTTTTGAGAGGGGGAGAGAGAGAGAGAGAGAGAGAGAACAATTGGGGGAGGGGCAGAGAAAGAGGGAGACACAGAATCCAAAGCAGGCTCCAGACTCTGAGCTGTCAGCATATAGCCCAGGACTCAAACTTATGGACTGGGAGATCGTGACCTGAACTCAAGTCAGATGCTTAACCAAATTCAGCCACCCAGGTGTCCCATCCCTCCCCTTCCCCTTTACTGAAAGGGAAGCTTGGTGAATATTGCAGGGATATAGCCACAAAACTCAGATGTCCCCTCTGTCCTCATCCAGCTCTCATTGTTAAATAAGAGAGCCAAGATCCTTCAGACAATCAAAGATTGTCACTTTCAGATAGGGAGAGGAAATGTCCAGGCAGAAGATATAAGCATGTAAATAGCTTTTCAAATCATGAGAGTAGATAAATAATGGAGGAAGGGAGTGCAGAGAAGAAAAGACAGCCAAGGATTATATTTTGGACACTACTGCATTCACAGAGCAGGAGAGTGAATCAGAGGAGATGGAGAAGGAGCACATAGTAAATCACATAAGAAACTGGGAATATGTGGTGACATGAAAGCCGAGAGAAGATAATGTTTCAAGGAGGAGGGTATTACCAACTTCATAAACTTTTGTGGCTGAGACATGGAAGTAGATTAGGGTAAAGAAGGAACCATCAATTTTGCCAATATGGAACTGGTTGGTGACAGTTCTAGGCAATGGGTCCGACCAAAGCCTGACTGAAGTGGTGTGGAAGATGGAAGGTGAGGACATAGTCAGGAGCCACAGACTACTCTTTTACGGAGTTTTGCTACATGGTAGCTGGAAAGAAATATTAGGTCAATGGTGTTTTATTATTTTTTTAATTACAAAGATAGTACAGCAGTCTCATATACCCTTCACCCATCTCCCTCTTGTGTTAATATCTAACTGTAGAGCATTTATCAAACTAAAACATCACCCTTGGAACAATACTGTTAACTAAAGTCTAGAACTTTTTCAGTGTTTCCACTAATGTCTGGGAATCTTTTGGGTATTATCTGTATTGTTTACTTATAATCTGATATTATCACCATTTATTATGGCACTCAAGTCATTTTAACTTGGGCCATTGGAGGCTCTTTCAGACTGCCTCCTATGACCTTTTTATACGCCCTAATCCTTTTAATGTTCTTTTCTTTTTAAAAATTTCTTCTTCATAGCGCCTGGGTGGCTCAGCCGGTTAAGCAGCCAACTTCGGTTTAGATCATGATCTCACGGTCTGTGAGTTCAAGCCCCGCGTCAGGCTCTGTGCTGATGGTTCGGAGCCTGGAGCCTGCTTCGGATTCTGTATCACCCTCTCTCTCTGCTCTTCCCTTGTTCATGCTTTGTCTCTATGTGTCTCAAAAATAAAATAAATTTTAAAAATTTCTTCTCCTTCTTCCTTTTCTTCTTCTTCCTCTTCTTCTTCTTCTTCTTCTTCTTCTTCTTCTTCTTCTTCTTCTTCTTCTTCTTCTTCTCTCTCTCTCTCTCTCTCTCTCTACATATATATACATTTCCTTACTTTCTGATACCACAATATGCTCATCACATATTTTCCCTAACAGCCCTGAAATCAATCAGTTCTCCAAGAAGCCCGGGTTCCTTTTATTGGGGAATGGTACTTAGAAAGTTGCCATCAGGCCCCAGTTGTGCTCATTCATTGCTACTGTGGTATCATTGCCTCTAGCCTCAAGAGTGACTTTCAAGATGAAAGATTAAAGTACTAATACTTTTAGGAGCAAAGTCTTTAAGAAGGAGATGATGATCAACTCCAGAGCACATGTGAAGGGTTTGACCTTTGACAGAAACTGGGACATTGTTCATTGTAAAAGAATACAAGAGAAAACACGAGTTCAGATTCAAATAGATTATGATTTTGGTAGAAATTTAGGAAGTTCCTTTTTGTTTTACTAGCTCTTAAAGAAGTATCAGGCAAGATCATGAAAAAAGAGTGAAGGAGGAAAGTGATGAAGTTTGAGTAGAGAGAAGGTATTAGAGAATGTGAAACCTAATATATTAAGGAATTAAGATGGAATTGCATCAAGGGTTGCCATTTTGGGGATTCGTGCTCATGAAAGTAAAATGTTACAGCATCATTTTCTGATGCAGGCATGGAGTCGGCAGATAAATTTGGTTAACTTCTAACTGAGGTTTTTCTAGGTGACTGCAGGAAGTGGGCAATAGAGGTAATGATATTTGCAAGTCAGTGAGTGTTTCAGTGTTATGATGGTGAACCATGGAAATAAATTGGGTAAGGGAATAAAAGGGGAGAAATGGTGTAAGTGGTATCAGTCTGTCGTCATAGAAAAAATCCAATTTTGTTTATGGCTATGAATTTAGTTGACTATGTAAACAGTTTAGTTGAATGCTGTGTGACTGAAATTGAGAAAGGTAGAGAATTTGTATCAGGTTCTTCCCTTTAACTAGAGTCCAGCAGCATTGCCATTTCTCTAAGCTTTTATTCCTTGACCTTGCCACTTGACCTCCTCTTTTATATATGTCTTAGTCTCTGACACACCTTTTCTCTCATCTCCCTTCTTTTCTACCAAATCTCAATATTTTAAGGCTATTGCTCTGGTGAGAACACAATCATTTCCTAAGCAATTGAAGCAAGAAAAAAATGTGCTTTTAAAGTCACAGACATCTCACCCACGTCTTTGTCAGGGAAAAGGTGATATGAACTTTGGAGGATCACAGTGAGTGTCTGCAAGGTCACTAGAAAACAAGTTTGAGAATCACTGACAGCATCGTTGCCAATCTTCTATCTGAAAACATTTCCTCTATCCCAATCAAGGTCATATAAATGAAGCCAGAAAAGTAAAAATAAAACCTATTCTGGAGGAGACCCCATTAACTGATCTGAAAACAGATTGATGACAGGATGTGGTTTAATTTTTCACTGGTCAGAGTCATTACTTTGTGAGACATGTTTGGTCACCTTTGATGTGTCAGCTAAACGGCTGTTTCTAAAATTACCTTGACCATTATTCATGAGAGTGTTAGTAATTACTCAGTGGTTAATGAAGTTGGTTTCCAGTTGATGATAGTTAGAAACTGAGCGTGACCCGTTGCACAATGACATACTGAGCAGACGTCTCAGATTTACACACCCTCTGCTCACTGGACTTGGTTCAGACCTGAAAACACTA
Organism: Paguma larvata; assembly: GCA_030068075.1. Classification (NCBI taxonomy): domain Eukaryota; kingdom Metazoa; phylum Chordata; class Mammalia; order Carnivora; family Viverridae; genus Paguma; species Paguma larvata. The sequence goes on from CM057829.1 coordinate 109,656,441, forward strand.
TTAATAGCCCTAAAAAGAGAACATTTTCTAAAAGAAACATTCCTTGCCATCCAGAAACTCCAATTTCAGTTGTCTACTAGTGCTACTACTGATAATGTTCTCATACTCTCTCTGTGCTCTGAGTAAATCACATACATACTTTAGGGTATGCACTAGTTTTACATCTGCCTCTTTCAACTAAACTTCAAAGCACATGAAGGTGCAGACTGTTTGCCCGAGACTTCCAGAGTCTGGCAAATGCTGGGCACAGAGCAGGTACTTGAATCAGAATGAGTCAGGCAAGCACTTCTCAGATATTCAAAGTAAGAGAAGTTGGAGCAGTCTTTAGCTTGTCCCCTTTTTAATCAAGTCAGTTGCCAACTCAAACCACTTATTTCTACACACAGATTAGGTCTATGTAGATTCACAGTATTTTAGACATGGAAGAGACATTGAAGACTATCTAATTTGGCAAAGTTTTTATATAAAGGACTTATATAAAAGAGTTAACTGAATATACCAGTATTACGCAGCTAGTGTAGCCAAGTCAGTGAAGCCACTGAATTGAATATTTATAGAGGCAAAAAAAATATTCTTGATACATACTTGGCCAACAGAAGGAAAGAGGGTCTCAGAATTAAATTCTAAAGGCAGAGTTATTCACTTGTTAAAAAAAAATCACTCATTTCCCACTCTACATCAGAGCCTGAACATCTCGGTGGTTTAAATTTAGTCATAATACATGGCCCCCAAGTATATTTATGCGACTAGGAATTCATAACAATTTAAAGAAAATGCTGTTCCAGTGCCATTATTTGAATAACTATTATTTTATTGGCATTTATTTAAACTGCTCAATTAAAGACTGCATTTTATTTAGAAGGAAAGAGAGGATTTTTTTAAAAAAGTTGAATTCTCTTCCTTTCCTTGATAGAAAGACAAAAAACAAAATTTACATTTGGTGTGTTTTAAGGAAACAGAATGCCTATATAGGTCCTAGTCTTTTCTTTGTGCTCAAAAATGTTTAATAACATTTGTGTTATTAAAAACGTTTTTAAATTTGGCAATGAGTCCACATGGAGCAAGATCTCAGGCAGTTTCAGGTTTGTTGTCAGAATTTTGGCCAGGATTATGTTATGAGCCTTAAATTATAATAAGAGGTACTGGGCTAACGTTTATTGAACAGTTACTATGTGCCAGAGACTTAGGGGTTTTATATCCTTCTCTCACTCAATCTCCCAGAAACCCAAAGAGGTATTAATTTTGGAACATTAGACTTGTTTTTCAGCCGCATTTATATGAAAGAAGTAACTTGACCAATACTATAAATCAGGAGTTAATTTAATCCCTAGTCTGTCTAATTCTAAAGGTTTTTACCTGCATCTGGTAAAATGTATCTAGAATTAGCCAACATTGTTTTCCAGGGGGAAGTGAAGGAGGGCGTGTAATTTGACAGGCACTTCCTAAAACATAATTGTGTTAAATCACCGAAAGCTCATCTTCTCTTTATCACACACTTAATAAATAAACTGGCATTTTTTTTTTAAATGAGACTGGACTATGCTCTTTAACAACAGGAAAATGGGAAGATGATAAATGTATCCTTCATGCCAGCGATAGACTTTGACTCTCCTACCCCAGGAGCATCCCCAAGACACAGTTGATCTGCGTATATACCTACCGACAGAAATGATAGCTCAACTTTAATTATGTCAAAAACTAAAATTATTGTCTTTGCTGAACTTTCTTCACAATTCATTTGGTCAGTTCCATATAACTCCATTCTCTTTCCTGGGGGTCTCTCGTACAGCTAACGACCCCTGGCAGAGACACTGAGAATCGGTGCTGCTCTAAATCAGACATTTCATAGCAGACTTGCTAGAGCTTTTCAGCTGCCAGTGTGGGGAGCTACTCTCCCAGTGCGAAGCAGTTTTAAGCCAAAACCATTTCTGCTGCATTCTCTGGCATGAGTGTACAGTTTCAGTCAAATATGTATCCAAGAGCGCAAACCGATCTAAAGGACCTCAGGCTGTCTCCAAGTAGCCTGGCCACGTACTGCGGCAGTGGAACACCAGAATCTGGAAGCCAGGTTTAGTCTTCTTGAGTCCACCGAGTCAGGATTTCATTCACACAACCCAGACATAGTAAGAAAATGTAAATTCATAATTTTCTGTGAGTGATGCTAGTTTTTCCTCCTGAGCCCCACTACAATGGAGAGCAAAGACACTTAATTTAAATTTACCATTAATGGTATCTCTTTTTGGTCAAAGATAATTTAGATTTGATACAAGTTTTGTCAATTCGAAGTTCAACTCAGGATCAGCGCCGTTTCCCTTTTCTTCTTCCTTCTTCCCAACATGATTTCTGAGCTTCGGGGAGGGACAGTGCAAGGTTTTCTGGAATGCAGGCAGGCAAATGGGGAGTCTCGGGTTTTATACCGGCCTGTGTGCTGTTCTCTTCTATGGCCTTTCTGTGCACCCTGCTGACATCGACTGTTGAATCCCAGGCTGTTATAACTCAGAGCTTAGTCTTTGCCTTAGGGACTTTGGTCTTCACCTCTTTGTCCCCTGCACTTCCTGGGTTTGATTCTTACTAGACTCCTGGAACAGCCCACAGTGAAACCTTCAGACCCAGGACTCTCTTGTGGGGCCCTTGGCATATTCCTACCTATAATCCCAGCTTCTTTCTAGGCCCCACTTGAGCTACAAAGAAACCACTAGATCACTTCTACACTGCTCACAGGTTGTTGACAGAGGGACTACCTTAGGGTGGCAGTTGGTTCCTAGATATCATTCAGAGAACATGGCAAAAGTCCCCTTTGCTTTTAACTTTCTGTTAAACCTGTCAAACACCAATCGTCTTTGAGACTTTAAACATGACAGATAGCCTGTCTCCTCTGCTTTTGTCTCACAATCTCCAGAATTGAAGAAGTGGACTTTATCCCCATGTACTGTATAATAAAACTTACCAAAGTTCTCTCTAGTTCTGTTAGACAGTAAAATTCTATGATATACTTGGCAAGGACTGGCCCTTAATATAGAAAGAAATGATTAAAAAATAGAAAATTGCTTCTTTTCCCCTAAATCATGGATTTCAAGACTATCTATTCCTATGACTCAAGAAATTTCTTTTGTATATCAAACCTTTCTGTTTTTCTTTGCATTTCTGTTTCAAGCATCCTAAGATTCCTGGAGGCAAGTGGTTATCCTAGCTTAATAGAACACAAATAAGTCAAAAGACAAAAAAATATATTAGGGTGGTCACAAAAATATGACACTTGATAATCCAGACAACCCTACCTAACCTGGTTTCCAAATTATTCAAATTATGTGGGCCAATCTGCTTTCCCTAATGGAATGAAAGGAACAAAAAGAACAAAAAAATTATCTTCCATTTAGTTCCTGCCAAAAGCAGACTGAAAAAGGAACTCTTCATCAAAGTTGAGTGAAGGTTGGTGTCACCATGCCACTAGTCTCTTATCTGTGTGTTAAGTTAAATCACCAGCCAGTTGAATCAAATTCAGTTTGACCTTTAGTGAGTTGTTTAAATGGTGTCCTTGGCTTTTAGCAATAGGAAAGCTATATAAAAACTTCTTCCAATTTTGCTTCAATTATTTTGTCTGTTATATTATTGAGTTTTCTATGTGAAAATGTAGAATCTAATAATAGAAAAACATCTGTATCTTTTGAGAAATTAGCCTACTTTTAGCCAACTTCCTCCTCATTCTCTTAATAAGCCTGTGTATCTCTTCCTATTTCCACTTTTATCCTGACTTGCAGGCAGTTCAAAGACCAATGTGGTGCTCAGTCATTTCCATCTTTCTTTCGTAGGAAGGCCTACTAATATTGTACCATGTGTGTCCTTTTTAGCTACTGTGGAAGAGCTATACTCTTGAGGTATAGATAGGGTATAATTAATGTAAAACTAACCTCCATAAAACTGCATGAGATAGGTGTTATGTTTCACAGATGGGGAAACTGAAGTTTATAAAGTTTCAAAGTTTGCTAAGATATTGTAGCTGGTAATTGGTAAGGCGGGGATTAAGAATCCAACTTTAAGCCTCAATATCAAGTGCTCCTTCAGCTCTACCAAGAATGTCTCCATTTTAAAACAAAGAAAAATCCCCATTTAATTAACCAAACCTTAGCTCTTCATTCATAATTTAAAATAAAATGATTGCAAAATGATTTTTAAATGCTTATATATGTTTGAAAGATCTTATTGTTTTTTCTTCACTCTTATTTCAGTTTCTTGCATGATGTAAAGAAGTCTTCATTGAAGTCAATCAATGAAATAGTTAATATTTAGCTTTGATAAACACCAGAGCAGAGATCTAGTCACTACTGTTCCAGACACTGATACTGCATGTATCTCATTGCACAATTAAGATGCAGAAGATTTATACATAACATTAACATAGGCAAATATTGATCACTTTTCTTTTCTATTATAGATCAGCTTTAGTAGATCATGATAAGAATAGTCTTATGGGGAAACGCCTGTACTCATCAAGTAGTCCATGTGGAAATGTGATCCTAACATTTAAACATTTTTAATATTCAGTATGCAAGGAAGTAGGTATTTTTCTAAAGATGGCTTCCCTTTCCCTAGAAAAAAAATTTGAGTTACATTTTGCTTTGTATCCTCATACTAAAAAGGCACAATTTTCCTTTTTCAAGGCAATCCTACTTTTCCAAATGTGTATGTGGACAAAGGCTCCCTTTGGGTTCGAGTACCTGCTGATTAAGGAAAACAAAACAGAAAAAAATGAAAGCCCCAAACTACTGTAACTGAATTTTTAACAAATTAGTACTGTCCCTCTGCATAACATGAATCCTGATAGGGAAAAAAAAATGAATTAAGAAGCACTATCAGTGAATATTTTTCTACCTTGGGTCTTTCTGCAGGATTCTGTGTACTCTGAATTTTTTCATATTTATTTTGCTTCTTCTCTGAGATAATCCTGACCCATTTGAGGTCAGACATGAAGCATAATTTATGATGCCTGACTACCTTAAGAAAACCAGAAGCTTCCTACATTGTTCTTTTATGTATGATTGATTTAAAGAAAAAGCTTTCTTATTAGAAAGATTTCTCCTTCCGTTATTAACAGCATATCACTCTGACTTAATACTATTAGATTTCTAAAGTAACTCATCCTGATGAAAAATGAAGATGGTGTGATTTTAAATTATCATAGAAATGTGAGTTTAAATATTAGTAATTACCCCAAATTTGCACATGACCTAGTAACCCATGTATTACATGACACAGAATGCATTGCTTTTTAGATCAAACAAGAAAAGTGTTTGCTCTGTGCTTTGAAAGCCACTTTCTTTCCAAGAGGAATACAGCCTAAAGCTGAACCTTTCTTTATGCAGTTTGTAATGGTGATAGGGGCTGGATTGGGGGAAGCAACAGGTGATGATGCTGTTTAAAGAGGGTCAGACATTTTGTTATCATTTTCTTGCATCAGGTTTTAGTCTTGTTCATGATTTATATGGAGTGCCACAAAGGTATTCAGACAGCTATGGATATGAAATACATAGTAAAGACATAACAGAAGATCTTTAATTGACTAGGTGAATATAAACTGAGGCTTGTGGGAATATTTAAAAGTCCAAATTAGTCATCTCACCTCTGGACTCTTCTTTCTACTTCAGTTTATTTTTTCCTTTCATTCTCCTCTCTTTCACTTTAAAGAGGCTAACCTACTGGGCTTCTAATTCTCCATCCCTATCAAACCAGCAAACGAATTACTTTAATTCTTCTTGGTGTCATTCATGTCATTCACTTATGGGGTAACTCTCCCGGATATTTGCATATGTATTCCTCTAAGGTTTCTTTGTGTAATGAAAAATGTAGTCTTCTGTTCAGAATGTCTCAAAGGATAGGGAGTGAGGGAGAGAACCTTCTCTTTGCCTCAGCAATTATGCTGGGGTGTAGACTGACTGGGAGATAGGTCTGTTTAATTTTTTTTTAATTTTTTGTGTGTTTACTTATTTTTGGGAGACATAGTATGAACTGGGGAGGGGCAGAGAGAGATGGAGACAGAATCCAAAGCAGGCTCTAGGCTCCAAACTGTGAGCACAAAGCCAGACGCGGGGATCAAACTCATGAACCATGAGATCATGACCTGAGCCAAAGTCTGGTGCTCAACTGACTGAGCCACCCAGGAGCTCCGGATAGGTCTGTTTCAACATGTAGGATGCTTAAGTTAAACTGACTCAAAAGTACATTCCAGGTACAGATCTCTTTTCTTATTTACTCTCCTAGCTTAATATGCAATCCTTAGAACTACTAGTCCTAGTTTAATAAATATTTATTGGGGTGATTTAACTCTTAAAGTATCAAGATGGGATAGGTCATTGAATACAGCCACTGACACAAATTCATTCTCGAACTTCATGGAGTTTATATAGAATCTTATGCAGAAGAGAATAAGGGGTGATGTGAAAGAGGAAGCAGGTGTTGTGAGAGCGTATAGCAGGACTGCTAATCTCATTTTGAAGAGTCATAAAAGTTATCTCAGAAAAGTAAGCTGAGGTGTCATGGATAAATGTCCTTAGCCCTTGGTGAAAAATTGACCCTTGCTGTCTCAACTCATACCTCCTTAACAGGGTGACTCTGCTACAGTAATCCTTAGGACTGTTTACATATATCCCATCATTCTCTCCTTCTGGGCACATGAGAAGACCGTACTTTTCCCTCAGAGTTAAGTGGGATAATGTGATTCTCTTATGCTAATAAAATGTGAGGGCAAATGACATACATCATCTCCAGGCTAAAGCTTCAATGGTTGGCAAGTGCTTTGGCATATTCTTTTTTTCCTCCAGCCGTGATACAGTGGAATGAGTCCTAGGTCATCCAAGGTTCTCGTGTAAGGACAATGACAATGTAGTTCGGAACCCCCAGGTAGCCTATAATTGACATGGAAGATGAGTGAGAAATAAAATCTCTGATACCTTTCACCACTGGAGATGTTTATTACCACAGCATAAACTAGCCTATTCTCACTGACACATCTGCCTATATTTCAGTTTGTGCTGTGTCAAGTCCTCTAGAACAACAGTGTCCATTCAAAGGATCTTTAGTTCAGAAGATAAGATTAAAGACTTTATATGGTATTACGAATGTAGTATTTGTTTTTGAGTATTGTATTATTTATTGGCAAGGCAGTATAGCATCCTGATTAAAAGCATGCACTCTGTGCTGGTCTGAATTTGAATCAGAGTCTTATATTTATTAGCTGTGTGACCTCAGTAAAGATATTTAACCTCTGTATCTCAGTGGTCTTGTGTTTAAAATGAATATAACAGTGAGGCTACCCTTATGCCTAATCCTTGTGATTTTTGTTACAAGGATTAAATGAGAACTGTGACTGGCAGCTTGTAATCACAATATAAGGTTTAGCTATTTTCATCATAACACTAAATTCTCTATGGAAAAATTCCCCCTTCAAACTAAGAGATGTAAAATGTAATTATTTTTGTTGCTTATCACATTATATCTCAGAGGAAAAATTGGAACAATCTATGCTGAAAATTGTTCTTTGTTTAAATCAAGAACAGAAAAATGACAAAGAGGGAGCCTATCATTTCATGCCAAGATCATTTGAATACTTTCACATCCTGAATGTGACTGTGCTTCTTGGAAGACATTTCAGAAGTTGGCAGATGATGAAGGCATCAGACATTCTAACTAGGCCCAGGACCTTCTGGACCTAGAGGTGATAGTAAAGCAAGAATTCCTGGGCAGGTCACCTAGATGCAGAGGCTAGGCCCTGGGCACTGCCCTCATCAGCACTGATGTGCATCACTGTCTTGCTTCAGGCCACAGAGCAACACTGATGCAAACAGAGTGATTACTGGAGAACAGTCCGAGCAAGAGAAACCAAGCTAACCATAGAAGACCTAATGATCCCAGATGCCTGTAACACAAAAAGACATTTTTGGTCCAAATCTGTAACTGAAATAATTGCTTTTAACAGATCTTTTTCAAGCAGTTTAGCCAACATATCTCTGTAGTGTATATAAATATCCCTCAGCCATTTATCATCTCTTTCCCGTGACATTTGCAATCTCATGTTTTACGCAACCAGCTATTATGTTAAACCTGGCCATTTTGCATTTAGGCAGCTTTGTGAAGTGTCATACCATTTGATGGAATGGCAAGGTTGTAAATTGCAATCTGGTCAGTGGAAAAAATATTTTTAAAAAACATTAAATTTGTTTTTGTTATTTAGCTGACTCTCCCCCAACCTCTCTGTCTTTCCCTTTCTCTCAGTACTATTCTCTATATAACAAGACTTAATGAGAGAAAGATTACAGTGGTTAAGATGTATTGTTTTATATTTTTCTTACTCTCTAACTGGAAAAAGAAAAATAACAGATTTACCTACAGGCTGAGGAAGATGGGAAACAGTTTTTTGTAATTCCGTTGCATTATTCTAATGCTAAATATATCCTAAAAGGAGACAAGTCTTATACTATTTTCTGCTGAAATAGCCCATGTTTGTAAAATATACTGGGAGGCTCCTTTGCACTTCGGATTATTAACGCAAAGATCCATCCGCAGCTGTCAGCTCTCTGGATAGCAGTCAACAAACGCATGGCCATGAATTCTTCACATAATAAGTCAAAGCAATGCACACGATGCCTTATAGTCAAGTGAACTGACTTCAGTCTGGGCAGATCTCATATTTTATCTGGGCTGCGTTTTAGTATCTGTCATTGTGGTGAAATTTACCATTAAGATTTAAGTCTCTGGGATCTGGTGCCTTTGGGAGTTTTCTGAAAGCTCAGTTCATAGTCATGTAAATGTGTGGTGACTTTTCAAGTTACTTCTGAGAATCTAACAATCAACATAAATTCCTTTAAATTTCAGCACCTGGAAATTCACACAATACTGTGGAATAGATGCTGGATATGCTAAGTCATCAAAAAGAGAAATTTAGCATTGTAGCAACTGTAAAAAGGTTTTTTCCTCCATCCTAGTGCCATTGAGACGCCATCTCATTCAAATAAAAAATGAAATGCAAATTCACCAGTACTTTCAGACCCTCTTAGATCAACAGTCTCTGTCTACAATAGCTAAGGCACACACATGAAACTGATTTTTTTCCCATGGTTTAGTTTAGTTCAGATAGAAGAAAATAAGTGCTTAATGTCAAATATTGGAAGTTTTATTTGACCATACTGAAAGTTCTTAAACTCTCTGGTCTCAAGACCTCTTTACTCTCCTAAAAATTATTGAGGACCTCAAAGAGATTTCGTTTATGTAGGTATTGATGACCATATTAACCATAAACTAAAAATGTTTTGAAATTTTATCAATAAGTTTATTTAAAAAGAACAAAAAAAGCCATTATAGTTTACTATAAAGCAACATATTTTCATGAGAAATGATTATTTTCTAAAATAAAAATATTCATGAAAAGAGTGGCATGTTTACCTTTTGCATTCTTTTTACTACCTGGTGTCATAGAAGATTACTGATTTCCGAATATGCTTCTGCATTCACTCTGTTGCAATATCATACATCTGGTAATTTCTGGAAGACTCTACTGTACTTCCAGGAGAGAGACCAAAAAAAAAAAAAAAAAAGGCAAATGAAGTCTTAGTATTATTATGAAAATAATTTTGATTAAAAGCGTCCCTGGGTTACACTTTGAGACCTCTGCTCTAGACTCTCTGAGATTTCAAAAAAAGACATGAATCCTTACATAACTGTGAACGTTAGTATTATTTTGATTAGTTGTAAACTGAGACCAAAAAAAAAAGCTAACACTAATCAAATCCCTTGAAATATTTAATTTCAAGACAATCTTTCTATTTTTAAAAAAAAATTTGCATTTAAATTTCCACTGGTACCATCATTGCACTTCACCTCTCTGAAAAACCCCTCAGATTGCAGTCTCTTGGGTTCATACCCTCCTCTCACCCTTTTCAGAATGAAAGCAAGTTTAGTGTGTTTATAATTAGCAAAATAGTTGCACAAAGGAAAGACATGAATCTTCTTAGAGACTGATTCTTTGCATTAACATATGCAAATAAATAGGACCCAAATATTTCCACTCCAGTTACTGTTTCTCTCCCAAATTTCTCAGACTGAATTTTACTATTTAACAGACTATACAAACTTATCACATTTCACCACCCAAATCTTACCGGGGGTCTGTAACAACTCCCACATTTTCCATGTTTCTAAGCGTTACCATAAGAGAAAGAGATATGTCTGGGATTGGGTGCTGTAGGGGTGTCACTGAACTCAGAGAGAGTCTCACGGGCAGTGGAGGGGCCATAGCAAGGTTCTGAGCCTCCACTTTCCATGTGCAGAAACTTGATTCTCTGAGTGCAGATAGAATTGAGCAGACTCATTGGAATGCTTCATATTAGTCTTCCCAAAGAGACTGAACATAAACCAGAATGCCAATGCATTACATTTTACTGAGGCATATGACTTCCAAAGAGACTTCAATAATTGCATTAACTGGTTAGGGCATTAGCTCACCTTAATACAATCTATATGAAAAGCCAACATATAATCAAAGCAAAGGAAATCGGTGGGATCATCTGAATGCCTTTTTTATCAGGCTACTGCAACCTGATATTTCTATCACCATTCTAAAAAGATATTATATCTCAATATGTGATTAAGACCTAATTTTCCGGTAATAGTGCTTGAGACTAAATCTCTCCCTCTTTAGATTTGCTTCCCTCTTCATTCTGTGTGAAAGCATTTAGAGTTTTTTGTATTTATAATGCTGCTTTATGTCTCTGCATCTTTATAGAATTTGTAGGGCACTGGCCCCACATGATTTGGCCTTGCATAGGTCCTTTTTGGTAGGTTCGTGTAGTGGATAATGAAGCCTGAGCTGAGTGAGGTAGGAAATGCTTCTGACAATGGCTGAATATAGAATTTCTATTGAAGGAAGTAGGAAGCTTGATTCCAAAGGATAAACACTTCAGTCCTCCTCACAAAAAGATGACATGTTTTAGCCAATCTCCAATACTGTTAATTTTAACAGTGAGACCCTCCTTCTTACATTCCTCACAATAAATAAAAACCAATAAATTTTGCAATAAAAATATATTTGCTATGCTAAGCAGTTGTGATCAAATTCTGGATAATGGAAGACTTTTAGAAGTCACCTCTAGAGTGTGACATTTCTGATAAAACACTACCACTGCTGGAGTGAGGATTGTCGTAGATCCCATTTGCCCCAAGAATCGAAACTTAAACTAGAAATTAGTATTACCTGTGCTCAGGTATTTGATAGTAAATTACAGATGACAACCCAATTCAAGTTTTACCTCCTCCTAAAATCATTTTCTTATCTTCATTCAGCCCCACCCTGTCCCAACCACCAAGTCTTATAGGTCTCTTTCCTGGGGCAGAACTCAGCATGGACTTTTATTAGTACTCACCAGTTCTTCATTTTGTTATTTCCTGTGTCTGTCTCTCTAATTAGATTGTAGGTAGAGGCCATATTTTCTTCCTCTTTGTGTTTCACAGTGAATGGCATGTAACAGAAGCTAAAAAAATGTGGAATGCATGAATCAGTGAATGATTTGCTCTCGGCTTGCTCTTTTTGACTCCATGAATCCCTTTCTCCTCCTATCGACACACTATTTCCTTAGATACATTAATACAGTTGATTAGTTGACACCGTTGTTTACTAAAATGTTTTCCTCTGAAGGATATTAACGGGCATTAAGCATTAAAAAAAGAGTTTGATCGTCAAAAAAGTCTATGAAATGCTGAGTTAGACAAAGTTTTACAAGACTTTTTACTGTAAGACTTAAAATTTAATATATTAACATGTATTTCAAATCTACAAGAGTTATACAAGGGTGAATTCTTAAGGGGGCATAACTGAATATTAAAAAAGTCATAATTTACTATTTAATGTACACAAAAACTTCTTCCAAGAAATTTGGTCTTATAATGTTCAGAAAAAGAAAGGAAGGAAGGAAGGAAGGAAGGAAGGAAGGAAGGAAGGAAGGAAGGAAGGAAAGAAGGAAGGAGAGAAGGAAGGAAGGAAGGAAGGAAGGAAGGAAGGAAGAAAAGGAGGAGGAAAGGAAGAGAGGAATATCTATGATTAAGTTTGTAAAACCTGTATTCTGTAGTCAATAGTCCAAACATGTTTTTACCACAAAACATGTGTTTTTTGTGTTTAAACACGTGTCTTTACCACAAAAACATGTGTTTTGTGTTTTTTGGCTTTATTGTGAGCCATACTTATGCAACTTGTTCTTTGAATTATTTTGCCTTTAAGCCACTAACCTTTTAAAATCCACCAGCTCAGGTATTTGATAGTCAATTACGGATGACAACCCAATTACAGATGATAATCCCTCTTCTTGGGGCTTGGATTCCATTCTCCGTTCAATAATGCTTGACAAAATAAATTCCTATCCCTGTGACTCTAGTATCACACCCTGATTGTAAAACCCAATTCTCAATGAAATAATACGCTTTAGATCATCTACCCATCGAAAAACAGCTGAACAATGAGATACAGGACAGATGGATGTCAGCGCAAGTCATAGTCGCCAATTAGTTGGGCCTTCAACACTATCTAGAAATGCTTCTATGCGTTTCCAATCATTACACTCTCCTTTTGCTTCAGTGACTATTTCAAACACCCACTTTCCATTTTTGAACTTCCAATCTTCCATATCTCTATTCATAACATTTATCAAATTGTACATTTGTTCTCATTATTATTTAATAGTTCTCTCTCTCCCTAACCAAAATTTGAACTCCATAAGGGTAGGGTCCATGTATGTTTTTATTTTTCGCTTAACTTATCTGGAATCTACAGGGATGGGTATAGAAAGGGCAGGAAGGTAGACTTTGAGGTGAAAAATATCCAGGGAAAGTTTCTAAACAGAAGATCAAGAATGACTCAAAGTTAATAATGTGACCGTGTAGAAGAAATGGATTCTAAATATTACTGTATTTCTCTGTCCTATTCCAGAATCTTGAAAGGCATTCAGTCAATCCTTTTCCAAGTATATATTAGAAAGAGACATTCCCAGCTGAGGTATTTACTTGGTACAGTTCTCCTCCTTATTTGCTCTTGTTGCCTGAAATATCTGCCTCTCAGGATATGCATTTGGACCTCCTTATTTTGGCAGCTCACTCAGCTACCCTTTTCTGCACACTGTCTTCCTACCCTGCTGCAAGGCCACTGATTCAGGGGACTCCTGAAGTTGCTAATGGGAATCATGACTCGTGCCAATCTACAGCTGCACCGACTAGGCAGGCCTTTCATACACTTTCTCATACTTCCCACGAAGATGAGATATATTAAAATCAGATTAGTATCTGAATCCAGATGGGAGAGGCCACTCATCTGTATATGTGTATATATGTATGTGTGTGTGTGTATATATATATATATACATATATATATAAATTTGTGTGTATATATATATATATACACATACATATATATATACATATATATATATATACACATATATAATATATATCCAGGTTAGTTAACACACAGAGTAGTCAGTGTAATATTGGTTTCAGGAGTAGAACTCAGTGATCATCAATTATATAACTTATATATAACACCCCGTGCTCATCACAACAAATCCCCTCATTAATGCCCATCACATATTTAGCCCATACCTCCTCCCAACACCCCTCTAACAACCCTCAGTTTGTTCTTTGTATTTAAGAGTTGGAAAGAGGGGCGACTGGGTGGCTCAGTCGGTTAAGCGGCCGACTTCGGCTCAGGTCATGATCTCACGGTCTTTGAGTTCGAGCCCCGCGTCGGGCTCTGTGCTGACGACTCAGAGCCTGGAGCCTGCTTCAGACTCTGTATCTCCTTCTCTATGTGCCCTTCCCCTGCTCATACTCTGTCTCTATGCCTCTCAAAAATAAATAAACGTTAAAAAAAAAAGAGTTGGAAAGACAACTCTTGATTTCACAAAGATTAAATGATTGCTCTGCCTGTCAAAGAAATCTAGAAAAAAAATATTTGATTTATATATATATATATACACATATATATATGTATATATGTATATATATATATATATATATATATTGAGACAGAGAGAAAGAGAGTGCATAAGAGCAGGGTAGGGGCAGAGGGAGAGGGAGAGAAAGAATCTTAAGCAGGCTTCATGCCCAGTGTGGAGCCCAACACAGGGATTGAGATCACAACCATGAGATCATGACCTGTGCCAAAATCAGGAGTAGCCACCCAGGTGCCCCAAGATTCATTTTTTAAACGAGGTTTCTGATCCGAAAATATAGAGACAAGTATAAAGGAAATGGAATAAGGAAGGCAAAATATTTAAACTCTTCACCTTCCATAAATGGAATGCTTAAATTATTGTTTTGTTTTCAGATTTTAGAATTAAATAAATATTTAGTAAGATTTATTAACACAGTAAGTTAACAAATAGTAATTTGTAAAAGACTATCTAATTTTTAAATTATTGCAAAACAAATAAGAAGTAAACTCTCCTAAAAAAAAAAAAAGACAAGACAGGAAAAATAGAAATAAAACATTGTTTAAATGTGAAACAAAGATGGAGAAGTCAGTTCAAGTTTCATATTTTGACAGTATATGCAAGCAATTTAAACTTTCTTATCAGGGAGTAAAGAGCCTTTTGGTTTTAACCCGATCTGCTTTTTACAATATATACAATTAATAAAAAATCATTAAAGTGCGGAGGCTCTGGGGGCTGAGCCCCTGGCAGTGACGCGGTCTACCAGGAGGGCTGAGTTGAGGGTACATGGTGGGGGGGGTGCCGCTCAGGCTGAGTCTCGGGGCGCCAGGACTAGCCTCCTCCCCAGGCCGGGCTGGGGTGGGGCCTCAGGAACCCCCTTGCGCTTTGTAAACAACCTTGGAAATTGTATTTCAGTAAAACATAAAAATAAAAAGGAGAAAAAAAGATAAAAGGGAGAGCAATAGTCATATCGAATGAATAAGAATTTAAGACATAAGGAAGAATGGGGCATTTTTGAATTGAAAAGATAAAATTTTATGAAGCATAAATTTGCCAAATTAATACAAGAGGAAGTAGAATGAGCAGCACTTAAATAAATCTAGAACACAATTTAGGAACTACTTCTCAGAAAATATCGGGTCCCAGTTAACCTCACTGGTAATTTGTTTCTAATTTTCAAAGGAAAGCTAGCCCCAATCTCTTTTACCAAGACGGAAGTTGAATGACAAAAATGGCACACACAAAAAGAGAAATTTTCCTCATTTATGAATAGTTGGACTAAAATGTCTATAAAGCCCTACTAAATATAATTTAATTCTATTGAAAGACATCATAATTTATCATGACTCTTTATTCCAGTAATGTAAGGCTAGATCAATGTTAGGATATTTTATAATATGAACTTCAATTAGATAATTTTATCAATTACTTTTATTAAAGTCTTTGACAAGATTTAATACCCATTTATGCTAAAAGCTCTTTTTGAACTATGAATAAAAAGATATTTGTGTAACCCCAGTCAGTGGCACGCCATGGACATAAATGTGGAACAGTTCATTGTGTGTGCTTTCACTGTTACACAATCTTGTTTGGTATGCTCTGGCCCCAGTATCTGCCTTTCCTTCAGTATTTCCTATTGGAGTTGGTGGAACCAAGAGCTAAAAGGCTGAGAAAGCATACTCAGTTAATTCTTCCATATCCCATGCGTTCAGACCTATTGATTCCCTCTCTCCTGACTTTCTAACTATTTACTTTGCTCTTCTGCTGTCTTACTGAACTGCTGAAACTAACTCCTCATATCCTACCCCTTTTCCTGACGTTCTTAAAATGGTCTTCTTGCTTCTAGCCTTATCTCCACCTAATTATTTTAAATTCTTGACAAATTATACTTCTAAAGTGCAAGCTTTCTTGTGTGTTTCTTCCTGTTTTAATCTTTTATAGTTTCACGCTTAAAAAGAAACTGAGATTAATTTTAAGGCAGAACAACCCAGCATGATCCCCCTCTCAGATCTGAAGCTGATGTCACCTGGCATTAAATATAGAGCTTTTAGCAGAGTATAATGTATACTAAATCTATGGATGATGTATAGCACACTATGTGATATATAAACGGCGTTGCAACAACATTAAATTCTCCTTTTAGGTAAAATGTTCCTCCCAAATCCCTGGGATGGTACAACTGATTTCATTCAGAGTCAGGCTGGGTGGAAAAGCCACTTGTGTATTTCAGTTTGGATAACAAGCGGGTAGAGTCTTATTTGCTCTACTAACAGAGGCTTTTCTGCCCATGTGCAGTTAATGCTACAAAAGGTAGTTATAACCAGAAGCAATTCCTTCAGCCTGAATATAAAATGGAAAAGCCCCATGTATTGCCATGAATGATCTTCGGCACTGGGGACAATTTAACAAAAGAGAGAGAGAGGGGAGACAAAACAGGCAAGTAGCAGATGGCAAACAAAGACAGCATGTAATGTAGGCAGCTGCAGGGTAGCTCTTTTCTATCTACAGAGCCTTTGGAAGCTCATTTGAGGTTATTCAAATATTTTATTAGAATTTCATGGATGCTGATGTTATATGAGGAGCTTTAACATTTTAGTGCTCTGCTTAAAGTTTTATTTAAAAACTTTCTGCTAAAACAAACAAAAAATGACTTGAAAATACTGATAGAAATGGGAAATCTATGGGCTTCGACATCTGACAGATCTGAGTTTAATTCCTGTTAAATTAAGTTGAAAGTGCCATCTTGGGCTACTTAACCTTTCTAAGTCGAATTACTTCATCTATAAAACTCAATACATCTCATGGGGTTATCAGAGTACCTAATTATTTTTTAAGTACACAAAATGCCCAATACATAGTGAAGGGTAGATTAATGGTAGTTTTTACAGCTTGTCTACTTGTCACCATTGTAAGACATACTGAGTTGCCAATTCATTCAGAATATCTCCCAAGGGCAGAAGGATCAGAGGTTCTTCTGTGAACACCACCATATTGAGATATCTCAATATCCATATAGAAAAATCTGCCATAGGTTTATATCAGAGATACAAGATGCGAATGTCATCTAGAGTTAAGCTGCAAAGTTCTTCTGAAAAGAATGAAGGAAAACGACCTCTTTGGTAAGCTTGTTGTTTAACACCAGACTCCTAAATCTTAGCATAGATGGAAGTACTGACTTTGTGCAAGCCTCCATGACCCAGAGACTTCACAGTACTGGAAGGGTTTAACCCCAACTCACAGAAAAGAAAAGGAAAGCCTATTTCACTTAGTAATATCCTTGATCAAACAGTAACAATTATTACTTTATTAAATTCCAACCCCCCCGTGACACATCTTTTTACTGTGTGTGACAACTTAAGGTAGGATGCATAAAATACTTCTGTTCCTTATTGAGCGAAGTATAATGGCTGTCTGGAAGGAACAGCATGTGTGATTGAGTTGCAGACTGACCTAGCCGCTTTTCTTCTTTTTTTTTTTTTTTTAATAGAACATGATATTTACTTTGAGGAACAACTGACAGATAAAATACAGTAAAACACACTTAGATACTTGGCAGTCGTTTTTGTTGAGAATGAGCAAAATCACATGTCACTTCCAGGGAAAAGCTTAAATTTGATGCCAATGACAACATTTGAACTTTCAAGCAAAAAATTAGAATTTTTGAAACTTGTATCAACCACAGTAAGCTTGACAACTTGCAAATATATAAAGATATTTCGATGAGATTCTTCATACTATGAAAATATATGATTTTTTGGTATTTTATAAATGAAGTATGTCAAGATTTCTGAAAATCTAAATAGTTCAGCAAACCAGTATTTTCCAAATGAGCAATATATAATTTCATAAAATCATGTGTAGGTAAAAGGTCTGTATAAAAGCCGAGATAGCCCTATACATTATATAGTAAAGAACAATGAAAAGTTCACTGGCAGGGTTGCAAATATTTGCACATTGCCAATAACCTTTAAGAAACTAGTACTTACTGAGTATAGTATTGAGTCAAAAGGATGCATTTCTCAAACCATATACAAAAATGAAGTCAAAATGAGTTGGAGACCTAAATGTAAAACCTAAAAGTATAAAACTGGTAAAGAAAACATAGCAGAAAAGCTTTATGATCTTTGGGTAGGCAGAGATTTCTTAGATAAGATACCAAAAGCACAATCCATAAAAGAAAACTATGATAAATTGGACTTTGTCAGAATTTAAACTTCTGCTCTTCTTTATACATGGGTAAGCAAATAAAAGGAGAAATACTTTCAGATCATATTTTTAAATGTTTTTAATGTTTATTTTTGGGAGAGAAAGAGAGAGAGAGAGTGCAAGCATGAGCCGGCAGAGGGGCAGAGAGAGGGAGAGGAAAATCCAAAGCAGGCTCTAGACTCCAAGATGTCACTACAGAGCCAGACACGGGGCTGGAACCCAAGAATTGTGAGGTCAGGATCTGAGCCAAAGTCAACGCTTAACCAACTGAGCTGCTCAGGCACCCCTCAGCTCATATATTTAATAAAGGACTTATAGTCAGACTATCTCAAGAATTCTCAAACCTAAAAAAGAAGAAAACAGTGCCCAATTTTTAAAAAATTAGCAAAATACTTGATCAGATACTTGAGCAAAGAAGATATACACATGGCAAAGTAGCATATAAAAGATGTCCAAAGTCATTCATCATTAGGGAAACACAAATTTAAAGTACAGTGAGCTACCATTACACACTTATTAAAAGGGCTAAAATGTTTAAAATAAGGAAGAAAGCCAACAATATCAAGTACCAGCAAGTATTCAAAGTAATTGGGATTCTCATACATTGCTGGTCAGAATGCAAACTGACACAGCCACTTTGGAACACAATTTGGCAATTTCTAATAAAGGCCAGTATATAGTTACTATGTAACCCAGCAAACCAACTTCCATATATTTACTTAAGGGAAATAGTGTATATAGAAACTATACATAATCTTCAAAAATTGGGAAAAAAAGTTTCCTTTACCTAGTAAGTGGATAAATTGTGATACTTCTATAGGATGGAATATTACTCAGCAATAAAATGGGATGAACTGCTGACACATGCAATAACATGGATGGCTCTCGAATGTATTATGCTGAGTAAAGGAAGCCACACTAAAAAGAGTGCAATACAATCCCATTGATAGGATCCCTTTTACATGACAATCTGGAAAAGCTGTGGAGACAGCACGCATATTCTGGGGTGGCAGGAGGAGTTGAGGATAAAGAGTACCGGAGAATTTGGGGCGGTGGGGTGATGGAACTCTTCTACCTACTGACTGGTGCATGTACTTCTCCCATCCAAGTACTAACCAGGCCCAACCCTGCTTATGGTGCATGTACTTCTAAGACTTATAAACTTGTACACTAAAAAGGGCAGGTCTTGTTGTCTGTGAATTTTGCAGTAAGAATGATAATAATAACGATGATGGAACAACAAGTTTTAAAAAAAAGGAAGGGGTAAGGAAGAGGGATATTTCAACCCCAGTTTCTCCCATATTACTGCTACAGCTGATACCAGTGCCTGCAGTGTTCATTTGTGGACAAGGTACTAAGGTCACAGGCTGTGGCCCACAGAAATTGGCCTTATGCTCAGAGCCAGGCCACTGGCTGGTTGAGAGCAGTCAGAACACATGCTCGCTGCAGGTAGACCCCCAGAAAAAAAGGCTGGGACAGAAGCTGAGCTGCAGGTGACCTTGGGCCTCTTCCAAACCTCCAAGGAGGCAAATCACACCACCTTCACTGGAAGAGTAGGGGGTAGTGAAAGAGGCTGGATTGCTGGGAAAAATCTCTCCTTGTAGAACACAGAAATGGGAAAAAAGACACCTCTGCTCATATCACCAGTCAACTTTTCTTTTATGAAAACTTTAAACATGTTGGGAATATAACAAAGCATAACAACTGGGACTTATAAAAAGAGCATTTCTGCAGCGAGAGTCTAATCCTTCTAATAGCACTATCTCCAGAAAATTCCTTTTCCTGCAAGAAATCTCTAACTGAGCATGCCCCATTGCTTATACATGGCCCAAGTAGATTATGTAGGTTCCATTGCAATATCCACTGGACTATATATCACAAAGTCTAAATGATTTCTCCTAGGTACAAATTTTATAGCAGCCAGGGATCATGTCTGTTTAATTATTGATGAATCATGCCTAACACAGCATCGGGGAAAGATAATTCATTAAAAATTACTTCTATCAAAATGATGATGTATACTATAGCTTTAAGTATGCATTTCCTGTGATTTAGTTTTCTATACCCTTTACATCCCTCTGCTTCCAAGAATTTGCTAAGAATCTTTACTAACGTTCTCATAACTTAAGAGCATCATTTATATGAAAAATATTCATGGACAGTTAGGGCTTGGAAAAAAAATTGACCATAAGAATTTAAATATCTGAGGCCTGTATTAATAATTGCTTTAGTGGGGTACCTGGGTGGCTCAGTCAGTTAAGCGTCTGACTTCAGCTCGGGTCATGATCTCATGGCTTGTGAGTTCAAGCCCCATGTCAGGCTCTGTGCTGACAGTTTAGAGCCTGCAGCCTGCTTCCAATTCTGTGTCTCTGTCTCTCTGCCCCTCCCCTGCTCTCTCTCTCTCTCTCTCTCTCTCTCTCTCTCTCTGTGTGTCTCAAAAATAAACAAACATTTTAAAAATGTAGCAATAATTATGAATTATTTACTTAACAGATTTATGTTTTCTTTGGACTTACTATTTTTAAATCTTTGCCACCATTTAAAACGGTACATCAGGTTCTAAGGTAAACCTGTAGCCCAGGTCAGCTCAATAAATGAAATTCACTTTCAATTATGTGTATTAATAATTGGGTGAGCTATGGTAAGTTATTTGGGACTTTGGGCCCATATATCGTTCTCAAGAAAGTGAGCCCAGAGATACTCAGAGGTGCTACCAATTTGGGATTGTAATAGAGCTCTTGATTCTATTACATGCATCACAGACTTTCTAGTGTACCCCCAGCTGAAAGCTCCTTTAAAATAAGCCTCGGGGACCATAGAGAGATTGATCATTTATCTGAAATAATGTTATTTCTGTGGTTTAGTCTGTTTGTGCAACCTCTGGAAAATATTCCCTATCTTGACTTATAATAAAAAAATATTGTTCACAATTGGGAGAATCTACTTCAGTGACCTATTTTTGGATATTTTCTCATTATGGTAAATAATATATTAAACTTCTTTAATGTCTCCTTATCATGATGCTATGTTCCTTATTCATCTGTATTTAGAATAGATACATCGCCCTAGTATATAATCATTTAAAAGCAAAAGGCAAAAGATAAACTTGTGAAACAGAGAAATATGTATTTAGTAGTTAAATATAGCGTACTAACTTTTATAAATCAATATGAAAGGAATGGAAATTGTGCAAAAAAATGCTTTAACAGAATATAGGTCGTTTTGCAGAGTGTTTTCGCTTGTTAAAGGAAAACAAACACTGAAGAAGTAGGGTTTTTTCAGCATAAAGCCTCATTTTTCTGCTGCTGCTAGAGAAGTCAGTAAGTGAATTTTCCAGATAACTGAGCTATAATTTCAATAATCTTCAAAACTACTTATTTAACCTCTTTCCCCTATGACAGCTATTCTAATATTTATTAAATATTGTAAGATCTTCCTCAGTAAAAAAAAAAAACTTCAAATACAGCTTAAGCTTTCCATAATAATTTGGGGTCACTATTACTATCACATTTCCTCCATTGTAAGATTTATTCATCTTAGGAAATCCAATTGCTGCAAAAAGAAGTCTTCCAGGAAAAATAAAGTAATATTAAATAGACTCATTGACAAGATGTATACAATTTCAAAACTTCAAAACTTAGGTGGTGGGAGGGGAGGGGAATTACATCTTTGAATGCTGGAACTGTGTATTAATTCTTAAAGTGTTCCCCAAAATTCAGCAAAATGGTCCTGCTTTTGTTCCTTCTCCCACTCCTTGCCAGATTCTCAGTGGTTACTTCTCACCTGCATTAATTCCAGTGTAAACTCATGTCCATTCCATTCTATTTTGCTGCTGCCCTGACTGGAGCTGTTAACTGAGGTGGGAAATCCAAAAGGCAAACAAATCAATAATTATGTGCTAAATTGTGGCAGTCAGTTTCTTCCCTGAGACCCTAAGGCTATACTTCAGTGCTGACGTTTTGTGACAATTGCTTCTGTGCTCAGAGGTTTGGGGTCATATCCAGTGTCAGGACTATGTCCCCATGAACTAGGATTGCCAGGAACTTGCACTTTAGATAAGTGGCATTTTAACTGCACTAGGAATTTTGGAATCCATTTTTTATAGAATACTGAAGTCTACACAGTCCTATGCTTTCTTTGCTTGAAAGAAAAATAGGAAATATTGACACTACAGATCTTCATTTCGGAACTGACTGTCAGGAAATACACTTAGATCTCAGGGACATGTGTGAAACAAGAACAGGAGGGTTTCTGTTTTCACCTTGCTTTTGGGGCCAGTGGCTTTGTGGTTCCTGACATAGGCACCATGTCTGTGGCAAAAATTAGGGTGATATTTTCAGGGAGGGGGAAAAAATGAGAAATTAACTCAGAGGGGAAATTCAAGTCTAAGGTGACTCCCAAATCCACAAATAGCATTGGCATGGGGTCTTCATAAGAGGACTTCAGTCAGTGGTTTCACAAGAAGTTTAAGAAATGAAGGAACAACTTATATCAGCCCAAAGGAAGTAGATAACAAAGCTAGCCAAAGTCTTCAAGATCCAGAGAAGCAGGCTGGGGTTTCACTGAGATGGCTAGGTTCCATGCGGTAATTGGGATAGCTGAAGGGAAATTTTGGAAAGGTCCTAACTGGATCATCAGGAGAGAATACAGTCACTCAAAGGGTACATCATGTTTGGATTTCTCACTTCTATTAAAGAGGCACTGGGTTTTTCAGCAACAAAGAGCAATACCAGCTATCACCAACAGTGGGAGTGTAGGGCTTTGCTTTTTGTTAGGGCTCTGGTGAGTGTGAGGTGAGCCTGAAGATCGTGGACAGTTGTGCTCCCTTTCCTTGTGAGAACTTGGGAAATTCTACAGAAGTCAAGAAATGACATGCACATGATTGTTTTCAAAGTCTATCATGTCACAAATTGAAATGTGCCGTCAATGTAAAAAAAACCATGGATGTAGCCCAAGGTCTTTTTATAAGTCAATTGTATACAACTCTAGATTCTGCTGGTCCAGAGGAGGAATCTCTCGAGGGAAGGAGGTCAGAAAGGTCCATATGATGGAAAAGAGAGAGCACTGATTGGACTGGGTATGAGGGGTAGAGAAGAAAACTCTAAAGAGGGTATGAAACTGGATATGGAGAAAGTAGGAAGATAAAGGAGTGAAGAATGGTGAGAGGCAGTCCTACAAGTCAGTGTATTTCTTTTGGGGATATTTCACAGCCTTGAGCCATTTCCACCCAGCCTCTACCTTTTCTTCTGCTGAGACTGGTTTATGTGCTCACTTCTCCCATCAGTACTTGTCACTGCCCATTAACATACAATTTTCTGGTTCTCTTCTGTTACAAAAGCAATCTGAAAGGGTTTTGTTGTTCTTGTTTTGTGATACTGCCTTTGCTTGAGGATATTATAAAAATAATACAGAATCAGATAGGTAATAAATATTTTCCTCTTCTTTCTCTTCCCCCATTATTCTATGTGCCACTGTTATTTCGCTTATTCTATGAATAAGGAACTCGGACAAGGTCTGAGGCTAAAAACGGGAAAGATGATTGGAGTGTCCTCTTGGAGCATAACATTCTAGGGGAGAGACATGAACAGGATCACAATAAAAATATGTAGTTATTACAACATTAAGTATATTCCAGTGACATCAAAAATCTAGAAGAAAGAGCACTGGTCAAGGTCAGGGAATCAACCAAGTGTTCGGAGAAAAGGAAATTTTTAGCCGAAAGCCAAATAAAAACAAACCAGCAAAAATCCCCAGCACCGCCATCCCCCAAATTAACAACGTAGCAAGGATGGGAGTGTGCCAGGTGTCACACATCAAGGTCCCTCGAAGCAGAGTTTGGGATAAAGATTCCATGTGTGGAATTATTGGGGAGGGGGTGCACTTCAAGAAACACCTCTCACTGAGAGAGTGAAGAAGGCATGTTGGAATAAAGAATTGAGCAAGGATGTGGTCTCAGGTAAAGACCTAACCACTTAAGGAATCACAGCTTAGAATTTTAGTAACCTTCCTAAGGTCATATAGTTAATAAAAAATAAAGCTAAGATTAGGTCTTGATGAATAAAAAATCCATACACTTTTCACTATACCAACCTTTCTTCTTCAGAAAATAGACCCAAAAAGAGTCAAGACTTTATGCTCACTCAACTTTAATGAGGATGAAGAAAGGCCATTCTAATGAAAATGTCCTTGACTATAGAGTTTGAGCTGAATTTGGAATCTGATAGAGGTTTATATTCATTAGCCTTGAGGTCAAAACAAAACAAAACAAACAACAAAAAGGTACATAAGGTTTTGGCCAGTTTTCAATATTTTAGATAATTGTTTTATATGATATGTACTCAAATACATAATATTTTCTCCACCAGTATCTGTTACATGCAAGAAAATATTTCAATGGAAATTTACATTAATACATGGCTAGTGTCATTGGTGAAATGCATGAATTGAGGAACCTCTTAACCCCAGAAATATGCAAGACACTATTTAAACCATAATAGAGTCATTCTGCATAATCTTTTGCATAATTATTTTGATTCCTAACACTTAACAGTGGAAAGGGCATAGACTGACTGAGGAAAGCTAAAGTTTGCCTAAGCTATAAAGATTTGAAAACCTCTATCTTAGAGAATTTTAAAGAGATCTAATTCACCTTCTCTTTCACCAAGAGCTAAGTTGCAGAGGCAATGAAAATATTTATTCACCAATACTTGGACCCAAACCGTGCTAACAATATGCTCACTTCACAACACAGTTCTCATATCCTGGAGTGGTTAAGGTTGCACCTGGAGTTCCCACTCTGTAGCTATGTAAGTTTAGGCATGTTCCTCTGCTTCAGTTTGCTCCCTTGCAGGTAAAACGAAAGCAGAATATTTTGTGTAAAGTACTTGGACAAGTACTGGGCATGAAGTAAGAATTCAAAAGTGCTAGGTATCATAATTGCTTTGAACTTTAGGCTAGCCATTCCTCTACCAAAGTCTGAATGGAAGTACCTGCAAAGATATCTTCTTTTTTTTTTAAATGTTTATTATTTTTTTAATGTTTATTCATTTTTGAGAGAGGGAGAGACAGAGCAGAGTGTTAGCAGGGGAAGGGCAGAGAGAGAGGGAGACACAGAATCCGAAGCAGGCTCCAGGCTCTGAGCTGTCAGCACAGAGTCCGACACGGGGCTCAAACTCACGGACCGCGAGATCATGACCTGAGCCAAAGTCGGACGCTCAACCGACTGAGCCACCCAGGTGCCCCTAAATGTTTATTTTGAGAGAGAGAAAGAGAGCACAAGCAGGGGAGGGGCAGAGAAAGGGAGAGAGAGAGAATTCTAAGCAGGCTTTGCATTATCAGCAGAGAGCCAGACATGGGGCTCGATCCCATGAACTGTGAGATCATGACTGAAATCAAGAATTGGACTCTTAACTGACCAAGCCACCCAAGCATCCTTCTATTCTTTCTTATATTTTGTCAGCAGACCATTTTATCCTGCCTTCTGCTAACTTCCTCCATTCTCCACATCGTTCTGCTCTCTGGAATGTCACTTCTATTGTAAACAAGCTCTTCTAAACTCTTAGTCTCTTCCCAGAACAATTCTTCCGCTTCTACTTCTTAACTGAAATTTGTCTTTACTCTAATGGCAATGCTTTTTCAGAGAGTTCAGCCATCCATAGATGATGAGGTTTTTTTGTGTGCCTCACCTACTAAAAGGCCAAAGGTAAAAAAAAGAATTAAGGAAGCCAAAGGCAGGGCTTAAACTCACAGCCCCGAGATCCAGACCTGAGCTCAGATCAAGAGTCAGACACTTAACCAACTGAGCAACCCAAGTGCCCCAGCAGTCTTTTTATTCTTCATGACCTTACTCTTTTACCCTCTTGTCTAACATCTTTGTTTTCCATAAGATTTGTGACATCTGGCTGTACCACTCTGCCTATATCCCACTTTTTTACATTTTACTGATTTTTCCCCAGTCTAACCAGTTGGTCTGAGAAAGGGAAAGGGGAAAGGGAGCATTGCAGGCAGACAGAGGTTTCCTTTACCTCAGCTCTCAAAGAGCTGAAGTTCATAGTGTATGGACCTCTAAGGAAGCAGAAAAAGGGAGAGGCACATCCTTTCAAAATGATTAAATTGGCAGAAAAATAGAAAGAGATCAGTTCATGAAGGGTCTTCTAAGGTAAGAAATTTGAACTTTATTCTAAAAGCTTTATTCAGGAAGCTACTCAAGGATTTAGAATGTTGAGAGAAACAGTAAGACTTGATCACTGTGGGTACATTGTGGAAGGTGGTCTAGAAGCTATTGCTACCTGTGACTTAAGGCTGTATCAGTTAGACTGGAGATAAAGGGAGAATTTGAGAGATATTATGGAACTAGACTAATTAGGACTTCGGAAATATTTAGGGTATTAGAGGCAGAAGAGCCTGAAGTAACCTTGCTATGTTTTGAGCAAGTAGGTATTTACTGATGAGGTTACATTTTGCCCTAATTAGAATTTCTAAGGCACAAGATTATTACAAAGATTAACTCAGTCCATTTAAACTCACTTACACCATTCTGGGGCACCTGGGTGGCTCAGTCAGTTAAACGTCTGACTTCGGGTCAGGTCATGATCTACCGTTCATGAGTTTGAGCCTCACATTGGGCTCTGTGCTGACAGCTCAGAGCCTGGAGCCTGCTTTGGATTCTGTGTCTCCCCTCTCTGCCCCTTCCCCACTCACACTCTCTATCTCAAAAATAAATAAATAAACACTAAAAAAAATTTTTTTTAAATAAAGTCACACCATTCTTGGCATGGACTTTTTTTTATTTGCAGAGATATTGAGTATACACAAGAGATTAAGGCCAGTGTGAGGGAAGAGATGGGAGGTGAGTACAGAAGATAAATTGGGTTTTGGACTTGTTGAGTTAGAAGTGAGCCCCCTCCAGGATCTCCAGTCAGATATACGGAACTCAGAGAACTCAACACATCAAAACACGACTGCCTGGAGCTATGGCTTGAGGGGTCTTCAATAGAGTGAAAATCACAAATTTAAATTATTAAATAAATTTAAACATAAATAAAGCACAAAGAGTGAAATGATGATTAAACCAAGAACAAAGCTCTGAGCAAATCAACCTTTAGGAGGAGACAGAGAGAGAAGACCTAAGAAAGATGAAACATAGGAATTCAGACAATCAAGGCATTAGGAGAAAGAGTTTAAAAACAACAGGGGGAGGGATGTCAGCTTTGCAAAATGCTGTAGAAAGTCTTTTTAGTATAAGGACTAAAATATCAAAAAGAGGAAGTTGATGTACCTAGAGATATTTCCACAGAATAGTAAGATTTAATACTTTATTTAGTCATCTTGAGGTCTCTGGCAAAAAGGAAATAAAAATTAAATGAGACTAACAAATTTTGTTTGGGTGGGGGGAAGGAAAGATGACTATACCCAAAGGGAAACATAAGTTCCTTTTTTTTGTTTTTGTTTTTTTTTTTTTGAATATAGGGACATTAGTATATTTGTGCCAGAGCAAGAGGGAGGAAGGTGAGAGAGGCTGGAGATGGAAAGAAAAGGGATAGGGATTACGTTAGACCAGAAAAAAACACTCCTTGCCTTGTCACAGAGGGCAGGTGAAAAGATAAGCTCAAGCAGTGTATAAATAAAGTTGCTAAGGCAGCAAATCAAGATACTTTTCTCCTGAGCAGTAGTGAAGTGAAGTGAGAGCCAGAGTCATCTACTGAGAGACAAGTGAAAAGTAGTTGTTCTGGAAGTTTGAAGAGGAATCGAAAAGTTTGAAATAAAAGAAGAATCAAAGAAAAGTTGTCTGGTTTACACAAGATGTCTTGGGGACCACCCTAAAAACCCAAGTGAAGTTAGAAGTCATCAGTTTGTTGTGGCTTCTTTTCAGGAGGCTGGTTGTTATTCAGTATGAGTCTTTCTTTTACCGATGCCCGTAATTATCATTCAGACTCCTTGCCTGGATTCTGATTTCTGTGTTTTTCTACTTTATCTTGACCTCTTACCTTTGAAACCCAGTCTCTCAGCCTTAACTCCTCTTCAACTTTGCTTCCACAAGTCCCTACAAAATAAGCAAGATCAATGGGGCAGACCAACAGAGGGCACAGTAACTTTGTCATGGTCAATTATATAAAAAGTGAGTATTTCTTTGTTCTCCTTCCCATCTGTATTAGTCAGGGTTCTCCAGAGAAATAAAACCAGTAGTATGTGTATATATAAAGAGATTTATTAGGAATTGGCTCACATGAATATAGAAGCTGAGAAGCTCAGACCCAGGAAATCCACAGTTGAAATAGTTTCAGTCTGAGTCCAAAGGCCTGAGAAGGAGGAGAGCTAATGGTATAAGTTCTAGATGAAGTCCAAATCCAAAGGCGAGAGAAGATCGATGTTCCAGCTGAAGAACAGTTGAAGGAGAGAAAGTTAATTCTCCCTTTCTTAGCCTTTTGGTTCTTTTCAAGTCTTCAGTAGATTGGATGGTGACCACCCACCTTGGGGAAGATAATCTGATTTACTTAATGTACTGACTCGAATGTTAGTTTCCTGCAGAAGCTTCCTCACAGAAACACCCAGAAAACATGTTTAACCACTACATGGGTATTCTGTGGCCCAATCACACTGACACATAAAATCAACCATCACACCGTCCCAATTCCAGATGTTTAAAAATGAACAGAATTTTTTTTATAATTGTATCAAAACTCTTTTAATCGCTGGCAATTACTGAAAACCTACTTAATCAGATGATGTTAAGCAAGCCATACAATATTTGGAACCTACTTACATTAAAATAATATTTATCTGCAATTCAAAATTAAATGAGCATCTTCTATTTTATCTGGCAACCCTGCTATCATACCCTGTGCCAGAATGAGTAATAGTTTGAGTTACACTATTAAATGGAAATGCTGACTTCATTCATTTGACAGCCTTTACATGAAAAATAAATTGTATTGTGTGCAATGAAAATGCATTCAGAATGGCAACCAATATTGCATGTTGTTAATGTGTTAACATTTGAAAGGGAAGTTATAAGATTATTTAAATATCCACCTCAGAGCCATCCCCAGATTCTAAGAGACTTTGGATAT
Source organism: Paguma larvata (assembly GCA_030068075.1). NCBI lineage: Eukaryota > Metazoa > Chordata > Mammalia > Carnivora > Viverridae > Paguma > Paguma larvata. The sequence continues at coordinate 109,685,677 of CM057829.1, forward strand.
CCAGACTTCCGGTTTAGAGTGAAATAACAGAACTAAAATTCCTCTAACCCTGAGCTAATGCTTTGAGCTCATAAAATCATAGAATTTTAGAGCTATAAGGGATATTAGGGATCATCATTTGATTAAAACTACTCTTGTGCTTTTCGATGAAAAATTGCTGGTTTTAAAGAAGAGAAGTTATTCGGATGATCTTTCAGCTCTGCTGCCTGACATTCAATAAAGCAGAACATCTAAGTCTTACTATCAAACAGCTATAACCGTGCTGTCAAGTACGACTTTTTAAACCTGTCAAATAGTCATTAGTTCTTCCTTCTTAAAACATCTAACTTTGAAGCTGTCTAACCTTTTCTGAGAAAATTCAAAGCATAAGTTATTTTATGAAAAATTACCTAGATAGAGTAACTTCTTCCTTAAAAAAGTACTTCTGAAAAACTACGGTTGAAACCATTTTAATTATTACATTTCTAGGAAAAAATCTTTGTGGATCTTGCTGATTGGAATACCTCTGCATTTATTGGTTATAGCTCCCTAATTAACTGAATGTTTATAATTATAATTGTCTTCTTTCTCTTTCGTAGGGAGTCAAGAACATAAACTTTTTGGTTTTATCATAATCCTTTAAAAGTGTCAACTCTGCATCACCTCATGAATTAATAAAGGTCCAAACTACCAGAGGCTTAAAACTCATGAAAAAAACTGTGCTTTGTTGGCATCTTTTCTCTTCATAGTTAATATCCCCTTACTGGGATATATGGTCTTGATGCAGAAGAAAAGGGAATAATGGCAGAACCATGCAATAGGTCTTGATGTTTTTGCTTGGATGTTGCATGCATCACTTCCACTCACATTTTGTTGTGTGCAAAGCAAGTCCGTAGCCAAGCCAGATGTCAGTGGGTTGGAAGTATACTTGTTTCACGGAGAGGAGCACCAAGGAAGGCCCTATAGGAATGAGCCCAAGAGAGAAGTCCAGTGAATATTTTGAATTAAAAAAAATCATACTATTGAACATAGGACATTAAAGTCCAAAAAAGATGAGACTACACCACATGACCAAGCTCACAAGTAGTTTATTAGAGTCATGATTGGAACATAACCTCATAATTCATAGACTTTATGTCCATTTCTACCTGACCCTCTCTTATGGATATATGTACACATGCCCAAAGGTTTTATTTATAGACCCCTCTTCTCCTTATCTCCTTGTTCAGGAAGGAAATAAATCAAATATTTCTAGAGTCCCTCTAAGGGGACTAATATTCAAATTCATAGAGGAAATGAGTTACACAAATGTATTTTGTTTCAACTAATATCCCACTATAGTTCTTTCAAGAACCTAACATTTCATCACAGGGAACAAAAACAGCCTCTTCTCTACCAGTGGTCTCTTCTTAGAAAACCTAATGATTACTTCCTGTCTTTGGTTTCTGCCAAACCCCTCTAGTCCTGGAAGTTCCATCATGCATTTTTTTAATGTTTGTTTATTTTTGAGACATAAAAAGACAGAGCATGAGTCTGGAGGGGCAAAGAGAGAGGGAGACACAGAATCCGAAGCAGGCTCCAGGCTCTGAGCTGTCAGCACAGAGCCCGACGCGGGGCTCGAACTCACGGACTGTGAGATCATGACCTGAGCTGAAGTCGGACGCTCAATCGACTGAGCCACCCAGGCGCCCCAGCCATCATGCATTTTTATTCTTAACATAGATAATATCGAAAACTAAAACTTGAGTAAAAAGGTGATGAGGAGTAAAAAAAAATCTAAGGGTAAATCAAGTAAAATAAATTGATGTGTGAAAGATAAGAACTGATTTTGAAACATGGAGACTCTTTGTAGAAAAAAATATCATCTGTTTACAGCCTGCAGAGAGTGTGGATTTTAGCAAAACATATTTAAGTGGAACAAGACATCATGGTTCTGTTTCATCTTTTAGTCTTTCAAAAGATTCCATAGAAATCCCCTGCTGAAAGAAAGCACATAATATTGCAGCTCCAAATAGTTAGAAACTGTTTTTAATCTATGTGTGAAGGCAGAGACACAGCCATGGACCTTGTACCCTGAGTACCCTTCAAAACTGATCTTCTATTAGAATGGTGGATACTTCTTGGATAAGGGCTAGAAATAAGAAAAGACAGAGTAGTTGAAATGCCATTTTTATTAAAGGTGCTCTTTGCTCTTCTTTGAATATCATTGAATAGCTAAGAAATGGTCCCCAATGTGTCAAGTAGCTTTCTTTTGCAGCCAAAAGGGAGCCCAGCTGTGAATGGCAGAGAATATCTAGCTCTCCTGTTCTTTCAGCTCTGCATGGCCAAGGGTGATGATAAGTGACATCCTTGGGGTATGATGAAATAGAACACAATTCTCTGGGATATACAAGGCATGCTCTGTTTGTGTCAGAAGCTCTGTCTAAATCAAAAGTGGTGCAGAGCGTCAAATAGCCTGTTAAGGGATCTGGCAGCATGACTTCTCGAATCTATGCTAGTTAAGATTTCCAGGGCTCCCAAGTGGATTTCATTATGTTGGGGAATATATGTGAAAGCAGAAAGATTGGACCATGGTTTGAGTGAGAACCATGTTACAGTGAGTAAAAGGGAGTGTTAATATTCACTTCAGCAAACCAAGCAGCTGTGATGTGACTAGAAGCCATCACTGTGGTTCTGGGTATTGTTTATAGGAGGATGTAATAAGTGACTGCTTATGTGCACCCACAGATACTGTGAACATTTAGAGGTTAGCTTCCAGTGAAATTCTAAATGCCATCCATATATGTAGCTTTTTCAAGTGGAAAGAACTATTTTTCAAGGCAACCCATAAAAGCATCTGAAATCGATGGCATATTTATGCGTTCTTATACATAATATAAAAGCAGTCAACCTTATTGAACCTAAATTTTATTTTTACAAAGGAGATTTATTTTTCAATCATGATTTATATCATATTAAACATTTTATGTGACAGAGAGCTACCCAAGAGCCCTATTAAAAATATTTATTTTCAGGAATCTGTGTTTATAATTCACTTTTTTGTATTTTCATTTTTATGTTTAGTTCTTTAAGAGAAAATAATTTACTTTGAAATTATTTGAGTATCTGAGGAATTCTTGAGTAGCAAGAAACAGACTCCAAAGGGTTAAATTTGTCTAGCATATATTTGATATCTGAATTTTTACAATCGCAGAATAGTTTGACTAACTCCTTTTATTTTAATATATCACAGAACAAAGTTAGGTAAGCCCTCTATAGATAATAATTCAGTTACATTTTTTGAAAAACAAATATTTCCACAGATAGAAGAATAGGAGATATTCTTTCAATTTTGACCAGAAATATTTGAGCAGAGAATATTCAAAAGAAATATTTTTGTCAATGAATAACAGTGCTCTGCACTTAATAAGCCTTCTCTGTATTTTTTTAAATGAAACCATGAAGAACCATCAGACTAAATAAAATCTCCCAATGCCATTACTACTGATACATGAACCATACATCGAAAGCATTGACCTCCTGCTTCAGATGGAATTTTTTGAATCCCCATTAAGTTCCATTTTGAATGTTCAAGTCATTACCATAGAGGCAGGGAGGATAACATGGTACTCAGTTTATATCAGAGGAAAGAGAGGAAATTTAAGTCACTCTGATCAATTCAAGCTCTATGCATAATGCTCTGTCAATAGACGCACCACGAAGCAGCTCCAGTTGAATGCTAATCCTTCCATTTTTTAAAAGGTTACATGGCATGTTAGCTTCGTGACTTCCATTAAAGCCAATGGGAGTTATACCATTACCATGCTTTGGAAAGAATGCCCTCTAATACTATTGATTTTGATCTTTTGAACTTAAGCTCTGATGCCTGTGTCCATTGACAACTACCCTGCAAAGTTCTTACAGGATTCTGTGTTCCTGAAGTGCTGGATTAGTGAGTAAGCTTCTTTTTTTAAATTAATCAGCTTGTCTATCTGAGACAAATGTTTTTACGTTAATACTCTCAGAAATGCCACATTTCAAGCTTATTTCCCATAGTTAGAGTATACAGTTCAGAAGTGCCAACCATGGGTTTTACAGAAATAAATGAAAGGCCCAGTCCAGGAAGAAGGGAGCCAGTGTGACATGGTTAGATTTTTATTGTAGAAAGTGCAGTGTGTCTGAAGAGTAGGTATTTGATTAGGAAATGTGGGTACCAGGACAAGATAGAAAGCAGCAATTGGAAAGAAAGAAAGAAAGATTGGAAGCCTGCTGAAGCTATCCAGGCTGCTGACAATGGCAGGATGGCCTAGAGTGTGGGCAAAAAAGATGGGGGGAGGGGAATGAAAAATTCCAGTGATGGTTAGAATTGATGAGCCAGGCTTGTAAAGCAAATGGGTGAAAGAGTATCGTTAACAATCAGATAATGTGAATGGACAGGCTAAATAGCAAACTGAAGAGCCCGACCAGTGGGGACAGTAGCAAATTGGGCCCAGCCATGTGCTCCCAAAGCAGGAGTTTAGAATTAGTACTGTCGTTTCTTCTAATTAGAAATAAAGTTATACATTTGGATATTAATGTGGATCTCCAAATATATAGGTATTAACATTGTCTTGTAGACATCATAGAACATATCTGGATGCTAAATCTGCCCATGGGCTGCCATCTGGGGTCTGAATGTACATTGGATAGATGAGTGAATAAATGATGACTGGAGTATACTGACTCTCCTTGGTTTTATGTGGTCTCAGGTGTTAGTGATTCTAAATCTGAGCCTACAAGAGTACATGTTTCATACTAACTGCATATGAGAAAAAAATTTATATTTGATCATGTGAAGGCTAAATAGTCTAAAAACTTTCTTTGGTAAAAATTATATTTGTATTTTATATTAAGCAACTTTTTATTCTGGTTCATTTATGCACTTTGGTATTTGTAACAGGTATAAATAATGATTGTCTAACAGCTAATACCAAAATTCTTGGAAGTAACTTTCTTTGATAACATATCATAAGCCACTTTTAGATGAATTTTGAGGAATCACATGAGGTATAAAGTGCTCTGCCTAAGAAAAGGAGAAAGGAATACAGGATATGAAAAGGAGAAAGGAAAAAAAAAGCTAAAGAAGGGGCTAAAAGCTATGATGGTGAAGGATTTTTTTTTTTGCTTTTATTTTCTGCAAAATTACTCTTTTGTTCTTTGTTCTTCTTTTAACTCCCAACTTTGGAAACTCAGACATTGTTGATCCACATTTCTTTTTCTAATATATGTTTTTGAGGATGAAAACTTCCTAAATATTTTCTTTGCTGCATCACCCATATTCTGGTATGTAGAACTTCCACTGTCTATAAGCTCTGTGAGACTAAGCCCCTTTGTGTCCCCTCTAGCTCCCTAATAGTAATGTCTCTATCATGTAATAATTGTTGCTAATGGTGTTTGACCTAAAATTAATATGCCTAAAAGGAATCAACTACTGCCATATCTCATTAAAAGGTCTCATCTAGTGACATCTAGTCATCTAATTACAAAAACACTGAACAATGGGCATAATAGAGTAGACAGGCTCATGCTTTGCCACCAGAATTTATAAATCATTTATATTATGTGCTACTTTATTTCACCTTTATAATTTAATCATCACAACAGCCCTGTTAGGAGATGTGATTCCCAGTTTACAGAGAAAAAGAGCAGTCGCAAGGATTAAATGAGCCCAAACCCACAAAAGCCACATACTTTTATTCTGCAAGATCTAATAACTCCACGTATCTTGATATTTTTCCCTCTTCTATGCTTCTGAAAATGATTCTGCACTTATGTGTCATGTCTGTCTTCAAAGCAGAATTGTGCTCTTATCGAAGTATATACTGGTACTACTTCTGTCATTTGAAATGGTTTTATTGATAGCAAATTTTGATAATAATTTTCCTTCATTTTCTGCATCTCCACTTTCATTACATACATTTTTGTTAACAGTATTTAATTCTCTTCAGAGAAATAAATCAAGAATTACTCGTTTCAACGTCTCATGTGTAGAATTAACAAATGACTTCAATTTAACTCCTATTCTGTGTCTGTATGTCAACTTAAAATTATGAACGTTATAAAATAGAATATTTGATTAACTAAGTCGCATCAAAATTTACTATTCCTCATTGAATTGTTCCACAAATTAGGATTTTCAAAGGTTCACTTCCCTTTTATTTTCTATTATATTTACATAGGAAAGCCATATAATTTATTGCCCAAACTGATACACTTAGAGAGTGAAAAGGACAAGAAAATGGAACAACGGGGCTAGGCAGACTGTCCTGGGAAAACTGAGATGTGTGGTCACCCGAGGGTGAATAAATATATGACCATTTCCCCTTACCTAAACTCAAAAGAATCAATCCAAGATAGATCTCAGCAATGCTGGTTTCAGGAGACGAAGTGTCACAAAACTGTAAATTCATAGGGGCTTAGTCACCGTCTCAAGGCAGTCTCAGCTATTTGGGCTTTGCTGCCATTGGAGGATGGCCATGCCACAATTTTAGGTCTGAGATATAAAGAGTGTAAAGGACTTGTTCCTTCTTTGAGGATTGAAATGATAGCTTTCTCTGCAAGTGTAGACCAGAGCAAAGTAGCAAAGCGCCATTTCTTGTAGTTCTCATAGCTGAAGACCACTGGATGATTGCCAGACCCCACCCCAGATGTACTGAATTAGAAACCCCAAGACCAGGAAATTGTCACCAAATCCTTAAGTTATTCATATTCACATTACATTTTGAGAGGCACTGATGTAAACTAAATAGAAATACTGAAATAATATGGTGTAATCCCTAAGTGCTACCTCCTTAGATATTCCTCTGGTTCATTTGCTAGCTTACCAACTGTCAAGACCCTCCATCCATTTACATTTTATTCATAAATTTGTGTTGAACAAAAGCATTTTCAGACTTTCTAAAATTATTTCTTTCCCAGAGTCTCTGTCTCTCCCGCTCCTCTTTTCTTTTCACCTTTTATTTCTTTCTCCATCTTCTTCCTCTTCTCATGAGAAACAGATGGATCATTGCTAGATCTTTTTCTCCATTCCTGATACTTTTTACTAATTATTTTCACCAAAAATATTAAATGTGCTTTTAATATTAATACTTAATAATTGTAACAAAAATATAAAACAAAGAAGTGGCAATACATATTTTTCCCCAACTAAAAGGTACTTGTCTAAGCATTTCATCTATTTGAGTTGAGAAATGAAATCTACCCTCCCAGTTATTTTATTCATTTGCATGTCATGCTGTAGGAATCTGTTGGTTACAGATTTCAAGGCTCTGGGCTCAGTGGCCTTATTACCTGGCTTTGACTGTATTCCTTACAACAAACTATCGTAAGGCTTGAGGGCAAGATCTCTGCTGATTCATTCTTGTATCCTGAATAGCTCTTAGCAGAATGTCTTGTACAGGGAAGACACCCATTAATATTTGTCAAATGAAGGAACAGAGGAATAAAAACACCTGGGCTTCCTCTTAACTTGTCACACTGGACTCATAAGTGAATCAAACATGTAAAGAGAGACTGTCACAGTATAAATGAGAGTAATAACGCCTGCTCTGTGTAGCCTTATAACAACATTTTAACAACTGAGTTCAATCTTTGCCATTGTTAGGACTTTGAAAATTAAAGAAAATGTTTTATACAAATAAATAATTTTATATTTTAAGGCATGTTATGGACTGGTTATTGTCACTTTTATTCCCTGAGTCTGTAAGCAAATTAGTGGTATAATTAGAGAGTCATGATTTAACAAGCATATACTGAACCCTTACTGTTTACATGGTACTATTGAAAAATGGTACAGCTGAGTTAAAAGAAATAAAGCACAAGACATATTTTTTTCCTCTCTAGCATGCAGCCTCCCATGTTGATGGAAAGCAACATTCAGAGCACAATTACAGAACAATTTAAGTCTATGGACAACAAAGTACTAAATTGAATATAATTAAGCACATTTTCCTTTAATAATTCCAAACTGTAAGACGTCAGAGGGGGGAAGAGATGTTGGCTCCTGTGTAATGAAACATGCCAAAATTAACTGAAGATGGAATACACAGAATTTCAAATTGTACTGTGGGGGACTTCATGGTGATATTTCCCTAATAAAGTTTTGAGCTCAAATTTCGCCATATAAAACGATGAGAAAAAGTGATACTGTATCAGAATTTTTCTTTATAGATTATTTTGAAGAACCCTCTATTTCATGAATTTAGGACAGGTTACCAAAGCTACCTAAAAGAAAAAAACAACAGCTTTGTAATATGCAAGATGATTTCCTTTAGAATTGTTTGCGTTTGCTGATAATGTTTGTACTGAATCCCTTTAGTTTACAGATATTAAGAACAAGGGACAATCTTTTTAGTGGGGTTGCTATCTCAGGGAGGGCAAAGCGAGCTGTTTTTGTTTCTGTGCAGGGTTCCTAATGTCCACATCTCTTTCTGAGATAAACTCTTTTTGGGATACAAAAGCTTTGAAACATAAGGGTTTGGACTTTAGGAAAGAATTTTTATAAGTAAAGATCTCAAGTTAGATTGGTGCTGTTTTTCATCATTTAGGTTTTATACATATTTAAAATTTCCATTTGGCTTCTATTTTAAGTCCTCCCAAAGTGGTACCTCTACTCGCCTTCTACAACTCTGTATTCATAAATATTTTATTTCTTGGAAATACCTTGATCTTATAGCAAAGAAAAGCAGATAGCATCCCAGAGCTTGCTTTTCCCGGAAGACTTAGGCTTTTTTTTTTTTTTTTTTTTTAAATTTCACGTCAACTCCGTTTTCTGTCCAATAGAGAATTCTTTTCTACAGAGCAAAGGAGCAGACGTGAAAGGTTGGCTAAGTTCGTAATCACACCTCTACTTACTCTTTGCATTTAGTTAATAATATCTCAGCGCTATACTCTTCAACACTGTAGGCAGATTTTTAAAAATTCAGCTATCAAAGGAGTTTTGCATTGATATTGAACAGCTTCATAAAATTTACCAACATCTTTTTTAATCATACACCCATTAGAAATTTTGAAACAGAAGAGAAATTTTCAGCGAGGAAGAAAATTAAAATTTCATAATTTCTAGCATTTAATAAGAATGATAAATGCATAAAAATAATAATAATAGAATAATAATATATGGTTTTCAAAAAACAACTTAGTAGCAAGATAAATGGAATGAGGAAAAGTGGAGAAGTAAAAGGAAGGAACTTAATGATCGCTTTATCTTCATGAAGGCAGTCAGTAATAGTAAGTCAGTAATAATAGTAGTAATAGTATGTTATATTGAACCAATGAACTTTTCACCTGAGTCATTCTGTTCATATCATCAGCCCCATTCTTGCTCCTTCCAAAGGGGGGGTTAGAATCCATTTTTTTAAACTTGAACTACGTTTTAAGAAAGAACTCCACTTAAATTGGTTAATAATTAAACTATTTTTTAACGTTTATTTATTTTTGAGAGACAGAGCGTGAGCAGAGGAAGGGCAGAGAGAGAGAGGCAGACGCAGAATCCGAAGCAGGCTCCAGGCTCTGAGCCATCGGCACAGAGCCCGACGCGGGGCTCGAACTCACAGACTGTGAGATCATGACCTGAGCCGAAGTCGGCCGCTTAACTGACTGAGCCACCCAGACGCCCCAAATTGGTTAATAATTAAATAGGACAGCAGTTGGGTCACATAAATGGGGGCTTATCAATCATCTCCTGTGTTACTAAGCAGATGCCACTGTCAGGCCATTCATCAATGTAAGGATGAACCGCCAGCAATAGGAAAAGTGAAATCATGGAAGGGAAAGTTTGGAGTTTGTTGGACTTAGAGTTGTTTCTGAAAAACACAAATGAAATGGAATAGAGACAGAAGAATGAACCTGGAATACTATATAAAACCTTTTGTCATTCGTATGAGTTTTAGAATAATTCAAATGGATTCTGTAAAGTCACCGGAGCCTAATGCTCATTTTAAATGATCATGACAAAGTATGATTTTAGATATAACTATGATCTCAAGTTACTGCTGCCACACTGCATTGCAAAACTTAATCTTAGTCTTTGCTATACACATATATACACAAAGATGTGTATCTGTATATGAATAAATATGTGTATATATATATATTGTATATTTAGGGATATACACATATAGATAGATTAGTGTGTCTTTCTCATAAGCGTAACCTAAAAAAGGAACTGCCTATGATAAAATTTATGTTTTCATTACCAAATGAATCAAACTCTTTGGCTTTACCATGATCTCCTGTCAAAGTCTGTTTTCTTCTACCATTAGTCTTCAAGCTCTTTAAGGGTAGAAACTATATTTCCTCATGTCAACTCCCCCCTGCCTTTAGCATTTAACATATTACTGGCACAAACCAGCTACCCAGTAAATGTTTCATAAATTGAACTGAACTGTCTTCCTTATCTTCCCCTTCAAGAAGATGGAGGTAACAAATGGTAATATATTTGGAGGGTAGGGAGATCTAACCATCTGAAGTAGCAGAGGCAATAGAGGAAGAGAATTCAAATATCAACTGGAGCTCAGCAGGCAGCCTGGTGGTGAAGGGGATGGCAGTGAGCTTGGAGGGAATGTGCCCCCCCCCCTACAAAGGAATCTGTAGCTATGCAGTTCCCACTGACTTCCTAAAGAACCCTATCTTGCCAAATCCTCCAAGTTTTCCGAAGAAGCGAGTCATTCCAAAATCCCTATGGAAACTTCTGAGTTTTAAATGTTGGCAAACAATTTGAGATATATTTTTTAAACACTGTGCCTGACAAACAAAACATTTCTGTGGCTCACATCCAGCCCTGGGGCTGACAGTTTTGACATGACTTAGGGAAATGGAAAAACTGACCGAGAGGGTCAAGATGTTCATTAGGCAGCATTGCTGGCCACAGGCAGGCGCCTACAGACTGTAATTCTTCACCCCACTGTCACTTGGCTACAGGGTGGTAGTGTTAATGACATTTGAGTGAGGAAATCCATATGCCCATGAAGATTTGTCAGTCTGTGGTGTATTCTCTTAATGGCTGAAAATCAGCTGTCTCTTATTATGTTATTGTGGTTCGTTTGGTGAAGCTCTGGGTTTGGGAGTATTTGTGGCTTAAGAGCTTGGAAACCTCAATGTAAGCACACATAGGAATTGTTCAGGGAGAAGATATACGGGTGAGGCAGGAAACCAGAAAGCCACCTCTAATTTCAGTTGTTGTCTGGAGTGCAAACAATGCTCCCAGTTACCTGACCAATATTTCCCCTCAATTGAAATGATCTGATGAAGCAAAATAAATACTCTTTCTTGCAGCTGCAAGAGAAGGCAAAAGTTCTCTTATGATCTTATTTGGAGAGTAAAAAATAAATTAAAAAAAAAAAAGAGAAGTAAAGAAAGACAGCCAAAACAATCATTACAGAGCTTGAGGCTAACATCAGTTTCACTTTATTCTTTCATCATTGGCCTTAAAATGGTTTTATAGGAGGGTTTGAAAGATTCTGAGGTGACGAGAAACCAGAGCATCTCAAAATGTTAAAAACCATTTAATCGAGTATTTCTTAAAACTCATCAGTCGTTGGCCTCTCGGAATTGTGATGTATGGGAAATTTAAAAGGACTTCTTGAATATTTGGCATGGGGTGGGCAGGAGGATGTGTGAGGGTGATGAAGGTAAGTCCCCAGTCGGTCTTCTGCCTGTCTCTCACCCCGTCTTCTACGCTGTGCCCAGTGTGTGCCCAGCCTCCAGCAGCCCTGCACCTCTCACTTCTCCTAGACCAGTGGAATACCCCTCCTGAACTCATGGACTTCACAACCATATGTCTCAGACTGTTTGCTTAGGGAAAAGAGCAGGGGAGGGAATGGAGTAGTTGTTGATGGCTTAAACTCTGGGGTCTGAACGCCTGGGTTTTTTCTCTATCTTCATCTCTTACTACCTGTAACCTTGTGCCTCAGTTTCCTATCTTTACAGTGGAGACAATGGTAGTACCTACCGTACAGGGTAGATGTGAAGTTTAAATTAATTAATTAGTAGATAAAAGGGCATAGAAGATTTCCAGCCATGTAGTAAACCCAGTGTAGTGGTAAATTTAAATTAATTATTTATCTCCCATCCTCCTTACTGTTATTGTCTCTCACATCTCGTTCTCAGTGAAGCTGGCTTTTCCTGGCTGCCCTTTTCTTTCCCTGTTCCATAGCACTGTCAGGTACCTGCTCTCTACGACAAACTGCTGTATTTGGCCTTTCATTCACAAATGCTAAGACAGTGTATTATAATATCTACTTACACATCCTTCTAAACTGTGGGCTTAGTCAGGCGCAAACAAGATTATAATCTTCTGTTGTATTACCCGGAACTTATTTCAGTGTTGGACACATTACAGACACTCAGAATATGTCAGTTTGATGAAGGAATGAGAAAGTATGTGCGTGAAGTTTGATTCTCACACCGTTTCATGCCTGGCATTTAGATTAAATATGCGTTGGAATGGATACAGTGTTTTTGTGATTTGAATTTGTATTTGTCATAGAATAGGGTGCTCTCATATCCTTTCCGGGCTGAATTATCTGTACTGGGTATAATGAGGGTTGTGTTTCCATTTCATTCACTTCCATTAGTAATCTCTGACTCTTCTCAATTTTAAATACAATATTATCACTCACTTTGCTGTAAGCTCTTAATATTGCTGTCTTTGTTTGAAACGAGTTTTCTGGATTACAGAAGTGGTATTAGGGCCTTGTCTCTAAAGCACAACCTTCCTCTGTCTAGATTCACTTTGAAAGAGGAAGCAGATAGCAACTTTACTTACTTTGCTTCTACAAGATCGGTACATTTGACCACAGCGTATGTGAGATAAAAAATGAATAAAATTCTAAGTGACATTTCTCCTGATGCAGTATATTTAATGAGTTTTTTTTTTTCAAGGAAGTTACTTGACTATCAATAAAATATTTATAAATCTGAAAAGCTGACTCAGAATAAGTTCTGTTGTAACCTTACGCATCATTGTTGTCTTATTTCAACAAGTCTACACATAAAGGATAGGATTTTCTTATCATTATTGAATTTTTGACTTCAATCTAAAAAACACCCATTTGCATAAAATCAAAGGCTACTTAGAAAAATTGAGAGGGGCTCCTGGATGGCTCGATTGAGCATCCAACTCTTGATTTTGGCTCAGGTCATGATTTCAAGATTTGAGAAGTTGAGCCCCACGTGGGGCGTTGTGGGAGTGAGCCTGCTTGGGATTCTGTCTCCTTCTTTCTGCCCCTCCCCCATTTATGCTCTCTCTCAAAATAAATAAACATAGAAAAAAAGAAAACTTTAGAAAATGCTATTTTATGCCAGAAGTTTCATCAATCATCCTTAACTCTATTTTTTAATATTAGAACTGCTCATTTGAATATTATCCAAATTCTACTTCTTTTTAAAATATTTTATTGGTTTGTTACTGTTGTTATTAGTTTAATCATCTTCTTTGGAGAATCAGAATTAAAAAGCTGAAGGGGCACCGACTGGGTGGCTTAGTCGGTTAAGCATCTGACTTCGGCTTAGGTCATGATCTCCCCATCTGTGAGTTCGAGGCCCGAGTCCGGCTCTGTGCTGACAGCTCAGAGCCTGGAGCCTGCTTCAGATTCTGTTTCTCCCCCTCTCTCTGACATCCCCCGCCCATGCTCTGTCTTTCTCTCTCTCTCAAAAATAAACACACATTTTAGAAAAATTTAAAAAATATAAATTGTAGACAGAATAGGTAGAGCAGAATGAAATAGTCCTGTGTGTGTGTGTGTGTGTGTGTGTGTGTGTGTGTGTGTCCGTGTGCGCATGTGTGTATGTAACCAAGGAGATTAATAGACATATATATTAAAGAAATTTGGTCTCCCTCATGCAGGTTGTTTATAATGTAATGAACTTGTGTAATATTGCTTAAGTGTGACTTCTTTGAGGCATGCAAATGAGCTAAACTGAACCTGCCATTTTATCCTGAGGTCCCCATAATGTGATGAAGACTCAAGATGGAGGGCATTTTGAGTGTTATGTGGACAGTACCCTTGAGAAAGAAATTATTCCTTTTATCAACTTTAAATTCTATAGTATGTGTGGGCATCAACTGAGTTTCAAACTTACTTGCAGCTGGAGAAACAATAGTGGACATTTCCACATTTTTTAAAACATTTCTTTCTCTTAGAACCATTCATTCTAAAAGTTCATGTAAAGATTACCATTTATATTTCAAATAAATATTCACTTTCTTTCCATAATTTATATGTGTTCTGGTTTGGTTATATAATTTGTGCTGAGTTTTCATTTGAATCATCCCATCTCGTTGGAATAGATAAAGGTCTTATTGACAGGCAGGCAGTTTTTATGTGAAAACTGCTGGGGGAAAAAAAATCCAGAATCAAGTAATACAGATTGCTTTGCATTAATTAAAGGAGAAATCCTTCCCTTCCTTATGATTCATTGTACAGCAGCAATTTATTTTAGATAAATTAAATTCGCGTAACTTAACAGCAAATTGACTAGTTTGAACTTACTTCTTTTTCTGTGCTTATCCTATGGTAAAATATTCAAAAGATGAAGTTAACATCCTGCAGCATACGGTGTAAATCTCTGTGGAAATCTAATTCTTAAAATCTTATGCCCCTAAGGCAGCAGAGAATAGGGGAGGCTGAAGTCAGTGGACCCCGACTTTAGTGTCTAGTATATATAACTTACATATTGTATGGCTTAAAAATCTCTGAGGCAGAACTTCCCTCTACTATAAAAGAAGTTGTTGAGTCAGATGATCTCTAAGGTCACTCTTAAGCTTTATGAATATATGGATTAAAAGGAAAAAAAGAGTCCAGGAAATATATATTCACAATACCCAAAAGTAAGTAGACATCTTAAAGAGAGTAGAACTTTATCAAATCATTTCCAACTATGTATCTCTGATGATGATTATTGATGTGGTTATTATGTATTATTTGCATGAGAGAGTCTAGGGAACATCTGAATTTTGGAAGAACCAACTACAACAGTCAGGGAAATAAGATAATCTTGTGGGAATTACACTATCAAATTTACATGTTCAAGAGCCAAGAAATACAAAGTCACCTAGAAAAGAGCAAGTAGTTCTCATGCCAGCAGGACTGGAATGTAACTTTTTGAATGTTTCAATAAATCCAAAGCATGCATGTGCAGTAGCAGAAATAATTGGAAGACTAGAAAAAGGAGCATGAGTGCACAGATGGTGGCAGGGCCCAAGCGAGCACAGTCCAGTAGGAAGCGAGGCTGAGTCCTTTAAGTATTTCCATGTCAATGACAAGACCATTGTGAGAGGGGGCGATGAATACATCAGGTTATCTCCTCCTGATGCTATTAGAACCTCCATTCATCTGACTCCCCTTGTTCTGACTTTCTGTTCACCAAACTACCTTCTGATTATATTTTATGCATGTCTGCCTACTGGAAGAAAGGGCACTGAGGATATGCACTTTGAATACTGCCTGTCCGTATCACAGTGATTTCTTGTGGAAAATTAAAATGGGTTTCTGATTATGATTTGGCGTCCCATGTGCTTTATCACAGGGACAATATCATGCCAGCGTGATTCTTCTAGTCTTTGTATTATTTCTCATTGTAAATTAATAAATAAATACCTCTATTTTGTATGACATTTCGTTAACATAAATCAACACTCAGGACATGAAAAGCCATGGATACCAAGAAATGTCTGGTCATTTGAAGCAGAGGGCCAGATTTTCAGAGGAGTTAATCACGTCATTACCCAGTGAGTTTTTACATAGATCCGGCTGGCTTTTCTTTGCATCAGACTCCATTCATCGACCTATTTCTGAATGTAGAGAGGAATTTTACCAAGAGAATCTAAATAATCATTTTATATAAGTTGATCCCTGGTTAATGTTGAAGTAAGAGAATGTCTAAATATGATGGCACCTTGAGTGTCTTTTAAGCTATGCTGACCCCGTATATGGAAGGGCTTCAAGCAGAATTACTAAAAATAAATATTTAATTTCTTCTCTTTTAATTCCCCACGAGAATGTAAGATTCAGAAGGACGAAATCTTAATTTTGTTCGTCACTCTTTCCAGTACTTAGTTCAGTGCCTGAAACTTGGAAGATACCATTAACCTAAATAGATGCAGAATAAATAAATGGGACTTCTTCACATTTGCTACCGCTTCGATTTTTCAACTTCAGGCTATGCTAAGTTTAAGCAAGTAATCTCCATTCCATTGTTTCTGATGCAACGTCTGTCATGCAAAATTTCTTTACCTTTGCTTTTTAGCAGCTTGTCTATGAAGTGCCTACATATAGCTTTCTTAATTTTATCCTGCTTGAGTTTGTGTGTGTTCCCCCAGATTTGGAAAATTTTCAGTCACAATTTCTTCAAATATTTTTCCTGACCTAATATCTTTTTCATCTCCTTTTGGGCTTCCAATTGCATGGATATTAGAATTTAATTTTTTATCCCAGTATAGTTGACACAGTGTTACATTCATTGCAGGTGTACAACATAGTGATTCCACATCCTCTATACATTATTTTATATTACCACAAGTGTAGCTCCCATCTGTAACCATATAATGCTATCATAATATCATCGACTATATTCCCTATGCTGTGACTTTTATCCCTGTAACTTATTAATTTCATAACTCATAGCCTGTGTCTTCCACTCCCCTTCACCCACTTTTTTGGTATACTCTCCTTCCTTCTAGCAACCATTGGTTTGTTCTCCATATTTACAGTTCTGATTCTGCTTTTCGTTTATTTATTTACTTTATTCATTTCTTTTGTTTTTTTAGATTCCACTTATGAGTAAAATCATATGGTATTTGTCTTAGTCTGATGAATTCACTTAGCATAATACCCTCTAGGTCCATCTGTGTTGTCACAAATGGCAAGGTTTAATCCTTTTTTATGGCTGTGTAGTATTCCATCACATATATATTATACATATATACCACATATCTTCTTCTGGGTATTAAAACATTTGATATTGTAACACAAATTCCTAAGGTTATGGTAATTTTTTTCTATTTTTAGTCCTTCTGTTCTTCATATTATATACTTTTTATTGCTCTCTCTTCATTTTTACTCCCTCATTTTTCTGCCATCTTTATCTGCTATTAAGTCTATCTAGTGTTTTTTGTTTGTTCATTTTTTTGGCTTTCAGATATTTGTTTTTTAGTTCCAGAATTCTCATTTGGTTCTTTTTAAAAAATAATGTACTTCTCTGCTGATATTTCCTGTCTTTTCATTTGCTGTGAGTATATTTTTATTCCTATCATTCAACATGTTCTATCAGCTACTTTAAAACCTGTCTGCTAACTCTAAAATCTGAGTACTGCAAGATTGCTTTCAGTTCATTGTTTTTCTCTTCCTAATGAGTAGTATTTTCTTGAATCTCCATATGTAGACTTTACCCTGAATAAAGGTATTGTGAAGACTCGGGAGTTTGTTATTATACTCTGAAGATGACAGAATCTACCCTGAAGGTTTCGCTCTCATTAGTGATTAGTTTTAGGAGGCAGTTATCTTCAGTAGATTCAAAGTGCAACTCAAATTCTGTCCATTGAGCAGTAGCTCAAATCTCCATCGGATTCTTTAATTCTTCATTGTACTACTTGGAGTCAGCCCTGGACATGTGTGGTTCAGGACACAGTTGAGATTTAGGCAGATTTATACACAGAATTTGGAGATCTTCCCCTCCGGCCGTCTCCTTTTTGTGGCCCTCCTTTACTTCCCAGCATCTGTAGTAACCCTCAAGCTTGTTCTCTTATTCTTCTGTCCTGAAATTCAGTGGGTTTTTATTAGAATTTTATATACCATGTACAGGATGCCAATCTCTTCTTCCAAGTATTAACTTCCCTCTGATCTTGCCTGCCTTTTTTCACTTTTTACAGTGCCTTCACTGTATTTTTGTTTAAACTTTTGTATTTTGTATTTTGCTTAACTTTACAGTTGTTATTTTTTTATAAAATTTTTTTTAATATTTTTATTTTTTTATTTTTGAGAGACACAGAGACAGAGTGTGAGCAGGGGAAGGTCAGAGAGAGAGGGATACACAGAATCCAAAGCAGGCTTCAGGCTCCGAGCCATCAGCACAGAGCCTGACGCGGGGCTCGAACTCACAGACTGTGAGATCATGACCTGAGCTGAAGTCAGCCGCTTAACCAACTGAGCCACCCAGGCGCCCCTACAGTTGTTATTTACAGGAGTGTTGGTCCAGCAGTAACTTACTTGGCCATATCTTAATCCAAAATCTATTTCTATTGAAAGTATCCGATGCACAAGTTATATTTTTGTGCATTCTTATTATCTCTATGACTTACTCTTTACTGTCATCTTTCTGAGTAAAACTTTCCTGGATTCATGACTGCATTTATTTAAAACCCTTACTCTTCATTTTGCATACCACTGACAGATTATCCTCCTTGGTGCGTACATGCAAGAGAATAGCTAGGGTCGTGATATGGCCTCCTACAGAAGTATTCAACAGCTCTTCATTTCCTCAAGACCCAAGAGTGCGGTGTAATGGAAAGGAGAGCCTTTTGAGACCAGTAAATCTGGGTTTGAGTTCAAGATCTGTCACCAACCAGCTAAATGTTTATCTAAGCATTGGTCTTATCACTTAATAAATAGAATAATATCTATCAAAGAATCATTATGAGAATCGATAGATATATTACAAATAAAGTATCTCTCTTAGTGCCTAGTACACAGTTAGTGCTCAGTAACAGATAGCTATTTTAAAATAAGAGACATATCGGGGAGCCTGGGTGGCTCAGACGATTAAGCATCTGACTCTGGCTCAGATATTGATCTCATGGTTCACCGGTTTCGAGCCCCATGCCAGACTCTGTGCTGACAATTTGGAGCCTGGAGCCTGCCTCATATTCTGTCTCCCTCTTTCTCTGCCCCTCACCTGCTCGCACTCACTCTCTCAAAAATAAATAAACGTTTAAAAAATTGTTTAAATAAGACAGAAATAGAGCCTACTTAGGATTCTCTGACTCTATCTCTGTCTCTCTCTCCCTCTGCTCCTCCTCCACTCTCTCTCTCTCTCAAAAATAAATAAACATAGAAAACTATAAATAAATAAATAAATAAATAAATAAATAAATAGAATAAGAGACATAAAAACAAAAAACTCTTCTCCCTAGTTGCAAGGTCTTCCTTCATCTGGTTCTAAGGTAATTTCCTATCTATTCTCACACTTTTCTTACTCATCCACACAATTCAGATCACACTGTTCTCTGTAACTCAGATGTATCTCAGGCTTGCACAATAGCGTTGTTCAAACCATTCTTTCCTCTTTCTCTTTTCTCCTTAATGAATTCCTAAATATCCCTCAGGGAGCAGCTTAAATAACATATCCACACTGAATTCTTCTGCGATCTTCTTTCCATGTAATTCTCTTAAGCATAATTTTATATTTTTATGTAACTATCAAGTTCTAGTTCATAGTATAGTACTTCGTAAGCAAATATTATTAGCTGCCTTATTTGCTGAATTATCAACTCCTTTACTGCAAGGACTCATTCATGTCTGAAATGGTTGCTGTATAAGTGAACAAATAGAATATACACAACTTATAAAAATTTTGAGTGAGGTTATAAATTCTAAAACAGTGTGGTCCCACAGATAGTAACTATGATAACTCTATGATTCCAATACCATGTACAAGAAGAATTGTATTGAGGAGAGAAATTTATACATATAGGCTTAATAGAAGATTGAACTTTCTTTGTATTGTGACTATCTGTGGATAATTCAAATATCCAGTTGAATCTCTACGTTCCAATGGGAGAATTCTAAGGGATACTTGGTCTTAAGAAACAGTCAGCTTAAAGACAAATTTGGAGTAGAGAAGGCAGAAATGAAGTATTTTTTTCTTGTAGCTGGACAAATAAATGCAAAAGCAAATATTTTACTCAAAATAAGGAATATAATGAGTAAAAAGCACAGTTTTTACACAAGTTTATGTCAGCAATAGCACCTGTTTGAATTTCACTCATTCTTCAGTAATTTTCATAGAATGACTACAGTAAAAAGGTCATTAATATCTTATTTTTGATTGTTTCAATGAAGAACAAGCTCTCCCTTTTGCATTTCCCTATAAATTCCTTTCTTATATTTATGGCTAGGTATTTAGAAGTTCTCGTCGGTGTATTTCACTTTATAAGTTTGTTCTCCAAGTAAGTCTGAAATCCTTTAATTGATAAATCTAAACTTTGAAAGGAACGATACATTCTACAATTCTGAAAACGAAGCCATTTATAGGAAGGGGGGACATGGTGGTTTGGAGGAACAAACTTCACAGAAATAATGCCTTGATTGGGGGGGAGGAAGTAGTATAATCCAAAGATGGTTTTGAGACTGACATGTTAAGATTTCAGGCCCATTAAATGTGAAAAGGTGAGAGAGAAACATGGCTCATATATTCATAAACTGTTTCTTCTGAATAGTTTGTTGTGACATTGTCGGTATGGGAATCTGGGCCAGGTGTTTCCGTGTACATGAGTTTTTTTTTAAATAAAGCACTGGTTTCCTTTCGATGAATCTAAAATAAGACCAACTTTCACCTAAGATTTCTACAAGTTTTTTTTGAAAAAAAAAAAAAAAAAAAAAAGAAAAAGCTTTCTCTCCTCCAGAGAGTTCCTGGAAAGGTTTCCACATTAATCATCACATTTAAGGAAAGGAATTAAATTGCATAATTAGAACATGAAGACCAAATTATTTTCAATTTTGATTTATTACCTGAGGATCAAAGAGACATAATAAGTATCTGAGCTGGGGGTGGGAAGGACCACGTTTTTTTAGGTTTGCAAAGCTTTTCAGTCTGTGCCACGTTGGCCTTATAATTCCATTTCCATTCAAAATGGAGGAGGGGGTTTTCTGTCAGATAAATTATCTTCTACACTCCTTGGAAGCCAATAGGACTGTTTGGAGATTGTGGGTAAAGAAATTGTTTTAGCTAATTCTGAAATAGAAGTTTCTTCCACTTCTGAATATTCCTAAGCCTCCAATATCTTTGCTGTGCAACTGAGATAATAAAATATTCCATGTTCATAGTATGGTCTCTAAAACAAATTTAATAGGTATTAAAAGCATTCAGGTCTTTAAAGTGATAATGCCACTTCACTTGAGGAGGGGAAAGAAATCCAAAACTCTAAAAAGAGCTCTTGGAATTTAGAAAAAGAATGCATGTGTTTTGTAAAATCCTGTCCTTCACAGAGGCTGGTGTCTCTGAAAAGTGGTACCACTCTGGTAATGAGAGCATCAAGGAAATGCTATGAGGACAGAAGAAAATCTGACAAAGAGTTTGACTAGGATGAATGAGGAATCCGTAACCAGCACATTACCTGCATTGAATTGTACTTTTTAGACAAGTAATTTAGAGGGGGTGGGGGAAGAGGGAGAAGCATGATGACTGTCAATGTTTCCTGTCCTTTTTAGATGAGAAACTGGAACCAGGGATCAGGTAACATCATTGCAGACAAACAGCTGGAGAGTTAGACCTGACTCCAAATCCTAGTTTTGTTATTTACTTGCAACATAGCCTTACATCTCTTAACGTCCCTGAGCTTGCCTTGGGTTCCTCATCTTGTTGTGAGTTTAAATGAGATAGTGTCTGGTACAGTCAGGTACTGAAATAAATAATGTTAAACCTAATAAATGATGTTTTAAAACTGCCTGGCTGGTGATAGATGCCTGTGAACATTGAAGTCGTTTTCCTTTGACGTAACCGATGTTAAATAGAAAGAGATGATGCAGTACCATAGACCCAGATGCTTTTTGCAGATTTGATTCTTCTTTGATCCAGAAGGCACGACTTTTTGGATAAGCATTACTTTACTATTTATTAACCATCTTTATTATTCAAATCATGCAGGCGAAACTCGTATGTATGGTAATCCTATTTTTTCCAAAAATTCTAACATATTTCACACTTATTGTTGGTTTAGAAACCCTATCCATGCAAATAACTATGGTTTATTTATCCTATAAGATTTTTAAGTGAAATATTTCTCACTTACTTTAAACAATGAGGAAAAACTGAAGTTCAAATTGGAAAACAAAGCTACTTAGTGGTAGAAAGACTTGTTTTATGACCCTAAACCCAGAGCTCTTTCTTTTGTCACATGCTAGCCTCAAATTCCCACTGTTCTAGAAGTTTCCAGGGTTTATTATAAACGATCTTTGGCATTATATGTTCACAGAGGCTGGGACCTAAAAAAAAATTCATAATTTGCACACAATTTAACATAAGCTATTAATGTAACACTAATACCTTTCATAAGCTAAGCTGAACGTTTTAAAGATAACACAGTCTGTTGGCCTGCCTCATATGGAACACTAAGCTTTTTAGCAGTATGTATGGTCAAGTTAAATTTATTAGTCCCTAATAAAATAACGAGCTCAAAAGCTTGGAGGGGTTTTCACAGAATAAAAATAAATGAGCACAGCTTACTGAGGCCAAAAAGATATTCTCTTAACTTCCGCTAAAGAAAACTAGCAACATTTGCCAGAGGGAACAAAAACAAGATTAGAAGCTGTCTCCACAGAGGTAGTGAACTTCAAAATCTTGACACAATAAATAGGCAATACTTAGGGTTGCTATTTAAAGTAAAAGCCTTCCTCTTTTTTTCTCTCTCTCTTTTTCCCTTTCCCTAAAAATCCTGTTTGTGAGCCATAAAACAGTGGTTCTCAGTTTTGGCTGCGCATTCGAATCACTCGGGGCACTAGCTAGGAAGAATATAGAGAGGCCCACGTCTCACTTCCAGAGACTGATTTAATCTGTCTAGAAAGCTACTGGGCCTCAGGAGTTTTTTAAAACTGTTCAGGTAATTCTAATGTGCAGACAAGACTGAAAAACCACTACTTTAAAACAACTTTCGCTGGGAATTTGTTGATGAAATTCCAGGCTAATGAGATACTAATATTTATATATACTACATTTTAAGAATTATGTTAAGTCACTTTACATTGTGTATCAACACTCTTTGGGTAAAGTATCTTGGACAAAATGTAATTTACTGGGTCTTGTAACTAAAAAGTCTGCAGGATACACAGAGCAGAATTCCAAATCTTAAATCATGTAACCAATGTCTCACTTCCCTCCCAATCTCGGTTTCAATTTTTCTGGTTGGCTTTATTCTAAACCAGATGTCCCCTCAGAGTCAGAAGATAAATCAGTGAGTCTTCACACTACATTCTTCTCACATTTGAATCTGTAAGAGGAGAGCAAGGGTTTCTTTCTCAGACCGATCCGAAGTCTCATTTGGTCTGATTGGATCAGAGACAGTTCAAGATCCCAGAGCTGAGGCTGAAGCTATAATTTGCACCCAGACCTGCCTTGATTACAGAGTTCATGCACCTTTTGCTATATATCACTGCCTCAAGAAAATATTACCAATTTTATTGGAAGAGAAGATATTGCTCTCGTAATGAAGAATTTGAGAAATAAGAGATCCCCAAATAAGACTTTGCTTATATTTGAAAATCTGTCCCAACTCTGTGGCTGGAAGCAATTTCCTTTCCTCTCTGTTTTGCATCCACTTACCTTCTCTCTTCTTGGTCCAGATTTAATTCTGTCCAAGGGCAATCCAGGACAGTGGCCCATTCTGGGAACCTCAGCGGCAAAAATAACAACCTATAGGGGTGCCTGGGTGGCTCAGCCCCTTAAGCATCTAACTTCTTGATTTTGGCTCAGGTCATGATCTCACAGTTTGTGAGTTCAAGCCCCGCATTGGGCTCTGTGCTGACAGAGCAGCACCTGGTTGGGATTTTCTGTTTCCCTCTTTTTCTGCCCCTCCCCTTCATGTGTTCTCTCTCTCTCTCAAAAATAAATAAATCCATACATACATATATACACCTATTCATTGGTTCTGAAGTAATTGATTTTCCCATTTATGTTTTATATCCTTATATTCATTTTCTGTGACTTCCATAAAAATTATCATAAACCCCAGAAATTTATTATCTCACACTTTTGGAGGTAGTCGTCTGAAATCAAGATATGGGCAGGGCCATCCTCCCTCCATGGACACTAACAAAGAGTCCTTCCTTGCTTCTTCCAGCTCTGGTGGCTCCAGCCATCCTTTGGACATAGTCCTATGGGCACAGTCCACATGTCTTCTCCAGTGTGTCTGTGTCTCCTCTTCTGGCTTTTATAAGGACACTTGTCGTTGGATTTAGAGCATACTCAAATAACCAGGATGGTCTCATCTCAAGATTCTTAACCCAATTCCATCTACAAAGATCCTTTTTCTAAATAAGGTCACATTCACAAGTTCTGGGGGTTCAGTCATGGATATATGTGAAGGGGACATCATTTCACCCACAGCAATGTTTTTGTTCCTTAGCTTCTAGTCATTTTATCTAGGAAATAAAACGTGTTTTAGGTTTTCACTTTAGAACCTTTCTTTGGCGAGTCACATGCATGAATGGACTACAAGGGAAGGAGTGGGATGGCCATCTCATCTGTAGAGAAGGGGAACCCTCAGTTGTGAGAACAGGAAGCCATACATAAGCATGCATGGCTTATCAGCAGAAGACCACAACTAATTCCTCAGGACACAATACACATTATTAAACTTTAAAATATAGGGAGAAAAGGACACAGAAAAGAAGCATGTTTCCTTAGACCTTCAAGTCTAAGGTAGAGAAAGATGACTGTGTGTAATAACAAGTGCAATCAGCTGTAGGAAATTTGAGGATATAAATAAAGAATAGTATTGGATTAAAACTCTTTATAGCTTATGCATTTATTGTTGAGAGACACAGAGGATGAGCAGAGGAGGGGCTGAGAGGGAGGGGGAGGGAGACAATCCCATGCAAGCTCCACACTGTCAGCGCAGAGCCCTATGAGGAGCTTGATCTCATGTACTGTGAGATCAAGAGTGGGACACTTAACCCACTGAGTCACCCAAGAACCCCTGTTTAACTCCTTAAATCTGAGTGATAAGAACCCAACTCAAACTGGTTTAGGGTCTAAAAAAGGAAGGTATTGGCTCATGAACTGGAAAAACCTAAGGATGCTAATTTCAGGATCAGCAGAATCCAAGGATATAAGAATTTAAAAAATGAGAAAAACCGAATTTGTCTTGCCCTTTCTACTGTTTTTCTGACTTATTTTTTCTGTTATTGCTTCACTCCCAGACATACCCCCTGATATGGTAGGAGAGATGCCTAGAGGCCTCTGCAGCCTTTCTCAGTCTTCAGTATATTCAGTCTCAGAAGGAGACATACTCTTTTTCTGAGGCCCATTTCAGTCCTCCAGAGTAGACTCTGATTGTCCCTACTTAAAACGAGGCCTTTCCTTTTTTATAAATCACTGTGTTTAGGAGGGTGAAGTACTGTGATTGGTCAACTTAACATCACATGGAAAGGCAATTCCTATTATCAGAAGAAGGAGAAGGGGCTGTCAGTCAGGAAATAATAACCTATACCCTGTTACAACCTCTGAAGAACAGAAAACTTCCCTGGACTCTTACATTAGGTGCAGACTTCCATCTAATGGATCAATAAAAGTAATCATACTATGTTCCCGATGTTAAAGAAAAGAAGGAAAAAAAAGGAAGGACATGTTGCCTAAGTGAAGATCCCGTAAGGTCAACAGGACAAGAGAGCATCATTTGCCTACACTAGAAGAATAAAAGTGTTTAAAAATGCAATAAAATTTAGGAGATTTGGGACTTCCATCTAGTTCTGCTACTTACCAACAAATAATATAATTTCTGAGGTCTTTAAGACTCTAAGGATTATATAAATTAGAGAAGTGAGCTCAGTTCCAATGCTTAAATACCAATTTTCTTATCCTATCATAAGATGGTGGAATGGTTTGAAGTGATTTTAGCAAACATCTAGCAAAAGCTAAACTCAATCTTTTGATCTGCTTATTGGTACAACTTCATTGTTTTCAAAATCCCAAATGAGGAAGTCTTGTAAATTATAGCCAGGATACTATTTATTCTCTGCACCTTCTCAGAAGCGAGGAACAGAACTACACTTTGTATAGTAGGACTTTTAATTCTGGCCGTATGTGGTTCTCGAATAGTTTGAATCTGTGGTGCGTATTTGCTTGTCTTGAATCAGAAGAGCTGCCTGTTAAAATTAGAGGTTTGAATCTGAAAATATCACCAGAGCAAATGGTTATTTCATTAAAAATAATTCACCATTGTGTGTTCTCACTGGGTCATTTAAATAGACTATACCGGCTCATTTGCATTGCTGAATTCCTTAAAATTTCCCATCTTCACTTCTAGCTTCCTCAAATCCAGTTTCTGTATATTTATTTTGTTCTAAAGTAAGAGAGTTAAATTGCTAAAATGCATCATTCACATATCAAAAATACCACGTAGGAAGAAAAGTCATTTCCTTGAGCATCCTCTGCAATATTGATTTGCATTTGCCTGGTCTGTCTTCCTGACATGAGAGTTTCCTTCATTCCACTTAGGACTAAATACAATCATCGAAGAGTCTAAACATAAATCGCAAAGCCATAGTTGGGCATGATTTCTTTCTTTCCCTGGGACACATCTCTCTTAAAAATATGCTTAACCTGTACAGACAACAGTTGTTTAGGAGTTGTGTAGTTGTTTAACTGCATGTCAGTTTCTTTTCTTTTCTTTCTTTTTTTTTTTTTTAGTTTATTTATTTATTTTGAGAGAGAGAGAGCAGGGCAAGGGCAGAAAGAGAGGGAGAGAGAGAATTCCAAGCAGAAAGCAGGCTCCAGTTGTCAGCGCAGAACCTGATGTGGGTCTCAAACTCACAAACTGTGAGATCATGACCTGAGCTGAACTTTTTTAACTGACTGAACCACCCGAGTGCCCCATGTCAGTTTCTTAAGCAAAGTTTTCCTTGCTGCCACAGCAGATGCCTCTCTTCATGGAGGCTGTGACCCTAGTGCCCAGGGAAGATAAATGCTAGATTTTGTGATTCAAGAATGTAAAATCATAATCCTTTGTCTTATTTTTCATCTTGGCAGAGGCAGTTGCTTGAAACTATAGCAAGCAGGAAATAGCCAGTTTGTTCAATAATACCAAAGAGTTGGATGGGATCCAGTGGTTGAGCAAAAGTATTTTTCAAAACACTTAAATACCTTATCTCGCTTACTGTTAACAATTTAAAGTTATTATGAAAAGAGAAAAGAAATTATTTTCATTGAGCACTCACTTTGTGCTGTAGTTGTTTATGTTATTTGGTCCCACATAAAAACTTAAAAGTATTATCTACATTTTAAAGAGGAAGACAGAAAGGTTAATTAACTTAGCTAAGATTACACACTTGGAAACCATCAAATGCTAGATTCAAAGTGTATCTTATTCCTACGTCTCCACTCTTTCTACTGTAACACATTGTCTTCTTTAAAAAAGTAATGATTATAATCAGATTTACTTTATTTTTGATACCATTCAAAAATAGAAAAAAAAGAATACCGTTTGCTTCTTGTGTGAATATCTAAAGAGGAAGTAATTGCCAGGGTCTGAACTACGTGAGAATACAGCAAATGGGATAAAAGCAGAGGTGAAGGACCAGACTCCAAAAGCCTCATTCTAAAAGTTCTCTCCTGAGTTTGTGGCAATGTTGAGATCATCTCTGAATTGATGAAATTCTGAAACTTCTGATAAAATATGCAGTAAATGAATCTTGGAGTCATGATATAATTGTATCAAGGGGCAGTTCCCGGGATACGTGAGCTCTTATCAACATTATTACAGTGGAGATTCATGGACCAAGGAAGCAGCGTTTACATATCCAAGTGTGTAAATCCATCCATCTAACACACATTTAAAGTTGCATTACACATCCAGGAAATCCATTCTGTGAAATGACTCATGCCTCATTAAATGCTTCCCATACATAAGTAGGAGTCGAAAAGGGGGATTCAGAGAGAATCAAGACAGCTGACGGGCCCTCTCTTATACTGTGAAATGCAGTATTTCTAAAATTTCTAAAATACTGTGAAATCCTAGGTTATTTATGGGGGTACATGGTCAGGCAGGTTTTTAAACCTGCATATAATAATGAGCATATTCAGGGCCACCACATAAAGCTGCGTGGGCTTTACCCTGCTCCAAAGTACCTGCCTGAAGTAAAGAATGAAATACAATCTTAGTTTTGCTTACCAAGCCCTGTGTCTTCATTCAGAGCTAAGCCAGGCCAGAATCTTTGGGAGGGGTGGGAAAGTGGGCTTTTTCTTACAAAAGATAACTTATGGGCTAGCTAGAGGATTCTGTTATACAAGAATTCTAAATTTGTATTTTTAAAAAAAAAGCATAACCAGCACATCAAATAGTTTAATGAATTTCCTTTTCAAAATAAATAATTATGACAAATTTAAAATGCAAGTTTATTACAAGAAAGATATTCAGAAACTAATATAAGTGGTGATAAGGCAAATGGAGGAAGAAAGTAAACAAGTAACTAAAGTCTGGAAGTCTCTGATATTGGGGAGAAACCAGTAGCTTTAGAGTAAGACAAGCATGACTTCCCTCCAGGTCCTACTTGTCCTTCAGCAAGTCACTTTGTTACTCAGCTTCAGTTTTCTCTCACCCTCTGTGAGAATGTTCACTCCAGAGGATTGTAATGAGATAGTATCTATACAGCTGTCAGCACATGTTTGTCTCCATCCTTCACCTTTCGTTGCGCAATGCAAGTCTAAATCCTCAGTCGCCCAAGCTGGCTTCCAACTTGTGCAGAAGTCCTGAGTGCCGGTGGGTATTACAACCAAAAGGATGTTCCATTGGTCCCAAGGTACTCTGTCATCTCAGCTGTTTCTGCTTAAGTGTCCCATGACTCTCACTGCCTCACCACCCCACAGTGACTGTCCCAGGGGGCCTGTGCATACACACACACTCACATGCATTTCCACACACTCATGTTTGTCCACACACACACACACACGCGCGCGCGCGTGTGCGCAAAAGCAAACCGTTGTGGCTCCACGGACCTACTCAACATTTCTTAAATATTTCCTTTTTAAACTCCTTTTTTTTTGAGAGAGAGAGAGAGAGGAAGCTCAAGTAGGGGACAGGGGCAGAGGAAGAGGAAGAGAGAATCTCAAGCAGGCTCCATGCCCAGCCCTGAACTCAATGTGGGCCTCAATCTCACAACCATGTGCTGAAATCAGGAGTCAGATGCTTAACTGACTGAGCCACCCAGGTGCCCCTAAATTCTTTTGTTCACTTTGTAGCTTTGCGTCCAATTCCCTCTTACATCTCTTCCTACTTAAATCTCTGTCCTACAAGGTCCAGTTAAAATATCAACTCCCCTATTAAGCCTTTCATAATAACACAACAGGATCTGACCTCAACTTAAAAAGTGGCCTGTTTCTTTGTTTGTTTGTTTGTTTGTTTTATCTTTACTAAGGTTATAGACACATTTTATCTTATGATGTAATTACTTATATTGACTGTGTATCAGTCTGTACAGTCTTTGAAGACTATAATCATGTTATCATTTTACCCTTTATGTGATGGCCTTCGTTATATTAAAGAACTGTAGTCTTGGTTAATTTTCATGAAATAAGCATTTTTAAGGTTTTCAGGAATCAAGACATATTTAGAATACCATAAATGACTCGAAGATGGATATTTTCGTGATATACAGCTAAATTTATCTACGTGTACTGTGTTCAACCTGAGCAAGAGACAGGATCTAACTGGCTCTGTTGATTCTTATTTATTATAAGATTTACAGTCATCATCTGGTCAGTGGTGGACAGGGATTTTGGATCCTACACTCAGCAATACTCAAAAGTGGGCTATGGGTATGGGAGACCCTTTAAGTAGTGTAGATTTTTCTCTAGTACTTTCCTTGGGTCTCCTGTTTCCATGTTCTAGTCTCTAGTTTAGTATCATTCAGATTGCAGGCATAAATTCAGTTGAGTTGTATATTTCATAAAAGATAACAATATAAAATTTGAACATATCTTTATAAAATATCCATATAAATGTTGCTATAAAGAAGATAATAGCATGTGCCTCCTGTTTTACCCTGTGGAGTTAGAAAGATTGTGTGTGCATTCTGCAGATAAGCTGGCTCCAAATAAGAGGAGGGGTATGACTCACTTGAGCATGCTCAATCTCTTTCCCAAACCTAGCCATCAGATAAGTCACTCTTGGCGGAAGTGATGAGGCTGAAAGGAAAGAGAGATGTAGGAGGTTTATTTCTCTTATCCTTTTTCCTAAGGAGAGATGAAGTGAAAATTCTTTCTCATCTCTGTAAAGCTGAAGAGTGGGAAATAAGTACTTTTACTTTTCTTTTAATTTCTTGAGTCTAAGAAGTAAGCCCCAGGGATATAACAATCTCACGAGGTGGGGGAGGAGGGGCAGAAGTTCAGAACAAAATCAGAAGAGTCTTCCCACTTTCAAGGGATTTTGCCCCCAAAACTAACTTCTGCAATTTTAGGCATTTTCCTCAGACACTGATAAGCAGTCTATCATTTGCCTCTGGAAGTTTCCGAAATGATTTCTATCTGACTTCACTAGCCTCAAAATTCATACTTAATACTATTTCCCATTTCAAATTATGCCCCCCAAAAACTAGTGAACCAATATTTTTTTCTTACTTATTTTGGCCCATGGGAAGAAATAATTTACCCATGTGCACAGGAAATATTGTTTTCTGTTACACTGAAGAAGAAAACAAGTACCCTGGAGCTTAAGAGAAGTAAAGATAAACTTACTTGTAGTCATTAATCTAATTGAATACAATTTCTTATTCAATTCCTCTAGCCTCTCTTTGTTTATGGTTTAAATCTGATACACATCAAATTTTTCCAACATTAAGATGCAAAAACACTTATACTTTCCAGAAATCCATTTTAGTCAAAAAGAAATGTTAAACCAAGTTATAAAGAAAGCTCACGTGCTCACAATACATTCATTATATGTACATGAAATCTATTGATTTCAATAATTCAATTCAGAAGCTATATTAGACACTTGTCATATTCAAGAGATACTTATGCCAGTAATTAGTTATTGAATATATTTAGACACTAGTCGTTATGCTGATGTACTCTTGGTATTGAAAAGCTTACAGAAGGATTGTAAGGCCTAGGACCTGAAGCCAATCATGATGTCAGGAAACAGAGGCAAGAGTACAAGTATCCTATTTCACGTAGATACTGTAGTTCCATGTATGGGGTCTGAGGTGTTAGGCTGGTGTGGAGAGAAGGTCTAGAGCAGGGTAAGTCAGTCGATAGTATGCTTGGAAACAGACACAGGCAATTGTAGACTCTTTGCACTTAAAGAGAGGTATAGAAAGGGGTTGTGGGGTGGGGGAAGACATGGACAAAGTAGAGTGGCCAGGGAATAGGATCAGGGCAATAATAATGTAAAGGCATGTCAAGACTGTCCTATGCTATAGTGGAAAGTATCTTAAAGTGATAAGAAAAGGTGCTCAACTGTGTGCTAATCCTCAGTCAAAGGTAGGATTCTTCTGATGAAAATGGTTAATTATTACAAATCATCAGAACTCTCATTATTTCAATTCTGTACAGAGCTTTACCACTAAGACCAAATTCATCCTTATTAAAGGTAACAATGCCCGTTTTACTTCTCTAGTACTCAATTCCCTGGAAATGGATGGTTATTATCTCCTCTGTATTGCTGAATGAAAAAGCAATATAGAGAATGACGCCCATAGTCATGAGCTCTCATCTTTGTATTCACAGTCTTTTACTCTTCCCAGCACTTCTATTCTCTGTTTCTACTGGCAAAGAGAGCAGAGAAATTACATAACTACCTATAGATAATTTAGACAAGAAGAAGGAAAAAAAAAGAAGCATATTCCTTGAATTCTTTTTCCTTTGTCTTTATTTTCCATGATCTCAGGCAAGCACATACATCTCTCTTTATGGAGAATGATTAACATGGACTCAACTAGGGAGAAATCGAATTATACAGTTAATAAAAATTAAAGCTTCAATCCATGCTAAGCGACAATGTAGCATCCAGGAAAGTTAATTACTACATTTTAGACTGAAAGGAGTCAGACACATCAGGTTTGAGTTTAGCCTCAGGATTCGCAATAAATTTCCATTCTTTTGTTACTGAATTTTCTAAAGTGTGAAGTTACTCAAAATCATGCGGCTCTTTTCTATAACAGTAAGTGACCTTTTTAATATTCTAACCAGATTAAATTCTTAGATCGCATGGATTTTTGTGGGAATCTATTCAGATTCATTGTGTAAATTCGAGTCATTCCCTTGATTGTAGCTATGAGCAATCACTGGTGAAAATTTATTAAAATTGCTCCCTTTCACAAGAGTGTTTAAGTGATTTTGATACTCCTAAAGAGATTCTTTAAGTGCCCCGATGCTGAGAATTTATATGTAACCATTGTCAAATACAGCCTCGTTTAGTATTTCAGAGCTAAAATGAGTAGCTGTCAATGGAGGCAGAATATTAACAGTTAGGCATAGATAACAGTTAGGCATACATAGGCATTTGTAGTCTTAAATTATAGTTTTCTAAGTTATTTCATATGAACTTCAGAAGTTTACATTCCTCTGTCCATTTAAGTGGCACTGAATAAACCCAGGCAGCAGAAAATCATATCATGTGTGATCCTTGGTCTCTCTCTACTCATATAATCACAGAATCATTTTGAGGGAAGACTCTGTAAGGTGTTGAGTGCAGCTCTTCACTCTCAAAGGGCCATCCAACCTTTGCTCGAATACCACTAGCCATAGAACTGCATTACTCAGAACCCCACCCATTCTATTTGTGTGCACTTCTATTCCTTTGGGGCTTATCAGCCTAACCTTCCAGATAAATTCATCAGCTTGAAATCTAGGGCTGCCTCCCTGGAGTTAATGATAAATGATGAGTCTTATCACTCTGACCTTTGATATTTCTTTAACTGTATGAAGACAATTATAAGGGCCCCTCTCCTTCTTTTCCAGAGAATTCAACCCAAATTCTCTCAAGGTTCCCACGACTTGATTTTCAGTTGCCACAACCACCCTGGACACAGTGTCAGGATGCAATTTTATCATTGTTTGTTTTCAGATACAAAACCCAAAACAGGCTGATCATAAAACGACACGGATCCCTTAGGTACGTGAGAACATGAGATGCCACACAGTTCCTTATGTTCATTGCAGGAGAATAGCTGGTTATTTTGTTATTCCTTTATTCAAGTAGCTTAACAAAATCCACCTGTAACTTAAAACTATACCACAATGTTTTTGTCTGTGATTTCCAGTTTCATATTGGATGTGCTAATGTGTATAAATTCAATGGCTCCTTAGCTTATGATTGTGAACAACTACTTTGGGAGGGAAATTATTAAGCTATTTCTTTTTAAAACTTCTCAAGTCATTTTTTGATACTCTTAAGAGAATGATCAATAAATAGAAAAAATATTTTGAAAATGATGGCTCCGTTTTGTAGGCAAAATGAAAAAAATTAAGTAGAAGGGAGCACATTTTCTAGATAGAACTAGGTTATGGGGGATACCACTTCTAGAATGAACTACTGTCTAATGAACTAAGGCTCCACTCTCTTCTCTCCAACATTACAACAAAATGATTGAAGTGTTTCTTTGTTTCCCCATATTTGTGTCTCCAACTTCTAATTCTGTCTTCCCTTACACTTCTGGGGAGAATATCCTCTCTTCCTAAAGGAGGCTAAGGAACTAGTGCTCTCTCTCTATAAAAGTGATGATTAGTATTTTTCTCTGTTTCTTAATGTGTTCTTCTAGCCAGCGACCTTTCCACCAGTAGCCTCTTGGCCTTGTGTGTTACAAAAGCTGCAAAGAGCGTTTTGGACGCAATCCAAATGAAATAGGTACATATACTTAGAGGTGTTTTATTTAGACTTAGAGGTTTATTTATATTTGTCTCCACAAATTCTAAGCGGTATTGATCTATGTACTTGCCAGGATAAAACTAGACAAGAAACAAATCTTACCACTTAAAAAAAAGTCTCTCATGAGAATAACTTTATAAACTAAAATATCTTTAAAAGCTTCATCATCCAAATGCATGGCAAATATAACTCTCCTATAAATGCAGGGTGCAATGAATTTTGGATTGGAGCTGACAAACCACCTAAGAGGACATGTCAAGGTCTTATAGCGCTGAATAGGTTTCTGAGCAGCATTTGGAAATTTTTGAAGTAAGTTGTATGAATTATGTGTCTGCAATTTTTTATTCTGGTACATTCTCTTAAAGAATACCAAATATCGTGTTTTGGCAATGATTGTGGGTGACGGCAAAATATTTCTTAAGAGGCAGCTAAGTCCAATGAGAAGGCACGAAGTCAGACAAAAATAGGTTTGAAATCTAGCTTTATTCCTAATAAAAAATAACTTGATAGAATTATTAATGTGCTCTCGGTCTTGTTTTCTTTCCTTCTGTTAAATGAGGATAGTAATCTCTACCTCTAAATGTTGTTGTTGAATGCATCAACTTTCCTTTCCTTCTTTTTTGCAGTGTGTATGGCCTCAAATTTAACAATAAGTTTCAGATTTATAATAGACTAGGAGACATACTTATTTTTGAGATGAAAAGATTTATGGAAATTTTGTAGAGAAAATTCCTGTTGACTAGTATATTTCATTTATCTACAGTTATGGTTATTCTCAATAACTGAAACATGACTATGAAGCCCATCATTAATAACACTAACTTTTCTATCTTGCTCCCATTTTTTTTGGTCACTGTCTCATGAACTGTTCTCTTCCGAAAGAAT
The DNA here is from genome assembly GCA_030068075.1 of Paguma larvata. Lineage (NCBI taxonomy): Eukaryota > Metazoa > Chordata > Mammalia > Carnivora > Viverridae > Paguma > Paguma larvata. The sequence continues at coordinate 109,720,352 of CM057829.1, forward strand.
GAATGAAGAAAGGAAAGAGCATAGACTGTATTAGCATCTCTGGTAACAACTTTAACCTAGAGACATTTTGAACTATGGATCAAAATGAAATTGGGCTCCCAATTCAATTCTCGACAAGGTAACATCCTCGGAGGCAAGCACAGATGCTGTCCAAGTCAGAATTTCTGACCTTGGGAAATGTCAGTGTCAGTACAGGGGGTGGGCTGCACATGTAGGTGGGATAGTGACTGGCAGTCATGGTGGGGAACTATTGAGGAGGACATTTCAGTGTTCCTTAAACATTTCCAAGCCATCAGTATCATCAGCACCTGTGTGCCTCCATACCAATTAAAAATCCACATAAATGTGCTTTATAAACAAATGAAATGCTGGCCTTCAGGTAAGTGCTAAAATGGCAGTAGCATCGTCTGTCTCTTGAAATAGCTAACCTGTTTTTTGCCTCCCTAAGCCCCTAGAGTGAATGCAGATCACTTTTCAAAGCTCTTAGACAGGAAAGGAACACTCACAAGATGGGAAAAGAGACCTGCAGGGAGGGAACAAACGGGAAGTGAGAAAACAGCAGGAAAAGCTGCCTGAAGAGGTTTCAGTACATGGAAAACTATAAAGTCAGTGAGAAGTTGATCTTTCATTATTGTAACCAGCTGAGAAAATTCTGCCTCTAGCATCTGCTAGTAAGGGTGTGAAAGAGAGAAAGGCTCATTTTGCCAAACTTAGATCCTACTCATAGCTGATGAGTCCTAACTTTAGAAGGTTAAAAAAAAATTAGGACTTTTGAGCCTGAAGGTTCGATTAACTTTAACATTAGCATAGAGCTTCCTTATTGAATTATTTTCCCTTCCTTCTTTTCCTCCCCTTCCTTTCTCTTTCCCTCTTTCCTTCTCTTTCAGAACATTACAAGGATCACATTAAAACAAAATTCCCTATAGTTCAGATGCAAACTTTCTTCTTCAGCTGAGAGTTAATATGTATTTTTTGAGCAGGAACAAAGACTCTATTTGGGGCTTAACAAACTCCTTTACCCGTAAGAAGAAAGCAATTAGCCAAGATAATATTACTATTCATATATATATATTAAGAAGTATTAGGTATAGTATTGGGGTGCTCAAAAAGGAATAGAGTTAATCAGGAAAAGCTTCTTGGAAGGAGTAGCCAGAGTATTAATTTAAATTCAGAGGGATATCTAGGATGTTAATAGGAGGTATTGAGGAGGATTTTATTAAAATGAGATTTTTGCAGCAATGCTCAGAATGCAGAAAGTCCAGACCAATTGTTAGATAACATAAAACATTTATCTGGACTAAGAAGGCAGTCAGGATAAGATTTAGAAAAGTGAAATAATGGCCTTTGTTGGAACACAGACATGAGACACCTGTTTTCAAGCAAGAAAAAAAAAATGAAAATATATTATAGCAATGAACTTTAAACATTTTATATTAAATCTTTAGCGAATTTTCCTATATAGTGAGAATAAACACATTTTGTTTTTACAACTCTAAATTTTAACAATCCAAATTCCACCAGACTTTCCTCATCTGTTTCTAGAGCCACGGTTGTAATGTTTTCCGTGCTCCAGAATTATTTGTAAAAATCTTTTCTTCAATGACTCTTGATAGGAACTAGGAATTGAAGTTAACACCAACAATGCTATTATATTGAATTATGATCCATGTGCGTCCAAATCTCAGTTCCCCATTGTTGAAAATTCTAAGAGAAAGGCCCAGGTGTGTATCTGGTGCCCCATCTACTTCCCTTACCTTCGTCATATAGTAGGATGAATCACATCTTTGGATTTTGAAGCCAGTATATAGGAACTTCCTTATGTTGTGGGCTGCATTCCTACATATGCAACATTCTTTCAACCTGTTGAATAAAGCGTATTTGTGATTTTACTTATCTTTGCAAATCCACATTTTCTCAGCTTCTTCTTTTTGGTATCTCGAACAATATAATTTGCTTTCACTGATTTTCATATGTTACCAGGATAAATTTAGCATTGGGGTTTTTATCTGTAAATCTGCATAGATCTATGCAGATTTTAACAGAAAAATACAGCTATTTTTAGGGCTAGAATATGAAGTTCACCAACAGTAAACAAGCCATGGATGGTGATAATTTTTAAGAAATTTTCAGAGTTTCCTATCAATTGATATCCATATGTGGATATTGGCAGTAAGATACAGAGCCATGTTCTCCAGTGTTCTTATAAACTGTAACCCACTGTGTATTGGCTGTAAATAAATAAGAGTCCATTGAAAAAAAAGAAGTGATTTTTGGTGTCAAATATAGCCTTCCCCACTATCCCAAGTTCTGCATCATCAGCTAATACAGAATATTATTCAGTCACAAGATTTCCTAACTACTTCTCTGAGTCCTGACAACTAAGTATACATGCTTTTATTTTCACCTCCCAGAGTATTCCGTTGTTAACACTTGCTTCTTTTCATTGAATGTGCTTGCTGGCATTTTTCTAATATCATCATCAGAAGTATGTCTTAACGTAAAGAGAGGAGAACGATGACTTATTCCCATTCTTCCTTTGACTGCCGAAAACTGTGATTTTGGTCCAGCCTCCCTGGAGCCCCGTAGAGCTCAGGACAATGGTATGGGGTGAACAAGGTCAAGCATTTGAATTTTATAGCCTTAGTCTTTACCTCCATAATGACTATTGTTTAAAACAGGCCTATACTGTTCTCCTCTTGTTTCCTGCACTGCCCCGCCCCAATCCTACAGACTTCCATTTATTGCAACACCTCTTGGTTCATGTTTGACAGGCGATGTCCTGTTGTAGATCAATAATCTTTCAATAAGCCAGGATGTTTGTTCTGGTATTTAAGTCCGTACCGAATCTAGTCCCAGATCACGGTCTTCCAACGCAATGTTATACTACTCCTTCTTGCAAACTCTCACCTCACAAAATTAAGGCTAATTAAATATACAAGTTCTTGAATATACAAATACTCATCACTCTGCAATTTTGATTATTTGGGCCCTCTACTTAAGATGGTCTCCTCCCACCCCCATGCAAGCGCTGCGGGCCTGCCTAAGACGGGCCTTTTTTCCAGACCCAACTAGAGTTCCCATCTCTAGGACATTGTCCCACCAGAATACACAGGCATCACAGTCTCCAGAGTCCTGTGCATAGATTGTCCACACTCTTCAGGGACTTATCAAATGCTTATTTGTACTGTTATGTTTCCTCTTTTTTAAAAAATTTATTAATTAATTAATTTTATTATTTTTTTTAATTTTATCTAAATCCAAGTTAGTTACCATATGGTGTAATAATGGTTTCAGGAGTAGAATTCAGTGATTCATCGCTTACATATAACACCCAGTGCTCATCCCAGCAAGTGCCCTCCTTAAAGCCCATCACCCATTTAGACCATCTCCCTACTCATCTCCCTTCCTGCAACTCTCAGTTTGTTCTCTATATTTAAGAGCTTCTCATGGTTTGCCTCCCTCTTTCTTTTTATCTTATTTGTCCTTCCCTTCCCCTACATTCATGTTTTGTTTCTTAAATTCCACATATGAGTAAGATCATATGATACTTGTCTCTCTCCGATGGACTCATTTTGCTTAGCATTACAGATTCAAGTTCCATCTACGTTGTTGCAAATGGTGAGATTTCTTTCTTTTTTGATCACTGAACAATACTCCATTGTATATTTACACCATAGCTTCCTTATCAATTTATCAGTCAATGGACATTTGGGCTCTTTCCATTGTTTGGTGATTGTTGATAGTGCTGCTATAAACTTTGGGGTTCATGTGCCCCTTCAAATCAGCATTTTTTGTTTCCTTTGATGAATACCTAGCAGTGCAATTGCTGTGTCATAGGGTATCTCTATTTAAATTTGTTGAGGAGCCTCCATACATTTCCTCTTTATATTTTATCTTCAAAAAGAGACAATAAGCCCCATAATGGCAGGGATCACATTTTACGTCGCTTCACATGTTTATGGCCTGGGAGAATGCTTTGCATATAGTAAGTGAACAATTCACTATGTGTTAGCAACTATGCTGTCAACTATAACCTAATTGTCATTTATTATAAGCGCAGCTTCTAGCCTTTCTAATAATGATGCAGTCTGGACACAGAACATATCAATTTTCAATATTATTATTCCAAAACTACTGGGTAATAGAAAACTCCAAGAATCTAAGAAAACATTCCAGATTTTGTAAACTGCAACTCAAAATTTCTCTCCCACACTCCACCTTCTAATGTCCACAAAATATTCTCCATTGCTTACTCTTGGAACAGATATATGCATACATGCTCATCTTCAAATGATGTAAGCCTGTGAAAGTAAATTTTAGCTTTTTAGTGAAATTCTGAGATGTTTCTAGTATCTTCTCATTTGCTTGTCAACTTTTTTTTTAATCAAATACTTATAATTTGTTGAGCAATGAGGCTTCTTGTGTTGACCTGAATCCATATAGTCCCTGTTAGAAACAACTTTTTAGTGCTAATAACAGCTTTCATGTAACACATCAGACCCTGTTGTTTTGAAAATTGACATGACCAATAATGGGGTCCTTTAATCTGAATGTTTTAGAGATTTACTAAGAGAGATGAATAAATATATTGATACAAAGGATTTTTTATTACACTGACATGAACATATAATTATGAAAGTTTTCTTTAGATTCAAAACTTTTAAATCTTACAATTATGAGACTATTTTGTATGTTTTTCAATACGTATCTATCTGGAATGCACAAGTCAGTTTCTGGGTTTCTGTCTTATTTTGTGCTATCAAGACTTGTTCTTGTCTGTCCTTTTAATTTTGATCTCAAACTTATAATATGTGCAGTAATTAAATAACCTATTGATTATACATGGAACAGTTCACACAGAAATTTCTGTTGCATTTAAAAGGGAACTTCAGGGAGAACTTTCTTGTCTGTTTTACAACAAGGAATTTACATTTTGTGGTTAAAATAATACACATGCAAAAACAAATTTTTCTGTTTAAATGTCTAGAGAAGATAAATGGGAATATCAGATAATTCCAGGAATCTTCCAGTTAATGTTTGCTGGTTGAAGATATTCACTTACTTATATTTCAACCCCAAACTCCTACAAAGTGATATTAAAGAATAAAAAAATATATAAACTAACAGTAAAAGAGAATAGGAGTGGGGAGGAAGGGTAATACTGTCAACAGTTTCTGGAAGATAGAAAGTAGATGGTGATTTGGCAAGTGACTTAGCAGAGTGGAAAATCTAAAGCTTATTATGAACAAGCAGAGAAAGGTTCCAATTTACAGATTCAACCTATAAAACCCTTCAAAAGTCAGGATTTAGAAGTAGATGGAGTGTGTGAGGTATAGGGCTGAAAATGGGAATAGACTGAATAATCTGTTCAAGAGGTGATTAGACTGCCTCAGGTCTTTGCTTTAATCTATGTAACCAGATGTCTCCTCTGGACAGGTGAGACTCTTGAGGTATAGGCAAGCATGAGCTAAATTTTTGAACACATGAGGATTGATAAAGACTGCATACTGAAAAAATAAAATAAAGTGCATGCGTTGTAGCAAAACCAGCCACTCCTTCCCACTTCAGCCCAGGCATGCTAAGGTCAGGTGCCTACTCTACCCCATAAGTAGACTGGAAGACCTAGAACAAAGTCCTACAGATCCCTACAGATTTAGAATTTGGAAGGCACTGCCCAGTCATCATATGTGAAAGATACTAGCTGACTATCCCACTAATACATAACAACTGTTGAACACGCTTCAGTTTCTCCTCTTGAATCTGAAAGAACAACCAGAGATCACCAGACTTCTAAGGAAAAAAGCTTTATTCACCCCTACACTTCAATCAGGACCCTGTTAACACAAAATAATATGAGAAATATATTTTTACACTCCTCCCATGACTCAATTCTTGGTTATTATGTTTCTTTATTTGAATTTACTTTTCTCCTTATGTTAATTACTATGCTGATATTTTGATATATTTATGTATTTGTTGTCTATTTTCCCCATCACATGATGAACACTCATAAAGGCAGGAATGTTGCACATGGCACATGGTAGATGCTTTATCTAATTATTTTTATTATCATTTACTTACTTATATATTTATTTGTTTAGTAAAAATAACTCAGATAAAGCAAAAAGAATGTGAGAAACACAATTTTTAAAAAATAATAAATCAGAAAACTAAGAAACGCTATAGCCCAGAAGGAATTCAAAAATATTAGTTTTACAAAAACAACAATTAGAGAAGAATAAATAGCTCTTAAAAATTCAAAATATTAAAATAAAATATATAGTTCAAGATAACACTGTGAGAAGTTGATGAAAATCTCTGAGAGAATAAAGATATATGTAAGATATGAACACTAGGAAAGAAAAGATAAAAATGTAAAGAAGTCAATCCTGGAAGTCAAATGTCTGACTAACAGAAATTTCTATAGTAACAAAAAAAGTAGAGGGGAGGGAGCAATTTAAAATAAAATGCCAGAATGTTTCCTACAATGGAAGGAATGGGTTCCTGGATTGAAAGACCCTCTAGAAGCCCTACAAACTAAATGAATTTTAAAAAAGAAAAAAACAAAACAAAACAACAAGAACAACAAAAAACCATCAAGGTACTTCAGGACCTGAAACTAAAAGATTTTCTTTCTTTTTTTTTTTTTTAATGTTTATTTATTTTGAGAGAGACAGAGAGACAGAAAGAAAGAGAGCATGAGCAGTGAAAGGGCAGAGTGGGAGGGAGACACAGAACCCGGAGAATGCTCCAGGCTCTGAACTGTCAGCATAGAGCCCAGTGTAGGGCATGAACCCATGAACTGTGAGATCATGATCTGAGCCGAAGTTGGAGGCTTAACTAACAGAGTCACACTGGCACCCCTAAAAGATTTTCTACTTGGATAAACTTCAAAAGTATAATATGGAACCAAAACAAGTTAGAGGGTTTACACATTTTATTGTTTTCATTTTAACTTTATTATTTGAGTATATTTGACACACAATGTTACACTAGTTTCAGGTATACAATATAGTGAATCAACATCTTGGTACATTATGCTGTGCTCACCACCAGTGTAGCTGCCATTTATCACTATTCAACTCTATTACAATACCATTGACCATATTCCCTATACTGTACCTTTTATTCCAATGACTTATTCACTCCATGACTGGAAGCCTGCATCTCCCACTCCCCTTCACCCATATTGTAATCCCCATCACTCTCCTCCCCTCTGGAAAGCACCAGCTCTCTGTATTTACAAGTCTGATTCTGCTTTTTGTTTGTCTGTTCATTCGTTTTGGTTTTTTTAGATTCTACATGAGTGAATATACACATTTTAAAACCTACAAACAATATTTTATATTATATGTAAATGTTTAGTAAAACTAGAAAAAAATTTCATGAGAATACTAATCCAAAATCATGACAGTAATTATCTATGGAAAAGTAGAGAAGGAAATAATGTTTAAGAAGAGTACAGAGAAGGCATCATTTATATGTATAAAATTTTATTAGAAGAATGACAGTAAGCAAATATAGCATAAGATTTAAGGAGGCTGAGTGATGGGTATAATGATATTGCTATAGTACCCTGTACATTTTTCAATGTTTTTGAAATATTTCACTTCTTAAAAAGATGTAAGAAATCAGAAAAAAAGAAAACAGGTTACAGAAAAATTGCAGGAAATAAAATGGTGTCCAATTTCTTAACTGTTAAAATGGAAACCAGAAGATAATGGAGAAATATTCACCCACTCTGAGAGAAAATCATCTTCAACCAAGAAGCATATATCCAGCCAAAATATCAATCAACTAATAAAAAGCTGGATGAAAACACATATGTCTTAACATCATTCACCTATTCTTAAGAAACTAATGGAATTTGTACTCTGAAAAGCAAGGGAGAAAACTGAGTAAGAGACATGAGAGCTATTAAGAAAAATTGCACCGGACAGTTGTAAAAATGGAACGACGACCTTTCTAAACTGCTGTAGTAGGGAAGAGAGATGTCAGTATAGAACTGAGCTCAGCTCCAAGTTAAACCAGCAAGGAAGATTTTATTCATGACTCTTGCAATAGAGGAGAGGAATTGAACTCAATTCCACTGAAAGAAAAGTTGGGAGGATTTTTAAATGCTGGGGTGGGCTAATGGAAAAGTACCTGAGGACATGGTGGGAAAGGTCAGTCAGTGTGATTAGGCCATCTGTGTTTGTTAATTGTCGCTTCTCAGAGTTAGTTTTCTACCCGCTCACAGGGACTGAGAGATAGGGACGCTCTCTTTCTTGACAATTACATTTCAAAGAAATGGCTCTCAGGGCCTTAAGAAAGACATTCCTGAGTTTTAGAAAATTTACATCTTGAAGGCTCAGAGAAGGAATTTATAATTGCAAGTTTTCTAGAGAAAGTTCTGTATGGAAAGTAAGGTCAAGGCCTGTACTCAGGAAGAAACCTGTTTAGTCAGACGAAGAAGAATGTTAAGGTCATCTTAGTCAAATACAGAAAACTGGGGATCCAACGGAAGAGAGAACTAGTGGTATTAAGTGAAGTTCCATGTCCAATTTTATGCATCAATTGCATAGAGCCTAATGAAAGCAGAAGCCTGTGGATTCCAGTGCAGAGGTCCCCGGGAAAAAATAAGCAAATTAAACAGGAATCGATTGTTTCTAAAGTGTTAGACCAACTAGAAGTTAATATTGAATGAATTTTTATAGCTCTAATGGTCAGTTTAAAAAGAATTGGTGATAGAAATACTACAGAAAGACAGTAAAAAACATGCTACAATATGTAAAGGAATCAATAACACAAAGATAACTGGAAAATCCCCAAATACTTGGTAATTAGAGGTACATTTCTTTTTTTTTTTTAAGCTTATTTATTTATTTTGAGAGAGAGCGAGAGAGAGAGTGTGCACCAGAGTGGGGGAGAGGCAGAGAGAGGGAGATAGACAGAATCCCAAGCAGGCTCCGCACCGTCAGCACAGAACCTGACTCAGGGCTAGAATTCATGAACTGTCATATCATGACCAGAACAGAAATCAAGAGTCAGACGCCGAACTAAATGAGCCACCTAGGCATCCCAAAGTACATTTCTAAATTACACACAGGTCAAAACAGAAATCTTACACCTGGGGGTGTAATGTAAATGTGTTTACATTTAAAATAACCTACTTGGGGCGCCTAGGTGGCTCAGTCGGTTAAGCATCTGACTCTTGATTTTGACTCAGGTCATGATCTCAAGGTTCATTAGACTGAGCCCTACATTGGTCTCTGTGCTAACAGAGAAGAGCCTGCTTAGGATTCTCTCCCTTTCTCCCTCTCTGCCCCTCCCCTGCTCATGCACCCTCACAAACGCGCGCTCTCTCTCTCTCTCTCAAAATAAATATTTAAAAAATTCAAACAGGAAAACAATGGGAAAAATCAATGAAATCAAAAACTAATTCTTTGAAAAGACCATCAAATTGATAAGTTTTTAACCAGGCTAAGAAAAAATTAGAGAAAACACAAATTACTGATACCAGAAATGAAAGAAGGGCATCACTACAGATCTCATGAACATTGAAAGGATAATAAAGGACTTTATTAACAACTCTACGCCCACAAATTTAATAACCTAGGTTACCCAGACAAATTCCTTTAAAGACACCATCTGCCAAAACTCACACAAGAAAAAATATACAACTTAATAAGTCTATATCAATTAAAGAAATTGGATAAATAATAACTTTCCAAAACAGAAAACTTCAGACCCAGATGGTTTCACTGGTGAATCTACCAAACATTTGAGGAATCCCACCAATTCTCTATAATCTCTTCCAGAAGATAGAAACAGATGGAAAACTTTCTAACTCATTCTATGAGAAAGCATTAACCTAATACCAAAACCAGACACAAGTATTATAGGAAATAAAAACTGAACATAAATACCTCTGATGAACGTAGATGCAATTATCCTCAACAAAATATTAGCAAAATGTATCCAACAACGTACTAAAAGAATTACACACCACAAGGAAGATGGATTTATGTCAGATATATAAGACTGGTTCAACATTCAAAAATCAATGAATGTAATAAAAAAATGTAGACACTTTTTGTTTAGCTATTTTTAGGTTCCAGTGGATACTTTGAAGCCTTTGTCAATGGGCTGGAAAGAAAGAGAAATTACTTGCTCCCCCAGCTCCTCTCCTCCCCATGGAGGTGACGTGACTCACAGCACACTTCACCCCAGAGGAATCATCCTTCCGATCTCCAAACCCCCTTTCATACCTTCAGTGTGAGTGAGTGTTCAAGGTCAAAAACCTGATTTAAGTTATTTTTCTATGCAGGATCTGCCTAGTTAATCCAGCACCTTGTTTTGAAGTGAGAATCGCTGGCATCTATTAACTTGTAGCACTCTCACTGAGAGTGAAATAATTCCATTCTCTACCACTGACCCTCTCTATTGGAATTCATCTTCCTTGATTTGCTGAGTAACAGAATGTGTTCACTGTATTCCTTTCAGTCATTCTCTTTCTGGAAGACAATCTTTGTCCATATGCTATTAATAGCTCCATGTTTGTGTATGTGATTATGAGCGAAGTGCAGACTCCACCTCCTATTCCATTTATAGCTACACATCACCTAACATGCTGAACTTCATCTAAAGAGTTGTTGACTTATTATCTCCACCCTGCAAGAATTTGCTAATGATATTTCCTAAGAAATATTATGACCAAGTAATATTATATTTTATTAAGTAAAGTCTTATAAATTTTAGCTTTAGCCACATTATGTTAAATTTTGCCAAACTGAGGTACAACTTTAATATTTAAAATGTGTAAAAGGTAAACATTCTCAGGTTGAGAATACAGCTGATTTACAATAAGACAAGCTTCATTTGATAAAATAGTTTAAATCACTGCTTTTCTAATAAATTGTAAGTCATCAAAAATAAGGACTCTTCAGTGTTACAGTTAATGTGAGTCATTGATAATTTTACCAATAAATATTTTTATTTATATTATTGTAGTCAGACAAACTTCATAAATAAAATCTATAGACACTTAACTTTTAAGTGGAACTAACAGTTTTATTTAAAATGCTTCCTTTCTGCCCATAAAATACAGTCACAGGAGGGGGAGAAAAAATCCAGTTTTCCAAATGGAAAACTCCAAGTCAGTCCCAAATAAGCTGACTAGCATTTATAAAGTAATTCTCATCCTTACAAATTACCTTCTTGCAGGAAACAGACCTTATCCTGACTTTTAATATTTCAATGCACCGATCTTGGTGGATGGAGAATGGACCAGGATGTATGGTGACATCAGTGACACCCGCACCAGACTGGGCCCCAGAAGACCATCGCTACATCACGGTCTCAGGGTGTTTTCTGGAGTACCAGTACATAGAAGTGGCTCATAGTTCCCTCCAGATTGTCCTCGCAGTAAGTGTTGACAGCCAATCTCTCCTTCTAGTGCTTCCGTAATTGTTTTATGTCCATGCAAATTCAGTGCATACCAATGGAATCTGTGGATAAAGTGTGGCTTTTTGCTTTTTTCTAATTAATGCCGTCTTCAATAGGGATTTGTCAGGTTAAATCAGGGCATAGTAAAAAGCGATCAATCAGTAAATCAATAAGTAGACTTTGGCATCGTCAGCATTTTACATAAGAAATCCAACCATCCAAGGTTTGATCATTTGACTTTTGGTAAGCAAGACTTTCTCAAAGATTCTTGCAGAAAGATCAGAGAGTCTTCACAACTAACATTCTACAATGCCTAAATTTATAAGATTTCAATAGATAGTTTTCTCCCAGTGTTTCTTTCTGTCCGTGCTGCTAGCCCTGGGGAATTCTTCTCCATTTGTCCATATTCTTCTTCCTAGATTTTCCAAAGGTACAATGCATCACCTTTTATCATTTCCCCTCTTTTTCCGAACAGTTCAGCTTTTCATAAATTCTACTTCTAGGACTATCATGCCTTCATGTATCATATTATTAAACTAATAAAGAACTCTTCCTCCACTGGAAGGCAGTAGGAGTTATAAATAATTCCTTTGTATTTGTATACAGTATTTGTAGAGCATATTTGTATACTATATGCCTGTTATATAAAACATATTATTTTATATTGCATCACTATGACAAAGAGATAAACACATCCATTTCTCAAGAAGGCTAAATGCATAATATTGTAAGATTTATAAAGACAACTTTATTATACATGTCTCCATTTATTTATCACAGATCCTATATGTATAGTTCTACATATATTTTTCTTAGACTCTATGTAGATCTGCAACTTCTGTGCATAGCCTTAAAATTGTTAATGTCATTCCCACCAACAATGTAGGAGGGTGCCTGCTTCTCCACATCCCCGCCAGCATCTATAGTTTCCTGATTGATTCATTTTAGCCACTCGAACCGGTATAAGGTGGTATCTCAGTGTGGTTTTGATTTGTGTTTCCCTGATGATGAGTGACTTTGAGCATCGTTTCATGTGTCTGTTGGCCATCTGAATGTCCTCTTTGGAGAAGTGTCTATTCATATCTTCCGCCCACTTTTTCACTGGATTATTTGTTTCTCGGGTGTGGAGTTTGGTAAGTTCTTTATAGATTTTAGATACTAGTCCTTTATCTGATATGTCATTTGCGATTATCCTTTCCCATTCCGTCGGTTGTCTATTAGTTTTGTGGCACATATATACAATGGACTACTACATGGCAATGAGAAAAAATGAAATCTGGCCATGTGTAGCAACGTGGATGGAACTGGAGGGTATTATGTTAAGTGAAATAAGTCAGTCAGAAAAAGACAGATACCATATGTTTCCATGAATAGGTGGACTTTGTGAGACTAAGCAAAAACCAGGGGGAAGGGAAGAGGGGAAAGGAAAAAAATACACAGAGAGGGAGGAGATAAAACATAAGAGACTCTCAAAGACTAAGAACAATCTGAGAGTGAGGGAGGTGAGCGAGGTGAGAGAGGGGAGAGAGGGGGTGACGGACATTAAAGAGGGCACGTGTTGGGATGAACACTGGGTGTTATATGTAAACCAATTTGAAAATAAACTATTATAATAAAAAAATTGTTAATGGCAAATAATGCAAATAGAATCTGCTTTTTGCATTTCTTTAGTTAATTACTTTGGGAATGATATTAATGCACAATTCTTAAATAACAAGACATAACAGGTTCTGGGTAGAATGGTATCAATTAGTTCACATAAAATTCTTCTAGAACAATGACAACAAAAGACCATGTGAATGTGTATGTATCAGATTATGTAACTAACATATAGTTATTATATTTTTAAAAAGAAGAATATATATACCTGTGTATACATACTTACATGTGCCCACATAAATTACAATGGGCTAAGTGCTAGTAAATATTACCAAATCTTTGTGACTAAAAACCGTAAAGGTTTATTTTTATGGATCTATATAAACTTCTGCCAGTATCACTGTCACTAAGAAAACAAGGTTGGTGGAAAAGCCAGTCATCATGGGTTGCCATGCCAGAGAGCAAAGAAAGATCTGCAGTGGCAACATTGACACTGACACAATCACACTTCTCCTTGGAAAGAGCAACTCATTGTTAGTAGTTCATTGTCACTAGTCCCATCCAACCACAAAATGGTCAAGGGAAAATGTAAATTTTGGGACATTGGCCTAAATTATTTCCACTATATCTTAATTATGTTTTAGCTAAGTCCTTGAGTACTCTCCCTTCAATATGTGCAACCCGAGACACTTCTTAACTAACACACCCTTCCGCAATAGTCTTAAACTCTAGAACTGTTCATGTTAATTATCTTGAAAGAAAAAGGGTGTTATATTTGATGGGATAGAAAAAATGATTTCATTAGTTAAAATCCAATTTAGATGAAGTGTTCATTCTTGAAAGAGAAAACTAAAATGTTTCTGGTATTTGGGGACAGACTGTGTGGTAGAGAGGGATTTTAGATAAAAATTCCCTCACTGGAACTCTCTTTGTTAATGTACCCACACATTTTGGAAAACTTCCGCTTCTTTTTTTTAATTTTTTTAATGTTTATTTATTTTTGAGAGACATAGAGACAGAGCATGAGCAGAGGAAGGGCAGAGAGAGAGGGAGACACAGAATCTGAAGCAGGCTCCAGGCTCTGAGCCGTCAGCACAGAGACCAACGCAGGGCTTGAATTCACAGACCATGAGATCATGACCTGAGCAGAAATCAGCCGCTTAACTGACTGAGCCACCCAGGCACCCCGAAAACTTCCACTTCTATGTCAAGGATGTTATAAGGATATAGTTTATGTGCACAGATATTTATATGTGACCATTTTAGAGAGTTAGTTGAATTAATGTGTGCGTGTAGACACTATATTCACAGATTTATTAAACCCACATAAAATTTTGTCACACAGGTAATTTGCTAAAAAAAAAATGTATATATACATATGGACACGAAAGTGTATGTTGAGGCTGGCATACTGCCCAAAGAAAAAATATTTTTACATAAGCAACATTAGCTGTAAATGCAAAGTGGCAAAGGAGTGTCCTTAAGAGCACATATGACCAGTATTTCAAGCTACTCTTATTTGAGTGGAGACATAGTTTGAACAAGCCATCACAGGATGCAGTATCTTTACCTCCCCCCCCTTTCCAACTGTTCTGTACCAGCAGGCGTCTTTCTTTGGCAGTGCTGACTGTGGATCACCTGAGAGAAAGTTAGCGACAGTGTACCCAAGCCAGTTACTTGGAGAATTTTCAGGCACTTTTTTGTCTTTGGGCTTGCTATACAGCACCTGCTGCACAGGAAACCTAGCGTTTCTTAACTAGAGTTTTAGAAGGGAAACCAAAATGGGACTTATCTTGAACAATTTGTTCCACTTACTAATTGGAAACATTCCAACTAGATTTGCCTATAGTCATTCTGATCACTTCTACTGTCTTGGTTAAGAGATGGAATAGTGTCAAGACACCTGTGTGGCTCTGTCAGTTAAACATCTGACTCTTGATTTCAGCTCAGGTCATGATCTTGCAGTTCATGATTTTGAGCCCTGCATTGTGCTCTGCACTCTGGAGCCTGGTTGGGATTCTCTATCCCTCTCTCTCTCTGCCTCTTCCTTGCTCTCTCTCTCTCTCTCTCTCAAAAATCAAAAATAAACTTAAAAAATTTTTAATAAAAACAAAGAGACGGAATACTATCTTGCATCTCTGTTCCTACACTTTACATGTTATGCAAATGACCCCCCAAACAATCCAGGGTTCAATTCAGTCCGTCCAATGAACACTTCCTGAGTGCTTGTCCCCTGTTGGCATCTTGAGAAGCAAATGACAGGATCCTTGACCTTGACAATGTCACAATCAAAAATAGGGCAGGGTTCCTCAGGATACAAATCAGGTGCAAATAGGCATATTTTGGGGACGTGGTAGACAGAGAATACAGTTCGTGCAGTGCATGACATCGTATTTTCTTCTTAGCTCCATCCTGCCTTTTGTAAAGTCAGCTAAATCCCCGCTTCTCCTGGTTTCCACCAGTCTTTGAAGCTGCCCTCTCTTCCTGCATATCTGGCTTGGATCTGCTTTCACAAACTGCTGCTCTCCCAGCTACTGCTCTTGACTCACTCCAAATCTCTCTAGCTCATTTCCTCCAACTTCACTCAGCCTTTCTTTCACAGATTCCTGACCCCTGGCAGTTTTGTCACCCTGTTGTTCGGTTTTCTGCCAATCAACTCCTAGCTGATTTGGAAATTAGCATTCACAAAGCCCACATTTGCATCGCACATACATAAGATATCTTCCATCTAGAGCCAAAAGAAGACAAGTATAATATCCACATAATTGGGAAGAGGGGCTATTAATCACACAGCCTCCAGCCGAGCAGAGAGGACTGCCAGAACACTGTAATGATGAGCCAGGTGTGAGACTTGAGCCCTCTCCTCCTTCGGCGGCGTTTTCTTCTAGTTAGTATCAGATAGCGCATTCAAAAGGAATACAGGTGTGCACAGTTTTAATAAAACCAAGAAAAAAAAAATCCACACTGACAAAATAGATCAAATAAATATGTATGGGGAGAGCCAGGGAGGAGATCAGCTTCAGAGATGGTGTTGTTCACATTAGAAAAGAATTAAGCCGATTTCTTCAAACAATGTGTGATTGCAACTGCACGGTTTACAAAATGTGTTCACAGGAATTAAATCTTTTGATTTGGGTAACAGTGCTGTGAGGGCTGCAAAACAGGTTGAAAGTCTTTCCCAAGATTTCTTAGCTAGTAGGGAGGATGGACATGATGACCCAAGTTTTTCTCTGGTACCAAGGATAGGAAATGGACTACAATCTGAATGCCAGCAACAGCTGGTTGGAAATGAATTCTTGAAACCCCCAAATTCTGAGTTCATCAGTGGCAAAGAAAGCCATGATTGATTAGCCATGTGTGCTGGGGGTGAGGGGAATGGAGGTGTGTGTGCCTCATACTTGTTGTGCACACAATATACCTCACTTCCCCTAACCAACACAAAGAAAACGGAGGATGTTTTACAAGGAAATATAAATAAATGAAGCTTTAAGGGAAAAATATTAATCAGTACTGAAGTAAGTTTATATTTTAAAATATATGTTACAATTTCAAATAATACATTGGACTTAAAAACAAAACAGAAATGAATACTTAATCCCTCTTTTCTCTGGTTACCTCCAGAGGACCAATGTCTCTAAATTTGAGATACGCCCCTCCAACCAAAATTGCTGCGTTTTGTTTTCCTCTATTTCCATTACTTCCAACACACTTCAGAGTTCACAGCAGATTGATAATTAATATATTTAGGGTACCAGCGGAGGATATTGGTAAAAATGTAATTAAGCTTACCATTTTCCCAAACTGTTACAATTGACTTAGAAACCATATGCAAATTAGCAGGGACTTATTACCTGGTGCACTGTTCATAGATAAAAGTAGGATCACTGTCAAGTTCATCCTTCAGTCATATCTATTCCCTATTTGGAAAACTTTGTATTTTTTAAAGTACATGAAATGATAGAAGTAATTGTTCCAAAATCGTGGTAAAATTTTTTGAAGATAAAACATATGCCTTCGAATGGATGGAGCCACAGATGTTTCCAGTTATTCCCAGTTAATAATGATATACATTTGCCATATGGCTTGGTAAGATTTGCCTAAGAATACCACTGGTGAGAAATTTTCAAAACTTTGAAAGCCCTTATCCAAGTTAATGTGGGATTGTGCTGGGAATGGCCCAGGAGTAGTTCTTTGGATGTTGCTGAGTGCATGGTGCATAGATGAAAATGAGATGCCTTATTGATCACACCACACTTTGATTCCTTCTTTAATCTGGAAAGACATATTCACAAAGATTTGGTTGTCAGAGATTGGGGTCCTGATTTGAATGTAGCTTACAACATTACTATTAAATTGGTAAATAGTGAATCTGAGTTGTGAACTTGTATCATTTTGAAGGGATGCGTGTTTTTAAATGAAAGAAGGTGAATTTCACATCACAGCAGTATTCATTTTTCATTAGATGTATTTTGAAGACTAATATGTCTCTTTAAAATATGTTAATATTTATAATATGCTAAAATAAATAGCCCATTGCGGCTACTTAAACTAATGGTAAGGGGACGCCTGCCTAGCTTAGTTGGTAGTTGATCTCAGGGTCATGACTTTGAGTTCCACGTTGGGTGTAGAGGTTACTTAAAGAAATAAAATGCATTTCAAAAATAAAAAATAATGATAAAAATTATCAAACATCAATTTCGAGTGTATAGTTTTCAAGTGAATTTAAAAATTTTTTCAGGATATATGGAAGTAGAAATGCTTAAAGGCCATTACACTAACACAGTGGTTCTTTTTTTTAATGTTTATTTATGAGAGAGAGAGAGAGACAGAGTGTGAGCAGGGGGGACAGAGACAGAGGGAGATGCAGAATCCAAAGCAGGCTTCGGGTTCTGAGCTGTCAGCACAGAGCCCGACGTGGGGCTCGAACTCACGAACTATGAGATCATGACCTGAGCTGAAGTCAGATGCTTAACCAACTGAGCCACTCAGGCGCCCCTAAAACAGTGGTTCTTAAGGCACTTGGGTGGTTCAGTCAGTAGAGCACCCAACACCGTGATTTTGGCTAAGTTCATGATCCCAGGGTCATGGGATCAAGCCCCGTGTTGGCCTCTACACTGAGCATGGAGCCTGCTTACGATTCTCTCTTTCTCTCTCTCTCCCTCTACCCCTCTCCCTTGCTCACACCGTCTCTCTCTCTCGGTGTGGTTCTTAATGCTGGCTGAGAATAGAAATTATTTTACTCACTTGTTTAAAGGAGTACCATAAACGTGACCTACTTCTGGAAATTATGTGCCCTTAAGGCTTGAGGTACAGCCTAGGTGGGTATAATTTTGAAAATCTTCACCTGAAATATCAATGCCTTTCTGCTAAAGTGCTCAGAAACACATGGTATGTGATCAAAAAAAAAAAAAAAAGATTTTGTAATACCAAAAAGGTGCCACAGTTCCAGCTGCTCCATCAGCTCCTTCCTGGGAGTTGAGACACATTTCCCTTCCAGTACTGCAGGGTCTACCCTAATATCAAGTACTGAGTCTGCAGACCTGCACTGTGTCTGCCATATCTTGACACTGAAGAGTGAGTTAGTGAAGAGCTTGAACTGAAAACTGAGTCTTCTGATTCCTAGTCCAGTGTCCATGACTCCACAATAGTTTTCTTCTTAGGACAGAAATGCTTGCTGCCTGTGATAGAAATGGACAGAATGGCAAGCACTTGTCCGAGCTCCCGTGCTGGGTCAATAGCTTTGCTGCTTGGCTTCCATGTTACATAGGCTGCTCCGACTTTAGTTCTCCTGGATACTCAAGACACATAGACCTACTTGTCAAAGACTAGTAACCCAAGAAATGAAATAAATGTGATTTGTCTTTCTGTCATGTCAGAATAGTTTATAAAATATTCACAAAAAAATATCAGAAGAAGAAATAAATTACAATTGCAAATAGGATTTTTCCAACGACAAAGTTAATGACATAGGAGAATGAAGGCAGTGAATCTGTTGGGAATGGACATTTCTTGGCACAACTGAGTGCTGCAAAGCATATAAACAACATTCCACAAGTTAATTTTAGAACCTGAACTGGGATTATTCCCAAATAGTAAGAAATATCAAGCCCTATCGATGCTTCTGAAATAGGCACATGTGTAACTTTCTAACCTACTCTCAATTCCTCTAGACAGTAATAAAGTTATCTCAACTCTGTCACTCAGAACACAGCACCCTGATGTCTCATCCACAATCATCAAAAAACTTTTTGTTCAAATTAACCCTAAGGAATCAGTTATCAGGTTCTTATTTATTTTGCCGTATTTCTGAAAGGTGCTCTTGTAAATTGGGGAGTAGTTTTGTGAGTCCGTGAACAAGCAGACTGCAAGAACTCGAATAGCCTCTAAAGTCAAATTAAGTCTAAGACTTTTCTGCTTTTAATATTCTCTTTTCTGCTTTTAATATTCCCTACATGCAAAGTCAGAAATATAAGGTAAAATATTCACAATCTGGGAGTAGCAATCCTTAAATCATACACCCAGCTGTATAATAAACTATTTTGTAATTATGAACTAAATGAGATAATTCTTAAGAAATTGCCTGAAAACAATAAAAGTGGTATTATTTATTTTCTCCTTAACTCAGTATCTTCCACTGCTTCTTGAAAATACTATTATTTTTTCAGACTAACTCACAGCAATGTGCAAAAAATGAACTAAATCTTACTAAGTTTACTTACTCCCCAGATAAGACTGTGATTCTTAAAACCAGTGTGATACTATTTACTATACCGACACACCCGTCTACACAGGGGTAAGTTTTATCCCATATCAAACATTATCATCAGTGCGCAATATCTGCTTCTCTACATAATGTTGAAAGCACTTATTTACCCCCAAAGCATACTATTGCTTGATCTACGAGAATGCTTTGACACATCCTGGAATAAAATTACTGGCATATTGAAGATGGCAGTGAGGATTATAAACTGCAACAAATCACCATTAATTAGATGTTCCATAGTGATATGAGATTTAAGTTAAATTGTCTGAAATTGTGCAAAGAAGCATGTACAATCCAATTTCTTATATTTAATTTTGTAATTATAAAATTATTTCAGGGGCACCTGGGGGGCTCAGTCAGTTAAGTGTCTGACTCTTGATTTTGGCTCAGGTCATGATCTCATGGCTCATGGGATTGAGCTCTGTGTTGGGTTCTGCGCTGGCAACGAGTAGCCTGCTTGGGATTCTCTCTCCTTCTTTCTCTGCCCCTCCCCAGCTTGCATTCTCTCTCTCTTCCTGCTCTCTCTTTCTAAATAAATAAACTTTAAAAATAAAATAAAATATTTTCAGAATAAATGGTAAGGTATATAAAATCATAAGTTATTTCAAAAGGAAAATATATATATAAATATACTAAAATAGAGTAATTTTTGAAAAACGTGATAAGCTATTGTCCTTGAATAAAAGGTTATTATCTTTCTTTGTAATATGTAATATCATTGTCTTTTGGGACATCTTTCCAGTCACGATCAATTATTCTGATAAAAGAATTTTTAAGAAATAAGTCTTCGATGGCATTTTCCTCTTCACTGGAACTTCTAAACACGGTGGTAAAATAATAATCGTAGAATGTGTAAGTGTTTTCAAATAACAGCAAGGCATTCTCAAAGGAAGTTTGTAAAGATGATTTATAATGATTGCTATAATATGAGGGATAATTTATTGTTTAGCATGTTATACCTGAGTGAAAAAGAATAAAATATGGGCAAACACACTTAAGCTAAATAATGTTTACATAGTAGAAAAAGAACAATCTGTAATGTTCCTTCTGCACCTTTTGTGTTTACCAATCCTATAAATAGGATTTTAAACCCTACTATTGTCAACTCACACATTCTTCTTAACAACTAGGTATATGATTCTAGTCTTCATTATCCTCCTGCTTATTCCTGCCCTTGAGGCATCATGACTGCATTTATCTTGTCTCTATCATTTGTTCCTTTCTGGCCTTTGCTCTGACTCTCAACCCAATTTCTTGAGCACTAAGACCACAACTTTTTGCGCCCGTATGTTTCTCACTTGTAATTCCCTCTAACTTTATTCACAATATTTTATCTTATTGTACCTATCGAAGCAGCTATTTGTCACGTGATGATTTGGTCAAGGCTAATTGCAAATATGGTTGCAAAGTCAAGGACTGAATTAAAGAGTGTCATGAGTCCGAGGATATTTTAGTTTGCTTTATCTCTCCTTTTATTCCGAAATGTCTCCCTTGCTCTACTCTCATTGATTCTTAGTCTCTCCATCTCTTAGGTTTAATCAGCTTCTTATCAGCAACTTTATAAATACAAATTGTTTCTTTTACCCCTCACTTTCCCGTGTCTCCCAGTCATTTGTCTCCACTTTTCCTTCCATAATTCTATTGATTTCTTCATCACAGGATGATGGGTAGATTCTCTCTCTTTTTTTCTAATTTCTAAACTTTACAAATGATACTTGCTGTAATTTTATACCATTCTGTTAGCCACATATCATATTTAGGTTGATTTGGTCCTAATCTACTATATCTGTTACAGGGAAAATCAATTTTAAGTGAAATTATACCACGAAGTACAAAAAATTTCCAGTGACTCAACAGTTGTTTGCGTATTCATTTTCAGCAATATTCTTAGTTCACAGGTTTAGGAAAGTGTATTGCTTGCAAATTAAAAGGTTAGAGACAAGTCGTCAAAGGAGGCTGAACACCAAAAAGATGGTAACGGCACCTCGGTGGCTCAGTCAGTTGAGCATCCTTGCATTTATGTGTTCGAGTCCCGCATCAGGCTCTCTGCTGACAGCTCCAAGCCTGGAGCCTGCTTTGGATTCTGTGTCTCCCTCTCTGTGCCCCTGCCCTGCTCGTGCTCTGTCTCTCTGTTTCTCAAAAAATAAAATGAATGTTAAAATTTTTTTTAAAGAGATAGTAAAAGAGTGGCCAAAACTAAATGAGAAAATATCTTTGGACACTCCTTTATTGTCCTTTAATTGTGAGTCTGAGGTATGAATAGAAAAAATGACATAGCAACATGATGCCCACATTTTAGGGGCTCAAACTTACAGTCTTCAAGCTCTAGAGCTGCTGTGGTACTTAATCTGGGTCTGAGTTGGAGGAATTTTAGGATGATTTTAAAGAAAATACAGTTTTGTGCATAGTTTTAACTGTAGCGTACAACACATTTTCACGTACAAGTTATTGTGTTGTGTCAACAAGTCTGTGAGGCAAACAGGTCTAATTGTGGGTGCCCTCCAGTGTGGCTGGAACAATTATTGGAACATTTATGTTATACATTAAAAAATTATTGAAAGCTCTATTTAAATATCTCTGCATGAACATTTACCTGAGATTAATTTCCACTTTTATTTTCCTTTTATGATACATTACAGATTGTTTTTCCCTTTAAGCCCCAGATGCTTACAGATGTTAATCTCCAGAGAAGGGCGGTGATTCTCCCAACAAAGGCGGTTTGTTGCTTGGCTTTGCTTCGCTGAAACCCAGTCAGAGGCTCTGATGACAGATAGTCTGCTTGTCAGCCTTGCTTCATGAATCCAAAGAAAATGGAACTTATCAGAAGCTGAGCCTCAAGCACAACCTGTGCCTCCTATTCGGGCCTTTTCATGCTAGGTTTGGCGGAGGTCTCAGTCTTTCATCATTTGGTTCACTGACAGAAAGAAAGAGAAGGGAGCTGTTGCACTTTTAGGTACCACTCTGCAGACTGCTATATTGCAAAATAAACAAACAATATATTTTTAGGGCACCACCTGCAGCAAGCAGCTGTACCAAACAGAGCAGAACCACGAAGGATGTGATTTGTTCCATTTAACATGAAGCCTTGAGGTTTAGAGGAGAGGGGAGGAGAAGGTTCTATGTATACAACCCACACATCCGCAATTTCAACCGAAGCAGATTTTTTTTTCTTTTTTAGATTGGAATTGAAGTATCATTATATCTCTCCTCCTTTCCCACCCCACAACCTCTGGTTGAAAACAATTCTATTATTGGGCTTATAACTGTTAACTGAGAAAATCATTTTTCTCTGCCAGTAAACTTCCTCTTCCATTCAAGGGTAATTTTCTCTCAAGCAACCTATACTTAAATGCCAACATCTGCTAGATCTAAGCTGTATATAAATGGTGTCTGGCATTTACATGATGCCAATGACATGATTAGAGAAACTCATACATTTGGCTTACATAGAATTTTCTTCTTATCTTATAGATTTCATCTATTTCAGTCCTTCTTCGGGATCTGTCTGGCTCTCTAAATGTGCCGTGCACGTCCAGAATACTCTGAAAGCTGAACTTTTAACTCTAGTTCTGGTTGACAGTCAACTCCTACATTAACTCTTACCTTTCCAGGCAGTAAAGCTGCCTAGTGCATCGTGATAAAATTCCACCATATCTGTATCATCTGAGCACCCAGAATTTTGAGGCTGATGCAAAGGGATATTTTAAGTACTTGCTTTTTTCCCCTAGATGTAAAAACTCCCTCATTCTCTTAATGGCTATTGATTCTGACCTCACAAACCAAAGTCACCATTTCATTTTGAGTTCTTCTAGATGAGCTGGGATAAATATAATTAAATTATGGATGACTGTGGAAGCAATCCAGGTAGCTACAAATTGAGGTCATTTTAAGTACAGAGAGGGACAGTTACCTTTAATATTAGATTGGCCACCAAGAATGATACGATGTTCAGCTTTTTCTTGATAATGAACACATTTTTTTAAAGAGTCAGGAAACTGGCCTAAATGTTTAAGAGGTGAACTTGAATGCCATCCTCAACTTTTCTACCTCAGACTTCTTAGTCTGAAGGCGAAAAGTCTATTGACCGTCTTTTTGTGGCTCATTAACACTCTTTGGTGGGACTTATAGATATTGCTCTAAGATTCAGAGAGGTGAGATGAAGGAATTACAAATCTGCAATGATGCATGCCTCTAGTTAATAGAGGAAATCAAATCCCGTGAGCCAGGAAACTGAATTTCCTCTATTATTTTCACTGCATCATTAAGATGATGATTTTTTTTACAATATTGGGCACAAAATAAATTCCTGCCAAAGTGCTCTCCAAGAGTGAGAGAGAATGTGAGAACTGCTTCCCTCTCCTTCACCTTTCTAACATATTAGAAGAAATTTTCTGGAAAAAAGCCCAGACTGGGTTTTGCTAAATTATGTCTGCTACTGAATCCCTGTCGATCAATCAAGTGTCTACTTTATGACTTAATGGGGCAGTGCTTTTCACTGTATGTCGTTGAAACTGGAAGAACGAAGGGAGGTATCTTTAGTTCCAAAGAACAAAAGGGGACCATTACTTGGAGCATCTTTATGTTCCGCAAAAGCAAGAATCAGTTAGATTGATCTTTAACTAGTAATTATAGTACACCAAACATTCTTCAGGGCTCCCTGGGAAGTTATAAGAGAGAGATAATAAAAGAGAGGGAAAGTCACACCATGAGCCTTAGTGAGTATGGAATGAGGGAGAGGACTGAGTGAGGTAGGTGTAACTGAATACTGAATAAGGTTAAAAAATGTGGATGGCAAAGGAGACGATTCACCATTTAAGACCGCAGAAGCTGTATGAGAAGGGTGCAGAGAGAAACATTAGGCACCTTCTCAAAGCCTCGGTTTCCTCATCTGCAATAGGCTTACCTCCCTGGGTTTATGATTAAAATTATGATTACTGTTGGTTTTGGTCATGAAAAACATATAACATGAAATCTATCCTCTTAACAAAAGTTTGATTATAAAATACAGTGTTGTTAACTATATGTACGCGGTTTTACAGCAGATCCCTAGAAGTCTTTGTCGTGCTTGGCAGAACTCCATACCTCCTCAGTAGCAATTCCTAATGTTCCCCTCCCCTCAGCACCTGGCAACATGATTCTACCTTCTGCTTCTATAAGTTCGACTATTTTAGAGACCTCATATAACTGAAATCTTGTGTAGTTTTTGTGACTGACTTATTTTACTTAGCATAATGTCCTTGAGGTTTATCCATGTTGTCACAGATGACAGGATTTTTTTCTTTCTTTAAGGCTGAATAACATTCCACTATATGTATATACCACATTTTCTTTTTCAAGTTTTTATTTAAGTTCTAGTCAGTTAACATATAATATAATATAATATTGCCTTCAGGTATCACATTTCCTTTATCCACATATCAGTTAATGGACATTTAGGTGATTTCCACCTCTTGGCTATTACGAGTGTACAATGATAAATATTTTTTTGAGATTCTATTTTAAATTATTTTGGATAAATACCCAGAATTGGACTTTCTGGATCATATGGTAGTTAATTCTATTTTTAATTTCTTGAGGAGCTTTTATTCTATTTTTCATTATGGCTGCATATTTTAAATCTTCAACAATAGAGCACAAGAGTATTTATTCAGCTGCATTCTCACCACCACTGTCCTGTTTTGTTTTGCTTTGTTTGTAGTAGCCTTATTAACAGTTAACAGTTATAAGGTGATATCTTATTCTGGTTTTGACTTACATTTCCCTGATGACTAGTGACGTTGATCTTTTTTTTTTAATATATGTTTTAGACTTTGTATGTCTTTTTTTTTTTTTTTAAATGTCTGTTCTGCGGGTGCCTGGGTGGCTCAGTCAGTTAAGCACCTGACTTCGGCTCAGGTCGTGATTTTGTGATCTGCGAGGTCTGTGCTGACAGCTCAGAGCCTGGCGCCTGCTTCAGATTCTGTGTCTCCCTCTCTGTCTGCCCCTCTCCCACTCACACTTTGTCCCTGTCTCTCGCAAAAATAAATAAACATTATTTTTTTTTTTGGTATCCATTCAAATATTGTACCCATTTTAAAAATTTGGGCTATTAGTTTTTTGTTTTGTTTTGTGTTTTGCCATTGAGTTGTAGGTGTTCTTTATATGTTCCAAAAAGCGAATTCTTATCAGATATATGGTTTGCAAACATTATCCCCTATTCTATAAGTTGCCTTCTTATTCTGTTGATTATTTCCTTTGCTGTGCAGAGCCTTTTAGTTTGATATAGTTCCACGTGTATATTTTTGCCTTTCTTGTCTATACTTCAATGTCATTTCCAAGACCAATGTTATAAAATATTTCCCTTATGTTTTCTTCTAGTTTTAGTTTTATGGTTTCAGGTGTAAGTTTTTAGTAAACAGCAAAAGATTTATGTGATCTCAGGTGTAAGTTTTTAATGTTCAAAATTTTAATTCCTTTTGAGTTGATTTTTGTGTGGTGTGTAAGATAAGGGCCCAGTTTTCCCAAAACCTATTTGTTGAAGAGATTATCCTTTCCCATTGTGTACTTTTGACACCCTTGTTGAAAATCAGTTGCCTGTATATCCATGGGTTTATTTCTGGGCTTTTCTATTCTGTTCCATTGGTCTATAGATCTGTCCTTAGTGCCAGTACCATACTGTTTTGATTACTATAACTCTATAGTCTGTTTCGAAGTCAGGAAGTGCGAGGTCTCCAACTCTGTTCCTCTTTCTCAAGATTGCTCTTGCTATTCAGAATCTTTTGTGGTTTCATAAACCTTTGGAACTTTTTTTTTCTATTTTTCCCAAAAATACTATTGGGAATTTGATAGGGATTGCATTGCTTGGTGCCCCCCCCCCTCCAGCCTTGGAGTTATTTTCTTAATTTTCCTTTCAGATGAATTGTTATTTGTATATAGAAATACCAATAATTTTTGTATGCTTATATTTTGTATCCTACAGTTTTGCTGAATTCATTTATTAGTTATAACAGTTTTGTGAATCTTGAGCTTATTCTACATATAAGAGCATATTCATCTGCAAATGGGGATAATTTTACTTCTTCTTTTATGATTTGGATGCCTTTTATTTCTTTTCTTAGCTTTGGCTAGGATTTCCAATACTATGTTAAGTAGAAGTGGTGAGAGTGGGAGTATCCTTGTTTTATTCCTGAGCTTTGAGGTAATCCTTTCAGTTTTTCACCATGGGGTATAATGTTAGCTGTGGGCTTTTCATATGTGGCCTTTATTATGTTGATCTAGTTCTAGTTTGTGGAGCGTTTTTATCATGAAAAGGTGCTAAATTATGTCCACGTTTTTCTTCTGAATCTGTTGAGATGATTACAAAATTTTTATCCTTTTTTCTGTTAATGTGACATGTCACATTGTTTGATTCTGTATGTCAAACCATCCTTGCATCCCTCTTGGTCATGGTGTATGATTCTTTTAATGAAGGATTGAATTCCTATGTTCCTCATATTTCATTGAGGATTTTTGCATTCAGATTCATCAGGGATAATATAGTATGTTTGTCTGGCTTTGTGTTATGCATGAATGTTTGGGTTCTCCCCCAGAAACCAATACGTTGGAATCCTGCCCCCCACAGTGATAGCATTAGGAGATGATGACTTCAGGAGGTGAGCAGGTCCTGAGAGTGAAGCCCTCATGACTGAGGTTAGTGCCCTTGTAAAACAGATGCTAGAGAGCTTTCTTACCCTCTCCATCATATGAACACAGGGGTAGTCAAGCAGTCTGCAAACAGGAAGCATTCCCTCGCCAAATGCCAGTTCTGTTGGTTGGTGTGTTGATTTTAGATTTCCAGCCTCTAGAACTGCAGGAAATAAATTTCTGTTGTTTATAAGCCATCCATTTATGGTATTCTGTTATACTAGCATGAACCAACTAAGGTGGAAATTGCTACTGTGACAAATATCTAAAGATATGAAAATGGCTTTGGAACTGAGTAATGAGTAGAGGCTGCAAGAATTTGAGGTACATGCTAGAAAAAACCTAAATTGTTAGCAACATAATTTTAAAGGCAATTCTAGTAAAGGCTCAGAAAGAAAAGAGGATAGCTATATATATATATTTAAAAAAAGCTTCTTTTTAGAGAATATATGGATGGGAAAGACCTGATGAAGTCTCAGAAAGAAATGGGGAATGTTATTGGTAAATGGATAAAAAGCAATCCTTAGCATAAAGTGGCAACAAATTTTGGCTGACATGTGTTTATATTCTAGTGCTTTGTAGAAGATAGAACTTGTGAGTGATGAAATTGGCTATTTAGCTGAGGAGATTTCTAAGGCAGTTTATGAAGAAGCAACATGGTTCCTCTTGCCTACTAATAGTCAAATGCAATATGAAAGAAATGGTTTAAAGTTGGAATTGTTAAACAAAATGGAACCAGAACTTAACTATTTGGAAAACATTAAGCTATTTTCAAAAGAGAACACTAAGGGTGTGGTCAAGCAACAGTTTAATAAAGAGATTAGTATGGATATGAACACCAACCTATTCAGTCATCTCAAGGGAAGCCAGGTTCTATTCTTAAAGTCGAGGAAAGAGGTACTCCCTCAAAGGCAATTCCGAGATCAAGTCAGCCACTTCTACCACAGGCTCACAGAGTGAGGGCTGGTGCAGAGTAGGGAGATATAGAGAGGTTTCAAAGGGTGGGGCTGCCTTTCTGATTAACGTTGGCCAGGATGCCCCTGCCACTGGCTCAAGGGTGGGAACCCTGCAGAGAACTGCAGTGTGAGCTGTAACCCACAGAACCATGGAGGTGGGGTCACCTGAAGCCACTGGGGCCATGGCCTTATCCTGGAAGACCCTGTGATATACAACATAGAGAAACAACCATCACCACAGTGGGTCCAAAGGGTGGAATACTGAGTCAAAAAGGATTACTTTCAAGCTTTATAGTCTAAAGAATTTGCCTGTTAGGTTTCAGATTTATGTTCATAATTCCTTTCCTCTTTTCTGTTTTTTTTTTGGAATGGGAATGTCTGTCTTATGTCTATCCTCTCATTTTATTTTGGAAGTACATGACTTTTTGGTTTCACTGGTTTATAGCTGGAGAGAAATTGGCCTCAGGATTGTACCTTGAGTTTTACTCATGTCAAACTTTTGTGATTTTTAATAAGACCTTGGACTTTAGACTTTAGAGTTTATGCTAGAATTTGTTAAAACTTTTAGGGCTATTGGGATAGAAAGAATGTATCTTGCATATGAGAAGGACATAAATCTGGGAGGACCAGAGTAGAATGTTATGGACTGAAAGTATGTGCCCTCCCAAACTGATATATTGAAATCTTAACTCCCAGTGTGATGTTACTGGGGGACTGGATCATTGTGATGTGATTAGATCATGAAAGTGAAACTCTTATGAATAAGATTAGTGCCCTTATAAAAGAGACACCAGAGATCTCTCTCACCCTCTTTATCATGTGAGGACACAGGGAGAAGTCAGCAGGGTACAACTAGAAAGTGAGCTTTCACCAGACATTGAATCTTCTGGTGTATTGATCTAGGATATCCAGCCCCCGGAACTGTGAGAAACAAATTTCTGTGGCTTATAAGCCACCCAGTCTATAGTATTCATTTATAGCAACCCACGTGCTTAAGAGACTTTGGTATCAGGATAATATTGACCTCATAAAATGAATTGGGAAGTGTTCCTCCTCTTCGATTTTTTTGGGATGTTAAAGAAAAATCGTCATTCTTCTTGAAGACATCTGGTCCTGAGTTTTTCTTTTCTGAGAGGTTTTTGGTTACTAATTCAATTGCCTTACCAGCAGGTCTGTTAAAATTTTCTGCTTTTTCATGATTCAGTCTGAGTAGGTTGTATGTTTCTATGAATTAATCCATTTCATCTAGGCTATAAAATTTGATGGCATATACTTTTTTATATTACTCTCTTATGATCCTTTTAATTACTGTGGCATCGGTTGTCAAGTTTCCTCTTTCATTTCTGATTTTATCTGAGTGCTTGATTTTGGTTTTTCACCCCTCAGTTAGTCTATCCACTTTGTTGATGTTTTTAAAAACCCAATTCTTAATTTTGTTCATTTTTTCAATTTTTTTCTATTCTCTATTTTATTTCTCTATTTCTCTGCTGTAATCATTATTCTTTTTTTCCTTCTTCTAAGTTTATGTTTTGTTTTCCTAGCTCTTTTTTTTTAATGTTTAATTAAATTTGAGAGGGAGAGAGCTGGGTAGGGGCAGAGAGAGAGGGGGACAGGGGATCTGAAGCAGGCTCCACACTGACAGCAGTGAGCCCAGTGTGGGGTTTGAACCCACAAACCATGAGATCATGACCTGAGCTAATGATCATGGCGCTTAACTGACTGAGCCACCCAGGTGCCCCTGTTTTCCTAGTTCTTTAAGATATGAAGTCAGGCCGTTTGAGATCTTTCTTCTCTTCTAATGTGAGTCTTTACTTCTATAAACTTCCTTCTCAGTATTGCTTTTGCTGCATTCCATAAGTTTTGCTATATTATAGTTTTGTTTCCATTTGTCTCAACATAGGTTGTAATTTCCCTTTCAATTTCTTCTTTGACCCAGCGGACGTTCAAGAGTGTGTTGTCCGGTTTTCACGTATTTGTGAATTTTCCAGTGTTTCTTATGCTATTGATTTCTAATTTTATTCCATTATGGGTGTAAATAAAAATATAAATCTTCTTAAATTTGTGAAGACTTGTTACCTAACACGTGATCTACCTGCGAATATCCGTATGCACTGGAGATGAATGAGTATTCTACTGCTCTTGGCTGGAATGTTCTCTATATCTGCTTGGTCCATTTTGTCTATAGTGTTACTGAAGTTCTGTTTCCTTATAAGCTATGTATTTTTGAGTTGGTGTCTCTGTTAGGGGAAAGATGGTCTGGGGCTTTCTATTCCATCATCTTGCTAACATCGCTCTTGAAAACTCATTGGGTTTTTTGTGTAGGAATAAAATAAAATGATGAATGTTTTTTATTTTTTGTTTTTAATGTTTATTTTTTTTTAAGAGAGAGGGGATGGGAGAGGGCCAGAGAGAGGCGGGGATAGAGGACCCAAAATCGGCTCTGGGCTGACAGTAGTAAGCCTGACGCAGGGCTCCAACTTATGAACTGCGAGATCATGACCTGAGCCAAATTCGGATGCTCAACCCACTGAGCCACCCAGGTCCCCTGATGAGAACGTTTTAAAAATTTTCCATTTCTTCCACAGAATAAGTATTCAGTAAAAATAAACATTATTATTGTCCTCATCTTTATTATTTGTGAAAGGAAACAGTCAGAGTTATTTACAAAAAGGGAAAGTGTTGACCATTAGGAATTTTCGCAAATGAGTTAGGAAACAGAAGGGTGTCAGTTGATAAAGAAATCTGAAAGTTAGACCAAATGCTTAGATATAATCTTACTTACCTATTTTATTTTCTTTTAGGTGATGACAATTTTCCTTCTATTATATTAAAGATTTCTCTATAATACTCCAGTTGTAAAGTGACATAAGTAAAAACCAAAACTTGATGGTTTTTTGAATATAGAACTTTAAAAACTGATAAATCAATAACATTTACCATTCGTAGAATATTTCTCCTTAAAGAAATTTATCACAGACCTTCTGAGAAGTGTTGTTTCCTTCAAATTTCCAAAAGGAGAGAAAAGCAGATGCTATGCTGGTTTCTGGTAACTTCACTGGAGTCAAAGACAGAATCAGTATATGTCTGAGAATGAAAATTACATTTAATTGATGGCATTTAGTTTGTTATATTTAGTTAACCCTCACTTTATGAAACGTTTACATCGGAATCAATTATTCATAGCATGATGTACAGTCAGCACAGTATGCAGGCATGAAATGTCAGAGTGCCAACAAGCAGGAAAATTCTTAGGATTTTTACCTCTTAGTGGTACTTGGCTGTAAAGTGACTTTCCTTGAAAGATCACACAAAATGAAACATGTTTGTAAATTCAAATGTTTAACATATCCATAGGAAAAAAAAATCATCCATGCAAGTAGGCAAGGTTATTACAAGACAGCCCAGAATTTGGAATATTTCATTTTCTTATTTTTACTTAACACTTGTGTACTAAGAATAAAGAGTTTTAATAGAACAAACTGCTAGACATCTTTGATTAATACTTTTGCCGAGACAGAACTATAAGCAGATTTTAAAGTTGACTGCCTTCTCCCTTGGAAGTGCAATAATGTGTCATCTAACTTTGCTTAGAAAATATTAATTAAATAAAATGAAAAATAAAGGAAACTAACAAATAAGTATATTTGTCATTTCATACTTTAAAAGAAATCCAAAAAGTAAGCCAAAATATGCATCTAGATAACAGTATATGGCAAACAATTCCAGTTAATCTCTTTCTAAACATCATTTTAAAGCATCAAAAATTTAGAACAGATAATAGGGCTCATTTATTGTTATTTCTTTGTTCTTGAGAATCAGAGCACTGAGTCATACAGCGGAATGGCTCCAGAGGTGGGACTACAAGCATGGTTTCTTGTGCAACAAGGCACACTCCCTCACTTCTTATTTTGCAATTCCAAGTGTTATTTTCTTAGCCAACAACTTCTTTTATGTAGAAAAAAAAAACATCTTTTCAAAATTTTATGGTTTGTATTGATGAAACAAAAGAGTGTAAAATCATGTTGACTATAGGAAAACATGGAGGACAAACGATGAACTCAAATTGCTTTAGAAATGTTACATTCTTCCTTCAGGTCTCTTTCCCCCACTTAGTGGGTACCGCTGACCCCGTCCCTCTCCTGAACCCAGATGCTCATTCATCTTCCTATTCTTTCTAATGAAAAGGTAGAAGGAACATCTTTATATCACTTAAACACAGCATATTGCTTAGAACAGATTAGAATGTAAGAAATGCTTATTTTAACATACAGAATACTCTCAGACAGCTATCACATTTGAAGACACATATGCCAATCAATAGAGAGCTTTACTGCCCCTCAGAGGGGCAAACCATATACAAATCAATATGGGATCCTAGAAGAAAAATGTTTAGAACTCAGAAGAATGGCATTAGGGAAGGCAATTGTTGGAATGAGCACTGGGTATTAAAAGAAAGTGATGAATCACTACTGAAAAAAAATTATTACACTATATGTTAACTAATTTGGATTTAAATAAAATTGTTTAAAAAAGAAGAATGGATTTTGATAGTAGAATTGAGTTACAATGTCAGGGAATAAGGATATTGTTTCTGGCATTGGGAGAATGTTTTCAAAACATTCTTTAAATCATTCCTACCTTTTTTCTTCTAATTGAAAGAATTACTCAACAACAATAATGCTCCCCATCATCATCATCTTTGATCAAAATTTTATGGTACCAGTTACTTCCCAAATACCTTTATATTAAATATTTTATTTATTAAAGTGAAGGTAATATTGGGACTTACTTTATGAGATTGTTGTGAAGCTTGAATTACTTAATATATGTAAAAGGCATTAAATAGTTCTTGTCTGATAGAAAACATCCAATAAATGTAGCTGCTATTGGTGTTATTATATTCCTCCCTCTTTTCCTTTCCACCAAAGCTCTCTTCCACAGGCTAAATGCCCTTTATTTTATCAATTATAGCTTAGAGGATGTGGGTTTTGGCCTTTATGACTATGGATGGAGTCTTATCTCTGTAGAGTCAGCAATTTAAAAATGACAGCTTTGTCCAAAAACAAACACAATGCTGTAAATATTGTCCAACTAACTGGTTTTTATCTGCCACTCTTGAAAAGGTATTTTTTTTTCTCTTAGATAGTACTTTGATTAATTTAATTGAAAACAGATGAATATTTTGTAACACTAAGAACAGAGACTGGCTAAAGAGTTCGACACATTCAATGATTGGTTTTTACCCACATAACTTTTGCATCTCAGGCTGAAGTTGGGAATCGCCATGTGGCTGAGGGATTTGCTTCTGTATCCAGTGACAGCACTGCTTACTCTGGCTGGAGGCAGAAGGAAGATCAAATTCTCAATCCAGCAAAAGGAAGTCTATACTGACCTTTATATCCTCTGTTTGGGGTAAGGTTGCAGGCCCAGGAAGCAATTTGATTACGAATTCCAGCCATGATGAAATCCCATCTCACTTTTATTTTGCTTTATTTTGTAATCAAGGAACAAGTCTTTAAATAGCTAAGGAACACATGCCGAAGGAGATTAAATAATGAGATCTCCAGCCGGAGTTCTCTGTATTAATCACTTATTACCAGTATCTACTGGTCTTGGAAGAGCTGAGGAAGATTTGATTACCTTTATTAGCAACACTGGTCATTCTTCAAGTACCTTCGGGAGGCAAGAAATCTTTGCCCATCTGATGCTATCTTTATATCAGGCCCCAGTTGGAGATTTACATAAAGAATAGGTCGGCACTGGCATTTTTCTTGTCCAAGTTCCTGGCACAACCACGGCATTACCACTACAATCCTCTTTCTCCATTCTTCCTTTCCTGTTACCCCTCACCCTGTTGTGCAGCTGGCTAATGCCTCAAAATGCTGCCAGGTCAATTAAGAAATGCAGAGAAATGCTAATGTAGCTCTCCTCTTCTCAAGCATCTTAAAAGCTCTGACGAGTTAGACTGACTTCAAAATTTCCTAGCAATCTACAGGTGTGCACTGTTAACCTTGATTCGACCTGGATTTCCTTGATTACTCTGAAAAATAAGGATCTTTTTCATATGCTTTGCAGAAATTCAAGTTTCTATGAAATCCCTAATCCTACCCTTTGTCTACTTTTCACTTGGTTTGTTTATGTGTTTAAATGATTTTTGTTAGTTTATTAATATATATTCGAGAAAGTTATATCCTTGAGATTATTCTCCCAATGCTTCTTTTGTCTTTTAGCTTTGTTAGATGGTCTTCCGTCATACAAAACGTTTCATCTTGTTATGATCAGATTTAGCAAATATATTCCATTAAGGCTTGTGCTTTATAAGCTTTACATAAAGAATGTTTCACCATCCTAGATTTCTCAAAATATACTCCTTTATTTGTTCTGAGACAAATGTTCTAAACATTTGCTTTTCACATTTACGTCTTTACTTTATGTTGAATTTACTTTTCCTTATTCATTTGATATCTAGAAAATACCTAATTGATTTTTTCTTCCCAAAATAGACAGTTGTCTTAACATCATTGACTGAGCACTCCTTTGTTTCCCCACTGGTTGGTAATTTTATTTATGGAATAAACTACATTTACCTCAATGCTTGGGTTTGTTTTTAGGCTGTCTGCTCTGTTTTAGTGATCTATTTGGCCATTCTTGTATTTATGTTACTTAATTACTACATGCATGCCTCAGAGACATGGCAAGGTCAGTTCCAGAATACTACAATGAAGTGAATGTTTCAATAAAGTGAGTCAAATAAATTTTTGGTTTTCTAGTGCATATAAAAGTTATGTTTATACTATTCTGTAGTCTATTAGGCACACAGCAGCACTATGTCTAAAAAAAAACAATGTACAGATCTTAATTAAAACGTACTTTATTGCCAAAAAAATGCTAATTATCATCTGAGAGTTCAGTGAGTCATCATCTTTTTTTGCCTGGGGAGGGTCTTGCTTTGATGGCTGTTGACAGATCAGGGTGGTAATTGCTGAGAACTAAGATTGCTGGAACAATTTCTTAAAATAAGACAATGAAATTTGATGCATTGATTGACTCATCTTTTCATGAATGATTTTTTTCTGTAGAATGCAGTCCTACATGCTGCAGCATTTTACCCATGGTGGAACTTCTTTCAAAATTAGAGTCAATTCTCTCAAACCCCGCCACTCCTTTATCAATTAAGTTGATGTAATATTCTAAATCCGTTCTTGTCATTTCAACAATCTTCGCCGTATCTTCACTAGGAGTAGATTCCATCTCAGGAAACCATTTTCCTTTGCTCATCTGTAAGAAGCTACTATGCATCTGTTCAAGTTTTCTTATGAGATTGCAGCAATTCAGTTACATCCTCAGGTGTCACTTCTACCTCTCCTGTTACTTCCACCTCATCTTCAGTGACTCCCGCCACTGAAGTCCTGAACCCCTCCCAGTCATCCATGAGGGCAGGAATTAACTTCTTCCAAACTCCTGTGAATGCTGATGTTTTGATCTTTTCCCATGATTCACAAATGTTCTTAATGGCATCTAGAATAGTGAATTCTTTCCAGAAGGTTTTCAATGTACTTTGCCCAGATTTACTAGAGGAATAACTATCTATGCCTGCTATAGCCTTAAAAAAATGTATTTCTTGAAATAATAAGGCTTTAAAGTTGAAACTATTCCTTGATCCATATTCTGGGAAATTGATGTTGTGTGACCAGACATGAAAATAATATAAGTATAGTTATATTTCTCTATTAGAGCTCTTGGGTGGCCAGGTATGTTGTCAATGAGCAGTAATATTTTGAAAGAAATATTTTTTTTTCTGAGCAGTAGGTTTCAACAATGGACTAAACCATGTTATAACAGATGCACTGTCATTCAGACTTTGTTGTTCCATTTATAGAGCACAGGCTGAATAGATTTAGCATCATTCTTAAGGGCTGTAGGATTTTTGGAATGGTAAATGAGCACTGACTTCAACTTAAAGTTTTCAGCTGCATTAGCCCTTAACGAGATTCAGCCTGTGGTTTGAAGCTTGGAAGCCAGGCACTGACTTCTCCTCTCCAGTTCTGAAAGTCGTAGATGGCATCATCTTCCAACAGAAGGTTGTGTCATCTGCATTGAAAATATGTTGTTTAGTGTAGCCACCTTCATTAACGCTCTTAGCTAGATATTCTAGATACCTTGCTACAACGTCTACCTCAGCACCTGCTGCTTCACCTTGAACTTCTACTTTATGAAGACAGTTTCTTTCTTCAAACGTCATGAACCAACCTCTGCTACCTTCAGACTTTTCTTCTGCAGCTTCCTCACTTCTCTCAGCCTTCTCGG
Organism: Paguma larvata; assembly: GCA_030068075.1. NCBI lineage: Eukaryota > Metazoa > Chordata > Mammalia > Carnivora > Viverridae > Paguma > Paguma larvata. The sequence goes on from CM057829.1 coordinate 109,757,066, forward strand.
AATTGAAGAGAGGTAGGGCCTTGCTCTGTATTAGGCTTTGGTTTAAGGGAATGTTATCGCCGGTTTACTCTTCTATCCAGACCAAACTTTCTCTATTTCAGCAATAAGGCTATTTTACTTTTTTGTTATGTGTGTGTTCACTTTTCCTTCTTTCAAGAACTTTCCTTTTGCCAGATGGGAGGGGGTGTGGGCAAAATGGGTGAAGGGAAGTGGGAGGTATCGGCTTCCAATTATGGAATGAATAAGTCACAAGAATGAAAGATACAGCATGGGAATGTAGGCAATGATATTATAATAGTGTTGTATGGTGACAGATGGTAGTTACACTTGTGGTGAGCATAGCATAATGTATAAATTTGTCTAATCGCTCTGTTGTACATCTGAAACTAATGTAACATTGTGTGGCAACTATACTTCAACTAAAAAAAAAACTTTCCCTGAGCATTCACAACTTGGCTGTTTCCTGCAAAAGCCTTAGTTTTCAGCCTGTCTTGGCTTTTGACATGCCTTCCTCACTAAACTTAATCATTTCTAGTTTTTTATTTAAAGTGAGAGACATGCGACCCTTCCATTTGCTTAAACACTTGGAGGCCATTGTAGGGTTATTAATTATCCTAATTTCAATATTGTGTTTCAGGGAATAGGGAGGTCTAATGAACGGGAGAGAGACTGGGAACCGCTGGCTGGTGAAGCAGTCAGAACACACACATTTATCAGTTAAGTTCACCATCATTTATGAGTGTGATTCATGCCACCCTAAAGCAATTATAATACTAACGTTAAAGATCACTGATCATATCACCTTAAGACATACTGTAATAATGAGAGTTTGAAACATTGTGAGAATTACCAAAATGTGACATAGACACAATGTGAGCAAATGCTATTGGAAAATGGAACAGATGAACTTAATTGGCACAGGGTTGCCACAAAACTTCAATTTGTAAAAAACACAATATAAGAAGCACCGTAAAATTAAGTGCAAGGAAATGAAGCGTGCCTGTATAGCTTTGTAAGATGTTTTGATATCTGTTAGACGTCCTCACTCCTTGCTCCTTCTTCAGAATCATTTGGTTCTTCATATGCTTTCATTCATCCATATACATTTTAAATTAGTGTGTCAAGTTCTGTGAAAAACACTATTGGAAGTTGCGTTAACTCTATGGATTGATTATGGAATAAATAACATCTGACGACATTGAGTACAGAAAAAATTGTGTCATTATAGTATTATTTCCAACTCCGAATATTATATCTCTATAATTTTCAAGTCTTCTCTTATATAATTAAAAAAATTAATAATTATCTCCATTAAAGACTAGCATAGCTCATTGTAACTAAAAAACATCTCTGGGGCGCCTGGGTGACTCAGTTGGTTAAGCATCCAACTTCAGCTCAGGTCATGATCTTGCAGTTTGAGTTCAAACCCCGCATCCACCTCTGTGCTGACAGCTCAGAACCTGGAGCTTGCCTCCAATTATGTGTCTCCCTCTCTTTCTGCCCCTCTCCTACTCACACTCTATCTCACTCTCAAAGATAAATAAACATTAAAAAAAATTTTAAACACCTCTAGGTACCTGAAATGTTATTAGAACTATGAATTTGACTTTTTAACAATTTTATTACATTTTCTAACTGTAAATTCTGGAATTTTGGAACCATTTTGATTTTCCGTCCAGCAATCTTAATGAACTCTGTTATGTTATAGAAGTATGCCTGCACATTTTCTTGGATTTTCAGTGTAGATGGACATACCATGTGCAAATAATGATAACATGATTCCTTCCTCTCTTTTCCTTTAACCTTACATCTTTGTGTAGTCTTCTCAAATTTGGCATCATAATAACGAATTATAGATCTCATAGTAGGATTCTGGCATGTTTGTCTCATTGTAGCCTTTATCATAAATGCTCTAAAATTTTGTATTAAGGACGACGCCATTTTGCTTTTTTTCACTGTTTTGCTTTGCTTTTGTTTGTTTTGCTTTTTTACACTGTCGTTGGTATCATATTCTTTATCAAGTCAAGTTCCCTTCTCTTTATGCTTCTTTTTTAATGTTTATCTATTTATTTTGATGGGGACAGGCAGAGAGACAGAGAGAAAGAGAATCTCGAGTAGGCTCCACACTGTCCATGCAGACCCCGATCCGGAGCTCAGTTCCACAAACCTGAGATCATGACCTGAGCCGAAATCAAGTGTTAGACCTGTAAATGACTGAGCCACCTAGGGCTCTCTCTTCCTATTGTCTTAAGAGTTTCTGTGAATCTTAATGGACAATTTTCTTTGTATCCTAATGATTATACAATACTTCTCCTTGGATCTTTAATGTGGTTAATTTTGATAAAAGTTCTAAATTGAACTATCCTTGCACTCCTTGGATAAACCATACATTTTCATGTTGTTGTTTTGTTATCAATAAATAGAAAATATAAAAATGTTTTGTTTGTGATATTTAATCTATATCTATAAATTAAATTTCTGTGACTTTCTGTATTTGTACAGTATACTTTATACCTCTTGGTATAAAGCCGTACTTGAGTCTCATGAAGCATCTGATTATATTTCTTCTGTCTCAATACCTGCAAGTGCCCTTATACCATAAAAATTTCCTATATATTCAAATTTTATTAAAATTGCCGGAAAAAAATTGAATTGCTGCCTTTCTGGAAGTGAAATGAGTGTGCAGATTCATCACTATGAATTTAATATCTAATTTGTCTGTATATTTTCATATTTTCTGTCCTTCTTGAGACTACAGAAATTGGTAACTTATATTTTTCTAAAACTTGTTCATTTAATTCTGAAAATATTTGGCGAAATATTTTAGACTATCTTATTTTTTAAATATGCATTTCTCTTTTTTTTAATGTTTAATTTCTTTATTTTGAGAGAGACGGAGAGACAGCACAAGAGGGGAAGGGGCAAAGAGAAAGGAGAGAGAGTATCCCAAGCAGGCTTCATGCTCACAGCACAGAGCCCAACAGGGGGCTCGATCCCACAAACTGTGAGATCATGACCTGAGCCCAAATCAAGAGTTAGACACTTAACCTACTGAGCCATCCAGATGCCCCTCACTGAAGTTTTGTAAGAGATCCCCTACCCTGCAAATGTACCATGTGGGGTTTTCTCCTTGTTTTAGTTTTAATAATGTGTATTTACTTTCTACTGGATCCAGGCTTCTATTCCATGACTGTCACATAAACTTGCGTATCCTATTGTTTAAACTTTTATATTCTTACTATTTTTTAGGTTACTTAATGTATCAAGTGTTCAAAGTTTGTTAAATGTTCTTGCTATGCTTATGAATGGGTTGATTTTTTTTTTTCTACAGTTCAGTGTTTGCTTTATGTTTTTGGTTTACTTAAAACTTCTGGACACCTAATGTAATGATAATTTCTTTGTAGATTGTGCCTTTTATTATTATATAATGCTTCCCTACCTCTAGTAATGCTTTCATATTTAATTCCTTTGGGTCTAGAATTAGTACTGCTACATCAGCTTTTTCTTAGTACTTACTTACAAATAAAATTCTATTTCTTTATTTTCAATAACGTTGCCATTATGTGAACAGAGTATGCAGGATTAAAAACACCTCTGAGGAATTACTGAAATATTTACCCTACTTATAATTTTCTTTCATGTTTCTTATTTACCATATTTTTTAAACTGTTTTTAACTGCCTTATTTTGGATTTTTGAATTTTAAATTCTTCTTTTATTCTATACTTCTTTAGAAGTCACGTTTTCTAGTTTGGTTTTATTAGTGGTTAGCACAATGTCTTACCCTACACCCTTCACAAAGCTGTATATAATCAATGTTTTTAGCATCCTCCTGAATAAGAAGGGCACTAAAATGCTCTAACTCCCCCAAACACCCTAACTTTCTATATCCCATGATTTGTTTGCTATTACTGTATGTTTAAGTTTATTTATATACCTCTCCTAATTCACTATTACTTTATTTATTTTTAATTCTTTATGGTTCACCCCATGTTGCAAAGATTCCTTTGTCTTCTATTGTTCCTCAGGATATCTTCCCATAATCAATTTTTTGTATTGCACGTATATCATTTTTTCTCTTTAACATGCTTCTGTGGATAATGAAATGTTCCAGGGTTCATATATCAAAACCGATATTTATTTTATCCTCACCTCTTAATGATAATTTATTTGGTGTAAAATTCTTAGCTGAGGGTATTTTTCCTAAGCACTTTGAAACTATTATTATATTTTCTTCTGGCGTTAGTTGTTCCTAAGGAGAAATTGGCTCTGATTCTGCCTATCACTGAGTTATAGGTAATGTGTCTATTTTCTTTAGAGGCTTTAAAAATCGTGTCCTCTTCTTTGGTACTCTGAAATATCACTAAAAAGACATAATTAGATATGAATTTTAAAAAATTATTTCCTGCTCTACAGTCCAAATTTGCCTTTTCATGTTCTTCTTTGACTCAGGAAAATGCTCTACCATTTTCTCTACAAATACTGTTCTATCTTTTCCTCTCAGAAATTCAATTGTGTTCTGAACTTTTATTTTATGTTTTCAACTTTTTTTCCTCTCTGTGATGGACTTTTTAAATTTTAATGAAAAATGTTTTATGTTATAATCTCTTTTTAATTGTTTTAAAAAATCTTCATTTCTTAAATATTTTTCTTTTGGTTTTTATTCTTTTATCTTTTTTCTGCATTAAACATATTGTTTATTTTATTTTATTTTATTTTATTTTATTTTATTAATGTTTATTCATTTTTGAGAGAGAGAGAGAGAGAGAGTGTGACCGGGGCAGGAGCAGAGAGAGAGAGGGACACAGAATCCAAAGCAGGGTCCAGGCTTTGAGCTGTCAGCACAGAGCCCAATGTGAGCTTGAACCCACAAACCATGAGATCATGACCCAACTGAAGTCAGGTGCTCAACAGACTGAGCCACCCAGGCATTCCACATTAAACACATTGGTTTTAAAGCACAATTTATTTACTCTATTACCTGTAGTCCCTGGACTAGAGACCTTTGTTATGCCTGCTATCTATTCCACAGCAGGAGATTAATTTATACATTTTGTAATTATTTACTGTAAGTATCTCTTTATCAGGAGTTGTCTTGAGTAAGACTATCATCGCTGTAAGTTAGGAGGCAATTTTGCATTTTCCTAGTCTAATGTCCTAAAGCTATGCATGTAATTCCTAGACCCCACAATCGTGCATAGTGAAAGCATAGGGCTTCAAATTTACTGTGACTGACTCCATCCACATATGGCCCAGGATTGCTTCATTCATGGTCAAAACTGCCACTTCCTGTCTCCTCTATCTTTCTGGAAGAAAGCATATTTCCATGTACTCATTGTACCTGGGCCTTCTGATTCCAGTTCCCATAGCACTGTGAAGCTTTTCTTCTTAGGATACATATTTAGTTTTTACACCTCCAAAGATTACAATTTTACCTTCATTCATTGTCTTGGCTTTAAAGTCTCATCTTGTTCATTAGACTTGAAGCTTCCTTTTTTTTCTTTTAAAATTAGCTACGACTTTCATTTTAATAATATTTTATCCAAGGAAATTTTTATATATGCTGTGTTTACCATATTGACTAGAGCTCTCTTATAAATGAATGAAATGAGTTAGGTAGGAAGTGTTCTAAAATATGTCACTAATTTCCATGATTTATTAAACAGAGAAAAATTAGCATGATATTATCTTTCTTAAAAATCACTTGCAAGCCAGATATAGGATCAAGAGTGCCATTTTCATAGAATATTAGGCCTAGCTCTGCACTTGGCTCTTGCCATTTCAGCAAATAGCTGTACAGTTCCCAGTTTCCCCATCTGCAGAGTGAACATTATAAAATTTACCTTACAATATTTTCAGATAGTATTATAAATATTATTTAAAAGAATTTTAAAAGATTAGTTTTTAATTAAAAGTAACATCTATGAAGCAACATACTACAGAGTAGACTTTGATAAAGATACCAGTTATTTAATGAATCATTTGGAAATATGACAGCACATTCAGGCCCCATTGAAAACATGTTGGAATGTTTTTGTTAAATCATAAAGCTATTGATAGCTAGAAATTTTTATGTCCTTGCATATACTATCAGATTTTTGTTATTTTTACAATGAGTTGACCAGAATTCACTTTTTGTCATTTGAGTTATGTTTGCCTCTCATTTGAGCAAAATTATCTTTTCCCTCTTCTTCAGTTTCTGTATGTTTCCTATTTTTAGTCTTCTGTGGACATGAAAACTGATATTATTAGAATTATTTTATAAATAACAATAATTCATTTTTAGGTCACAGTTGGAAGGCCTCCACCTGAATAAGATGGATAGGGCTGGTGAAATGATTTAGATACTTAGGATGTTCTGGTACATTTCCTCACTCGTGACCATATTCTAGTTAGGAACCTTGACTAAGGAGCAATTGGGGCACCTGGCTGGCTCAGTCGGTTAAGTATCCGACTCTGGGTTTTGGCTCAGGTCATCCTCTCAGAGTTTGTGGGATCAAAACCCGCATTGGGCTCCATGCTGACAGTGTGGAGCAATTTAAGAGGGGCACGTGGCTGGCTCAGTCAGGAGAACATGCAACTCTTGATCTTGGGGTTATGAGTTTAAGCCCCACATTGAAGGTAGAGATTGCCTTAAGAAAAAGAAGCAATTTAAGAGTAAGTGAAGTGTTTCTGTATAGAAAATAACCCCAATATATGTATTTCCTTGTTACATATCTATTAAAAGCTTCATTTTTCTGGCCCGTCAGTTAGTGGTTGAGACTGAGCCAGTCCTTTCCTAGAGCCCTATATTCTTTCCAAATCCTTGTATCAATTCTAGTATTCACACTTTTTTTGTTAACACCATAAGAATTATGACCTAGAACTCTACTTACATATGATTTATTTTCAAAGCCAACTATAAAACAGTAGAAATTTCTCTTAACATGGTATCTCCATTCTTCCTACCTCCCACTGAGATATCTTGTCTGAGATATATCGCACTGCTTAACTGACTCCCACTTATTTGGAAAAATTTTATTTAGAAAAAAGAACACCTCTGAATGGTAGATAGTATATATAGTTCAAATCTTCTAAGTTCATAGAATAATAGTTGGAGGCATCATGTTGGCATGCTGTTAATTTAATAATTTAATTGGTTTTTCAGATAAATGTCTTAATAGCCTTTGACTTATGCTTGCTGTTGAATGATGTAGTTTTCAGAGTGGGTCATGTCATCATTGTTTCTTTTGGTTACTTTGCATGTGGTTAAAGTGTACACCTCTGTGTATGTTCTGCTGCTGGAGTTAGGAAGGAAGAGTGGAGATTGAGACATATGGGCACAGAGAAAATGAATGCTTGGGAGATCTATAATTGGATATAATTTAGAATCTTTCTGGTTTCCTTTCCATGTGATAAAAATTTCTATGTTTCTGGTAAGTCTATCCTCCGAAGCACCCTCACCTACAAACAGGTGAGAAAACAGAAATAGAAATAAAGGCTTGAGAGATCATTTAAATTCAGACTCGATATCTTGAGCATCAGTGAAGGCAGATAAATCTGCAATAAAGAGAAACAGTGGAATAGGGGAGAACAAGGAGGAGAACGATGAAGAGGAAAGACAGGAAAATGTCAGAGAAATGTAGAGGACCACACAGCCCAGAAAAGAATGCAATGTGCATCTTTAATGTTTTGACTTCCAAATTTCAAATTCCAGATTCCAAATTCAAATTTCAAGTTCCAAAAACATTTATATACACATATTATTCCAAAATTTTCCTTTAGGAACAAAAATGATCCATGACACATTTAAAAGATACAGTGAACAGATTCAGAGGACAGATTATCATGAAATGGCTAATCATTAAATAGGCAGAGAGGTCTGATCAGAGAGATATCAAATTTTCATAACTAGTGTCTGGTGGTCGATCATAAGTTAGGAAACTTCAAAAAGCCTACTTGAAAGAGATGGTGACATGATCTATTTGAAAGTAGTCACAGTATTCATCCATTTACCATCTGTAAAAGGGTCACAATGTCTGAGTAGAGGCATAAACATTAAAATCTTTTATTAGCGGGAATTTTAAGATTATGTGACATGAAGTTATAGGAGAGGCCAATATCTTTGTAAGAACTCACTACCATACAACATTATTATGCTAACTCAGTATTGTCTTAAAAAGAATTGTGTAAGCAAAATAGTGTTTAAAGTCATGTCAGTCCAGAGGGAAAATACTCCTAATATCTATGATAAAATACGAACAAAATTTGCTGACTTAAAAAAAATTTTCCTCTTGACCTACATTTTAAGGACAGTATAGAATCAATGTTCTCTAATGTAAAGATTGATAAATTTTAACTTAAAATCATGACCAGTTTTCATCAGAGAACCATAAACTGGATAAAACAGTTCTTTAAGAAAAATGCTATTAGGTGAGATTACTGCAACCTTCCCAATTGCCCCACATATAGATGGCCCTGCTAGAAGGGTTACCTCTGCTTTACTCTGATCCAGCAGTTGACATATGAAACTGCATCTGCTATGGAAGCAGCTCCCACAGAGCTATCCTGTTGAACGTCCCAAGTGGTGGGTGGTGATAAGTTTTGACTGTGCAGCCAGCATATGTCATGATAAATTCTCAACTCTCTAAGTAAAGAGAATACACACTGTTCTCTTATCAAGATTGGGTTTGTATTCCCGCCCACTCTCTTCCTCAAACACATCTTGAAACAAACATAAGTAAATAGTTGACAAGTGAAATATCACCTGTGCCACTCAATGAACCAGAATGAACTGTAAGTAGAAAGTGTTAATTCACTACTGCAGTCACATTCCATCAGCACAGAAAGGACCACATCTCCCCACCCTTATGAGGTAGCCAGGAAGAACACAACCTTCTATTTCCTGCCGGCAACAGGATAAGTCTAGGTATTTCACTGTAGGCCTAATGGGGACTTTTTAATGGGATTTCTTTACATCCTCTTGTGCTTCTGTTTGTCTGTGTTTACCTAAATTATCTCTCTATTCAGCTCTGAATCCCTCTGTCATTCTTGTGCTTCCCACATGTCACTCTGCCATTCAGAGAAGCTGTTTTCCTCCCATAGAGTTCACCAGAAGAAGAGAGTTTGGTATCACTTGCCAAGTAGATTCAACATGAAAAGTTCAGACACATAAGAGCCCCAAATAGGGGACAGTCTGTGAGGGCTAAGCGGCAGCACATCACACATTATAATCAGCCTCTCCAGGGGGGCGGCTGCTTGACCAGCCCGTTTGCACCAGATTTGATGCCCCTCCTACTTCAGCACAGGAAGCGCCAACACCAGTCTCCATTTAGTCACTCAAGCATATGCAGTGGCTTCAAAAGCAAAGACAAAAGGGGCAGCTGTTTTTATTCACAGCAAGTGGGAAAAACACTCCCTATGCAAAGAGATCTGGGACTTGGCAGTAAATGGTGAAGCCCGCATGTTTCTGGCTTATCTACACGGGGTTCTGAAAGTTTTGTGGAAAGTTGGGACTCCCTGCAATTCACTAAAAAAATCACTGAATTTCTAAAGAGAATGTATTCTTTACAGGTGAATCCCCATGTAGAAAGCATTGAGTTTCAAAATAATAAAAACATACAGACCAGCAAATTAGGGGACGAACACTTATATCATAAGACATTTTTCTCTCAATAAGTCATGGGGATGTAATGTATAGCATAGGGAATATAGTCAATGATATTGTAATAACATTGTATGGTGACAGATGGTAACAAGACTTATCATGGGGATCATTTCATAATGTATAAAAATATTGAATCATTATGATGTACACCTGAAAGTAATAGGCTATTGTATGTCAATTATACTTTAATATAAAAATAATTTCTCTCCTGAGAATTGAACTACAGGTTTGTTTTTGTAGTGATATAAAATGGAATTCAAATTAAGAATAACGTTTCAGGAATACACCCATCCCTTAAAATTGGTTACACCTGCAACCTGATAGCTTCGGCAGCAATAAGGGGGGGAAAGCTGTATGTCTGCTTGAACTTTTGTGTTTGCATGAATATGTTGAATGTATTTTACGTGTTTTTTTGTTTGTTTGTCTGTTTGTTTTTAATGTGGAACAGCAGTTAACAGCCTAACAACTTGTAGTGGAAATTGCTTAGCACTGGATTTCTCAAAAAGTGGCTTCTGGACCAGGAGCATCAGCAGCACCTACGATCTTGTCAAAAATGCAAATTTATCAGTTCCCACCTAGACTCCTCAATCAGAAACTGTGTGTTGGGGCCCTATACTCTGTTTCAATAGCTCCCCCAAATGATTCTGATGCACAAGAAAGTTGACAGTCACTGCCTTAGCAAAAGCAAAATGTTGATAAACAGTTCCCATGATACATTGTTTTGAAACATTTAGGGAGAAAGTAAATAGAGAGAAATCTCACAGAACATATAAAGAACCCATTAAGGAAAATCTGGCAAGTTTAATCTTTGCAACGGGTTTCTTCTAGACAAGAGGATGAAAATACAAGTTCTTTAGTTTCACACACAAAGTTCTTCACAATATGTTCACCATCTATGTCTCCAGCCTCATTCATTAGTCTCTCACTTAACCAATATTTACTGAGTGTGTGCTACGTCTGGACACAAGCAAGTAAATGGAAAAGGACAAATATTTGTGTCTAGTAGCCATAACCCCAAAGGACATAAGACCCAGTTCCCTGCCCACTCCCTACTCTTTGGTGATTCTGAAAATTGAATGTGCTTTTTTTATTCTAAAACTTTATGCCACTCTCCTTCTTCCTTTTTCATCAAACAGACTCTTAACCATTCTATAAAATCCAGTTCAAATAGCTGGAGTCTCTCCCAACTTCCTCAGGTAATGCTGGTTATTTCCTGTCTTGGGCTCTCACAGAAATGTGTTTTCTCCCTTACCTTATCTTACCTTACCTTACTTGCCCTCCTCTCCCCTACCCTCATCTTCCCTCCTCTTTTCTCTCCTCCTCTCCTTTCCCTTTCCCTTTCCCTTCCCCTCTTTTCCTTCTTTCCTCCTTCCCTCCCTTCCTCCCTTTCTTCCACTTACAAGTTTAAAATTCACTAAGTTGGGGGCTTCTGAAGATGAGATACTGTCAAATTAAGTAATTAACTATGGGGGATATTTCTCATATGTCACACAAGTGTCTTGAAGTAAACATTTGGAAGGCTCCTGTAGAGACCTGAGCAACATAAAAAAAGTTCTGCTAATTTGAGTCCCTGTGGAGAGGTAAAGGGTTCTACCCTAAACTAAAGGCAGAAAATAATTATAATTACTAGTAAAAGATATATTAATATGAAATGTGAATCTTTAATGAAGTGATTTCTCAAAGACTGATCCGTTTGTCATTCAAACTAAATACTAAAAGTGTGCAAATCATGTTACATATGAAATTATTTGTGAGAAGATTTACAAAACAAATCCATCTAGACGTGATACAAACTGGGAACATTGAAGCTGGAAGAGATTTTAGAGATTTTTCTGGTTAGTCCACTTTGGAAGTGAGGTGACTTCAAGAAAAGGCTGTCTTCTACTGTTAAAAAACAAAAAACTTAAAACCTGGGAGAAAATACTCTAAATCAAGATGATATTAAGATTTCAGTATTCGTGTTGATCACATGTTAACCTCATAGATCCTATTCCAATATTCCAAGGTCTACTTGGCCCTGTCATACTCAGGATTGCACAAAGACAAAGTGTACTTCCAGCCCAAACCATCCTCCAGTCATATCTTCTCATGGAAGGCATTGGTTAATAGCATGGACGTTGGACAGGTCTGGGTGCAAATCATAGCTCTGACACTGACCACTCTGTGCATTTGTTAAATAGTTGAATATCCTGTAACCTTACCAGTCTCACCTTAATGGCAATACCAATAGACAATTTTTTGAAATAATGTATGAAAAGTGATTATCATTGTACCTAGCACAAGATCAAATGCACAATGAATAAAACTCCTATATGCACTATATTTATAAAAGCTCCTAATCCTAAGAATTCTTCACTTAGATGAAATTAAGACTAGAAAAAAACATGAGAGACACTCTACTCTAATTGCTTCATTTTATGAATGAGGTAAATGATGACTGAGAAAGTTAAAGTACTTTGACTACTAAAATACAGTTCTGTTTTCGGCAGGCCAGAAATTTCTTCATTATACCTTGATGTCTATGATAGTTATCTATTGCCACTGTATCAATTTCCTAGAAATTTAGAAGCTTAAAAAAATGCACATTTGTCTCATAATTTCTATGGGAAAGGACTCTGGGCACAGCTTGGCTGAGTCCCCTGCTTCAGAGTTTCTCAAAGGTGACAACCAAAGCTTAGGTCAGAGCTATGGTCTCATCTGAGGATTGGCTAGGAAAGATTCACTTCTAAGATCAGTGAGGTTGTTGGTAGAATTGAGTTCTGTGTGGCTACAGGACTGAGGGCCTCAGTTTCTTGCTGGTGGTCAATCAGAGGCCTCTCTCAGCTCCTAGACACTACCTGCAATTAATTCATTTTCTTGTGGCCCTCCTGTTATGAACCAAATGTTTGTGTCTCCTCAAAATTCATATGATGAAATCCTAATCCCTAGGGTAACAGCATTAGGAAGTGAGGCTTTGGGGGAGTAATTAGGTCAAGAAGTTGAAGTCCTAGTAAATGGATTTAGTGCCCTTATAAAAGAAACATGATGAGTTAAATGAGTAAGGGGCATTAAGGAATCTACTCTTGAAATCATTGTTGCAGTGTATGGTAACTAATTTGGATGTAAATTTTTTTAATTAATTTTAAAAAAAGAAGAAGAAACACGAGACCTTGCTGTCGCTCTCTATGCCTTCAGGAATGTGAGAATATAAGAGTTCAATAAGAAATTGGCAGTCTGCAGCCCAGAAGGGTGCTTTGACCAAAACCCAACCATGCTGGCAACTTAATCTAGGACTTTGAATCCCCAGAACTTTGAGAAAAATTTTCTGCTGTGGATAACACCTCAGTCTATGGTACTTGGTTATAGCTGCTCAAACTAAGATACCTCCTAACATAGGCATCCTACAATGTGGCTGCTTGCCTCTTGAACTAGCAAGCAAGAGACTCCTGAGAGACAGAACTTACAATCCTATGGAGGTAATCACAGACATGTAATCACATACACCCCATCACCTTTGCTGTATTCTGTTGATTAGACGCAAGTCACAGGCCATACCCACACTCAAAACTATGCAAAGCCTTGAACATTGGAAGGGGGAAGGCTTATGGGGGGGGGTGTCCCCCTAAAGTATATCTGCTATAGTATCTTATAGAAATTTCATTCATTCTATAATCCTGTCCCTTTATCACTTGTTAACTCTTAATATTTTCTTGCTTCTAGCAGTCAGCTGACCATGACTCTTTTAGAAAACAATTTACTAACCAACTTTATTCATCGCAGGTCAATTTTCCTCTACTATGAGTGGGAGTATCCTATTGATACAAAACATTCCTAATGTCTCCAATTTAACATTACTGATTTGCTGTTAATGTTTTTTTTTCCTTTTCTTCTGTTTTCCAACTATTAGCAAAAATAACAATATAGACAAGTGTTATTCTCTTATCTCATTCAGTGTTTTGCGTTAACAGAGTTTCCATTTAACTCTTCTACTCTAACTTTGAATGCATCTCTTTGAGCTACACCTTTTTCTATAACCTCAGTTCTTTTTAACCTTAAGAATATTTTTCCTGTCCCTTTTCGCTTCAATTAGCCTCTTCCTACCTATTCTTCCTCTGCGGTGCATCTCAGGTTGAGCATTTCACCCTGTTGCCACCATGGCTGTCTAAGCATATCTCATCTGGGTGGTTCTAACCACTTTCTCTAGAACATATTGACTCCACTTCCTTCCTCTTCTATTATTTTACTCTATACATTTCAGTAAGACTTCCCTCCCAAGCACTATGTTAATATTGTCACATTGGTTTGTTATTTCAGAATCAAATATTTAAGATCCCTTATCCATTCTTCCCACTCTACTCTCTTAAGTTCCCACTATGCCTGGAGAAGATGTTTAAAATGATATGAAGGAAGGAAATAAGAAAAAAGAAAAAGATACAAGAAAGGCAGAAGGTTAAGTTGTAACTATTATTTGAAGTTTTCATTTTGATTTCATTTGGTTAACATACAGGGGTTATATTAGTTTCAGGTGCATAATATAGTAGTTCAACACTTTCACACATCACCCTGTGCTCATCACAAGTGCACTCCTTAAACCCCATCACCTATTTCACTCATTCTTCCACCCACGTCCCTTCCGGTAACCACCAGTTTGTTCCCTATGGTAAAGAATCTGTTTCTTGGTTTGTCTCTTTTTTTTTCTTTATTAATTTGTTTTATTTTCTTAAATTCCACATATGAGTGAAATCATATGATACTTGTATTTCTCTTTCTGACTTATTTTGCTTAGCATTACATTCTCTAGCTCCATCAATGTTGTTGTAGATGGAAAGATTTCATTCTTTTTATAGCTGAATAATATTCCATTCCTTGTGTGTGTATAGATAGATGATAGATAGATAGATAGATACATCTATACATATACATCTATATCTATCTCTCTCTATATATATCTACATATATATATCACATATAGATATATGTGTGTATAGATAGATGATAGAGATATCACATCTTCATTATCCATTTATCAGTCAACGGACATGGGTTGCTTCCATTTCTCGGCTATTGTAAATAATGCTTCTATAAACAGGGGTGCATGTATCCCCTTGAATTAGTGTTCCTGTATTATTTGAATAAATACCCAGTAATATGATTGTTCATTCATGAAATAGTTCTATTTTTAACTTTTGGAGGAACCTTTATACTGCTTTCCACAGTGGTTATACCAGTTTGCATTCCCATCAACAGTGCAAGAGGGTTCTCCTTTCTCCACATCCTCACTAACACCTTTTGTTTCTTGTGTATTGATTTTAGCCATTCTGACAGATGTGAGGTGATATCTCATTGTAGTTTTGATCTGCATTTCCTGATGATATGTGATGATGAGCATCTTTTCATGTGTCTGTGGGCCATCTATATGTCTTCTTTGGAAAAATGACTATTCATCTCTTCTGCTTATTTTTTAGTTGGATTGTTCATTTTTGGGGTATTGAGTTTTATAAATTCTTTATATATTTTGGATACTAACACTTTATCGGATGTGTCATTTGCAAATATCTTCTCCCATTCAGTATGTCATTCACAAATATTTTCTCCCATTGCCTTTTAGTTTTGTTGATTGTTCTTGTGTTGGGCAAAAGCTTTTCATTTCGATGTAGACACAACAGTTTACTTTTGCTTTTGTTTCCCTTGCCCCAGGAGACATATCTAGAAAGAAGTGGTTATGGCTAATGTCAAAGAAGTTACTGCCTGAGTTCTTTTCTAGGATTTTTATGGTTTCAGGTCTCACATTTAGACCTTTAACCCATTTTAAATTTATGTTTGTGTATGGAGTAAAAAAGTGGTCCTGTTTCATTCTTTTGCATGTTGCAGGCCAATTTTCCCAATACCATTTGTTGAAGAGATTGTCTTTTTCCACTGGATATTCTTTCCTGCTTTGTTGAATATTAATTAACATTATTATGGTCAATTATTGACCACAATTATATGCGGGTTCATTTCTGGGTTTTCCATTCTGTTCTATTGATCTATGTGTCTTTTTTTGTGCCAGTACTATACTTTTTTGATTACTACAGCTTTGTATATAACTTGAAGACTGGAACTGTGATGCCTTTAGCTTTGTTTTTCCTTTTCAGGATTGCTTTTGCTCTTTAGGGTCTTTTGTGGTTCCATACAAATTTTAGGATTCTTTGTTCTAGTTCTGTGAAAAATGCTGTTGGTATTTTGATAGGGATTGCATTAAATGTGTAGACTGCTTTGGGTAATATAGACATTTTAACAATATTTGTTCTTCCAATCCATGAGCCTGGAATGTCTTTCCATTTCTTTGTGTCATCTTCAATTTCTTTCATCAGTGTTTATAGTTTTCAGGGTATAGGCCTTTCACCTCTTTGGTTAGTTTTATTCCTAGGTACCTTATTATTTTGGTGCAATTATAAATAGGATTGTTTTCTTAATTTCTCTTTCTGCTGCTTCATTATTGATGTATAGAAATGCAACAGATTTCTGCATGTTTATTTTGTATCCTATGACTTTACTAAATTTTCTCATCAGTTCTAACAGTTTTGTTTTGTTTTGTTTGTGGACTCTTTCAGGTTTCTATATATAGTATTATGTCATCTGCAAATAGTGAAAGTTTTACTTCTTCCTTACCAATTTGGGTACGTTTTATTTCTTTCTGTTGTCTGATTGCTGTAGCTAGGACTTCCAGTACTATGTTAAATAAAAATCATGAGAGTGGATATCTTTGTCTTGTTTCTGACCTTAGGGAAAAAGCTCTCAGTTCTTCCCCATTAAGAATGATGTTGGCTGTGGGTTTCTCATACATGGCCTTTATTATGTTGAGGTATGGTCCCTCTAAACCTACTTTGTTGAGGGTTTTTATCATGAATGGATGTTGTACTTTGACAAACGTTTTTCCTGTGTCTATTGAAATGATCATATAATTTCTATCCTCTCTCTTATTGATATGATGTATCACATTGATTGATTTGCAAATATTGAACCACCTTTAAGTTGTAACTTTTTATATTTCCTTTCAAATCCCCCCCTTTCCAAATTGCACTATTTTTATTCCAAGTTTGAAATCAGGCTTGTCTTTACCTCTGTATTTTCTTATTCTGCATTCAGATTGTTTAAAAATCCTGGATCACTTCTACCGAAAGGTGTCCAGAAACCACCTCTCCCCCCCAACTGCACAGGTATTCATCTCCACCTTCATCGCCACATTCCTAGACCCCTTCAACTTAATGTCCATCTTTCCCCACTGCTCCCAGTCTGCCTCCTTCCCACTCAGCACAAAATACTGCTATGAAAATCAGCTTTATTGCCTTCCAGTCCCCCAACCTTGTGTTTGCTCCCTGCACCCTTCCATAAAATCCGAATTCTTCACAGTGATGTTTCTGGCCCTGCCGGATGAGTGCCTCCACTGGCAAGTGGGAAACTAAGGTCCAAGGCCTCTTACGTTGTTTCCACCTCTGTCCCTAATTTTCAAGTTGCATAGCTACTGCCTCCAGCTTTACATTTCCCTTTTGTCTTCTATATTGTCCCAGATTACTTGTTGTTTATACCCTTTCAGGAAGGTCACATGACCAAACAAGAATGGAGAGAAATCATACCCCCAGCATTATCCATGGAAAACGTTAACCTATTTGATTTTTCAACTCCACGATATTCACGCCATTGGTAACGGGTGACACTTCCCTCCTGCCACCTCCTCTTACAACATAGAACAACACAGTCAGGTAACATACATTGGAAAAAGCACATGGTAACAAATTCAAATGTACATTCCAGCTTCTCGGCTTCTCGTTTGAATATGTATCTTAAAATAATCAGATTACTGCTTTCCGATCTCTTCCCTCTGCCTGGTGCACTACAATTGCCCTTTCATCATCAGATGATCAAAATTCAATTAGTTATATTTTGACACTTAAAGGTATAGGATAAAAATCTGGAGTGTTACATTTGTGTAAAACTGACTATTTAGCTATCTTTTATTGAAGAGACTTAAAACTACCTCTCTTCTAAAATGTACCACTCCTATTACTGATACATTTTGACTTTTTTTGAAATACTGGTTTTACTCCTATTGTAACTAGAAAGTTCTAATTCCCTAATGCATCACAGAAGTCATATTCCATTCTGGCTTTACTTTTTCATATTTTCATGAGCCATAAATGTAAGGTAGAAGGAATAAGCAAGTATCTTTGCTATTTTTCTCAGATTATGCAAATGATTTCAAGATTTGTAGATGACATAACAGTCATTGAGCTGAAGTGCGCATATTCTCATGACTATTTGCCTCTATCCCACATCATAATCTAAAAATAAACATAAAGCTAAGTGAGTTAAGTGAGCCTGAAATCAAGTAATTTTTAAAAACTAAGGTGGTTGTTTTTCTTATAGAAACTAATATTTTTCATGATTATGATGGAGGCTCTTGGGACCCCACTATTCATATATTATAATCACTATGAAAACGTCAGTTGTGTGGTTGGTGCAGGCTCCGGTGTTAACACAAGATAAACTATGCATTTAATATGGAAACCATAATTCCTTTATGATTTTAAATACCCAACTTATTCATTGGAACAATTAGTATAATTTGAACACTTTACAATAAGCAGACCATGTCACAATGCTGATGCTGGAGAATCATGAGCTAGCCTGTACTCTACACTGATATACACAGTACATCTCTCTCAAGTCATGCTCTTAGAGAAGTATTTATTTGGAAATCTCCTAAGTCAGGAAGGTGTTATTTCGCATACAAATTTCCTGCCCTCAGAAGTATATTCCAGGTTGAAGATAAATATTATACGATGATGTGATAAGGAGGATGACAGGAAAAATGTCCAGGTAATAGGGGAACACGGATGAGGAACACTTAACACAGCCTGGGGAGATTAGGAAAGCAGGGGCGGAAGTGAGGTACCTGACTCAGTTTTGAAGGATGCAAGGAAGTTACCCAGGAATAGCAGGTGAAGGAAATAGGGGAAGGTGAGATGTTTGTGTAACTGGAGCACAGGGAGGGCACTGAGGGAGGCCTGCCAGGGGAGATTCTGGACGTAGGCACATGAACATGTCATTCCTTAGAACCTCTGTTCATGACACACTTCCTATCTAAGGACCCACACCCTAAGAATCCAAGGAGACCCAGTGTGAAAAATAAAGTCTCTCAAGTTGTATCTGTTTCAGTTCTATCTACTTGCTTGTAAACTGTAAAAAGAATAAAAGCACATTTTAAAAACAATTTAAACCATTTTTAGGAAGGGAAAACAAGATACCATTGCCATAAAATCAGTAACCCAAACCAGTTACTGTAAATATTCATCTCATAAACACCATTCCATCAAATGTTTTAGGCATTTGCTTAAAAGCACAGTGTTTGCATATATGAACACTTAATATATGGCATGTAGTTAAAACAAGTATATGTGTCTATATATTTTTACTGAGCATTATCTTTAGCAAAAAAAAATAATGGAATGTTCTGTACACTCGCATCCACGTTTCTGCTGTCCTGGCACATATGGCGAGCAGGAATAGTAGTTGAGGCTCACTCATGCAATCGTTTTAATGAAACCATCACAATCAGGCACTCTGCGAAGCAGTATTCTATTCCTCTGTCCATTAAATACATCCCCCATCCCTTTCAACTCTGCATAAATTGCATAGGCCATGTTATTTACCAATCGGAACTGGCAGCATTAAATTAGCGCAGGCTGATTGCTAGACTTTTGCCCAGTGAACTTTATGTTCCCCCATTGAATCCGTTTATTGTTGCCATCCCTACTTTGGAACATGACTTCCCTAGAAAGCATTTCTTCATCCAGCCTCTGTGCTGGAAACAGACAACAGCTTGAAGCCAGCAGCTGCTCTTGAACAAAGCAGGTAGAGAGGCAAGAAAGGCTGCTGAATCCATAACAATAAGCCCATCATGACATAATTACAGTAAATCTCCAGAGTGACCTGCACACATTCAATGCCATATGGTTATTTTTGGTGCTGGAAACGTGTAGCTGGGAGCCATAGTTTAATCTAGCCACTTCCCACTGTATTCCTGCTAGCATGAAATTGATTTTTTATCCAGAAAATTAACATGAATATTTATTGACAGAGGTGAAGACTGTATTTGCACAGTCAGCTAAGTATGCCGGTAGATTTAATAAAAATATTTGAATTCTGTTTTACCTGAAATGTATGAATAGGTGAATAGGAATAGATGAATAAAAGTTTTTCTTTCTTTCTTTCTTTCTTTCTTTCTTTCTTTCTTTCTTTCTTTCTTTCTTTCTTTCTTTCTCTTTAGGATTGGGCATTCTTGTTTGCCTGTTTTATACTAGCAATACTTTTGTGTTATGTAATACATGCCTTTCAACCTTCTCTATCTCCCTCTTTCTGGCACAGTGTTTTTTCACTGGTGCTTGGAAGGTTTATTCTCTCTTTCTCTTAATGTCATCATTTGGCTTTGACTCAGCTACTGGTACTGTAGCCTTCTCGGGAAAAACAGATTGTCAATAAGGACAATACCTTGTGGTCCATCTGGAATTAATAAACTATCCTTTCTACCCCAGCTTCTGAAAGTAATTTATTCTGCAAAAGATTTAGATACGTACATATTTGTCAGGGAAATGGACCAGCCCAGAATCTCAGCCTCCTAAACTCACTGAGAGATTTCCCAGGGCAAATCAAGCCTAACCTGGGCAGTGGAATAAATCGCAGATAAATACGAACATTCCATCACTCTCTTGAAAGTATTTCCCAAGCAATCCCACTAATTGATTTGATTTTTTAGAGCTTTAAGAGGGTTAAATATTGTTCTGTGCATTCACCAAGTACAGTAGTCCTATGTTGATAACAGCGGACTAAGTAACCAAATCCTAAACCAAGAATCCTGCAGGATTCCAGGAAACCTGTCTTGTGGCTTGAGAGGGCCTTTAGTTTCAGAAGACTATGATGCATTAAAAATTCTTTATTTTAAAACACATTAAAAGAAAAAGAAAATGGAAGGCCAATTCTGCTTAAGTGGGAGGGTTCAAAGAACACATAGATAGGTTTGTCTAGGAGTGGTGGCTAAATATAAACTAATTCCACTTAAGTTTCCTCTATGCCCTGCATCCTGGCCATGAGCTACCTCTTGTCAACTGAGGCCTGTGGGTTTGAATATATAGCCCAGATTTGCTGTATTTAGGGGTAGATTGTCGGAATTCCCTTCTCCTACCTGATAATGTTATAGAGCAAGCCTTTCTTATGTCATCATGGGAAGCCAAATAAATCCCTAGTAGTGGAAACAAACACTGTCTCTTTCTACCACACAACAACCTAAATTGCTGAAACTCAACCACTTTTAGATCCCTTCCTGAGAATCAAAGCAACGGACGTTGTGTCTTGGACTTGATTGTATATATATATGTACAAAAGGTAAAAGTTCGCAGGAAAATAACTAGCAGTGACTATATAGGTCAAGAAGATTGAAATAAAACAGTTTAGGGAATTTGTTCAACAGCTGGCACAACCAGGACTTATTTAGGACATTGTTATTTGTTTGCCACTTTTATGAATGTGGGTTCCAAACAAGCTCACTTGGGACTTAATAAGTAAGTGCTTCCATAAGCAGAGAAGGCTAAAAAAGATGGCATCTTTTCTATTGACTCACTGCACGACCTTCAGAGAGTTATTTTCACATTGCCTCTGCTTTACCTCCATTAACTAGAAATCATAATGTTAATCAGTTTTCTCCCAGGGTTTTCCTAAGTGTTGAAAAACTTTTTAACATTAAAGTGCACGATAACCACTGAAAGTCTCATGGTCAAAACACATAGCCTGAGTTTCTGCAGAATTCCTAGGCGTTAAAGTAGCCAAAACAAACCAACTAACTATTCAGAATGCAAAGGTAACTGGTCAGAGACAAAAAAGATTGCAAAACTAGTGGCAGAAATGAGGTGTGGGAGTCAGAAGAAGACTAAGGAAAATGTTTTGTGAAGTATAATTACCTTAATTACCTCAATCCTTGATTGCTCAATAGATTTTTAACCTCATGGCTCATTAACCATCTAATACCTAACTTAGATCTTGAGTTTTTAGCTCATTTGTTCCCTCTTATGAAATATTTATTTTTTTATGTTGAAGTTGTAAGTACACTTATGTGTCTTTGTTACACTAGATCTCTCCTAAGTAAGAAACACTATGGCACTTTAATACTCTGCCTAAGCAATGCTTTTATGAACTCCAGCAAAACCTAATGCAGAATTTCAGGCCTGCAAAATAAATGTAGGTTAACAAGCACTTGTTATTTATAGCACCTCAAGCTCACTTTTCCTATATTGTTTCTCCCCCCAATTGCTAAATTTATTGTTCCTATAAAACATACAGATAGTTCTGCTGCTATCATGAACTATCAGAAATCAGTAAAAGATTATTTGTTAAAATACTTCCTCTAGGAAGAACTCAGGTCTTCTTTCTGTCCTCCTGCCCTCAAAATTCCTGTATCTCACACACTTGGCAGTGCATGGACTTGCAACCCATCTCTGCAGCTGGTCTATGTAAATGAGCTAGAAATGATGTGTGCGTGTCCTGTACTCAGCAGCCTGAGTTTGGTGGGGTTGTGCCATTTCCGACTTGATTAAGAGTACACCTGTGACCAAGCAGGTGATGAAACATGGAGCAAATACACAGAGACAGATGGATTAAGACTGTCATAATTGTAGTTTTACTTGATTATAATTTTCACAGGCTCCAGGTGATTTCTATTTCTTTACGGCTTCACTCATCTCAGGAGGTCCCAGTGGACCTTGAAACAGAAGACAGACGCATCGTGCTTTTTGTCTAGGCCCGTTTGCAGAGTGGGCACTTCAGAGAGTTGTGCTATGAAAAAGCAATTAGCTTCTTGAGTCTAGGGTGCCATTTAGAATATCTAAGCTACTGCGCTTCATCATAAAATTGACCTTTTTAATTTTTTATGTTGGAAATTTCTACTAAAAGTGTTAGGATGAAAAAAAGTACAGCTCCAAGAAAAATATGAAAGACATGGGAAGGAGTCATGAAAGGTTGTGCTACCCCGAAGGAAAGTTGAAATCATCTCTACTTGGATATAATAAATACCATGTCATGAAGTACCTTGTGCTTAATTTTTAAATAATTGCTATCATTAAGTAACATAACAATGACATAGCAACACCAGATCTGCGTAAGAAGCAGGCAGGCAGTGTATCTTAGATTTACAGCCAACTTATAATCATGCAGGATAATTGCTTTGCTCTCTAGAAAAGAGGTCCTTTTCTCATTACTTTTGACTGTCATTCCTATGCTATAATCATATTAATGTGACCATAATTTATGTACTGTATTTTTCCAATCTGTATTAGATTTGCCATTTTAATTTCCTTGTCCAACTCCAGTGTTTCAGCAGCAAAAAAAAAAAAAAAAAAAAAGGAGAAGAAGTAGTAAAAAGAAAGAAAAGTCATTGTCAATAGAAAAAAGAAGTTATTTAGGAAAAGGAGAATTACTACAGAAGGTCATCAGAGTCATCTATGCAGACCACAGTTCTGTCACCACCAGTAACAACACAGAATGCTTTCCAGTAAGATAAAAGTTGAGAGTTAATAACGTTACCTATGTTGCAGCCCTAATTGCTCCACCTATTAACTATATGACCTTGGGCAACTTTTTTAACCTTTTGATGCTTCAGCTCCTCTGTCTGTAAAATGGGAAAGCAATCTACTTAACGATAGTTGTAGATCTATTCCAAAGCTTAGTGACTTAGAGCAACAATTTACTAATTATCTCTCAGGGTTCTGTGGGCTGGCTGGGCTCAATTTGGTGGTTCTGACTTGAGAATCTTAGCCAGGTGATGGTTGGGCTGCGGGCTGGTTTCATCTGGACTGGGCATCCAAGATGGCTCTTCTGCACATGTATCAGTTGATGCTATGAGCCATGGGGGTCTCAGCTGGGAGATAAGCCAGACTGCCTATTCACAGCCTCTCCATGTACTTTGGAATTCTTATCCAAACATGGTAGCTTAGTTGGGAGGAGGAGAAGATTCTTGGAGAGTGCCTTCCTAGAGACCCGAGAAGAAGCTCCAAGACTTTTATGACCTAGTCCCAGATTCATGAGGTAAAGGATTAAGATTTTACATCCTGATGAAGGGAGTGGAAAGATCACATTGTAGAAGAGCACTGTGGAATGAGAAAGGTCATTGCAATCATATTTGAAAAAAATCTGCTGTACACTAACGACTATATAAATCTGCTTGATAAGGTTTGGGGGAGGATTATATGAGTTAGTAACCCTAGGCAAGTATTTAGAACAGTGCCTGAAACATTTTGAGCCCTCAGAACTGTTGGATATTAACATTTTCTTCCAGAACCTGGAATATTCTGCACTATTTCCTGACTCTTTATCCTCTCTGTTATTTATAAGTGTGATTTTTTTTTCAATATTTCAAAATTTACATTTGCAGCCAGTACCTACTCTTGCAGACAGGGGAAAAGAAACATTTACTGATTTTTTAAGGCTTGAGTAAATATGTAAGTATTCACTTTGCTGATATTTTTCATAATTTATAGGCTGTGGAATTTTTTTTTCTCTTAAGGAGCAGCTTTCCACATACTGAGTCTGAGTACATTCCTTCTGTGCCCTTTCACCAGTATTCCATTGCCTCTACCTATGATGACTGGTTATGGCATGTGGAATCTCTAGTCAATAATGGGTCAATTCCAGTGGTGTATAAAATTTTACATAAGTGATGAAAAGGTTATATTTTAAAAAAATAAAACAGCTCACAGACCAAAGCACAGTATTTTTATCTTGAACTTCACATTGCTAGAAAAAGAACTCAACTTAATATACAAAATCTTATTCTTATAACCAAAAGTGCTGCAAAAAATAATAATAAAGATAAACCATGTCATAGAAGTACAGTTTTATTGGTATTATATCTTATATACAGAGGGAAATTAAGTTTTCTCTTCTTTTTCTTGCACTGTGCTACTTAAGTAAGATTTAGAATCTAGCAGAATTCTTTGCTCATGGCAAATACTAAAAGAAATATGTGTTTATAAAGATGATTTATTGATATATTTTTAATTTCACATTTTGATGACTTCCAACACACCTCATTACTAATATTCAGAATAACCTATTTTCACTCTTTAAGTGAGTGACTCTAATCATTGTTCTACAGATGAACATTATGGGAATTAGATGAAAAATCAGGCAAAATCATGGATGTCACAAGAGAAAATAACCCATGCATTAAATACTTTAATAGGATCTCACCAAGATGTGGGAAAGAACATTTAAAAATATGCTTTCCTTTGAATTGATTAGTATAACTTTTGTTCATTTGGAATCTTATTAATAAAAACTCAAGGTATTGAGTTACAGAAGCAACTCTCTGCCAAAAGCAAGAAGTTCATCACAGCTGAGAAATTAAATTATAGTCACAAGTTGGAGGACATTATGTCCCAAACACAGGTCAGCCCCTTGTGAATGTCAGATAACTGACCTGGGCCTCAGTTTGCAATGGATAGCATAATTTTATTTTCACCAGGCTTCTTCAAAGATGAACTAATAATTAAAATAACTGAGAGAAGCCACCACTGACCAAAGGTGTGGAAGTGTGCCCCCCTAAACAATTATAAGTCAGCTCAGTGATGTACCTAGAGACTGGCTCACAGGCATTTAGAACAAGTGAAACGTAAAACATCTGACATAAACTAAACTAAGACAGAAAACTATACCTAAAAATAACTAGGTGCCTTAACACAGAAGCTCATTTTCCAACCTTGGACAACAGAATATTAAGGCAATCTCCTTGGATTCTAAGAAAAAGGAGTATACTCGATCAGGCTCTTCCTGTAGAAATCATCTCTTTCCTGAAATATACATACTGAAATGAGAACATTTTAAAATAATGCTTTAAAATTTTGAAACTGTGGAGACAAAATCCTATAAAGCCTTCAAATCTAAGCTTATTGTAAATTATTGTATTTACTCATGGAGTATTGCCATCTAGAATTTTTAGCCTAGAAAAGAAAACAATGATTGACAAAACTAAGGATGTAAACATCCACAAACTGGGCCACATGTGTGTGAAAAACTGGGCAACAAGTATGGAGTTTCATTTCTTTTTTATAATGTTTTATCTTTTTCTCACTGTTTAATGCGTTCTGTTGCAATATTAAAACTGTAAGTAAAGACATTATGCCATGTGATCTTATGCAGTCTTTCTTAAGGACAATTCATTGGCCATGATTTTCTTTGAACTTCTCAACTCAAACATCTATACATATGAGTGTTATATATATTGTGAATAATACACAGACTAGTTATGTACATATTTATTTATTATTTGCTCTTGGCTACTAAAAATATGACATATCTTTATAAAATTTAAACAACATGACATAGTATAATAAAAAAAATAACCTGAAAGGTACTTACTGAAGGAAGCAGAGAAGTAAAGAGATGTAATAGGTAAACTGGGATTTATTACCTGTAACATTGATTTAATAATAGACTCACAGGGGAAAGAAATAATAATAATAAATAAAATTGGCTTTTCCTGATCAGCAGTAGCATACATTTGTAAATGTTGCTCTTTGTGTCATTACCACAATTTGAATTTTTTGTGTTTTTCACATTAAGAAACTAGAATCTGGAAACTTTTGGAATTGGTTTTGGCCACCATCAGTTCTGCCATGAGACCCAATCATTTAGTGTTCATATTTAGGAGGATTATTTCATAACCCAATAGAATATATCTTAATAAAGGCATTGCAAAGTTTTAAGATGGTTTAGGAATGGATTAGCTCTGTACTTTTACCCTAGATTGGGCTAGGGATTCATGCTAACCTCTGGAACCAGAGTGAGCCCACATAGGACAGTAACAGAGATTCAAAGACCTCGCACATAGCTATAGTTTGATTTGTATGTTTAAAACATTCCTCCTTAGAGAATAGCGTAAAATTGGGTTACATTTAACTGACAGTTATAAATAAATGTTAAGTACTGCTATACATATATATTTGTCTGTATACCAAATATACATGATGAAAATGGCATAAAATATCAAAATCAGATGCACAAAACATTCTGAACTACTTTAGAATCCTTTCTGAATATTGAATATTTATTTTCTGTACGGATAAATATACCATATTTTGAATTTCATGAAAATCTCCCCCTTATAAATTATAGATCTAAACTTTCATCTTTTAGGAGTATGACATGTTTGCACTTAGATGTACAAGGACAAACAACAAGAGACCATTCTCATGTTTATTCGAATGATTAGTAAGCATTGTGAATGGTCTTCATGAATTTCCTATCTGGCTAACATAAGCAGGCAACAAATTCTTGCCAACATTGTTTTCATTTTCTTTCACAATGGGGCTTCTTTAGATACATTACAGAGTTTAAGAAAAGTGTCAGGAAAAGGCAATTGTAGCCAAAAAAACTGTGGAGAAGGGGGAGAAAAAAATAGGTTCAAGATGCTTCTCTCCAACTTTCATATTCATCACACTCCCGGTCTGTCTGCCTTGATGCTAGCACTGTCCTTTTGCTAATAGGCAATGCTTATTAGCTTTTTGGAAGCAGCAGAATACAAAATTTCAAAAGCTAAAATAACAACACAAATGCCTTAACATTGGTCATTCTATCTCTGTGCCCTCAAAACAGTCTTAGTCTCTTAAGTCATTAAAAATGCAAACATGCCTTTGAAAATACAGTGAGATTATTTCAATGCTATGTGGGTAATTTTCCAAATCGAATATATTCCTTAAATGTATGGTTTCATAAAGTTAAATTTGGCCCACTGCTTTACTCACATGATAACATTTTTATTTAAAAATGAATTAAAAATAAGTTCTGTGGGCTTAGCAGTCATCTTGAGCTCATGTGCCGAAAAGAGTAAATGTTGCATGCAGGAAAAGGGCATTACTACGTGTTTCCATCATTCTGCTGGGTATATTTAAATTTGGATTCAGCCACTACTGTGTCTGTCAAGAAAGTCATAAACCTTTCACAAATGTATTGTCACCAGAAGACAAAAACTATGATCTGGAACAAACCAATGATCCTTCAAGACTATCTCTGACAGGTTTACTGTGGAAATCTTCAAAGGTAGATATAACATACTTTTCAAAGTAAGAACGACTGAAAAAGAAAGAAGGGGAAAAAAATTACTGTGGGAAAATTTCTCCCAGGCTTCAAAAAAATCAGCATAATCCTTGAACCATGAGCACCAATCACTCCTTACCATTCTTTCCTTAATTGGGCAACTTTCGAAGTTGTTTCTCTATTATGACTTCGTAGAGCAGAAAATTCTATTTTGTTGCATTGTTTGATCCACACATTTCTTTAATTTTCTTGTGTATATTAATTCATGCATTCAGCTGTACATTAACGTGGTACTATAAATAAGAAGGAGGGGGACTAAAAGATTGTACAACCTAAAAACTCGCAGCTCTGACAAGTGTTTAGAAAATAGTCATTAGTACCAGGAGCACATATCTAGTTCATTAGGGTTAGTGCCTTTAGCCGAAGAGGAAGGAAGGGACCCTGCACTAGCTCTGACTGTCTGTTAGGAGATAAGCTATCTTGCCAGAATATAAATGTGAACATAATTGAGAGCCTGCCAAGAAATATAAAATCTACTAACAATTATTTATTTATACAAATAAATAATTTATTTGTGGGTAAGTCTGGAATACGCTAGAAGAAATTAGGATATATGTTTAGTAAATTTAATGTCATATAGGAAATAGACTTTGGAGCACAAATGTACAATTTTTATCTCTACCCTTTGAAAGTAGTGTCTCTGGAAAAAAAAAAACTAAATAAAAGCGAAGAAATAAAGAATTGATTATGCATATGGTGCTAGAGAGAGCGGTGGTTCTTCTTTTTTATTTTCATTTGTTGTTTCTTATTTTGTTTTGTTTTCTGGACCATAGTTGCAGGTACCAAGATGAGAGTTCCTGGAAAATACTGGTGTAGGTCATAACAATGAACCCCAAGACATTTATGACAAAAGGAATATCGTGAGAAGAGTTTCCCTTAAGCATCGAAGAAAATTTAAGATAAAAAGTGCACCCCTTCCTTGAAATAAAATTAATGAGAAATGTGTCAGAGGTTGAAGCATAAAAATTAATATATTTAGGGGTGCCTGGGTGGCTCAGTCGGTTAAGTGTCCGACTTCAGCTCAGGTCACGATCTTACAGTCTGTGAGTTCGAGCCCCACGTCGGGCTCTGTGCTAACAGCTCAGAGCCTGGAGCCTGCTTCAGATTCTTTGTCTCCCTCTCCCTCTTTGCCTCTCCCTCCCTCTGCTTTGTCTCTCCTGCTCTCAAAAATAAATAAAAACATTTAAAAAATTAATATATTTATTCAAACATATATTGTAATAATTCTATATGGCGGATACTGTGGTTAGGAACATACTAGAAAAAAAATTTTTAACTATTAGAGAAGTCTGTAGAAAGAAGAAATAAAGTGCATTGGTCACAAATGTTCTGACTACACTACAAATACTGTAATTCATAGAAATTAAATAAACAATGTAAATTAAAATTTAAATATAGGGCTATAAATATAATTCAATACATATATCCAAGGCTGACCAGAATGGCTTATGACTAATGAATGATGATGGAAGGCTTATTCCCAAAAAAACTTATAGAAAAATAAGAGTGTATGTTACAAATAAATAACTATAAGAGAAAACCATAATCCTACTGTGAGAGAATAATGGACAACATGTTACTGGGAGCAAATGGTGAGAGCAAGACCAAGAGTGAAAGTGAGAGAGAGAAGGAGAATAAGGACTCCATGATGGAACTATTCTGCAGTCCTCCTGATTATATGGTTAGAGTCTCCTAAAGCAACTTATGAGACAAAATATCTTGACTCTGGCACACTTTCATTATCTGGACAGTTACTATGATTTCTATACTGATAGCACC
The DNA here is from genome assembly GCA_030068075.1 of Paguma larvata. Classification (NCBI taxonomy): domain Eukaryota; kingdom Metazoa; phylum Chordata; class Mammalia; order Carnivora; family Viverridae; genus Paguma; species Paguma larvata. Next base: position 109,786,649 of record CM057829.1, read on the forward strand.
GAATATATTCTCTACTTACCTAATATATTCTCTCCCTAGCTTCCTGATAAAGAGAAGGAAGGAGGAAGAGGAGGCAATAGGGAAAGTGTTATCTGTGCTTAATTCTGACCACCCAAGAAGAACCAAGGAACAGTAAAATGGAAGCAAGAAAATTCTCTGTGAATGCAATAATGTTATCTTAATGTTTATAGCATCCATGGAAAAAATCTTTGATTTAGTCAAAAATGTGTCCTCTGCTCTTTGAAAAGTTTCTGCTAAAGGACAAATATAAGCCAATGGCCAAAAGCTCTTAGAAAAAATATTGCTCAGAAAGAAACCGGATGTTCCCCAGAACAAAATCCTGATCATACAAAGACAAGCTTATTAAATAATACTAGGAAAAGTTAACTATGTAGCTGAGTGAATCTGGATGGAGAGAGTTCTCTAAGACCTCTTGCTGAAAAGGAATACAGAGAAAAGATGGGAAGTCCTTTAATTATTAAGTAGAGCAAGTTGAGGCCTTGGAAAAATAAGTAGAATACTAAAAATGATTTTTAACACATTCAAAACAAGATATAAATAAGATAGAACCTACTCTTAAGATAGTTGACAAAATGGTATCAGGTGACATGGAAAATATAGAAATTCCCAGATGTTTTCTTTTCTTATCTTGTCGTGGACTGATGTGACAAGAAAGAACCATGGTAAGAGAGAATCGTACCTGAAGTGGAGAAAAAATAAGTACCTAGCAACTCTGTGGATTCAAGTCTCTTGCTTAGTAAAACTTGCATCCCAGAGTATTGAAAAACCTTGTAAATAAGAGTGCTGAGATGCTATCAGCCCTATTTAGGGAATATAAAGATATAGGCATTGGTAAACTAGAAACAGGCAAATTGCTGTTGATGGCAATTGGATCTTTAGAGAAAGTGATGACAGTGATAACAAAGACAAGGCAATAGTTACCATGACATTGATGATCATGATCATAATAGGGTCATTGATCCACAGGCTCCTGAGGTCAGAACCCATTTTTGTCTTGTGCTTTGGCATGGTCCTGTACTCACTATCTAGTGGACATCAATATGTTTGAGTTGAACTGAATAATAGCTAAAAATAATAATTCTGCTTAAGAATTGTCTAAACATCTTGCAATGCTTTATTTCACTTCATCATCACAACAACCCTATAAGATCTAGATAATCCAAGGTCACCCCTAATAAGTGTGGAAGTTCTAATTCAAATCCAAGGTTGTCTGATTCAAAGCCTAAGCTCTTAACTACTGTTATTGGAGCAACTGTCCATTCTGATTGAAACCTGATTCTGTGGCAGCTGAGACTGTTTCTTTGTTCCGTGGAAGTTCTAAGAAAAAAGAGTGAATGGCAGGAAGTCTAGGCAGGAGTATCAGAAAAGCTGGAAATTCTAAGAAACAAAATGAATAAACTGATGAGTTCAAACGAATTCAGGTTCAAGGAACTGGATGCAGAATAAAGGGTTGTGGAAGCAGGTAGAAAAGTGTCAATATATGTAAATGGTGGCAGGGCATGATGGCGCTCAGTGAGGCTATGACAACATGGTACCAGATCTCCATTTGATGCTAGCACTTTATCTGGGGTAGGATGCATCTCCAGCTGAAAAGTTCAATTAAGTTCAATTAAATTAAATTATTAAAGTGACTGAACTTGTTAGGGGATTTTTCTTTTTTACACACCTGGTTTTATTTTAAGCAGCTCTGCTTCACAAAGAGAATAGCATTGCATCTATCTATACAACAAGAGAAGGTTTCAGAGTATGTAGTGGAAAAAAAGGCTGAGGTCTTAAATTATGGTGTTTGCGTTTGTTTGGGGTTTTAAGTTTTGTTTTCATCTACTTATATTCAACATATTTATCTCTGTTTTATATAAAGAAATAGTAGAGATGGAAGCTGAAAAAAACTAATGTGATGCATGACACAGTGAACACATAAAATAATGTGTACATTGTGGAGTCCTTCCTATGTATCAATCACATCAGATAAACAGTTTATAAAGTTTATTTAATACTCACTAATTTAATATTCAATCCTACGATATTATGATCCCTGTTATATAGGTAAGGAAACTGAGTCTCAGGTAGATTAAATTCTTTGTATCTGGTCATAGCTATTAAGTAGAGGAGCAAACCTTCAAATCTCAAAAATCCTTTTTCTTAATCATGATAATAAACTGGTATTAAGCTTGGTTACTTCCTAAGAAACCCTTAAGCATAGCCCCAAATAGAATATGGGGTAGGCAATATTTGGTTTAACAGAGATTGCAAGAAAAAGCCTCGGAGACTTATAGGTGACAGTCAACCTGATTTGAGCCAACAATGTGCTCAAGGTTTCAAATAGAGACCAAATAGGCAGAAGTTGAACTAAAAGATCTTGGAATTTCAAACAATGGTGATGGTTACAGCTTACTCCTCTACATTTGGAGAATTGTGGTCAGTTCTGGACAGAGCATGTGTTAAGTGAAACTTTAGGAAACGGAAATGCATCTAAAAATGGTGATGGGGAAAAGACTTTAGAACCATTAGGCCTGAAAACTCATATCCTTGAGCTGAGTAAACTCAGGATATTAGGATGGTTGTCCTCAAAAATTAGAAAGACTATCACCTAAGAGAGGTGTAAGGTTTACTCTGTGTATTTCTAGAGGTAGGAGGCAAAATTTCACTCTGAATAAGAAATAATTCCGATAATCAAAATCATCCCACAATATAAGGAAAGTGAGCATTCCATTAATATAAAGAGTCAAGGCGTTGTCTGGTCACTGTCAGAGATGCCATAAGGAGCAATGGGTGAGTGACCTTGAGTAGTATATATCTCTGAGAAACCTCATCATTTGCTCATCTAGCAACTTTAAGATTGCCTTGGACAAGGTCTAGCTGTTCCTGAGACCCAAATGCATTGTCCTCAAGATGTTCTCCTGAATATGCCCTTTCTGTCAATGTCGTTTCTTTCTTGGAACAGTGTATACCTGACCCTGATATGGTGTTTCCAGCTCTTTTAAATGTCTGCTTTGTAAACCCCTTCGATTGCTGTAGTGGCTCTAACTTCAAGAGAATGAAATGTAATCTATATAACTACTGAGACTAAATTAAGCTAAAGCTTCTTGGTTTCCTTTAAAAAACAGACCATAGTTCTGAATAGAGCCATAAGCACAGTCGGGAGTTATTCAACCGGAGGTAGCTCTTTGATTGATAAATCAATTTGCAGGAATATATTAAATGATTAATGAATCTGTCATGTCAACTAGGACACTTGCTAATTGTTTTCAAGGTTCCAATAAATGTAATGGCAATTAATTGCACCTGCTATAATCCACTTCATGCTTGCAGCTGACGTGGAAGTTTAACTTTCATTTTTCAATGGTGAAAAGCCTTTTGTCTATTCTTGCTCTTTCTCCACACCTGCCTGATATAGGAAAACAATATTTGTGTTAGGCAAAATCCTGCTTATTAATGGCTATAAATTTAAAGCCCTTAGAGCCCTCCCTACAAACAAAAGGAGGAAGAAGTTTTGCAAGCCGCCCAGAGAAGAAAGTGGTGTACTTACAAATCTAATTTTCGTCTGAGTATAGTATATTGTGGTTCCCTGAGGCAGGCCTTCATATCACAAAAGCAATTTCTGGCAGATTGGAAGGATTATTCCCTTCTGAGTTGCCAGCATCTGACAGGAGATCAGAGTGGAGGTCCTACTCCCAGGGGACTGGCAGCTTCATGAAGCAGATGGGACCTGACAGGCTATTTCCAAGAAATGGAGCCTTCGAAGCAGGAAGCAGGTATGCCTGACTGAGTAATGGGAGTCTCCTCATTTAAACTGGGAGAGCCAGAGCCCAGTGGTGGCAGGCAGCATTTATTCATGGCAGAGGAGCAATGCCAGCCGTCGCAGGAACCCTGAGAAGATAGAATGATTCAGAGTGCTGAACAGCCAGCCTACAAAATTCATTAGGCAATTTAACCCTATTAATGCCATCCACTTCCTGCAAGTGCCTGTGAAAAAGTGGATTTCAGTCCATTACACTTTGTGTCTCCAATCCTAGAGCCCACTGTAGAGGATATTTTCCATTTTCTCTCCTACCCAAATCACATGGGTCTACTTTCCCCAATTTATAGCTGCTAAAAATGAGAATTAGTTGTAGAGTCTCCCTCCACACCCCCAGAACAAAGTGCAGCAAGGTCTGGGGGGTGGGAGGGAGACAAACATGGATGCTTGCCCACCTCTAGGAGGAAGGAGGTGGGATGGGAAATGAAAGCAGAAAGCTGCTCCACCACCTAGTTGCCCGCGGTCACTCTGACCTACATTTTTCATGCCTCTGTCTCCCCTCTCCCTATGCTGCCGGGGTTGGAGGCTCAGTTTTGAGCTCTGATCACCTTCTATTGCCATGATTCCTACTCCTGCCACCCCCCAGGCCCCACCAATCACTCGGTAGGCAGATTTAGAAAGAATCCTAGAGGAAGACTAGGATGATTGTGACATTCAATAACTGAATTGCCTTTTTTTAACATCTTATTGAGATATAATTCACATACCACAAAATTCATTCACTCAAAAGGTACAAATCAATGATTTTGAGTATAATTACAGTTGTGCAACCATCACAACAATCTAAGTTTAGAACATTTCACTTCAAAAGGAAGCCCTGTGCCCATTACCAAACACTCCTCATCTCTGCCTTTCCCAGGTCCTGGAAACCGTAAATCCACTTTCTATCTCTATGGATTTGCCTATTCTAGACATTTTGTATAAGCACACTCATATAATCATATGTGATCTTTTGTGACTGACTCCTTTTACTTAGCATAATGTTTTCAAAGTTCATCTATGTTGTAACATGCATCACTCATTTTTATTGCCAAATATATTCCATTGTATGAATATGCCACATTTTTTTATCCATCCATTCCTCAATAGACATTTGGATGTTCCCACTTTTTGACTGCAATGAAGGATGCAGCTATGAATATTTGTGTGCAACTCTTTGCTCATTGTCCTTTAATATTTCAAATACTATGAGGAAATCCATAAACCTTGCCACTACACAGTTGAGCACTCAAGCCCTAACCTCACCAGACTTGCTGTGTGATTTTGTACATGTGTTTTAGCTTCTCTGAACTTCTGTTTCCTCTGCAAGCTGTCCTGGCAGAAAGCCCCTGCTCAAAAGTGATGCTTATTCAGGGAACTCAAAAAATATCCACATTTTATGTCTTTACCACTGTCTTACACGATGGCTGGTTGCCAAATGCTTTCTTTCTGAGCCAATTTAAATCCTCTAAACTTTGCAGGTCAAATTTGAGGAATAAGAAATAAGCTGTAATCCATAACTTGTTAATAAACAAAATAAAATCCATAATTTGTTAATAAAGTAAAAATTCAATTTAACATTCCACTTTCGACAAATGGAAGTAACTGACTAGTAAAGATTTAAATAATACATATGAGTTTAATGTAATTTTATTGAGTGTTTTTGTGTGTTAATTTATCAATATAGAAGGAAAAGGGAAAAATGGTGACACACTTCATCATCTATTATTAGTCATATAGACTATTTTTTTCCAACAGCATTCTTAGTGTAAATTGCTAATTTCCATTTTGTGTAAAAATCAATTTTTATGTACTAATCTTCATCTCAATCCATTCCATAAAACTGGGATTTAGTATATTCAAGTGCTGACAATAGACTATATAGGGAGCATTTTTTTTCTGACTATGGCACATTAAGTGTCCAGAGGGAGCAAGTGTTTACCAACATGTTACTTATCTCTATACGACTGTATTGGACTCTAACTCAGAAATGTCATTAAAAAAAAATAAGTTCTTCATACTAGATAGTAATTAGCAAATCCTGTGCTTTTAGAGACAATCTGTAAACAAATAGTTTTCTTTATGGATGGTATTCTTTTTTAGAATAAGATCAGCCCATGAAGACTCTCATTACTTTTCCAAGGGCATCATCACTTTTTTTTTTGGTACTCTAAAAGCTTTCTTTTCCTAGAAAGCAAACACCATAGTTGACCTATAAACCAGATATTTCCATTCATTGAACCTGTCCTACTAATCAAGAGAAATAGGGAAATTTGTGTGCACAAGCATAGTGTTAATGATAGGACTTATTTCTGCTCGTTCATATTGTAATGGAACTTTTCCCCTATGGTTCATTCATCACTTTAAAAAATTAAGCCAATTTAGAAATATAATTTGAATGTATAATTGAATTTGTCAGTTGATCTTAGCCTTTACAAGTTAATCAAATAACATGAACTTAAGGAAGTTTCCCACACATGCTCTCATTTATGGGCAGCCAATCATCCCCTAAAGAGAATGTCAGGTTCTTTCAGGATTTTTTGTTGATTAGATCCTCATTTTTTCTTTAGAGGACTGAATCATTTTTTTCCCTAGCAATCAAGATTCGTGCTATCAGTCAAACTGAAAGGAAGAAAATGGCATAATTTTAGCTAAAATATTAGAAATGACAAATAAGTGAAATATATTAACTGGAGTGGAAAAGAAATGTGTAATTAAGCAGCACAAGGACCATATGTCAGGTTCTTCTATAGTAATAGATGGGAGGAGAGTTTAGACTTTTTGCAAAGACCAATGTAGCTGTCAGGACACTTTAGTCCTCTATGTGATTCACTGGACTCATTGGGGACATCTCACCTCAACCAGCAATCGACAAGTTAGTTTGTTTTCTCTCTCTCTCTCTTTTTTTTCATTAAATATAGGAGAGTAGTTCAATTAATTATAAGCTATGGCTATATGTGTGCTATATGTGTGATTTAAATGATTTACATACATGCAAAAATAAGCTTATTTGGAATCTTGAAACGTCTGAATTACTACTTTTCAAATACTCCTCAGTCCCGTGTCAAGCACATTTTCAAATTTTTAGTGGAATATGTGTCACACTTAAAATACCAGCTACTTCATGGTCTTCCAGTGGTGCTCTAGGCATAGAGCCCTCTTTAGATTTTCTCTAAAATGCTAGGAGGTTGGACATTCAGACTTAAAGTGGGTGTTGTAGTCCTATGCTAGACAGGGAGAGAAGCACTTCAGCACCAGAGAACTTCAGCTCCCCAAAACCCAGAAACATCTGGGAGTGAGGTTGTTCCATTTGGAGAAAAGAATGATAGGACCTACAAGTTTCAGTATGAGAATATTTCTAAACTCCTATGGAGACATAATTAAATCTAGGTCCCAATATTGGAACATGTGTTATTTATCCTCAGCAGTAGAGTTTAGTGGGTTGCCAAGATTATTGTGTTCTGAAATATTCACCATCATTTTGTTCATAGAATCAACATCATTAACTCATTTTATGAATAGGAGTGTGCAGTACAAGAACAATGAAGTGACCCTGCATCTACATTTGGTATTTCTGAAACTGATCTTTTCGATGTTAGCATGGTTTCAGGCAGAGAAGTCGAAAGGACTTTTAACCGCGATACCTACCCACTTTCACTTAAGTCTTGGAAATATGAAAAGTTAGAGTCTCTCAGACATTTCACCTATTTCACTCACTTGATGCAAAGTGTACATGGAAAGATTAAGGATATTAAGAGCCTATTAGGTACCAAGTTTTACTTATGAATTATAAATATATTTCCCACATATTATAGCTAATGCCCTTACATTATTAACATCTCTCTTTTCATCTAATCCTTGCCTTCAGTTTACAGTCTCCTTCAAGACTCTTACATTCAAAAAAGAAATATTTTTATCTTTGTTCTCCTTCAACTTCTGCTGAGCCCCACTTTCCATTCACAGACAATAGAAGATAAAATTTACCATCTTAACTACGTTTAAATGTACAGTTCAGCAGTGTTAAGTACATTCACGGCCAAATCTCCAGAACTCTTTTCATCTGTAAAACTGAAATTCTATACCCAGTAGACAACTCCCCCTCCCATCCAGCTCCTGGCAATCAAGATTCGTTTTTCTGTCTCTAGAAATTTGACTACTCGAAAAACTCATGTAAGTGGAATCTTATAGTATTTGTCTATTTGTGTGGCTTGTTTTACTTAGCATTATGTCCTCAAAGTTCATCCAAGTTGTAGCATATGTCTGAGTTTCTTTTTAAAACTGAATAACATTCCATTGTATTTATATACCACAGTTTGCTCATCCGTTTCATTATTGATAGACACTGGGGTTGCCTCCTCCTTTTGACTACCATGATAACGCTACTATGAACATGGGTGTGTAGATATCTCCTTAAGACTCTGCTTTCAGTTATCTTGAATATATACCTAAAAACAGAATTGCTGGATCATATGGTAATTCTATTTTTAATTTTTTTAAGAAACTGCCATACTGTTTTCCATAGCAGCTGCAGCACCATTTTGCATCCCTACCAACAATGCACAAAGGTTTCAATTTATCCACGTCCTTATCAACACTTGTGATTTTCTGTCTTTTTGATACTAGCCATCCTAATGGGTGTACAGTAGCAGCTCATTTTTAGACCTAAATTTTAGACAGCTTTCCAAAGTGTGATTTGCAAATGACATTCATTAGAATCACTATGTAAACATATTACAAACATTCAGATTCCTGAATCAAATCTCTGAGAATTGGGCATAAGCAATATTTTAACAGGTTCCTCAGACAATCCTTTTGAAGGCTTTTGGCATACAACTTACCATATTAGTTGGATGTGACATGAAAGTACCTCAAAGTAAGAAAAACACCCAGCCAATCCTGCAATATTGTGTTGAGTAGAATACTTGCTAAAAAAAATCTCACTTTTTATTTGGATAGAGATTACATGGAAACAACTAACATTTTTCACTTCTAGATGCATAATTTTTGCAAATATAACTAAGTCCTTGAGCCACATAGTGACACTTTCCAGTATGTTGCTGAATGTTACTATTATCATCACTGAATTAATAGGAAACTATAAGCATTTTGATTATCCTTTGTGGGGTGGGGTGAGTGTGTGTGTGTGTGTGTGTGTGTGTGTGTGTGTGTGTGTGTGTGACATATATAATGATCTGACTTACTGCTGCACTGCCAAAGATTTTTATTTTCATCCATTTCCCTTCTTTTGAACTGTAAAAGTCAAGGTTGACATTTCTGTTCTATTATGATTATTTGAGTCATTCACACTGACTATTGTGCTAGGTAGGCACTATTTTCTAGAGTATACAGTGCCTTAGGTCTTAGCTATCTGCAAAGATGCTTGTTTATTGAGAGAAGACCTTAGGGACCAAAAATGAAATTGTGTCCAAAATGACAGCAGATAGGAACATGGATCTAACAGGAATAAGCTCAGTATTCACTGGTGGTGAGGAGTAAGTTGAAGGTTGATATCAAGATTTGAATTAAGAAGTTTTAGTTTATGCCAAAGAATTTTTTAAAAAATTAAACTACTTCTACCAATTTTGCATCAACACAATTACATTCATAAAATCACATATAAGAAGACCCTTTACTTCCAAAATACTGGGCATCTTTCCAATCCTAGTCTTCAGATTTATTGTGTTTCCTGAGTTCTGTGCTGGTATTTTTGTGCTTCTGAAATCCTGTCTGTTTGAGCAATTAATAAAAATGTTATGGGTTTTGATTTGCATCACTGCAGCATATGAACTAAATTACTTTTCATCTGCAGGTTTAAAGCAGAATAAAACTCTTTGTGATAAAGTTTCATACTGTTCGGATATGAGTTGCTGAACCGTGGAATCCAATGAGCCAATGCCAAGGCAGCCAGGAAGAGTGGCTGCCTTTTGTTCCAGTTTATATCATTCCAGCTAAACAGTCTGCTGTTCTAGGAGGTTTTAAATGCTAAGCCCCTCTGTGGCTTTTAGAAATTGAATAATTTTCTGACCAAAAGCAACCACTGAACTAAACCAGAGCACAACATGGTATGCACTCCAGCTTGTCTGTCAGGGCTTAACTGCAATTGCCAGTTAAGTGCAGAAAATTTTGCTCTCAGAAGTATTTAAAGAACATATAAGTTATTTTATCCTTACAGAATATATTTCACATTCACCATTCGCCCAAGGGTAAAATCAAAGTTATTTCTCCTTCTACTGATTACTCTGTGTCCCTGCCTTTCTTCGTTACTTCTTTTCTTTGTTCTACTTCAGTTCACCATAGAATAGCTTACATGGATAGTGTACTCAACTACTTTTTACTATAGTGTAAAGGAATATATGTGTTTGTGTGTGTATACATTTTATTTATCTATTTATCTATCTATCATCTATCTCCTAGAATAAAAATGGGGTGGGTTTTATCTAGGTAACAATTGCAACATAGTTGTTAAGATAGGAAGTAGTTCGTTAATAATATAAGAGTTAAGGATAGAGATATGTTTTATTTATATTCATTCCACCCTCAGTGTTTAGCACAGTTTGTGCATGTAATAAAGAAAACCCCAAATGCATGAATAAATTAAGCAGAGGTTGCTGGATTTAAATATTCCCCTTTGGTCCATAAACCCTTCCACAGATCTTGGCCTTAGCTTTCTTGTTCTTCTGGATAACCTACCAAAATTCTTCCAATCCTAGTTTAAGCTACTCCCTTTTCCTCACTATTTTATTTTCTTAGGGTAGGGAGATCTCTTATGAAACTACAATGAGGGGCACCTGGGTGGCTCAAGGGGTTAAGCGCCCGAATTGATTTCAGCTCAGATCATGATCTCATGGTTCATGGCATCGAACCCCACAGGAGGCTCTGCACTGACAGTGCAGGGCCTGCTTGGGATTTTCTCTCCCTCTCTTTCTGCCCCTTCTCCATTCATGGTCTCTCTCTCTTTCTCTCTCTCTAATAAAATAAATACACATTTTTTTAAAAACTCCAATGATTTTTTGTGCACCTCTCTCACCAACTCTTCTAGTTTTCCTGGAATCCATCAGGAATCCAGTTTTCTCCATTCGTTCTTTCTTTAGCTTTTGATTTTGACCCACTGCTGGTACCTAATATTTTTTTCTAATCAGCCATTCTGTTAAGTAGCTTTCATGCATTACCCAGTGTGTCCTGTCCTCATTACCACACATACGCCACTCATAGGTCACAATTTGGTTACTGGAAGACCAGCTTTAGCTTTGGCATTATGCTACATTTGAGGGCTTACTTGGGCTTCATCATTCTAGAGAGTTTCTGTGCCCTGTTGTATTTCTAGTTCCCTTTAAAAAGTGTGTGTGAGGGGTGGGGGAAACTTCTAGTTTTTCTTATCTTCTTCTGAATATCATATGCTAAGTTATTTTTCCTGTATTACCCAAAACTTGCTATTACATTTTCGTTAATAACAAGAGTATTCTAAAAGGTACAATAGGACTGTGTTCTGAAAATTTAATCAGTTCTTTAAACCTGTCCAAATACAAACTAAGGTGTAAGCTTCATGAGTGTAGGGACTTCTTTTATGTACTTTATTACAGCTATTGCTAAATATCTTCCTGCCTTCCTGCTAAGAAACTGTCCTGAATCACTCCATTTACTTTCTGCTTATATAACAATTTCAGTATAATGGTAGATAGTGTCTATATTACTATAAGCAGTGTCTACATAATAGTGTCTATAAAGTCCATATGAAATAAACATGTTGTAAGTACTAAATTAACAGAGTTGTTAGAACAAATGGATATCAGAAAACTTTAAAAGCCTACTTAATGCACGTATGGATGAATTGTCATTCTAATATACAGTATGGTATCATATGATCTAACCTCCATTTATCAAAGCATCTGTCATGAAAATTCTATAGAATTTCAAAATAGGAGACTGCCTAGGTGGCTCAGTCGGTTAAGTGTCGAACTTCGACTCAGGTCATGATCTCATGGTTCATAAGTTCAAGTCTCAGGTTGGGCTGTCTGTACTGACAGCTCAGAGCCTGAAGCCAACTTCGAGTTCTGTGTCTCTGTCTCTCTCTGCTCCTCCAATGTTCATGCTCTATCTCTCACTTTCTCTCTCAAAAATAAACAAACATTAAAAAAATCAAAATAGGGATGAGAAACACATCTTTCTCTGCTATGGCTTTCGTACAATGAGGGGCCACCTTCTCCAGCCTTCCTTTTACTTTTGAGTGAGAATAGTCTTCCTGAATTCTAGCTTTTCTCTAGAGGTTCTAAAAGGGAGTAGAAATTTAAGATTTTGGAGGGAGATGAGGAATAGGACAGAGTTTGGTGAAAAGAGAAATAGGAGGAAATTAAGCACAGGGCTAAGACTAAGACAAAGAGCAGAGGGTTGGGTCATGATGATGGAATGAAACGGGATATTTGAATGGTCATTGTGTGCCAAATACTGTGGGTAGGATGCTACATGATTAGCTCGTTTAAATTTTACAAGAGCCTAACAAAGTTTGTATTATTACTCCCTAATTCCATAGGTAAGAAGATTGAAATTCATAAATTTCATTTGTATATAGCTCCACATTAAAAAAAAAAAAAAACAAAAACGAAAACCAATGGCACAATTGAGCACAAGTTAAACTGGTGAGATCCAAATAGGATTTGTAGACTGAATCAATGTCAATATCCTGACTTTAATACTTTACTATATAGTTTTGCAAGATGTTACCTTTGGGCAAAACTGTAAAAAGTACACTCTCAATTTAGGAATTCTTTATACTGCAAATACTAGCCCTTTTTCTATCACATATGTTGTGAATATTTTCACCTAGTTTTTTACTTGTCTTTATGTTTGTGGTGGTTTGGGTATGGAAAAAATAATTTTGTGTATCGAAAGGTATTAATCCATTTTTTCCTGGAATTTTGGTTCATAGGAAGCCTTTCCTTACACTTATGTTAAAGAACAAATTACTAGTGTTTTCTTCCAGTACTTGTATGGTTTCATTTCTTACATTTAGATACCTAAATCCATTCTCAGCCTATAGTGCATGTTTGGTCTCAAAAACTGCTGAGAGGTTTCAAGATGACATATTTTACTCTATAGTCATGAAAGGTTTTCTTAGCACATTGATCTACACACATTTTTCCCCTGCATGATAAGTACCAGAAAACTAATGGTATTTGATTATTGTTCCCACAGTCCTTGCACAGAAAGAATGCAATCAGGACCAAGCTTCCAATGAAGAGTAAAAGTATCACGAGTTCCATAGACACATGGGATCTTTGCAGAACAGTCTGTGTTAAAATGTGGTTTTAAATTCACATGGGGGGGGGGCGCCTGGGTGGCTCAGTTGGTTGAGCGCTGACTTCGGCTCAGGTCATGATCTCGCGGTCTGTGAGTTTGAGCCCCGCGTCGGGCTCTGTGCTGATGGCTCAGAGCCTGGAGCCTGCTTCTGATTCTGTGTCTCCCTCTCTCTCTGCCCTTCTCCCACTCATGCTCTGTCTCTTTCTGTCTCAAACATAAATAAACATTAAAAAAATTTAAATTCACATGGACTTCTAATGCTGACTAAGAGTTTTACACTATAGGTCTGCATTATACTATGTGAGGCTGTTTTCAGTGTTTGGCTTGAGAATATGCAGAAGACAATGGTCATGGCAAAGAAGACAGACAGTAATGAGAAGAGCCTTGTTGACATCCAGTATTTGGGTCACTCTGGATGAGAAGTCAGGATTTTGCTAGCTATTTCTCACCCTAGTTACTGATTTCTTCTCTGTGTATATCACCACTCTGTATAGCATTTACTTTAAATATATATATTTATATATTATAATATTTGTGTGTGTATATATATATATATATATGTTATAGTATTTGCCATCACTTTTAGATGTTGTAGAACAAGACTCAATAGTTAGAGCAATAGATGCTGGCAATGCACACATCATCAGCAAATTACCATTATTTAGATCATAATTCCCTCAGAAAGGACATCAATATCATGAGATAGAGATAAGGAACTGAGCTGAAGTGGGGAAAAAGCATCATAAATAACAGCATGAAATAAGTTAAAATCAATTTCAATTTCTAATGGATAATTTGGGAACTCCCAACTTTATTGTCTAATTTTCTTTTCCAAATGACTATAGCTAAATATAACAAAAACAATATTTGTATTATTTTGCTGTTATTTTTGAAGTTTGCATTGAATAATAATGGTGAAAATTATTACATCAAGAATAATTTTACTTTTCTCCTAAACATTCAACAGAATCTTAAATTTCCACTGTCCTAAATTTTAAAAATGTAGTAATGATAATGATCAATTATTGAGGTCAAGGCATTTCTATCATCAACTAGGATTAAAATAGTATATTATAAAATTATTTCTATCTTCAACAGAGATAGCTTTTAGAGTCACCAATATGTTTGCACAGTAGGAATTTGAGTTCTTTAGCATTTAGTTCAATTTTAATTTTTTATTAATGTTTTTTCATAAGAAATCCAGTGTAGTGAATTCTTGCTTCTTTCATATTGTAGTATTTTTGGAAGCTACTTAATCCAAGGTAGTTTCTGCAGCCATCTCTCCATCTCCTCCTGTTAGTTGAGATGTAGAAATAATATATAAGAAACTATTTTAGTTTTGCCTGAACTTGAAGCTGTACACTGCCAAATCAGAGAGTTAAAGATAAAAGTAGTAAATTAAATTAATCATGCAAACTGATTAGTATAGATTAAGAAACTCATAATAAAAAACTGAACCCCTTCCTGCACAGTTGTTTTGACAACGTATAGCTGTGACTTTGAAAGCTGTTACAATTACAATAATAAGTTTGCTATTATAAAGCAGATCATAAAATGCACTAAAAAACCAAACACAATTCATATTTGGATTATCCCTCCATTTTGGATTATTTATACAACTGATCTCCAACAAAGTGTATTTAATTAACCTTGAAATATAATTTAAAGTGCTATTCAAATTAAATGTATTGACAATGACTTATAAGTTGGAAAATAATCCAACATCTGATTAACTTAAATGCAAGAGTTTTGCCAGCCTTAAAAATATGTATTCCATTTCCACTTATTATAACCATCATTTTAAAAGTTAAATAACCTTTTAACTTTACTGTATCTATGAGAATGGCTACAATTCAAAAATGAATTTAAGAAAGCAGACAATATCAAATGTTGGCATAGATATGAAAAAAACAGGAAATTTTATTCCTTGCTGGTGGGAATGCAAACTGGTACATTTGGAAGACAATTCTTACAAAGCTAAATATAGTCTTCTCGCATCATCCAGCAATCATTCTGGTAGGTTTTTACACCATCAGTATGAAAACTTATATCCACACAAAAATCTGTACATTGATGTTTATAGAAACATTATTTAAATGTGCCAAAAAATCAGAGCAACCAATATGTCCTTCAATAGGAAATGGATAAACAAACTGTGGTATCTTTATACAATGGGATATTATTCAGCAATCAAAGCAAATGAGCTACAAAAGGCACAGATCAACAGTAAATGTATATACAAACTAAAGAATCCAGTTAGAAAGTTTATATACTGTATGATTCCAATTATATGGCATTCTGGAAAAGCCCAAACTACATCACAGTAAATAAACAGCAGTGATTGCCAGAACAGAGGGGTCACTGGGGGCAAGATTGGTTAGTTAAAGTACAGGGGAGGGGACTTTCAGGATGGTGAAGCTATTCTTCATGATATTGTAATGGTAGATCCCTAAAAGTATGCATTTGCCAAAACCCAAAGAACACTACAGCATAAAAAATAAAACTAAATGCATGACATTTTTTAAATCATTTAGGGGGTTCAGAGATCCCAGAAAGGAATGCAGATCATGACAAGAAAATCTAACTGTATTGCAAATGTATAAAACAACTTCACTGAAGGGGATGGGTGGGATGGTGCTGAAACTAAGAAATGAACCTGTAAAACTAAAAGAAAAAGAAACTGCACATAAGCATGCACTGTAGTTGATAAAGTTGTTTCCCATGGATGGCACAGGTTAATAATTCTGATATTACTACCCATGTATACTGGAATTGAACAGTTACGGAAATGGATTGTGGATGGTGAGACAGGTTTTTCACTGTTACAGTACAAGGTTGCAGATAAGCAAAGAGCGACGGCTAGAATGGTAATGGATTAGAGTTGGAGAGATCAGTATGAATTCAGGTTTAGTTATTATAGATGCATATAGTTCCATAATAAATAAATATACAGATACACATATTCATATATACACACACACACATGCACACACAGGTTAGTATATACACATGTATTTCTTTGTCAGATGAAAGGGCCCATAGTAATACCACCCCCACAGAAAAGAGCACATCTAACGCCCAGATATTGGTTTCTAATACCATTCTCTAATAAGAAGAAACTGGGCTCCCTGGAAAAGTAGCTGCTTCTATAACCAGAGCAGGAAATACATAACATGAGCCTGGAGTTTCTTGTAATATCAGAAAATAAGGAATTAATTTTTTATAAAACCTCACGATGTTGAGGGTGTGTAAAAGAGCAAAGCAAAACAAAACCTAACCACACAGACAGAGGTCAGCTACCAATGGTCAAAGTTGGAACTATTTGTGCAATAAAGCAAAGTAGTTGTATTAGTCTTCTCTGGCTGCCATAACAAAATACCATAAACTAGGTTGCTTACACAACAGAAATTTATTTTTTCACAGTCTTGGAGACTGGAAGTTCAAGATCAAGGTACCGGTTCGGTCAGGATCTGTTGGGAGCTCTTTCCCAGGCTTGCAGATGGCTGCCTTCTCGCTGTGTGCTGACGTGGCCTTTCCAGTGCACGCACACACACATACACACACACACACAACATGTTCTCAATTGTCTCTTCTCACAAGGGCACTAATCCCATCAGACCACATCCACCCTCATGACCTCATTTAACCCTAATTACTTGCCAAAACCCCAGCTCCAAATGCTATCACTTTGAGGGTTCAAGCTTCAACATATGAATTCACAGGGAGAGAGAGACACAAACATTTAGTTCATAACAGTAGTGTTGGATTATAACCCTCATTTCTCTGATCCAACAGCTATGTCAATTTCACTCTGTATATATATCTCTTGGTTCTTGACCCTGTTTGCTGTTATCTCTGCTAGGTGTTATTATCTCCCCATGAATTACCATCACAGCCTCAGAACTGGGCCCTCTGCCTTCAGCCTTGTCTATAGTTCACTGTATTTTACAAAGTGACCCAGAGTCACCTCTTTAAGTGTGGCTCTCGCCATGCTTCTCTTATGCTTAAAATCCTTAAATGGCTCCTCACTACCCCAATTCCTTGGGGCCCTTTATAAACTGACCCCATGTTACCTTATCAGTGTTTTCCACCATTTTTCACTGACAGAACCCAGACATCCTATAAATCAGGACCAAAACAGCTTACTCCCAAAGAAAGCTTCCAGGAGAGACCTTCTAAAAAATCTTGGCTGACAAAAGTAGGTAGTGGAAAGAAATGAAGAAAGTTTGTGGAATGTCAAAAAATCAGTAACGGGCAAATGCTAGACATCACCTAGTTCAAGGCGCAGAATAAATGGGTAATGTTCCAAAAATATTTATTGAACAGAAAAATCATTCCAAAACAGGCAAAGAGTAAATATGAGGGCATTACTGGTTATTGTTACCATTTATAGATATAATGATAATAATATTCTTTATATATAATATGTGCTCAATACACTTTGCATCGAAATTCTCTTTCGGGCTTTTAAAAATATTTAATGTGGTGCATTTACATTTTGTGTAAACTTTCCTCCCTCTTTATTCCACTTGCCTTCTCAGTAGAGAAAGACCGAATGGCATGATCATTACAGTGCAGAATTTAATCTGATGGCACACACTCATAGTTTTTTGGCCACCACACACACATACACACGCACACACACACAGACACCCATGTAATAAAAATTTGAGCAACATTTTTTATTGTTTTTAAACATTTTTTTATCATTTTTTGTTTATTTAATTTTGAGAGAGAAAGAGAAAATGGGTGAGGGGCAGAGAGAGAGAGAGGAGGACAGAGGATCAGAAGTGGACTCCACCCTAACAGCAGAGAGCCTGATGCGGGGCTCAAACCCACAAACTGTGAGATCATGACCAGAACTGAAGCCGGACTCTCAACCAACTAAACCACCCAGATGCCCCAAGCAACATTTCTTAAAATACAGAATTCACATTTAAATCTGGATTTCTGGCTTTCCTTGAAATTGGTGAGATCTGTGGCTCAGAGCTTTTATTTCTGCACAGCAATGTTGAGTGAGAACAGAGGGGCATTTGCAGCTGGCCACATCCACTCAAGTGCTTATGTCTCTCACCTCTAAAAGGCATTGGAATTTGAGAATTTGAGCCACACTTTTATGAGTCTTGGTTCTGCAAATTACCAACAGAGTGGACCTCGGCATATTATATAATCTCTCTGTAACCCACTATTCTCAGCAGTAATGTTGGGATAATAATCATCTCTCAACAATAGGGTTATTGTGTAGGATAAGTGAAATAACTTCTCCAAAGGCTTTTTAGCACATAGTAATAACCTAGAAATTTTGGTTAAAATTCCATTGTCCTTTTGTTTTGTTAATACCAACAAAAGTATAGAGTTAAAAAGTAAAAGTAATGTTGAGAGAAAGAGAGAGTACATTAGTTTTGTAGGTAGTATGGTTGTGCTGTTAATATTAAATGTAAGTTAGTAATAAAAGACAGAAAGCCTAAACCATCCTGCTAAAAGTCATATGATTTCCTGCATGGTGATTCACCATCCTGGTCCTAATACCTGCCTAGCCACCTCCTTGTCTCATTTGATGGTACCGCTTTCTCCACCTGCACCCTGAATATGAATATAGTACATCAGTGGTGTGCCAGAACCAGTTCATTCCAGCTCACAGTCAATTGTTAATTTTTTATAAAATTTTCAAACCAGTGGACATCACACAGTTAGCTTAAAATCAGCTATGATGAGAATATGTATACTGTAGAGTTCAGCTACTAATTGGGGAGGAGGGGTGGGGGGAGAAGGGTCTTTGTTGTTTTGTTTGTTTGTTTCTTTGTTAGTTTTTGGAGAGGGTTAAACATTCATCAGCACATCACTGACCCAAGTCTTCTCCCTTGAGATACGCATCCATCCTTATAGCTGCATTTCTCACTTAAACTCACAGTTCTCCCGCATCTCTAACAAGGCTTGACTTCATTATTACCTATAACGTCCTGGGCATTCCACATAGACATCCACATACAGTCTCAGGCTCAGCGTTACTGTTTTAATTTCCTAGGGCAGCCATAACAAAATGTCACAAAAGTAGGATGGCTTAAAACAACAAAAAATGTATCCCCTTACAGTTCTAGAGGCTAGAAGTGTGCAGAGTGTCAGCAGGGCCATGTTTCATCAGACACCTATAGGGGAGGGTCCTTCCTTGCCTGTTCCAGTGTTTGGCTGGGCCATCGGTTCCCCGCATCCCTTTGGCTTGCAGTAGCCACACTCCAGTCAGCTTCTTTGTCACGTGGCACTCTCCCCTCTGTAGGTCTTTGTGTCCAAATTTCCTTCTTCTTATAAGGACGCCAATCATACTGGATTGGGACCTACTCAAATGACTGCATCTTAACTCGTTCAAAACACTTTGTTTCCTAAGAAAATCAAATTCACAGATTTTGGGGGACTTCAATATATCTTTCATGGGGACACATTTCAACCTATTGCAATTACTGAAACCAAATTTTCAGTCGAGTAATCTCCTCCTCTAAATTTACTCAGTTTTTAAAGATTAGAATCCTTGGTGACATTGCTGAAATCTTCTTATTTCTTGTTCTCCATTGTCGTTCCCCATTTATCAGATTCATGACAGTGTGTACTTCAGGCTAGTGTTTTAATGAGTGCAACGATTTCCTAAGAATCTTCATATCTGCTATAGTCTTTATTCCTTCCAAGGCAAACATCACAGTGGCGTTTTACCACCCTGTTCAAAAATCTTTAGTGCCCTCCTATTGCCAAGAGCATAAAATTTAAATGCGGTAACCTGTTTTTATTTGATTTAATTTTTAAAAATTTTTAATGTTTTATTTATTTTTGAGAGAGAGACGGAATACAAGCAAGGGAGCGGCAGAGAGAGAGGGAGGCACAGAATCCTAAGAACGCTCCAAGCTCTGAGCTGTCAGCACAGAGCCTGATGTGGGGTTCTAACTCGTGAACTGCAAGCTCATGACCTGAGCCAAAGTTAGACGCTTCACCAACTGAGGTACCCAGGTGCCCTGCAATAGCCTGTTTTTAAAAGTTCTGCACACCAATAATAATAATAATAATAAATAAATAAAATAAAAGTTCTACACACCAAAGTTTTGGTGTGTATTTACTCAGTCAAGTGTTTTCAGACTCACTTAAAGTAGCCCATGCTTCAACAGAAAACATTGAACTTCCTCTATGCAGCCTAACCAAAGGCCACAAACCTCTGTCTGTATATAACACTTGTTTTGCAATCCATGCACTTGGCCCATGTAACAATCCAATTATTTACATTTTATTGTTTTTCTCCCTTTCCTCACACAACATCGCAGGAGCTTTAAGGCAAGGTCTTTGTTCCTCTACTTTGGCATATTTCCTTGCTCTTGGTAGACATCTCATATATGTTTATTGACTCTGATATCAAGATTGTTGTCAAAGAGAATGTTAGTGGGAGATTAAAGGGGTGGTATTAAGATCAAAAAGTTAAATGACTTATGAGATATCAAAGTAGTTCAAAGTGGCAAGTTTGACTATTGCTAAAATGCCATTAATGTAGTAATTTGTTAAAGATAAGATTAAGTAGCTAATCATGGCTAATCATTCATCATTCATTCACTAAATATTTTCTTACTATGTACCCAGTACTGTGTTAAATAACAGGAACATAGCATACAACATTTCCTCAGTTATCTATCTACAGAGAAAAATTTCCACATACATATACAAGTATATATAAATATGTATATAATCTGTGTTTATATGGTTATATGTACATACTCGTGTGTATATGAGTATATATATGTGCAGGTATTGTATACACACACACAGAGGGAGAGAGAGAGATTTATTATTAATTTTTCAAGGAAAGAGGAATAGATATACTTCTCTCCCTTATATAATCAATGCAGTTGCTATAGAGCACTCTTTGAAATATATGCAAATAAAATTTACAAAGAATCAAATCAGATATAAGTTACACTGTTGAGTAGTGTTGCAATCTATAAGAGAATAGACTCACGAGATTCATATTCTGTTTATTCCCCCCTCTAGGAAAAATACACAAACATTTTATTGTATTTCGGAGAAAAATATCCCATTCAAGATTAAAATGGTCTAAAGTCACAAGCAAAATGAAAGTAAAGCATGAGATTCCTTTGTAATAGGCCACGAAAAACACTTAAAGCACAAGAGTAACATATTTTAGAGGGCATAATTCAAGGTAGAACTGCAGAGAGGTTATTAAAAGTGAACAAAAAGATTATAAAAGTGCAAATGTACTGTATAAAATGTATTCACAGGGCATAAGATACACATTGCTGCAAAACCTAACAACTGTGTAAATGTGAGCTTACATGGTGCATTGTGCTAAAGACAGATCCTAGCACAACAAAGTCAAAACCTAAAAGAGACCTCCAACATACAACCTCGTTTGTTAGCAACCATTGGTTCTGCCTAAGGAGAGAGCTACCCAACACTAAGGAGCATGAGCCCAGAAGCCAAGGTCATAGACTCTTACTGCCAGCCAGAAGCTACACAGGTTGGCCATAAACTAACAATTTTCTGTACCCCCTATATTGAAATTCTTATTTTTAACGATACCCACATTAAAAAAATTTTAATGTTTACTAATTTTTGAGAGAGAGAGAGAGAGAGAGAGAGGAAGGAGAGAGAGAGAGAGAAGGGAACAGAGGATCCAAAGCAGGCTCTGAGAGCAGAGAGCCTGATTTGGAACTCGAACTCACAAACGGTGAGTTCATGATCTGAGCTGAAGTTGGATGCTCAAACAGCTGAGCCACTCAGGCGCCCCAACAACACCCACATTTTGAAAGACACTAGATTACTTCTTTCTTTCTTCCTCAGAGGAAAAAATACAAAATTTTACATATATAAGGAATCTGACATATTTAATTTTCTCATAATAGAGGTGAGGAAACCAAAGGCTAGAAAATCAGGTGACTTGCCTAAATTCACAGGGCTATTAGTCACTTAGATAAAGGGACGTGATGACTGAATCTACTCTGCGAAATGAGAAAGAGAGATTAAAAACTGAGTTATCTTTACTTTATGTGTGTATATGGATACATACGTATGCATAGTGGACAGTCATATGAGAAAATAAATATAAATAACATAAGGTTAATATATAATTATACAATTACATAATGTGGCTTATATGCTTTACACATTAGAAAAATATTGTGATAGATTCTTCTATCTAAATCTTCATTTTTTACCACTGTGGTTATTTTTCACTGATCCTTTCATATCCTGTGTGCAAATCATATCATCCTGCATTAAAACAATTACTTTGTTTATTTTAGAAAGAGAGACAGATAGAGAGAGGAAGAGAGACAGTGTGAGTGGGGGAGGGGCAGAGAGAGAAGGAGACACAGAATCCGAAAAAGGCTCCAGGCTCTGAGCTGTCAGCACAGAGCCCAATGTGGGGCTTGAATTCATGAACCGCAAGATCATGACCTGAGCCTAAGTTGGACCTTTAACCAACTGAGCCACCCCAGCGCCCCAACACAATTAGTTTCTTAAAAGTTGGATTTTATTTTAATTGCCCAACTTCTTCTGTCCCGCCTTCTACAATGGCTTAAAGTTGTAGGCTTTGTACAGGTTCTTCCCCAACTATGTCTCAGTAGTTCTGGTTATCTCTTTCCACTGTTGGGTCTTCTGCCGATGCCTGACTATGCACAGCACACTGCAAAATGCCCCGCACCTGTTTTAGTCTGGAGAGCCCTCTCGAGCTGATTCTGCCTGCTGTCTATGCCCTCTCATCTCTGTTTAGTTTTGCTCTGACCTACAAGGGGATCCAGTTACCTAATTCGTGTGGCCTCATACAAAATGCTCCTTGTCCAAAAATTATTAAAATGAGAACAGCAAGTACTGGGCCCCTCTGTGCACGAGGTCCTGTGTGACATGTCTCGCCCATGAAGCCAGCCCTGTCTTCAAGGGTGAATGGAAGGATTTGAGTGTTCTTGGCTTTTGGCAGGAATAGAATTGCATCCAAGCTAAATACGGCCTACCGCGCAGAAGTCATTGACTGAGTAATGCTTCTGTCTCGCCCTATTGCATATACCCCCTGGCTGCTCTGCCATCTGGGGTATTGCTCTTTAGCTGTTTCGTATGCATTTCCACATTGGCTTCTCTGGGACCAGAACTGAGGTTGCCTGAATAATTCCATGTGCTTTTCAACTCTATTACCTTTCCTCTGATTTTTGTTAACCTTGAGTTAATATCTGTGAAACTCTCTGTCACAGTCCTTGGCATAGAAGAGGTACTCAGTGTGACATTTTTATTAAAATACTCACAGACTCATAGACAGAACTTAAAGGAGCCTAAACCAACCTTCTCATTTTCCAGAGGCACAGAGATGAATCACAGCCAAAGTCACTCAAGATCACAAAGCGTTCCTAGTACGGGCCCTGCAGTTCTCTTTCCTTTCGTCAAATCCATACCTTCAAGGGATTCAGTCCCTGTTTGATGCTATCCTGGCAGTTTTCTTATCCAAATTGTAGACTTATTCTATACGGAAGTATGAGATATTTGTTTCTGTTTCCATCATTCCTTACACAGAACATAAGAAGAAGCAAATGCTTTTATTTCATTTACTCAATAAATGGTAACTGAGCAATTACTAAGCATTATGCTAAGGGATGCCATGAATATATGAAAAATATAAAAAGGGCTCATGATCTTCAGAAGCATAAACTGGACATGAAGCACTAAGTAATCCTGAGGACAAGAGATAATTGCATGCCAAATGCTTGTTAGAGAAAATTACAGGTGTCCACTGATGGGGGATGTCAGATGAGGTAAGAATCACTGGAGAGGACCTGATGGGATCCCAAAGAACAGGAAGTAAATGTCAAAGTAGTGGAAAAGGTGCTAGTCACAGACTAGGAGTCTGGAGACCAGAATTAGCATGATTTTTCCATTGAGAGTGAAGCTATTTCGTATTTGTCTCCCATGAGGCTTCAGTGTACTTTGCAAATAAATATAGTGAAGTATTGCAATAAGTTGGAAATCTTTTGCAAAAAGCAGAATTAAAACATTCAATAATAAAAAGATTCTGTATCAAATACTTGTGCTTTCTGAGTCCTAAGAAATTGCTATCTTCCAGTCTTGACAGAAGTTAACCAAACACATCATTAACCTCCATAAGAAGCATCCCAAACTGTGTACCAACACTTTCACAACTACGTTTTCTCAAAAATTCAAAACTTGTTAGAACTGTGTGAAAAAATATAAGGAAGAGCAGGTAAGAGGAGCCCTCCTGAGAAAAGAATTCTTATTTTCACCTGTAACCCACATTTATAACAGCAGCAGACCAATTGTTTGAGCTTAACAGCATGATACATTCTCAGTTAGAGTTATCCACGTGCATCAGCCAATGATAGTTTCCCTGTCAGATAGTATCTTCCAACCTAGGTGAGCTAGAAAGCGATTATAATGTGTCATCTTGTCATGGTTAAAAATAAACCCTTGGAATTCAGAACTTCATACAGTTTGTCAGATGTATTTAATTGAGTTAAAGAAGCCATTCCACAGATCAAATCCCAATGGCATTATGATAACATAATAAGTAACAATATACACGAACATAGAGGAAGTGCAGGGTAATGGAAATATATGAGGTCATAAATACTTCAAGGGAAAATAGTAACTGTAAAGTAAAACGTGATTTAGGGTTCAAATGGTCTATGGGGTCTAATGAATGTTAAATAAATGTGGTCTAACCCTGAACTTGGATCCTGCAGGAGAGTAATCCTGGATCCATATTTATCTCCACCCACAGCCAATTTATTATTGACATTAGATAAATTAGTGCCAAACATTGAATATTTTAGCGTTTTTATTTTTTTATTTTTTGAGAGACATAGAGAGAGAGTGTGAGCAAGGGAAAGGCAGAGAGAAAGGGGGACATAGAATCCGAAGCAGGCTCCAGGCTCTGAGCCATCAGCACAGAGCCCGATGCGGGGCTCGAACTCACAAACAGTGAGATCATGACCTGAGCTGAAGTCGGCCGCTCAACTGACTGAGCCACCCAGGCGCCCCCAAACATTGACTATTTTAAAAGTAGCAATAATATTGGCTATAATAAACAACAAGCTCAACCAAATTTTTTATACTTTTGCTATAATTGGCAAATGTAAAATTTGTTTCATAAGCAATCTAATTAAATAAGTCAAATAGCATGAACATACTTTTTTTGTTTTTTTGTTTTTTTGCCCCTGGATAATAAAATACAAGGGAAAAATGAAAATAACTTTTAAAATGAAAGAATATTTTTAAATTTCCAAAAAGTGGTGAATTATGAATAGCTTTTAATAATACATTCCTTACTGTGACTCCATGAAGCAAAATTCTAATATTACCTTGTAAATACACTGTTTTTATTTCAAGAAGTAGAGAAACGATGGAAACTATTGCTATACCACATAGCAATATTTCATACTGTTATTAATTATTAATCAGGATTTCTTAGTATACGTGCAGCTTTTCTTTGCCTTAATTGTGTGAAGAGCAACTACTGGAAGAGCTTGGTTGAGTCCTGGTTCTGAGATGGAAAATCATTTAATTTTTTTAGTCTCATTTTCTTCATCATAAACTAAAGCTCAACATCTTTGTTAAAGGATTGTTATAAGAGATAAAAGAGAAATTGTATGATAAAACGCTTTGCAACTTGCAATATTTTCCACATATTAGTGATTAGTATACCTCTTTGTTTATTTTTATTTTTTTACACATTTATTTATTTTCGAGAGAGAGAGTGCAAGCGGGGAAGGGGCACGGAAGGAGGGTGACAGAGGATCCGAAGGGTGCTCTGCACTGACAGCAGCAAGTCCAATGTGGGGCTTGATCTCACGAACCAACTGGTGAGATCATGACCTGAGCCAAAATTGGAAGCTCAAACAACTGAGTCACCTGGGCACCCCCTCTTTGTTTATTTTTAATAGATTATCTTCCCAGTGGTTCCCAGTAACTCTAGTTAATCTATTAGTTTATTTTATATATTCTTTCTTTAAAAGAATTTTTTTAACATTTATTCAGACAGAGAATGAGTGGGGAAGGGGCAAAGAGAAATAGAGACACAGAATCTGAAGAGGTTCCAGGCTCCGAGCTGTCAACACAGAGCCCGACGCAGGGCTCGAACTCATGGACCATAAGATCATGACCTGAGCTGAAGTCAGACACTTAACCTACTGAGCCACCCAGTCACCCCTGTTTTATATATTCTCTTAATTTTTTATTTGTACACAATGTTTATGACTACCAAACAACTATTGAAAAATTTATGAAGATTTATCATCACCTTTCCAGATTTTTATTCTTGAGGAATGGCAGCCAAGGTGGCTTAGGATAGGCAAAAATTAATCACAGAAGCTTAGAGACTGTTTTCTTCCCTGTACGTGTGTCTGTGTGCACATCATCCATCACCAATAACTAGGAAGTAACTTACAGTGGTGGCTTATGGGGCGTTGTGGCTAGTGATCTTTCCATACAATGATTATTGAGAGACACTACTGGTAATATTTGGGCCAGCTCAGGGCTATATGTTCTGTTGTCATTATAGCATGACTCTGGGGGTGGTCGGTGGAGGTGGAAGACTTGTAGCTCATTGACCATGTTGAGAACATGAAAAGAAATGAAGACACACCATATGCATCTTGAAGATGGGTTTGGCTTATGATATCTTCAACAAGATCATATCTGGAATCAAATGGTGAGCACTGCAAGCAACCTGATGCCTAGGGCAACAGAAACACAAAACTCTTCATGATAAAAAAAAAAAAAAAAAATCCTGTGTGGTCTTGCTGCCTGAATAGCAAATGGTTAGGTCTCCTAAAGAGGCCTTCATGATGTCTGAGTAGCTACCTCGCAATCAGCATGTTCTGGCAGAGGAAGGAGATAGACTGCCCCAGGCAGCAAGGAAAGCATGAGGAAGGTATAAATGCTCTATAGTCTTGGAAATGTCCCTCCAGCTTTGTTTTGTCTATGACAAACGGGCCTATAGAGGTAGTTAGATCTGTACTTCCATTTGTGCACAATTCAACGGGATTTCCTTTAGTCTTTCTTCAAAGGTTCCAGTCCAAAGATAACCAGAGCTTGGTTATCCCTTTTTTCATTTACATCATTTTACCACTATGACTGAAATGTACACTTTAAGTATTATAATAACTAGAGAAGGAGGAGTAATGATAAGGAGCCAACAGTGAAGACATGGTTAATTCACAGCCTACATAATCTATGCCCAAGGAATTTATGGAAGTGTTTATTTCAACAAATATTTGCTGAGTGCCCTGCTAAGTACCAATTACTATTTGAGGCCCAGGGAATAAATTAGAGAACAAGATAGATGAAAAACACTACCTTCATGGAGCTCACTTTTTAATGAAGAAAGACAGAAAATAAACATATACATAATATAATGTGAGGTAGTTACAGGCACTAGAAATAGAAGTAAAGCAAGTGTGTGGAAACAGAAAGAAAATGGTAGGAGGAGCTATTTAGATCTGGAAGGGCAGGGACATCTCTGATGACTATTGAGCAATGGCCTGAATGAAGTGATGAAGTGAACCATGTTAATGTCTATGAAAGGAAAATTCCAAGCTAAGAGGACAGTAAGAGGAATCCTTAGATGGCAATGAATTTGCCATTCTTAAGAAACTGCAAGACAGTCAGTGCCTGTAAAGAGGAAAGAATGAGAAGCAGCATAGCAGAAGATAAATTTGGAGAAGCCAGATAAAGTTGGACAATGAAGGATGTGATAAAGACTTTGAATTTGATCTAATTAAAGGAAAGATTTTTTTTTAAAGATGGTGAACCACAGTGCAACAAATTGATTATGGGAAGTCTAGAGTGGAATTCCATAGAGATACAAGTTTGGATGCAATAAAAATAATTAGGCTGAGAAAAGATGGTGGTTTAGATAGGGTAGTAGAGCAAAGGAGGTGGCAAAAAAAATGTTTTGATGCTGGCTATATTTTGGGATTCCTGTGCCCAAAATATGCACATGAGAAGGAAAGAAATCATGAATAACTTCTCAATGGACAACAGTTGAATACTGATTCTATTTACTGAGATGGAAAGATGTGAAGGAGTAGAGTCAGAAGAAAATCATAATTCTGTGCTGGACATATCAAGTTAGATGTCTACTATGCAACCATGTGGAAATGCTGAGCAAGCAGGTGGATATATTAATCTGAGCTCTGTGGAGAGGTCGGTGCTAGAAATAAAAATTGGGGATTCATCAGTATTTAGATACTATTTAGATCCATGATATTGAATATTAAAGGATAATGACTCAAATTTTTCAAATTTATTTGTAGAAGTAGAAATCTCGTAGGAATTGTTCTCTGATTGTCCAGGAGTTATGGCTCAGGAGTTTTAAGTTTTACAGGTGAATACTGAAAACAATCTCCGTGTGAGTCACAAATACTACACTACACAGGCTCTGACTAATCCACTGTTTAAAAAAATGAGACCTCTCATATAGAAATGCAGTGTGTGTTTGTCTCTGACTAGAAATACTAAGTCAGGTGAGAATAGAAAAAAAGGGCCTGAACTTCCACTAGTTGCAAAAGCTTACCTGACTGAGCTAGCAGGCGCCCCCACTAGTTGCAATAGCAACTAAAGATGGCTTTTGTTATTATTTTTTGTGATTATGATTCTGTATTGTACCCTCATACTGCTATTTGCAAACACAAACTGTTTTATTATTGATTTTACTCATCCATCATAGCCTACTCTATTTACATGCCTTTGATCTTTTTACTGTCCAAATGCCCATGTTTTGACATGTAAACCACTTTGATCCTCCTTAGGATACAAATCATGAAAAAAATATTTTATAATGAGCAAGTTGAATCAGTTAATTGGTAAATAGTACTAGTTTAACTTTCTCAGTGAACAGGAGAAGCTTAAAGAGATTCATTGACTTGTCTTGTGTCATCAGCAAGCCAACAAGAAACAAGAGTATAGTACTCAGATTCCGACAGGGTCAATGTCAAAGCTGGGATATTGCCCTGTTCAACTCCTCACTTCTCATATCCCCAGCTTTAGCTACTCTATAAAATGCAGCAAACAACTCCTTCTCTGGATCACATGTGCCTCTGGCTCCAGTTTTGTCATTTCGGTAGGCTGTCTTAACTCGACTCCTCTCCCATAAACACGCTGTGTCATCAGGAAACACTCCCTCCCTAGCAACATCCACTGGAGATCCCTAGTGAGTGCCCTTACACCTCTCCATCACACCCTCACCCAGGACACCGTCCCCACGGCAGGTGTGTGTGCCTAAGATTCTGATTCTTGGAAGATGTCCGATTTTAAAAGCACAGGGCAATTACTTTCAAAAAAGACAGTGGAGATTTTATAACACAGCATGACCAAAACATTAAAATTATAAATCATTCAAAAGTTAATTCCTTCAGAATTCAGAAGTGTTAGACTGAGTCCCCAATAGTAGACATCACATCAGTCTTATTATTCACTGTTTCATGATTGGCATCTGGAATTATGCCCAGCTTGTTGTAGGCCATGGATAAATAGAGGCAGTAGCATCGAAGAGGCAAGGCGTACTGGTAGAAAGTACAGACTCTGATGTCAGATCACTTGGGAAAAAACGTAGCCCTGCCCCTTCCGGAGCTCTGTGATTCTTGGCAAGTTACCTAACCTCTCTGACTCCATGTCCCAGTCTATGAAAACAGGTGGTAGCTGCCTCAGAAGATTGCTGTGAGATTCAGTAAACCACCACACAAATGAGACTTGGAATGTCATAGTCCTTGATGTATTTTAGGTATTGAGGATGAATGACTTAAGAATTTAGAGGGGCACCTGGGTGGCTCAGTCAGTTAAGCATCTGACTTCGGCTCAGGTCATGATCTCACATTTAGTGGGTTCGAGCCCCGCGTCGGGCTCTGTGCCAACAGCTCAGCCTGCTTTGGATTCTGTCTCCCTCTCTCTCTGCTCCTCCCCCACTCATGCTCTGTCTTTCAAAAATTAAAGTAAGCACTAAAAAAATTTAAAAAAAAGAATTTAGAATGTTATGTGTGTGATGAATTAAAATCTCTGCCTCCTCATTGATTCCATCAGTGACAAGAGTTTATGTGCCAAGATAGACACAGGCAACTGCTTCTACTCTTTCCTGTTTCTCTCCATCTGTGAATTCTATGTCCCTTAGAGGCAGTGTTGCCTTTAGAGAAGTGAGAAGTATTGTTGGTAAGTCCACTGCTCCCCAACCGCTAAAGGAGGGATATCATCTCTTATCATTACAGCTCATTATTTAGTTCAGGCTTCAAGGTTCCAAGACACCCAAGTTTGCCAAGGGAAATCAGGGTACAGACTCATGAAATTCATTGACGTAGACCACAGCCAGAAAAGTGTGCTGTAGAACTAATGAAAATTTATTAATTTATAAAAATGTTAACAATGACTAATTTATTAATTTATAATGAAAAATAAAACTACCCAGCACACAAGATAATTGTGATGAGCTGGTTTTATTAGAAAAATTATAAGAAAGAATATACATTAAGGGGCACCTGGGTGACTCAGTCAGTTAAGCGTCCAGCTTCAGCTCAGGTCATGATCTCACAGGTCGTTGATTCCATCTCCCATGTCAGGCTCTGTGCTGACAGCTCAGAGTCTGAAGCCTGCTTTGGATTCTATGTCTCCCTCTCTCTCTGCCCCTCCCCTGCTCATGCTCTGTCTCTTTCTCTCTCTCAAAAATAAATAAAATTTGTTCTAATTTGGAAAAAAAGAAAAATGTACATTAAAATGCAAGTTACAGCAAGAAAAAGTTTTATTTTTTTCTGTCCTGTTTTCCTTGACAATGAGATTGGAAACAGAGCTTAATGATTACTTTGATTAATAGCTGACAGAATTAAAACAGGATATCCTGATACATTCCTTGCTATTATAGGATAAACCAGAATAATACTGATGGTTCCACTTCACACACCTTCCCCTGGCTTATGTACTTATGTACTGGAGAAACACAGAAAAACCCTTACTCTGTAGCCTTTTACTTTTATTTATCTGGTGGAAAGGATGGGGGGATGTGGATTGCACAAAGACAATCTGAGTCACTTATGACAGTGATTATGTATAGTTTTTCTGGCTACTCACGTTGTAGTAATGTCTCCTTCATATTTCATCTAAATGATGAAATTGAAATCATCTAATTCAATTTGTGACTCCCCCATTTTTTTCTGCTACTCTGTTAAAACGAAATTAGTTGGTCTACATCTATTTATTTTTTCTGTGTTCTCTCAAACTTTGGGAGTGAGGGGAGATGTTATTTTACCCCCATGTAGATGATACAAAACCTTTCTACCAGGTTAACAAGGGTCATGATTGTGCAATAGACAAATTTTAGCAGAGATGTTTTCCAACACACCTTTCTATCACCACTTTCTATCAGCACTGAAGACATAGATGCTGTCCATTTAGAAGCACAGAACTATAATTTTTTTCCAAGAAGGGTCCTTAAGCTGGCAAAGTTCAAATGGGGAGATGTCATCCTTGGCCTCATGTTAACTCCATTTTCCAGTAAAGAGCAAATGTCTCACACAATTAACAAAGATTCCATCAGCCCATAAAATGTCTGGCTTGAATGCCAACCACTTCCACATTACCAGGAGATCTTTGGATTCTCGTCTGATTTTTTTCCCATTTAAATTTTTTCAGTCACCCTAATACTATAGTGGAGAAGATAAATTAGTCTAATGCAGGATACTGTAAAATGTTCAATTACTGCAAAAGATATGGCCAGTTCCCAAAGGAAGGAATTTAATCAAAACTACATCAAAATGGGAAAGTGAATGACAGAATATATAAATATTCTCACATACTTAAAGATGATTTTACAAAAAGGCTTAAAAACTGAATATATCATAGTAGATGTTACAAACACTTAGAGGCATTCGATTTGTCCATTACCTGGTGGGACTTTAACATTTGATATGACAGAATTTCTACACTTAAATTTAAAGATGAATCTAATATTTAGGGTATTCTCCATTAGTGGAAATTTTATGGGTATCAGAGTTTTTCTAAAATCTCTTTATATTTTGAAATATGAATCTATAACAATTTTTAAATTATCTTTATTTTTCAAAAAAATATTATGGAATAAAAACATGATAATATTACAAATTTTCAAGTTGTATTACATGTCCTTTCAGTTAAATATTATTTCCAAAACTGTTTTCTGTTATCTGTAACTGAACATCAACATTAGAACAAGCAGAGATCCTGAAATAGAAAAACATTCAGTCTCCAAAAAGGAAAGGAATGGTGTTTTGATTTCTCAATTGCATTTCTGTATGTCTTTATCTAGACATTGATATTTTCCTAAGATCAGACAAATCATTAGTGTACAAGCCCATATAACTCTTCTCTTTCTATAAGAATACCTAGTTATCAAAATAACAACAATAAATATTATTAGGTTGTTCACTATTCATGAGACAGTCTGTGGCATAAATGGAAAAGAAAGGTTAAGCATATTTAACTGAATGCCAATCTCAACATTGAACAATATGGAGATGTTTTCAGTTCCATGTATCGAAGAGAATCAAAATGAAAAGTAAAAGATATAAGATATTGATTTCCTAATTACTTCTTGTCAGAATGGTTTACTGCTTGAGTTGTAAAACTCTCATTAGCTGTCTAGCAATTTGGGCATAAGCCTTACTTTTCAGATCTCGGCTGTTCAGAAAAGCAGTGTGCTGCAATAAAAAAGAACTAGGTTTCGGTATGACACACATGCTCTTCAATGGCAGCTCTGTCTCTTACAGCTGTGTGATCTCAGACAAGTTGCTCAAATCATAAGTCCATGGAAAGAGCTGAAATTCAAAACAATGACCCCGAATCATAATACTTAGAGTTGAAATGTTCTAGGGGCGCCTGGGTGGCTCAGTCAGTTAAGTGTCAGACTTTGGCTCAAGTCATGATCTCACAGTTTGTGAGTTCGGGCTCCATATCAGGCTCTGTGCTGTCAGCTCAGCCTGGAGCCTGCTTCAGATTCTGTCTGCCCTGTCTCCCCTGCTTGTGCTCTGTCTCTCTCAAAAATAAATAATCATGAAAAGAAATTTTAAATAAAATTTCTAATACTCTTTATGAAGGTAAGAGAAAAGAGAATTAATGCTTTCCATAGGCAAAGTATATTTATAAATCACCAAGAAAGAAAGATATGATTAAAATAGGAAAAATGGACAAAGTGAAGAAAAAAGACTAGTTTAAAAAGAAGTACAAAGAAATAAAAGTTGTCATTTTCACCAATGACCAAAGATATTTATACTTATGGGACCATGGTGACAAAGACTATTATTCAATTATTCAATTATTATACAATATGGCCTAGAGAATTTTTTTGAGAGAGAGGGTATACGCAAGTTCGCACAAGTCTCAGCACGGAGCCTGACACAGGACTCAATCTCATGCATGAGATCACGACCTGAGCCAAAATCAAGGTGGATCACTCAACTGACTGAGCCAGCCTGGCACCCTGGGCTTAGAAAAAATTCTGACGACAGTGAAAAAAATTTGACATATTAATATTGAGTTAAACAAAAGGGTACCAAACGTCTATGCAATGAGATCCCAGTTTTAAAGGAAAACTTTGTTTCTATATTTAAATACAATAAGAAAGTATTAAGAATGTTTATCTCTGAATTGTGGAATTATGCGGGATTTTTATTTATTTTTATATCATTTGTATATCCCAAGTTTTCTACAATGAGTATTTATTACTTTTATAATCACATACAAAGAAATTCAAGACCGAGAACTAGGAAAACTTCTAGATTTGGTTCTATCATTAATAAGCTAAATGACCTAGAGGAAGTCACTTAATCTCATGGAGTCTCAGCTTTCTTACCCATAAAATGAGAAAATTGAACTAGATCACCTCCTAAGGTCACCTTCACTTCCTTAACTCTATAATGTGTTACTAACCATGTGATATCCAAAGAAAACAATGACTAATCAAAGTATTAGTAGCAACAAACTTACCACATATACACGAAGCCTACTAGGCACTTTTAGCTAACCACACCTCACTGGCCGTTTCTCTCTATGTATAAGACCTTACATCTACTACAAAATTAAATTTCCGAAACAATTTCAAAGATAATATTCAATATTTTCTTAATAATAGCCCTGTAAGATTCATAGGACAAAGACACACAAGGTGGAAAGACACTGCATAAGGTCAGAGGTGTGGGCACACACGTCCCCTGATCCCAGACACCCAACAAGCCTTTGTCACTATGTGACCCATTCCTGCGTGGCCCTGGTCTCTTAGAATCCCACTAGGTTATGTGTCACATTTTCACATGCCATTTTCGTAGCCAGTTAATCAGAAAACACTGTTTCTCTATGATTTGGGGGATCCTTCCAGTAATGACTTTGCAGCCATAATTAAGAAATATGTTAAGCCTTCTGTCAATTAACTTAACTGATGTGAAAACCTGACTGGTCCAGAGAGCGATGGATTTCCCCGGCTGCACCTTATCAGAGAACAGCTTAGTGTGAAGGAGCAAAGCTGTGCTGAAGCCAGAACTGCAAACGTGCCAGGAAAGTTGGCACAAGCTCCTGGGGGCAAGGAGGAAAATGTACTCAGCTAGTGTGTGGGTGTTGCTTAAGCAGAATTATTTTAAAATCTTTAATTGATGGGATGAATAGTTGCATAAATTTTCGCTACATGAAAGTTTCTCCAAAACCTGGGCCAACAGGAGAAGTAGAAGAGGGGGTCTATATACAAACAGAGGAGGGGCTTTGCTCCTGCGTAATATTCCATAATGTGCGGCCTCATGAAAATGTAAAAAACTGAGGCTAAAGCAAGAGCTCAGACAAGACGCCACTGACTGCTCTTCTTTCCTTCCGTTTCTCCCCACTCTAGCCTTGATACCTCTTTTAAATTCTAAAACAGTGCTTCTCAAACTCTCTGTGGGCTTTTAATTTTCCCAATCCATCACAATGAGCATTTTTATAAAGTATAGGAAAAAGAAACTACTACAAAAATTACATTTAAAAAACATAAAAATAAGCTCATTTTTATTATTAGATTCAACAGACATAAAATCACTCTTGTCAATTTGCCATAAAGTTTCTTAACACTTAACTCTGCACATTATCACCACAGACTAATAACACACAGATTCCCAGACAGGCACTTTTGAATAGCACTGTAATCAACAATTACACTGCAAAAAACTTATATCAGCTTTTTCCACACGACAGCTGTTTGTTTCTACTTGTACACAACCATGTAGACTGAGTTCAAAAAGGAGATAGCCAATACCTAACATGCAGGGGTGCTCAGCAAATATTTATTAAATGAATGAATGAATGAATGAATGAAACACAAGAGAACATAAGCATTTCTGTCTTTAACACCTATGGGCACCCTTCTAATGCCTAAGTAATTCCTATGCTTGCCTCTCTTCCTTTCAGGGATTCCAGAATAAAGCAATGACTTGTCCTCTTGCTTAGTTCCTGCTGTTCAAAGATTATAAAAACACCGGGGTCCTATACCTTTATTTATTAGTTTCTCTATTTTCCTCATTTCATTTCCTCTACCTTTTCTTGTAGCAATTTGCTGCTTTCTTCAGCTTTGCCCTTAAGTATGCTAGTGTATTCATTTTCTGTTAATTAATACTGTAACGCATTACCATAAACTTAATGGTTTAAAACAACCAAAATTTATTATCCTACAACTTCTGTAGGTCAGAAGTCCAGCACAGTCTCATTGAATTGAAATTACAGTTGTCAGCAAGACTGCATTTTTTCTTTGAGATTCTAGGAGAGAATTTGTGTCTTTGCTCACACAGGTTATGGGAAGAATTCAGTTCTTTGAGGTTGTGTGACTGAGGTCCCCATTTCTTTCCTGTTAGCTAAGAGCTGTTCCCAGCTCCTATAGGCTACAAGTTCCCTTGGCTTGTGGCCTTCTTTCTCCATCTTCAAACCCAGCAATGGCAGGTGCACACCTTATGCTATGCTTCTCTGACCCTCACAGGGGAAGGTTCTTCTTTTTGACAGCTCATGTGATTAAACGGGGCCAACTTGGATAATACACGATACTCTCCCTATCTCAAGGTCCATAACCTTATCATATCTGCAGAGTTATTTCAGGCATGTGATGTAATATGTTCACAGTTTCCAGAGAATAAAGAGTGGCATATTTGGGGACCTCTGCCTAACACAAAAGTAAATATATGAATTTATGCTGGGTAAAAAAGAAAATTAAAAACATATGTTATTAACTTTATATCATTGGATATGGTCCCAGTCTTATATAAGGTTCTAAGAGGCTTTATGGTACATCTATGCTGTGTTTGTACACCTGGTTTATTGGATTGTTCTCCAAATGTTCTCCTAGCTCCAGTGCAACCTCCAGAGAGCTGCCATGGTTAACTCATACCATTTTAGTCCTCCATCTAAAATTACTTTTTTAGATCCAAAATCCATACTATAAAATTCAGTTTATTTTGTCTGGTAAATCTGATTCTTCCTAATTTGAGCCCACCCTACTTTTTACACTCATTTCTGTTTCCACTCATTGCCTATACCCTACCAATATACTTGCATAATACATATCATTTTATTCTTCTCTTTGTGCATGCTTTTCTTTCTGCTTGGATATAACTTCCTCTTCCCTTCCCTTTGGGGACAAGGGGAGTAATCAAAGTAGAATAAATTTGGAAATGACTTTAATTTGAACTAGTCACTTTACCTCTTACTAGACCCGAAGCTGCCAAAAGCCTCCTTGGCCTGGGGAGTAAATGGGATTTTTTTTTTTTTCAATTTTAATGTTTATTTGAGAGAGAGAGAGAGAGGGAGAGATTGAGAATGAGTGGAGGAGGGGCAGAGAAAGAAGGAGACACAGAATCTGAAGCAAGCTCCAGGCTCTGAGGTTTTAGCATAGAGCCTGACGCGAGGCTCAAAATCACGAACAATGAGATCATGAGTAAATAGGATTATAAAAACCTACTTTGCAGAGATGTTGTCAGGCTTTGAAATAATGTACATAAATGCATATAACAAAAGTCTGTCATAAAATAGCCTTTAACTTAATGTTAGTTTTTCTTTTGCATTAGAGAACCGCATTTTCGCTTTAGGCCTCAGTTTACCACCTTTTCTGTCAGGTTGTCCCTGACTCCTTGGATGTAGTTAAGCTTCAGCCCTGGCTCCTCTATAACCATGGGTATTTAGTACTTCACATTTTAAGGGTAATTTCTCAACCTATCTTTCTAGCACATTATAAATTTCTTGAGTACAGAATATCTTACTTATTATTTTATCCATAGCACCTAGCAAAAGGTACATTAGTCATTTCATAACAGTTTTGGATGGATAAATGGATGGATGAATGAATTGTTGAATAAATGGTTATAGAGCCTAGCACAGTAATTAACGTATACTATATACTTAATAAACATATGCTAAATTTAAATCAAATATGCCTATTTTGTAGGTAAATCATTCTGTGTTATTTTATCTTCTTTAATGCTTATTTATTTTTGAGAGAGACTGAAAGCCAGAGTGTGAGTGGGAGAGGGGCAGAGAGAAGGAGACACAGAATCTGAAGCAGTCTCCAGGCTCTGAGCTGTCAGCACAGAGTCCAACGCGGGCCTTGAACTCACAAGGAGTTGGGCCAGATGCCCAACCAACTGAGCCACCCAAGCACCCCTTATACTTTTATCTCATTAATTGTCTTGCTTGCTAAATGGTAATGTCTGTGTGTTTGTATTTTTATCCCTGTAACCATAGTAAATTCTTAAAAGGCTGTGTCTTCCATTTCTTTGTTACCTTCACTAAAGAGAAGTTCTATGTTCTATACATAGTAAGTGTTCAGTCAATACAGTTTGACAGAGTGATCAAAAAGATACTATAATATATGTATATACAGTGTTTCTAGATAGACAGGAACTGATTCTCGGAAAGCCAAGTACAAACACAGGAACATTTCAACAGCTGTCCTAAACACAGTAAGAAATATTTGGAGACTCGGTAGCACAAAGGCCTCCTGCGTTTGCTAACTTGCTTTACCCAAAGGAAAAGTAAACTTACTGGTATCTTTGTGACAGGAGATAGTTTTACAGCTTGATGGAAGGAATCGAGGTTAAGCTCCTTTCTTCCCACAGAAATTAGGGGATGGAATGGTGTCTTCCACGATGATTACATTTCAATGGAATGGCTGGAGGCAGGACTCTAGAAGAAGTGTCTAAAGTTTAGTCATTGCCAAGGGGAATGTTAAGGCCGTCTTGGCCAGGAGGAGCCTATATGTGTATTTCTGGATCAGAAAGGATGAGTTAGAAATGTCCCTTGAAAACCATTCCTCAGTGGAATCTGTCCATCCTGGTGCACTGCAGTAGGTCCATTGATATGCATGCATATTGAACCTAGTAACCCCTTAGCTGAGGTAGTTGAAATATATGCCCAAATCTTTAGGTGTAAAGGAATACTTGATTTAAGAATTTGAGTTTTAAATCCGCCTTCATATGAACATGTATGTGGAAGTGTCAATATTTCAGAAAACTTACTGCTTCAGACAATGTATAGCTTCGCTTTTCAACTCCCATTTATCAGTTAAAATGCAGTAGAGGTCACAGCCCTACTATGTGGTCCATGTCCTCACTTTCTTCCCATTCTTCTCATTATAAAACCGGATGACACAGAAGGGGAAGCTCAGACATTGCTGTTGGGCGAGCACTGTGATTAACTTCAGGCATCTTCCAGAAGAACTTTTAAATTCTCCTCTTTCGTGCATTTTTTTTTCTCCATTACGCTTCATGTTTTTTCAAAGCTCTTGTTTCTGTAGTTCTTTAAAACATACTCCAGGAATTAAGTAAAAAGAGGGAAGAAATGAGGGGAAAAGTTATTTATTTCTCTTTTCCCAGTATATCTTTTTAAAAATTTCCTTCAGGTTTTCTTTTATTTTTCTCTCCATTCTTTTTTTTTTCTTTTTTTTTAAATTTATTTATTTTTGAGAGAGAGAGAGAGAGAGAGAGCATGAGCAAGGGAGGGAGGGCAGAGAGAGAGAGAAAGAGAGAGACAGAATCTGAAACAGGTTCCTGGCTCTGCGCTGTCAGCACAGAGCCCCAATGCGGGGCTCAAACTCACAAACAGTGAGCTCATGACCTGAGCTGAAGTCGGACGCTTAACCAACTGAGCCACCCACGTGTCCCTTTTTCTCTCCATTCTTACTCCCATCTGCTCCTTATTCCCTCCACTCTAAACATGATCAAACTTCCTAGTCATCAAAATGATAGACTGAGACGTGTATGCACGCATGCCCATTTGTTTGAGAAGTGTGAGCAATAATGAACCAATTTTATAGAGAAAAAAATCTCGCAAATATCTGACTACTACTTAATAGACTGCCTGGCAGACCTTGCCTAGAGTTTAGTGAGGTCGGCAGAGCACGTACCCACCTTCCTATGCTCCTATTACAGCAACATATTAAACAAAGAATATATATCTAAGCATGTATTATCAAAACGTACAGATAAATTCTGCTCATGAAATTAATAAATTCTATTTATGAAATTATACCCATGAAATGAATGCTGACATATTTCAAGTATCTCATAGACAATACATCAACAAAACGAGCAAGAAACTATCCAGATTTCAGATAACCTCCCCCTTGTATCTTGTCCTCTTGGCTCTTAATGCCCAGATTCAGGCATAATTTTTGAACACTTTTTTTAGCCAGTTTTCACTGAAGAGGTCAGAGGAGGTCAGGGTTTTTACAGTAAGTCACACTCTGTCAGTGTGAAACTCTGTTGTACTTGTCATTTCTCAGTTAATTAAGCTGGATATCTCCTTAGAGATCTTTCTTCTATGAAATTGGAAACTGGCTTCATGTTAGTGATTGTACCAAAATGGGCTTTAAAATGTAAAAGTCTCTAATCCTCTTTTAGAAGGGCAAGTGTTTTATGTCACCTTGTCTGTAGAGCAAAATCTCTTCCTGAATGAAGGATACAGCTTTGCTAAACGGCACACTCTGATTATAAATCAACCAGTACAATAATAGTACAGCAGACACAACCTCCCAAGATAATCTCTTTAGCACAAAATTGTATTCAGAAAGATGAAAATTCTAACATGAATGTGATTTATGTCAGTTTAGATTTTCATGCATGCCATTTATGCTATGTGTTTTTTTTTTTTTTTTCTTTTTCCCCCACACTCTCGGTACCAGTTCAACTGGGACGGAGGGGTGGTGTGGGAATGGCTTACTGTGTGATCAGGCTTCATATGCATGGACCCCAATGGGTATACAGCCTATGAAGATTTATATCAAGTCAAGATGCCTAGAGATTAGAGTGCATTCAAAGAAAGGAAATAAACATGATTAGGCCATGACTGGCTCGTGAACACAGAGTAAACGAATAGAGGTATGTAACTGGACTGTGTCATGCCAGGAAGGAATGAGGAATCTCTGAAGAGTGCAACTTCAGAGGAAAAGCTGAAATTGTTTATTGTTGCCCTAGGGAGGTGTAATTGGGGTTAATGGGATGAAGTTAAGCAAAGAAAAATTCAGGATATATATCAGGAAACACTTGTTAATAATGAGGTCTTTTATAATATTGTCCCAGTGGAAGTATTCGAAGCCCTTTTGTTTGAGTCATTCAAACTTCAAGTAGGAAAATATATGGAAAAATAGGCTGTAAAAGA
Organism: Paguma larvata; assembly: GCA_030068075.1. Classification (NCBI taxonomy): domain Eukaryota; kingdom Metazoa; phylum Chordata; class Mammalia; order Carnivora; family Viverridae; genus Paguma; species Paguma larvata. The sequence goes on from CM057829.1 coordinate 109,827,405, forward strand.
CAGTCTCGTACCAGTTCTCATGGGATGAATTACATGGCACAATCAGATTTTTCTCAGCTCTAATTTCCATGACTCTTTCCGTAAGTTCCTCAAAGGCTCAATTTTCAAAATGCTTGTTCAAATTGCTTCTACTATGCACCTGCATAAGTAATAGGTTCTAATTAACTGAGCTTGCATTTGCACACTGCAACAATCCAGAGGTTTGCCTGAGAACCTTGGACACCTGAGTCATTGGGATGACCTCAGTCAGTATTTATGGTTGTAAAGGTAGTTAACAAAAAACTCAGTATAATAAAGTCCCAAAGAATGCTACCAGCAACTGATCCAATTGCTACACTGAGTTCCTTGTCTCCTTCCATTTCTTATCACATTCTTTAATTCATTATATTAGAATTTATTCAGCATCTCTTATCTGCTGGCCACTGCTGGATAAAAACATGAGTGTATTAAATAAAGTTTGATTTTTCCATCTTCCTTTGAAATGTAGTCTAGCTTAACATAGTGTCTTTTCTGTCATTTCATGCCTTGGTACCTAAGCCAATATCTATCACATGTATGTTTAATTAATTAATTAATATCCACACTTGAGACTAACATTAACAGACCATAAGCTCATTCTGTGCCTTTCCTTCAATATATTCATTACAAAAGATATATTTTTAAATGAAAGAGAGAAAGATAAGAAAGAAAGAGAGAGAGGAAGGAAGGAAGGAAGGAAGGAAGGAAAGAAAGAAAGAAAGAAAGAAAGAAAGAAAGAAAGAAAGAAAGAAAGAAGAAGAAGGAAGGAAGGAAGGAAAGAAAGAAAAGAAAGAAAGAAAGAAAAGAAAGAAAGAAAGAAGGGAGGAAGGGAGGGAAGGAGGGAGGGAGGGAGGGAGGGAGGGAGGGGGAAGGAAGGAAGAAAGGAAGGGAAGAAGGAAGGGAGTTAGTTAAGTGATGGTTTAAGTTTGTTACCCAAGATCTTCCATCTTTTTTTATTCCAGAAGATCTGGATAGAAGGCACAAAACAACTAAAAGCAAGGACTAGTTGCCTAAGGTGCCTTCCTCATTCTTAAGGAGGAGTGAGGGTGAGGCAGGAGTTTAAGGAAAGGTTCCTTGCTCTGCTTTCAACACTAGGCTTTTTAAAGACAGGATAGTAAACCCATTTGTGTTTCCTTTGGAGAAAGGGAAAAGATTATCATTTAGGACCTATCCTACTCTCCCACTATGACCAGGCTCGGCAAATGCCCAAAGTCTAGAGTGCTAGTGAATACTAAAAGAAAATTTAAATGGGAAAAAGACAGGGGTGGCTGGGTAGCTCAGTCGGTTAAGCAACCGACTCTTCATTTCATTTCAGGTCCTGATTTCATGGTTTGTGAGTTTGAGCACCAAATTGGGCTCTGCACTGACAGCACAGAGCCTGCTTGGGATTCTCAGCCTCCCTCTCTCTGCCTCTCTCTCTCTCAAAAAATAAATAAATAAATAAATAAATAAATAAATAAACAAACAAACAAACAAACAAACATTTAAAAATTACATTATTTTCTTTGTTTTTGGTTTTTTTTTTCTTCTTTGGATCTTGTATAAAATCAGTCTGATGAAAATTGTAGTGATATTGTTAGAACTCTGTTTATTCATTTGTAGTCTTTTTATTATTATTATTATTATTCTTTCTACCCTCTCCCCCTTTTACTGGCAAAGAACAACTCCACTGCTAATAAATTTTAATTTTATGTTGGAGATAATTGCATCCCTTACTTGCTTTGTCTTTTTAATATCAGATAGCCTCTGATGTGATCTTCCTTTCATTTTCTACCTTTGTTTTTCTTGCATTTCCTTTTGTTAAACAGAGTATGGATTTGTTTCGTCAATTAGAGACCAAATTTTCTTTATCATTATTTTACTCTGCACACCTCAGCATTTCTTTCACTGTCATATGTCGATTCATATTGTTATCTATTGGGAATCCCTGTTCTCATTTTTCCCCAAATTTCCAAGACGCATGCATCTTGTGAAATATTGATTCACTAGATACTATTCACTAGATACTATTTACTAGATACTATTTACTAGATACTATTTACATTTTATTCAACTAAATACATTCAGAAATCAGACTAGATACATCCACTCATAAAATTGTAGTTCATCTGAGACAAGAGTAAGTATGACAGCGATAGGGTGTTTCATCTAAGTTTAGACCAAAGTATACATTGATGCATGTCTGTAGAATTAGAACAGACTTCTCTGGGATACATGTTACATTTTCCAAAGAAATAAAGCATGACAGGCTATGGTCATTAAAAGGTAATGGTTCTCACGGAGGTGGAGCATCGTGGGGCATACAAACTTGTGTAGAGTTATCCAGAACTGAGATGATCTAATGAGGAGTGACTTATTATCTTGGAAATATAAAGTATGCCAACCTACTAAGTTAAATAGACCTAAATAGTTTTAAACAGCATGGCTCAAATTTCAATATTACAGAAAAGTCAGTGTTACTGAGATTAAGCATAAAGTAATCCACACTTCAGTGTGAGCATCAACACCATATTTATTTAACAGATAAGATATTATTGCTTTATGAGATTCTCCTTATTTAAGGAAGGTAGAAAAATATAAAAGGAAACAAAGTGTGAATACCTACAATCTCTGAATTCCTTATTGTTGCAGGCTTTCTGGTTCAGTAAATTAAACTGGCAAAGGAACATGATGGTAATATCCCCAAATTTTGCTTGTGTTACCAGTATGTTATACAAGGATTTTTTTTTTTAATATTTTGAAAGAATTTTAAAATCTTTAAACTTCAGGCACTAGTTCTAACTGCCAAGTATCCAAATAGATGTCAGTAGCTCCACCCAAAACATGTCCACCTCCCACATCGCACACTGGCCTCCCCTCTTACTTTCTTCTTACTGGCAAAGGCATTCCAGAAGCTATCCCTCAGTTAGGCTCCTGTCTCACCCTTGTGGCAGAGGCTCACTGATTAATCTCTCTCCAGCTTGCTACAGAATTCTGCTTAAATTACAGCTCAAATTGGCTTATTTTTCTCTCTTTTCAAAAGTGTTCAATAGCTCCCCATTTCTGTCAAATTAACTACAAACGCTTCAACCCAGAATTCAAAACCTTATAGAATATGGTTCCAACCTATCTCTTCAGAGTATCACTGTCTACTCTCTGATTCAAACTCTATTTGAACAGCAAAATTGAACATCGTGTATTTCCTCACATTTTCTAGTATTTTCTCTCCTCTAGGACACTGTTTCTATTTTCTTCTGTCAGGAGCCGATCTTTCAATATTATTTTAAATATTATCTCCTGTAAAAACAACTTTTCTAATTTTTAAATCATGTATCATGTCCCATTTCCTTAACATACCAGTCATTTTTTCCTCTTGTGTTGTACCTTGTACGATGGTTGTTTTTTATTTGCCATGTCCCTAGTGTAAGATCTGTTAGGGGAAAGCAGACATAGCATCTAACTCCTAAAAGATATCGCCCACTGCAACGTGGACAGTGCCAGGCAAACAGTGGCTGATCATCTATTTATTCATGTATTCGACAAAGACTTATCAAGTACTCCATGCGTGCCAGGAACAACGTTATTGATATTACAACAGAATTTTGTAAGATAAAAAATATGTTCTTTAATCTCATATTAGAACGGACATTATAGTGGACAAATTTTTTACATCATCAATTCCTAGTAAGGGATTCAAAAATATATTTTAACTTAATAAATATTACTACAGAAGCTAGTCTATAAACATATCATATAAAATATTAATTTAATATTTAGTATTTCAAATGATCTATGCCTGGAATGCTTATCCTTCTCACAGAAATTCCCTTGGTTCTCCACTCTCTTTCTTCCAGTCTTTACCCACATGACACTTTCTCAATGCGATGTGTCCTGGCCACCCTATCTAATATTGCAGCACACGCACACACACACACACACACACACTCCTGCTCTATTTTCCTCCTTAGCATTTATCACTATCTCACATATATCTATTTTACTTATTTAGGTTTTTATTGTCTGTTTTTCCCACGAGAATGTAAACTCCATGACAGCAGTTTCATTCAAAGAGTATGTTAATAGTTGCACAAATAGTACGCTACAGTAAATGTAAAATAGTGCTTACTGAAGAGGAGATTTATGAGCAGAAAACTGACTGACTACATGTGATCCCATGTACCCTGATTAGCCCACAGAAAGGCAAGCTTTGACTTGATGCAAGAACTAAAAAGGCACACTGTTCTTGGGCTATTGTATGTAGTCCCAGCAAAGGCAGAAGGAACAAGGAAAACTGAGTTGATTCTGATAACAGTGAGAGCTTCCTGGTCAGAGAGCGACCTTGCTAGAAATAGGCTAAATTATCATTGAGCCAGATTCCTTCTATTCTCCAAAAAGGAAGAACCTCCAGGACCATCCAGATAGAATTTCTTCAGTTCACTCTCAGGTCTATGGGATCTCAATGTATATAAGTCTATTAATCAACTGTAACAGACACTAAGTCATTGTGGCATTTAGGAGTTGGGTGTTAATATGTATCCCCTGCAACTGAGTCAAGTAAAGACTGCTGTATCCAATACTAGTATGAGTGCAGATTAGGAGCCACTGCTTGGGACAATCTTAGAAAGATGTTTGAGTCTGTATGTCCACATCTGCAATAAAAATGAGTTGTTCAAACCACCCCACCACCCCCAAAATCTTCATTCACTTCCCAAGATTATAAAAGTTTACAGCCAATCAAATGAGGACCCTTAACACATCTTGGGAATGAGCTAAGATTTTTTTCTCTGCTTTCTCCAATGTTGTATCAAAGTACTTAGAATGGTTTCTAGCATATAGTAGGCACTCAATAAATATCTGTTGCATAAATTAGTAAATGAGACATGGCCAATCAGTGAAGTGTCTTGCCCTCTGTTGTTTCTCTCATGTTTGTTTAATCACTAAAAATATGAGAGTTGTGTATTTCAATACAAGAGTTTACTGGTAGTTTAACCATTTATATATTTCCAACCATGAGAATGACTGCCAATAGCAAAACTCCTTGTAATAACCAAATTCTAAAATATGAAATATAATATCCTGCTATTGCTCTATTGATTTCTTGTTGCAGGTACAGAATAGTTACTACACATGATGGGCTACTTAGATGCAGGTCTTTTTCTTCATATCACTTGACCCTACTTAACCTTACATAACCTCATTATTTCAGACTGAGATTCTTATTAAACTTCATTATTTCTAAGGCACTCTGCCATTATGAGGATGATGCCACTCATCTGCTTTTTAATAAATTCTTTTTGGCCCTCATCAACAAGTTTGCACTCATCAGCTCTCAAACACATTTTTTCTCTTATTGCCTAATATTATATATTTCTACACCACATAGCTTGTATCTTTTCATTTTTTTTAAGTTTTTATTTATTTATTTTGAGGGGAATGGCAAAAAGAGAGGCAGAGAGAGAGAATCCCAAACAGGCTCCACACTGTCAGCACAAAGTCCGATGTGGGGCTCAAACCTACCAGCCATGAGACCATGACCTGAGCTGAAATGAAGAGTTGGTTGCTTAGCCGACTGAGTCACCCAGGCACCCCTCTTTTCCTTTCTTCTCATGCCAAGTGGTCTCTTAATTCTTCTATGATGTATCACCTTCTGGGAATATATTTTCAAACATTTTAATACTTCCTTACTTCACTTTCTTTAACTGATATTGTCAAATATAACCTCCTCTTTTCATTGCAGCATTTTCATTTATACATGCTAATTTAACAAATTAACATCTTGCACCATCCATCTTTGTTATGATAACCATATAAGATCTATTAGCAATGAAGGGGCAAAGGGAGAGTTAAAATCTTATTTATTAATCAGTTCTGCAGTATTTTTCATTATAAATCCATTTGGCTAAAATATCATGAATTCTGAAGAAAGAGAATTGGGAAGGAGAGATAAAGATAGGTTTTCAAAAATATGAAGATACACACCTTCTTACCTCAACTTCAGCTTGTTTTGGTTCATCTCTGTCTCTCGCTCTTGTTCTCACTCTCACTCTTGGTGTCTCGCCTCTCTCTGTTTTTATATTTAAAAAGAATCAATAGATATTCCAAGTGGAAGCATTCATAGTTTATATTAGTTTACTAGGGCTGCTGTAACAAAATACCACAGACCGGGGAGCTTAAACAACAGAAGCTTATTTTCTCACAGTTTTGGAGTCTAGAAATCCAAGATCCAGGTGTCAGAAGGCTTGGCTTCTCCTGACGCCTCTCTCTTTGGCTTGAAAATGATGATCCCCTCATTGCGTTCTCACATGATCTTTCCTCTGTGTACTTGTATCTCTCTCTCTGCACCCAAATTTCCTCTTCTTTTTTTTTAAATTTTTTAACGTTTATTTATTTTTTTGAGAGACAGAGCATGAGTGGGGAAGGGGTAGAGAGAGCCACACACACAGAATCTGAAACAGGCTCCAAGCTCTGAGCTATCAGCACAGAGCGTGATGCGGGGCTTGAACCCAGGAACTGTGAGATCATGACCTGAGCTGAAGTTGGATGCCCAACCGACTGAGTCACCCAGGTGTCCCCCAAATTTCCTCTTCTTTTTTTTTCATAGTACATCTTCCTCTTATTTATTTTTTTACTATATGATTCCATTTATATGAGGTATCTATTTTTTTAATTTTTAAAAAATATAATTTATTGCCAAATTGGCTAACATACAGTGTGTAAAGTGTCCTTGGTTTTGGGGGTAGATTCCCATGGTTCATCACTTACATACAACACCCAATGTTCATCCCAATAAGTGCCCTCCTCAATGCCCATCACCCATTTTCCCCTCTCCCCACCCTCCCCATCCACCCTCAGTTTGTTCTCTGTATTTAAGAGTCTCTAATGGTTTGCCACCCTCCTCTTTTTTTCCTCTTTTTTTCTTTTTTCTCTATTTTTCCCTTGCCCTTCCCCCATGGTGTTCTGTTAAGTTTCTCAAAATCCACATATGAGTGAAAACATATGATATCTGTCATTCTAAGACTGACTTATGTTCCTCAGCATAATACCTTCCAGTTCCATCCACGTTGCTGCAAATTCATATTTCCTCTTCTTATAAAGACATCAGTCAGACTGGATTGAGCCCCATCCTAAGGGCGTCATTTTCACGTAATCACCTATTTAAAGGCCCAATCTCCAATATAGTCACATTCTGATGTACTGGGGGTGGGACTTCAACATATGAATTTTGGAGGACACGATTCAACTCACAGCAAAGCTTATAGTAGAGAACAATGAAATCATAAAAGATGTAATTCAAAGTACATAGTGATAAATACGATGAATAATAAGTCTGTTGTGTTTCTGGGTTGTTTGGTTAGATGTTTGTTGGTTTGTATTTGAAAGAAGTGGGATAAGACCTAGACCACAAGAAGATAATTTGGCTTTAAAGGGTAGGACTTATACAATAAATGGGAGAATAGGTAAAGGGAACCAATCACACATATTCCCAATGGCAGGAAAATATGAGATAAAGAATAAAGATCTGCTGGAGCACTGAGTACTGGGGAGTGATGATTTGTAGGAGCACACGTAGGATGCTCCTTGCGTAGAAAGAAGTCTGGAAAAGCTAGGTAGGACTTCATTATCATGCTGAGGAATTTGCATTTTACTGTTAGTAACAGCAACAGCGATGTGTTAAAGTCAAAGCACTCTTGATGGTTCTATTATTTGCATGTATCATTCATTTTTTTGAAACCCTTTATTAACAAAAATCTAAGTTCTAAAGCACTTGGCTCCCCTCAAATGTTTAAACATTTCCTATTTCATAATAACACCCCAAATTCAGTTGAAATTTTCACATACGAACCCTTAAGAGCCCAAACCAATGATTTACCTTGGTCGTGTGATCACCTTTCACAAACTCTAAACCCTTGGATCCCTTATATCAGTGTTTATGAAACTATGGTTTTTGGTCTCTTAGGCATCCATGGATTTACTCTCAGGAGTTAGAAAAGTTCTTTAGGTTCCTAATGTGGGACTCTTGAAGATGGTCAAGAAAATAATTACGTATCTTACTTTCACTAACTTCTAACTGAAATATGACATATGGAATGTTGGCAACACAATAGGCAGACATTTTTATAGGGCATTAAGATTGCCGTGAAAATCTGGAATATTTTTATGCCCATCACTAATTCAAAACTACAGAAGTTATCAAACTTGACATTGCTAGATCGTATTATTTATTGAGTTAATAAAGATGCACCTATACTAAATATTATTTTTTTAATATTTTGATTATTATAATTCTATATAAAAATTGATTTTCTCTGTAAGCCTTTGAGTTTAATTCTGTGCATTTAAACACATTGTTCTGAGAAGAGAACCATAAGCTACACCAGTCTGCCAAAGGACTCAACAGGATAAAAATGGTTAAACATCCATGCTTTAGAAACTCAAGTTTAGGAGTACGGGAGAACTGCCTTGTATTATTGCTCCTCCTTGCCTTAAGAAACTTGTATTTAGACTTTCACTTTGACTACTAACCCATCTGTTTCTGTATTTATCAGACTTCTCCGAGTCAATACCTCTGAGCCTTCCTAGACAGCTTCTTATCACTTGAAAGTTGACTGTAAATGGATTCTTTTATTTAGTTTACCCTGGAGTCAGAACAGGCAGGAAAAAATCAGGTTGAGAGGAGGAAAGCATAGTAAGGAAAATTCTATCAATTAAATGTTAATGCAAAAAAACCTTTATTTATTCTCCTGATTTTTATTACTTTAAGGTAAAATTCAGCATATTGAATGAACTTATCACAAGGTTGCCTAAATGCTTGCAACTTTTTGGCACATCCTTTCACCGGGTTCCACTAGGGATAAAACGTAAATATATAGCTTCCACTTAGCCAACTTCCAGATAGTATTTCTCAAGGTAATGAAATAATGTCTGAGCTCCTCAGATGGAAGCTGTTATATAAGTACAAGCTACAGTCATTATCATGTTCATAAATATTCAGATATTTGGATCTCACTGAAATATTTCACGTTCTTTTCAAATGATCTGTGCATAGGAAAATGCAGTCAAAGCATGTTGTGGTGAAAATACCCGCTCCCCTTGCTTTCTGTAGGAAGTAATAGTCTCAGTGAATAGCCTGCTGAAATTCCAAAGGCTTTATCAAATGAGACCCTGACCAGGTTGTCCAGCAATATTTCAAGCCTCCCTTAGCGATTTCATTGCATTTACAGAGAGACCTCAACAATCAAGAAGGAAATGTGTGTTTTGCTGTTTCTTGGCTCACTTTAGTGCCTGGTTTTATCAAGCTGCTGCACAGCACTTCTGTCCTGAAAGACACCTCTGTGACTTGGATTCCATTTCACAGAGTCACACTGGATCCTCTTATGTCTCGCCAATTAAATTATCTTCTCCAGCTTTTATTCCTGCCAAAGAGGTTCAGGCTGAGATTAGGTCACACTCCTCTTAAGTTGTTCTTTGAAATAGTGTGGAAGGCCTCATGGAGAATATGAGTATGCACGAGCATTGATGCCTACTCTTCCCTCGCCTCCAAGGTAGAGAACTGAATTTCTTTGCAGGCGTTGCTCCTGTGTATTCCTCTGCCCGAATCTCTAAAAACTGAAGAATCCTCTATAATCTTATTAAATTAAATTACGGCACTACCAAAAAAACATGCGGTCAATGTGACATTTCGCTAACCCTGTGCCAGCTGAATTACCGAGCAGGCATTGCAGGAGCTGAAAGAGAATTCTTAAATTGGTCTTCTTAAGGGACTCTGGAGGCCAGTTATTGATTCTACCTTGTGTTTTTACAGAGCTGTCTCCATAGTGCTACACGTCTAAAACAAAATTAAGTTTTGGTGAGCTATGTAGATGTTTGCTATTTTGCATGTTTTTCATTCCTCACTTTGCCTTGACTTTTTCTTTCCCATGAGAATGTTATGGAAACAGAACTAAGATAATGAGTATTTATTTTAAAGAAAACATATGGCATAATAATGGAGCTTGTAGTGGATGTCATATTAGGATGAAGGTACCAGTTTTCCATGATGAGCCAGCTTGCAACCTCAAACTCTAAACTTGGAGGAGACTGCAGAGCCTCCTCTATAAAACATTTGTTTAAAGTGCTTCTTGGGACCGTTAAGGTTGTCAAGACGAATTTTACTTTTGCTGTGCACAATGAGAGGCAGAAGACCTAAGGTTACCTTTTAAGAGTGGACACAAGACCAAGGAGCCACCGGGGGTTGGTGCTCAGTTCCACTCACAGCCTACTAACTTCTGAAACACCAGCTTTCTCGGCCACTCGTCCCTCTCCCACATGCCCTCCTCTGCCGACTAACAAAATCAGTCATGGATGGTGTAAGTAAGTGGCTCCATCATTACTTTCTGTTTCTGCTGCGACTTTCTTCCAGACCCTGAGTGGTTCAGTGTTCCTACCCCTGCAGGTGATTTCATGTTTACAGGACACATTGCCCATATTGCAGAGATTGTAAACACACGGGTAAGCCCTTGCTTAAATGTGTGCTTACACGGTTTCTGGCAGGGTAGAATATTATCGTGAGGAAAAGATAGGCTATAGATTATATGTTTTTCCAGAACTGGGACTCTTTATTAACTATTCTCAAATCAAAGAATCATTTTAATAGAATGAACGGTTGGAAATGTTCACACTAAGGAACTGAAAACAGGGATGATTGAGAAGCCTTCCTCATCTTTCGGTATTTTCCTTTGAGGTGTCTTTCTTATTTGAAGTACAGGACATACTTTGTATTTCACGTCTCAAACTGTGCTTCATGCCAACTTTCTCTGTTACTTCAGGTGTTAATGAGGGAGGAGGAGAAGGAAGAGAAGCAATCCTATTCACTTTCCTGTTTTTTGACAGTGCTGTTCCAAAACTTCTCGACAAAAAATAGATTTTGCTTAGCAATTCTGTAAGGTCTTATCCACCAAAGAAATCCTCGTGGCATGAAGGTAATCAAATGGTGCTCTTGCTTTTATGGTTAAGGACACTGTCACATTCAGATTCTACATGACTATTTTGTTTGTTTTACTTTTAAGTATTGGAGAAAGGTATGTAAGACATCAAGTGCTCAAAATACTTTTTTTCCTTTCACCAGTACACACACACACACACACACACACACACACACACACACACACTCATACTGCATATACAAGATTCTGCAATGTTTTCCTTCCTGCCCAGTTTTTCTCAAGTCCCATCTTCCTGCCATGTGATCCCTTACAAAAGCTCCAAGCATTTGTTCGGTAGTTTTAGTTATAATAGCTAAAAATGAATTAGGTGAAACCTTAGCTGTGTTCAGATATTTTTAAAAAAGATTTCCAATTCCTGCCAGAATTAAGTACTGATGCCCTTCTATCAATTTAAAACAGCATTTAATTTTTTTATTTTTATTTGAGTATAGTTGACACATAATGCTACATCCGTTTCAGATAAACAACTGAGAGATTTGACAAGTTTATATGTTATGCTCTGTTCACCATCTCTCTCACTACATCACTGTTACGATATCACTGACTGCATTCTTTATGCTGTGCCTTTTATTCCTGTAAATTGTTCATTATATGACTGGAAACCTGTCTCCCTCTCCTTGTCACCTATTTAACCCAACCCTTCACCCCTCTTCCCTCTGACAACCATCAGTTTGTTCTCTGTGTTTATAGGTCTGATTCTGCTTTTTGTTTCTTTATTCCTTTGTTGTTGTTGTTGTTGTTGTTGTTGTTTTAGATTCCACTTATGTGTGGAATCATATGGTATTTGTCTTTCTCAGTCTGACTTACTTCACTTAGCGTAATACCCTCTAGGTCTACCCATGTCATGTTAAATGCCACGATCTCATCTTTTTGTAATTGCGTGCTATTCCATTATATATATACAACACACTTTCCTTATCCATGAGTCTATTGATGGACACCGAAGTTGCTTCCATGTGTTGGCTATTGTAAATAATGCTGCAATGAACATAGGAGTGTGAAAACTTTCTGAATTAATGTTTTCAGAAGTGGAATTATTGTGTCATATGATATTTCTATTTTTAATTTTTTGAGTAACATTCATACTGTTTTCCCTAGTGGCTGTGCCAATTTACATTCCCACCAGCAGTGCATGGGGGTTCCTTTTTCTCCACATCTTCACCAACACTTATTATTTCTAATCCTTTTTATTTCAGCCATTCTGATAGGTGTAAGATGATATCTCACTATGGTTTTGATTTGGATTTCCCTGATAATTAGTGATGTTGAACATCTTTTCATTTGTCTGTTGGCCATCTGGATGTTTTCTTTGGAGAAATATCTTTTCAGGTCTTTGGCCCATTTTTAAATTTGATTGGTCTTTTTCTTTTTGGGTTGAACTCTACAAGTTCTTTATATACTTTGGATATCAACCCATTATCAGATATTTCATTTGCTAATATCTTTTCCCATTTGTTGGTTGTGCTTTTGTTTTGTCAATGGCTTTCTTTGTAGTGAAAAAAAAAAAAAACGTTTTATTTTGATGTAGTCCCAATAGTTTTTTATTTTGTTTCCCTTGTCTCAGGGGACATATCTAGAAAATAGCGTTTTAAATTCATATTCTTATACAAGTGATTTTTTTCTCAAATTCCTAACTGATGCTCGGAATCAACCTAGCTGAGCTTTCAACCTCAGCTGCCGTCACACTTACACCTGCTCAAGAAGTTCTAACTCCACTGATTTTCTTTCTAGTCCCTAAATTATGTCAGACTTCTTTGTACCTTGTAGACTTTGCACTTGCTGAGTCTTTTACCTAGAAAGCTCTGTCACCTGGTCTTCACATGGCTGGTTCCTTGTTACCAGTTAGGTCTCAGTTGAAATGCTGCCTTCTCAGGAAAGTCTTTAATGACACCCAACCCAAATCTAATTCTTCTCATGTCAACCTTTATCAGAACGTTCCCTTGTATTTTCTTATAATACTTATCGTTATCTGACATATCATGTCTACTTACATTTATTTATTTTTTTGTAATCTTTGCAAATGAAATTTTATTTTAAATATGCTTTGGGAGTTAGTCATTTAAAGTATTCTTTTAGAGAACCTCCTTGCGATCATTCTTTACACTTCATAGTTTTGGATTTTTAAAACTCTTTGCCCATACCATTTTTTTAAAGCAACAATCATTTGTAATTTTGAAACTTTTAGTGAAAATCTAGATTATTCATTTTAAACCTATTTTACAAAATTAGCTTTAATCACGGCTTTCGCTATGTTCTATGCATTTTAATATTTTGTGATTTCATCAACATTAAGCTTAAATGCCTTCTAGTTTTCTTAACCCATGGGCTATTTGGAAGTGTGATTACTTAATTTCTAAAGATTTAGTAACAATTCTCTAGATATCTTATTATTAATTCATAATTTAATTATGGTGTGATCAGAGAACATGCTGTATATGATTTCAATACTTAAGAATTTGAGGGTGCCTGGGTGGCTCAGTTGGTTGAGCATCTGACTTTGGCTCAGGTCATGATCTCACTGTTCGTGGATTCTGGCCCCATACTAAACTTTGTGCTGACAGCTCAGATCCTGGAGTCTGCTTCAGATTCTGTGTCTCCCTCTCTCATCTGTCCCCCTCTCTCCCTGCACCTCCCTTGTTTGTACTCTCTCTCACTCAAAAATAAATAAACAAACAAACAAAAACATATGACTTCATTTAAATGATTCTCCTTTGTATGTTCTTAACATACACTATTCTTCAACATGTTATTACTCCACATTTTTTCTGAAAAAGAAAGGCCATTTATTAAATGACACGATAGCTGCATAACAATTGAGAAACCAGTAATTTAAATTTAACACATACTAAAGTTATTTCTCACCAAAATGAATTCCGGAAGAAGAAATGAGTAAACATTTAATAAGTTCAAATCATGGAATACCCAGATTTAAATTATTCAGATATTTGCATGCATGAAATTCTTTAAAAAGATTTTTTTAATTTTTATTTATTTTTGAGAGAGAGACAGTGTGAACCAGGGAGGGGCAGAGAGAAAGAGAGGGAGACACAGAATCTGAAACAGGCTCCAGGCTCTGAGCTGTCAGCACAGAGCCTGATGTGGGGCTCGAACTCACAAACTGTGAGATCATGACCTGAGTCAAAGTCAAACACTTAACCAACTGAGCCACCTAGGCGCCTTAAAATTCTTTTAAGCATTTAAGTCATAAAACAAAACAAGCTCAAGATATCAACTTTTTTTTTAATTGAAGTATAGTACATTGTAACTATAGGTTACAATTAGGTTTACAACATAATGATTCAATATTTGTAAAAATTCCAAAATGATCACCACAGTAAGTACAGTTAATATCCAACACCATCCATAATTACCAAAATTTAGTTTGTTTCTGGTTTTGGCAATTGTAAATAATGCTGCAACAGATATGGGGTTGCATATGTCTTTTTGAATAAATGTTTTTCCCTTGTGTTGGACAAATACCCAGAATTGGAATTACTAGATCATGTGGTAGTTCTATTTTTAATTTTTGAAGAATCTCCATACTGTTTTCCATCATGGCTGAACCAATTTGCACTCCCACCAATAGTGCCTCAGGGTTTCAATTTCTCTGCATACTTGTCAACACTTATTATTTCCTGTTTTTTAACAATGGCTATTCTAAAAGATATGAGGTGATATTTCATTGTGGTTTTAATTTGTATTTCCCTGATTATTAGTGATGTTGAACACCTTTTCATGTACCTGTTGGTCATCTGTATGTCTTCTTTGAAAAAATATCTTTTCAGATCCTTTGTCCACTTTTTAATCAGATTGGGTTTTGTTTGTTTTTGGTTTTTTGCTATTGAGTTTTATAACTTCTTTACATGTTTTGGATATTAACCCTTTATCATACATAAGATTTGAAAATATTTTCTCCCATTCTGTAGATTGCTTTGGCTTTTTGTTGTTTCTTTTGCTATCCAAAAGCTTTATTCATTCATTCATTTATTTATTTGTCCAAAAGCTTTTAAGTTTTATGTAGTCCTATTTGTTAATTTTTGCTTTTGTTTTTTGTGCTTTTGGTGTTATAGCCAAAAGTTATATTCTTCCCTATGTTTTCTTCTAGGAATTTTAAAGTATAGGTTTTTTTTTTAAGTCTTTAATCCATTTCAAGCTAATTTTTCATGAGTGTTGTAAGATAGGTGTTCACTTTCATTGCTATGCTTAAGCCAATTATCTTTTAAAGGAGGGAAAAAAAGAGAAAAAAATAATATTTATCTACATGTTTAAAAATTCCAGTGTTTTAATGTATATCCTACTATCATTTCTCTTCAACTAAAAGAACTCCTGTTAATTATTTTAATAGTACAGATCTGCTGGCAACAATTTTACTCAGAATTTATCACTGTCTCTATTGGAAAATTTTTTTCCTGGATATGGAATTCTAGGTTGACAACTTGTCTTTTTTTTTTTCTTTCCTTACTTTAAAAATGACATTCTTTTTTCTTCTAGCCTCCCTTGTTTCTGATGAGAAGTCAAATATTTTTCTTATCATTTTCCACCTCGCTACTTTTAAGATTTCCCCTTTAGGAACTGGGTACAAGATGCCAATGTAGCAAGATCCTGAACTCACCTCCTTCCATGGACACCTCAAATCTACAGCTACATACAGAATCATTCCCTCAGAAAGAGACTTGAATATTCAATGCATAGAGCTTCTGCAACAAAGGATAAAAGGAGAGCATTGAGACAGGAAAGAGAGGCAAAGACACAGACCCACCAGGGAAAAAACACACCACAGCTGTTGTGAGTCACAATTGTTAGTGAGAGTGGATGTACAAAACCTTAACCTGAGGAGCAAGAGATTGGAGCTTTACATCAGGCACCTCAATCTTTAGATCCTTCACAGAAAAAAAAGCTCTCAAAACTGGGCTTTTAAAATCATTGGCGATTATATTCAGGAAAACTATAAAAGTGTAGGGAACAGAAAAACCCCCTCTTAAAGGGCACATGGGTAGACTTACTCAACCTGGATACCAGCATAAAAGGACCAATTCGAAAAGTGCTTAGGCCATAGGTAAAGGAGACCTATTTAGTAATGTTTAAGCATCTTCCAGAGAAGCAGGAAAAAGCAGTAATTTTGTCCAGGGACTGAGACACTGGCATTAACCTTTTTTTTTTTTTTTTCAATCACAATCTTTCTTACTAATGCTGGCACTGGCAGGTGCCATTTTGGAATTTTCCCTGTAATCTTATCATGCCTATGGCTGTGCCCTACTAAGAGCTCCATCTGTCAACACACTGCAACAGTCATGGACACACCCCACAGGAGATCTAGAGACCAACCCCATGCACCAACATGCCACAGCAGTTGGAGAAATGTTCCACAAGTAAAATGACACCAACCCATCCACCAAGGTGCCAGAGACATGCTTCCACCACACACAGCCCACATAAGGTACACTCCTTGACCACGTGGCTCTGGTGACCTGAGGAGATTGAGTTGCTTATCCCCACAGGGCATCTCCTACATAAGGCAACTCTTGCAAGACTTAGAAACATAGCTGACTTACCTAATACATGGAAACAAACATAGATAATAATATAAAATAAGGACACAGAGTAATATGTTTCAGAAGAAGATAAAATCTCAGAAAAATAACTAATGTAAATGGAGTTAAGCAATCTAACAAATATAAAGTTCAAAGTAATGGTCATAAGATGCTCACAGGACTTGAGAGAAGAGCGAATGAATTTAGTGAGGACTTTAACAAAGAGATAGAAAATATAAAAAAAAAAGAACCAATTAGAGCTGAAGAATAAAATAGGAAAAGAAATACAAAACAACCAGAGAATAATTAACAATATGGCAAAAAGTATATACTTATCAAGTGTTACTTTAAATGTAAATAAACTAAATTCGCCAATCTAAAGTCATAGAGTGGCTAAATGAATAAATAAACAAGATCCATCTATATGCTTCCTGTAAAAGACTCACTTCAGAAGTAAGGACACACAAAGACTGAAAGTGAAATGATTGAAAAACATATTCCATAAAATGGAAATAGAAAAAAAAATAAAAACTACAGTAGCTATACTCATTTCAGACTAAATAGACTTTAAAACAAAGACTATAATAAAAGACAAAGAAATACATTATATAACGATAAAGAAATCAGTCCAATAAGAAGATATAACTCTTAAAAATACATATGCACCCAAAATAGGAGCACCAAACTATTTAAAGAAAACATTAACAAAACCAAAGGAGAAATTGAAAGCAATACAATATCAGTAGGAGACTTTCATACTCCATTTACATAAATGGATATATTATCCAGTCAAAAAATCAGTAAGGAAATATGGACCTTAAATGACATTAGACTTAATGGAACAGACACATACAGAACCTTCCCTCCGAAAAGAATGGAATACATATTCTTCTCTAGAGCACATGGAGCATTTCTCACAATAGATTACAACACTGAGCCACAGAACAAGTCTCACTGAATTCAAGAAAATTGAAATCATACTAACCATCTTTTATAACTACAATATGAAACTAGAAATTAATTACAAGAAGAAAATTGGAAAAACCACAAAAACATGGAAATTAAACAACATGCTGCTGAACAATCAATAGATTGATGAAGAAATAAAAAAAGAAACTTAAAAATACTTAGAATAAATGAAAACAGGAATATAACATACCAAAATCTATAAGAGGCAGCAAAGGTGGTTTTAAGGGAGAAGTTCATAATGATACAGGCTTACCTCAAGAAACAAGAGAAATCTCAAATTAATAATTTAACCCTATACCAAAGGAACTTGAAAAAGAAAAACAAATGAAGCCCAAAGTTACTAGAAGGAAGGAAATAATAAAGATCAGATCAGAAATAAATGAAACGAGACTAAAAAGACAGTAGAAAAGATCAATAAAACTAGGAGCTATTTCTTTGAAAAGTTAAAATCAGCAAATTCTTGGCTAGATTGACCAAGAACAAGAAAAGAGAAAATGCAAATAAATAAAATCAGAAATGAAAGAAGTTACAACTGATACCACAGATACACAAAGGATCATAAGAGATTGTTATGATCAATTATATGATGCTGTTATGCCAACAAACTAGACAACATAGAAGAAGTGCATAAATTTCTAGAAACAATCTTCCAAGTCATGAAGTAATACTTATTTACTAGTAAGGAGATTGAAACAGTAATCAAAAACTTCCCAACAAACAACAGTCCAGGACCAGACACTGGCAAATTTTACCCAACATTCTAACAGTATTTAATACCTATTATTCTCAAACTCTTCCTAAAACTTTAAGAGGAGGGAATACTTCCAAATTCATTTTATGAAACCAATCTTACTATGATACCAAAGCCAGACAAGGACACTAAAAAAAAGAGAAAATTACAGGCCAATACTGTTGACGAACATAAATGCAAAATCCTCAACAAAATATTAGCAAACTGAATCCAACAATACATTAAAAGGATCATACACCACAATCAAGTAGGATTTATTCTGGGAATGCAAAGATGGTTCAACATGCACAAATCAAGCAACATGATATATCACATTAACAAAATGAAAGATAAAAAAAATCATATGGTCATCTCAAAATTGCATAAAAAATATTTAAATTAAAAATTGTCGACAAAGTAAATATGGAGCAAATATACCTCAACATAATAAAGGCCATATAGGACAATTCTATGGTTAACATACTCAGTGGTGAAAAGCTAAAAACTTTTCCTCTAATACCAGGGACAAGACAAGAATGCCCACTCTTACCACGTTTATTCAACAAAGTATTGGAAGTCCTAGCCACAGCAATTACACAAGAAAAAGGAAAAAAATTCCAAGTCAAAAAGGAAGAAGTAAATATGTCACAATTTTAGATACCATGATACTATATACCAAAAAACCTAAAGACTCCACCAAAGAAACTGTTAGAACTAATAAATAAATCCAGTAAAATTGCAGAACACAAAAATTAATATATAGAAATCTGTAGTAATTCTACACACTAATAATGAAACATCAGAAAGAGAAATTAATAATTTCATTTATAATTATATCAAAAAAGCACTAAGTATAAATTTAAATGTGAAAGATCAATACACTGAAAATTATAAGGCACTGATAAAAGAGATTGACAAAGACACAAATAAATGGAAAGATATATTGTGTTCTTGAATTGGAGGAATTAATATTGTTAAAATGTCCATACTACCCAATGCCATCTACAGATTCAATATAATGCTTATGAAAATTCCAATAGCATACCTTACAGAACTAAAACAAATAACTTGAAAATTTGTAACCTCTATAGTTCCCAAGTAGTTAAAGCAATCTTGAGAAAGAAAAACAAAACTAGAGGTATTATGCTCCCTCATTTCAAACTATACTACAAAGTAATCAAAACAGTATTGAATTGCTGTAGAAACAGACACACAGATGAGTGGGGCAGAATTACAGAATTGAGAGACCAGAAATAAACCCACACATGTAGAGACAGTTAATCTACAACAAAGGAGCCAAGAATATGCAATCGAGAAAGGACAGTCTCTTCAAAAACTGGTATTGGGAAAACTGGATGGTCACATGCAAAAACAATGAAACTAGACCAATCTTTCATCCAACACCAAAATTAACTCAAACTTGATTAAACACTTAAATATAAGACCTGAAACCATAAAATTTTGAGAGGAAAACATAGGCAGTAAGCTCTTTAACATCAGTCTTAGTGATGTCTTTGTGGATCTGACTCTAAAAGCAAGAGAAACAAAAGCAAAAGCAAACAAATGGTACTATATCAATCTGAACTGCTTCTACACAACAAAGGAAACCATCATCAAAACAAAATGTCAAAAAGAAAGGAGAAAGATATTTGCAAGCCTTGTATCCAATGAGGAGTTAATATCCAAAATATATAAAGAACTTACATAACTCAACAAGAAAAATTATAATTTTTTACGTTATAAAAAATGGGCAGAGTATCGACAAGAATAGACATTTCTTCTAGAGAAGACAGACAGATGGCCATCAGGCACATGAGAATATGCTCAACAACCCTAATTATTAGAAAAATGCAAATCAAAACCACATGAATATCACCTCACACTTGTTAAAATGGCCATTATCAAAAGCAAGAGATAATGAATGTTGGCAAGGATGTGGAGAAAAGGGAACCTGTGTGCATTGTTTTTGAGAATGTAAATTAGTACAGTCACTATGGAAATAGTGAGATTCCTCAAAAAGTTAAGAGTAGATTCACCAGATGGAGATTCCTCAAAAAATTAAGAGTAGATTCACCATATGACCCACCATTCCACTTCTGTGTATTTACCAAAAACAAAAACACTAATTTAAAAAGATATATGCAGCCCTGTGTTCATTGTAACATTATTTACAGTAGCCAAGATATGGAAGCAACCTAAGTGTCCATCAATGGATGAACGGATAAAGATGTGGTATGTTTATACGAAGGGATACTACTGAGCAATAAAAAGAAAGGAAATCTTTTCATCTGAGATATGGATGGACCTTGAGAGTATTAGGCAATGTATGTAAAATGAGTTAGACAAAGAAAGACAAATACCATCTGTTTTCACTCATATGAGGAATCTAAACAACAACAACAACAACAATGAACAAACAAGACAATACAAAAATAAATCTCCTAGATACAGAGAACAGACTAGTGATTGTCTAGAGGGGAAGGGGTTGGCAAGTGGGTGAAATGGGTGAAGGGAATCAACTGTATGTTGATGGATGATAACTAGACCTGTGGTCTAGTGGTAGTGATCACTTTGTAGTATATGCAGATAACAAATTATGAAGCTATACACCTGAGGAGTGCCAGGCTGGCTCAGCCAGTAGAGCATGCAACTTTTGATCTCGGAATTGTGAGTTTGAGCCCCACACTCAGAATAGAGCTTGCTTTGAATGAATGAATGAATGAATGAATGATGTATTAACTATAAAAAACAAACCTTACACCTGAAACATTTATATGTCTGAAGATTTCCTCTTTATCTTTAGTTTTCAGCAGTTTGACTATGATGTACCTAGGCTTCATTTTTGTTGCATTTCTTTGTATTTAATACTGAGCTTTTTGAATCTGTGGATAGTTGTCTTAAAAATAAAATTTAGCAAATATTTCTCCAAATTTTCCTCTGTCTCATCCTCCATCTCTTCTCTTTCTCAGACTTCAATACTATCTCTGTAAGACAGTTTGATAAGATACTGTCCCAAAGGTCATTGAATCTCTCTTGGTTTCTATTTTATTCTCTGGGCTTCAATTCAGATAGTATAGATATTGTACTGTCTACAAGTATAATGACCCTCTCTTTTGTTGTTACATAGAGTACATTTAATCCCATTCAATAAATATTTGATTTCAGATATCGTATTTTTTGGTCCTAGGGTTTCTATTCGCTTCTTATTACAAATCTGTCCTGAAATTCCCTCATTTCTTGATCTATTATAAAAATATTTTTCTATAGATTTTTTAAAATATTACTAATAGTTACTTTTTATTCTCTATTACAAAGTTCCAAAATCTGGGTCATTTTTTATTCTATTCCTATTTTCCTCTTCTCACATTTTTCTGTTTCTTCACATGCCTAGTATTTCCTGATGTATACTAGAACTACTAAATAATACAGATTGTGTTAATTTTCCCTAAAGATCAGTGAGTTCTTTTCTACCAAGAGTGAAATGACTGGCAGAGTATTTTAAATTTATAGAGGCTTGGTTTTATACTTTGTTAGAGTGGGACTGTGTTGGTTTACCTACTAATTCAAGGAAATCACTTAGTCCCAGGACATAGTCTTTTTTTTGGGGGGGGGGGGTTACTTTTTTATTTTTTTTATTATAATAGTTTATTTTCAGATTGGTTTACATATAACAGCCAGTGTTCATCCCAACACGTGCCCTCTTTAATGCCCGTCACCCCCTCTCCCCCCTCCCTCACCCCCCCTCACCCTCAGTTTGTTCTTAGTCTTTGAGAGTCTTTTATGTTTTATCTCCCTTCCTCTCTGTGTCTTTTTTCCCTTTCCCCTTCTTCCCCTCCCCCTGGTTTTGCTTAGTCTCACAAAGTCCACCTATTCGTGGAAACATATGGTATCTGTCTTTTTCTGACTGACTTATTTCACTTAACATAATACCCTCCAGTTCCCAGGACATAGTGTTAACTCTGTGGAAACTCCGGATATTTACCAAGAACCTTTGGCTTGCCTGAACTTGAATTCCATTTTTTTTTTATCTTTGCAGTTGAAATCTCTGCTTACGTTTTTTAACCTTCCAGCTCTTGTTTTCTCCCTGGGCCAACTTGGAACATTACATGTACATGCATATGAAAGGGGTTAGCCAAGGGTGTGAAAGAATTTTATAAGTAGATTTTGGTATCTTTCACTGTTGCCCTCTCTGGAAATCCTGAACCCATTTTCTGATCCCTGAGGCAAATAAGGTTATCATTTCCAACTTCAGTATTAGCGGATCCATGCTGTGCTGGTCCATTTGTTTATTAGCCCATTCATATTTTACTTGTATTATTGCCTGACATCTCCCACTAAAGTATAATTTTTAGAACATATTCCTTATCTGGCACCACTATATTTCAATACATGATGTTATGCATAGCACATAGTAGACTTTCAAGAAATAATTACCTATTAACATTTTACATCATGGGCACCCTGGTGACTCAGTTCGTTAAGTGACCAACTCTTGATTTCAGTTCAGGTCATGATCTCAAGGTCACGAGATCGAGCCCTGCATTGGGTTCCAGGCTGAGCATAGAGTCTGCTTGGGATTCTCTCTCCCTCTTCCTCTTCCCCTCCCCCACTTGTGTGTGCACACACTTTCTCTCTGTCAAAACAAGTTTTACATCATACTATGTGACAATGGCTTTATATTAACATTATAATTGCATTAATCTTTGCAATACCATTAAAAGTAAAATAAACTGAATGTTTGGATCCCCATTTTGCAGATAGAAAGAAAAAGTCCAAAACATTTAAAATTAAAATGCTAATCATTTATATTAAAGAGGATGTCTTTAAAAACCAAGTATGTAAATTTAAATTCTTTTCAGAGGGTATATAATGTGTGAAAGTATGAAATATAACAGACCAAGGTGGAATTAATTAACTCCTTATTAAGGTGACATACCCATCCTCGCTGTGAAGGAAAGCATGTACATACTCTACATTTCTGTCAGTGTGAAGAAATAATAAATGTTCCCTCCGAGCCTGGTGAACAGCCATGTCAGCGAAGTTCTTCCTCTCCATCAAGACATCAATCTCACCTGTCACCCCAGCAGCACTCAGATGGCCATTCTGTGAAACATCTTCCATCTTAGCCATTTGAGAGCCCAGGCTCCTAAACTTCACCATCAGAAAAATCACAAATGAGACTGTCCTGATCCCACAGTGCTTCTTAAGCTAAAAAAAGCAATATCAAAACCTTCACATACAATACTTTGGAGGTAACTATAAACAGATGTCAATCACCAAATACGCCTTCTCTATCATTTCCTAGATATAGGAATTGTCTAATTACTCATACTTCAAAATTCTCCTACCTAAGGGAGAAAACCCTCACTTGATTTTTCTCTGCCTTATTTGCAGCATACTAATAATTGGCACGTTATATGAAATAAAAACTGAGAGCTTGTCCTTTACTGGGTTGTGCTTCTTTCGAAAGATGGAAATATTGATGCAAATGCCATTTAAATGCATTTTATAGTGTCACATTTACAAAGATATTTTGGGTCATCACAGTCGTTGAAATTCACTCACCCCTCGGAAAGTATTTCATTCTGGTCATAACATCACATTTTTCCTCTCATGCAAAACGAACAATCCATAGTCATATGTTGTTTCTTTCTTTAAGCCACAGTTTCTAAATTGAGTGTCTAGCATTTATAATCAACTGCTTCATTTAATTCAGGTCGATTTTAAATGCTAGGCATTCATTTGGTGGGCTGTGAGCAGCCTGTGGTTTTGTTAGATCTACAGCATAAAGAAACAATTTTTCTTATCCTGATCCTATAGCTGTCTGGAAAAGGTGACACATGGTGAGACATAATGATAAGAAAGGCTACAGCGCCCTAGGCAGTCAGATACCAAAGCCAGATGATTAAACCATTCTGTAGCATTCTCCAGAGACAAAGCAGAGGGGAAAAAAAAATGTTTAGAATGCTTAGTGCTAATAAAAAAAATACAAAAAAAAAATAAAACAAAATAAAACAGAACAATAAAAAAACCTCCAGAAGAGAACTCACGCATGCTCTATGTGTTTTTGTCCCTCCAACCCCCACCTTCTGCCTCTATGATTCCTCCTATTAATAAAGAATTCAGAACAAGAAGAATGATAGGTTTTCAAATGTCTGTTTACTAGGAATTCTTTTCTTTATCAGCTGTGTAGAAACACCAATTTGATTAACTTTGAAAGATTATAAAAGGGCTTAGAATTTTCCATGTCTCCCCAGGAAGAAAATAGTTTCCTCTGTTTCAGACAACACTCCTGAAAGACACACTTATTCATTTTCTTGCTTTTTCTTAGTTCTTATTCTCATTCAGGTGCATTTAATAGTAAAGGAACTGAAATATATTCAGGACAGTTGAGATTGCTGGATTAATTACAGGGTGATTGATGGGTTTACCTGGCAAATCCAAGACCTATTTGCTTTTCAAAAGCAAACCCTTAATCCTAAATCTAATGTGGAGATTCATAACTTGGGCAGACTGTTTTTAGGTGTCTAACACACACTCTATATTGACACTCCTGTTTTAGGAAGAGGGGAAGAAGGAGGATTGGCGTATATAGTTTTATATCTCGGCTTCTTCTGGAAATACAGGAGTTAACTTTTTTTTTTCTTTTGTTATCTTCAACTTGGTTGAAGACAGGTAGCAGCCCTCTCTAGAGACGGATTCTGTCAGCATTTCAATAGCTCCCTTAAATGAGAACAGTCACATTCAATAGGGGTTGGAGAAAATAGAGTACATGTTTGCTTGAACAGGAGAAGAGGAAAACATTAACAAACTAGACATGTTCTTTTAAATATATAAAAGCATCAAGTTTTAAAGTCAAAAATTCCTAACTAACTCTTGCAATATGATGCCCATATCTCCCGTATTTGGGCGGGACTCCAGCCCTTCTCCCAGCTGGGCTCTGCTTCTCTCCTGCCAGCCGGTCTTCCCCTTGGAAATGTTCTGTTTCTTACCGATTGGTCTCCATTCACACCCTTGAACTCGATTGAGTCTTTCAGAGAAAGGAGGTGATGAAACTTCACTAATCTCTTCGCAAAATTCTAGCTATATATCTGTGAACCATGTGCTCCAAACATCTTAAAATCCCATCCATTTTCCTACAGAATGGGACCTTCTGGAGTGAGGTATGAAGAGGTTTGGCTTCCATTTTTCTGGATGACAATATCTTCTATTTTAACCGCCTCTGAATGTCATCCACTTCAAAATTTCATTGTATAATTTACACATTTTAATTTTCTTTCTTCTCTTTTTTCCCCCTTTTCTCTTTACTGCCTAAAGTCCACCTTCTCTTGTTAACTGCTCTCTGATACGATACTGCACTTCTTACCATATCACTCTGTTAAGTTCAACAGGCTACTTAAGAGACCATGAAGGCTCCAGAGGATTGATTGGTGCATTAGCTCAGTGATTCTCACTTGTATTTTACCTGATGCCCTCACTAAGGCTTTCTTTCAAAGCATACACTGTATTGTCCCTTTTATTTAAATAATATTAAACAAATACCAAGAGCTTCCTTTTGCCACATCAGGAGACCTATTAAGTTGTGAAGAAAAAGGAACAAGAGGAAATCTAGGGATGGCTCTTCTCACCGTTAGTTAATAGTTACTGAAAATTCCAAGTCTCTGTTTTTAAACCTTCTCAGAACCTCTGATGGCTCCCCTAAAGATCCTGACTCCGTGGGCATCTTGACCAGTCCAACAGCCCTTACTTCTTATTTCATGAAGAACTAACATAAAAATATGTGTTGTCTAAGACAGTTTCTTCACACAAGGCATTTTGGAGAACCTGTGCCTTTGAAGTAGGTCAAAGTGTTATATGTTTTATCTAGTTGAAACCATATTTATTTATTTTTAAATGTTTGTTTTTGAGAGGAAGAGAGAGAGGAAAAAAATGAGAGAACAGGGGAGGGGCAGAGAAAGAGGAGAAGAGAGAATCCAAAGTGAGCTCTGCACTGACAGTAGTGAGCCCGATGTGGAGTTTGAACCTATGAGCTGCAAGATCATGACCTGAGCTGAAGTTGGACGTTCAACTAACTGAGTCATCCAGGTGCCCCATAGTTTAGACTATCTTTAAAATACAGTTTGGAATTATTTATAGAAGGGTTAAGCAAAATTTAGCAGAATCTATGGAATGTGTTAGCGTCTATTATGCAGCAATGTCATTCTGAATATGTCCTAAAGAAATAATTTGATAATTGAACCAATATGTATGTTTTTAATAGGATCTTTAATTTAAAAAAGAAATTGAAGCTATCTGAAAATAATGGGGGACTGAGTGAATTGTGCTCCATCTATATAATGGACTGTAAGTAAACATTTAAAAAATAATCAAGATTTCTATTTATCGTCATTGAGATTTTCACACGTTTTGCTGAGGGAAAAACTGGGTTTCAAACAGCATGTGCAATATGATGGTGCTTAAGGTTTTTGAGAAAATGTGGTTTATATGAATATTGTAGATATATTTTATTGGATACATAGGAAGGATAGACAAGGATGTCAACAGAGAATAACTAAATGGCAGAATTATAAGTAATTTCTATTTTTCTCTTTCTAGTAATTTTTTTAGTGAATGTAGCTTAATTTTGAACTTAGTGAAATTTAAACCAAATTTTAAAAAGAAGAGTTTGCCTCACTAAGGACCCAAAACAAAGACTGAGGAGATGACATCTAAGCTGAGTTTTCAACAAACTGAAAGAGTTCTCAAGGTGAATGTAGTTGTTCCCTTTCAAGCAGAAGAAGCAAGAGGGGCAAGAGCTGTTAGGTATTGGAGAGTTATTAGCAGGGCATGTATAAACAACTTCAAGTAGTTCAGTGTGGCTTTGCCATGGAAATAAAGTGGTATGACAGGCAGGAGGCAAATCTTGAAATACAGCCAGGTGAGTTTGAATTTTGTCCTGAAGGAATGTGAAGGACTTTTTTCGAAAGAAGACTGACATGATAGGATTGCATTTTTAGAAAAAGCACTCTGGCACCACTGTGAAAAATGAATCAGCAACCTATTACAGTCCACTATGCATGAAATGGCAAGGTCTCAGGCTAAAGAAATAGCAGTGTGGTTGGAAAAACAAGAATCGAGTTTATAGATCCTTAATAAGTAGAAACGGGACTTAGTAGGTCAGAGGCAAGGGTACAGGTGTCAATGATAATCTCTGGGCTGATAATCTTGGGCTGACATGATGGTGTAGTTAATGGTACTATTCACTGAGACAAGGAGCAAGAGCGGAGGGCCAGAGTTGAGAGCAAAGAGGACTCAGTGCTGCACAGGATGCATTTGAGATACTCCCAGCTCACCCAAGTGGTGATGCCCATGGGCAAGCTGCACATCAGAGTCTCTAAGACCCGGGAAGCAGATATGAACTTGCACATAGACAGCGCACCTGTGGGAGTGATTACAGAAGTAGGTGAAGTGCCCAGTGAGGACAGGCCAGGAGATAATTATGGAATCATAATTACTTGGTGTTCTGTTAAAAGAATAAGAACACAGAAAGGAGACTGAAATTTATCAAAAGATGGGAAAAAAGAAACTCTTGTCACTGAAGCTGAGGGTCATGAGAATTTTAAGACTCTGGGTTTTTTTCAACAGTACTGGACTAAAGCCAACTCAGGTAAAATAAGGTCTAAATACTATCCATGGACTTAGCATCCTGAACGTCATTGGATATCATCTTAGTGAGAGCAGTTTTAATGGAGAGAAGAAAGTGGAACCGGATCGCTCTGGGTTATGGAATGAAAGACATATGAAGAAATATGTAGAATGATTCTTCAAAAAGCCTGGCTGCAGGGGTGCCTGGGTGACTCAGTAACTTGGTTAAGCTTCCAACTTTAACTCAGGTCATTATCTCACAGTTCTTGAGTTTGAGTCCCACGTCAGGCTCTGGGCTGACAGCTCAGAGCCTGGCGCTTGCTTCACATTCTGTGTCTCCCTCTCTCTCTGCCCCTCCACTGTTTGTTCTCTCTCTCTCTCTCTCTCTCTCTCTCTCTCTCTCTCTGTCTCTCTCTCTCTCTCTCAAAAATAAATTAATGTTAGAAAAATTAAAAAATAAATAAACAAATAAAAGGCCAGCTATAAATGGGAAGGGGCAGAGGGGAGAGTGATAGAGGGAGAGAAGAGAGGTCTTTGGAAGGCTTAAAAAGATTTTTGTGGTTTGAGCTTAGGAGGGGAAAACAACAGTAGAATGGGAACATTTAAGGTAGAGGTGGAGGTGGAGGTAAATGTAATTGGTGTGAAAGGAAGCAAGGGGATGCAGCATCTAAGCCGTAGTGGAGGAATCAACTATGGAGGATAAAAACTAGAATAGAAGTGGGATCACAGGCCTTCAGGATGAACAAGGTTGGATGGAAATTTGGATTTGGAAGAAATCTTGCAGAGTTTTCTCTAAGTAGACTACCAGAACCAAATAATAATTTATATTGTTTCCCCAAAAGGGAACAGACCCGCAATTTTTTAAATTAAATTTATTTATTCAAATTCAAGTTAGTTAACATACAATGTAGTTTTTGAATCAGTAGAACCCAGTGAGTCATCACTTACATATAACACCCAGTGCGGATCCCAACAAGTGCCCTCCTTAATGCCCATCACCCATGTAGCCCATCCCCCCACCCACCTCCCCTACAGCAGCCCTCAGTTTGTTCTCTGTATTAAAGACCCAGCAATTTTATACAAATTACTAATACCAACATAATCCGGATCAACCACACAATTAACTTTAGAAATGGGATAAAAAGGACTCATGTATGAAGCAGATAAAAATTACAATGAAAAAATAACAGACAATGGTGAGAGGTATTGAGAGTGCCAAGGAAAGAGCAGTTTGAAATAGAGTAGTCAAGATAAGCCTCATTGAGAAGGTGACCTTTGAACAAAACTAGAAAAAGGTATAGAGAGAATACCCAGTACCTAAAGGCTGCCATGGGTTTGTTTGTTCAAGTAATAGCAAGAAAGCTCGTAGTGGCTAGAGAAGAGTGAGCAAGAAGAGCTAGAGGTCAGGATCAGCTCAGAGAGGTAATGGGGGAACACATTATGTCATAATTGGGAGTCACTGTAAAGACTTTGGCCTTTACTCCTAGTAAACTGGAAAGCCAAAGAGGGTTTGAACAAAGGATCAAGTTTACGTTCTTAAGTGATCATGCCGGCTGCTATGTTGCTAGTAGATTATTACAGCAGAAATGGTTGGAAGCAGGGTGGGGATATGCTTTACAAGGCTGTTGCAGTAAATCCAGGTGAGAAAAATGGCAACTTGGATCTAGGAGACCACTGTGGTTAAAAGTGGTGAGATTCTGGATATCCTTTGAAGGCAATCCTACAGCATCTCCTGACAGTTGGGTTCTGGGGCAGGAGAGAGGACCACGGATGAACCGTGGGTTTAGGATTTAACATCCAGAAGGATAGTATTGTCATTGCCTGAAACAGAAAGGCTGTGGGCACATTCAAGTATTAGGGAGAAGAGCAGAAGTTTAGTTTTAACATGGAATGGTTGTGATATCTACTAAGACACTGAAGGGGAGATGCCTGGTGGACAGTTGGAAACACAATATGGAGCTCCAGAGATACTGCCAAGGAACCTGGTGATAATTTTTAAAAGTTTTGTTTCCACTTCTAGAGGGGAAAGAAGGAGAAAGGTTTGATTTCCTGACCTCTCAACCCTTTGTACTCCCACTATGCTTAGACACAACAGATGGAAGGGGCTCAGTCAATATTTGATAATCAAATAATTCAGGTACATCTTTACTTCCGTGAAGGAAACTCCTTCATCTCTTCTAACTACAGGATATTGGAATATTAAGTATTAAATGGACTGAGTAGTAAAGGCAAGAGCAAGTGTTCAGAAAATTTTTGAGACTGGCAAAAATGGACCTCGGATGTGAGTTCTGCATCTGCTCCTCTCCCAGGAGGCTCATTTGCAGCTTTCTTGAGATAAAACCAGCCCTTAATCTCCTCAAAGGAACTTCAGTTTTCACCCACTAGATTAATCGTTTTAACTAGGAGGTTGATATGGAACAGATTAAACCCGACATTATAAATTGAGGTCATCTCCAAACAATAAATCCAAGTTCTGAATTATTCAGGAAACTTTAACCACCCAAAAACACTACATTATTTGTTTAATCCCATTTCATTTTCCCCGAAGAGCTCTTTGACTAGGATGTGGTTGCACACAGGTGAAGCTGCAGCTTATCATGAAAGAATGTATTGTAATTCCAGGTGAACATAAAGAGAACGTTATCTCCGAAGCAGGAAAATGCCTGTGGCTTCAATCTCTCATTCAACTTGAGCAGTGACCCTGCCATCTTAGCTGTGATAACACTGTGAGGAACCGAACTGTATCAGTCAGAGTTATTGCACTGGGCAGCTTCAGAACCCTCTTGACACTGGTTTAATTGAAATAAAGATTTTTTTTCTTTTCCTATCCTGAACATTTCTGTTCCCTTAGAGAGGTCAAGCTCCTAAAGTACCAAGAGCATCTAAAGAGTCTGGGCCGAGGGGACCATAACAGAAATTTGAAGTGGCCTAGCCTAGGAGGATTCCATAATCTGCGAATGCCCCACTTGCTGCACCAGCTTCAATACTCTGCTCCTTTTGACTGAAGCCGGCTCCTCTGGCAGAAGAGAAAAAATCAAACTCCATCCTCCTGAGTCCACTCGCAGTTAGGTTTTGAGGATCTTCTGCTCTGAAACAATATGCAGAGATCTCCATTCACACACAGTCCACACTGTAAGAAATGATTCAACCCGACTTGACTAAATTGTTCGTTAAGCCTCCACAGATATTTTTGTATAACTATGAACTTTATATTTCTCCCCAACAGTGGATCTTTGGACTTCCTCTGATAATGCCAGCACCCTCGGCTTTATTGCACCCAATACTCAATTTTTACTGAAGGCACTCTACGTGGGACTGGCATTATTGAGTTGGAAAAAGAGCAGGAATTCTAGGCCAGAAAAACTAAGTAGGAAGTGGATTGTCCCACCTCTTTTTCATCTGCCTTTGAATCACTCAGTTCACTCCCTTACAGTGGAAAAAGGAATCACAGCCATGGAAAGGTAATAAAAAGTGCACCATTATTGTGATTTTTACTCTACCTGACTCAAGTAGTATGTGATGGGGCCTAAGTGTGTGTGTCTGTGTGTGTGTGTGTGTGTGTGTGTGTGTGTGTGTGTGTGTTCCCTTGCCTTCCCATATAGTGTAAGCCCCTGAGAGTGGGCTGTGCCTTTTATTTCTACAATAGCCTTGTATTTCACCTCTGATACAGCCTAAATATGTTATTCTCAACCTCCATTTTTATGACACATTTCTATTATATTTTCTAAGAGATAAAACTTTGGTTTATATTTTTTCATTTCTCCAACATTAACTAGAGTATCAAGTTTCAAACTCTATGCATTCTTTATCGACAATTATGTATGTATTTTTGTGCCAAGTGGTTATTTTACCTTTCGGGAAATTAAAAGTTCCTTTTTCATATTAGGTATCTATGTGTCATCTTTATTGCAGTTTATTTCATCTTACTCGTAGATGTACAATTTAGGTGAAAGGCTTAGGTGTTCCATTAAATGTCAATAGTAAATAGAAATAGTTGATATGAGCCTGAAATTGTTACCTCTGAAAAATGAAGTGTAATCAAGGAAATATATTGTCATGTGGGAAGATTTTTTTTTAATTGCCTCAAAATTTAAATATAGGAGAATGTATTTTCTATATAGGGTTTTAATAAATAAAAAATGTGAGAGCCCAGAAGAAAAGTTATGCTTTTTTGCCAGGGTCCTTGTTCCGGCGAATCTAGGGGTCCACAAAGGACAGACAGTCAGGCGAAAGGAAGTGAGAGAGCCACGAAAAAGATGGAGTCTGATGACCAAGCAGGCAGCCCTGGCAATTCTGGCATCTCTGGTGTCTCTGCCCTGCCAGCCTCAGTGTCTTTATTTAAAAGTAGTGAGTTACATTACAGCAATGAGTGACAGCCCATCAGTAAGCATAGTTTGAACAATAATGTGTTTTATCAGTAAAGCAGAGATTTCCTCAATCTTGCAAGTTGTTTTCAAGTTAGTTAGCATATAAATTTAAGGCTGGGGGAGAGGACAGGAAGTTACCTAGGTCTGCCTATGCTAATTATCTATAAACAGGCCAGGAGTCATTGCCTATTCTTCTAATTACAATGGGGGAGGTACAACCCGTCTGGCAAGGACAGAATTCCCAATGCTTGTCCTTTGCCCGTGAATGAGTGAATTTACATAATAGGAGCCTAACATTTACACAAATCACACCAATATTCAGCCAGCTCATAACTGCTATCACTCTGTGCAACCTATCCCCAAGATGCAACTTTAAGGTGGTCAGGCTACTCTCATTCAGATGGAATCCATCAAAGCATCCTGCTTCAGGTCCTTCCCTTTTATCTAAATGCAGTAAAACAAGAGAGCATTACATTCCTTAGGCCAAGGAGAGTAGTTCAAAAAATTCAGGCCTGAAAAATCGCTTAGAAGGAGGTAAGATTAGGCGCCAGTTTAGCTGGCGAGCTTTTGCTTCAAACTTTTCCACACAGGGAGGGGTCTCAACCTGTGAGCCCAAACGGCTCCCAACACTTTTTGATACTTATTTATTTTCCTGAGCAGCTATATGTCAAGGGAGAAATTTTAGTCCATGAGGTAGATATTCTAAAAATCCATAGTGCCAGGGAGAACGCAGCCTTTTTGGTCCTGGGTTGAATTGGTGGCACAGTCTTATAATGAGCATGGATTCTGGAGCCAGCCAGCCTGGGTTTGTCAGGTGACTTCAGAGAAGTCACTGAATTTCTCTGTAGCCCAAATTCTTTCTCTATAAGAAGGGTATAATAATTATATCTACCTCATTAAGTGTGAGGAGTAAAAGACTACGTATGAACAGTGTCTGGCACAGAATGGGTACCATATAAATGTTAATTACCATTATTCACTAAGACTTGTAGATTGAATATGTTCATCACAGATGAGGAACTGCAAAGTCTACCTGCTTTTCAGAAAGCTGTAAAGATTGAACATGGTAAATGACCAGGACAGTGAAGTTGCAAGTAGTTGGGTATTAGCTCTCTGAAGAAAGAGATTTAGAAAGAATCATACAAATTCTAGAAGGGACTTCTGAAGTGGAAGGGAAGTTAGATATAGAAAAAATATCTCTTCAAGGGTCTTAATTTTAGAAAATTGATCTGCAGAAGCAGACTGGGCTAATATTATAAGAACTCAGTCAATCTTCACAAAACACCATAAAAATCAACAGAATGTACTCTCTTGCTCAGTATTTCTTTCTTTCTTAAAACCAACACTCGCACACACACGTGCGCACAAACGCATACACATGCGCCCAGTGATGGCATTCAACAATGAAATTTCAAGAATTTTGAAGTCATTAAGGTAAAGTGAGGAGATAGATTGTCATCAGGCCTCGCTTTTCTGGGAGAACAGCTGATAAAGATGCTATCTTTAAAGACAAGGAAAAAAAGCAGAAAGCTTTCTCTCCCTCTGATTTCTGATACTATGCTTATGAAGAGTGTGCTTTTTGTATCATTTTAAGTATATTAAAAAATAATGAAATGGAACACATTTTCCTGCAGTTCAGGAAAAAACGACAAGTCAGTGTAAATACTAATATGCTGAGTTAAAAGAATGAAAACTTGGTTCTTACAAGCACTTGGATCACAATTTTAAAATTATAAATTAAAAAAATAATCCTTGCATGGGGGCCATTCTCAACAAATTTTGTTTGTTTTTCATATCTTTATATACTTGTCAAATCTTTTTCTTTCTCTTTTGTTTTCTCTTCCCTTTTTGCTTCTTTAATGAAGTCATCAATGTTGTACTCTTCTTGATAATTTTTGACAAGTGTATAATGAGAAAACGTTAATGATATAATAATTAGAGGGAGACAATAAGAACTGATAATCCAGATAGAATTCATTTGACATAAATTGAGGAGAAGTTAGAGCTCAGAATTATGAATGAAATTTACTAATAAAGAATAAATAAATATTTTAAAGTACTTTTAATTTGGAGGGGAGACAATTCTAACTCTCACTTCAATTTTAGAAGGTGTTTTATAAAAATTCTAATTTAGCCAACAGTTCTCAACTTGTACACCTTAAAGTTAAAAAAAAAAAGAAAAAGAAGAAGAAAACAAAAGAAACAGCGACACGAGATGAATTTGTGCAGGGTAACGACAAAAAAGAAACAAAAAGACCATCTTCCTTCTTGAGGGGATGGTGAAGTAGAGTATGAGTCTGATGAACATTTAGAGATAAGGAGAACGATTATAATATATAACGTTTCTCCTAGGAGCTCAAAGTATGTTCATAGTTACGAATTCACATTGTTGTCCTCACATTGGCCTGTAAAGTGTATGAAATATATCTTCCTATCACTACTTAATCATGAAATCCTAAAGTATAATTAATTATATGAGTTATTCCAAGGCGCCTGGGTGGTTAAGCATCCGACTCTTGGTTTCAGCTCAGGTCATGATCTCACTGTTTGTGAGTTCGAGTGCCACATCGGGCACTGTGCTGCAGTGTGGAGCCTGCTTTGGATTCTCTATCTCTTCCTCTCTCTTTGTCTCTCTCTCTCTCTGCCCCTCCCTGCTCACACTCTCTGTCTCTTTCAAAATAAATAAACTTTAAAAAACAAAAACAAAAATAAATGAGTTATTCCAAGATACAAGATTGGAACTAAATGGAAATAGGGACTCACTAATTTTTGAGAGCCTACGAAACGTTGAGCAAAATGCTTGTTCATTTTCTGGTGAAAGACTCTCAATCTACTGGAAACAACTTATTCTTGAGGATTAAAAGAAAGCCCAGACTCCCATCCCATACACGATGCACTCTGTGATATTATTGGGAAATTTGGGGCCTTAATTGATGTCCTTAACTCCATTCTTTCAACTAAATTCTCAATTATCTCTTTACATCTTATTTTTGCACATTGTCAGCTTGATTCCTTCAGTTCCCCAAAGCAATATTCACATAAGAACGCATAGCAAGACTTTACTAAGGTTTCAAGCATAATGGGATGCTGGGAAGATGATCACGTTGCACAAACATGCTAAATTAAAAATATGATTAAAATTTAGATAATAGCAATCTATATTCTTGAAGAAGCCACTGTTTATTCTTTCTGCTAATTCCAGAATTTCCAGAGGCTCAGACCACTTCCAGCCAGCCAGGCTCCTACCCTGAAAAGACCCAGCAATTCCACTAGTAGGTATTTCTTTAAGAGAAATAAAAATAATGTTCATAAAATATCTGTAGAAAATGTTTAGGGGAGCTTTATTCATAGTATCACCAGCAGTGAACTGAAGGTGATTAGTGGCTCACCAATATACTTCTGATATAAGAAGCCCATTCTGGGCTTCTGTGTAGAAACATACATAAACAATTCAGAGGAGGACTATAAAATCATGATGAGTTGGAACCACTGAAAGAGAACTGAAATGGTAATTAAATGAGTGGGAGGAACACTCCAGTTCTCCAGCATGCTACAGGTTTCCCATGAGTGGTATTAAGCCCTTCTGTGGTTTGTCTGGTAGCTCAGCCAGTTTGTTTCTTTCTGATTTCCAAGATCCACTGATCAGAAGCTCGGTACTATCCCCTATATCCAAATTTCCAACTTGGAAATTGAGAATAACTTAATATTGGTAATTTTTTTCTTCATGTGAATTAACTCTGCTTCTTAGAATCTTATGTTCCCTTCACTTGAGAATGTTGTCAGTTTTACCCGTTGGAGAGAAAAATACAGGATTCACGTAGACATGAATTCAAGTCCTCTTCTGACTATCTCTTAATTTGGAGACATCAATTAATTTCTCTAGCCTCAGTTTTCTCATTTATAAATCAGGGATGATGATGAGACTCTTTCCTTGGTTCTGAAAAGAAGGGATTGGACAATAGCTGTAAAGATGTGAGCATACACACAGAATTCAGCAGGCATTCTAACAATTGTAGAGCATTCCCACAATTATATCGAATATAAATCACTAGCCTTTCCTTTCCTACTTCCCAGGATATGAGGGGTTAGTTAGATGATTAGTTGTTTTGAGGTTTAAACACTGAAAAATTAAATATGAAGTACACAAATACACTTAGGGTTTTTCTGGTTCACATATTCCCAAATGGTAATGATCATGTAGCTAGTAATTAATGAAATTCTTTCATTCTGGGATAGTTGACACAGTGCCTTGCACCTTCACATTGGCTAGGAGTTATGAAGAAAGAAGAGAATCTAGAATTTAGGTTGAAAAGAAGATAACTCAGATGGAAAGGAAAAAGGGGTCAGTGAAGAATACCAATCAGACCCAAGTTCTGAATCCAAAGTTATTCAGTCCAACTAGATTAGACTCCTGCACATGGATAGGGTTGACAGGTCTTTAAAAAGTGACACTTTGATTCAGTTTTGTGCCTTTTAAAATTGCTTTGGGAAAAAACTGGTCTTCAAATTTGTGTCTTCCCCAATCTACATCTTATTCCCCTTGGGATTCTTTTTCTGTTACTACCTTCACTCCCATTCATCTTCCCCTGCCTCACATTGCAGTAAGAACTGTGCTTCAGAAGCAGGCTTCATTGAATGCTACATAAAATACCTTTTCATAGAGCATAAAGTTTATTCCCATAGATGTCATGGTAAATGGACCAATTGCTCTAAATTTCCTTTTTAACTATATTTTCAAAACCCAAATAATACATCTAAGTTTACTATAACATTTTAAAGCAACTTTTCTCTTTAGCTGGCATATTCTGATGTTTTGTTTTTAGTTTTTTTCTTTCTTAGTATAGTGAAAGCTCTATTCTTGTTGACACCATTTTTCTATAATGTTAATCAATAAATTATTTTTCATAATGGTGAGTTCGTCATTTAGCAACTCCCCTGACACTCATTATCTGCCAAAAAGAAAAAAAAATATCTGATGAAGATTCATCAAAATTAGGTAACATTGATTCTTCTTTACATCCCACCACATAGCCAATCAGCCTGGGCCAAGGATGTCTCATATACTATGAGAACATAGCTTTGGCTTCCAAGCCATGGAGATATCCCAGCTGGTCATGCCAAAACATCCATAAATCTGGCAAGGTGTCTGTGGTCAGATTTGTAGTTTGCCTAATGAGATTTATGATTCTGTTATATTTCTCGACTCGGCCCCTGTTTCTACAAAGAAATACTTAAATGGAAGTTACCTCTTAGCTAGAAGATGACAACTGGGTCCATACCAGAAAGGTCTCTAATGGCATCTAGTCTAATTAGCATCTTCAAAGGAAATTGGAAAGAGTGTCTTCTACCCAGACAGAAGCCTAGTGCCCGCATACATCTGCATTATTTTAGGGATCCTAGATGACCCCAGATCCCCCAGAAATGTGGACAAGACAGAATCTTAGAAACCAAAGATAAGTTTTTATTCACCATCCCCAGAACATTAAATGACCCACTGTATTTCATCACAGTCACTTTAACAACAAAAAATAAAGAATATTTGCAAACCTAGCATGGGTGGATGTGTTCACTTTGCCCTTTGACAAATGCTAATTTAACAGTTTATTTTCACAGGAAACATCTGAATGTATTTGTGATTTCCAAATTTTTATTTCTAAATAATCATAATTTACTCATTTCTTCTTTTTAAAATCTCTGAAGTGAAGTGGTCACAGAGGTTATCTGGCCCTTAATGATGTCCCCAGGAAGCAGACAGACATCAGTTTGCATGAGGAATTCTCTTTCACTATCATCATCATCATTGTTGTTGTTGTCATCGTCCTCATCATCATCATCATCATCATCATCATCATCATCACCACCACAGAGTTTATTGATAAAGTTCTATGAGGCAGGAAGTTTTCTTGTCCTATCTCATTTCTCTACCTCCCTTCACCGTGTGGTCACAATTCCGCTGGGCATCTCTATTCACTTATGGTACCAACATTGAACACTGTCAGCATTTTGATGGACAAGACCAGATGGAAGTGGGGCTATTTGCATGCTTTGTTCTAGATACAGTAATTTTCTTCAAATAACCTAGGACCATACTGCTTGTATAGGCATCCTCCATATAATTACAAAATTTGATCATTAGATCACACTTGTCTTACCTCAAGAATTTTTAAATGTCCTGCAGAACGGGACTTAAGGTGAGATACCTAAAGTGTGCCCATTGGAACCGGCCCTCAGTTGTAAACTGATCTCTTTATCATTGCTCTTTTCAGAGTCCAGGTCTTTAATGAGACACAGATCCAGTGAATAGTCTCCATGCATATTCACTCTATATATACACATACATATTCTCATGACATCATCTCATTTATGATTCCTTGAAATATAGTGTTATAATACATGCTGCAGAACCGAGTAAATTATGTATTCTACATTTTCCTTCCAATCTAGCACCTCTTAAAAAGAAAAAAAAATGTTAACATGGTCTTAGCACTAGCACTTTTTTAAAATATAAGTTATTTTTGCAACTAGTATTTCAAAACAATTCTCCTCTTTTCAGAAGAATCTGGCCTTGTATTCCCATCATCATCACTGGGGACAGATGCTCCTTTCAATGAGATACAGAGAACATTATTAGCCCTGTCTATTAATGTTGACATACCTAAATTAAACTAATTTATTTCTGCATATACCTTATTTATATCATTAATTTTGCTCTAAATTCCCTATTATCTCTGAGCAAAAATTATGCTATTTGAATGATTTGATCACAAAGAAATTATGCACTGCCTTTCTTCAAATTATTTACTGGAAAATATTAATTATTTATATTTTGCAGAAAATTTTAAAACTGCACTTTCTTTCCCAAATGTTACATTTTAATAAATCATGATCTCTATTACCTTATATTATCTTAAATTCAGTTTTACTATTAAAATAGTACGGTGTTGTTGATAGGTTGCTCTTTGCATTTCCCGATCATTTTCTTTTTTAGTGAGATATAATTAACGTATTACATTGTATTGGTTTTAGGTGTACAGCATAATGCCAATAATTTTCAATGAATGGGTTTGGTTAAATACTTTCATTATGGCTACTCCCTCAAAACCCAAAGGCATCGTGTGGCAGCTCTATTGGAGTACATGAGCATTTCTTTGATCACCTCCCTACTGGCATATGTATTGAACTGTGGCTCTTAATACAGTTTTAAGACTAATTTGTTATTTAAACTCTGAAAGAGGTATTAACCATCATGACATTTGAATTTTGTTAGCCGTCTTTTGCCCTACCTGAATATCTTTTGCTCTGCCAACTGTACTAATACATTAGTCTCATTTGAACTCAGATAACTTTTGGTAAGTTTGGCCTGGAGACATCTACCAATCTCCAGAGGCCAGTTTATAATGGGAATTATTGGGTAAGCCAGCGTTGACATTTGGTTCAGTCCATTTCCCAGCCTTAAGTAGATAATACAAGTTTGCATGTACGTCTACTTTTATTTAATCTTTTAAAAAGTGTTTAATACAGTCATGCTTGATGATGCGGCACAATACCTAAAGGCTGGCATTAAGATATGTTTCTGATCCTCTGAAAAGCTTTTCTGACTCAGTAGGCTGTGAACGTTCACAATAGCCCTAAAGGCAATCCTCCATGAGTTATTGTAGGTTGATAACTGCACCTGGATTATCCGTAGCAAAGAAAATTTGCGTCATGCTTTCTAACAGTCCGGTCAGTGGAATAGTATGGGATAAGAATCGTCTGGTGGACAAGATAGATGATACACCAGCCCACATAAAAAATATTTCATATAAAAGACCTTCATTAATAACACTGATATAATCATATTAGAGACCTTTGCTGAAGCTATCTCAAATTATGTAAATGGAGTAAGATACAAAAGAGCAAGTAAAATCATTTGCAACTTAAAAGTATATTTTGTGAGGGCATAATATCCTTCTGTTCAAATTCGTATTACAAAAAGCATGGGCTTATAGCATCTGAATTATGAACTGAGAACAAAAGTAGATGATTTGATTTAAATGAAACATAAAACTAATTTATTTGAGAAAGAGATAATTGCAGATAAAAAAGTAGTGTTTGCTACCCCTCATCTTCAATCCCAGTCAAAAAAGAGTGTCAAATAGTGACACTATATTGGATCAACGTCAAAAACTATTGTAGACTTCTGTGTTGGGCTAAAGGCTCAGAATTAAAATATGTCTTTGTACTGAAGAACACAACAATATCTACTTTATTTACATATATTTACAAATTTAGAAATTAAAATATAAATGTTCTAACGTAAATAATAGTTGCCTAAAATACAGTATTTTTAAATTAAACTTTTCACAGCAAGATAATTGTAGGTCACATGCAGTTCTGTGAAATAATGCAAAAAAATCCCGTTATATCCCTTACCTAGTTTCCCCCAGTGGTAACATCTTGCAAAACTATAGCAAAGTATCAGTATGGAGATACTGACATGGATGCAGTCAGAGTGCTGAACTTCTATCACCACAAGGATCCATCGTGATGCCTCTTTATAACCACATCCACCTCCCTGTGACTCCCACTTAACTCTATCCCTGGCAACCACTAATCTGTTCTCCATTTCTATAATTTTGTCATGCAAAGAGTGTTATATAAATGACATCATACAGTATCTAACCTTTTGGGACTGGCTTTCTTCACCCAGCATAATTCTATGGATTTTTATATAGGTTGCTGCATATATCAATAGTCCCTTCCTTTTACTGCTGTGTAGTGTTCCATGATGTGAACATACCACTGCTTGTTTAACTACTCACCTACTTAAAGACATCTGGGTTGCGTCTGGTTTTCATCTATTATGGATAAAGCTGCTATAAACATTAGTGTGCAGCTATTTGTGTGAACATGTCTTCATTTCTTTAGGGTAAATGGCCATGAGTGTAATTGCTGGTTTGTATTGTAGTTGTATGTTGAGTTTTTAAATAAACCTGCAAAATGGTTTTTTTTAGAATAGTGCACATAAATATTTACCTTTTTCTGCTTTCAAGATTTTTGTCTCTGAGTTTTCAAATTTTGACTATTATTCATCTTGGTGTGAATTTCTTTGGGCTTGTCCTGTTTGGGCTTCACTCCGCTTCTTGAATTTATCATTTCACATCATTTATCAAATTTAGGAAGTTTTCAGCCACTATTTTTTTAGTACTTTTTCAGTACTGCTCTCTTTTCATTTTAGGACACTAATGCCACAAATGTTGACCGTTTTATTATAGTCTCATGGGTCTCTGAGTCTCTGTTCATTTTTTTCAATCTACTTTTTTCTCTTCTGTACACACTAGATAGTTTCTATTATTCTGTGGATTCAAGTTCATGGATTCTTTCCTGTCTTCTCCATTCTGTAGTTCAGTTCTATTATTATTGTTGTTGTTGTTGCTGCTACTGCTGTTATTGTATTTTTAGCTCTAACTTTTCAA
The DNA here is from genome assembly GCA_030068075.1 of Paguma larvata. Classification (NCBI taxonomy): domain Eukaryota; kingdom Metazoa; phylum Chordata; class Mammalia; order Carnivora; family Viverridae; genus Paguma; species Paguma larvata. The sequence continues at coordinate 109,869,060 of CM057829.1, forward strand.
TCTGATTCTTCTTCTATTTCTTTGCTGAGACTATTTTTTAAATTTTTTTCAGATGTGTTCATAGTTGCTTGTCGAAGCATTTTTATGAAAATGACTTTAAAATATTTGTCAGATCGATAATCCTAACATCTCTATCATACAGCTCTGTGTTACCTGCCACCGATTACCTTTTTTCATTCTGTTTGAGACCTTCCTTATTAGTATGTTGAGTACTTTTAATTGAAACATGGGCATTTAGGGTATTATATTATGAGACTCTAGATCTTCCTTAAACCTCTTGTTTTAGCTGACTTCTTCGATACCACTTTGGTAGGGGAAGGGAGAGCTAACACTCATCACTTCCAAGTGGATTAGAAGTCCAGGCTCCCCACTCAGCTTCCTTTGAAACCAAAGAAGGGAAGGACTTCTCATTAAGGCTGGGAGGCAATAGAAATTCCTACCCCCCACTTGGCCTTCACTGATATCTCCAAGGCTGGGAGGGGTAGCAATGCCTTGTTACTGGTCCCAGGGGCCTTTGTCTGACACCATGGAGACAGCTTGCCCTCATTACTGCTGGGCATTGGTAAAAATCCTGATTCTCCACTAGATCTCCCCTACACCACCCGAGATGTGCCTCCTTACTACAGAGTGAGGCTAGAAGTCTAGATTCCCCCTGTGATCTCTACTTGACACTAGGGAGAGGGTCTTCCTCCTTTCTGACAAAAATGCAAGTCCAGGTTTTCTGCTTGACTTCTCAGACACTACAGCATGGTGATGGGAGGAGTCGTGACCTCCAGTCTTTGCTGCTGTGGTTGTGGAATGGGACTACAGTTTTTTTCTGTGGTGTTGGCCAAAAAAGAACTATTACTGTCTCAAAAGTATGTCTTATTAGGCTGTCTTTTTCTTGGCCCTTTGGTTAGAGGAAGTAGGCTTTTGCTGGGGCTTTTTGATCTGTGCCTGTTGGCGTTTCTGAGTTGTGAGCTTCTTCAGCTCCAGATCTGGTATATATAAGATGAAAGAAAAATAGGGAACTCATTCCCTTGTTTTTCCTTGCGTCTCAAGATTCCTAGCCAGTCTATATTCTTTCCACTTTTCAGAATCTTCCTACGTGTGTCTTGATTTTTTGTTTTAAATTGTACTTAGTGAGACTAGGGTTAGAGACAACTATGTGTACTCCAACTTCCTGGAAAGAGAAATCCAAATGATAGTATTTTAAACACTAAGGTTGTTACATTTTCAATTACTACAATTGAATCTTTTTAAGTACTTACCAAAAGGCTTTGGTTTCCTCTTATCTGTTAGCTTCTAAGTGAATTTCTGGGACATGCAATCATAATTTGGTTTGTAGATACAAAAAAGAATTTTAATCTGATTAGTTATAGAGAGAAAATATCATTTCCTTTCAGCCAGTAATGATATCAAGATGATATGAATTCCCTATCAGGTGAATTAGAAGTGAACAAATCATATTAGATGCATCAAGGTGAAAAGATGAATAAAAATAAAAAAGATTTAGGCTTAGCCCTGCTTTGAATGCCAAAGATGAAAACAACTGGAATATTTTGTTTTGTTTTGTTTTATACGAATGGATAATTGTATGTTTTCCTTGTATGTACCACCAGTATCTTTCATTATTATTCTAGTTATCTTTAAGTAAATAACAAAATTAAATAGTTTTATTTTAATTCCATGTACTCAGATCTACTTTGACAATGTGGGTCATTGTTCTTTGTTTTGGGCACCATTATTCCCTTCTTATCACCCAACTCCTCTGAATGGAGCCATTTGCTCCTCCCTGAACATAATCTGCATCTTCCCAGATTTTCCTGAGGCCTGCTGGGAAGATGTCCTCACCTTTCCCCTCATTATTCTCTCTCAGAGCCCGCCTATCGCTCAAGGTTTATTTCCAAAGTGTCAACCTGCAACCTATGCTGGGGACAGATTGTCAGTTCTCGGGGACACCACATTTTTATTCAATCTTAAAGGATGAGTTAGAATTACTCAGAAGTGCAAGAGTGAGTGTGGCTAGTAGGAGGGATAGGGCATGCACATGCTTTGTTAGCAAAATGGACTAATGAATTAACAGAATGAAACCACCTCATTATAGGTCACCAGACTACCAGCAGCTTACTATTGGCATCCATTCCAAAGTTAGGAGTGGTGAGAAATGAGGCTAGAAAGGCAGCTAAGGATCACATCAGAAAGGACTTGTATTCCATGAAAAAATTTCTACTTTTGCAATAGAAGATGATGTGCTTCTTAAGTATATTGTGTAGAAAATGACATAGTTAGATTTGCAATTTGATACATACCCAAAGCCCTCCAATCATAGCCCTTATCTGCTCTCACAGCTTGTATTTCCATTGCTCTAGTGTGGGGTCCCCAAACTCTCAAATGGAACTACAGGCTCTTCTCCAAACACAGCCCAGACCTCTCCCACTTGTCGAACAGACTCCAGAAGAGCAAGGCCCATTTTCCCTCTCCTCTATGAAAATACATATGAGATTCTTCCAAGGGTAGTCACGGGGATTAATGAGCTAATGCATAAAAATATACAATTTACTGTTTGTCACTTAGTAGACATTCAATTTTCTTCCTTCCTCATCTTAATCTACCTCACGTCACAATTGCATGTGTATCCCTGCTACAAGATTGCAAATTCCTTGAGGATAAGACTGTATCTAAAACAGTGGCTCTAACTTGGGGCAATTTTATCCTTATAAGGGACATACGGCAATGTCCGCAGACATTTTTGATTGTCTCGGTTGTCAAGTGGATTGATTGTAGGATGTTTCTGGAGAAGCATCCTATAATTCACAACAGACCCTACAAAAAAGTATTTCCTGGTCCAAATGTCAATGGTGCCAAGGTTGAGAAACTCTAGCTTAGTTTATCTTTGTAACCCACATGACAATTATAGGTGTTGCACATTATAGGAATCATTTGGAGTTACAAATGATTTGAAGCCCCTTTCGGTAGGTAAATTTTTTAAATTGCTATGGAGTAAGAATTAAATTATAAATTTATATGGTATAGGAAAATTGGAAGATAACAGAGACTTATGAATCTTGATTAATTTGGGGGGAACTAATTTCCATTTGTATTTAGAGGTGACCAATTTAAAAGCTAAAGTTCTCTTAATCAGCAAGCTTTTGTAATGAAATGCAGCAGGATTTACTTTTATATCAAAGGAGCTCCCCTGATAGTTAAAGAATGCAACTGAATACAATTAAAAGATCACTAGTAAGCAGAATACAGGGCCTTGGCTGCATTCTGGGAGAGTACTACAGTTAACAATCTAGAATCTAGTGACACTTTAATGAGAACTTTAAATTTATTGGCTCTGAATCTCAGAATTTATCCATGCTCTTTAGCTAGATTTTCATTTAGAAGTAATAAGTGATGAATGAAGATCAAAAGAAAAGTTTGTGACTAGGAAAAAGTTACTTGATAGATAATTCAAGTAGCAAGTATTTAAAACTGAAAAGAAGGGACAAACTATCGATAAATGGATAGCAGTTAGCCAAGAATGTTAAAGGCTCCCTGTGGAGGAAAGGAAGGAGCTATATAGGCAGGACCCTGGGGATTTAACCAAACCAGGAGCCTTTTCAACTAGGCACAGTCAGATCCAGGTACTAGTGACAGAGTACCCATGAGTCTGGCTCTCTCGATGAGTAGAGCATTTTCATGGATCCTGTTGGATGAAAGATTAAGAATTGTTAGTATAGTCTTATTTTTTTCAGTACCCAAGAAAGTGTTCAAATGTGATTTCATTTGGTCAAATCAAAATCTATGCTACAGCTGTTCTTAATACCACCCCGTACTCTAAAAATAAGCCTACAAAAACGATGATCCTGATGATTCTATTATTCAAGGAAAGAGTTCTTACTGCCACTATTTTATTGCCCATTGCAACGTATCATTTAAAGAGAAAAATGGTGATTTGATGATTTTCCTTTTTGTAAGTGTATTTATCTATTTTGAGAAAGAGAGAGGGAGAGAATCTCAAGCAGGCTCCACGCTGTCAGCGCAGAGTGTGACAAGAGGCTCAATCTCACAAAACATGAGATCATGACCTGAGTTGAGGTCAAGAGTCAGATGCTCAACTGACTGAGCCACCCAGCGCCCCAGTGATTTATGTAAGATATGCTTTTAAGAAAAGAAAACTATTGCTAATATATTAGTGGATTCTTCCGTAGCTCTCCATGATGTGTAATGGTTCAGATCCTACATCTGGGGGTGGGAGGAGAGGGGGTACACATTCCATCTCATCCACAATTTGAAAACAAAAACCCTTGAAGAATATGTTGCAGAGATCTTCTTCCTCACCCATTCCTCCCCCAAACGAGTTCACTACTTCTATGCCAGGATAACCACTGTTTTATTCCATGCCAGTTCCAGTTCGCTTTGGAAGAGAGCTAGAATCTTCCAGAATATGCTTTTCTCCCTCAAATCCAAATTAGAGATTTTCTAAAGTCTCTCTTTTAACTGGACCCCTCTTCGTCTCCAGATAATACTGTGCTCATTAAATACCTATCAGCGTACCTCTGACTTAGAGTGTTCCACTCACATCTTCCAGAAAGAGCGCTGTCAGCTAATGAAAAACAACTTCATTAGGCTTCTCACAGCAGCTCTTTTTGCCTTGTGCCTTAGCTTCCTGATGAGAGACTGCAGCCTTTCCTGATGTTCCCTTCCCATGCCAAATATTATTGTATACTGTCAGTTCTCAGCCAGATCAATGCCTTCCCGAAATGTCATTGAGCATAACATCACTGTTCCATCCTTTCAGGAGTCCCCCAAACAGGATTATTTGGGGCGGGGGGAAATTCCACTATTAGGAAATTATATTAGTTTTGTATACTTTAACCAGCATTCATGATTACACTAAGTAAATATTCTACTGATATGAATGAATACAAAATCACTCAATCTGAGGGGATAGGTATCAAAGAACTTTGAGGTGCTACCTGACAGTTTCAATGAGCCAAGTCTCCTCTGACCGTAAAGATCTTTTTGCGGTATGTTTCAGAAAGGATGGTGTGATTTGTGCAATCCTGAATTCAATGCATCATGATGCATCTTACCTACAGGTGACCACCCCATACCTTCTGTGTCACATGTCATCCTGCTTGTGCTTGGTATGCCCTGGTTCCCGTTACAGGTCTAAAGAAGAGTTTTTCTTCCTTACAAAGTGTCCATGCAACATGCCACCAAATCTTAATATTTTCCCTCAAAACATTTTTTCTGTTAGTCTGTGAGAGTCCAATTTTAGAATCTAAGGCTCCTGGCTAATGAAAGTAGATTAGAAGTTGATTGGCACAAATGCAAATGTTATTCCATTAATAGGTGACCATAATTTTTTTTCCCTGTACCTAAAATAACTTGTTTTAGATTGCCTGGCAATGAACAAAACTTACATATAAATGCAGTTCAGAGAAAAAGAGAGTAATGTATTTATTTAAGGAAAATAGACATCACTTTAATCAAGAGACCACACTGGAGTCAAGGGTCAGTATGAGAAAACATCATTTTGGAACACTGGCTCTAGTCATACACTGCCTGCCTTTAAGTCACTCCCCCAGTGAGGTCCAGTACTGTTGCCTTTGACTCCTGCCTAAAGCATCTTTGTTTTGTTTCAGCTGGCAGGGTTCATCTACGCCTGTTATGTTGTGAAATGTATAACTGAAGAAGAGGACAGCTGTAAGTATTAAAGCTCTATTCTGTTTCTTTCAAGTTCAAAGCATCTCCTTTACTGCCTCCTACTTAGCCTTCTTACTTTTCAGACAATATATATCCTCTAACACGTCATTGAACCGGGAATAAGCCTTTTGTATCCATTGGGATAAAGTGTTTTCATTAAAATATCCAGCATATTGAAAAAATGGAGAAGTACCCATTTTGAAAACGTTTCAGAAATATTCTTCCATTTCACTAAAGGCATTTTTAAAGATGTATTTCTCTTATAACAATTCTAGTAGAGAATAAAGAGGGGAAATTGAAGATGGGAATGATTTTTATGTGTGGTTAATCTGACTGTTTTCTTTTTAGAAACCCTTATTGGGTATTGATACCTAATCAGTTTCACCCAGGACTAAAAATCCCAACAATCAACAATTTGGAATAGTTCCTAAACTTTTCAAGAAATGACTTCAGATTAATTCAAGAAACATGTCTTCAGGAAACCAATGTTCATATTTCCTTTTTGTTCCTTCAATTTAATCCAAAGGGCTATAACTGTCTGTCAGAGTCCGAGCATTGAGTCCTACTGATTATTCTAGAATTTAGACCTGGTACCGTCTTACAAGCCTCTAAGTGGCTTCATTGTGTTTTGGTTTTCTAAACATGGCAGATGGAAGGTTTCACTTCTTCCTTGCCCCTTAAGGATCTGAAATAGAAGGATTGGAAAAGTATTCTATTATCTTGGTACTATCACGAATACTTGCCTATGCAGTGATATTTATAGCTCTATTTATATTTTCTGAGGAAAAAAATCAAATTTGGGGATATTTTTTTCATTTCCAAAAATATTCATAATGATTGGGATTTCAAGATGGAAAACATGAGATCCACTCCTCCGTTATAGGATAATTTAAGGGAAATTCCAAAGAGAAATAGGTGTTTCCTATTCACTTTCCAATCATACTAGAAAGGAGGAAGCAGTATCAGATAACTAATGTAGAGGAGACACTTTCTCATCACACTATATGGTGCAAAATCAGGAATACATAGTACAGAGTTTGTTATTTTGTGTATTAAAAGAAACAATGGACCTTTCACTAAAAAAAAGCATTTGTGTAACACTCCTCAGGAATCAAGTGCTATATCATGCTTTGGAGATTTTAAGATGAGTAAGACACAAACTTTTACCTCTAGTAAGTCACCATCTAGTTGGGAAAAATAAACATGTAAACATGTAAGTATAATAAAATTCCTTGGAGTGTATGGTGTGGGGAAATAGGAAAGGGACCAGCAAAGGTTTCGTAGAGAAAGACACCATTGAGCATGTTCTTGAAAGATGAATAGGTATTTGTTCAGTAGCTGATGTGAGAGTAAGGTGATCCCAGGCAAAAGAAAAAGCACTGTGGCATATACAGCCTGCCATATTGGGGACAGAGCAGCCGGACTAATACGACTGAATTGTATCTGTATTTCCAGAGAAGATTACAAAAGCGAGCATGAGTGAGTCAGTAGACAAATGGTCATAACAGAGTAAACAGTTTGGACTTTATTTTGTATAGCATGCTTGTCAAACAATTGGCAGGTAGCTTATGAAAAAAGAATCATATAATCAGAAACGTACTTTAGAAAAATCACATTCATATCAGTGTGAAGGAAAGACTTTGTTGGGGGGCAAGGTTAGGAAAAGGGAGACTAGTTAGGACATCATGAAAATGAGAGAGGAGATGATGAGGGTCTGGACGCCTCTGTATTGGAGATGGAGAGGATAGATGTGAAAAGAAACATGCAAAAAGGAAGTGATTCATGGGCAGTGGATGGGTACTGTGTGAGAGAAGTCCTGATAGATTTCTGGGTTTCGGGTACAAGTGAATGGCTAAATGGAAATGTCATTTGAGGGATAGAATAGAGATGAGACAGTTGTTCCCGCTTAGGTTGAAATTGAGATGCCTAATGAATGCACAAGAAAAGATACCTCGTAAGCACTTGTCTTATGCACAAAAGATTTATTCAAAGATTAGGAAGGGTGATAGATGTATGGATTTTAAAATATATGGACTCCACAACCTATGTGGAGTTGAATGTGAGTTCATTCCAATATTATCATTCAGTGTCTTCGTGCCAAAACTTTGGTGAAGGGAAAGTCCAAATTTCATATGGGAATTGAGCTTTCCTTACACTATATATAATGTTTGATTTCATTTCACAATGATGTCAGTGCATTTTTATCTGCAGAAAATACTGTCACACCAAATCTCCTAGACAGATAATCAGTATCTCTCTAGAAGAGTGATTCCCAAAGGGGATCCCAGAAATGCTAGTTCCATAAAATATATTGCACAGAAAAGATTCCAAAGCCAAGTAAGTTTGACAGTAAAACTTTAGGATGCACATTTACATATTAACCACTCTGAGGGTTTTCCAGTAGTGTTTGATTTTCCTAATTCATAATTTTGTTTTAGCCATCCACGTTGGGTGAGGCAGATCAAATCAAGAGAAAATCTAGGGGCGCCTGGGTGGCTGAGTCGGTTGAGTGTCAGACATCAGCTCAGGTCATGATCTTGCATTCAAGGGTTTGAGCCCCACATTGGACTTTGTGCTGAGAACTCAGAGCCTGGAGCCTGCTTTGGATTCTGTATCTCCCTCTCTCTCTTGCTGCCTCTTTCCTGCTCATACTCTGTCTCTCAAAAAATAAAATAAAACATTAAAAAAATTTTTAAAGAAAAAATAATAACAATAAAAAGAGAAAAACTAGAGGAGCACCTGGATGGCTCAGTTGTTTGAGCATCTGACTCTTGATTTCAGCTCAGGTCATGATCTCACAGTTCATGAGATCAAGCCCCGTATTGGGCTGTGCACTGATAGCATGGAGCCTACTTGGGATTCTGTATCTCCCTCTCTCTCTCTGCCCCCTCACTTGCTCTCTCTCTCTCTCTCTCAAAAATAAACTTTTTTAAAAAAATCTGAAAAAAAGAGAAAAACTAGGAAGACTTCTATAATTCTATTATGCCTCAGTTCTCCAAGGAGAACACAGTTCACCATTCTAGGCCCCTGGGAAGGGTTATGGGCCAGAGAGAGAGAGAGAAGAACTATTGGCCAAGCACCTTTACTGTGGTTTCCTTGGAAAGGAATGGGTAAGGTAGGGTAAATGGGTTTAGGATTGGCTGGCTAAGTTTGAATCCGTGTTCACTGTGACTATTAGACAATCTGGTCTGGGAGTACCTAAAGTCTCCAGATGTTTTAGATGAGCTAGGGTTTACATGGTAACAGCCTGTGGTCATTTTGTAGATAGATGTTAAAGCATCAGTTTACAGAAATTAAAAGTATAGTTAATATCCCAAACATTTGAACACAAAACCCTTTTTCATAAGAAATCTTAATATCCCAGAAAATTTGAATTCTGAAGGACTCAATTTCAGGATTTCCAACCTATGTCAAGATTTGGCCAACCTTATGTAAATCCAAGGGGATATGAAGTCACAAATATCTTTGGGAAGGTCAAGTTTCTCTTTCAAGCATCTAATAATCTATTTTCCCAAAAAAGCCTCCCCCCAAATAGTGCTTATATCATTATGCATATTTTGACCATGACAACTTACCTGCCTTTATTAATACAAATCACACACAGGCTTCTCATAAACGAGTTTTCCAATCTTAGTCTTTTTGTTCAGTGGGTTCGATATGAACTACTTGTTATTTGTATATCCTTATAGACTGATGCTTACCTTAGACATTCATGGCACTACTAACGGTCCTGCAGAAGATGCTCGTTTGGGCCAGTTCTGTGTCCAGTTAGGTTTATTTATTATGACCATTTAGACACAGGAGTAAATGACAAGTGTTTGTTGAGTACAATGCTTTTGATTGATATTTCTCTTGTATTATCCTTGTCTTCATCATCTGTCTGTATGCTCACCTACAGACACTGCCTAGAACACGACTTCCAATGTTCACGAGTAAAACAGATCTGAAATTTCTGTCTAATTTTTGGTAATCATATTATAGAGAAAGTTATTTTGATCCTTTAAAGGCATTCTGACTTTGTGAAAAAAAAATGCTCTCGGAAGGTAAGGCCTAATTATGGGAGAAGTTTAATGTATATATATGTAGACAGGGAAGGGATCTCGGAAAGCATCTGTTAATACCTGCTACAGGTCTGCAGTGAAGGATTCTGATAGCAAATATTGTATCAGGAGGGCGTGCCAGCCGCGTGCTTGTCAAATTAGGTAAGTTTTCATTCCTAAGATCCTTGGGAAGAATAGAGGATAGTTTTAGTTCTGTAACTGTGCTGAAAATGGGCAGTAGAGATAAGGGCCCCATTTTGGCAACTGGAAAATTAAGGTATTCTTGATGTCAATATGAAGCTGACCAGCTATATGCTCAGTTTTAATATTTCAGGCCCCAACAGCAAGTGTAGCCAGGGAGCTTCAACAACAGAAGCCTCCAGGGAAACTATGGAAAGGGTTCAGTCTCCATAAGTAAACTCTTCCACTTCACGCCATAAAATAGCAGTAAGTCATCATTGAACTAGAGACACTTAGACTGTAGGCACACGAAATGCCTGAGATTTTTCCCACTTATTTCTCCTTTTAAACAGTATCTCATTTACTTTTATGAAGCCCGGCTTGATAGGTAGATAATTGATAGATAAATAAGATAGATAGATAGATAGATAGATAGATAGATAGATAGATAGATAGATAGATATACTTTAATGCAAAGTTCTTTAAATTTTATTTTCCAATGAAAAAGCCTGGATCTTGAAGTTTAAGTCTCTGACCCTTTAGTTATCTAAGCCAGAGGCAAAGGCTGACAGGCTTGCTGGTTGTGCAAACTCACAGGACACCACTGCCATCTGCTGTGCCGACCAGGAGATGACAGCAGCCCTGGGAGCAAAGTCACTTCCTCAGAGCAGCAGGAAGATGGGGACACTCCTTTAGTCACCTAGGATCACAATCACGAAATACTGCTTCCTGCGTGGCTGAAACAACAGACACTTACTTTCTCACGATCCTAGAGACTAGAAGTCCAAGATCAAAGTACGGGCAAATTTGGTTTCAACCGAAGCCTCTCCCCTTTCTTGCAGACAGCTGACTTCTCACTTTGTCCTCTGTGTGCAGGCTTGTCCCTGCCATCTCTTCCTTTTCTTAAAAGGACACCAGCCTGGTTGGAGTAGGGCCCCATCCTTATGACTTCATTTAAAATTAATTGCCACTTTAAAAGGCCCTCCTCCAAATACAATCATATTAGAGGTTAGGCCTTTAACATATAAATTTGGGGAAATTCTGTTGGTAAAGTTCTATATCTAAACACACACATGCCCCTCTTCTGCCTGCGTGCACACATGCCACGTGGCTCCTGGACGTTTGACAACCCCTGTGGGGCATGGATTGGGGTGAGCAGTGGCTCACTGGTCCATCTCCAGGCTGTTAACAATTCTCTAAGGAATTCCCTTCCCAGGCAGCTCCTGCCTTTGTAGGCGAGGGGGGGCAGGGGTGATCTGCCTTCAGATGAGTAGCTCCTCACCAGGAAGAAAGCTGGGAGCCTGCTCCAGCGGGTGTGCCTTGACACATGAACCCTACTCGAGGGAGGCCACCATTGCAATGCACTTTTATGTATTTGTTCATTAAAAGGCAGTGCTATTTCTTCGGAGGAAAGGCTTTCTCCAGGAAAGCAGGCGACCCTTGCTGAGCTGTCTTTGTGGCAAGGCTCTTTCCTGTGTCATCTGTTGCCAGCCATGCTGAGTTTTCCTTATGACCTCCGCTCCTTTCTTTTCTCCTCTAACTTGTTCTCTTTTACAATGTTCTGTGAAAGAGATGAAATGTTCCGAGATTCTCGGTCTGGCACGCCTTTTATTAGACACGTAGCTCTTCTCTCACTTAATCCTGAGATCTTCTGCACCACAGATGGGTGTCCACTCACAGCGATAGAACGAACAACGTCTCTCTCTGCCGCATTAGCGCTGTTCGATGTGACGATTAAAAGGAAGACGTGCAGCCATGGAAAATATCACCAACCCAGAACAGAAAATAATCACATGATTTCTCAATTTGTGTGATGTTTCCTTATAAACCTTTTAGTTAACAGTTAAACTAAAACCAGTGGGTCCTGTAGAAAATAGATCCACGTTTAGTCAATATCTTTTCTAAACGGGATTTGTATCTTTATATCTAGAATGATACAGCATGTCACCCAAAAAATCATATCCTAAAGGGACTTATTTTGAAAAAAATATTGAAAAATGAATGCCAGATGTTTAAACTTACAGACACACACAAGCACATACCCACCAACCAAACAGAAATGCATAAAAAAACTGTCCTGAATTCTCTAAATTCAAGCGGCCTTGGGATAAAAGTCACAATCGATTTATAGAAACGTTCATTTGAAAAGCAAACCACAGGAAATTATTCACTTCTCTGAGGCTAATAATTTTCTGTTATTTTTGTTTGATTTTTCTTCTAAAGGCTCCTGGCCTACACTTCTGTGTATTGAGCTACATTCTGTATGTTTTGATCATTTTTCCAGTTTGTCAGGATCATCGAGTTTGAAGGCAATTCTTTGAACACAATCACACACACTCCCACTTTCAGGGGTGACTGCAGGGAGGAACACTACCCCTTTAAAAAAATATTTGTTTCTCTCTGTTTATGAAGAAATGTAAGTTTACTGCAGAGTGTATAGAAAATACAAACACACAACAACAACAAAAAAGAAAATTAGAATGACCCCACAATTCTGAACTGTTTCTCGGTTAACATTTCTGCGTATCATGTGGATCTAGTCTTTCTTTCTTTCTCCCTCCCTCCCTCTTTTCCTTCCTTCCTTCCTTCCTTCCTTCCTTCCTTCCTTCCTTCCTTCCTTCCTTCATTCCTTCCTTCCTCCCTCTTTCCCTTCTTATTATCTATCTATCTATCTATCTATCCACCGTTCTTTCTAGCTGGTTGTTAGGGTCATACTACACATTAGTTGGTAATCTAAGCTTTCTTTCTTGTTGTTATAAATCACTCTTCAAACATAACCTAAGGGGTAGGTGCCAAGTTCTTGGGCATCATGTTGACAGAATTATGAGAATGCTGTATCTGTTTTACTTTTGGAATATCACACTCAGGCAATCAAATGAAATAATAATATATTGTTAACATGGTTATTGCTTTATCATCTCCTTGTAACATTTGTTTTGTGATTTTCAAGGTGACTTAGTGAAATAATCTTGTCCACTTCTACTAGCCTCCTACAAAACCCAAACTTGCCATTTCTTTCCCCTTCTCTGAACAGAATCACATACTATTAAAGCCTGGAGTCCCAGACTTTGAATGCTACTAATCTCTAGTTATGCTTTACAGAATCGTAGTGAGGCCAGGGTAAGAGGTGGCTGTCACCTTGCTTCTTCCTCGACTTCCCCAAAACACAAGAGCTCTACCTTTTTAATTTTACAACTTTTGGTTCTGCTTGAGATTTCTTTTGGACTGAGAATACCGCAGGCTTGAAAATGATGGAAAACTACTCTCTACTGCTCAATTTCAACAACTTAATTTTGTCGACCCATAAAGATTAAATGACTTGCCCAAGGTCGCTGAGCTTATTCGTGAACTTCTGACACCAATACAGCACATATTGACTCTTTCAGAATAAGAGAATATTAGCCATTGCCCTCAGGGACCACACCTGTCTTGACCACTGCCGTATCCTCAGCATCTAGCAATCCCCAACCTGGAGCAGGACTCAATAATTATCTGGGAAACGAACAAATGAATCCATCAGCTCTCCACAAAACATTTCTTAGACTGTTTGGAAACCAGTAAGGATATATTATATCTTCTTAGACCCCACTTTATTCTAAATAAATGGGCAATCGATTATAATAAAGTACTTTTGTCATTTTCTAAGCAAATAGCAGAAAAGAGTGGGGCAGAGACATGCTGCCATATATAAAAATAAAAGATTGAATAAATGATCCAACCTGAAACAAATGCTTGCATAGACATATGCCTCCTGTCAGTCACAGGCAAGTTTCCGTCAGAGGTCACAGCATTCCCCAGCAGTGAAATACACAGTTTTTACATCGTCTTGCCCATTGGCTAGTACTGAGCTCTTTTTCAGCCTACTGTTAAATTACTCCCTTTTGTGGTCACTGAAGGGAAAAGATATGAGCTTTATTTTTTAAATTTTTTAAAAATCTTTTTAAAATTGAATATTCAGGTGAAGTTGAATCTGATTCCTCAACAGTCACTTCTTATTTTCTATTTTGTTCACAATGTCTTGCCCATTTTACCATACTGCTTTCCACTTACGCACACACGTACATACACACGCTCACATCCGCACACCCGCATACACACATACACACCTTCACACACTGTAATCATCTTTAAATACGTTTCATGTCCCCGAGTCAACAATAAAGGGACGGAAATTGATCGATTCCCTACCTTCTGTTGATTCAGAGGGTCCTGATTAGGACCTTGTTTCTAAAGAATCATACTGAGGTGACAATAGTCAGTCCAGCAAAAAGGAGGACATTTTACTGGGGCATAGTAAAGGATGAGTTTTATGCAGAAAATATTTCTGGCTGAGAGAACTGAAGCTTCTAATACTCTTCGGGTTGTTTTAGTCAGCCTCAATAGAAAAGAAAGCCAGGGAATGTGAGTAGAAGGGAAAATGGTGACATTTACAGAAATGATTAAAAGAAAAATCTTCCATTTTGATTATTCTGCTTCATCTCCCAATTCTGCAGTACACAGGCCACCTGTAACGGGTATTCCGTACTTCTTCCTCACCGTCTCTCTGTACTCGCATTGATAATGACATGACAAAGAAGGCAGCTAAGTGGCAGGAAAATAGCATGCTTTTAGCACCACAGTGTAGATAGACATGCTCACAAAATAAAGTTCCCGGGATCCCACAGTCCCATCTCGAAAGAACAAATGAGAACAAGACAAAGAGCCCCCACAGCAAACTGCGCTCTAAGAGCCCTCCGAAGCCAAGGCATGCTGGGAAAGAAGGTTCCACATTTGGAGTTCGTCTTTTGATAAATGAGGCTGGCAGGTGCCCACTTCAGTATGTCCAGTTGTGCTTTAGTTTAGTAAGTGGCTTCTAATAGAGACAGAAGGCTGGGCTTAGCTATCTCCCTCTTAATAGCAGGAGGATAAAAATCACTGCATCTCTGAGGATGGCCACCAGGTATGCAGAACGAAAACATCTGAGCAGAGCCGCCTTACGCGTACTTCTGAAACAGCGCCTTGTCAATAAGCGAGGAGAGGGCAAACCCTCAATCCTGCATGACATTTAAATGCGGCTGCTCTAGCTGCAGAGACTCAGGGAGACCTCTGCTAGGATTGGTTGGCATTGTGTGGCAGGGAGTGAAGGAGAAACAAACTTAAAGCTCACAGGAGGTGAGGTTTGTTTAAATAATAGAAAGTAATTAGACTGAAGACAAAAATCAGCGATGGCATTTTATAATTACAATTAATTTAAAGGTTAATTTCCTTTGGTGCTAAAATCTTATTTAAAACATTTACCAGGAAAGGAAATTAGGAAGTTGCTATCAAGAGGCAGAGAGTGCTTCTGGGAATCCGTGCCTATTATCACTTGAAAATTAGGTTAGGCCCAAAGTGGGAATTTCAATTCATTTTTGTGTATAATAGATGGTGGTCAGGCTCAGAGTCGGTGGGGTTGGCTGGGGCAGGCAGTGCAAGATTTGCATTTTTTGTTTGTTTGTTTATGGGATTAATTGCAAATGTTTCCAACAAAGGAGCCTAGTTTATACATGAACGATCCTGACACAAAAAGAAAATTGGATATGGATTGCTGCCTTTGTAACTAATGAAGTTGATGTTACGGAATTCCCAAGAGCAGAAAAGCAAAGGGAAGCATGGGTAACATCCATACACCTTGCCCTCTGAAGTGAATTGAATGAGGGAACAGTGTTTCTGTCGGGTCCAAACCTGCCAATCCTATTCCCCTCTTCTAGGTCCCACCTTTTTTTCAATCACTGTGTTTTCCAGTTGAGAACTGCCATGCCTCAGGTTCCAAATGCCATGTGTGTATAAACATATAAATATAAACTATACATATACTGCATAGACTCTACAGTATATACACACACTATTCAGTGGCTCGTCTCCCTGGAAACTTGCCTAGTAAAACCAATGTGTAATGGGAATAACAGTCGGAGAGAAATAACTCCTTTGCACTAATTTTTCCCATTCACTATGCCTATGCAGACTTGCTCATTTTAAGTATTTTACTGCTAGCATTGATATGTAAACCAATCCCAGATATGGAAGTGTGCAGAATCCTAGAGCTATGAGCAATATTAACAATCACCTACTTTAATCCCCTCATTTTACAGTTGAGGAAAGAGACACTTGAATTGACTCGCTCTAAGTTAAACAGTCATTTAGAGGCAGAACTGGGAATAGAACTTAAATCTCCTGATTTAAATATACTTTCCACATCACTTCACTGCGATAATCAAGATAGATCCTTTCAACGCGTATTTATCGAGTAACCACTCTGTTGGGTCATGTGTCCATCACTAGGGATGAGGCAGGGAACCAAGCAGATAGTGCCTTCGTGGCACTTAGAGTCCAGGACACAGTTCCCATGAAGAACTACAGCCACTTGTAATGAGAATTCAGGCAAAGGTGAGAGGGGTGTGGAGAGGGGTGTGGCAGAGTTGTCTCCTCCAGGTGAGAAGACTAGAAAATTCTTTCCTAAGGAAATGACATTTCACCAGAAATTGAAAGGATATATCAGAGGGATATGTAGAATTTAACAAAAATAGGTGTGCCTTGGTTAAAAAGGACTACTTTTCCAGTCCATATCGACCAAATGTGCACTGTAATTCACACAGGAATAATCTTAAGTGTTTTTAAGGACCTCGATATAGCAAATCTAGTTTCAGCTTTTGCAAATATCAATAAAAATGTTAGAATAACCACTGAACATTCTCTTTCCTGAAACTGCTACTGTCATTCTAAAAAGATGATTAATTTAGGCTCAAGAGTTTGGTGATTTTCCCTTCTGGAGGATGCAAAATGATGCAAAGATTGTGTTAGCAAGGACTAACGGTAAGGCAAGGAATGCATGTGGGGTTTTTTTTAATTTTTTAAATATGCACAAAAACATAAATGTGCCCACACCCTAATTAAAACCACTGCATTTAAATGGACTGTGCATTCTAAGTATATCCCGGATGTCAGCTGAGAAGACATGCCCAATCATGTCTAACTAGCTCACCTACAGCTTGTAATAACTGCTCTCTCCAATTTCAACTGAAAAGCATGTCATATCTCATTGAAAACATGTCTAACAGGGAAGAAAGAAACAAAGACGGGTAAATCTGATTCATCCAAATGGCACGGCACAAAGTGAGCCCAGGCACCTTGAAGGTGAAGTTTGCTTAGTGATCTCATCCCATTCCGTATGCTCCTCCACGTCTATTGAAATTATTAAAGATGCCTGGATACATAATTGTCTGACTCTAGCTTTACAATTCCTTGACCTTCTCAGCACTTGCCACCCTCATTACCACTCACTTCATCTACCCCTTAATTTCTTTCATCAAAGAGGCTAATTTGGATCACCTTCACTGTGGAGAAAGGAAGCTTCTCCAAAATCACAAATTTAAAATTCTCTGCCTGACTATAAACCCCTGTTTTGTTTTGTTTTTTTCTCCTACCTTGTTCCCCTGCCTCCCTTCCAGAAAAACTTCTCTTCCTCCTCATTTAGGAACTTCCCTGCATGGGAACGTTTGTTTTTCTCATTCTTTGGATCTTTCTACTTCTCATCTGTGTGCAGGATTACTCGTAGCAGTGATGCCCCCGGCCAGCCCCCTCTCTCCTCCCTGGGTCACTTCCCAAGGCTGGAGAAAGTCCCCAAACAAGGCTGGGTGCTCTCTCCTGCTCAACGACACCTTCACTCCTTACTGCTGACTTCCTCAGGATCTACTTCAAACCTAGGTGTGGGTTCTGAACCTAAGCCTTGTATTCAAACCACGAAAATTAAAGTTATCAAACAAGACCCTTCCATTTTTCTCCTAGAACATGAAAAAATTCTCTACACTAGCAATTATCCTTTTATCTTGCAACCCTGCGCAAATCTGAGATACACACAGTCAAAGCTTCTCCTTTCCATAGTAATCCTTCCACCAAGCATTGAGCTCATCCCCTCTGCCTGATCCAGGAGGAGAAGCTGTCAGTATCTTCATTATGGAACACTCCATTGGACAGTTCCTTTTGCGTACATATATGCTGAAGCCTCAGAGACCACAAGCAAGACTGGTCCCAGCCTCTCTCTGTCTTTTTATAGAATATATGAGGTGACTTCCAACAAATATCTGAAATATGAAAACTCAGTTCTATGTGCTTTTTTAAGTAAAAAATATCTTCCTTTTTTTTTCTATATTAGGTCACACAGGCTATTCCTATTGTTTGTCAGACCATAGTTCACCAATGAAATGACTGCTGAAGGGTTTCCATAGACCTACCTCAGCTCTCCTCAGCTTCTGCTGATGACTCAATGCCTATGTCATTCCACACAATACTCTTGTAAATTCTAACACAGAGTTCTCATCCTCTCAGTAAAGAACATAAATAAGCATTTTAAAGCATAATTCAAATTGTTCTCTTTGTATAAATCCCTTCCAAAAAGAGACGAGATCCCAAATCTCTTCATGGTATATCTTTAAATTTTTCTTTTAACATTTATTTATTTTTTGAGACATAGAGACAGAGCATGAGCAGGAGTAGGGCAGAGAGAGGGAGACACAGAATCCAAAGCAGGCTCCAGGCTCTGCGCTGTCAGCACAGAGCCCGACGCGGGGCTCAAACTCACAGACCATGAGATCATGACCTGAGCCGAAGTCGGCCGCTTAACCGACTGAGCCACCCAGGCGCCCCTCCATGGAATATCTTTAATATACACGTGCCAAGTGTTGCATGTGAGACTTGATTCTGTCAATAACTCTGTGAAGTTGGAATTGCTTCATTATCCCCACGTTAGGAAGGAAGAAAATAAGGCTCAGAGCAATTGTGACCTGCCTGCGGGCATGATGCTGGTAGGTCTTCTGACTCCAGAGCCCTCCATTTTTACATTCCTTCCCTGCTTCCCTGTGATATATCCAGTGGTGACTCACAATATTAGAAGATTATCTGATAGCAAGATCCTGGTGTCAACGGAAAAACATTATGTGTTTCTTCAAATCTCCCCTACGCTTGTGCCTTCACTGCAGAGCAAAAAGATAGAAGAGTTTGCCAAGTGGAACTCATATTTTACTTTTTATTAAGTGTTTAAAACCAAAAGCTTCAAGTGGTTACTCAAACTATTTCTAACTAAAGAAATATTTCTTCTACTAGGATAATATTATAGTGATTGCTTTTCACGTTCATTTCTTAACATGTGTAAATGTGACCAAGTGTAAAATATGGGAGATCTGATTCTAATGCAACTAAAAAAGAAACATGAAAGTAGGACCGTAAGAAAACACATTTGCTGGACAAGGTTAGGAAGTGCTACATCTGCAGTGATTTAGCTGATAAGTCTCATTGCATTCGATGCATGCTTTGCCTGTCAGAAGCTCTCTGTGGGATAACAGTTGCTTACTTCAGTGACCTTTAAGGCAACAAGGTAAAGTACCTCTACGAAGGGTTGTGTTTCCCTAATCAGGAAATTTAAAAAGGTAGCTAAGAGTCCACTCATGGATTTTAGCCCAGACCAAACACCTCAAGCTCACACAGTAAGCTGAACTGCTGCCCCCAAGGAAGTCTGTGTGGGAGGAAGGTGGTTCTTTTGAATTTGGCCTATGACTGGTTATGCTCTAAAATTTCCTTTGTGTAACTGGAGATAAGTACCCTTGAAATTCTCACCTGCAGAGAAAATGGATATACGCTCTGTTTTCATAGGCCCACACAAATTCTTTAACGTCTTTCAATGAGTTCTTCTAAATATTTCTGCTGAGTTTCTATGATCTGCCTTTTAAAACTTCTCTTCGCGATCTTTTCCAGCTCTGTCTCCAAAAGGGAGTATGTTGACTAGGGGCTTTGTCATTAATAACCAAGGTACAATTTTATATTACAATACCTCACTGTCAGCATGTATTTTAAAAAGCCAATTTTAGGTTTACTGAACTCAGTGTTCATGATTAAGAGGTTTAAATAAATGGGAAGTTCACAACAGGGAATTTATTTTAGCAAGGAATATTGATTCGAAAAGCATTTTTCTCTCACTTGGTAATTTCCAAATTCCACTATTATTAATGTTCTTAAATAATAGTTATTAAACTGATATGGCTCTTTACTAATTTAAAATAATGGGCCTCCCTGTATCTCCATAGGTCAGTAGATATAAACACACCCATTTTGTAGATAGGAAAAACTAAGGCAAAGAGAAACTGTAACAATTGCAAAGAAAATGATAACTTTCCTGAGCTATGCAAATCCCTCCAATGAGGCAATGATTAAGCAAGTACAATTTTTATCTTATTCTGTCACCTTCTGCCCCATTGTCTACCTTTCTTTAGGATGGTGTAAACTGGCCAGAAAGAGAATAACGTTTTCTTACCAATTATCAACATTTGCAACCCTTGACGGCCTTCATCGATGAATGACTTTCTCACCATAGTCACTTTGATACTAATGGATGTCTTAGTCTCTTTCCCCCTACTCCTCTAAGCCAAAGAGACTACAGTGGTGGCTTCTTCCCACTGATATTCAAAAAGTTTCTTTTATCTCACAGGAACCAGAAAACAACAGACATTCTAGATCTTCTGTAAAAGGCCTTCTCTTTATTATCATTGAAGGCTTAAGGAGGAAAGAATAAAAACAGTTGAGTTTTACTTAGGAATTTTACCAACATCTTCCATGCTCCAATGATGGCCTTATTTTTCCTTACAGCGTAGCAGGTCTATAGAGATCATCCCATAAGGACAGTCTTCCATGCACCAAAACACTGTTCTGGGTTCTGAGTGCCATAGTGAACAGTAGTAAAAAGTAAATTTCACCCAGCTTACATTAGAGCAATGGTATCACCAAAGAAACAAGTCGATTACAATATGTCAGGTGGAGAGAGATGGATTCCGAGGAAGCACAGTAAAGCTGAGTGAGGGGAAACTAATCTCTGAAATCCTAGCAAATCTCCAACTTGCCTTGCACCAGCTCAAGTTACATTTCTCTTTTTGCAGGGATTTCCTGGTCCCTGCCGCGTGTACCTTACATGCTATGTTTCCAAATGAAGTCAAGCACCAGCTCCCTCCTGATGTTCGTTTTTGTTCTGTTACAGGCAACAGCATTCTCCTAGTCAACAAAGTTCTGAGTCAAGTTTGACTCTCGCTTTTTCCTCCCCATCTCCCACGTGCAAAACGGTAGCAGGTCGTATGTTTTCTACCTCTTTCTCCATTATCTTGAACCCATTGTCATCTTTTTTTCTCATTCTCATAATTCTAATTCAGCCCTTCAGTAATTTCCGTCTTGCACATTTTCTGGTAAGCATTGAAATAATAGACAATATGCCTAGTGACTATAAAGAAAACACGCCTCCTTCCTTTGAAAAACACTGTAATTAGAGTTATACAAGAGGGGGCTGAAGACTATAAGTAGTTTTCAGAAGAAAGGATCGTTTAAATGTTTATATGGAGAGTTATCAGACACAGAAGAAATGAACTAAACCTTGAAGGATGCTCACCTTATCTCCTCTTAAAGATATGTTAGAGAAAACCAAGCCATCTCATTAGTAACTATTACTGGCAAATCCAGCATAGGTGGGTTTTCTCTGATTATTGCTTTATTATTATTTGATTATTGATTATTATAAGAGTACGTCTTCTGACGAGAGCAGAGAAGAGATGCTAAAGAATAAACAACAAAGTGAAGCATCTACAACCAATGGAAGACTCAAGGCAGCACTTGAAAACATTTGTTAAATGAATACTATAAAAAGAAGACAAGAGCATAAAGATTTTAGACTTAATCCAAACTCTGTTGCAACACCTTTGATAACCTTCCAGGAATTTATCGGAATGGCATGAGTGAAAAGCAGAAATCACTTTTTCAATATACTTAGGAAGGAAATAGAACACCTCGCTTCTAGCCCTGTTCTCAGCTATTGTGTGCCCCCCAAGCAGACAAGTAAAACTGTATTTATCTGTAAAATGAAGATAATGATTCCCACCCACCTCACAGTAATTTCACAAAGATAGTTAATATCACCTGAAAGGGCTTTAGAAACTATTGAGTATTGTGTAATTGTTTGGGACTTTATTTTTTGAAGTTTTTTTGTTTATTTTGAAAGAGAGAGAGAGAAAGCAAGCAAGAGAGGTTGGGGGGAGGGGGACAGAGAGAGAGGTGAGAGAGAATTCCAAACAGTTTGTGCATGCGGTCAGCACAAAGTCTGAGGTGGAGCTCAAACTCAGCAACCATGAGATCTTGACCTGAGCCGAAATCGGGAGTCAGATGCTTGACTGACTGTCCACCCAGTACCCTGGAACTTTATTTGTACTTTCAGGAATTGAGGAGACTCCTGCGGTAAAACAGGTATACTTTTCTAAATAATCCAGAGATAGGCTATGAGGCCAGCATCTGGATGCCATCACAATTACTTGGTAAAGGACATGTCAGATGTTTCATGACCCTTATTGCTCAGAAAAGTTTTACAGCATGTAGTAGCCACTTTAGAGCCTTAATAAATGTGATTATGTAAAAGAAAAGGCAAATAGATCAAAGCAGTATTAACGATATTCTAAAATTGTAAGTTAACCCCAGTGACTCAATTTTTTGAAAAAGAAAAAAATAATCTCTTCTACTTCTGTTCTTCACCCATGTGGCACCACAAGGAGCTCCAGATGTGGCACCATCTGTAAAAGAAGAGCAAGGAATCACGTCTGCCTACACTGATCACCGTAATATTAACTATAGTGGTCAGTTGGATCCAGCTTATTTCCGTTCCTCTCCCTCGGCTCTTTAGGAAGACATCCAAACAATTACTGAGAATGAATGCATGTGGAAATTGACCTTGCATAATTTCCTTGGCTGTGAACTCAAGCATGTTATAAAATAGACAACAAAAAATACGCCGTTTGATTGTTGTTTAAATTTGAAAGCCTCTCTCATAAGTGAAATGGTAAAAATCCATCGTGGTTACATTCAGATCCTCTTTTCTCATCTTGGTTCTCAATCACCAGCTGTTGGATCCTTTTTTATGGCTCCAGACAATCTGAGTGATCAGAAGAATGGCAATCCTTCCATCACAGTTCTCGTGTGATCCTCCCCATTTGGGTAGCTGTAAGCCAGCTCTACCAACCCTTATACTATGGCTAATGAGAACAAGCCCCAGACAAGTCAAACCCTGTTCACAACACATACTCAGGACACACCTCATTTCCCTTCTGACTTTTTCTCATGTCTTAAGAAGGTCTACAATTGCTCCCAACTCAAGCTCTGTTTTCCATTTTTGGTCCTGATTGGATCCATTGGACTTGAAGATTCATCTTGGTTTCTTCTAGTTATCCCCTGGTTCACTCTACAGTCTTTGGTTTGTAATTACCTTCTGGCCTTTCATGCTATCCACCTCAAATCCCTGGAAACAAGTCAGAGAAATATTTCAAAATACCAATAACAATAACAATAAACCTGAGTTTGGCTTGGATCTCAGTTTCAGTGGAGGAGACACTAACAAGGAAACTAACACTGTGAATACCTCTTAGTAAACTAGTTCTTAATTAAGTCTCAATGTTGACAGGAGAAAAACCAATAAAAAGGAATTTAGGCACTATCTGCAATTAATTTCCAATCATAGAGAATAATTTCTCAAAATACAAACCTTAAATATAGTTGCCATTCAATTATTGTATAGCTTTTGTGGTACACCTTATATTAGCTAATGTCCGTATGTGGGCAATTCAGAAAACAAAGGAGGTTAATTCATCTTATGGTATAGTTCACCATTATCCCAAATTACATATTTTCTGTTTCTCTTTCTCCTACACTGCATGGTTTAAAAGACTCATAAAGAAAATCCTGAATTTTTTCAGGGGTTTTAATTTTCTTCCTCCACACCAGATGTCTCACCCAGGGCTCCACATTTCTTATTCTATTTTATCTTCATACTAATTGTATGAAATAAGTTTTTAAATTCCTGTTTTAAGAGATGTTAAATGATTTGTCTATGGTCACATAGCTGGCAAGTGGTCACAGCAGTATTTGAACTTGATCCTTTTAACTCCATGACCTTTGTTCTTATAGTATTCTACTTTTGATGAGAAGAGAAATTCAACCTCAAAAAATGGGTTCTCAGGATTAAAAAAAAATGAGATATTAAACCATAAAACACATGAAGCCACCTTAAAGACATACTGCTTAGTGAAATAAGACAATCGAGAAAGTCTCCAGTACTGTATGAATCCAACTCTATGACATTCTAGAAAAGGCAAGCCTATGGAAACAGTAAAAAGATCAGTGGTTACTAGAGATTGGGGGAGGGAGGGATAAAAGGCAGAGCACAGAGGATTTTTAGGGCAGCGAAATGATTCTGTGTGAGACTAACACTTTGGAGGCATGTCATTATACATTCATCAAAAAGCATAGTTTAAAACACCAAATGTAAATCCTAATGTAAACTCTGGACTTTGGAGTGATAACAATGTGTCAGTGTAGGTTCATCAGTTGTAACCACGTACCACTCTGGTGAGGGATGTTAATAGTGGAAGAGTTTGTAGGAGAGGCTATATAGGAACTCTCTACTTTCTGCTTAATTTTGCTGTAAACTTAAAACTGCTCTAAAAAATAAAATCTATTAAAAATATGTCCCCCCTGTATAAACAGACATCATGGACTTTATGTTCATATTTTGCTCTGATTTCTACCTGAAGCACTTAGGATATTAAAAAGAGAACAAAAACTAGTCAAAGCTAGTTTGCCAGTAGAATAGACACTAGAAGAAGTGAAGCTATCCACAGGCATCCTAATTCAATCTTTATTTCCCTTTCTCTCTGCTTACTATCATCTGTCTTGCCAGCTTTTACTTGTTTTGCCTCTTTTATGCCTACCACACAGCCTTTATATCCAGGAATGGAAAAGAAAAAATAAAAACAAAACTTTTTCACAGTACTCCTAGTATTTACTGTTCCAGTTACTACTGCTTCCAAGACTCAGTGGCGTAAAACAACCATTTATTATGTTCATAGGTGTGTGGGTAAGAATTCAGACAGGGCACCATGAGAATGGCTTTTCTCTGATCCCTGATGTCAGGGGCCTCAGCTGGGAAGACTCCATGACTGGGCTGACTAAGCAGCTTGAGGCTGGAATCATTTGGAGGCATTTTTTCTCATATGTCTGGGCTATCAGCAGGAACCTCAGCTAGCCTATCAGTCAAAATACATACCCTTGGCTTCTCCATTGATCTCTTCACATGGACTAGTTTGGGCATGGTGGCTGCGTTCCAAGAAAGCATCTCAAAAGAGCATAGGGAAATGTATGACATCTTTATGATCTAGCTTTGGAAGTCACATAGTTTCATTTCTACCATACTCTATTCATTAAAGCAGCCACTAAGTTCTACCCAGGTTCTAGTAAAAAGGACACAGGGAGAGTGGGTGATGGGCATTGGGATGAACACTGGGTGTTATATGGAAACCAATTTGAAAATAAATTATTTAAATAAAAAAAAAAGACACAGACCAAAACCACCAGAAGGGAGGAGTGTCAAGGTCCCATTGTAAGCAGATATGAAATAGGAGATATTGTTACAGTCATTTTGGGTAATATACTCTATTATGGTAACTTTTGTTATATGTTATTGTATTTTAAATATATGTATTGCTTTTGAATGTTTGGTTAAACTTTGCTCTACGTCTTTATTTCTGATTGCCTATTTCAGATTATAAAACACATAATGGCAGGGATAGCCGTGTTGAATTAATTTACACAAGCTCCATCATAGCACCTTGTAGTTGACAATCATAGTATATAATATCATTACCAGTGCTGCAATTGCTGATAGATACATACACTTAAGTGATCATTATTTCTTATATTTGTAATGTGTTGCAGAAAATCTCCACACTAACCAGAAAAGACATATAGCATCTTTACTGTGCAAGTGAATTTTATTACTTCAATTAGGTCTTGGTTGCTTGAGAAGAGTACATAATTTCTTCTCCCAACTGAATAGATCTTGTAAAGCAATAATTGAATCTCACAGTCGATGGGGGGAAAATCACTACCCTGAAGGAACTCTCTGTTTTCCTCCACAATTAGTCACTTAGGTTTTAATAGATTATTAAATGGTTTATGTTAGTAATCTGTGTGAGACCTTGATCATGAATGCTGAACTCTTTTGAAAAGTTAACTAATGAGAGCAATTGTCCCTTTTCAGTTGATTTCATAGGTGGCTTTGATTCTTATGGCTATCAAGGGCCTCAGAAGACATCTCATTTACAACTACAGCCTATGTACATGTAAGTACTCTACTTTGGAGGTATTCAATGATATTAAAAGATGATTAAGTAAACACTGTCATGGCACAAAATAGATGGCATTCAGCTTTCCTTCAATTACATATTTCCAGTATTTTCTCTTCGATTATTATTGTTTTGACTAGGATAATTCTAATAACATTTTCTTCATAATTCATTTTTAAACTTAACTTATCAGAAATGCCATCTCTAAAGTTACCTTAAGTAACTTAAGTAAGTATCAACTACATAGCCAAAAAGGCTTATACTTCTTTGAATTACCCAAAAGTTATATATTTTGAAAATGACATAGAATTGTAGGTAGTTATATGCAACTATATGTAAACTATGTGTTCTGGCTTTCCCAGGAGAGTCTCAGTTTACATGGGTTGTCCTGGTATAAGTTATTACCAGTACCTCCTCTTACTTTCAAACGTCTTCTCATTTGAATGATAAAGGATAGGCTATATATAGCTTATATATAGAAGAACCCTAGTATATATATAGTATAACCTTAGTTATATATAGTGTTAAAAAGTTAAAAAACTGAGCAATAATATTCTTTATCATTTTTCTGATGTGAAAGTGAAAATTAAGCCAGAATAGTAACACTGAAATTTATCAAACCCTTAACTCTAGCACTCAAGAGAGCAGACATACAATCAGAGCCTGATTTTTATATCTGTGTTTAGGCAAATTCCCTTGGATAACAACTGATAACAAATTCTATATATCAGCATCAAGTGATATGCTGAATTGCAAGCGAAGATCAAAATAGAAAGTAAGATTCCAATTCATTTTGAAATGTGAGCTTCTCTCTTTGAAGATATGTGTTTGTCGTCGTTGTCCTCCACCATTGAGTCATTTTATCTTTTAGTATTGTTAATGTCTAGAATAATAAATGGATTTTGGAGTATTTCTCTTCCAAGAGATTAAAGTAATCTTTATACACCTCCTTGTAAGCTTCTCTTTAAAAGGGAAATGATCTATGCATCATTCCTGCACTTTCCTTTGGAAGCAATTGGCAACACCACCCATAAAAAAGACTTGATCAGTTCAGAAGTCCACCAAAACCATGTGTCATTCAAAACCTTCCCTCTGCAAACAGTGCAGCATACAGTCTCTCTTTCATATCCCCTAACCATTGCCCTAAATCAGCGTTCATTACCTAAAGTTTTCCTATCTCTTTTTAATTTTAGTACCTCTATCCCATCTTCCATGTGGCTGCCAAATTACTTTTCTCAAAGTACCACTTTGACTATTTCCCTCCCGTGTCCTCAAACTGTCAATGAATCCTTATTACCTACCGAACAAAGTCCACACTACTCACCATAGCCTGCAAGTATACTCGGATCTGGACCCAATGTTCTGCTGAAATATTCTCTTCTCTTCAACCCTTGACAACTTTTGACTCCCAACTATATGCAGATGATGCTAGGAGATACTGGGAAAATGTAATAATGAATAAAAACTGGCTCCAGTCCTCATGAATCTTATAATCTATTGCAAGCATTAATAGTCTGATATCTTACCCATTTTTTTGCCATTGAAATTAGAACTCTTGCTTTCCACCAATATGACATGTATTTCTCCAATTGCCCATGCTGTTCTCTTGACACCAAATATATTCTTTCCAAGACGAAATCCCACTATCCTTCAAATTATATCTTAAAATATATATTTTATGGAAGATTTTTAAATCTCTTTTTCCTCTGATACTTCTCTTTCTTTCTTTTGCCTTGTACTACACTTGTTTTCTGTTTATACCACAATTTCCTATCCTCCCAGGAAGACTTGATAGCTCACACAAAAAGTAAAATGATAAACTCTTTAAGTTCTTTACCACTCTTCCGAATATTGTATCGTAGCTTTATACAAAGTGTTCTATTAAAAAATAAAGGCAAAGCAGTACAGGGTAGTGGTTAAGAGGACCTAGAAGGTAGAGTACTGGAGATGAAATTCTTTACGACCTTGTATATGACTAGGCCACATGGTAAATGCTTAATAAACATAACTTAGTAGTAGTGGGAACAATGCTTACGTGAACCAATATTACTCATGACAAGACTTTATCAAGTCAGAAATCAATATTCTACATAATATAATATATAATATACTATATTTCATTCCCAAAGGATTTCCTCTGGAAACAATAGTTCACATATAATATCCACCAAAGTAACATGTAATAATATGTGCTCAAGAGTAGACCAGAACACCTACAAAGATTGTAATTGCTTGTTTCTGACAATATCACAAAGCATTTCTTCATCATGTAGAGCTTCGTTGTGTTTGTCAACATGAATGATCAGTAAATATGATAAAGCTATAATAAGTACATGTAACCGCATATATAGGATTAGCTTTGATAATAACATGTGAATGTTAATTACACATAATCAAGTATATTGTTTCAAATCAGGCATGTGTAATTCTAGTGTCTTTAAAGAGGGGACCCTGCAAATTTAATATCTATCATTAAACTCCTTGAGGACAAAATTTCCTATGATTTTATTAAATAGAAGACTTTAAATGCCAAATGAAAAGTAATAAAAATATTGTTTTCTTCCTTACTGTCTGGGAATAGTAAAATTATGTAAGAAGCTTCAAGTCTCACTGCTCATGAAACAAATTAAATGTTTCATGAAATTCAAATTTAGGAAATTAGAATTACTTGCATATAACAAATCGCTAGTCAAAATACTACCACTGTCCCTTCTGCAAAACATCCCCTTACAGGACTTCAGATTCTACAACACTGAGATTTTATTTCACAGATGAGAAAACTGGAGGAAGAGAAAGGAAAACAAAGGTCACACAACCTGTTAGTTGTGCAGCCCCCAGTTCTCAACCAGTACTCCTGACCCCTTAGCTCAGTGTTCTTTCCAAACTCTTAGACGTATGAGTTTGCTCCAGCATTCATTATATTTCCTGATTTTTAATGTCCTTAGTTGTGCTTCTCCACACTAACTTAGCTGCCATACTTCCAAACATGCCTGCACCCCTCGCTTTCTCTGCAACCACCTCATCCCCTTCGGATTTTACATCATGCAGTGTTGAATGAAGGGCTTTTCAATTTGGTAGCCTTCAAAAACCACTCATTTGAGAGCCATTGCCTATTCAAACCCTGTGAAAAACCAAAAGTGCCTCATGCATAAACCTCATCCCCTGCTGAGAGGCAGGGACCTGAACATCTCCTATGTCTTTGTCCTTTGGGAAGTAGCTTTTCCTGTCAACCTGCCATAAATAAGTCTCATAAAGTAAGAGTAATCTAACATCATGGGCCGGTTCAAGCACTTTCACGATATTATATAGCAAATGGAAATAAAAGCTGTTCCTTAGAAGGGACGCAAGTGCTTGAAAGTAATGTGCAGTTTTAGCTGTGGGGCTTCCATTATGCCCAGCAAATCCGTGGCTAAGAGCTTTGAAAACACTGCCCCAACTGACTTCCGTTGACAGCCATGTTTCAATTCCTACGGCCATTGAATAGACAGCCCTCGTTTTTAGTTAAGCTGGGTGAATGTTTTGGGGCTGTAGTTCTTTAGATTATCTATCATCCATCCTAAAAGAAAAGGTTTTCATTAATTTGTTTCCTATAATTTGGTAAACCTCTTTGAAACAAATAATAGCCATGAAGCTCCCTCACAAACACATTTCCATGTCCACAGGTTAATTTTCTAACGAAGTAGCTGCTTTGACTACCACTGACCCATGTGCCATAGCCAGTAGAGACGTGTTTGGGCTCCCCACAGTATAAACTGTGAGAATATCCCATGGTATATGAGCAACATTTGAAACCATTGCATTCTTTTTGGCAGCCTAATTGTATAGCAATACATATTCATTTCATTTGTGCCCAGAAATGGATTTTAAATTATCATAAGTGACCACTTCATCCAAGAGGTTACAGAGGAAAAAGATATGGAGAGGAAAGTTGTCTCATTTTAAGCACAATTTGCGCTTGGACTTTTTTCGTTTTTAATTTTTGCTTGTTCTTGTGCTTGGAGAGGTGAGAAAAGGTGCTGACCTCTCCCCTTTGATTAAAAACATCTTTTCTCTCTCTCTTTCTCTCTACCAGGTCGAAATAATACAGATGGCCTCAGTATGTCAGCTCCTGGACCTTTCAAAGAACTTGTTTCGCAGTGGCCTCCTGCATTTTATGAAGAGCAAGAAGCAATTGAGTTTGAATATTTATGCATATTAACAAAACAAACATAAAGCCTCTACATACACTGAGACACACACACACACACTCACACGCACATGCACACACGCACACACAGAGGCACATACTAATTCCTCTTGGCCTCCTCTTTCTAACTGAAACAAATGCAGGACACGCCCATCTTGGATTTCCTGAAAGTAGGCTGCTTTCTCCCAGGCCTTTGGAAAGTTCATAAGGAGACGTGTTGGTGCCCTCTGCTGGCCGTCACTAACTACTCTGCAGCCCAGCCAGTCGGCCTCTGTGAGCTGCGAAGTCATCCAGGGCACATTAGTTTGACAGCCCTGTCTTCTGCACTCCATACGTCTTGATAGCACCATGGCTATGTAGGCAACGTAATTGCAAAAACAAACAAAACATGCCATGATGACCTTGTAACCGAAGTCCGAAATGGCAGGTTGTTTGCCCTAAAGGCTATACCGTACATACTTGCCTTAACCCACCTAAGTTGTGTGCCCGAGTCTCAGTGCAGACCTTCCCAAGTCACTTCCTTTAGGCTAACACACTGCTATTAATTCCGAATGAGTTCGAGTCTGTGTGTTTCATGTCAAGAAACAGGACTGCATAGCTCAGCAGCTCAGTGTGTCTGTGTACAAAAACTGCCAGCTGTCAGCAAAGTGCTTTACCATTGAACCTCCATGGTGGCCAAAAACAGACAAGTGACAATAACAACAACAACAATAATCGTGTTCTTTATAATTCTTAAATAAGGTCTTCTGAAGGGGTTGGGTGGGACAAAGTAAAACTTATTAATCTACTAAACTCATTAATCTACTGGAAGCAGAGAGCAGAAATGGTTTAACTCACTGATTTTATTTACTGCACTCTAGGTGCTTTTATAAGTATCTACAAATGTCTTTTACTAACACAGAAACGGCTGTGGATTTCTATCAACAGAGGCCAACTGAATATGTATTAGCTATGTTTACTCTTTTATATCTAATTCAAATTGAAGACCCTACGTAGGTGACTTGTTTTCCTAACTTCAGCGTACGAGATTATTTTTTGGGTGGGCGGGGGGAGCAATAGTTACCTTGGTGAAATATTTGAGATCTCTTTGTGGTATTTGGGGGATCTGTTGTGTGTTAGAGTGTATTTTAATCCTCCTGTATTATTGTGGCAGAAAAACTGTGCTGTTAACGTAGTTGGCAACAAGATGCCTTTGGAAACTTAATAGTAGGTCAATGTGTTTATGGAATATTCTGAATTCCTAGGAAATTTTGTTCTATATACTCAAGCATTATTTGGTTTTCATTAGTGGGAAACATAATTAGCTCAGGCTTGTCAGGAACTCCGAAGAGTCATGATTTTTCTTGGATCCACCTGAGACGCTAAAATCAATTTTTTTAAACTAATATAACATCCTTCAATGCAATGAAATTGAGACTTGAAAAGTTACAAATTGGCATGGAGCAATGTTTTCTCTCTTGGTTTCTATGTAGTTTCAGTTATTGGGTTAACCTACTTTGGACCTTAGCCCATCCAGATCTACATAAACCAGTTCCATTACTGTGTTTGCATGGATGTCTGTGAAATACACACATATACATTTGAAAACGATAAGGGAACAAAGGTTTTATTGGGACATAAGCTAAAAAAAAAAAAGGTTCCAGCACTTGTGCTTGAATTTTCTCAGTGGCTTGTATATGTTTGTCCATACATACATGTATAAGATAAATAATTGCAAACATGTCAGTGAAACCTCATATGATGATTTTATAGTGACATGCATGTTTAACGTAGGAGAAAAATATTTACCAATGTGTTGTCCTCTGATTCTTAAAATATAAATACTATACATGCCAGAAACTATTCTAATGTGACTATTAATGTGACTATTAAAATGAGGTTTCACTGTACATTCATGCTGGAATGAGATTCCACCTTACAAGACATGTATATGGATAGAGATTTAAGTGCACAGAGAACAAGCCCTCATATTCCTGCTTTAAGTTGCAGCCAAGCTACCACCTAATCACTACTATCATCACCACCCAAATTTTCAAAAACAGTTGTTGACTACTAAAGAGTAATTCGTGGACAGGTCTTCCTTTGGGAGCAGTGAGCACAGTAGTGTGATTATATCTGGAAAAACATCTGAGTTGTACAGCTGAATCCTCCTCAAAATCCAGTGAAGAATGCTATTTTTCTAGGCTGAGCTTTTGTTACAAACCTAATATTCAGAAGGCAAGAGTTACAATCCTGATGTGTCCTTTTTTTTTTTTCTTTTGCGTTTGTTAATTCTGAATGTATTTTTAACAGAGTGATTTTTTTGACTTACTAGTGTAATTTGCATTTTAAAAATAAATGGAAAAACGATTAAGCTTCTGAGCCATCCCTGAAAGCCCCTGCTCCTTCTCACAGTGTATTTGATTATGTCATTGACAAGGAAACCCTATTAAATTTACATGAAGGCAAAGCCGATGTTCCGTGCTATGCAGGATTGGATGTGTCAGCAATAGAAAGAAATTGCCAGGTCATGGCACCATTTTAGCTCAGTCATAGGTAGCCCGTACTTTCATTATCTCCTAACACTAAGGGTTCTTTTATAAGACTGCCTGGAACAGACTTGCTGTCATTTGGAGAACTTTATTTTTTTTTCCTTTCAATCTGGAATTTAGAGTTAGCAATCAGGCTAATAGCTGACAGAGGTGTTAGGGCACTATATTAAAATACTTAACATAGGTAGAGCTTTTCATTTTTAAGGCCAAATTATTTAAAATAAAGTTATTTAAAATACTCATTTAGTCATTGCTTCTTTGAGGACTAATCTTTGGCAACATTGTAAGTGAAGCCTGTTGGGGTAGGGTAGGCAAGAAGAAGAGATTAAGCCAAGGAATTGATGATTGCATAATCATAATTTCAGCTGAGGTTCGCTGTGTGGATGAAAGGGATAGAAGGTACAGAGAGCTGGCTGCTCCAGGCTTGGGCTGTCTCAGGCTTGGGCTGCTGTCGGGGCTCTCCCGTTGCACAACCCCCAGAAACCAAAATGCAGAAATCGACTGAAAACAAAAAAGGCTTTGAGGCGGCATTCCAAGAAGATGAAGATCGACTTGTAGAATTTGACTTCCTGGCCACGCGGTGAGTCTTGGAAATGACCAAGCCTGTTTTTACTTTTAGGTGTGTTGATGTGGTTCATTGCAGATGACTGGCAGGATGTGGCTTTCACACTGTGAGGTCAAATGCACACATTATCTCAGTTGCAAAGAAAGAGACAAAAGTTAATAAAGCAACTATATATATGTACCCTAAAGAAAAGATTCCCACCTCTAAGGTTCTCAAATAAGGTATGCACTTGGTAAGTAATAAATATTAATTGTTGATGGCACCAAGTTCTTCGTTTGGTAACTGTTAAGATCCTAATCTCTAATACAGTGAAAGAAATAGCCAACATTCCATTATACTATAACAAATGTGGTACAAGCTCATTTTATGTAGGTTATATTACAGAACAAACTTTTGAGATCCAAACCCATATATTATAGAGACAACTAAGGCCCACAACTAAGCGAAGGCCCATAGAGGTTAAGAAATTACTCGAGATTACCATTTATTGTGAAAAAATGCAAAACAACTCACCATTCTACAACAAATTCTCATATGTGTACTCTGACCAGAATAGAACATCAAATCCCAGACAATGGTATTTTTCAACAGACCCTGGACTGCTAAATCAGAAAACCCCTGATAAGGAAGACCCTAAGACAGTATAAGATCATGAAATGTGTCTGAATTATTGTGTACTAGGTTCAATATAGTCTCAATGTTAAATATGTTTTATTACCTTACAATTCTTTTAAACACCAATAACTCGTGCCCATATGTAAACATAGTCAACAAATTTTGTTTGTTTTAAAGGTTAGAAGTTTTTCTGTAATTTTTTTATAATGCATTTGTGAATAGCTAATATTAGAGAGATTGAGATTACTTGAACTGTCTCATCATGAAAATACTTACCGCGATTGTCAAAATAATCTTCCTTCAGACATTTGATCTGTCTTTGGTAAAATTTCAGCACTAAACACTTGTACTCTGAAAGCTTTGATATCAAGAGCCTTACATTGTAAAAAACTGAAGCCCATCACATGTGAATCTTTGCTTAGCATGTATATTCAATCCTTCTCATTTAATTACATCTTCCTTCCACTCACTCCCAAGAAAGGAAAGAACAAAATCTGTGATCGATGTATTATGTCCAATTTAAAACATGCTAGTATCCTGAAAAAAATCACTTTTGATAACTATAAGAGCAAAATTCTAAGACATGTATGTGCTCTATGCCTTTTAATTCAGCGAAAACTTGAACTGGATGATGCATTTCAGGATCTCGTGTACCACTGAAATCTGCACCGGTGTCATTAGTTTTGACTGCCGGCGACAACAAAGAAAATGAAGGTGAGTTCCTCCTAAAAAGGGATAAAAGCACATCATTGTATCTTATTTAGAATTATAATGAAGATTACTTTTTAAAAATCCTCAACCATGGAGTTTAGATGCAAATGAGCTTCAAATTTTAATAGGTGTTGAAAGTTTATTCTATAAGATAAATTCAGAGGAGAAAAATCATTGTATAAGCCACATGTTGGTGCTCTGATACAGTCCAAACCTTTATTAAAATTATGTAAGCCTTCTCTATAATGAGAGCACAGAATTTTGGCACCTTAGTCATAAAACAGTTATATTTTTTAACCTCTCATTCTACCCTCATATGAATTTAAGCTGCAACAGCAATGGAATAAAACTACTCCCTAAAAAAGATTGCAAATTGATGCTGTCACCCCAAGGATGATGGATTGATTCAATTAATCAGTAAGTCTTTTCTAAGAGTCCTTCGGGGAGTTATTTACCAGAGGCATACCCTGTTTATTCCTGTCTCATGTGCCTGTCATTTTTCTTCATTATTCTTCCAGTTTTACTCATTATATCCTTTGGGGATATGTTGATCTCCACGTGCAGAGAGGTTTTGCACACTGCTGCCTAGACATAAATCTTCTAACCCTCACACTGGAGGCCACCAGGACACCTGAGCCTCTTGTCATTGTTTTCTCAGGCTGACCAAGTCTCTGAGGATGAAATCAGGCAAATGGACACTGAGATACAAACGATAAGTCACTGGGAATTTATCAAATTTAGTGAAAACTGTGAAAAATCCTCCACTGATAAAGATGTAACAACTTTGTGTTCCAGACACCTGCGGAACTAGTCTTCGCATCTGCAAAAGCAGATTGGTAGGGCAGGGCCAGAGAGGTGAGAGGCTGGGGCCCATACTAACAATTAATGGAAAAACAAAACATATTTGGTGTTTGTATTGAGTGCCAAAAACCAAATGCTCGCAGGCACGAAACATTTCCATTTCCAATAGGTCAAGTAATCTATCTAAATCTCGCTATCAAGGATGGGTACATAGCTTGTGGGGCCCCGTGAAAAATGCAAATGTGGGGCCCTTGTTCAAAGAGTAGGAAAAGAGTGCTACTAAAAGTACTAAAATATTAAGACTTTTCTTTCAAAAGTATCTTATGACTTATAAAACATAAGGGCAAATAGTGACACATAGATAACAACATAAAATATAAATGATAAAAAATACTTGGATGTCATAATTTTAAATAATACAATGAATATAATACTTTGTTAATGAGCTATCTTGACTGACAATAAGATGTTTGTTCCACCTTTCTATAACTTAATATTGAGTCATCAAAATGTATACTTTGAACCAATTCCTTTTCAA
Organism: Paguma larvata; assembly: GCA_030068075.1. NCBI lineage: Eukaryota > Metazoa > Chordata > Mammalia > Carnivora > Viverridae > Paguma > Paguma larvata. Next base: position 109,905,117 of record CM057829.1, read on the forward strand.
TCAATGTAAACGAACGTGATGTCAGTCACTGTTGACAAATGCATCACAACTTCTTACAATTTTTATAAAACTAGTTTTTTAAAATTTTTAATTTAGAGAAGAATCTTCCTGCTGCTGTCACTGTTACTAGAGCCATGAAAAATATTTTATAAACAGTGACAACATTGCAGTAAATTTCTGATAAACTACTTATAAATGTTGGTCATTGAGTTAATGGTTCACAGAAAAATTGTCTAAAAATGATTAAACTTCATAAAACTCACTTTCACATTAATCTGAATCTAATTTTAAAGAAAAATTACAGGGACACCTGGGTGGTTCAGTCGGTTAAGCATCTGACTTCAGCTCAGGTCATCATCTCATGACTCATGGGTTAGAGTTCCACATCGGGCTCTGTGCTGACAGCTCAGAGCCTGGAGCCTGTTTCAGATTCTGTATCTCCCTCTTTCTCTGCCCCTCCCTCTCTTTCTCTCTTTCTCTCTCCCTCTCTCAAAAATAAATAAACATTTCAAAAAATTTTAAAGAAAAATTATATAATATCATCTTAATTTCTCAGACATTTCCTGTAACTTGTTCAAGAAGCTAAAAATGGCTTCCTGGTTTCCATGTACTTGAAAATACCCACTTAAGTAATCTTGTATATATTCGATTACAAGAAAAATAATTTTAAAATTGTCTTTCTCATTAATAATTTGTTCTTCTGAAGTGTCATATGAAAATCGTTATTTTCCGTCTACTACTAATGCTACTGTCTTTACTTTTTATGTTGAGCCCGTGGATTTGTTTTTTTACAATGTTGCCGCAGTTCTAAAAATGAGAGATTCCAAACCCTTTGAATAATTCCAATGACTCTCTGATAATGCTTTGTTAAATGTTGATGTGTATACTGCTAGTAATTTACTAACAAAGCTTACTGCCTGAGCACCAGCGGTTGCTGTCCCAGCACTAAAGTCACAGTTAGCATTTGTGCAAAAGCTGCAGGTACAAGCGCTTTTGGGGAATTAATAGGCAAGCTGGACTCCCCCACTTCCTAGGGCTGCCCAGGGCCCCAGCTTTCCCCCAGGGGGAGAGCTGCCGCTTCTGCTGCTGTTGCTGCCACTGTCACCACTGCCAACCTGGTCCCCGGTTGGCGCCCAGCCCAGCAGCTCCTCCGACTGCCCTGAGGCAGGCCAGGCCAATTGCTCTGCGTGCTGTGTGCTGTGCCCTGGGGCCTAAGCCAGTATCCTCGGGTACTGCTGCTAGATCACAAACATTCATGCGGGCTGTCACCCCGGGGTATCTTGTCTGCTCGCCACATGCTCAAGAATAATATATTAAGAATTTCATGAAGAGGATAGTAGAACATTAAACTAAGCACCAGACTCCTCTGAGCGTGGGGACCATGTGCAATGAAACATGTCACATGCCCATCCATAACGCTAACTAGACCTGTTTGCTGCAGAAGCCGAGACTAAAAAATTCTACATCTGCTCCACCTCAAACTTACCCCCATTTTGTTACTGGAATAAATGGAACCGGGATATTGCGTTTATTATTAAAAATAGTCCTGGGATGTTTTTACTAAGGAAAGGATGATTATGTTTCAAAAAAGAATGAAACACAAAAAGGATAGATTGGATACCTTGGACACCAAAGGCTGGTGAGTATGTTCAGACTTTCCAGTGGATTGGATCAAATATCTCATTATATGCATAATTAGTCAGTTTTCTTATTACACTTCTATTAAAGAAAGAGTTTTGTCTTGATGATTGAAATGCATCGTGGTACACGGGCACTAACATTTCATGGCTATAATTCAATCTGGTTCTGCAACTTTAAGAATAAATTTCAAGAATAACAACAAAAGTTGTTCCTAAATCCTTCCCACTGAAACTCTAAAATAAGAACTATATTAAGGTAAGGGATAGTATATATCCAATATATTTAAAATAAGAAGGATATATTGTTGAAATACATTTAGAAACTTAAAATATACCTGCATCATGAATCAAGACACCATGTGTTTAAAGAGTAAATTGAAATACTATATTTTACCTGAGAGATTTTTTTCCTCCATAGTTCTATTGGAACTCTATTGGAAGCACTACAGTAGCAAAAAAAAAGCACTACTCTCCTTTTCCCATTTTTAACACTATGCAGTATAAGATGATATTAAAACCATAAGTGCCACTCAGTACTCTCTTTGTCACAGCCTCTAAGTGACAGATCCAAATCTCACAACACAATCTGCCTACAGAGCCCACAGTTCTAACCTCTAAGAAACAAAATAAATCTCCAGAGAGCAGTATGCAGATGTGAGTAGCTGTGTTTCCCTTTGATGTCGGAGAAGCTCTGTCTCTGATTATAGTCACTCTTTATTCATGCATTCACAGAATATGTCATTCTTACCCTATTCAAACGATTTCCTTCCTTCCATCCACTACACCTCCCCAAACACTTTCCTTTGAGACGTGAATTGAGATTTCTTAACAATTATGGCTGTTAGGCAGAGGGTGGACTTCAGGGGAAGACTCTGGAATTATCCCTCCCTTAGGGTCACCATGGCTTATATGTGGTCCTATCGTGACCATAGGGTCTCTCTCACCAACATCCATTCCCTGTCTGTACAGAGAGAAATAAAAGCACGGTAAATCTTGGTAAACATGGTCAACTCTGAAGGAAAACAAGACACTTGTAATATATTGTGTTTATAAATTCCCTTCTCCATAAGCCCCACTTTGGTTGTGTTTGACATTTAAAATTGAAACTAACAGAGAAGCGCTGAGCTAGAATGAAAAGGGATATGGATGGGCAGTAAACCAGGACTCGTTACGTATTTGTTGCCAGTGTCATTCATTCTTACAGACAGAATTTAATATCACTACAAAAAGTCACATCTTCCTAAAGATTTGATGTAAAAGATTCTTTTTATATTAAAAGGTGAAACAAAAATGGAAGCAGTTTCCTACATTTTTCCACCATTCGTGCCAAGCGTAGTGGCATTTCCTCATCAAATATCTATTGGCAATTTCTACTTCTTAAATGGTGTACATTTACAATTAAAAGACAGGTATGGGAACAAAAATAAAAAAACGTGTTTCCTAACGAAAAGAAAAAAAAAACCTTGCTCACTGACATTTATCTTGTCTTATATTTTTCTTATAAAAGTCAAGAACCTTTCATTCTTGCTTTGGTTGACAATCTCTATTTGTATTAAAGGAGATGGAAACACATACAATTGATATGACTCTCAAATTTTAATTCCAGGTATAAATCATTGTATTAGTTTTCTATTGCTGTGGTTACCACAGCTTGGTAACTTAAAACAACACAAACTTATTAAAATATTAAGATACAGTTCTGGAGATCAGAAGTCCCAAACGGGTTTCATTGGGCTAAAATCAAGGTGTCAGCAGGTGTCAAGGTGTCGTTACTTCTAGAAGCTTGAGAGAAGAATCCATTTCTTTCCTTTTTCCAAATTTTTTTAAATGTTTTTTAACGTTTATTTATTTTTGAGAGACAGAGTGTGAGCAAGGGAAGGGCAGAGAGAGAGAGGCAGACGCAGAATCTGAAGCAGGCTCCAGACTCTGAGCCATCAGCACAGAGCCTGATGCAGGGCTCAAACTCACAGACTGTGAGATCATGACCTGAGCTGAAGTCAGCCGCTTAACCGACTGAGCCACCCAGGCGCCCCTCCTTTTTCCAAATTTGAAAGGCTGCCTGCATTCTTTGGTTAGAGTCCCTTTTGTCCATCTTCATGGTCAAAAGTGTAGCATCTTCAGATCTCTCCTTGACTCTATTACCTCTGATTTCATCATCACATCTCTCTCTGACACTGACCCTCCTGCCTCCCTCTTATAGGATCCTTTTGATTATATTGGATAATGCAGGATAATCTTCACATCTCAAAATCTGTATATTAATCATATCTGCCAAAGGAACTACAAAAGTCCCTTTGTTATATAAGGTAATATATTCATAGATTTCAGGGATCAAGGCATGGAGATTTTTGGAGGGTCATTATTCTCTTACCAGATTCACCTAAGCGTCTACCCAGGCACTACCCACACACTCTGCTGTAAGATGTTCATGCTGAGAGTCAGCAGTTCTAATTGCTGATATATAATATGTAGGACATTAAAAATCTTCAAAGAATTCACAGAACTACTTAACTAAGCTCAAATCCCCTCTTTTCTAGCACTAAAAGTCAGAACCTTGGGGGCACCTGGGTGGCTCAGTCGGTTAAGTGGCCAACTTGGTTTTAGCTCAGGTCATGATCTCCCAGTTCATGAGTTTGAGACCCACATTGGGCTCTGCCCTGACAGTGCAGCATCTGCTTGGGATTCTGTCTCTCTCTCTTTCTCTCTCTCTCTCTCTCTCTCTATCTCTATCTCAAAATAAATAAACTTAAAAAAAAAGATAGAATCCTGAATTGTATGGTTGGACAGAGTCTTTCAGATGAATGATTCACCTCCTCTATAACACAAGATATTATTGCATCTTAGACTGCTGACACCCAAATGGAAGAGTTCAGTGAGACTTTCAGAGCATATGATATGCTTTTTCCACTACATCATATTGTTGCTAATAATTTGTAAAATCCAATTCATTTTTAATAAATCACTTCTAAAGACTAAGTGTGATTGAAAAAAGAAAAGTCTCTAGAAAAGATTAGCCGGAATCTATCTACTTGTGAAACTTGTGATGAATACTCTATATTTCATCAATTTGGATTAACATCAACTTAGGAAAATATTTCTAATGACATTACACTTTTTTGACATAAGCATAATATAAGTTGACTTTTAAATATTAAATAAAAATAATAAATGCACATATTAAAAATATAAATACTACAAAAATTTATAAAATGACAAATAAAAGCCATCCTCCTCATGCATTCATCTTATTTCCTCTCTGTAAGGGTAATTTTGTCACGTATGTCCTTCTAGAAAAGGCATTGCCTTTTAGAATAGCATATGTGCATAATGTTCTGTGTGTGAACTTTAAAAATGTACAGAACTGAAGCTTTGTACATACTGAACTTTACTTTTGTTCACTTACTAATTTATCTATACCAATCTACCTCGTTATTTTTAATAGATAGAGTGTATTTTAGTCCAAGGAGCATTGTTATTTATCTAACTACTCCCCTATGGGTCAATAGAAGGATTTAAAGGTTTCGTTTTGTTTTGTTTTGTTTCACTAACAAAGGTCTTTTGAAAATGCTTTATTTTTATTTATTTAAGAAAAGGTCGCACTTGGTTCAGAATTAAAAAGGTCTAACAAGGGTATAAATTCCTGTTCTTTGAACCTGACTTCTCCTTTTCAAGGCAGTCATATACATTCCGTGAGGGCATCTTGCTGCTTTTTTTTTTTTTTTTCACTTAAAAAAAGTGCAGGCTTACCTACCTACCCACTTTACTGTACTGCCTTTATTGCAATTTGCCAATACTGCATTTTTTACAAATTGAAAGTTTGTGACAACACCGCATGGAGCAAGTCTATGGATGCCATTTTCCCGATGGCATCTGCTCATTTCATGTCTCTGTCACATTTTGGTAATTCTTGCAATGTTTCAAACCTTTTCACTATTATTACATTTTTTATAGTCATCTGTGATCACTGTTCCTTGTTGTTAACACTTGTAATTGTTTCTTGTTCCACAGCTGTGCCCATATAAGATGGTGAACTTAATAAATGTTGTGTGTGTTATGATTGCTCCACCAACCAGCTATTCCCTGTGTCTCCCTCACCCCCTTCTCAGGTCTCCCTATTCCCTGAAACACAACAATATTAAAATTAGGCCAATGAATAACCCTGCAATAGCCTCTAAGTGTTCAAGTGAAAGGAAGAGTCGCTGTTCTCTCAATTAAAATCAAGAACTAGAAATGACGAAGGAAGGAATGTAGAAAGTGAGGAAGGAATATGGAAAGAGGAGACAGGCTGACAGGCCTCTTGCACAGAAACAGTGGGCCAAGTTGTGAATGCAAAGAGGAAGTTCTTGAAGGAAATTAAAAGAGCACCTTTAATGACCACACTAATGACAAGATCAAAACAGACGTATTGCTGATATGGAAAAAATTTTAATGATCTGTTTAGAAGATCACACCAGCAAAAACATTCTCTTCAGCTAAAGTCTAACCAAGAGGAAGTCTCTCTGCAGTTTTATGAAGGCTGAGAGAGATGGGGGAGCTGCAGAAGAAAAGTTGGGAGCTCACAGAGGTTGGTTCCTGAGATTTAAGGAATAAAGCCATCCCTGTAACATTAAAGTGCAAGGTGAAGCAGCAAGTGCTGATGTAGGAGCGGCAGCAAGTTATCTGGAAGATCTAGCCGAGATAATTAATGAAGGTGGTTACACTAAACAACAGATTTCCAATGTGGATTAAAAAGCTTTAAATTGGAAGAAGATGCCATTTAGGACTTTCATAGCTAGAAAGGACAAGTCAGCACCTGGTTTCAAAGCTTCCAAAGACAGGCTGATTCTCTCATTAGAGGCTACTGCAGCTGATGACTCTAAGTTGAAGCCAATGCTCATTTACCATTCTGAAATCCCGGGGCCCTTAAGAATAAATCTATTCTGCCTGTGTTCTATAAATGGAACAACAAAGCCTGGATGACAGCACATCTGTTTACCACGTGGTTTACTGAATATTCTGAGCCTTTTGCTGAGAGCTATTGCTCAGAAGAAAAAAGATTCCTTTCAAAATATTATTGCTCACAATACACTTGCTCACCCATGAGTTCTGATGGAGATGTGTAACAAAATTCATACTGTTTTCATGCCTGTTAACACAACATCCATTCCAAAGCCCACAGATCAAGGAGTAGGTTCAGCTTTCAAGTCTTATTGTTTTAAGAAATAAATTTCATAAGTGTCTAGTGGCAATAGATAGTGATTCCTCTGATGAATCTGGGCAAAGTACATTGAAAACCATATGGAAAGACTTCACCATTCTAGATGCCATTAAGGACATTCGTAATTCATGGGAAGAGGTCCAAACATCAACATTCACAGGAGTTTAGAAGTTGGTTCCAAACTTCATGGATGACAGTGAGGGGGTCAGGACTCCAGTGGAGGTTAATGCAGATGTGGTGGAAACAGCAGGAGAACTAGAATTAGAAGCGACACCTAAGGATGTGACTGAATTGCTGCACTCTCATAAGATAACTTGAACGCATGAGGAGTTGCTTCCTCCAGATGAGCAAAGAAAACGGTTTCTTGAGATGGAATCTACTCCTGGTGAAGATGCTGTCAAGACTGTTGGAATTACAACAAAGGACTTAGAATACTACATCAACTTGGTTGATAGAGCAGTGGTAAGGTTTCAGAGGACTGGCTCCAATTTTGAAAGAGTTTCAACCATGGGTAAAATGCTATCAAACAGCATTGTGTGCTACAGAAAAATCATTCATGAAAGGAAGAGTCAATTGATGCAGCAAACTTCATGGTCTTACTTTAAGAAATTGCCCCAGAGATCCCAGCCTTTAGCAACCACCATCCTGATCAGTCAGCAGCCATCAGCATCAAAACAAGATTCTCCACCAACCAAAAGATTATGACTCACTGAACTCTCAAATGATGATTAGCGTTTCTTAGCAATGTTTTTAATTAAGATATGTATATTGTTTTTTAGACATAATGCTACTGTACATTTAATATACTACAGTATAGTTTAAACTATATATGCACTGCGGACCCAAACAATTAATTTGATTCCCTTTATTGAAGTATTTGCTTTATTGCGGTTGTGTGAAACAAAACCTGCAAGATCTTCGAGGTATGCCTGTACCTTGAAGATCTTTCCATTGTGGCATCATAGTCTTCAGTGAAATCTATTCTATGTCCTTTGATAATCATGAGCTCTGGAAAGATCATAGGCCTTTAAAAGGACTTTGTGGTAAAAATATTTTATTTTCAAAATATGGGAAATGTACATTTGTTTATGATAATTCAGATCTTATTAAGTAAGGCAGCCAAGAACTTACTAATAAAATTTAATCTGAGGCCATAAAGAACTTACACAACTCAACACTAAAAAACAAAGCAAAATAAAACAAAAACAAAAACAAAACAGAACAAAAACAAAATCAAATAATTCAATTAAAAAAGGGGCAGAAGACATGAACAGACATTTCTCCAAAGAAGACCTACATATGGCCAATAGACACATGAAAAGATGCTCAACATTAGTCATCATCAGGGAAATGCAAATCAAAATCAATTGAGATATCACTTCACACCTGTCATAATGACTAAAATCAAAAACCTAAGAATCAGCAAGTGTTGGTGAGGCTGTGGAGAAAAAGAAACCCTCGTGCACTGTTGGTAAGAATGTAAACTGGTGCAGCCACTGTAGGAGACAGTATAGAGGTTCTTTAAAATATTAAACATAGAACTACCCTAAAGTAGTAGTAACAGTAATCGTGCTACTGGGTATTTACCCAAAGAATACCAAAAAAAAATGCATGCACATCTATATTTATTGCAGCATTATTTGTAATAGCCAAATTATAGAAGCAGCCCAAGTGTCCATAGATAGATGAATGGATAAAGAAAAAAGTAGCACACACACACACACACACACACACACTGGAATATTATTTGGCCATAAAAATAATGAAATCTTGCCATTTGCAACAACATGGATGGATCTAGAGAGTATAATGCTAAGTGAAATAAGTCAGTCAGAGAAAGACTATATTGTAGGATTTCACCCATATGCAGAATTTAAGAAACAAAACAGCAAACAAAGGAAAAAGAGAGACAAACCAAAAAAAAAAAAAAATAGACCCTTAACTATAAAGAACATATAGATAGTTACCAGAAAGGAGGCTGGTGGGGGGATGAGTAAAATACACGAAGAGATTAATAGCACACTTACAGTGATATGCATCCAGTAATATATGGAACTTTTGGGTCACTATATTGTACACCTGAAACTAATATAATACTGTACGTTGACTGTACTGGAATTAAAATTTCTTAAAAATTTTATTCCAAGGGCAATCTATCACCTATGTCACTTATTTAAGGGCCCAACAACACTCACGGTAGAGACACTCTTCCTGATGTCTACGCTAAGTGCACTCTCTAGCAATTTAAGCATATTGACAATTGCTTTGTCCTCAGTGAAGACAGAATAGCTCTTACCACTCCAAAAATGGTGATAAATATTTTCTTTAAAAAATCTCTGCCATATGAGTTATCACTTGTTTCTTAAAATTCGAAGATAACCCCAATCTCTGATAAACAGATCAGAAAGAGAAATATTTACATCCAGAAACAAAGCGAAGGAAGTACTTTCCAGGATGAGGCACACAGAAGAGGAACAGAGCATTACTGGCAGATGTGTGTATGTGTAAGTCATGGTCCACAAGGGAGGCAACAACTGCTTATCTTTATCAATAAGAGGAAACTGATAACCAAAGTTCTCTGGAGAGTATATATATGTGTATATATATATGTATGTATGTATATGTGTGTGTGTGTGTGTGTGTGTGTGTGTGTGTATGCAATAAAGATTATAGTCAAACACTATGTTTGGTTGGGTCCAAAAAAAAAAAAGATGTATAACATGTATTTATTTCTTTAACTTTAGAAAAATGCTTGTAAATGCAAATCTTATAAAGATAAGTTTTGAAATATATCACTCTTCTTTTGTGCGTTTCTCATTGCATAAATAACTTCCCACTTTTCAGAAATTGTTTTTTGCTAGAATATTCTCATGTTATCCATCAGCTATGTCACTCATAAAATGTTCCTCAACCCATCCATTAGCAGTGAACAGATGTCAATTTTTCCAACTGGCATTATCAATGAACTTGAACCTATCTGATCTTTCACAGCTGTACTGAACTTACATGTATTGAGATCTGTTATGTACTGTAAACTCTAATAAAATGCAAAGGAGTTTGAAGACAGATATCCGCCTCAGTGAACATAAAGAATTAATAATACATGGTTAAATACGCAGTGAGTGCTTTAGATATGAGCGCTCCAGATATAAGTGCTGATGGGAACCACTTATGGCTAAAAACAAATAGTCTAGATTTCGATGCTTTATTTCTTATGCATGGTACTGAGATTTCACTAAGCAACTGGGAGTGAATGCTGTTAGTGAGGGAAAAAAATACCTCTGATGATAAATACTTCCATGGTGAAAAAACTTACAAATTGTTTATAATCTGGTATTGTCAAGTAGTAGAAGAACGAAGCAGTCAAATGCAGAAAATACAAAACTCATTTTGCTATCATTGTCTTCTTCTATCCCATCTTGTCTCTCTCCTCTAAGCCTACTACAGAGAGAGAGGCACAGATCAAAAGAACCTACAATTATGGAAAGATCTTCTATTTTTTTATTGTATTGTCTTACTTTCAAAATAATTTAAGAATGAGAAACACCTGTCCTGGCTCTGGCTGTATCATGCCAGAAGGCTTGACGCAAACATGTGTTAACTACTTAGTCCCAAAGGATTTACATGATGGGGGCTCAAGTATTAGGAAAAATACATTCATTTCCATGTTAGACCCACCTGAAAACCAAAACTCCGAGAAGCTAAATTGCATATTTTTCTTTAGTTAGTAAAAGCAGCGACTCCGTTTGGTGCTGCTGCAGATAGACTCAGGTGGAAGACACTAGATCTACAATTATGACTGCATCTTGAATAAAGTGTGTTTCATAGAGAGGTGCCATTTTATTCTCATTTGAATTATTTTAGACATGTCACCTCTTACGGTTGTTCCTGAGATTCTTCCCATGAACCTCACTCAGGCCCAAGTCCACCTCTCAGAGCCACCTAGGAAAGCAAATGCCGAGTGTCTGCTGTCCTGCCCATCGCTCAACCCAGTCTCGAATCCCGTTTCCCCTCCACCCTAGTAACCCAGTGCAGTACTCCCTTTGGAGTCCGCAGGATGATCTCCCACATCCTCACACATGTCTCTCAACATGCTCCTCACCCTTCTTCTCTACTCACGGTTTTCAAATGTTGGTGTCATAAGCACTGTCTGACGGTGCTGGAGAAGCTGCAGCAGCCACTTTTCCCACCATCCTTTGCCTATGGACTTCTCATGGGCCAGCAGCCGCCCACTCAACGGCCGGGGACCACGGGCAGGGCCGCCTACCTACCGTGGGCTCCGTGTCCAGCCAGCAGCTTGCAGGCGGCAGTGCCAAGGTGCAGGGGAAAGCCCTGGAGGAGGAGGACCCGATGCAGAGAAACCACGGCTGCAGACACTGCAAGCATCTGTAAGAGGTCACTGTGTGCACTGGGTTCTGCTTCCTGACCATGACGGACAGCTCAGGTTTTACACAAGACTCTCAACTAGATGTCTTTGGGTTCCAAAGTCAACTGTTCAGGAAGGACTTCCAGAGCCTGAAGGAGGGTGAGGTAGTGGAGTTGACATTTTAGAAGTCCCTGAGAGGCTGGAATCTCTCCGTGTCACCAGCCCTGGTGGGGTGTCCTGTACTGGGAGTGAGAGGCAACCAAATGGAGGAACATATAGAAGGATTATCAAAGGAAGACAGTGTTAGTACTATGAAGGTCTAAACTTACAGGACAAGGAATGCAGGCTGCCATCCTGGGCCCAGAAGTGCCCCTTCTGCCAGAGCATCAGTTACATTGGTGACCTGTTGTCCACCGAAGGGCCCAAAGGTCCCCTGATCACAGGTAAAGCCAGCCTACTTTGAGGAGGAAGAAGAGATCCACAGCCCAGCCTTGCTCCTAGGAGCTGCAGTGGGTGGGGACTGTCCTTTTGCCATCAGGAAATTTTTAGAAGAGGGCCTCAATCAGCAGGAGTAGAAAAGGTAGGGATAGCGTGGGTAGCTGGCACTGCTTAGATTTTCAGGCCAAGTCCACATCCATCACCCCTTCTTCCCTTTTGGAGGCAGGGAGTGAGGCAAAGGAACCCCAACCATGCATGGCAGGGCTCTGGGGAAATTCCTCTAGGGCCTATATGCTTTAACAGAATCTCTGCCCCTAGAATCTGCAGGTTTTAAAAGTGGCCTGGACACCCTCCTACACTGTTGGTGGGAATGCAAACTGGTGCAGCCACTCTGGAGAACGATGTGGAGGTTCCTCAAAAAAATGAAAATAGAGCTACCCTATGACCCAGCAATAGCCCTGCTAGGAATCTACCCAAGAGACACAGGAATGCTGATGCATAGGAGCACGTGTACCCCAATGTTCATAGCAGCACTTTCGACAATAGCCAAATCATGGAAGCAGACCAAGTGCTCATCAACTGATGAATGGATAAAGAAGATGTGGTACATATATACAATGGACTACTACGTGGCAATGAGAAAAAATGAAATCTGGCCATGTGTAGCAACATGGATGGAACTGGAGGGTATTATGTTAAGTGAAATACGTCAGGCAGAAAAAGACAGATACCATATGTTTCCACGAATAGGTGGACTTTGTGAGACTAAGCAAAAACCAGGGGAAGGGGAAGAGAGGAAAGGAAAAAAAGACACAGAGAGGGAGGGAGATAAAACATAAGAGACTCTCAAAGACTAAGAACAATCTGAGGGTGAGGGAGGTGAGGGAGGTGAGGGAGGGGGAAGAGGGGGTGACGGACATTAAAGAGGGCACGTGTTGGGATGAACGCTGAGTGTTATATGTAAACTAATTTGAAAATAAACTATTATAAAAATAAATAAATAAATAAATAAATAAATAAATAAAAAAGTGGCCTGGATAAGGAAGTTGTTTTCCTTCTAAAAAAATATGTAATAATAGTTGTCATGTCAGAATGAAAAGATTAAATATGAGACCAGATTGATGGATCCACCTGCCAGCTGCTACATTCTGTAGGAGGGAACCTATCAGGGGTAAGGTAGGGTTTTTCTAGGTCTTATCTCCTCATAATCCACTCTTGAGGAAGGGTGCCAGGAACTGTCCCAAGAAATGGGTTGTGATGATAGGCACAAAGCGTGCTTGAGGGACCAGCTGCAGACCTCCTGCCTTGCCTCTTACCTGTATTGCCTGCTCTGGACACACGCGGTTTCATTTATTTGCTCTCTCGGATAATGGTACCTTGGGCTCCCCTTTCTCAGGATGCCAAGTATACCAGCTGTACGCAAATGGCATATCTTGTGTGTTTTAACATTTTTCTTAATATAAATATTCTGGGTGTGTATTTTCATGCATTTTAGTCTAAGGCCCTCATTTCTACACTGTTGTCCCAGGAACATAAGCAAGCCCAGGGATAAGTGAGCACCAGCAGGAAAACCTTTGGTTGTTTTATCACCAGGGAGAATAACTCTTTGGAGTGCATAGCCTACTGAACTATTTCACTTTTGGCAATTAGACCTGGCTGTTCTTCCATAGTGTCTTCTTGAAACCACTCCACCTTGAATGTTCCCTAGGAGACTAGATTTTAACTGGTTTGTCCTATGATTTTATTTGCTTCTACCACAAGACTGGAAATTGGTCCCGGTGGGAAAAGATGAATCAGAGAGGTTAGAATAGGCTGGGCCAGATGAAAGGCATCAGGAGGAAGCCAAGATTAAGGGAGAGTTGTCTAACATGTGATAAATATTTCCTTTTCCAGACCTCAAACCTCAGGGCACAGTCCTGGCTTTACATACCAGATACACCCTTCACTGGATTGGGCCAGGCCTCTCTTGCACAACGGTATAGGTATTTGTTATTATATAAAATGTAAGTTAGTAAAGATAGGTTTTAAGAGCAACCTCTCTACCCATCTGGTGCTGCCCAGGGATGTATATAAGAAGTAAGGACTAAAATCCTTAACCTTTAAAGCTTCTGGGCTCTTATTCCATGGTTTCCAGAGAAACCATAAGCAATATCTTCTTTTGGTGCCTGGAGTCAGTGTTCTGCCCTGCAGCAGTGATTAATAGTGTTATGGTAGCTAAAAGGAAAAAAAAGGGTTTCATTTGCAGACTGTGAGATCACTCCAAGCCTGCCTCACTGTGTTGAAACGGGACAAATGCAATGGAATGCATTGAGTGATGTGTAACTGATCCTGGGTTCTTGTCTTCCACAACTGCTGACCCCCTGTAGTTACTGTATTTGTCTGGGCTTTGTAGGACGTCACAAATTACTGATCGTAATTGCTAATTGGCCTGCTTTGTGTAAATATAATGTGTTGGTCTTTCCCCATGTTCCTTTGGAGTTTTGCTGCTGAAAAATTTCTTTTTATATTGAGACAAAAATAGCCCACTCATCTTTGACAAAGGTTTCTGCATTAGAAAAAAAGGATCTAAAACATAAATGGGGGTGGGGGGGGGGGACTCTTCTTAAAGTGACAGTCTTGAACCATCCTTTCTTTCGTGTTCCCCTTCCCTTATTTCTCTTTCTTAACCAGACCTTTGGGTCTAAAAACTTGACTTTTACCATACTCCCTTCTTTCCCTTCCCGCAAAAGCCCACATACCCGTCACCATACCCATTCAATTTGTGAGATGCCTTCACGACTCTTAAATGATTTGTATAAAAATCCTGAAGAAACTAAGGACAATCCATCCCTTATGGTCAAGACCATTGCTTGATGGGACTCAAGCCAAACATTTATCCTGCTGTAATTGGATGGATTGATCTTCCTTTAATCTCTAATCCTTGAGTAGAGAGAAGCAATGAGAGGGCCTTCCAAGTAGAAAGTAGAATCAGGTCATGAAGGAAAAAAAGATAATCGTATACACAAATTACTCATGAACTTTTATGCAGGTGCAAGAAACATGTCAAAATGGCCATCAGATTGTTTAATGGGAGGCAGACAAATGTAACTCTGTATTTACTGTGAGAAACCAAAGTTTTGTGTGAAATCTTAAATTTATGGAGAGGGAGGGAATGAAGGTGGGAAAGTGTGTGCCTGCCTGTTCTTCCCCTGATCCCTTTCTCTCATATCTGAACTTCAGGAGACTGAGCCGCCTTGGGCTTTGGTGATCCCATCGCTGGAGAGTGTTTATTTGATGGTTGGTTTTGCTGTTCCAAACACTGCCTTTCCTGTTTGTTGTCATTTTGTAACATATGATAACTCTTTTCCTTTCTTCTCTATTTCCCAAGATACAAGAAAGAAAGAAAGAAAGAAAGAAAGAAAGAAAGAAAGAAAGAAAGAAAGAAAGAAAGAAAGAAAGAAAGAAAGAAAGAAAGAAAGAAAGAAAGAAGAAGAAAGAAAGAAGAAGGAAGGAAGAAAGAAAGAGAGAAGGAAGGAAGACTTAATGGGTCTTGCTTGTTGAAATAGTGTCCTAGAATCAGAGATTCTGACTCAGTAGATGATATACAACCCATGTGTTTTCACAGAGTTTGACAAACCCACTTACCCAAGGACTATATTTTAAGACCCACTCCTTTATGAACATCTCTAAAAGGCTCTCTTTCCTTTCACACATGAAGGTTCTGTCTCTCCCGTACCTTACATCTCACAGGGCATGCTATTTTTCTTTCGTACTAATAAAACTTCCATTCCTTCCTTCATCATTCTTATTTCAAACACCCCTGATCATCTGAAGTGCACATCAGATAGCCTTTACCATACATTACCCTCCCTTGCTTATTATCTTGTATCTCTTAGTCTCTCTCCATCTTTAGTGTTGACTTCAGTATCTCTCTCTAGCCCAACTCCACTCCTACTCTTAAAGACTTCAGCATCCATACAGATGATCTATCCATCACCCTGGTTTCTTTCTACACTAACTTTGGAGACCCTCAGTTTCTCTGTTCTGGTCATGCTCCCAGTAGCTTTCTTGGAATCCAATCTTTTTTTTTAATTTTTTTAATGTTTATTTATTTTGGAGACAGAGACAGAGCATGAGCAGGGGAAGGGCAGAGAGAGAGGGAGACACAGAATTCGAAGCAGGCTCCAGGCTCTGAGCTGTCAGCACAGAGCCCAATGCGGGATTCGAACTCACAAACCGTGAGATCATGACCTAAGCTGAAGTCGGACGCTCAACCAACTGAGCCACCCAAGCACCCCTCTTGGAATCCAATCTTGATCTCTGTTTCCCAGTCTGATCATGTACTAGTTGTGTTATACTCCTGCCAAGGTTAACTGTCAGAGCATAGAATCTGGTCCATTGCACTACAGCCCCACTTCTGTTTCCTGTATTCCATCTGAGTCTCTTCAGATTCAGCTTCTCTGAGTTGATCTTCTTTTTCTTCCAATCAGCTACTTGCTGCAGTGTACCCTAACCCCTCCCCCTTTCACCGAGGGCTAGCTCTGACAGGGTTTAGTGCACAAAATCACTTGGAGGTGTCCTAAAATATATACTGTACAAATGAGATTATTCAGTAACAAGCCTTGTGATCATAAATAAGTCTTTGAATCATTTACCTATTCTATGTGTCAGTTTCCATAGTTATAAAATGAAAGAGTGTATAATGTGAATTCTATTATTTTTCATGTGGCTCCAAATTCCAACATAAATTATTTGGTATCAATACCATAGTTTAAGAGGAAGAATCAAGCTACATCCCCACAACCTGTAGTCCAAAGGGAAAAAAATCAAAAATACATTTATAAATAGAAATTTTAAATTTGTGATTTTTATAGGAGGTGATTACACGGGGACAATCACAGTAAAGGAACAATCAACATTAGGTGAATGTTGTCAGGAATGACTTCTTAGAGAAGGTAAATCTGAATGAAGTGTTGTCCATGGATTGGCAAAAGCACAATGAGAGCAAAGGTCTCTACGTTAACCCGTTCACTTCCCTAAACTTCTTGACAAAGTGAAGCTGGCCCAGAAAACTCACTTAGGCCTATAGTCCCCTAGAGGTTAATGCCAACTCCAACAATTATTTCAAAAATACATGCAGAAATCACAGAAGCATAAAATTGGAATCACAGGACAGTAATGTGTTTCTTGTGTTCCTATTCCATATCCTTCTTTAGGCATATCATTATGGAAGATACCAGAGAAACAAAAAGACAATCTCTGGGGACAAAAATATAAAATTTCCTAGCATCAAAGAGTATATATTTCAAAGGAGACAAAAAATAAATTATAAGAAACAATTGTAAGTGGTTCAGAAATTTATATAATTAAATGCTAAATTGAAGTTATATAAAATTTTCAAGAGTTGTAGAAGGAAAGAGCAACCAATATAATAGCCTTTTTAAAGACTTCATTTCTCAAAATATTAAGAAAGATTAGTTTCAGGTTTGTTACGAGTTTTCTTGGGACAGAGACCTCTCAATGCCACACTGCAAACCTTCTTCTCTACAAGTCTCAGGGCATTCCTAGTAGTAAGTAAGCAATCATTACTCTTTTTATACATCCAACACCTGAAGAGATGACTCCACCCTGAGTAGGGCTGTCACCGCTATTTCTACTCC
Organism: Paguma larvata; assembly: GCA_030068075.1. Taxonomy (NCBI): domain Eukaryota; kingdom Metazoa; phylum Chordata; class Mammalia; order Carnivora; family Viverridae; genus Paguma; species Paguma larvata. The sequence continues at coordinate 109,922,397 of CM057829.1, forward strand.
AGCTATATTCAGGCTGCCTCCTACACTGAGTCATAACCAGAGCCTGCTCCAATTCAAAACATTAAATTTCAGTTGTCCATTCTGACCACACTCTCATGTCATTACTATCCTCTCCTACCTAAGACTGTTATACAGCCTTTGACCTCAGAGAGATCTCTAGCCCACTGACACTTCTATTTTCAGTTCATGCCAATGGGCTTTTTGCTTATAATTGCCCCTCTCAATAGCCCTTTTCTCCTTTCTACTATAAAAAATCATTTATCCCCTCTGTTCTCCAGACTTGCCTCTGGTTTTTGCTGTAGCTTTCATGTCCTGAGTTGCAATTCTTCTGCTATTCCTGAATAACCATTTTGTTAGTAAAATAACTGGCTGTTTTGCCTTTAAATTTTACAATTTGCAAATACACACAAGTTTATAACACAGTAGTTTATTAACACTATAGGAAATGGCATATTTTACATTAATTGTACCAATGGTTTGGCTATTCATACATCACCTACTGTAGAGGAGATAGTGCGACTTTGTTCCTTTGCAACAGGCTTAACTAAAAACCATTGAATTATTTCGGGGTTTACATCTTGATTTCATTAAAAGAATTTAAACGTGATTCCAAATCAAGTTTGAGAAAAGAGAAACAAAAATGCTAAAGTAGACCACTTCCTTCTTTTCTTTGTATTGAATGACTTCTGCTATCCAATAATTTTTGTATGTACCAACAGAACTCTAACTTTTCAAACACTCTGAAAAAGTGATAGCTCTAAAACTGAAATTTTAGTAGGTGTCTGATTCCTTACTCATTTTTTAAAAGTTTGTGGACCCTCCTTTCCTATCACTGGGAAGGATATCTACCTATCTACCAACAAGATTTAGACTAGGGTCCAGCAAAACTTTTTTTTTATTGAAAGACCAGATAGTAAAGATTTTAGGTTTTGCTCACCATACAATCTCTCTTTCAAATACTCAACTCTGCTATTGTGGTTTGAAAGCAATCATAGACATGATAAGAAATGAATGGATGTAGCCATGTTTCAATAAAACTTTATTTACAAAAACAGGCAGTTGGCTAGATGCAACATTGTGATTTATAAGAATTATTTATATTCGGTGGTTCACATATATATTTCTTATATATGTCTGGACCTCATTCACAGTTCCTGACTTACAGTGTCCAACACCCTTGGAATTTCCTGAGTGACAAGAGTAATGGAAACATCTTTTATTGTAATACTTGGCTCTTGTCCTCAGTTCCTGAAAATACTTCAAAGCCATAAAAGTAGAACAAGAGTCTTCTTATTCATAACAAGCTCTTTCTACCACAACTGGGTTTATGTTAACGAAATGACTTCTGGAAAGCACCTGTGGATGGGGGTGGTGGTTGCCAGAGAAACCAAACATGAATGAGTTGGAACTTTCAGTCCCAGGCCCTGATTTCTGAGGAGGGGAGAGGGGCTGCAGGTTAAATCAGTCACCAATGGCCAATGATTTAATCTGTCAATACCTATGTAATGAGGACTCCATGAAAATACAAAAAGAGGGGATTCAGAGTACTTATAGGTTTGGGGAATCAGAACTCTTCCAGGAGATGCCGTCCTGGGCCCCAACCTCTGTAAAGACAGAAATTCTTTTGTTCAAGATCTCACCTATGTATCTCTACATCCGGCTGTTGATGCATATCCTTTAATATCCTTGGTAATAAATTGGTAAATGGGTTTCATCAGTTTTGTGAGCCATCCTCACAAATTAATTAAACCTAGGGAGGGGGTCATGGGAACCTCTGACGTATGACCAATTGGTCAGAAGTATAGGTAAGGACATGGGCTTGTGATTGGCATCTAAAGTGGAGGGCAGTCTTGTGAGACTGAGCCGTTTACCTGAGGCATCTGAATCTATCTATCTTCAAGTAGCGAGTGTCAGAATTGATTTGAATATTCGACTCCCTATTGGCATCCAAGAATTGCTTGTTGGTATGGGGAAGCCTCCACATGTACATGTGTACACATGTACACTTGAGTTAGGTCCAAGAATTTAATTTACTTAAATCTAGCCTAAGGGCTGTAGTTTGATAGCTCCTGATATAGATTTAAAATATGCTGGAAGAGTAAACTATAGTCTTGTAATATTGTCTATATTACGATAGAACCATGATTTCTTGTAAACGTAGAATAAAACACCCTCTTTATTTTCTCCAATAGTCTCTAATTGTTGCATATTTTATTTTAAATATTAGCAAACATCTAAAGCCAAAATATTGAGTTAAAATAAATAGGCAGAGAAAAACATATTCTGCAACCCTCAGATCAAACAATGTTCATGTATTCATTAATTTATTTTATACGTATTTGTAGGTTGCCTATGATATATATTCCTGTGCTAGGTACCATAAGGGATGCATATATGGGTGATATTTAGACTCTTTCATCAAGAAGTTAAGACCCCAAGAGGGAAAATAACACATATTCATAAATATATATAATACACACTATACAAGGAAGTGTGTCACAAAAGAAATAAAGATACATTTTTTAGATGAGGGACAAATTACTCTTGACTGGCTTGAGGAAATGTAGAGTCTTGGGAGGGAGATCAGAGCCTTTTTCATGAAGAAAATTATATACAAACCAGGTCTTATAGACCTCGGCAAGTAGAAATCCGAAAGGCAACACCAAGAGAAAGGGCATTAAAAAAAAACAAACAGAACATAAACAAAGGTAGAGAAAGAAAGAAAGAAGGAAAGAAAGAAAGAAAGAAGAAAGAAAGAAAGAAAGAAAGAAAGAAGGAAAGAAGGGAGAGAGAGAGAGAGGGAAGGAGGGAGGAGGGAAGGAAGTAAGGAAGGAGGGTGGGAGGAGGAAGGAGAGACTGTATGTAATAAAAATGAAAAATTACTTTTTATAGGAACACAAGGTAAAGGGCTTACTGTAGATAAGGCCAATTAAGTAAGAACAAGCCATTAGTGGGACTTAAAAGGAGCTGGAGCAGAGTAGATCCAGGATTTTATCGTCTGAAGCTTACAGATTTTTGAGCCATATTTAGGAACAAGAATACAAAATTACATATAAAAATGAATAAATATTTGGAATGAGAAAAGAAATCACAATGAATTAGTACCTTCTAAAAGCAGGCAAATAGTACAAATACCACAAATCCAGAAATTACAGAACACTTGGAATTACTTTAGTATCTAACGTATCTCCCTCCCCTACCCCCTTCTCCATTGATTGGCTACTCATTAACCATGTCTCCATATGCCAAAGAAGGTAACTCAGACTTTCCTGCAGCACAGCTGAGGAAAACTTGCTTATTATTTACAGTATATAAAGCTTTCTTTTGGCTTCACAAAATATTACTGATAATGAGCCAATATTTAGAGCCATTGTCAAATTTAGGAAACCCTTTAAATTGTGAGATTTCAAGTTATTTGAAAGTATTCTCTGCAGTCGCAAATTGTAAATATTCCTTGGATTGATGCCAGTCAATCATGAATCTCTGATGTCCTTATTTAGTGGCATTTCATTAGGTTTATGTTATCTTTGTTGGAGGAAGTACTACATGTCAAGGATTTAAATCTTTTATCAATGCACCCATATGATTCGTGCCTCATCATTAGCCGGTTTATCAAACTGTTCAAGAGCCTAGTCATTATTTCTGTTTGCAACGTATTTCTTCCTCTTAGTGAACACAGTGAGAGAAACCTCATTGGATGAAAAGCTTGCAGTAAGGCCAAATCTGTGGGCCATTGAAATAGCATTTTGAATAATTTTAATTACAAGTTATGTATTTCTATAGTTTGGTAATTTTATTACCTAGTTCAATAATCAAGTGTACTGGTAGCACTTGCTTGTTTTAAATGCTTAAAAAATATAAACAATGCACCAACTTATGGCATCATAAAATTACTAATATTTTCACCTAGCAAAAACAGAACTTACCATGCTATATTTTTAGCGCCATCTAGTGTTAAAAGATTTCATAGATGAAACAAATAAGCAAACAATTTAGTTTTAATTTTTTGTCAACACGTACTCTTTAGTTCTACATCCCAGTGATTCCATCCAAGATTTTATATTAAATATTGACAATAAAATAATGATTATAAGGTCATAGGAGCTTCTAGAAATTAATTATTATTAAGAAGAAGAATTAAGTCATTCCTTCACTATTCTATAGAAGGTGTCACTCAGGACATCAGCTACCATAAGAGAGAGACTAGTTCTCATTGAAATGCTCAATCAGATAAACTTCTGTCATGGACTCTTAGGTCTAGAAAAATATGTTTGACTCAAATCAAGTTGAATTTAAACTGCATGTGATATCTTTTTAAGGGTACCTGGCTGGGTCAGTTGGTTAAGCGACCAACTCTTGATATTATTTCAGGTGTTGATTTCAGGGCCATGAGTTCGAGCCCCACTTTGGGCCCCACCCTGGACATGGAGCCTACTAAAAAATTTAAATGAAAATATAAACTTCATATGATATTTTTTTTCTGAGAGAGAGAGAGAGAGAGAGAGAGAGATTCTTAAGTATGCTCCATATCCAGCGTGGAACCTGATACGGGCTTGATCTCACCAAGCAGCTTAACAGACTGAGCCACCCAGGCGCCCTGATGTCTTTTTAAATACGGATGTTCTATGATTAACTTTATAGCTCTATCAAAAGCAAATATTTTATTTAGCAAATCAGTACATTTATTATTATCATCATCTAAAAATAGATGTTGAAGTTGTTTAATTTTATCAAGATAACATAGCTTGGTTTTACTGTTTTTATCCTACAACAAACAGTATTTGGTTAACAAAAGTTTACTTAGACTATTTTATTGTTATGGATGAAACATATACCTAAAGATTTAAAAAATTCTGCATTGACCCTATGAAACTGAACTTACATGCTAATAGCTCATATTACTCTTACATTCAGAGAATTTTAGAGAGAGAAGAAAGTCAAGGTAATTACAAATTAAAAAAAAAACACATATTACAAATACCACAAATCCAGAAAAGATCATAACGATTTTACCCTAGGCCAATTTTTTAAAATTCAGAGTAGCAAACTGCACTCCCTTCGACTCACAAAGGCATTTGTAAGGACGCAGCCATACCACACAGTGACGACTCCCGATAGACACTGGTACTTTTACGTGAAGGTGGATGTTCACATTTTGGTCTTTATGAGACTCAGTCATGGGATCAGCCGCCTCTCAGTCTGCCTGTTTCTGCAGGGTCAGTCACCCCTGGCGTTCAGTCTAACCCAGGCCTGCCCAAGCCAGGAGCCACTACTGTTTATTATAGGATCTTTATGGTCTCCCAGGAAGTCATGAAAACATTGGGTAAGTTATTTCAAGAAGTTGTCAATCAGCAGTGAGTCATACTGAACCCCCGTCAGTCCGGGGGGAGGCGAACAGGAGGCACGAGGGAAATGAGTAGTGCCTGGCAGGAATTCCCTTCATTGAGACTGAATCTTGGGTAGCAACAGTAGCAATAGGAGTGTACAGGTGTACGTGAAAATCTATGTATTAAGTAACAAGCAACACACATAAGCCTATCTGACCAGTAGCCCAATAGAGTACATTTTCCTGTAAATTCATCTCTGATCCATTAGCATTTATCTTTTCTCTCATGTGGGTGCCCTCTGCTACTTTGCTGTACCTTCTGGGTACTCACTAAATATACCCTGAATGATTTTTCCCTTTAAAAAGATCTGGTGAGAAAAATTTTGTATGTAGAGAGGAAGCAATTTTTACCTCATTAGTTTCTGCCTAATCCAGGTGCTATTAAACTGCACCTGCTGATTAGAGTTGCAATGTTAAAAAAAAAAGTATTTCCAAAATATTTCCTGAATTATTCATCTTTAATTCCAAAATGTATTTTAGTGGTTGGTTGAATATGGCCTTGCAGTTTTTATAATTAATTAGAACACTAGTCCTAAAGCTGAACATAGAGACAGCAAACAAGAAAAAAATCACAAATTGTGTTTTGCTCCTAATTCATAATTTTTTCCTTTAAGCATACATTAGAAACTGTTTCAAATGTGATAATGCTATTACATAACCCAATTTTTGTCATTGGAGCATTTAAATATATTGCAACTAAGTATAATTGCAACTAAGTAGTCTCAGGCAGAAGAAAACAAGTTATTTTTAAAAATCATGCAAAAAACCCCAATAACAACCACTGTTATTTATTTTTTTATCTTTTTAATATTTATTTATTTTTGAGTAAGCAAGAGACAGAGTACGAGGAGGGAAGGGGCAGAGAGAGAGAGAGACACAGAATCTGAAGCAGGCTCCAGGCTCTGGACTGTCAGCACAGCGCCCAAATGCGGGGCTTGAACCCATGGACTGTGATATCATGACCTGAGCTGAAGTCAGGCACTTAACCGACTGCAACACCCAGGTGCCTCACAACTATTTTTATTAATCCTTTCCAATAGTTCACAATTTTCTCTCTACAGAACTTTTTCCTAATAAATACTTATTCTATTCTTAGGTATTTTTGATGAATAGAGGTCCCAATTATCACTTCCATGACAATCATATTAAATATATAAATATATCAAACTAACATGTTGTACACCTAAAATTTACACTATGTTACATGTTAGATACATTTCAATTAAACAAATACTAAGACCATTTTCTGAGGTCCTGTATTCAAAGAAAATCGATGTCAGTGTAGCAACCCTTCTCATACACAAGAAAACAAGCTTCAGGATGCCTCCTGAAGCTTTCCTCTACAAAATAAATAATTGTTTCTTTTTTCTAGGTCTTTGCTACAAACCTTCTGAGGCAAAGTCATTTATTTACTTAAATATTCACTTGTTTATTCATTCACTTAATATTGAAATCCTTCGTTGATTCAAAAAAAAAAAAAGCTTGAGGCTTGTTACAGACTTAAAGGACAATTTTTAGAATTAAAGCACAAAAAAAGTCAAAGGCAAGTAAAATATTTAATACCAAATTAATGAGTGTCATTACAAGAGGAGCAAATGCCTTCAGATGTGAGGCAGTAAATCTTTTATTGTGCAATTCATGACGAACCGCTTTTAGTTTTTGAAGTTCTAAGACTCCTAAAATGGTGAAAATCACTAACCGACGTACTTGAGCTTGAAGATTACCTTACCACACAAGATTCTCAACCTTCTCTTACCTGTACTACAACTTCAGCCAGCTCTAGGGAGGTGGGCTGCCGTTAGGTATGGGTGCAGCGCGACACTTCCGGGAGTTCCTGCAGAGCCGAGGAGTGAGGGAAACAGTGCCTTTTTGCTTACGCAGCCAAGGAGCATGGGGGAAAAGAAACCACTCTGAAGAAAGAGAGAGCGAGAGTCTAGGCACACATGCTGGGACCAAGCACCATGAGTCATGTCAGAGGGGCAGGAGGCGTGTTGTCCCTACTTCAGGAAGACAACACATGAGGTGGCAGGAGGTGGCATTTTTTAGACCAGGCAAGCAGCAGGTGATCAGCACAATGGCCTGGGAAGCAAATCAAACCAGTTCACTTGGGAAGGTGAACGAGTGTGCAGAGGGGAAACGACAGCGCCATGCTGTGACCTAGTGGAGAAGTCTTATGTGAAGACTTCACCTCCAAACTGTATCCCAGATCTGACTGTTGCCAGCATCTCTCCCTCCACCATCCCAATCCAAGCTACTAGTTTCTTTTTCTGGATCACCGCAGAAACCTCTGCACGGGTTTCCCTGCTCCTACTCCCCTACTAGATTGTTCTCACTCAGCAGCCAGATGTATCCATTTAAAATATTTGGATCATGTCACTCATTTACCTAAAACTTTTTGATATCTTCCTATGACAGAACCGTCGTTATGGGCTTAAAAGGCCCTCTACGAGCTAGTCCTCAAATACATCTGGAACCTCATTTCCTACTACCTTATCTCCAGTCATACTGACTCCCAAATCTTTCTCCAATATATCAGGAACACACCTAACTCAGGCTTTCACAATTGTTTTTCCCTTTGCCTCGAACATTCTTCCCCCAGATATCTGCATGCTGGAACTCTCAGTTTAGTCAAGTCTTCAGACATTTAGTGTACATGCTTGGCTCAGGAGCCGATAAGACAAAGTTACTCTCTATGGGATTAAGACTGAATGCCTCTAAGTCAGAGTCCTGCCCAGGTGGAACAATACAGCCACTTGGTGGGCACTCAGCTGGCCTTGGATAGCCCCTCCCCCCACAATCTCCACTGGTGAGCTGCCATTAAAGATCACTTCATTAAAGATGTCTTCCCTTTCAAGTCTAAAATGACTGCCACCTGTCACTCTCCACTACTGTGTCTGCCTTACTTTAGCTCTTTAAAACATTTCCAACTATAATTCATATTTAGTTGTCTGTGGATTGACTGTCTCCACCACTGGAATGTAAGTTCCACGTGGACAGAAATTTTGATTTCTTCCCAACAGTATCCTTTGTGCCTAGAACAGTAACGTACTTTTGGTATTCGGTATATACCTATTGGTTAAAGACCTGATTAAAGAGAAATTCTTGATGACGGAGACTAATTTGTAGAGGACTAGAGTTTCCAGTTCCTAAGTGGGGTTGAACCACAGGAAAATCTATTTGATATATACTGGAGAAATAAGTCGAGCTCCTGGCGCTGCAAATTGGCATTTGCCTTTGAATGTTTGAAAGACTCCTCAAACCCAAAATGTACACCTGATCTTCTCGCAAAACTAGTGTTCCTTGTGAAATGGTACCACTCTTTTCTCCAGATATGCAAGTCGAAAACCTAAGAGTCATTCCAGAATGTTATTCCTAACCTTACTCCATAAAACAACTAAATCAGTTCTGACAAATTTATCATCTGACTATACTCGAGTTACTCTATTTATCTCCGTATCTCTGTTTCTCAGGTCTGTATTCCCTGAGGCCAATCACACTTCCCTATTAACATGTCATCTGTCCTTACCTGCCTCCAGTCCGCATTCCACTGTAATGAAAGTGATGTCTCAAAAATGCCAATCAGAGCAACCACATTATCCCCATCTACACACAACGTCTCACACATGCACACACTCACTTCCACTTAAAATGCCTCCAATCTTGGGGAATCCAGGTGGCTGAGTTGATTAAGCATCTGACTCTTGAATTCGGCTCAGGTCATGGTCTCACAGTTCTTGAGTTCCAGCCCCGCATCGGTGCTAACAGCACAGAGTCTGCTTGTGATTCTCTCTCTCTCTCTCTCTCTCTCTCTCTCTCTCTCTCTGCCCCTGCCCCACTCACTTGTTCTCTCGAAATAAATAAACTTTTAAAAATATTTTTAAAAAATAATAAAATGCTCCGAATCTTCTGAATTGTTTTATGATAAAGACAAAATCCTTAACAGGGGCTACAAGGCCCTACTGGGGCTGCCCAGCCTGCCTAGCAATCCCTATCTTTTTGTTTTTTAATGTTTATTTATTCTGAGAGAGAGAGAGAGCATGCACAAGAGGGGAAGGACAGAGAAAGAGAGAGAGAGACAGAGAGAGAGAGAGAGAGAAGAGAGAGAGAGGAGAATCCCAAGCAGGCTCCACACCGTCAGCGCAGAACCAGACACGGCTCAAACTCAAGGAACCATGAGATCATGACCTGAGCTGAAACCGAGAGTCAGAGGCGTAGCCAACTCAGCTACCCAGGCACCCCGGTATTTTGTCTCCCATAACGTTCTCTGCTTTGAGGCCGAGCAGTCCCTCATTCGCCTCCCACAGAGGCTGTAATCCTCTCTTCTTTTATTAGAATACTCTTCCTCCTTATCCCGTTTCACCGCCTCCTTCTTGGCTCAGTTAACTTCTATTATTCCTTGGATCTATGAAAGGTTGTCTGCTACAAAAATGGTCATAATGATACTTCCTGTCCCATAAGAATTTCTCCAGAACTTTGTCTTTCTCCCATAAAGAGGTAGAATCTATTTCCCTTCTCCTTGAAGCTGGGCTGGCCCTTGTGACTGCTTTAAGAACAGATTGTAATAGAAACCACCATGATACAGCTTCTGTCTGGCTTTCTCTCAGGATGCTATACCTAGAACCCAGCCGTCATGCCATGAGGGGGTCCAGGCTTTGCGGAGAGTCTGCGTGTGGCTATTCTGGTCAAGACTCTTAAGTGAAGTCTCAGCCTACAGCCACCTGGGTGACTCTAAAGATTTCAGTTCTCGCCTTTAGAATCCACCCACACTTGCTGCACCCTGAAAGCACGAAGGTACATATTACAGTCCTATAATTGAACGGCTGCCTGCAGAGTTGAGTTTAAGTTCATAAAGAGCTGCCTACCTTGGCAATGGGTTAAATCAGAGGCAGACCAAGGAGATGTGGCCAGGGGCAGCAAAGACATCTGCTATAATACACTCCTCAAAGCACTCAGATCTGCTCATGCCCACATTGCATCTACTCTATCACAGATTTCTTGAGAGGTTGCTAATCATAATTGAACTGTAGTAATTAATGTTCATCATCTCCTCACTCAGTCTGTTCTAGATTTCCCTCACTTCTGCTTCATCTTCAACTGGTCCAGGATGCTTACCTTGAGGAATGATTCAGACCTTCACCACTGAGGAGTCTCCGCCATACATCTTTTAGTCTTTGTCAGGCCTTGATAGTTGCAATTGCCCATCAACGTTATTATCACACCTTTCCTCTATGACAAGCTTAGTCTTCATGATATGAAATTATACCCACTCTTTTGCAAATATCCCACACTCCCAAAATCTCTCCTCAAGCTTGTCTAGGAAAAGACTCTTCTCCCTAAACCTGAGCTGCTAAATATGCTGAAGAGATATACAACCAAGACAGATTAGATTCTAAAGAAGTCTTAACACAGTAACCTCTACTAAGGTCTTACAAGATGTGGGCCTAACTGTCCTGCTTAAACACCTCATGTCCTCTTGTCATCAGTTGTCTTTAGTAAAGGATACATTGGGCTTGGGAGGATGTCACCTATTATATGGTGTTATAGTTGAGCTGGGCACTTTGCCTGTTGGATATCAACTCACTAAGATGAGGACACCTTGATGGTAAATACGGACATTAGGTACTAAGGACTCTGACCTTGAGTTAGACTTTGATATATTTCCATCCTTCTCACCAATTTGTAATTGCTACCTTCTCAATCACCTCCACAGTGTTTTACGAAAAGAAAAAAAAAGTTACATTAAAAATAAGCCTATTTCGGTGCATCTGGGTCGCTGAGTCCATGAAGTGTCCTACTTCAGTTCAGGTCATGATCTTGTCATTCATGGGTTCCAGCCCTGCGTAGGACTCTGTGCCAACAGCTCAGAGCCTGGAGCCTGCTTTGGATTCTGCATCTTTCTCTCTCTCTCTCTCTCTCTCTCTCTCTCTCTCTCTCTCTCTGCCTCTCCCCTGCTTGTGCCTTCTCTCTCAAAAATAAATAAACATTAAAGAATCTCGTAATAAAAAATAAGCCTATTTCTAGGACACTTTCTCTTTTTTCTTTCTTTGTTTCTATTCAAATTTGCTTTAATCTACAAACAGAGTTCAGGGGTTTGGGGTGAAGAAATGCTTTTTCTCCCATGTCCCAAATAATTTGATCATACTCCTAGCCAATGTAGCCTATTACTTGGAACCTCTGGAGGAAGAAAGGATGAAGATGTACAAGAAAAAGGAAGAGAGAATGAGCATCTAAGAAGGGCAAGGGCAGAAAATGACTCTAAAAATGGAGAAGTGCTTCTCTTTCTCCTACTCCCTCTGATCACAAGTGTGTTACAACAAAAATAATAATAATAAATTAAGGATACCAGTAAGAGAGGAAGAAAGCAATGGTGAATAAGTGAGCAGGGCAGAGGGAAAGAAAAAGAAATGGAAAGACATCTGTTGGTCATTCCTTTGTGCATACATTAGTTGCTGCCATAAACAAATGCCACAAATTTAACTGTTCAAAACAATGCAAGTTCATTATTACACAGTTCTGGAGATCAGACAGTTTCCCTGGATCCACAATGCTGAAGTCAAGGTGTTAACAGGGCTGTGTTCCCTGCTGGAGGCTCTGGACATGAATCTGCTTCAAAGTTCACTCAGTGGTTGGCAGAATTTGGATCCATGTCGTTGTAGGACTGGAGTACCTGTTTCCATATTGGCTGTTGTCCAGGGTTGCTCTCCACTTTTAGAGGCTCTCCACATTCCTTGGCTCACTGCAACATTGGACTGAATCTTTCTCTTGCTTAACATGTCCCTGACTTCCTGTGCCACATCTCCCTGACTGATGCCTCTGCCTTCCTCCTAGGCTTTTAAGGATTCGGATGATTACAGGGGACCCATCCAGATAATCTAGGACAATCTATTTCAGGGTTGGATGGTTAGTACCTTGATTTTACCTGTAGAGCCTCTTCACAGCAGTGTCTCCATTAGCATTTGGTTGAATAACCAGGGGATGAAAATCTTGGAGAGAAAGCTTTAGCAATCTGCTATTACATTGTTAAAAGCCATGCTGAATGCTTTCCATACTTCATGGTATTTAACTAATTAAAATGCAATAACCAGAAGATAATTATTACCACTGACAAAGCAGCAACAACCAAAATCTCTATACTCTTTGTTTCCAGACTAACCAACTCTAGCTGCCAGGCCACTTTAACATATCTATCACTGGATTCTATTTTTAAGAGTTATATATAAAAATTAAACTCTTGAAAGGCCATATCTGCTGTATAAGCAAGGAACAAGAGTAACTGAGATTACTTAGGGTCCTTTTTTTTTTTTTTTTTAAATCCAACTCGTCTTTTCTCTATTCTCATTTCCATCGCGTGGCCAAAAATCCTAATGCTGCATCAGTGATCATGGCATTTCCATGGCAACACACCAGGGGACCTCCAGCATAAGGCCGTCTTCACTTAATAGCATAAACAATTCACCTGATTATGGGCTATTAAGGGGCTAGACATGAGGACATGTAGGAGAAAAAGAAAGGAGGGAGGGTCCTTTAAATGTACATCGGAATATATTTTGGCAATCCCTAATAAGCCAAGATAAGGATAACGATGCTGACAAAATGGTAAAGAATTCATCCAATTGGATTTTGCGAAAATTGGACAGCTTCTCAGCCAGCTGACTTTGTAGTGTGCCTTTGCAAGATTCAGGATGGTTTTCCTCTATACAAAGTGCAGAGTATAAAATATTTCTCTCTCCTGCTTCCTCATTATCCACCAAAAAAAAAAAATCTTTTCTCACCACATAAAACACAATTTCTCACACAAAAGTGAGAAAATTTATGATATACTCGTATTATGTGTATGTTATTTTAAGCCAAGACAGAAAGAAGAAAAGGAGTATATAATTTGATATTTTATGTCAGGACTAAAGCCCAGAAAGGAAACAGCTTTTTAAAATCATCATTCGCAATGTTTCTCTAAGGTCACCTAAATGCATTGCTACCTGAGAAGCCACCAACCCATTGCCAGAGCAGGTACCCTTCACCTCTAAACTGAGATTTTTCCAAGCAGACCCCTCACTGAAATACGTCCAGGCTGTCAACCCATGCTGAGATTTCTGTCTACCATATATGTCACTTTTTAATATTCAAGTACTCCTGGGAAAAGAAATGTGTCAAGTCACACTAAAGTTAATGAGTTTTATCAAACATAGTATCTTATTATCTGGCTCTTCAGCACCCCCACTTCCACTATCTTTTTCAAAAGGGGTGAAAGTACTTCCCTTGGGGTACACACTTCCTATATGCTCTGGAGGCTGCCCTTTTGCACATTCTTCCCCTAAGGGTGCCCTTTCCTATGCATCTCACATTTTGGCTTCAACCTACTCCCCACCTTCTACCTCTGACCCTACATCCATACTGCATGGTTACCTGTGCCCAAATGTCCTGAGGATGAACTTCAAGGATCTACACGTTTGATGACCCCAGTACTGAAAGTCTTCATACAAAGGACTCTCTCCTCTTTGACAATGACACACTTCTACTGGGAGCTAATTAGAGAAATTATTATTCACCAAGGTTAACACTTTGATCTGACAGAGCACTACAGAAAGGACAGACTATTAAATAAAGACAACACTGGCTTTCAACATCATAAGAAACTTTCGATAGGACCCAGTAAAGCACTGTCTGGTGACCACTCTGCAATGCAACCAAAGGCAGCAGTTTAAAAAGCTGCTAGGATCCATGAGGATCATAGCCGCAAAATCTGGGTTTCATTTTGAAAATGGAATTCTATTTTATGTGGAAATTTTCATCACAGTTATGACTTAGCCTATAAAGACTACGAGATAAGCAATGAATTATATGCCTCGATAGACAAGGGAGAATCGAAAGGCCCTGAAGAAATTCTGCAAATGGGACAGGCACCACCTTGGCACGGTGAAAAGAGTACAGGCTTAGGGTCAGGCGGAATTTTCTCTCACTTCTTGGCAACTTACAAACTGGTCACCTTGGGCTTCTTGCTTAACTTCTCTGAGCCTTGGCTTCCACAAGTACAAAAGATAGATAATTAGAAGGACATACAATACATGGTCCATATTAGGAAATTTTGAACAGTGAAAGGTGCTATTAATAATTATCCCAAGACAATAAGAGTAAACCAGGACTGTTCAACAAGTCAGGAGGTATGGTTATCTTGTCAGGATAATCAAAATTCAACGCATTACTCCATGCCATTGTTTTAACAATGAAAACAAAATAAATAAACATTTAGCATGTAGTCAGCACTAGGCAAAATCTGTGTTTTTCTATCTTTGTCCCCCTTCTTTGGAGAATAAAAAAATACAATTCTTTGTATTAAGAAAAGGGTAAGAGTATAATTTGTTAGTACTAATTCCTATGTAATGAAGAGATTACCTGACATCTAACAGTATTTATAGCTCAATCAATTTACCTCTAAAAATATTATAAGTTAAAACATTTAAATTTTCAGGATATAAACTCTAAAATCCACAAATCCAATCACGCTTGTTAAATGAGTAATTGAATGAATAAGTCACAAATTCTTCTCTGGCATACGTCACTCTTTCTCTGCTTCTCTCTCTACTTCCTACCATGTATTAATGGAGAGAGGACAAGATTTGCAGTCAAGAAGGCCTCAGTGCCTGGTTCTATGAGTTATATGATCTTAGGCAAGTCACTTACACTCTTGCCCTCGATATCCTTTGTCAAACCAGCAACCACTGAACTCGTTAAGATGATGGCTGGGGAATACCCAGACTCTACCCGACATGAAATAACTGATAAATTACATCAGTATTCTTCCTCCTCACCCTACTACCCCCGCCCCGTATCGTGTTCCTAAGGTTCAAAGTATCCCTAAGGTTCAAAGTATCTTTGCCCTCAGTTGTAAGCTTCTTAGAGGTTTCTGTGCATATAAATGATTCCTGGTCATCGTACATCGTATTTCAGGTAAACTAGTCAATCACTAATTATCAACCCTAGTGATTTACAGTCACATTTCAGAAATTTAATTACAAAAATATGTATATACAATTTTGATACAAATCTTGGAATCCATGAATAGAATTCAGAATTTCTCATGCTTACGAGTAACCAGAAGAGGGAGCTCGAAGATTGAAATACAAACTATAGCCTTCTTAAAGCTAGTACTATCAACTATTCATTATAAGCAACATAAACCAAAAATATATAAATGATATTAAAAATCCAGAAAGACAGAAAAAATACATTTGAGTATTTATTCAAACATTTTTTAAATAGGAAAAAATGTCAAGTGCACTCTAGCCCGCAGTGTGGGGCTCAACTCACAACCCAAGATCGAGAGTCCCATGCTGTGTGGACTCTGCCAGCCAAGCACCCCTTTATTCAAATGTTTAAACATGGAATAATTTATTTTCCCATGCAATATAAATGCAATATAAACTCTAAATTTATTAACATGAAATACTTTTATCAATGCATGTTTACAAAACAGCACGTTCGCTCATGTATCTGAATATACACAAATGTTAAAAAGATTTCGCATAGGGCGCCTGGGTGGCTCAGTTGGTTAGGTGACCAACTTCAGCTCAGGTCATGATCTCACTGTCTGTGAGTTCGAGCCCCGCGTCGGGCTCTGTGCTGATGGGTCAGAGCCTGGAGCCTGCTTTGGATTCTGTGTCTGCCTCTCTCTCTTCCCTTCCCCTGCTCACGCTCTGTCTCTCAAAAATAAATAAACATTAAAAAAAAAATAAAAAAAAAAGATTTCGCAGTGTACTATGATATGTCATTTTTAAACTATTCAGACGTTAATTCAGATTTCTGTGGATGTATGCATTAATTTGTTCTTTACCTTACTGACTCTTTCAAACCTAGGGCACAGTATATTACCTCTCATCGCCATTTATTACATTTTCTTTAATTCCTCTAAAGAATTTTTTTTTGTTTCTTTTAAAGTTTTTATTTAAATCTCAATTAGTTAACATACAATGTAATATTAGCCTCAGGTGTATATTCTGTACGGGTGCCTGGGTGGCTCAGACAGTTGGGCATCTGACTCTTGATTTCAGCTCAGGTTATGATCTCATGGCTTGTAAGATGGAGCCCTGCATCTGTCTCTGCACTGTCAGTGTGGAGCCTGCTTGGAATTCTCCGTCTCCCTCTCTCTCTCTCTGCCCCTACCTTGCTCTCTCTCTCTCTCTCTCTCTCTCTCTCAGAAAATAAATAAACATTTTTTTTAAATGTTTGAGAGTTGTAGATGGGGGGTCATTTTCTCCTCTGTTACAATCTGCTAGTTTCATTTCTCCTGGCTGGTAAAGTTTAGGGGCACATTCTTAAGGTTTAAAAATGCCCAAGTTCTATAATACTTAGCAAAAAAATTAGTCTTTTATTTATTTATGGTCAAGCCTGACTGGTTCTTACTTTCTTGGTAGCTAACTCTGTCTATCTTTCTATCTATCTAACTATCATCTATAATTTCATCAATCAGAACTTATAGCCTATACATTGACAACTTATCACAGATCAACCAGAAACTATGAAAATCATAATTATTTCATTACTTATTTCCAACACGGTTATACATACATCAGCAGGTATAGACAATCAGGCCATGAGCTCCTTCAATCAGTTAAAATAGATGAAGCACCAAAAGAAGGAAAAGTTCATCTCCATTCAATCAATATTATGACTTAATCACATTTGCTACAGGAAGTAAAAATAGAGACTTGGGGAATTTGAATATAGTTCTATCTCTAACTATATATGTGGCTTTCGAAACAGGATTTCTCTTATCTCAATCCTGAAATGAAAAGAATAATTACTCTTCTACAGGGCTATTATGCAGACTAAATGAGATACTATAGGTGAAAGTTCCTCACAGACACCTGTAACACAGAAGCTCAATATAAACACATTTCTTCTTTTCTCATTTTATAAGACCTTTGTCATTAAAGTTTGCATTTTCATGCCAGCCACACACAGAAAACTCTATTAATCAGATTTCAGTAAAGCTTTCTCATACGTGGAATTGATAGTTGATTACATAATGACAGCACCAAGGCAATATCAAATTCTAATAAAGTCTAACATTTTTCTGTGTGTGCAGTTTATTAGGTATTATACGTCACAAGCTGGAGTTCATTCAGTAATCAAAATCTTTTGAGATGGATCCTTGCTGTCATCCTTTTCCCTAAAAAAGCCAGAATTCTTAATCGTTGCTCTTTATTGCTCAACAATATTCGAAAACAGAAAGTTTGTTTAAAAGTTATTTGCAATAGAGTTCAACTCAGTGTATTTTAACAAATTGGTAAACAAATTAATTGTGTGTGTTTGCACACCAGTATGTGTACACATGCCAATTCTGCCAATTTGGATGGGTTGCACTAGTTTGAGTTTTTCAAAGAATCAGTCAATTATCTTTCCAAACCATCAAGTTTATGAGGAGTATATTATTTGTAATATTCTCTTATTATCCTTTTAATGGCTTTAGTATGAGGAGTGATGTCACCTATTTCATCCTTGTTATTGTTGATTTCTGTTTTTCACCTTTTATTTTAATCCGTCTTGCTAGGGGTCTAGCAATTTAATAGTTTTTGTTTTGAAAAGATAGCCTTCTGTTTCACTAATTTTCTCTACTGTTTTCTTATTTTCAATTTTATTGATTTCTGTTCCTTATTATTTTCTTTCTTCTGCTGCTTTAGATTTATTTTGCTCTTCCTTTTCTTGTATCTTGAGGTAGAAACATAAATTACTGATTGAAAACTTTCCTTCTTTCTCATGTAAGCATGTAATGCCATGCATCCCTTTCTCTCAGAACCGTTTTAACTGCATCCCACGTATTTTGATACGCTGTATTTTCATTTCCATTCTGTTCTTTTTGATCGTTGTTTACTTTTAGACTTGCTTTTGGGGCCATGGATTTTTTAGAGTATGTTATTTAATTAACATGTGTTTGAAAATATCCCTGTTTTCTTTACGTTATCAGTTTCTAGTATGATTTCATTATGGTCAGAGAATATACTTTATATGACTTCAATTCTTTGTGGTAGGGCTCAGGGTCTCTTGGTTACTCTCCCATGGGAGACCTATAAACAAGTGTATTCTGCTTCTGTTGAGTGAGTGCTTTATATCTGCCAACTAGACCTGTTACTCGATTGTATTGTGGAGATCTTCTACATCCTAAGTAACTATAAATTTGGATTTGTATAGTTTCCTTTTCAGCTTTATCAGTTTTTTCCTCATTTTTTTCCTTCGCATATGTTTGGTGTATATACTATTAGGTCTATTATGTTCTGCTGCTAGATTAGTCTAAAATTTGTCATCATGGGGGCACCTGGCTGGCTCAGTCAATGGCGCATGTGACTCTTGATCTTGGGGTCATGAGTTTGATGTAGAGCTTACTTTAAAAAAATAAATAGGGGCACCTGGGTGGCTCAGTCGGTTAAGCGTCTGACTTCAGCTCAGATCATGATCTCACGTTCGACAGCTCAGAGCCTGGAGCCAGCTTCAGATTCTGGGTCTCCCTCTCTCTCTGACCCTCCTCTTCTCATACTCTGTCTCTCTCTCTCTAAAAAATAAACCTTAAAAATTTTTTTAAATATATATTTAAAAAAATATTTATCATTATGTAATTTCTCTCCTTTTCTCTAGCAATTTTCAATCCTCCAAAGTCTATCTACTTCATCAAATATTAATAGAACTACCCTTTTTTTTATTACTATTGGCATGGTATATCTTTTCCCATCTTTTTATTTTCAACCCACCCATGTTATTGAATCTGAAGTGTGTTTCTTATATAGCACATAGTTGGGTTGTTCGAGAACACTTTTTATGTTCATTTCATTGTCTTCAAATCTCCACACATTGTGAGTAATGTTCTTTAGAACCCAGAGCTGCTTTGCCTACCTATGTTTTTGCAGGTGACACTTTTTCCATTTATGGAGCTATATAGAATAAAATGTTCCTGTTACATGCTCGAGGCCAATAGTTAAAAGATTTTCTGACCCCAATGTCATAGCTTGTGCACCTCTTCGATGCTTCTAGATTTACACAGGTAGTTTAATTTCAGTCTCCATATGCATATGCCTTTTCTTTTTAAAGAAAGCTCTATGCCCAACGTGGAGCTTGAATTCATGACCCTGAGATCAAGATTCACATACTCTACCCACTGAGCCAGCCAGGCACCCCAATATGCACATGTCTTAAAGCTTTGCTTCTCCAACTCTTGCCAGGTCCCATTCCCTAACAACAGGACCTGGATCTGGTTTGAGTATTACTATGTGTTTTTGTGTACTTGCTCCCACAAGCTCACCTATGTTTTAAGAAACACTGGTGTTTTGGGGCACCTGGGTGCTCAGTCGGTTGAGCGACTGACTTCAGCTCAGATCATGATATCTTGGATCGTGGTTTGAGCCCCGTGTTGGACTCTGTGCTTACGGCTCAGAGCCTGGAGCCTGCTTCAGATCCTGTGTCTCCTTCTCTTTCTGCTGCTCTCCTGATTGCACTCTCTCTCTCCTTCTCAAAAATAAATAAAGATTTTTTAAATTTTTAAAAAATAATAAAAAGACAAAAAAAAGACTTGTTTGATTCAGATTCCTCTATGATTTGGACAACAAAATTTTCTTTTGGCATTATTGTAGTCCACCAAAATGACTGTAAAGCTTAACCTTGCTACTCATCTGGTCCATGAGAAAACCTCCCGTCTGGCCTTTGCCTCCATGTTTTCCACATTCTATTTTATATTATCATTCAAATCAACTTATTTTTTACTATTATTAATTTACTATTATTATTTAACCAATACTTATTTATAACACTAATTATGTACCACATGCTATTCTAGCTATAGGTTAACTCCTTTAAGCCTCACAATAACTTTGGGAGGCATGTGTCTTTATTCTCCCATTTTACAGCTGGGAAAATGAAGAAGGCACGGAAGTTGCAGTAAATTACCCTAACGTCGTAAACAAGTAAATAGCACAGGCAAGATTTAAGTGCAAGCAGTTCTAGCTCCAGGCTCTATCCTTTTAACCACAAGGCTATCATTCACACTTACCCCCCCAGCTAATTTCCTAAAATGCTGAATGAAGTACAGAAAATTAAATCAAATTCCCTGGCTTACTCTACAAGTCCCCCCACAATCTGTCTCCAGCAAACTTGCCCCACCGCTTTGACCACTGTGTCCCCACCTCCACTTTGTCTGAACTCTCATCAAAGGTTCTGGTCATTCCGTATTTCTATTTCATGAGTATGCCATGTATCAAGTCTTTGCAAATCTGTCTATGCCACCTGCAATAACCCTTTTTTATTTTCTTTGCCTGGCACACTTCTACTCATTCTTCTGGTCTCCAGTCAAAGTTCCCATTCCCCAGGAAGTTTTCCTGGAGTAGTCTTGCTGAAGTTAATCACTATGTTCCTAGTCACTTAATTAATTTATTATTGCACAGTTGTGTTGCCATTCATTTATCCAAGTGCTGAGACTCTTGCTGCTTGAGAGGAAACCGATGTGATTTTCATTTTTGGGTCTTTATCCCCCACCCCGCGTAGGCAATACTACACTAATATTTGGCAACTGTGAGCAGATATTTACAATGTGCAGGGAGTTCCATTTTTTATATGGGTTTCCTTGAGTACGACTACATCTTCAAAAGATAAATATATTTCCATTTTATACATGAGAAAACTGAGGGTCAGAAAAGGACACATGACAATTAAGCGGGAGAGACAAATGTCCACGTAAAAGAAGTTCAGTCATAAGGAACTTTGTGCAATGCTCTAAGCATGCCTATTAGCAGAAAGTAATTAAAGAACCATTTATACTAAGTGAAAATATTATTATAACTATACTTAAATATATGCTTTTGAAGTTTAAAAACTCACTTCAACACTAATGCTAACAGAGCGCTAAGTGTGTGTAGGGAATTAGAGATGAGAAACGATGACACAAACCACAAAGTTCACATTCTCTGAGTCTTAGGAACAACACGAGAGAGCACTTTCCAGGGAATAAGTGGTATGGCTCTGATACTAGAGGCCTTGAGCACTTGAAGCCAGCCATCACACTTAGTAGCTGTTTTGAAAAAGGCTGGAAGGCAGACATCGTACCCTATCCCCTCTAATGCAGACAACACACATTTATGTTATTAAAGGTGAGGAAAAAGAAATGACCTGCAAGAGGTGAAACCAGCTTTCTTCCTCATTTTTCTTCCCAGAATAACATCAACAGCTCCTTCTGAAAGTCTGCCATTTATTAATTTGTTTATTAATTCATTCATGCTTTCCTTCAGTAAATATTCTGTAGTCCCTATTTCATGCCAGGGACTGTTCCATGTGCCTGAGACACAGGGAGAGTAAGTCAAACAACATCCTGCTTATGCAACATGCCTGCGTCCTCTTCCTTCACGGTAAAATCTCCCGTGGTGGAAGTTCATCCCATTATGACTTTCATCCCTCCTGCTTTTGCTTTGGAATAATGAAAATCCTTATTAGCTGATGAAAGAATTCAACTGAGCTTCAAAAGTATCAAATGCCACTTAGGTTGAGGGCCAAGATCACTCTGTCAATAGAACAAGGAAGAAGTATGGCCTTTAAAACCTTGAACTCTGTGATATAATCTTAAGTCGTCATGCTTACACTCTCTAAAGTGACAAAAACAGCCAACTTGGGGCAATAGCTATCGAATGAGAGAATCTGATCTGGGGAATGCAAAGGCTGCCTTCCTTACAGAGAAAAGGAATATGAGAGTGAGTCCCATTTGAATACTCACTAGCCAACATAGACAAATATAGATATTATAAAAGGCATGAATTTCTGTGTCTGAATTACAATGACAGTGCTTCCTTCCATATAAAATGAACTTTCTCCAGAGCAATTGATTTAACTTGCCAATTCTTCATTCCCAGTTGGTAAGGAATGGCCCCAGCCTCCTCAAAGATAGAATGTATCACAGGTAGAACACAAACGTCTCAAAGTTATTGGAGAACAGATGTGCTGCCCGATTCCCATTTATAGAACTGACTCACCATGTATTCTTAGACATTCTGGGTAGTTCCTTTTTTAAAACACGGGGTCCATAAAACTTGTCAGTAAGAATGTGTGAACCCTCAAGTAAAATTTAGTACACGGAGCCTAGTGCTCGGAGTTTTCATATTATTCCCCCAATTGGAACTGGCTGTGTGACAGATTTCAAATACCAGAATTCTGCAACACGTCTGTACATTCCTAGCAAACCCGAAAGCACATTCAGAATATTGGTGCATCTGGTTTTCCCTAAGGCGGCAGCTGTTGCTGCTCAGTTTGCTGTGGGATCTGAAGTGACAGCCCCCTCCTGGCTGCCAGCATCACTGTCATTCAGGAGAGAGATCACAGAGCCTATATCCTTTCTGTTTTGGACACACAGCTCACAGACGTCAGCAGGAGACCTGACGGCATGTCAGGCAAGAGATTAGAAGGCTCCAAAGCAGGAAAGTCTTCTGCACGTAGAGATCCAACCGTCCCTATTGGAACTGGACAGACCCAAGAATGAGAGAAAAACACATTTGAATCTCCACCTTCTTAGGTTTTCATCAGCAAAGACAAGCAAACCGTGAAATGAGCCTCAGTGCCAACACCCATGGTTTAAAAAAAAAAAAGTGAGACCTCATTTTAATTGGCTCTCGGGGTGGAGCAGGGGAAGTTTAAGAAAACATAAGCATGCGGCATGTTTTCCCTTCTTTTTCTGCAGCCTTTTTTTCTACCCAGGATTTCCTGGTCACATCATGAGGAACTATGTAAATATCCCCCCTTTGAGTTAGTGGCAAAAATCATTTCCTCTCATGTTCTTTCAAGGGAGGAAAAAGGACCCCCCAAACAGCCAAAACCAAAAAGATACGAATTGTCATATAAAATTTGATCAGAAAACAATTTTAATGACAGAGAAACATTATTCTGTTATTCATTCTTGGTTGCCTTTGTTTTATTTTGTATTGTATTGTTCTTTTGGTCAACTACGCCATTCACATTGTGAAATACACTGGTATTGTCTTCTTGCAATCACGGTCCAAAACATATTTTATTCTTGAAAGATTTAGGCCTTATATCAAGCTAGGGTGATTTATTGGTACAAACACTTCCTCTTTCCATTCTCATTCCCACCTTGTTTTATTTATTTCGAAAGCAGAAAATCTTCTGCTGACACAGACTTGAGTGTTTAATGTAAGAAAGGAAAACGTTCTGAAATGTTTTTCCACACTCGAATAGAAAAAAAAAAATAAATTCATGGAACTAAATCATCACTTGCCTTCTTATCTAGATGATTCTTTTTCTGACTCTGTCTCTCTCTAACTTATAACATTTAATACTTCCACATCAGTGCAATTCAACTCCTTTGAGCAGTAGCCTGAATGTCTCAGCTATTTCTGCCTACTTGAAGTGACCTTGGCATTTCCTTAGCTCAAAGTTTCCTTACAATTATTCGTTGTTCACTGCTTTAGGCAAATGCACTCTCTCTCTCTCTCTCTTCTCTCATAATATATCTTGGAGGTACTACTGTTTAGTGAAACATTATTTGGGGAATGCTGCTGTAAATTAAGAGCTTTATAAAAATTTATTTCCCTATAACTAACTATACCACATATTGCACTATGTAACATTTTGTGTTGAGCAAACGTGTGAATAAATACTAAGTAGCTAGCCTCTTAGCTTCTCACTTTTGCTAGCCAGGCCAAGACTGATTACAATTCAGAGGATGTGTCTTGAAAATCTCACATCACCTTGCTTACATCTTGTGTTTTTCTTTTTTCTTTTAAAGCAGGAGAAGACAGGGGCGCCTGGGTGGCTCAGTCGGTTGAACGTCTGACTTCAGCTCAGGTCATGATCTCGCGGTCTGTGAATTCGAGCCCTGCATCGGGCTCTGTGCTGACAGCTGGAGCCTGCTTCGGATTCTGTGTCTCCCTCTCTCTCTGCCCCTCCCCCACTCATGCTCTGTCTCTCTCTGTCTCAAAAATAAATAAACATTAAAAAAAATTTTTTTAAAAAATAAAGCAGGAGAAGACAGAAGAGTAAATGTCTCTACCATTTATATCCAGATGAACACTAGGAGACAGCTTTCTGGGACGTTCAAGAGCTATGGTCTTAATGCTTTCATTCCCCCAGAGTTGATCTGTTGAAATCCTAATTCTTAAAGATGATAGTATTAGAACTTAATACTGGTAGGTACTTAATTCATGAGAATGGAGCTCAAAGGCTTCAGAGAGATCTCCTAGCCCCTTCTTCTATGTGAGGACAAGTCACAAGCAAGAAGGCGCTGGCTGTGAACTAATAAGAGAATCTTCCCCCAAATATAACCATGTTGGCACCTTGATCTTAGACTTCTTAGCCTCCCAAACTGTGAGAAATAAATTTCTGCTTTTGATAAACCACCCAGTCTATAATATGTTGCCCTAGTGGCCAAACATACTAGGACAACAAGTCAAAGTTAAAGAAAGCAAGAGAGAGAGGGAGGAACAGATAGACAGAGACAGGGATCTGTTGTGAAGAAAACTTAAAACTACTCTATACCACCTACATGACTTGGAGATGTATAATTCATCATCAGTTATTAAAAACAATAGTAAAGAAACCATCCTCATCCTTTTTAACCCGATGTTTCCCAATGTTCATAGTGAAACTTTAAAAGGCAACATAATACTTATTAATACTCTACAGAGCCTGTAGTCTTTAAAATGCCCATTAGAAATCACAGATTTAGAATGTATCTAAACTTATCAGGTTAAAAACATTTGACATTAATTTTCAGGATCAAAACTTATGCAGATTTTCCTTAATTAGCCCCCTGCTTTGGGCTGCTATGCTACTGTTGCTATGGCACTTGCCTCCACTTGAAGTTATATTTCCATGTTCAACCCAAGAGACATTATCGTTCTTCTGTGCATGTTTTTCCCTGTGACCAAATGGTGACTGAATGGTGCCACCACCACAAGTGGATCCTTCAGGTCTTGCAAAGCACAAGGCACTTTTTCCCCTTCTCAGGGAATGAGACACCAATTAACACCCTCAAATTCAACTCTTTATTAAATCAACTCTACATCTAAACATGGAAATATTAGAGCCAATTTTTCAGAGATCTCAATGCTGCTAGTTCACTTACTATTCCTTAAGCCAGTATTCTCCCACCTCAGCCCCTTCCTATCCACCTAGTTCACACAGTGGCATCTCCCATTGGCGGACACCTACTTTAATAAATAAACGATGTTTGGTATTGAAATATTTGGAGGCTCTCACTTAACCACAAAGATTGGTTTAAGAAGGATCCTTTTAAAGCATTACAGGGTCTCCGGCTCAAAACCTGGAGATAGAGAAAATGCAGGAACAAACAATGACTGAGTAGTGTACTTAACATTGTAGTGGAGTCTACAGGAAGCTTTGCTGAGCACAGGGGAGACTGACTCAGTCTCGGGGAGTTCTGGAAGTTTCACACAGGGGATGTAGTGTGAGATGGATCTTGAAGACAAGTATAAAACATGATTGTGTATTTCGGGATTTCTGTGTGGTTGAGATGGAGTTTAATGTTGACAGGAGGTGAACTTGGAAGTAGATGAGTAGGTCGAGGATAACAGATGAGAACATCTTTCTACCTCGGTGAGAGATCCAGATTCTTCCCTAAAGGAGAGAAGAGGCTCAGGAAAGTTCGAACCAGAGAAGTGACATGATGAGGTGCTGTCCATCTTCCTTAAACTGTTTGCTAGAGATAATTAAAAGTTTTCCCCTATTCTTTTAAAAAGCTTAAATCAGACTTACTGCCTCTAACTCTCTTTTACATTATTTTACATGCACAGCAGAAATAGAAATAAAAAGAGCAAGTCTCTACTTTCTGTCTCCAATGGGAGTGAACTGCTTTTAATTAAAGCTCTCAAATAAAAATTCACCTGCCCTATTTTGCTCTTAAAGACATGTATTTTTTTTTCCAAAAGTTTTTGATTGAAACTACCAGTAAAGTGTAGCTTCATCTACATGTAACCTTTCTTTATTATTCCAAAGTCTGTTTCTAGCAAGAGAAGCTCAAACTCTGTCTCTCCTCCCATGACAAAATAGCCTCATTAAGACTGGAAAGACAAAGAATGCCTGGCCGGCTCAGTTGGTAGAATATGTGACACTTGATCTTGGGGTTGCGAGTTCAAGCCCCATGTTGGTTGTAGACAATATTGAAAAATAAAAAATATTTTTCAAAAAAGAGGAAAAACACAAAATCTGCACTAAGCATATGGCATTTCCAATAGATTTGAGCCAAAATATAAGCCACATTTGGACACAAGAACATAGTCATGAAAGCACCTTTGAAAACCTTTTTATTTCTATTCTTTCTTTCCTGGTCAAGAGTGAACTTTTAAAGCATTACAGGGTCCTAAAGCAATTAGATTCCACTCAGAAAAATTTGATGGCCGGTTTAAAAAAAAATGGGGGAGGGGGGTTGCCTGGGTGACTCAATCGGTTAAGCGTCCTACTTCAGCTCAGGTCATGATCTCACAGTTCATGAGTTTAAGCCCCACATCAGGCTCTGTGCTGACAGCTCAGAGCCTGGAGCCTGCTTCGGATCCTGTGTCTCCTCCTCTTTCTGCCACTCCCCTGCTTGTGCTATGTCTCTCTCTCTCTCTCTCTCTCTCTCCCTCCCTCTCTCTCTCTTTCTCTCTCCCTCTCTCTCTCTCTCAAAAATAAACATTAAAAATTAAACAAAAACAAAAATTGGACAGCTGGAACCTGGTTATTACTGCTAGGGTAGCATGTTACAATACCCTTAAGTGCATCCTTAGGAATGTGGAAAGAAAAATTAAAATGGCCACACAAGATGGAACTGATAGTCCCAGACAAAAAGTCATCTTCTTGTCTCAGGTACGTCATTATCCATGCATGAAATGAGAATATGAATAGTGCCTTCTCTACAGCATGCACGTTGGCACTTAAATGAGATGGTATACTCAAGAAAAGCACTCTGGAAACAGTACAGTATTTTACAGGTTTAGTTGTTTCTCGTGAATAATTGTAAGCCTATGACTCAGCTCTTTTAAACCCCGGCCTATAGAACCACATCCCCTCCACTGTCACCCCACAAATCAGTGTGCGTGCCCTCCTTGCAATAAAAAGTCCTGATTCCAGAATTTTCTACGTGGTCCACCATGCCGAGTGTCAAGGCATTGTCTTGCCCTCTTATATTCAAGTAATATGAGTAATTTTTATTTTTGGTGATGAAATAATAGGCATAGGTCTATTCATTTTTCTAATCTCAAAGTTTTTTCTACCTGTGGTTCTCTGTCATTTTTCCCCAATCCGATCTCCCTATAGGTTTTTATAATTGTTCCTTTTCTGACTCTTCACCCTACTGACCCTTTTGTATGCTTTCCTTTTTGGAGTTGTGTTTCCTTCCTCTCAATGAGCAAAGTGCCCTCCAAACCAGGCATGGTGGATATTTTCTTTCTTCTTTGAGAGAGCCCATCTGTTTCAGAACTGAGCCACATTCTTTTTTTTTTTTTTTTTTTTTGGTGTGTGTGTGTGTGAATAATTTGCCCACTGACCCCGACCCCATGGAGTCCCACTTCTCTTCCTGTTTTCTGATGGCGACACCCTCTGACCATCCTTTCAATGGAAGTCTCCATTTCCTCCCAGAGTTTGTCCAGTCTCACAAACAGGACACTTCCCAGTTTCTCTGACTCCAAAGAGCCATCTCTCCATGCTGTTCAGTCTCCTGGCAGCTTTTGTTTCCCCTACCACACTTAATCAGTCACCAGATTCTGCTGCTATTTCCTCTGTATTATCTGAGAGATCGGCTTCTTCCTCTCCATGGAGTAGGCAGATACCTGAATTAGATCTTCTTATCTTTGACTAAATTGATGCTCATTTTCTTCACTTGTCCCAAGTTCTCATTTTCAAAGTCTTGAATTTATCATTATCTGTTAGAATCACCATTTCCACCCACCTACTTGTTCACACTTTCCTCCACTCTGTCCTCCATTCTATGTCATTTCTGCTTGGTTTGGAAACCTTACTCCAAAGCATTCTGCGAACATGGCCTGTCTTCTTCAAAATCCTTTCATTTACATTCCACTTGAAAGAAATGTCTCCCAAAACTTCATAACTGACTTGGTTTGTAGTCTGAAGATAGCATCAATGTCTCTTCTTCCAGGCTATGATTGGCATAGATAAGCTCTGTCTGATAAAACTTTCTATGATTATAGAAGTATTCGGTACCTACATGGTACATAGTAATCACCCGTGACTATTAGCACATGTGACTATTGTACACCTGAAATGTGGGTAGTGCATGTGAGGAACTGAATTTTTAAATTTTACTTAATTCTAATTGAAATAACCACATGTGGCTAGTGGCTATTGTATTAGACAACACAGACTAAATCTAGGCCCTATGCTATTAAATGATACTGGAATTTCAACCCATTAAACATAACGAGTTTTGCAAGGACCTGGGAAAATATATGAGAACTGAAAAATATTACGACAAAATAAAAACGAATTTCAAAATCAAAGTTAATAAATGATTAAGTATTACAAAACCTGTTTTGTCAGTTTTAAAAAATTATGTAAGGACTCGAGAAGTTGGCATTGTTTCCAAATAATTTTTATTTTTTTCCTCTTTTTAATGAGAATTCCAAGTATACTAATTGCCAAGAAATCAAATCACAGCCAGTTGTAAATGAAATGAGTTTCTTACGGGCAAATTCTATCAAAAACAACACTAGAAAAACTCCTAAAACTTTTATAGCAAAAAGTAATATTCAATCGGTACATTTCTTATGTGTTTGATAGGATACAATGTGGGGATTCTGCAAGGGCAGAGTCTATATTCAGGTATAACCTCCTGACCTACCTAACTGAAAGCAAGTTCCAAACTGTGCCCCAGCCTCTCTGGCTAGTTACAGGCCCATCTTTAACATTTACAAGACAGAGTATAAATGGGGCCTCTTGCCCCATGCTCACTTTTCTTCCCTTTCCACTTTATTCTGTACCAAAAGCCACTTCTTTCATGTTCTTACTTATGGACGTCTCGGTCCAGCCTCCTTGCTTTCAGAAGTCATCTTAGGAATGTGCATACCTGTGACTAATTCTTCTCTTTAGAATACAAACAGCATTAGGAGGACCTGGAAAGAGGGAATTCTGGGATTGCTGACTTGGGGTGACCATGACTCTTGACCCCAGGGATTCCTTGCTTTGTGAGTAGAGGTAACAACTGGAGGGCCATAATGGAGTCTTTTAAAGTATGGGGCCTGGGGAGTACTGCTTCTGTCTTTCTATATGCCCATCACAGACTTTAATACGACCGGAATATTATTTTGTTTGTTTCTTTATCTACTTTTTAAGAAAATATTGCTACCACTGGACTAATAGCAGACTTTGCCTCTTATGACACTTAGAAATAATAGGAATCCTGACGATAGAAGAGCATCTGGCCTACAGCAGATCCTAGGTAAATATTTGTTCAAACACAAGTGATAATTTTTCACAGCATTTCCTTACGAAAGGGTGGCATTTATATTGGCAAGAATATGGTTTTTGAAATTGGATAAACTTTAATTGAATTCTCTTTCATCTAGTTATTAGCCATGACCTTAGTTGGTAAAGATAAAACTAAAATCTATATATATTTTTTCATATCCTCCACATTAATTTCTTTTTTTGTTTTCCTGCTTTAATGTGTTCTCTATGTCAAACTGAGGTTGGCTATGTTCCCAATCCACTTTAGCATTGTTGTTCCCAAAGTGTGGTCTAGGGAGGAAGGAGGAGGTCACAAGATATTTTCGGGAGGTCCATTAGGTCAAAACTATTTTTCATAATAATACTAAGAGTTATTTGCCTTTCCCACTGTGTTGACATTTGCAACTTAGTATTATATGGGATTCCACAATCACAGTGCAAAAGGAATAGTGGGTAAAACTGTGTGCCTTTAGCAAAAATCAAAGCAGAAGCACCAAACTGTGCTAGTAGACATTTTATTCTTCATTGGGATGCATCCACAGTTTAAAAAAAAATTACCAAATGGGGCTCCTGGGTGGCTCATTTGGTTAAGCATCTGACTTCAGCTCAGGTCATGATCACATGGTTCTCGTGAGTTCAAGCCCTGCATCGAGTCCTTTGCTGTCAGGACAGAGCCCACTTCGTATCCTCTGTCTCCCTGCTACCTACCCCTCCCCTGCTTGTGTGCACACATATGCATGCTCTCTCTCCCAAAAATTAAAAAAAAAATTCTAAAAAATTAAAATTAAAATAATTTACCAATTTCACTTAGGAATGTCCTTGGTGAAAGAAACAGTGAAAGTATTACTTTTATTAAATCTCAATCTCTTAAGTATGTATCTTTTCAATACTCTGTGACAATATGGAAATTGCGAAGTAAAATTTGTCTCAAGGAAAATTCTTTTTTTTATGATTTTATTTTATTTTATTTTTAAAGTAATCTCTATACCCAACATGGGATTTGAGCCCACAACCCCATGATTAAGAGTCTCATGCTCCACTGACTGAGCCAGCAAGGTGCCCCTCAAGGAAAATTCTTGTGCAACTGAGCTACCTGAGGAACTACTGACTTTTTAAATGACATACTATTTTAATTTAAAAGGACAATTGAGAAACTATTGTATTCAATCTAGGCTATGTGGCCACCACTTATTTGAATATGAACAAAATGAGTATATATCATTGTTGTCATTACAAAATTTAGAATCTCTAGGAAAAATTGGAATTTTTGAAAATTTATATCCATGACTGTGAACTTGACACTTCCTGATATTTAATGACTTCTGATGAGATGAATGGTGATATTAACAAATGCAATTTTTTGATATTATATAATGCAGTTTATAAAAATTTAGAAAATCTTCATAATTCAATATTTTCCAAGTGACCACCAGTATAGGATATGCCAAAGTCATGAATGGGTAAAAGATCCATTCAAAGTCCAAGACAGACCAATGGATTTTAATAAAAATGTATAAAAGTTCATTGACACAGTTTCGGATTTCAAGATGCAAGTAATCTTTAAGAAACTATATTCATTGAACTTGGTGTAGCAACGAAGAAAATCCACAATTACCTTCAAAAGGCTATTAAAATGCTATTTCCTTTTCTAACTCTATATCTGTGTAAAGCCAGACTTTCTTCATCTACTTCAGTTTAAATAGCATAACTCAACCAAATAAATACAGAAGAGATATGAGAATCTAGTTGTCTTACACATTAAAGGGATTTGCAAAAATGTAAAACAATGTTATTTTTCACTAATTTTTGTGTGGATTATTTTAAGATTATTTTCAGGGGTGCCTGAGTGGCTCAGTCGGTTAAGTGTCCTACTTCAGCTCAAGTCATGATCTCACAGTCTGTGAGTTCAAGACCGGCGTTGGGCTCTGTGCTGACAGCTCAGAGCCTGGAGCCTGCTTCAGGTTCTGTGTCTCCCTTTCTCTCTGCCCCTCCCCTGCTCATGCTTTGTCTCTCCTGCTCTCAAAAACAAATAAAACAAAAAAAAAATTTTTTAAAGAGTATTTTTCAAAAAAAATGTTAACAAATTGTTATTATTTTAAAATAAATATTTATTTATTTAACAAATTGTTGTCATTTTAAAATAAATATTTTTTAGTTATCCATTTTAATTTATAATATGGTAAACATCAATTGGTATAAAGCACACAAATAAAAGCTTTTTAGGGTACTTAATAATTATTAAGAGTATAAAGAGTTCCTGAGGCCAAAATGTTTGAGAACCATTGATTTAATAGACATTAACCAGCATTTTTAGATGAAATAAAATATAAAATGACATTGTATTTTGGTATTACTAAAATAATATTATACATTAATTTTTTAAGTCTTACATTTTATGGGTAAATATAGTTTATTGAAACTTGTATTACAGTTGCACAGATACTATACATGCATACTAGATGAAATTTATTTTTTACAACGAAGTGGAAAAGTTTGAAAAAAAAAAACATACTAGGTCAACTGCTCCTTACAAGCAAGGACTGTGCCTTTTTATCTTTCTAGGCCAGGATACTTAGCACTATGTCTGACACATATATCGAGTCAATAAATATAGAATGAATCCTCTCTTTCTCTCAATATCCACCTCCTCTGTGTCCGCAAATCTTGTTGGTTTTGTCTTCAAAACCTACCAATTATCTGATCACTTACCACTTAATCCATGTAATCCTCATTTCTACGTTGAGTTACTTTAATGTTTGTATTGTAATGTTCATCCTTGATTCAACTTTTTTGCCTCTAGTCCATTCTTGACACAGACGCTAGAATGATACTGTTACCTACCTCTGATGTCAGCTCCTACTATTCTTGTTCCCTTCAGCTACCCTATTCTCTTCCTTGTTCCCTGAACATGCAGGGCTATCGCCAAGACTCAGATTTCAGAGTCATAAATTCTCCACTCGTACTAAGGACAATGAATTAGCACCTTCTTCCATTGTTGCCTTTAGCCACTTGCTTTCCTACAACACATTTTCCATATCCTCAGATGAGCTCTTCCACTATTTGGTGAATTGCCAATTGCACTCATCTTTTTAGTACTGAGTAAAAGGTAATGTCCATTTGTCACTGAATCACCTTAACTAAATGCTAATGAAAGCTTGGCAGAAAGCACTTGAGAAACTAGCAGCCCTTGCATCTGCGTATTGCCTATAAATCAGATGTCAACATACCCTAAAAGGGAAGCTTAACTAAAGTAATGTAAAATTTAACAATGACTCAAGTAACAGTATCTGGAATAAAAAGTAAAATTCTTCTCATGGACCAGCTCTAGGCTAGTCAATAGGAAAGTTGGAAAACAGAATGTGAACCAATAGTATGAGGAAATAATCTCAGTAAATTGATCAGTGTCTGAATTAAGACAGACTGTGAGCTTATTGATAAGGAGGTCCTGGAGAAGGACATGGGACCAGGGTCATAGAAATGTTGCCTCTCTATCCTGTCCCTCACATGGACAGAATTCTTAAATTTCCTCTTATTTTAAAAGGAATTCAAATTTATGGGGCACCTAGATGGCTCAGTTGGTTAAGTATCTGACTCTTGATTTTTGCTCAGGTCATGATCTCATGGTTTGCGGGGTTCATGGGGCTTGTGGGTTCAAGCCCGGCATCAAGTTCTGTGGTAACAGTGCAGAGCTTGCTTAGGATTGTCTCTCTCTCTGCTCCTCCCCTGCTCTCTCTCTATCAAAATAAATAAACTTTAAAAAAGATTAAAAAAAAAATAAAACAAACTGAGAATTTAGATGTTAAATTGTTTGACCGACTAGGTTTTAGAAGTTTTTTTAATTTAATTACACTTCTATATTTTCTGAACATTTATATATACTTCTGTTAAATGGAGATGATGATATTATTCCTAGAAGCGATGTATGACTCTAGATTTAATTTCTGTGGTAACTGTAATTCCTTTCTTGGAAAAGGAGCAAGAGAACTATAGAGCACATTAATTAGACTTAGCAGTTATGTCCCAGACAGCAGCAAACAAAAAAATTTTTTTGTACATGACAAACTACTGGTCCTACTCCAGCAACAAAATGATTATAAATCACATCAGATTTCTGCAATATTTCTTTCACAGAGTAATTGTACTTTGTGAATATTCTCATAGGCTTTGAGTGACAGAAAATTATGCTAAAATAAACTTTTATTTATGATAAAGGAATTGACCAAAAACAAAAATGAAGTACAAAAGAAAAAAAAATTGACAATCGAACAGTTGTAAATTAATGTAAAAAATGTATCATTTAAGATGACTAAAGATAAAAAGAAAGCAAGTTTATGATGGAAAGGAAACCTTTGGGCATCTTTGTCAGACCAGTCCCCATGGGAGTCTGATGCTCACTGATGTCACCTTAAGCCTGAGACCTAGTCCTGCATCTTAATGAATTCATTGTTTCAACTCAGTCTAGGATGTCCCCAGGCTGCTCCCTTCCCAGCTCCAATCCCTGACATAACCCAGAATGTTCTTAATCAATGATACATGATTGTGGCTAGAATTCATCTGTTCCCATAGAACAGAGATAATGAGCCTGGGTTAAAGAATGCCCAACATTGTGGCATTATTGCCTTAAGTATTTTTTTTAATGAAAGAACTCGATCAAACTGATGGTACATAATAAAGAAAATGATAGTAAATAAAAGATGAATGGGAAATATACAATGAAAAATAATTGAGGCTCTAGTAATATTTATGAGCAAGACAGTTCACTACTTCTTTATTTATTCTTTTATTTATTTGACCATTCAATAGTCATCTATTGTGTGCCTACAACTTCTGTTAGGGAAGCATGAAGGAGATAATGTTGTTTACCTTAAAGACCCTACAGTCTACTATCTGGTTGGACCTGCGAATCTCAAGTTACTATAGTTAATAAGTTTCTAGTACACATAAATAATCATGAAGAAGTTTACTATTTAATATTTTTAACTCTTCCAAATTCCATAAAGAATATCTAAGCATAATATCTCTTAGCACAATTTCCTAGGCATTTAAGGCAGCAATTTGGCCAACAAAATCCATAAATAGGAAAGACAAAAACAAACAAACAAAGATTATAACAACAATTTTACAGTTTTGGAGTTGTGATAACATAGCCGTTCTACGAATTTGGGTCGCTCCACTTTTAGAATAAAAGAATCAGAAATAACAATAATAGATCATTCCAGAGGGTCACCTAAAAATAAAAACTGACTCTGAAGAAGGCAAACTTAATTCCATTTGTAAAATGTTTAGCATAACCAAGGGTGTGAGTACTATGAGAGACTTTTAACATTTCTTTTACTCCTCTTCAACATTTTATTTTGTTTTTCTGTAGCAACTACAATAAAACCCTAAAAATGAAAAGGCCCTGTATGCCTGTTTTTTGGTACCTTGTACCAAAAAAGGTAGATCTGAGAGATGGTGTCTTTTTGCCTGGCTAGCCTGAGGGAGAAAGGAGCCACAGCACACTTAAGACTGACCAACTGATCTGACCGTGATGAGGGGAGGAAGCCGCCATGCCCGGAGGTCAGCCAGAGGAAAAGAAAAGTGTGGAGTCAGTTTAGCGGTGGCCCAGAAACCTTTACTCAATCTCCAAGTTCCCATGTTCCTTCCTACTTCCTTTTAAATGCATCTCTGCCTGCTCTCTCAGGGGAAATTCTATTTCCTCTTCAAGAATGTGTTTCCATTAAATACTTCCTTATGTTCTGATAAACGTATGAAAAGCAAGCAAACAAGCAAACCAACAAAACCAGCTCATTCTTTTCTTATGGAGCAGATAACTTCGGATTATACACAGCAAAGATTAACATTGATAGAGTGCCTTTTCCACACGAGACACAGCACGTGTACTATCTCATTTAATTTCAGAGGACCTTTAGATTGGGTGCCCTGCAATTAAATTCAATTTGCATCAGAAAGAAGTGAGCAGTCAAGTGTCCTTGGTCATGCAACTACTGAGGGCTGTAAGTAGGGATCAAAAGCTCCAAAATCTTCAAAGCCTCGAGGTTTCTTTGAGCCCCTTCCTAATCCTGTTTTTCTAATGGCTGTTTTGTTTACTGAATTTATCAGAACTTTGTTTTCCTAGCTAATATGATTTGCACCGCAAGTAGTACACAGCCTGTAAACCTTCTGGCTTCTGTTAAAGCGGTAATGCCAGTGGCCCGCAGCATCAGAGAGCAGCTGCGTTATCTCCTAGAGTCACGAAAACCCCCTGGGGCTCGGCATCTTTGCCTGTAGAACTGGGGAGTTAGATTTGATTATCTTTGCGCTCAAGGATTCTGTTGTTGGTTTTCCATTCTGGAAAAAATTACAGATGGCACAGATGCTTCCAGAGTATAATTGATTAAATCTCACTAGATTATTTTTGTCCATGAACAAGGTCCAGAAAGATGCCAGTAGACATGGAAATGAGAAGAAAAAGATGTCTCATTATTTCTCATCAGACCTACTTTCAGGCATCTAGGAAATGAAAGAATATAAGACTGAAGAGCAAAAATCAAATTTTTGTGGTAGAATAAACATAACAGAATTTACATTTTGACCATTTTTAAGTGTGCAGCTCCGTGGCACTAAGTACATTCACACGGTTATGCAACCATCACTGTCAGGCGTCTTCTTCCATCTTCCTTTCCACCTGCCACTCTTTATCATTAAACATGAACTCCCCATTCCTCCGTCCACCCCCCAGCCCCTGGCAAACAACATTCTTTCTATCTCTATGAATCTGACTACTTTAGGAACCTCATATAAGTGAAGTCATACAGTATTCGTCTTTTTGCAATGAACTTTATGGCTTATAATGTTTTCAAGGTTCATCATATCATAAATCCACGTGAAGGCTGAATAATCCCATTATATGTATATACCACATTCTACCTTCATCCCTCCATCTTTATATGAATGCTTGCATTGCTTCCGCTATTGTGAACAATGCTGCTATGAATATGAGTGTAAAACAATACTTCGAGTTCCTACTTTGACATCTTGGCGGTATATAACCAGAAGTGGAAATGCTTGTATCATATCTAATTTTATGTTTAATTTGTTGAAGAATTACCACACTGTTCTCCCTAGCAGCTGCGCCATTTCATGTTCCCACCGACAGTGCACAAGGGTTCTAATTTCTACGCATCCTCTCCAATACTTGTTATTTTCTGTTATTTTCATGATAACTATCCTAACGGGTATGAAGTGGTACCCCATTGTGGTTTTGATTTGCATATTCCTAATGGCTAGGGATGTTGAGCATCTCTTCATGGGCTCACTGGCTATTTGTATATCTCCTTTGGAGAAATAGCTACTCATCTCCATTGCCCATTTTTTAATCAGATTGTTTTGGGTTTTTTTATTATCAAGTTGTAGGAGGTCTTCATATATTCTGATATCAATCCCTTATCAATTATAGGATTTGCAATTTTTTCTACTATTCTGTGGTTTGTTTTTACTCTGTTGCTAGTCTCCTCTGAAAATTAAAAAGTTTTTAATTTTGATGAGATCCAACATTATTTTTTATATCTATATATGCAGTTTTCCTCACATGAATTGTTAAAAAGACTGTCCTTTTCTCATTAAGTCATCTTGGCACCTCTTGTCTAAACTCTTTGACCACATACATGAGGGTTTATTTCTGGGCTCTCTATTCTATTCCATTGGTCTATATGTCGGTCTTTATGCCAGTACCACACTGCTTTGATTACTATTGCCTTATGGGAAAATTTTGAAATCAGAGATGTGAAACTTCCAACTTTGTTCTTCTTTTTAAAAATTATTTTGGGGGGTCCTGAGTGGCTCAGTTAAGCATCTTCAGCTCAGGTCATGATCTCGCAGTTCGTTAGTTGGAGCCGCACAGTGGGCTCTGTGCTGACAGCTCAGAGCCTGGAGCCTGCTTTGGATTCTTTGTTTCCCTTTCTCTCTGTCCCTCCCCCACACGCACTCTGTTTCTCTCTCTTAAAAATAAATAAAAATTAAAAAAATTATTTTGGTTACTCAAGAACCTAATTTTTTGATACAGAAGTAAATGGACTTCGAAGTGAGATTGAGATAAGCATTTTGTCAGGATGCAGGGGGCTCAGTTGGGTTAAGCATCTGACTTTAGATTTCGGCTCAGGTCGTGATCTCACAGTCATGAGATCCAGCCCCGTGTCAGACTCCGTGCTGACAGCATGGAGCCTGCTTGGTATTCTCTCTCTCCTTCTCTGTCTGTACCTCCTACACTCATCTCCCTCTCTCTCAAAATAAATAAATAAACTTTAAAAAAAGATAAACATTTAATCATAGATAAACAATAAAATATTGAATGAATGGGAACTTGTTCTCTAGGAGCCAGTGCTCTGGTGCTCCGGGAGGGGAGATGTGTTCTAAATGAGATACAAAGTAAAAGCACAATGAAGGAAACTAAAAGCTAAGCATATTTCAGGAAAAAGAGAAACTATTTCTGAGGAAGGTTAACAAGGAAGATTTCCTTTAGGAAATACAATTGGAACTAGGTCTACAAAAATGGAGGAACAAGATATGGAAAGGTATATTTATTGATTAATTGGTTCTTCTATCTTCTATTCCTACCTCGGTTCTATGTGCACTGTTGGATACTTCCAGCCTACTTGTACATTATTTTAAAAGCTGTGGCTAGAAAGGAAAACCTAAATAACTGCTTAGATGATATTGCATATTTTGTCTCATTATGTATTTCCCAAGTTTGAGGAAGAACTGCGTAAGTTTTTTCAACATGATTTCTGAATTAATAACTTTTTAAAAATTCTTATTAAGAAGGTCTGTTTTAACCTTTCATCAAGGAAGGTATAGAGAGAGCAAATAAGGACATGAAAAGGTGCTACA
The DNA here is from genome assembly GCA_030068075.1 of Paguma larvata. Taxonomy (NCBI): domain Eukaryota; kingdom Metazoa; phylum Chordata; class Mammalia; order Carnivora; family Viverridae; genus Paguma; species Paguma larvata. Next base: position 109,961,086 of record CM057829.1, read on the forward strand.
TATCATATGTCATCAGGTAAATGCAAATTTAAACAGCGAGATATTATGACATCCCTATTAGAACGGCCAGATCCCAAACACTGGTAGCACCAAATGCTGGGGAGGGTATGGAACCACAGAAAGTCTCATTCATTTCCAGTAGGAATGTAAAATAGTACTGCTACTTTGGAAGATAGTGAGGCAGTTTCTTACAAAACTAAACGTACTTCCACCATACGATGCAGAAATCCTCGTGTGGGTTTTTACCCTTGGTATTTACCCAAAGGAGCTAAAGACTTGAGTCCACACAAAAACCTGCACATGGATATTAATAGAATATTTATTTATTTATTTTTAAGTAAGTCCTGTGCCCGACATGAGGCTTGAACTCATGACCTCTTGCTCTACCAAATGAGTCAGGCAGCCATCCCTAGAAACTTTATTAACAACTAGTAAAGTGAGGGGTGCCCGGGGTGGCTCTGTCAGTTTGGCATAACTTTGGCTCAGATCATGACCTCATAGTTCATGAGTTTGAGCCCCTCATCTGGTGAGTTTGAGCCATGCCTTGAGTGAGCTCGAGCCTCCCTCTGGGCTCTGTACTCTCTCTCCCTTTCTCTCCCTCTTTCTCTGCATTTCATGGGATTCTCTTTCTCTCCTTCTCTCTCTGCCCTTCACTCACTCATGCTCTCTCAAAAAAAGGAAAATTTAAAAAAAAAAAAGTTACCAAAGTGAGCATCTTGGAAGCAATCAAGATGTCCTTTAGTAGGTGAATGGATAAAGAAACTATGGGTACATCAAGACAACAGAGTATTATTCAACACTAAAAAGAAATAAGCTATCAAGCCATGAAAAGACATAGAAAAAACTTAAATGTGTGTTACTAAATGAAGCCAATCTGAAAGAACTACATACTGTATGACTCCAATCTATAAGACACTCTGGCTGGGATGAGCACTGGGTGTTATATGGAAACCAAATTGACAATAAATTATTAAAAAAAAAAAAAAAGACACTCTGGAAAAAGCAATATGGAGATAGTGAAAAGATCACTGGTTGCCAGGATGTGGGGTGGAGGAGGAAAGCACAGGCAGAGCACAGAGGATTTCTAGGGCCGTGAAAATACTCCTCATAGTACCATAATGACAGAAACATGTCATTTATACTTTTTTTTTTTTAAATAAGCTCTGCACCTAGTGTGAGTCTTGAACTCATCACCTGAATATCAGAAATCACACACTTCACTGACTGAGCCAGCCAGGCGCCCCATGTCATTTATACTTTTGTCCCAATCCACAGAATGTACAACACCATGAATGAAAGCTAATATAAACTCTGGACTCTGGGTGATAATGATGTATCAATGTAGGTTCGTTAATAGTAACAAATGTATCACTCTGGTGGGAGATGCCGATAATGAGGAAGTTTACACAAACGGCAGGGGTGGGTGGGATAAGGATATGGGAAATCTCTGTACTATCCGCTCGATTTTTCTGTGAACCTAAATCTGCTTTAAAAAACAAAGCTTGTTTTGAGGCGCCTGGGCGGCTTAATCGGTTGAGAGTCCAGCTCGTGATTTCGGCTTAGGTCATGATATCAGGATCATGGGATGGAGCCTGCATCAGGCTCTGCTCTGAGAATGGAGCCTGCTTAAGATTCTCTCTCTCTCTCTCTCTCTCTCTCTCTCTCCATCTCTCCATCTCTCCCTCTCTCCTTCTCCCCTGCTTGTGTGCTCTCTCTCTAAAATAAAAAAATTAAAAAAAAGAAAAAATATATAAAGTCTTTTTTAAAAAAGGTCTTTTTGAGTTTCTCCTTGGAATGATGAAAGAGTTTTGGAAATAGGTGGTGGTGATGGTTACAGGACGTTATGAATGTTACTTAATGCCACTGAATTGTACACTTAAAAATGGTTAAAATGGGGGCGCCTGAGTGGCTCAGTCGGTTAAGCGGCCGACTTCGGCTCAGGTCATGATCTCACAGTTTGTGAGTTCGAGCCCCACGTCGGGCTCTGTGCTGACGGCTCAGAGCCTGGAGCCTGCTTCGGATTCTGTATCTCCCTCTCTCTCTGCCCTTCCCCTGCTCATACTCTGTCTCTATGTCTCTCAAAAATAAATAAACATTAAAAAAAAAAGGTTAAAATGTTAAAACTTATGTTATATATATTTTACTACTATTTTTAAAAGGTCTGTTTATTGTCTGATATAATAATATTTTGCTAAACAGGAACTTCTACAGATGTACAGAAATTTAAAAATTACATGTAATTGAGGGCTCGTGGGAAATATGGAGGCCATGATAGGAAACCTAGAAATATAGATCATTGAGGTCTGTCTAAGGGACTTCGTGCTCCAGGGTAGATAAACTGATGATGTGACACTATGAGGAAATAACAGAGTTTCTAGAAAATTCCGGAAAGTCAACTAGAAGATTTTAATTTAAATTATATGTTTAAAAGCAATTAAAGAGGGAGATGATTATCTAATTCCTCGGGATAAATCTCAAGGAATAGATGAGACTGGAAAGTCAACTTAATGGAGCAACTTTTGACATGAAAATAAAGAGATAATGCCTTGTACCCAGTAAAGATTTTTTTTTTCCTCCAGGAATCCAGAGAAAGAGAGGAGAGAACTCAATCCAGGCCCAGACCCAACAAGGACTTCCAGAGACCTTTGCCTTTTTCTCAACCATCAATGAATCTTCTCTCTCTTACAGCTTCTCTCAAAGATGAGTCATGCATTCAGACATCAGCTCTCCTTTCTTAGTAGTCCCCAAACATTCTTAATCTTCAATTTTACAAGGAGCTAGAAAAAATTGTGTCGTGTTTTAAAATAATGTCAGCTGGCCTCAGAGAAGTGAAGCCATGAAGCCCTCATTTGACCCTATAGTGGGGCTTCAGAATTATCTCCTTTAGGGGCCAGGCAGTAGAGGAGGGAAATATTACAAAGGGTCACAAATGAGGTTGTGGAACCTGATAGTTGCATTCACTATCCTGATTGAAGTGATGGTTTCTATGACTCATACATATGTAAGTAGTCATCAAATTATTCAACCTAAATATGAGCTTATTATATGCTAATTATCTTCAATAAACCTCTAAAAATAAATTTAAATCAATTATATTTAAATACAATAAATTATAAAATTTTAAATCATCTGATCTTTCAAATTCCTTCCCAATGAAGTAAGGATTAGCTCTGGTCTTTACTAAATTAGGAGCATGCTAATATGTTTAGCAACTATTTGTTGAGACCCACTTTGTGTCGTGAAGAGAAAAAAATGAGTAGGACAAGGGGGCCTGTCTTTGAGAAGCTTTCACAAAAAAGGAAGTTGATATACTCAATATTTGTGAGGAAGTTCAGTATGTATTAGACTGAGGGTGTGTTCATTCACTCTGTAATCACTGATCAAGCACCTTCCATGAATTGTGATCATTTCTAGGATTTGGGACAATATGGATGAGTGACATGTGCTTGTGTGGTCATGGTGACCCCTGAAAGTGAAGGGCAACCAGAGAAGAGAAAATGAGTAAGATCCGTGGAGAACGTTCACCACTGATCGAGCCCTTTCCATATTGCAGTCTCTGCCAAGCACTTGGTTTTCATTAACTCGTCAAATCATCATCAAACTCCTTTGAAAAAAGAATTAAATGGCTTTATTTTAAAGTTGAGAATACAACTCACCCACATAATTACATAATTTCCAGTAGAAGTATTTCTGTTAGATAAATGAAATCCCTTTTTTTATTAGTAAAAAATAGCATCCACATGATACTGTATAGGAAAAGGTCCCCATGGGCATGCTGTAAATACGGTTTCCTCTAGGAAGTAAGAGTGAAGGAGAAAAAGAAATCATTTAGTTTTTTCTATATTTGTTAGATATGATTTGAATGTCTTTATTACAATTGTCTTACATTGTTTTGTAGCAAAATTGTTTCTCCTTAAAAAAAGAAAAAAGGAGTTTTCTAAGGTCTAATTCAAAGCCTGAGTTCTCTTACTACAAAGGTGATACCCTTAGGCACCATACTGTTTGTATCCCAACTCCAGGATAAAATATGTAGAAGAGAAGTCTTTACTCCTCTATCCCCTTTTGACTACTTCAGCAGAAAAAGTTCTTGAGCCCTGTTTGGCCATAATGAAAGAGAAGTGAAAAGTCGTTGCTGTATTAAAATATGTTCAAATTCTCCTAGCGAGCCCTCTGAGTCTAGTGCCAGCTGTTCCTCGAAGCGCTGAGCTGCACGGGGAGATCTTGCCTCGTGACAGACAGCGCAGGAGTTATGCTCTGTGGGCGCCTGGGTGGCACAGTCGGTTAAATGTCCGATTTCGGTTCAGGTCGTGATTTCACAGTTCATGAGTTCAAGCCCCACATCAGGTTCTGTGCTGACAGCTGAGATTCTGGAGCCTGCTTCAGATTCGGTGTCTCCCTCTCCCTCTGCCCCTCCCCTGCTCACACTCTGTCTGTCTCTGCCTCTCAAAAATAATAAACATTAAAAAAATTTTTTTAACCTTAAAAAATAACAGATTATGTTCTGAGAGTGCACAGCAGAAGGCCTGCGTCATTCTTTCCGTGTTTGTCTGGTTTTGGTTTTTACTGTCTTGACAGTGGAAGCAGTTCATCTATATAATTCTCTGGGAATTATTTACTACCTCTTCAGTAATAAGAGAGGCCGACAAATAAGAAAGCAAATATGGCAAGTCTTTATATTTGCAGAACTGTTTTCTCTGTACAGAAACAGAAGGTTCCTTCTTTTGTTTCCTCCATCTCGGCTAGGTTAGAGTTACCTTCCCTTGTAAATCAAAATACTGGAAAAAAAAATAAAAAGTGATCGACATGTAATTGAAGAGAAAAATAAATACATGAATATTAAATTGGGGAAGCCTGTTCACTGTTCCCAACCATAAAGTCCTTCTTTTTTCTGTATTTTTTTTTTGTCAGAAGAGGGATTTTCATTGGACACACACATGAAAAAAGATTTTTAACAACAACAACAAAAAAAAACTACAGCTTTCAGAAAATTGACAGGTGACCCCCAAATAGCAGTAATAATAGCTCTTATAATGGTAAAGTTTTTAGTTCATTAATAAGCTTAGAATTAGAATATTGTAGTCTCACTTCCCTTGAGTGTCCTTGCTCTGCTTAAGTAAAAGCCAGCATCGCCAGATCAATTTACCTTTTCCCGTGAGCTTGCCTTTTCTAATTAAGAGAGATAGTAATGGCACTTAGATTTCATCTAATCTGGCTTTAGGTAATTATGGTTCATTGTAGCAATTACAAGTTACATTTATAATGAACAATAAAGGGAAAAGCCTTTCAAATTCAGCTTATTAAGCTTTGAAAATCTGCTACAAAATGGACAATCAAGATGTATTTACTGGACAATCAAATACTTTTGTGAGAATGTCAAAGTCTAAGAAATCCATGCCAAGGCTCACTTTCCCCTGTAATTCTGAACCCATTTCCTCCACAATCGTCCCCAAATTTCCCCCAAAATAGCACTGCCATTCTAATGCTTCCTTAGTTTTGTACAGAGACAGTCCACAGTACTAATTCATACTGTCCATAAACTATGATCCTAAAATATATTTCCCGGGATTTTTTTCTGTGTAGATAGTCCTTCATTAATAAGAAAGTTCTATGAGGGCCAAACAACCATCTCCATTTCTTTTAATTCTTTTTGGAGGTCCTATCCACAGGTCTCTCCTAAATTCCTTCACTAGTAGAGTCCCTTAATTATCTTAAAATACAACTGGAACCCTAATTTCTTTCAAAAGTTCTTCTGTCTACTCTAAGACCTAGATCTTTCCCTCTACCAATCTCCTAGAATATTTCCCACATCTAACATACTTGGTCCCTCGAGTATATTGTCTCATATTATTAAGTATTGTTAGTTCCTTAAAAAATTGGATTATCTACCTGTCGTGTATTATTAAATCTTGCCCATGCATTCAGAGTATTTATTTTGTTTAAAAAAAATCACACACAATAACTATTATAACTGTATTCATCTAAACCTTGCCAGTTTTTAGACAATTACTTTATGTACTCTCTCAAATTTTCTATCTATACATGAAAGATTGGTTACATATGGGTGGTTTTTTACTAAGTTACCTCTAAGTCCTCATATTTTAAATAAATTTTTGAGTCATGATTGTAAACTCTAAGTGAAACATACATTAATAGAAATTCTTTTTAATGTTTCTCTTATTATTTTTCAGATGTTTCTTCAAATTGATACAGTAAACTTTCAAATTTGTTCTACTAAATTTATTCTTCAATATGTGTTCTTTTAATTAATTTACTGATTTTGATAGAGAAAAATAGAGAGAGAAAGAAAAAGCATAAGCAGGAGAGTGGCAGAGAGAGTGGGAAAGAGAGAATCCCAAGCAGGTCCAACACTGTCAGTTCAGAGCCTGATGTGGGGCTCGAACTCACAAACTGTGAGATCATGACCCGAGTCAAAACCAAGAGTTGGGTGCTTAAACGACTGAGCCACCTAGGTACCCCTATTCTTCAATATGGTTAAGTCATTGTGCTATTATGACAAGTATAATCTAGTAAATTCTGCCACTGCTATACATTCTCTTGCCAACATATTCTGTTTGTTTGTTTTTAAGATTCTGCACCTCTTAGGAAACAATGTATTAGCTCCCATCGGTCTAGAAAAAAAGTATCTGGCTATGATCTTAGAATTTGAAAAGAGGATAATTATCATCTTTTTGTATTCTTACATGCTAAGAACTTACCAAAATCTTCTCTTGGCATTAAGCTTCTCACCACTTTTCAAAAACATTAAATTAATACTGCAAATATAGTCTTATTATAGCAGCTGTTTTAGAACTGAATTGTACATTCCTAAATAATTAAATAAAACAGTGTACTCCTCGTCATGCTGCCCTTTCCATCCTTGCAATGTGCCTGCCTTCTGGGAGAAATCACTTAAAAACAAAATTAATCTCTTTGATACATATACATACTTTCTTGGATAACACCCAATATTAATCAGAGTAAGACCAAAGTCTATTCTGTAGGAGGTAGTGTAATCATGAGGTCTTGATGCCTCTTTCAGAAATATCACACTGAATTCAGGGAAGTCTTCCTGTTGGCCAGACGCATGGCCGTGCTCAGGGAATCTGCCTGGCTGGCAGCCCCTAGTGTAAAGCTGCCTACGGCCAGCCATGTTCTTGCTAAGTTTGGCCACACTCCAGGTACACCTCCAAAAGCACAAAGTCCACTCTCATCTACATATATTCATTACATGTTCAGGATCCTCTCGACACAATTCTAGAGATTTAACAAATCTTCCTATAAATTTGATTTTCAAGTCATCTGGGCTCTAAAGCAAGTTAATGGTATGAAGATTTTACAAATGGATGAGGGAGAACAGTTTTCTTTCTAGGTCTAGGTAGACTCTCCCACTCTCTTCCTGTCTGAGAGGAAAAATTTGTGCAAGAAACAGTAGCAAAAACCAATGATAACTTGTTATTTTCACTTATGTCTTTTTTACTTGATGATACCAGTGTGTCAAACCCCAAGTATTAGGCTTAAAAATGGCTTCACGGTTCTGGTTCAAGATGGCGACATAGGAAGATCCTGAACTCGCCTCCTCCATGGACACACTGAATCTACAAGTGCATATGGAACGATTTCCACTGAAAACAAATCCTAAAACCTGGCAGAGAGACCCTTTCACATTGAGCAAGTGAGAAAGAAACCACATCAAAGCAGTTGCTCCCACAGGACACCTGTACTTTGCCCGGCTTTGATGACCAGCAGGGCTCAAGCTCATAGGTCCCATAACCAACAAATAGAGAATGTTTTTAAACAACTGCCACCCCAGGGCACAGAAAGAAGCAACAGACCCAGAAGTTCAGTCTTTCTGCGATAAAGGCCTATTAGTTTATCATCATATAGCTGCAAGCTGAGGGGCTGACTATTCACCTTTCCAGAGACCTCAGAGCGGGGGCAGTATCTTTGTACTCTTCCTCTGTCGTACTCTAGAACATAAGCTTCTCTCAGAGGGGTACTCTTATACATGTCTGGTGCTCCAGTTTTTACCTCTGGCACCTGGTTTTTGTAGCTGCCACCTTGACCACCTGGCTCTGGTGGGCAGTGGGGTGTATATCCTAGGTCCCATTGCACTGCAACAATTAGAGAGACAGTTCTTGGCAGATTGCTGCTCCCTAGGGCACTTTACAGATAGCCGACTGAAACACACCTGCAACCTTTCTGTGAAAGAGGCTCACTTACTTGTCCTGGAGCTTTAGCCTTAGAGGCAGGTTTCAGGTCTGGCATTCATCTAAAGGCTACTGAGCTGCTCTCAGGGAACAGTGGGAACATAGGTCCCTAATAGGGATAGCATAGGCATGCTGTCTTTGTACTTTCTTTCCTAGCATCTTCCAGAAGAGAACTTATACACTCATTTGGAGCTCTGATTTTTGTGGCTGACACTTAGGGGACACCTCCAGATTGCCTGGCTTTGGCGGCCAGCAGGTCTTATGCTTCTGGTCCCACAGGACTGTATATATTTGGATTCTTTAAAAGCTTCTACCTAAGGGTCTGGTTCCAATCAGTCTGAAGCAAAGCGATGACTGTGATCCTTCTCTTTGAGACACTGACTGGTCTTGGCACACTCTCGACAGCTGGGAGATAGTAAAAATAAAATAGGCTGCTTGGACAATCACAAAAGTTTGAAAGACAATGAAGAGCTAGGGTAGAGGTGAACAATAAGGTTTATTCCCTGCACAAGGCCCAGCCTTTAAGACTAGGAGAGGTGGCTGTTATCTAATGCAGAGAAACCAATACAGAGAGTAAAGTAATATATAACCACAGAGAAATACGTTCCAATGAAAGAGTAAGATAAAAATCTCAGAAAAAAAATCTTCAGGAAATGGAGATAGGTAAGTTACCTGATAAAGAGTTCAAAGTAAAGGTCATAAAGGTGCTCACTGAACTTGGAAGAAGAAAGGATGAACACAGTTAGAAATACAACAAAGAGACAGAAAATATAAGAAAGTTCCATTCAGAAGTCACAGAAAAATACAATAACTGAACTGCAGAACACAATAGAAGGGTTCAATAGCAGACTAGATGGAGCAGAAGAGAGGGTCAGTGAAGACAGGCTAGAGGAACTCACCCAGTCAGAGCAGCAAAAAGAGAAAAGAAGGAAAAAAGGTGATGATAACTTAAGGGACTTATGGAATAACATCGAACAGACCAATACTAACATTATAAGGATCCTAGAAGGAGAGAGAGAGAGACAGAGAGAGAGAGAGAGAGAGAGAAAGGGCAGAAAACTTATTTGACAAAATAACCACTGAAAATTTCCCTAACCTGGAGAGGGAAACAGACATACAGGTCCAGGAAGTCCAGAAATTTCCAAATAAAATAAACTCAAAGAAACCCACACCACGATACATTATAATTAAAAGGTCAAAAGTTAAGGATGAAGAGAAAGTCTTTAAATCAGCAAGAGAAAAACAACTAATTACATACAAAGCAACCTCCATAAGATGATAAGCAGATTTGACAACTAAAACATAGTAGGCCCAGGTGCCTGGGTGGCTCAGTCAGTTAAGCATCTGACTTTGGCTCATGCCATGGTCTCATGGTTAGTGAGTTTGAGCCTTATATCAGGCTGTCTGCTGTCAGCACAGAGCCTGCTTCAGATCCTTTGTCTCCCCCCTCTCTCCTCCTCCTCCCCTCAAAAATAAATAAATAAAAACAAAAACAAAAACAAAAAAACAACCTTGCAGCCCCAAGAGGAGTGGCACAATATATTCAAAGTTCTGAAAGAAAAAATTTCCAACCAAGAATACTTTACCCTGAAAAGTTGTCTTTCGGAATTGAAACAGAAATAAGTTTCCGGACAAACCAAAGCTAAAGGAGTTCATCCCCACCAAACCAGACTTACAAGAAATGTTAAAGGGACTTCTTTAACCTGAAGAAAAGGCACTAATGAGTAACAAGAGAACATATAAAAGTCTAAATCTCATTGGTAAAGGTAAATATATTATAAAGGCATTGGGTTAATCACTTACAAACCTAGTATGAAGGTTAAAAGACAAAAGCAAGTAAAAATAACTATGATAATTAGTTAAGGGATATACAAGATCAAAAGATGTGGAATATGATATCAAAAATTTTAAATGGGGAGAGGTTAAAAATGTAGAGCTTTAGAGTGTGCTCAAACTTAAGTTGTTATCAACTTAAAATAAACTGTTACAAATAGAAGTTGTTATGTGTAAGCTCATGGTAACCACAAAACAAAAACCTATAGTAGATACACAAAAGATAGTGAGAAAGGAATCTAAGCGTAACACTAAATAAAGTCATCAAACCACAAAGGAAGAAAGAAAAGGAAAAAGGAAGAGAGACTACAAAACAGCCAGAAAATAATTAACAAAATCACAATAAGTACACGCCTTTCAATAATTACTTGAAATGTAAAGGGACTAAATTATCCAAACAAAAGACTAGAGTGGATGAATGGATAAAAAACAAGACCTATCTCTATGCTTCCCACAAGAGATATACTTCCCATGTAAGGACACATACAGACTAAAAGCAAAGGGATGGAAAATGATAATCCATGCAAATGGAAATGAAGACAAAGGTGTGATAGCAATACATACATCAGACAAAATAGGCTTTAAAATACAGACTGTAATAATAAACAAAAAAGGGCATCACATAATTATAAAGAGGCCGATCTAACAAGAGATAACATTCATACATTTTTATGTACCCAATATAGAAGCATCTGAATATATAAAGCAAGTATCAATAGACCTAAAGAAAGAAATACACAGCAATATTACAACTGTAGGGGACTTTAATATGCTACTTGCATCAATGGAAGAGCAACCAGACAGAAAATCTGTAGCAAAACAACAGTCTTAAACAACATGTTAGATCAGATGAAAAATCACTTAACTTGTAATATTAAAAGGGGTAGGAACAAAATTAAATGTGAAGGGGTTACCTAACACAGAGCTTCTGAAGAGCAACACGAACATGCCTTATCCCCATCAAAGTCCAACAATGCAGTCATTGTGGTAATGGTTTGAAACTGCAGTTGTGGTATGACTCTAAGAGGCCTCACTTGATAAGCAAATTACATTAAAGGACACAAGTAAGTGACTTTAATAAATGGTGCATTCCTTAAACCTTTTAACTGTAAAATTTAAGTCTGGAAGTAATAAAATTGCAACCAAAAATGCATGGCAATTTTACTCATCCTTCTGCTTTCAAAGTAATAAAACAGTTGGATCATACCTACCTCGCACAACACTGGCTTTGCTTATCATCTTTCAACCTAAAATCCTTAAGCTGTAGGATTACAAGCGATTGTTCCAAAAGAACTAAAGATATTTTCCATTCACCATCATTTTACTTACGACAGAGCTAGTAGTGTTCAGAATCACTCTGTTCCTAAGCGGAGGGTCAGTAAATCGAAGGGCGTGGCTCAATCTTGTCATCCCCATTGTCTCCTATGAATTAGGGTCCCCAACGTAGACATTCATCATCCTATCTTCTCACTTGCACCTTTCCGGACGTTGACACACACTCCACTCTGGAAGATACTCCAGTTTCTATGAAATCCCATCTTACTAACTTAGGACACATCTGTATAACACACCTACATAAGCATTTAAATCCATTGGCTTTATAATTCCATTTGAAAGCAACACAATTGAGACCCCTAAACAAAGTGTGCCTGCAGTAAGTGCTGTAGAAGTAGAATAAAAGGGTCGCACACTTAATTGACTGCACTCTATAATGTAGAACAGTGGAAGAGAGCATTCCTGGCAGTGCTGAGGTATAGCAAAGCTCGCAATAGGGTTTCTTTTGAAAATATGTGGGTTGCTTTTTGCTCTGCACTCTAAGTACCCTGCAGAAGGTCAGAATTTAATTTGCTAGCCTTCCATTTCAGGGTAATTCGAAGCATGCTTCTTATAGTTCACCCCTCCCCCAATATGATGAAATTTAGCCCATAGAGCATATTTCCATAAGAAAGAGACATCTGTAGTTCAGCCATTACACAGGCGTCACCTCAGCATTCCTTTCTACCTACCAAAAACGTTTTGAAAAAGGGATTCATTTAATCTCCTTTTTAATGTGACCCAATATGTTTTCACAAACGGGAGATTTTTCTCAAACGTGGCATTCATAACAGTCTGCGTGGGTTTATGTGGCATGAGTAAATCAAACAGGGAACCTCACCATTTTGACAGTCTGATTTAACTGGACCATTTTAAAGCACTAGGAGCAGCAAGAGCAAATACAGACAAGCCAACCAAGGAATTTTTAAGCCAGTCCAACTGAACCACATGTTTATCCACATAGACAACCTCAATCACCTGAAAAACTCTGAATTTAATTATGTTCCATGTTTTTAGGGATTTCACTAGAGATTTTAAAGACAGGAATTATCCTGCGCCCTACAAAAAGAATTATTTGTGGTTAGCAGATGTGCCTGCATGGTCTAGCTCCGTTGCTCCCATTCATAATCATTACATCATCTATTCGAAATTCCCTGGAAGCATGTTTGGGCCAGTACTAAATATAATTGTTTGGTTAATTCCATAGGAAGGCTGATCCACTGATGTTAATTCGAGCCAGTCTACACTATTGGCTTTCTATTTAAGCATCAAAAGGCAAATGAGCTAGTTGTGTTACATGTAGAATAATTCGTTTGTAATCTGTGCGTTTAAACAGAAGGCTGAATTGGAGGGATCTAGCTTTAACCAGACTTATTCAACCAAAACCTATTCAACTTTCCACTCTAGTCCTATAATTTGGTGACTTTGGTAGTTGATACTGCATTTTTGTGTTTCCAGAGCTTAGTCTAATGAAGAAGATGCACTCCAGGATAGTTGAGGACCCCAAAGGGATAACCATGAAAACATGCTCACTCCAGAAACCAGCTAGCAATTTCCCAGCTGCTTCAGATATAAGAGAAATCCTCTCACATCTTGCAGCCAGCTCGTAAGCTCCATGGTTCAGGTAAAGGGAGAAATTGTTACTGAGCAGTCAAAGGACATCTTCAGCATCGGTAGGAATCAACTGAAGCTCTACTGGATAAGGGGAATCTATAACCAAGATGAGTTCTGGTGATGAAACACAGATCTATTGTTCTTCCAACTCCACAAAAACACTAAAAGAAAGAAACTTTGTTCAGAAAAATTAAGTATGGGTTAAAAGAGGAAAGAATTTATTTGATGAAAAGGAACAAAAGAAAAATCTACTCTAGGAATATTTAATTTTTAAAATTTTTTTAACGTTTATTTATTTTTGAGAGACATAGAGACAGAGTATGAGCAGGGGAAGGGCATAGAGAGAGGGAGACACAGAATCCGAAGCAGGCTCCAGGCTCTGAGCCGTCAGCACAGAGCCGGACGTGGGGCTCGAACTCACAGACTGTGAGATCATGACCTGAGCTGAAGTTGGCCGCTTAACCAACTGAGCCACCCAGGCACCCCTCTAAGAATATTTATATATGAAGAGGGTCTTTCTCTGATATTTTAGGTATTAGCTTCAATGAGACAGAAAATCAGGGTAGGAGATAGATCTTAAAACATTGTCCACTTCGAAGTATCCATAATTCTATATTCAAATATGATGGTAAAATTGACTTGATAATAGGATCAATAATTTTTTGCTTTAAGCAAGCATTTTTAAAGTACTTACTATGTGTTCAGCTCTGTTTATCTTAGACAATGTAATATATAAATTTTTAGTGGTATGTGTAAAAATTGTCTTTGTGATTATATTCTCCGAGAGTCACTTTGTATATATAAGTGATAATGTCACTTACTTCCCCTGAGACTCCATTTCTCTTACTGTTTTCAGCTCAGTCTAAAGCCAGAGACCTGAGTTTGAATCCTGTCCCAGTTGTTTAATCCCAGTGTAACTCAAGGGAAATATTTTAGTGGCTATAAAGTTTGGTTTCACCACCTACAAATGATGATGATAGCAGTATCTTTCTAGTAAGACTATCATGAAAATAAAATGAGAAAATGAATGTAGAGCACTTATAAAGCAAGGATTATGGTAAATGCAAAAGAAATCTTACTATTCTCATAAAAACAAAAGCATGTATGTTCTCATGAAGGATTCACTTCTACCCTTATGTAGGTTATAATCTCATGGGAGGCAATAGTTGTATGGGAAGGATGTTCTAGATAGGGAAGTCTACTCTTTCATGGCTCTACCTTAGAGATCTAACTGAAGGGCAGGAGTCAGCCATACCACTATCTGGGGGCAAAGCATGAAAAACAGCCCAGGAGAAGTGTATGGACCCTAAAGAGGAAATGTCTTTGGGGAAAAAGAGTCAAGGTGTCCACAGCAGAGTAGGAGGAGAGAAAGGTCATCTTAGAGAAGGTCAGCCGATATTATAGCCATGGCAAGGATTTTTGTTTTACTTAGCTTTGAAAAACCAATGAACAAGTTAGAGCAAGAACAAGACTTGATATGATTTGTTTTTAAAAATCCCTCACAGTGACTTCCTACCCAGTTATAAAGATTAACTATATGTTTGTTGTTTTCTTTCTTTCTCTTTCCTGTGCCTGTACCCAAGCACCTATTTTCTTTCCAGAAAGACTCCTGTTTCTGTCTCGAAACACTTGTAGGAGAAAATAAACTCACATTTTAGGCAGGGAAATAGTCTTGTCTTCTGTATGCCTTGGGCTGAAATGGCATTTTTTGGTATTGAATGTGCTAATTAACATTTTTAAATGAAACTGATCATTTGCATTATGGCAACAAAGTTTTTTTTGGTGTGTGTTTTCTTCATATTATTATCAATATTTATAAGTTCCCTCAAATACTCATATAAAAATATAGATTAAGAGGTTATTGGAAGCTAATTACTCAACAATCATATATATAAAAAATATGTTCTCTAATCAGAATGCTGCGAATTTATAACTATTTTTAACATTATTGGTTAAAAATGTTTAATATATAATTTTGTATTATTTGGTCTACTTATCAGTAGATCAGGAGTCAAGAAGTCAGTTCAACCATGCCAGTTGTATGGCGACAACTGAATTTCTTACCCATTTACAACCTGGGTTTCCTCATTTATAATACAAGGATGCTGGATAGAAAATGACAATTCTTTTTTTTTTCTTTTTTTTTTTTTTTGTTCTGGAATTGTTTTTAATGGTTCATCTTTAGTTGTCTTTCCCATTGACAAATTTTTTTTCTATTAATGTTATGTCTAGATAAGTTGTTTATAGCATATCATTTAGTGTTTTCATTAGACTTTTCAATGTGTCTATGACTTAACTTACTGTTTTTTAAACTTTGTATATAGGGTGTTCTTTCATAGGCAACACCTGACTAACTCCATGTAGAGTGAAAATAAATTTTTAAAATTAATATTATTTGTTTATTAATCTTTATTACATTCCACTACAATTAACTTTTCTTGGTTTCTATATGACAGTATATTGGTTTTACATTCTCAATGGAAAATTACTTCTTGAACAAGTCCCTGGGAAATGATGTAATGGTATTATATCACCATTGAATAAACAAATTTTGCCTGAACTTAAAAATTTCTTTATAGGCTGTATTATATACCCCAACCGAAGTTTTTCTTATTTCAAACTGCAAAAGGGGTTGTATTTTTTGAAGTTAAAACTTATTTTTACTCATCATACTATACACATATATTGAACATCTAAATAATGTGTCTTGCAATCTTGTGCCTGGAAAATTCTTACTGCCGAATTGCTTCTCCTGGAAATCTGGCCTTAATTTGCATTGAATTTCAATGACTTCCTTAAGCAAACACCTGGAGTTCCTCCAGTCTAATGGAAATGAGGGTCCATAGACACAATTGTGCAAAAACAGTGAGTTCTTTGGCAGTTTTAGAAAGGTTGAATGTTGGCCATCATCCAGACCACAAGCTGTTCATACTGTTATTTCCAGACAGGCAGTGCAAGCAAAGTACAATATTACCCTTGCTTGCAAAAGGATTAGAGCTCAGATACAGCCACAAACTGGTACAGTGAAGCAGTTTCATTGTCATGATGAGTCATGCTCATGACAGGGAGGCTTCTAAATAACTGTGGTTTTGGACCTCCACCAACTCTCCCAGGCCCCAAATGGCACTCCATCCAGAAACACTTGTATGGTCTGGATTTTAGACTATGTCAAGAACGGTAGAGAAGAGCATACCCCAAACATGGCTGTTTCTCTGCTGCTAGCCCAGGAGCCTAGATCCAGGGATTTCTTAATTTCCCTTCTACCTCTGTAATAAACCAACTACAAAACTTGGAGTTAGTCCAAAGAAAAGCAGTCATTGGTAGTGGATTTAGGAAAAGGAGAATTAAAAAGACCTACTGCTCAACAGCAACAAAAAAGAGGAAATGAAGCAAAGTTCACTACATGTCTGGAAAATATTAAATGATGCAGAACAATAGGAAATTTAGATAGAGTATAAAAGCATAAATCAGAAGAAAAGGAAATGGACGTATAAGCAGACTAGATTCTAGAAGAGCATTTCTCACCCATACATGGTGTGTTCCACATTGTTATTGGAAACTTCAGTGTTTTGTATAGTACTGTGATTTTTTTTATAGTGTGGAAAAATAATTTCTGTCAGAAACGAAGCTACATAATGTTACAGTGTGAACAGTTAGTTGACAAGGTTGACACTGGCACTAAGGAGAAGGTAAGAGCCATATTGTAATGTCTGACTGGTGTTGAAAGAAAAATCATGCGTTGAGATGCAGCACCAAGTGGTCTGGCTGTCAAGGAAATTTCCCCACTCTAACCATGAGGTTAGTTAAATGCTTCTGAAATACCCAGTGGTAGTCCAAGTTGTGGAGTCTCCTGGATGACATCCGAAGGCTGGCTAAGAAGGGAACATTTAAATACGTGCAATTCCCCTAATTCTGTTCAATCAGCTTCTAATGTTGAATCTTGAATTAATCTTACCAACAGAGGGTAAAATTTTCAAACATTTACTGTTTATGCATTCAAAATACGTAAGTGCTGAGCCCTCTTTGAAGTGAGTTAGATAAACATAGGCTCACCGTCCTGGAGTCTAGTCTCATACAATCATCACTGAAAAAAAAAAAAAAAAAGATGGAGGTATCAGTAGAAAAATAGGCGAGGGATATAAACAGATAATTCATAATGAAAGGATAATTGATCATAAAACAAAAAACGAAAAATCATGTATTTACAAGGATAGCCATGAATTTTGCTTTGTGAGTATAGACCTTAGAGCAGTAATGAGTCTAGTCTCATACAATCATCACTGAAAAAAAAAAAAAAAAAGATGGAGGTATCAGTAGAAAAATAGGCGAGGGATATAAACAGATAATTCATAATGAAAGGATAATTGATCATAAAACAAAAAACGAAAAATCATGTATTTACAAGGATAGCCATGAATTTTGCTTTGTGAGTATAGACCTTAGAGCAGTAATGAATTTTTCTCAAAGGCATATTTCCAAAAGCCATCAAATAAATAACATGGTTCCCATAGATGCTTTTTCTAAACTCTGTGGGATCTTTGTTATATGCAGAATGTTTCTATTGTAAATTTGCCTAATTCGTTTTTGAGTCTTTTAATTGTTCCAAATTTCCAACAATATTTTTGTGTTCAAAAAGGTGTCTCAAATACAAAAAGTTTGTGAAACAATGACTTACAAGAGTGATTTTAATTTGGGGTGTGAGGGATTACCCCGGCTCCAGCTTCTGACACATCCCTCAGTGGACCAGGCCACCAAGACCTTCCCCAGAATTGTTTGCACGTGCCAAAGAAAAAAAATTGAGAAAAATCTAATCTAAAAGTTACTTCTAATATTGTGATTAATCTGACAGTATTACCTGGCCAAAAAATAAACCTAAAGACATCATTGAATTATTTTAAATGAAATGTAAAAGATATAGACTATACATCTTGGAGATTAAGCCATTCATAGGGAATAGGAGTGAATTCATAAAGTACAATTTTTTCCTTATTATTCAATGATAATTTAACCTTTGGATTTATATCACATGGGAAACTAACAGAGAAGCTTCACAGAATAAGGTGAATTTCTTTAGGAAACAAATCTATCACATGAAGTCAGGTGGGGAAATAAGTTTTTGTTTTTCACATATTTATATAAGGTTTTTTATTTCTTTCTCTAAGTTTTTATTTATTTATTTTGAGAGAGAGAGCGTGTGCCCGTGAGTGGGGGTGGAGCACAGAGAGAGGGAGAGAGAGAGAGAATTCCAAGCAGTCTTCGCACTGTCAGCACAGAGCCCGATGGGGGGCTTGAACTCACAAACTGTGAGATCATGACCTGAGTTGAAACTGAGTCAGACACTTAACAGACTGAGCTACCCAGGCACCCAATAAGTTTTTTTTAATGTTTACTTATTTTCGTGAGAGTGCGAGGGGAGAATGGGCAGAGAGAGAAGGAGACACAGGATCAGAAGCAGGCTCCAGGCTTTGAGCTGTCAGCACAGAGCCCCACGTGGTGTTCTAACCCTCAAACTGTGACATCATGACCTGAGCCGAAGTCAGACCTTAACCGACAGAGCCACACAGGCACCCCCAATAAGTTTTTTTTAAATCTAATTCTGAAAACTTTGCCTGAAGGAGAAGAAAAATGTAATTAAATGGCAAATTTGACCCCTTCCATGTATCCATACCCACTGATCACATTTAATTGCTTAATGTGATCATCTTCTAGAATATTTTAAAGTTATTAATAATGTAAAACTTGTATCCTGAATGATTAAATGAGACTTTGTAATATTACTTCTCTAAATGAATTTTTTATAAATGTTCGCTGCTTAATAAGGCTTCAAGTGAGGAAAAAAAGGAAATAAAAGAGAAATGATAAGTTTTTTGGTTGAGAATTATATATGATCTAATTTCAATAACACAGTGACGTAGTCTTAATTTATTTCAACATTCACTTGTACTTTAGAATGAACAGCTGGTTAATTTAATAATTTGTTAGAATTCATTTGTGTCTTGGGTATAGTTTCAGTCTGCCTATTATTTCTAATATAATACTATGGAAATATTAAATTGTGAATTTCAACACAGCATAAAAATTATTGCCTAGTATTTTTTTTCTTTATAAAACAAAAGACTACTCTTAGTATGTGGATTTTTCTACTGTAAATTGGGTTCTCAGTAGCTCTCAGCAAATTAGGTTATCATTTCACATTTCTCTAAAAGCTTTTGCAAAGAACATAAAATTGGGCAAAGTCTATTCCTTTTGATTCTACAATTCTGGTTCTAAAACTACACTTTCATTTTATTGGATGCCATTTTAGTGGTGATGTAACGTCAAGATAACTCATCTGGAATAGTCTCTTCCATTTCTTTGCCCTCAGTGCCAACAACCATTCCTCTATATCCTTTACTTTTTTCATGTCCCTGCTGAAATTCTGGAAAAACCCTTCCAAATTCTTGAAAGATAAAGTCCTGCATGCTGGAAAGCATTCACAGAGTGAGTATAACACATCAAACGTGATTATTTGGGAAGGGGTCGTGGGGTACACAGAAACAGTACAGGTCAGCCTAACTGGATTTGTGATGGAAGCACTATGCTATAATCCTGCAGAGTAAGCTAGTAATGGGAAACTCTGAAAACTGTAAAACCTGTTAGAAAGTGCATGTGAGACATGTAGAGACATTTCCTATGACTACTGATCAATCGGCTGATATCTGATTTGTTTCACCAGTAAATCATGAATGCCTATAAGAAATCACGTGGGTGCTTGACTGGCTCAGCACATAGGAGAATGCAACTCTTGATCTCAGGATCGGAGTTCAAGCCCCACCTTGGGCATAGAACCTACTAAACACACACACACACACACACACACACACACACACACACACACACACATGCACACAATTAAAATAAAATGTGTTTGGCTATCATTGTTGAGCTACAAAGCAAATTCATGTATCTATCATAGACAACAGGTTCATATCTTTAATATGCATAAATCAATAAATAGAAAAATGGCCAAAATCATGATAAGAGAACTGCAAAAAGTGAATAAAGATATGCTAAAAACAGTCAATATTACTAGTAATCCAGGAAGTACCAGCTATTTTGGAAAGGGAAGAGGGGGCTTAGTAAATTGAAAAGGCAGACCATTCTCCATGATTTGTAGGCCCACACAGAAAGAATATGTGTCTCTCTATACTATGTCCTATCATTCATGAAAAGCTTTTTTCCTCTTATCCTTACAGGAACTACAATTATTGCCCCAACTCTCCCTTTTGTTTTGACCTTGTAGTTTTGTTCTTTAACAACAAACATAACAGGAATGAACCTAGCTGGAAACATTTGATTTAGCATTTATCTTCTTTTTTAGTTTTTGAGGATTTTTTATTAGCATATTATATGTTTTATCTATCTGGAAGTAAAGAGAATAAATATATAATTTCTTAATGAAAATAATTGAGAAATTAAGAAATGATTAAGGGACCTAGGAATGTGGAAATTTTTAAAAAATATTGTTTGGTGGATTTTGTATCTACATGCAAAATCTAACAGGCTGATTTTTCCGTGTCTTTATTTTATTATTTATTCTGCCATATTCACACTTTCTTCTCAGAAACCACTGTTATATCTCCGTGAGACCTCAGGGCTCATCATGTCCAATCCCTTTTCACTCAACCTGGGAAGAGAAGACATGATAGCTAAATGCCTTGTCTAAATCACATAACCAATACATGCCAGATTTGGCACTAGAACACCATAGTCTTTCCACAGCATTTGGTCTTTCCCAGCTGGACTGGATTGATGAATTAATTGCTCTGAAAGCAAATACAATTCCATGTGTTTTTTCACTCTCACTTCAAGGTCTAATGTTCCTGGAAAATGCCCCCGAAGGCTCACTTTCCCAAGGACAGATCACATACATTAGGTAGCTCTTTAGCAGACACTTCTTCTCAAGGTGAGAGTGGATCTATGTTATCTGCCATATCTTATCTCCTTTTCTATGGTTATTAAGAGTTGGCCCCATCTATTTCGATCTCAGGGAACCATCAACTCCACTGGGCATTTTAAAATTACTTCAAGAGTAGTGTAGAATCAGGACTATAACAAAAGGAAAGACTTTTTAAAAGTATGAAGTTATCAAGAGCGGAAATGAATAGAGTGCAGATTAATGGAGAACATCTAGATATAATTACAGTTGAAACCAGTACATTTAAGGCAATAGAAATACATTTGTGTGGATGTTCCTTCTGGAAAATCAAGTCAGACAATGCAGTCCATTTAATCACAATAATTTATTCATTATTTTTTTTGCAAAAGAAATAAAGAACGATTTTTAATGTCAAATAATATGGCTAAATACCTTCTTCCAGACACTTTATAAACATGGTTTGATCCCACAGCTGTAGTAGCACTATTTTTTCTAGCCGAATCCACTGTTATTCATTCCTCCTTAAAATTATATTTTCAATTATATCCTACTTCTCCACTGCCACCTTCTCTGCTCCACCAAGTGGTTATGCTTTTATTTTTCTTTTTACCTCTCCTACTTTACCTTCACTGAGTTCCTGGCTAGCATTCTCTGCTTTTTTTTTTCCCTCTGAACTTAACTATCCATGAGATTTTGCCCCATAGCTCAATCCCTTTGTTGAAAATTCCAAGTCGAATGCCTTGTTCCTCATTGGAGAATAATGCCATATTTCCAGCTCTCTAGAAGGCTTCTCCCCTTGCATGGACCACCATCAAACAATCAACACACATTCACTACTGAGGAGACAAAAGTGTAGAGTTACAAGAAGAATAAGAAAAGAACCCTAGCCTCAAAGTCTTTACAATTACCAAGACAACACAAAGAATGGATTACCAGAGGAGCTAAGAATTCATTGAAGAGATTAATGGGTGCTAAAACTTGAAAGGTAAGGAGGTTGTCAGACTCCAAAAATCAGTCTAAATATCAACAAGTGATGGGAGGAAGCAGACTTTTATCTTTAGTCATTCTTTAAATACATTTTTTTGTCGTCTGCTATGTGCCAGATATTCTTCTAAGCACTGGAGCTGGTTTTATAGCATTGATAAAATACACAAAGTCCTAATTCTTGTGAAGGTTGTATTCAATTGGAAAAGTCCATGAATAAATGAGTAAAATAAATGAAAAAGATAATCTCTCTGGCAGTAAGTGTTATAAAGAAAATGACCCCATATCATGTGATAGAAAATGACTGAGGAGATTACATTTGGACTGAAATTTGAATGGGGAGAAGGAGACAGACATGCATAGATGGGGTAAGGGAGAGTATAATGCAAGCAGAGGAATAGCAAGTGCAAAAGCCCTGAGGTAGGAATAAGCTTGGCATGTTTTGGGGGACAATAGAAGGCTTATGGGTATGGAGTAGAGTATGGGAAGGAGAGAACTTTGTGAAATGAAGTTGAGAAAGCGGACAAGAGCCAGACATGTGGGTCTTAGTCTGTCAAAATAAGAGATCTGAATATTTATTCTAACTGTTCACAATCATAAGTTGATAGCACTTCATTACATAACATAAACACATTTATTGAACATGTCATTAGAAATTGAATAACTAGCAAAAGCACAATATCCAATATTTAACCCGTATTATTTAATACTTGAAGACAATGAATCTAGGGAACATGAATATAGCCACTAAAGAAACGTATTCTTTGCAAACCAAGCATGTTTTCACAGAGGCTGAGTTAAATATCTGTTGATTGAAGCTTCGGCTTTCCAGGAACCTTGATATGAGGAAGGAAGATGCTCTAGTGAGGGACCTTAGCAAAGTGGTGCATCAGATAGAGACTCCTAGAATTTGGTCTTTGGAACAAATCATAAAATAATATTTACTTTGTTTCTGTTTTTTGGTGAACTCCACTCTGAATTTTCTTACTTTATTTCATCATGTAAGAGGCTATTAAATCTATGTGAATTAACAAACTGTATTCATTTATTCATCAACAAACATTTGTTGAGTTTCTTGGCTATTCAGTTGATTCTATGCTGTGAACTGGGCATATAAAATGTGTAAGTGAAGACCCATCTTCAAGGAGTTTACGGTACAATGGGGAAGAGAGGTGAACAAATGAAAAATTACAAGACAGTGAAATAACTGCTGTGTTAGATGTAAGAAATGGCCAGGGAATGTGAAGACTGATACAACCCAAGAATACTTTCAAATCAAGCCAGAGAGAACAGGAAAAATAAAGGGACTCTTGCTTAAAGACCCAATTATCCCAACTCATTAAACTTTTCTTTCCCTGAAACTAAGAATACAGCGTTATTGATAAATAAATAATAAAATATAGCGCAAATACAATTAAAATTTTTGTTAGGAAATACATATCTAGAGGGAAAAAAGGTATCTAAAAACAATAGCATTATAGCGAATGTTAGCGTTCCTTAAAATATTTCACTAGAAATGCTCTGTGAGAAAGGCTATATACCCTGGGAACACTCGGGTGTAGGAATTATCTATTCAGTCATTTATTCATTGTCTTCAAAACTAATGGTGAGATAGTTGAACAATAGCTGAGAAAATTCCATTCCCCACTGGTCAAAAGAGCCGCACAGATGCAATTATTACAACATTTATATTTTTAAAAATAGAATGTATTCCATGCTTTCGTGTCTAAATTCCTGAAGACAACCAGATGGGGCAAGAAGACGTTTATTACTGGACAAGCCTTTCAGGGACCCTGAGCTTTCACTTCATTCAAGTATCTGCTGGTCACAGTTCTCAGAGACCATCTTCTCAAGTTTCCACTCTGGATTAACTCTGAACTTCTATATAAAGCTACTAGGCCTAGTGTCTTAGTCCATTCAGGCTACAATAACAGAATACCATGAACTGAGTGGCTTATAAACAACAGAAACTTATTTCTTCCATTTCTGGAGGCTGAGAAGTCTAAGATCCAGACACCAGCAGATTCCGTGTCCGGTGAGAGCCTGCTTCCTGGTTTATAGATGGTTGCCTTCTCACCGCAATACACATGGCAGAAGGAGCAGGGCAGTCTCTGGGGTTTCTTTTACAAGAGTACTTATCTCATTCATGAGTGCTCCCAAAGCCTGGACTTCAAATACCATCACATCAAGGGAATAGATTTCAACATATGAATTTTGAACAAACACAGCTATTCCATCTATAGCATGTTGTTTGACTTCTCTCCCTTTCATAAAGAACTTATTTTGTTTTTATCTTTAAATTACTAAGGGGTTGTTGATAATGTTAGAATAATCTGACTACAATTAACTTTAAGACTTTATAGATTAATATGGAATTGAATTTTCCCCCAAATGCTTATGTAGATTCATGGGGTATAAAGAGACTTTCCGAAATGCCTGTAATTAAACACAACAAGACTTTTAAATAAAATGAACTTTTGGTCCCTCCAACAATATAATTCCTGGTTTCAATTTTTTTTCTAACATTTTATTATAGAAATTTTCTGGAATACAGAAAATTTATAAGAATATTATGGTGAATACCCATGTACCCACCACCTAGATTCTATTATTAACATGGGAAGATGCTCATTTTATCACATATCTATTCATCTCCCCACTTTTCCATCCCATCTGCCCATTACTGACATCTGTACATTACTCTCAACTATATGAGCTTTCATATTTAAATATCTGTTCACATTTTCTTTTAACTTCTGAGATTTGACAAATGTATATATTGATGTAATCTTACCTTTTACCAAGACATTACCACCCCCTTAGAAAATTTTCTCATGCTCCTTTTCAAGCAATTCCTTCTTCCATTGTCAAAGCCAAATATTATTCTGGATTTTTTTCTTACTATGATTAGATCTGCCTGTTTTAGGACTTTATAAAGGAAATAATAGAGCAGGTCCTCTTATGTAAGCTGTCTCTAGCTTAGCATGATATCTTAAAAATGTTAATGTGTGTATCAATAGAACATGCCTTTTATTTTTTTATTATTCGTATTATTATGAATACACACATTATATTATTTATTATTACATTATAAATAGCCAGCTTTGGCTATTTGTAAATAAAACTCTTGTGATTACTCTTCTTTTTTGTAGATACATTTTTTTTTCTTTTGGATAAATACTTAGGATTGGAATTACTGAGTCATAAGATAGGTACATGTTTAATTTTATATTAAATTGTTATAACTTTTTATAAAGTTGTTATAGCCTTTGCATTACCAACAAGTATGTATGAGAATTCTACTTGCTCAACTTCCTCATCAACATAATTCTAGTCATTTTGATGGCTGTGTAGAGATAGCCCTTTAAGGTTTTAACCAAATTAATTCATTAATTAATTTCCCTGACAACTAATTATGTACAAATTCATTCTTGTACTTATTGGTCATTCATATACCTTCTTCTGTGAAATTTTCTCTTCGAATTCTTTGCTCATTTTTTATAGAATTGTTTGACTTTTTATTATCAAGTCACAAGTTATTCATACAAGTTGGACACCAGTCATTATTATCGCATACGTTTGTAAAACATTTTCTTCCAGACTTCAGTTTGATGGTTCATGTGGTTTGATGAGTGGATTTTAAATTTGCTAAATTAAAACTTTACCATTTGTTTTTTGTAGTTATTATTCTCCATAATCTAAGAATTCCTTGCCTGTGGTCAAGTCAAAAAATATTCTCTTATGATTTCCTGAAAAGCCCAATGATTAAGGTTTTTGCAGTTAGGCTTGAGAGCAATCTCCATTCAATTATTATGTATGGTATGAGAGTAGAAGTCAAGGTTTATTTTTTTCCAAATGAATATTGTAGTTATTGTAGCATCATTTATTGAAAATACTTTCTTTTCTTTGTGATATTGTTTTGAGACTTTTATTTAAAAAATTAAATGACTCAGGGCCCTGGGTGGCTCAGTTGGTTAGGCATCTAGACTCTTGATCTTGGCTTGGGTCATGATCTCACAGTTGGTGAGATCGAGCCCTGCATCAGGCTCTACACTGATGGCATGGAGCCTGCTTGGGATTCCTTTTCTTTCTCCCTCTTCCTCTGTCTCTCCCTCTCTCAAAATAAATAAATAAAATATTAAAAAAAAAGATGAAAAATCAAGTTACTCTAAAAATCATGGATTTATTTCTGAGGTATTCATTCTGTTCCATTACTCTATTGGCTGATTCTTACGAGAATACCAGACTTGATTTATTAAGAGCCATGAAGTTATGTGAGTCATGAAATCAGTTAGTATATGTCCTTCAGCTTTGTTTTTCTTTTTCAAATTGCTTTGGATATTCAGGTCCTTTGCATGTCCATATAAATTTTTTAATCAATTTGTTAATTTTTACCAAAAAACAAAAAAGCCATTGGGTTATTATTGAAATTATATTAAATCTATAGTTCTGTTGAAGAGAATTAATTTCTTAATAATAGTCTTCTAATCCATGAATATGGTATATCTCTCCATTTACTTAGTTTTTCTTTAATTTGCCTTGGCAGCATTTTGTAATTTTCAATGTAGAGTTCTTTGACATCTTTTGTTAAATTTACTGCCAAGAAGTTTATGTTTTTGACACTATTTAAAAAAATTTTTAAATTTCATTTCCTAATGAAATATAATGCTAATATATAAAAAGACCATAGATTTTTTACATGTGAATTTTGTGTACTACAATATTCTTATGTAAGCTCATTACTTGGAAAACCTTCTTTGTAGATTTTCTGGGATTTTTTTTTTTTTAATGTTTATTTTTGAGAGAGGGGAGGGGCAGAGAGAGAGCAGATCCCAAGTGGGCTCTGCACTGACAGCAGAAAGCTCGATGCAGGGCTTGAACTCACAAACCATGAGATCATTACCTGAGCCAAAGTCAGAGGCTTAACCAACTGGGCCACCCAGGCACCCCTGTAGGATTTTCTCTGTAAACTATTGGGTTATTTGTAAATAAAGACAGACTAACTTCTTCTTTTCTCCTAATATTCCTTCCTTTTCTTGTTGAACTAGCTAAGACTTAGAAATAGTGAAGGTGGACACTCTTGCTTTATAGGATAGAAAATTGTAAAACTAAAAATGAAAATAAAATAAACTCAGAATAAAACATATTTCTCAGAAAGGAATATAATTTTTGCTGTAAACATTCATATGAATTTAAATAAATTAAAGAGAAGAAATATTTTATACTTTTTTAAGGATTTCATTTTTTATTTTTTAAGTTTATTTGTTTATTATGAGAAGGCGTGAGGGGCACAGAGAAAGGGACAGAGAGAGAATCCTAAGCAGACTCTATGCTGTCAGTGCAGAGCCCGACTGAGGGCTCCAACTTACAAACCGTGAGATCATGACTTGAACTGAAATCAAGAGTTGAACACTTAACTCGCTGAGCCACCCAGACACCCCAACAATTTTATTTTTAAGTAATCTCTACTCCCAACATGGGTCTCGGATTCACGATTCTGAGATCAAGAGTTGCATGCTTTACCTACTGAGGCAGCCACACTCCCCCCAAAATATTTTATACTTACATGATATAATACTTTACATTTCTGAAGCTCTTAATGTCTTCATTAGTAAAGGGATTAGTTTCTAGTATCATTTATCTTCAGCCTGAAGAACTTCTTTTTGATTACTTAAAATATAGTAGGTTTTCTGGTAGTGATTTCTCTTTTTTCCTTTATCTGAAATGTTCTTATTTAACCTTTATACTTGAAGGATATTTTCACTGGCTATACAATTCTGGACTGATAGTTTTGTGTTGTTGATTTAACTCTTTAAAGATGTTGTCCCAATATCTTTTGGCCTCCACAATTTCACATAAGTCAGTGATCATTTGAAACAGTGTTCCCCCATGTGTTACATGTCATTTTTCTCTGATGCTTTAAAAATTTTCTCTTATATTTGGTTTTCAGCAATTTTACTATATGAGCATAGTTTCTTATTTATCTTGCTGAAGGTTTGCTGCAATATTTAATTACTAAATCGGGGGAACTTTTGGACATTATTTCCTTAAATATTTTTCATCTTTAAACATTTCTCCTCTTCTGAGACTTGTTACTTGCAAATTAGATATTTTGCTATTGTCCCACAAGTACCTGAGGCTCTTGCTTTTCAAAAAATATTTTTCCTCTTTTAAGATTAAATAACTTTTATTTATCTATCTTCAAGTTTTACTGACCTTTTTTTCTGTCATCTCCACTCTGTTGTTATGTTAATACAGTGAATTTTAAAAACTTCAGATAGTGTATTATTTCAGCAAGGATTTTCATTTGGTTTTGCTTTGTACTGTTACTTAGTTTTCCAAATTCATTATGAGAAGATTTTCATCGATCTCATTGAGCATAAATATAATGACATCTATTTTAAAGTCCTTGTCTACTAATTCTAACATCTGGATTTATCTTGTGTTTTGTCTCTGCTGATTGTTTCATCTTCTGAAAATGGGTCATATTTTCCTTGTTGTTCATGTCAAGTAATTTTGTATTGCATCCTGAACATTGGGAATGATGTAGAAATTCTCAATTCTTATGATTTCTCCAAAGTGTTGATATTTAGAGATATTTGGATTTGGATATTTATTAATTGCTTGTTGATTTTGTAATTAACTTGATTATATTCAAACTATAAATGCAGCCCTTTGTAGTGACTTCCATGTCAGTTTAATTATTTTATCCTTAGACTGGGTTGCTTAGTGTTTGCCCCGTGCATCTGTGTTTCAGGGTCATCCAGAGATTTTGGCAGAATGAATACACAGAATCTGTTACTTACTCTTCTGGTAAGAGTAAGTAACTCCATTTATGGGATTTCCCCTTCACTTTCTGGCAGCTAATGTTGCACTAAACAGTCCTCTGGTCATTCAAACCTCTGAGTCTTCTAACAGGTTTTCTGCCACCTTGCACAGCATGGACAATGATCTGTCCTCAGATTTAAGGTATAGAAACAGGAGCTTTGTCATGAATCAGTTCCTTCTTTCAATATCAACTCTTTTCCAGAATCTGCCTGCTTTGGCTCATAGTCCAGAGATTTCACGTAGTTTCCTTCCTTCCTTCCTTCCTTCCTTCCTTCCTTCCTTCCTTCCTTCCTTCCTTCCTCCCTTCCTCCCTTCCTCCCTTCCTCCCTTCCTTCCTTCCTTTCTTCCTTTCTCTCTCCCTCTCTCTTTTTTTGTCTTTGTTTTGTTGTTTGTTTTGTTTTTGTTTTTTATTTATATGTTATAGTTGTTACTTAAGAGAGGATCAGTTCACTAGGACCTTACATGGCAATAGAAGCAAAACTTGGGGGGCGCCTGGGTGGCTCAGTCGATTAAGCGACCGACTTCGGCTCAGGTCATGATCTCACGGTCTGTGAGTTCAAGCCCCGCGTCGGGCTCTGTGCTGACAGCTCAGAGCCTGGAGCCTGCTTCAGCTTCTGTGTCTCCCTCTCTCTCTGCCCTTCCCCTGCTCATACTCTGTCTCTATGTCTCTCAAAAATAAATAAACGTTAAAAAAAATTTAAAAAAAAAAAAAAGAAGCAAAACTTGGTTGTTAAGTTTTTGAAGTTTTAAAAACACACAGAATTCTTAAGTCTCTAAGAGAAAAAGTTCAATTATAGTGTCTCTATGTCAAGGAAAGTAGATAAGTATTTCAAACAGTTGTATTTTCTATTGAACGTGATCCCAGTTTACTTTCATTGCCTTCATGAGAGTCAACATCCTAATACAATTCCCTTGCAACGTTTATTGTCTTAACATATTGGTATGTTTGGGGCCTGGAAAGATGTTATCTCCAGTTTAGCCAGTGGCAGTATTTCAAACTTCTAGCCCTTAGAGATGGAGTAAATTCAAGTGATCCAGGTAAACCCTCTAATTATACAATGAGTAATTAAAGACCAAATGATTATGTGATTTAAACATTAGCACAGTTGGGAATTAGACAAAGTCTCTTGATGTTGCATGTCCAAGAAGAGCTGTTTGGACTATACGCTAGGTAGGGATTTTACTTCTGTAGTATATCATTACATATTACTAACTCTATCTACTCTTTCTGTTGGATATCTCTAGTACCATGTTATTCCATGAGCTGCTAAGAATCACAGAGGGCTCCTGAGTAGTTGATATGCATAGGACAATACTGGCATAAATTGAAAATTAAGTGAGATAGTATTTATAAAAAGCACATCCTAGAGTTCTTAGTACAAAGTAAGTGTCCAATAAAGTGCTCATTCTTCATTAGCTTCCAACTTCTCATCTTTCTTATTATTAACTATGCATACTCTCAGGATCCATTTGAATTCAGGGAAAGCAAAGGGAAATATCACTCCTGTTCTTTCTAGGAAAGTTTAATTTCCAAATTTAGAACAAGTCTTCCAGAGTCCCATCCTTTCTTCTCCCCTTTTCTTGTTTATCTACTATTTCACTGCCTTCTCACTACTACAGGTTCAAAGAGACAGATAAGTAAGCAGGGTGAGGTCAGCAGATTCTCAGGCTATGGTTAGTGAGAAGTAAGTAACTGTTCTCACTCCTTTCTAAGGAAAGGAAATAGAGAGAGAGAGAGAGAGAGAATGCGCATGTGAGCGCAAGTGCATTGGTTAAAGAGAGATTTAAAGTCAAAGGGCTTCCAGCTCTTCACCTGTATATAGTTTGCCTATGTTTAATCATCTTTAAATAAAGATTATAATACTAATCCAGGGACAGGAAAACTTTATAAGGTGGCATATAGTAAACATTTTAGATTTTGTGGTCCGCATTTTGTTTCATACTTATCCTTTTCAAAAAAAATCGCTTCTTAAAAATGTAAAAACTAGGGGTGCCTAGGTGGCTCAGTCATTTAAGCATCTGATTAAAAAAATTTTTTAATGTTTGTTTATATTTGAGAGAGAGACACACACACACACACACACACACACACACACACACACACACACAGAGTGCAAGTGGGGGAGGGGCAGAGAGCGAGGAAAACACAGAATCCGCAGAAGGTTCCAGGCTCTGAGCTGTCAGCAAGGAGCCCAACGTGGGGCTCAAACTCATGACCTGTGAGATCATGACTTGAGCTGAAGTCAGACGTTCAACCGACTGAACTACTCAGACACCCCTAAGTGTCTGATTTTTTATCTCAGCTTGGGTCATCACCTCACAGTCCATGAGATGGAGCCCCTGTGCTACCAGCACAGAGCCTGCTTGAGATTCTTTCTCTTCCTTTCTCTTTCTGCCCCTCTCACTCATGCTCTCTCTCTGACTTCTGTGCATGCTGACTTCTGTGTATAACATTCTATTACATAATTTTGAAGAATCAGATGACATAATACACATGAAAACACATTGTAATTCACACTATATATATGTGTAGTATTATTATTAACGACAACAATTGCCCCTTGTCATTTGGAGGGAGCACAAAAGCCTGAGGGAATTGGATATAGATAAAGATTTGTTCCCCCTAAATCTTAGAATGAGAGAGAGAGTGCGAGTGGGGTAGAGGGGCAGAGGGAGAGAGAGAAACTCTTAAGAAGGTTTCAGGCTCAGTGGAAAGCCTGATGGAGGACTTAATCCCATGACTCTGGGATCATGACCTGAGTCAAAATCAAGAGTCGGATGCTCCACCAACTGAGAACCCCAGGTGTCCCAAGGTAAGCTTTAAGATAGAAAATAATGGAGGCAAATTCTGAACAAGATTAATATATGGATGATACTATTTTCCAAGTACCAGCATAAGATCCCAGCAATGATACCATGAGCAAGGGAAGACAGAGGAAACACCAACACGCACATTACTTACTTCACAATATTTTTCCAAAGCTAACCATAGCAAAACTAACCTGGCTACTTTGGAATTAGAGAAAAATGGCATAAAACCAATACCCATAATCCTCCCTAGCAAGGAACATGCTAGGAACATTTGACTTTTTAAATAATTTATATTTGTTATATTTATAACTTAATTTTAACATAATTTAAAAAAAAACAATTGAATTTATAAGTTCTTATTTTTAATGTTTATCTAATAGTCTTTCAGGTGACATAAATAAAACTAATGAATGATCATATACTCTGAACCTTCACTGCTGCATTTCAATGAACATACATAGTAAGAATTATATCTAGACTTTAAATACTTTACTAATCATAATATTTTCTAGGGAAAGAAAAGGAGGTAGTTTTCCCAAGAGTCAAGTCTTCTTTGATTCAAGTTCACTGACAGCTACTTATCACTGGTAACATTAAAATATTCTCCTAAATTTATTAATATTAATACTACTCTAATGAATATTATTATTCATTTTCCATATGAATTTAAAAGGATTATTCTGTTCTTAAAATAATAACATAAATCTTCTCAAGCACAGGGTCTGAGAGGTTTTTTAAATCCATGACTCACTCTGACAACTAGAGGTCAGCAGACTGTGTCCCCTTAGGCCTGCAGAATTTCTTCCACAGACGTCATTTTGAGAAGTGCTGGCACTAAGCTAGATGGTTTCTTAGGTATTGGAAAGCCTGTGCCATCGACCATTGTTGAGTTATAATTTCACATTATGTCTTAGTCATATCTAAAGTTGGAAGCAAGTAATTAAATAACAAATATTATGCATCACAGAACAAGCTGGATAATCATATTAAACACATTGAGTAATTCTCTAACTTGAGTATTAGATGTAAAAAAGGAAGACTGAGTCAACCGATGAGGCAGAGGCATCCTTAGTTATGTGAAGTTAAAGGAAAGGGGGGAAAAAGTGCCCGAATTCCCAGCCACAACCACAGACAGAATAGTATCAATAGAATCTGTGGATAGAATAATAGATATAAGTCAGAAGCACAATCTTAAAAAATGTATTTATGAGTCACAACCTATTCACATTTCTCATAGGAATTACTGATTACTTCGTTAAAAAAAAAAGATATTTATTTTGAGAGAGAGAGAGTATGAGTGGGGGCTGGGCAGAGAGAGAGGGGGAGAGAATCCCAAGCAGGCTTCTTGCTGTCAGAGCAGAGCCCAGTGTGGTACTCAGTCTCACAACTGTGAGATCATGACCTGAGTTGAAATCAAGAGTGGACAGTTAATCAACCGACTGAGCCACCCAGGCACCCCAGGAATTATTGGTTTCTATGACTAACACGAGGACTTCTACATGACATTGAAAATGAAAGATTAACTTTTTCTTTGAAATGTAAAATGCAAAAATAACTAAATTAGGCTGACAAATCTTCCTGTTTTAGAAAGGCATAAAAATTATCCGTATGAAATCAGGAACAACAACCCCAAAAAATCACAAAGAACATCTGGATCCATATTTAATTATTTTTGCCTCTTTCACCACATTACATCTATTGTCATATCCCACAGATGCCATCTCTAATGGTGACTACCACTTAAAAAATGTTGAGCACCTCCTATGTGCCAGGCACAGTTTTATCCACAGGGCACAGAATGGCAGACAAACAGGAAAAAAAAATACTCTGTTTTCATGGTGCTTAAAATCTAAGAAAGGGGAAACAATTAAGAAGTAAGGAAATAAATACATAGTCCTCACATGATGAGGGCTGTAGAGGAAAACAAAACAGTAAAGAGCTACGGACGACTGTGGATGAAGTACATGAGGGTGGTAATATTTTTTTTGAGGTTGGTTAAGAAAGGCCTCAATAACAAAGGAACATCCTGAGTAGAGACCAGAAGAAAGTGAGAGAGGCCCAAGCATATGACAAGGTGCATCCCCAGCCAGGGGTAAGAGTATGATTGGGATATTTATTTGAAGAAGAGCAAAGAGCTATTGAGAGTCTGTGTCGTGAGTGAGGGGGAGATGGGGGGCAGAGGTAGTACGGGAAAAGAGGGAACCATAAAAATGGCTGTAAGGGGGGCGCCAGGGTGGCTCAGCTGGTTAAGCAGCCGACTTCGGCTCAGGTCATGATCTCGAGGTCTGTGAGTTCCGCTCTGACAGCTCAGAGCCTGGAGCCTGCTTTGGATTCTGTGTCTCCCTCTCTCTCTGCCCCTCCCCCACTCATGCTCTGTCTCTCTCTCTGTCTCAAAAATAAATAAATATTAAAAAAAATGGCTGTAAGGAAGACCTTAGACCTCATCATGTTTCAACAAGACAATGTAACAATAGGCTTCTACTTCATGTCTTGCCTCCTGTGTGTCTTTCTTCTCCTGTGTATTTTACTTTGCCACATTATCTATTTTTCTTAAACCCAGAACTGAGCATTACTCTCCTATTAAACATATCCCCCTGTCTAAAATAAAACACAACACCTAATCAAATCATTGTCAAGACAATCTAATCTACATAATCAGAATCTCTAAAGAAAACAGATGGCACAAACTGAGTAATAGGAGGAGGGCTTAGTAATGGATCCAGTCATAAAAGCGCGGACAGGGCTTAGGACTTGCATACAAGATAGCACCGTACCCTGGGATTAGCAACTCTGGAGAGCCTTACATCTCAGTAGTAGTTGAATTGTGTCCCCACAATCCCCAAAGGGATATGTGAAGTCTCAGTCCTCAGGACTTCAGAACATTCTCCTGTTTGGAAACAGGATCATCGCAGATGTAATTAGTTAATATAAGGTCATACTGGAGTGAGATGGGCCCATGATCCATTAGGATCGATGTCCCTGAAGGAAGCGCAGAAGAGACATAAAAAGAGACACACAGGGAGAAGATGGCCATGTGTTTGACAAAGATTGAAATGATGCTGCTACAAGCCAGGGAATGTCATGATTGCTAGCAAACACGCAAAGCTAGAAGAGGCAGGAATGAAACATTCTGTGATCTACCAAGGCAGAAACTCCCCAGGTACTGCAACTCCAACACTCCTGAATTTATAGTTCTGCAATCACGCACCCGCCAGAATCTAACTGATATTATAGTTAGACATCTGTCTTCTCTCTTTAGTTGAGAAATTCCTCAGGGCACGGATTGAGTTCTATTTGTCATTTATAACAGTTCACCCATACATTTCACCATAATGTTCACAAAGTATGGATTAATACATATTGGTTAAATGCAAAATGGTAATTGTAGTAATGAAATGAAATGTTGAGTCATCCAGTTCAATCTGCCCACTTCACAGAAGTAAACACAGAGGCCTAGAAATAGACAATAAAGGCAAAATAGGAATAAGGGACAAATAATAAATATGTCCAGTCTGGAGCTCTCCCCATTATATAATTATGAAATAAAGTCATCATTCCCATAAAGCTCATAATAACAGCTCCAAAGTCCAATGATGATAAGAAAAAATAAAATGTAAGTGAGTTAGCAATATGTGAATAAAAAGCTTTTTAAGATCCTTGCATGTTGAGAAATTTTTTTAAAGTATTTGAGAAAATATTTTGAGCTTTATTGATTCCACAATGTTTGAGAAACAGCTTGTGATATTTAACAGTCCCCAAAGGCAGCTGGGTTCTCCCATTCCAACCTGGTAGCAAGTGTGTTAAGAAATAAATGGATAAAATTATTTTCCATAATTTAAAAATAAATATAACTGGATGGCTTAAGCTGTCATCTTAAAAAGTTTCAGAATCATGTAATCCTTTGCTAGATTTTGCAAGCCAAATGTCAAAAACATTTTCAAGCAGCCACAATCAAAAGGGCCCGTTACTTACCTATGTTATCTGAAGAAATCAACTTTCTTATGTGACAAGAACAAGGTAATACATCTCTCTTTTTTAATATTAAACTTGCATTATTCTTGCACTAACTGATACAATACCTTCCACAATGACTTCTTTCTGCGAGGAAAAACAAGGAAAATGAAAACCTATAAAAGTTAACGGACTTCCATGTTTGTAGTGGTGTAGATCAGGAAGATAAGGCCATCTTCGGTTTCACTGATTCTTGAGAAGGACTTTCAGAGCTCAACAAACATGTCTACTCAACAGTAATGGTTTACCACAGTGAAAGGACACAGATTACAGTCAGCAGCAGGCAAACCTACACAAGGCAGGGTTCAGGAGTGACCATGCGTGAAGCCACCAGCAGTCCTCTCCCAGGGGAATTCTGTGAATGGTGCTTATTTATCTCAGCAATGATGTGGTGACATTATAAATGGAATACTGTCAACCATGAAATCTTACCAAGCCTTGATGTCCAGGGTTTTTATTGGAAGTCAGTGATGTACACATGGCTAACCACCCAAGTGGTTAATCTTAGTTCCCAGCCCTTCCAGAAACTAGATTGATACCACAGAACCCAAGACCTTCACCATAACATTGTTAGCACAGACTACGTGGCATGGCCTAAGGACAAAGACTCCGGGAGAACAAGAAGTCTCATTTCCTGCAGGCAAGGCCTAGAGGTTACTCGTAGGAGCTAGGGGCAAGGACTAAACCTTTCTTTAGGCAAGGTTGATCCTTCACTACAGGAGTATATCTTGTCAGTTTAAAGTATAAATTTCTAATAGCTTACGGTGTTTATCCTGTTTCTGCCCTGTGCCTGAGGTTTCCAATCTAAGGTTCCCAGCTTTCTCAGTTTATGGCACTGGCATGTCTCAGCTATTTTTTATGGTGCTCTTTAGGCAAAAAGAAATCCCTAATATTAATTAGGTCCAGACAACCTAATAATCATAGTTTGCATGGCGTCTGACAGGCGAGGCTGTGATTCTCAAAGAGTTTTATTTTATTTTTTAAAAATTTAAAAAGTAATCCTCTACCTGCAATGTAGGGCTCAAACTCATGACCCTGAGATCAAGAGTCACATACTCCACTGACTGAGCCATCCAGGGGCCCCACGAATTTTAAATATCTCACAGGAACCCTAGCAGTTTGCTTCTGTGCCTCAGGGCAACTTGGCACATAATTTGAGAATCCTAGTTCTATATAATGCTTACATCACTGTAGATGACCATTCTGTCATTGTTTCTGTCTTTTAAAAGTATTTTATTGAGAACTAAACATGTGTCAAATGCTAGGAACTGGGGTTCTATATACAGGTAAGGTATGCTCTGGACAGCTTAAAATGTTTTGTAGATGGG
This sequence comes from Paguma larvata, assembly GCA_030068075.1. NCBI lineage: Eukaryota > Metazoa > Chordata > Mammalia > Carnivora > Viverridae > Paguma > Paguma larvata. The sequence goes on from CM057829.1 coordinate 109,997,934, forward strand.
GTATCTGGGGGCTCAGTCGGTTAAGCGCCCAACTTTGGCTCAGGTCATGATCTTGCAGTTCATGAGTTCGAGCCCCACGTCCGGCTCTCTGCTGTCAATGCAGAGGCTGCTTCGGATCCTCCGTCTCCCTCACTCTACTCCTCCTCCAGCCTCTGTCTCTCAAAAAGAAATAAACATTAAAAAAATAATAAATAAAATAAAATAATAAAATGTTTCATAGATGCGCTAAAGTTCATAATAAAGGAACATTTGGGAAAAGGATTATTTTCTCCATTGAACAAATTAGTAAGCTGAATTTTCCAGAGCTTGACATACGATCTAATAGACATTCAGAAAATGTTTCTTAAATTGGATTGTAACACAAGTAGGAAAACTTGTTTACCTTAACTGTCACAAGGGTGCATGCAAATACCATCTATTAACACCAAGCCTATTCCTCTGTTCATTTGGATGAAACTGTCTCCCTGTCTTCTTTTTCTCCTTGTCCAATATAAAAGCAACATAATATTTTAGAAATTTTAGGAAGAAGACAATTATAACAACATCATCCTTATACAATAACTGCTATTATTTTTGTCTTTATTTTGCAACACACATGCCTACATAGTTGTAGTCCTATCACACATTACATTTTACTTGCCCTTTTACACTTAGCATAGTTTTGTAAGCACTGCCCATGGTTCTAATTAAATCTCTGAATTACCTTTTACCTCTTCCCTGATTGGGAAGAGATTTCCTCTTGCGAAGAAAATCTCTGCTCTTCGGAACTAAAAGTGTCATTTTGTACAAGTGCACCTTTGGCTCTGTTACTTGGATGCTTGATTATCTTTTAGTTTGATCAAAATTATTTCCTTCCCTGTGAATTACCTAGCAACGACGATCCTGGGGGCTGTGCGAAAAGAGATTTATCTTGCTTTTGCTTACTAAACCAATGAACCATTCCAGTCTCAGGGCCAGGGAGGAGCCAGGCTGTAAATTTCTCTGACTTCTGCTATAAACAAAGCCTGTCAGGGGAAGGCTGCGACTTGACACCCTTTTTAGAAAGAGAAGCTGAGGAACAGAGAGAACATGCCTCTCTATTCATGTCATTATGTGCCTTGGGAAGGGGAGATCAGGGATTTCTAAATGCAGAGCCAGGGCTGATACCCTTCTGGGAAACCAAAGCCACAGTAGTGGAAAGTTTGCGTTGCCCTTAAAATGCAAGGTCTTGGTAACCCCTTCAGTGAGCAGGGAACTGGTTTTCTGCTCAGGAAGGGTTAATTTTGCCCTCTTTGTCAGTGGACCTCTTTTTCGTCTTAATTTAAAGAGCTTCCACATTGTGGGTTGAGAGAGAGGATTTCCTTGGTACAATACCCATTTGGGAATGAGTTTGTGCACTCAAATCAATAAATCTGTATTTTGAAATGAGGGGTTGGTATTATGGATTTAGAAGTATTAATTATGACTGAGTTTATCTCTGCACAGTTTTAGACCACTCTTGTCACTGGAAGACTAACAAGGAAATTCAAAAATAAGATGAGGAAAGGAAGCTGTCAGAACCATGATTTCAAGAATAGAGAATCATAACAATGTAGAGCTAACTGTAAATATCCAAAAGAGAATCAAAAGTTAATATTTCATCTTGCCCTTTTTTCTTTAAAAGAAAATAAGACAAGAGATGTTATTGATAGCATTTTGAATTTTTAAAAGTCTTCTTAGAATGATTAGGAGAATAGACTCTCTCATAGTCTCACTATTAATGGGACTATAAATTGGTGCTAAGTTTGTGGGATAATATGTGCCAAAAGCTACAAAAGTACATCTATCCTTTTCCAAAGCAATTTAATTTTAGGACTTATGCTGACGTATATTAGGAATGTAACAAAGGTTATAGCATAAATATTAATATATATTATGTATTATATTGAGATCATAAATACTCTACTTTTAAAAATAAAATAGAATTGATTAAATACATTGTGATGCATGTACATAGTAAAATTCTATATGATCATGAATCTTGGTGATGTACACACATTTTAATTATATGGAAAATATTCAGGATATATTAGTAAGTTGAAAAAAAGCAGCAAAAGAGAATATACCATCTAATATATTTTTACACACACAGATGCAAACACTAGAACAAAATATCTCAATATGTTAGTTATTTTAGGTAGTGAGTATTGGCTGAAGTTCTTCCTCTCATTCCTTTCTTCCCTCCTTCCTTCCTTTCTTCCTTCCTTCATACTTTCCTCCCTTTCTTCCTTTTTGCACCCCACCGTGTCCTCCTTTTTAGTCCTGGTTTCCTCTATATTCCAAACATTTAGGCTTTTATTTTATAAGTGGAAAGAATGCACTGTTTTGTTTTATTTTTAACTTCATCTTACAAAAGCCTACTGTTTGGATTTAGGGAATTTAGGGTGGAAAAAGAAAGGAAAACAATTGTGTCCCATTCTTTTCCTCTTGATGCCCTTTCCCTTAATGAATCAGGTTCTCTTCCTCCACGGGTGAAGAGGAGAGAACAGGAAAGTGAGGACCAACAGTCAACGGTGCCTTTCAGAAGCAGAGCTAGTACCCCATTCCATCCTGTTTATTCCTCTTCAGGAAATGAATTTGTTTTAAATATTTGTTTGGATAGTTGAAAGACAGATGGAAAAACAAGTCAGGCACTTGCTGGATAATTATTTTATGGTATTTAAATGTTATGCATTTCTTTTCCACAGCAGGCAAGAAGAAGTTAGTTTTACCTTTAATATGTAAAACTAAAATGATTCACACAGCTCCTCTGCCATCTCACAGCATTGTTCTAACAAGTTAATAAATCTAGGCGTTTTAATGTTCAAATTAATATCTGAACAAAAGTTTTCAAGGGAACCGAAAATAAGTCATGTTTGAAAGGGCAGGATAATAAAAGTAGGTAATTAAAAAATAATGTTTAATAATGACCTAAAGCACCTGACTGTCAATTCTCAGACTTGACACTCTTCTAACGTCGGTCTCGGTTTTAGGGAAGGCGCAGGGCTCATCGCAGATTAGAAAATATTGAGAGCTAAAAGTGGTAGTGGAGCATAGTGCTTATGTTGTACTAACAACTGGAGGCAGCCTGATGTGGGGCAGATGGCCTGAGTTACAAGAATATTAAGCTTGTGGGTAGATAAGTGAAATTTATGCTATGGTGACCATGTTTTCAACCAATCCTTTTACAAAAGTGAATCCCCTCATCACAATCATTAGAGGCGCTTCATGCATTTCATTTCAGGGGAAACCGATGGTCCGATGGTCCGACCGGAATTTTAACTTTGCATTTTAACGCATTTCCATGCTGCCAGTGTCACGGATCGATCACCAGGGAGGCTGAACCCAGAGTTTAGGCAAGTCTGAGTCTGTCTGGAGGGAGGAGATACAACATGCCATGGATCTCTTTTCACAAAGATGGATGAATCCCATAGAAATGAAGGTCATGGCAAGAAGGACTGAGAGTTTGGGAAAGCCTTCAGGATTTCTGGCAGTGATTTCTAGTTGGTTCAGTGGCAAGGAAAGCCATCTGCAGTGAAGTGAAGCATGAGGGATAAGAAACAAGGTAGTGGGGACTGCAAGAACAAGCTCTTGGAACACCTAAGACAAATATATATGGGGGAAGGAGTCCCAAAATTATGGGAGGACCGTAAGGTGTTTGATTCCCATAGACGCTCTGGAGTTATACTTTTTGTGTGCATTATTGTTGCTCTGGTCTTACTTTTAGCCTGTTGTCACCTGGAAAACACAGATTACATTTGTATCTCTTTTGAAAGAATAGAGGCATAGTTTTCAGATGGCGTATACAAAAGGCACATACATGCAGCTTCTTATCCCTGCCTTTAGAACATTAAACAGCAGAGTTACCTTTTGGAGAAGATAGTAGTTAACAGGAAACTAATTAGACAAAGGGGCGGGGGGGAAAGGATCCTTGAAGAGCATTTATTCTTCCAAGGAAGAATTCTTCATTCTTGGGTCAGACTGATAAATGAGGTGGCATTTCGACTGATTGATTGGATTCATCCCGCTAGGGTGCAACCAAACGTCAGACACAAAGGATAGAAATGTGCTTTGCTGTTGCACTGCTTTCTTGGTATTGCATGATCAGTAGCCTTTCTAGCATTTGTAACTGATTTGGAAAATATTTTAGGACAAACCAATAACAACTTCAATATAAATGCTACACACTTCACAACTCCTTCCTATTACATGGACTTGTAAACTGAAATCCCTTTCAAGACGAAAACACAAGGGCTGGTTTCCCCAAAATGTTTTCATTGGCTCTAGGGAACTAAAACACACCAGTCTGGGTGACTAATACTTCCTGTAAAATAAAGATAGATCAACACATAATTAAGTTCTGGCTCAAATGTAATTGTTGTCTTGGAAACAGTTTTGGAGATAAATAGGGTTATGCTAATGTAACTAACTCCTCCCGATTCCCATCAATGAAACAGTTTATTAATTAAGCCAGGTCATCTTACTACCTTGTGCTACCTCTTCTGGAATATTTAAGGGGTTAACAAAAGTTCCTTAAGAGAACACTGAAGAGGAGGAAAAAGGGATGAGACTTAAATCAGTTATTTGTCAGCTCTCACAAGGATCCCAGTTGGAGGAGTAGGTTAAAAGCACTTTCGGCTTCTTTGTGGGTTTCAAAGATCCTTCCGACCCCAACAGACAGAAAGCAGAGTTAGAACATGCAGCGTTTAGAACGAATAATCCCCAGCGTTCTTTCCCTGAACTCTCTCTTGGGAAGATTTAAAATTGGACGGGCCCGAGAGAAACCAAACCCCTAAGTAGCCAGTGTTTTCTAGTTTCTGCTCTGAGCACACGGCGATTCCGTAGGAAGTTCTATTTCATGCGTAGCCCGAAGGGCAGCCTGCCTGCTCCGAAGGGTTTTGTTGAGGCCGAGTGTGAACTCTGGGCGCGAGAGCGCATCTGGGCGCTTAGATCACACCCACTCGGGGTGTGCGTGTGAGTGAGCGCGCGGGTGCCTGCGCGCGTGTGTACGTGTGGGGAGGTGTGCCAGCGCCGGAGGGGTGGGGTGCGGGGCAGCGAGGAGGGCTCTAGGTGAGGCCGGAGCAGAGGGAGGTCGCCCGCTCTGGCCTCTGCCCCGGGGGCCGCGGTGGCTCGCTCGCGCTCCGGCTGCACCTCCCGGGGCGCGCCGCGGCGGCGCCACAGGCCCCTGGACCCTCTGACCACCGCCCTCCCGCCGCCGGTGGCTCGCGGCCCGCAGCCGGGACCCGCGATGGCTAGGGGCTGACGGCCGCCTCCCCCCCACCCGCACCGCCGGACCCTCTGCCCCGCCCGGGGGCTCGCGGGGGCCCCGGCACCGCCCCGACCTGCATGAGGGGCGGGCGCGCCCGCGCCCGGAGCGAGCGGCCCTCAGCGCCCCCGAGGCGGTCTCCGGCCGCGCGGGAGGACCAGGAGGAGGAGCGGCGGCGCGGGCCGGGCTCCCCGCCTGCCGCGGCCCGGGAGCACGGGCTCCCCGGAGGGAGCTCGGGGCGTCCCAGCCCCGGAGGAGGGACCCGGAAGCAGAAGCGGAGCCGCGAGTCGAGCCGAGCCGCTGCCCCCGCTGCCCGCCGGCGCCGGGTGGGGGTCCCGGCGGCTGGATGGGCAGCGGCGGCGCGGGCCGCGGGCGGCGATGGGCGAGGAGCAGAGCACGGTGAGCGGCGGCGGGCCGCAGGAGGCGCGGGCCCCCGCGGGCGGCGCCACGGGCCACCCCGAGCCCCCGAGGCCGCGGGGGGACAGCGCCGGGGCGCCGGGGCCGCGCGCCGCCTCCGCGGAGCCGGGCGGCGGTGGCTGCGGAAGCGACTCGGGCTGCGCGGACACCCGCGCCCCGGAGCCCGCGAGGAGCCGGGGGGGCCCGGACGCGAGGAAGAGCCGAGCGCCCGGACAGCCCGCGGGACTGGCACTCACCGGGCCCCTCAATCCCCAGACTTTGCAACAGCAGCTGGAAGAGGAGGAGGAAGCTGGGGGCCGAGACGAGGGAGGGCCTGAACAGCAGGATGTGCCCCCGGGTGGGGAGTCGGAGCCCAGGACCCGCGTCGGGGCCGCGGACGAGCTGGTCCTGGACGTGCTGGGCCAGCGGCGCCCGATCCCGGCCAAGAGACAAGTCTTTTGCTCCGTGTTCTGCGTGGAGAACGACCTGCCCGAGGCACCCGCCGCGGAGCAGCCCTCGCCGCCCGCCTCTTCGCCTCGGGCTCCACCGGTGACCGACGCTCCCAGCACCCCCACCTCCATCCCCAGCCCCCGGCTGTCCCTCCCGACGGACCCCCAGTCTCCCGACGGCGGCAGCATCGAGCTGGAGTTCTACCTGGCGCCCGAGCCATTCTCCGTGCCCAGCCTGTTGGGAGCTCCACCCTACTCCGACCTGGGTGGGGTAGGGGATCCCTACGTGCCCCTCATGGTGCTGATGTGCCGGGTGTGCCTGGAAGACAAGCCCATCAAGCCCTTGCCCTGCTGCAAGAAGGCCGTGTGCGAGGAGTGCCTCAAAGTCTACCTGAGCTCCCAGGTAACTCTATCCCCTTCTGTCCCCTCTTGTGTTCCCCATTCAGCATTTCAAACCCCGAGCGCAGCAGTCCTCCTCCAGCTCGCAGCTCCCGGCCCCCAGGAAGAGGTGATGAGACACCTCTACCGAGGACCTCTGTCAGTTTCTCACATCTCAGTTGTTGTGTTGTAACTGTTATTTAAGTGTGTTTGACCTCACGGCTGACTTGACTGGAATTTGACTCTGCCTGAGCTTCAGGCTTTAGTTGGCCACCATGGAGGGAACAGGCTGCAGTGAATTGTTCTCTGCTGATTTCTTTTACTAAATTGCAAACCAGAGCTCGCTCAAATAGGAGGGCAATGAGAGTCCCAAATAGGCCTGGTATCCCCGAACCTAACAAATAGTGGGCACAAAAGACTGTAAGTATGTATCGAGTTGGTGAGGAGAAGAATTGGAATTGTTGGAGTTAATATTGACGCCTGAATTTTAAATTTTGCCCCATTTATATATCCTAGAAAAGTATTATTTATTTTTTTTCATTCATTTATTCATTCATTCATTTATTCATTCGTTGGCCCTTGCCCACTTACCCGTTTTCTTATTCCGCCCTAAAGTTGAAATACTTTTCCTCGCCGAAGTTTTATGCCAGCCCAGTACTTTATTTCTTTAAGAGGGAACAAAACAGAGCAAAACAAAGCAAAACAAGGCTAAGAGGCTTAACAAAACAAGCAGTGGTGAAACTTTCTTCCTCAGCTCTTTATTTGAAAGCTTGTTTTTTTTCTTGGAAAGCTTATGTGTGCGATAGACCAGCTTTCCTTCACTGATGGTGAAGGAGTTCTTCCAGCAGTTCTCAATCTGTTGTGTTTCTACCAGTGTTTTTGCACAATCCGGAATGCCCTTTGGTCCCATGTCTGATTGTCCTAGGCCTATTCATCTTTCAAAACCCTTGGCTGTTCAGGTGCCAACTCTTTTTGGGAAGCCTTACCTCACCTTCCAGGCCACGGCTTATATACTTTCAAAAAACTTTGGCGTCTTGCATGCACTGAAGTTCCTTACGTGTCTGTTTGTTTTGCCAGACTGTATGGGCAATGTCTTGTAGTCCTTGTGTTTGATAGTTTTATGCCGAGTCCCTTTCCAGTAATAGTGTTTAATAACATTGGCTGAAGTGAACCGAACGGGATTCCACACAGTGTGGTTCCTCTGTGTTTTGTGGCTAATCCCTGCTGGTGTCTAGACTGAAAGTGTGTACTGTGCCCAACCGAAAAATGCAAAGGGAAACTTAAACAGAATGGAATGTTACACAAACAGTAACTTAGCCAAGATGGTTGAGATTATCCAAACGCCTGCAAGAGACTGATGTCTCTTTTCTGCTTTATCCACAAACAGATACTTAAAACAGGAGGAATGTCTGCTCTCATGTGGTAGTTTCTATGACATCATCATCAAACAGATATTGGTGCCATCCACGTGCAGATCCCTGCGGTGGGATTCAGACATTCCCCAAATATGGGCCCTGCTCCAAGGAAGTCACTGTGAGAGCAGATGTGTATCCAAGAACAGTACAAGGTAGCATATAATGAGATGGAAACAGAGTAACAATATCTGGTAGCACTTAAAGGCTGGATACAAATGCAGTGGGGTTAGAAATTCAAGGTGGGTAGCCCATGTGGATTGGGGTATTCTGCATTGCAGTTTGATTTCCTTAAGGTGAGCCCTTTCCCCAAAGCAGACCTGTTTGTTTGTTTTTAATCTCCATTAGTTAGTTGTAGGAAGTCGATATTTTGATCTCTAATGGAGAAGAGAAGGAATGGGGAGTGGAAGGGTGGCAGGGTGAGTGCAGTGTTGTTATAACACACAAACACTAGAAACTTCTCTCAAGCGACATAGTATCTGAAACTTGTTTGCAGTAATTGTGGGTGTATGTGTGTTCCTGATTTTCTTCCAAAGTATTGGACAGACCTTTCAATAAAGAAAAACCGTACTTTACTTAAAATATTAAACAGGAAAAATGAGTCCTGCAGGCTAGGCGTGCTTCTACCCCAGCGCTTTTGCATTTGTTGTTCCTTGTGCCTGGAATAGCCCCCTAGATACCATTCCCTTTGCTTGCTTACTCCTCTCACGCCTCTCTTTCATATCCGTATGCAAATGCCATCCAAATGGCCTTCCCTGACCACTCTTTTTCAAGTTTCCCCTCACCCCACTCTCTTACACTTACGTAATTTGTTTCCATGAAGACAGGAATTGTCACATGATTTGTTCACTGCTGTGTCTTCAGCACCTAGAATGCCGTTGGACATATGGCAGATGCTCAGCTAATAGTTACCAAATTTTTGAAGAACTGAGTGACCAAGAGAGGATGAGATTACCCCCAGTAACCATGGCCAGAAAGTGGTATTCTACCTGCCTGCTCAATTCCACTCTGAGCTTCTTCGTGTTTAAGACAAAAAGAGAAAATCTTAAAGCAGACAAAAATAACAGGTGGACTAAGTTTGCTATGAAAGTTAGAATTAAAGATTGTTGAGACAAACTTTTAACTTCTATGAAAATGGCATTTTTTTTCCTCAGTTGGATAAAATATAGGTTTGTGGTTGTAATATTTCTGGTCTGTGTTAATTCTAAGGTCACTTCTACTCAAAGGGTCTATGTTTGCACGTCACTTAAGCTCTCTATTTCTTAATTTCCTCATCAATGAAATAGAATTGCAGACCATGACCTGTAGTGACATGCCAGTTCTGAAGCAAAACAAAATCAAACTGCAGAGTTACTTTGTTGCCTTACTGAGCTAGATCAAAAGGGCACACTGAGTGCTTTCTTTCTCATCTTATGAACTTTCATGGTTTTGACAGACTAAAATCTGTTAAACCCAAATTTGCAGACCCTTTAGGAGCTTTTAAAATAAAATGATGCATTTGAAATAAAAATATATTAGTGATATTTTTCACTACTTTTTGAGTTTGTGTCAAACAGTGCAGTATTTTACGTCATTTAAGAAAATAAAGGTGATTTTCTATTAAGCATTTTATACACATATTAAAAATGCATACCGAATGTGAGTTGGAATATTGCCTGGTTAAATTAATGTTCTTCTAAAGGAGACGCTGAGTTCTTTGCAGGAAGGTATGAGCTTGGAATGTGGGAACACGGATTTTTAGATGGAAAGTCTTTTCCATTAGTGCCCGGGACTGAATATGTAACAAAGGCAGATGAGTAGGTGCGGTCATTATTTTAGTACAGAGAAAGCAGATTAGGCCGTGACTTAAATACCTACATACTATGCTTTCAAAATAATAGTTTTATTTCTCGAAACATAATTCTTCTCCAGTGATCACCATGACTGGGGCTGCAGAGAGCCCTTCTTAAGTGGAATGACTTTACAGTTCAGTGTGTACCATCCAGTTTTCTATTGCCATGGTGAAGGGTCGAACTAATAAATTATAATCTTTGCCACTACATAGGTATTGACTTAGAGGGTCTAGAACACTGTGACAGACATAGTGGAAGTTACATTAGTGTATTTGCCTGGTTCCACAAGTCGTCGATACATACATGTTAGAAGAATTTTCCGGTGACCTATCTATGCATGTCTGATTATGGCTAAAGCACGCAGTCCGGGATGTCTGCAGTCTCCTGCAGGTCACTGAGCCGTTTGTAAATGTTGACCTCCTCAGCTGGTTTGGCCTCTACCACGTCTTCCTAGGAGGAAAGATTGTTGCCTTCTCTTATTTCAGAGAATGATTATTGCACTTATTTCAAAAATTCTCCATTGATATCTTTCCTTTATGATTTTGTGTTCAGACAGTAAAATCTATTAGAATATGAAGTATTACTATTTAGCCCTTTAGATAAAGAAAGGATTGGTTATGCTAAGGACTGTCTAAAGGTAACAGCTGTTGTGGCTTTCATCACTCTGCTTCAAAGAGCTCCCTACTGGCAGGTGCATGTGAGTTGGAATGTACACACCTGTCAGATGAGTATTAATAGAGACAAGCAACACATTTCTTCTACAGATTGTGAACAAAACAGCTGTTAGATGGTGATGTCTTAAAATGACAGTCTACTATAGTCACGCTAGAACCAGTGACCTAAGGGTGACATCTTATGTATCCTATTATTAAACTCTGAGTCACGCAGACTTGTATGGGTACAAGTGTAACCTACTTTTTTCCCTTTAAATCTTAAACCAACCTGTGTATTTTTAGAGCTAATGTGTTCGATGTGGAGTTTGAACGCAGCCATCTTTGCACAGGTGAATTTACAGGTCCTGTCATGCCAGGTGTGATTTTAATAGTCCTGAAAATGTGAAAAATAATGAGACTGAAACTCTACAGGTTTGAAAAGTGAGAGCGAAGGCATATGTAAACGTATTCTTTTGTGCACAGAATTTGCTTGCGTGTGCTCACACGTGTATCTGAAGGGTGCGATAACATTTGCTTTCACACCTTACTGACTCATGCCCTTATTTCTCTCTTCTGCCTCTTTAATAATATGTCTCTAATAATTTCTTCATATCTCTTTCATAGTCTGATTTTTTTTTTCTTTTACCTTTCAAAATCTGATTTTAACTGACATTCGATTTCTGCAGAGGAATTCCCTATTTAGGGCTGAGCTCTGCACCAGCAGAACCTAGTCCGTGTGTTGCCCGAGTGTTTCCCTTCCCATCTCTCCCAGCTGTCTGGAGACGAGGCCACGAGGAAAAACCCGACATTGTGCTCCACTGCCTAAGAGATCTCAAATAACATGACAAGTAGTACTGCTTACCCAAGGCGTCAGTTGTAACCTTTACAGTGGTGATTTTTTTTTTCCTTCTAGAGTAGAACTCAGATTTCATACTGGAAGACTCTTCCTTACTCTCTCTCTCTCTCTCTTTTAAATGTTTATTTATTTTTGAGAGAAAGAGAGAGAGAGAGAGAGAGAGAGAGAGCACTAGCGGGAGAGGGCAGAGAGAGGGGGAGATGCAGAATCCAAAGCAGGCTCCAGGCTCTGAGATGTCAGCACTGAGTCCCATGTGGGACTTGAACTCATGAACCATGAGATCATGACCTGAGCCTAAGCCAAATGCTTAACTGACTGAGCCACCCAGGTGCCCCTGGTTCTTCCTTACCCTTGATGTGAGAGAGAGAAAAAGAAGAGCCTTAGAATTCAAGCTGCCAGCTTTTTGTTAAGAGATTGTAGTAGGCACTGTAGACAGACACCTGAATGGTAGTTTCTTATAATTAATGTATTCATTTGTTAGTGTACCATTTATGCATTTAACAAACATCTCTTTGGGTACCTGTATGCCAAGTACCATGAGATACTCTATAAATTTATTAAATTCCCTCAGGGAGCCATCTTAGAGCCTTGTGCGTAGTATTTTTTTTCCTCAGCTTTATCTGGGGATATAAATAAGCTTTTAAGTTGCCAGTCAACTGTGGGTCTCTTTTTCTCTTCTTACTTTTTGGGAGGATTTTATTTTATTTTAATTTTCATTTTATCTTATTATTTATTGTTTTTATTTTAGAGAGAGAGAGAGCGAGAGAGCATGAATGGGGGTGAGGGACAGAGGGAGAGAGAGGGAGAATCCCAAGCAGGCTCCATACTCAGAGCTGAGCCCAACATAGGACTCGATCTCATGACCCTGCAGTCATGACCTGGGCCAAAATCAAGAGTCCATGCTCAACTCACAGAGCCACCCAGGTGCCCTTTGGAAGGATTTTATTAACCGCTTCTGGAGCACCAGCTTACCATTTAGTAAACATGTTACAATTCCTCCTATTATGTTTAATCCAGAGCGATAAAGGCATCCATTATTTGTTTCTTAACACAAATATTTCTCAGAGCTCTAATTATTGTAAATAGAATATTATTAAATATCTTACTCTTTTCAAAATATTTATTACCTTTGCGTAAAAGAAAACATGCTTTTGCTAAGTTTGTTTTGGATTATTCTTTACGTTATGGCAAATATTTAAAGTTATAATATTTTAAAAATCGGTTTATTTTGTTCAAATTCACTTTCTCAGAAGGGTTTTGTATGATAAACTAAATGAACCTTCCCAAACTAAATTTTGTCTTAAAAGAAAAATTCAACGTCTATAGGAAAATAATTTCTGAAGTATGCCATACTCTTTCAACTTTCTCAGTACTATTTGCCTCATCAATTTTGGGGTAATTACACTTGCATTGTTAAGTTTCCACAAATAATAAGAACAACCATTTATTGAACATCTATATTTTAAATACTTTTTACATAGTTTATTATTTAATTTTAATTCACTTGTATGTTAAATACCTTTTATGTGCCACTACTGTAGATGTTGGAGATTCAGGGAACTAAAGTAGATAAAATCCCTGACTTCATGGAGTCTCTATACGAGGTGGGGGGAGGAGGGCGGAGGGCGGATAGGCAACAAGATAAATAAATAATTTAGTATGTTAGGGGATAATAAGGGCTATGGAGAAAGAGACAAGAGAAGGGTGATAATGGTTGTTCTTCATATGTTTACAACTGAGGGGGTACTTGTCAGGGAGGGTTTTACACGGTGATCATTGAGTAGAGATCTTCATGACAGTAAGGGAATAAACCATGAGGATATTTAAGGAAATAATAAGTATAAAGTTCCAGAGATCAGCACTTGCTTGGGGCGTTCCAGAAGTGGGAAGGGGATTCAGGTGCGGAAGTATAGGGAATGAGATGGAGAGTGATAAGGAGAAAACAGCAGGAATGGGAAAACCGGTCAGAGAGGGCTTTAGGACCATAGAGAATTTGCATTCCCTCTGAGTGAAATAGGAAGTTGTAAGAAGATTTTGAGATAACCAGATATAACTTAACCTTTAAAAGAGATTTATTATGGCTCTTTATGGAGAATGTCATGCTATAGGAATCAAGAATGCAAGTTAAAAGATCAGAAGACTATGGAAGTAATCCAGAGGAGGGATGGTATTGTACAGACCAGGGTGATATAGGTGAATGTGGCTTGAGCTGGTTGAATTTTGAATATGTCGTGAAAATAGAGTTGATACAATTTGCCGATGACTGAGTGTGTGATGAGAGAAAATGAACCAAGGATGACTCAGGTTTTGAGCCCAAGCAATTAGAAGAATGGGGTTGCCATTAAATAAGATGAGAAATAGTGTAGGAGGACTAGGTTTAAGGAGAATCAGGAGTTCGTGCTAAGTTTGAAAAGCTGTTTAGACATTCATGAAAGGGTGTTGAGTAGGCAGTTGGCGTCTGGCATTCAAGAGAGATCTGAACAAAAGATGTACATTTGAACATTCTGGACGTGTTGATGATATTTAAAGTCATGAGACTAGATTAGGCCACCTGGGGAGTGATAGTAGATAGAGGAGGAATGGGTCTCCGGACACCAATGTTTACTAACATGGGACCTGGGACATGTGAAGGAACCAGGAAGGGTCGAAAATGGAGTGGGCCAGTTAGGCAAGAAGAGAACCAAGGAAGAATGGTTACCCAGAAGCAAAGCAATATGGTGTTTTATTTATTTATTTTATTTTTTTAATGTTTAATTTTGAGAGAGAGAGAGAGAGAGAGAGTAGTGGAGGGGCAGAGAGAGGGAGACACAGAATCTGAAGCAGGCTCCAGGCTCTGAGCTGTCACCACAAATCACAATGCAGTGTTGGAACTCTCGAACTGTGAGATCTTGATCTGAACCGAAGTCGGACGCTTAAGTGACTGAGCCACCCACGTGCCTCGTGTTTTAAAAAGGAAGGAATGATCATCTTTGTCTAATGCTTCCGATAGTTTCAGCAGGATGAGGGTTGAAATTGACCATTGATTTCCTAACAAAGAGGTTTTTTGCAATCGTGAATAGTACTATTTTCATTGGCACTGGTGAGGTTGGCTCTCTGATCAGAGTGGGTGTCTATGCTTCAGGTAGCAGAATGTTATATGATGAAACTCAAGGTTAGAGAGATAAAATTACTCACCTTAAATCACAGAGCTGAGAAATGGCAGAAGTGGGATTTAAATTCAGGTCCATTTGGCTCTAAAATCCATAGCCTTTTTACATTGTTTACATTTATTATCTTACTTGTGAACTAAATATATTTGTCTTATTTCTCCTTTAAATTTATATCTGTACTGTTCAGAATCACAAGACTTCTAGTCTGAGAAGGAGAAGAAACTTAATTTCATGTTCTGAGGGAGTGGAGGACACTTGCCCAGGTCCAGAAATAGATTTCTACCAAACCCAGGCTCATCTTCATGTAAGAAATCCAAGAGAAATTGAGTTCAGAAATGTTATAATTTGACTCACTGTCAAGTTTTAATGGCAACATATTCGCCTGTTTCCTTCCTAACTCTCTGGCCATTCCTTTTGTTTACCATTTGTGCTTTGTCTTGTATTACCATCTCTTAATGTTGGTGTCTGCCTGGTCCGTATCTAACCCCGCTCTGTTCTCGCCGGATGGTATCAGTGTTATGCATTAGTGGGGCCAGCTCATCTATTCCTTTGGCTTCAAGTAAACCAAAGTGCTCTTGACTTCCAAATCTCTTTCTCTAGCGCATCAATACCACAGAGCTGTCTCATTCCTGTACATTTCTACTTGTATGTCCCACCCACAGCCACCTTAAACTTCTCAAAACTAAATCTCCCTTTTCTCGTCCTCCTTCCCAAACTCCTGAAGTCTTGCTCCTCCTTTGGGTTTCCTCGTTTCCATCAGTTGTACCCAGGTCAGCAACTTGGGAGTCATCACTGAGTTCTTGCTCTCCCTCACCTCTCATACCTAATTAATCACCAAGTCCTCTCAATTCTACCTGCTAAAAATATTGTTCTTCTTTTCCCTACAGTTCTCCATTTCTCCTGACATTTCTCTGCTGAGGGCTCTACCGTTTCTGTCCTGGATTCTAACAACAGCTTCCCACTTGGACCCAGTGCTCCAATCTGTTCTCCACACTGTAGCCGGAGGGTTTTTTATAAGATGCTTGACTGGCCTTGGCACTCCGCTTCTTAGCCTTTCAGTGTCTGCCTCTTGCTTTTAGAATAGAATCTAAACAAAGTTTACGTGCGATCTAACTCCTATTAACCACAACTCCCTAAGGCGACACCCATATTAAACTTCTTTTTCTTCCTTGAACACTCTGTGACTCTAAGTTATGAGCCTTTACTTTTAGTAACATGAGGTTCTGTCTTAGGGGGATCCACTTTTTTTCCTCATTCCCCCAATTCTGTTGGCCTTTCACACTTACTGATTCTTCTAGTCTCAACTTAGACATCTCTTCCTTCGGGAATTTTTCTAGACTATGCCTGGATTACTTACAGTAAGATTCTTACTTCACTGTATTTAAATTGCCCATTTCCTGGGGCACCTGGGTGGCTCAGTCGGTTAAGCATTCAACTCTTGATTTCGGCTCAGGTCATGATCTCACAGTTCGTGAGTTCAAGCCCGGCATTGGGCTCTATACTGACAGTGCAGAGCCTACTTGGGATTCTCTCTCTCTTCCTCTCTCTCTCTCTCTTTCTCTCAAAATAAATAAATAAACTTAAAAAAAAAACCTAGTCCTCATCTTTAGATGGACTTATAATTTAAAAACCTTTTAAAAATTACTCATTTCCTGTGCTTTGCTTCCTTTAGACTCTAAAGTTGGATGCATGTAGAGACCATCCTTTTTGCTGATTAATTTCTTAGTTGTTGGCATGTGGAAAGCATGAAATGAATATTTGTGGAGTGGACTTATTTATTTACTCCATAAATAATTAATACAGTAGAGGCTGGTGTTGTCAATACCTGAAGTATTGCAGTAGATAGCTAAAGCGATATTTTAAAATGAAAATCTCAACATTTCTTTATCTTGCTTAAAAACCTGTAAGACCTTCCCATTGCTCTCCATAAAGATCCCAGTTTGTGACACCCCTGCTAAGGCTTGGCCTCTGCTCTGCTCATCAGTGCCTTCTCCCTTCCAGCTCTCGTCTCTCCTTCCCTCGGCGAGTGAATTTCTCCTCCTCCTCAGAGCTTAGCCTTCATCAAGTCTCCAGACTGAATCAGTCTGCTGTTAGTGCTTTTAGGGTCCTTTTCCCTCTGCTGCCATTCTGTTTTTATCCCCTTTTGGAATTATATGTGGAAGTGATGATTTGATGTTTGGTTAATTTTCCGTCCCCACTATTCTTTAAGCTGCTTTTACAACTAGCACTTAGCGCAGAGCTCAGAAGAGAGTAGGTGCTCAATAAATATTGGTTAAAAGATTGAGTGAATGAGTGAAAGTAAATTATAATATGTTTAGGTTGGCGGGAAAATAAGGTAAAAATTTGAACCTGAATTTTTGATATCTTATTCTGCATGCAGCGCGGTGGAATGCTGTGGCCTGACTCTTTATCCTGACATCCCATCTATCGCAAAGGTGCTACTTTAATTACAAAACCTATTCTGGTTACTGTGCCTGCTGCTTAACAAATTCCTCCTGAACCTAGGAGCTTAAGACAACCATCTTATTTAGATTATGACGTGTGGGTCAGAAGTGTGGGTAGGGCTCAGCTGGCCAGTTCACGCTTGGGGTTTCTCATGTGGTTCACATGAGCTGTAGTTTCGGTTCATTCACGTGGCTGGCAGCTGGAGCCGGCCGTTGTCAGGGAGCTCAGCTGGGACTGGGTGCCAGGAGTGACTCCACGTGGCTTTGCCAGCATGGTAGTCTCAGGGCAGCGGGCTTCCTACGTGGAGGCTGGCGTCCCCTGAAGCCAGTCTTAAGGGAGCCAGGTGGAAGCTACATGACCTCTTCTGCAATAATTCTGTAAGTCACTCAGTGTCACTTGGCAAAGCCTGCCCAGATTCAAGAGGAAAGAACGTCGGTCCCCCATTTTTTGTGTGCAAGTGTCAAAGAATTTGGGGCCACATTTGTAAACCACCACACTGCTTCAGACAAAAATAAAAGATGTTGTTGATTTAGGTAGTAAATTGTTTAACCTGGAATTTTAATAGTTTTAACTTCCTGTCTTTACCGATCATTTCATTAAATATTTCCAACTCATATCATTATACTGATTAATACATTTTGGTGTCATGTCTTCATGTTTTATTCTTGAATAACTTAATAATAAAGCGTTGCTTAGTTTTAAGCAAAGATTAGCTAGAAGCCATTCTCTTTTATTTTTTAATGTTTTTAACATTTATTTATTTTTGAGACACAGAGTGAGATAGAGCACGAGCAGGGGAAAGGCGGGGTGGGGGTGGGGCGAGGAGGCAGAATCCAAAGCAGACTCCAAGCTTTGAGCTGTCAGTCCAGAGCCTGACACGGAGCTCGAACTCACAGACCGGGAGATCCCGACAGAGCCACCCAGGCACCTCAAAGCCATTGTCTTTTAATATTAAATATTTTAGGGACACCTGGGTGGCTTAGTCGGTTGAGCATCTGACTTCAGCTCAGGTCAGGATCTCATGATTCACGAGTTCGAGCCTCTGCATCAGGCTCTGTGCTGACAGCTTCAGATTCTGTGTGTGTCTCTCTCTCTCTGTCCCTTCCCCAATCACTGTCTCTCTCTCTCTCTCAAAAATAGACATTAAAAAAAATAATCTAAGTATTTTAGATAATTCCATTATAATGGAAATATCTTAATATCAGGATCAGCTTATAGTCATTCTGATTATTAACCCCAGTTAAAATTATTCTATAAAATGTAATTTCCTTTCCATTATAAAAATTTTAGCTTCGATAATGGTGAAATTATTATTTAAAAAGTTAAGTATCTTTCTGAATAAAAATAGTTAATATAGCATTTTTTATAGATTAGGCGTGTCCTATACAGAAATAATATAATTTCTAATGCTACCTTAGAATTAACTATCCTAGCTAATCTTCGTTAAATTGGTCAACTGTTGGATATTTACTGTTTATGGTATTCTAGTTTGGGTGATTTTATCATTTGGTAAATGTCCTCTAAATTTCTAGTAACATATATAGTTTTCTGAGAAACCTCTTCCAGATTAAGGATCTGTGTACCCTGAAACAGAGGGGCCTTATAGCTTTTACGATGTGCTTTTTTTTTTTTTTTCTCCCTCTGGCTCAGGTAACTAAATTCTGGGCTTATTCATTCATGTGAATGACTAATCCCTTCTTAAATCTTCCTAAGCTATTTTCCTCAATAATATTCTCTACTGTAAGATTCAGAGGCTAATTATAGGCTACCTAGCAAATTACTTCCTTTTTTGTGGTGTTGATTCTTGCCTTATTTCCTCACATGATTATTGGCCATGCTCAGTGCTCCTGACGCTCGTTAGCCCTGTGTTGGATATGGCAAGTTAAGTCTCCACAGGCTTTTCCCCTAGTTGCCCAACAATTTAAAACAGCAGGTAAAATAAAATGGTTGCTCATATTTCACCAGCATTTTGTTTCCTTTGACAATACCATTTTTTTCCTGATGTTCCAAGTTTGGTTCATTAGCTTATGTCTAAGTAGACCTGTAGGATAAAACAGAAGTGATTTCGATAAGGCCTGCTCTTGGTACACTCCTTTTTTGTAAACATCTGACCTTAGTGAGGAAAGTGAATTTCTTCACATACTTCTGTAGACAGTAGGTTTTTTATTTATTTATTTATTTTTTTAGTTCTCTTGCCAAAGATACCCATGGTGGGAAATGACAGGTGAAATCCCAAGAGTTCTCATTTAATCCTACTTTTAACTTCAGTGTTTTTTTTCTCTTTTCTTATGTTATCATTTCTCCTCCTCATGGTTGTGAAGATACACTTTGAAAAGAGTAGACTTCTAAAAATAAAGAAAAATATTCTATATCAAATATGTTAATGCCTTATATTAAAACTGCACATTTGTACACGTGTGCACACATGTGTGTGTGTGTGTGTGTGTGTGAAGGTTTCAAGATTGTTTATTGATGCATCATAAAAGGATTGTTTGCTGATTTTGGTTTGTAAAAATCTAAGTATAGTCATTTACAGGTAAATTAATGAATTTCAAGTGTAGTTTGAATCAACCAAAATAGATATCCCTTGGGTTTACCTTTTTTGTTGTTAATTTTTAATGTCACTTTGCAAGTAATTGAGGCTTCATTCTTAAGATGAAGGTAAGATGAAGGGAGAGCTTATAAGGAATGTTTGGAAATAAAACACTTAAAAGAATAGTAATTTTTCCAATATATTTTTTAAGACTTCAGGATTTTTAAAAAGTACTGTTCCGGTATGTTACTTTCTATCTTTCTCTCTTTTTTTAATTTTTAAAAATGTTTTTATTTATTTGAGAGAGAGAGAGAGAGAGACAGAGACAGAGCATGAGTTGAGGAGGGGTAGAGAAAGAGAGAGGAAGACACAGAACCTGAAGCAGGCTCCAGGCTCTGAGAGGTCTGCACAGAGCCTGACGCGGGGCTCAAACCTGTGAACTGTAAACCGTGAGACCATGACCTGAGCCGAAATCCCATGCTTAACCGACTGAGCCGCCCAGGTGCCCCTCACCCCGGTATGTTTTTTTCTTTGAACAGTGTATCTATGAACTTTAAAAACTTGGAAAAAGGGGTGCCTGGGTGGCTCAGTTGGCTGAGCAATGGACTTTGGCTTAGGTCATGGTCTCACGGTTTGTGGGTTTGATCCCCACCTCGGACTTTGCTTTGGCAACACAGAGTCTTCTTGGGATTCTCTGTCTCCCTCTCTCTCTCTTCTCTCTCTCTCTCTCTGCCTCCCCCCAAATAAATAAACATTAAAATTTTTTTAAAATAAAAACTTGGAAACAGTTTTCTAATTTGCTTAAAAATCATCCAAATGAATTACTTAAGAGTTTTTAACTCATTTGTTTAAAAATTTATCATTTTCTGATTAATTAATTAACTCTGATTTCTGAGTTGCAAGCATAGTTAATTGCCATTAGGGATGATGGAAATCTATTAGATGAATTTCAGCACCATTCTTTGTATAATTAGTAGATGAGAAACAAAAATAAGTATAATGACTTAGTTAAGTACATGTGACATGCACTTTTTTCCTCTCTGTGTCTATGTGAGGTGTTTTTTCATTTATGATAGTCATTAAAACAATGCATCAAAATAAATTGAACATAGACCTTAGAACACCAGTATTACCAAATGCTGAATGAAGACCTTTAAAACTAAGGAAGACAGTTCTAACCTTTGCTTTATGATTATTAATATTTTTATTAGTTATAGTAAGATATTTTGTATCATTAATAAAATAAAATTAAGATGCTAAAAATTTTACTAGAACTCTTAGATTATTTTGTTTAAATATCCTTTTGGTTTGTTATAATCTAGATGAGTTAGATAAGCCCTGTTGGTTTGCCGAGGGCGCTCATGAGGCCAAGACCAAGCAGTCAGTCCTCTCACAGCCTGGTTAATGACATGCTGACCTACCATAAACTGCCTTTAACTCTGCACAGTCATGTCAAAAAGTGTCTGCTTCTGAACATAAGACTGTAGCTGAGACAAGATGGAAGAATTACTGTTAATTTTATCTCCACTTCTGGAAAAATAAATTGAATCACATGTTCCAATAGATAATCAGTGAGTTACAGAGATGTTTACATAGAGAAATCTTTTCCACTGGCCGAGAGTTTATTTCACCACAGTCAAGCTATAAAGATCTGTTCTCTAGCATTCAGTGGGGCTTAAAAGAATCAAAGGGGAGGGGGAGCTAGAGTACTTTTATTTTATTAAAAATATTTACAGAGCACAGAATTATTTGCTTAGCACTATGCTAATCACAATGAGAAGGAATAATGTATCACCATAGAGTAGTCTGTAATCTATTCTTGTGGCAAGTTTAGAAATTCAGTAGGTGAAAAATAAGCTCTCAGAAAAAGATTAGGGAATGTTTATGATTAAATTGCATGATGCTGATTGTTGATTTCAGTGGTTCGTGAAAAGAAAGCTGCATTTATGGGAATAGAAAAACTTTAAACTTGGCTATTGTTTAAAAAATAGTTTTCGATGGATGCATTGAGAGAGGAGAAAAGGTAGGGGTAGGGCATCTCTTCAAGTAAGGTGGAGTGAGCAAGCACACATAGTCCTTCAGAAACACACTTGTGGAAGTAGGATATGCAGGCCATCATGACTAGCGAGAGAAGCTCAGATGGACTGTATGACAAATAAGGTGGAGAGGTGAGAGCTGAATCAGCAGAACAAAGACTTCCGCACAGAGCTGAGCACCACAGGCAGAGAGTCCCAGCATCCTTGTGCCAAGCCAGGGCCACAGGCATACTGTGTTTCAAGAACGGGGAGCCAAGAGGAGCCTGGTTGGAGATGGCTCACAGAGATAGATGCAGGCTAGATCATGTAGGTTTGTATTGCCTTGCTTTGGAATTGATATGTCATTCCAACAGTGATGGGAACTCATTAGACCATTTGGTAGAACAGTAAAGTGGCAATTAATGCTTTGAAACATTCTGGCTTCTATGTGGAGAATGAATTGTGTTTGAGGGGTGAGCTGGCCAAGAGGAGGAGCGAGAGGTGGATTGGGAGGCAATAGTGCAGAGCAGTAGTGCAGAGCAAAGACCCCAGTTGTTTGGACAAGTGTGCAAGCATTGGAGATGGTCGTCTCCTGTCCTGTCACTTTTCAGGGTTTGCCTTACAAGGTTTGAGAATGCAATGCCTTTGGCACAACAGAATGTCATGCCACTCCTTGCAGGCTTTCTATTCAGAAGCCCTGGATTGTACGACTCCATGCATCAGCTATAATCTTCGTCTTTCAAGCAGCATAGGACTAACCTTTGTTCAACTTGATTCCTTTTCACATTTTACCTGTCTGTGGTGCATTTTTTCATTTAGTTGGTTGGTTGGTTTTAATTTTTTGGTTCCAAAGACACCATCTAAACAGTCACTGATCAAAAAATACAAAAGTTGGAGCACATGGGTGGCTCAGTCAGTTAAGTGTCTGACTCTTGGTCTCAACTCAGGTCTTGATCTCATGAGTTCAAGTTTCATGTTGAACTCCACAGTGGGCATGGAGCCTACTTAAAGAACAAAACAAAACAAAACAAGCAACTGCAACAATGATATATATATATATATATATGTATATATATATATATATATATATATATATATATATAGAGAGAGAGAGAGAGAGAGAGAGAGATACAGATATAGATATATAGATACAGATAGATAGACACACACCAGCATCTATAGATGTATATCTTGAATAGGTGTCCATAGTTATTTTACTGATTGTTAGAATAAATTTATCAAGGAAATTGAGTTTTCCATGCTAATTTTTTGCACTTTGCTGTTGTTAATCTTTCTTCAGTTTAAGCTCAACAGTTTGCTTTCATCATTATTTAAAACAAATAAGAACTCATACCCCACCTTCCCACAGATAACAGAGGTCTTACTGGTCAACCTTCAGTTCTAAGAGAAAGTTAACTTCTGTAATTCCACTTAGTTCTTGTCCTTACTTTTCAAAATTGTTTTTGAATGACTGTCATGTGCTTCCTCAGTCAATTCCCATCTTATTATGCATCCTCATCTCTTCTAATTCTTGTTTTTGTAATAGTCTTCTCATTTGGTGTCAGTTGCACTTCCTCTGCCTTTAATGGGAAAGGCCCTGGGGTCAGGGCTTAACCATGCAATGGCGGTTTTATTTTGATTGCGGCTGCCTCTTTCTTTGTTTTTAGTAAGTACACTGAGAAAGCAACTACTTAAATCAAGATTTGCTCTGTTGACTTTATGCTAAGTAACTGAGTTTCCCCTCTGGCTCATACTTTCATTTGTTTATTTCAGAGCATCCTGAAGTGTTTCCTCTAATGACACTCTATTATTGATCATAAAACCAGAAGTATTTCTGTTGAAGTTATAAAATGTCGATGTGATTTTATTTTAAAATCTATGAGAAAACCTCAAGTATTTATCTTTTAAAAAGATTTGATTTGTTTCATGTACAGGTTGCCTAGAGTAGTTTAGAAGACTATAAACTCTATACATTTTTTTAAATAAGAGCAGGTGAGTTAGAAATTTCTTCTTCTACTACTTCTTCTTCTTTGAGAGAGAGGGAGAGAGAGAGAGAGAGAGAGAGAGAGAGAGAGAAAGGGTAAACCAGGAGAGGGGCAGAGGGAGAGAGGGAGAATTTTAAACAGGTTCTGTCCTCAGCGCAGAGCCCAAGGCACTGACAGCCTCCCAGGAGCCCCTAAACCCTATACATTTGTATCATGACAAGTTTTTCAGTTGTTTTTTCTGTATAACTCTTAGCACTGGAAAACAATTTATGAAACAGTGGTCTTTTTAAATTTAAAATATTTTCAAATTAGAAGAGTCTTACTGAGTGGTGTCTAGGAGTGCTTTAATGTTTATAAAACAATTTGAGAAAAAGTAAAGTAATCTAAAAGCTGGACTTTATATTTCATGTTTCGAATGTTCAGTAAGTTTATAATGCCTTATTTAAATTTCTTACAAAGAATTTAACTATTCCCTCCACCTCTTGGTAATCTTCTTTTCAAGAGTTAACTCATTTCAAAGTGAATAGCATTTTTCTTCTATAGGTATGAATGGGATTTAATTTTTGGATTTCAACACTTCAACATTTTTTCTCAGAAGTACTTATTTTATTGAAAAATAGAAGCTAGTTCCTAAGATAATACACATTTTTCAATGTTTATTTTACTCTACACATACTTTAATATTTTCTGTAGCAAAAATGTGGTTGATACCTATTTTATGGAAAAATCCCATAGTCTAAATTCCACCCTCAACCACTCAAAAAAAGTACTCCTGCATTGTATTTTATATAAATAACACATTTATGTAATAATTTATAGCTATTGCCAGGGCACCTGGCTGGCTCAGTTAGAGGAGTGTGTGTCTCTTGATATTGGGCTTGTAAGTCTGAACCCCATGTTGTGTGCAGAGATCACTTAAAAATAAAATCTTTAATAAAAATAATTTATAACCATTTCCATCATGTAGACTATTTACCATTAATAATATGTTTACATATGATGCTATTGTAGGTCCTACTTGAAAACAAACAATTATTTTACTTATGTACCTACACCCAAAAGCCTTTAAAATATTTCCATATGATATGCAAACACTTGTTTCCCAAGTTACCTTGGATACATCATTGATATATTTATACAGAAAAAAATGTCATGAGTTGATGACATTATGGTATGTGAAAGAAAATTACTCAGATTCTAATGAGAATGGAAATGGATTCCCATTACTCAGATGTTATCTTTGAGTACAACTGAAGAACTGTGAAGGGAAGTCATTCATCTTTCCGTGGCCAGCACATTGCTGTCAGTAAGAACCGGGAAGAAGTGATAGGATTGTCGTAGTGGAAGTTCCACTTTTTAGAGTACTTCATTTTCAAGGGAAAAAAATGCTTTCAATATATTTCCTGTTCACCACTTCCACTCCCTCGCTCCTCCCAAATAGGAATTCTTTACTTGGTAGTCTTACCAGTTCATAGATTGTCTTCAGAATGGTTATAAATGCCCTAAATTCTTATGCAAAATCCATTCTCTTGTGAGGAGCTCCATAACGATTATTGAGTTTTCATCCCACTACCCCCCCAAAAAAAACGGTTGAGAGCCAGTAACTCTGAAAAGTTTTTATGTCTTGGGAGCTAGAAGCAGGCCAGTTCTGGTGATTATTTGCTTTTCATGATAATCAAGGTATTGGGCTAGAGCTCTGAATAGTTTATTTAGTATAGAGAGAAAGGCACAAAATTTAGATGATTGAGGTAGCAGATGAAATATGGCCAGGATGAATGTAAATCTAGAGCCTGAATCGTGGTTTAGTGGATTTACATCCTACCCTCTCAGTGCTGGAAAGGACCTTGGGTGTCATCAAATTCAAGGTAGACATCAGTGCATCAACTGTGATTCTTTCCAATCTCATGTTTATGTGAACAGAGATGACTGGTAAGAAATAGCAATACTTGTCATTCTAGTCAGTCTTCCATGATCACCCTCACTTTGTAAGGGGGGAGGTGCATAATAGTGATCTTTCATACCTAGTAAAATTAATTAATAAATTTCCTACAGTGCTTTGTGGACCTGTTCCAAGTGTAGTGCTTACTTACTGGACCAGTAGAAAGAGGCTTGGAGTTAGAAGATTTGGGCTTCAGTTTTTGTCATGTAATAACCATATAACCATTGGAAAAGACATTTAATGGGTTGGTGTATATGAACCCTTGTACATTGCACAATGTATTAACATTATGAAGCTAGTGTATTTCATAAAGACAGATTTGCAGACTACAAAGCAAGAGAAAGGGTATTGTAGTTACATTTCTCTCATTCATATTAATTTTTTAAATCCTAAATAAAATGCTAACAAATAAAATTTGCCAGATGTATTTTTATAAAGCCACTCTTGGGGCTCCTGGGTGGCTCAGTCAGTTAAGCTGTGCTCACAGCTCAGAGCCTGGAACCTGCTTCTGATTCTATGTCTCCCTCTTTCTCTGCCCCTCTCCTGCTTGCACTCTATCTCTCTCTCTTTCTCTAAAATAAATAAACATTAAATTTTTTTTAAAGAGGCACTCTTACATCACAATTGAGGGGAATTTATCTTGAGAGTGCTGATATGTTTTATTTAACGTCAACAAATCTATTTCCTATTACCTATCATATTAACAGATGGAGAGAAACCATATAATAATTTTAATAGATGAAGAAATAGTATTCATTCAAATAAAAAAATAACATGTTTATTAGCTTTTCTTAAAACTTATCAAAAGGGGCACCTGGGTGGCTCAGTCGGTTAAGCGTCTGACTTCGACTCAGGTCATGATCTCACGGTTCGTGGGTTCAAGCCCCGCAAGGGGCTCTGTGCTGTCAGCTTAGAGCATGGAGCCTGCTTCAGATTCTATGTCTCCCTCTCTCTCTGCCCCTCCCCTGCTCACACTCTGTCTCTCTCTCACACTCAAAAATAAGTAAACATTAAAAACAAATTTAAAAAAACTTATCAAAACTTATTCTAAATATCAAACTTAGTGGTTTGCTATCTAAGGAAAACCTTAGAAGCATTTCCACTAAATTAGAAAAAGGCAATGATAGTTGTTACTATCTAAACTTACTGTTTAGCTTTATTGTGGCTACCCCAGCCAATGCAATATGAGAAAGATAGACGTATAGCTTGGAAAGAGGGAGAATAGTTTTTATTTTTAGAGATAAATTACCTAAAGTATAATATTCGAGAGAATATGGAGATAAACTATTAGAACCCAAAAGAGAATGTTATAGATTCACTAGCTATAGGAACAACCCACAGAAATCTTGGGATACTATTCATCAGCCAATGAGAAACAGAAATTACATTCAAACAGATTCCTAGAAGTAAATCTAAAGACATGCATGATCTTTACACAGAAAATATTAATCATTGAAGGAAATAAAAGAAGATCTAAATTAATGGAGAGATATGTCCCATTGAGTGGGAGGATGTAATGTCATAAAGATGTCAGTTTTCCTGATTAACCTATACATATTTTTTTAATTTTTTAAAATTTATTTTTAAAGAGTAACTCTTCCAAACGATTTCTTTTCTTTTTTTTAAATCAATTTATTGTCAAATTGGTTTCCATACAACACCCACTGCTCATCCCAACAAGTGCCCTCCTCAGTACCTATCACATTGTGCATTTAATGTATATCAACAGATTTATGTGTTGAAAATAAAGGTCCGGAATTAGCAAAGAAATTTTGAATAAGTAGGGAGGGAAAATTTGTCCTCTCGAATATTAAGACATTTTAAAAATAATTGATACTGTAGTATTTTTATAGATATACACACAAAAAAAATCAGTGGAATAGAAAAAAGACCTAAGAATGAGACCCAGTTGTATGTGGGGACTTGGGACATAGTGGAGATTGCCAGTTAAATCAATTAGGATAGAGTGGACATTTTAATAAATGTCCAAGGATAATCGGCTTTCCGTGTAAAAATTAAATATGATGATTTCAATATAGGGAGAAATGAAGCCCAGATATACTAAAGGACTCTGTATAAATCAAACTTTAAATCTATTAGTAGGATAAATTTTCAGATGTCTTTGTAATCTTGGTGTATAAGATTTCTTAGGCAAGCACCAAGAAACACAACTCTAAAGAAAAATGGCAGATTTCATCTTGGTGAAAAATCTCTGAAGGGAGAAAATAATACTTTCAAGTAAGGTATAGGACATTTCACATCTTGGGAAAATAGTTTTAGAATATATATGTTATAAAAGATTTTTACTCCTCATATATGAAACTCCTTCAAATCAGTGAGAAAAAGACAAATCATTCAAAGGAAAAATGGAAAGTTTCATAAATAGCCAACAGCATATACAAAAAATGTTCATACTCATTGTTAGGATGTATTATGATTCATACAAGTGAGGGAAACACAAGTTAACAACAACAAAACGAGATAATATTTCACACTTAAGAGTGCCAAGATTAAAAAGTCTGATGCGGGGTGTGTCTGAGTGACTCAGTTGGTTAAGCTTCTGACTCTCAGTTTCAACTCAGGTCATGATATCAGGATTCATGAGTTAAGGCCTGCATCAAGCTCTGTGCTGACAGCCTGGAGCCTGCTTGGGATTCTCTCTCTCTCTCTCTCTCTCTCTCTCTCTCTCTCTCTCTGTGGGTCTCTCTCTCTCTCTTCTCTGTACCTCCTCTGTTGCTCTCTCTCTCAAAATAAATAAACTGAAAAAATTTTTTTAAAAAGTCTGATGCAAACCAAGTCCTGGTTAAAATATGGGGAAAAGGGGATGTTCAGGGACTGCTGGTTCCTAGAAAAAATCCTGCACATGTGTGAGAGATATGTACAAGGCTATGTATTGCAACATTATTTATAATAGTGAAAAATTGGAACTTTCCATCATTAGGAAATGAACAAGTGAATTTTTATAAATTCATAAAATAAACTAGTCAGCTGGACTTATACTTGATTAAGTTAATTTATATATGTATATATTTTAACAGAAATGTATTTATATTGAAGATATACTGTTAAGTAAAAAATAACCATGTTTCAGATTTTAAACAGATTCAAGGCAGTGCAATTTTAAAGCATACATTTTTCAAAGCTACGTTTTTAGCATAGTATAAAAAGTAAAAACATAAACCAGATTTCTAAGAGTGTCTAAGTCTAGGGAAGAAGAGAGAGATGATAAGGAATTATATTTTTTATCTGTAATGTTTTTTATATAAAAATAGGAAGCAGAATGATAAAATGTTAACATTTGCTAATCACTAGTGTTGTGAACATATATATGTTACATTAATCTACCTTTTTAGTGTGTATTTGATTTTTAGAAAATGTATTTTTTTAAGTTCAGTTTAAATACTTTGTGGTGCCCTTATAGAATCAGGGATAATGAAGGCTACTACATTCTTTACATCCATGGTGACAGATAATCTAGATTTATTTTGTAAGTAAGCTAGCGTTTTTTTTTACAAGTTATCACACTTCTACAAAGAGCAGTGGAACATACCACAATAGAGACGGTTGGGTTTAAATTCACCCTCTTAGATCTGTGTAAACTGTGTATTAGCCAAAGTACCAGGGATCTCTCTGGTAGAGGGTATGGATAATAGTCCATATTTATTCATCATGTTTTATTTTGTTCGTTATTTTGTTTTCTTTTGTTTTTGAGAGAGAGAGAGTGCATGCAAGTGAGTTGGGGGAAGGGCAGAGGAGAGGAGAGAGAGAATCCCATGCTGACTCCACACTGATGCAGGACTTGATCCCACGAACTGATCAAGACCTGAGATCCCAAGATCCCAAGATCCCAAGATCCCAAGATCCCAGGATCTGAGATCATGACCTGAGCTGAAATCAAAAGTTGGACACTTAACCAACTGAGCCACCCAAGTGGCCCTGTCATGTTCTTAATGAAGACTGTACCTATCACTCTTCTCTGCCTTTCTTTCATTTTCTTGGCAAATAAACTCTAGATGGGTTCCAAAGGAGAAATGATCGTCTCCATTAAAGGAGAAAGTTCAAATTGTATCTTTCAATGTCCCATCCAGGTGCAAGGATACCAAGTTGGTATTCTTGATCTTAAACGCTTTCTATTTACAAAACCAAAGATCAGTATTTCCATAAATGCCTTCCCTTCTTTTATGACCTTGTTTTTGGTTATTGCCATGTTGGCATTTTTTTTTCACATTGAAAAAGATGCCATTTTGTGGTCAGAGGAAGAAGAGGACAACCATTTAGCAAAGCGTCCTTTGATGTTACTTTCAAAAACTGATCTCAGGTTTCTTCTGGATTTTTATGAAGATATTATCTGCATGGCTACCATCATTGATCCTTTTTCCCCAGTTGTCCTCAGCCTTTACTTTAATGTATTTTGATTATTGCGTATCCTTGTCATAATTGGGCCTAATCATTTTAATTAGATTTTTTTAATCTGAATTAAACCAATCACTCCATTTGTGCAAGAGTTTCTTTGTCTTGCTTACTGAAACAATTTTCCAACATCAATTCCTTTTCTCTTCTATATCATGGGTTGGCAAACATTTTCAGTAAAGAGCCAGATAGTAAATATTATAGGTTTTTCAGGCCAAGAAGCAAAATAAAGCAAATTTTGTAAGAACTTATAGGAGAAAGAAAGCACATTTGCACATATTGTAATTGACAACATTGAAATCATAATAATAGATTTTTTATATTTGTATTACAGATCTACTATGAAGAAGAACAAAATTCTTTTGGGAATAAGATTTTGCTTAATTGGGGCTCATAATATTCATTCAGCTGATCTGTACTGAGATTTTACATATTTCATCTTTAAAATATCTTTTCCCATGGATAAGTATTGCCAAACACTGATATCATCCCTCTAGCATATATGCATATTCATGATTTGGAAGTCCCTTATAGGATTCTATTAGATTTTTCTCTTGATATTTACCTTTTAGAATGTCACATTACAAATTAATTACTTCCAGCTTAAGGGGAAGGGGAAGCTCCTCATTTGCATAGTTCCATGCATTCTTAAAAACATCTTTATTGAAATGTATTTCATATGTCATGCAGCACACCTACTTAAAGTGTATAATTAAATGCTCTTTAATATCACAGGGTAGTGAGACCATTACCGCTATCTACGGATATTTTAGTTGCTTCTTAGAAACCCCATACTCATTAGCAGTCACTCTCTGCCCCCTCCTCTCCATGACCTCTGTCCTAAGAAACTACTAATCTACTTCCTGTTTGTATGGATTGCTTATTTCCTATAAACAGAATCATACAACATGTGGTCTTTTGTGATTGACTTAAATGGATTTTGAAATATGGAAATTTCCATTGCACTGCATCAAGATCCAAAAAATGGTGTTGGATTTAGAGTTTGGGTTCAGAAAATATATCTGCTGTATATTTGTGTGGCAATGGAGTTCTTCTCGTTTTAATTTTTCACCGTATGAGAAGTTTATAAAGCCATTTGACAATTCTTGTGACTCAAATGTCCGCTGTCAAAATGATTTTGCCGCAGTATGACTTCTGCATATAACTGCTGTAGTTCCTGTGATTTTTAGGTTGAATTTATTAATAAATATAAAGTTTTCAGCAAAAGCCAATTTCTAAAGATGGTTAAAGATTATTCAGAAAAATTTCAACCTGACCATGAACTCAAAAAATTGCAGTTAAGTCTTACCTCTAGTAACCCATCAGACTTCTGTGTGGTAAGGCGAGTCAGTATATCCAGGTTCCATTCCAGACCGTCACAGAGCCAATCATGATTAAGTCCAAGAAAGTGGATGAATTTCACAGGTGACACAACTGGTTCAATGACATGGTAGATTAGAATATTTTCCACAAAGTATCTGCTGATAAATAATACAATGAGTAATCACAGCCTTTAAACATTTTAAATCTTCACTAACTTTGTAAGGCTGTCAAACTAATAAGGCTTTTTGTATTCTACACTTATTTTATCACCATCCGTTCTGACACATCTTAGTATATCCCACCTCAGGTTCTACTGACTTTGTGTTTCCTAAACATTAAAAAAAAAAAAATCCTTGCCTGTAGTTATATCACGCAGACTATTCATAAAGTCTAATTTTCCTATCATTTCAAACTCAGCATTGACTCCTCAACTGACAATGATTAAGCAGTATAGATCCATCTTTGGACACATAAAGAGCCTAGGAAAAAGACTTGAAGTCATTTGCATAGGTTTTAATTGACTGTTGATTTTGCTTCTGATTTCTTCACCCTTTGCGAGCAGGGGTCTTAAACAAGGTGGTTTTCTCCAGAAACATAACTTTGGAAGCTGCAACATAACGTACTTTAATTAATTGCTAAACAGCTTTCTTTGCTTGTCTAACAAATGTGCCATTTGAAAACTTAACTTTGGCTACAGCCGTTTTAGTTTTTATATTCTGTGTAAATTCTGCTGTGATGGGACAGTTCTGTCTTACATTTTCTAAGTTTTCGAACCATTGTTTTCCTCAGGTTGGGAATATTTTGATGAGTGCTTAAGCTGGTAATGTTGACATATATCGTATTCTTTGAGAAAAGCTGTGGTGTTAGTGCATAACAAGCAAAGTGCTTTGTCACCTAATTCAGTAACAAAGTAATCCACACTCTACTGTGCTTTCTAAGCATGTCATTTGAAGTCCATTTTATCTTCCTTTGACATACACTGGTAATAAAAAGTGAAATGTCACATTACAGCAATACCCGTGGCACATGAAATGCTGTCAAGTGATAACTCTACCATTGTGACTCATAGTAAACTGAGCAGCAGTTGGAATCAATTAAAATGTCACATATGATCTCTTATCACACCTCAAAGCTGCCATTGTTGAACAAAAGTAGCCACAGACAATGAATGAATGATGAGCATGGCTGTGTTCCAATAAAGCTTTATTTGTGGACATGGAAATTTGAATTTGAAATAAATTTTCCTATGTAATGATATATTATTCTTATTTTGATTCTTCTTTTCAATCATTTAGAAATGAGAAATCAGCCTTAGCTCAGGCCAGATTTGGCCCAGGAGCCAAATAGTTTGCTGAACTCTGTCCTATATCATTGTTTTTCCCTTTATTGGATCTTTCTAATCAGCCTACAAACCAGCTGTTATTGTTGTTTTCTTTTTTTTATTTATTATCTTTGTTTAGGATTTTATTTTTAAGTAATCTCCACCCAATGTGAGGCTGGGACTTACAACCCCAAGATCAAGAGTCACGCGCTATACCAACTGAGCCAGCCAGGAGCCCCATTGCTGTTTTCTTTTTTTAAAAAGGGGAGCAACAAAATAAAGACACATAAAAACCCTCATATGGCCCCACTTTCCGTTGCAGCTAGCATTCCTTTTCTCTACTTTCATTACAGTCCAATTCTTTGCCAAAGCTTATAATCCTATCCCTTATTTCCCTTCTTTCCATTGTCTCTGGGGCAGACTGTAATCAAGCTTTCCTTCTACCTTTCTGCTGTAACTGTCTTGTAAAGGTCACCATTGACCTTTATATGCTTAATCTAATGGTTCTTTTAGTCAGTCTTATATTATGTGCCTGATTTCTCAATGGTGGTTGACACAATCGATCACTCCTTCCCTTCCGTTTGCTTCAAGGACACCATAGTCTGTCTGATTTTCCTCTGTGACCCTCCGATCCCTTTTGACCTCTTGTACTCTCCCATTACTCCTGCCATGGCTCACTCAAGATCCAGCTTCCCGGGACTCTTTGCTGTTCCTCATTCACATCAAACTCTTGCTCACATTAGGACTCTGCGCTAGCTGTTTACTTTCGGCAGGTGCATTCGTCCCCCAACACATACAAGGCTAACTCCTATCTGCTTCCTGTCTTTGCTCAGATATCAGCTCTTCTTGATGGTCTTCTCTCAGCCCGCCATGTATAAATGCTCACTTTCATGCCTGCTTGAGCATTCTGAATCCTTTCTTAATCTGCTCTATTTTTCCATGGCCTTATTTTTTCCTAATAATGTACATTTTACTTATTTATTGTATTTATTTTTATTGCCTTTCTCTCCTTGCAAGATTGTAAGCCATGAAGATAAGGATTTTGTTTCATTGTGTTCATTTTGTTGTTTGATGAGACTTGAGCACTTGACACATAGTAGGTACTCAACAGATGTTTGCTTTGCATATAGTCCTGAATAGGATTTTGCAATTTTTGTTTCTGGCTCTAGAATTATAAGATTTTTGAAGAGATAGTAAGCTGGAAGGGATTTTATTTATCAATAGTCTCTAGACCTGTGCTGTCTGATAACGACGTGGTGCTATTTAACTATAAATTTAAGTTAATTAAATTAAATTAAAGATTCGATTCCTCCTGTCTCCATAGCAACATTTCAAGTACTCATGTGACCAGTGGCTACTATGTTTGACAGCACAGGTATGAAACTTTTCCGTTATCACAAAACTGTTGTGATAACTATCATGGACACTGTTGCTCTGGGAGCTTGGAGCCAGGTGGATTCCCCAACGTCATATAGGTCATTAGTCCAGAATTGGGCCTGAATCCAGGAGACCCAAATGATCTATGAAAATTACAAAGCAGTGCTTCTCATATAATAGCCCGGGGGATCTCGGTAGGTTCTGATTCAGTAATTCTGGGGTGGGGCCCAGTTCTGCATGTCTTCTGATCTCTAAGGTGATGCCAGTACTGCTGGTCTAGGACATCGTGCTACAAGTGTTAAGAAATAACTTTTTATATTATTTTAGTAAGACCTTTATTCATTATTAATTCTTTTTATATTTAATTATAAAAGATATACTTTTATAATTAGGATAATGTTTCCTAAATAAAACTAGCTAGTATCTTTAATTCTGGTCTCACACACAGCAACATATAGTAAAACATGTTCCCTATTCTCGAATGAAAGCTTCATAAATAATACATAGTCAAGCCAGAGAAAGCAAGAAACTGAGACGCTGTAGAACATTCATTTTAAGAATGTACCTGACATAGGATGCCTTGTGATGCTTTATACTTCCAATGGTGTGTAGATGTAATGTTATGTAATGGCTACACTACTGATTCCTAGAGGAAAATAATGGATTATGTTAGTTCATTCGGCTTTATGTAATGAAAGTTTAGAATAATGGTGGTGGTGGGGAAGGCTTTTCTTATTGAAACTCGGTTTTTGTTTTGTTTTTCAGAATTTGAATTTGGTTTTAGAAAGTATGAAATTAAATTTTTTCTTACATTTATTTATTTTGAGATTGAGTGAGAGAGAGCACAAAAGAGGGCAGAGAAAGAGAGAGAATCCCACATAGGCTTCACACTGTCAGCATGGAGGCCTACAGGGGGCTCAAACTCATGAATTGTGAGATGATGACCTGAACCAAAACCGAGAGTCAGAGACTTAACCTACTGAGCCACCCAGGAGCCCCTGAAATTAACTTTTAAATGATAAAATACATTGGGGATTTCTTTTTTCTTTTTAATTTTTTAAATGTTTATTTTTGAGGGGGGGGAGGGGCGAGAGAAAGGGAGACCCAGAATCCGAAGCAGGCTCCAGGCTCTGAACTGTCAGCACAGAGCCTGAAGCGGGGCTAGAACTCTAGCCATGAGATCATGACCTGAGCCAAAGTCAGACGCTCAACTGACTGAGCCACCCAGGTGCCCCTACTTTGGGTATTTCTATTCCCAAATAGATTCCAAATCTTTGTAAAGAATAATTATTCAGCAAGTTATTATGCTTTGTTGTAATATAATTTGTGTTCAAATTCTGACTTTAAAGTACTTGGAAGTTTAATAAATTTACCCTTACTTGCTAATAAAGCTGAACAGCTTCTTTTACCTAAAACAATTTCTTTGATGATGTAATGGTTAGATATCCATAAAAGACAGCGTTGTGAAGCCTTCTGAATTCTGCAATTTAACAGAATATTTGTGCATTTTATAGATTGAAGAACCAACATCATTGGCCCTGCCCTACACTATGATTATTTGCAAATTTATAGAATACCATAGAATAATAAATATGATGTAAAATGAACTTCAAAATGAAAAATGTACATGAACTTTGTTTCATTCTGCTAGGCCAGTTATTCCTAAAGCTGACTTAGCATAAGAAATGTGTGAGGCACCTGTTAAAAATAGGTTGCAGGGCCCCGCCTCAAGAAATGAATTCTGATTCAGTAACTCTGGGATGAGGCCCAGGAATCATTTTTTTTATTATTATTATTTAGGAATCTGTATTGTAACAAGTGTCTTGGGTTTTCTGGTTGAATGATTTAATATAAAGTGCTTTGAATAATTATTTTATTAAGCACTAATAAATATTAGCTCTTTTTCTCTACTTTCTCTACTTCCTATTATTAGTAGTAAGAGTAGTATTAAAATTATTATTGGCCCATCCGTTGACCAGCATGTGTTTAGTTCTTATTTGTTTGTTTAATAAAAAGGCTGAGGAACTATGAGAGAATAAGATTTCTCTAATCACACAAACATACACTGAGTGGGTTCTAGATGCTCCATGTACCATTCCAGGTCTTGGAGATGCTAAAGTGAACACGCCATGTTTCTAAGTCAAGGAATGACAAGCTACACAGGTGGACATACAAGTAAAAGCATTTGCCATGCTACATTAGGAGCGCGCGCAGGTGTCGGGATAGCACTGCATGAATAGGTAGATGTTTGCCACCTGCCTGGACATTCGGGAGGTCAGCAGGTTTCAGACCCAAAGAGCCCTGGAATTTAGGGTAAGGAAGTTGGGCCTTTTTCCTGCAGTCAGTGAGGAGGCATTGAAAGTCACTGAAACAACAGTGTTTTGCATTTTAGAAAAATAGCATTGTCCCTGTACTGTGGAGAAGGGATAGGAGAAAGGGAGGAGGCCATGATAGGAGGAAGAGGAAAGAGCAAGGCTTGAACAAATGGTAATCGTAAAATGATAATGTAGAGGAAAAATATAAAGGGATGTGTGTGTGTGCACGTGTGTTATGAATGAGTCTATGCATGTTTTATGGAAGATTTCAAAATCTTCCATACAAAACATACAAAAAAATGGACAGATTAGTTTAATTCCCATGTGCTTATCACTCAACTACAATAACTTGTGACTCAGGACCAATTTTGTCCCATCTGTATTCCTACTCACTTCCCCTCCCTTTAGTATTTTGAAGCAAATTCTGGACACAATCATGCAAGTATTTCAGTATGTATCTCTATAAAGCAAAGACTCTTTCTCTTTAATAGAACCATAATATATTATTACACTTAATTCACAATAATTTTTTAATATCATGTATCTGGTCAGCATTCAAATTTCCAATTGCCTCATTAATGCCACTCATAGGCATGTAGGTGAAATAATTAAGATTGTCCAAACTTCTGACTCCAAACCTGCAAGTGTTCTCTCCCACTCAGGTGCATCCGTTGCTTCCATTTTGAAGAAAAAAGTTAGTTATGCACACATGACTTAGGAAACAAAAGTTTCTACAACCTACTTTTATTTGTTTTTTAATTTTTTTAATGTTTATTTTTGAGAGAGAGAGAGAGAGCATGAGGAGGGGAGGGGCAGGGAGAGAGGGAGACACAGAATCTGAAGCATGCTTCTGGCTCTGCACTGTCTGCACAGAGCCTGATGCGGGGCTCAAACTCACGAACCCTGAGATCATGACCTGAGCTGAAGTCAAATGCTCAACCGACTGAGCCACCCAGGCGTCCCCAACCTACTTTTAAATATATCCTGAAATGAATGTATCCTGAACTTCTCATTTTTTAAAAATATAATTTATTGTCAAATTGGTTTCCATACAACACCCAGTGCTCATCCCACCAAGCACCCTCCTCAATGCCCACACAGTTTTCCTTCAATGCTGGTAATACTAGAATAGGCACTTGTATGACATTGTATTTCTAATTATGCTTTCATCGGTAAGGACTAAGAATTTTACTTGAAAAACTGTACACCTGTTACTTGAAATTTATACCTCTGAATTTTACAGCTCTGTGGCTGACTGTTGGCAGCTTCAGGGATTTGAAGCTCTTTATTTGAAAGAGATAGTATCGAGACTGTCGAAGATATAATACATGAATTTTTGATGAGCCAGGAATATATAGTATCATTCATAAATCTAGGCTGCTTAGTATTATGCAATAAAGGGGATGCTAAGTACTCAAATATTACTTAAGGAAAACATAAATTTCCATTAAGAAAAAATTGAAACAAGATTATCACTATTTCTTGATTATCTTTGCAATACCCAGTAGGGAGATGTTTGTGGCTTGTTAATTGTAATGTTACTTCTTGTGTCATAATTTTTTAAAGGTAATACACTTTTATTGTCTTTATCTAATCTCTTAAAATTTGTAAAGTATCTTGTATATAATGGAATGTATAATGGTTAGAGTTTAATTAACAATAATAAAATGAACATTTATATACTCGCCACTCTGCATGAGAAATAGAGTAACAATGGTACCTCTGTTCTGTTCAGTTCACTGCGGTGCCCATAGAAAACATATCCTGCACTCTTTGCTTCAGAGGTCATCAATGTCCCGGATTGTATTAAATCATTTATTAATATAGTGTCGTCACAAATGTACGCAGCCCTAAACAATATTGCTGATTTTTGCCTAATTTCATCTTAATATAATGAAAATATGTATATTCTTTAATAGTATGAATTTTTTTAAACATTTATTTATTTTTGAAAGACAGAGACACAGAGCACGAGTGGGGGAGGAGCAGAGAGAGAGGGAGACACAGAATTCAAAGCAGGCTTCAGGCTCTGAGCTGTCAGCACAGAGCCTGACATGGAGCCTGATGTGGGGCTCAAACTCACGAACTGTGAGATCACGACCTAAGCCGAAGTCGGATGCTTAACCGACTGAGCCACCCAGGCGCTCCAACAGTATGCATTTTTAATTCAAAGTTACATTTCTTTTTTTTTTAAGTTTATTTTTATTTATTTTGAAAGAGAGATAAAGAGCAAGCAGGAGAGGGGCGGACTGAAGGAGAGAGAGAATCCCAAGCAGGCTCCTCACTGTCAGTGCAGAGCCTGATGCGAGGCTCAAGCTCACAAACCATGAGATCCTGACTTGAGCTGAAATCAAAGGTCAGACACTCAACCCACTGAGCCATCCAGGCACCCCCAAAGTTAAATTTCTGAGACTCATTCACACAGCAGTGTATCAGCTTGATCCTTCTCATTGCTATTTTGTAGTTCATTGTATGGATATGCCCCAGTTTACTTAGACATTATACTATGGGTACATCTCTGAATTGCTTGTTGTTGTTTGCTATTTCTGTTACAGACAACGCACATGTACAGGAATTTCTTCAGGGTTTTTATCTGGAAAGATATTAGTGCTTCACGAGGATTTGCATCTTCAGCTTGGTGTGGTATTACCAAACCAAACCAAATTGTTTTCCTCAGTGGTTGTGCCAGTTTATACTTGCTCTCACAGCTGATGCAAGTTCCCATTGCTCCG
Organism: Paguma larvata; assembly: GCA_030068075.1. Classification (NCBI taxonomy): domain Eukaryota; kingdom Metazoa; phylum Chordata; class Mammalia; order Carnivora; family Viverridae; genus Paguma; species Paguma larvata. Next base: position 110,036,717 of record CM057829.1, read on the forward strand.
TAACCTCCACAGTACTTTGTAGTATCATGCTTTAAGTATTTTTGCAAACCTGGTGGGTCTGAAAAAAAATTTATGGTTTCATGTGTGCCTTTCACTAATTTACAGTGAGATTGAACATATTTTTTTGGATGATTATGGTTCATTCATGTTTTCTTTTTCATGACGTTAGCACATTTTTCTGTTAGTCCCTTGGGTTATTTGTCTATCCCTTGTTGATTTATAGGAGTTCTAATTTTATATTCAGAATACTAATCCTTTGTTAGTAATGTGCGTTGCAAATATCTTCTCCCAGTTTGTTTTTTTTTCTATACTTTTTATGATATACTTTTTATGAAGAGTTTTAATTTTCTTCAACCAGTTGCAATCTCCATTCTGCCACCTAACTTCCTACTGATACTGGTCTCTTGAAGGTAAGATCTATAATCAGAGGTAGACCTAGGTTTTGCGGAATCTGAAGCTTATACAATGTGAGTGTACTCTTTTAGACAAAGAATACTAAAGGATGAATATAAAATTAGTTGCAAAAGAAAATGACTTGAATGAAAAATAAATCCAATTACAGTTAAAATGACAAATACTACAAAGTTGCATATTTTTAAAATGTTATATTCATATTAACTGCCTTATACATCTTCCTATGACTTTCTCTTTTTTTACTGGATACACTTTGATTACCTTTGTATGACAAAAGTCTGTAATATGATTTTGGAAGACAGAATATAAAGATGATCAATATTTTTCTCAGATAGTTCGTTATAATGTTTTTCACATCGGTAGCTGGGATGCGTGAAACATGTACCTCCTCCTACAAACCTGTGGTCTGTAGTGCTATAAATTCGTGTCCTACAAACACAGACATGCTGATGAATCCTCTTTCATAACATTTCTATCAAAAAAGAGGAAAAAGTTGGGCGTATTTCTTTTTTTTTTTTTTTAATTTTATTATTGAGAGACAGAGAGAGACAGAGCATGAGCAGGGCAGGGGCAGAGAGACGGGGAGACACAGAATCCAAAGGAGGCTCCAGGCTCTGAGCTGTCAGCACAGAGCCTGACTAGGGGCTCGAACTCACAAACTATGAGATCATGACCTGAGCCGAAGTGGGACGCTCAACCGACTGAGCCACCCAGGCGCCCCATCTGGGTGTTTTAAAGGAAATGGAAATAATTTGTGACCCAGTGCATTTTGAGGAAGCTTCCCATATTCCTATTTGATCCATGCCAGATAGTCCGGCAGCGTGCTTCATGAATGGGAAGAGATAATCCCAATATAGTACGATTTTTATAAAATAGAGTAAGTTTAAATCTTAGGTTTGAAGAGTAACATACTTATTTCAAGCATTTTTATGTCCTCCCTTTTATTTTTTAATGCTATAACTTATTTCTAAAATTTAGAGCTATAATGGATCTTTCAGTTAGCGCATAATTTAAAAATTCCCAAATGGCCTTGGAGTATAGAGTGTCAGAATTTCAACCATCGACTCAAAGATTACTTTTCATTGATTTGGCATTTTGCAGAATATTAGTTTTTAAATTGTCTTCGATTTCCCTATTAATTTTCACTTGCTGCTGTTTTAAGAGATTTTTCTCATGAGTGACATACAAGCAGGAGAAAATAAAGATTAGACTTCTGTTAGGGAATGCTGAATTCAATATTTGCGTGAAGTCTTTAATAAGTTTTCCTGTATTCTTAATGTGTAATTTTTCTTGCTATCAGTCTTCCTGAGTGTTTATTCTCCCCTGTACTCCACTCCTGCCACCATTTATTTGAGAGACTGTGCCTTTGAGTCAGTGATAAATCGAGTTGCGCCTTTAAGTCCATTGGACTTAATTTGCAGACTAGAGAATGCAGCACCCAGAGAGGGCTGAGGCACAGAAAATCCCGTATTATGTCACCACCCATTGTATCTTGTGCTGTGATAAAGATGTAATAATATGTTTGTTCACTAGTAATTTTTCAGTAAGCAATGGAATAAGTTAGTTTCTTACTAATTATAAATATGCTCTCTTAGTTTTAAAATATGAAGTTAATATTTTAATCACAATTGTTAAAATCAGAGGTTATTTTTTTCTCACCCAGAATTCACACACTTGCCTTGGTTTTCTTTAATTTTACAATTTTGAACGAAGTATAGGATTTCTTCCCTTGCGTGACAGGAATACATGGTAATGGAATCCTCTACGCATCATTGCATGGATTTTGTATGTTTGTGCTGAGAGAGGGAAACACAACGATTATCTGTGAATGCTGAGTGGTGTGATTCAAAGCAATGATAAGTGAAAAAATGCACAGCAGCTGAAGAACACACGTTACCCCCATCACTTATCCCTGACAGATGAGGAGTCGTCTGGGGCAGACCTCTAGAATTACTGTGTTTCCATCTAGGCAGGGCATTCTAAAATAATTTTTGTAGGCATATTTTAAGTGTTTTTGTATTCTGAACATGAAATAAGGTCTTTAATTACAGAAATGCTAACAACCCCCACTAACGAATGCGTATGTTGAATGATTTTGGTTTTGTTAGAGGGTAAAGTACTGGAATGAATAATAATCCCCAAAGTGGCCTACTTTAGTTACCCAGATCGGGATATCTTTGTCTAGTTGTTAGCTTCTAAATGAAGCGTCTTTCTGTCTGGTCTGTTGCTATTGAGGGTGAGGAAGCTTGTTTGGCTGCTGAGGAATTTAGCTGCCACTTTCCAGGCACTGGAACAATGTGCTCATTTGTGGATTAAGTAAACCGTGACCTCAAGTCGTCTAATCCTCCTCATCACCAGCTTCAGGGTCTCTAACTGGCCCAAGGCTCTTTGAATTACTGTCCCACTTTGGCTTCCATCTCAGTACCTGCATGCCCTCTTGGCCACACCTCAACTCCTCCTGGGACTTAGAAGAATTGCTTTCTTCTCTTGCTTTGTTTTGGTTTCATTTCCTCATTTACTTCCAATCTGGATACCTTCCCTGACATTCATCCCGAAAGTTATTATTTCTTTTGCCTCTGTTATTTACTTCTCCCACTGCCACCCTATTTTGCTCTGTTGTTTTATTATCAACTTGGCACTGGCCCTGGGCTTTCCTGTGGGAAGCCTTTTTGTCCCCCTCCCCCTCTGCTCTAGTTTCTGCCAGTGTCCACATGACTTTTGTGCTGGCTTATGAAACTTTATAGCCCTAGTCGGAGTGGAATCTTCCCTATTGTGTTATTTTTGTAACTATGTACTGATTGTGTGTCATGGAATCTATTTGGTTCTATTACACATAGATGAAGGAGAGAAACTTCCCAACTCTCTCAATCAGAGGAGATGACTTGTTACATTGCACTAGTTCTGGATCCACAGTGTAAGGGAGAAATAGAAAAATAAGACCAAACAGCATGCTATTGAGTCTGGAAACCTTCTTGTAGGATAAGGACAAAGTGAAAACATTGGTTTTATATTGGGAAGGTTGATTTAGTAATAGTAATAGCCAAAGACTGAGTGGCCTATTTTAGTAAGTAGTGAGGTTCCTGTCCTCTCTCTCTCTGTCTTTGTCTCTCTCTCTCCATATATATTTACACACACACACACACATACACACTCATGTTTAGACATGTAAAGGAAGCTAAAATTATATCAGGTATAACTGATGAGGTTTGATATAATGAGTCTTGACATTCAGTGCTGAAATCATATTATTTAATGATTAGCATTGGTCTGGAATGCCTTTATTGGAATGAAACAGAATTCTCATTTTTCATCTTTTCCTCTCACTTGGATTTACATTTTTAAAATCAGTCTGAAATACATTGTTACGTATGATAGGTTTATTCCAGTTAAGGGCAGTAAGAAACAGAATGGAGAGCCCACTTGTTTCTGTAATAACTGATGAGAGACGGGAGTAGGCCTATAGGAGTGGAAAACAGCACTGCTCCTGGAGTCATAGAGACGTGGATTAAACTCCCAGCACTGCTGCTTGTTGGCTTGGGACCTTGGAAAAGTTACTTCACTTCCCCAAACCTCAGAGTCCTCATGTTTTAGTGGAGATACAGTAACTAGTGCATAATAAGCATTCAGTAATTGATAGATAGCCATGTTATCATCTTCGTCGTCGTCGTCATCAACATCATCATTGTCAAAGGGTTATTGTAGCAAAGGAAAAGCCAGGTATTTATTGAGTGTCTCTTAGTAGCTGGGGTCAGATCTCATACTGTGTTATTTCATTTATGCTGTGCCTTAGTCCTCAAAGTCTCCTTGGTAAATGGTTTTTGGAGAAGAAATTAAGATTCAGAGAAGTGAAGGAAGGCCTGTGATAGGAAATCAAAACTAATCAATCCAACATCTGTGTTTACTCTCATTATTTAGCAGCCAAATAATGTCAAGTTCTGCAAAACTCTGTGCTTGAAATGCGTGTTTTTAAATTAGATTCTTGCTTCTGATCTTCTTTCTTAAATGACAAGTTAAAGGTTTTTATTCATTTAAATTCAGCAAACAAGGTTATCTTTCTCAGAAGTAGCTTTGGAAAAAATTAAGTAGGAAAGCCTTAGATATATGTATAAGTAATATATCCAAAACAAATTATTAAAAGAAACAAAGCGTGTCAATGATAATATTTCCCTTTCAACCTAGCTCCCACATCCAGTTGTAACCCTGATACTAAGGCACAGTCCAGGTGTGCACCTAAGAGTAGACAGCGAGCTGGTTCAGGCATGGGTACCATCACACTGAGTCCCAGCCTCCTGTGTTGTAGCTTTCCAGCTCTGGTAAGTGCCTTTCCTCTGCCCTCACTCTCCAAACACACCCACCAGCTTCCAGTCAAGATAGTTTTTTCCTGTGGCTGATGAATCATGGTAAGAGGGATGATGGTGGAAGTTAAAGGGAGATAAGCAGAGCAGAGAAGGTACTACCCCTAGGGAGAATAAATGTCTGGCACATCCAAGATAATGAGAATGATTTTCTTTGCTGGCCAGGAAATTGTTCCCAAAGGCAGGTACAGAAATGTTCTGAATCATGATAGCATCATTGGAAGAAGAACAAGAATCTCCAGTAAGGTTCTTTGAGATTCCGAATCATTTTATTTATTTATTTCAAATGTTTATTTATTTATTTTGAGAGAGAAACAGAAAGTGTGAGTGGGGAGAGGCAGAGAGAGAGGATCCCATGCAGCCCCCACGCTGAGCACGGAGCTCGATCTCATGACCGTGAGATCATGACCCGAGCCAAAATCAGGAGTTAGGTCCTCAACTGACTAAGCCACACAGACTCTCCCTGAATCTTTTTAGATGATCTTCTGTTGTGTTCATCCAAGTTTTTTGTGGAAAGAGAGAGGTAAAAATATAAATGCATAAATACGTATACAGAGGACAGGGGCCACAAGTCCTGTTGAGACTTTGGATTTGTTTCTTAGAAAGTTAGTCTCATGACTTTATAGTTACACAAATATTCAGGTTATTTTTAATAGTTGACAAAAGGGGAAAGAAAGAGTACATTCTAAAAGCCCATGTATAGTGTTTACAGCTGCAAGGGAAAGGACTGATTTTGTAAACTCAGCCTCTAACTTGGTGCCTCAGGTCATTCAGGGAAGTGTCTGAAGCTTCTTGACATTGAAATATCAGCATATTGAGACATCAAAAGGATAAAAAGTTCCATGCAAAAATGTTGACTCTGCAATTTAAAGACAGATATATCTTGCATAACATAAGGGTACAAGGTGAAACTCCCTAATGATGATGAGAAAGCAGAAAGTCTTTTTTTTTTTTTTTTGCAGGCAACAGAATGAGAAACTCGATCTCTGCAGGAAAATCTTTCATGACAAAAGCAGATATCTGAATTGGGTTTTCAGTCATCAAGTGGTCATTTCCTAAGCTTCCTATAACAGACCTTCTAAGCTTCCTTTAAAAAATATTCTCAAATCATTTTTGCTTAAATCCAAATCTTTGAAATCATGAAGAAATACGTAGTCTTTAAGAATTTTTAAGGTGTAATGGTAAAAATTCATATACCATGTTATATTCTAAATGTGATCGAATGGTTATTCTCTTTGACTGAATCATATGCAGTAAAAAGCTTTCAAGTGTAGATTGCTTATTAATTAAATATGACTTTCTATAGAATATAAGGCATTGGAACGTAACCAGGAATTATAGGAAATTACTATTATGTATGCAACCAATTTAGATTTGCTTTATATCACATTTTCTTTTTTTTTTAACTTTTTTTTAATGTTTATTTTATTTTTGAGACAGAGAGAGACAGAGCATGAGTAGGGGAGGGGCAGAGAGAAAGGGAGACACAGAATCGGAAGCAGGCTCCAGGCTCTGAGCTGTCAGCACAGAGCCCGACGTGGGGCTCGAACTCACAGACTGTGAGATCATGACCTGAGCTGAAGTCGGACGCTCAACCGACTGAGCCACCCAGGCGCCCCTATATCACATTTTCTAAGAATAGTGTTTTTAAAGTGCAAGTAAAGATGATTTATACTGTGTGTCCTAGAGCCTTGAGGAATAGTAAGAGAAGGTATCCATTAAAGGACCCAGAAATGGAGTATTAATTCAGTAGATATTTTTGAAGCACTCTGCCAAGCCCAGGAAAGTGCTGTCAAGGTCTATATCATCCCTGGTCGCTCCTGCAAAGGACCAGAGGCCTGAGAACTGTTTCCACGGAACTCCTGCTCATTTGAGAGTACTTTTGTCCATAATGGTGTCATTTCAAGTGTGAATGAGGAATGCAGCATGGATGTACCGTATCCCTTTATGTTGGAGATACTTAAATTGAATTTAATTAAGAGAAAGGAGGCTGGAACTTTTTTCTTGAGAGTCCAAAATTTATGTTATAACTGTGATGTGGGAGTTGAGAAATTTCAGTGAGAGGAGTTATTTAATGCGGGGTTATTAGTAAGTAATACCCAACTTCTAAATACGGGGCCACAAAAAAAGATTAAAAAATACAACTGACTTCCCTAGCATAGTCACTAGTATGATGTTGTTTTACTATATTTGTTATTTTTCTATGTATGTTATTTAGGTATAATTATTGCATAGAAATCTCTATCCTTTTTTTTTCTTCACTTAGATTTATTTCATATGCATTACCCAATATGCTTCACAGACTTTATAATTAATTTTAATAAGAGCATACCATTCTCCTAAGTGAGTATATAACAACTTTGTAATAATCTATTAGTGTATATTACAATTATTTCTGGGCTTTGGTTTTTATTATTAAAATTGAATATGATGATGAACATCTTTTTATATATAGCTTTCTCAATAATTTGGATTTATTTTGTTTGGATAAATATAATTATTGAATTTGTACATATATTTAAACATATATCCAACATGTGTATAAAATTCTATATAATTTTCTGAGATCCGTCATCTATTTTGTTAATTTTGTTTTCAATCCGTTGAGCTCATAAATCGGCTTGTTGGTTAAATCGTTTCAATGATTGTCTTTTTTTTAATGTTTATTTATTTATTTTGAGAGAGAGAGAGAACAGTTGAATGTGTGAATGTGAATTGGAGAGAGCAGAGAGAGAGAGAATTCCAAGCAGTCTCTGCACTGACAGTGCAGAGCCCAACACAGGGCTCAATATAATGATCCCCGAGCTCATGACCTGAGTTGAAATCCAGAGTCAGATACTTAACCGACCCTTGCCACCCAGGTGCCCCTCAATGATTGTTTTTCATCTAGAATTTATATCTTTGTTTTTAGCTTTTTTATCCTTTTTCCTTTTTTTTAATGTTTATTTATTTTTGAGAGAGAGAAAGATGGAGCACAAGTTGGGGAGGGGCAGAGAGAGAGGGAGACACAGAATCTGAAGCAGGCTCCAGGCTCCGAGCTGTCAGCACAGAGCCCGACGCGAGGCTGGAACCTACAAACTGAGATCATGACCTGATCCAAAGTTGGTCACTTAACCGACTGAGCCACCCAGGCGTCCCTCTTTTTCTCTCTTTTCATGCAGCAGCTTTATTGTTTCCTAGTAGTTTCTGTTCTTCCCTTTATCAGTTTGAACATTTTAAACCTACTTTTTTAAAGTACTTTTTCATCTGTTCAGCTTTCTCCAGTGCTTGGGGTACAGAAGTCTCTTGTTTGTGGTGACTAATGCTTCTTGCATGTGTGTTTCCTTGCCCTTAACCTTACACTTTCTTATGATTATAGGCATCTTTACTGGGATTGTTTTCCACAGACATCCCTTGTGCTCCAGGTTAGAGAACCATACTTACAGAGAAGTTAAGCATTAATCAGTTTCAAACCAGTCAGCATATTCAGTTTCTGCTTGGGGTCCGTGAATTAGTATGAGTCTGGACATCCCAGCCCTGAGCACAGTCTAGGCCTTGGTTTCCAGGTTCTTGGAATGACTCTTGACCCTCAGTGAAGGCTGATGGCCGGGTATTGGTGGCTCTGTGGCTCTGTGCCCTTAACTGAGTTCAGGATCTTGTGACTGCATCCTTCCTCTTCCTTCGATTGCCCTCAGCTGTAGGCCGCATCTGGCCCCACCTGGGAGGTACTCTTTCTTCTGTATCCTGGATGTTCCTTTCTTGGTTTCAAGCTTACCTGGGTAGCAAAAATATTTTCTTTTATTTTTCAGTGTTTTTATGTGTTTGTTTCTGGTGTAGAGATTTTTCACTCAGCCTAGTTCATCACATTGAATTAAAGTCTCCAAATTATTTTGCAAAAAAGGTTTATAATATACTATGTCACTAGCAATATGTGAGAATATGGTTGACCTTAAACAATAGGATTTGCACTGCACGGGTCCACCTACATGCAGATTTTTTTAAAAATTAATACAGTATAGTACTGTAAATGCGTTTTCTCTTCTTTATGATTTTCCCAATATTTTCTTTTCTTTACCTTACTTTACTGTAAAGACCGTAGCATATAATATATGTAACGTATAAAATATATGTTACTCGACTCTTTATGTTATCATTAAGGCTTCTAGTCAAAAGTAGGCTATTAGTAGTTAAATTTGGGGGATGTCAAACATTATATGAAGATTTTTGACTGCTCAGGGGGTCAGTACACCAACTCCCATATCAGTCAAGGGTCAGCTGTTGTAGTTGCTTCATATTGACATTAGCATTCACTGTTATCATTTAAAATGTTTTTCTGATTTAATGGTTGCAAATGATATTTTATTACATGTATTTTTATTCCACAATACGTGTAATTTTATATAACTAGTTCACGAAGAATAAGGAGGTAAGTAGAGTATGCTTGCCTGAGCAAAGGCATCAGAAATGTATTTGTTCTTTGACCTTGCACCATTTTTTTCTCTACTCATATTTATGGGGCTGTTGCTGGAACTTGGGTAAAGGCATAGGATAGGAAAATCAAAGCTAGTAAAGCTGTAAAATGAGTTTTCTTCTCTTCTCATCCACATTCACAAGCTACTTCAAGAAAGAGATGCAGGTAGGTTATGTAGATAAAGAGAGTACATTCGTGCTGCAGGAGTCCTCGTAATTTCTTCAAAACACTTCTGTCAAGTCCTCTCACTGATGCGATGCCTGGACAGGAGATTTTTCTCACTTTCTTAGAAGCAGAAGTGAATCTCTTTCAGATGATATCATCTCTTTCTAGGAAGAATGAGGAAATGAGAGAGAGAGAGAGAGAGAAGGAAGGAAGAAGGCAGGAAGGAAGGAGGGGAGATGGGGAGGTTAGGAGGGGGGCGAGGAGGAAGGGAAATGTACGTGGAGAGCTGTATCTATGTGTAATAATGCGTCATGATGCCACAGGACTTTAGTGTATGGCAGCTGACTGTTCTACTCGCTTTATAATTAGACTCTTTTATGTCTTCTTTCTCTTTCCTTCCTCCTTTTCTTTTTTCCTTCCTTCCTTCTTTCCTTCCCTAACCCCTCCTTCCCTTTCTATCACTTCTTTTAGGTTATTCTTCTGAAAGACATAGTCAAACAAATATCAAAGCCTTTGCTCTCCTGACTAGTATCACAGAGAAGGGGCATTCTCTCCAATGCACATTCTTCGGGAGAAATTTCTACAATAACTGTTTATATCCTTGCAATTTTATTTCCAGTTTCTTTTACCCATGTTACATTATAGAATCTTTTAAAATATTCAGATTCTCAGATTGCTTCAGTTAATTTAGGCTGGTTTCAGTAAATGGTGTTTTTGGTTCATGCCTGTCTGCCTCCACCTTCTTTTGCTGATGCAAAGACAACTCAGCATTCTTTTTAACAAAATCAAAGGTTCAGTCAGGTTTCTAGACAGGCAGGTTTAGCTTTCACAGAGAAAAGAAGAAAAGGCAGCAGTTGACTGGCCACTGTCTTCTCTGCATTTCACCCATTTTACATAATTGAACTGAACAACGTTTTCATATTTATCCTCTGAGCATTATTAAGTAGCAGATACAAAGCTGTTAGCGTGACTAGAAATTACTTCCTCTTGAGATGGGAATTTCCAGAACATAATGGTTTGTCATGTTTTGGTTTTATGCTTGGTTTATTAGTGATCGAATATGTTCAACTTTAGTTTCAATTGTGCTTTCTTGTTGTAATATGCTAATTAAGTATGATATGTGAACTGACTTGATGGAGAAAGTTATAATACAGCATTAAATATCTGCATTACTCTAATTGTCTTCTTTTTTAAAGTTAATTTTATTTATTTTTGAGAGAGAGAGAGAGTGCACACGCGCGGGGAGAAGGGGAGTAGGGACAGAGAGAGAATCCCAAGCAGGCTCTGGACAGCCCTATGTGGAGCTCAGTCTCACAAACCAAACCTTGAGATGCCCTCAGCTGAAATCAAGAGTTTGACACTTAACCCACTGAACTGCCTAGGCACCCCTACTCTAATTGTCTTCCAAATAAGCAGTTCATGAAGTAGCTCAAGGGAGCATTGCATTTTGCAAATTTGAATGCCTATACCAATTTTGGTTTTTTGATGAAAACTATTTCATACTGACTCTCTAGGAAATTTTGTTCAAAAATGCTTCATTTGTTTTTTGTGTTTTGTTTTCTTTTATTCAGTAAAAATAGTTTTTAGTGTAAATAGTTTGTTGGTCCTTTTAGGCTTTAGGGAAAAAAGTAATTGCTTTTGTGTAAATATTGTAAATATATTTTTACTCTGTAACTCAGCTACTTAATGCCTTAAGCAAAATTTATAGAAAGAGTGCTTTCTGTTCCTAACTATTCCATTGCATTACAGGTCAAACCAGGGACTCTGGGGTTCAAAGGCCTTTGGTAGTTTTCCCAGTGCTGCTGCCCTTGGGTAGAGTAGATTAGAGATCTGAGAAACAATGTAGGGTCTGCCAGCTCCAAAGTTCAGTCCTCCCTGGTCTGCCGTGGTGACAGAGTGACATTGAATTATAATGTAGGAATGTTAACACACTAAGCTGTTGACATGCCACACACATTAGGCACGGACCTTTAGATTTAAATCACTTTGGAAAGTGTTACTTTTGAAGATGATATGGTGGTGTATATAAAGGGAACCAAGAATTCAAGAAGCGAGGTGGGTACATTAATAGGAAAGGAGGCAGAACATGAAAAGAAAATTTTCTTATTTTAAAGTTTTGTGTAGCACTTACTCCACAAAACTTTAATCTTCAGGAACAGTAGAAAACTACAGACTAAAGCAAATACTGCGTGTAAATGGGCTCTTCCCTTCAACAATGCAGGTTATAATAATAGCCACTCTTTAGTGAGTATCTGCCGTGCGTCAGTCAGGTGCCATTGCCCATGATTTTCAGTTTCTCGATCTGATTATCTTAACCTTAAGAACATTTTTCTTTACGTAATTACTCAAAAAAAAAATCACCTATAGTTAGGCAATATCTTAAAGCATCTACTGACGTTCGTTAGTGTGGATGCATCATTCATTGAATTAGATCCAAAAGTTCCGCCTGAGTTAACAAGAAAATGTAAGATTTTGAAAAATGGCTTTTAATTTAAAAATGATTCCTTAATCAGAAACAAGTATCATTTCTTTTATGGTATTTTTCCATATAGTTCTCTATTTGCCATTGCGTTTGTTTTATTTCTTTCCTTTCCTCTTCCTCTTCTGTATCCACTTTCGTCAGCAGTGGTATTTGAAGAAATTCTTCCTGGTAAGATGTTAACTGCCAGCCTTAGTTTTTGTTGCTGAGTTCTTGTCTTTTTCTTCTGTGTTCATACTTATTTTAATGGGAGTCGCTGCATTAGAAGATGCTGGCCAAGTGTCATTTATGAATTGAAAGTCACTTTCTTCTTTTAAAAGGACACTCATTGGGGCCCACTGACTGATTCAGCTGGTAGACCATGGGACTCTTGATCTGGAAGTTGTAAGTTCAAGCCCCATATTGAGTGTAGAGAATACTTAAAAATATAATCTGTAAAAAAATAAAAATGAAAAAATAGGACACTCATTGAACAAATATATATTGAATTTTATTGAAGGCCTAGATTAAATAAAAGAGGCAATCAGAGAGGTATTTTGATTTCTAGTCTTTTAAAAGAGAAAATATACTTTTTTAAAAGGAAGTAACAAGAAACTTTCAAGGAACAAAAAGGAAGTGAGGCGTTCTAGAGATTTCCAAATATTTGAAATATATTTAAATATATAATACTAAAATAGGAAGCATTAAAAACACCTATCCCAGTAAGCATAACAAAATGAAGATTATTAAGTTTGAGTAGCTTACCTGATAGAATTTGGGATTTTTTGCAAATTAACATTCACTGATGAATGTAACTACATACAATGAATATGACTTTTTTTAAATTTTAAACACTTTTTTTAATGTTTATTTATTTTCGAGAGAGAAAGAGAGACAGACAGAGCGTGAGCAAGGGTTGGTAGAGAGAGAGGGAGACACAAAATCCGAAGCAGGCTCCAGGCTCCAAGCTGTTAACACAGAGCCTGATGCAGGCTTGAACTCAAACTGTGAGATCATGACTTGAGCCAAAGTCAGATGCTTCACCAACTGAGCCACCCAGACACCCTAAATGTGACATTTTAAATGTGCTCCTTCATATCTGCGGTGTGTTTTTATAATTTAATTTAGTAACACTTCATATGCCCATCATGGGTCGTGGTTCACAATTGTATATATTGTGCTTGGTCTTCTATTTAAAATATATTTTGATAGGGGTGCCTGGCTGGCTCAGTTGGCGAAGCATGCAACTCTTGATCTTAGAGTTGTGGGTTCAAGCCCACATTGGGTGTAGAGATTACTTAAATAAATAGAGTCATATATATATATATATATATATATATATATATATATACACACACATATATATTGATAATGACTGTAATTTTACACAAACTTCATTGATAAAGATGGATTTATAACCACAGTATTTTAGATATTCCTCAAAAGCATTAATTTTGTGTGTTACAGAAATTTATTCAAAAATTTCTAAGAATTTGTCCCCATGATTTCCTTGGTGCCTCGTTAGCATAATATGGTAGCAGATAGCCTGTGGAATTAAAGTCGTGTTTAATTTTATCATATGCTTGTGTCATTAATACAGTCTTCAAATAAATTAGAAGGGATGGCTTGGCTTAATTTGATTTTTGGATTTATTGGCAAATCTGTGATCATCTTTAAATTTCTCATTTATGTGCATTATATTTTGATGACTACATTCAATTTCCTTTTTAAATTTCTGTTTCATAACTTCTTAAATTGAAGGTATTCTTTCAGAGCTTTGAGTAAAATATCTTTGAACAATGCATTCATTTGCCATGGGAGTTTTCAGATATAGAATATTAAATGTTTGTTTCCTAAAAATTAGCATTTCTAAAGGACTTTTCTTAAAGGCCCATAGGAAAAAAGATAGAAAATATTTGGAATAATTGATATTTAATTTTGAGTTTTTCATTGATTTAGCATATATTTGTTGAGCGCCTACTTACTATATATAACATAAACTGTTCATGGTTTGGGGGAGGTAACAGTTAACCAAAATGAGTCCCTGCTCAAATTTTGGAGCTTACATTCTAGTGGGAAAAAGTAGATAATAAGCAAATATACATAACAAGACAGTGGTGATAATGGTTATTGCCAGAAGAACAAAACTACGGTAAGAGGAAGGGAAGCAATAGGTAGGGTAGGTGCATGTGTGTGTGGGTGTGTGTGGTGTTTTTGGGAGTGTGTTCTTGGCGGGCTTCATGGATGATGGCATGTTTCAGAAGAACTGAGCGAGCAAGGAAACAAGCATGTGAACCTCCCTGAGGAGGCGCTTCCAGGGAAAAGGATCGGTAGGCACAAAAGAGCTGAGGCTGGAGTATGTAGGCCTGGGCTAAAATAACGTCCGAAAGCTTTGGCTATTTGTTAATGCAGATTTATTCACTGCAAAGTTCTTGTTCATATCTAATTTATATTAAATAATAAAGTAAAAGAAAAGTATATGAATTCTGAGAGAAGAGATAACCACAAGACTCCATGTATATTCATTGTATTTAAGTCTTTCCATGTGTCCTCTCACTGAGTGGCCCTAGAAAGAGTAACAAGATTTTTTGTCTGGCAGATCAAGGTCCAAGGTCCCTACTTGGCCATTATTTACCTACTGGATAATGTTTATAAGGTAAATGACATAAAAGCACCAATAAGTAAAATCAGTTATTAATTATTTTGCTATAAGATAGAAAATTAATTTGTGAACGGAGTTAGTATAAATCCAAGAAATATCATGCCCTCCAGGCTACATATGTAAGTTATACAAAATCAGCCAATTTCTGTTTACAAAAAAAATTATAGTTAAGATTTTTATTCATCAGCTTGTTATTCTGTAAATGGGAACGGTCTCTATATCAAATTTAGGGCTAATACGCTATACAACTGCAGAGGTGGCCTCGGCTAGTACCACTCACACTGTATTCCTTGAGTTTGGCAGAATGGATGACCCTGACTAAACCCGGGGATCCTGGAATACATTGGAATCTCTTCTGTGCTTTTACCAAAATACCACTCTAGAGCAGATAGGAGGAGATTTTGAATAATAACGACAGTAATAACTAACATTTAATTGAGTTTGTACTGCATTCCAGGCTCTACTCTAAATGCCTTGCATGGACTAGCTCACTAAATCCTTGGAAAAACTCTATGAGGTACGTATAAATGATGAAACTAAGGTAGAGATAGAAAAATGAAGTTATAATTGGTATGCAGCTATTTTCTTCTATTTAATATTATAATTGAATTATTTGGTACAGCTATTAACTGAGCAGTGTTCTTTCTGATAATGGAAATAGGATATGAATTCCTGTATATACTGATTACATCATCCAACTGTAGATAGGATAATCAGCCTCCATAGATAACTGAGTATTTCAGACAATTATTGTCAAAAAGGGCTCAAAAGTCAAACATACCAAAAGCAAAGTTTTCATATTGGTTAGATGCTTGCCATTTGGATGGACAGTAGTAAAGACTTCCATTCCTCTGGTGGCTCATCATTTACCTGGAGTACAATTTTGTGAAGAATCCATTTTTGTTTTGTTTATCTTTTCAAAGAACCAGCTTTTAGTTTCATTTGTCTTTTCTGAAGATAAGGGATGAAGGGAACTTACTTTTTTTAATGTCTGTTTGTTTGTTTATTTATTTTGAGGGGGGGCAGGGATAGAGGGAGAGGGACAGAGAATCGTAAGCAGGCTCCACACCCAGCAGGGAACCTGACATGGGGCTAAATCTCATAACGGTGACATTATAACCTGAGCTGAATTCAGGAGTTGAACGCTTAACTGACTGAGCCACTCAAGCCCCCCAATATTTGTATACATTGTGAAATGAAGACCATAATAAGTCTAGTTAACGTGTCACCACACATAGTTACAAATTTTTTCTTGTGCTGAGAACTTTTAAGATTTAGTTTCTTAGAAACTTTCAAATATACAGTACAAATACTGTTAACTACAGTCATCATGCTGAACATTATATCCCAGGCCTTACTTATTTTATAATTAGAAGTTTGTACTTTCCACAACCTTCATCCATTTTGCCTGCCACCCACCCCCTACCTCTAGCAACCACCAGTCTGTTTTCTGTATGAGTTTTTTTGTTTGTTTGGTTGGTTGGTTATTTTTTTTTTCTGCTTGTCTTTGTTTTAGGATTCCTGTGTAAGTGAAATCATATAGTATATGTCTTTCTCTGTCTGACTTTTTTCACTTAGCATGTTTCTCTTCAAGAACCATCCTTGTTGTCTTAAAAGGCAAGATTTCATTCTTTTTTATGGCTGAGTAATATTCCCTTGTGTGTTTATACACAACGCACACACTATGTTTTCTTGGTCCATTCATCTATCATTAGACATTTAGTTCACTTCTATGTCTTGGCTATTGTAAATAATGCTGAAATCAAAATAGGGATACATATACCTTTGCTAGTTGTGTTTTTTCGTTTGTTTGTTTCCTTTGGATACATACCCAGAAGTAGAATTGCTGGACCGTATGGTAGTTTTTTTAATATTTTGAGGCACCTCTATACTGTTTCCCATAGTAGCTGTACCAATTTCCATTCCCACCAGCAGTGCAGAGGGTTTCCCTCTTCTCCATATGATTGCTGTCTCCTACTATCCTGTTAAAGCTGGTGGGTGTGCCCCGCCCCTGCCCTCTCCAGGTGCCTCACTAAAGCTGGCAGGCATGTGCAGAGCACACAGGGGACTTTCCTTGATCATCTGGCTCTGGTAGCCAGGGAAGCTTGTGTTCCTGAGTCCCAAAGGACTGTCATAGTTGGAGAGACAGTTCTTGGCAGGCTCCCATCCCCAGGACAGCTCACAGATAGCAGACTGAAAAACATTCCATGTCTTCCTCTGAGAAAAGCCTATTTACTTGTCCTGGAGCTTCAGCCTGAGAGGCAGGCATCAGATTCGCTCCACATTTAGAGGATACGGAGATGCTCCCAGGGAACATAGGCCACGGGATCACATCTTTGTGTGTAATGACATGTTCCTGAACAGTTACTGGGTTACAGAAGGAACCGAAGGAGAAATACAGAAATACCTACAGACAATTGAAAACAGAAATACGACACACCAGGATGAATGGGAGGCAGCAAACGTGGTTCTAAGAAGGATGTTCATAATAATACAGGCCTACATCAGCAAACAAGAGAAATCTCAAATAAATAATTTAGCTTTACACTTAAAGGAACTAGAAAAAGAACAAATGAAGCCTAAAGTTATTAGAAGAAAGGAAATCATAAAGATCAGAGCAGAAATAAATGAAGTAGAGACTAAAAAGACAATAGACAAGATAAATAAAACTAAGAGCTGGTTCTTTGAAAAGATAAACAAAATCGACAGACCTTTAGCAAGACTCACAGAAAAAAAAGAGAGAAGAGTTAAAAAATACAATTGGTGTAATAGAACTAGAAATGTCATCATTTTGCAACCTCCAATGCAATGTCTGATTGATGGAAGGATCATTCGTGGATGGTACAACCATTGGGTAAAGTGTTGTTGGGGAACTAAATATAGTCATATGGGCAAGAATCAATTAAAGATAACATTAATTAAAAAAGGAAAATGTACTTTTACAATAGAGACATCTGGAAGACATCAACATAACCGAATGGTGAAACTTTTAATCACCAATAATAGGTAAACTGGAAATACGTGCTTCTTGATTTGGCATCATCAAAATATCATCAAAAATGGTTAACTCAGATTTGATTTGAGGGAAATAATGAACAATTCTAGACTGTGGGGAATTCTACAAAACGCCTGGCCTGAATTTCTCAAAATGTTAATCACAAATTATTTTTCTAAAAGCTGAAGGATTAAAAGAGATAAAAGAGAAATGATAGCCAAATGAACTGTATGATTTTTCGTTGGGTCCTGAATAGTTTTTAGAAATCAGCTAGGAAGAATATTTTGGGGACAATTGGGGAAATATGAATATAGGATGTGTATTAGGTAGAAATATTTTATGTATGCTAAGTTTTCTGATATAATGATTAGATTATGATAAATGGTTACGGAAAAAGCAAAAATAATAAGGGGAGTGTGTGTGTGAGAGAGAGAGAACGGAGAGGGTGTAGAAAAACTTATGTTTCAAAATTGAAAGCCGGAAAGAAATAATTTGAGGGACAGATTATGCCATGTGTTCTTTAAAAAAAAAAAAAAGACTTTATTTTTGAGAAAGAGAGAGGGAGAGGGTGAGCAGCGGGAGTGATGCAGAGTGGGAGAAGGAGAGAGAGAAAATCGCAAGCAGACTCCATGCTCAGCACAGAGGGGCTCCATCCCATGACCCTGGGATCATGACCCGAGCTGAACTGACTAAGCCACTCAGGGGACCCCTTGCCATACATTCTTCCTTTCTTTTTTTTTTAAGTGCATTAGTAAATTCTTTGCCAATATAGGAACTCAGTGAAAATTTTGATTTTGCAAAGAAAATGGTGTAGAATCAAAGGCAACCAGCATGTTTCCTACAATGTGGCGTTGTTCTTAGTTAAATGTTGTGAAAATATGCAATCCAGTAGTACCAAGAAGTCAAAATGAAAATCTCTCTTAGGTTGTTAATTCAGGTTGATACCCACTCCTTCTCCTTTGAGAATTACCTGTTACCATCTGTTTATTGGGAAAAGAAAAAAAAATCCTGAGGTGTCTGAGTGGCTCAGTCAGTTGAGTTTCCAACTTCAGCTCAGGCACATGATCTCTCTGCCCTTCCCCTGTTCGTTCTCTCTCTGTCTGTCTCTCTGTCTCCCTCAAAAATAAACACTTAAAGAAAAAGAAAAGGTCCTCTACTAAAATAGTATGCATTAAAATAATAATATATCGCCATTTCACATATCAAATTAAAGTCACAACTTGCCTGTTGGCTCAGTCGGCTTTATGGAGAACTGCACGGTATACCTGGACAAGGACCAGACGTGCTGTGAAGGCACTCCACCTGCTTCAGAAGCCAAGTACTGTCCTCTTCATGTTGCTCCACACATGCAGTGCTACTGTTGAGTTTCCTGTGCCAGACTTCCCGCTATCAGCAGCACTTTAGACAGAGCTGTTTATCATAAGAATAAACAGCTACCAGAGCAATTAAGAGGCACCCTCTGGCTTGGGGGCAAAGTCTGCCAAGGTTTTAATTATTCTCTTTCAATGTATTTCAACAAACAAATACTAAATGCTTACTGTATGCAGGGCAGGGTCCTGGTACTACTCCGTAGGATACCAACATAAATAAAATGTGGTATGTGCCTATGAAAAGTATATATTCCAAGGAAAGAGGGCTTGAGACAGCTACGTCAGTATCCATTATTAAAAGGTAGAGAATGAAAAGTGATTTAAGAGGCAGACAAACAATATCCTATGAGCTTTAGGACTTCAGAGGCTTGGTTTTTAGTGCTATCATGCAGGTCTTTCTTAAAATGGAGGATTGAAGCCCAGTCATCCAGATGGTTTGAGACATTTACAGAACCATGATTCATAGATGTGAGATCTGGTTGTATTTTTTTAATTGTCCTCCTTTCTGATGTTAATTATTGCAACTAGGCTGCCAAGCAAACATCTGTTCAAGGTTGGATTCTGGATCCAGGCTTGTTGCTTTGGCTCAGCTTGCTGGAAACTATTTGTACTTCACATGGAATATTGTATAATCTCCATAAATATTGCATAGTTTGTATAGAACATCAAACTATTACAGGTCAGTACCTGACTAGAAGATTTACATAAAAGAAGAAAGAAACAAATAAATAAACGGACATATATTAAAGCCTGCAATTAGTTAAAAGAAATTTTAAACGACACACATTAAAATAATAATATTGCCAGTTTCACTTATCACATTAAAGGCAAAAGTTTTGGAGGTTTTATATGTTGCTTTAGTTTGTATACTTGTTTTTGTAACGATGGTACTCGTCAGAGCAAGGTGTGGTATTACTACCATGGACTGAAAATAAATATGGCTTTTGGAAAGCAGTTTGGCAGTATGTATCAAGAGGCTTGTAATAATCACATACTTTGATCCGGTAATTCCAATTCTGGGACTTTATCCTAAGGAAATAATCTGAAATACAGAAAAAGCTTATTTATAATATCATAAAATTAGAACCAGCCTCCACAGGTTAGCTGTGACTCCTCCACGTTCTGAAATATTATGCAACATTCAGAAACAATGATTAGGTGGCAATAGCATGGAAGATGCTCATGTTGTATTATGTGGGAAGGCAAGGTACCAAATTGAACTTAGAGTGTTGTAGAATGAATATAGTATATTCTTGAAGGAAATACGTGAGTATGTTAATATTGGTCATATTTGGATAGGCCGAAGTCTAATTTTTTCCCTCTTTCTGTTCTCCAAATTTCATTTACAGAATCATTTATAGCTGCACAAATACAGCTGTCCTCTGAGACTGCCATCAAACACTTGCCCACACCCCAGGCCCCCAGTATGACTGATATCTGTTCTTCTAGTTGTAGCAGGTGAGGCCCAAACCAGATCTACTTGGTTTAGAGGGGAAGAATGTATTTCTTCTCTCCCTAAAAAAATGACAAGCTTATTCAACACATATAATTTATGTAGTTTCACCAGATATACTAGGGATTCAGTGAAACTTTGGTCAGCAAGTAACAGTTTTGGTAACTGGTGCATTTAAAAGAAATAATAAAAAGTGGCGCCTGGGTGGCGACTTCAGCTCAGGTCATGATCTCACGGTCTGTGAGTTCAAGCCCCGAGTCAGGCTCTGTGGTGATGGCCCAGAGCCTGGAGCCTGCTTCGAATTCTGCGTCTCCCTCTCTCTCTCTCCCCCTCCCCCACTAGTACTCCATCTCTTCTTCTGTCAAAAATAAATACACGTTAAAAAAGTAAAAAAAAAACATTGTTTTAAATTTAAAATGTAAAAATCAATGCTCTTGAGCTGAGGAACACGTTGAAGGGCTTGAACTAGGAATTATGGGCTGGCCAATCGAAAGGGCCAGAGGCATTTCTTTCCCTGCATTCCAGCCTTGTTCTTTCAGTTAGCACTTTGGGTACAACAGCTGAGTTTTGGCCAGCAAAAGATGTGGCCGTTCCCCTTAAGGGAGGCTGGACTTCTGGCCTGTGTGAGGTCTCTGCCCTGGTAGTTATGACTGATCATTTCTATCTTCTTAGAACTACTGGTAAAGGCCAATTAGGCTGTCATTACCTTTCCCACTCCCAAACCCCTTAAAATAGTCCAGAGGAGGACATTAATTATTCTACTGACAAGACCACTTTATACAGTAGACAAAACAAAATCACGTTTCCTCCCCTATAATAGATAGGACTATTGGACTGAGGACCCCAAGCTCCCCAAATTCATCTGTATATCTGCTTCCTGCTTGATCTGTAGCCTTCCGTGACTGGAGACTCATCACCTAGTCATTACCTAGAAAACCAACACTAGCTATATTCACCTCTTTTCGAATTTCAGCAAATACTTAGAATTGGAGTTAAGAACTACTCTGTGCCAGGTGGTGGGTGAGGTATTTGAGATGCAAGAATAAATAAGGTACACTTCCTGCCCTCTGAGAGTTTATAGGATAATGGGAAAAGCAGGCACTTACTCTGGAATGGGATAAATAAACTGACTGCTAGCGCGGGCTGCTACAGGTGATTAAGAATCACATGATGCAGTTTTGAAGGATTAGGAAAGTTTTCCAAAAGGGTTTGACATCAAAGCTAAGACCTTCAGTGTTTCAACAAGAAAAGTATATGTGAAGAATGTCCCAGGTAGAAGGAACAACATGTTCCAAAGGCAACTAGAGTATGACTGGGACATAGTCAGCAGTGGTGGGGAATGGCATTCGGGAGTCCAGAAGAGTAGTCCCATCATGAAATGGGTCTTTATTTCGCATACTAGGGAGTTTTTCTCTTTATTCTGAGTACAAGAGTATTATTGAAATATTTTAACTAGTGAGTTATCATGATCAGATTTGTGTTTTAAAAAGAGTACTCCCAAGGCTGGATTTAGCGGCAGTGGACGTCAAGAGATGTAAATGGTTCTCTGAAGTGTGGAATAAGGTAGAATTTTGTTGATTGATTGGTTGAGGGAGAAATGATCTGAAAGAAAAGTGAGGAGGAAATATTTTGTTTTCTGCTTACTGTGCCATTCACTGTGATAAGGAACATGAAGTGAAGTGAGCTGTCAGGGAAAGATGAAGAGATGATTTGTTTTAGACTGACTTTTAGGTATTTACCTGGAGACCTGGGAATTGCATCTAGCTATCAGAAGTTCAGGAGAGATCTGGGCTGTAGAGTTGAAACCATGGCAGTGGAGAAAGGCTACTTAATGAGAACAATCTACTTTAAACGAAAACTTGGAGACTCAAGAGGCTTTAAGGGATAGACATAGGAGGAACCCACAAAGGGGACAGAAGGAAGTATCAAGAGTGTGATACAGTAGAGGTGGGGAAGGAAGCAGAGGTCAACAGTGTCAGTAATGCTGAAGAGGCGAGTAAGGTAAGGATTCCCAAAGGCATTCAGTAACGAGGTCATTGATAATTTTGTGGAGAGTGACTCCCGGTGGAGCTGTGAGACAGCTAGCTGTGGGTTTTTTAATGTGAACACAGAGTCAAGAACATTCAATATTCTTTCAGCTACATGGCTGAAAATGGAAGGAGAATAAGACCTAGAGGCTAAGACACATGGGGTCCTAATGAATTTTTACTTTGTTTTGTGTTTATGATGGGAGAAACTTGAGCATGTTTATATGCTTAGTTGTCTGAAATTACTTGAGAGAGTTGAGACCCCTGACAAAGCAGTTGAAATACTCCTCTAGAGAAGCGTGGGAGGTTCTGTTTTCTACGAAAGAGGAAGGAAGGATGGAAGAGAATGTGTAGGGAACAAAAAGTTGAAGGGGTTCTCATTTGACCACATTAGCTTTTACGCTGTCAAGTGGGAGGTGAGATTATCGATCACATGTGTATTGGCCAGCTGAAAGGGACGGTCGAGGGTGAGGCCTTGAAGAGTGAAAATTAGAAATGGCTCACAGGTGAGGGAGGGGTGACTCACAGCCCCCCAAGCCCAGACGAGCTTGGAGACCATCTGCTTGTTTACAGCACTGCACCTGGAGGAGGGGAGGTAAAAGTTGGACTCCTTCTGCTAATGAAAGTATCATGTTTACAAGGCATTTGCTACATTTGATGCAGCATTTAAAAATTCTCAGTGGCCACTAGGAACATGGCATTATTAGTCAAGTGGCTAATTTTTGCCAAGTCTGTGTAGGCATCTGAAGGAACATAGTGACAGTGGGTCTGGACTCTGGCAGCGATGAGGTTAGAATGAAAGCTTCCGTATTTTCTTTCTGTGCAAGTTACTTACTCTTCTGTGCTTTGCAATCCAGGTAGGATTTTTGTCAGGGAAAAATGAGGTGATTGATAGAAAGTGCTTAGCTGCTGCTATCATCATCATCAGCAGCAGCAGCAGTAGCATCAAGTTCACCGTGACAATACCGGAAGGTTCTAGAAAGCTTGAAGCCTTTACTGTACAGCAGGAAGTGGTCTGGAATTATCAAACCAGCCACAGCATTCCCTTAAGCAAAGCATAGTCCAGAACAGTGCTCCAACTCTCTTTAATTCCGGGAAGGCTGAGAGAAGTGAAACTAAAGAAGAAAACTTTGAAGTTGGTTCCTGAGGTTTAAGGAAAGTGGCCATCCCCCTAACACAGAAGTGTGAAACCAGGCGGCAAATACTGATGTAGAAGCTGTAGCAAGTTAGCCAGAAGATCTAGCTAAGATAATGAATGAGATGTTTACACTAAACAACAGAATTTCAGTGTGGACAAAACAGCTTTATATCGGAAGAAGATTCCATCTAAATCTTTCATAGCTACAGAGAGAAGTCCATGCCTACCTTCAAAGCTTCAAAGGACAGGCTGACTCTTCTGTTAGGGGCTACTGCAGCTGGTGACTTTTAGTTGAAGTCAGTACACATTTGCCATTCCAGAAATCCTAAGGCCCTTAAGAATTATGCTAAATCGATTTGCCTGTGTTCTATAAATGGAACAACACAGCCTGGATGACAGCACATCTGTTTACTACATGGTTTACTGAATAGTTTGAGCCTTCTGCTGAGAGCAATTGCTCAGAAAAATAAAAAGATTCCTTTCAAAATATCACTGCTCGTTGACAATGCATCTGGTCACTCAAGGGCTCTGATGGAGATGGACAGAAAGATTCATGTTGTTTTCATGCCTGTTAACACAACACGCATTCTTAGTTCATGGATCAAGGGGACATTTTGACTTTCAAGTCTTATTATTTAAGAAATACATTTCATAAGGCTATAGCTGCCATAGATACTGATTCCTTCTGGAAAGGATTCACCATTCTAGATGCCATTAAGAACATTCGTGATTCATGAAAAGAGGTCAAAATATCAACATTAACAGGAGTTTGGAAGAAATTGATATCAACCATCATGAATGACAGTGAGGGGGTTCAGGACTTCAGGGATGTGGTGGAAACAGTAGAAGAAGTAGAATTAGAAGTGGAGCCTGAAGATATGAATGGATTGCTGCAATCTCATGAGAAAACTTGAGCCGATGAGCTGCTTCTTATGGATGAGCCAGGAAAATGAGATGGAATCTACTCCTGGTGAAGATGCTGTGAAGATTGTTGGAATGACAACAAAGAATTTAGAATACTACACCAACTTGGGTGCTAAAACAGTGGCAGGGTTTGAAAGGGTTTACTCTAATTTTATAAGAAGTTCTACTGAGATCAAAGCATTGCATACTCTAGAGAAATCATTCGTGAATGAAAGAACCCATCATTGCATCAAACTTGATTGTTGTCTTATTTTAAGAAATTGCCATAGTCGCCCCAGCCTTCAGCAATCACCATCCTGATCAGTCAGGTGTCATCAACACTGAAGCGGGACCCTCCACCAGCAGGAGGATTACGACCTGTGAAACCTTAGATGGTAGTTAGCATTTCTTAGCAGGACCCTCCACCAGCAGAAGGATTATGACTTGTGAAACTTTAGATGGTAGTTAGCATTTCTTAGCAATAAAGTTTGAAAATTAAGGTATGTACATTGTTTTTTTGACATAATGCTATTGCATACATTATGTATGTATTGTATTCATACAGTGTTATTGTATACCTGTATATGGTATAGCATGAACATAACTTTTAAATGCACTGGGAAACCAAAAAATTTATTGGACCATCTATATTGCAAAATTCACTTTATTGTGATGGTCTGGAACTGAACCCTCAATAGGCCTGAATTATATACAATACTATAAAAAATACCTCACAGGCATAAATGCTATATAAAGTATAGTATAAGTTATGTTGTTATTCTTCCTTTAGTTATGTGAGGCTTATAAGAGAAAGGTATGAGAGTTTTGGAAAGCAACTTGATTTTCAGTTTTACTTATTTACTCTCTTAAAATGTTGTGATATGTTCTACCTTTTCCATATAGCTTACAGTTTTCTAATTATTCTCTATTACACTGTCTTCCTATATACTTTATCTTAGCTAGTTTTCTGAAATGAATTACATCAATCAAAAACCTTACACTTGAACTATCTCAATTCTAATACAGGAGCTATATTTACCTTGTTGGCCAGTAGCAAAGTCAAGAGATTTTTATTGTAGTATTGCAGTCACCTAAAGAGATGAAAAAGTTCAATTGAAGCAGAGTAGGATTTTCTAAAATGTGTTTGCAGTAAAGACATTCAACAATGTGAGAATTCCAATCCTTTTTCAGTCTAATCACAAAACTTTTCAGTAAGAGTTTATAGTATATCCATTCACCAGGAAAGTCTTTTCTGGGCACCTCTGTATCCTACTCATATTTTTAAAAAGATTTTATTTTTAAGTAATGTCTAGACCTAATGTGAGACTTGAACTTTCAACCCTTAGACCAAGAGTCACATGCTATATACTGACCAGGCACCCCTATCCTACTCATATTTTTTAAAAAGAGAACACTTCACTCCTAGAATAAGATTCTGCCCTACTTTGGAAGTATTAAAATCCAAGCATCAAAAGAAAGGCCAGTTTTTTGAAAACATACATATTCTTTTGTTTTTTCATATTCAAACACACTTTAACTTTGTTTCTTGGAAATATAAAGGAAAATTTGGTCACTCTACACTAACCAATATTTTATATTTGGAAATAATGAGTAGAAGCCAGGAAGGAGGAATTATATTTTTCTTTATTGAATCTAAAAACTCCAGGTAATGAACATGCTATTCCTAGAACTGGGTGGATGGTGCACAAAGATACTTTGTTTTGGCATGAAAAGGCTCTGTTGAAATTGCTCTTTTTAAGTTAAAGAACTATGTGAACTTGGTTTAACGTCTAGGAAAGTATTGACGCTTGCCAATACTGAAAGACTGGAACCCGTAGGAAAAAAAATTAAATGGTTGAGAGTAAAAATAAAGAACACGTATTTTTTAAAAGTGTCAAACTTGAACTATCTCCAAGTTTACAAGTAGTATTGTAAAGAGTGATTTTATTGTTCTTTGTTAAATAGTTTTCAGGAAGAAAGGTTTTTGGATTAAAAAAAAAAAAAAACCCACCACACAACTCTTTTGACATCAGTTCCAGGAAAGGAACATCGCTTTCTGTGAATTAGCTTCAGTGATAGTGGCAGTGTGCAGGAGAGATACCCAAAGGGTTTAGTTTACTTAGGAAATGGCATACTACAGAGGGTTAGTGGCAAAGCCCAGAATTCATTAGTGCAGTAGTATAGGATAGAAGCTAAGACTATCAGGTATATTCATAGACAAACAAACAATGTGCATTAATTCAGTTTTGAATTTACCCTAATTTTCAGTGTCCTGTCTTGTTTTCAAGACCACCCCAAAGTTTTGGTTACTGGTTTTGCCATCAGTTCTGGATCTACCATTTACTACAGTTCAGAAAACACTTACACAGAGCTGCCTGGGTAGCTCGGTCAGTTGAGTGTCCAACTCTTGATTTTGGCTCAGATCATGATCTCACAATTTGTGAGATTGATCCCCACTTCAGACTCTGTGCTGAGCCTGCTTGTGATTCTCTCTCTCCCTCTCTTGTTGCCCTCCTTCCTGCTTGTGCTCTCTTTCTCTCTCTCTCTAAATATAAACAAATATACTTAAAAAAAAGAAAATACTTATGCAAAAAAAATTCTGTGCAATCAAAATTTTAACAAATATACTAGAGCATTAAATAAAAAAATAATTCCACAGCATGAAAAATCATTTTTTAGTGATTCCTTCTTCTCTCTCGCTTCATGCTTTTTCCATATATACTTTTACATACTTATGTAAATACTATTTTTAATGTTTCTTAATTCATCATTATATCTGATATCTTTAAAATATTTTTCATGTTTTTATTCTATTAATACAGCTAAATCTACTCATTGTGATCCTTTTCATTCTTCATTTTAACTAAAATACCTCCTTTTACATGAAAAGTCAAAATCAGTTCTCCTTTGTTTCTTTGCCTAAATTGTGGTCATTTATGCCCATTTTTATCTCCCCTGATAAACTGGAAGCTATTTGAAGGCAATAGTTTATTCATCTACAAATTCTCCCCAGTAGCTAGTAGTGTCTCTTGCCTATGCTAGGCACTGAATAAATATTTTGGTATTGAGTTGAAACTAATCCACAGAATCATTTACAGCAAAACATTTTGCAAAGAAATTGAAGTGAGAAGAAATGAGCAAAGCCATAGAAATTTTATGCCTATAAAAAGAAGAAAGGGGTGCCTGGGTGGCTCATCCAACTTCGGCTCAGGACATGATCTCGGGCTTGTGAGTTCAAGCCCCTTGTCAGGCTTTGTGCTGACAGCTCAGAGTCTGGAGCCTGCTTCAGATTCTGTGACCCCCTCTTTCTCTCAGCCCCTCCCCTGCTCATGCTCTGTCTCTCTCACTCTCAAAAATAAACAAGCATTTAAAAATTTTTAATAAAAAATAAGGAAGAAGTGGCATTATTTTCTTAAAGCTTATGTATTTTTGAGACAGAAAGAGAGATAGGGGGAAATAGGCAGAGTGAGAGAGAGAATCCCAAGCAGGCTCAACACTGTCAGTGCAGAGCCCCATATAGGGCTTGAACCCATGAACCATGAGATCATGACCTGACCTGAAATCAGGAGTCAGACACTCAACTGAGGGAGCCACACAGGTGCCCCACAAATGGCACTATTAATTTCTGATGAGGTAGAATTTAAATATAAAAACACCAAAGAGGGAAAACACTATGAAGATATGTCATTAGTGTATAAGCACCAAGAAACACTGCAGTTAAACATGTAAATGAAAAATACATGAATGAGAAATACAAAGATAATTTGAAAAATTGTAATAAGCAACTTTAATACTCCTTTTTCAGAATCAGATTGAGCAGATAAATAATTAATGAGCCTATAGAGGAATTAACTTAGACCATCCAAACTGGGAGTTAATAAAAATCTATATAGAATCTTATATCTCTTGATTAGAGTAAAAGATGTTAATGTCCAAGAAACATTTTTTACAAATTATATAACTGGCTAGAAATAAAATCTTAATTTTAAAAATATAAAAAATATAAAGCAAGAACCCTTGCTTTATTCATAATTAAGCAAAGTTGAAAATAAATAGTAGAAAAAAGTTACTAAAAAAGTTTTAACTACATAGAAATTAACATTTAAAGAGGAAATGAAAAGTTTATAAACTGCCTAGAAAATAATGAAAAGAGAACACTTCATTCCAAATTTTTTAGAACATAGTAAATGTATCCATTACTGAGGAATAAGAGCAGAAATCAAAGGACCTAAGGAATCATCTTAAGAAACTAGGAAAAGAGTAATAAACTAAAACAAAACCATTAAGAGGATAATCTTAAACATAAAAACCAAATGGAAGGAAAATGAAAAGAAAAAAAAACAATATAAAGGGTTAGCCCAAGAGTTAAGTTATTTTAAGAAATAAAAGATTAATTCTTTTAGGAGTCCAAAAGTAAAAGCAGACAACGTGAGAAAGAGACAAGGTGAGAAAAATAGACAAGATGAGAAAAGAGAAAACCAACAGAGAGAAAGAAAGAGAACAGAGAATATTCTGTTGCAACAGAGGAGAAAAGCTAGGAAAAGACATACTGTAATTAGGTCCTCTGTTGTAATTGACCTGTTCTTCTTGACTTAATTTTGGTAACTTACAATTCCTGCCAGGTTTTTTTTTTTTGTTTTGTTTTGTTTTGTTTTTCCTGCTTCCTTTCAATTTTTACTGTGGTCGAGACTAATCCCATTTCCCCAGTGGCCAGACCACACCTGAATGATGGTTTTGGTTTCTGGGTGGTATACTTTTACAAACTAACAAAGCTAGGAATAACAAAAGATGTCAAACCATATATGAGGAACAGTGTTTTTTTTTAATTAATTTTTTTAAATTTACATCCAAATTAGTTAGTATATAGTGCAACAATGATTTCAAGAGTAGTTTCCTTAATGCCCCTTACTCATTTAGCCCACCCCCCCCACAATCCTTCCGTAACCCTCTGTTTGTTCTCCATATTTAAGAGTCTCTTATGTTTTTATCCCCCTCTCTGTTTTTATATTATTTTTGCTTTCCTTACCTTATGTTCATCTGCTTTGTATCTTAAAGTCCTCATATGAGTGAAGTCATATGATATTTGTCTTTCACTGACTGACTAATGTCGCTTAGCATAGTACCCTCTAATTCCATCCACGTAGTTGCAAATGGCAAGATTTCATTCTTTTTGATTGCCAAGTAATACTCCGTTGTGTGTGTGTGTGTGTGTGTGTGTGTGTGTGTGTGTGTGTGTGTGTGTATACACACACTACATCTTCTTTATCCATTCATCCATCGATGGATATTTGGGCTCTTTCCGTACTTTGGCTATTGTTGATACTGCTGCTATAAACATTGGGGGGCATGTGTCCTTTTGAAACAGCATACCTGTATCCCTTGGATAAATACCTAGTAGTGCAATGGCTAGGTCGTAGGGTAGTTCTATTTTAAATTTTTTGAGGAACCTCCATACTGTTTTCCAGAGTGGCTGCACCAGTTTGCATTCCCACCAGCAGTGCAAAAGAGATCCGATATATTAGGAACAGTTAAAAAACTGGGATGTTTCCTGGCAGAAAAAAACTGAAGGGACACAATAGCTGTCTTCAAGCATTTGAGCATCCCAAACCAAGAAAAATGAGTAAACACCTCCCATAAGACTTAGCAGAAAATTTAAACTATCTCATGTTCAGGGAACAAATTTAGGAAACTACTACATTACTCTTCTAGGCCAACATGTCTATTTTGCAGTAATTTTCCCTGAACTTGTTAGCTTAAATATGCCTAAGATTTGAGTCAATGGCACTAATCTGCCTACTCGTAAATCCTCAAAATCACCTATATTTGCAAAGTTTTGCTTTCTTCTTTCACTTTTCAGTGTTGTTAAGAGAATTAACTATAACTTGTGGATAAGGCAAAATCATTCTCCATAACTAGACCACCAATGGCTTTTGCTTTCATTTGCTTTTGGCATTTTTAAGATATTTCAGCATAGTTTGAAGGCCAAGAGAAAGAAACCAATGAGGAGGGAGAGATGTTGTAAAAGGTTTCTTGTGGGTTGTGTAAAATGTTTTAAAGCTTAAAGTGGCTTCTAGTCTCTGAGATTTTCACATGTTTCTTTTTACTGAAATTAAACCTCTCGGTAAAAAATAAAATAAAATAAAGTGAGGTCTATTCTCTCCCACCAGCGTAATGCTCATTATTACTCTGTGACACGATCAGTTAAATATACCTCCAATGCCATTTTGTGTTTATTACTATGAACGCTATATCTATATGTTCCCATCTATGCGTTTGTGTTAGTTAAATTTTTAAGAAAACGGGACTCTTTGATAGAAATCCACAATATCTGTTTTTCTTATATGCCTCAGCATTCAGCCCTCCTTATTGGAATATGATATATTCATATAACTTGTACTTTATTTATCTTCCTTTAAATATATGATTTGGGGAGAACACTGAATTATGAACAAAAATACTAAATTATGAATTATGAATGATTGCAGGATTTAAAATGTTCTCAAATAAGAAATAAACGTAAGAGTTTTAAATTTCTGTAATTAAGTTTGTGAAATATTGCTTTCTAAATATTCAGGAAGATAGATGTTAAAACACTTTTATTAAGAGTTTTCCCCATCTGCTACGTACCGTTCCAGGTATTTACACAAGTTAACTTATACAGTCTTCTGTACAATCCAATCTGGTTGGTATATTGCCATCCCAATTTTAGATGCAGATCCTAGACACGGGAGAGAGTGAGGAACTGGTAGTAAGGGGCAGAGCCAATCCGAGTCTGGAATCTACTGTTTTAACTACTATACTGTACTGATTTGTTAGCTAGAGCTAAAGCTTTAGAAAGCTTATGTGCAGTGTCAGCCTTTTTGTAAGTTACTATTTTAGAGACAGCAAGGAATCCTAAGGGTGAATTAGTCCATCTCTGAGAGTGTTGACTGTGGCTGCCCTGAAACTCCATGGCACTCAGCCACACAAGTAGCACCAGATCCTTGCACTGATTCCCATTTCAGGGTTTTTTTCATAAATTTATTTATGTAGTGTCTTTATTTTCTGATGGTAAGAAATTGGAGTATCTTATTTAGATTAACTTAATGATGGGGAAATAAGAGCAGATAACACATTAATAAAGAAAACTCAATTTTGTTTCTTTTAGAGGTATTTCCCTCTCTAACCTGTGACAAGATATCTAATCTGTTCTTAAATTTCTGCCTTTTAAAAAGTAAATTTGTCATAGTTAGATGAATATGTACTCATTCTGTTTACCTGAGCACATATTATATGCATTTCTCTTTCAGTCTATATCATTAATTCATATTTTGTTTTTGAAAAATCTCTTCATACTAATATTTTTAGAGACTGCTTAATATTTGAGAGTTATCCTCTTAAAGAATCTAGGAAATTTATCTTACTGATATACTTGCTCACATGTGAATAATTTATGAATAAGCGTATTCACTGTGGCACTATTTGACATACCAAAATATATACTAGAAACAATCTAGATGTTCAACAGTATGAAAAATAAGGCTGGTTGTAGTACAGCGGCTTACTGGGCCATTATTAAAAACAAACATAAAACAAGGAAACTTTGCTATGTGATATGAAAATGTCTCCACAATGCATTGTCAAGTAAAGAAAGCAAGGTGATTATGATTTGCTAACATTTGGATAAAAAAGGGACAGAATACATATATTTGCATTTCTTATATATGCTAAAACATTTCTTGAAGAAAACAGCAACTATTTGGTGGGATGGATAGAAAATGAGAACAGTTAAAATACAGAGACTTGCTAATTTGTATCTATACTTTTTGGTTTTTGAATTATGAGAATTTCTGAACTCATTCAAAAAGCTGAATTAAAATTTAAAATTTTTCTTTTTTTAAAGTTTATTTATTTTGAAAGAGAGCATATGGACTGGGGAGGGAGGGGAGAGAGAGAGAGAGAGAGAGAGAGAGAGAGAGAAAGAATCCCAAGCAGGCTCTATTCTGTCAACGCAGAGGCCTACACAGGGCTTGAAACCACAAACCACAAAATTATGACCTGAGCCGAAATTAAGAGTCGGACGCTTAACCAACTAAGCCACCCAGGTGCCCCTAAACATTTTTCTTAAATGAATGAGCATGCAAATTTGGGTGAGAAGAAAGAGTAAAGAAGTTTAACATTAACAGATGATTGTGTATAGAAAAACACAGTTGCAAGATTGAAAAGAAAATTAATGCGTTAATCTTCTAGTAATTATTTTAATGATCTAAACATTATTTTGCTAACTCTTTTTAAATTTTTTTAAATTTATTTTTTTATTAATTTTTATTTTTTAATTTACATCCAAGTTAGTTTGCATATAGTGCAATAATGATTTCTGTAGAATCCAGTAATTCATCCCCTACATATAACACGCAGTGTGCACCCCAACAAGTATCTTCCTCCATGTATTTTGCTAACTCTTTAAGTGATATGAGAACTCAATTAATTCCTCAAAATCACACGCCATTGTGGTATTAGTTTCATTACCCTGAAAACTCATGAAGTTGAACACACTGTCATGTTTGTTGGTAATTGAATATCCTCTTTTGTGAAGTGCCTTGACTGCTTTTCTGTCTGGTTGGTTGTCTTTCTTTTTCTTATTGATTTGCAGGGGTTCTTTATGTATTCTGGATGAACAAAACCTTGTCTTTGCATATTGCAAATATCCTCTCCCACTCTTATTGAAGTCTCAAGCTTTCCACAGTATCTGTGAACAGAGGTTGACATTTTATTTAGTATCCAATTTAGCAATTTTTGGTCACATGTAAGAAATATTTCCCTTCCCTATGATCATGAAGGTAGTTTTCTTGATCATTTTAGAGCTTTATTGTTTAATCTTTTATGATAATAGCTACAGTCCACTTGGTTTGAAATAGAAGTCAAGACATATTTTTTTAATGGATATTTAAATGACTCAGCACAACTTACTGAAAAAAATATATTCCTCCACACTGGTAGTGTCGGTGCCTCTAGTGTCCCTATGCAAGTGGTTCTTTTCAGTACTCTTCTGTTCTATTATCTGTCATTACCATCCTTATCTCTCTGTGTGCTGGTGTCATACTATTATAATTACTGTAGCTCGATGATTCATCTTCTATCTGGTAGAACAAGTCTTACTACTTAGTTTTTCTAGATCAAGAGTACTATAACCATCCATAAGTATTTCTCAGTCAACTTATAATTTTGTTTTTTTGTTGTCATTGTTTTTTTTTATTCAGCTTATAATTTTGAACTCACTTTGTCCTCAAGAAAGAGAGAGAGAGAGAGAAGAGACAGAGGAAGAGAACTGCAAGAAATTTTATAGATTAATATGACTGAATTTATATTTTTACCATTTTGAAACTTCCAATTCAAGAAACTGATATATTCCTCCATTCATTTACTTCTTTTTATTTTCTCAAAAATATTGCAAATATTTCTGTGGATTGGTATCATACATATTTTGTTGGTTTTATTAGTACTCCATGCTTTTTATATTGCTATAAATGATATTTCTTAAATATTTTTTTCACATTGCATGTTACTAGTAATAGACATACATTTGATGTATTTTGTGTATTTGAATTAGTTGGCAAACTTGCTAAATTCAGTTATTAATCCTAATAGTTTATCTGTAGATTATTTTGGATTTTCTGTATGTGTAGTTATGCAATCTGTGAGAAATGGAGGATTTTATATCTTCATTTCTAATTGTTTTATTGCCATTTCTCTTCTCTTCTTATATTGGTTGTGAGCTCTAGTCAGTGTTGAATGGAGGCAATGTACCCTTGACCCACTTCCTGTCTCAGAAAGAAAGCTGTCAGGATTTCACCATTGAATGTGATGTTTATTGTAGGTTTTCTTGTAAATGCTCTTTATCAGATTAACAAAGAGTTTCATCTCTTCCTAGTTTGCTAAGATTTTAACATGAATGAATATTGAATTTATCAAATATTTTTCCTCTATGGAAAATACTTGTCTATGGAGATAATCATATGATTTTTCTCCCCATATTAATGTATGAGTTATACCAATTGATCTTTGAATGTAAACCAAACCTGTATTCTTGCAGTAAACCTTCTTTGATTATGATCTAGTATCTTTTTCTTCTATTGCTCGGTTTGGTTTACTAATATTTTTGTTTAGGATTTTTGCATCTATGACTATAAAGAGATTGGTCAGAAATTTTCCTTTCTTGCAATGTCCTTATCAGGTTTTGGTATCAGATTTTTGCTCACCTAATACCAACCTGAGCAGTGAACCCTCCTTCTTGCACCTTTTATCTGTTCTCTAAGAGTAGTTGTGTAATAGTGGTATTATTTCATCCTTAAATTCTCAGTAGAATCTACCAGCAAGACACTTAGGGCTGAAGTTTTCCGTTTGGGGGTACCTTTTTCCTCTTTTGCTTTTAAGATACTTTGTGTTTGGTACTTGACACTTTTACTTGGTATGCCTATGTGTGATTTTCTTTGTATTTTGCTTGGGCATAAGAGAACTTCTGGGATATTTGACTTGATGCTTTTCTTTCTTTTCTTTTCTTTTTCAAAAATTCAGAGGCATCTAGCACAATGGTCTGTAGTAGCTGTTGAGTAAACAGAAAAGCTTATTTATCAGTAAAGCAGTCACATTCCTATAAATGATAAAGTCATGGGGAAATCCATGAACTTGAAAATGAATCTGCCTCTTTAGCACTCCACAAAGTAATTAATGCCAGATAACGTTTAGAACAGTGCTTGGCAGGGTGCCTGGCTGGCTCGGTCTATAGAGCATGAGACTCTTGATCTCAGGGTTATAACTTCAACTCCCATGTTGGGTGTAGAGATTACTTTAAAAAGTTAAACTTAAAAAACAAAGAACAGTGCTTGGCATGTAGGAGGTGCTGTGTACATTTCATGATTGTTATTGGTTTTGTTGTGATGGGTTTTCTCCTCCGTCGTATTAACATGTTCCATTTTCAAGGAAAGAGGAAATTGGTATCAAGTGAACAAAAGTCCGAAGCACCCCGCAAACTACTATGACCAACACTTACAACCAAGATTGAAATCATAAACTATACCTTTCATAAGCTGAGCTTTGAAGGCCAAGTTTTAAATTTTCTCTGTCCTTTTCTTTGGATGATTTAATTAACCTGACACTTGTCCAAAGGCCCCTTCCCTCACCTGTGTCAATAAATTACTTCTGAGTTGTCCCAAGTGGCAAATTAGCCTTTTAGCTTGAATGTTAACTGGTAATAGTGTCTTTTGGAGACACTTGGAGATTGTTTTAGAGTTAAATAACTTTATCTTACAAGAATGGACATGGTTTTGTCCAGAGAATTGGACAGCATATTTTTCAGTGATATAAACTGACATTAGCACTGAACACAACATAAATTTAAAATATCTTTAAGTATATTAAGTACCTGAAATCCTTGAAACAGAAGTTAGATGACATGTTATTTGAACTATTAAATTGATATTAAAAAATTATTGTCATTTTTAAAGAGATATTTTAAGGAGGTATCATGTTTATGTATTTTAAAGAAATTATTTTCTTTAGATCCATACAGAAATATTCATGAATGAAATGACACGATGCTTAGTATTTCTTTCAAAATAATATGGGAAGACAATATGGACAGTACATGGAAAAAACAAGATTGGCCAAGAGTTGGTAATTGTTGATGATGGAGAATGGGTACTTAAGAATTCATAATATCAAACTGCTTACTTTTGCATATGCTTATGATTACCCTAATTTAAAAAAATGTTTTAAACAATGGGTAAAATATTAAAAGGAATTCCTATCAGCAAATCCCAGTTGCTAGAATAGGCTACCAACAGAAATTTGATTCCTGTATTCTCAGGTTCCGCAAGGTCAGGATTCATACCGTAAGCTACTTTATATCCTGAACCTATATCTTTTACTCATAATATTATAGGAGCAAATATATAGGCTCTTGGATGAACTAATGATCTTTATTCCTGTTTCTGTAATAAATTTTTAGTGAATCCTGTCTAGCAAATATCTCACATTTATGGGAACTATTTTATTTGGCACTTCTCAGTGAGTAGTATTGGCCCATCATCAGACTATTCAAGCCAAAATCCTAGAGTTACCTTTGCTTCTTTCCTTTACTTCATTTTCTTTTTTTTTTTTAATTTTAACATTTTATTTGTTTTTGAGAGAGAGAGAGACAGAGCATGAGCAGGGGAGGGGCAGAGAGAGAGGGAGACACAGAATCCAAAGCAGGCTCCAGGCTCTGAGCTGTCAGCACAAAGCCCAATATGGGGCTCGAACTCACAGGCTGTGAGATCATGACCTGAGCCAAAGCCGGACACTTAACCAACTGAGCCACTTGGGCGCCCCCTTTACTTCATTTTCAAGGTCTGGTTCATCACCAAACTCCGCCGGTTCCTCTTCCAAAATGCACCCCACATCTGGCTACTCCTGTCATCCATCATCAACTGCCTCGAGGGCTGAAACAGTCAGAGACCACTGGTAAGAAGAAAAGTATAATCCAGAGCCTTATTCTCCCAGTGTCCACTTTTGTCCTACAGTCCATTCTCCAGGAAGAGCCTGAGAGACTTTCTTTTAATGTAAATCATAGTCTGTCACTCCACCTCATAAAACTACTCCATGATTCACATTGAACTTAGAGTATAGTCCGTAGGTTCTTATCACAGCCAACAAGGCCTGTGTGATCCTGCTCATTTTGGTATGTGTCTCAGTCACTCAGTTCTATACTCTGAACACAAGCACATGAGGTACCTTCTGCCCTGGGGCCATGTCCTCGCTTCTGTTGCCTGTAGTCTCTTCCCCAGTTTCTCTGCATGAGGACGTTTTAGTTCTCTGTTTAAATTGCAGCTCCTCAGAGATTCATTCCTTCCCTGATTCGTAGTTCACTCTAGCACTGACTGTAATCTGCCTGGTTTGTTACTTGTTTATGTCTCATTTCCTGCATAGAAGCCCTGTGTGTCTCTCCCCTCATTTCTGCAGGGTCCACCACAGTACCTAACCTATAAAAATCACATTTCATTGAAATCCAATGGTCCATGGTTATATATTGTATTATATTGTATAATATACGATATTATACAAATAATTGTATGTAATATATAATTATTATAATATATTATATATTATGTGCCACAAAGAAAATAAAAACTGCAAATTAAACTATGGAACAATGCTGAAGCCTATTGATTTAAGACAGTCCTGACTTTTGAGATGTTAAAACACTGAAGAAACTGTGTCCCTGAACTGATGAAATACATATCTTGTTGAATAAATAAGTGAATGCACTTTGCTTAATCGTGATTACTTATTTGGTCGTGAGTTTTTGAGGAAATTCTTCTGAAAAAGATAGATATGTAGAGGCCAAGAGATTGCATAGGTCATGAGTAGCATTTTATTATGAAAAAGAAGATATTCTAACTATGAAGAACTACGAGTAATTTGTATGAGTAATTGTTCCAAACTTCCTATTACTAGCTTACCAGCAATGATTCAAATAATGTAGGTCCTGGGTGGGCCAGAAAACCTGAATTCTTAGCAAATATTTTAAGAGACTCAAGCAGTTGTCCTGGAAGTAGATCTAGGGCTTAAACTTTAAAAGGAAGGAAGACAGAAAAGATGGGGAGAGACATAGATTCTGAGAGAGTTGGTAGCGGGAAGATGAGGGAATATGATCATATGCTTCTGTCTGCTTAATAGTAGAGATCATTTGGTTCATTGCGGTGGGGCAAGGATTTAGCAGCTTTCAGAAAGAAGAGAAGGAATAGGACAGACAAAATGCAGAGAGTTTGAGAACACAAAGAAACTGTGTGTTCTATGCAAGTGGATACATACGCAGACAGATTTGAAAAACACTGAAGAAGACAAGGTCCTTGGTCGGATGTCAGATGACAGATATCCCAATATGGTATGGAAATGAATACTCACTGCTGAAGGAGGAATAAGATAACCTGCCCCTTTGAGCTACCTTGGATTGTTCTGGTCCCTAAATTACATTCATTTCTATAACACCTGACCATCCCTGGGTGGCCATGAAATTACTACTTCCATTGATGTCATTTGTGTAGTTAAAATAAATTTATAGGTGGGGCACCTGAGTGGCTCAGTCAGTTGAGTGACTTCGGCCCGGGTGCCCCACATCGGGCTTGCTGCTGTCAGCGCAGACCCTGCTTCAGATCCTCTGTCCCCCCTGTCTCTCTGTCCCTCCCCCACTCATGCTCTCTCTCAAAAATATAAGTAAATAAATAATAAATTTATAGGTGAGGGAGGCCAGGTTAAAACATTGACCAAGGAGCAAAAATTTTGATTCCTACCTCCTAAAGTATGCTGTTCCCCAATAAATAAGAGTCACTTGAAATGGTCCAAGGGAACTCTTTCTATGTGCAATAAAAAGAAATTGTTTTTCACATGCTGAGAATTGGAGTTTTTCATTTTCATATGGAAGACATCCCCGTTTTTAGGATGGTGTCATGCTCTGATTCCAGTTCATCTGTACACCCTTATCTTTCTATACTCTCCCTTCATGGTCCAGTCTTACTGACCATCTTTCAGTGCCTCTGTGGCTGCCATCTTTAAGTTAGGACGCATGTTCCGTAGGGCAGTATACATATGATCCAATTAGGATGTGGGGAAACTATGGGTATCCCACTAAAGTGTGCCATCTCTTACCTCCAGGCCTTTGCCCATATTGTATCTTCTGTATCTTTCTGCTTGAAACACCTTCACTCTTATTTGGCTAAGTCCTACTAATCTTAAGATCTCACTTGAAACCTCACTTCTTCTAGGAAGCCTCTTCTGAACCTCATGAGGGTAAGGTTACCGAGCCTTCCCCATATCCTCTCCTGATACCCTGTTCTTGCCCAACAGGCATGGTTACTGCTGCATATCATGATTACCTCTTTACTTGTAATGCTTCAGTACCTAATCCAGTAGCTGACTCAGAATCAGCTTGATAAATGTTGACAGAATATTAAAAGAGGAAATGTTTATTAATTTTTAAAAAGTTTTATGTATTTCAAAGCCCAGTTTTTAATAATGTCACACATGGGTGTTTTTTTTTTTTTTTGTCCGTTTAAAATCTGGGACACGTGGGTGGCTCAGTTGGTTAAGCATCCAACTTTGGCTCAGGTCATGATCTCTTTGTGAGTTTGAGCCCCGCATCAGGCTCTGTGCTGACAGTTCAGAGCCTGGAGCCTGCTTTGGATTCTGTGTCTCCTTCTCTCTCTGCCCCTCCCCCACTCATGCGCAGGCATGAGCGCTCTCTCTCTCTCTCTCGAAAATGAATAAATATTAAAAACATTAAAAAAAAATAAAATCTTCTGAGGATTTATGTCTTGAGCTATAACTGAAAACAATTTATTATAAACCTTAATTTGGGTTATCACATTTCATAACTCTGTAACAAGTGTAATAATCAAATATGATTGTAACTAAAAGAAGACATCATTAAAAGTAGAAAAAATTGTTTGGGGCTAATATTTGAAAAATCTCTCTAGACCGTGTTTTTGTATAATAGTTGTATAGCATTATGTAGCAATATACACTTCCATCAGGTTGTTCCTAAGAAAGAGGTTTATCCAAAGCTAGACTCTTTCATTTAATTATCAGTCTGGCTCATGTCCTTTACTGGTGTTAAATGTATCATCCCATGCATCCTTCAGCCTATGGCTTCGTCTTTATGTTAATTTATTTTTGAGAAAGGGAGGGAGAGAGAGAGTGCATGAGAGCGGGGGAGGGGTAGAGAGTGGGGGAAAGAGGATCCGAGCGGATCTGCACTGACAGCGGAGAGCCCCATGCAGGTCTGGCGCTCACAAAAACCACGTGGCGCTTGAACTCAAGAACTGGCTCAAACTCACGAACCGTGTAATCATGACCTGAGGTGAAGTCAGACGCATTCCCGACTGAGCCACCCACGCACCCAGCCTGTGCTACTTTACCTACCCCCAAGTCTGTGCCAGATAAACGGTAAAGTGGGAAAAAAAGTTACTACGATGTTGGTTGTGTGTTTTTTTGAAATTGTTCTTTGTGATGATGCTTTTCTTTCTCCAGACAGTGTAGCTTTTCCCCTTTCCCTCCCTCAGTTTTCACAAAAGACTTTCTTATTAAGGTCAATGTATTTTGTCTTCTCAGAATGTCAGATGACATCTCGCCCAAGTGAGAAAGAAATGGTTTAGCATTGTTTACCATCTGGAGCCTTCCCTGCCTCCCTTTGCTATATTAGGATATACAAACAAGAGATTATGACGCCATGATGTATAAATATAAACCCTTCTTGTTCACTACTAATGGAAAGCATTCTTGGAACGCTTATTACAAAGTAGTTTATTTTCTTCATTTGTTAAAATTTAGTTGCGTCCACACTTGCTGCTTTGTATGCTATTATCTTTAATACTAACCTTGTCTAGAATCCCATACCAAATGCTAAATATACTCCTCTAGTTTATCTTTCCTCTCTCTCCTAACCTAACACTGTGGTTCTGTGAAGAAATTCATTTTATAAATGACCTCAGTTGTAGCCAGATCTCATATGAGTTTTTCTTGCATCAATGTGATTGATATAATTTTCTTAACTTGCCCCTGTGATTCTGATGACATAAAAACTATTCTGTTTGTTACATGGAAGAGTCAGGGAAAATGGAGTTATTACTGGCAATATTTTAAAACTACTATGTGTTGTATGTATGTATGTATACTTTCAAAATCCTTTTTTTCTTCTTTTATTGTAGTTAAAGGTGCCCTAAATTTAGTGCTGAGGTACTTTGTAGTTAGGTTGAAAAATCTGAATCACCTTTTCACCCACCTGTTCCTTTACCTGGCACATTGTCTGAATGTCATCTTACTCTGAGGTTTCTGGAATGATGGAATGATAATTTGCTTCTTTGGTGAGCCTGTGGTTTAGGTCCGTTGAAATTTACAAATATGATGATAGAGAATGCTTAAAGATGCTGTAAATCATTTTGGAAACTTTATATAGTGATTATTTTGGTACTGCCTAATATAGGTACCAAAGCGATTATCATTTATTATGTTAGAAGTCATGAAAAATGACGAATAATCATTTATTGTAATCATGAAATAAGCAATACTGTATGAAAATAAAGAGACAAAATTAACCAGTGCTTTTTTTTTTTTTTGTCTCCCATATGCTCTTTCACACAGGTACAGCTTGGCCAAGTAGAAATCAAATGCCCTATCACAGAATGTTTTGAATTCCTGGAAGAAAGAACGATTACCTATAACTTAACGCATGAAGATTCCATCAAATATAAGTACTTCTTGGAACTTGGCCGTATTGATTCCAGCACCAAGCCATGTCCTCAGTGCAAGCACTTTATAACCTTCAAGAAAAAAGGACATATTCCCACCCCTTCCAGATCAGAAAGCAAATACAAAGTAAGCATGTTCACCAGAGTTGTGGGTTAGAGGTCACATGATGCCTAATTAGGCCAACTTGTGGTGGGCAGTAAGTGGGCTTCCTTCCCTTAGAAATCTAAGGTGAGTGTATATTGGCTATGATTCTGAAAATATGTGGTTTGGGGAGGCCAATGATAAGAGAGCACTCTTGAAGATTAAATTCAAGGTTTTCTTTTACTTTGACCATGTTTAAAATTCATTCAATAGCCTAGTCAAAAGACTAATCTATCTAAAGTAATTGTCACTTCTATTACTAAATATTAAGTAAATACTAATTTTTTTATTAGTATAACCTTGACTTTTTCAGTGGCCCCAAAGTGAGTCTCCTCTGGCTCTCTCTGTTTTAGGTGAAAATATATAAAATGCTTTTCATTCATGTATTCAGCAAATACAAAATGCCAGTATGGACCAGAAAGTGTGCTAAATTTGGGGGATACAGGGGCAAATGTGACCTAATCCTTGCTCCAAAAATGTCTAGTGAAGGTGAGAGACATGTGTTCTAAAATGAGAGTTCAATGTGATTAGTCAAAGAAAAACCCCAGAACAGAAGAAATAAAAAAACGAGAACCCAAGTACACTCTTGCTTTGAGAACACCAATGGAGGAGTGGAGGCTAGGATGACGAGAGAGACTTTTTGCAGAAGATGCAGTTCTCCAGGCAGATAAACAGATAAGCATTGGAGAACATGTCAGTGCAAAGAACGGGTAAGCGTGCAGGCCCCGAGGGTGAGGCAGCATGCTGGAAACAAGTGCTTGGTGGAGCTCGTGGGGAGAGAGCCAGGGAGGGGCAGCCGCTCAGGTATTTAAAAGCAGATCATGTTGAGTCTTACACTGTCCTCAGAAGTTTTAATTAAATTCTGTAAGCATTACAGAAAGATCTGTAGGCATTACAGAAAGATCATTCTGGCAGCATTAGGAGAGGATGTCGCAGGGGGGAAAGACCGAAGACAGGCAAATGAGAGCAGCAACTGTGGGAGCAAATCACTGATTCATAATGCTGACTGCACATTGCAATCACCCGGAGGGCTTTTAGACACCCAGTGCCCCAGGCCCACCCCAGAACGACTGTCGTGCAAATTTTTGAGCCTCATCTGGTGACTCTAGTATGCAGTAAATGAAGAGGGAAGACGATGAGGCCCATGGCAGTAGTTTTCATCCTTGTCATTACAGCAGAATGGCAGGATGAAGTGGTTTCAAAGGCTGTTTGAAGTCTTCTCCATTTAAGGTAAGTCTTTGCCCATGTTCTGGTCTTGGAAGCAGTGTTTGCTGCACTATTCATTCTGTAGCTTTGAGGGACTGTGGTTTAGCAAGTACCTTCCTCCACAAGTTGCAATGATGAGCTAGAATAGGTTAGTCAAAGCCTCTTCATGACTAACTTGGCTTTGAAATTGCTTGGCTCTCATAGTTAATTCTTTTATTTACAATCTTTGTGCAGGCTAATCTCATAACTATCAAGAAAACCCTTTTTGTTTTTTTCTTCTCTAAAAAGCACATTTTTGAGATTGCAAACTATATAACTAAAATAATACTCTCACAGTCAGTGACTTTGAATACTGACTTAATAGCAATAGAATACTTTAAAAAATCTTTAATGTTTTTATTTTATTTTTGAGAGAGAGAGAGACAGAGCACAAGCGGAAGAGGGGCAGAGAGAGAGGAAGTCACAGCATCTAAAGCAGGCTCCAGGCTCTGAACTGTTAGCACACAGCCTGACATGGGGATCGAACTCACAAACTGTGAGATCATGACCTGAGCTGAATTGAACACTTAACTGACTAAGCCACCAGGCACCCTATCAATAGAATACTTCTTTTGACTCTGTATATTCTTAGGTTAAGTTATTTTTCTTCCAATTTTATGTTATTGGTGTTGTCAGAAATTACTAGTTTTAGGGGCACCTGGGTGTCTCAGTTAGTTAAACGTCCCACTCTTATTTTAGTGCAGGCCATGATCTCATGGTTTGTGAATTCAAGCCCCACATCAGGCTCCACACTGACAATGCAGAGCCTGCTTAGGATTCTTTCTCTCCCCGTCTCTCTACCCCTCCCTGGTTCAAGCTCCCACTCTCAAAATAAGTCAACAAACTTAAAAAAAATTTTTAATTACTAATTTTACAAGGACTCCTTATCCCATAAATTAGGATATTTTGTTATTTTTTCTTAAATTATGTTTGGCATCATATATATGTTTATATAAAATATATATGTTGATACAATTCATAGATATTATAAACTCAGACTGTGCTAATTTGGAATTTTGGATAATTAAAACATGTATGCATAATTGAGTCAAAGTGGAAATCATTTAAAAATATATTGTTCTGGGGCGCCTGGGTGGCTCAGTCGGTTGAGCATCCGACTTCCGCTCAGGTCATGATCTCGCGATCTGTGAGTTCGAGCCCCGCGTCAGGCTCTGTGCTGACAGCTCAGAGCCTGGAGCCTGCTTCGGATTCTGTGTCTGCCTCTCTCTCTGCCCCTCCCCCACTCATGCTCTGTCTCTCTCTGTCTCAAAAATAAATAAACATTAAAAAAAAAGAAAAGAAA
Organism: Paguma larvata; assembly: GCA_030068075.1. Classification (NCBI taxonomy): domain Eukaryota; kingdom Metazoa; phylum Chordata; class Mammalia; order Carnivora; family Viverridae; genus Paguma; species Paguma larvata. The sequence continues at coordinate 110,081,058 of CM057829.1, forward strand.
AATATATTGTTCTTAGTAAATGGGTGAAAGATGCAATTTAAGGTGCTATTATATCTATAGTAAAATTTTATAGATCTCATTTCATCCAAAATCACCAAATCGTTTGATGATGAGCATGATTTATCAGAATGCACATGTATTGAGAGGGAAATACATAAAAATTGAAAAATATAAGATCCCATATTTGTATGATTTTGAGTGAACCAAAATGTTATCTCTGATAACACTTGCCAATGCCAGGCTGCCTGTCAGTTGGATGGTACCTCACAAGAAACATAGGGAGCAAATGGATCAAGATCTCAAACCTAGTAAGCTCAGGAGCAAAGGAGAAGGGAATTTGCTTTAAGGAGAGAGAAAGTGAACACAAAATAAATGTTGATCACAAACAGTTAAAATCCTTGATAATGGGTGAGGATGAAAATCTCAATATAAAGTAAAACTATTAAACAACCTCCAAGAAATGTAAAGCTACCACAGAATTTGGGGATGATTACTGTTACTACTCATCTTTACTCTTGTAGAAGAGAGGATGTCTAACAGAAAAGATAAATAATTCCCCCTTTCCATATTGTTCCATAAGTTCTAGGGATAACTCACACAATTCCTGAAGCAATGATTTTTACTATTTAATACAATGTTTACATAGCATTTTTCAGCACAAAAGTCTAAACTCTGACATTAACATGAACTACTTGATTTAGACACCCTTACCTGTCAGGTCTCTCATGAGTAAGGAGAGCTCAAACATGGGTGTGTCAGCAAACCAACTGCATTCATGATTATAACATAGCACGCCTATAGTGACACTAATATCTTCGTTCTTTGCAGTAAATCACTGTATATTTTTTAGGTTTGCTCCAGTTTCAAAAATTCCATTTCCCCAGTAACAGAACCCACTTCCAAATTGGTGTAGCTCATCATAACTTTAAGAAATTCAAGTACTTGAATGTAATGAATTATGACACAACAGAAACAGGAAAAAAAAAAAAGGTTACCACTAATGTCTAAACTGTCTGAGCAATTTAAAATCTCATTATAATATTGTTTACGGCCTAAAGTGGGTTTTGTATCTATGGATAAAACCCTTTAATGTATATTTCATTACTCTTTTCGTGTCATTGAATTATAGTATCATGATCCAAGATGTTGCTCTTTGAACATTTATTATGAATTCTGTCAATTCAGAAGCCCTTAAATAGAAGCTTAAAATTGCTTTGAAGTATCACAGCTATTTTATATTAGGAAATACCTTTGGATACATCTCACATTAAATTTGAAATCTAAAATTTCAAATATGAAACCCCATATTTTGGGGTTTCATCTGAATAGCTTTGCAAATACCAGTTGTTAAATTTTTTGTACTCTGCAAATGAAAAAGGAGTAAACAGAATAGATCAGCAAGCAGTAAGAAGAACTCTTAGGTGCAGTACATCTTCCAAGCCCTCACTCAGCCTCTCGCTTCTGGCAAAAGTTTGAGTACATAGAGCTTTTCATTATGTTCTGACCTCCACTAAACTCCTACTATATTAAATAGAACAAGTATATTCCTGAATTGGGAGATTTACATTGAGATAAATTTGCCTTTGTGCAAATCCAGTTTTTCTTATCCATAATACTTTCCTTGTTCCTGCAACTCTTGTCATGAGGCCAAAATACCTTACCATTCCACTTCTTCAAAGTTGATTTCAATTTCCAATCAGAAATCAAATTTCCAGCCTGAACAGTTCTTATAATTTATTAATACAACTGCATATCATTACAGTGAACACATTAGCGATGGGAAAATTAAATGCTGAAATTGTGGCTTTAACGGTGTTCATGTGATACCTGGAGACAGACAGATCACCAGCGCCTGAACTTTTTCTTCATAGCAACTATCATTTGGAATGTTATGGTGTATGTGTGTGGTTATTTGCTTAAAGTCTCTCCCACTGGTTTCTAGGAGGCCAGGTCTAGGCTTGCTGACTGCTGATAAGCTGTACCAAACCCTGTGTCTGATAGGCTGTGCTCTCAAAATATATTTGTTGGCAGAACTAATAAACGGGCCGGTGCATATATAATAATGTGTATGTTATTATTAATCTGTAATAAATGTGCATAGAAAATGCTGAGAGCATGGGAGAAGAAAGGTCAGGAGAGATTAAAAAGGCTTCATTAGGGGCGCCTGGGTGGCTCAGTCGGTTGAGCGTCCGACTTCGGCTCAGGTCATGATCTCGCGGTCTGTGAGTTCGAGCCCCGCGTCAGGCTCTGTGCTGACAGCTCAGAGCCTGGAGCCTGCTTCGTATTCTGTGTCTCCCTCTCTCTCTGCCCCTGCCCCTGCCCCACTCATGCTCTCTCTCTGTTGCAAAAATGAATAAACATTAAAAAAATTTAAAAAAGAAAAAAAGATTTCGTTAAAGAGTGAACTAAACCTTGAAATGTTGAATTTGCCAAGCTGGAAAAGGTGGGTCAGAGTACTGGCTTTAAACTAGGTTTAAACTCGCATCCTGCCACGTACTAGCTCTGCACCTATGAGTTTTCACTTCTTTTACTGGGGTTACTGATAGTACCTGCCAAAAGGCAATAGGAAGGATTAAACAAGGTGACACATGTAAAGTGTTTAGCACGATGTGTGACACATCCTAGTGTTCAACACTTGCTAGAAATTATTATATTTGCCATCATTATTAGGCAGGGGCCACAGAATCAGCAATCCTAGGTTATTGGGAAGAAGATAGAGGAGTCAAGAATAAGAGAGGTAAAAGATTGGGTGACTGGTGGATGGTGGGAGTAAAGGAGGGATGATATGGACTATGTCTTGAATGAGAGGAGTCAGTTTGGGGAGTGAAAAACAAATTCAGCACGAAATGTATCCCTAATGTTAAGTTTGAAGACTCTTTGGAGCTTCAAAGGAGTATCCAAGAAGCATGGATCTCATGAGGAGGCGTCTTATGGCAAGCATTAATATTTGAGGAGGTTGAGGCAGGAGGGAAGTGACTGAATTCACAGAAATGTATAACACATGTTTTGGGAAGTAGAGAAAGTTATAGTTTTTCATAGAAAAAAGGAGAGAATTGCAAATGATTAAATGCAGTCATTTTATGCCTAGGAAAAACTCCTCAGTAAATCGCTGAGGTAGCAGCAGTCCTAGGTTTTTTTCCTATTTCCAGGTGTACGTGAAGAAACGGTTCCCCTTTTCATACTGATTTGGAGTAAGTTGAAGGGCATGCATAATCAATGCAAGAAACTTGGTAGCTGCCATTTTCTTTATGATTTACTTGACGCAAAACTAATAATAATCCCCACTCTTTTCCCACAAATATCAAACGGAACCTTGAAAATTCACAAAACCGTACTCATTGTGAGGTGGGGAAACTCCCTCTATGTTCTTACCTTATATATTTAGCAATCTTTTTTTTTCTTTCTTTTAATTATTAAGCCCTCTGGGTAGAAATCAGATTTTATAAAGCTGTGCAAATACATGATTTCGTCGTGCGGCAAAAGAACCACAGTTCTTTTGATTTATAATCAAACCAGCGGCTTTGTTGTTCCTAATTGGTGTACTTTGAAATGTGCTTAAGAGGAAGCCTGGAATTCTGGTTATACTGAATTTATCCTCTTCCTGTGTCTATTATTCAGTCCTCTCTGACCTGTCCTGTACTCCGAAAAGTTGCCTTTTTGAACTGCCTCTGCAGACTCCCTGACATCTTGATTCCTATTTGGGTTCAGCCAAACGTTGGCATTGGCAGGAGACAGGAAGATGGAAGGAGAGAAGAGCAGATGCATTACTTCCTCACTCCCTTACTAATTCAGTGCAAAGCTCTAGCAGTAGCTGTGTCCTTTTATGACTGTACCTCCTGCTAGGTGGTCCCTTCTCCATATTTCTTTTTTTTTTAATATTATTTAATGTCAAGTTGGCTAACATAGAGTGTATACAGTGTGCTCTTCATTTTGAGGGGAGATTCCCATGATTCATTGCTTACATACAGCGCCCAGTGCTCATCCCAACAAGTGCCCTCCTCGTAGCCCATCCCCCATATTTGTAATTCTCACTGTGCTGCAGAAACCTCTTTCCTGCTTTATCTCTTTGGCCCTAAGAGTGGCTTCCTACTATTTCTGCCTCTGTGGGCCTGCCAATTCTTTATTCAGATGCCAGCTGCACATCTTCAGGTATACCTCCAAAACAGTTTTCACAAATAAATAAATGAGTAAATAAATAAGCTTTAGCTTTCTTTTAGTAAAGATAATTTGAGAAATTTTTTATGTACAAAAAAATGTTTAAAATTTTCCCATGAAAGTGTGGCTGGCATGCTGCTTTGCTCTTCGGTTTTTCTCTGACACCATCACTTTACGTTGATAATATTTACAAATTAGGAATCACATTGGGTATCAGCCCTGATAGATCAGTTTATCCTGTAATACACACCAATTTCTCTTGGCATTAATGCATGATTGTTGTTGGGAGCTGTAGAAAACAAGTGTAGTTTCTTAAATGATTGTTGCTAGCATAGATTTGTGAGCGAGATAAAGATGAAGTTGTCTAGCCTGGTTTAAAGAAACCACCTTAAACAAAGGGTGTGTCATATATGCTAACTTTGAAAAATGTGCAACACTCAGCTGTGATGCAGACCTACTAAATTTTATTGGGATGCATTTTTCCCTCTGGTTACTAATGAAGTGCTTTGGTAAAGTTGTTCTTTTGCTTGCTTTCTTGATATATAAATTAGCCACAATACTTTATAGAGTCTTGAACTTCTAACAACCAAGGCCAAATATTAGAATTCATTTAGTATTTTAGCCTCCATGTGATGTTTTAGAAAAACTAAAATAATTGTAATAATCAAGGCTCATAGCTACCATAAACTGACCTATATTGAGATTGAAAACTGTTCCTGTTTTTTTTTTCACTTAATTACATCATCCCTTGGGTCTTCAGCAGAAGAGACAAGTTGAAGAATCATTTCTCTCTGACGATGTGTGAAAGAGTAGGTAGAAGTAAGCCAAGTCTGGTGCTTATTCTAGAATGGTCTGGAAGACATTAGGGCAGTGTGTTTCTCACCTACCATACTCTGTACTCCTACCTTGGCATATTACCCTCTCAGATCTGTACGGGAACCTAATGCAACAGTCTTCATGTGCATAAATCCTTTTCTACAAAATACCTACAGGTGGCCGTTCAGAAACTGATTCAACCCTCCCATTTTTAAGAAACTTTCTGCTTATAGACTCATCCCCTTCCATTTTGAAAGAATTCATTGTTACCTTCAGGCTAAGACCTATCTCTTGCTTTTACCTTTGGTCACAGACGGTACTCCCATTTCCTCATGTACACTATGTAATTAGATGGCCCTCCTGCTTCTTTAGGTGGGTTGACTCTGAGATGTTAGCCTTATCACGTTGTGTTCAGAATACATATCTTATTGAAAATGAGATGATGCCATACTGCTCTGGCTCGTGAGTTTGGACTAAATCAGGGCAGAATCTCCCAGCACCATTTATGTTCATCTATGAAGACATAGGTCCTCAGACAAGAAATAAATTGAGACAGATACTTCTCTGGGCCTTGCTTTCTAGATTTAGACGAAAAGTCTACAATTTCTTAAAGGTGTTTCCAAGTTGTAGAAGCAAAATGGATTGGTATGAAACAGTGATTCTCAAATTAGGGAGAGAGGACTCTTTGCAAAGGACAAAACCCTTAGAAGAGCATGCCTTTCTCTTGAAAATGAAAGCTAGTACTAAAGTGAATGCATTGTGCAATAAATAGTGTGTTGCATATGTAAAAGGAGGCTGGAAATCAATATGAGGGATTTCAGTAAGGCTATTTATATGAATAACCACTATATCTCCATATAGGTTATCTTATATGTTAAACTGTTTCTGGTTTTTTGTGTGTGTGTTTTGTTTCGTTTTCGTTTTTGTTTTTTGGTCCTTGTTTGATCCCCACCCTTTAGGAAAGTTTGTCTTTTCTTTTCCAGCTTAGTTTCACTATGCTGTGAGAAATTAAGGCAAGGGTCACTGGGCCACATTTGGACTGTGCTCAGGGAACAGTGCCTCATGAAGCCTGTGTATTACTGACACTATATTCAGAGAGAGATCCCAAGTGGAAGGGGACTAAGGGACTAATCTTACAGACTAAGAATTACGGCAAGAAGTCAAGCCATGTTTTCCCATGTAGACAACCTCCCTCTACTGCCACTCTTGTTTTAGGATTTGATCTTGTAAGGGAGCAAATAGTGCTTCCTTGAAAGTATTTGAAGCCATGCATCAAAGACTACGTTTCTCCTGCCTATAGTACCCTGTGCTTCTTCACAATCTTCTCATCTTCAAGAAAACCATCTTGTTATAAAACTGTTTATAACCATGAGATTTCTCTGTTATTTTTATATTGATCACTTTCTTTAGGGCACGGCCTAGTCTGACAAAGACTTAAGTCATGTTAAGTTATGGACAAAGTCATAAGTTGTATGTTTCATGTAAGAAGGTTCTGGACCACAGTGTATTTTGACAGACACAGCAAGAGTATAGGAGAGTAAATATAATACTGAGTGGACCCTGTTTATTGGACACTTCAGCAAGCCTGAGGGTTGAACCAACTGAAGGAACATCCCTGGGCCATACTAGAACATTTGCTATTTCCCCCATGCACTGGGTGCTTTCAGGCTTAGGATAGCTTAGGACCGGCCCTCTGCCAGAAGTATTACCCCACCACTTGGCCCAGTGACATTCCACTCAACCTTCAAGGCCACATTCTCTCTGAACATTACTCTTCCAGCCTTCCCTGAAACCTTTGTCATGACACCCACTTGTCCGAACTTCTATTTTAGTGGTTAGGACACCACTCTACAGCTCTCCAGCTTTGTATCTGTGTGTCTTCGGTAAATTCCTTGAGGATAAGTATTTTCATTCTTTTTTATGTGCCTAAAAATAGTACATTAAGTACCTCCTACCTGAAGGTGCTCAATAAATATATGCTTAATGAGTAAATGAATTGGTGAATATGTTTTATTATTGAGTGTCTGTCTTAACCTGTAGTTCTAATAAAGCAAATTCTTCTTAGAAAACTGAGTTAGCTTATATTTGCAATGCTGCATTTATAAACAGAGATTATCTAATATTTTAAGTTTGGTAAGTAATGATTTTGTGATTTATTTAAAATAATTATATATATATATATATATATATATATATATATATAGTAGTGTATAGAATTTCAACAATAAAAAGATGTGTTTGGGATACCTTTTGGTTTTGAACTCTTTTTATTTAGTGGGTTATTTTTTTATGTGGCATGATGAACTGTCAAGAGAAAACACCATTTGCTGAGGGCAAGTAGGTGGGTTTAGCCTGTCATGTAAGTGTCACTGTAGCCCAGATTTCTGGAAAAACTAAAGGAATTCAAAAGCCAAAAATATAATATAAGGTTTTTTAATCTTTCATGGATTCTGGGACAAGTTAATCAAGATTTTTAACTCTGATAACTTTATTCTTAAAACACTTGCAGCCCTATCTCTTGTAGGAGAGTTTGATCATGATCAGGATACTCAGTAAAATGTCATGTGGATAAAATATTTAGTAAACGTCCTCTGGTAATCTAAGAAATAATGATACCATCTCAGCCATTGGTCATAAATTAGATATGTTGATTTTTCTTTGAATTCATTTAATGTTAACCAATTTGTAGTGCTTCCTGTGTGCAAAATAATTCATTTTACAAATAACTTTGAATGCCTACCACATGCCAGAAGTTCTGTGTTACTTATCTCAGGAAATACAGGATACCTGAGACATCCTTTGTCCTCGGTGAACTTGTAGCCTGTTAAGGAGATTAGATATCTACATGTCTAGTGGGAGTTCTATAAGAAAGATACTGAAGCTGTTTGGGAGGAATAGGGAAGACATCTTGAAGCAAGTCGTATTTGCTCTGATAAGATTTCAATCGACAGACTGTGTTATTGGACTTTCTCTAATTACAAGAGACAGAGGTGTACTTTCTCTCAAGCTACCTGAGTTAACGAGGTTTACTGCCAGGCTCCACGGGAAGAAGGAAGGGCAGGAAAGCAGTGTCAGCAGTCACTGAGGCAGGCCTCACAGAGAACAGGACACTGTTTCTCTTCGCACGAGAGCCCCTCTGTTGCATCACTAGAGGTGAATGCCTGTTGTTCCCTTCTCCTGTGATCTGCACTGTGGTCATGCAGCTTTTCTCACCTTTGTCTTCACAGCAAAGGTAAAGTTTATGTGTATCCCCATTTCACTCCTCAAGAGAAAAAATCTGTTGAATCTCTCTTCAACTCTGAGCACCCTGGTGCACAAAGCTCATGCCAGCCACCTCATAGACTGCTTGCCAGCCAGTGGATACATGCTTTTGCTTAGGGACTCATCCCTGGTGTAATCAGTTGTGGCCAGGGAGATAGGGTCACATGGTATAGAGCAGAGCTTCTCAAACTTTAGCATGCATATCAGTCACCAGGGGACCTTGTGAAAATACACTCTAAGTCAGTGGTAGGGCTATGACATGAATTTTTTGCTTCCAGCAAACTACCAGGCGATGCTGATGTTGCTGCCTCTCCAACCACACTTGGAGTAGAAAGGATAGAATGTGGTGACCTCTGCATGAATACAATTACTCAGAAGGCAGGCGCTCTGTGTGGAAGGTTTGTGGTTGTGAGATAGCATTTCATGTGGAGGAATAAGTATTAAAAAATGAGTGGAAGAAGATGCAGCAGTGATGTCTGTTTGTGTTTTATAGAAGGCCAATTCTGAATATGGTTAAGGTCACAATGAATAAGGCATCTTCAGACCAAACAGTTAGCATGTAGACAATACAGAACAACAGTGTTGTTGGGGTTGACTGCTAATCTTTTTATTGTCTTACTCCAGAGCAAAGCAATAGTTATTTTAATGTTTTCAGTGAGAGACAGTAAGAAGTTGGGTCTGGATTTAAATTACTCATCTTTGAGGCAGCTGGGTGGTTCAGTCGGTTAAGCATCAGACTTCGGCTCAGGTCATGATCTCACAGTTTGTGAGTTCGAGCCCCGAATTGGGCTCTGTGCTGTCAGCTCAGAGCCTGGAGCCTGCTTTGGATTCTGTGTCTCCCCCTCTCTCTGCCCCTTCCATGCTCATGCTCTGTGTCTCTCCATCTCTCAATAATAAATAAAAACATTAGAAAAATTTGTTTTAATTATTCATCTTCATTCAAAAGCTTGCTGCAAAACTCTTTTCATAGTGTGCCACTGAGCTCATGTTGTTGGTCAAGACTGGCAATAGGACCTGCCACCGGACTTAGCTGTTTATTATGCAAAGTTGGGAGCCTGAGTCCCTGGTGTACCCCCCTAGTTATCAGATTTTTTATCATTCTGGTACCGTAGGAGAATCATAACGTTTCTAATTGTCTTCATTAGGGCTCCATAGGGGTGATAGTTCAGCACTTGGTCCCAAAGATCCTTGAACTGTTGTGATGTCTGACATCCACAGAGTTAATCCCGGGGTCAAAGTGCCATTTCATTCATTCGTCTGTTCATTTCAGAAATACAATCTGACTGATTAAAAAGCAAAGAGGTTTTTCTTTTATTTGACAGTACTAGAGGTCAGTGATTTAGAATTATGAATCATGTTGAATTGAAGGAAATTTACATAAATATTCAAGTCCATCTGAGACAATCACAGACACATGAGGAAAAACGAGTCTTTCTGGCTTCTTCCCCATTTCTTTCATTACATGAGAAAATTACATTCATACAAGCCTCATGTGACGTTTATATTTATTCCTCATTGTTTAATGACATGGGGGGTTATCATTTTATATTGTTTTATTATCTGGAGTTTACCCACTTCAACTCATTCTTCTTACTTTAAAATGACTACTTAACTTTAATGACCAGAGAAGGCAAAAATGGGTATGTTAAAAGACTAAATAGCAACATGCCTCCATTTTATGACCAAGAAGTCTCCTAATTTCTGTAAGTAAAATTTTGAAAAGGATTTTCAAAATTCACTTTTTGTTGGTAGTCATGAAGAAATCTGACTTACTGAATAGCTTAACCATGACCTTTGACTTCTATGTTTTTGTTTTCAAATGCTGAAGAAAGAATTCTGTTTAGCATGAGGTGAGTGTTTGGCACAGTACAAAGATGCGGGCTTTGGAGCCAAACAAACTTATGTTTAAACTTCTCCTTAACACAAACTTGCTATGTTACTTTGGACAAGTTATTTAATCTCTGTGAGTCTTAGTTTCCTTATCTATAAGCTTGTGATTCTACTTACTTCGTAGCATTATTTTGGGGGTAAAAATAAGTACTGCATGTCATGCAGCAGTATAAATATTATACCTAACAGAATTTCAATAAATAAATAGACATGATGTTTAAAATTTTCTGACAAAATACTATTTCTTTTTGATATAAATTAAAAACAAAAGTACTTTTGTTACTTCATATTTACATAGGAAGAACATTATCTATTCTTGACATTAGTAAAAACCACAGTGCTTCGAATTATAAACAAGAGCTGTGAATGTAATTTCTCCTAGGTTAATCTCTATATTGGAACCTTCATTGTCAAAAAAAAGTGGTTTTCCAAAAACGCAAGCGGCAATATTGTCAACAGTTTACCAAAAGAAATTCTAACTGATTTTAAAAGTGTAGTCAGTAAATCCACTCCTGGTGTATGAAATAATATACCGGACCACAGAGAAGGATAGTTATCAGTGTTGTTTATATTGAGACATTTTATTCATTCACTTTAATCAAACAAAGCTGAGAAAATCAAATTATGCCTATATGTTCTTGGAGAGTGAACACCAGAAATAGTGTATGAGAATGGGACACTTCACTATCATTCAAAATGAAGGAAGTCATATAAAATGTCTTCCATATCAAGTGGAAAGCAAATATTTCCAATGAACATAAACACATACTCTCATATATACCTCTATATGGTGAAAATACAAAGATATCTTTTTGACGGATTCCTAGGTACAGGTCATAGGATCACCATACAGGTATATTTCTAATAGGATCCTTTGTATTAATTTTATAATTAACACCCCTTAGGTTAATAGCAAATTAGGCATGTCCTTTATTTCGAGAGGGTGCTTCCCAGAAAATGCTGGTACTGTAGTTTATTTGCCAGTGTGTTTTCCATTTGATGGAACATCTGTGAGGCTTTGATTTTATAAAAGTGAATGAAGCCAAGGGTAAGAAAAGCAATGGAAATTCCTGAGAAATTGGTTCAAAGGAAATGTGAATTTCAGGGCAGCAGCCTGTGTGTGGAGGCTCAGGGCATTGTGGACTTCAGGTCTTACTCTGTGCTTCAATCTAGAAGATTTTCATAAGGCCAGAATCATTTCCAGAATGTCCCAATGTTTAATTCCAGTATAGTCTACAAACAGCCTTACCATCCATTTCAAAGCAATTCTTTCCTCCTTTAATAATAGAACCATCACATCTCATTGTAAGTCTAATCTTATAGCGGTGATATTTCAAGTCTTGACAGATTATAACTTTCAAGATAATTTCCTAAGCATCATCATTCTTATCCTTTTAGAAACTTTCGTATGTCTACCAGTGCTTAATGTTACTTTTCCTTATACAGATCCAGTGCCCCACTTGCCAATTCGTCTGGTGTTTTAAGTGCCATTCTCCTTGGCATGAAGGCGTTAACTGCAAGGAGTACAAAAAAGGGGACAAGTTGTTGCGTCACTGGGCCAGCGAAATTGAGCATGGGCAGAGGAACGCCCAGAAGTGTCCAAAGTGCAAGGTGAGATAACTAACCTTTACCCAGAAATCATTGAACGGGAATATTTACAATATTGAAGTGAATTACATGCATAACTGTCTTAATGCAGGTTATTTGCTGCTTCATTTTAGAAGAGTAATTATATTACATAACTAAATGGAAGATTTTTATATAGAAACAACATATATTCTTCTTCCTTGCATAATACTTCAAAATTTAAGGAGGCTATATATAATTACTGATTTAAACTTCAAAGATTTTATGTTCTATTTAAAAACGGAGAGGTGTGGTGCCCCTGGGTGGCTCAGTCAGTTGAGCGTCTGACTTTAGCTCAGGTCATGATCTCATGGTTCCTGGATTTGAGTCACACTTTGGGCTCACTGCTGTCAGTGCAGAACCTACTTCAGATTCTCTGCCCCATTCTCTCCCTGCCCCTCCTCTGCACATGTGCATGTGCGTGTGCGTGCGGTCTCTCCCTCTCAAAAATAAATTTAAAAAAAAATCTGAATTGTTTAAAAAAACACTAAAAATAAAAATGGGGATGTGTGTATAGGGAAAACCAGTATGAAAATGATGTAGAAGTAATATTTCTAGTTTGCCACATGTACTCTAATCACTTCTCAGTTATGCAGGCTCTGAGTCCTACTGTCCTTTGCACCGCTTCCCCTCTTTCCTTGCTTGTCACTTTAGGATCACATTATGCCGATCATTTGCTTTTTGTAAATCTGTTGAGGTAGAAGCTAATAGCTGCAGTCAGGACTTAGGGATTTTATCAATCCAATTTTTCATTTTTCTCTTGGTTATCATGCAGGTAATTAAAAGTTAATAGGCATTTGAGCTGAGAGATAGATGTTGAAACTCAACTATCCAAACAGCCAGGGAAGGCTCACCTATAGATAAATAAATCAGTAGGTAAATCCAGCCAGAAAACTTTGGATTTGATACTTATAAGATAGGAATCTGTTTAAGTTTGGAATTGTTTTTTGGTTTTTGTTTTTTTTTTTTTGCTTTTTTCTCAAATCTCACTTTAGAAAATTATATGTGTGTATATGTATATGTACACTCTTCTATATGTTTTCCATTTTTTGCCATATTAATCTTCAGAAATCAGTCTAGGTCCATCCACGTTTTTGCAAATACCAAGATTTCATTCTTTCTGATCGCTGAGTAAGACAAATATCATATGATTTCACTCATATGTGGAATTTAAGAAACAAAACAGATGAATATAGGGTAAGGGAAAGTCAAAAACAGAGAGGGAGTCAAACCATAAGAGACTCTTAAATATAGAGAACAAATTGAGGGTGGCTGGAGGGGGGTTGGTGGGGGAATGAGCTAAATGGGTGATGGACATTAAGGAGGGCACTTGTAGGGAGGAGCACTGGGTGTAAGTGATGAATCACTAAATTCTACTCCTGAAACCAGTACTACACTATATGCTAATTAACTTCAATCTAAAAGAAAAAAAGAAAGAAATGAGTATAGATTGGGCCTCGGAACAATTTCGCAGTTCCTTCCTGGAGACTTAGCACCAGATAAATAAAATCGGAGTTCTCAGTAATTTTTTAAAAATTAATCATTTTAAATTCTACTTGAAGTAATAAAGCATATTCTGAAGTCTGTTAATGAGCATGAATATAATGCACAGATTCACTGTATTAGATCCACATACTAGTTTTACACATACAGTAAGTAAAAGTATTGCCTCAAATAACAGGTTGCATTCTTAGCAACTGAAAACACTTTTGAAATAGTTTAGATGACCTGGCTCCTTAAAAACGATGTCTATAGATATTTGAGCTAAAGCTTTCTTTGTTTTCCCTGTGGAAGGCAAATCCATCCTCAGTCATCCTTTTGATTTTAGGGTTGTTCCAAATCACTGCATCAACTGCTCAGTACACTTCTATTTTTCATCCACTGAAGAACAATGAGAAAATGAGGTCTTTCCTCCTTTCTCTTGCCTTTTCAGTTTATTCAAAGCTGCTACTCAGTTTCAACTAACTAAAGACCAATAGGAATTTAGGACAGCTGTTACGTCAGACTATTTAACACCTTATTCAAAAGTATAATTTTTATTTCTCTGGAAAGCTGTGAAAACAGTTACCAGTTAGCCTGGCTCCACGACCATATGCTGAATGAGCAGGGCATCATTATATATTGAGGAAATTCTGAATGAATTGAGGTAATATATAAAAACATACATTGGTTACTGTAATCCTTCCGTCTAACATTAAGGGGACTCCGATATAAAGAAAGAAAAAGCAGCCAACTATAAGGAGTTTTCTGAATGCGCTAACAACTTCCCACAAATGTTTTAACAAATACAGACAAATAGTTAAGAGAGAATATAATTACTGGTTGCTTTTTGAAGTAATAGCTAAAATGTTGGGGCTTGAAAAAGAATTAGCTTTTAAATGGCTGAAAGGAAAGCAGCCCAGGAACTACAAAATCTGTTTACATGACTGGTGTGGAGCAGAGAATCTACTTTCTAGTGAGATTCAGGTTCCATACAATTTATGTCAGTTAAGTCATATTTTAGGGCTTGGTTTGAATACAAATGGTTCAGTTTTCTTTTTCTTTTAAGCATATGACTTTATGGCTTTGCATTTTCTTAATTGTGATTTTTGTTGTTGTTGTTGGACCATAAAATTTTTTCCCCCATGAAACATTAAGTCTTAGAAATCGATGAGGAGATATTACTCGATGACTTTAATATTTATCTTATACTCCAGGGCTTTGCTTTCATAAGTTATCCTTTAAATTTATAAATGTAGCATGTTGGAAAATAAACAAATGTGAAGCAAGTTAAACTAAATGGCTATGAATGCATAGTAGAAATCAGTGTTAAATTAACAGATGTGAAAATATGTATATGAAAATGATTTATTTTCTTTATTATGTTTATTTATTAATTTTGAGAGAGAGAGAGAGGGAGAGTGCGTGTGTGTGTGTGTGTGTGTGTGTGTGTGTGTGTGAGTGAGCCCGAGATGGGCTGAGAGAGAGAATCCCAAGAAGGCTCTGTGCTCAATCTCTCAAACCATGAGATCATGACCTGAGCCAAAACCAAGAGTTGGATACTTCACCAACTGAGCCACCCAGGCACCCCTAAAATGTTTTATTTTCAGTTCAAAAACAATTAAATTTATAAAGATAAAAAAGGAAGATGCTAGGAGTTTATGAAAAAGAAGAATTTCGCATAATACTTGCAAGTGAACAAAACAGTTATCATTTATTACATAAGAATCTGTTCTCAATAATGATAATCAAATGTGTTTAAAATTTTGTTATGGCCAAAGTATATTGGTATTTTTATACCCTGCATAGGTATATTTGCTTAGATTGATTCATAATTTTAAGAGAGGTAAACACACCTTCAGGCCCTTTAATCCAATAACTTGAGGCAGGCCAGTTTAAAGCAAGCAGGAAGTTAAAGAAACAATTGTATAAAGAGAGCAGTATGTATAAAGGAAGCGTTATCTCTTCGAAATATTTCTGAAGCAAATATTATATAACATGTTAGCATTATTAAATTTGGATGGTGAATCATGTATGTCTTTTACGTTAACTTTAATTTTTTAAATGTTTGAAATAGTCCAGCATTTAAATAAGTAAAGTCTAACAAGGGAACTGAAGGACTATAACATCATAGCTTTCTGGAGCAGTTTGAACCATCTCTAGTTTTCCAACACAACCTCTAAGGATTTGGCTTTTACCTTTTTTTCCTTCCTCAAGTACACGTTCAGTGTTGCTCAGCGTACTGGGGTTTTCTAAAGCAGAATGTGTCAATATTTATCAAAATGGTCGGCTTTTTTTTTTTTAATTTGGAAAATTAAAGGGTATTCCTTAAACATTCCTCCCCCAAATTACCTTGTCACTTAATGTCAGATAAGACAATATTTAAATAAATATTTGTGTGATGTGGTACAAATCTATTCACAAGAGACTAGATTACCTGTAGGTGACCACCTTAATTTTCCTCTTGTATAAATAATCTCACGTCTCTGCTCAGGATGCTTTATAAGACATTGAATAGGGGCACCTGGGTGGCTCAGTTGGTTGAATTTCTGACTTCAGCTCAGGTCATGATCTCACAGTTCTTGGGTTCAAGCCCCACATCGGGCTCTGTGCTGACAGCTCAGAGCCTGGAGCCTGCTTCAGACTCGGTCTCCCTCTCTCTCTGCCTCTCCCCTGCTTGTGTTCTGTCTCTCTCTCTCTCAAAAATAAATAACCATTAAAAAATTTTTTAAAAAGACATTGAATAGAGATGATTAATTAGGAAATAGCTCCAAATTAGTTATCACTAACACTATGTAAGATAGTGGATATATTTTGCAGCTGAAATAGAAGATAGTTGTATGAATAAATGACATTTTTCTTTCTTCCTCATTAGGACTTTTCGTGAGAGTCCATTATGTGCTCTGCAAAATGTGGTCCCTTTCTCATTAAACTAACATAAGGGAGGACACAGGCACTATTACACTGACAATGATTAAACACTGTTGTACTTCAGTAGGGCTTTGCATAGAGTATTACAAGAAGGTTCGTGTTAAAAGGGATATCACATCATCTTGGGGAATCCAAGGAGAGCTAGATTATTGAGGATTATTGGATGGATTTTTGGCATGATAAAATTTATCCAGTAGTGAGATTATTACAATAAAAGTACAAGGGCACAAAGCAAGAAAATGTGTGCTGTGTGCAGGAACCACAAGCACTTTGTGGTTCCCTGAGAGTAAAGTTCACAGAAGGAAGTGGTGAAAGGTGGGGCTGTAGAAACAAACAGAAGTCTGGGCTTTACATGCGATGTTAAGAAACTTGGATTTTAGCTTCCAGACTGAAAAGTTGTAGGCAGGGGAATGGTGGTCTCAGATTTATATTTTAGGTTGGTCGCCATTGATTCTAAGAAGATAGTTGCAGACATCTAGAGGAAACGATGAAAGTATGAGCTAAGCTAGTGGTCAAGAGGCAGGAGAAGAAGAAAGAGATTAGAGAAATATCATGGGACTAAAACTATTTGACCTTGAGGATTAGATGTAGATGAGCAATGTAAGAAGGGATAACCACCTCTTAGTTAGGGGGGATAACCACCCCTTAGTTTGGGTATCTAAATGGGTGGTGATACCATGAATTGGGATAAAATAGTGGATGTTGACCTAGTTTTATTTTGTTGTCATCGTTGAGATAAAGGGCCATGGAATGATGATGAGTTTTGCTTATTTGACTTTGAAATGATAGACATATAAGTGTATATGACCAGCAAACAGTTGTTACATGAGTCTGTAGCTCAGGAGTGAGGTCCACAGTGGAAGTGAAGAAATGATATCCAGTGAAGGGAAGTTGGAACCATTTGAATATGGAAGAGATCCCCCAAAGAATATGTGCAAAGTGGTGAGTCATTGGTAGAATTAAGGGATAAGTGAAGACATGGGAACCAGAGAGAGAAAAGAGGAGAACCTGGAAAAAAAGTTGTATTGAAGGAAGAGTATATCAAAAGTCAGAAGGAAGTAGTGATCAACTAATTAAATGCCACTAAGAGATACAATAAGATAAGAATAAAAAAACATATTCATTTGTCATTTAGAGGGTCATGGATAAAACTAACTTGTTCTTTTAATAAATATTTGTGAGATCATGCTAACCGATAGGACCTATGCAAGTTCCCTTAATGAAAATAACAAACAAGATGTATGTGATCCAGGGCCCTTTTAGATCTTATTAATTGGGACAATAGATCATTTCAGTAGAAGGATACAGACAGTTAAGAGTTTTAAAATGTAGAGTAAGAAATGCTGGGATAGGACTAATACAAGCGGCTTCTCATTTCCTGGATATGGTGCCAAGAATATGCTGTTCTGGGAATGTATTCCCTAACTCTGGGGCCTCTTAACAGGTGAGCTGCTACTTGTCCTTCATTGCTCAGATCAATGTCACTTTTTTGGAGAAGCCTCTTCTGACCCTTAGACCAGACCAAGCTCCTCCTATTAAGTGCTCTCTATACCTTGTCCCTTTCCTTTCCTAGCATTTGTCATAGCTTATGAGTGTTTATTTATCTGTACTATTGATTAATGTCTGTCTACACCTCAGAAAACAATTTCCTTAAGTCCAGGAGCCATGTCAGATTTTATTAATGAACAAATAAATAGTTGTTGAGTTAATGAATGAATGAATGAATGAATGAATGAATGAATGAATGAATGTTTTATGGAGAATGACAACTGATCTGGATGTATCAATAACATGGGGTTGCAGTCAACTGAGGAAGGATTAAGAGGTGAATAAGAAAAGCATTGGGTATAGAGTATTCTTTTAAGAAGCTTGGAAAAATGGAAGGGTGAGGGAATCACTGACCAGAAGGTCATGCAGAATTATGGGAAGGGTTTGTCAGGATGGGGACACCTGAGGCTATTGTCTTAGGATACCTGAGCTATTGGCAGGCTAAGGGATGTACTGTCATGGGGGAAAGGGATGAAGATGAATATGAAGGAGGGGAGAACAGGCATCTGAAGATTTTTGAGAACATGGGGCACGGGGTCAAGGGAAGTATGGGGAAGAAGAAGGAAGAAAATTAGGAGCTAATTTATAGTACAGTTGCTCCTGGGGAATAAGCATTGGACAGTATTCTATACTCTTCTTTAAAGACTTTGTCATCATGAGTCAATCATAAGATTTAACTTGAAATGTATATGAAATTCTCTGTAACAAAGAAAACCAGTGCACTGGAGGACAACTAAAGTTATCAGACAGAATATTGGCATTAAAAAGCTAACAAAGTAGGAAACAACAAGTAATTTTGCAATCAACATCTTATTTGTTTTCTGCAATGTAGTCTACCATAATAGAGGTGACCACTTTTAGTTGATATGAGAGATGAACATTAATTTCACTTATGTATCCCCTTCCTTTCTTCTCCTTCCGTTTGTTTTTCCTTCCAGTTTTTGAGAGTTATTACTTTAGTTCTTCTTTTGATTATCTTTTACCTTTAAATAATGTAGTCAAACTTCTGGTCTATATTCTAACAACATTAGATGATATACAAGGATCTAACCCTCCTATAATTCTTTCTGCTTCTTCCTTATTTCCCATTTTCTGTAAGTTGTAACTTGGTTTTTATATTGTTAAATTTAATAACATTTACATTCTATTGTAGTATAATATTTAATACTTCTGTTTTTCCTAAAGGATGATTTTAACACTTAAAAATCAATTGGGTGTGTCCATAATCAAGAACATGTAATTATGGAATTAGGATTACATTTCCTTTTCTGCAAGTTCGCAACTTCTAGAAAAAACGCCCCTAGCATCCTCGCTCACTGCCAATTACTCAATTGCGCCACATTTAGAACTTACATGCCTTTTGTTACGTTTTTCCTGAAAGTTCTCATTGTTTTTCTTTTTCCTCTATTGATAGTAATAACCACTTTTTTTTTATCATGTTATTTAATACATAGGAATTTTATTCCCTGGTATATTTAAAAAATTGTCATTTTTTGAAGATGTTCATGAAACCAACTGACTTCTTATTCTTAATTGAACTGATTGTTTTACAGCTTTCTCTCTGAGACTTTTTACACCGTTTCTTGTATGTTCTTAAATTTCATTTTCTTGAATTTCATATTCACTTAATGAGGTGCTTCCTTAAGTACTGGCCTGAGAAACGGTAGAGTCTTAGCATCTCTGGCATTGTTTTATTTTTATCCTCATATATTTTTTATTTTATAGTTGGACAAGAATTCTAGGTTCAGATTTCTAATATTTTTATCAAATCTTTGAAGGCTTTGTGTATATGTTTGCTTTTTTAAATGTCCTATTTTATGGGGATTGGTATAGTGAGCTAAGTAAAGAACTGAGCATCACTTATGGGATTTTTTTCAACTTTCCTCATAATTGTTGCTTCTAGTTAATTCTTCCAGATATCAAAAGCCATCAAGGCAAACACATCTATAAAAACACTTTGAAACATAAGTAGAGAAAGTTATTTATTGGTGACAATAATATGTAGTAGTTAATTTAGTCATCATTTCCTGTTTTAGGAATAAAATAAGTCTTCATTTGTTAGTGAAAGTAGAGAAAAATACTTCTGAGCATAGTGTACTGATTTAATTATAAAATGGATTAGTTATTTAACAGTTCATTTATCGTTATTCTTCAACTTTATGATTAAGTAGAATCTGTATAAATATTAGTAGCTGAATTCTACTTCTATTTTTTAGATACTTTATGGGTATTTTATTAAAATGTACCAGATGCTAATACATATGGGTTTATGATTAATATCTTATTATAGGTATTAATATGTCCTGTGAAGAATGTCATAGACTCAAAATGGGCCCACATTGTCATTTCTGACTAACTATAAAGTGGACTTAATATCAACCTCTTTTTAGAAGAAATATCTGGCATATTCTGAACATTTCATCTCATGACATAAGTATAGAGAGAAATAAGCAACATTTAGTATTTAAATTTTCAACTTTTTAAGTATTAGCCGCTCTTTTTTATTACAGATGGAGAGAAGAAACTCTTCAAGTAATAACAAATAAAATGATAGTTGTGGGCACCTGGGTGGCTCAGTTGGTTGAGCGTCTGACTTCAGCTCAGGTCATGATCTCACAATTTGTGAGTTCAAGCCCCACGTCGGGCTCTGTGCTGACAGCGTGGAGCCTAGAGTCTGCTTCAGATTCTCTGCCTCTGTTTCTCATGCTCTGTCTCCCCTACTCATGTTCTGTCTCTCTCTCTCTCCCAAAAATAAATAAACATTAAAAAGATTTTTAAAAAAATGATAGTTGTGATTTATGAATGATCAGTTAAATCTCATGGCTTAGTAGTATCTTGTCTGTCATATTCTGTCTCTATCTCTTAAGTAAAACCAGAATTTTGATGCTAAATTAAGTTGTTTTGTATCAGAGCTAAACTGATGAGTGTTTTGAAGCAATAATACCAAGTAAAAACAGTTGACAAATAAAATGTCCTTTATGTAAATACAATTTAAAGCTATGTTTTAAAGCTTTATGTTCTAAAACAAAGATGGCATTGTCAAAATGTGATGTTTAAAGATACACTTAGGGAGCTCACTTAGCATATAAAATTTATTATCCCCTGCGTGTTAGGAGTTCAGAATTACACCTTGCTTGGCAAATGTGAAAAGTAATGTCTCCTATTGCACATTAATTTGCATTGTGTCAGTTCATTTCTCTGTAATTATCAAATTAGAAGTTATATATAATCAAGAGATAGTTGCACTATCAGTAGTATTAAAGGAAGCACTGTGTACTTGAGGTAAATTATGAAACCACTTTCTCATGATTAAATCATCACCTCTCTTGTGTAAGATATTCAAATTAATCTGTAGAACTATATAATCCAATGTACAAGGTTACTATGGAGTTTAGAATTATACCACTTCCTTTGCAGAAAGATTACTGGGCTAACAATATTTTAGTTGTCTGTTGTGTTCAGAATACTATTTGAGAAATAAGAAAAGGGATGCCTGGCTGGCTCAGGTACAACATGCGACTCTTGATCTTGGGCCTGGGAGTTCGAGCCACATGTTGGGTGTAGAGATTACTTAAAAATAAAATATTAAAAAAAGAAAGAAAGAAGGAAGGAAAGACTGTTAAAAGAGGCTAGAAATTACAGTCTTTGTCATTTAAATTAAATGTTAAGTAGGCCACATAAAGATTTTTAGAACCCAATGAAGCAGTGTTACCAGCAAATATCAAATGGCAGCGACAATTGTATGTGAAATTTGGAGCCAAATGAACTGTCAGTGACAAGTTTTGCTTATTAGTACACATTTCCTGTCAGAAATAGTTTTGAGATTGTGTTACAGAAAGAATGTAAATTGGTCCAGAGAACAGCTAACGTAAGCAGCAAGACTCCAGATAGGCCTTGTGTGTGAGAGCAGACATGTTTGTTTGACTAGTACAAAGATTGTGCTGTCACTTAGCAAAGGATACTGTTGACCCTCTGATTTTATCTTGAAGTTTATAATAAGAGACTGCGTAGCATAATAAAGAAACAGACATGAATCAAAATCCTTTCCCATTCACTCAAGCAGACTACATTTCTGAGCTCAGGTTATGAATAAGAATGCCGGTCTCATGGTGCGGTTATGAGGCTTAAAGGTGCTAATCTGTGTACAATGCCCGGCACGTAATGGGCTCTGAACAAATATTAGTCCTTTTCCCTTTAGAGGTCACATACAACACTATGCTCTGTGACCAGGAAATTTGTTAAGCTTTATTACCTCCATTTAAAGGTCAAATACAATATACAGTCAAAAAGTCAAGGAAACAATGAAATAACCTTTATTTTGGGTGCTCAGCAGTTGTCTCTGAACATGTTTTCTCCTAGACTCAGGTGCTTTAAAGAAGGATCAGGAATAGTTCGAGGGTCCACAGAGGCCTTTGGCCTATATTATTCCTTCATGCTATCTACTATTAAATGGCTGTGGTCACAGGAATCGTTCTTCAGAATCATTCACAGAAACAAGCAGAGCAGAAGGGAAGGAAACACTGGACTCAGGGAGAAATTATCAAGAAGCTAAAGCCCCGAAGCCTCTGAGACCCTCACCCGTACAAGTCCCTTCTTAGGCCTTGTAGCTAATTTGTGCGTTGGGCTCTTGAACAACATAGATTTGAACTGTGCAGATTCACTACAAGCATATTTTCTCTTTCTTATGATTTTCTTAGTAACATTTGCTTCTCTCTGGCTTACTTTATTTTAAGCATACAGTATCTAATACATATACACACAAAATATGTGTTAATCAGTTATTTATGTTATCGATAAGGCTTCTGGTCAACAGTACACTGTTAGTAGTTAGGTCTGAGGAGGAGTCAAAAGTTATAGGCAGATATTTCGCTGCAGGGAGGTCAGTGCCCCTAACTATCATGTTGCTCAAGGGTCAGCTGTATTCGTAATTTACATTCTTCTCCTTTAAGAGGGCCCTTCGAATTAGATAACCTTCAGGTCCCACAAAAATCTGGATTCACTCTGACTGGACAGTCGGGTAAAAGAAAAAATATTAGTATAATTTAAAAAGACGAAGTGGTCAATAGGAAAAGCAAGTTTTGCTTCTTTTGACCAATAGCAAATTCTACTGAGTTGTTTGGTAACTCTTGACCAGAGATGCTCATGTGCACTTGACCACAAGCTAGCCCTTGCCTTTCTAGGAAGGAACTCTCTAGTTTAGCATCTCCTGTATGAAAATATTAAAAAGGGGACCACCTGGCAATCAGGAGGTGTGCAATTGATCAGGTATTTGATTTCTCACATTTTTAGGTGGGTAAAGGGGAAGGGACACACGGAATGAGTATTATTGAACTGACTCCGTATGTGCCGATGGGTTAGGCACCATATATATATGACCACATTTTATTCTCACGTAAGTAATATGATCTAAATTGAAGCAAGAAGTAACCTCTTTTTATACAGTTTGTGGAGCCAGAATTCAAACACAGGGCTTCTTGAGGTCAAACCCCAGGTTTTTTCACCCCCCTATAAGCTAAGTTTTACCCGCCAAGGATCGGCCACGGGGAGGGAATGGACATTTAACCTATAATCAGCCTAATGATTTTTTTTAAGTTTATTTATTCTGAGAGAGATAGAGACAGCATGGGTGGAGGAGGAACGGAGAGAGAGAGAGAGAGACAGAGAGAGAGGGAGAGAGAGAGAATCTCAAGTAGGCTCTGCACTGCCAGCCTAGAGCCCAGTGGGCTCAAACTAACAAAACCATGTGATCATGACCTGAGCCGAACCCAAGTGTCAGATGCTGACCGAGCCACCCAGGCGCCCCACAGCCTACCGATTTTCCATACCCAGCGTCTTACCAGCCACTGAGTAGACTTTTCTTTCTTTGTTCATTCAGTTCTCATTTGTTAAGTGCCTGCTGTGGAGTAGTCATTGTGCTACCTGTAGGTTACTGCCCTCCATGTAGTTATTACTTCTTCAAAATGGTCATCATTACCTACAGACTCTCCAGTAGGTATAAAGGTAGGTAGGTAGGTAGGTGGATGGATGGATAGATGGATGGATAGAAGATGGATTCACAAATATGTGTATTGCTCAAATGAGAGTTTCACCATTACTATGATTTCTATCTATTGTTACTTTAAAAGCACCCAGAGTCCTTCTAAAAATTCATATTGTTCTTTTAAATTGAAGTTCAAATTTTTAGTTATTTAATCAATAAAACTGAAATACTGCATATAATTTGGATTTAGCAACTTCAAAAACTTCAAAAAAAAATTTTTTTAATTCTTTTTTTATTTTTGAGAGAGAGAGAGACAGAGTGCAAGCCAGGGAAGAACAGCGGGAGAGTGAGACACAGAATCCAAAGCAGGATCCAGGCTCTGAGCTGTCAGCACAGAGTCCGATGTGGGGCTCAAACTCACAAACCAAGAGATCACGACCTGAGCCGAAATTGGACACTTAACCAACTGAGCCACCCAGACACCCCCAAAATTTTTATTTTCAGAAACAATAAAATAAGGTTATATTTTGTAAATGTCTTTATCTCCAAAATTTTCCCTTTAAAAAAAATATTTCGGAGAGAGAGAGAGCATATGTGCAAACTGGGGTGAGAGGGGCAGTGTGGGAGAAAGAGAGAGAAGAGAGAATCCCAAGCAGGGTCCATGCTCAGTGCAAAGCATGACATGGGGCTTCATCCCATGACCCTGAGGTCATGACCTGAGCCAAAATCAAGAGTTGGACACTTAGCTGACTGAACCACCCAGGTGCCCCTGTCTCCCAACTTCCTAATTTCTCTTTTCACATTAAATATCTTCCCTTTTACCTGGATGATTTTTTCTCATCTCCATAATCATTGAGACGTTTTTGAAAAATATAAATATAACTGCAGTACTGCACAAGTTCAGGGAATTATCTTGTATGTCAAGGGAAGGAGAGGAAGATTTCAAATGAAGTGTGTAAAGTCGGGGCACCGACTGGCTTAATCTGTAGAGCATTCAACTCTTGATCTTGGGGTTTTGAGTTTAAGCCCCATGTTGAGTGTAGAGTTTACTTTAAAAAAAAAAAAAGGCATAAGGGCACCTAGGTGGCTCAGTTGATTAAGCAGCTGACTCTTGACTTCAGTTCAGGTAATGATCTCACGGTTTGTGGGTTTGAGCCCAACATCGGGCTGTACACTTCCAGCACGGAGCCTGCTTGGGATTCCGAATCCTCTCTCTCTGCCTCTCCCCTGCTCTCTCTCTGTCTCTCTCTGTCTCTCTCTGTCAAAATAAATAAATAAAGACTTTTTTTAAGAACGTATGGGGCGCCTGAGTGGCTCGGTTGGTTGAGCACCAACTTCGGCTCAGGTCATGATCTCACAGTTTGAGAGTTCGAGCCCCACATCGGGCTCTGTGCTGACAGCTCGGGGCCTGGAGCCTGCTTCAGATTCTATGTCTCCCTCTTTCTCTGCCCCTCCCCTGCTCACACTCTGTCTCTCTGTCAAAAGTAAATAAACATTTAAAAAAATAAAAAAAGAATGTAGAAAGTTGTGGACTGTGGCCACAGCTTCACTGAAAAACCAGGCAGCCATTGGTGGGTGTGACTCACATTTAGTTGCACTGAAACGCTCACTGGCACAACCATTCCAAAGCAAAGTAGAAATTTACAATAGTCGGAATGCTACTGGGGACATTTTAAATAAATTTTCTAAGCAAAGAACTTAAATATAAATATAAATAATATATATAAATGAGAGCAAGGGGGATGCAACTTGAATGTACCGCCTGCCTGCTCCACAGTGAAATGGGAAGACGTTCTGGTGATCCTGTTTTAATCACATAAGAGTTGGACTGTGTAACCAAATCTTTTTCTTTTTTATTAAATAACATTAAGTTCTTTTTCATGGTTATTCAGTTAACAAAGGATGCATGTACTTGAATAAAAGATGGCTCCAATTTATATGCAGTGTCCATAAGAATTCTGAGCCAAGTATCCAATTGTATCTCAAGGAATAATATCTTTATTGTAACATGGCCTCAGTGTTTCAGACAGTGACTCCACGCTGTTACATTATGGGTTAAGCTGTATTTACATGTAATTTGACTGCAATAATAGAGGAAGATGCTTAGTTTTACAGATGGTGTTGTATAAACAGTCCTGAGAAGGTACTTGCAAATGACATTAGAGTTGGAAGCTGAAATGGTGTTGGGAATACACTTACAGCTGCTATCATTTCCTTCCTCAAAGAAAGGGGCTTAGGGCGCCTGGCTGGCTCAGTTGATAGAGCATGTGACCCTTGATCTCAGGGCTATGAGTTGAAGCCCCGTGTTGGGTGTAGAGATTACGTAAAAATGACCTCTTAAAAAAAAAACAAAAACAAAAAGATGTCTGTTCCTTGATATTTATGCACACAAATTTCTACATAATCCTTTCTTTTAGGGAATATTCTTTATCTCTTCTTATTCCTCAAATCACCTCATTCTTACTGATCATAACACAAATAAAATATACTTTCACAGCATTTTAAATTGCCTCCTCACCATTGATTAGGAGTATGCATAGAAAAATAAGTAAGATTTTGAGGGGATGTGCATGTTTATATGTTGGTCAAAAAAAGCCAACAGCTTGAGTACCCGAAATCTAGTTGAGATTTATCCATGTTAAAATATTTGATACAAATACAATCTTGGAGAGTGTGAATATAAGTAAACTGGCAGCCTCAACAACTCTAAATAAGACTTCTTTTGGCGAAACTTGTGTCATTCAATAACATTCGCTAGATTTTGCTTTTAAAAAATGGTAATAACTTTTCCTTGTCTTCTCCTCTGTCCCCGACGCAGATCCACATCCAGAGGACGGAAGGATGTGACCACATGACCTGCTCACAATGTAACACTAATTTTTGTTACCGATGTGGGGAAAGATACCGCCAGCTCCGGTTCTTTGGAGACCACACTTCAAACCTCAGTATATTTGGATGCAAATATCGCTACCTCCCAGAGAGACCTCATCTAAGGAGATTAGTGCGAGGGTCGGTCTGTGGTGAGTGTCCGACATGATTTCTAGGCGTGCTTTCTGGGAAGAGAACCCAGAGATATAACAGCCATGATAATTCTGGGCACCTATCAGGTGTTCTAGTGGGGATTTAATCCAAAACCAGGAGGAAGAGATTTTCTCTGTTTTTGAGTTTAGAATGGAACTTTAAATTCATTAGCAGGCCACAGTTTACATGAGCAAACAGATTTTGTTTGAAAAACAAATTATTAATTACACTGCAGAAATGTGAAGTCATTAGTCTTTTAATTTCTGAAGACTTATTATAAGCCATTTGATGAGAGGGACAATGTCACATTCATGTTTGTACTGACAGTACCTAGCAACAGGTCTTACAATTATCCTCTATTCATTCATGGAGGATGTGTAATACAATTTTTTAAAATCCTATGTTTCAGAGCCCTGTACTGGAGTTTTATTGTATCTATATGACTGATGTCACTGTGTGAATTTTCTATTATATTAATAGCCAACAGTTAATGAAATGAGTATCAGATGCCCCTCATTGCATACAAACCCAAGTTTAAATATCCAAATGCGATGCTTTTTTGTTGTGTTTTGTTTTGGATTTACTCCCTTCTTTTCCTCAGCAACGCACGATCTCATACACATTACACAGACATAAACACAGAAGCCCACTCTGGCCTGATGCCACCAACGTTGTGTAACACAGTGTTCTTCTGACCTGTTATCGCTTTTTCCACTAGCTCCCTACTTCTCTAGAATATACCTACTGTGAGGCTTCTTCCTCTCCTTTTCTTTACCCAAAACTCCAATATTTTGAGGGCTAGCTAGGGAATCTAAGCCCTATTTATAACAGTATTACCATAAGCATACCAAATCGCAAATTAAGTTTTGAGCTGTAACCTCTTATAAGGCTGTATATACAGAGAGCAACCCAAAACCACAAAATCCTTGTGTTTTCTGTATTACTTTTTTTTTTCTTTCCTTCAATGGCATTTTGTTATAAGATGTTTCCTTCCTTTTTTAACTTTAAATAATTTTTTTCCTTTTTGTTATTTGGTTCATTCATTCTTAAATAAGGGAAATTATTTCCTGCCCTATTTGTACAATAATATTTTGGATGCATTCTCTTTGGGTCTTCTCATTATTTACCCAGAAGCCACTAGAGTCCTCTTCTCGGGTCATAAAATAGTGTTGAGTTACTTAGCTTATAAAATGTACAAACAATGAACATTATCAGCAGAGAACTACCTTCTCTGTACAGTCTTTTCCATTTTTATTTAGTAAATTCACGGTCAGCTTCTGTAAATGGTTTTCTTCTTGGCCTATTTTCTGCTCTGCGTGTGTGCGTGCGTGTGTGTCCGGACAGACCTGAGGAAGGAGGGAGCAGCTGGCTTTCAGATGAGCTCTCCCTCCCACACCTGTTTTCCCACCTCCAGAACGGCTGCCTCTAAATGTCGTTGGACCAAAACTCCAAATGAGGTGCTCCTCCCCTCTCCCATCCACACGAAAGGCGGGGAGATGAATTACTCTCGAAGTCACACACCCTGCTTCTCCCTGTCATAAGAGAGAGACAGTGGAGGATAGCAAACCCCTCCAGTGTTTTGTCTTTGTGGGGAGTGATCCAGGTTGCTTCCTCCGTTTGGGACTGCAGCCTCCTGAGGTCCTCGGACAGAGGCAGAGGAAGGGCCTGCTCTTCCCTCAGGGCGGGAAGATGGGCAACATGGTTTGCATTCCACATGACCACGTGTCCAGCTGAGGATCAGAAGTTCTGCTCCCAAAGAATAAGGGGAAATGAGATTTGAGGATGATTTTAGCAGCCTCTGCCATGGGGGCATCTCCCTGGTGGGGGAGTAGGCAGCTTATTCAGTGAATGGTGTGGCGAATAAAAGTGACTGAGGAAAAAATACTTAATTCTCCTATCATTACATACAAATACTCAAAGTATTAAAGTGTATCATAGTAAACAAAATATAGGTCTTTGATTCCTAGACAGCAAATAATTTATATGAACAAAAGCAATAGAGCCTCCTCCAAAAATAAGTATCCAATTTCTTAAAAAAGATGAAGTCTGGAAACAGAATTGAAGAAATGCAAGTAGCCAATAAACAATTTTGAAAATATCCAATGCTGCGGGTTGCCTGGGTGACTCAGTCAGTCAAGTGACTTTGGCTCAGGTCATGATCTCGCAGTTCACAAGCCCCATGTTGGGCTCCGTGCTGACAGCTCAGAGTCTGGAGTCTGATTCAGATTGTTGTAAGATGTAATGTTCTGATTACATTTTGTTGTAAGATGTTTCCTTCCTTTTTTAACTTTAAAGTTAAAAGTCTCTCCCCCTTTCTCTGCCCCTCCCACACTCATGCGCTTTCTCTCTCAAAAAAAAACCAAAAAAAAACCAATGCTATTAGTAGTAGCATTGGAAATGCTAGTCAGTAGTCAGAAAAATGTAAATTAAAAAAGATATTTTTTTGAAGTATGGATTAGCAAGGTTTTTTTTGTTAATAATGCTCAACTTTTTTTTAAGTTTATTTCTTATTATTTTTTTATTTTTTAACATTTTTATTTATTTTGAGAGACATAGAGACAGAGTGTGAGCAGGGGAAGGGCAGAGAGAGAGAGGGAGACACAGAATCCAAAGCAGGCTCCAGGCTCTGAGCCATCAGCACAGAGCCCAATGCGGGGCTCGAACTCACAGACCATGAGATCATGACCTGAGCTGAAGTCGGCCGCTTAACCAACTGAGCCACCCATGCGCCCCTTAAGTTTATTTTTGAGAGAGAGAGAGAGCGCATGCCAGCATGCAGGGGAGGGGCAGAGAAAGAGAAACCCAAGCGGGCTCCTCACTGTTGTGCTGAGACCAGTTCGGGGCTTGAACCCACGAACCATGAAATCATGACCTGAGTCGAAATGAGGAGTCAGATGCTTAACTGACTGAACCACCCAGGCACCCTCATTGCTAGACTTTTATATTCCACTGAATGAGCTAGAAATTCTGTGCAATTCTTTTGCAAAGGAATGTGAAGGACATTTTAAAATACGGTGAATCTAGGCAGACAGTGGCTTATTTGCAGGTATATTTTAAAATAACAAATATGGAACAAAAATTAAGTACACATTTTATTTTTTAGAGAGAAAGAGAGAACACATGAGGGGTGCAGGGACGAAGGGGAGAGGCAGAGGGTTAGGTAAAGAGAGTCCTAAATCGGCTTCACACCCAGCGGGGAGCCTGGCGTGGTACTTGATCTCGGGACACTGAGATCATGACCTGAACTGAAATCAAGAGTCAGACGCTTAACTGACTGAGCCACCAAAGTGCCCCTAAGTACACAAATATTTAAATAGGGTGTGATATATGCATATAATAGAATATTATTTCAGCTATTGAGAATGTATTTTTTTAAGTTTATTTTATTTATTTTGGGAAAGACAGAGAGTGCAAGTAGGGAATAGGCAGAGAGAGAAGGAGAAAGTGGGGCCCAAACCCATCAAATCATGAGTTTAGGTCCTGAGCGAAAACCAAGTTTCAGACGCTCAGTTGACTGAGCCACCCAGGCACCCCGAGGATGTATTTTAAGTGAATTGCTAGTAATCTAGGAATAAGAGCGCATGTGCTTAATTCCTCAAAAGTAAAATTAAACATATGTTGGACATTGACTGCATGATTGAAATTAGCTTATTACTTTGGGGGAAAAAAATCAGTGCTGTTACTTTGCAATCACGTTTCATTGTTATTATGAAAATATATTAATATTTTAAAAGGAAACATAAATGGATATACTGAGCTATGGGTACAGGAAAAACAAGATTTCTTTAAAATATGAAGGCCAGGGGCGCCTGGATGGCTCAGTTGGTTAAGTGTCCAACTCTTGTCTTCAGCTCAGGTCATGATCTTACAGTTCACGAGTTTGAGCCCCGCATCAGGCTCTGTGCTGCCAGCACAAGGGCCTGGTTGAGATTCTGTCTCCCTCTCTCTCTGCCCCTCCCTCTATCTCTCTCTCAAAATAAATAAATATAAACAAAAAAAATCCTTAAAAAATAAAATAAAATATGCAGGCCAATATATTCAAAACCCTTATGCATAGCTTTAAGAATGTGAAAATTGTTCAATGACATTTCGTATTACTTAATTGGATTCTGTCATTGGTGAAAAATAGAAGTAAAACTCATGGTTAAACATTATGTCAATTAAATGATAATCTTTTAACATTAGATATTAAAGACTGTATTTTCTCTCTGCCTGGCCATGGCTCCAAGAACCATTCTTTATGCATAAAAAAGTTAATATTTTTCTGAGAAACTTCCAACAAATGGCTGCATTATGTTTCAATTTTTTTTTGTAATTGGTTATTCCAAATTACTGTTCTTAATTTGTAGAGTAGCATTGATGGTTTACTCTTAAATGACAAAACCGCTCCATTCCTTCCTCATTTCTTGTCACGTTTGAATCCTGTGGCTGCACAGCTGTGTCACATGCTTTAAGATCGAGGTTGCTATGTAACGACAAGATACAAACTACTAGCCTCTTTTTTGTGTGCTGGTGCCTTTCAAAGTTTGTGGAATTCTGACTGTGAACTCTGTGCCCTCTTTACATGAAACTAGCGCTTTTTAGAATCACTGCTCAGGTATTTATTTAGAAAAAAAGTGCTGGTCGATATCTTCGTTTGGCAACCTGACCAGGTTTAGCCTTCTTATAAGCGCTTCCTTTTTTTCTCTCACATTTTATTTTATTTTTTCCATGAGACCAATACAGACTTTCCAATTTATTTCTTTAATTTTTTTTTTTTTACTATAGTCGACATACAGTGTTACATTAGTTTCAGATGTGCAACATAGTGATTCAACTTCTCTGTGCCTTAGGCTGTGCTTACTCCCAGTGTAGCTACCGTCTGCTACCTTATACTAGTACAGTGCCGTGGACTGTATTCCTTATGCTGCGCCTTTCATTTCCATGACTTAATTCATCCCATAACGGGAAGCCTATATCGCCCTCTCCTCTTTGCCCATTTTGCCCACCCCACCCTCCCCATCCCTGTGACAACCATCAGGCTGTTCTCTGAATTTATTAAAATGATTCATTTGAATAACCTTCAATATATTGTATGTTTATTGGTAATTTTCTCTAACAATATTTAAACATCCCAATTGTAGTTCAGTGTGTTAGATGTTCATATTATTAGTTTTCTTTGGATCCAAGAAGTAAGTAAATCACCTTTTCGGATGTGGGCTTGGGAGTAAGCTCTCCGCAGCACCTACTACCTCTCCATTTTGTAAGCTAATTAGATTTTTCTCCTGCCAACTCAGAATATGTGTCACCCCTTTGTTAATCTTTCAGAATCTTGAAAAATGAAAATGAAAGAGACCTAAAGGGAAAGCACAAAGATGAATGGCCCTGGTAGAATAAAGTGAGCCAGTACTGGAATTTTTTTGGTAATAAAGTTTAAATGATTTACGAGATGTTTGACTAACACACCCAAGACTTCAATGAAGTCACCGAATTTACATAAGTATATTTGTTCTATACCTGATACATTTCCTTAGAGAAATATTGCCTTAATTATAATGAGACTTCTTAAAAAACCACATACACGGTGGTATTAAAAAGCATTGCTGAAATTGTTTGATAAATTAGCTGTAAGACTCTAAATGGTTTTGCCTTTTGTTTTCCAGCTGGAAAATTATTCGTTGCACCTCTAATCCTGGTCTTGGGATTAGCACTAGGGGCCATAGCAGTTGTAATCGGTAAGAAACACTTAACATACCTGAGATACAAATTTTCTGAGTGTTATGGAGAGAATAGGAGGGTAGATGTAATAAAAGGAGTCAGTTACTGAGTAGACTTACCCGTTCCATGCTCGCTTTAGACGGGCAGTCAGCATATGATTTAGAGGTTCAGAGGGGTGTGTTTCAAATAGGACGCATATGTGTGACACTTTTTCAGTCTATAAAGACTTTGCTTCATGTAGCTTATAAAACATTATTAATTCCCTTTTAGTACAAGACTTCATACAACTAGTATTTTAATGAAAGGGTCCAGTGGACTAGAACGCAGATTTTCCTATTCTGAGTTTAGGTTGAAGCATTAAGGAAAAAGGTTCTGGTTTAGCCTTGGGTGTTTGGTTTGTTCTAGTAAAAGGGTACACTGCTTAAAAAAGATACCTTCAATGTGTCTAGGAACATATACCCAACTTCAGCGCTGACAAATAGAAAACGTAGGACCGATCCCTATAGCCTTATTCATACAAGTATATGCAAATATGTGTTTTAAAGGAGCGGTTCTCAGAGTCTAGCATGCTTTAGAATAACCTTGAGGGCTAGTTAAAACACAAGTTGCTGGTTTCTACCCTCAGTTTCTGATTCAATATGAGAACAGGGCCTGTGGGTTTCTAGTTCTCAGAAGTTCCCAGTGACGCTGATGCTGCCAGTCCAGGGACTACATTTTGAGAACCATTGCTTTAGAGAATTTAAAAAATTTTAACATTTACTTTTTTTTTAAAGAGAGGAGAGAGAGAAAAAGAGAGAGAGCAATGGAGGAGGGGCAGAGAAAGAGGGAGACACAGATTTTGAAGCAGGCTCCGGGCTCAGAGCTGTCAGCACAGAGCCCGACATGGGACTCAAACCCACAAACCATGAGATCGTGGCCTGAACCAAAGTCAGACTCTTAACCAGCTGAGCCACCCAGGTGCCCCTGGAGGATTTTAAATTAGACACTTGTAGAGGCACCTGGGTGGCTCAGTCAGTTAAGCGTTTGACTTGAGCTCAGATCATGATCTCACGTCTGTGAGTTCGAGCCCCGTCCCGGCTCTGTGCTGACAGCTCACACCCCGGAGCTTGCTTCAGATTCTGTGTCTCCCTCTCCCTCTGCCCCTCCAACCCAACACTCTGTCTCTGTCTCTGAAAAAGGAACAACCTTAAAAAAAGTTAAAACTAAATTAGACATTGTAAATAAAGACTGCTTTGATAACCATTCCACACAGTAGGTGGGATTTTTTTTTTCTAAGTAAAATAAATTTTCATATGTAAAAGTTCTATTTAGCAAGTAATTTACATGTACAGGACAGATGGAATTTTAAAGTAACTGACACTCGAGCTCTTACAATTCATGAAGGACGTTATGAAATAGATACTGTTATTATTTGCATTTTCCAGTTGAGGAAATCAGGCTTACTAGGGGTTCGCATGTGGTAGAACTGGGAATCAACCTGGCATTTGGCTCTACAGTCCATGTTCTTAAGTAATATGCTATCCCGCCTGAAACTGAAGTGTGATATCTGTGTGCAAATGATATGACTAGGGATAGTAAAGAAGACAAGCCTGAGATTGAATATTTTGATAGAAAACATGATTCCATATTCAAACTGCTATCACAGAGGGTGTTAAAAGGGGGAGAGAACTGTAGAAAATCACAAAGAATGAAATCTTATAGAAATAATTACATTTCATAGCATAGGTGTCTCTCCTCTTTTATCTGCATGCATTGCTAAATAATGATTTTTTTGTAAATGACTGCAAAGTGAAAAATGGAAAATGGAAAAATTTCAAATATATAAACCTAGTGCCCCTCCTCCTAATTAACTTTAACCTTTTTTTTTTTTATCCTCAGGTTTATTTGTATTTCCTATCTATTGCCTTTGTAAAAAACAGAGAAAACGGTCACGGACAGGAATGCGCTGGTAAAACGCAGAATGATTTTCTGTAACTAAGCCGGTCCGGGTAGGAGCCACACAGAATGACACACCGTCTGAGAGTCATGTCTTGAGAAACACTGCGTCCAGTCTCCCTGTGGTTCTCCGCAGGCCACAATGCCTCTAGCTCCGGTGCGCTCCCTACATGGTATCCTGTCCTTTCCTTATACAGTTTGCTGCTGTTAAAAAAAAATGGTCACTTTCATAGACTATAAATATCTGTATCATAACTCTGACCTTCTTACTGGTTCTTGGAAGAAAATATTTTAATTAAGAACCATATCCTCAGAATTGTCTGAGCATGCCTCTCCCGAGCACTGTTTGGACTGTCTTTGTACCTAACCCCCTTTTCAGGCCCTCTTCTGGGACTTGGTGTGAATAGTGGAAGTCATCCCACCTGTACCAAGAAGCAAGGCCACTTTTCAGAAGATAAAGGCCTGCCGTATGTACCTGTTTTTATCTGTGACCCAAGCAGTGTAATTCCTTCATCCTTCAGATGCTATGATTGTTGAAAATCTCAATGCCCAAAAGGGAACGAATGAAACGAACTTAATGAGAAGAATCATGGGTTGCTGAAGTGTATATGTGCAGGGGTGCGAATGTGTGTATGTAATAAGTATCTGTATTAAAACTAGGTCCAATAACCTTGTACTTGTCAAGTTCCATGCCTCAACACAATTTTTCCACATTTTCATAGATATATTTAAAGATAATCGTTCCTTTGTGGGCATATTTTGGTAATGTACTGAATTAAAGTCACTGTAGACAACAGGCTACTTTGATGTTGACCCTTTCTATTCCTTGCTCTCTCTCTTTGTCTCACACACATACACACACGCCAGAAATTTGTGCAATGTCACCTCAAGGATCATCAAACTTTATTAACTGACAAAATTGATAGGCTGCTTTTAGGAAATTCTCAAGACCAGAATCTTCAGTCTCTTCAGACTTCTTGTATTTTGGCATAGATGCTTTACTAAGTGAACAAATTCTTCAGAGAGGATTAGTTAATTTAAACAACAAGTTTGCTGCAGCAAGAACTGCTTAAGCCTTTAAACAAATTGTTGTTCTGCTAATTTTTTAATCAACTTGTAATTACAGATAATTCTGCTTTAGGTCAAGTTGTGATAGTATTGAAAACCCCAGTCTCTTACCTCTTTTCTCTTTCTCTCTCTCTTGTTTTCATTTGTCCCCAAGATTTTCATTAAAAAAAAAATTACTAGTTTTGAAGGGATTTCTTATGTTTACTGCTCAAATGCATAATAATATGCTGATGTCTTCTTATGGATAGGGTACTTCGAAAACACGACTTTTTGTGATTATGGGTTTATCTAAAATAGAAACAGCTTTTGGAGAAGGAAACAAAAAAAAAATGAAGGAAATATTTTCAGCAAGTTTTACCAAGCTGAGAAATCTTTAAAAATAAGAAAAAGACACATAGCTAAACAATGTTATTCCTTTGTTTTCATCATGAAAGTCATCAGTAGAATGGAAGATCCTAAGAAGCCTGAAGCTTCCACTTGTCTCCAAATCCTTAAAATTAGATATCTGCATAGATGTAGCATTTATTCATCAGAGCCTTATCTGAATTGTAATAAATTCTGTGAGAAAACATGCATTAACATGGATAGTTGGTCTTGTTGGGCTCCAACAAATATAAGAACATTTATCATTTTTATTGAGCCTACAAAGTCCGTGATAGTGAAGTTTACTTGCATGAATAATGAACTAGCATGCTTCCATTCTTTCTGAATAACACTCAGAATAGCTACACCGAAGCTTCTGGATGAGTCTCTATTCAGTTACAAGAGAGGATCCCGTTTGTGATTCTACAATGGCATATTCCTTAAGCATAACATGGTGCAAGAAAAAGTGATACTCTAGTTTCACAAATTCATCTTTCCATTCATCCATCCGACCGATACATATTTTTGAGTGCCTATTCTATGTGCTCTAGTCTTAAAACAAGAGAATGGAGATTTCTAGCCTACATCCATGAAATTCTGTCATAAAAGTGCTTAATTTTTGTAAATTCATTTTTTCTGGACTTAGATGTTAGTTTGACAATATGTGAATGTGATGAATTCTAAATCTAGTGGATAATGTGTTTATGTATGATATGTGTATGTATACGTATATTTAAATATACATACACACATATATAATATTTCCATAGCTGCATATAAATACAATTGCCACATACATATATACCAACTGGCTAAATAATATACTCTCTGGTCTTAGATAATCTATTTCTTAGGTTATTGTATCTCTTGTCTTTGGCCTACTCAGGGATTTTTATTCCTTCCTTTGAATAACTTATCTTTTGAAGATATTTTTATATTATTTAGAAATGTTCCAATTTTCCAGTTACAAAGTGGTGTCTGTTATCAGTGAAAGCTCTTTCATCAATGCTTGAGATACTGTACACAGTGCTGCACAGGACTTTCATTTTTCTATTGCATAGATTTTTTTAAATTAATGTATGTATTTTTCTCTTTCACAGTTGGTATATATTAGGGCTTTCCTGATAGTGACTTAATGTAATAATTTGTGAATTTTTTTTTACTAAGTATCATCAAGATCTTAAAAAGAGAGAAGAAAGTAAAAGGATTATTTATATGTTAGTGCCAACATTGAAAGTAAAACAATAGTAGTAACTTTGGGGATAAATTCAAAAAGCTACCTTAGAAAAAGAAGTCTACACATAAATATCTTTATATCCAAAGCTTGTCCTTTTTTATTGTACATGTAATATATACTCCTTTAAAAGAATCAAACCATATAGAATTATAAAATACAAATTCATCTGCTCTACCCCAGCCCTTATTTTCTAGGGGTGACCACTGTTAATGTTTTGATATGTGTCCTTCCAGAAACTTTCTGCAAATATTCTAATGTGTTTGTATATGTCCGTGTATATTAGTTTTATACAAATAGAATGATAGTCTTAATGTTGTGTGACTATTTTTCATTTTATTATATATTGGTAGACACCTTTCCATAAGTGTTTAAATAGATTTACCTCATTCTTTTGTAAATTACTACATAGTCCATTGTGGGACTATACTTAATTAGTCCCTATTGAATGGACATGGAGATTGTTTTTACTTCTCTATTACAAAGCATCGGTGAAGATCTTTTACATATATTTTTATCACTTACTGTACACATTTCCATGACTTTTAAAATTTGGTTTTTATAAGATATTTGTAATAAAATTTTAACATGTTTTCAGTGAATGAGATCATAGAGATACTATATTTGAGATCTTTTTCTTGGAGAAAAAGAAAGATTATGTAGGAGTGCATAAGTTTTAATGAAAAGCATCTTTTTGCAGGATAATTTCCCCCCTGCTTGATTAGCCAAATAAATATGTGGCCAAAACTCATAAAAGAAAACCCATCTTATTCCAATACAAAATGCAACAAGATGTCTGTAAGATAGTGCGAGAAAGCTACATTGATATTTGGACTGACTGGTTTTAAAATTTGAGATATTTAAAGCAAATACTAAACCGATCATCTTTGTCACATTTTTTGAGAAACACTATCCATGTTCATGCATGTTGCACCACAAAGGAACTTAATTATGCCATTGTGAAAGATAGGAAGCAATATGTTGGCAATTATGAATGACCACAATTATCCATAAAAAAATAAATTTGACTATATGTGAGGTTTGGTAGTCTGTTAGAATGCTTATATATTTGGAATAACATGAAACATCCATTTTACGGTGAATCCCAGAAGTCTCCTTAAGCCTTTTGTATGTGGAGCTAAGAAGCAGAGAGGAGTCAGACCTTTTGGTACAAGCAACAGCATGTGGCCACCACCTTGATTTTCTGATAGGTGGTATTTATCCTAAAAGTAGAACAGACAGAAAAACAATCAAAGATCATTAAACCAAGTTAGATCACAACCTGTTTTCTTTCATTGTGCTTTCTCTGCTGTGGGATCAGAATTCAGTGGTGCCTGTCCTGTGCCATCCAATCTCTTGAGTCCCAAGACCCCAGCTGAGCCTTTATCATTCAATCCTACCACGCAAATACCTGGCTCCTGGCTCCCCTAGGATACCATCAAACCACTGTAATCTTGTCCAGTGTCTGGTGACTCTCTCTCCCCAGCCTCATTTTTCTCCACTCCTTCACCACAAGAGAGGGGAAGAAATAGGAGGGCTGAAAACTCACTCAGGCATCAGCATTCCTTCCTGAGCTTTGCCTAATTAGAGTACACCTGCCAAGACATTGATCCAGCTTCTCCCTTGTTAAACATTGCAGCTGTTTTTAATATTAGACTTTCTGCTGCCCGTTAAATTTGTAATTACAGAAAGAGCTAGTGGCCTAAATAAGATTAATCGGTATGCTTCGTGAAGTACAAAAACTTTTTTACGAATCATGCCAACCGCCATTTTGTCTTTTAATTTTATTAGCAAGCTGCAAATACGCCTTAATATGAGTCTTCACATTGGGTTGCATGCTTATCTTTTTATATTTGTAGCCGAAATCTATCCCAACCCCTGAAGGTGATTTTTCTTGTGGTCGGCCTTATTGTTTTGTGTTAATGTCTATTATAAATATAGCCTTAAAATTCAATAATGCACTTAGAATATGTGTGCCATTTAAGTAATTTGACAGAATTCAAGAGAGGGTTACATATATTTTGATGGAGACAGAAGAATAAGAGTGTCAGTAAATATACATCACCTCTTTAAACGTAGGGGTGGGAATCAGAGCTGAAAATTTAAAACAAGTAAAACATACCTGGAAAAAATGTAACTGAGTTTCTGAAATTATAGTAATTCTAAAAACCGACACCGGGAGCTCAAACATAGCAAGTAATTATAAATGTTACCTAATACCTGGCTGGAATGTTTGTTTAAAATATTAAGTTAATTTGCGCTGCATTTTAACTGCATATTCATTTTTCAAGAAATCTATAAAAGAAATTCCACTGACTAGAACATAGCAACTCAAAATTGTCACCAACAGTCAGCTCGAGCATTTTTTTTAAATTCTTATGCTTTAATTATGATCTTTTCTTCCTCCTGTGGAAAATAAGTTACAAAATCCCGTTTGTAATATGTACATCTATAATCATGTAATAAAACTGAAATAACTTTAGAGAAGCATAAATATACGGTCCGAACAAAATCAGAGTTCTGAAATTTGAGAGGTATTCAGGATGGCGAAACGCCACCTTTTCAGTGCAAACCAGTGATACAGATCTTTAAAGAAGAAATGCAGCGGAATTCCTTTGTAACTCTGGTTTGGAGGACAGGGCTAATTCTCATTTCATAGCCGGCTGTGATGTGGGACTAGTACCGTACATCACTGTTCTAGGAGTAGGACTTTAGCTGACTTCATCTAAATCCCAGAAGCAGAGAGTCACATGGTGTGAGCCTTGTAATTGTCTGTTTGGAGTATTAGCTGAAGCCTTCATATATCACATGCATTAAAGGTCCCCGTATGTAGTGCCAATTTTAGAAGCATGTAATTACATGTATCATGAAATATATATATATATATATATATATATATACACACAATATATTGTATGTATGTATATATATATATATATATAGGCTAAAAGAGTGACTGTTTTGAGAATAACAATATGACTTCAAACCCAAAAAATATTTTTAAATACACAAAATATTGCCACTGCCTTTTTTTTTTGGCCACTTTTCTTTTAGCTTCTAGAAGAAATTTCATTAGTTATATTTAACTCTGCATCACTTAGATCATACGAACTTATGGGCATAGAAAATACTCTTGTTTTTCAAGTTTATCCCATCTTTTTGTCACTCTGTCTCATCATTAATATTAAATGACTTTCTTCCCTGTTTTTGAAGTGATGCTCACGTCTTTCAACATCAAGTTCCTGTTTTCTTTAAATTTCCTCGTTCTGTTGCTTTTTCCCTCTTCTGTCCCCTACCCATCTTTGCCAACTGTGAGATAAATTCTGTCCCATCATTAACTCCTTCGACTAATGAAATGAAATTCAAATACTGAAAGGACTCCATAATTTGGCTCTGGTGGTGAACATAATTTGTCTTGGCTTACTTTGTAAATTGGAATGTATGAGGAGAACCTGGAACACTGACCCTCTTCCTGATAGGAGTTGGAGAAACCCTGCCCAGCCTCTCTGACAAGAAATAAAATGAACAAGAAGATGTCAGTTGGATCAGAGGGCCTAATAATACTCTAAAGCCAAGCTTCAGAAATTGCTTCATGACTATTGTAAAGTCAATGTTGTGTTTGCATATTAATTGGACAGAAATCATGTGTGGCTATTCATCCAACCTGACCCCAAGTCATTCATGATTCATCCAGAATGGCCAGAGGTCTGGTTTGGGGTCTTTGGGTCGACAAAAAGTCCTACGGCTTGGACTTGGGACTGGATTTGTGTAGTGTAGCATTTGTATATAAGATCGGATGACGGATTCATACTCTGAGAACATTATTAGACACTTCAATACTATAAAGTAGATAGCATTGAATATAACTGATACTAGTTTTCTTCTAGAGAAACCATTTGTCATTTGCAAATGCTCAACATTTTCAGTGATATGATTTAGGTATGAGTAACACTCAAGATATATTTAGCATAGGTTTAGTATATGATATGAAAAAGTCCAAGGGAGAGTCAAACTTGGGTGGTAAAGGGCCCCAGAAATTGCTGAAATAATGTCATTTCAGATTTTTCCTGTGTTGTTGGTCATCTGTTCCCTGCAAAGTTGTTAGGTGTTCACCTCATGCCCCAGGTGGGGAAATTGTCTCAAATAATCCAGTCAAACTCTTAAAAATAATATTTTTCATTGAAATATTACTTCCTCTTTTTCCAAATATACTTTCACTGCTTCTTTCAAGTAAATACTATCTAAATATTTTATATATATTTGAATACTTTTAGTTTATAGAAAATTAGCATGCTTTATAAAGAAAATTCTAGACAAAGTGTCATGAATTTTTATCAACTGACTATACACCCTTTTCCTAAGGCCCTTTTGCTTCCAGTTCTATATGGCAATAGCTTAGTTTTGTTATTTGATCATTTTCGTCATAATTGAAATTCTGTATATGGCATTGAAAAGAGGAGACCAACCTTATATTTCTTATGACACCTAGAACAGTAATTGGTTTATATACATATATATATATGTATATATATACATTGCCATTTACCTTGAGAAGAATAATCTATTACAGATTTTTAATGTAAAAATTGACAATCTTGTTGCTTATGAAAGCAACTATTAACTTAATAAGTAGTAAATTCTGAGAGATCACAGAAACAATTTTGTTTAGAAGGTTGTTATGTTAACACATTATTAAGAACCCACAACAGTTAGTTTTTTTGTTTCTACTTTAAAATTGGGCATAAGATACATTCATGAAACAAACATATTTAAAGATCTATAGTTATTGACAAACTATGGGACAATTAAATTACTCACATTCTCTTTTTTCACAAAGTGTAAAATGCTAAAAGGAAACAACTCGAATGTTTAATCTGTCGTTACCATATATTCAGAAATTGCAGTTCTAAGGCATGATTGTCATGTCCTATCTGAACTATCAGAATATACCCCATTTTAATTATATTGTCATGAACAATAGCAAAGGAGAAATTTCTTCATTTTAAAACGAATGACTCTCCCTGGCTTGTACCTTATCTTGTCCATCATTTCATTATACAGTATATTTTTTGTTTTCTGTAAAATTTGTAGCCAATTTCCAAGTAACATAAATTATAATATTTCTCATGTTTAAAATGAGCCTAGCTGAGAAGAAATTTTCTTTTTCAGTGATATTGGAAAATATTTATGTGATTTTATTTTTTAACTTTTTCTACATTTCATTAGTCATTCATTACTGAGTACTATTAGCTTTGGTATTCATAAAACTATGTGGAGGTAACTATTTTGAATATATTTTGAAAAAGAGGCAGTAGAAATAAATGCAAAAATAATGTTACATAAAAATCCCTGAAAGAAAATTGGAAAGGAAAGAAAACAAGTTCCATTGAGATGAAAATGTTGGGAAATAAGGAGTATTCAAAGACCTTAATTTCTTACATTGCTGGAGTAATCAATTTATTTCCAAATGATTGTCTCATGCTGTTGGTCCATGAATTGTGCTTCTAGTATAATATATAATTTTCCCTACCCTTGTAGTGTTTATACATTAATTACTGCAAAGAAAGGAAGGAATTGGTTAATAAAAGCCAGGAAAACTGGGTTTATTCCCATTTTCCAATAGCACTAATGTATGTATACTTCTTTAACCTTCCATATGGTGCTTTGTGTGATGAGAGTATATAACATTTATATATGTTATTAGTGCCTTATTTTTTTCACTTGACTTTATTTCTTACCTAAAGAGCCATATATTTTTTGTGAGTGTTCCTTGGTCCCTGTATTTAAAGTGCTGATGATATAATGTATCTTTAGTGGTGTATATAGGCCGCCTTTGCTACCTTAACCCACTCTGTTATCTCTAGAACAGCAGGTTAGCCAATATATTTTTCTTAAATTCAGTGTTTATTTTGAAGTTAAGGTATAAAAAAAGGATATTAAACATCATAATTTGAAGCCATTATTATTGAAATGTACTTTTAAGCTGCAAAAAAGAATGCCAGTTGTTAAAATTTAAAACGGAAGTCAGAATGGCTCAGTCTTTAGAGCTCCAATTAGAACAAAACTACTTTACAAAAAGCATTGGGAATAAAAGTAAATATATGGAACTTCAGGAATTTGATCAGTTTGCTACAACTTGTCTTTGACAATGTGTTATTTGTAGTCTACTTCCATTCATGTTAGCTATTTACATGTAATTATTCATTCACAGTGGGTTTTATCGATATCAAGATATTTTGTATAATGTTATTTTGCTCTTCCTGGTCTTTGCCTTTGTGTTAGCTTTTATACAAAAAGCTGGTTTTGTTGTATTCTTTATGTACCATAGTATATAATTCAGCTTTTCCTGATGAATGTATGACAAATAATTAAAATAAATCATGTGCTTAGAAAAGACAAAGACACAGGTTGTATATGAAAATACGTGTACATATTTGACAAAGAAAAAAAGAGGAGAAGAATCTTCCTGCCAACAGATATGTCCTGCTGGACAGGACATGGAAACTAACAGATTTTTTTTTAAGCAGTAAAATTTAAAAATCTATTACCTCAAGAATTTTCAGTGGATACGTGTCAGTGTATGGCCCCTTGTTAGCAAATTCAATCTCACATGCTGCTGGCAGTAAAAACAACCCAAGTGTCAGATCACACACATTGTAGGGGCAAATCTTTCAAAAGATGGATACCTTGTGATATTCTGGAGTCTGACTTTGGATTTTTGGTAATGTCCCTATGGCCTTTTGTTGTGGTTCAGCTTTGTTTTTTGTTGGTTTTGGTTGGTTGTATTAGAATGGAAGGGTAATCTTAATTATGAGATCAGACCTTATGGAAGGATAAAATGACACTCACTCTACTTGGATGAAAACTGT
This sequence comes from Paguma larvata, assembly GCA_030068075.1. Lineage (NCBI taxonomy): Eukaryota > Metazoa > Chordata > Mammalia > Carnivora > Viverridae > Paguma > Paguma larvata. The sequence goes on from CM057829.1 coordinate 110,124,931, forward strand.
ATTGGGAATCAATTATTTTTATTGTCACTATATGAGCGGTTGTATGGATTCCTGTGGAGTGCTGTTTACTCGCATGATGTGTGCAATACATCATGCATCGTCATCTAGAAATGCCTAATAAAAGTTTTTAAAAGAGAAGACTCTTGTCTTTTTTTTTTGTCAGTACATTTGGAGTTTAAAGAAATTAAAAGGTAAAATTGGACAGTGGCCAAATTACACGACCATAACAGGAATGAACAGAAATTCATGGGTATGCCTTTTGGAAAGTGGATTGTGTCATGTTGCTGTGACATGTTTTGAGGAACGTTCACAGAAAACGGAGGGTCAGTCTGAACAATCTGCATGAGACAGTGTATCTGCAAGCACACAGTATAATGCCAGTAACTTTCTCTCCGACTTATTCATTCATTGAAAAATCCATTCAATATTATTTGTTCAGCTAATTTTTTTTTTTAGTAAATATGTATCGAGTCCCCTACTGTGTTATAAAAAATATACTCTGCGTGCATGTAGGAGAAGGCGAGGCTCTGACACTGGTCTAGTGGAGGAAGTGCCAGGCAAAGGTTTCGACAATGGATTCCTGTCTTGAATTCTTTGACTAATTTGGGGTGTGATATTAGGTTAGCCACATACCTTTCCAGATGTCAGTCTAAATAAGGAGTGCATGCCAATCTCTAAGGCCTCTTTCAGCAATTAAATCTAGATCTATGCAACCTGTTTTTAAAGTTAGTTCCAATTACTCAGTTCTAGCATTTCTCCAACCCAGAATGACCATGTCAGGCCTCTGTGCCTTCACACAGGCCAGTCCCCTAGCTTCCCCTGCCCACCAAACTCTTCTTCCTCTATGGTCCTCAGGTCCATGGTCCCAGCATCTTCTCCTGCAGAATACCATCCAGGCCATACCTCATGGGACACATCACCAAGGCCTCCTCTGCTGAGCCTTCTCTGCAAATCACTACTGTGCAAGGCATTTGTGTTGCTTTCCCAGGGCTGCCATAACAAAGTACCACAAGTTGGATGGCTTAAAACAACAGAAATGTAGGGGCCCCTGGGTGCCTCAGTCACTTAAGCATCTGACTCTTGATTGCAGCTCCGGTCAAGGTCTCACAGTTTTGTGAGTTTGAACCCCTCATCAGGCTCTGTGCTGACAGTGTGGAGCCTGCTTGGGAGTCTCTGTCTTCCGCTTTCTCTGCCCCTTCCCCACTTGTACTTCTCTGTCACTCAAAAATATAAAATTAAAAAAAAAATAAAATTTAAGATAAAAAATAACAGAAATGTATCCTCTCATGTTTCTGGAGACTGAAGTTCGAAGGGTCAGCAGGTTGGTTCCTTCCAGAGGCCCCTCCATAATGTCTGGTGGTCACAGCAATCCTCGGCATTCCTTTACCTGTGGTATCTTCACTTCACTTCAGTCATTGGATTTAGGGCCCACTCTTGTCTAGTATGACTTTTTCATGGGCTGATTGTGTCCCCCAGAATTCATATGTTGAAGCCCTAACCCCCAGAGCCTCAGAATGCGGCCGGATTTGGGGATTCGGCCTTTAATGAGTTAATTAAGGTAAAATGAAATCATATGGGTGGGCCCTATTCCAACATGAAATAAAATTAGCACAACATGATGACGTCATGTTGCTTCCTTGATGGCCAGGAGAAGGCCATCACCGTAAGTGGTAGAAAGAACCTAAATGGATATTGGACCCAGACAGACAAGTTACAGACATGCCTAGCATGCAGTACGTTAGTAATTAGTATACTCTGATACATAAAGATCAATGACTCAACAAACTTCCCCTCTTTCCTGTATGGAATTCCCTGGAAACCTGAAAGTTTCTGGTCAACCTGAAAATAGAACGTAAGCTAGTTCACAGCACAATCTACGGAGTACCCCAGGCTTCCATTTGGAAAGCCCACTCCACTCTCTTCCCCAGAAAAACCTGGTTCTAGGATGCAGGGGAATTCTTCTCTAAGATGAACGACCCATTTGACACTAGCACTATTTTTCTTCTAGAAAATGTATGATTGCTTGTTGCAGTACAAGGGCAGCAACAGTTTACATTAAAACTGGAAAGTCACCTAAGCTTTCAGAGCCTGTTTCCACGTGCGTTGTACCCTTCTACTTGTGAAGGTGATCCTAACCAATTTCAATGAGTCTAAACAGTTAAATAGCAACATAGATAGACGCCATCTCACTGGAAAGTCATTGGAGTGGCACATTCATTTCCTAGAGCTGGGCTCAAATTTTTGTCTCCTTTTACAATAGGCATGTTTATATAATCAATTGATAATAATGAAAATTATCTAAAAGATGTATAATTTATGGATCTAAGGCTGTTTCTTTGCAGAAATAAAAACGATTGTAAAAGAGAAGATATTTTTTTTCCTTAATACTACTATTGCAACTAGGGATTTTGTTCTTGACTTCCATTTCTAACCAAGAAACTCAAAACACATAAATACAATGGTCTGGGTAGTGTCAAGAGGCCTGGATTCTATTCCCCGTCTGTGCGCACTGTGGCCTCGGACCAGGGGTTCAGCCTCTGTAGCCAACTTCCCGTCCTTGACTATGGGGAATCAGATCTCTAACACAGTGACATATTATATGAACAGTAATAGGTAATAAAATCAAACTACAGCCGTTAAAATCCTCCTTCACAATTTTCTCAAGTTGAACTTTGTGAACAACAACTGCACAATGGAAATAAATATACTGTGGATAGAAGGCCCAAAGTAGTATTCAATGAATGGAAACTCCCTTCTCCCTTCCCTCGAGCAAATCACTCTTGACCCAGAGAATGCTATTAACAATCACTGAGTTGTAATTGTGACCCTAAATTAATATGCTTCTTATCCTGGCCAGTAATATTTAGCATTAAATTCACACATACTGGCCGGCCAAATTACAATTTTGGTTTGCCAAGTTAGACATGATCGCACACTTTAAGATGTTTTGAGTCGGGTTTCTCTTGTCATAGCTGACCTTCTATTTAAATTAGGTACAGGAAGTGCCAGTATGAGAGGACAGCCCCCAAGAAATCACCCATGCATTCCACGGAGGAGGTTGGATGATTTCCCCCTTACCCAGCGGCACAGAGGCCCTTTCAAGGGCCAGAAATAGATCCCCTATTGAGCCTCTGTTTATCTCTTGTGACCATAAAAAGCAGCTGGCCCTGCAGGAAAGGCTGGCGGCTGCAATTAACTCCAGGAGGCCGTAAGCCGAATCCTGAGCAACAGAATAAAGGCTGCTCAAAGGACTTTTGGAGTCATGTTGCTAGCTCTTTGCTAGGACCATTCAGTCCTACTCCAAGGAAATCTGTGAACTAAACCCCACACATCACTGTAAAATTTCCTGTGACCACCAGGGGCACTCGGAATCATTCCAGTATTCTTAGAGTTGCTTCATAATGACTACTTACTAAATAGCCATACACAGCTAAATACTGATGATATTTTGTTCAATGAAAAATATTTTTAAAAGAATTGATTGAGGGGCACCTGATTGTCTCAGTTACAAGAGCATTAAACTTTTGATCTCAGGTTCATGAGTTCGAGCACATGTTGAGTGTAGAGTTTCCAAAAAAGTAAATAAATAAACTTAAGAGGAAAAAAAAAAAAAGATTGGTTGATCCAGTTGTTCTCACCTTCTATTACTTGGTATTTAAACTTTGCTCTGTATAAGGCTAATTAATAATTATGAAAATAGAAAGCAGATTCAGATTTTTAAGGCCACTGGAGACAATAAGAGGTTTCTTTTGGAACACTTCATTCATTGTTGCTTAAAAATTATCAGGTCCTTAGGAAACAGCTTGAAACACCTTTCATATCATTGTTAAGAGCCCTTAAGTACCCAATTCTTTTTGCTTATCTTCTATACAAATGAATTAATAATCGGTTCATTAGACATGTGTCCAGGGGAACTGAGAAGTATCAAGTGCAACCAAATGACCATCTGATACCTACGTCTAGATGGCCGTTTCAACTTAACTTGGTGCTATTTCTCTTAAATAAAACCCCAAAGCCCTCAAACCTTTAACCAAAAACCGCTTTGAGGCTGAACAAATGTGCTTACAGCTTCAGGGAGTTATATTTTATTATAAAATTCTAGCTCTCTGCATAATATTTTTATTTCATCTACCTCAGTGAAGCAAAACAGAAACAAAACAAAACAAAAATGAATGTTCTGAGGAGTAGAGGTTCTGCTATGGTGGTGTAAACCCCATGCTGCCAATCTTTCCCCATGGAGCACCATAACAAACAAACGAACAAAAACAAACAAAAAACAACCCTACCTGAAAAGGCTGAGAAAAAAACAGGACCCGGCAGAATGCAGTGAGGAGTCAAATTGTGGAGACGCAATCCTCACTGTGGAAAGGGTCTCAGTTCCTGTCCTCTAATGATTGCGCCTCAAAGGCCCACTTGTTGAGGGCAGCTACCAAAATTCCAGTGGGTTCCTCCGCCATCTTTACCTGCCTTCAGAACTACGGAAAGAAGACAGCGAAACAGGGGGGACTATAAAGGGGAGGAAGCTGGAAAAGGAGAAATGAATGAAAAGAGAAAATCTCAGTAGAGGAATAGAATTTGTTAAAAAAAGAAAAAAAGAAAGAAACTAATGAAAATTTTAACACTGAAAATGGCACTATCTGGAAAAATTCACTGGATGGGTTCAAGAGTATAATGGAAATAGCAAAGAGTCAGTAAATTGGAAGATAGATTAAGAATTATTTTCTCTGAAGAACAGAAAGAAAAGAGATTGAAGAAAAACAAATAGACTCTTAAGGATCTATGAGACAATATAAAAGTTCTAATGCATGTGTTCTTGAGAGATGGCAGAGGAGAGGAGAGATTGCAGAGGACCATGATGAAACTTTTTGGAAAATGTTAATTAACTTGGTGATTGTAATGATTTGTACATACATGGAAACTCATCCGTTTGTATAGTTTAAATGTAAATATAAAAGTTTAATGTCTATAGTGTGTCAATAAAACTATTAAAAAGTATTTTTAATTTACATACACCCATAAAAAAAGAAATGTCTTTCTTTTGCTTCAAATTCTGTGTTTTAAAATTAGGAAAAATTAAAATTACTTTGCTGTTATTAGTTAAATATAGTATTACTCATCCAGTTATGTATTTGGGTATTTTCCAGGAAAGGTTTATAATTTTGCATTTTATATTTGTCTTATTTTTTGTGGTTGAAGTATTTCTTTTTCATTTCATTTGAATGTGTATGTCTCAGTAACAAGTTTTTGATTCCTGGCTATAAGAAAGAGAAGAAAAACACAAAAAATGCATTACTCAGAAATAACCGTCTTACTTAAATAAGTTCAAGCCTAAGTCAAAACTTATATAACCCAATTTGTAACCCAGAAGGAATATGGGTTAAAACTATCTTCTAAGTTCATTATTATGTTTTCTGTTTACTTACAGATATGAATATCAGCTTAATCAATATTTTGCTATCATAATATTATGACAATTATTTCCATAACCACTTAAAACACTGTTTAAGAATTTTGTGTATTCTTAAATGTATTATTTCCACTAAGTGACAATGGGAACTCATATTTTGTGGATGTGTGTGGGAGAAATACATAGCTTATTTCCTAAGCATATCTCTGTCTTCAATAATTTGCTGTTATATAAACCTTAAATAGAAAAAGCCCAAGGCAATTGATTTTATATACTTTGTATCACAAGTATTGTCTCCTTTTCACAGTGCCTATTTGGACATTATCACTAATTATCTTTTTCTTTATTAGAAATTACAATCTAAGCCAAATAATTGTCATATGCTGTTAAACTAAAAAGAAAGCAAATTAAATATTTTGTAGACAAAACACTAACGACTTAGTATTGCTGGTAGTAATTACAGTACATCAAATCACCATCATTATATAGCCCTAGCAATAAGCCTAGTCTCTCAGGCTGTGCCTTGAAAAAAGCAGAGCCCAAGAGTAGATCTTGCTTGAAGGTAATAGTTTACGTGGGGATGTAAATTCAAGAAACAGAAGTGAGAGGCTGGACGAATAACATAGGGAAGAAAGGAAAGCTTATCCACGGATGCACTGTCAGGGTGGTTGCCTCTGTAGGCACTATGTTCAATCCCACAGGACCCTCAGAGGGCCATGTACAAGGAGCCTCAGAATTGCCCACCCGAAGACAGAGGAGGAGATCTTTACTTGCCTGCTCTTCTCCGCATTGGTCAAGGGTTGCTCCCTGGGACAACTCCCTCACCCTTTCATGTTTGCATGCGAATCTCCAGGACTCAGCAGTCTCCACAGAGCATCCAAAGTAGTAGAGGCAGAGAACTCCCATGATGATAATCAGGTTGCACTTGCCAGCGGCTGATTGGCTCTGTGCGGTGCTGGTGAGCGGATGGGCTGAGGACACGTGGGAACATGAGAGGCGTCAAGAAGCATTTGTGAGGATAAAACATACCGACAAAGAAGAGTAAGAAGACAATTTCTTAGACATTTTAGGTTAGGAAAACTAGCCTCCAACGTGCTGTGCGCGCGCGCGCACACACACACACATACACACACACTAGCCTTCAACATACATGTGTGGGTGTGCGTGTGTGGGTGCGTGTGTCCTGGAGCTGACTTCCATCACCTTGGGAGAGTCATTTATGATAATCTCTTCCAAACTCTGTGTTCAGTAACATCAAGTGCGTAGTTCAAAATCACCAAAGGTGGAAGTGTTTATACTACAGAAATTGGCAAATTTTGCAAACGAGAGCACTTTTTTGAGTGGGGGAGGTGGTGTAGAAAGCTGGTTTAACAGCGCACCACTACTTGTGTGTGTGTGTGTGTGTGTGTGTGTGTGTGTGTATTACATGTATATTAACATGAGGAAGTTTTAACTTCTTAGTCAATTATATTTTGGTAAAACAGTAAAAGCAAATTACATTTTAAAAAATAATACTTTCTTGGTTCTATAATAGAAACTTGCCATGGGAGCATTTCTCTGAAGAAACAGAATTGAAAATATGGGTAAAACGTTAATGCCACCACCTACCAACCCACAGATTATATAGGGAAGGAAAAAAGAACACTGGCTCAGAGAGCGGTCATATTATAATTCTTACCACTTATTATGGGGTAAATTGTATTTCCCTGAAATTCATATGTTGAAGTTGTAACACCTAGTACCTCAGCATGTGACTGTATTTTGAGCCAGGGCCTTTAATAGGTGATTAAGTTAAAATGAGATGTGTCCTAATCCAATATGGCTGTCTTTATAATAAGTGTCCTTATAAGTAGAAGAGATTGGGACACAGACATACATAGAGGGGGGACCATGGAAGAAGAAGTTACACTCTGCAAGCCAAGAAGGGATGCCTCAACAGAAACCAATCCTGTTGACACCTTCATCTCAGACTTCTGGCCTCCAGAACCGTGAGGAAAATTAATTTCTATTGTTTGAACCAATATGTGGTTCTTTGTTATGGCAGCCTTTCCCACAGCAATAAACTACTCCAGTTCCAAATCTGCCTTGACAATCGGGGGAGGGATAGCACTTCAGGGGCCTGACAGCAGGCCTTAAGCCCCAAGCAGCCCTGGAGGACAGGCCTGAGATACAGTCTGCTACCTCCCGACTGCTGGACTCGTGACATTGACCACATCTTCAAGGATGGGGCCACACGATACAGCTAGTCCTCCAAATCTTCACTAAAAAACAAGTGTAACATTAGAGATATGCAAATCAAAACCAAATGAGATATCACCTCATGCTGTTAGAATGCTTATTATCAAAAAGATAAGAAACAGCAAGTTTTAGTGAAGATGTGTAGAAAAAAGAATTCTCGTGAGCCGTTGGTAGGATTGTAAATTGGTGTAGCCACTATGGAAAACAGTATGGAGGTTCCTTAAGGAATTAAAAATAGAACTACCCTATGATCCAGTAATTCCACTTCTGGGATCTGGGTATATATCCAAAGGAAACAAAATCATTACCTCAAAGAGGTATCTGCACGCTCATGTTTATAACACCATTATTTACAATAGACAAGACATGGAAGCAACCGAGTGTCTATTGACAGGTGGATGGATAAAGTTGAGGTAAGTATGTACAATGGAATATTATTCAACTATAAAAAAGAAGGAAATCCTGCCATTTGTAACAACATGGATGGACCCCGAGAACTTATGCTTAATGAAATAAGTCAGACAGAGAAAGACAAATACTATATACCCTCACTTTTATGTGGAATCTAAAACAACAAACAAATCACAGAAAGAGACATCGGATTAATGGTTAGATGAAGGTGATCCAAAGGTACAAACTTCCGGTTATGAAATAAACAAGTCCTAGAGATGTAATGTACAACATTACAGCTGTAGGTAACACCACTGTAGGATATAATTGAAACTCTTGAGTTCTTATCACAAGGGAAAAAACATATTTTTATTTATTTTTGGTGGGGGTGGGGAGTATCTACATGAGATGATAGATGTGAACTAAACTTACAGTAATCATTTCACAACGCATGAACTCCAATCATTCTGCTGTACATCTTAAACTTATACAATGCCATGTGTCAACTATATCTCAATAAAACTGGAAACACAGAACAAGTGTCCTTTTATAGTTCAGACATAACTATTTGGGGCCTAAATTCAAACTACTAAAGTCATCATATGGTTTATAATTTCTTATAATTTGCAGGATCTTACTTATAACTTAGGATTCACATGCTTCAAACAATTTAAAGGACAATTTGATAACTAAAGGTAGAAAGGCTTATCACAAGAAAATATTAGTCTAGAGGCCAGAATACACAAATGGAAGAAAGCTCTTCAAAGGCTAATGCTTCAATTCTATAATTATCTTTGTTGTCAGGAACCAAGGCTATTCTGTACGTGTTTTTTCACGTGATTATTAGTAAAGTAAATACCCTAATACAGGACTACTATTGCATTTTAAATTTTAAATTTCTTTCATAGTATTTATTCTGTAATGTAAAATGAAATGGAAGTTTCTGTGGCAAACACTCTAGGTTGTAGTGAAATGCTCTCAGCAGCATAAATATTATCTGAATCAAGACATAATTATTAAAGGCATAATCATTATAGTTATTACCCCGGAATCTCTCTTTCTTTCTCCCTCTCTCTCTCTCTCTCTCTCATTTTTTTTTAAATAGAGCACTCACTTTCTTGGTCCTGAAACAAAAGTATTTAATCCCTGCATTTCTAGACTAACCCAGAGCCATGCAGCCAACAATAGATTTAGGTTTGAATTTGTTCTAACCTTGTGACAAATCACTTCATTTTATCATGAAATAAACATCTACTGGACAATGGTGAATTTCTTTAAGTCTAGCGGCTCCTTCTCTTGCTTCTCTATTTTTTTTCTGATAAATATACATAAGTAGGGAAATTTTTTCTCACCAGCTATAAGCACATGAATTATAAAAGGAAGAAATTGTGATAAATTTCCAACACTTGTATCAACATTGTTATGGCTTATAGGGATGATTGCTTTTACCACAGTACTATACACCCTACATAATTAGTGTTAAATGTTACATATTCAGTGCATATGAAGAAAAGAAGAAAGAGAGGAAAGGAAAGAATTTATTCTGAGATCTTTGAGAAGTTGTCTGACTTCGTAAAATTGGAGGCTTTAGTTTCAGACAGACCTGCCTTCTCCACTAACTGCCTTACTTTGTAATCTTGGACAAAATGAATTAATCTCTTATGCCTCAGTTTCTTCATCTACAAACAAGGAATGCGATGTAACCTAATTCACAGGGTTATTGCAAATTATAACTGATATGATCTATACCAAAGCCTTAGCACAGTGCATGAAACAATGTTAAATTCCAAAGATCTGATCAAAACAAAAAAAATAAAACATTATCATATGAATTAATCTTATCCATAAAATGAGATAATAATAGCTCATTTTAAGGGATGTTGTGAGGAGCATATGACTTTGTGTATGTAAATTGCCTAGCGAAATGCTTAAAACAAACTAGATAATCAAGAAATGATAACTATTATCCCCACTGGATTTACCATTGAGATGAGGTCATCTTTTACCTGCTTATGTTTTAAAGTGCTTATGATTTGGAGCCCTCTGGTGTTCATATTGGGCACTGCAATCTTGGGTCAGTAGGTGTTTTCCACTGATTTCCATCAGTTTTTCCTCAAGGTATTGTCATTTACACGCTATTTTCCAATGTACGAAAAGATGTTATTTACTTAATATTTTTATTTAAATTAATTTATTCCTTAAGAAAAAAATCTATATATTCCCCAAACCAGTTTTCTATTATTATCATAAACGGAAAACCAGTATGCTTTTAACATATATAGCCATGTTAAACTTATAATAATTATATAGAAAATTCAATTTCAGGGGTGCCTGGGTGGCTCAGTTGGTTAAGTGTCTGACTTTGGCTCAAGTCGTGATCTCACAGGTTTTGGCTTTGAGCCCCACCTCGGCTCTGCATTGACAGCACAGAGCCTGTTTCAGATCCTCTGTCTCCCTCTCTCTCTGCCTGTCCCCTGCTCGCCTGCTTGTTCTCTCTCTCCAAAATAAATTAACATTTTATATTTTAAAAAAGAGAAAATTTCAGTACCGATCAGACTCATATCTCATACAATACTTTGGGGAACTTCATTTTATATCAATAAATTTTATGATATGAAGGGTTAAGGAAGGCTTCACAAAAGGAACAATTTAAAGAAGCAGAATCGTAAAGAATTATGAGATATTAGTTTGGTGGACAACAGGACAAAGGACTTTCCCAACACAGATTAAAGTACCACTAAAGATACAAAATTGTGGAAACACTGAGTCATTGGGAAAGCTGCAAATGCGCCCAGAGGGCAAGTGAGTATTTGGCTGGTGGTGGGTAACACGTGAGGAGAGGTGCGCCTGGCCGCAGCAGGGAAGGCCTCCTGCGGAAGTCATCATTTTCCCAAGAATAAAGTTCCACGAGATTTCACTAAATGTTTTCCCTCGCCACCCCCAAAACATGTATGTGTGAGGGCTGGAGGATGTGGTGTGGTGTCAAGTTTGAGAAATGCTGAGTTAAACCAAATTAATCAGTTAAAACTGCAGGAGTCATACAGCACTGTAAAACTCTAAGAGAATTATAATATGCAGATTTCCCAATATGTTCGATCTTGAAGTAGTTTCTTTAATGTTGTCTTATTTGTTTTTATTTACTTAGGAACAATATATGTAGTATCAGGAGGAATAAATTTTGAGAAATGCCCGTAGGTTATGAGGTTATAAATAAATAAATAAATAAATAAATAAATAAATAAATAAATAAATATATGGACAATAATAACATGATTAGATTTGTGCTTTAGAAAGATCACTGGTTACAGTACGCTGGCTGACTTGAAGGGAAAGTAAACAAAGAACTAGAGGCTGGCAAATGAGTTACATTATGGTTGAATCACCAGTCATCCACATGTAGAAACCGTAACACGATCACTGCATGTCATGAATTTTAAACTATGAGAATCAAAAAGAGCTTCAGGGCATCACAAATTGGAAGGCAGGAATTGATGTCATTAAAAAAAAAAAAGAAGAATGCTCATTAAATAAAGTAGTGGATCTTATTGGAAGAAATGACATAACCTAGGAGACATAGCCAGGTTAGATTTCTCAGAATGATATAGAAAGCGGAAATCAGTACAACAGTCAGCAAATCTGAGAAACAGCAGAAAGGGAATCGTGATGATAGAATAAGAGGTATAATAAATGTTCAAAGGCAACACACAAATAATAGACAAAAATGTTTTCTTTGTATTTGAATAACTATATTGTGCGCTTAGAAATTCTCTTGCTGCTTTTGTTGAAAATGACAGACTTAGGTGGAACAGTTTCGCTTATGAAATAGAGGAAATCCATTGTGAATCTTATCATTGTAAGTTATCAGAACCAGAATGAGCGTGTGTGTGTGTATGTGTGTGTGGGGGGGAGGTAGTGTTTTGGCAAAAGTGGGTTGGAGATAGGGGAGGTAGGATGGAAAAGAATACTAAGTCAGAAAGCAAAACTCCTTGAATATATGAGAAGTAAAAAGAAAAGGAAATCTTTTTCTGCAGGACATTGAATTATTCAAGCAGTCTGGCGAATCCTATTTGCTCTCAAATTAATTTTATGCACCAGCATTTAGAGTGGCTGCTCTATTCATTTGACGGTTATTGGGAATAATTCCGCATTTTCCTTACTGAAGTGGTTTGAAATGTCAATTGCTTGAGAATTCCTGCAGCCTTGTCGGATTGTGTTAATTTTCTTCATTTTTCTTTCTTGTTTTTTTAAGTTTTTATTGATCTAGTTAAGTAATCTCTACACCCAGCCTGTGGCTGGAACTCAGACCCCAAGATCAAGAATTGTATCCTCCACCTACTGAGCCAAGCAGGTGCCCCAGTTTTCCTCATTTTTCTAGCGAATACTTTAAACTGTGACCCAGCTCATGAATACAGCACCCCTTTCCTTCCTTCTCTGAAAAGGGTGATTGGTTACTGGATACCAATCTCTTACACAGGAAGTGAAGAAGCTTCATGCAGATGTAAAATCAACGTACTTTTTTTCTTTTTAAAAATTCTTCTTATCGATATTATGCAACAGTTATTTCAAGGGAAGTTAATCCATTAAACTTGTTTTTTAATTTATATTGCCACTGAGTACTTCCTAATATCAGTTAGAGAATAAACTTTGATAGTAATGTTTTAACTGTCCCAGGAACAGAGAGAAAGAAAATGAGAAATTAAAGGCAGTCTAGTATGTGTGTTAAGAATACAGGAATACGGGCTAAAGAATTTAATCTGGATTCACACCCCAGCTCCACTGTTACCAGCTATCTGACCTTGGCCAGTTAAATAATCCAAAACTCAGTGAATATGTCTGTAAATGAGGATGATAATTGACGAGAGCGTTTTTAAGTTTCCTGTCCCAAGTGACAGCCCTGCATTAGTTTGAAGCCAGTTCTCTTTCTGCTAAACATAGAGGGGTACTGTGTTAGACATAGTGTGCCCCAGACTTCTGCTTACTATGAACCTTGTTAAGCGTTATGATTGCTGAGAATTCTGTTTTGATTGCTGTTTGCTGTGAACACCGTGAAACTTTTCTTGGGGTGCTGTGAGACCTGTTTAGTTTGCTATGTATTAGACTAAGTTGCTGGGTGTTAAATCTTGTTAGGTATTACATTTAAAGACTTAGGAATGCACTAGACTCCTGGCCCATTTGCTGTGATTATTGTGAACCCTGTTTGCTGTGTTAGAGAATTGCCATATTGTGAAAGCATAGTGCTGTTAGGGCTAAGGCCACTCCATTTTGGTTTAAGTTCCATCTTAGAGTAGTTCTGGGCCCCGAGTTCCAGGAAAACAAGTCACCCTGGACTCTGCCCCAGGTTCCAGGAAACAGAGTAGTCAAGGGGCTGGACCCAGATTAGCAGACCCTGTTACCACCCCGGGTGGGACTGGACCCAGATTAACAGACCCTGTCTCCACCTTCAGTTCCAGGAAAACCACAGGAGGTCAGATTCCTAGAGCAGCCTCTAGCAAAGCTAATCAGTGTTCAGCCCGCGTGCATGCTGACCCTTTGAATCAGCACGGGACCCCCAAGCTAAGCCAATCCATAGCTAGCCTGCGCCCGCCAAATATGAAATACTCAATCAGAAACTAGCCTGTGAGACTGCCAATCAATCAATTCAAAGCATCCCCATCCCTGCCCAAAAAGTGTACTCGAACCCTGATAAAAAGCCTGTGTAAACCCGGCTCAGGATTCTTGCTACTGGTCCAGAGGTGCAAGAGTCCAAGCTCGAGCTTCGAATAAAGAGTCTTTGCATTTGCATCAGTCCCGGCTCCCCGGTGGTCTTCTTGGGATCCAGAATTTGGGCACAACAATAATACCAGGAAGAACAGAGGAGAATGCTTTAAAGATTATTTATTTTGGGAGAGAGAGAGAAGGAGACAGAATCCCAAGCAGCTCTACACTGACAGGTTTGACAGACTCAATTTCACAAACCGTGAGATCATGACCTGAGCCAAAACCCAAAGTAGGATATATAACTGACTGAGCCGCCCATGTGCTCTGAATAGAGGAGAATTAATATTCAAAATGATTAATGACTAAGTACTTTCCAGACTTGATCGAAGAACCACAGAACAAATCCAAGCATAACAATGTAATGAAATCCAAACATAGACAAATATTGAGAAACTGTGGAACAAAACACCAAAGACATAGAGTTTGTTTTAAGAGCAGCCAGAATGAAAATAGAGGTGACTTACCAAGAAATAAAATTAGCGTGATAGCTAACTTTTCAATTGCAACAATAAAAGCCATAAGACAGTGAAATAGTATTTTAACACGCTGAAAGAAATCAATTTCCAACCTGGGATTGAAAAACAATCTTTCTTTCAGAAACCACTGAGTAAGGGATTTCTGAACATTGTACAGGATCACAGAGGTGAGATCAGAGTCGAAAAAAATTAATTAAAAAAAAACAAATAAATAAGGATACAAACCAATATATAATACTTAACCTAAGAGTTACAAGCAATATGACAGAGGGGCTCCTGGGCGGCTCGATTAAGCGTCCAACTCTTGGTTCCTCAGGCTGAGGTCATGATCTCATGGTTCGTGGGTTCAAGCCCTGCCTCAGGCTCCATGCTCTCAGTGTGGAGCCTACTTGGATTCTCTCTCTCCCTCTCTCTGCCCCTCCCCTGCTTGTACTCTCCCTCTCCAAATAAATATATAAATAAATAATTAATTAATAAACAAACTTTAAAAAATAATAATATGACAGAGCTAAAATAATGGAGCCCAGTTGTATATGAAGTGGAAAGAAGAGGTCAGCCACAGCTTTCTAAACTCTCTGTGGTGTGCAGGAGGATCAATGTGTTACCCGGTTAGGCTTTCTTATATATACAGGTGAAAATAAGAAGGATAATCTTTAAGAGTATAGAAGCATTGTGCATATGCTGAAACAATTACCAGGAAGTAAATGGAATAAACAGAAATACAAGTTTCAGAACAAAAATTAGGAAGAATAAAATGTATATAATAAGATGACAGATGTAAATGAAAACGACATAAATTGTCTCCTGGCTGGCAACAAGAGCACGTGACTCCTGATCTCGGGGTTGTGAGTTTCGGCCCTACATTGGGTGCAGAGATTACGTAAAAAGTAAAAAGCAGAAAAAAAAAAGAAATTAAAACATATGAGTAGTTGCAATCAATACGAAGGGAATAGATTCTCAGACTATAAAAAAGAAAGTATCTGGCAATATATTTTTCACAAGAGGCAACAGAGAAAGGTTGAAACTCAAAGTTGGAAAAATTTTATTGAGTAAATTCAAACCCCAAAAAATGTAGTAAAGCTGTACTAATATTTGTTACAACAGATTTTTGAAGCAAAATAAAGAATACCATTTTATCAAGATAAAAGATTAAATTCACTGGAAGGATATAACAACTCTAAATAGCAGGCATTAACAACTACATTATGATAGTGAAAATATTTAATACACAATTCAGTAATATATTGTGCAGAAAGTAATAAGAATATAAGAGATTTTCACAACATATTGAACAAGTTTGATCTAAAGAACATGTAGATATTTATGAATGAGAGTATACACAGTCTTTTAAACATATATGGAAAATTTACAAATATTGACTATATTTTTTAGGTGATATGACATAATGCAACAACATTTAAACTCCTGACATACATGTGATTGTGTAGTATTTTAAAATTCCATGTGAGGCATCTGGCTCAGTCGGTTAAGCATTCTACTCTTGATTTCAGCTCAGGTCATGATCTCACAGTTGGTGAGTTTGAGCCCCGCATCGGGCTATGCTCTGACAGAGTGGAACCTGCTTGGGATTCTCTCTCTCCTGTCTCTCTCTCTCTGCCCCTACTCCACTTGCTCTCTCTTTCAAAATAAGTATATATATGTTAAACTCTGCAGAACATTATTTTTTATTATATTATATAGTCAATATTTATTGTGCTTTACCATTCTTATTCATCATTTTTTTCATTCCTGACATATCGTCTTGATGCATTTTCTTTTTTC
The DNA here is from genome assembly GCA_030068075.1 of Paguma larvata. Taxonomy (NCBI): domain Eukaryota; kingdom Metazoa; phylum Chordata; class Mammalia; order Carnivora; family Viverridae; genus Paguma; species Paguma larvata. The sequence goes on from CM057829.1 coordinate 110,140,981, forward strand.
CTGAATAACATCCTTTCCCAATTCCTGAAAATCGGACCGTCAGCACTCACAAGCCAGTACGAGCTGGCTCCAGTACTCTGCTGGTTTCGTCATTATATTTTCTGAAGTTCAATGATCTATGGATCCCTGGGTTCAATATAGATTGATAAAGTATTACACACACACTTACTACATCATTGAATTTTACTTGCCCTCCTTTTATTTAGAACTTTTGCATTGATAGTAACAATTTTGCAAAATTTTCTCTCCGAGGAGTGTCCTATTGAGTTTTGGTTGCAAGGTTATAGCTATACAGGTCTTTTAGAGTCTAGAGATTTCGTCCCTTTTCCTATTGTAATTGTTGTTAATTTCCAATTTGCTAATTTTGGTTATTTTTGATGGATAAAAGTTTTAATTTTTGAAGCCAAGTATGTTCGTCTTTTTCCTTATAAACAATTTCTTTCACATCTTAATTTTGAAAACTTCAAAAGTTAATGGAAGGGTCATTTAAATTTTTTACTAGTTTTTCTTGGCTCAAAAATATTTGGTATAAAAAAATTGGTGTATTAGTTTCCATGGAATTAATGTTTACGTAAGAGGTGAAAAAAATATATAAATTGAAATTTTCAAATTTCCTAATCAGAACCCTTAAAAATTGATAAAAATCCTTGGATTTTTTTTTTAATAATAAAGATGGACTTTTAAAAATGTACTAAAAACTGGAGGAACTGGGGGCTCAGTCACTTGAGCTTCTGAGTCTTGATTTCGGCTCAGGTCATGATCCCAGAGTAGTGGGATCGAGCCCTTGTGTCGGGCTTAGCAGTGGTGAGCACCGAGCCTGCTTGAGATTCTCTCTATCTCTGCCCCTTTCCCCTGCTTATGCACTCTCTCACGCTCAAAGAAAAAAAAATGTACTAAAAACTCTTTTATGAGTTTTCACAATAAAAATGATTATTTTATGCTTAAATAAATTTTCTTTAAGTTTTGAAATTAACATAATTTTTTATACATGAACAATAAAATAAAATTTACAGAGTTTGTAAACACAGAATATGTGTCTGATTGGAATTAGTGAATGCAAAATGTAGATAATTCCTAAGGTAGTTATGACTTAATATTCCATGGGATGTGTTTGACTTTCTAATCTTTCCCATATGATTTACTTCATCAACTTATTGCAATAAAGTTCTCTAGAGAAATGGATTTTCCCTTACTTGTGAGGAGGACTGACTACCAAACACAAGAACTTCTAAGAAACATCTCATGAAAGTCTTTTTCTCTGCACAATTCTGTAAATGTATTTTCCCTGCTAGCTTTCATTTAAAAAGTTTAAATATTAGGCAGGGTGCCTGGGTAGCTCAGTCGGTTAAGTGTCAGACTTTGGCTCCCGGAAATGGTCTCATGGTTCATGGTTTGAGCCCCACATGGCACTCTGTGCTGACAGCTGGGAGCCTAGAGACTGCTCGGATTCTGTGTCTCCCTGTCTCCTCCCCCATTTGTGCTCTCTTTCTCTCAAAAATAAATAAATAAATAAATAAATAAATAAATAAATAAATAAATAAACAAACAGTAAAAGAAGAAAATTAATATATTAATATTTGAAGAATTGAAGTTTTTAGTGCTTTTAAGAATTTTTCGATTCCAATATGATCCTTTTTTTTATGAGACAGAGAGATAAAAAAAAAACATAAATGGGGAGGGGCAGAGAGAGAGGGGGACACAGGATCCAAATTGAGCTCTGCGTTGACGGTAGCAAGCCCCATGTGGAGCCTGAACTCATGACCTGAGCTGAAGTCACTCAACTGACTGAGCCACCCAGATGCTCCCAAAATGATCCTTTTTAATAATTATTAATGATGGGTTTTTTTTTTCCTTCTTCCACAAATTTGTGGGAATGTTGGGCCATATACCTTTTTTCAAATTCAAAATTGAATTTTTTCTTTCATTTTTATAAGGTTGCAAAACCAAACGTTAGTATTATTGACTTATCCACATCCCTAGCAGAGCTTTCTGACTGGGTCATAATTGAGACAAGCATACTTACCAGGCCAGGTCCTTGAACTTGACATAAGCGGGTTTAACACAGCTTGCGTCGGTAGGCTTTTATTGACCTACCGCACATCTCTGATCAATTCGTATTATCGATCGTATTTATTTAAGACCCGGTTTAGACCTCAGAGTGTGAAAGTCACTTTGAGGTTTTGGAAAACAGACACTATGGCCACCATTCTTTTGCCTTTTGCCGTGCTGCTTGTGATCTATGGCAGGACCATGGACAATAGACGTGTGTGCTATCAAATATCACCTGGACTCTGCTCACCTAAACAAATGAGGCTCCTGCTCCTTTCACTATGCCTCAGGACTTTATCAATAATCTTTGTGATGTTTTACTTAACCTTTTCCTAATTTTTCAATGTCACCTGTAAACAATGAAGCCGAAAGTGTCTAAAAAAGAGTTGGTTAACACCCGACTTTCTGTTTCTGTTTTATGAGAATGGGGTGGTAATATCCATTTACTAGAGGTCAAACTGATGGAAACACAGCCGCTAATCCCAAGAGTTCTCTGAACAGCAAGAAGCTGTAAAGAAATTGAACCTTTGCATAAAGAGTCAAAATTCCTCCAAAGAATGAGAAAACCGAGTAGTGAGGGAAATGGCTGCATGGTAGAGGCCTTTGTCCTTTCTTTCTCTCCCTTTGTACCTCTCTCTTGGAGTTCTCTTGTTTCCATCACCCCTGCCACGTCCTGTACTGGTCTGGCCCTATTGACAACACATTCCTCTTTAGTGTTACTGAAAGAGTTGAGCATTTTTGAGTGGAAACATAATAAACACTAAACAGAAAAAAATGCCAAAAGAGAAACAAAAGAAATGCAAGCAGCCTGAAAAAGCCAATCTTGCAAACCATCGGTTCTAGAACGTAAGCAAATCAAATGCTAACCATGAAATGATTGGTGCAGGGCTAGGCTTCTTTCCACCATCTCTGATTCCTTGTATCCGATGGTCTCATTCCAACCTGAAGGCCCATGTAAGTGATGTCTTCCCAATCCTCTCTGTTTTCTCTCAGGACAAGAGTTTAGGCTAAGAGCACTGTCACTCTCGTCAAGTGAATCCTTGGGCAGAACCATGTAGATTGCTTTAACCTTAAAAACATAAAAAAGTTTCCAGTACTTTCCTCATGCAGTTACAGAGCAAGAGCCACACCATTCATTCTGCTCTCTCTTCCTCTTCCCCTTCCTCTTTAGGAATAAGGTAAGGCCCCGCTTACTCTTTTCTTGGACAGTGCTTCTCTTTAGGCAGCAAATTAGGAATGACCGATGACTGATGACAACAAATGTAGAGACTTTCTCTGTAGAAATGATGGACAAAAATCTGGTCCCTGAGGAGGCTCAGAGGGCACACTTACTTATACTGTGGGCCTTGCTCTGTGACCCAGGGTAATAACTTTTATTCATAATGATTCTGCATCTTCAAGACACAGTTAAAACCACGATTCTCATCTGGGGGTGACTTTGCCTTCCAGGAGAAACTTGGTATAGCCTGGAGACGGTTTTGACAGTCACCACTGAGGAGTTGCTACTGGCGTCCGGTGCTGAGAGGCCAAGGGTTCTTCTACATGTCCTACAACACAGCAAAGAATTACCAAGTAAAACATGTCAGCACGGCCGGGGTTGAGAAGCTCTGCATTAAGGCCTTAAAAAATGAATACATTTTTAATGTATTTTAGAGATTGCTATTTAAAAATGATCGTACATTTTAAAGTTTTAAAGTCTAAAGGAGCAACCTTTAGGATTCCCATGCATAGGAACTGGAGAGTACAACTGAATAAATGTCCTTTTATAATGAAACAGGAGCATCTTTATCTTCTAAGTCCTCTGAACATCCTTGAAAATGTTTATGCATCCAGAGACTATATATAGAAATTTTGGGGGAACTTAGGAAAAGCAAAAGTGTCCAATAGGTTTTTGGCAAAGAATTTTATATAGTATAACCAATTTATTGAGGGGTATCAGGTTTTTGAGGGAAAAACAGGAAATATTTGTACTTATTTAAATGTTTATTTTTGAGAGACACAGAGAGAGAGAGAGAGAGAGGCAGAGAGAGCATGAGCTGGGAAGGAGCAGAGGGAGAGGGAGACAGAGAATCCCAAGCAGGCTCTGCTCTGTCAGTGTGCAAAGCCTGACTTCTGTCTCCAACCCATGAACCACCCACGAACTGTGAGATCATGACATGAGCCAAAGTCAGACCTTCAACTGACTGAGCCCCTCAGGCATCCCATGAAATATTTGTACTTTTCTTTTTTTTTAATCAAAAAATATTTTTAACATTTATTCATTTTTGAGAGACAGCATGAGTGGGGGAGTGGCAGAGAGAGGGAAACACAGAATCCAAAGCACTCAGGCTCTGAGCTGTCAGCACAGAGCCGGACATGGGGCTTGAACTCATAGGCCACGAGATCACGACCTAAGTCAAAGTCAACACTTAACTGAATGAGCCACCCAGGCACCCCTGTACTTTTCAAATTACTTTTCCCTCAACTGGCTTGGAAATGGCTCCTTTACAAGCAGTGGTTCTGGTTCATTAATCTCAGTTAGTTGAGGCTGGTGGAACAGTCTTAAGTTGGTATATGATTTAGCCTTCTTCTCAGTCTCTAAATCTCTTCTCCCTTCTCTCAGCACTGCTTGGAAAACCTTTCTCTCCTTCTCTCTCTCTGTGTGAATGTTTATTTTTGAGAGAGAGAGCATGAGTGTGTGTGTGTGTGTGTGTGTGTGTGTGTGCGTGAGAGAGAGAGAGAGAGAGAGAGAGAAAGAGAGAGGGAGAGGGAGAGTTACAGAGAAAAAGCTGGTCTGATTTGTTTGCCCTCCTTGCCTTCAGATACTAGCTCCTCGTTGTAGAGTGTGGGGTGAGGATTGAAAGGGACAAGAAAAAAACCAAATGACTCCATACGTAGCTGGATAAGACTGACAGACATTCAGGCTCCCCTGGGCCCTGGTGGCCCCTAGCTGATGGCCTCATGCTGCACTCCTCTGATAATACTCCTTGGCTTTCGACTTCAGTGGTCCTGGCAAGACCCAGGCAAGCCCACTAATCTCCAGTGGCTTCCACAGCCAACTCTCTGGCTACTGGACTTGTATAGGAGCCGTGTTCCAGTCCTCCTGAAGACTGGGGAGTTTGTGGAGATGGGGAAAAGGCAGTCTCGGTCTCCTCTGTGAGGAATACCTCCCCAAAGTCTCCCCATTTCCTCTCCTCCTGCTTGGTAGCATAATGTGGGCGATGCTAGCAGTCCTCCGGTAGGGAGAGCTCATACGAGACCCTGCCTTTGGGCAGCCCTCCTAACTTCCTGAGGGACTTTGCTGCACTACTTCCTTCCCTTTTGGAGTCTCTCTTTCTCTAGCCTCCTGGAAATGATGGTTTACTAGTTGGTTCTCTTTCCCCTAACGTCTGCACCCCACATGGGACTCAAGGGAACTCCTAGATGATTTCCTACACCGCCTGAAAGGGCGGGAAATTCTAAGTCACACTCATTCTGTTCCTAACATTCCTCAAATTATCTGGTCATCGGAGTTCTCCATGGGACTGTCAAGGGCAGTCTTGTATGCTGATGAGGGAAGGGAAGGGAAAGGTAAGATGAACCCATACAGACAGACCCACGTCTAAGCTCTCCATCAAACTTCTCTTCCCTCCCCAATTCCCCTGAAGCAGGGAAAGAAAAAAAAAAAATCCTTGCTCTGTCTGCTCACATTTCTTTATTATTTTCTGTTGACCTGGGTGGCAATTTTTTTTTTATTTAAAAGCCAAGAATTTAGTACCTTTGATCTTTGCTGTGGACATTTTCTAAAACATTCATTCTCAATCATGGAAGCATATCGATATTATTGAGAAAACTTTTGAAAAAAAGCAAATACCATCAGAATATCTGGGGAGCAAGTCCCTGCTATCGGAAACGTTTAGAAGCCCCTTGCATGGCGCTGATGCATAAGAGGGCTGGGAACCATAGCTCTAGAAACACAGGTGGCCATTATGCTAAGAGGGAAAGAAGACATCAATTAAACCTCATATAGCATCCTGCCACAAAATGCAGAAGCCCAGGCACAGAGAGGCTGAGAAACTTGTTTCAGGTTATGTATAGCTAGTAATTTTCAGTGTAAAGATCACATGGAGGCCACGAGCCCATGTTCTTTAATGTCTTAGTCAGGTTCACGAGCAAGAGTGGCATCCTTTATCTGTCCTTTCTTACTCCTTCTCCTTCCATCGCCCAAGGGCACCCTCGGCACCTTACATAGCAAGTGACCTGGAACTGGTTTAGACAAGGACTGTTGAATACAGCTTCCCTTTGGACATTTAAGATTCCCACTGCATCAGCAGAAAGATCAGCTCTGGAGGAACAAACTAGGATTCCATCGATGTAATCAAACACCCACCCATTGTATTCCATGTGGAGTACCCACGAGAGATGAAGAACTAGAAGGTCTAGCTGGTCGTTTTACTAAGCTTTAAGGAAATTAAGGAAATTCACCATCATAGGTGACAAGGAAAGGGAAAGAAAAACCTAAGTCTCCCTTGGCTAAACTATTATTTGGAGTCCGACACAGCATACCCTATTAATTCTTTCATCCTTCAAGTCTGAGCTGAGGCAAACATCCTCACAGAAACCTTCCTTTACCTTCTCGGGGGTCTGAGTTAGGAGAACTTCCTCTTTGCTTACACGCACAGCACTTACCACACTACATTGCCTTATAAAGTACCCGTTTATCTTTCCTTCTCACCAGACCACGAACTCCCTGGGGGAAAAGGATCCTGTCCTTTATACTTGTATCCTTAACCTCTAGCACAGTCCCTGGCACAGAGAATATGTTCGATAAATATTTTTGAAAGAATAGCATTATTTTAATTTTATAAACAATGAAAAAAAGACATGATGGGGGTAGTAGCTTAAAATTTTAGAAATCAGAAAAATGAGTCACAACTTAGATGAAGGTTACATGACTCAAGCTGGAAAGTCATTAACTATTTTTAGTTCCTTTCAACAGCTAGAAGTCAACCCTAACCTGGCGTTTAATTTCTAGGGTAGAGAGGGCCAGAACAGCCAAACAGACTCTAAAGAGATTTAATCTGGGATGCTGATTCGTTGTTACTCTGTGCATCCATGGTCACTATCACCCAAGTTATGTAAAAGCCCAGTGCTTTGTCTGTAGAGTCGTTTGGACATTTTCACATAATGAAAAACACTAACATGCTTATACATGGGTCATGAAATCATGAGTGTACCTTTTTTCAAGCAAAAATGTAAGACCCCATTAATGTTTGTTAGTTTATACTTTGACAGTGACTTGAGCATGGATGAAATGGAACCTACTGGTTAGTTGCTTATTCAACACATCTTTTTTGAGCTGTGAATTTGTATAAGGCTTTTTGGTGGGAAATGGGGAGGGGGCGGGTGTTGATATAGGACCCGTACTTGATTCTGATAGACTTTAACAACTATTTTAAGGGAAAAAAAAAAAAACTAAAAAAAAAAAATAATGGCAAACTGTTCAAGACCAGATGTAAATAAACACTCTTTCATTTTACAGACGGAGATTATGTGGATATGAAGAGAAAGAGATTGTAAGGGCCGAAACCCGAAAGGGGAGCCACGAGCTGATATTTCTTCTCTGCCGTCTCTCTAGCACATTGCAAGGCCAGGCTTGTAACAAAACTGTTGGTTTCTAGTCTTTTCTCTGAAACTGTGACTGCTCCATCAACCTACGGGAATGGTCTCTAGGTTTCAAATTACAAAATATGTACACAGCCGATGCTTATGATATGCAGACTCTGTACCTGCGAGTTTGCCTCATTACTAAAATTTATTTGTGACAGCAAAATCAATGCAAGGCTTTCACGGTTATTCCAGACATGGGCAGAGCCCCCAAAAACTTGGGCCAGCAAGCGTGCATACCTTTCCAGCTGAGGTCAAACAAGACTAAGCTCTACCTTGTTTCGGCTCTCAGACTGTGAACAAATGCCCTTTCACAGACTACAAATACACCATTTTTGTGCTTTTGGGTGGGTGTGTGTGTGTGTGTGTGTGTGTGTGTGTGTGTGTGTGTGGAGGTGATTTTGCTATTTAAAATGGCCCCCATGAGGTGTTGTTTAGTTAAATAAGCTCAATAAATTTCACTCAGGTATCAGTTATAGTGACGATGGCCCTGAGCTCAAAATTAATGAGTCAACAATACATAAATAAGGTATCTTTAACAGAAACACACATAAAACAAGGTTATATATTGATCGTTTGCCAAAAATGTTGAGTCCAGAGGGTCACGGGACCCAAACTCCGTATTTCCACCAGGAGCTATGGGTTCAGTATTGTAAATCCACCCTTCCTCCCCTCTCCCTGGGGATTGGCCCTGGGACAAGGGGCTCCGGGACCCACTTCAGCTGGGTCAGGCATTTATTTGTAGGGCCTGAGCACGGGCCCTGAGCCAGGAGTGGGCGCCCTCGGCGCCATGCGCAGAGCGGCCGGCAGGTGGCGCCCAGCGGCGGGCTCCTTCTCCGCGTGCTCCCGGCCAGGTGCACTGGACGCAGCGGAGCTAACCAGAGCGGCAGTGCGGGCGGCCCCCAGGCCCCCACCCCTTCCGCGCAGCGCTCGCTACAGGCGCGCAGGGGGAGGGCGCGGGCGGCGGGGCCAGCTGCGTCCCAGGCTCGGACACAGCTGCCTGCCTTTCTGGAAGCACCGGGAGCCTCGCCGCGCGCAGTCCGAGGTCGGCCACCATGGAGGCGCATGCACAAGGTGAGTGGTCGCCCATCGACCTGAGGGTCGGGTCCTGGCGCGCAGAAAGGCGCTTTCATGGTACCAGGTAACTTTGCTCTCGGACTGAGAGGATGGGTGCCATCTGCACAGGTCCGCGACTCGGCTCCTACCCGCGCCTGCGGGATAGCCCCTGCTCCCCAAACTCTGGATTTGCTCTGAGGCCGGGGCCAGCGAAGGAGGTGCTAATGGAGAGGTCCCTCCGCTGAAAATGCGCCCACAGAGTGCTGGATCTCTTTTCCCAGCCATTCGCCGGGCGCTCCCCCGCCCCCAACCTCAGGGGTGTCCGAAGGACCTGTTGTGCAGGGTGCGGAATCCGAGAGGCGTTTGCCTACCCCTCGGGGGAGCAGAAGGGAGCGCGCCTCCTCTGGCCTGGAGCGTGGGCTCGTGTCGCGTCCCAACTTCGGGCCGAGCGGCGCGCGCTTGGGTGGTGGCTCAGGCGAGACCCGGTCCCCCGGCTGCGCCAGGAGCTTCCCGCGCGGGGACTTGCCCTCTGAGGCAGGAGAGCATTACCCGCCCGCTGATCTCGATCCGATAGATGCGTGTGTCCGGGTTTCCCAGGTCGGGGAGCGACTTCTTCCTCTCTGGGCGCGCGGAGTCACTGGCCGCTGTCTGGCTGGGGCGCTCCCCGCCACCGGGGTCGCCCGCTGGAGGAGCCTGGGGCGGCGTCTCCCAGGACAGCCTGGTGTCTAGGGGTCACACTGGGACCAGTGGTAGGGAACCCGTTGGAACCGTGCGAGAATGGGAGTTGATAGAGAAAGGGGCAAAGGAGCAGAGGTGGGCGGCGGCGGTGGAGCTCGAGGCGGGCAGGGAGGACACTGACCGTGGAGTCGAATTGGGAACAACGCCAAGCAGGGATGGGATGCAGAGTTCAACTCTCTTCAGCTCTGAAAACAGACATCACTACCTTTCTTCCACATTGCGGGAAAGTCTGTGCTGGCTTTTCAAATAAATAAAAGCTCATTTTAAAAAAGGGGTGGGAGTGGGAAGAAGGAGAGGTTCAGAACTCTATGCGCTGGCCCTTGTACGGCAGGAAGCTTCCTGAAAGAGAGCCACTTGGTGGGTGCAGGGGCCTGGAGCCACCCAACAGGTTTGCTGCCAGGATTACAATTGGCTGAACAGTACGAACCACCCTAGTTTGTTCCATCAGCCAAGAACCTGCCCATAAAGCTGCTGCTTCCAGTGTTCCTCCCCCCTCCCCCCCCCCCATTATCTAAATTGGAAAGGAGAATTCAACCAAGGGTGGGAGTTTGTCAAATTCAAAAGCTGTGGTTGGGTGGAGGCCTTCACTGCCGAAGGGAAGCAGGGGGGAACAACACTGGAACCTTCCAGCCTGCCTTGCACATTAAAATTATTAGCAGAGTCTTGAATTCTGGCAGATCCCAAATCAGTCAGATTGGAATCTCTGGGGCCTGGCCATGGGTATATTTGAAAGCTTCCCAGGTAATTCGGTTATTCACTGAGGTTTGGAGAAAAACTGCAGCAGGTAGGAAGCATTCATCTGAATTCTGAAGACAGCTAACCTACAGGCTGGGAAGACCGGTGCCGTTGGTTTGCTTTACCTGTGAGATGGACGGAAATATTCCAGTGCTTTCTTTTTGCCAAGTACCGCGCTAGGGGAGCAAACACAGGCTTGAGTTTTGCTTCATGGAATTTAGAGTAGAGAAAGTGACAGACATTCATTCAATAGTTATTTAATCAATAACATGTAAAATTGTCGCCGTGTCGATGATATAAAAGAGGGCCACAGAGCGCCAGCTGAGAGCGAGCCTGAAAGTCTTCAGGCCTAGTAGGTGATCATCGAAACAGTGGAGATCCTTTACTGTGTCCCTGTTTCTGTTCTCTGTGCTTGACAGTTGTTGACTTGCTTCTTCACCACAGTCCCGTGAGGTGGTTCTCGTTTTCCGGAGAGGAAACCAGCAGGGCCAAATGCCTTGTAACGTGGAGCGGGCAGTGAGTAGCAGAGTGAATGCAGTGAGTGCCCCATTCGCACTCGAAGCCTGCTACGTGTGGGGTAAAAGTAAAACTGAAGTCCCCATTTATCTCTCTCCCCTACCCCCTTTGCCCACTCTTTCCTTCCCCTCAGCAGTGGGTAGGGAGCCTAGTTAAAGGGCAGGTGAAGTTGCCCTGGGGAGTTTTGGAGTAGGAGGACTGGAGTAGGAGAAGAAAAGTGAACAGATTTAAGAAATGCTCAGGAAGAAAAACAAAATCAAATAACTTGGAAGGGGTATGTAGGGTGGTGGTAGCGAGGGTGACTCTAACTTTATAATTTTACAACCAGGTGGATGATATTTGCCTCTTCAATCCTCATTTCCCAAGTTCTTCATTCTCAGGTCATGTAAGCAGCCGATATATTAAGTTCTTTATGAAGACTTTTCACAAAATGTTTACAGTTTCTATTAATGGGAAAAGGTTCTTTCCACTTGACATATGTTTCTGGCCAAATGAATTGCCTCTCAGATTCTAAGAGACTCCTGGGGCTTCCTAAGTGCAAGTTTCTGTCATCAGCACAGTTTATTTTAGAATTATCTAGAGTGGGGATAGCTTATCTTTTTGCCTCTCGATCTAGAAACGAGCAAAATTGAGTGAGATTAAGTAGACACTGCCGGTGAGATCTTCCCTGTGCTTTCCAGGAGAGCACCAGGTGCGGTAAACATTTGTACACATAGCTCAATAAATGCAGCGGCAGGTTCTAGAAACTTTTCCGTAAGTGGAATTCTGCAAATATGTTATTTGACTTTATAAAACAATCGATTGCTTCCAGCAAAACAAGAAACCATTCTGAGAAATTGACAGAACCGAAAACATAGAGGTGGGATTATGGGCAGAGTGATTAAATGAGAAGAAGCTGGAGAACAGTGTGGAACAAGCAAGCCCACGGGAGGCCAGCATTCCTGGTTGCTTTCCTGGTACTGGAGAATTTTACATTAAGAAAATTGATATATTAGAGAGAGGCTTTGGTTAGGAATGTAGTATTTTCATGAAACATATGGCAGTCCTTTGAAATAAAAATTCCTGATCTTTTTAAACTGCCATTCAATATTTCATTACTCTAGGAAATAACTCTGTTTTTGTCTTTCCTAGTGTCTATAATGTTAAAAGGAAAATTTTCTCTCCACTTAACGCTTGTACGTATTTAGGTTAATGACTGTATTAGTTTCCGATGACTGCTGTAGCAAATTACTACCAAGTTAGTAGCTTAAAACAACAGAAATTTATTCTCCCCGTTCTGAAGGCTGGAAGTCCAAAATCACTCTCACTGGACCACAATTAAAATGTCAGCAGCGCTTTACTCTGGAGCCTCTAAGAATTGATTCCTTGCCTCTGCCGGCTTCTGGTGGCTGCTGGCATTCTTTGGCCACATCGATGCAGTCTCTGCTTTGGGAGTCACATCGCTCTCTCTCCTGTCTGTCAGATCTCCCTCTGTCTTTTGTAAGAATGCTTGTGACTTCATTTAGAGCTCCCCTGCATAACCCAGGATACCCTCCACCTGCCAAGATCCCTACGTAATCACATCTGCAAAGACTCCTTTCCCATATAAAGTAACATTTACAGGTTCCCAGGATCAGGACCTGATACTTGGGGGGTCGTTATCCAGCCTACTACAGTAACTATTTCTTATATTCAGACAGTCTACTCAGTAGGATTCTCAGAAATCTGTGAATGACATAAAGTTATAAATGTCAGATTAATTTTACCTGTTTGCAAATTCCATTAAACCGAAAATACTATGTATGGGGCCCCTGGGTGGCTCAGCTGGTTAAATGGCCGACTTCGGCTCAAGTCATGATCTCGAGGTTTGTGAGTTTGAGCCCTGCATCAGGCTCACTGCCGACAGCTCAGAGCCTGGAGCCTGCTTTGGATTCTGTCTCCCTCTGTCTCTGCCCCTCCCCTGCTCACGCTCTCTCTCTCAAAAATAAATAAACATTTAAAAAAAAAGTGAAAATGCCATGTATAACTTACATTATCATTATACTTGGCTCACAGGACATTTATTTAGACTCTTGTTTCAGGGAGAACTTATGGCAGTTTATACATGTGTAAAAAACACAGCAAGATTATGTAAATTAGAAAGAGATGAAATAAACAAGAACAGAAAATGAAGCAAGGAGTGAAGCCGTAGATAAAAGCAACACAGTTATATCCTTTTTCTTAATACTGCATGGAAAACAAAGTCTTGCTTTGTAAACAAAGTATGTTATTTTGTTAGAAAACAATAAAATAATCCCTCGCCTCCATGTCAAAGAGCAACAGGCCAAATCTTTTATATTGTAGGTATCAGATTACTCAAGGAAAAAAAATTGTTTTGTGTATTTCAGGAAATATAAACCTTAAATGTGGGAGGTAGGTGTTATTTTGATTTATGATTTTTTAAAAATATTATAAGAGTGTTCTTACTGCCTTCAAAGCTAGCTCCTAGAGTTTTATTTTCCCTCTAAATAAAAGTTTTAAAATAGGTAGTATTGTATTCGTTATTAAAGTCAGTCATTTGCAGCAACTCTTATACCTATTTTAATTAAAATTCTTATCAAATCTAACCATACCAATAATAGATATTATGGTATTAGATATTATTTTGAATTGTCTGCCCTGCCATACCTCATTTTCTTAATATTTTGGGTAGGCGGAATCTGTGAAGTTGCTTCAAAAAGCTTGAAAGCAAGAGGGTCCGTTTCTGTGGCCTGTGACAAGATTTGGTGCTCAGCGAGACACGGTAAATAATAAATAAGTACTTTGGAAAATATTGATTTATTAAATAAATATTTCAACAAGTACTTATTGATTTCTTTAGTAATAGCAAATACTCAACCAGCACTTACTACTGAGAGGCAACAGGGGATAGTGGTTAAGATTCCTTGATTTAAGAAGCAAAGTGCCTGAATTTTTATTCTGCCATTGTCCTTGAACAAATTATTTGGTCTCTTTGAGCCTTGATGTTTCCATACGCAAAGTGAGAATAATAATAGTACCTGTGTTGCAGGCATGTGTTGAGGATTTAAGGAGTTAATACCTGCAAAACACTTAAAACAGTGCCTGGCACATGTAAACACTATATAAATGTTTGCTGTTACTTTTAGTAGCGTATGCCACGAACTTTCATGCATTTTCCTCTTAAATTCTTACAATCACTGTGTGATAGACACCATTACTTTTAGCTCATCTTATAGACAGGGAAACTAAAGATCAGAAAAATTAGGTGTGGAAGAAGGAACTCGACTCCAAGTCTGTCTGACTCCACATGAGCTTCCCCCACTATACGACACTGTCCCCACAATATGTGCTGGTCAGCATACGCCATCGGAAGACAAAGATGAGTTCGACACGAGTCATCTTTCCAGGGAGGGTAGCAAAGAAGAATCATTCCCATGGGTAATGCACTTAGAACCGATGAAATTACATGTTTCTATCCCGGTGGGATGTTTTGAATAGCAGAGTGCCCATTAGAACTAATTCACAGTGAGGATGACAATAACAATACTATTTTAGTGTTTTTTTTAATACCAGTTGCCGGGTTATACACTGAAAAACAATATGTTATTTAATAAATAAAGCAAAATCATGATGCAGGTGATGTTATTTTCATTTTGCAAATGAGGACACTGAAAGACAGAGTAGTTACTCAACTTTTTCTCCAACTCCCACAGCTTGGATGTGTTGGAGCCCGGATTTGAAATCCAAAAGTTTGACTTTACTGGGATTTTTAATTACGGTTCTGTACCATCTCCTTAAATTTGTATGCATACACAGTCAGTGTGCAGAGTTACATAGAGTAGATTTTGCTTTGTATTCAGTCAAGGCGTTTTAGAAGGGCAGGGATCTCACTGCCCATCCCACATATGGGCAGGGTCTAGGTCTGAAAGAATAGGATCAGAATTCCTGAAGTCTCCAAGAGTAAGCCCCATAATATGACAAGCTGGGCGGAGGGAGAGGGTATCAATAGCTTGACATTTTAGTTCTGTTTTCAAGAAGAAGAATTCTGTGAGTTACATGGCATGTGATTCTTAGAACCAGTATAGAATTTTATTACTAGCAGCAAGGAAAAGCCAGCTCGATTGTGGAATGGTTCATATATGTAATTCCACTTGCTGTTCTTCCGTATCAGTAATCTCAGGATGTGAGAATGAAAAAAAGACATTAGGATCTGCTCATTTCCAGAAAGTAAGATCTATACTCTTCAGATGCTGGCTGAAAGGACTAATCTCAATGAGTGCCCAAAAAGGAAAGACTTTCATTGTCTCATGAGTATTATAATTACTTGTTAACACGAATACCTTTTATTTATTTAGCTATCTCCCAAGCATATTAGCACAATACCTACTTTAAGAAGGTACCTGGTGGAAAAAATGGATTCTGAGAGGATTTGTCCTTAAGCTCCTGTAGCAATTTCTGTGTTAAATTTTTGTGGTCTAAAATGCAAAAAAAAAGAAAGAAAAAGAAAAAGAAAAAGAAAGAGGGCATCTCCCCCTCCCCTCCTCCATCGCCCTGGCTTGCTCTCCACATATGCAGACTTTCACTACTATAGCTTTGGGGTCCTCAAGAAAAGATAAATTTTAAATAGTTTCTCACAGCATGAGTCCTTTATAAAGGTTACATTTTGATGTAGAGGAAGTGAAATTCCCAAAATACAACCACAAATCTTCAAGAATACCCCTTCGTCACCAACATACTGCTTCCTTCTCAAATGACAGAAATCTGGCGCTTTGCTATTTGTGCTACAGCCAAATAATGTACCACGCACTGAAAATATATGTCTATGTTACACCTCATTTCCAAACTTCCGTATGGTTGTTTGTACCTTACGCAATGCATCTTCCCTGATGTGTATGTAATATAAAATCCTCCAACCCTTTGGACTGCAAAATGCATTTTTCTTATAATTAGACATTTCTTCAAGCAAACGCCTTGTGAAGGATCCTGGAAGTGGAGTGGCTTCATTCATAAGAAAAAGCCAGCTTGAGTGATGGGAAGGAATCTGTGCAGATCTCTTGATTTCTGAGTCTCTAGCTGTCGGGTATTTGTTTTTTCTCTGATTCCCCTCCTCCCCACTCCCTGCACACGAATGAGCTGAGAGTAGCAAATAATGAAGCTGAAAAGAAAATTGTCTATAGTTGCCAATATTTTAGCTTCCAACATGGATTCATTTCTACATGAAGACACCAGGACAAGACGGGCTCCTGTACTTACGAGAGTTAGGGCAGGCCAGGAAGACAGCAGTCTTCAGCCGCTGGTATTCCACTCTTGATACCCCAGGGCCCGACTTGGACATTTAAGGGTAGCAATGCTTCCTGCCAAGTTTATTTCAAAAGATTGGAAGGATCTTACAAGTACTCATCGATTTCTCGTATTTTCCCCAGTCCAGGAAGCGCATTTCTGGCAAGGAAAATGTCTACCTATCGTGGGCCTACTGTGTCCCAGGCAGGGTTCCAGCCCTTTATGACACGCTCCATCGGCTTCCCTGAGCCCGCACTCCCTCACACCATCCCTGAAAGAAGGAAACATACTCCGAGGATTAGGACTTGCATATTTTCCACCGTGACGGTTTAGCGAATGTGTGGAAATAAGAACACGCATTCAGAAATTTTTCAAAATGTGATCTTGCTATTTTGAAAAATGTGAGTGCAGAAGATGTGAGGAGAGTTCCACCAGCCAGAAGGTAGGTGGTGCACTTTACAGACTCTCTTGCACCCTGGAGAGAGCTGGGCCCCTCTTGCCAGAAATTGCATTGGTATCCACAAGAGAGGAAGGCCTTGTACTCACAAATAAACAATCTCATATGTTTGAAAAGCAAGTATTGCATAGGAAAAAAAAGGGGGGGGAGGTGGACTGGGTAATAGTAAACAGATGCAAAACAGACATCTGAAAAGAGATTCAAATACACACTTGAAAAGTATTGGAGGGACACCTTGGTGGCTCAGTGGGTCCTCTGTTGGGCTCTGTGCTGAGAGCTCAGAGCCTGGAGCCTGCCTCAGGTTCTGTGTCTCCCTCTCTCTCTGCCTGTCCACCACCTGTGCTCCCTCTCTCTCCCTCTCTCTCTCAAAAATAAATAAACATTAAAAAAAAAGTATTGGAGTCACAGTATTGCCCGCCCCTCCATCACTTAAGTTCTTTGAGTTATTGATGCAGGGTCATTGAGCACAACTGTCAAGGAAGAAGTCTTGAGTTTTATGAATTTTATGGTGCAAAAAGGTGCTTTTATTATAGCGCGGGGACAGGACGTGGGCAGAAAGAGCTGCACTGTGATTATCAGGAGTGACTGATTATAGACTTTAAAGTTTGGTGGGGGCTAGAGATAACATAATCCCTAAGGGGATTTCTGCATGTTAAAGAAGAGTTATAAGACCCTGGAGAACTGGCTTTTGTCAAGATAAGGTTGTTTTTAGTCCCTGGCAAAACATCGACATTAAGGCTGCCATGAGTTCCTTGACAAATGTCATCCTCTGCCTGTCTCAGGTATTTGTCAATGGGCCGCGAGTTGTAAGGAAATTTAATTTTGGCTACATTTCTCTTGCTTTTGTTCTCCTCATCAATCATGTTATGGGGTTGCCACCTTCCTTCACGAGGAGTTCTGAGCAAATAGTAGATCAGTGGTAACCAGCACTGCCATTCTATATCCTGCCGTCCCAGATCTTACAGTTAGCTACAGATGTAACTCTTTTTTCTTTCCTTTCCTTTTTTTGTTTTTTGTTTTTTGTTTTTTGTTTTTTGTGAGAGGGAGAGGGTGCAAGTGAGACAGAGGGCAGAGACAGAGGAGGGAGAGAGAGGGAGAGAATCCCTTGAGGGGCATTCTCTCCTCCCAGAGAGAGAGAGAAGTGGGGCTCACCTGATGGTGGGGCTCAAGCTCATCCGATGTGGGACCTGAACTCACAAACCATGAGATTATGACCTGAGTCCTGAGCTGAAGTCAGATGCCAGGCGCCCATGGGTATAGATAAAACATTTGGTGACCTTTACTAGTGAAGGGTATTATGAAACACAATTCAACTGAGTAAATTTGAAGATCTAATTGGCCGTTTTCACCAATTCATGAATCAGGGCAGTGATGGGGTTTGGGGGTGATGGGGGTCCAGAGCCAACGGTCAAGAAAGAGTCTTGACACATCTTTGGTGCAAAAAGGTGACTTTATTAAAGCATGGGGACAGAACCATGGGCAGAAAGAGCTGCACTGGGGTTGTGAAGAATGACCTTGGACGAGGTGGAGGTAAGTCAAAAGGGAAGTTTCCAAAGAGATTTTCATATGTTAAAATCTCACCGTTTACTGGGGGCCTATTGTCAAGCTAAGGTTGTTTTTCCCTCTAGCAAAGTATTAACATTAAGATGAGGGGAGTTCCTGGACATTAGGCTTTTGATAAGATTGCCCTTTTTTGTAACTGTACTAAGATATTTGTAAACTGATAGAGACTCTTGACACTTTATCTGCTTTCTGTCCTGCCCTTTGTTCTCGGGCAGCCAGGAGTGTCTGAGGAATGTCACACATACCCACCTTGAGGGTGTGCTCGCTTGTGTTTGCCCTCCACTTGCCTTTTGCTCCCTCATCAGGCAGCATCTTGTCTAGCAAGTAGAGAGGGGCTCTGAGGTGCCATATAAAACGGAAGGCTTTTATAGACAGAAGGGGAGGGGAGGTAAAAAGAAAATTTCTAGAAAAAAGTGGACTGTTTCAGGCAAAGTCACCTTCTTCATCTATGGGGGCGGAAGAAGCCTATCAGGCAGATTTCCTCACTAGTGCTGACCTGTAATTCCAGACTAACTGGTTAGATGTTACATTGCTGGAAGAGGCTGAAACTACTGTTAGGTTAGCTATTAAGTCCTGATTTGCTTATGTGAGGCTTAGCGAAAGGGACTTCATTTGGGCATGTTGTCTCTCCCTCTCTCTCTCTCTCTCTCTCTCTCTCTCTCTCTCTCTCTCTCTAACAAGGGTAGAAACCCATGTATATTTAGCTTCATCTCACATTTTGTGAACTTCTGGTGGAATGTGTTTGTTTGCAGTGGCCCAGAAATTTACAACATATACGGGTATGAAGACTGCCTCCCTGGGGAGATGTGAGCTCAGGAAAAGAAAGAACTTGGTGCCAGTGTTTTGTTTGATTCATGAGGGGCTCAGTGCCCGCTCCTCTCCAGTGATGTCCTGTGCCTGACTCTGCAGGGTTGGCCTATGTCCTTCTAAGATTGTTTTAATGTTTGTTTACTTATTTTCAGAGAGAGAGAGAGAAAGAGCAGAGAGAGAACCCCAAGCAGGCTATGCACTGTAAGCTCAGACCCCTATGCAGGGCTCGGTCTTACCATCCATGAGATTATGACCTGA
Organism: Paguma larvata; assembly: GCA_030068075.1. Lineage (NCBI taxonomy): Eukaryota > Metazoa > Chordata > Mammalia > Carnivora > Viverridae > Paguma > Paguma larvata. Next base: position 110,160,047 of record CM057829.1, read on the forward strand.
CCCAAAATCAGGAGTCGAATTTCAGCCAACCATCCGAACCATCAGGTGCCCCTGTCCTTCTCAGAGTTTGTTGTTGTTGTTGTTCTACTTATCCCTTTTACAAGGCTGAGGGAAAATAAACCTTTTAGATTAATGTGACGGGACCTGTTACATAGGGTGGAGGCATAACGGTCCGCCCCATACCAGCTTTGAATTTGGGTTCTGGTTGATTTGAGAAAAGAGAAAATTAGCTCTCTCTCTTAAATTTATTTATTGTTTTAAATGTTTATTTATTTGTTTTTGAGAGAGAGAGAGAGAGACACAGAGTGCAAGTGGGGGAGGAGCAGAGAGACCCAGAATCCAAAGTAGGCTTGAGGCTCTAAGCTGTCAGCACAGAGCCCGACGTGGGGCTCGAACTCACAAACCGTGGGATCATGACCTGAACTGAAGTCGGACACTTAACTGACTGAGCCACCCAGGCGTCCCTAGCTCTCTCGCTATGGGATCTTTGTTCCCCTTCCTCCCCTGTTACATCCCTGACCGTGTGTCTCAGCGTCTCCTTGTTAGTTCCCTTTGCTTCATCTTCAGCACCTTCAGACTAATCCCTCAGCCTGAAAACCTCTTCCTCAGGTACCTTCCTGGCTTATGTCTTCATCCTCTTGCCAGCTGGTGTTACCCTGAGGCCTGGCAACCAGACTCTTGTGGTCAAGAGACTATTCTCTATAGGTCTCTCAAGTTTCTGCACAACTGGTCCTCTGAGCCGAGGCATTAACAGCTAATTTTCTCTGCACTGTCTTTTCAGGGATGTTTTGCATAGCAGGCAGGCTTGGGAAGTAGAGACTGTCTCCCTCGGGGGCAGATTGATTTACTGTCCAGGATGATAAAGACCAAGTCTCCCTCTGGACTAGGTGTCGGCAGAGTTGCTGGCAGCCACCATATAAAATCAGGACTTCTTATCTCGGTGTTACTTTCCTGAAACACTCCCCACTGTGTTAACAGGCAACACCTGACCCTCATCACATCCCCCTTTTGGAATTAGGGCTCAAGGAACTGATGCAATGATGTTACTATGGCTACTGCTATTGCTGTGAGTAATTGTCTTCTTTTCTGTAATCCAGGCGTCTTGTGTCTTCTGCTAACATCTGTGAAACTGGCAGGCTAGTTTGCTTGCTTGCAAGTAGGGTAAAATCTGACCATTCGCAATTCTTGACCTCTGTCCTGAGCCATTCATTTTAGAGGGCCCCGTTTTAGCCTTCATACTGTCTGAGCCTTGTTGAGAATGTCTACAGGCCCACCTAGAACTGTGCCTCCTCTTCTAGACCGTGCTCTGGATCCCCGGGACTCCAGAATTCTCTGCCGCAAAAGCCCTCAGTGTGACACCAGGCTTCCTCATCCTGAGGGACGGAGAGCTGGCTGTTTCGGGGGAAGCAGGGGGAGTAGCTTGGACGGATCCCAAGCAGGCTCTGTAGCCAGGCTACAGGTTCTTGACGTGTGATCCCTTGACCAGCACCAGCAGTTTTACCTGGGAATTTGTTAGAAATGTGAATTCCCACCCTAGACGTGGAAATTTTCCAGTCAATTTAGGTATTTTTATTTTCAAATGTAATTCCTAAAATTTTAGTCTGGATGCTGGTACTTTGCATTTAGTCAGTGACTAATATGCTCATCTAAGCTGTTTCTCCAGGCTGAAGAGAGGCCTGCGGTCATGTGGAGGGAAGCCGGGAGGAATAAACAAGATGAAAGGAAATGAAAGTTCTGTCATATAAAGGGACTCTACTTGGTGGTATGGGGCTTGGATGTAGTCACAAAGTGCAGTCACTAAGCAGTTCAGTCACTCCTTCGCCATGTGAACTTCACCTTACTCACGTCTCCATTAGCTAGCTCATCTACAAAGCAGTGAAAGCGGTGGCCGGCCGATGGGTTTTGTGACGACTGAGTGAGACAATGCATGTGAAGTGCTTATGACCGCATTCGGGTACTGTTACGGCAAGGTGAAATTCATTTATTAATTTCTCCTGAAATCTGCATTGAGCCCCCATGTGCTAAGATGGTAGGGGAACAAGTGAATGTACCAGTCCTTCCTCTGTGAGCTTACTGCCCTGTTTTCGATACAGCAGTTAGGTGTCAGGCTACTATCTTTTATGTTTATTTTCTTTTATTTTTGAGAGAGAGAGACGGGGTGCCCCTGCACACATTGTGCGAGCTAGGGAGGGGTGGAGGGAAGGGACCAGAGGATCCCAAGCAGGCTCTGTGCTGAAAGCGGAGAGCCAGATGCCGAACTCGCCAACCCTGAGATCATGACCTGAGCTGAAGACAGATGTTTAACTGACTGAGCCACCCAGGCACTCCCAAGCTACTATCTTTAATGCATTCTTTTATCAGAAAATTCTTTGGATTTTGTACACCACCTACCACAGAGTTAAAAATAGCTTGCTGGAGCTAAGGAAAGATGAGTAGGTGAAGAGAGAAACAAAGTTGTTTTCTGAAACATAAATTTTGCCTACTAGAGAGCACTGAAACAGGATAAATACTTTAACTGGTTGCTCTTTTGGTCCATCTGTATTTACTTGGGGAAAGCTTTAAGGTGTGAAGAGGAGACATACAAAGCAAGGTTCATTGTTTGGACACATTCTGAGGATGGACAGGTTACATTTTTTGTTTACGCTCCCATTGCTTCTCTCATCATAATTTAATAAACCACTGGGGAACATGCTGCAGAACTTATCTTTTCAATTAGCAGATCTTATTTCTGGTCTCTTGGAGCTTGGAGGTTGATTATTACAGTGCAGCCGTGCTGAAGGAATGCAAAGCCAAGGGCGATACGTGTGTGTGTTCTGGATGGCAGGACTTTGAAAATCCTGGTGTGTCTGTTGCTTAGCAGCGTGTTTGAGATTTCTCCGTATTCTGAAAAGCTTCTAATGACAACTGTAGATTTCTGCTTTTGCCATTTTAAATGTCAAAAAAGGGGCGCCTGGGTGGTTCATATGGATAAGCGACTGACTTCGGCTCAGGTCATGATCTCAGGCTTGTAAGTTCCATCCCCTCGTCAGGGTCTGTGCTGATGGCTCAGAGCCTGGGGCCTGCTTCGGATTCTGTGTCTCCCTCTCTCTCTGACCCTCACCCACTCATGCTCTGTCTCTCTTTCCCTCAAAAATAAATAAGCATTAAAAAAAATTTAAATATTAAAGGCACAAGTGAAAACTTTTAGTATGTATGAGTATACACACACACAACACACACACACATTACACTTATAAATGTGACTATCATTAACTATCCTCTTTATTCTGCCTTATTTTTCTTCATAGCAGTGTGGCATTTTATATTATGCATAGTTATTTGTTTTCTTTTTCTCTCAATGAGCATTAAGCTCCTTGAGGTCAGGGACTTCCATAAAAGACCACATTACCAGTGTGATGCCACATTACCAGAAAATGACTGGTTAGCACAACGTGCATACTTACGGGGAAATGATGAATGAATAGTATTGAGTAAATACCATCATATGTGACCTTTGAAGGGTGTAATGGGGGGGTGAACATTTCACCTTTTATAAGAAATTAATGTTTTATTAAAAGTTGTATTATAACTTCTCATAAAAGTTCCCCAAATTAAAGAAGTACTATAGTGCTAATGAGAGCTTTCAGTACTGCCCCACTGTCATTCCTGATGTTGAAATCTTGGAGATGATATTAAGTGTAGGAGTTGGGCTATGTTATCATAAATATAGAAGCTGGGATAGAACTAAGTTGCTCTTCTTAAGAAAAGGGGAGTGAGGGCAGTCTGAAGAGGGTTGGGGGAACAATGGAAAGTGGGGGGAAAGGGGTCCACAGAAAGTGAGTCCTGCAGGGACCAAAAAAGAAAGAGTGTGAGAGAGAATGAGATGCCTAGGAGCTGAGGAGGAGAAACTTAGGACAAGAAATGTTTTTAATGATATTTTCCCAGGAAAAGCTCTAAATCACCTCTTAGTTTCCCCTGTGATACCTTTAGTAAATTCTGTATTGCTTATTCAAATTTTCTATGGGAACAGAGTTTTGTTGTGGGACAGCTCAAAAGAAAAGAGGTCACTGGCTACCTGATGTGTATTTTACAAAGAAATGGGTATTCCGTTTCTCCCAGCCTCTGTTGAACCAATACTGAGACTCTCACAGTGAGATATGCAGATGAACCGTGTGCTTTGGGTCCCCATGTGTTTCCTGGCCGTCCTGGTGTGCAGGTTCTGACAGGGTGGAGGAGGGACGGGGAGAGCTTCAGCCGAGTCCCATGGGGCATGGTTTGCCTGAGCAGCTGGTTTTCAGTGCTGTTGAAATATCAGGTCAGCAACACCTGTTCAAATTATTCTAACTGGACAGATGAATGTCTCCTTTATAGAAATAGAAGCAACAATAATTTGGTGACCTTTTCTTCTATAATGTACATGTGGCCTGGTCTGCTTAGCTGATTTATAAAGATTTATGAGAAAATGTGTCTGTATTCTTATGTTGCTCAAAAACGCTACTCTGCAGGCTGTAAGTAGTTATTGAATGAAACTTCAAAAATGCTTGTTCCCCCCCTGAATGTGCTGCTTCCGCCACGACCTCACTGATAGGCTGCTAGGGTTTGAAATATTGATGGCTATGAATCCGTTCATCTCCAAATTTCACTGACCTTTCAGTAGAGAATATTTTTAGCTTTGTTGAAAATTTAGGGCAGAGGAAATCTACAGAAATATCGGGTTATGTGAGTATTCTGTCAGTTTGCTAGAACTCAAGATGGATTCTGTAAGATGAATATTTGAGTCATCATTAGCCTATGCTAATAACGTGGGGTAGCTCATTTTTAAGTAAGGTGCCAAGAAATTACTGAATACTTTAAAAATGTATCCTTCTTGGGGCACCTGGGTGGCTCAGTCCGTTGAGCGTCTGACTTCAGCTCAGGTCATGATCTCACAGTCTGTGAGTTCGAGCCCCGCGTCGGGCTCTGTGCTGATGGCTCAGAGCCTGGAGCCTGCTTCAGATTCTGTGTCTCCCTCTGTCTCTCTGACCCTCCCCCACTCATGCTTTGTCTCCCCTGCTCTCAAAAATAAATAAAAACATTAAAAAAAACGTATCCTTCTTGTAAAATATAGTCTGAATACAAATGGACATGATAATTTTGATAACAAACCCCTTTGTTTAGGTCCTATGTAAATACTATCAGTGTGCTATTGAACTATTTCTGGCATCCCAGCAGACATGGTAAGGGTTGCTACAAATACATTAGCTTTTTGATCCATGAGATATATTCATCAGTGCATTTGTGGAGTGCTCTCTTGACCAGACTTGATGGCTAGCTCGCCATTCGACATTTTCCACTGACTTCCCACTCTCCATTTTCCCACGTGAGAGCGTTCACTCGCGTGGTTTTGTCCTCCTCCAGCGCCCTTTCCCTCCTTTTGGATTGTCAGATCCCTCTCCACTGACGAACTCCTGATTTTCCTGTGCAAGTAGTCCCCTTCTTCTCAGCCTCCACAGCATTTGGAACAAGGCACCGTCTTAGGTCCTCAAGGAGCAGCGTCATAATTGAGGGTTCCAGGGACTTTCATGCAGTCTCCTTTTGTAGATGAAAGCACGCTGGGAGGTGGGGGAACCAGAACAAGAACGTGGGTTTTCTGATTCCCTCTGAGCACCATGCAGCCTTTTATCTTCTACAGCACGCCGTGGCGATTTGTTCCTGTGTCCTGTGAAAAGACTATTTGGAAGGTTTATTTTAATTTAAAAGTTAACATTTTATTCATTCAAGTCAGATCTTACACTTTTAAGTTCGGCTTGCAAATCTTATTCTATGTGTAAGATTAGCAAATGTTAATAAATACTTTTAAAGGAACTTTGAATAGTATGATATTAACTGGTATACAAATTTAGCTGTTGTACTCAATTTCGTATTTAAGTACTTCAGTTTTCTTTTTTTTTAATTTTTTTTAACGTTTATTTGTTTTTGAGAGACATAGAGACAGAGTATGAGCAGGGGAAGGGCAGAGAGAGAGGGAAATACATTATCTGAAACAAGCTCCAGGCTCTGAGCCATCAGCACAGAGCCCGACGGGGAGCTCGAACTCACAGACTGCGAGATCATGACCTGAGCCGAAGTTGGCCGCTTAACCAACTGAGCCACCCAGGCGCCCCAGTACTTCAGTTTTCTAATTGACTAGTCTTCCTAAGTACTTAAACCTCATAAATCTAAAAATCAAATATATAAATACAGTAAATCTAAAATTCTCTTGAGGCACCTAAGTAGCTCAGTTGGTTGAGCGTCTGACTCTTGATTTTGGCTTGGGTCATGATCTCACAGTTCGTGGGACTGAGCTCCATGTCAGGCTCTGCATGCTGACAGCATGGAGTATGCTTTGGATTCTCTCTCTCTCTCTCTCTCTCTCTCTCTCTCTCTGCTCTCTCTCTGCCTCTCCCCTGCTCTCACACACACTCTCTCAAAATAAATAAACAAATAATAAAAAATAAATAATCTTAAATGTTCCAGTATTACTTATGAATTTAGCCCAATTTCCACTTAAAAATCACATTAAATCAATTACTTAATCAAACATTTAGAATTGTAATTATAAGCTAGATAGTCTCTTAATAGACCGAATTCTGTCTAATCTAAAATAACAAATATTCAGATGCCTTTAACAAAAACACTATTTCCTTGGTTTTGGTTTTATTTTTTTCATCCATTCATTGCTTCCTTCAATAATCACTTAGAATATCTATGTGGGGGCGCCTGGGTGGCTCTGTTGGTTAAGCTTCCGACTTCAACTGAGGTCACGATCTTGTGGTTTACAAGTTTGAGCCCCATGTCAGGCTCTGTGCTGACAGCTCAGAGCCTGGAGCCTGCTTCGAATTCTGTCCCCCTCTCTGCTCCTCCCCTGCTCATGCTCTCTCTCTCTCTCTCAAAAATAAATAAACATTTAAAAATAAATAAATAAAATATCTGTGTGTTGGGCATTGTTCTAGGCTCCAGAAAAGCATGAGCAAACGAAATGAAAATTTCCGCCCTCAGGAAGTTCATACTCCTGGGAAGGGGCAAATGATAAATAACACAGATTAATAGAAGATGTAGTGTCCTGGAGGCTGGTAAATGCTAAGGAAAACAATAAACCGATGAAGTGGGGATGTGAAGTGTGGGAGTGAGCGGGGCAGTGGTTGTAGTTTATTCTGGGGATAGATACTCTGCACAAAGACGCTAGGGTTAATCGAGCTTACTTTCCAGCAGAGAGAGCTGGCTTCTTGAGTACCCTTGAGGAGGCACAAAGGCCAGCAATTTGTGCCAGGGTGTTGCCTGGACTCCCACTGGTGACCCTGGCGAATAATTGCTGAGCTTGTCATTGCTTCGTCCATAACTCCATGACTCCTAAAGGGAAATCTGCACCCCCCCCCCCCGCAACATTGCATGATTGGATCTTGTATTTTTTTTTTTTTGGCTCTTACAAAAACAGAAAGGTTACTTGCCACCCACCTGTAGAGACCTCTGATGTTACCCCAAATTCCTTCATATTCTTCAGACCACTCCGTCTTAACAGACATGTCTGACTGAATTCCAGGCGCCCCGCATGGTTTTGTCCCACAGTTTGGACGCAGCTTCCACAGTCCCCTTCCTGATCAGTCTGAGCTCTCCAGGAGACAGTGCATTCCCAGGGGAAAAACACGTGTGGCGGCTCTCTTTTGTTTGTCATTTATCGTCGCGTGCTGTAGAGCCACCTAAGCGCATTATTTAAGGCAGTGCAGCGCAGCCCAGAGACACAGGGTGGTCCCTCTGCGCTCAGCGGCTGGACTCCTTCAGTGTGGATAAAAATTACCGTAACCCCCGCGGGCCTCCCAGCACTTGGTCAACTGACGCTACACGAATGCTAGTTTTCCTTCGTTAGTAGTAGTTGAAAACTTATTTGAAATACTGTTTAAGGCATTTTACAAGCAGATTGTCCTTTTTCCCTTTCTGTTTCTATTCCTGTCTATTTCCCTTCATATTTTTTCTATTTCATTATTTACAATAATGGGAATTATACTATTTTGTTTTTAGAGTGCTGATAATGTCACTGGTATACTTTTAAGGCACAAGTTCTTTGTCACAGGATAGCTTCAGGTTAGCAGAATGGTCTTTTCATTCCTTTCTTTTCACTCTATGGCACTAATTTCTTTTTTTCCTATTCCTTCGATTTACCCGCTCTGAATACCAGTGATCTTTTTATGGACAGAAATGCTGAGAAGGCAGCTCTTGTATGAAGTGAGTCTTTTCGGCTCTCATACACGACACTGGTACTTAAGCTTTCTAAGAAAAGTTTGGGAATGGTTTTAAAAGGGCTGTGTTGCTCTGGGGAGCAGCGTCTTCTGGGCAGGCAAGGGAGGATATTTGAAAGCCATTTCAATAAGGAAAGTCATTTTCTACTCACTTTGAGTCCACCACTGGACAGAACTCTGATACCATCCCAACACTGCCTTTTTCCTCACCTTGAACCCATAGCTCTGGTTATTGCCGTTCCTCAGTTTATGCTCCATTGTGTGGGTCACTCATACTCAGAATCAATTTCCTTTGTACAACTCCTCCTTTATTGTTATGTAACTAGTCATCATATATGATGTTGTAAGCCAATTTGACTCCCTTAGCAAAGGAAGGCGAAAGGGAGGGAAGGAAGGAAAAGAAAAGCGGGCTCATATTATTACATTTTCGAAAACAGCTTTATTTGAAAGTGAGTCTTTTCCCAGAATTACCTACCACCTGCTATGGTTAATTAGATACAGTAAGTGCCAAGCATGGTTTATAACTTGTTTTAATTGAGCAAAATTTTACTTTAGCATAGAAGGTCCTAAAATTACTGACATATTAGAATTTGCAAATTAAATGTGGAACATAATTTTCCAGTAAATAAACTATATTTATATATACACATATATATGTATATATATGGCTATAACCATTCAATTGTTTCTTGATCAGAGAACATAAAGGAGAGTGTTCATTACCACATTCTAGATAATTCCACTTAGAATTGAAAACACAAAACATCTACATAAAACACTATTTCCTTGTTCTCTTTAATGATATATTTGGGTATCACGAATGTTTTGTATTTCCTTACTCAGAGTTTTTTTTTTTTTTTTTTTAATTGAGAACAGAATCCTACCAGCTTCCTGCCCTGGGGGCTCACAGAATAACACCCAAATGACTTGCTATCAGCATAGCCCTTTTTATGAGCCGAATGCTTTTCGGTACATTTACTGGCGAGTATTCATAGTACTTTCTGGTGGTGTGAAGGCGGCTGATGTTGCTCTTGTGCAAATTATAAAGCCAGAACCAGAAAAGGGGGAATGATGGGTTGGAACAGTCTTAGAAGTTGGGTTCAAGTCTATCGTTGGTTTTTCCGCTTCAGATCTAGAAAGGCGAGGGGCGCCTGGCTGGCTTAGTATGTGGAGCATGAGGGTCTTAGTCTCGGGGTTGTAAATTCAAGCCCCATGCTGGGTGTTGAGATTACTTAAAAATAAAAAATATATTTAGACCAATCTAAAAAGGTGAGGAATTGATGGCAGTGAGCCAAGTAATGAATATGATGTCATGATTTTTAATTTATATCCTGTAGTAATTAATTTATAGTAATTAATTGACAAACTTGATAATATTTCACCTAAATGATTAGCAGACAGAATTATACCAAGAGCAAAATTCGGGAAGACTAAGAGGTCAGAATACAACTACCTCTTCAGGAAGACTTAGGAATAATCAAGAGAACTAAATAACACACTTGTCTAAGAGACTCAAGAAACATTTTGGTCAAGATACAACAAGGCAGAACTAAGGCAGTTGGGGAGTTCAGTGATTGCGTGGAGGCCAATGAGGCATTCTACTTTATATGTACCTGCTGTCTAGTTTCTAGGGAAAAAGAGGGAGAGGAAACCAAACCAAGACTTCATCAGCATCATGGGATTTAAATATTAGACTATTAATGGCTATAAATTTGGGTATTTTATACTAGCACTGAGGACAGACCTATGTTATTTTATGAGAAATTTACTGACAAACATTTGTTGAACATCCTCCGTGTGCTGTGCAATGTGTAGATTCTGGGGACACAACGATGACCCGGAACAGATGATAAAATGTGTCCGCGCAGATAACTGTCAACATCCAGGCCTTATCAATTTACCTTGGCATGATGTGAGACTTGGGTCTCTCAACAGATTCTTTCTTCTCGTAAGTCGTCAAAGGCCAGGATTTTCCAGGAGAACTGGTTGACTCAGTATTGGATAGTCTACTAATTCTAGGATCAAGGAAGTCTGGGACTTTAGGAAGATTCTGGGGCAGCTGGGCTTCGTTTGGAAAGTAGACTTTGGACTCCCCCTCTCCTGGTGACTATTGTCTACATCACCCATTCGGGGCAGTTCTTATGGACAAGGCTGCCTCTATGACACTATTGGCTTTAGGCAAGTACCACTCTGCTCCTTTGCAGCTGTACATTCTAGAAACCAGTTAAGCATAATGATGAGCACCCCTAGGAAGGCAGGTAGGCATAGATGCTGGGTCATTGCCAGGGACCTTTATTTAGCCAGTATTTGCAAATGTGTGTGACTTGGCAGGGCATCGTACAAACCAATTTAAACAGTAACTGTGCCTTCTCCAAGGCAGATGCACAAACATCAGAAGCACATAGAGGCATGGGGGAAAGTATGTAAACACTGACCAAATGCGCGGTGCTATGTCACTTTTGACCACGTGCTCGTCTGCCTTTTTTGGAAGTCGTGAGCTGAAGTCGTGAGTAAAGTGTTACAGGAGTTGCATTTTTAGCGAGTGAGGTGGAAAGAAGTGGCTCCCTCTGTAATAGTCAGGAGAGGATTGTTGAGGGGGTGGTTTTGGAGAGTCGAAGGTAGAAAGGGAGGGAACCTGCCATCTGGATGTGTGATGACATTCAGGTGTTGGTATGGCTTCTTAAAGTAGCCTTTGCTTTTGAAGCACATTGAAAAGACATTAAATTAATTTGGCTGAGAACAGCTGAGGGACTGAGGATATTAGGAGCACTGGCTTGGCTGTCAGATATCATCATCCCTACAGTCTTCTCTCCTCGGGACCCTGGACAATGGCTAAGTCAGCATTGTCGCATAGGATCCCATTTAATCATCTCCATAGCAAAGCTGTGCAGTTGGTAACTGTGTCTCCACTTCACAGATGAGGAAATGGAGCCCTTGAGGGTTTAAGTAACTTGTGCACCAAGGACTCAAAAGTCGCTGTGTATATGCGCATATGTTTACATGACACATATGAACACACGTACATATATATTATGGGGAGTAAGCATGCAAGGAATGTTGTTTTTGAATACTTCATGCCAATCACTGTGTTAAAAACTATAAGGACAGCCAAAAAGGCAAATTCCCCTTTTTTGAGGAATGCCCAGTAAAACCAGCCCGTATACAATGAGTAGGGATGGAAAGAAAATAGGAACGAAAAATAGAAGTGAAAAGAATATTTAGGAAGCAGCGTTAAAGTACATGTAGAACACTGGAGCATCCAGAATGTTCCCTAACTCCCTTGGTGGCCAGCCTGGGTCAGAACTGTGCAGGAGAACCTCTTGGAGGGTGAGCTTAGTGCCAGGTTTTTGTAGTTAGAAATGATGGGATATAAATAGGTGGAAGAAGCAGAGGTGAAGGGTGCCTAGTGAAGGGCCTTGAATGGAGAAGCACATCTTGATGGTGATACTTCTCTGTATGACTCCACTGGAAGACCTTGAGAGAAATACTTTAATAAATACAGTGAAAAAAGCATCACTGAATTGTATGAAGAAAATTGGAAAATATTTTTAAAATCTGTGACTATAGAACAGCAAGACAGGGATCAGGTTTTGTTTTGTTTTTTTGAATTTATTTATTTTTGAAGGAAAGAGAAAGATAGAGCATGAGCAGGGGAGGGGCAGAGAGAGCGAAACACAGAATCCGAAGCAGAATCCAGGCTCTGAGCTATCAGCACAGAGCCTGATGCAGAGCTCGAACTCAGGAATCATGAGATCATGACCTGAGCTGAAGTCGGATGCTTAGCCAACTGAGCCACCCAGGCACCCTAGAGATCAGGTTTTAAAAGTCTTCTTTTCTGCAAAGCCCTCATTCCCTGGCAACTTGGTTGATACTCAAATGTTGGTTCAGTGTAAACTAATAATGATAGTGATTGGGAATATTTAATACAAGAGCTAACTAAAGATTCCTCATATAGAAGAGAAAAGGGAAACATTGTATAAAACCAAAACTACTAAATTATTATCATCTCAGCAAACTTTAGGAGTGCTATAGGGAGAAAAATATGGGAAGTATCACTCAGTGTCCAATTGCAGAGGGCAGACATATCTATTTATTTTAAACAGGAAGGAATTTGCTACCAAGCAATGTTAAATGACCACAGAATCATTCTGTGGCTGAAGTAGTGAACTGTAGACTGAGCTTTCAGGAAAAACTCTTAAAGCTACTCCCCAGGACTGGGGCCCAGTGATGCTACTGCCACAGCTGCTATTAAGAACTAGTTGGGATCAAGAAACCACGGACGTCGGGACGTTCCTTGTCACCAAGCTGCTTCTCCTGCCGTTGGCTCTAGAACCAAACTACACCTGCCCCTGTATGTACCAGTAAAATGATGAGTCACACCTTGAAGTTAGTGGGGAACACCGGACCTCAACCACAGAAAGCCAATAAATGCCTCCAAGAGTGTGTTTGTCTTCAGGAACTGAAGAGTGGCCTCTACCTTGCTGTTCTCACACATCTGGGAAATTTTCTGACTGACCAAACCAAGGTTACATGTGACCCTCTGGCTCTGAGATCATCAGCTTCCGGGACCTTGCGGTAGAGGTAGGCATAGCCAAGTGCAGAGGGAATCAAAGCTCTCGTCTTGCAGGAGTGAAGGGGAAACAATGTAGGAATAATATGTTTGGAAGGGAGAAAATGTTGGCATTTTGTTTGGGTAAGATAACAAACATTAGATTTTATCTGATTACTAGTATGAGGCATTTTGTTTCCAGATGATTTTAAAATAGTTATCTGTGAAGAGAAGGCAACAACTTAAACAACTGAAAAGTGGAGTAGAACTGCTAAATTAACAAGAGAAAAAAGGAATGAACCGAACCTCTACCAAGCCAGCAAAATAATAAAAAAATAAGATAAAATAAAATAAATGAAAAAGTAAACTAAATTGTGAATATAAAATAAGGAAAAAAAACCCAAGCCATTATTACATTAAAATGTAAAAGGTCTAAGTACCTCTGTGTAAAGGGAGGGATTGTTGGGGGTAACAATAAAAGCACGAATGAGAGGATAAGAGTTGCCATGAGAAATATACCTAAGCAATAATTTTTAAGAGATGAGGGAAAAAAAAGAATAAACACATGAGCAAAGTACACAAGGCAAAGAAGAAATAAAAGCATGAAGAACAATGAATTATATTGGAAAGAAAGCACAAAACAGTAAAAAAAGAGGCACAATTTATAAAGTCATAAATCATGCCTAAATAGCAGAGCAGCTAGAAATACATAATCAAAAGCTATCACAACTGCAGAGAGAACAGTTAAAATAGTTCACTTTTACAGTGGTGTATTTTAATGAGTAGATAGTAGATAATAGGTAAAGACAGAAAGGCCTTGAGCAATCCAATTAAAGTGACTTAACAGAATGTATTATAGGACTGTATGTTCTTTCCCTAACTTCCTGGGTGCTACGAAACACTTAGAAAAAATTAGGGAAGTACTTGGCCCAAAGAATAGCTTAAAAAATTGAGAGCTTTTGCAGACCACATTTTTTAATTATTGAAATTAGAAATTAGAAACAAAAGTAGAAATAAATATTAAAACAAAAGTCCAATTTTTAACAATTTGGAAATTAAGAAACACACTTGGGCCAAGGGTAAAATAAAAATAAAATTCTGATCTAGAAATAGTAAAAAGGAGAACACTTCAAAAATCTATGAGACACGTAGTAACTAAAATCAATGAGACAGAGAGTAACTACAGATAATGAAAGTTAATAGTTAAGAAGCTAGAGGGGCACCTGGGTGGCTCGGTCGGTTGAGCCTCTGACACTTGATTTCTGTTCAGATCATGATCTCAGGTTCCTGAGAGCAAGCCCCAAATTGGGCTCTGCACTAACAGATTGGAGCCTGCTTGATTCTCTCTCTCTGCCTCTCCCTCTCCCTCCCCTCCCCTGCTCATGCTCGTATGTTATTTCTCTCTCTCTCTCAAAAAATAAATAAACATTTTTAAAAAATAGTTAAGAAGCTAGAAAAAAAATACATGAAAAGAGAGAATTTTACAAGATGGAAGCAGAAATTAACGAAATCCAAATGGCAACACCAAAGATAGTAGAAAGGTTAAATAATCCGAAAGCTAATTTTTGGAAAGATAAAACCTTTTAAGAACCTATTTCCAGAAAAAGGAGAGCAAAATTAAAAAATGAAAAAAGAAACATAATTAAAATATCAAAGATATTTTAGGAGTTGGAGAATGCCATGTATAAATTTTTGGAAACTATAGTTTAAACCCAGAGCAGGGATCTGCAAACTTTTTTGTAGCAAATATTTTGGGTTTCTGTTACAGCCACTGTCATCACTGTAGCAGAAAAGGAGCCATAGACATCACAAAAACAAATGGGTATGGCTGTGAACCAATAAAACTTTATTTACAAAAACAGACAATGGGCCAGAAGTGGCCTGTGAGCCGTAGTTTGCTGACACCTGAACCAGAGGAAGTATAGCAATATATAAATTACCAAAATCATCTGAGGAGAATTGAAAACTTTCAATAGATGAATTAATAGCTGTATTTAATGTAAATCCATTTAAAGTCCCATCAAAGATATTTTGGAATTAGATAAAATGCTCTCAGAGTGCCTATAAAGAATAAATGTGAGATTAGACAAGTCATTATGATAAAGACAACTGGGTGAAGGAGGAGTTGCCTTATAGATGATTTATATATCCCAGAAACTCATTCTCATCAAAGCAGTATGGTATTTTTAAAAAAAATTTTTATATTTTAGTGAGAGAGAACATGCGAGTAGGAGAAAGGAGCAGAAGGAGAGAGAGAAAGACAGAGAATCTTAAGCAGGCACTAACCTTAGCGCTGAGCCTGATGCAGGGCTTGATCCCATGACCAGGGGATCATGACCTGAGCCAAAATCAAGAGTCAGATGTTTAACAGACTGAGCCACCCAAGCGTCCCAAAGCAGCATAGATTAGTACCACAAAATGGAATCCAGAATGCATCTTAGAATATTCTGGAATTTAATCTATGCAGTGTCATTGAGAAATATGCTTTATTTAATAACAAGTATTAGTAATTGATTATTTCAAAAAAAAGTTTGATGCTTATTGTGCACTTTAAAAAATTAATTTTATGTAGATGAGAATTTTTACTGTAGAAATAATATAATGCAAATATTAAAAGAAAAATGGGACGGATGACTGTGCATAATGTAATAACTGGAGAGACTGTCTCAACAAAGAGAAGAAACAAAGAAGGTCAAAAAGAAAAATAATAGACATTTTATCCCATATAAAATTTAAAAATATTTGCATAGCAAAAGATATTATCAAATTCAATAGGCAAACAGTAGGGGGGGGAACAATTTCATCACATATAGCAGCTAATGGATTAATAGCAATAAAGTATTTAAAAATCGAATAACTTGATATGACAATAGGATAGGTGTGCCAGGATGGCTCAGTCCGTTAAGCGACTGACTCTTGATTTGGGCTCAGGTCATGATCTCATGGTTCATGATATCAAACCCCGTGTCCCCGCTGACCATGTGGAAACTGCTTGGGATTCTGTCTCCATCTCTCACTTCCCCTCTCCTGTTTGTACTCTCTGTCTCTAAATGAATAAATAAACATTTTTTTAAAAAAGAAAAATATGATAAAAGGTAATTTGGATGGGCAGTTTATGGAAAACCAAATCATGTTGGCCAACAGCATGTAAAAAGGTGCTGAAATTAATTATGCTAGGAAAATGCAGATTTAAGTAACAGTATGATACTGTGTGATATACCTTGGACAGGCAAAAAGTTAAAAGTACAGTAACTGGAATTGCTGAGGAGGATGGCAAAAGTGAATACTTTCATGTGTTGCTAGTGGAAATGTGAACTGTTTCAGGCTTTTTAGAAAATAATCAGGCAACAGCTACTAAAATTTAAATTCTTCTCTTGTAATTTTTGGTATTAAACCTACCTTATGTAATGATATGTGAACAAATATATTCATTGCAGCACTAATGATAGGAGGCACCTCCCCATAGAGAGAAGGAAGTGAAATAAATAAACGTCCACTAAATGGGCAGTGTTTGAATGCATGCAGTATTTGCTTATAGAATATTCAGCCGTCACTTAAGAGAACGAATTATAGCTCGGGCACCTGGGTGGCTCAGTCGGTTAAGTGTCCGACTTTGGATCAGGTCATGATCTCGCGGTTCGTGAGTTCGAACCCTAGGCTCTGCGCTGCTGATGTGGAGCCTGCTTGGGATTCTGTCTCTCCTCTCTCTGCCTCTCCCCTGCTTGTGCTCTCTCTCTCTCTCAAAATAAATAAACAAACATTAAAAAAAAAACCAGTGAATTATAGCTCTGCCATTTGGCACATATATTTATTTACGAATTGTTAATTAAGAATATCAAGTGCAGAGGAGTATATACATGCCATTTTTGTCAAACATTGGCTGAAAATTTCATGTGTACGCATAATTATATATATGTGCATGTGCACACCTACATGCACACGTTGCCAAAGAATAAACAGTCTTGTATTAACTTAAATCCCGAAACTTTCAGGTGCACTTTCATTGTATTTATTTTTAAATTTTTGTTTATTTATTTTTTAGAGAGAGAAAGTGCACCAGTGGAGGAGAGGGGCAGAGGGAGAAAGAGCATCTTAAGCTCAGTGCTCCTCGTGGAGCCAGATGTGGGGGTGGGGCTCGATCTCACAATCCTGGGATCATGACCTGAACCGAAATCAAGAGTCTGAGGTTCAACCAACTGAGCCACCTAGGTGCCCCGGGTGCACTTTTATTTTTATACTTCCTCATATACCGAGGTTTTTTATGGTGTTGAGAAACAAAGGGTTTTAGCCGGGGGCTGGAGGGAGGATTCAGGGGAGCATTTCACGTTTAAGAATAATTAATAGAGCTCTTGTTTGGGAAGTTTCTACTGGGAAGGTGGCCAGGTTTTATGGCATCACCTGTTGAATAAGGTATCTCATAATTATCCAAGCATATTGTACCTTCCGCCAAAGCCTTCACAGCTGGTTAGTTAGGTTCTGAAACAAGTTACAATAGCCGAGCAAACCAGTGACTCCAGTGGAAACTTTACAGCGCCTCTCTCTGTTAAGATAGCCATGTCATCACTTTGTTATCTAAGTGAACGGCACATTTTATCCCTCAGTGCATCTGTCTTCTCCATGTGGTAAGTGCTGAAGTTTCCTTTCACAGCTGTGTTCTGAATACAGCTATAAGTGGCCTCATCCATCCTGTTTATTCTCACCCTTAACCGTGATGGAAAGGGGGAATTATATTGGTAGTGGGTGAAAATATGGCTATTACATTAAACAATAGAATTAAATATCCTTAGAAGTGTTTGTCAAATTTTTCAAACCTTGATACAAAGTAACAAATACATTTTATATTGCTTTGCTTTCTGTTAATGTTGGAGGGGTGTGTGTGCATATGTATGTGTGTGTGTATAAAACAATGACTAAAACAAAATTTCGTGAAGTATTATTTGCCCTTTTTATATGCATTCCTCATAATTTCCACTCTGTTCTAGTCTATTTTATTTCTTTAAAAAAAATGCTGGCCACAGCCCATTAAGTTGACTTAGTGACCCACTAAATGGGATAGTGACCTGCAGTTTGAAAAAAAAAATACTTAAAGGATTCCTACCAAAACTGCAGGCACGGCATTCCGGGGCCAGAAGATTTCCACTGAGCTGGTGAGGCAGTTACTCAGTGAAGTCAATCCGTGCCTAGGCAAGTTTTGCTTCATTTCGTACATGCCAGTAAGGCTAGCTTATGTAGAAGGCTCTCTGATAGATTCCATAAGGTAGTTCTACATCTTAGGTAGAGTACTGTGATACTTTCAGAGAATTAGCTTCAGATGCAGACACCTACTTTTTTTCTACTGTGACAGATGCCTTAGGTAACTGATTTTCCCCCAGCAGTTGGGACTGTCATGAGAAGGCTGGTCATCTGAGTATAAATAGAAGTCATCTCAGTTGATTTCATTTCTGCCCTAAGCATTCTTGGACTACCTTTCCCACTTATTTAAAATTTAAAATTATATGCTTACTCTAGAAAAAGAAGAATTTCCATATACCAAGCGAAACCAACAATTAATTATATTCCTTAAAGTAATTACCATCGCCGGGCAAACTGCTAAATTAATTCTTCTTAGGACAGTAAAGATCAGAGATCTGTGCTCCATTCCAGATATGGGATCTACATGATCATGAACACAGAGGTGGCTTATATGCAGGCATTTTAAAGTGAAAGTATTAAAGTAAAACCTGACTCCTACTGTGACTGCAAAGGAAAATGTGTGTTATATCTACTTGAGTTTGGTAGCAAAGAATTTCAAAAAGAAGGCAGAAAATGGGCTCTGTCTCTGGCATCCTTTACAGTTTACCTAACTTAAGGTGTATATAAAAAGCATTATTAGATGTCCATTAAGAAAGAAAGACTGTTAACTGTGAAGAGTGAAAGTTTGACTTCTTCTTTGCTGATTTGGATGCCTTTTATTTCTTTTTGTTGTCTGATTGCTGAGGCTAGGACTTCCAGTATCAAGTTGAACAACAGTGGAGAGAGTGGACATCCCTCTCGTGTTGCTGATCTTGGGAAAGCTCTCAGTTTTTCCCCGTTGAGGGTAATATTAGCTGTGGGTCTTTCATATATGGCTTTTATGATGTTAAGGTATGTTCCATCTATCCCTACTTTATTGAGGGTTTTTATCAAGAAAGGATGCTATATTTTGTCAAATGCTTTTTCTGCATCTATTGAAAGGATCATATGACTCTTATCCTTTCTCTTATTAATGTGGTGTGTAGTGTTGATCAGCCCAGGAATAAATCCCACTTGGTCATGTGGATAATTCTTTTAATGTACTGTTGAATTCGATTTGCTAGTATCGTGTTGAGAATTTTTGTATCCAGATTCATCAGGGATATTGGCCTCTAATTCTTTTTAGTGTGGTCTTTGTCTGGTTTTGGTTGCAACAACGTGGATCGAACGAGAGGGTGTTATGCTAATAAGCAGAGTAAGTGAGTCAGAGAAAGACAGATATCATATAATTTTACTCATGTGGAATTTGAGAAACACAGCAGATGAACATAGGGAAAGGGAAGGAAAAATAAGATAAAAACAGAGAGGGAGGCAAACCATAAGAGACTCTTAAATACAGAGAACAAACTGAGGGCTGCTGGAGGGAGAGTGGGTGTGGGGATGGGTTAAATGGGTGATGGGCATTAGGGATACACTTTTCAGGATGAGCAGTGGGCATCATATGTAAGAGATGAATCACTGGATTCCTGAAGCCAAGACTACACCGTGTATTAAGTAACTTAAATATAAATTAAAAAAAAAAGAAAAAAGGATATTATATCCTGCTGTTAACTTTATTTTTCAGTCTAACTTATTTTTTTTCCCTAGTGATTACCATCGATGCCTTTGATTTCGTGGGTACTGTCAAAAGATAGTTCATCGCATGGGGAAAGAGCAGATATGAGGATTGGGAACCTCCCTCTCCTTGGTACTTTTCCGTGAGACTCAGTTCACCAGTGTCACTGTTGTTTCCTTTTTACTCTGAAGTAGTTCCAAATCTGATAGTGCGGGAACTTGATTTTATTTCCTTACTACATGAGCATTTCAAATGAATTGAGCCATTTTTGTTCTTAAGTTATTTTAGCATCACAGACAGAAGAATTTAAAGTAAAAGGAATGGGAACAATAATTTATGATTGACAAAATACAGAACAAAAAGAGTTTGCTGAGATATAGAGCCACATTATAGGTACTCTGAAATTCTCCCTTCTATTTTCCTTCTCTTGCTAGAACTCTCTACCAACATTGAAGTATTGGAGGTTAGGATAGATAGAGCTTTCTGCTCCTGAGACACTTGTCACTTCTCTCTATAGCTGAAGACAATTAATGTTAAAGTAACTGAAAGTGCCAGACTGGAAATAGTTTCTGTGAACTATGTTGGTCATGATTTCAACTATTTCTACCAGCCGTGACTTTGTAAACGGTGAGAATTAATATGCCTTTCTTGGTTTGTAGAGCTGTCAGAAAATAAGTCACCAAACTTTGGAGCAGTTCCAAGTGAGGCGGACTCTTACCCCTGGTGTTCCATCTTCAGAATAAGTCCTAGGCCATTCACTCCAAAAACAGCACGGAAGTAGGTGGCATGTGGGGGTCACCGTGACAACCCGATTAATGACGGGAAATCAGTGAGACCGAGAGCCATCAACATTACATCAGCACGCTTTAGGGTTTTTATGAGGTACTCAATATATTCTCTTTTGCTGTACCAAGGGAACCATACGGAACCATCCATTACTGCTGTCTCCATTCCACTTATTGATTACAGGGATTTGTATTATATTATGTGATGTTATATGGAATCTTGATAGGATTTTAAATTCAGTTGTCTTCCAAACTGTAATTAACATTTTCTTGAAAATTGAATATTCCTCATTGACCTTGACATTTTGTTTTGTCTTTGATCATGTGTTTGTGTGTGTGTGTGTGTGTGTGTGTGTGTGTGTGTGTGTGTGTGTTCGGTTATTTTGTCCAAATTATATTTTCTCCATTTCTTTATTCACAGTAATATTCCTAGTGGATGATTTTGCAGAAGAACAAATTTTCCTGTGACACTTGCATCTCAGTTGTTGTCCACTTGCTTTTTGTGTTTCCGAGGGCACAGGAGGCAGCTCTTCTAATACTTCTTTTCTAAATGAAGAAGAGAGAAAACAAAAGTATGTTTCCAGGTCCATCAAAATATGGATTTAATTCTTTTTCTTTAATTAAAAAAAAATAGTGAGGGGATAATGATGTATTCCAAGTTGGGTGAATGATAGTATTTCTTCTAACCGAAACAGTGTGGAGGATCCTACCTACTATCAGGTTTCACTGGTGAAACACTGTAGATGCCCCTAACAGCAGTGTGTTCCATTCGGCTAGCTATTTTCACATGTGGTTTGTCAAAATAGAGAAACAGGGCACAGATATTCTAACTATGAGACCAGACGGCTGTGCATGTCTCTCTCCCTGTCATCTGAGGAAAGAGAAAGTTCTGAACCAAGGAAGAAATGAACAGCTGTGGGACATCTCAGTCCTTTGTCGTCTTGAAATATTAGGTACCTGATTTTACTCCCTTCCTTGGTTCATGAGACACCAACATAGCTTGTCCTGATGAACTGTAACTATATTTTTTTAACAAGGTAAGTTCAAGGAAAAAAAGAACCAATATTCACATAGTATAATAACATATGGAACTTGCTGCTCTGAGGCAGAATTGAAGTAGAATCGTAAAAGATTTAAAGCAAATTATGAATGAAAGACTGACATAGCTACTGTGTAGCCACCAGCTTTCCCGATGACTTCTGTAGCATGCTGGTGGAAGAGGAAACTATCCCTCTCGTCATTGTTCCCTCAGGGCCTTTGTTGTAGGAAAAATAGTGTGTATATGTGTGGAGGAGGGAGGTAAAGATGGCGCTGACTCCAAGTGGAAATTTTTGTTTTCCTGATGAACCTGGCTAGCCCTGAGGACCCCAGACATTGAGCTCCAGGCATGTGACATAGCCAGACCAACATCTCCCCTCGATGCCAAGGGTTTCAGAGCCCAGCCGATCCTCACAGCATGGAGCTCTTTGGGGATCATCCATAGCAATCAGAATTAGGGGGAAAAGAGAAAATCCTACTTTCCTTTGTCTGGCAGTACCTCAGCAGGGTCCCAAGACGTACATGCTGTGAACTTGAAATATTACCTAGTAAGGGGAGGAGGAATGGACGTATAGATGTGATGTGGCTCATTTGGGCTTTGTCCTGGAAATGGGAAAAAACCCTGCTGGCCAGTAGGAGGCGTGCTACCAGCACTTCATGCGGAACGAAGAAAGGTTGGTGTTTGTGCAGCATCACCTTCTGTGAGTCTCCCTGCCACTCATTTTCATTTCTTTTATTTTTCTTTAATTTTTTAAAAAATGTTTATTTATTTATTTTGAGAGAGAAAGAGCATGAAGAGGGGAGGAGCAGAGGGAGAGGGGGACAGAATCTGAAGCAGGCTCCAGGCTCTAAGCTGTCAGCACACAGCCCAACACAGAACCCACAGACCACGAGTGCATGACCTGAGCCTAAGTTGGATGCTTAACCTCCTGAGCCACCCAGGCACCCCTGGCACTGTGTAGCCACCAGCTTAACTGATGACTTCTGTAGCATTTCATTTCTAAGGAAAGAAGTATCAATTTTAACCCCCTTTGTTAACTTGTCAACTAGCATTGAGTCCACTATCCTGAACTTTAATAAGAACCCAGAGAGAAGATGGACTATTGGTTGTGGTTCCAAACACCAACCAAGCACTTTGCCGTGCTTCCCTCATGGTCTGTACCCAACACACACACACACATACTTGCTGATACAGCTAGGCCCATGTGTGGCTACTCCAGTGACTTGAAAGATTTTACTAGTATCCAAGTTGTCCACGGCAAACATTTAATTACAAGGGCACTGACTGCGCAGTTCCGCTCTGCCTGGCTGGTTGTTTACAATAATCGTTGCTAACATCTGTTCATTATCCTTAGGTGTTAGACATTGTACCCGGCAGTTTACATACTTTAATCTCATTTAATCCTCCAACCAATTCTTTGAGGTAGTTTCTATTATTTTCTCTACTTTGCAGATGAGGAAAAGTGAAACTTAGGACACCTAAATGAGATAGCCAGGCTTGTTCAGCTAATAATTGTGTTGCTAGGACTAGACCAGGCTCCTCATACTCTGGAGTTGGAGTATCCCAGGTGGGGATGGGAGCAAGGGCCTGTCCCTGGTGATGGATGGCAGAAGGCCTTCAGGAGTTTTCTCTAGTTGCTTATGTTTATATTCCCCTTTTCCATTGCCATTTTTCTCCTTCCTCCTCCCCCTCCTTTTCCTTACTCTGATACGCTTTCCTGGGCAGGCAGGGTGCTGGGGAGCGCCTCTTCTCACACCGAAGGTCACTACCACCCTGACTCACTGTTCCTGAGGGGTGCCATAGCCCTCAGGAGTACTGTGGAAAAGTAGCTGAGAACCAGTGGGCTGGAGGAGGGCTGACGAATCTCCAGACCAGTTTTCTGTGACCTCCTGTGTGAGGCATTCTCTCTGTGATGCCACAACTTCAGGTGGCACGTGCGGCTCCGAAGTGATGCAGAGGATGGAAGACAGCTCCCATGGATGTGAAAGACTTTGTCTATAAAAAATATGAAACAGGTAGATAAAGTGCACATGTATGAGGGGCGCCTGGGTGGCTCAGTCCGTTAAGCATCTGACTTTGGCTCAGGTCATGATCTTGCAGTTTGAAAGTTCAAGCTCTGCATTGGGCTCTCTGCTTTCAGCGCAGATGGGATCCTCTGTCCCCCTCTGTCTCTACTCCTCCCCCCGTTGCACATGCTCTCCCCCTCTCAAAAATAAATAAACATTAAAAAATTAAAATGCATATATATGGAAACATACATATACAAAACACATACAAGAAAAAAAATACACATGTGAGAAAATACGTATTAAAAATACATTTATATTAGACTCTAGGTATGTAGGTCCTCCTCTCCTAGCTCCAGCATCAGTGTAAGGGTGCAAAGCTGTTTTACATTCATCATGCAGCAACGCTCCCTGGAGACTTACAGCGGGATGAGAGTCATGCCCCAGCCTTCAAGGAGCGCACAACCCAAAGGGCTTTTGTTTCTTGAGGAGAACACTGACAATTCAATTAGTAGATCAGATTTCTTAGATCATCTTGATTCAGACAGACAGAATTCTGTGGAACAAACAGCTAATATGAAACTTCATGCTTTTTAGTCCTTAAAAAGCCAACTGGAAACACTTTTAGAGTTCAAGGTTACTTACTCAATTATGGGATTAATATTAAGTGTGACTATTTCATTTACCTTGGCAACTTCTAGTTTACAATCAATTAGAAATGACAGTTGATAGCAGGGAGAGATTTGCAAGAAATACTAACTTTACATTCTTGGTGTTTTGGGCTTTTCTCGGTTAAGGGTTCAAAGCCTTATAACTCAGTCTCTGAGGTCATTGGTAAGTACATCACTGCACCAGGAAGGTTGTATTCTTTCTGTAAGCTCATCTCTTATCCTGTCATTCTGCTGCTCAGAAACTTTCATAGCTTCTCCATTGCTTTCACTCAACTTTACGCAGACTTCAAGTTCTCTTTTATCCGGCCAAACATCCTTTTTGACACATTTCCTACTGCCTTCCCCTAGAGCCTTAGCCCCAGCTGGTCAAGCGAGTCTTCATTCTTTCACCATACCTGAGCTTGGTTCCGATACTGATACGTTGCCCATGACCTTCACTACAGGCTCTCCCTTATCATCTCTACTCGCCCAAATCCTCTTGCGTAGAACTCAACTCAAATAACGTTATCTCTGTGAAGACCTTCAGGATGAGCTGTTGGAATTAAACACTTCTTATTTGTGCCAATGGTACATTGTTTAGACCTTGACTAAAGTGTTTAATGCATTCTTTCTTGATTTATAGTTAGCTGGGTACATTGAAGATCTACTCTGTTCTTTGAGGGTAAGAAGCATGTCACGCTTTTTTTTTTTTTTTTTTTTTTGCCTCATCCTTCAGTGAGAGAAAGATTTTGTATTAAGTGAGTCATTTTTTTTAATGTTTCTTTATTTTTGAGACAGAGACAGAGCATGAGTGGGGGAGGGGCAGAGAGGGAGGGAGACACAGAATCTGAAGCAGGCTCCAGGCTCTGAGCTGTCAGCACAGAGCCCGATGCGGAGCTCGAACTCACAGACCGTGAGATCATGACCTGAGCTGAATTCGGATGCTCAACCAACTGAGCCACCCAGGCGCCCCTAAATGAGTCATTTTTAAATAGTTTAACATTAAGTAAACTTTATATCTATTGAAAAGGCATTTATGGTGATATTCCCTGATAATACTAGATTAATCAGCATTGTCGCCTTGAATTTCTTCTGATCAACACCTACGTTTTTTCATCCTTTGGTGCAACAAGCGTGTTTTCACCTTAGAGGTTTTGAACTGGCCACTACCTCTCTCTGGAAACTTCTTTTCCCTTGAAGTTTTACACGGTAGTTTTTTCTTGGAGCCAGCACAACTGACCCATCTTAGAGAGTCTCTCTTACTTCTCAAACAGTTGTTGGTCATGTGTTGAGACAAAAACCTTTTTTCTGGTCACCACACCTCCTTTGTACCCGAGGCACTACCATTACCAGGGAGGTTGCGTATCTGCCTTAATGTGTCTCTTAGGCTTCATGAGAGAAGAGGACGTGTCTGCTCTGAGAATCATTGGATTTTCAGGACTTAGAACGGTGCCAGACTCACAGTGGCAACACTCAGGTCATATTATACTATTTAAAATGAGTGTTTTTCAACATTGGCTGCTCATTACTGTCACCTGTGAGACTTAAAAAAAAAAAAAAACTCCACAGATGTTCAAGACAATTGACCTCAAAGATTCCAACTCATTCGGCCTGGAATGATGCTCTTAAATATGGCTTTAGGGGCGCCTGGGTGGCTCAGTCAGGTTGAGCGTCCGACTTCGGCTCAGGTCATGATCTCACAGTCTGTGAGTTCGAGCCCCGCGTCGGGCTCTGTGCTGACAGCTCAGAGCCTGGAGCCTGCTTCAGATTCTGTGTCTCCCTCTCTCTCTGCCCTTCTCCTGCTCACGCTCTGTCTCTATGTCTCAAAAATAAAAATTAACAAAAACAACAACATTTAATATGGCTTTAAATGTATGAATTATCAAAGGCCCAGGAAAACAAGGAAAGATAAGCTCTCCATAGCTTCCAAAGCTGTGGTTGTTTTTAAGACTTTCTGCATTTTATTTTAAATCCTCATATCCTATCCTTAATCCTTAATCTCTGTGACTGTCACAGAGAGATAATTAGAAGATCAAACACGAACTTACGTTAGCCACAGAAACATCTGCGGGCAGTTCCAAAGTTTTAATTATGGTTTCAGTAATGTAAGAGCTTAATTATAGTTTCGATGTTGAAACAAGTTTGGGTATGTTGCTCTACAAATAAAGGAAATGTAAATAATTATCACTTGGACTTCAGTTTCATTGCCAAGACCAACAATTGCCAGATTATTTTAAAGAAATGTACTACATGTTGAATGGTTATTTTTCTGTTAGCTGATATGAAGTTCATTGAATAACTTGAAATAATGCTTATTTTACCTATAATATGTACTTAGGTATTTATCAGGGTCCCTTAAAACTGTACCACAGATTTCCCTGCAAATAGAGTTTTTCTGTTTTTCCTCATTATTTGAGTTTTTGATAACAGATTTTATTCTTAGAGTCTCCACTTCCCTCATCACCAGAGTATCTAAACAGACTTAGGACCTGCCATCCCTCTAATTTTATATCTGAGACATGGAGGTGAGCATGAATAAGACTCGAACTCAGAGCCACAGCCTCAAGTTGGTGGCAGATCCTAGCATTGGAATTCCTCCGTCTTAGTATTAAGGCGGGAAGAAACAAACAAAAACAAAACAAAACAAAAACATTAGGCAGGAAAATAAAAACAACAACCTTAAAACCATTTCTCAGAGAGATCTGGTCAGTCCTGCGCTTTTAATCAGAACAGTCATATGGTGACTATCCCACTGGGGCTCTCCTGAAAAGATTGTTTTCTAGACCATGAGGAGATAATGCATTTGATTTATAACCTTAGGATAATTTCCTAAAACAAATGTACAATCCTGCTTGCTGAAATTTTAACTCCTCTCTCTTATTGCTTGCTGAGAAAAAAGCTGTTTCCTTTTTCCTTTCAACATGCCTCCTGATGCGAACAGTCTCTGGAAGTGTCCCTTTTCCAGACTAAAATCTGTTTTTATGTGGTGTCCCTTTAGCCTTCCAAACGCTTGAATCATTTCACTTTTCCATCTTGGTAGGTCCGTTCTCTTAATAATCTCTAATTACATAGTTCTAAACAGCTCACATATTTGCCTCTGGATCTCTTTCAATGTAGAACAGTATGAATCAAGTTCACAAATTCAGAAATGCAAGAAATGGAACTTCCCTTATTTGTCTGCATCTCATTTTCTGTCTCTTTTGAGTTCTTTTTCTACCAGGGAGAATTTTAGAGAAATGTTTGTCCCCCAAATCGGAAGATACTCCCCCCTCTCTCCCTGCCTGACCTAAAAGTAAATGGTTTTTTGAGTGGAAGTTACGGCTCAACGCTCTAAGAGGCAGAACAGTGGGAAGGATTTTTTTTAAGCAAAGTCGATTTTCTACTCAAAGTAGAAAATCATATAAAGTTCTCATCAGGAATGCACATTTGCTATTTCTAAAATAACATGTAATTTAATATTTTGTTAAAGTTAGGCCACACTTCAGAAGCAAGAGTGCCTTTCGGTCATTACTCCGAATTGAGCTGTACCCCATAAGATTATAACCACTTGCTACATTGCTTTTTCTTTCATTTTAGTGCTAAGGAGTCTGATGCGTGGCAGGGACTGGGTAAGTGAAAGTGGGTATGATTGGTGAAGCGGAAGAGTCCAAAGGGGAGTGAAGCTCCCTAAACTTCACGGGCAAGAGTTGTGCCATCCAATTACCAAAGAGTCTAACAAACGCATTTGGGTGTCCATTACTTGAAACAGTAGAGTTGTTAGTATCTCCAGAAAGAAAGGAAACAAAAGGGAAAGGTAAGGAACATGCCAGCAGGATCTGGTTAACAGGCTCCCTCCTGGCGCCCACACTGCTGAGGCTGGCGAGCGCCTGTGCTGCTCTAGAGGTCACCGTGCGGTGAGCCAAGGGACCAGTTAGTCCAGGGACCTCCGGGTGAGCTCATGGCTCCAGTTAAAGAACTAAGGGTGAGGATCTGGGAAGGTCAACACTGTCAGAGCCCTACCAGGAACTAGGATTATACCCAGGGCTTCAAGCCCAGACGCTGGCTCTCTGCCTGATCTGAGTGTGATCTTGAACTCTGCTTTGCTTCCTGAAGGAAGGAGCCCAACGTCTGTCTGTCTTCAGGGACAGAAGATTCCCAGTTAGTTGCCAGTGGATCCTGCTTACAGCAGGGGAAAGGCTCTCAGCCTCTAGGAGGCTCTTTCAGTGCTTTTAACTATTTAAGGCAACTTGAGGCTTCTGTGTCTGCTGTCTTCACAGCATGTTGTATAGTATTTGAAACCTGTGGTAGTGGGTTGGTAAGTGATTTTTCAGCTAGTGTCGGGAACATTGCAACGTTCCCCTCCTTTATGATTATCCATCTCTACTCACTTGCAGTGGCTGCCCCAGTTCTCTCCCTGCACACAAATGCTCAGATGCATGGGAGAAGGGAAGTCTATGTACAAACATATGACCAGCTTCCAAACTTGGGAGGTCCAGGGCCACACTAAGATGATAGGTTGCCCGAATATAGAAAAAGCGGGGGAACTCCACTCACAACTTTCTGTGGAGATCAATTTCCTTACCTGTAAATTAGGAATAGGGATCCCTAGCCTGCGTCAGTGTACATAAAACCCTTGGCTTCCTGCCTGACATATTATGACCACAAGCTCCAGCTCCCTCCCAGCAGCTGTAATTGTGGACGTGGTCTCTGTGCCCAAGCAGATCCTCCTCAGTGGTTCTCAACCGGATGTGGTTTTGCCCTGCAGGGGACATTGGGCAATGTCTGGGGACAGTTTTGATAATCACACGTGGGGGGAAGGGTCCTTACTGGTATCTGGGTGGCAGAGGCCATATCTACTGCTAAACATTATACAATGTACAAGACAGTCTTCCACGACAAACAACCCTCTGGCCCCAAGTGTCAAATAGTGTTGGGTTTGAGAAACCCATCCAGCTGCAAGCCCTAGCAAAAAGGGACGAGGTTGGCTTTATCCTTAGGAAAAAGAACATGTTGACCTACTAACATTACTGACCGCTTCTGGCATCTAGAAACAAAGAGCCTGTAGAATCTAGACACTGCTGTGAAACTAAATCTGATTCTGATTGAAGGGAGGCTTCTCCTTCATTCTAAACAGAAAGTAAAGTTACTGTTTGTTTTTTGTGTTTTTCTTATTTAAATAAGTGATTCTATATCAATAAGCACTGGTTTATTGAACTACGGATTGAAAAGTCTAAGGGTGGATTTCGTTGATTTTTATTTTTACCAATAATACAGCCTAAAAAAATGTTTTGCTAGGTTTGCATTTACTAAATAATTACTGACGTCTACATGACACCTAAGACCAAAAGTCAAGTGTTAAATTCTGTTTTAAAGACTTACTTCAACTTTAAAGGGAAAAGATATTAAGTGTATATTGCCTTAAATATATGAGTAAAATGTGCTGGAATTGAGCATTTATATCACAAAATACTGCAAATCAGATGTTGGTGAAAATTTTAAAATGACTTAATGCATAAAAATGCTTTGGAGTCATAGGGCAATTTTAAAGCTCGACTTTCATTGTGTTTTTATGTTATTCTGTTGTTAGGCGAAGCCTCCTTGGTGGGAGGATTACCACCTAACTGCCCGGTTGGGCTGCCAGGGACACAGGAGAGTCTGCAGTCATTGCTCCGTGTAACCGCTGCCAGTCTGTGTTAATTTCTGAGGTCACACCTTTTTTTTTTTTAATATAATTTATTGTCAAATGGCTGACATACAGTATGTAAAGCGTGCACTTGGTTTTTGGGGTAGATTCCCGTGGTTCATCGCTTACATACAACACCCAATGTTCATCCTAACAAGTGCGCTCCTCAATGCCCATCACCCATTTTCTCCTCTTCCCCTCCATCCACTCTCGGTTTGTTCTCTGTATTTAAGAGTCTCTGATGGTTTGCTTCCCTCCCTCTCTCTCTTTGTAACTATTTTTTTTCTCTTCCCTTCTCCCATGGTCCTCTGTTAAGTTTCTCAAGATCCACATATGAGTGAAAACATATATCTGTCCTCTGATTGACTTATTTCACTCAGCATAATACCTTCCAGTTCCATCCACGTTGCTGCAAATGGCATGATTTCATTCTTCCTCATTGCCAAGTAGTATTCCATTGTATATATAAACCATATCTTTTTTATCCATTCATCAGTTGATAAACACTTAGGCTTTTTCCATAATTTGGCTGTTGTTGAAAGCGCTGCTATAAACATCAGGGTACATGTGCCCTTATGAATCAGCATTCCTGTATCCTTTGGATAAATTCCTAACAGAGGTCACACCTTCCTAAAGAAACATACATTTCAAAGCCACTGATTATTAATAAAGCCCTTTTTATTTTCAGACTTTGTTTTTTTAGTTTTGCTTCCCAACTGGGATGGATTTTAAAAGAGGACTCGGGTTCCTTCCTGCTTCTATGTTTAGTATGCCATAAATGCCATTAATAAATTCTCAAGAGAGTTCGAGCTTTTGTTTTTTTACAAAATAGTCCTAGATTTAGTCATCTGTTAAAAATATGTTGAAAATGGACTGCATGTGTACAAAATTATACTAGCCACAGATTTAAATACTTATGTTCTTTGAAAAAATTTGTGTTCAAAATATCAGAAATATTTTCAGAAAATAGAGACAAAAGGCATACACAGTTTCTTGACATGACATGAATAATTCAACACAATCTCATTTTTAAATGTTCCTCAATAATCCTTTTATGTCCAGAGTGAACAAAGGCCGTGTGTCTGTGAGGGGAGGACAGTCAAGCTTCAGGTGAATTCTGATTGGAGTGGGGATGTGGACACTGTCTGAAAGACGTGGAGGGCGGGAACTTTAGGACTGCGTGTTCCTGCTGGTCTCCAAACACACTGTCCCCAGAGCCACCTTCTAAAATCCGGACCCACTTTGCCTGGGTTTGCTTTGCTTGATTTGCATATGTTAAGATGTATTTGTTCACGTTCCTTCACCCACTCTGTATCTGAAACAAAATCGTCATTCATGATTTAGAAGAGTGTACATTTGCCTCCCGTTCATGTCAAAACTGTTTAAAGTGAAATGAATTAATGAGTGGTTTATACATATATTATAGACATGTTGTCCTTTGGTGATAACATTGTTAAACAGATAACATTGTTAAAAAGACTTCTATTCTTTCTACTCTTGTTTATATATATATCTATCTTTTCTGAGTATGATTTTTTTAAAAATAGCCTTTGATTTCAATTTTTAGTGGCCATTTCTAAGAGTTTCTCTTCCAAAACTGCTTTCTCAGAAAGAACTCCCAGGTCCAACAATCCTTCCTGGGTTTTTTTTCTTCTTCTTTTCTTTCTTTCTCCCTCTCTCTCTCTCTCTCTTTTTCTTTCTTTCTTCTATATTTGACTGGTGAGTCAAATAATTCTCCATGATTTACAGGACATAAATTTGTACTTCATTTTTATTTAACTGTCTATGCCCTTTTTCATCAGATAGGTTTGAGCACCTATTATATGCCCTGTGTTAAGTCCTAGAGATTCCAACACAATTAAGATAATGTCTCTCTCTTGAAGAGTTAGTTCATGGTGAGGACTAA
Source organism: Paguma larvata (assembly GCA_030068075.1). Lineage (NCBI taxonomy): Eukaryota > Metazoa > Chordata > Mammalia > Carnivora > Viverridae > Paguma > Paguma larvata. Next base: position 110,191,701 of record CM057829.1, read on the forward strand.
TCAGCACTAAACTCAGTAGGCTGTGTGCCAGAACCAGTGAGAACAGATAAGACACATGAGAGAAGAGCTTCACAATGTAAGAACTATTTGATCTGGGCTTTGAGGATGAAGCCATGTTGGATACATGAAGATAGTAGGAAAAGCCACGACTGGACAAAGAGGAGTATGAGTGGAGGAATGGGAGCCGAAAGCCCCCACTGCTTTGAGAATGGTGAACTGGTGTAGCTGGTGAGAAGGTTGCTTGATGGAAAAAGGCCTGAAGGGTCCTGTGCAAAGGGGCTCTACCTGATATCTGTGCCCTGCCTCGAGGGTTATTTCAGCTCGTACCAAGTAAAACACCATCCAAGGCTTTACTGATGTTATAGACTTGCTTATGGTTCAACGATATAGGTGCGATGTAGGGGCTCCCAGGAACCCAATCTTGAAGGACCTATATATTTTTTAATGTGTTTCCTTTAGAAAATTTCAAGAATACAAGGCTGTAGTTAGAAGTTAATGAAAAAAAATCACCTATAAATTAATCTGCCAGCTATGTTCAATTTAAAGATTTTTGTGGATTTTCTCCTTGTAGTCTTTTTCTATGCATACAAAAATTTGCAGTTTATGGATGCCTGGGTGGTTCAGTCAGTAAAGCTTTCAATTCTTGTTTTCAGCGCAGGTCATGATCTCGCAGTTCGTGAGTTCAAGCCCTGCACTGGGCTCTCTGCTGACAGCACAGAGTCCCCTTGGGATTCTGTCTCTCCCTTTCTCTACCCCTCAACCCTTGTGTTCTCTCTACCTCTTTCTTTCAAAATAAATGAATAAACACTTTTTTAAAAAAAGAAAAATTTGCATTTTATATAATATTTGATACAAAATTTAAAGCTACATATTTGTCTATTTTTAAATTAACATCATTTTAAGCTTTTAATATTATCATTAACTGTTTTGCTGGAAAATGATTTTTTATGATGCACAATGTTCCCTTGTATGGACTTAGAAAGTATATAAATAATCCTCCCTTGTGGGAGATACAACATATTATACCTTTTTTGTTATTCTTTGTCTCCAATATTTGTCTTCAATGTAGTTTACTAACTATCCCAGTTAATATCATTAAAGCATAATATTATATTAGTGATATAGTGCATTTGTTTACTAACTCAGCTGAAAAAAGAAAATAGTAGTGATTAAATGCTGTTGACCTGAATCAAAAAGAGGCATTTGCTTTGATAGTAGCAAGAGCAATTTGAGTTAGATGTTAGGAAGGATTCCCTTACTAGAACAACTGGGAGACAATATTTGTGACCATGGGATTCTTAAACCTATAGTCTCATTTTCCAGATATTTAAAAAATTTTCTTTAATGTTTATTTATTTTTGAGAGAGAGAGAGAGAGAGAGAGAGAGAGCATGAGTGGAGGAGGGGCACAGACAGAGAGGGAGACACAGAATCTGAAACGGGCTTCAGGCTCTGAGCTGTCAGCACAGAGCCCAACGTGGGGCTCGAACTCAGGAATGGTGAGATCATGACCTGAGCTGAAGTCTGACACTTAACCAACTGAGCCACCCAAGTGCCCCCAGATATTTTTAAAATAAACAGGACTTAAGTACTGTCTTCTTTACCATAATTGACTTTGCTAGACAGTATATTATGACCGTCCTTAAGTTTGTAATCCTTTACATTTTTATTTATATTTAAAATTTAATTTCAAATAGAGATTTTGACATTTTAACAGTTACATGCCATCTTTGTTCTTTCAGCTGCTATAACAAAAATACCATAGGCTGGGAAGTGCAAGATCAAGGCACCGGCAGATTCCACGTCTGGTGGGAACCCAGTTCTTGTTCACAGATGGCCTTTCTCTGTCCCTACCTGGCAGAAGGGGCTGGGGAGCTCTGTAGGCTTTCTTTTATAAGGGCATTGATCTCATTCGTGAGGGCTCCATCCTCGTGGCTTAATCACCTGCAAAGTCTCCACCTCCAAATACCATCACATTGGAGATTGTGATTTCAATACATGAATTTTGAGGCGACACAAACATTTGGTCCATTGCACATACGCATTGTAACCAATTAAGCACTGTCGGGGTGTATAAAACAGATTTAATTTCCTTTTCCCTATTCAATACCACTCTTTTGCAGCATTAACAATTCATTATGTATCTTTTCTCACCTTTCTCAGTGCTCACACAAACACGTAGACATTCATGTTTATATTGAGCACAGTGCTGTGTACTTATTAATCCCAAGGAAGCAGAATACTGTATACTAGTATCAAGGAAAGACTCCAAACACTTCTGTTCTTTGCGCCTTGGTATTGGAGTTGCAAGGAAAACAACACAGTCAGGCACTGAGTGGAACAACACCTTACTTACATAGAGAAGGGACAGAGCAGAATCAGTTTCAATAATGTGCATTGTTCTCTCAGGGCTGGCACCCCCTACGCCGCCCACTGCAGCTGACTCAGGGTGTTTGGCTCCTGTGCAACACTCTGCCTGGTTTGTTTCTACCACCACCAACAATAAAGTGAAAAACTCCAACTTCTCCCTGTGGAATCTATACTGAAATCTGGGGTGTGCCTGAGGGCCGCTGACATGCACTCAGGGAGTTTAAGATAGAGAAAGATAATCCCCACGAGATGATAAGTCCTGCACAGGCTATGTGGGCTCTTCGTCTTTTGGTAAGCAAGTGTCCCAGGTCCACAGCCCATTCCTAGGTGGACAAGTGGGGGTCCAAAGACTGCATGCTTGAGACCGCCTTTCCCAGTAATCTTTATTGCTCTCCCCAAGTGTAGCATGTGTAAACATGACTTAGCAACTTGTTTCACACATTTAACAATATACAGTGAACATTCCTCCTGGTCAATGCATGTCATCTGGTTCATTCTTTTTAAGGACTAAAAATTAGTAAGCAGCCTGTGTCTCCTGTACTCGTTTCAATTATTCCTCTTCTGATGGGTGCCCACATTTTTGTAGTTTTCTACCACTACCAACAAAGCTGCAGTAGGTTTTTTAAGCCAGTCTAATTAGGTCTGCTTTTTTCCCCTGTAAGATGGGTTCACAAGAGAGGGATGGTAGGGTCAAAGGCCCTCCCAATCCACTGAACATTCCAGAAGTCACCGATGTTTTAGAAGACCTATTTCTTCACAACCTTGCCAATACAGGCTGTTCTGCAACTTCTGCATCTTAGGTGAAAAATGGTATGTTCGCAATTTTAATTCGCATTTTCCTTATTCTCCTTGTTACTAGTAGGTCGTCTTTTTGTATTTTATTTGTTTTAATTTTTTCCTAATTCTTGCATATTTTATTTTTGCTGAATATTTCATGATTCAGAAACACATATTTCTGTCTACTTTAGCATTTATTTTTCTACCCAGATTTCAGGAGAAATGAGATTTTCTCATGGGCATTGTCAGTAGCAGCTGTTTGAAATGTTAACATTTGAGAAGCGAAATTGGAAAAATGCGGATGGTACTGAACTGATTGCTTAAAGTAGAGAGGAGACTGCCCATACCTCTGACCAGAGCTTTTTAAATGACTAGGCTTCTGACAAGAATGTACAGTGGGGGGAGACACCTGGTGGCACAGTCGGTTGGGTGTCCAACTTTGGCTCAGATCATGGTCTCGCAGATCCCAAGTTCGAGCCCTGCATCTGGCTCTCTGCTGTCAGCGCAGAGCCTGCTTCGGATCCTCTCTCTCCCTCTTCTCTGCTCCTCCCCTGTTTGCTTATACTGTCTCTCTCAAAAATAAATAAATAAACATTTTTTAAAAAAGAATGTATAGTGGGAAACTACAGTCTCTTCAATAAATACTGGGAAAGCTGGACAGCTCCATGCAAAAGAATACAATTAAACCACTTTCTTATCAAACACAATACACAGAAAATAAGCTCAAAACGGTTAAAGACCTAAATGTGATACCTGCAACCATAAATCTCCCTAAAGAAAACATAGGCAATAATTCTCGGACACTGGCCTTAGCAATATTTTTCTAGGTATGTCTCCTCGGGCAAGGGAAACAAAAGCAAAAATTACTTGGATTACACCAAATTAAAAAACCTTTACACAGCAAAGGAAACTATCAACAAAACAAAAAAGTAACCTACTGAATGGAAGAAGATATTTGCACATGATATATCTGATAAGGGGTTAATATTCAAAATATATGAAGAACTTACACAACTCAATGCCAAAAAGAACCCTCCAAAAATCTGATTAGAAAGCGATCAGGGAACCTGAACAGATATTTTTCCAAAGACGGCATGTAGATGGCAAACAGACACATGAAAAAATGCCCCTCACTGAATCATCAGGGAAATGCAAATCAAAACCATAGTGAGATCTCACCTTACATCTGTCTAAATAGCTAATATCAAAAAAACAAATAACAAGTATTGGCAAGAATGCAGAGAAAAGGGAGCCCTTGTGCCCTGTTGGTGGGAATGTAAATTGGTACAGCCACTGTGGAAAACAGTATGGAGTTTCCTCAAACAATTAAAAATAGAAGTACCATATGATCTAATAATTCCACTATGGGGTATTAACCAAAAGGAAATGAAAACACTAATTTGAAAAGACATGTACACATCCGTATTTATTGGAATATTATTAGCCAAGATACGGAAGTATCTGAGTGTCTACTGATAGATGAATAGGTAAAGAAGATGTGTTGTATGTGTGTGTGTAGGTTTGAATACACACACACACACACACACACACACACACACGAATATTACTTGGTCATGAAAAAGAATGAGATCTTGCCATTTGTGACAACAGGGAGAGAACATGCTCAGTGAAATAAGTCAGACAGAGAACGACAAGTACCATATGATTTCACTTACATGGAATCTAAAAACAAAACAAATGAACAAACAGAAACAGAATCATAAATACAGAGACCAAACTTGTGATTGCCAGAGAGGAGGGAGATGGGTGAAATTGATGAAAGAGATTAAGAGATTAAGAGGTACAGATTTCCAGTAGCAAAGTAAATAAGTCATGAGGATGAAAAGTACAGCACAGAGAATATAGTCAGTGATAATTGTAATAATGTTGTATGGTGACAGATGGTACCTACATTTAGAGTAGTGACATAACTTAGTGTATACAATTGTTAAATCACTAGATTGTACAGCTGAAACTAATATAACATTGTATATCAACTGTACTTCAATTAAAAAAATTAAAAATGGATAAATTAAATGACCAGACCTCAGAGAATGGCTGAGATACCAACAGGCCGGGGTCCAGGCTACACCCTGGCCTCACTCTCTTAACCCTCACCATGACCTTGATGTTATGCAGGGACTAGAGAATTTTAAAAAGCCAAGTCCTGTCTGTGGAAGACTTTCTTACTATCTATTCCTTTCTTTAAATGTGCCTTGGAGAGAAAAGTTATAATTTGTTCTACTTCATATTCGTAGTGGATGTCTTCCATTGCAAAGTAATAGTTTTACCTGAACTCATCCTAAAAAATGACCCAGCAGACCAGTGTTGGTTCAAAGACCAACAGACATTCAAGGAATGACTGAGATGGGACTAGTCTATCCAGCAAAGCAGACCACATGTACAGTTTGTGTGTGTCTGTCTTACTCCTCCAGGAATTAGAGAGATGAGAAATTGGTCCCAGAGTGCTGACCGTATCTTAAGTATCTCAGGACAACTCACCAAGTAAATGAGTCTATTTCTGATGGTGTAAGAAGAGGAGGGAGGAGGAGGGGAAAAGGAGAAGAGATTTCTTCCTACTTTTTTTTTTTTACGTGAGTGTTACTTTTTGTTAATGAGTTTGAATTCAGAAAAATTTATTACCCCAGTGTTTTCTTGCAATATAAATGAGATTGTCTCCCTTGCTCCAGGCGAAAATCTAAGGCTAGGTGTTAAATTTGTAGGTTTATCTTCTGTCTGGCTTGGCTTCTCTTTTCAAGGTTCCCTGAGGGGTAAATTTGAATATGTGTAAATGGGGTCGCAGGGGGTGAAATGAGGTTGGGATACAGAGAAAGGGGTAATTTAAAGGTTAAGATGGTCTACCAATTTTTGGTTTGTCTGTACACATTCCTGCAGTAGCTTTTTTTTTTTTTCCCCTCATGCAATGTAGGAGTTTTTTCAAAGAAGGAAGTTCCTAGAGTCTATCCATCAGAAACATTAGCTGTGTTTTGTTTTTTCATGACTATTTGTTTAGTTTTTTTTATTCACGAATTTGTGGCTGCTGTGACTTTATTTTTGGGTTGTTTTGGTCTGAGTTCCAGATTTATGCAGTGTACATCTGTTTTGTGTGTGTCAAACTGTGCCTTTTAAGAGTAGCAAATAAAAGTCTGAAATGGGAAGACTGTCCCAAATGCCTTAATCTTATACTTGAAATGTAGGTGGCTGAGAAGCTGAGATTCGTGATAAATATCTTACATCTTTTAATTGAAAAGTGGCTAAGTGTTTTTCTCCATAGTTTGGAGTGTGGTCACCGAAACGCTTATAGCCAGCAGAGGCCATTGGCGGGGATAAGACCATGTGACCTCATGTGAGGAATAAAAGCTCGGGTCTGAGTTGCTTCCTCTTTGATTGTGCTTCACGTTGGCTCCACTTGGAGTGAAGTTCAGAAGCAGCCCCTGGAGGGACACGTCTGTAAGGAATTTATGCTTCTTTATTTCTGACTTTCATTTCAGAAAACCTGATGTCTTGTATCATTGTTTTCTTGACCTATTTATAATACAATTTTTAAAAATTTTTCTACAGTATTCACAGTTAACTAAAGTTTTCTTTTACTGATATATTCTAAACATAAGTGAACCTGGTGATTGGAAAGTATAACACAACTGTGTCCTGGTGACATGAAGAGACGCTTTCTACAACAGATAGTCTCAGGTATATATCAGTTTTCAACTTGTCAGGATATTGCATAAGATCCTGCTATAAGTGTCTTTTACCAAATGCAAGCAACATTTTCTGGGATCACTCATTATGTATTGAAGATTCTAATTCATCTTTATCTCTTTCACTTAACTTACCCAGCTTTTAGAAAGAAGTAGACTTAGAAGTAGATTTCCAAGGCCTTAGAATTTGTTTTTTTGGCGGGGGGGATTATAAAGGTATCAACTCAGGCAGAACATTGATAAAATGAAGGCCAGGCTTTGACTTAATGTAGTCCTTGAAGGGACCAGATGCAGTAACAAAATGGAACGATAGTACCATACAGTGGATGTGTGCTGATGTATTTCTTCGTCACGTGTTAATTGCTTCTCCTGTCAATGACCATTGCATTGGTCGTAAGTCTTGGTCATTTTATCTTCAACATTACAAAAAGAGAGATACTCACTTAGCTGAGATCAGATTTAATTTATAGGCACTGGAATAGTACATATGTAAGGTCATGATAGCTCGTTAAATTATTCCACAAATATTTATTGAGCATCTGTTATTAACAGTGCATAACTCATTATATAGAGGAGGAGAAAGACCATGAATCATGCAATTAAACTATAGCATAAATACTGCAATATCTTGAAGTCATCTAACTCTATTTATTTATTCTTCCCAATGCTTACCAGATAATCTTCTGTTCATTTGGTTTCTCAAGTAGATTTTGTTCTGAGGAAGTAAAGAGCACCAAATGTGCCATAAGACATTTGGTCTACTTCACAAATCAATCTCCTAGGAGATTTGTTAGTAAAAACTCATCCAAGAGGCTGATCACCACAATTTGAACTGGTGAAATAAAATTTCTGGACCTAACAAACCACAGATGACAGCTTAAAATATGACATCTCCCAATTGAAATGGTTAGTTGGTCTTGCACAGTAGTTGAAGCTGCATAGCTTAATGCAGTGACAGGTTCTGTAGTTACCCCAGTAAAATGAAGCCATGAGACAAGCCACTCCCAGAGCCCTGATGGTGCCCCCGTAGCCACAGGACAAGCATTGCCCCAAATTCCTACCATTCTCAATGCCTTCAGGAGCACCCTGAAGACATGGGTTGGGCATGAGACCCGGAAAGTCTTGGGTAAATGCAGCCAGTTCAGACTCTCAGATGAGTAGGTGTCCTTGTCAGACCTTAGCCAATAATTTAGGTTTATGTGCATCCCTAAGTGGTTTGAGTTTCTTGAAGATAGTCTGCCCTTCAGGGCCATGCAGTACTTATACTCTCCGGCATCTTTAGTATTCTGTTGAATTTCAGTGACCTCATCAACACACAATGAACCTGAAAGTTTTATATCAGTGGTGTATTTCCTTTTGCTGTCAGAAGACATTCACCTTGTACATATGGATGAATGAGAAATGGAAGGAAATGTTGCCGCGTATTTATTGATCTCTACCTGTAATGGCACAGCACTTCCATCTTTAGCCAAAGTTAGGTTTTGGTCAGTCACAAATTTTTCATTAGTGATTAGAGTCGATTTTAATCAGTGTCTAACTATATGGGTTATTAACTAAGTAGCATATACAAAAAAGTTGAAAGATGAAGTATGAGAATTAAACTACTACAACCTCAGGAACATCTTTAGATAAAATACTTAGTAAAATGCATAAAATCTTTCATTTTATTAATAAACTTTCAGGCTGAGCATTACAGATATGACTTCTTTTTTTAGCTGCATTATTAAATGAAACTAAAGCTTTAGAAAACAATGCTATTAATAGTGGTGACTCATGTTCTTCATAAGGAGGACAATAAACATTTACAGAACAGTGTCTGAGGATTTTCTTCACAAAATTAACTATAATTATGGTAAATGTATAGTATTATGTGTCAATGCCATCTATAATGCAAGTTGTAATGTAGGTTATCTCTATAAAATATTTAGTAGAATTTGTATATAGTAGTGTATTTAATGATATATATAGAAAGAGAAGACAAAAAAGTCAACATTTTAGATCCATTTAAGGCACACAACATGTTATTTGTCCTAGTGTTGTTGGCAAGTTGGTAGGATTCTTAGACGGGGAACTGAGGAGGAAGGGGCGAGAGGTTTTTGAGGATGAAGGAATACAGGTCTGAGTAGAGCATAACTGAGTAACTGAGGGACACCGCATATGACAGCCTGGCTGGCTTCAAGGCCTTACTGGGAAAATCGTAGCCAGGCTAGTTGGAATCATCACTTGCAGCCAGCCGTGGGTGGTTTCGGATGCTAGCATAAGAATTTTCAAATTTAGGCTGGAAGCAATTCCATCCATTGAATATTTTTTGAACTGAGTTTTGACAAGATGAAAATACTGTGTTCAAAATATTAATTTGAGTGTTGTGTAGATTGGGCTGTATTTAAAGAATGCAAGCAAGGTGATAAAATTTAGCTCAGATTGCAGTAGTCTGAGTGTATCATGATAAAAGCCTAAATCACCGTCATAGCAATGAAAGTTAAAAAGGATAGACAAATATGACAGATAATGAAAAGATACGGCAAGGGCATCAAAAGGAGTTGATAGTTTGACTTTCTAGCCCAGGGGATTGATTCAACAAACACTGCTAGAGTAACTCCTACGTGAGAGGTTTTAGGAGATGAAAGCCCACCCTGCACTCTTCCCAGTGCTGAGTAGTGGGGAGGCTGCATATTTTAAAACTACAGACCCCCGCCTTCAGTAAACCTCAGTCCTGCTAACCAGAGAGGTTTTATGGAGGGTTTTCTGGAATGGGATAGAGAGACATTTTAGTTACTGTCTGACTTGTGCATGAGGTATTGTGGTCAAGTTGAAAAAGCATGACCTCTGTAACCTGATAGATTTGCATTCAAATCTTAAGCCCCTCACTCGTCAACCATGTGAGATTGGGTAAGTTATTTAACGTTCTGAACCATCATTTCTTAATTTGAAAAATGATGAAATCCCACTTGTGGAAGATGCTTCTCCGTAGATCTTGCCGGCAGAGGTGCTGATGGCCTTTTTCCTGGACAATCTTTTCAAGGATATTTATAGTGAACAGCCTTGGAAGATAGAGATTGTGTCTCTCTCTAGAGCAGAAGTCAGGTTTGCATCCTGTCCAGTAGAATAAAGAATGTCTCCCCCCACAGCAACGATTAGGCAGGTTTGCTAACCGCCTAATATAAATGATTCGGATTCCATATGTCCAACGTTCTTCAGCTGTGATGCAAACCCACAGTGTGAGCATTTTTCCATCTGGGCCCTTCTGTGTCACCACCATGGGACTTGAGGGCAAGTGGCACAAACCTGAACTTCATGTTCATGCTGTTCGTTGTGCTGTGAGCTTCTCAACGGGAACCCTTGGGTCTTCTGCCAGCATCTAGGAAACTAGCAGGGTAACTTGTTAGTGTATGAGTAGAATAAAATCTGAGACCTTTTATTTTGATGCCACCTGCCTAGTGTGTTTCTGGAGACAAGATACAATATGTAACACACCTGGGACATACCATGTGGTTAAAAAGAAAGCATTTATTCTACTTCTTCCCTTAATAGAGTAATTGACCAGCTGCTGAGAGAAAGTTCTCACAGTGAAAGCAGCATTTATTCCCTTTTTGATATGGTTTCAGTGTCAGGGCACATCCTTTTTCTGGTCTCAGGATATATTTTGATGGGTTTCTGAGAGAGGGATCCCAAGATGTTTGAGAACAGAAGAGTATTCTGCTGCCTGGTTGCAGTGGAGGGTCTGATGTTCTTCACTAACTTCTCAAGGCTAGGAGGTATCACAACAAGAGCAGCTCGATAGCAATTCTGTATGTATTTTATTAGGATTGAGCTGTGATAAGGAGAGGTAACTGGTTCATCTAAGATGGTTATCTGTGAACGAGGAAAAGGGGTTGGGGCCCCCAGGGAAGAGGAGAGAAACTGCTGTCTCTCAGAGAATCTGAAGGAGAAGATGGAAGAAACTGTCCTGTTAAGAAGAACTGATAATACTTAGCTTTTTGTGGTCGGTTTAGTAAATGTGCAGAAAGGATTCTGACGAATAAGTTTGTTTTATTTATATATTTAATTTCTACCCTCCTTGAATTAACATGTATTAGTTTTTTGTGCACTTAAAGATAGTCATAAATCCAACAGTGAGATTAGGTCAATATTTTTTCCCAGAGAGAATAAATGGAGATATTTTAAAGTTTTATGTTAAAAGAATGCCTGAAGTGATTTTTACCAAACATCATGATGAAAATATAAGTAGGTAATAGACATTACAATCTTAAATGTATTATTTAAACCAGGATGGATTTTTATTTAAGTTATTTTATTGCATTCTTTTTGAAAATATGCACTTTCCTTCCTTTGCTTGGTTACATAGCCATATTTATTTGTTAATTCCTTAATATGGGTGCACACACAAATACATGAAAGATTATTTTACTATTAAAAAGAAGTTCTGTAACTTTTATATATTTGCCAACAATGCAGGATATGGTCACTGATCTGAAATCATGGTTTGTAGTCATTTTAACTCCTAGCTGCCTGTGTGTTGTAGTCATGTGCATGAAGCCATGACCTACTGCATTGGAGCCCACAACAGGATGCATTAAAAGTATGTTGATGCCAGCGGGTGGTTTCGTGTCAAGGTTGAAGGAGGCATTTTAATCCAAAGCTCATTTCTTGATTCGTACTTGCCAACATTTGTTTACTTTTCTTCATATGGTTGTAGGATAGGGAAGGGCATAGGCCCTAGAGCAGACTAGCCTAACTCAGAAGCCAACAACTTGCAACTGAGTCAGACCCTGAACTCAGGTTTCATAAATGAGGATCCCCACCAGCAAGGCTGGGAGCAGCCCACAGTGACCTCTCCATTGGGTCTGGTTGGGTATGTTGTGTCATTCAGCCCTACATATAGGACTTACTGAGTCATCATGGCCAGTTGTAGGTGTAGAGAAAGCAGGCATATGGTATCATTTGACAAGTACCTTAAGACCTACCTGCTTCCCAAAGATGGACCCGGCCAATGGAGACACACAATTCCTGCATTATAGTCAGACCTGTGGATGTTTGTTAGTCTTATTGAAGTGTCTTGTATATTTTATTGCATATAAATGAAAGTACAATGCTGTCTTTTGTGCAAAATACTCCTGTAGCAGGATCACAAAATGTATTCACACTATGTTTTGTACATGTGTATGCTTGCTTATTTATTTATTTATTTACCAACCTATACCTGATCTGGGTAGGAGCCCTTGGGCTTTGGATAGTAGAGATGAAAAATAGGTTTAGTCTATTCCAACGGAATGATTTTTAAAACCTCTTTAAATAATATTCAGTTCCTCAGTTAAATTGCCTTCTAGCTCAGATTTCTTCTTTTTCAGCTCTCCCTTTCTTTTGTCCTGATGTAAGGTGGTATCTGGTATGTGGAAACAGGATGGGTCCATGCAGTGTTTTGTATTCCCTGCTGGCCCTTCAGTGGGACCATGACGTCCTCTTGTGCTGACATTTTCTGCAGATATTACTCATGAGCTTGTCTCCCTCAGTTGGGTTTGAGCCCAGTCGCCCTTTCAAGCTGATTCAGCCTCACTTTGGTTCTCACTGGTGGCAGGTTCTCTTCTCCTCTATCCAGACCTCTATCCAGAGCCAGTAACCCCAGCCCCAGCTGCAGGGGCACCAACCCCTTATCAAGGCAACAAGTTTCTCCCTAAATACTCCGGGGGGTTCTGGACCCCATGCATGATTAACTGACTGCAGAAGGTGAGTCGAGGAACTAAACCCCAAGTCTGGTGGCTGGCCTCCAAGCAGATTATGTCCCTTTACAAGGGTGTGGCTGTGCCCCAGGTTGGTGTGGGATAGCCAGACATATTTTTTCTAGAGCCCATAAAGGAGATTGGGGCAGGCTTCCTGTTCCAGTCAGGGACCAGGGAAGAAGCGGATGGATGGCATCCTCAACCAGGGTGCCTCATTCAAGGGAGTTGAGTGAAGGAACTATTCAAAGAAAGGAGGAGTTACGGGAAGCCAAGAGGGGGTGTTGAAGCACCTCAGAACAGCAGTGGGAAGGGGAGGTGCAGACAGAATCTCCATCTTTCTGGGCCAAAGCCCAAAGAGAAAGATAGAACATAGCTCTCTACCTCACAGCACCTCTCTCCTTCCTTCTTCTTCCTTTTCCCCACCGTCTCCCAGGAATGGAGCAGGATGCATGTATGCCCTTGATAAATTCTAATGCACTCTCTACCTCAGGGAACTCCCTGGCCTGGGTGTCCTGGGCTTGGCTTCTGATGATATATGAAGAGGGAAATAAAAATATAAAGAACATCCTCTCCTTTGGAAATTGCCTATTTTGCCAAGCTTTCATCTTTCTGGAAAATCCAGTTTCAAATGCCAAGAATTTAAATACGGATCTTTTCCTTGTGTTTCTTTTGCTCCTCCGCCCCACTTCAGACAGGTGGAAGCCTTAGACCACTAGGAAAATACTATATTCTTGGAGAAGCAAAAGGGAATATAGCACATTAATATATTTTTTAAAACTATCACCCCGAATTTCACCAATATGCAGCTGTGGTTTGTATGGAAATTGAAAATTTTTATAGCATTTTCACATGTCTTCTCTGATTTAACATCATTTAATCTTAACAATGATCCCATAAGGTTATCAGTTTTACAGATGAGACACTGAGGTCAAGTGTACTCTGTAGTTAGTGGCAAACCCACAGATGGTAGAATTCCAGATCTTCTGACGCCCTGGCAAAGGGGGCAAATGCTAGACAAAGGGCATAGTTTGCACATTTGGAAAGAGAACCAAATTCTTGAAGTTGTCTATGTTCATAACGTACTAGTTTCTGCTAAAAATTATGTTTCTTGAGTGATTTTGTCCGCTGATAATTGCTTTCATTAAAACTTTGTTTTTAATCTCTTCTAAAACCTGCTTCCATAGTAACTAGGTCATTTTATACTCGCGCTGCCCTCTCAACATCCTCGTCTGTCACTCAGTGTCCCTTACCATTTGCTTTTTTTCCCCTCCCCATTCTCACTCACTTCCACTGGTGAATCATTTCTTTATTCAACTCCTCTTTCATCTACTCCTAGATTCTGGAATTATCCTCTGACCTCATAATTTGAGGTGAGTTGAGCATATTCTACTGAAAACACCCGGCCTTGTTTTCACTTTGTTTGGGTTTGCATGGCTCCCTGGGCTGAACTGTGTGACTCAAGAACGCCCACTGGAGGAGGACGGAGCAGGGAGATAGGTGCAGAAGCAGGAAAAGAAGATGGGGACGTGCCATTTAACTTCAAACAAGAGTGAAGAAGGTAACTGGTCTAATTAGACCTGAACCAACAAGGAACATGGTTGTGAGTTTTCTTGAATGGCTGCGTTCTGGGAGTGAGACTTTGAAAGATCTATGATGTTGCTGCAGACTGGCACCTGTGACAGAGCAGAGCTGAAGGCCAGCACACGGAGTCTCACTTCATAAGATCCATGGTCTTTTTCCCTGAAAAGAAGAAGCTACCTCCTGGGAACTAAATTCCCTCTTTCCCTAAATTCACTGGAAGTTTCCCAATTATGTATTGTGTTGTCAATTAAAATGGATTCTGAATTGTTGTTCTTTTCTAGACTGTAAGAAGATACTAAAGATGTTTGATGTCTTGAAAAGTCTAAGTACCTGGAACTGCTGTCTGTCTGTAACCTGGCATGTGTCCTCTCGCACTGCCTAGAGAGGGGAAGATTGAGAATTTGTGTACTAGCTAAGTTTGAGCAGTATCTGTTTAGTTCGTGGGCCCAGCTGAGTTAGGGGACCACGGTGTCTTAGAGCTTCCTACAAGGGCTCTTCTTTAACCCTAACCCCCAGGGCAGGGGGCTGCTTACCTACTAGGCCCCTTTCTTATATTTGTGCTTGGAATTGCTGCTAGTTCCTGATGTAGACAGTTCTACAACACTGACTGAAAATACATCAGCCCCATCAGAAGCATTAATATTTAACTAGTAGTGGGGAGCCTAGGAGGCAGTCGGTTGAGTGTGGTTGAGTGTCGAATTTCGAATTTCAGCTCAGGTCTTGATCTCATGGTTAGTGAGTTCAAGCCCCACATCCGACTTGCTGCTGTCAGCACAGAGCCCTCTTGAGATCCTCTGTCCCCATCTCTCTGCCCCTCCTCCACTTGCTTACATGCATGCACTCTCTCTCTCTCTCAAAAATAAACATTAAAAAAATATATTTACTAGCAGAAATAAATGACCATGTTTCCCCCCCTTTCGATGACCTACTTAACACTGCTGTACTAAGAATCTACAGATATTCTCATAGGTTGCTGACGTTTGCATAAAACCGACACAGTCTTGCTGAGGGATAATTAGGTAGTAGTTTTCAAACTGTTCATGCCCTTTGCTTGAGTGACTCAGTCAGTTAAGCATCCAGCTCTTGGTTCTGCTCAGGTCATCATCATCTTGCAGTTTCATGAGTTTGTGCCCCACGTGGGGCTCTGTGCTGGCGGCATGAAGCCTGCTTGGGATTCTCTCTCTCCCTCTCTCTCGCTGCCCCCTCCTGCTCTCTCTCTCTCTCCCTCTTTCTCTGCCCCTCCCCCACTTGTGCTTGTCTTTGTTTCTTTCAAAATGAATAAATAAACTTAAAAAAAAATGTTCATGCCCTTTGACTCTGTAATCCAATGTACAGGAAGCCATCGCGATTTCGCCTGATGATTTGGCTACGAGATGTTCACTGTAGCTTCCCAGTAAACAGGATAAGCTATCAATCATACATGAGACAAACTACTGTATAACTGTCAAAAATATATAAATGTATAAATGTGGCTGGGTATCTTTAGACATAAAGGATATTCATGATTTCCTATTGAATAAATAAAATTCACAACAGCAAATGCATATAAATATATCCAAGAAGATGTAGACATATGCATAGAAGAAATACTAGTAAGGATGGACCAAAAGATCCTTATTTCTGGGTAGCGTGATTAACAGTAATTTTAATTAATAATGGATTATTTTATTTTTCTATCTTCTACAATGAACAGGTATTACTAATGAAAAAGAAAATGATTTAGCTTGGGAACTGGCCTCTGGAGTAGGTAGATGGGACGAGAATCTGACGAACTTGGATCAGCAGTATGCCGCTTTCACCGATGTGTGTCGGTGTATCAGCAGTGACACAAAGGGCTGATGGTACCCCATCGATTCAGACAAAAGGATGTGGGTACAGGAGACTCAAGAGTGGGGCCAGCTTGAGAACTTTGCAGATCGGTTCATGTTTTTCTCTCTTTACCTAAAATGTTCTAATATTGTAGGATAATTATTTACCTTTTTCTTTTTTTACTTGAGATCAAGATCTTTTTTTTTTTTTTTTTAGTTTTTTATTTATTTTAGGGAGGGAGACAGATGGACAGACAGAGCATGAGCAGAGGAGGGGCAGAGAGAGAGGGAGACACAGAATCCGAAGCAGGCTCCAGGCTCTGAGCTGTCAGCACAGAGCCAAGGCAGGGTTCGAACCACGAACTGTGAGATCATGACCTGAGCTGAAGTCAGAGACTCAACTGACTGAGCCACCCAGGTGCCCCAAGACCAAATTTATTTTTAATTGTTTTATCAAATAATGATATACATACAAAAGAATATTTACAAAATAAATTTAAAGTGTAGAAAGTCTTCATACACAGAAACTCAGTGTCCCAGAAATGGAGCATTACCATTAACCCTACACGGATCCCCTATAAATTCCCTGTTCCCACTGACACCTACCTGCCCTCAGAGAAAACCCTTGTCCTGAATTATTTTTATCATAATCTTGCTTTTCTTTTCTAAAGAACGTTTTATTTAGGTTTGCATGTTTTTGGCCTTCATATGGGTGGGAGTATATCTTGTTATTCCTTTGCAATTTGTGTTTTTCACACAGTATCTTGCTTCTGAGTTTCAGCCGTGTAGTGTGTAGCCGTAGCCCAGTCATTTTACTGTGTCATTCGTGCTGGTGCAAATGCACCAGGATAAACGTGGGCATTCTCCTGTTTGTAGACTTTCACATGACTCACAGTACTTGCTGCCATGAAAGTTCTTATTAATGATCTCAGGTGCTCAGGTGTATACACACATAGGTGTAGCATTGCTGGATGGTAGGGTGTGTGAACTTACTGGATCATGTTAAATTATTCATTAATTCATTAATTCATTTATCTCTCTGTGTTCTTGCCAGCGATGTATGCGAGTTTCCATCCTCCACATGGTCATCCACATCCGATAATGTCAGACTTTGAACTTTTACTAAACCAGTGCATGTACAGTGCTTTCATTTGTATTTCCCTGAACATCGGTGAGGTTGAGCATACTTTCTTGAGTTTCTTAACCATTTGTGATTTCTCCCTATAGCAAATCTGTTTTGGGTCTTTTGGCACATGTTTTTATTGGGTTATTTCCATTTTTGAAACTGGTATGTAGTAATTCTGTTTATTCCGGAAATGCACCTTTTGCTAGTTACACATGAAGGAGAGATCTTCTTCCAACTAGGGGCTTGTCTTTTAATTTTCCATATAGTGTGCTTGATGAAGAGACATTTGTAATTTTATTCATCCTTTATTTTCATGATTTGCCCTTTTTTGTGTCTTGAAGTCCCTTCCTACCCAGACGTTCACAAACCCTATTGTCTTCTTAAATGTTTATAATTTAATCTCCGTGAACGGTGTGAAGGTACCCAATTTTATTTCTTGTACATGGACAACTATCTGTTCCAGGACGATTTACGACAAGGCCTTCCTTTCCCAGACGTTCACAAATCCTATTGTCTTCTTAAATGTTTATAATTTAATCTCTGTGAACGGTGTGAAGGTACCCAATTTTATTTCTTGTACATGGACAACTATCTGTTCCAGGACAATTTACGACAAGGCCTTCCTTTCCCTACAGATGTATAAACGTCCTAAATGAAGGTTCCGTATATGTGGGGGCCTGTTTCCTGGCTCCTCCAGAGAACACGCATTTGAGTTATCCAGATGCCCAGGGCCTCTACCAGGGGATGTCTTTATTTTTTGATGATAAGGCGTTTTTCTCACCTAACAAGTTAGAGGTTGTACCGTTCCGGGGCTCATTCTGTGGCATTCTTGAGGGATACCATCAAGAACCCAGGCACTTCCTCTTTTCCCTCTGCCAGAATCAGTTTGTCCGTGATGTTTCCTCGCAGCTGCTGCTGCTCCTGGTTTCGTATCCACATATTTCCACATCCAAAGTGGGAGAAAGTTAACAATACTCTCTCATCTCGAGCTTCATCTGGACCACCCACGTTGTGTGCATTCAAGTAGCCAGCTCACACACAGTCCCACTCCGGGTTATGAATGTCAGGGAGGCACTTTTTGCTGTCTGTTTAATGCCGAGTGTCAAGGCAGGCTACTTGCCTTGCGGATCTCTGTGGGGAGCAATGGTATTTATTTCCAGTTCACCTTATTCTCAGGGTGCAGCCCTAAAGGGATGCGGATTTGTGTACAAGTTTCACCTTAAACCCCTCTCCTTGGGTGGCCCGAGGCTTTGTCCTCTGCCCCCTGCACCCAGGGGGACAGTGAAAGCCAAAGCTGGAATTCATCTGAGTGGCAAATGTGGAACTAATGGAATCTTCTTTTGTTTACACCTCTGACTTCCCACTTTTGCTTAGCGTTTTGGCTGCATAGTATTCTTTACTTTCTTGGCAGCTCACCACACATTTAGAAAGTTTTTTTTTTTTTTTCCCTCAAATTTTTAGTTGTTTTTCAGCAGGAGGGTCAGTCAGGGCATCTAGTTCTCCAGACTGTGGAAACAGAAGTCAGCTAAACTTATTTTTTTAATCGATTTATGTTTTTATCAATCTTGCCTAAAGGGTTGTTGGAGACCGAACCATTGCAAGGGCGAGATGAAGACGCAGTAGCCAGTGCGGACTTCTCTAGCATGCTGTCTGAGGAGGAAAAAGAAGAGTTAAAGGCAGAATTAGTTCAGGTATGTTCAGTAATCTTGTTGTTCTGTCTGTCTCAGTATCTTAGGAGCTGTATTACCATCATGTGGTCTTTCATTTATAACATTAAAAAAATTTATTTATTTTGAGAGAGAGGGAGAGTGCATGTGAGCGGGAGAGGGGAAGAAAGAGAGAGAGAAGAGCGAGAATCCCAAGCAGTCTCCACACCATCAGCGCAGAGCCCGACATGGGCCTCGATCTCATGACCAAGAGATCATGACCTGAGCCAAAATCAAGAGTCGGGTGCTCAACCGACTGAGCCACCCAGGCGCCCGTCATTTAATAGCATTTAATAAATGATATATTATGAGGTGGTTACCTTTTTCTAAGGTGTTTTTGTAATGCCAGCTGTCCGTTACACTTTGGTTCTAGTAGAAAAAGAAATGGTTAAGCAACGATGATGAGTAGGTGTAAATACGCACTTCTTACCCTTTTTAAGTTCACAGTACTGTGGAAACACTAATCCCTTGCACACCTGATGGGTACACGTGCAAGCTCCTTTTTAAAAGCAGTTCTTGGGGTGCCTGGGTGGGGCTCAGTTGGTTAAGCGGCTGACTTCAGCTCAGGTCATGATCTCACGATCTGTGAGTTCGAGCCCGGCGTCAGGGTCTGTGCTGACAGCTCAGAGCCTGGAAACTGCTTCAGATTCTGTATCTCCCTCTCTCTCTCTGCCCTTCCCCTGCTCACACTCTGTCTCTATGTCTCTCAAAAATAAATAAAAACGTTAAAAAATTAAAAAAAAAAAAGCAGTTCTTGCCTTAGGTCAGCAACTTAGCTCAACAGATCCTTTGAAGTGACTTATTTTTATGCAAAAGCAAGTCATAGAAGCCACTGAATTTGTTGTGTACTCTTTTGCAGAAGAATAAAGCTCTGGGGGCAGAAAGGAAAGCTGTGATGAAGCCAGTTTCCTCAGATCGTGCGTAGTTGCTGTTAGAGGTCGGGAGGATGCCTGGCTCATCAGGGACACAAATTTTGTTCAAGCCATCTGTTTGCAGCACCCACTGGCCCTTAAACGCTTCGCTAAGGAGCGGTTACCTTGGAAGGGAAAAGCACTGGAGAAAGGGAGCTTCTCAGGTAGAAAAAACAATAGGACAAGAGGGAAGAGGCCCACATTCCTCCCCATTTTGCGTCCCTGGATCACAGGGCAGAAAGCTCCTAGTCCAGCTGGAAGCGAGACTGTGGACTCTGTCGCAGCTGAGGACACAGCTTTGAGCTCCACCTTACCCCACCCAGTCAGGTCCACTCCAGTCTCCTTACACACTAATGTTCTGCTGGTGTTTGTTTATGACAGGTTTTAATAATATTAGAGACTTTTTAGGTATTTCCCAAAGCACACTTGGCAATAACTTTATTATAACATGAAAGAGCAGCTTGTTCTTGGGTACAGCAGAAAGTATTTCAGTGAGCACAGTGCCTCAAATCAAACAGCCTGTTTCTTTAGCTCGCTCTGTCTGTGACCACTGATCTAGAACAACGCAGCTGGCTTCAGATTGGCCACACTTGCCAGCCCGCACAGACCAAAGTCAGCTGTAATAGAAAATGTGCTTTCTTAAAGCCTGGGGTTCTGGTCCATGTCCCGTTGGTTCATGTCGATTGTGGTGTCCAAAAGTTATATTTTGCAAACTGGTGTAAGGTAACCGATTCTAAACTAAAATAATTCCTTCACTGTTATAGTCCATGTTTTAGTTCAGACAAAATCTCTGTAGCAGACCGACTTTTTAAAAAGTTTTGGGACTGTTTTGTTATATAAGCACATATATATCAATGTTTTTTTGCGTGCATTCTTTATTTTCTAAATGTTCAACAGTGAGCATGCATTATTTTTATAATCAAGGAAAAGTAAGCTTTGGTTCTAAGTGGATGCCCCTGTAATACAAAAAACCAACAGTGTTTCCAGAAGTTCCTGTCTCATTTGGCCACATTAATAAGCTTCCAGCACATCTCATTCCTATGACTCTTTGAGCCTGACTTCTGAAAATAACACCAGACTCCTTGTTACTGTGTTCAAGTTACCAGGATTCCTGTTTTCATCCTTTAGAATGCTTCCGTTTCTTATTTCTACATTTTTCAGAAATGAAGAAGAGGGGCACCTGGGTGGCTTAGTCAGTCGAGCAGCCAACTTCGGCTCAGGTCACGATCTCATGGTTTGTGAGTTGGAGCCCCACATCGGGCTCTGTGCTGACAGCTCAGAGCCTGGAGCCTGCTTCAGATTCTATTTCTCCCTCTTTCTCTGCCCCTCCCCTGCTCACACTCTGTCTCTCTGTCAAAAGAAAATAAACATTAAAAAAAAAAATAAAGAAAGAAAAGAAATGAAGAAGGACTTCATATTGCCGCAGAGGCATCGTGACTTCCAGAGGCACATGGGCACAGCCGTCTGCCCCAGGCCTAGTGTTACAAGCAAAGCAGATGTGTCTTTGCTGTTTTCTGTTTTCACATCTCTGTTTCTTCTCCCTCCGCCTCATCCCTTTCTTAAGTCCTGTTTCTCTGCCCTTCTGCAAATGCAATGTATGTGTGTGTGTGTGCACTTTCTCACGCGCATGTGCATGCACACTCACACTCACACACACACCCCAAACCAGGTTCTTTCAGATAGCATTCAGATTAGTTCAGAGGCTAAGGGTTAATTACAACAAGGACACGCAGAGAGCAATCTCGGCAGTCCCACAACTGGCCCTCCGAAGACCTAAGATGTCTTTTATCTGGCCCAGCTTCCCTGCCGCAGCTCTCCACAGACGTTCGTCTTGGGCCCCTGGTTGAAAGCAATCCCTCTCTGTGCCCGAGGGAAGATCCTACTGGATCCATTGGCTACTTGAGTAACAGGACACCTTGCAGACCAGCCTGTTAAATTGCCTTTGAGTAAGGCAATCATTTGTGGCCATGACCCAAAGCAAGAGTTCGTGTAAAAGGACTTCTTATTTCTGACTCTGTTGCTTAAAAGGGGTCTTGAGGGTGTCTGGGATCCGGTCTCCTCTTCGATGTGCTCCTCTCCCGAGTGTCCTCAGATTCTCTCACTGTCTTGTGACTACGCTGGTCCCTCCCCACTACTTTATCTAGGCTGTTTTGTTGTTTATATTCCCATGAGGATGCCCTTCCTTATACTTGGGCAAACTCATAACTCCCCTCTTCCACACAGCCAGCACGTGGTTGTGCGCTCACCAAGGGCAGGCAACAGGAAGATCCGTCCTTATGTCGGGAGACCTAAAATAAGCCAATATTGTCCAAAAGGCTACATCTTAGATGAAGGCTGCATTTCGAAAGAGGAATCTGTTGTTAACACAATTTAGTCTTTAGTTAATTATTGTCATCATGCAATATGTGTGTTATTAAAAGTTTCTTCGCCGTGAGGCCAGTATCACCTCTGATCTGGTGCAGTGGTTTGTGTATAGAAGGTATGCAATTAAGATTTGTAATTAACTTGAATTATTTTATAGGTTAAAGAAATACTTACATTTTTAAAAGTCTGTTTATTTTTTTTAGTAACCTCTGCACCCAACATGGGGCTCGAATCCATGACCCCAAGATCAGGAGTTACATGCTCTACTGACTGAGACAGCCAGGTGTCCCAAAATATTTACATTTTTATTTTTTGAGAGCAAGATAGAGCATGCGAGAGTTGGGGGTGGGCAGAGAGAGAGAGGGACAGAGGATCCCAAGTGGGCTCTGTGCTGACAGCAGCGAGCCTGATGCAGGGCTTGAACTCTCTCACAGTGAGATCATGACCTGAGCCTAAGTCGGACACTTAACCAACTGAGCCACCCAGGTGCCCCAATATTTACGTTTTTAAATGCCAGAAGTTGAATATGCTTTTTTACAAACCATATCAACATATAAAGAAATACTATTTCGTTTCAGCAATTTGTTCTCATTAGCTGCTCCTGACATCTTTTCTGCGGTCTTTATATATCTCTTCTGTGGGTTTTTTTTTTCTTTCTCTTCCTTTTCGAATAACTGTGCTCAGTATGTCCGTGCCGCCTCCATCCTGCTCTACTGTCACTAAACTGTGTGTTAGGCTTCGTATTCCATACTGTGACTTGGCTTTTGAAAGGGATGGAGTGTTGGCATTAAAACTGTGAATTTACAATTACATAGCCAGCAAGTACTGCCAATGTCCTCTGGATAAAATGACTCAAGAAAAATAGGCATTAATAGGAGTAGGAAAAACACCAGGCAACATTATCAAGTAGGCAAAGCCTATTTTCAAGGCAAAGTCTATTCAGGCTCCCTTCATCTCTTTGGGCTCTTCTCCCTTCCTTTGGTGTGTGGTTCCTCAGGAACACACAGTATACCCTCACGCCATCTGGCTCGTAGACTTACAAAGAAGCCTTAGGCTCTTGGCCTTTCTCTCTTAGTTCCTTCCTTCATGACCTTCATTCTTTCTTTCTGGACTGAGTAGTGAACAACTGAAGTGTTCATCGTCAGTAATGTCTTATTGTAGTACCTTTCTGTATTAAAGTCCTCCAGGGAAACAGAGTCAATAGGACGTATACATGTATATGGAAAGGGATTTATGATGTGATTATGGAGGCTGACAAGTCACAGGATCTATCGTCACCAGGTTGGAGACCTAGAGGAGCTGATGGTATAGCTCTGGTGTCAAGGCTGGAGGCCTAACAAGAGCTGATATTACAGTTTACATCTGAAGGAAGGAAAAAACAAAAACAAAAAAGCCATGTCCCTACTCAAATGCAGCCAAGCAAAGGGAATCCTTGTTAATTGAGGGAGGGTCAGCCTTTTTGTTTTATTTAGGCCTTCAACTGATTTGATGAGGCCCACCACTTTGAGAAGGCAGTCTGCTATACTCAGTCTACCAGGTCAGCTGTTAATCTTATGCAGCGACACCCTCACAGGCACACTTAGCATGTTTGACCAAATGTTTGGGCACCCCATGGCCCAGTCAAGCTGACATATAAAAATAACCATTGCACTCTCTCAAGTAGTATCTGGATTTTAATCTTAATTCTTTAGGACTGTTAGCCAAAGGCCGGATTGGCCAGGAGAGGAGGCTGCCCTTGAAGCAGTGTGTGCAAGAGATCAGAAACTCTTAATCCTAAACATCATACTGATGATTTAATAGTTTATGAAAATATTTCTTTGTCTCGATGTAAGTTAGTTATTTCATGTAATCTAGTAAATAAAAGAAGAAAGTAAATTTTCAGTCTTCTAACATAAATTTCATATTGAAGTAATTCATTAGCTAATTCAGATTAATTTATATTTTTTGGATATTTTATTGAGCTATAACATTAACTATTTTAAAGTGAACAGCTCAATGCATTTAGTATACTTATGACATTGTTTAACTACCACCTTTATCTAGTTCCAAAACATTTTTAACACCCCAAAAAAGAAACCCCATGCTCATTAAGCAGTTTGTTTCCCATTTCCCTGTCTGCATTCTCTATCTGTGGATGTACTATTCTGTATATTTCATATAATAGATGCCTTTGGATCTGGCTTCTTTCCCTTAGCCTAATGTTCTGGAGGCTCATCCATGTCATAGCATGTCTCAATACTTCATTCCATTTTATGGCTGAATAATAGTCCTTTTTTTGTGTATACTGCAATCTGTTTATTCATCCTTTGATGGGTATCTTCAGTTGTTTTCATATCTGGATATTGTGAATGGTGCTATTATGAACTTGTGTATACATGTATTTGTTTATATTCTTTGAGGAATGTACCTGGGAGTGGAATTGTTGGCTCATATGGTAATTCCGTGTTTAACTTTTTAAGATACTACCAATTTCCACAGTGGCCAGGCCATTTTACACTCCCACCAGCAGTGTACAAGGGTTCCGATTTCGCTACATCTCACCAACCCTTGCTATGTGCCTGTTAATTCTCATTTAAAGAATAAAGTTTAAATATCTAATCTTACACATAAATACGTGTGCTACAAGAGATCTTCTAGGGAGTGAAGAAACCAAAGAACCAGACTATTAGTTTCTAATAAAAATGATTAAATTAAAATTAAAATTAATTAAGTACTTTAATAAGTGATTTACCTGCACTCCACCTTATTCCAAAAGGAATTTGATGTGGCTTATAGAGGTACTTACAGGTTTTCCACACTATCTGCATCACAGTATCTGGGAGTGCTTATTAAATATTGCCTGTAGGGGCTCCTGGGTGGCTCAGCTGGTTAAGCGTCCGACTTTGGCTCAGGTCATGATCCCATAGTTCGTGAGTTCGAGCCCTGTGTCAGGATCTGTGCTGACAGCTCAGAGCCTGGAGGCTGCATCAGATTTTGTGTCTCCCTCCTGTAGCTGTAGCCTGACCCTACCAAACTGAAGGGATCAGGATCTTAGGGCATTAAAAGGGGCATACATCTGGAATCTGCATTTTAAATATGCCCTATGGGTGACTTTTATGTAAACTGAAATTGAGAACCACTGGTGTAACTAGACCAAAAAATCTCATTAGTCAAAGGAAGGGTGGAATCTCACCCTGAGCATCATTTAAAATATTTGTGATTAAAGGCTTTGCCGTGGGGCAGAACTCTCTGCTCTGTGGAAAGAGATGTGGTTCTCATTTTCATTCTTGCAAGCTAATCCAATTTAAGATTATGTATTTTTTCAATTTCTGGATTTGCTTATAGAGTTTTTGGCATACGTTTAATCACTGATAAATATAATGAAAGCTTCAAGAAGTGTGAATCTTAGCATTTTATGGAAATGATGAGAATTTCATTAAAGAACCTGAGAATAGACCAGACTGAGTGACCGAGTTCATGTCTTCATCATTAGAAGTCTCTACCTTACATATGCCTTTTAATGTGTGCTTCCACGTTTAAAATATTAGGCATGGGATTTCATTGTTCTTTCTTTAGGTTGGTGCTTGGTAAATTGGTCACTTCAGTTTTTCTCCCTATCACATTTTTGGGAGCAAGGATTTCATTAGAAAACTATGAATCCCTTACTTCCCTCTCCCAAATAACTAATGAGTCTCCTACTACCTCCCCTAATTTTGAATAAGTTTCTGGGGTCCCATAGATGTGAGGTTTCTCTACATCTGTCATTTTATTCTGCCAGTTAAAAATTGTCCCATTATTTTTATCGCACAGTAGAAACTATGGTAATACCCAGTGCATAAGAAAAAGCACAAGACTCTCAATAATTTCAGTCACTCAAAACATATTATTTATGCAAAAGAAAGCAGGCCTTTTAACAGAATAAAAGGCTGACATGAAGCCCAAGAATTTTCTATGGAAAGAGAACTAGAGATGCAGCCTTGTGAAATATTAGGCTACAGATTAAATGCAGGAGGACACACTGACAAAGATGAGAAAGTAAAATATGACGTGAGAGCAAAAGAGTAGAGGGTTTAATTTTAAAATAACCATGTTCTCATTCAATGGGAAGACTAAACGTGTGACCCCCTTTTGTGGTCCCTGAGTAGACTCTTTTTGCCATAATGAGTATTATGTCTGCATACCGAAGACCCGCTCATCAAGAAAAGACAGAGTGCTATTGATTATGTTTACAGAACGTGTAATTCATTTTAGGAAGATTGCCATGAGTTTTAAAAAACTGATCCATAAACATAAAAAAATGAATATTACTGGGTTACTAGGGCATTTGCTGATATTAAAAACTCCAAGAGATAGTTCTTTTCCACTGTTGTGTTTAAAATGCTTCTTAGACTTTTGCCTATTTTGCGTAAGTGATTACTTGTGTCTATGAAGCTTCATAAGGCTATTCTGACCTGTCCACCGCTGGGGTAAAATCTTCCTTGCACTAGTAAAAAGACTAATATTTGCAAAATGTTGCAAACTTTTCTTTCTTGAGATTCTTTTCTAGCAGCTATGTCTTTGGTAACCTGAGGAACACATTTGCAAGATGACTGATCGTGTCAGTGATGTGGTTTGTGGTCGGAAGTGGAACTATACTTTGAATATAAATGAGACACAGCCGCCACATTTTTAAATAAGAAATCTAGTAAAAATGTCAGGCTTTTTAGGACCTCTGTACATGAGGGACACTAAGGGAGTGCTAGTAGTTCTCTGCTGGCTTCACAAGGAAAGTCACAATTATTTATCCTTTTCAGAAAACAACGATGTAAATTGAAGCAATATTACCAAGGCAATGTATTATTAAATAATGACACTAGAATAAAATACAACAATTGAAATCAAAGACTTTGTGGGGTTTCAAGTTGATTTTCACAGGTTCTAGCAACACTGTCTAAAATCTGGGCGTTTTACAAAATTATTTTGTTAGAAATTATATTTGCAAGAGCAGTTTTTTGTATGTGACTTACTTATTTTATAACCGTAACTTTGTACCTTTTGACCCTCTTCACCCATTTCACCCGCCCCCCCCCCACCCTTCACCTCTGGCAACTACCAATCTCTTCTCCGTATCAATGAGCTTGTTTTTGTTAATTTTTTTTCGATTCCACATATAAATGAGAAGATATGATATTTATCTTTTTCTGTCTGATAAATTTCACTTAGCATAATGCCCTCAAAGTCCATCCATGACACAAATGGCAACATTTCCTTCTTTTTTTAAAAAAAAAATTATTTATTTATTTTGAGAGAGCAGAGCTTGTCCAGGGGTGGAGCAAAGAGAGAGGAAGAGAGAAAATCCCAAACAGGCTTTGTGCTGATAGAGCTGACTTGATCCCTGTACCATGAGATCATGACTTAAGCCAAAAATCAAGAGTAGGATGCTTGGGGTGCCTGGGTGGCTCAATTGGTTAAGCGTCTGACTTTGGCTTGGGTCATGATCTTGCGGTTCATGAGTTCAAGCCCCACATCGGGCTCTGTGCTGACAGCTCAGAGCCTGGAGCCTACTTCAGATTCCCTCTCTCTCTGCTCTTCCCCTGTTCATGCTCTGTCTCTCTCAAAAAGATAAATAAACGTTTAAAAAAAAAAAGAGTAGGATGTTTAACCAACTGAGCATGCCTTTCCTTCTTTTTTATGGCTGAATAATATTCCTCTGTGTGTGTGTTTGTGTGTGTGTGTGTGTGTGTGTGTGTGTGTGTGTGTGTGTAACATTTTCTTTATCCACTCATTCATGAGTGAAAACTTAGCCTGTTTCCATATCTTGGCTATTGTAAATAATGCTGCAATGCGTATCTTTTTAAGTTAATGTTTTCATTTTTTTGGATGAATACCCAAATGTAAAAGTGCTGGATCACATGGTAGTTCTATTTTTAATTTTTTGAAGGCTGTCCTTACTGTTTTACTAGTGTATAAGAGCAATTTTATGATGCTGAACAGATTTAGTTTTCTGCTAACACAGGGGAAAGAGGAAGTATGTTCATACATAACCTTGTACATGAATGTTCACAGCAGCTTTATTTCCACTGGCCAAACCCAAATGTCCTTGACCAAGTGAATAAGTAACAAACTGTGGTATATCCATACAATGAAATACTACTCTTTAATTAAAAACAAAACAAAACAAAAGAAAAAACATTGGTAATGCAGCAACATGAATAAATCTCAAAAATCTTAAATAATAGGTTGGGCAAACAAAGCCAAAATGAGTATATACTGTAGAGTAAAAGAAAGATTGGTGGCTGCCTGGAAGAGCAGGATAAAGAGGGAGGGAGGATTTACAAAGAGAACCTAGAAAACTTTTGGTGGTGATGGATATGTTCACAAGAGTAACACACATGTCAAAACTTACAGATGGGTGGTTTATTGTATGTCAATTACATGCCAATAGATGGTGAAAAAGAAAAAAACAACACAAACACTGTTAAAATGTCTATACTACCCAAAGCAATCTATACATTTAATGCAATCCCTAACAAAATACCACCAACATTTTCCTCAGAGCTAGAACAGTTCTAAAACATGTATGGAACCACCAAAGACGCAGAATAGTCAAAGCAGTCCTGAAATACAAAAGCAAACCTGGAGGCATCCACGATTCCAGACTTTAACCTGTATTACAAAGCTGTAATCATCAAGACAGCATGGTACTGGGACAAAAACAGACACATAGACTGATGGAACAGAATAGAAAACCCATAAATGGGCCCACAACTATATGGTCAACTAATCTTTGAAAAAACAGGAAAGACTATCCAACGGAAGATTGTCTCTTCAACAAATGGTGTTGGGAAAAACCATTGGACACCGACATGCAGAAGAATGAAACTGGATCACTTTCTTACACCATACACAAAAATAAATTCGAAATGGATGAAAGACAGGAAATCATCAAAATGTGAGACAGAAAACCATCAAAGTCCTAGAGAGGAGAATGCTGGCAGCAACACCTTTGACTTTGGCCACAGCAACTTCTTAGTAGACATGTTGCTGAAGGAAGGGGAAACAAAAGCAAAAATGAACTATTGGGACTTCATCAAGGTAAAAAGCTTCTGCACAGTAAAGGAAACAATCAACAAAGCTAAAAGGTGGTGTACAGAATGGGAGAACATTTTTCAAATGACATATCTTATCAGATACGGTTATAACTAAAATCTTTAAAGAACTTATCAAACTCAACACCCAAAAAACAAATAATCCAGTTAAGAAATGGGCAGAAGACATGAATAGACACTTTTCCAAAGAAGACATCTAGACGGCTAAGAGACACATGAAAAAATGCTCAACATCACTCATCGTCAGGGAAATACATATCAAACCCATGATGAGATACCACCTCACACCTGTCAGAATGGCTAAAATTAACAACACAAACAACAGAAATTGGTGAGGATTCGGTGAAAGGGGAACGCTTTTGCACTGTTGAGGTGAATGCAACCCCCTGGAAAACAGTATGGAGTTTCCTCAAAAAGTTAAAAATAGAGCTACCTTACAATCCAGCAATTTCACTACTAGATATTTACCCAAATGATACAAAAATAGAGATTCAAAGCACCCCGATGTTTATAGCAGCATTATCAACAATAGCCAAACTCCGGAAAGAGCTCAAGTATCCATCGACTGCTGAATGGCTAAAGAAGATGTGGTGTATATATATATATGTATATGTATATATATATGCACACACACAATGGAATATTAGTTGGTGATCAAAAAGAATGAAATCTTGCCATTTGCAATTACACGGACAGAACTAGAGTGTATTACACCGAGCAAAGTAAATCAGTCAGAGAAAGTCAAATACCATATGATTTCACTCATGTGAAATTTAACAAACAAAACAAATGAACGTATGGGAAGGGGGATAAAAGAAAGAGGGAAACAAACCACAAGAGACTCTTAATGATACAGAACAAACTGAGAGTTGATGGAGGGAGGTGGGTGGGGATGGGCTAGATGGGTGATGGGTATTAAGAAGGCACTTGTTATGAGCACTGGGTGTTGTATATAAGTGATGAATCACTGAATTCTACTTCTGAAGCCAATACTGCACTATATCTTAACTAACTAGAACTTAAATAAAAATTAAAAAAAATAAAGGACTGGATTATCTTAAAAAAATAAAGAAAAAGCAACACAAATCACTCTCTTACATATATCCTCTCCTCTCTCGTTCCTCCCTTTCTGAGGCTCTATCTTGGCCAGACCACAATGTCTGTCCAATCTGTGCCTGCACCAATGCAGCCATGTGAGGTTGGCAAAAAATAAACACAATACTGACTAGTGACAGTTGAAAAGAAGTTGCTTATAAGAAAAAGGTGTGTGGTACAAAGCCAGTTTTTTGTTCAAAAATTATATGAATGTATAATATTAAAAAAAAAAAAACATTTGGAAGATTAGAAGCCAATCTACTAAGTGGCAGCTATTTCCTAGTGGATGACAAGTAATTTTTATTTTCTTGTCTATCTTTTGCTGTGTGAATGACATTTTTACAATTTTCATAATCATTAAAGTGAAAAAACTCTATTTCTGTTTTAAGATATCAAACTCTCATCTCTGCGAGATGTGTTTGGTATAGGCAAGCATGGAGCTGGTAACAAGAGGGTACAGAGGGTTTTCTGGAGCATTGGGAGCTTTCTCACGTATATGTTCAGCTGGTCTCACGTCTTTCCACACCATTTTCCTTGTTGCCTGTAGCTAGAAGACGAAATTACAACATTACGGCAAGTTTTATCAGCAAAAGAAAGGCATCTGGTTGAAATAAAACAAAAACTGGGCATGAACCTGATGAATGAATTAAAACAGAACTTCAGCAAAAGCTGGCATGACATGCAGACCTCTACAGCGTAAGTATATCAACAGAATTAAAAAAATTTTTTTTCTTAACATTTATTTACCCGAGAGAGAGAGAGAGAGAGAGAGAGAGAGAGAGAGAGAGTCAGAGCATGAGTGGGAGAAGGGCGGAGAAAGAGGGAGAAACAGAATCCAAAGCAGAGTCCAGGCTCCGAGCCATCAGCACAGAGCCCAATGCAGGGTTTGAACCTGTGATTTGTGAGATCATGACCCACGCCAAAGTCAGATGCCCAACTGACTGAGCCACCCAGAGGCTCAGAAGTTTTAAGAAATCACTTAGCTTGCTGTCTCTTATCTCTTTTGTTTTTTTTTTTTTTTTCCTATGTGGCTGATTTGGTACTTATGACTAGGAGAAGTATTTTCTCTAGAAATAAAATACATATGAATAATCATTAAATATGTTGCATGATACAGGCTCTATAAAGTTAGCTTCATGAAATTAAACTGTTCACCTAACTCCATTTTTACTCAGATGACTTTTATGGGTTTGTATTTTTCTCTATATTATATATATTTTAAACATTTGTTAAATACATATTTTTTTCTTTATGTTTTCTCAAAAAATTCTAAGTGGACAGTGACTTTTCCTCAGAATACTTGGCATTCACTACAGATTTTGAGTCTCTGTAACAAATGGTGGGTAGTTTTAGTACAGACTTGTTGCCTATTAATTTAAGAAGAAAAGCTTGTACTTCTTATATTTTAGGGATGTGCTTTTCATTCCTACTAACTCTAGGGAAAATTTAGAAGGCTAAAGCCATGTGGGGTAATAGAAAAAATATATGTGTGAGTATATATATATATATTGCTCTCTGTCCCTGGTTCCTGACACAGAGTCCCTAAATCCCTTAGAATTTCCATGGTGGTAGCAGTATTCTTTGTTCTAATGAGGTGACTCTTCGTGGCTCTGGGATGGGAGCTGGTCACTAGAAAGACCAATCCATGATTAGAGGTTAACACTATCCGTCATCCTCCAGAGAGGGGAGAGGGGACTGGAAATGGAGTTAATGACCATATGATGAAGTCTTCATAAAAATCCCCAAAACATGGCATCCAGAGAGCTTCTGGGTTGGTGAATGCATAGAGGTGGTGGGGGAGGTGCACCAAGAGAGAGCATGGAAGCCACACACCCCTTCCCATGTACCTTGCCCTATCTGTATCCTTTATCATATCCTCTTTCTTTTTTTAAGTTTACTTATTTATTTTGAGAGAGAGAGCATTAGTGGGGGAGGAGCAGGGAGAGAGGAAGAGAGAGAATCCCACGCAGGCTCCAACTTGGGGCCTAATCTCACCGTGAGATCATGACCTGAGCTGAAATCAAGAGTCAGACACTTAACTAACCGAGTCACCCAGGTGCCCCATATCCCTCTATAATAAATGAGTAATCCAGTAGGTAAGCCTTTTTCCTGAATTCTGTAAGCCGCTCTAGCAAATTAATCAAAGTTGAGGTCCTGGGAACCTCTGATTTACAGCCCATCAATCACAAGCACACAGTTGATATCTTGGACTTGGACTGGCATCTGAAGGGGGGTTAGAAGGCAGTCTTGTGACACTGAGCCCTTAACCTGCAGCATCTCACACCGTCTCCAGGTAGGTAGTATCTTAAATTTTAGGACACCCAGCTCGTGTCACAGAATTGCTTGGTGAGGGAAAACCCCTGCATCTGGTATCAGGTGTGTTGTGAGTGTGGTAGTCATGTGACAGCAAAGGAGACACACAGGAGAAGTGGGTTTTTTCCTGCTGCTCAGACCACCAGAAATGTTTTTGGCTTTCCCATTATCTTTTTGTCTGATATTAGGCAAGATACAAAATAATTTGGGTATTCTACAGTCATACGTTTTATTGGATTACTTTTAAAATTACAGGAAATATTCAACTATGAGTGCTTTTCTAATGATTTAAAATATTTTGCTTGCCAGGTGTTCTTGAACCGAAAGGAAGAAAGTGCCCACATAATGATGTGATTTTTCTTCCTTTTGTGAGTTGGGGGGTAGAGGCTGGTGGAGACAGTTTTTTTTTAAAACGTTTATTTATTTTTGAGAGACATAGAGACAGAGTATGAGCAGGGTAAGGGCACAGAGAGAGGGAGACACAGAATCTGAAGCAGGCTCCGGGCTCTGAGCTGTCAGCACAGAGCCCGACGTGGGGCTCGAACTCACAGACTGTGATATCATAACCTGAGCTGAAGTTGGCTGCTTAACCAACTGAGTCACCCAGGCGCCCCTTGAGACAGTTCTTATCCCTATCCCTTAATGTTAGCCCCAAATTTGTGTCTTTGTGTTATGCCATTTTCTTCCCTAGTATTATCCATTGGATGGTAAAGATATTACATTTCTATTATTTTTGTGGGAATCAGTTTTTCTCTTTGCAGGTACTTTTCTCCTGGACAGAGATAGGCTCAACAGTTGGAAAAGGTACCAGCGATGGACAGCAGATTCTTCAGTTTCGCTGGGAGCCAACTTTGTCTACTGGTTACTGAAAACTAAGACCTAAGACCTTAGCGCAAGTGCCCTTTGTATGAAGAGTTCCATCTAAAAGGAACTTGATGACTCTCCACTTTGCTTCCCTAGTTTCCATGTAAAGGAGAATGTTCTTTTCCCCTATCACAGCCTAGTATCTACTCCCGTGCTTGTGCGCCCCGAGGGCTCATCCGGACAGCATCAGGGCACAGCCCAGAGTAGGGCAGGATAGAGCCAGGGAGCCCACTGGGTAATTTCCAGAGACAAACTAACCTTCCCTAACCCAATGGTGACAATAATGGAAGAAGATAAGAGACCACATATCGGTGTTTATCAATTTAAAATACATACTGCAACTGTATGAACAGTCTCCTGTAATGGATAGCTGGATTTTAGGCACTAAATTAAATGAGCTTCTCTGTCAGTAGTTTTGACTTCCATCTTTGCACCTCGGTGGCACCATACCAGTTAATGGCCCTGACAGAGTGAGCCTAAGCAATATCCATTTTCCTGATTCTGGGGCCCTCTTGTCACACTGATCTGAACTTCCTGGGTTTAAGACCCAGGCAGGATCTTTTCTGCTTGGCCTCCCTAACCACATGGAGGATGGGACAACTCTGGCCATTCTGTTGCCAACGGGAGGGATGGAGCAGCAGATATCTGGACAGAGGGTACGTCAAGTTTGCCCCAGTTCTAATCGGGGCAGGATGGGGATAGAGTCACAGTCGTCCTGAGACATGGAATTAGAGTGAGCAAATTCAAGGAGGGTGGGTAGCCTCTTACCACACTGGAGAATATATAGTCTCTGATTTTCTCATGTGTGGAAAACTAGTTGGTTTTATAGTCAGGCGATACATTTAGTATCGAGCTTTTTGTTGAATGAATAGATTTATTCCCTAGGATTATTTATGGAGTTGAAAGACTATCAGGGAAACAGAGTTTGGTTTTGTGTTTGTTTATTTTACGAGTGATTCCAGGTAACCAGTTAAACAGTAAGTATGAGAAACAATGTGAAGGAAAATAGTGTTATGGGGATGTATGGAGCAGGAGATTGAGCCTTGCCTGGGGACTCAGGAGAGGTTTTTCAAGGCAAGAGGTGGATGCTTCAGCAGAGCTCTGAAGGATGAGTGGGAAGTTAATCAGACTGGGAGGGGCAGGAGGAGCCTCCTGGGGGAGGCACAGCCTAGTGATGGCCAGAAGGAGAGAAGGCTCCCTCTCCCCCAGGAAATAGTCTGGTTAATTAGTGTTGTTAAGACAGCAGGGAGAAATGGCAGGGGGTGTCCCAGGGCCCAGGCACTAGAAAGCCATTAAAGGGGTCGTGACAGTTCATTTATCTGACATGTCTTAACGTGTGCCTGCTATTAGTCATTATTACCAGGAGCTAATCTAAGCTCTCGGGATGCAGGATTCAACAAGATAGACAAAGTTCCAACCTTTTTAGGGTGTTGAAATGGAAAAGAGCATGAAACCAGCAACAAATCAGCCACAGGAGATGCTGTTAGGAAGTACTATGATGAAAACAGCACCGGGTGATGGGCTAGAGGAGAGAGCAGAGCCACTGTGATTGAGTCCCGGTCAGGTGTGTCCTGTCCTGGGAGGTTACTCTGAGCTAATACCTGAATGACTAGAAGATCTAGTCTTGTGATGATGTAGGGGAGAGCTTCAGAGTTGAGGCAAAGTTGCTGCAAAGACCTTGGGTCAAGAAGTGGTTTTGCAGATGTCCAGAGCCCAGAGAAAGTGTGGTAGTGAAAGGGATTGAGATGGGAGCCTTGGGGGCCTCCCAGACCATGTGGAGAAGGGAGAATCTTATTGCAAGGGCTTTGGATGCCACTGGAGGATTCGAAGCAGCAAGTGATCTGTTCTGATTCACCTTCTAAAAAAAAATCACTCCAGTAACTTTGTGTTACGCAGATTGTGGAGAGGCAGGAGTGGAGACCAGAAAATCATTTCTGAGACTATTCTAGTAATCCAGGTCAGTGAAGCTAGTGAGGAACAGAGAGTGGACAGGCTTCGAGGTCAGGCCAAGGGGACTTCTCAGTGATTTGGGGCTGAGAGATGAGGGAATTAGATGGATCAAACGTGACTGTCAGGTCTTCGGCATGAACAACTGGTTGAGCATGGCGACTATTTGCAGCAATGGGCATGTAGCATTGTGGCCAAGCTCATGGGCTATGGGCTTGGATGAAGTCTAGGTCCCCTGCATCTGTGAAATGAGATCATGTTAGTACCTATCTCAGAGGTACTAAGGATTCAAGGAGTTAATATTTGTAAACAGGCAGGGCAGTGTCTGATACTTTGTAGGCCTGTTTGCTGTTCTAGAAAACAAGTCTCATGGGGAGACCCAAGAATTTTGTTTTGGTGTATGCCCACTGAAATACCCAATAGATAAATCCATACATCTAGAGGGCAACTCAGAGAAAGAGTCAGGGATGGAAATGGACATGGGGACTCATCTGCATGTTGATGCCATTGAAAGTTACAGGACTAGATGAGAGTTATTCAGAGATTATTTAATAAATGTGGATGATCATGGACTCCTCACTCTTTTAGGAATGATATGAACCTTCCTTTGTATGGAAGAATCAATCCTTAAGAGGGAGGTATCACTATACCAGTAACAGGATTCCAGGAGAGGACCTTTCTCCCGCCCTCTTTTCTTGGCTGCTGAGAGAGGGGGAAAAGTCTTACATGGTGGGGTGGGGGGGCAAGGGGGTTGGTAACAGAATCTATTTTCCCCTTGAATTAATTAAATCCCTGCTTTTAGTGCCATGTTATCCATTCTGGAACAAGATCTACACCTCATAGGATGAAAATTTTGATGTGAGCGAATGAGGAGCTGGGGTAGGGTGAGGTCGGGTAGAATTAAATTTCAAAGCACTAAAGAGAATTTTAGCTGTCAGAGGATTGAAGGTGATTCCCAGAGGCAATACTTTGCATACTGATTAAGCAATCATGACCTATTTAGTTTGATTTATACTGAAAAGAAAATCTATGATATGTTAATGAAGGATCTTGGCATATTTTAGCCTGTGGTAGGAATCAAAGAGGAATAAGACTGAATGATAGAAATAATTACACAGCATACTGAAATGATCTCTTTATAGAAGGATAACCATACAGCAGCAGGTGACAAGATCATCTGTAACTGGGGTTTGTTGTTGCTGTTGTTTTTGTCATAGTTTTGTATAGCTTTGATTTGAGAGAACCTAAGGACACACACCAAAAATTCCCACCACCTCCTTTTGTTGTTGTTGTTGTTGTTGGGGTTTTTGTTGTTGTTTGTTCTCTGCTCCTTTTTTGTGTTGTCTTTAGGCTTTAATGCGGCATGGATGGAGGAGGTGGGTGGCTTTGGAGTGTAAGAGGCAGGGAGGCCACCAGAGGAAAAATTGAATCTCTTCTTAGAGAGGAGTAGGAATTCAGAAATACACCATTCTCGTGGGCTATTCAAACTGATAGCCTTCAGTTCAGTAAGTGTTCAGCCTTTGCTAACCCATGAAATTTCCCACTAATAAACCATAGACCCAGTGGTAGGGCTGCCTAGAGGAGAAGGTTTGGGGAAGGAATTTAAACCAGTCCATCCTTCTGGAACAATTAATAACTTCATCTTATAGAAAGAGGAGTAAAATTCAGCATTAAGAAAACTTGAATTGAGCATGTGATATACTTGCTCTTTGATTTTGTGCATCTAAGACTTCCAAATCATAGTCGGTAATGATCATTCCCTCTCTTTTATGAGGAGCCTGTTGTATCGCCGTGGAGTTTGGACGTGCCAGAGAAGATTAAAGACCTCATTTCAAAAGACGCACATTGTCAATGTCTTAGACAGCCATTTATCCTGCTTACCTGTTGGCTTTCATTTTATCATAGAAGGCAGAAAGTAGACTCTTCCATGTTCAAGTGATAACTATGTTTTGGTAACGTTTAGGGAAACTTCCAAAGAAAATAAGCCTCAATACTTTTGTATTTTTGGGGAGATGAGCATGGGCAAATGTTTAAATAATAATCTTTTTAAAATCCTATAACAGAAATATTCATGCTATAAAATATCTTCTTGTATTAAAAGACTGTTGAATTAAAAAAAATAATAATGTTTATTTTCGAGAGACAGAGACAGAGACAGAGCAGGAGTAGGGGAGGGGAAGAAAGAGAGGGAGACATAGAATCTGAAACTGGGACCAAGCTCTGAGCTGTTAGCACCGACCCCGAAGTGGGGCTCGAACTCACGAACTACGAGATCATGACCTGAGCCAAAGTTGGATGCTCAACTGACTGAGCCACCCAGGCATCCCAAAAGACTTTAATTTTTAATTTTTGCTTCTATTTGTGTGTAAAAAAAATTCTTTAAATCAAAACATTTTAGACCTGCTTTCTCCTTTTGATTAACACTAATTTCAAATCAGTAAGACATGACACAATGGACTGCGTGAAAAGTTAGCAGAATCCCTTTTAGCTGGCTTGCAGAAAATCTTACCCCTCGCTCCTGAAGACCTCCTTGTCACTGTGCCAGCCAAACAGTTAACCCATCCTGGCATTAAATGCTGTCCATTGCTTAAAGAAGATGTGGCGTATATACATATACAAAGGACTATCATTCAGCCATGACCAAGAAGGAAATCCCACCTTGGGACACTGTGGACAAACCTTGAGGGCATTATGCTAAGTGAAAGAAGTCAGACAGAGAAGGAGAGATACTGCATGGTATCACTTATATGTGGAATCTAAAAAAAAAATTTTTTTAAGTCAAACTCTTAGAAGCAGAGAGTGGAAGCATGGTGGCTAGGGACAATGAGGTGGAGAAATTAGAGAAAGTTTGGTAAAAGAACACAGACTTCCAGTTATAAGATGACTAAAAGTCTGAGGATCTGATGTATAACAGAGTGACTCTAGTTGATAACTGTATTGTACAATTGAAATTTGCAAAGAGTAGGACTTGAATATTCTTACCAAATATATATATAAAACATACAAGGTGATGGATGTGTTAATTAACTAAGTGGGAGGAATTCTTTCACAGTGTTTGTATATATCGAATCATCACAGTATATACCTTAAATATCTTACAATTTTATTTGTCAGTTATACCTCGGTAAAGCCAAAAGAAAAAAAAAAAAAAAGCTACCCACTCCAGTCAAACAACCACAGAAAAGTAAAGCCTGTGTTCCTGTTGACTTCCACTGAAAAATAGGAATTTTTACTTGTACCCTAAATAAAAAATCTCCCAGTAAGAAGTCTTCCGGTGAGTTAATGCATATAAAATACACAGTAAGTGTGAGCTGCTCTGTGCTATCATGGTTATACTTTTGCCAAAGAAAGGTTCAGCACTGGACCAGATTCCCACTTGTTGGGAACTACACAAGCTCTGCAGGTTCCTAGAAAGCTGATGTTTGCTGGAATGGCTTTAGAGCACAGGAGGACACACTTCCCTTCCCTCATCCTAAGGCTTCCAAGTGCCATCTTCAGAGTCAGGAACTTCACACTGAACGTGCTGACACTGCCTCTGTAGCTGAAGTCTGGGAATCAGCCTGAACTTGGTTTCCTTTCATTGGCCTCATGTGGCTCTTGCTCCAATGTATTCAGGCACTGGGAACACAGCGATGATGGACAAGATGTGGCCCCTGCCCTCAGGAAGGTCAGGCAGATCGCAGAGACAGATTTGAAAACCATAATTGCTACACGGTGGAAAAAATGTTTGGAAAAGCTGTGCAAAGAGGTCATAGGAACACAGAGGAAGGGCACATAACATAGACTTCTTGGAGCATGTACTCCTGATTTTTCTGCCCCCCCCCCCATACACAATTAATAGCAACCTAAGGGTGCCTTAACATTTTGCCTTTTTTAAGTTTATTTTTGAGAAACAGAGTGAGAACGTGAGGGAGGGACAAAGGGAGAGGGAGAGAGAGAATCCCAAGCGGACTCCACACTATCAGCCCAAAATGGGGTTGATCCCACTAACCATGAGATCATGACCTGAGCTGAAAACAAGAGTAGGACACATAACCAACTGAGCCATCCAGGTGCCCCCATCGACATTTTGACTTTTATTTAAGGGAAATGTATTAGTCTCCTATTTCATCAGTTACACAACTCGGCAATGGTGTAACTTCTACTTAGCTTCAAATAAGAGACATAATCTAAAATGCTAAATACCATTTCCGTTTAAATTACAAGGTCGTCAAGTCAATTATAAGGTTGGTGTTTAAGTTGTTTTTCATTATTTGAATATTAGTGAATGTAATTTTATGTGATAGGGTTGAAAAACAGTTTTAAGTATTAGTAGTACAAACTGCGTGCCAAATTCCATGGCACAATAAAGAGAGTAAAATGTAAGTACAACGATATCCTTGGGAGTTTTTAGTAGCCTGACAGGAGGGTCTTTTTTCAAGACATGGGTGCCTCGCATCTAGATAGGGATGTATATTACTTCATTCAGTCTTAAGATGGAGCCCAGTCAGGATGCAGTG
Source organism: Paguma larvata (assembly GCA_030068075.1). NCBI lineage: Eukaryota > Metazoa > Chordata > Mammalia > Carnivora > Viverridae > Paguma > Paguma larvata. The sequence goes on from CM057829.1 coordinate 110,231,543, forward strand.
TAAGGTTACAAGATCTGTGCAGTCCACAAGTCCCGAGGGATGCTTCACTTACACTGTGAGTGGTACTTTGCTGAGCTTTTGAGTGCTCTGAGCCCAATGACCTATTTCTCATGGGGTCCCTGGTTCCTTTGTTCTGGGAAACCACTTCTTCACATAGAACCCTCTCTCGTTGCCCACCCCCTCTACATCTCTTTCCCTCAATTATTGGTCTTTACGTAATGTATGGAGGATGGCCAGTAATTGTTTTCAAGAAGTGTGGTAGTTGGTCCGAGGAGGAGAGGTATAAAAATATGGGGAAAGAGGTGCATCTTAGAATTCTTGAAATGCAGTTTTAGTATTTCTCTCCACAAATACTGGAGCTGATGTAACTCACCTTCGAAGGTCTGACATCTCCAAGGCAAGAAGACATTCTGAAGGAAGGCAGGCACCCTGGTCCTGGCCTTATCTCTATCTTTAAAAAGTCACACAGTTGTTCTGGGCGCCGGTCCCATCATCTGTAGTCTGAAGGAATGGAGCTCTAGGGCCTTTCAGAGTTACCATTATATAATTCTCAGAAATAAAGAGTTAACGGTCCTAAAACTCTCTCTTCAACACTCCTTTGAGCTAAACTTTGAAATTTCCCATAGGTACAGAGTTGCATTTTTCATGGGGAAGACTTAAATGCCACTCGTATTTCACTAAAGTAGTCAGATTCCTGTATATACCCACCGCACGTTTTGCTAGAGAAGTGCATTTAAAGCATAAGGTAGCTAGCACTTACCACTTACTGTATGTACTTCTCTCTGGCTAGGTGTTTTATTTTTAAATTAAACCCTCATCTCTAAATTCAGAGCATTCTCAAATATATGAAGTTAAACTACATGGAAGAATTTACAAGAAAATTAAATATTTCCTCTAACTGCAAGAAATTCCTGTGGAAATGCAGGAGCAACACAAGAATGAATTCTCTAACTAGTTCCCAGTCCCAGCCTCATGCAAAGGTCACAGATAGTGCCGAGTATTTCTTTACTTTTCCCTTGAGTCACCTTCCAGGCCCTACAGAGTCAGTGCTGGTTGGGTGCCCAGTGCACTTTCTTCTCTCCTCAGTTCTTCTTGCTTCCCTTTTCTACCCGTATTTCCCCTTTCCCCCCAGAGCCCAGCTCGATTCTACTGACACCCACTTGGCCGAGACCTCAGGGATCTCTGGCCCTGATCGGCCAGGAAAAGGTGGCTTTCACAGTCTTCCTAAGGATGCACGCTTTGGTCCTTCTTCAAAGTGGGGCATGTATAACACAACAAAACCCTTTTCTTGCAAATTCGATGGGATCACATGGCCGAGTGGCCAGAGCAGAGGTTTTAAGGCAGGATAGGGCCTGGCAAGTTCAAGGACTGGCGAAGGGGTCAGTGGTGGAGCAGAGTGAGCAGGTGGAAAGAGGACCAGCTTGTGTACGATCATTGTGAGGCCTGTTGCATGGACTTTGACTTTGACTCTGAGTCCTTAAGGAGTCAGCCGAGTGGGAACATAGGCTTATGAACAGATAATGGCAGTATGATATTCCTAAAACTGTTTAGAAAAAAGTCACTATATTATCTTAAGATCATGCGCCCTCCTTATTCCCAGCTATAATATTAGAAAAATAAGCTAAATACTAGTTACATTTTGCCCTTTTCTAGTTAATTTTATCCCCCTTGAACAGTAAAAGCTAAATCTTCACATTGAAATACACATTTTCTAATTTCCGTGTTACCTTTGATGGCTAACTCTTTACTCGCAAGTGTCTCTTTGTAGAGTTAAAACACACACTTCTTTAAGAATAGCTCTGTGCTCTCAGAGCCCTTCTCCTGCGTGTGATCACACATCTGATCTGCACGTTCAGATCCGTACTCGAATATGAATATGTGTCCTGAATTCAGATTTAATGGTCTGACTATTCCACTAATGAGTAGCAGCCAACCCATCAACTTCTGTGGATTGTCTTCTTCCTAAATTTGTTTAGAAAAGGAAATTTTCTTTTCTTTTTTTCTTTAATGTGTGTTTGCTTGTTTATATTCACTTATTTTGAGAGAGAGAGAGAGAGAGAGAGTGCATGTGCAAATAGCAGAGGGCCAGGAGGTGGAGAGAGAATCCCAGGCAGGCTCGGTGCTGTCAGTGCAAAGCCTGATGTGGGGCTCAAACTCACAAGCTCTGAAATCATGATCTGAGCCGAGACCAAGAGTCGAATGCTTAACTGACAGCCTCCCAGGTGCCCCTAGGAAAGGAAATTTTCAAAATAAGGAAGGAGAAGGATGGTGAATGTTCCGTAGGCGGTCATGACATATAAACTGTTCTGTTTTACTTCTAGCTACAAGAAAACACATGAAACCCTGAGTCACGCAGGGCAGAAGGCAACTGCGGCTTTCAGCAACGTTGGGACGGCCATCAGCAAGAAGTTTGGAGACATGAGGTACTGTGGGAAAGAACCGTGAGAATGGCACTAAGCCTTTGGCCTTCTGAGGAAGGGAAGCTTTCTCCATTGGTCTTCCTAATGTATTCTTTTTTAACTGGATTAAAATTTTATGTGGCTGATAGTGATAGTGACTAAGATAAACTTTTTAATGGAAAGTCTTCTTCCCGAAAGTCGAAAGTCGGGTTAGTGAGCCTGGTCTCAAAGATGTCCTTTCCATTAGGACATGACCTAGTAAAACTGGGAGATGCCAGTTTCCTTTAACTACTAGTAATGGGGGAAGATTTCAAAAGAATGCAATACACAGAGAATTTTACTCATTAAAATTTAAAGTGTTAAAGTATGTATTCAATGGAATATGCTCTGATAAACTATTCTAGGTTTCATTTTTGTATACATTCATCTAGTATATTTTTCTATGCTAAATACATACATATTTATTCTGTTATTCCCAAAAGGTACTATGGTATATAGTCCTTGCATAATTTGGTTATTTGCAGTATTTCATTGTCAAATAAAGTTAGGGTGAACATCAAGATTTTGAACTGAGAACTAAATGTCCTCACTAGAGGCACCAGAAAAACAATGTAGTATTGATCATTTTTATTTTTTAGTATGTTTTTAGTAAGTTATCTCATATAGGGTTGTTACTTTCATATATTTTTTGCTTGTTTAAACACCTGTCAGTTTATTTTGAATTTGGCAATATGCTTAAGAAATTTTTCTTTATAAATCAATTTTATTTTTCTCTCCAGAAATCAAATTCATTTTTAAAAAAACTTTTGAAGTATACATTTTAAATTTCTTCCTTTTAAAAGAAACTGTGCATATTATTTCAATGGATTCTTTAAACTATTACTTTCTTTGTTACCCTGCAACTTTGATACCTACAGGGAAATATTTATATCTTTGTGTTTATTTTGTTCAAAAATAACCTTTTCTGGATTGTGCCCAGTGTTCATGTGCTATCGTAACAAGCCGGCATCCATGAGGCTAGAGTTAAGGGCATGTGCATGAATCTGAGTACACTTTTATCTTCGTATTTATTAATAATGCAATCATGAAAAGCCACCAAAATTTTTCAGAGGCTGCATGTGATGAATAGATAAACCTTCTGGATTATTAATTAACCTTTTTATTACAAATAAAATCTGTCATGTTAATGACATTAAAACATTTATCTAAACTAATTAAATAATTTCTCTAAACAGAAAATACCCTATTACCTGTTTTATCCAAGAAAATATATTGTGCCACGTTTATAAAGTTTGTTCTCCAGATACTTAGGTTGAAACCTTTCGCTGGAACACTAGGACCACTTGAGTGTTATTTCTCCAACTTTAGAGGACTTTATGAACACCTCTGATGCCTATTTAAAGTACATATTTCCATATTCCATCTCTTCGAGATTATGCCTCAGTGGGTGTTGGGTGGAGTCTAGTGATCTACATTTGTGAGAAGCTCTTAAGTGGTTCAACGTCAGGTGTCAGGTGGTCGGGTTATGAGGAAGTCACAGTAACTTAGCTCTCCTGTACCAGGTGCTCTGTTCTGAAATGGGGTAAGAGTAACAATATCATCAGGGTGTTATAAAAGTTGCAAAAGAGAGTCTGCCATGTATTAAGCACTCCATAAATGCTAGTTGTTTTTGTTTGTTTGTTTTTTTAAGTTTATTTATTTATTTTGAGAGAGAGAGAGAGACAGGATGAGTGGAGGAGGGGCAGAGGGAAAGAGAATCCCAAGCAGGCTTTGTGCTACCAGCCCAGAGAGCCTGATGCGAGGCTTGAACCCTTGAATCATGAGATCATGACCTGAGCGGAAATGAAGAGTTGGACACTTAACCAACCCAAGCTCCCCTTAAATTGGTATGTTTTCTAAAAACAAGTCATATTTTTCAAGCCAAGATTCTCATTTTATCCTGATTGACTCTGCCTGAAGTCCCCTTACCCCCATCAATGGAACTGCCCCCCCACCTGTAAAATAACATTGTTAATGGGTAGCTACCTAACTAAAATGCTTTCTGCAAAGTTAAAATGGGGACACATTTGTGAAATTGCTCTGAAGAAATGCAAGCTCTTGGAATCATTTTGATAATAACACTGGTATCTTCTTGGAACTTCGCAGTTGTTTGTTCGAATGGTGTGTGAACTAGTGGAGGTGAAATCTTTGGAGGAGGCATATAACTTAGTAGAGTCCAACCATCTCTGTATATAGCTATGAGAATAATAGAAGCACAATGTATAACAGGTTGGTAAAGTAATTGTGAAGACACATTAAAAAGTATACTCCAAAAGAGTAATAAATGGAGTCACATCCTTTGCTTTTGGGCTCCTGAGAGATGGGACAAAGGGCACTGTGGTCCTGTCTTTGCATCCTGATACACTAACTCTGCTCCTGCTCTCTCCTCTGCTGCCTGGGCTGCAGGTCTCACTCCATCGGGTAAGCGCTGCCTCTGGGGCCCTACCGGCTCCCTCACTGCTCCCTTCCTTCCCAGAGCCTGCTGCTTCCATTACACCTTGGGTGTGCTTCCGCCAAAACACTAGATCTCTTTTCCTGAGAGTGTTCCTGACCAGGGAGTTAGAGAGTACAGGGCGTCTAATGGGTTTGAATTTATTTAACCACATATTTGTCTCATTTCCGAGTCATTTACACCAGTTCGGCTTGCTGAGCAATCTCTTAGGAAACCCTTCGTACATTCCCAACCCTTCCCGCATTGGCAGGGGTCCTTAGAATTGAAAGAAGAAAAAAAAAAGCATAAATTGAGAGTTGCGTGTGTGTGTGTGTGTGTGTTTTAAATGTTTATTTATTTGTTTTGAGAGAAAGAGAGTGAGAGCAGGGGAGAGGCAGAGAGAGAGAGAGAGAGAGAGAGAGAGAGAGAGAGAAAGAGAATCTCAAGCAGGCTCCATGCTGTCAGCAAGGTGCCTGACTCGGGGCTCGATCTCATGAGCCATGAGATCATGACCTGAGTCGAGATATCAAGGGTCATACAATTAACCTACTGAGCCACCCAGTCACCAAGAGTTGTGTGTTTTAACGAGACTTTTAAAAAGTAAAATTGAGAAACAGAAAATTATTTTCTCTAGATTGTGTTTCTGATATTCTTGTCACTGTTTCTTATGTGGGTGGTTGACCTTCAACTTTCTGTACCTTCTGAAGAGGGGAAAGGTTACGAGAAGACCACTTATGATAAGAAATGTGGAGTTGTCCGGTTAAGCCTTATGTTAGGTGGAATCTTACTTTTGAGGGGGGATTTTTTTTTCTAAGAAAACTGTATATAAAGAGATGAATTAGATTGATAATGCTAATAAATTTCTTTTAGTATTTCTTTTTTAAATATAATTTCTGAGGAAATGTTTTGCCTATGGTTTCTAAGTGGAGTGTGTAAGTAAGATCATAAGTACCCCCTTGAATTTCTGTCTTTTTCTTTCTGAGTTAGAGTAAAGAGCTGCCCATACTAATGACCTCAGTGGATATTGTTGGGGAAGGGGGAGGAGTTTGATCACTTACCCTTAGCTTCTTGGGAGGAGAGAAGCAGGAATAGGGTTGGAAATTGTGAAGGGGGAAATGCCATCCCAGGTAGTGTGACCCCATAGTGCTCCCTCTCTCTGCCCTGCCCGATTTCTGAGTGGAACTCACAAAGAACAGACGATCAGAGGAAAGATGAGTCGGCTACCATAGGATTCACACAGAAGGCTGAAACTCTCAGAATTCTCAGAAATGCGGATATTTGTACCAGGTGTCCTGGAATGGATGCTGAAGTCCTTGCTCCCGTGTTGGACTGTGTGGGTGGTGTTTGCCTGCCACGTGTTTCCTTGGATGTCTTGCATTAACTACATATATTCCTCTGGAGAGTTTCTCTACAATGGAACGATTAGCTTTTATCTGCCGGGCTCTACTTCCTCAGTCCAGCCCTTCCTCTCTTCCTGAACAGAAGGGAAGGGAGAGGGAGCTGGACCTAGGGACGGTGTCCACAGGCTCCTGGGCGCACCTGAGGAAACCAGACTTTCTCCTCAGAGTTCTCCACAAAGAACCCATAGGAAATAAAATAACATGCAACTTGGACAGTGTACTTTTCTTTATGCCCTTGAAAACTGACTGTGGTCCATCCTTCCCAACGAAAACAAATGTCATCTTGGCGGGGTGGGCAAGGAATACTTCAGACAGTTGAAATTTCTCTTTTAGAACTGTAAATAGGGAGTTTCTCATGTACTTATGTTGTGCTGTCTTCTTTTTTTTTCTTTTAATCTGCTTTTGCCCTGAAGCTACTCCATTCGCCATTCCATAAGTATGCCAGCTATGAGGTAATGTGTGTCAATTACTTTATGTAATATCAATGCAGAATGTATGAAGTGTGACTTCATTGATATTTACTTTGTGGAGTTCCCCCCCCCCCTTAATATGAAAGGAAATACCATGACCTCCTTTATTTTCTCTTCTGATGGCCTTCAGGAGAAAAGGCTGAGGGTTCTACAGAAATAGGGTATAACGGGCTTCTGCTTTTGACCAAACACACTGGCTTAAATCCAGCCCCTTCTCATTTGTGTGACCCGAGACAAGTCACTTAAGCCATCTCAACCAATCTCCATTCTCTATCTGTTCATTGAGAGAAATAAGACCCACTGCAAATGTTATTGTGTGAGGTAAATCAAGTAACCCGTGTAAAGTGCTTTCTTAGCCCTGGCCTGGACGAACACACCTGCAGAGGTGGAAAGACATTCCTTATTTCAGCAGAATTAAATGCAAGTTTACATGAAAGGAACAGGAGACCGAGAGGGCTACAGTTATAGAGAGGCTGTCATCAGGATTTTTTAAGGTAGATACTAAGGTGAGGTGTCTGTTGAATAATAAAATAATAAAAGTGTCACTAAAATTACTAACTAACTCGATGAACACTTCCGAGAAGGACATTCCGCGTTCAGGTTTGCATGGCTTAATCAGATAAAAGCACACTGATAGTCATAGGGCATAGAAGAATGAAAGTCAGATTGGGGGTCAGAAGATGCAGATTGTAGCCCAGCTCTGCCAAGAATGAACTTGGCAGCCCTGGGAAAGTCACCTCAGTGCTACCAGTTCCTTCATGTTTAAAGGAAGAGGCTAAAACCAGATGTACAGCTTTCCCCACTGTGCTTGGTGTGGCAGGGCTGCCGTGGAGGTGGGGAGGTTGTCAGAGATCAAGCCTCCAGGACCGTCCCCCACTTCAGTGCAAACTGTCCCTATGCTCCCTGCTTTATAGTGTTTATTCACACCAAATCTACATAGTTTGAGACCACTGAAGCCAGATTCTTCTGTAGTTGTGTATGACCTGATTAAATCTGAGTAAACAGCTTCTCCCTATTCTGCAGCATACATCCCAGTGTAATTTAATTAGAGGAATGCCTGTTTTATTGTCCCGATGATGTTTCTTCCACACCGGGGTTATATAGTTACTTTGGAAATTCAGCCACAGTATTTGATTTCCTAATTTGGTGGTAAATAGAGAGCATAGATTCAAGATTGCCTAGTCCGTCTTTGAATGACTTGCTCCCTGTAGCATAAAACACTCAAGTTGAGTAGTGCATCCTGCAGCTCAGAGCTCCTTTACACATCCACTTTTAAGTGTGGGTGTCCAAAGAAGGGCTTGCAAAAAATTAACATGGTTTGCTCTGTGGATCCATCTAGTGGCTTATGGGTCAGATGTAGTCCTCATGATCTTACCTGAAATTAACTTAAAAAAAAAAAAGATTTTACTCATCTAACATACAACCACGAAGCATAAGGCTGACCGGTCTGACCGCCACAGGCCCGTTAACTGATCAGTGATAGGCAGGCATGTGAGCAGGCTTGCCCACATAAAACCTACAGTGGAAGTGAAGTGCCAATGAATGTATCCTCTTGAGTCATTCGGCTGTGAATTCATTAATATTTCATAGTGAAACACCAGTATTATGGAGGATTGCTCAGGAATCTGACTCATGCTTGCATTATGTATAAGATGTGATGTCATAGGCCCTGTGAGCTCACTGTTCTTAATTCATGCAGCATGAATGCAAACGCATTTCTGACCATCTGGAGTGTCACAGTCTCCAGAGGTAGTCTCTAACAAAGCCAAGTGCACTCAAAAACATATTATGTACATTAGTTTCCTCTTGATAGTATTAGAGCCATGCTTCATTCCACACCATACAAAGAAGCCCATATATTATAGCCTTATAAAATTCCTCTAGGTCATTCCTTTTATTTCAGTTCTTTTGCACTCAAGAGAGAATAACAGTCGGCTTATCAAATTTAGTAACATTCAGTTGAATTATCTGACTTGAAAACGATGACAATCGCTGTTGTCGAATGCTGACATGGATACAGGAATTCACATACATTTTTAGTTCCTTTTTAGTTCCTGTTTCTTTCCTTGGACATAGAGATATCATTTTCAATGGTAATGGTGCCATTAAATCATAATGTCATGTGGCCAAATCCAATATAGGAAACCAAAAAGCACAAAATGAAGTATCTAACGCTTAAAGTAACAAGATGGTAGATAGATAGATAGAGATTATTTAACACAATGAATGATTCACAAGTAAAATGTCAATAACTGTAATGATTCTGTTTGGTAAGAGAACAAAAAGTATATCCTCTTTACGAGGAAAAATAATGAAAGCATTGACTTTCAGAAACAGCGCTTCATGGAAATTGAGAAAGTGATTACTTTTTGAGGCATGGAAAAGAAAAATTTATGAACCTTTTTTTTTTCCTTGAGCTATTTCTGTCTTCTCTCACATTTACTGAAATAACTTTAGAATTCCAAAGGAGGTAACTCTAACACAACATTCTTCAGATAGACTTTCCATTGCTTCCCATAAAAAAAAAAAAAAAAGAGTTGAGAAAAGGAGTACTGTGATAGAAACAATTAATTAGTAAATGACAAATTAAGCTATCACTCCTTTGACTCATTGGAAATGATTCCCGGTGCCTCTTGAAATTATTACTGTTGGGTCATTAACAAAATGCTGTACTATTTATTCTACAGTTGATTATGCGAGTATTTTACTTAGAAAAGGTCCATGTCAGGTTCTGGTTTGTGAATCTAACTCAGCAGAAGTGAAAATATGTTTTAAAACATGGTTGCTGTAGGCGGTGAACCCGCAGCTGGCTCTGGTGCAGAGATGATGTTTACAAGCAAGAACAGAAAGCCACGGTTTCTTCAACCAACACAGTTGCTAAGACAGCTGAATCTTTGGGGCTGACCTCTCTTTTTTTTGTTATTTTAGGAATTCTCCTACTTTCAAATCATTTGAGGAGAGGGTTGAGACAACTGTCACAAGCCTTAAGGTACAGATGAAGTGGATTTCGTGTCGTTGGGTCCGTGAATCAGGATAGCGTTAGTCATTGCTATGCTTAGTTCCCGAGGCAGGCCCGCCAGCATTTGGTGCAGTCAGGAAGGCAGCCATGCACAGAGTCCGTCTTTTTCTTTACATATAAATCCATCAGTAAAACCAGTATTGAATGGCGTTGCTGTACCCTCACAGAGTTGTTTGCGTCAACCGTGCAGGGCTGATTATTTGTTAAAGTGAACTGGGATTTCCGTTCACATCTTCGCTGGTTCAAACTCTTAGTGTTAGAGTGGCTCAAACGCTGATGTTATGTGGGAGAGGATCATGGATAGGATGAAGGATATGTGAATTCGGATTCAGAATGCCAAGTGGAAGGTCAGTAACAGCTCAGAGCCCCTCCGGTTTGCACACGGACTAGCAACAACAAACTTGGCTCCACGCGTTACGCTGCCTTCCACCTCCCGCCAGCTACCTAGACTTGTTTGCTCCGTTCACACACTGAGCACAGCACAGCAGGGTTATCATGGAGGGAAAATAAAACTGAGTCACAAAATGCATTACTTCATAATAATACATTTGATTTCCAGGGTGAACTGAAAATATGTCTGTTGCATGGGAGGTACTAAAAATTGTCATTTCAATATATTGTCTGTGCATAGATAAATTAGTCCACAGAGGAAGAAAGCACAAATAAAATCAATCTAATCTTAAAATGCAGAGAACTTTCAACACAGGAAAAATCATTGAAACTACTAAGATTGTTTATTTAAACAATGACTTAAATATATCTTGATATTATCATCACTATTTCATAGACCATCCATTTCTGTACTTCCCTACATTCTCCCTAGCTGGGAAAATGAAGAATGCAGATGATCTTTAACCAGAGCAAGAGCACGTATATGCACGTGCTGCTTATCCAGCTGCCTCTGAATCCGCTGCCACGGGCTGCCTGACTCGTCTGTGAGGCTGGAAGGCAGCGCTTCCAGAGGACCTGCATGTTCTCACTGATTTTGACGTAGTCTTTCCTCTTAGGAAAGGATCTTTCACACAGTCTTCTACTCCTACTTTTTTAGGCCTGTGATTAGATGCTTAAGGCCCAAGAGGGAGATTATTACTCAGCATTTACCATGCCTTCCTTTCATTTACCAGCAGTTTGTATTGTGCAGGTTTCACTACCCTGCTTGTCAACGTCATTGCTTATTGAGCGCGTAGGGACCCGTAGGAGCCATTACATTGCCCCCGTGTGTAGGGAGAACTTTTGATAAGGAGGGACAGTATAGTTCCTTGAACATTTCTCTCGCTAAGATACCAAGTTTCAGAACAAAAGGTTCAGAAAATCCTAGAAGTTCATTTCTCGGCGTTTGGTCCTCAGCCGTAGACAATCGAAGGAAGATGGATTCTGTTGCTTGTTAGATAAGTTCCGACATAGGAGAAGTTGTCCTTTTTAGGTTTTCTTTAGAAGAAGGAGATATGAAGAAGAAAAAGAATAAAGAACAACCTATTTCCATTTGCTTTTAGGAAACTCTGGTAAGGCCGCAGCTCACATACGACTTAAGTGTTTGGTCCACACTCTGAGCATCTCGCTTTTCTCACTTCATGGGGATGGAAGGTGGAGAGCCTGCCTCCTCCTTCAGACAAGCACAAAACTAACTTAGCCGACTAGATACTAGCCCATGTCAAGACTTCCTTAAAGTGGATTCTGTGTCTGCATGATTGTCCCCGGGTTTAACAAGACTCACAGCCCACACGCTTCCTATGTCACAGTCAGTGCCTGCTTCCTCTTTTTCTGCCCACCAGGCAATGGAGAATAAACAGCTAATAATTGTGCTTTGTGTAAAACTTCCCACTCATATTCAGTAATTGCAAATTTCTCATTCTTTTTTCCCTCCAGACCAAATAATAGACGTTTAACTCTTCTTCATATAGTTTCTTTGCTGCATAGTTTACTTTTGTGTTCTAGATTTTCTCCAAAATTTCTATAACTTTCTTCGGTTATGGGCCGTGAGGCTATCTCCAGCTGACTCACAAATCCGTAAGAATGGGTCAGTAAGGACATTCCTTGCAAATTGATAGTCTGCAGTTCCATTCACCCATCCTTCTTGAAGCTTAGTTTTTAAAACACCACACAAAATCATGTTCATGTCTGTGTTCTCTTAGAAATAATGTTCTGCCGTGAAGAGGGGTCCGTTCTTGCATCTTCTCGCACAATCTGCCCCACACCGTGTGGCATTTATACCCAACCGATTGTTCCTCGTTTTTTTACCCAGTTCTGTAGATAGTTTGATTTTCCATGAAAATTTTTCCCCATGCATCGTAATTATATAAACTTTAGCCCTTTTTGCCTGCATCACTGATGACATAACCTGAAGACCTCTCAGCTGATTCCACCTGTACACTCAGTGAGCACACTTTTTATTTCATCTAAAACAAACAAACCAGCAGACCAAAACCCAGCTCCTGTGAAGCCGTATCTGTCATATTCTGCCACGCTCCAGGGCATCACGTCTCTTCCAACCATTCTAATCACCCACTCAACTTTCCAAGCATTCTTCAAACCGTATCAAGCACACCATATTTTTAGTGCGCCTCTTTTTGATGAATACATTAGATGGCCTGAATTAAAACCTTAAAAAAAAAAAAAGACAAAATATACTTATTACTTCTTGGTGTCCTCTCCACCAGCCATTTTATTATGAGAGATTAGGAGGCCCAGCGCAGTGATGCAAACAGCAACCATAGTTTTGGGACAAAGTGACAAGTGCTGGGATTAAGAGTTCAGAAGAGGTTTATCATTCACATCTTTGCTGAGGCAACTCCTCACCCTAAAGGTTTGCTGTGCACACATTCAACGTGCATGGTTAGGACACCCCTGTATTCCATTCCCCTTTTTGCCAAATTGCTTTTTTTTTCAAAACAATTCCCTCCTTTATCTTTCTATTTTGATTTAAGAAAATCAAGGAGAGGAGAGGAGAATACAACAAAACCCAACAGAAAATATCAGTAATTGGTATTCACTTGATTCAACACTGTGTGTGACACCGTGTGTGACTCCTACTGCAAAACAGAATGCAAATCCAGTAAAGCGGAGAACGGGAACTACTAACAGAGTAGATGACATTGAATTACTCCGGAAAGAAAGAAACACAGTGAAAAGTCACAAAGTTGATACGACGCCTGCTTCTTCCCAGTGCTGAGATGACCCAGAGTGGGGGAGGAGTCCTTGCTCAGTGCCGGAGGTCTGCACGTGAAGGCCTGTGGGCCAGATCCAGCCGGTTGCCTATTTCTGAATGGCCTGTGAGCTAAGAATGGTTTTTAAATTTTTTAATGGCTGAAAAAATCAAAGGAAGGATGCTATTTTGTGATGTGTTAAAATTACATGAAATTCACATTTCAGTGTCTATACATACAGCAGTTTTCTGGGAATGCAGCCATGCTCATTCACTTATATGTTGTTTTTGGCTGCTTTGTACAATGGTTGATTTGAGTATTTGTGACAGAGACTATGTGATTCCTAAGCTTAAAATATTTATTATCTGTCATTTTCCAGAATGAGTTTCCTGACCTCAAGTGTAGTGGCAATTCAACTTACGAATTGAATTCAAAGAGGCAGAGAGGGATTTTAGTGACAATTGGAGAGAAGCGTATGCTTGTTTTGCAATGATTAAACAGCTTTTAAAACCTGGTTAAGTTTTTTTAAAGGGCAGAGCAGGCAGTAAGCAGATACATCCCCCAGTGTGGGTTATGTTCCTGTGAGTGAGTGATCACTTCGGTGGCAGCGAGGAGTAGTCAGCAATTCGGAAAAGCAACATTTTCTATTCTGTACCTTTCTTTACCTCAATGTGTTTTTCCATGTCGTTAATGGTTAAAGGAAGACCAATGTGACCATCATAGGACTTGGAGTAAGCATTAAATATTCTGTCGACAGACTTTAAAAAAATTTTTTTTAATGTTTATTTATTTTTGGGAGACAGAGAGACAGAGTGCAAGCAGGGGAGGGGCAGAGAGAGAGGGAGACACAGAATCTGAAGCAGGTGCCAGGCTCTGAGCCGTCAGCACAGAGCCGGATGCGGGGCTGGAATGCACCAAGCGTTGAGATCATGACCTGAGTGGAAGTCGGATGCCCAACGGACTGAGCCACCCAGGTGTCCCATCTTTCAAGGGACTTTTTATGAGGAATTTTTCAAAATACTTTAACCATATATCTTATTATATTATAAATTGATTTCTTCCTGATTCTATTCTTATTACCAATAACAAGTACACGAAAAGAGAGCCTCCTATATTCGCATTTCAAGGGATAGTCCTCCTAAAAGGGCAACTATCTAGAAAGATGTGAAGAGGCCAGTACTAAAGATTTAAGTCCTGTCTACCTCTCAGAGCAGAGACTAGAAAGCTAATGGAGCCACTTTTCAAAACACATTTGTCAGGAATCCAGATCGCCTTGCTGAATCCCAGTAGAAAGCCTAAACTGAAGTCACTTAAAGATGTTCGTTCATACATTTTTTAAATTGAGGGAATTTATCTAAAATCTTGTTAGGTTTTGATTACATCTGTTCTCAGGGTGGATGTGTAGACAGTGCAAATCCACAGATCTGGATATGCTCCTGAAGGGATTGAGATTCTTAGACGTAGAAGGGATAAAAAGGGCACCGCTAAAATTGTACAAATTGGAGTTTTGGATCGTGTCCCAGAACCCAAGTATGAATGGTGTTCTAGCACTCTGTTAAAGGAAGTTACTCTACAGCTTTTACGTCCCTTCGCAAGAAAAAATATATATATTTCTGAACTTGAGAGTAATCCGTCTTACAGAACTTTGCAGACCAGATGAACTAAATGCACTTTTGTGTCTCTACCCATTTCAGACGAAAGTAGGCGGGGCGAACCATGGCGGAGGCAGCTTCGAAGAGGTGCTCAGCTCCACCGCGCACGCCAGCGCGCAGAGCTCGGGGGGCGGGTCCCGGCGGGCGGAAGAGGAGGAGCTGCAGTGCTAGCGCCGCCCCCTGCAGCCGCCGAGCCCTGCTCCTTGCCCAGCGCTCACTCGGATGCGGCGACCATACTCCCACTGCGAAAAACCCAGGCCTCGACCTTCGAATGGCCTCTCCTCCGCGTTTCATAAAATGATTTCCATTTTGTATTTGTGTTAATGATGGACCACTTGACCATCACTCTTCAGTATTCGTAGATTGTCATAATTTAAAATATCCCCACTTCAGCAAGTACACAATTGGCTATACCCTTGTCTTTGTGTAATTCAACGTGTATTTTCCAAACATGTAGCTATTAATGATCTGCTTTGATTTTTGCTTGGACTTCTTTATGACGTGCATGTCTTTTAAGGCTGAGAGTGAACACCCGCGTTCAGTTCAGTCGGACGGGCGGGATGGAGCTTTTTCTGAGAAGTCGGCTGCAATGGGATTGACTCACTGCAAATATCATCAAACTGCTTGTGATAGCCCTCACTTGCATCAATTATGTATGTTTAAGCAATTAAAATAACTGATTTTAATGATGATTTTGAATCCTTAATTTCTTTAAGTTTTCAGGGCTAGTAAGGACTTTAAAAGGTGGTAGCTATGAATCTGCAGATGCTATTTTAAATCAACTGCTAATTTGGTGTACATAAGAGGTTGTGTAAGTAACAACCCAGACACGTACCAATTCTAAAATTCTCTCTAATCTGCATAGAGTAGTATTTAACTCAGGTAAGGGAGATCTGAAAAGGAGGTGGCTAGGAAATGAGAGAAACAGTTCTGCAACCCTTTCCATTTTGAAAATTGTTCACATGAACAAAAAAAGCATCATATTACACAGTCAGATTTCTGCAAGCATTTTCACCTTCCACATCATATGCTTCTCTTTGCTTCTAAACGGGAACATGCATTTGTTACTAGGTAGCCACACATACTTATAGATGCAAGTTTTAAATGAACACAGAATTGACCCACTAAGAAAAAAAATCACAATTTAATATATATATAATATATATATATCTGTATTATCCACACAGTATACATTATACAATACTTGTTTATTCATTTTTAAATTACTATTAGATAGAAGTGAATATATGTGACGTAGGGAAATAAACCCAGTCTGATAAATCCTATTTAAAGTAATGGAGCAGGACAATGCATACATCTAACTGCAAATCAAGTTAGGTCAAAGCCATATAATCTCTCAGGCATGGAATCTTAGCAGAGATAGGTATGGATGGGGCTGTAAAGTTGAACCGGAATGGACAAATGTGGAGAAAGAAGCCCTGCCAGTAGGATCATTGGCATTTTCCCCTAATTTTAACCTTCCAGCGTGTTGTTTGAAGCCAAACCCTGTCCTGCTGGCTTGTGACCTGCTCACCCACTGCTGGATGTGGGAATCCATCTTCCTGTGCTCAATCTGCAGTTGCCTGGCGTCTTTGAAATGGTCACTTTTATAAACTCACTCCTCGACCGTATTCCCTTTGACAGCATTCGACACACTGCACTGTGTTAGAAAACACAAGAGTTATGGTGCTATAAACAAATATCTTCATTCTGCACACACAGGTCTCAGTCTTACGATCTGAAAATATATATTAAAAGTGGATAGAAAAATAATGAAGAAAATTAGCGTTAATGCCTCGAAGCATCAAATATATTTTAGCTGCTTCTTTTAAACCATTCTTCAAAACTTTGAATTTCATCAGTTTTATAAAAACTATATTCATGTCACCTCTACTCATTGATCGGTCTTCTTTTATTATTCATTCCAATCTGGAAGCGATATAAGGGACAATGACATGAGTACTGTTTTGTGATATGTGAATAAGTCATATCACTCCAATTGAAATAATCAAACCAGTTGTTGGCAGGTGGGTAGTCTTGGCGTAGAGATTTCATTTCCCAGCCACTCAAGAGCTGCCTGTTTCTCCCTCACTTTGCATGTGCAAGGTCATCCTGACTTGACTAAGGCCCTGGAGTTTCCCGATTATGTTCACATGCCTTAAAGTGTTGCTAAAAGGGATCCACACAGGATGGACATAATCTTTTACTAAAAAATCAAAATGACTTCAGGTCAATGCCATACTTACAAAATTATAGTACAACAAAAAAGTTCTCAAAAACCTAGAATTCCACTGTGAATTGTGATTACAAAATAAACAGGTTCTTTAAAAAAAGTATGCAGTTCTGTAAATCAACCATTCGCTTTTTAAAATACTGTTGCTTGATGGAAAATATTCCTAAATTTACTCTGCAACTTTATCTTACAACTCACATCTCACAGAGACTATGGCTATTGGTAGGTCGTGTCAGCAAAGCAATCAGTATCTTACTCTAAATTATACATTTTCTTATAACGCTGTTCTCGAACTACCGAAAGCGGAGTTGCGTGCTTTATTATGGAACGTCTGGATAGGCCACGCCATTCACGGTGGTCAACATGAAGAAAACACCGGAAGTCCAGACTGCTGCTCTGTCATCGTTCATTGTTCCAAAAGTACCTGTCAGCTTGAAATTTGTAAAACTTCACCACAAAACGGTGCATGAGGTTGTGAGCTCCCCTCTCACTTATTATCAAACTGGAGTGTGGGCAGGTGTGGGAAAGGAAGATGGTGGGAAGATGAAACAGTGATTTAAACATGAGATGTAATAAAACTGCTTCAAACCTGGTGTTCAGATAGAAATTCAGACTATCATATGTGGTAAAGTCTTGTGTTTTTTTTTTAAGTTTGTTTTTTGAGGGAGAAAGCACAAGCAGGGGACCGGCAAAGAGAGGAACAGAGAGGATGGCAAGCAGGCTCCACACTGCCAGCACAGAGCCCGACACGGGGCTCAAACCCACGAACCATGAGATCATGACCTGAGCGGAAATCAAGAGCCGGTTGCTTGAACAACTGAGCCTCCCAGGTGCCCCTCTTATGGTTACTTTTAATAATATCTAAGAATGGTAAAAATTCTTTACATAGCTTTTAGTTCATACCGTAAAGAGTAGATATCAAGGCAATCCAAAAATAACATCATCATAACTCTCCCCTCAGAAATGATCCCAATCTCACTTTGAATATGAAGACTGGCAAATTACTCAGACAAAAATGCTGGGTACAGAGGGTGCTTTTCCACGAGGCATTTTATCCCCCGTTTATCTCCGAGCACGCATCACCACCAGACTGAGATGAACAGGTTGGACATTCTGGTAGAATCGATATTTTTCAAATAGAATTATGTAACAGCTGGTGAAATGCCAGTCCACAAGGGAAAAACAAGGAACTGTTTGTGAAAATGAGTCCCCTCACCCCCCTGACTCCCCCCCCCCCCCCTGGTCTAGTCAGGGAGAGCCAGCCTGAGAAGACCCCCCTCCACCTTCCCCTGCAGCCCCGCCATTCCACCCTGTCCTCCTTTAGAGTGGGGTAGTCTCTCTTTCTCATTACAAGGAGGTAACAAATTCTTTTTTGTTGAATTCAATCCAATAGTAATTCTTTTGTACCGCATCATAATTATAGGGTTTGTTATTCAGAAGATGGATTCCAGGCAAGTAGCAGGTATCTTCTAAGAAAAAAAATGTTTTAAGCAATAATGCTCAAGTATTTGTAGACTTGGCTGATGGAATTCAATAGCTATCTTTTTCCATTGGTCTTTGTTATGTTCTTTATTAAATGATATTTATAGCACCATTACATTTTCTTTTTTAAACCTATTACTCCAGCAAGGAAGCATTAGGACGAGTGTGAACTTGGTAGGTAGATGGGAAACTGAGATAATGATTAGGTGACCAGTATTAAGTCTGACCCAGTATAGGCTTCCTAATCTATGGCTTTATGAAAATTGCAGCAGGTAAAAAAAAAAAAAAAAAATCACAAGTAAAACCTCACGACCACAGAAAATTTTCTGGTTATAATTATTTGAACTTTTGTCTGTGATTATTTTATGTGCATATTTTCATGCCAGGAGAAAAAAACTCCAAAATACTAATAGATGGGGTTCTGTTTTCCTACTAACCATATCTCTAGCAATAATCAGACTTGGATTTTCAACTGTTTACCACGTTTTAAATCCTGTTGCTATGATGCATCAGTATTTTGAAGCAAACGGCATTGCTCTTTTCAAGGCAGAGCAGTTATATGTACACGTGTGTTGCTTCTGAAAAGATCGTGCACTTTGCTTCCTGCAGATTGGGTATCCATGGATACTGCAAAGTTTCCAAAGAAACGCTTCCTAGAATACTCTCATCATGCCAGACTAACAGGCCTTCTTCAAATGGAAACTGACATTTGAATTAAAGGGACAGGTATCATTGCTTCACACCAAAAATCTGGGCAGGTTTCCATGGTTGGTCTTCTGTTCTTTACCATTCCATGCTTGCGCCTCACTTACAGCCAAGCAGGGTCGGTTACTTATCCAGTGAAAGGAAACGGGGGGAAGAAACCAGGTCTGATGTGTTCCCTGTGTAAGGTGCAGTGCTCACAGTAATTCTCTCCTCATTACAGATTTCTTACCTGGTGATAAATGTCTTATAATCAAGGTCTGAAAACGTGTAAGTCAGGCAGGGGAAAATACACAGAGGAAGACAAACAGCATTTGAAACTGGATGCCTGAATTGGTATCCCCAAATGATAAAAAGGATTAGGGGAAGAGACAGAACTTGTTAGCCGGTTTACAAGTCTATGATCGGGGTCCTAGAGCAGGTCTAGATGCGGCTCCACGCCGTGATCATCTGAACGAAGCAGCATTTCGTAAATGCACTGCGATACGTGCCTTTTCTTGGATCCTCACCATAAGTCAGCTGAAGAATCTGTTCTTAAAAGCAATCGTAACTTAATTTTCCATCATTGCATGAATCTGATCTTCAGGGCTGTAGGTTATTAACTTAGAATAAAATGATTCAAAATCTCCAATAAATAGTCCAAAAGTTTAAGGTTTTAAGCATTTATTTAGTTAGTTCATAAAAAACTGCCCCCACTACCCTCAGGCTTCATCCGTGGCACTTTCAGGACCACATCCTGTACTGTAACTTCTTTTATTATCCAGATTGTATCAGGTTCTTACTGGAGTCCAGGCAATGGAAAATAAACAGACTCGCATCTGGGGAATCAACAAAGCAACAGTGGCAAAACAACATGAAAGGGAAAACTACAATGTCTGTCACAGGAGTGCAGCAACAGAGAGAACAAACACATCAGGAGCGGGGCTCACTGGTGGCGGCAGCTATGTTAGCATCTCTTTCTGCCTCAAGTTCAGAGACAAGTTGGACTATTTCGGGGTGACTGAATTTTCCTGCAAGGCAAGAAGACAGGGAAAGAGATATTGACAAGAGGATACATCAGTTTCTCCAGCTTGATCCTAGGCTTGTCAGGGGCGGGGTTCTGTGATTGACTCCAATGCAGAAAAATACATTCCAGGTCCTGACAGACGACTGCTTGCAGCTTATGCTCCATCACCCGGGATACCACCAAGCATTAGGGATGAGAGTCTGAGAGTCGGGCAAAGAACTGTTCATTAGGCAGAGCTAGGGGAAACTTCGCCAGGCAGAGAGCTGGACACAGTCTCTGCCCATTCTGAAACTGCAACTGAGGCAGAACAAAGCACATACATATAAAAAGACTTCTAGAAAGACCAGAAGGTCTAGGCTGTCCCAGGATGCAAATGTGTCTCTTGCTCACTTCTACACTAAAACCCACTGATCTGTGCTGTCTTCCCTGCTCCTCAGCCCTCCCTGGTTTCTGCCCTGGGCAGCAACCTACCTATAAGCTTTCTTAGGTTGAAGGTGGCTGGCATGTGGGATTATTAAACCCACCACTTCCTGTCTGTTTTTATTTGCCGGTGCCTTTTGTTGTTTACCTTTCATTCCAAATTTGATTCCATTTATCCCCTATCCTCAACCTCTTCTCTGAATGTTCCCTTCACTTTCTTGCCCTGATGTCTGGCTTGTCCTGAGGTTACGGCTTTCCCTGCAGCCTTGTCACATCGTGGATGTTTTCTCTCTCACGTGGCTCTTGTCACTGGGCCTGGGTCTGCCCTGTACACTCCCCGTTGCCTCCAGGCCACCCTCTGTCTCTATGTAAAGGTCATGCTGTCAAACTATTACCACCATTCCACCAAAATGGCTCTTACTGAGGACACACCAATTAGCAACACGTTGCGGAATCTGATGACCACCTCTCCCCTCTTGAAATGCTTTCTTCCCTTGGCTTCTGGGACTCCTGATTTTCTCCTCTGAAACCTATCTTTCCTCACCTTCCCCATCTAGTGGCAACTCCATTCTTCTATAGTTGCTCCGACCAAAATCCTTGGACTTCTTCATTAACACCCCTACACAAATTCTGTTGACCTTTATATTCAGAATATATCAAGAATCTGACCATTCCTTTCTTTTTCTGTCACTATCAACCTGGCTCAAACCACTATCATTTCTCACTAGATACTGCAATAGCCACCAGCTGGTCTCCCTGCTTCCAGCCCAAGCAACCCTTTCAAAACATAAGTCAGATCACACTCGCCCTGCGGTCCACCTCCGCCAAGGGATTCCCATCTTGCTCAGAGCACAAGCCAACCTCCTATGCTGGTAGGGGGGACCTCAGCCCACTTCTCTAGCCTCACCTGCCACCCTCTCCTCTCATCCACCTCCACTAGCCAAAATGGCCTCCATACTGTTCCTCAACACACAAAGTTTCAAAAAGAAAAGAGAAAAAGAGACTCCTAAGTATTGACTGAATTAGAGAAATAAAAATGTAAACGTAATCCAACTAAAGCCTTTAAATCCCCTTCAAAATCCTAATAAAGGAGGGAGTGACACCTGGCTGGCTTAGTTGGTAGAGCATGAGACTCTTAATCTTAGGGTCGTGAGTTCGAGGCCCTACATTAAGGGGTACAGTTTACTTAAAAAACATCCTCATAAGGGTTGCCATGTACATCTTCGTCTCTCCATAATTAAACCTGTTGTTTTCTTTAAGCATTTTTGAGATAAGAAACCACTCCTTACATCACTTATATTACTTACAATTGCTAACTTTTTAATAGAGTAGTGCCCCAGAGTGGAGAGTAAAGTGAATTTTAATCTCAACTCGGCTGCGGGCACAGCACCCTCTTTCTCACCCTCGTTTCTTCCTCAATAAAACCTGGAGTTTAAACTAGATGACCCTCCCAACTCCCACATTTTTTGATTCTGCTAGTAGTCTCATGTTTCATTTTCTGTTTTTCATTGTGAGTCTATCAAAATCGAAGATGAGAGTGTTAAAATGCAAAGCACCACATAACCATGACTTGTATTTTAGAGTAACGTTATTGGAGTTACATGCTATCCTGGAGCCCAATCGTTGTTTACAACAGGCTGGCAAACCTTTTCTGTAAAGAGTAAGACAATAAATACTTTAGGCTTTGTGAACCATGTGGTTTCTCGCCAACTACTCAATTCTGCCACTGTGGTATAAAAGCAGTATAGACAATACATGGAGAATGAGTGTAGCTGTTTCAATAAAACTTTATTTATACAAACCAGCACCAGTCCAACTTGGCCCATGAGCCATAGTTTGCTGATCCCTAGTTTACAATGCTACTCTGTTTAACTGAAGTCAAACATTTCTGAGCCCCATCTATGTCAAAGATAGAGGAGACAAACCTGGTCTTGGCCCTCACTCACAAAGCTTACTATGGGGTAGGGTGAGCAACTGGGGGTTTTGGGAAGAGAACGCAAATCACACTGTCACAACATTATGGCAAATGCAGACTGAGCAAAAAGAAGGGAACACCTAATTCTGACAGGGAGAATTCGGATAGGAGAGCAGGGATATAAGTGGCCTCAGACTGCAGAGATTTTTAGGCCACTCCAAAGTGTCAAGATCTTACTTTTTAGGAAGAGGAAAGCCACAACGTTTTAAAAAATGAAGATGTGATAGGATCTACGTCTACGAGGGAGAAAACACTGCGACGCGCAGGATGAACTAGGGAGCCTGGCTGGCTGAGTGAGGAGGTTATGAGGACAGTTCCATACAGAAATAACAAGCTCCTTGTCTGAGGCAGAGGGGCTGGAAAAGAGGGAAGGAAAACCGAATAACCTCATGATGCAAATCCTATTGTGGAGCACAGGCCGCGCGCTGGGAAGCCACACGGGGTCCCGAGAAGCCAGAAGGGCAATTTCTAGCAACACCCTCGGGGGAGATGGAGGCTGAACTGGGCCTAAGGAAGCTGGGGAGAGAGACGGAGTTGTACCCCAGGAGGCGCCGTGACCACCGGCCAGCATTTCCACAGTGCGCAGCTTCCCCAGACAGTTCTCAAAATGAAGATGGTGAAGGCTTATCGCCAGGTATCACTCCAAGCACTTCACATGAACTAACCTGCTATGTCTTCAAGTAACCCTATAAAGGCGATTCTATCATTATCCTTATTTTAAAGATTTGTTTAAGTAATCTGTATACCCAGTGTGGGGCTCAAACTTACAAGCCTGAGATCAAGAGCTGCACCCTCTACTGAGCCAACCAAGCGCTCCTATAGTTATCCTTATTTAAAAAATATAGACACAAAGGCCCAGAGCTAGGTTGAGTAATTTGCTGGAGGTTCCATGGACTGCATATGCCAGAACCAGAACAAGTTAAGTTCTAGGCCTGTGCTATGGAGCACTATAATGACACTGGTGACTTCGACTGTCTGGGGTTTCCTATTTTTGCATCTTTTTCTACCTTCATCTTATAGGACTTTACTTCTCTAAAGCACTCCAGACTATAATGTACTTTCACATATATTCTCTCTCTTGAATTTCAAAACCCATTCAAGTAGGGTCGGTTCTGTGCTTTCCATTTTTCTGAGAGGACACAGAGAAGCCAGAAGACTGCCCCGGGGGCACACAGGAAGACGTAGCCGTGAACCTGGCTTGGTGTGCAGACCCCAGGCGGCAATGCTCTCCCGCAACTGGCCGCCTCTCACCACGAATCCCACTATTTCCTTGTTACGTGCCCCACATGAAAGTGTCAGAAGAAGGTAACAGCAGATTTCGCTAACGTGGTGTCAGTCACTACAAGAGGGGTAAGCCAAACTAAAACGGTGTTTACCGAAAATTGCTCGGAGTACCTGCTGTGGAGTCATAGAAGTCCTGCAGCCTCCCCGGTGTGTTCTCAAGGTCTTCGTACTCGGATGCCTGAAGAATCATCTCACACTGGTCCAGCTGCTTCACAAATCTGGCTTCTGCACTAGACTGGGTCTCATACTCCTACGTGAAGGGACAATTAAAACGGCATGATGAGAGCTGCAGGACAGGGTCTTCCAGGAAAATTCGGATTCTGGTACTGCCATCAGAGCCACATGGAAAAGCACACTGTGTATTGGCCACCCTTCTGTACCAAGCACAAACCCCTCAGAGATGCTTCGGCTGTAATTTCCTGGTTCACCATTAACACTCCTTTCGAGAAGGATGTGTGCGCCATGCCATGCATTCCACGGGAGGCCCGTTTGTTCAGATCGACACTCCAAGCATTTCTCTTCCCGTCTGGTACACTGTCTTCATTTCAAGCTCATTATTCTTTAATCCACCTGCGTGGTGGAGGTCTTTTTAACTTCAAGCTAATATTTCATCTCATGTTTCTCAAATTATTTCCCTGCCCATTTAAGAAACGGTCAGGCTTCCTTTTCCTTTTCAAGTGAACTCTGGCTTTCCTCCTTAATTTTCACTGTCCCTTTCCAGTGGAAATCTCTGTCCTTGCCATCCATGCGTGGAGGGTTCAATCGAGTCCCCCTGGGTTATAACTCCTGCGGATACAGTCAGGGTGTGCGAGTTCTTCGTGCAATGGTGTGTGTGTGCGTATTGGTGATGAGGAGGTGGTGAAGGCAGTGGACGGGGAGCAGATTACTTTTTCTCTCTCCTCTTCCCTTGGGTCCCTCCCTCCTCAGTGCAAACCTGAACCAAAAAGCTACAGGATGGCTGCTTCTTTCAGCCTGACACATGCCACACAACCGCGAGTCCCAATTACTACTATACAGAATCGTTCTTCTATTAAGACCAACGTGTTCCCAACTGATTTCCCTGCAAAGTTCTCATTTGTAATTCCACCCCAGATGTGTTTGGATAATGAACCTGTCATGCCTTCTCGGCAGGGTGATGTGATGTGAGCCACTTAAGGTTTCTCAGGTTTTATTAGCTGCCTTGTTCTTATAAAGGCAGCTATTTGGAATTTGATAGAGGTGAAACTGTACAGGGACAAACCATTTTGATATGAAACCAAATACATTTAGTTATATTTCAAAAGCACTTAAAAATAACTGCTTTTACTTAATGCTCATTCACATTTACAATTATATATTTATATTTAATAAATTCAGGTTCATTATTTAATGAAAAAGAAATAGACGCAAAGCATAACAGTCCAGGATTCTGTCTATTGAAAGTGAGGAAAAAAAAGATTTCAAGATCACTAGGAAATACCATACACTGTGTAACAAATTCTGGTGAAATTCTGTTTCTTTTAAAAATAGAAATTGTTGAGGTTTTTGGCATTCCTCAGTTTCACTTTCCAACAAGGAGGCAGGGTAAGAACAGTGCTGGCCACAAAGCTCTAGAAATAAGAAGACAAGGCAACGTTGGGAACTTACTGCAAGTTCTTTCTCAAGGCAAGATGTAGAATTAACTGCGGGAGGAAGAGGAGAGAGAAGACGCTGAAGGAGGAGGAAGGGCCAAATCCCGAAAGGCCCTATGGTTTGTGAGAAGTGGTTTCAGCTTACTCTGCAGCTACTGATGTCACTGGAAGGTTTCAGGCCAGAAGGGTCGTGATCAGATTTGCATTTTAGAAAGATCGTTCTCCCTTCGGTGTGGAAAACGGCTAGATGGGAAGCAGAGAAATCAGGCTCTGAGACTCTGTAGCACCAGCAGAGAAGCTCGGAGAATCTGGTCTGGCTTAATCTCATGGCAACGAGGACAGGACAAGTGTGCAGATTTGAGAAACGCTAAGGAGGAAGAAGGGAACCAAAATGTGAATGTGAGCGAAAGGCAGAGCTGAGGTGACTTCCTAGTTTCCGGCATGGGTAACTCCAGAGGGAGCAAAAGAGAAGAAATAGACCCCACAAACTGACAAAACAAAGAAACAGCAAAACCAAAACCTAACGAACAACAGTTCTAACAAAACTAAGGGACATAGCATTACCAGGGATTGCAACATATACATAAGTGGGGAGACACAGAGGCCCAGCCATAAGCCCCGCTTTCAGTCAGCAGGAGCAACAGAGCATCTGATGGACCTGAGAGCTGCAGAAGCTCAGGACAGCCAACGGGTGCGCTCCAACAGCACCTGATACAATCCCAGCCCAGGTGGATTCGCCAGTCTGACCTGCTGGGGCTCCTCCAGGACACAACACCACATAAATAGAAGCTGCTGGGGGTGGAATTAAAACTGAGTGAGGTAAAATGGGGGCGCCTGGGTGCCTCAGTCAGTTAAGCATCCGACTCTTGACTTTGGCTCAGGCAATGATTTCATGGTTCCTGAGTTCGAGCCCTGCATCGGGCTCTGTGCGGAGTGCAGAGCCTGCTTGGGATTCTCTCTCTCAAAATAAACTTAAAAAAAAAATAATACAATTGAGTTGGGTAAGGATAACAAGGTGAAGAAAAGAAAAGGTCCAGATAAAAGTGGGAAAAGAGCACAAAGCCAGGGAACATCTGAACGTAAGCCACCGTACATTTTAACGTCACATTAAAAAAACAAACCAAAACAGAAGAGGAAGCTCTGAAGTTAAAAAAAAAAAAAAAAAAAAGAGTTATCTGAACCAAGTTTCCTCCAAAAGTTCAGGAAAATGAAATGCCTATCAAAATGAGCAGCATAGCAAAGAGATCAAATCCCCTACAAGGCTACCAGAAGATAAAGAGAGCAAGGAGCGAAATGACATCTCTACAGAAAATTCACATCAGAAAGACATTTTTTCATTTTTTTAAAGGATCAAATCTATATGAAACTACTTCAAAAAAAGAATTAAAAGATGCTAAGAAAATGGTAAGATATGAAAGAACCACATTAAAAAAATTAGAGATAGGGGCGCCTGGGTGGCTCAGTCGGTTGAGCGTCCGACTTCGGCTCAGGTCATGATCTCGCGGTCTGTGAGTTCGAGCCCCGCGTTGGGCTCTGTGCTGACAGCTCAGAGCCTGGAGCCTGCTTCACATTCTGTGTCTCCCTCTCTCTCTGCCCCTCCCCCACTCATGCTCTGTCTCTCTCTGTCTCAAAAATAAATAAACATTAAAAAAATTAAAAAAACAAAATTAGAGATAGATGAAAGAAAAAAGTCATTTTCTCAGCAAAGGCTAAGCAAATAGGAACACCGGGATATTTAAACATGATAAATAATGCCTTCAGAGAAACAGAAATTGAAAAGGAAGTTAGGTTTAAAAGTCAAAAAGAAACGAAGATGATGTAAAGGATCTGAGAGAAAGTGACAAATACGGAGACAAAGAAGAACCAACAGACAGATACGTAGGAGTCTTGGGGGGAAAAAAGGAAACCAAAGTAAAAGAAAAACTATATTCAAATAACTTTTCTTGAAATTAATTTTTTTTTAATTTGAAAGTATATATTAAAAACCCATACTAAATAGCTATGGATATTAACCCAGAAGGACCAACACCAAAGCACATTCTAATGAAATTACCATACATATTTAAAAAAATCATTTGGACACATATGCGAAAGGAGCATCTGACATATAAAGAAAATAAAATTATTATCCAAGTGTGACAATAATGCTTTATGACCAAAGAGAATGGGAGTAATGTATTTAAGATATTCAAGGGAAGGAACTGGGAACCATGGGATTTTTGTATCAAGTGAAATTGACCTTCCGGAGTAAAGAACACATAGGAACCATTAAAAACAGGCAAGATTTAGAGAATATTGTTCCTCTGAGTCCTTCTTGGAGAACTTACAAGAGAACAGTTTCAGTCAGACGAAATGACCAGGAGAAATTGACATACGGACAGGTGGTGAGCATCAACAGGGACTTATAGAACAGTTTTTTGTTTTTTTTTTTAAAGTAGGTTCCACGCTGCTCGTGAAGCCCAACACGGGGTTTATACTCATGACCCTGAAATCAAGACCTGAGCTGAGATCAAGAGTCAGATGCTTAACTAACTGGCCAGCCAGGCATCCCAGAACTAAGATTAAATGAGGTGTGAGAGACAGTATGTAAAGTTTAAATGTTCTGACAATCTAGATGGAATACAACTATAAAAAAATACAGAAAAAATAAAGACAGTATAGGCAAAACAATTTTTTTAACTGTTTTCAATAATCAGAATTGACTGATATAACTGTTATTCTGAGACAGGTACATGCCCAGAGAAGGATAAAGCCTATATTAGCAGGGTTCCTTGTGTGGAAGAAAGAAAGGATAATATAGAAGGGGTGAAGACATAACATAAGAGAGGTTAAGAGAAAACTGTACAGTATGGTATTTGAATTAAAAACATCACCATGAACTCAGGAGGCATACACACATATATATGCTAGCCCTGTCTATTAAAAAACATGAAAACCATAAGCAACTCAGTAGCAGGAAGCACCCCAGTACACATACTGTGGTTTTGAAACAACATAGCCTATTTAAACAAGCAAAAAAAAAAAAAAAAAAACAAAACAGGAGATCTAGCTAAAGCATGTTTGAAATATATGAAGCTAGAATATCCTGCCATCCCTGGTATCAAGGAAACAACCAAAGTCAAGTGTTAACCCGCCTTTCTTTTATGAAATGCAACCAAAGAGCAGATGAGGAAAAAGCCTCTGCTAACACAATTATTTCAACTACTAAATGAAAACAAAATAAAAACAATAGGGTCTTACGATTCTGCAACCCAAAAGGATGAAGGGATATAAGCATCAAGGAAACCCAGACAGGGGTTTGGGCTAGATGGGTGATTTAAGGAGGGCACTTGTTATGATGAGCATTGGGTGTTATATGTAAGTGATGAATCACTAAATTCTGCTCCTGAAACCATTATTACCCTATCTGTTAACTAATTAGAATTTAAATAAAATTTTGAAGAAAAAAAAAGAAACCAGAAAACTCAGACATTATGTGCCTCACGATGAAAGAATCCAACACCACCTACAGTTTTGCCAAAAAGATCCAACGTGAGTCTGATCAGCCTCTGGATCCAGCTGCCACTCTGCAGAAAACAGGAGAACGGAGGAACACGAACTGCATCACAAGTGTGCCAACTGGCAAAACCCAAACTATGGAAAACTCTGTAAGCCAAATGGTCTGGATTCTTCAACGGATAACTTGCAAGAAAAAAAAAAAGAGATGGGGTGGAGGTCAGGGAACAATTGTAGATTAGAGGAGATTTAAAAGACACATCAAGCTTTAAAAAAATAATAGGCAAGATTAAGCTAAAACATCTAAGGATGACCACCTGAGTGATAAACCCATAAAGAAATTCAGGTGATCACCGTGAAAATCAGGGCGGTGGGTACTTTTGGAGGAAGGCAGGGGCTGGCTTTGGTCGGGGCCTAGGAAGGGGCCTCTGGGGTGAAACGGCAAAGTTCCAAATCCTGATGTAGGTGGTAGTTACAAGGATGTTATCCCTCCAGTAACTCCTTATGCTATACACAGGTTTTGTGTCCTTTTCTGTGTTTTGTTTCTCAATACAATAGTTTTTAAAATGACAAAAATGGCTGGAAAAAAGGAGGATGCCGTGAGCCTGCTGAACAGGATACTTAGGTGAAGCTGTCCATTAGGCTGTTGGATTTATAAGTCTGGAGTTTCGGAGGAAGATTTTCAGGAGAACATACGGGATAATCAGAATGTGACCACTGAAGCCTTGGAGGAGTGTGTAGAAAGGAGCAGGCCAAGGACACAGAGCTGGGAAGAGAACGTTGGATCTGACAAAGTTCGCTGAAGAAGAGGAATGCTTGAAGGAACCCAGGAAGAGCCAGAAAGGTATAAAGAAAATCGGGAACAATGTCACAGACCTGAGGGACGAGAGGCAACATCTTCTATGCGGCCAAGGCGTCAGGTGGCGCCTGGGCAGAGCAGGGCTGGCCGGACAGGGCCACACAGAGGCAGTCTGCGCCCACAGTAAGAGCAGTGCGTGGTGGGGCTGAGTCACA
The DNA here is from genome assembly GCA_030068075.1 of Paguma larvata. NCBI lineage: Eukaryota > Metazoa > Chordata > Mammalia > Carnivora > Viverridae > Paguma > Paguma larvata. The sequence goes on from CM057829.1 coordinate 110,261,317, forward strand.
CTGGCGGGCTGTGGGGAGGCAGAGGCAGGGAGTGGAAACCATGCTCTACCTACTTGGTGGTGAAGGGAAGCAGGGAGATGTAGTATCCAGGGAAGTTTATTTCAAAATAGGATATGTAAACAGTATTTACAAGGCTTACAAAAACCGGAAAAAGTTCCCATCTGGAAACTTCTATGTTCTCATTGGAGGAGTTAAGATTATTTGCTGTAAAGCTGGGGGAGAAGTGGCAAAGCAGGTGGATGAAGAGAGGGATGGACAGCTGATGTGGGGCCAGAGACAGAGAGACTGGTGCCACTGAGGAGGTCCTGCAGCCCTGAGGCTCTGCAGAGCCTGGAGACCTAGATAGATAGTGTGATTCTGGTCCCTAAGATGGGGGACGGGAGGGTCCCTGCATCAGTACTCTGCAGCCTCCAGGTAGGACTGGGGAAGACAAATGACCTCAATGACTCAGACTGGGATTTGGTGGAGCAACAGAAGAACAAGTAGTTCAAGCAGGAAAGAGATACAAGTCTAGGTCGTGAAAGGGAAGAAAAGGGGACATTAGGAGAGGGAGGCCACAAGTCTCCTCCCTCTTCCTTGGGGAGGGGTCGGCCCCGACTGAAGTGTTACATGAAGTCTCTCCCTTGCATCCTCCCCTCCCTAGGACCCAGCACTCTCGTGTTGCTCTGCATCAAACTCCCCAACAAAATACTGTACCTGAACTACAAAGTTTCCTTTGTAGGGAGACTTTTTAAAGGGTAGCCATTAACCCACTGTGTCTCCAACTGATTGGACTTCAGGCAACATGGAGAGAAAATTCCGGGCGGGAAACAATGCCAGGGCAGGCGGGCGTGTCAGGCATTCTGCATGAGGGGCAGCTCCTGCTATGCCCTAGGTTCACAGGGATATTTCTTTAAAGTGAAAGGCAGGTGGTGGGGTGAACATCTTTTGGTGATGCTTTGAGAAAAATGAAAATGTTTGCTCTTGGCTTACTGGAATTTGGTTTCACATTTCTATGGTAAAGATAAATTATAATCAAGGATGCTGAATTGCATTAAATAGATGTGACCCTCTGGGCTCACAGCTGTTTATAGTGGTGAACAGCTTATGATTAACATTTCAGAAATCAATCAACTGGCATTTTCTTTTTTTTTAATTAAAAAAACTTTAATGTTTAATTTATTTTTATTTTTTAAATATAATTTATTGTCATATTGGTTTCTATACAATATTCGGTGCTCATCCCAGCAAGTGCCCTACTCAGTGCCCATCACCCACTTTCCCTTCTCCCCCACCTCCCATCAATCCTGTTTGTTCTCAGTATTTAGTAAGAGTCTCTTGTGGTTTGCTTCCCTCCCTCTCTGTAACTTTTTTCCCCCTCCCCCATGGTCTTGTGTTAAGTTTCTCAAAATCCACATATGAGTGAAAACACATGGTATCTATCTTTCTCTGACTGACTTATTTCACTTAGCATAATACCCTCCAGTTCCATCCACATTGCTGCAAAAGGCCAGATTTCATTCTTTCTCATTGTCAATAATATTCCATCATATATATATACCACATCTTCTTTATCCATTTGTCTGTTGATGGACACTTAGTCTCTTTCCATGATTTGGCTATTGTTGAAAGCACTGCTATAAACATTGGGGTATACGTGCCCCTATGCATCAGCACTCCTGTATCTCTTGGGTAAATTCCTAGCAGTGCTATTGCTGGGTCAGAGGATAGTTCTATTTTTAATTTTTTGAGGAACCTCCACACTGTTTTCCAGAGCGGTTGCACCAGTTTGCATTCCCAGTGTAAGATGGTTCCTATTTCTCCACATCCTCACCAGCATTTATAGTCTCCTGATTTGTTCATTTTAGCCACTCTGACTGGCGTGAGATGGTACCTTGGTGTGGTTTTGATTTTCCTGATGACATTGGGCATCATTTCATGTGTCTGTTGGCCATCTGGATGTCTTCTTTGGAAAAGTGTCTATTCATGTCTTCTGCCCATTTCTTCACTGGATTATTTATTTTTCGGGTGTGGAGTTCGGTGAGTTCCTTATAGATTTTGGATACTATCCCTTTATCCAATATCCCTTTATCGGATATGTCATTTGCAACTATCTTTTCCCATTCCGTCAGTTGCCTTTTAGCTTTGTTGATTGTTTCCTTTGCAGTGCAGAAGCTCTTAATCTTGATGAGGTCCCAATAGTTCATTTTTGCTTTTAATTCCCTTCCCTTTGAAGATGTGTCGAGTAAGAAATTGCTGCGGCTGAGGTCAAAGAGGATGTTTCCTGCTTTCTCCTCAAGGGTTTTGATGGTTTCCTGTCCCACATTCAGGTCCTTCACTCACTTTGAGTTTATTTTTATGTATGGTGTAAGAAAGTGGTCTAGTGTCATTCTCCTGTGTGTTGCTGGTTCTTATCTTTTCTTTTGTTACTGTGATGTATCACACTGATTGATTTGCGGATATTGAACCAGCCCTGCCTGCAACCCAGGAATGAATCCCACTTGATCATGGTGAATAATTCCTTTTAGATGCTGTTGAATTTGATTTGCTAGTATCTTGTTGAGAATCTCTGCATCCATGTTCATCACGGATATTGACCTGTAGTTCTCTTTTTTTGCTGGGTCTCTGTCTGGTTTGGGAATCGAAGTGATGCTGGCTTCATAGAATGAGTCAGACGTTTTCCTTCCATTTCTATTTTTTGGAACAGCTTGAGAAGAATAGGTATTAACTCTGCTTTAAGTGTCTGGTAGAATTCCCCAGGGAAGCCATCTGGTCCAGGACTCTTATTTTTTGGGAGATTTTTGATAACTGACTCAGTTTTTTTTACTAGTTATGGGTCTGTTCAAATTTTCTATTTCTTCCCATTTGAGTTTTGATAGTGTGTGGCCATTTAGGAATTTATCCATTTCTTCCAGGTTGTCCAGTTTGTTGGCATATAATTTTTCATAGCATTCCCTGATAATTGCTTGTATTCCTGAGGGATTGGTTGTAATAAATCCATTTTCATTTGTGATTTTATCTATTTGGGTCCTTTCTCTTTTCTTTTTGAGAAGCCTGGCTAGAGGTTTATCAATTTTGTTTATTTTTTCAAAAGATCAACTCTTGATTTCATCGATCTGTTCTGTTTTTTTTTTTTTAATTAAAAAAAAATTTTTTTAATGTTTATTTTTGAGAGACAGACAGAGCGTGAGTGGCAGAGGGGCAGAGACAGAGGGAGACACAGAATCTGAAGCAGGCTCCAGGCTCTGGGCTGTCAGCACAGAGGCCGATGAGGGGCTCGAACCCACGAACCATGAGATCATGACCTGAGCTGAAGTCAGACACTTAACTGACTGAGCCATCCAGGTGCCCCTCAACTTGCGTCTTCTATGGAACTATACTATTCTAAGTTCTCTGGGTACAGAATGACCATATCTTCTTAAACCAAAATCAGAACATATGGAATGGAGACAGAAGAAAGATTACCGTGTGTCAGACAATATTCCAAGTACTTTGCATATAGTAACCAATTTGACTGCCATACAACCCTGGAAGATAGGTATACTATTGTATTGCCATTTTATAAATGAGGATATTGAGGCACACAGTTCATTAAGTTGCCCAAGATCACATTGCTAGTAAATAGGGCATCTGAACTCTGGAAATCGGATATTGAAGTCCTGTACTAACACTGGACATGAATTATAAAAATGCTTAAGTTAATATGAGAGTGTGTATATGGGTTGAATAGTGTTCTCCAAAAATTCATATCTACCTGGAACCTGTGAATGTGACCCTATTTGGAAATAAGGTCTTTGCAGATGTAATCAAATTAAGATAAAGTCACACCGGATTGGGATGGACCCTAACCCAATGGCTGGTGTCCTTATAAGAAGAGGGAAATTTGGGCACAGATACAGATGCAGGGAGAACACCACCCGACTACAGAGGCCTACACTGGCGTGATGTGTGTATAAGGCACGGGATGCCAAAGCTAGAAGCAGCATCCATCAGAAGCCAGTCAGAAGCAAGAAAGGATCCTCCCCTGGAGCCTTCAGAGCACAGCCCTGCCAACACCTTGACTTTGGACTTCCAGCCTCCAGAACCGTGAGACAATAGATTTCTGTTGTTTAAAGCATCCAAATTTCTGGTAATTAGTTACAGCAGCCCTAGGACACTAAGAGAGTCTTTTACTACCAGTAAGTCAGTGACATGGTGTCCTAAATACAACAGAACTATAAATGTTTGCTCAGTCAACCAGTGTGCTGCATCTTAACCTGAAGACAATGCTCAACTAGGAGACAGGCTTTGTCACCTGCCAGCTAAGAGACCCTGGGCAAGGCACTGCTCTCAGCCCTGTCTTCTTACGCGTTATATAAGGACATGGATTTTCTTCCAGTTTTAAATTTACAAAACTCTAACAGGTATAGTAAAGAGTTACAGAGATAGAATACAGAAATAATTTTAAAATACATAAGAATGTGGTAGTCACTACATAGTACCAAAGGTCTCAGAGAAAGAAGAAAAAGACCAAGAGATACAGAGAAAGAGAGAAAGAGAGAAAAAGAGAGAGAGAGAGAAGGAATGAATTCGTTTTCTAGGGCTGCTATAAAAAGAACCACAAACTGGGGCTTAGGTAACAGAAATTTATGGTCTCCTACCTCTGGAGCTAGAAGTTGGAAATCAAGCTGTTGGCAGGCCCGGTTCCTTTGGAGGGCTGTGAGGAAGGGTCCACTCCAGGCCCTTCTCCTGGGCTTATAGATGGCCTCTCTCATGTTCACATAGAACTTAACAACATGCATCTTTGTGTCCAAGTTCCCCTTTGTATAGGGATACCAGTCATACTGCATAAGGACCCATCCAAACAACCCATTTTAACTTGATTACCTCTGTAAAAATCCTATCTCCAAAAACACTTTTTAAATCAGGAAAAAAAAAATTCTCCACAGTGATCACTTCCTCTTTGAAGAACACCTAAGATGATATAATTATATTTCGACAAGAACAATAAAAACTTGAAATACAATTATAAAAAGACCTCCTTCACAGTATCAATAAAAAACCCTAACAATCCACTCGATAAATATTCAAATATTCATCACCCACCATGTGTTTTATATTTTACTAGGCATTGAGAATAAACTATTGAATGAAGAAGAAAAAAAATCCTATCTCCAAATAAGATCTTAACTGGAGGTACATCTAAATTTTAGGGGGACAAAATTCAATCCATAAGAGAAAGAGAAGAGGGGAGATGAATATTTTCTTCTGACATACCACTAGAGCTAGGCTTTTTTATCAGAAGATCCTGTGGGCTGTGAAGAAACACGTGTTGTGTGTAGAGGGACAGTGATACTCTAGTTCCTGAAATCCAGGCTTTAATAGGTACAGGATAGGGAGAAATCGTCAAAGAAATTAGTAACAACTCTAATGTCTAAAACTCTCTTTACAGAGTAATATTAGATGCTAGGGAGGTACATTTTCCTGCTTTGTTTTCATGATATTTAAATAAATTTAAATACGCATGTGATGCCCAGCATCAGCACACACATACACACTCGCGCCCTTGCATGGAGAATAAACACTGAGGCTTAAGCACGTATGCCCAGTCTGTACCTCAGGGGCCCCTCTTGACCTGAAGCAGCTACTTCATTCATAGGGTGTATGAATTGGTTAAGGAAAGTTTAAGAGCCATGAATAATGTTCTCCATAAATAAATGTCTACAATTCTGTCTGAAAAATGTGTTGCTGCTTATTTATATGGTCCTCAGTTTTTCCCCTCTGGCCCTTAATAGAAAAATGAGCCCAACCCTTTCAAAGCATGTCAGAAAGCAAGAAAGCGCACAATGTTTCTCCTTCATATCCATGGTCAACATCCCACCATGTCACCAACAAAGTAACTGAATCCCGTGCTATCTTCTTTTAGGCTGTTGGCTGGCATGGCCACAACAATTCTAAAGAAGGACTGTCACATTCCAAGGCGGCCACTGTGTACTTGTCCTGGGGCCTTCTTTAACAAGCTTAATTATTTCAACCAGACTTTTACGAGATCATAAAACTGTCACCTGTTTAGGGGTTATCAAGTCCTTTAATGATCTGTATTTTATATTTTTCCAAACCCAAAGTCTTTTTGTGATGTTTTCATTTGGAACTTACTTAATTAAATAAAAGGAAATTTTTGAGTAAATGTAAAGGAATTTTTGTAATTAAAGGAAATTTTGCTGTAAGATTCTTTTAGCCGGTCGCTAATGGTTAACCGGGAAAATAATTTAACAGATACTGCCACTGTGTTTACAGTACTTAGGAGGCACAAGGATACTAATTCATATAAAAAGTTTTTAAATTACAGGAGTCTTTCCTTTGTAGAGACAATAAAGGGGATTAATTTCATAAGCTCGGAGGTCTTTTTTCTTTCTTTCTTTCTATATAAGAAATGCAACCCTACTCTATTCCATTATTCCTCAATTCGCAGTGCTCCAGAAGTTCACTTGAAAGTGCCTACTTTGGCACAAGGGAGTCTTTTTCCTGAAGAAACCTTGTTACACCCAGTAACAGATACCACCGGAGCCAGGCTCTGGCCACATACCATGCATATTTTTGCCAGGTTTACTTTTCCCAATTATTTGGCAAGGCAGGCATTAACAGCCATAATCTTTCACCTTCTATCCTGAGGACAAAACTGTTTCAGTTTTCAGCATATTTTTAATTTAGAAAACAGTATGGTATATATAGTACACATTACAGAAAACCTCTAGTGGGGTCTAGGGCAGACTCAGCAGCAAAACAGATGAATATTTCTACATCAAAGCTTATTAATTTTCACATCGAGGGGAATGAGTGGGGACTCTAAACAGTCTCGTGTTGATGCTCGTAAATTTTGCTCTATGAGGTCAAGTTAGATAAGGTTCTTTAAAAACGGGCTCTCTGAACTTTGTAGATTTCCTAACCAAGAGTAAGGGCACGTGGAGCTGTATTATTCTCATGTTCTAAGAGAAATAGGCCAACTAGAACCAAGCGGCTCACCCAACGGAGGTGGGATTCAAACCCAGGTCTCTCTGGTGGCAAGCCGTGCTCTCTGCATCGCAGTGTACTGCCTCACCCTTGTGATGCTCATTCCATCCCATAATCCAGCTAAGCCACAGAAATGACATCACACTACAGAATCTGACCATGAGTAAAATGGCATGTGTAGGAGAAACATTGCCGGGGTCCAGTTCTGGTGAATCTAGGGGTCCCCGAAGGATGGACAGTCAGGTGAAAGGAAATGAGAGAGCCACGAGAGAGAAGTAGTCTGATGACCAAGCAGGCAGTTGTTGTGGCAATTCTGGATCTCCCTCCTGCTGGTCTCAGTGAAGATGTGACCCAGCACACTAGGCAGGGGGAAGTGAAGTCCCTTAGTTCTGAGGCTCTGGGGAGAGCAAGGTAGGGTGGGGGCCGTGGTTGTGAAAGGTGGAAGATTGGCCTCTGAAGGTGGCAGTGGGGAGGAGGGCTTTGGAGGGGGCTGTCTAGGGGCTCAAGCAAGGAAGGGCTAGTGTGGACTGCAGGGAAGTGAGAAACTACAGTAGGCAAGGGTTTGCTTGCTGTTGTTTTCTCTTCATAAATGAAAACCAGCACTGGGTGGCAGGGGTGGGCGTGGGGGTGGGGAGCAATAGGGGCACACGGGCTTTCTTTGCTCTTTCCCCTCTTCCTGCCCTTTCCCTCCAGCCATTCTGCCTCCCACCTTGCCGTCAAGCACCGGGAAGGGAGGGAAGGGAGCGAGCACCGACAGGGGCCCTGTTCTGGGCCGGGCATCATGGCAGCACTTCACTCTGACCTCACTCAGCCCTTAACAGCCCTCCAAGGTTTCGCAGGTGGGCAGCAGACTCAGGGAGGGGAATACGCCCAAGGTCAGGCCAGGAGGTGGTGAAGGCCCACATTCTTTTCAAGGACCAGAAACCAGAAACAAGTGGGCAGGTACAGGCTGGCAGGGCTGGGGAGGAGAGCCATGCAACAGGAAATCCAGGGGCTGAGTCAAGATCTGCACCAGGCATTATGGTCTCCCCAAGGGAAATGGGGAGATTAGAAGGAAGAAAAATTTCTATTAGCCATGAGAAATCCTTGCAGCAGCCAGGAGGTAAGAAATAGACACAAACGAGAAAATAAGAAGTTAGAAACGGCTTGTTAAGATAATCTAAGGCAACTAAAACATTGATGATCCATACAAACTCAATCACAGTAAATAAAAAGCAACTCATCACATATACTTACTTCCCAAAGTTCATAAAGTTCCTTTCTGAGATCTTCCGGGAGGAGCTGTGTTAGCTGCTTCATAGCTTCCTGAAATATCAAATCATGATTTTACTCATGATCGCATTCATCTAATTAACAACTCAACTACAAAAGCCAAATAGTGGGCCCAAACTCTTACAAACGGTTCCCCAAAGAACAGCCAAATGTTGGACAATATTTATAGATTACAAGGAGGGTAGTTGTTACTTTACAGAAACATGCGTATTTATTCATATGGGGTTCAGTGAGCACTTACTTTGTGGCCTGAAGCACACCAGACACCAAAAAAAAAAAAAAGACAATAAGGAGGGTGTGAGATGACAGAGATACCAGAAGTGAGGCCAAGGTCTTTACATCTTGTGGATGAATCACGAAATACCCACATAAATGTCAATCATTAGCATACTGGAGTTCAAAACAAACGTGAGAACAAGAAAAGGAAAGTGGCACTGAGTAACGAAACTCAAAGAAATTGTTTGCATATTATTATATTCATTTCCCACTGTTCATACTTTTATTGCACAACATAAAGCACTATACGAATGGGCAGTTATTGTCATTAACATAAAGGAAATTACACGATAGTATGTTGTAGGGTCATAGACGCACAGGACGAAAGAAAGCGTGTGAAAGCATAACTAGTCACACCATCCATGCAGTATCCGAGCCACTCCGCAGCATCGCGGATCCGTCTCGCCCTCCCTTCATAACCATGTCCAGGGCTGGGACTCTAGCTCCTCCAGAGGCGGCCCAAAAGCGCTTCGGGCAGCACCTACAGAAAAAACCTTCTTGTATCAAAGCTGGAGTTGTCCCTGCAGGTCCTCGCCCTTCACCCCTGACCTCGCCCCTCACAAACACAGCATCGAATAGGCGGCGGTGACCCAGCTGGGCCAGAATCGCTGTGGCCACCGTGACCGGTCCAAGGGAAGGTCACATAACCCAAACCAGCCACTTGAGGGACATCTGCATGATCTGTCCAGCAGTGGCTAGGAGAGAGAAGGCGCGAGTACAAGCCAGGGAGAGCCCAAACCGGAGATGAGAGAATGAGAGAGCGGAGGGTGCTCTGTACCTATTTCTACTCTCTGAAGTCCCAGGAGGCACCCTTGTTCCTTCCTCCTTCATTTCTGTGTTGCTCCAGTGTCTTTCTAAAGTATCATATCTTGGGGCGCATGGGTGGCTCAGTCAGTTGAGCTGCCAATTCTTGATATGGGTTGAGGTCATGATCCCAAGGTCATGTTGGCTCCATGCTGAGCATGACGCCCGCTTTAAGATTCTCTGTCTTTCCCTCTGCCCTTCTTCCCTACTCATGCTCTAAAAAATAAAATAAATAAATAAAAAATCACATTGCGGGGCATGAGGTCTGCCATTTACGCTCAAATGGTCTCAGATCCTTTCACCATCCTCCTCCTACACATCTTAATCCGCTTCAGTTCTTCTAACCAGAGGTGAGGCTCCTCGGCAAAGTGGTTATATAACAGGGGCAAAGGCCCCATATAAAATCAGATAGTGAGTTAGGAAAAAGCAGTAAAAATAAAAATGTACATTTATCACTGGGAGGGAAATGAATGTTACAGAACACAACCACTTGCAGAGCGACCCCCATTCGCCAGTGTCAACAGCGTGCTCTCATAAGTCACAGCGCCATCCTGAACTTGTAGCATCGTACCAGCCTTAGCGGTATCAAATTTAGGGTACTCTGTGCCTGCATTCTCCCTTGTTTCTTCTTCATAAACTGCAGCAAAATGCTTGGAAAATCTTTGCATTTTCAAAAATTAAAGGTGTCTTTATAACTAGATTGCCTTTCTCTACACTATTCCAAAAACACGCGTTTGTCTGCTGCCTTTGCATGACAATACATACTAATATGTATTTACAGGTATATAAATATCTAAACTTTTGGATTATTTTATTCCCTTTATGGTGATGCACCCAGCACCGAACATGGTGCCTGAGGTGTGGTCTGACCAAGGTGGGAGGGAATGGAACCAGTGTGTCCATTATGCTAGAGACTGTATTTCTACAGAGGCAGCCTGAGACCAAATCAGCTTTTTGGAGATCACATCCAATAAACTCCCGGTTGATTAAAATCACCCTGGCTTTTAAAAAATAAAACAGGTAACAATATGTTGTTGCTTTCTTCTTGAAATTGAACTAAGATTTTCTGGATCTAAAACTCATTGATATCATATGTTATTATACAATCAGACTGCATATTGAGACCTTTTAGGTAGTCAGTGTTCCTTGTTCGGCAACATATCCCAAAGAATCCTATCTACCTTTTTAAATGAACCCTTCAAAAACAACCTCACTAAAGTCGAAGGGTACATGGCTACATATGCCAAACTGTCCCTCCTGGTGGTGAGCTCTGGCACTCCCGCTTATTTTTTGAGTTTTGCCTTGTTCACACACAGATTTAGACTGATAATTTTCCTTTTTTTTTTAATGTTTATTTTCGAGAGAGAGAAAAAGAGCACAAGCAGAGAAGGGACAGAGAGAGAGGGAGACACAGAATCTAAAGCAGGCTCCAGGCTCTGAGCTGTGAGCACGAAGCCCAACGCAGGGCTCAAACTCACAAGCTGTGAGATCATGACCTGAGCCAAAGTCAGACACTTAACTGACTGAGCCACCCAAGCACCCCTAGAGTGATATTTGTCCTAATTTGACAAGCTTCTTCCTGTGAGTTAAAGCATGTCAGAAGAATCTGCCTAAAGTCCTAAGCTAAATAAGCTTCTGGCAAATGTTTTAGATCAGTTTTGTGACCAGCACCTAGAAAGCATTACGCATCTTCACACATCACTGGCAAGGCTGAACAGCAAGAATTCACTGCAAACTATAGATTCAAACAGGGTTTGAAACTTGACTCGCCCATTACTGGCTGTGGAACCCTGAGGTTAAAAGTTACTAACCTCTTTGTCCTTCAGGTTTCTCACCTGTAGAAAGGGGGTTAATAATGGCATCTACCTGAAAGGGCTGTCCTGAGGATTCAGTAAACAATCCAGTGTAAAGCTTCCAGTACCTGGCACATAGAAGCACTCTACAAAACCTTCACTGTCTTTTTAGTTTCACTATTTTGCCATGTTCACTCCCAGAATAAAGTTTGGTTCTTCCCCTTTTAACGTCCTGGTTCTTAAACAACTTTTAGCAACTTTAACCCTAGAAGATACATACATACCATGATTCTGCCTTCTGACTTAAAGTTTTCCTCTCAGCAAACGAACATAACCTGCTATGGCTGTATTCCAGCCTCGATTTCCATCCCACTAGTTCCTGGGGATCCTTACCAGCCATCGTTCACCATCTGGGGTTATGATATAAAGTCTGTTTTATCTTTTTTAGGAAGGGGATCAGACAACAAGTATTGCTTTTGGCCGTAAATTTTCTCTTCTACGCCCTCATCTTCCTTTCTGTCTTAATACCCACTCTCCCTCAAAGCAACCGGCCTTCCAAGTTTATCAAAAATGTTCCCTCCCTCCTACTTCAGTTTAAGCCTTCCTGATGCAGTTGGCTAGCCTCTGGGCAAATAATGCTGCCTGGTTCTCAGTATGTGCATTCCACCTTGAGCCAAGAAACCCTCATTTAATTATCTTAATGCATGGTTCAGATATCCAAATCTTGTTCATAAACCCCATCTGCATAAACAATTGTTCACCTTCCAGATCTTTCTCTCTGTTCCCAAATCCTAACCAGCAGCAGGAAGAGGCAATGGAATATCAGCACTCTTCCAAGCCTTTGGTTTCTTGTCCAAGAACTTGCGGTTCTTCAAGCTGCTTCCCCTGTCCCTTCTGATTATGGCACTGAGTCCCATGGGGAACACAGGAGCGGCAGCAGTCAGGAAGTACGAGGCCGGAAAACTTCTCGTCATTGCCAGGACAGGACGCCCAGGGAGGCAGCAGCACTGACTGTCCACATCCCCACTAGGCCCCTCCACGAGGTGTCATTGGCCGGGCCTCCCTCCTGTCAAGACAGCAGCACGTGTTCTCTTACCTTCAGTGGCTGGAGAGCCTTCTATGGGCTCTTTTTGTTTCCAAAAGGCCCTGACTTGCTCCTCTGTGGAGGAAGCCTCAAATTCATTGTGTACCGTCACGGGGACAGTTTGTCTTTTTTCCTTGCTCTGTGTCACGTTAGTCTCTGATGACCCTCTGGTACTTCAATATACCATCTCACCTCCTCAATGTCCACACTTATCCTTGAATAGAACTACCATACATCCTGAAATGAGCTGCGTAATTAGGGAGTGTTTTCCCCGTCGCCTTTCCTTTACGTCATTACTCAGCATGCTCTGGTTCAGGGCTAATTCCTCTCTGCGACTCCATCTCTTGAACTAATTGGTTTCTTTTTGTATTAATTCTGCCAGTCAATCTAGGAATTCTTTATTCCCAACAGTCTCGACTCCTACAGAGAAACATTTCCTCAACTTCCTCCCTTTTTCACAAGCTGTCATGTTGCTGATCCTGTATTCTGGAGCTGCATTTTGGCAGGAAGAAAACATTCCTTACATGATTTCCCTTGTTCTCATAATGTCAAAACTCCTAAACTGGGATTCCTTATGGATCTTCTTGTCTCTGGAGAGCTAAAAATACTGTTGGCTACTGAACTCCAGTCTCCTTCAGCTAACCCTGTTGAACCATGTTGATGAAGGATCCATCCACTTAGGAATTATGACTAAACTCCTGTAATACAAGTAGCTTGCAATAATCCCTGAATGGAGAGCCAACTACATGACATTATATAAATAAATAAATAAATAAATAAATAATTCGTGGATTTTCCAACCTCTGCCTCAAATATGTGTCCCTCTTTGGCCTTGGACTCTGGACTTAGAGCCCAAATTGACACAGATTTAATATTTTATTGATGTTCATTTCTGACTATTACAAAGATTTTTCTTTACTTCTAACCAATAAATTAAAATACTAATGGAAAATTCAAATTATTATAATATTGATTATACTTGTGACTTATAGAACTTTCCTCGAAAGAGCGTAACCAACATGGAGAATTCCTTTAAGATCTAGCTCTTGTTCTAATGAAAGCCACACCATCTATGTCCACTAGATACTACTAGACGGTACACACTAGTAAGAACAGAAACCAACGGGTTCCTGTTCCTGTGTTAAACAGGCTGGGAGCGGGCATACTTTCCCGATCTTGTGTTAAACAAGGTTGAGAACAACCAAAAACCAACGCGCTGCGTACCCCACGAAATCCTTGCTTCTGAAAGATAAGACTGTAAACTGCCCAAAATAGAGTAAACACTAACAGCTTGCTCCTCAAGACTTTAAGACTTTGCCTCACCAGTCCTGCCTGTTCTACCCTAAATGCTGTGCAATCTAACTAGCTGTCCATTTCGTAAGATCCATCTAAGCATCCTCCAGCCCAGGCCCTGAAATTCGGTGAATATCCTTCCTGACTTCCCCTCCCTGAGACACTACCAAATCTGTGCCCAGGTGCTCTCCCTCACTGCAACGGGTCTAATAAACTTAGCTTTGCTTCAGCAATGGGCTTCTCTGGTGGTCTCTTGTGGAGTCAACCGTCAACACTGACCTCTTCTCGCCTATGTTTTTCTTCTTTGGGGATGTTATCTGCTGGTGCTATGTCCCCAACGATGCACTCTGCCATATCGTGAACCAGGGCTAGACGGATACATCTGACCAGGCAAGAAATGGTGAATAATTACACAAAGTTAGATTCACTACAAGTCCCTTCCCTATACCATTTTGAAGTTGCATCTTTTTTTTCTCCACCCTCACAAGGCATTTTAATGCAGTATTTTCTAAAGTAATTATATTCTGCCAGCCCACGACAGTTCTGATTCAAAACTGCTAGTTAATATTCAACACAATAACACACGAATGCAAGGGAACTGTCAGCGTGAACTTTTTTTTAAATGGCTGGTTTTTCAAATTTCACTTTAAAAGGCTGATAACTTCAGAATACAAGGCCAGGAGGAGATGATCTGGTTACAGTACCTACTTATTGATACAAAATTCAGAAACAATCACCTCCCTAATATACTAATTAGATGTCAACATGAGGCTCTTTATAGAGAAATGGGTGGAGTTGGACAGATCTAGGTTCAAATCCAGCAACCATTCATTAGCTGTGTGACCTTTGCCAAGTTACTTAATTTCTTTAAATGCTCAAGTCTGTCAGCCTTCATTTTATCATCTGTAAAAAAGGGATAATAATACATCATAAGGTTGGTATGAAAACTAAATTTGATAATTTATGTTCCTGGCACATGCTGATCATTAAGCAAACAGTTAAGTGATAATGATTAGTGATGAACATAATCACTGTCAAAATAACGAAGGCAAGTCATGACATAAAGGCCCCAGAGGCCCATCTATTTCACATGCCCACTACCTCCAAGGCAGCTCGAGGCCTAATAGCCTCCTCAGGGGTGTCCCGTCCACAGTCCCTCTCTGTCATCCAGTTCAATCTCAGACTACACTTCGGTTTATCTCCATTCGACACCACGTTCATCTTTTCCTTTTTGCCCAAAATCCCACTTCCACACCAGGGCTAATGAACCTTCTCTAATGAACCTTTGCTACAATCAAGTTGATTGACTTACTGTTTCCAAAATGCACCTTTACTTTCCTACCATCAGGGCTTTAGTTGCTAAGCCGTTCTCTCTGCACGCTGTGCCTTCTACTCCTCTACCTCATCAACTCTTCAGAGCTCACCTCGGATTCCACTCCCTCCACCAAGATCACCCAAGAACACATGATCTCTTCTGTTAGAATAACTTGCTAGTTTTTTCTTTATTTTAAAGTAATCCCTACACCCAATCCCTGAACTCATGACCGCAAGATCAAGAGTCACATGCCCTACCGACTGAGCCAGCCAAGAGCCCCAGCCTTGCTAACTTTTGAACATAACTTATTTTGTTCTTTTTATAGAAGCCAGTTGGGACCTGTGTAATTCATGGGAGACTGATTTTACTGTCTTATATTGCTGGGAAACTCTGTCCTGTGTTCAAAAAGTGTTTCAAAACACTTGCTGACCGACTGAAGGAGAGGATATCTCTTTCTCAGCTACATCCTGTATGTTGCCTCTCTAAAAGTCACCTCACAAACAGGTGCTAAAATTTACGGAAGGGGCTAGATTAAAGCACATGGTGAACTAATACTACGATAGGATTTTGGACACGCCACACTCACTCTCAAGCCCTGGAAATTCTAATATCACACTTTTGTTCTCTTGAGATTAAGACGGGCTCTTAACACTTGCCAGAGAAAACCCAGAATGCAATTTACAATTGAAGCAATCGACACACACAATTCCGTTTCCTACATCCTGAATCTGTATGGTTTGTTCCAAATAATTTCTCTTGACAGATAAACTAACCCACAGAATTAGATACAGGCCTCGGTGAAGAGAAGTGGTGCACACCCCCAGACCAGAGATCCTAACAAGCATCAACGTTCACATCAGCTTACCGGTCTTTGTTGAGATGCTCATCTTTGGTCACCAGAGCCATAACTGCCATTCTGTACATGTGATCTGACACACTCTCTGGACTCTGAACATTTCTGTATACCCAGCCAGTCCGTGGGACTCTCTGATGAAAATGAAGAAGAGAAGAAGTTTATAAAAATAAATATTTAAACTATCTGTTACACTCTTCAAGACAAGTCCAGGGAATGGGGTATAGAAGCAGGGTCATGGTTTCAGAAAGTATTAAAAACTTTTCAACTAACTTAATGCCCAACGTCTGGAATCAAATAAACCAGGGAGGTCAGAGAAGGGGGGCGGGGAATAATTCACAGGCATACCACGCAAAATTCCAATAGTCAAATTACTCTGTGTTACTAACGTGTAAATTATAGAACTTATATACAAGTCTTTTAGACAGAAAAATAAAGCTGTAAATTATTGGGTTTTTCCTAACTACAAAAGTTGGGATTTTCTGCCTTCACACAATACCATTCAACACACGTAGAAAAAACCTTGTGGTGAAAGCTTTGAACTTGAACAAGTGACAGACTTCCAAATTGTGGAGCAAAAAGAAGAAAAGCATTTCTAATTGCTCCTGCTACCGTCCGTCATAATTCTTCCTTTTGTTCAGACCAGGATGTGATCTTGTGAGACTGCATTTTCTCCCCCCAAAGTCTACAATTCTAAAGGACTGTATAAACAGTACCAATAGTGACAGGAAACAGATAATCTGCTTTTAACTTGTAGAAATTCTGCAAAAATTATGGATGGGGGAGAGTAGAACGGAAGGGGAGCACGCACAAGGTACAACCAGTATGTACTATAGATAATATTCTGTTTTAAAAAAAAAAGTCTTGCTGTCTCCAGAAGGAACTAATAGGCAGATTTTAGGCATCCCGCTTAAAATCTGCCCGGACTGCCGGGCAGTGCAGCTCTTCCCACCTGTTGCTCTTAACCGCGCAGCTGAGGGGTCCTGAGCGCCCCTGCCCGGCCCCCGTACTCAGAGCGGACGCGGGCCCGCACCGAGGGTCCCGCACGGAGGGTCCCGCACATCCGCGCGCCGGCTGCTCGCCAGGAACCGCACGAACGGCTGCCCGGGCCGGCTCCGGCCGAGCCCCAGGCTCGCCTCCCCACACAGGCCTCCCGCGGTTCCGACTCCGCCGGGCCTGGGATGGTCCGGCAGCCCGGCCGCGCCTCCTCCGCCCGCCGTCCAGACACGGCCCCGCTCCCAGGGGAGTTTCTCGGCCCATCCCTGCGAGGCGGGGGCGGGGGCGGTGAAGGCCCCGGCCTGTGCAAGCAGGCGCTCCGGGGCCCCGCGGCCACCCCGGCCTCCCCCAGCGCGCGGCCGCCCCGCCCCAAACGGCCCTGCCCGGCCCGGCGCCCGTTCACCTTGAGCTGCCCCACTAGCTGCAGGAACCGCAGCAGGTTCTGGGCCCCGCGGCCCGCTAGCGCCGCGGCGGACGCGGAAGCCATGCGGCCACGGGTCTGGCAGGTCGGAGCAGGCCGCGAGGCCGCCTCCTGAAGCTCCTCCCTCTCTCCCGCCTCCTCCCTCCCACTCCTCCGCCCCTCCTCCTCCGTCTCCATCCTCCTCTTTTCTCTCCCGACTCCTTCCCCTCCCTCCCCCTCCTCTTCCTCCTCACCCAGGTTTTCTCAGACCCTTTTGGAAAAGAAGTGTTCCACCTTCCTGGCCTTGATGGCTGTCCCTCAGGCCTCGCGCCATCCGTGGCAGACCTTGTGTTTGGTGCCTACTAGTCACTCACTACTTGTTTGCTAATCTCCGCTCAACTGAACACTGTCAAACTTCTAAAGGGACTGTAGTTGGGCAGGGGAGAGGCAGAGGGTAGTGTGCCTTTGGAGCAGGAGGGCTAGGCAATATTGCAAGAATATCTTGCCAAAATTAGCAACTCAGCGTCTGACTGGGGGAAAAAAATAAAGAACGCTACTAAAATGTGGGCAGTCTATGAACATTTTAACAGAGGCACAAGGAAAGTAGTCTGGAAGGGAGAAGTAAACTAGGAGAGATAAAAACACTGGGAGAACTTGGGACTAGCCATAAAGGCCTAGGGAGTGACAGCAATCCCATGATGCAATCACACACTCCTAACATCTCAAAAGCACTGAAGAATCCCCTACTCCGAAAAGCTGTCTGTCTGTCTCACCTATCTGTCTTAATTTCATCAACAACCAATACTAGTTTTTTAATTTTTTTTTAGTGTTTTTATTTTATTTTTGAGAGACATAGAAACAGAGAGTGAGCAAGGAAAGGGCAGAGAGAGAGGGGGACACAGAATCTGAAGCAGGCTCCAGGCTCTGAGCTGTCAGCACAGAGCCCGATGCAGGGCTCGAACTCACAGACCATAAGATCATGACCTGAGCTGAAGTCGGCCACTTAACCGACTGAGCCACCCAGGCGCCCCTGATACCAGTTTTTAAAGGCATTTAGTGGACACGTGTACAGAAGGACTGGGAGAGAGGGTAAGGTCAAGAGAGAGGGTAAGGTCAAGAATAGCCTATATGGGGCGGGGAGGAAGTAGGGAGATCATTTAGGAGACTACTGAAAGAATTCTTTGAGATGATTTTGGTTTGCTCCAGAGTGGTAATGCCGGTCCGTGGTAAGAGGTTGTTAATTTTGTATACCAGTTGAAGGTAGGGCTAATAAGATTTATGACAGATTGGACATAGAGTATGAGGCAAAGAGAAGGATGACTCCACAAAATCTGGCCTGACCACCTGGAAGATGGAGTTGGTATTTAGTGAGCTGGAGAAAACTGCAAGAAGAGTATGTTGTGGGGAAGAGAAGGAATCAGAGGTTTGGTAACCGGGGTACCCAACGTTTAGAGTTTGGGAGATGGAGAAGAAGCAGTCAGTGAGGTAGAAAGAGGACTAAGAGAGAGTCATGTTCTGGAAGCCGAATGAAGAAAATATTTCAGGAAGGAAGGAATGTGGGTGTTGTGTATTGGTTTCTTGTGATTTCCAAATCTCCACGTTTACGACAAAAATGAGATTGTTTTTAAGAGTGAAGCTGTTTTGAGTAAGAATGAAGTCAGCTGTGACAGGATATGGTCTGTTGTTTATAAGCACTTAGGAGCTTGGCTGCAGAGGGACCGTGCTGGGGGCCTAGCAGTAAAAACATGAGAAGAAAGAAGCAACTATGGCAAGGGCAACATTTAGACTAGATACCAAGAGTTCGTAAGGACTCTCAGAGAGTGTTTGCTCAGAGCAAGGGGACTCTGCTGATCTAAACAGCTCTCGGAAGACCTCAACTGGCAAAACCCAAGCAGGCCAAGCACATCTCGCCAGTCAGCAGTGGCACCCTAGCAACCCGCTCTAGCAACAGGGGATTTTTAGTTTTGTGCTGCCAACATCAGCGACTCTCCTGAATATCCACTGGTATAAAGGTACACTTCAACTAAGTATGGTCTTTCTTTCATCTTCCCTTGCCTGGAACAATACTGTGATCCATCTGTCATTGGTTTGGAGTATGCTATTTCTTTACTGCGTTATTAAGAGACAGTATCCTGTATGCCATTGTTTATAAAATTCCTGCAGCAAACCTGTGATAAATAAATTGCTGGTACAGACAAACTCAGTCTCTGAGGATTAATTTGACTCCCCCCACCAACGGTGGTCCACCAAGTCAACGTTATGTCAGGTGAGGATTGAGATATGATTACCGGACTTAGTAAATTCAGTGTCATTCCTGACAGTGATAAGAGCAGTGTCACTGTAGAGGGGCAAGCAGAAGCCTAACTGGAGATCATTCCAGAGGAAACAGGAGTGAGTATTGCAACTCATTTCAAATAGATTGGGGCTCCTAGAGGAGGGTTATTTTTTAAGACCAGAGATAATATAGTATGTTTATTACCTGTTAGAGGTAATCTAGTAGCAAGGGAAAAATTCATGATGTAAGAGACAAAGGAGAGAAATGCTGGAATGAGGGTGTAAGTAGGTAAAGGGGGATGCAATCTCGTGTAAGAGTTGGAAGATTAACCTTAGGAATATGGAGAATCCGTCCATAATACAGGAAGAAGGAAAGTATACAGTAATTTATGGCAGATGTGGGCATGGGAGATTGTAGAGTTCTCTTCTGATTGCTTCTATTTTCTCACTGAAATAAAAAGCAGAATCTGAACTAGGTTATATTGTAGTAACAAGCAAACTCCTTCTGTATTGCAGTGGTTCAACACATTGAAGGCTTGTTTCTCTCTTGCTACATGTCTATTGCTGATCGGCAGGGAATGCTGCTCTAGTTAACTCATCTACAGAGCTGGAGGGCTCTCTGTGCTCCTCCGTGGCTGAGACTGAAAAGAGAAGAGTGGCATCCTGCCACTCAGAGTCTGTCTCTGGAAGTGGTATATCCTCCTTCTACATGTCATTGGCCAAAATAAGCAACACCGCCATATCTATGGGGTACGGTCTTACCATGCTTCTGGAAGGAAAGGAAACTAGAACATTCGTGAGTGGAAGAGGAGGCATGGGACGATTATGGAGAGTGAAGGCATAAAATGATTGTTTTAGAGAGTGGGACAACAGGTGTAAATATGACTAAGGACCGAATGCATGCCAACGACAGTGGGGCATGAGTTAACATCGGTTAGGGCAATGGGCTACCTGGTGCCTAATGAAGGAAGGATCGGAGATAAAGTGGTTAGGTCCCCTGGAGGAAAACACAACGAAACAAGCAAAAGGTCCAGTAGCATGAGAAAGAGGAGGGTGTTTGATTTGCAGAAGTACATAATAAGGAACATTCTAGAGAAGGGTGCCATGAAGCAATGGGACTGCAAGCCAGATAGTGAACGTGCAGTACAACCTGTAAGTCTTCCTTCTGAGTGTGGCCCTGTCCCCTTCTTTTGCCAACGGTGCCTTGATTTCCTTTTGATTTCCTCATTCGTGTAGGCTTCATTTAGATTTCATGGGTACCTCTATGTGTATTTGCAACTTTCTTTCCAAATACGCATGAGTTCTCTTTGTGTAGCAAGCTATAAAGAATTTCTCCAGTTGCCTAAGTTATCAGGAGTTAGAAGACATTAGGTTGACAAGAAATTGGACATAAATTGTTTTTGAGACCTATTTTAAACCCTATTTTAAAGATGATAATGGATTTTTTGAAGGGATTTTATTATCCAAAAATAAATTGTTATGACAATTCAAAAAGTGCTGTCACCTTGTTGCTTTTCTAAACTGATTGAGCAGGGCTTGTAACAGGGCTTATTCTTTCCTTGACATCAAAAATACCAAAAAGAAAGTGACTATGGTACTTTCTTAGTGACGTCTGTCTGCTAATCTCCAGAGCCTGTGAATATGTTATATTACATGGCCAAGGGGAACGGTAGCAGACAAAATTTAGTTTGCTAATCAGCTGGATTTAAAATAGGGAAATTATATTGGAATATCTAGATGGGCCTTGAAGGTTGGAAGAAGGGGACAGAAGAGTAAGTATCACAGTGATGCCACATGAGAAAGATTCAGTTGGTCATTGCTTGCTTTGAAGAAGAAAGGGGTCATGAGCCAGGGAACACAGGCAAGCTCTACAAGGTAGAAAAGGCAAGAAAATTAGATTTTTCCTCTCAAACCTCCAGGAAGGAATGCAGCCTGGCCAACTTCTTTCTGTTGGCCCAGTGAGACTCGTTTTGGACCTCTGACTTCCAGGACTGTGAGATCATAAATTTTTGCTGGATTAAGTGTGTTCTAAGTTTGTGGGAATGTGGCATAGTGGCAATAGGAAACTAATAGGGCGACTAATCATATTGGATGACATTGACCCCTGTTTACCAATTACCCCTTTTCACTCTTTTTTTCTTCCCCCAAAGAAGGGAAATTGGCAAGCCCATTTGCATTCTACCAAACCAGTGACTTATTTCAAGGACCTGTTGGCCGATCAGTAGCGTTGGAGGAAATCCGAATCAATTGGTCTCTGCAGAAGGATCACCCCTGTTAAGCAATGGGCAAGGAAAACTATTTGGCACCATTTGCTTGATTCAATTGGAAGAAAAGATGAAATTAGTAGGCTCTCACTAGATAGGCCCACTATACATTTCAGGTGAATCTGTGAATATCCTGAAATGGTCTACACGTTGAGTTGCTTCTGAGGATTGTCCTGTTGAACAAATCCTTCAAGAGATCTGTGACCAGAGAGAGAAAGTCGCTAGGTGTGCAGCTATGGAGCGGCACACAGTGCTCTGATCTTGGTGTTATGATGAAAAAAAAAAAAGAAAAAAGCTACAACTGATGGAGCTTCTGCTATGTCACGTGTTGTCGCATAGCTCACTGCATTTTAATCCTTCCGCCCTCCCTCCAAGATATTAATAATCCCACGTTTCACGGAGAAAATTGTGTTGCATGGAAACTGATGACCTGGCCTCAGCTTTGTAGCCCAGGGAACAGCGGAGCCAGAATTGTAGCTCTGGGCCATCTTTGACAATGTCTTTCTTTCCAGGACCTCCTGCTGCTCCCCAGCCAGCTGGCTGTCTGTACCTGCTTCTTACTATTGTATTAAATGAGACTGGATGCATGAAATAGATTTTGTAATTACTTAGGTAAAAAAATGGGAGGAAAGAAGAGATAGCAGTGGATCAATTGAGAAAACCTGTCTTGAAAACAATCACAAATTGCTTTAGCAACTAACTGAAAAGAGTAGAGACCAAGTCTGACCAAGATCCAAATTATTTTTCCCCTTAAGATACTCAAGGAAGAAATATTGCTTCTGCCTGCTCTATCTTCACAGATGAAAAAAAGTTAATAGTTGATCTATCTCAGTGATTCTCAACCTCAAGGTGATTTTGCCCCGAGGGAACACTTGCAATATTTGGAGACATTTTTGGTTGTCATAAAATAGTGGGCAGAGACCAGGGCTGCTGCTGAAATTCCTACGAGCATACAATAACCTCCCATGACCAAGAATTATCTGGCCCAAAATGTCACCAGTGCCGAGGTTAAGAAGTCACAGTCTGTAGGGCCAAGGAGAAAATGCCTGCAATTAAATTCCTAATATTGTTGATGAATTTTCAGAAGCAGAAAACTGATGCTGTGTTTATATTAAAATGAATAAGGAAATAGGAGCACCTGGGTGGCTTGGTCAGTTAAGCATCTGACTCTTGATTTCAGCTTAGGTCATGATCTCACAGGTTGTGAGTTCGAGCCCCGCATCAGGCTCGGCATCAGGCTGACAGCATAGAGCTTGCTTGGGATTTTCTATCTCCCTCTGCACCTCCCCTCTCAAAAATAAACTTTGAAAAAAAAAAAAAAACGAGTAAGGAAATACAGAAAATAAACAAGTTTCATATATAACCCCCCTTTTTTCAGTGGCATAAAAAGGCTCCTGACAGACACTGGAGAGATCAGGGAACTGAGATGAAGGTTTTGATCATTTTTGTAACTAGGTGAGAGCAGAGCGACTCCTCTCACAGGCTGTAAAAGTGGGAGAGTAAGTTTGGGAGCGAAGGAACGGGAGGGGGAGGAATGTTTATTCAAGAGAAAGAGATTGGGCTTTGTTCTCTTGCCACTCTTCTTTGACTGCAGTGCAGGAGAGGTCAGGGTATGCCCTTCCCCCATAAAACCAGCCAGTAACTGAAGAGCTGGGGAAGACTTCCTGCTCGGAGGGGCAGCAGCTGAGCTCTCCAAGCCTGTGGTGGCTGGGGGTGACGGCAAAGACGCTGCGCCTTCTTCCAGCTAACCTTAAGCGGAGCAAGGACAGGCTCCAGGCCAACTGGCATCAAAAGGTATGATAGGGGCGCCTGGGTGGCTCAGTGGGCTAAGCGTCTGACGTCAGCTCAGGTCATGATCTCGCAGTTCGAGCCCTGCGGGCTCTGTGCTCACAGCTCAGAGCCTGGAGCCTGCTTCTGACTCTGTGTCTCCCTCTCTCTCTCTGCTCCTACCCTACTTGTGCTCTGTGTCTCTCTCTGTCAAAAA
Organism: Paguma larvata; assembly: GCA_030068075.1. NCBI lineage: Eukaryota > Metazoa > Chordata > Mammalia > Carnivora > Viverridae > Paguma > Paguma larvata. The sequence goes on from CM057829.1 coordinate 110,284,894, forward strand.
TAAATTAAAACATTAAAAATTTGGGGGAAAAAAAAGGCGTGATAGTCACCTTTGCACATATCCGGATCACAGAGTGAAGGATTTCTACATGTACAGAGACAATATTACTGTTTTGTTTTATTTTAAATTATCAGTTTTCTGGTAAGCCCTCAAATCTTCTCCGCAGACGTCCGTCTTCAGAGACTAAAATATATTCATAGTTGTACGGGTACCTTTAGCTGCTCTATCACTCCATCCTTATCATATGAGACAGGCTCCGACTTTAAGAGTTAACCTAAGAAGTTCATATCTGAGCTCATGGAAAATTTCTGAGTTTTATCATGATGACTGACACTAGACAGAAGGATTCTTGTGGTAGGCGTTGTCTGATCCATCTTTTATCCTCAGAACCTAAAACCTAGCATGACACCTAGGTATGGTGACAAGAAAATGGCAGTGAGAGGGGAATATGGAAGGGAGACCCATTCGGGAATAGAATCGCCTTGCCCAAAGGCGTTTGTAGAGTGGCACGAATTGGGAGCTTAAAATGTTAATTTGATGAACAAAACCAGTCTCTGGGAGATGGTTGCCAACTCCTACCAGAGGAGATGCCATTGATCGAAGGGCTCCAGCTTTTGTGTAAAGCAAGAGTATCCTGGCTTGGGAGACACTTGTGCCCCTCTTCTCTTGCGCCCCGGTGAGGCTGGGGCGGCAGGGAGCTGGGGAGGAAGGCGTCCGACTGCCAGGAGGTCCTTCCTGTCTCTGAGACCTTGGTCCGTCTACCACCAGAGCCACGGCAGCAGCCACATCTGTTCTGCTCTTTCTGCTGCTTCTTATTCTCTCTTTTGAGCTTATAAACTGCCTTTCAAATGGGAGCAGCTATGGGACTGTATGTGCCTTCAGCTGTTTCTAATTCTCTCCCAGGCCCACTGTCTCCCAATAAATGACACATTGTAGAAGGTGTTTTACAGCTCAGCTTGTTAATAGAGCCAGACGGTTCTGTAACAAGATCTAACACAGCAATCAAGATTACAACACAAAATCATATAACAGGAGTAAGATAAATAGAATTTCATCTATAAAAGAAGGAGCTGGACCGTCTAATTTTTAAAGTGCCTTCTAATTCTAAACTTCTAACCTATTAACATTTTCTCAACGTTGAAGGATATGCTGTTTTGCACTTGGGCTATTGGATTTCCCTCCTATTAGTGGAGTTAGCTTTTCTTCATAGATTCTACTATAACCAAGCGGATGAATGATAAAGGGATAATTGAATCTGCCTCTTTTCTCTATCCCAGGGATTCAGTACTGAATGTCTATAGAACACTATAGGACTCCTCATTGTGTTTAAGTATATATATTTTTAATTTTATATAGAGAGAGCATGAGAGGGGAGAGGGGCAGAGCGAAGAGAGAATCTTAAGCAGGCTCTACACTCAGTGTGGATCCTGACACAGAGCTCTATCCCACAACCCTGGGATCATGACCTGAGCCAAAATCAAGAGTCAGCCACCAAACTGACTGAGCCACCTAGGCGCCCCTATTAGTTATTTTTTTTTTTTACTCATCATGTGTTTAAAAGATAATAATTGTCAATAAATAATTGCAGGCTGCACTATCAGATAAAATATTTTTCTTTAACCTTTCATAATTAATGATGAACATTTTCTTCCTTCTTTTGAGATGAGAAAAAAATTCTGAATGAATATCAAAGCCTCAGTTTAACTTGAAAATATGAAAAATTAACCCACCATCCTTTGTTACTTTGTGCTTAACGTTGGTTAATTGCCAACTAGTCACTATTGAGCTAATCTGTAGGCAGAAAGGATCTATTAATGAAGAAGTAGCAAGCAAAATAGTCAAGTGCTCTTGAACGGATCTGTGTATACCGTCCACAGGCCTGCTCAGGATGGGTGAGCGAGCAGGGTGTGGAAACAAGCAGTGTGCTCCCGCTACTCAGTAAAGACAAGAAGAAATACAAACTTCTTGGAGTTTGACTCCTTTGGCAATTATCTCCCCGCCGCTTACAGGGCCACCGCCTGTAGTATTAGAAGACTCCCACTAGGTGGCACCATGTAATCAGTGTTCTTTTTCATCTGCAGAAGGAAGCCTGCAAGGTTGCCTTTGCTTTATGAACAAAGAAACTAAGGTTCAGAGAACTGAAGCAACTTTCCCAAGGATATCCAGCAAGGAGGTAAAGAGGCACAGCATGAATCCAAATTTATGTAATTGCCAAGGCATTAATGATCCTTGGGTCATTCACAGAAGTTGAATATAGTGAGAAGTGAATATAGCGAGTTGGGTATAGTGAGAAAAAACAGTTTAGCCTTTGTGAAGTTCATAATCTAAGAGGATATAGAGTAAAAATAAAGGAAATAGAGCAAATTATTTGTAATATGAATGAAAAATATGTATATGTATGGTATTTTAAGACCATACATTTATTTTTTTATTTATTTATTTCATTTTTATTTTATTTTTGAGAGACATAGAGACAGAGCGTGAGCAGGGGAAGGGCAGAGAGAGGGAGACACAGAATCTGAAGCAGGCTCCGGGCTCTGAGCCGTCAGCACAGAGCCCAACGCGCGGCTCGAACTCACAGACTGCGAGATCATGACCTGAGCTGAAGTCGGCTGCTTAATCGACCGAGCCACCCAGGCGCCCCAAGACCATACATTTATAAGCAGTGTGAGATTGTTGGGAAACAATCTTCCAGCTGTAGAGTCAAGAAGACATCCAGAAGTCGATTCTTCTCTTGGAGTAGAATTTTTCGGTGGGACAGCTCTGAAGACAGGAGAGATAAAGGCAGAATAAAGAGCAGATATTCTTGGGTTTAGCTCTCAAATTCATGAATCCTTATTGTTAAGGGTTTCTTTCTTTTTTTTTTTCATGACACTCAAATTTCCTCCATGTCCTTGGAGACGATGTCCCAGCTAGAGCTCTATACAAAGATGAAGAGACCTAAGGAAAATGTTTTGAGGGTTAAGAAACTCAACTATTCCAGATTCTTTACCCTGTGGAACCATAAGGACAGCGAGAGCCAGGAATCTCATAATACTAAAGTAAATGAATGTTTATTTGCTGGGGGCTGGGCATCCCACCTGGTTCTTGGCATGCACCGCTGAATTTAATCTTAACACAACTCCATAAAATGTGCACTAAATTCATATTCCCTCGGAATGTCGAGCTTAGGCAGGTTGTGTGACTCACCAGAGAGTGCACAGTTAGCAAGTGGTAAAGCCGGATTCCATCCAAATCGGCAGATGAAAGAAACCAGCTTTTAACCTTTAAATACAGTGCTTCCATTTAACATGCATACTACATGGCAGCGAGCAAATGCCCTGGCCATTGTAATACTAACTTAAATTTATCAGTTTCAAAGAACTTCCAGGGCTGTAATTGGATTTGAGACTAGCAACAATCCAATGAGAAAGACAGTTTAGATTTTCTTACTTCTCCCTTCCCTTCCACTCCCCTTCTGCCCCTGCTGATGGACACCGATGCCTCCAACAGGGAGGTTAGTAACTTAGGTGTTAAGTCACAGAATTACTTAGTGGCAGACACTGGACTCGAATCCAAAGTTCTCATCCTTAGCCCATTGCCTTTCTCCTGCAATAGCAGCACGCTTTACAGTAAATAATGCATTATTAGGTAAACTTGCTGCCATTGGCACTCTGAATACAGTATCTCCAAGAGCTTCTGTTAAAAGTCAAGGATGCTATTTAGAAAAAACTGTATGAATATCAAATAATACATAAATGTATATATTTTAAATTACTTAAAACTCCCCGCAAGGAAGAAGATCTAAAATGCTTTTCCAAATATTTTACATGAATGATTGTGGAGACATATGCAGTGATTTATATAACTACTTGGAATCAACATCTGTGTTCTTCATGTGCTACAAATAGAGAGATCTGTACTTTATTGACACAAACAGAACATAGTAGAGTTTAAAGGTGAGAAAGCTGTTCAGATGTAGCCAAAGATATTACAGTGAGTTTTTATACAGTCCCAATATTTCCCATACCCTCTAAGCTGACAAATTCTCTGAACTCAAGTGAGGGAAGAGTGGTCCAAAGGAAGAGACCCTAGGGTAGTCACTGATTGGGTGTGGAGTCCACAGAGGAAGTGTCTGACGTAGTCACTACGCCATTCGGGGGGTCCCAGGCTCCCCGAGTCTGTAACAGGAGGACCCTGGGAGACCTCTAAGCTCCCTATACTTCTAAAGAATAGTTCTTAATCTGAATAATATCTTGAGATTTGTGTTATTCAGCAGAAGATCCAGAACTTTTAAGAATGATCCAGACTGAGAAGTAGATTGTGAAGTTTCCATTACTCTTTTAAAATTATTTTTATGGAGATTTTTTCTTTATTGAAAAATTTAAGACCTGGGCACATCAAATAAAACCAGTTTCTAGGGGAGAAAAATCAAAACCCATAATAGAAAAAAAAAAAAAAGTTAACACCTGTCTGGGCCATAGCAGAACCCAGAGGAAATATTCTTTTAATTGAAAAATTCTAAGCACTTCATAAAAATATGGAATGCTTTGTGAATTTGCAGAGGTGATGCTCATCTTCTTTGCATTGCTCCAATTTTAATATACCTGCTGCCCAAGCGAGCCCCCATTACTCTTTTTCACCAGTGAACTCACAGATGGTGAAAAACCATTTTGACATAGAAAGCTCAGGTTTCATTTTCGAAGCACCCACGTGGCTGCTTCCACTAAAATAGGCAGTTTTTAGTGATGGATGTAGACGGTCTCAGGTCCTTTGCCATTGTTGGTAGAAAAAGTGGTCAAATGCTGTGCAAAGAGGAAATGCTGGCGAACACGGATTCGCTCCTCTGGTTGACAGTTCCTTGGACTCTGGCCCACAGAGAGGCCAGACTGGTTACCGAAGACAGAGGGCGCTCTTCACCAAAAGATCGTCCCCGCAACCTCCCGGAGCCTTACCGCTTTATTCCTTCGTTTAATGGGCTGCAGATGTGCAGTAGAAATGAATGTGGAACGTATGAATATCCAAAAAGTGATTATTAAGGCATCGCATTCCTTTGGATGATAAACTTTTTCAGGACTGAAAGAACAAAAAGAGTAAAGAGAAGAAGAGGAGGGGCGAGAATGGGGGAGGGGAGAGAAATCTTTAAAAAACTTCCAATGTTTCCAGAAATGTTTGTATTCTCTTGTGGGCCACCCGTAAGCTAATTTGAAAATTTGGCTTGCAAATTAGTGTGCCAAAGAGGTAAGCTTCGGTTCGATTCTGCAGGTAGAAGGAATTGGGTTTTTAGGACCCGTTTGCTACCGCATTGGGCTTATATGTACCAGCATTCATACGGTGCTTTAGAGACCAAAGTCTTGGAGACTTTCAAAGGTACGAATGTTATTCTTAGTTAAAAAACAAACCTGAAGGATTGTAAATAGAAATTAAAAACTCAGGATTTCATAAACTATGGTTCAAATTTAACACACGACTCCCAGAAAACAAGGCACAAGGATTTGATCCCCTGGTTTAAACCGATGATATCGCAGGATGCATCTTTTTATACCTTTCAAGTAACGAATCTCTTTGTGGTCATGAAATAGAAGACGTTGGAATTTTCCCTTGGCCTTGTTGCCAAGTTGGCTGCTGCTGTGTTAGCCTTCCCGGTGTCGTCACCTGTCTAGCTTGTGTACCAGTATCCCCGGTTTATGCTTGAATTCCTCCAAAGATGGAGAACTCAGTGTCTCTCGTGATGACCCACCTTGGACAGTGCTTCTTATTAGATCATTCTCCTTATATTAAAATGAAATTTGCCCACCTGAAGTTCTTTTTTTTTTTATTTTAATCCATCAACAAAATAATACTTCAAGAAGCGTTTTGGAGTATCTGCTACATGTCAGGCCTTGTTAGGCCTTAGGAATAGAAAGATGAGAAAATTATATGTTGTTTAGCTGATCTTGTGGGATTTATAATCCAATTGACTGGATCTCTCAATTTTTTCCATCCCAATATTTCTAGGAAATAGGTCCTACCCCTGTGGACAACAGTGATACTCTACTGTAGGTACGTCAGCGTCTCAGCAGAGAAAGGGACTGTTAACTGAAGGAGTCCCTAAGTGACTCTATTTGCCACCACAGCCCTATTTAAGATTCATTGCTCTAGTGCTTTTATATTCCTCTAGAAGTCCGATCTAACCCAACAGGATATCAGACCAAATATCTGAAGAAAACTGTCATATTCCATTCTTCCCTCTGTAATCATTTCTTCCAGCTAAACAAGCCACAGAATTCAAACTCTGATTATTGTATTCTTGAAGAAAAGATGGCCGCAGAGAAAGCTGTTAGGGAGCAGCTCTGCAGGCCGAAGAGATCTGTGAGAAATGCAACTGAATCCATCAGGTCAAACCAACAGCAGAGGAAGAGAGGTGCCGAGCAGGGAGAAGCCTGAGCTTTGTGTGATGCCCTGAAGATGTGGTCTTTCCACAAGAACATTCTCCACGTGACCGACCAAAAGTGCAAAGAGCACGGAGAAGAAAGGGGGAGGTGGATGCACTTAATCCCCCATCTTCTTGTCTTCTTTCCTTCTAAGGCACAACAGATTGTTCCTTGATGGGGGTTAGAAACCAGGTAGAAGAAAGCATGTTCTGTACCCTGGTGAAGTGAAGATTTAGAGACAAAGAGATACAGAGAAGCAGGGAAAGACAGAGAGAGAGAGAGAGGGGAGAGAGGAAGAAGAAGAAGAAGAAGAAAAGACAAGCTAAGATAAAAATCGTCCCGCTTATATAGCTGGAATGTTTATAATGTAAAGAGACAGCTGCATTAAAGGATTAGGCCCCACTGCCTGATTAACATCATTTGATCTTTTGCTATTGAAAAGACCCTGTGTATTTTCAAAGGCAGTGGGTTTCTTAAATAAAACCAGGAGTCTGGGTTAGCAGAAAGCTGTTAAAAAACAGTTCACTTTTAGTTTAGTAACCTTTTTGTCCTACCTGCTTCATAATCTTCAGTTTCCTTCTTTGTGTTATGGGGGGGGGAGCGGCTGCACCTAAATCTGAAAATTGGGGCTCCAGGAAATTCAATAGGACAAAAATAAACATGAAAAGTCATGATGACCTAAATTGGTCAAATCAGATTGTTCCCATGAATATCATCCCGGAGAGCTTCTTTTTCTGTTTTGTTCTGAGTTTATTTTTTTATCCTTTCCTCTCCATTGCCAACCATCACTGCACAATTTCAGTGAGAGAGATTAGCACACCATTATACCACGTCATTTTCATGTTTCATTTTCTATCTTGTTAATCTGCTTTCCTTCCTTCCTTCCTTCCTTCCTTCCTTCCTTCCTTCCTTCCTTCCTTCCTTCCTTCCTTCCTTCCTTCCTTCTTCCTTTTTGCAAGTTAAAAGTGAGATTGGAGCTCTTATTGGATTAAAGATTGATTGTAAGGAAGTCAAAATTTTCCATCGGCCAACTAGTGGGAGGAATCGGAGCATCTCCACATCCACGCCGTCATCCCAGGGTGGCCGGGCAAAGAGGTGGGAGGGCCCCTGGTCATTTGAGAGGACCAAGCAGTCGTCATAACTAGTTCAGTCTCTGTGGCCCATTCAGCTCTTGGCATGGTTGCCAAGCCAGCCAACAAAGGAGCATTGTAATCCTGACAGTTTCCCAGCATTGACTGCACGGGCACAGACCACCAACCAGCTCCTTCGCTTCTACTGTTCACAAGCGAGACCATGAATGGAAAAAAGTCAGTGGCAAAAATCCCACATCCTGCTGAAGTTGGTGTGTGGATGCTTTTCTAGCAAGTGAGTTTCCCTCCGGGCTGGTAATGCTCATACCTGTTTCCTTTTTCCTTTTTTGTTTGTGTGTTTCCAAATGCAGTTAACTTATATGCTGATGCATAAGCCTCACTGATGCCTACCAAAAAATTAGGTTTGAGTTTGGATAATTGAGCATATGGCATGCAATGATATGGAAGATGGGAAGTGTAACAAAAATAAAGTGTCATAAATATAAAAAGGATAAGTGGACATAAGCTCCTGAGTTAAGAAACTAGTGGTAGAAGCCACTGTGAATCATAAGATTGAACTAGGAGATATAAGGATATGGTTTTCGGGTATGAAGTGGAGTCATTTTAACTCAATTTTGAATTTTGAATATGTGCCCAAAAGTCTGCCCTTTCTGTAGACCAAGCCAAGGCCATCTCCAACTCTGGTTTTAAAAATAGCAATAAGTAAAAACAAAAAAATTTTAGGACCATGTAAATTCAAGAGATATTTATCATGTATTTATTGCTGATTAAGAGTCAGGAAGTATTTTTTTGAATTTTTTTTAATGTTTATTTATTTTTGAGACACAGAGAGACAGAGCATGAGTGGGGGAGGGGCAGAGAGAGAGGGAGACACAGAATCCGAAGCAGGCTCCAGGCTCTGAGCTGTCAGCACAGAGCCCGACACGGGGCTCGAACTCATGAACTATGAGATCATGACCTGAGCCGAAGTCGGACACTCAACTGACTGAGCCACCCAGGCGCCCCAGGAAGTATTTTTAACAATTAGATAAAATGATCTTTTAATATGTTTCAGTGGTAAATGTGGCATAATTTTATCTATTTAAATTTCCTTTTTAAAAATAAGTACAGATTACAGTAAGGGGATGCCATATTTGCATATCAGTTATCAAACACTCAAACAAATGACCATGTGCTCCAAGCTGGAGGTGGAGGTGGAATGAGAATATGGTGTTTAAATTGGATCCACAATTTTAGACAGCGATTTAGCAGAATCTTAGTAGTACTCTGTCCCTTTGACTTAGTTATCCTGCTTCTTAAAATATATTTGTTTATTTATTATATACATACATGAGAAATATTATACTAAAGGCAAAATCAGACAAATACAGTATTATTCATCAAAGGGAAAATAAAAGCAAAAACAGGAAGAAACAAAGCCCCCAAACAGAATGAAAATAGAGTTACATTGTTAATGCTAAATAAATCCACATGATAGGATACTATGTAGCTATTAGAAATTGATGTATCCAGGGGCACCCCAGAGGCTCCCTTGGTTAAGTGGTTAAGTGTTCAACTCTTGATTTGGGGTCAGGTCATGATCTCACGGTTCATGAAATCAAGCCCTGCATGAGGGTCCATGCTGACAGCATGGAGCCTGGTTGGGATTCTCTCTCTCTCCTTTCTCTGCCTCTCCCTGCTCGGGGCTTCTCTCTCTCTCTCTCTCTCTCTCTCTCTCTCTCTCTCTCAAATAAATAAACTTTAAAAAATAAAACTGATGTACCCAAAGATTAATAATATGAGAGAATACTTACATAAATGTTAGGTGAAAAGAGAAGTTGTAATTAAGTGACCAGTGTTGGTCTTAGCATATGAAAGTGCAATAAACACAATGGTCATGACCTTGTTGGTGGGATCATGGTTGGTTTTTCAATGTATATTTCCACATTTTCAAAATTATTGACAAACAGCATATGCCATATTTTGGATTCATTAAAAATTTTTTTAATTTTTTTTAATTTTTTTAACATTTACTTATTTTTGAGAGACATAGAGACAGAGTATGAGCAGGGGAAGGGCAGAGAGAGAGGGAGACACAGAATCTGAAGCAGGCTCCAGGCTCTGAGCCGCCAGCACAGAGCCCGACGCGGGTCTCGAACTCACAGACTGTGAGATCATGACCTGAGCCGAAGTCGGCCACTCAACCAACTGAGCCACCCAAGCACCCCTAAAAATTTATTAAAAAAAACTTTCTTCTATTGTAAAAAAAGACTAATAAAGCTCCTAAATGTCCATCTGTTTCTCCTGAAGGGTTATTTTACTTAATGCAAAAGAATCGATACCTTGACATGTTACAAGAAGGCCTGCTGAGACAATTTTTGTTGCTGATTAGATTGACTTCCATTTCTTTTATTTTCTTCTTGAACCACCCCTAAAACTATACAACGGGTTAAGCAACATAACCTGGGGTTCTTCTTCTCCTATTAATTACCCCAGTATTGCCTGTGGGCTTGTTTGAGATGGCTTATCATGCGGAGAATGCAGAGTCCTGAACTCGGATCAAAACCCCAGCACGCTGGAACCTGTGCGCTAGGAAATAACTGCCTTCACGGTCAGCTAAGCCACAAGATGCCCCTCAAAGTTTAACCAAATGTCACAGATTTGAAAACTGGTGATTATCAGAGTTCTTTTGCTTTTATAGTGCAGCATTTTTTCAGTTTTGTTTCAAAGGTAAGATACAAGTCTTACTCTGCTAGACTCTAAGTACTGGGTCTCTCATACAATCACTCATCCGACTAGCAAATTTCCAGCACCGTTTGTGTTCTATGAAGCTGTGTAGCCTAGTGGTTAAGAGCGTAAGCTTCGGAGTGAGACCCAGTTTGGTAGCACTAACTTAGATGGAGGCAGGAGGTGGAATGGTCCATGGGAGATCCGTACCATGTTCCATGTCCCTGTTCTGGCTGCTGGGGGTAGGACTGAGGACTATGCAGGGCCAGGGGGGCACATTCCTGCAGAACCTGTGCTTTTAGGCCATCGACCAGGTACCAGGGACCCTAGAATTTTCTGCCCGAAGGCCCAAGCCTAATTCCAGCTCTCTCCCCAGGGAGGTTTCTCTGAAAGTGCATTATACCTCTGGGGATCACTCTGAGCCTCAGAGGGGGCCAGAGGACAGACATTTGGGGGGACATGGAAGGAGCTTGGCTGTAGAGACTGGCACAGAGTCATTGTGAAAACGGAAAATGTTTAACAGTGCCTACCATACAGTGGATGCTTGACAAATGTTATTTTTGACATAGTCCCATAATGTCTTATTAGGTGATATTTTCTGCTTTGAAAGAGAAACACAGAGAGAGAAAATAACCATGAGAATACAAGTTTCTACAGGAGGACCCTATTTTATTTTATTTTTTTAAATGTATATATGTTTTTGAGAGAGAGAAAGAGTGCAAGCAAGGGAAGGGCAGAGACACAGAATCTGAAGCAGGCTCCAGGCTCCGAGCTGTCAGCATGGAGCCCGACTTGGGACTTGAACCCACGAACTGTGAGATCATGACCTAAGCCAAAGTCAGATGCTTAACCAACTGAGCCACCCAGGCGTCCCTAGGGGGACACTATTTTAATTTTTGGTATCCAAAATGGAATCTTTTTTTTTTTTTTTCAGTAACTTGGCTGTTATGCTGGCCCAATTCCAGTATTCTATATTCAAGCTAATTATATTCCTCCCCCACTGGATAAATTATCCTTCACTTCCCCCATAAAAACCATCATGTTATACTTGTGAAACAAAATAGCTTCTGTGTCCTAGCATGCAGGCAAAAAATGGTTGCATTTCAATACATAGTGTATTTCTCTGTGTGACTAATCCTAGGGCTGCATTGGGATATATTACAGCGAGATGCGAGTTTAATTCAATGATGCATCTGAATAATGATAAATTCCCATTTAAATGGAGCGTCATCACAGGATACTTTCTCCTCGTGGCTTAATCTAAAACACTTTTTAAAGCATTATTTGGGTTGAGACTAAGCAGATGTGAGTTACTGAGTCCACCTCTAAGTCACTGCATTTGTACGCAAGTAAGTCACTGCATTTGTACGCAAGTAAGTCACTGCATTTGTACACAAGTAAGTCATTTGTTCGTCTACTTGACTTTTTTAATGCCAGAGGCCTCGGCATTCATGAAATGGGTTACCAAGTGTTCTACTTTCATCCTGACTAATTAAGAGAGGTGATTTTAAGAGAAAGCTGACAAAACAGGAGAGAAAAATACTGGGGATCATTAAGAATCACTATCCGCTCTCTGTCCTTTTCTGTGAGTTGAGCACCACTTAGGTTTAAAATCCTTTTTTAGTGTTTGATTTAGGAAGGAGAGGAGCTTCATGGCTTGAGACCACAGAGCATGAAGCCGGTGGGAGTGGCTACGGCAGGCAGGCCAGTGTTCATGAGGGACCAGCAGCGTAGGACTCATGGCTGAGAACACAGCGGGCTCCTCTTTGAGGAAGGTCCCAAGAAAGGTCATCCCTCAGTCTAAACTCTTCTAAATACAGGTGTCCCCCACGATTCCAAAGTCTGCAGTACGCCACTTTGCTTTCACGAAAGTCCTACTTTAGTACCTGCTTTTGATAATTGAAAGAAATCTGAAGATGGTTTTCACATTTAGGAAAAAAAGTGAAAAACAAAAATAGCCTTCAGCATGTTTTGCAGAGGGTTGTTACAGAAGCAGCACACACCCCAGTGCCCCAGTGACGAGAGGGGCCTGCAGGCTGAGCTCCTCCCCAGGAACTCTACTCTGTGGGTCAGCATCAAGCAGTCATGAACACTATGAACTGTGTCTGTGAGCATCTGCACTTTACCTTGATTCGTTCTGTGCATCTATTAGCAAGATGCATGTAAAGGTATCAGAAAAGTCTGAGAGAGATTATTTATTGGGTTTGGAACACTTAACATCTTTTCCATAGAAGTCAGTGCTGATTACTTTTCAACTTTATGCCATTTCAATTTACAAGAGCCTTTGTGGGAATGCTCTACTTACACAGAGTGGGGGGTGGGGCAGGGGCCGAACTTGGTTTTGAGACTTCAAGCAAGAGACCAGTCTCACTAAGAGAGTTACCCTTTCCTGCATTGCACCTGCTGGAAAGGGATCTTGTTGTTATGAAGCAGGAGTTCATGCCTCAAGACTGTTGACGCGGCCTCAGTGTGCCAGGCACTGCGCCGTGGCCACCATGTGCTCAGTGCAAGGAGACAACAGCAGCCGTCAATCTCTCCTGTACTCGCGGCCTTGCTGAATTATTGTCTCCACTTCAGGCAGAGGTCACTCAGATTTGTGACGTTTCCCTTCTGGCTTTACCCTCTAACTTTCAGTCTGAAATGTTTTTTCTCATTCTAGGTCTCCACTGCCAAAGCACAACAGATCACTGAAGCAATTTACAAATCGTTCAGGTCCAGGTCACATTTTGGAAAAGGAAGTATCTGAATGATTCGGTGAACGACAGCTGTGTCATCTGACTGATTCTGAAAAATGATCTCAGTTATTTGTATTTTGTTTGTATCTATGAGGTCAGTTTTTTTTTTTTAAGTTTTTCAAGTTATCGCCTTAGTCACTTTGCAAGCACTACCAATGGAGATAATTTACATTAGATTATTATCCCAGTTATTGCTGTTATTTTGCCTACTAGGTGTAGCCTTTTCTCCAAACCGGACTGAAATTGCTCACTCCAGAATAGAATTCTTTATTACCATGCCAGTCTAACTGATATTCTGAATAATGATGTCTGCATGGTTTTGGAACGCTATACTGTATTTCTCAAGGCATGTCTCTCCACAGGTGGAAAACCATGGACAGAGAAGGACGGTTTCTGTGTTCACTTTCTCCGGCAGATTGGTGTGCTGGGCACATGGTAGATGTTCAGTCTACTTCATACTTTAACAAATAGAGAAGGAATTAGAGGTGCTGAGTAAACTGACCAGCAATTCAGTTAAACAACCAATGAACTAGGATCTAGCCAAAAGAGTACCTTTTAATTTTGTAGAGCCCACATGAGCAAAGGAACGTTAGATGCTGGAAAAAGAAATCAGAGCCAGTATGAACACCGTTTGTACCCACGGATGAGACACATTGAGGTTAGAGTCCGCTTTGAAGCATGGATTGACTATTTGCTAGCCATGTACTTTGGGATAAGTTTCTTAACTTTCTAAGCTCCTCAGTGCTTAAATTTCCTAATCAGCAAAATGAGGACAATAATAGCCCTCATAGCACTATTGTGAGAATTTATTACTGCAATGTGTATACAATGCTTAGGATAATGCTCGGAACAAAATAATACTCAAGAAATAGAAACTTATTTTCATTCAGAAACCCATAGCATTTTCTGTTATGCTTCATAAAAAGGAATACAAGTAGATTGTATGTACATTCCCCTGGAAAAAGAAGGTCTTTCTCTAAATGAAAAAACATGACCCTGAAGGAGAACTTACCTATTGAATTCTTAGCCTTCACTGAAGCCTTTGAGGTAGTGTAGCAGAAATTTGAAATTTCACTTGAATTTTGTGAGTTTCACTACACTGTGGTACTTCAGAAAGAGAGGGAGAATAATTGTCTACTCTGAGCCGCTACCTCTTTCTGGTTCTCACAGTTCTCTCGGTACCACTATTGTCATTGTTTGGTCTCGAAACTCATTTTTAATGACTCCACCCCTTCATCTCATAACCAACCAGCCACTGTGATCTCATGACAAATCCCTTCGTTCTGCTCCCATATCCACCACCATAAGTGGTACTTACATCACTTATGCTTGACTCTTGCAGGAGTGCTCACTGTCTGCAGGTGCAGCCGGAAACCCTTCTCTCTGCAGTCCCCGTCCATGAGAGTGTGAGGAGCAGTAGTAGCAGGGGTGGGATTGTCGCTCATGGGCATGTGTTAGACCCCTCCCAAGAGATGCTCTCTGGGAGAGCTGCTTGCTCTCACCTGTCCGAGCCACCCTTCTTAGACTACTCTTGTCTCACCATGAGAATGGTAGGCTGCTGAGGGTGAAGAATTATGTGCCTTTTGGGCACTTTTTGGTAAGCTCCTCTCCTGCCCCTAGTCAGACAGACAGTTCTCTACACAATTCATTTGTCAGGCTTCAAGCGGGAGACATCATTTGCTGGGAGTCAGGACTCCAAAGTATTAAAGGATATGTTTTTGCTGGGCTTGGTCCCTTGCTCACAATTTCCCTTGGGAACTGCCCAGCACTGTGGTCAAAAATAGTATTTGAGGATTCTGGTTCCTGGCTCTATGTCATCCCCTTTAAATTCACCCATCCCTCCCACCCCCTGAATCTCCAAATAGATCAGTCTTTGTTTGGTTCTTTCCTCAACTTTGCAGTCTAGCTTATTATCTTTCTTAAACATGACTTCCACTTATTACTACTTGCTCAAAAATGTTTAATACCTATCACTGATTAAAGAATAAAGAGCAGATATCAGATATATGATTTGCATGGCATTAAGGGTATTTCTGGATCTGACCCCAATTTAGCCTTCTGACTAATCTCAGAAGTTGTCTGACCTTCCCTCTCTTGTCTTTGTGAATAGCCAGCATGACTCTCAATATCTTCCACCACCACCACTTCTGCCTAAGCAAACCCACAGAGAGTGGAGCATTGTAAATGAAGGGCACGGCCCGAAAGCCAGGCTTCCTGGGTTCAGATTCCAGCTCTGCCCCCAACTCACTGTGCAGACTTTAAACAGGTTACTGAACTTTGTACCTTAGGTTCCTTATCTGTGAAATGGGGAAATAATAGTGCCTGCCTCTTAGGGTAGTTCACAAGATCAAATTAATCAATGATATAAAGTAGTTTAAATCATGCCTGTTGTATATAAGAGCTTTATAGTTGTTAAGGTATTGCCATGTGACTTAATTTAAAAGTTCACACACTCATTACAGGATAATTCTCCCCTACTTTGTCTATGTTCCTTATGAGGCACTATTAGATCCTGCCTTATGATACTGGTCAATTTAATTGCTTTTACTAAACATTGAATACACAATAGCGTATTTGAGAGGTATAAAGATGAATGACAACACAAACATCTATATCTCCACAACCGAGCTTTGGAGACAGAATATTTCTAACCTTGAGGTGGGCCCTTGATTGTTCCTTTCAGATCTAATCCACTTTCATCCCTATCCCCGTAGGTAATCTCCATTCAGATATTTTTCTTTCAATCAATAGTAAATATCGGTGCTAGTGATTCAATATACAGTTTCAAGTTTCTTTTTTGCGAAAAACCTCTTTTGAATTATAGAATTTAGCATTTGTTCTATCCCATGACTTGATTCTTTTCTCTTGGGGGCTTCTACCTGCCTGTCATCCATGTCTATTATATTTTTGTGAGTATTTCCTTATCCCATCAATTAGTTTTGAATGTTAAAATACTTTTTAAAATCTAATTATCTTAAAAATATATTTTGTAATGGTTTTATTGACATATAATTCATATACCATAAAACTCACGTGTTTAAAGTGTACAATCCATGGTTTTTAAAATATATCTACAGAGTTGTGCTGTTATCATCACAATCAATTTTGAAACATTTCATCACCCCAAAAAGAAACCCAATGCCTATTTTCAGTCACTCTCCAATTTCCTTAAGCCCCGCCCCCCGCAATCCACCTAACCCCTAGGCAACCACTAATCTACTCTTCATTTCTACAGATTTGCTTATTATGTACATATCATGTAAATGGAATCATAAAATATGTGGTGTTTTGACACTGGCTTCTTCCACTTAGCATAATGTTTCCAAGGTTCATCTGTGTTGTGATGTGTATCAGCTCAATTGTTTTTATTGCTGAGTAATATTCCATTGTATGAATATACCACATTTTGCTGATCCATTCATTCATTAACTGAGGAACATTTGGGTTTACTCCATTTTGCCCATTATATATAATGTTGCTGTGAATATTTGTGTAGAAGTTTTTGTACAGACATAAAGTTTCATTATTCAACGGTGTACACCTAGGAGTAGAACTGCTAGGTCAAATGGAAAATTTGTAAAACCTGTTGAGAAGTTGTTATTCCAAAGTAGCTGTGACTTTTTATATTCCCACCAGCAATGTATGAGGATTCCAATTTCCCCACATCCTCATTTATTTTATACTTTTATTATCTATCTTTCTGATTATAGCAATCCTAGTAGGTATAACGTAGTGTGTTATTGTGGTTTTGGTTTTCCTTTCCCTGATGGTTAATGATATTGAGCATCTTTTCATGTGTCTGGTTTTTTGTGTGTGGTTTTTTTGGTTTTTGGTTTTTGGGGGTTTTATTTGCCATTTGTATATCTTTTGAAAAATGCACATTCAGATTCTTTGCCTATTTTTTAATTGAGTTGTTTGTCTTTTTGTGTTGAGTTGGAAAAATTCTTTATATATTTTAGATTCAAGTTTCTTATCAGATCTACGATTTGCAAATTATCTTTTATTCTGTGGATTATCTTTTCACTTTCTTGCTAGTGTCCCTTGAAACACAAAGGGTTTTAATTTTGACAAAGCTGAATATATCTGTTTTTCTTTTGATGTTTCTGCTTTTGGCATCATATCTAAGAAACCATTGCCTAATCCAGGGTCTTCAAGATTTATACCTATGTTTTCTTCTAAGATTTTTATAATATGAACCCTTACATGTAAATCTTTGATCAATTTTGAGTTAATTTTGTATATTGGGTCAGGGAAGGGTCCAACTTTATTCTTTTGCAGTGAAGACATCTAGTTGTCCCAACTTTTTGAAAAATCTATTCTTTCCACCATTGAATTGTCTTAGTGCCTAATTGAAAATCAATGGACTGAATGGGAGGGTCTATTTCTGGACTCTATTCTATTAGATTTCTCTATATTATGATTCTCTCTATATATTCTTATGCTATTACTATGCTGTTATGATTATTGTACCTTCCTGGAATGCTTCGCATCAGAAAGTATGAGTCTTCCATATTTGTTCTTCTTTTTCAAGGTTTTTTATTTTTGTTTATTTATTTATTTATTTTTTTCGTTTTTTAATTTATTTTTGAGAGACATAGAGACAGAGTATGAGCAGGGGAAGGGCAGAGAGAGAGAGGGAGACATAGAATCCGAAGCAGGCTCCAGGCTCTGAGCCGTCAGCACAGAGCCCTATGAGGGGCTCGAACTCACAGACCGTGAGATCATGACCTGAGCCGAAGTCGGCCGCTTAACCAACTGAGCCACCCAGGTGCCCCTATTTATTTATTTATTATTATTATTTATTATAAAAATAAATATTATAAAAATATTATAATTATTTTTTATTATTTATTTATTAACCAACTGAGCCACCCAGGTGCCCCTATTTATTTATTATTATTTATTTTTCCATTCTCCTCTTTCCATAAAGATTTTAGAATCAGCTTGTCAATTTCTCCAAAGAAGCCAACTGGGATTTTAATGTCTGTATTCCTTAATTTCTTTCATCAGTGTTTTGTAGTTTTCAGAGTATATAATTTGGACTTTTGTCATATTTATTCCCATGTATTTATTTCTTTTAATGCTATTGTAAATGGAATTGTTTTCTTAATTTCATTTTCAGATTGTCCCTTGCAAATGTGCAGAAATGCTATTAATTTTTGCATATTGATATCTCATGCAACCTTGGTGAACTTGTTTATTAGTTCAAATGGTTTTTAAATAGATTATTTGGGATTTTCTGTATATAAGATCTCACCTTATATACAGAAGGTATGTAAGACACTTCTGGGGTGCACCAGTTGGGGCACCTGGGTGGCTCAGTCGATTAAGTGTCCAACTCTTGATTTCGGCTCAGGTCAAGATTTCACAGTTGGTGAGATCGAGTCCCATGTTTGTGCTGACAGCCTGGAGCCTGCTTGGGATTCTCTCTCTTCCTCTGTCCTGCCTCTGCTCGCCTTGTATGTATGTGCTTGCACATGAATGCTCTTTCTCTCTCTCTCTCTCAACATATATAAGCATTAAAAAGAAAAAGATCACGTCATCTGCAAATAGAGATAGTGGTTCTGCATTTCCAGTATGGATGCCTTTTAGTTCATTTTCTTGCCTACTTGCCATGGCTAGACCCTGTGCACAGTCTTAAATAGAAGCGGTGAGAGTAGGTATCCTTGTCTCATTTTTCACTTTAGAGGAAAACCACTCAGTCTTTCACCATTAAGTATGATCTTAGCTATGAGTTTTTGTAGTTACCCTTCATCAGTTTGAGGAAGTTTTCTAGATTTTTGAGTAGTTGGATTCATCAAGGTTATTATCTGTTGTGTTTACTTACTCTCGCTTTCCTTCTGGTTTAGTTAGTAAATTATATCATTTTTATTTTGCTTCTTATTCTTTAACAACTTTTGTCATCTTTCTTTCCAAACTTTACTTTTCTCCAGTCACTTCATTGTTGAGTTTTTCCTTATTCTGATTTGTTCTTCTTTTATCTTCTATCATTTTGTTCATATCACTTCTAAATACTAGGTTACACTTTTTATCTTTTAGTGGGCATCTCTTTTTGATTATTTTTATTATTTGTAAGGATCTCGTTTTGCTCCCTACTCTTCCTCTCTCTCTCATTTCATAACTTTGCATGGGATCAAGCCCTGATACTTTTCTGATGTTAATTTTTAAGGGAAATGAGTTTTCCAGAGTTTTTAGAGTGGTGGTAGCGGTTTGGGATATCTTTTCTAGTGTCATGATTCTTGTGCTCCCCCTTCTGTTTTTTTCATGACACGTATCTGGAACTTCTCTTTCTTTCCTTTCTGTTGCCTCTGCCTGCTCAAATTAGATTTTATCCTAGCGATTTCTTCTCATTGTGAGGCTTTGTCCTGAATGCGTGCTTTGGCGAGACCTCCAGCCTAAGCCCCTCTCTCAGATGGCTGTGGGGCCTTCATTGAGAGCTTGTTGGCATTCTCCCATTCTCAGGGTGGCCAGATGTCTTGCTGACTTTCCTTTGCTTCCTTCTGCACTAAGTATGGTCCCACATGGGTCTTGTAACTATGGGAGCTCTGGCTCCTCGTATTTTGTGGGGATATCTTGGCACCTAGTTTGCCGCACATGTTGCCCATCGGTTTTTGGGTTTTGCTGTTATAGTTGCTCTGACAGTTCTGTATGAGGGGATGCAGGAATATTTAAATACCATGTCTCTGCAACTGCCATCCTCACAGAGTCATTGCAAGCCACTTAACAATCCTTTCTGATGTGAAGCAGGTTTTAAAAGAAGCAAATAAACAAAACACAAAGTTCTTCAAATACTTTATAAATTCTACGTTACATGTACGTAATTCATATGTACAGATATACTCTAGTCAAAAGAGAAATATAGTTCTGCTTTTGCAATTCCTGAGAAGCTGCTTGCATATTAATTAGCTCTTTAAAGACAGTATTTTGGTTTTTTGCCGCTCCCTATTTCTACGGAGGACAGCGCTGCCAATATTTCCAAAAGATCAGACTTTGGTCTGATCTCAAACCATTTCTTGCCCATTTCCCTCACTCGTCTGCTTCTCCTCACCCATGTGTCCTTGAATTTATCATCAACAGAAGTGGAGAATGGTGGTTTGGGGTCATGCTGTGAATACCCAGGGGCCACTTGTCAGTCTTTTCTAAGAGACTTAGTCTTAATATCACAAAATACAGACATATATGTCAATTTTGCTGTCAGCTTCAATGTTTCTTTCAATGGGTGTATCCCAACGGAATGGTGTGCTTTGGTAATACTGTGCAAGTGTCAAGCAAAAATTAACCTTTGGGCTTCTAAACCCTATTATGCATACTTTGAGAAATGACTTTTCCACACTGCTATAATAGATATTTTGTATTCACTCTGAGTTCAAGACTGGGTGATATATATTTTTGTCATTCTTTCCTATAAGAAACCATTCTCAATAATATTATTCGCACAGTGCATTTTTTTCTACTTCTAAATAGCACACAATATTTCTCTGTGATTTTAATCAGTTTCTATCTGACCGCATTCCCAAGTTACCATGATCACTTGGAACTTAGAGCATATCCTCAAAGGCAGTAAAAAAATGGTTTTGGGCCCTATGGAATTGATACCCAGGCTTATATTCAAATATTCTACTGATGAAGTTATTAAACAATGCTGTATCAGAAAGTGTTCAATTTTGTAAACCTAACCATGTGTATTTGCAATTTAATACTACACTGTTTTATGAAACCCTTTAATGGAATAGTTGTGATATAATTATAGAGTTGATTTTGGAATCTGTTTAGATAGTGCCACGATAAGTATGTAATTGTTATCGGTCAATACTGTTGAAGGAAGAGAGAGATGAAGGAAGGAAGGAAGGAAGGAAGGAAGGAAGGAAGGGAGGGAGGGAGGAGGAGGGAGGGAGGGAGGGAGGGAGGGAGGGAGGGAGGGAGGGAGGAAGGAAGGAAGGAAGGAAGGAAGGAAGGAAGGGGTTGTTATTTACCGGTATATAGATGAGTGCTGAGTGATGATAGACTGGAGTCCTTACAAAATGGCCTTAAGGAAAAAAATTAATAGCTTATTTTTTACTCCCTTGCAGGAAAACATTAAATGAAGGTAACGATGTTTTATTTAAGCATACTATTTAAGAATTCTCATGGTATACAAACAAAATGCAAAATGAGCAAAATACCCCTCTGCAGTAGGGGAAAAACTGAGAAAACCAGATTTTTTTCAGAAGAAAACCTCAAGGGTTAAATTTATGTTTTTATAGACTACCGTGTTTTTAGATTAAAAGTAAACATTGATGGAAATATTTTATGAAGTTTACTATTTCCTTTTATAAGTAGATTATGCAGATGTTCCTAAAGCTAATACATCTTCAATTTAAAACCCTTTCCTGGGATTCCTTTATTTTATAGCTCATCTTTGAAAGTTGATTTAAGCTATAATTGTTGTGTCACATGGAACTCTGTTCCTGTCAACGAACACTAAATCAAAAGATAAGATTTTGTTCCTTAAGATTGTGTAAATATAGTCAAATCTCATTGTTTAATGGCTTATTCTTACATGGATTTGGATACCTTGGTGTCCAAAGAAGTGTTTTAGTTGCTAAATTGATTTCATAAGGTATAAAGTTTGTTTCTTCCTAATCCCAATGAACATTTCCCTAAGGCTCCCCTATAAATATATGCGAGTCTATCTTTGAGCTTTTCAAAATGAAGAGCTTAAATATGAACCTTGTAGTTTTTCAGTTATTATATGACTTTTTGCCCAATTCTCTTTCTGTTTGACTTAATAATTATTGAGCTTTTAGTACTATTTAGCAAACTGAATATTCAGCTCTGTGTTTCCTTGTGACACGTGGTGGTTCCACAAGTATTTGAGACAATCCTAAGTACCATAAGTGACTCACAACTGGGTTTCCAGTGCGACTTACGGACATCTCCATCACAGCTCCTAGCACGTTGTGCAAATGTGGTTATTGGTTTGTCTCTTGCCTCCTTGAGGCCAGTGACCAGTGTGTCCATTTCCAAGTCTCTTATGCCTAGGACTATTCCCGGCAGAGAGGACGCACTCAATAAATATTTTTTGAGTGAAAAAAATTTAAACTTTATGGAGTACACTAGAACTTTTCTTTAGTAATGACCTTGATTTTCATTATTTTATACATTATGAAAAGTATTTCTCTTTCCTGACCAATAGAATATCATGAACATTGAAGACACTAAATTATAATAAAAATATACAGATAAAAGAAGATATTTCATGACTGTTAGTGGACACATTATTTGATGGTCTTTATAGAAGTTACCCTTTGTAAACTGGCATGCAGCATTTTTCATCAGTGTGCATGTTCTGTGCTGACAAGTCACTGTGATGACATTAGGAAGGTGATAGGGCTAGAGAATGACTCATCAGGGAAACACAGACATTGCTATGGTAGGTATCACATGACTCTAGAGAATGTCACAAATGGTTGAAATTATTGCTTTTTTTCAGGCAGAGTTTACAGTGATTTAATAATATATTAGGCTTGGATTACTGTATTCCCTGTGGTCATAAAATAGGGATGATCAAATCCACATCTTATTTCCTGGATATTTTTCGTTTTGGGTTATATCTAATACTATAACTGTGGTATTTTTTTTTAAATGCCTGTATCACCACTGTTTCATTTTGAAACTTGGCTTTAGATCCTTAAAGAATGAGAACTAATTCAAGTATGACAGCTTAGACAAACATAGCTGCCTATGACTGTGATGGACTTGTTGCAAAATATAACCGTGTTCTGACCAAATATCAAAACAATGATCTGGCTGGTTTTATGTGGCCATTGGCACAGGGAAGCAGATTGAACTTTTAATTTTTCTGTGAACTGGTTTTCAATGATACATCACCAATTCTATGGATTTTTTCCTCTTTCCAGGAGTAATGAGAAATGTGATATATACATTTTGACCCAAAAACTCTACTTCAGTCATTTCTTCTACAGATATAAAGGTGCCTCTCTATAAAGGCTCATGGTTAAGGAAATCTCCTGAACATTGCTTGTAGTCACAGCAAACTGTCCATCTGCAGGGCAGCATTTATACAAAATATGGCACATCCGCACTGTAGATCTATACATTATAGACAAAATTAAATTAAAAACAGTTATATTGTATATATCCTTCTTTTTCTTTTATAATTAAAATATACCTTAGGCATCCCTTCAGGTTCACCCATACAACTGTTCATTATTCTTTGGCATGGATATACCATATTTTATAAGCTCATGAAGATAAGGTTAGAGGGAGAGAAGAGGGTGGGGATCCCTATTTTTTTCTTTCATATCTCTTTGATCTGTTAAAATGAGCAGTATCACTTTTGTTAAGAATATAGAGTTTAAAATGTGATAGTAAGTGTTCATTCAAGGAGGCTGGTTTAAAGACAAAGGTTTTTAGAACTAACTCTCTGAATATGATGAATATTCAAGATGATGAAACAGCTTGATGACAATTTTAGGATGTGAACTTTGCTTTTGGCATCAGATCAAAAAAAAAAAAAATCCCCAAGACCAATGTCATGGAACTTACTACCTGTGTTTTCTTCTATGAGTTTTATGGTTTTGGGTTTTACATTCAAGTCATTAATCCATTTTGAGTTAGTTTTGTGTATGGTATGGATGGTGGTTTAGCTTCATTCTTTTTCCAGTGGCTTTCCAGTGTCCCCAACACCATTTATTGAACATACTGTTCTTTCCTCATTGTATATTCTTGCCTCCTTTGTCATAAATTAATTGACCATATACAGGCGAGTTTATTTGTGGGTTCTCTATTCTGGTCCATTGGCTTATATGTCTGTTTTTAAGCCAATACCATACTGTTTTGATTACTATAGCTTTGAAATACATATATTATTTTTTATGCAATTATAAGTGGGATTTTTTTCTTAATTTCTGTTTTTTTTAATTCTTTTAAAATTTATATTTGAGACAGAGACAAAGCATGAGCAAATGGGGAACAGAGAAAGAGGGAAACACAGAATCCAAAGCAGGCTCCAGCTCCGAACTGTCAGCACAGAGCCTGACATGGCGCTTGAACTTGTGAACTGTGAGATCATGACCTAAGCCAAAGTCAGCCACTTAACCGATTGAGCCACCCAGGCACCCCTCTTAATTTCTGTTTCTGGTAGTTTATTATTAGTTTCTAGAGATGCAACAGGTTTTTTATGTTGCTTTTGTACTCCACAATTTTACTGAACTTGTTCATTAGTTCAAATAGGTATTTGGTAGAGTCTTTAGGGTTTTCTCCATATAAAACCATGTTGTCTGCAAGCAGTGATAATTTTACTTCTGCCTTTCCAATTTAGATAACTTATTTATTTTTCTTGCCTAATTGCACAAGCTAGGATTTTCAATACTATGTTGAGTAAAAGTGGTGGGGGTGAGTATCCTTCTTACTCTGGAAAACAATAAGGAGGTTTTTCAAAAAATTAAAAATAGAACTACAAATACGATCTGCAATGCTACTTCTTGGTATTTATCCGTGAAAACAAAAACACTACTTTGAAATGTGCGCCCCTAAGTTCATTGCAGCATTATTTATAATAACCGAGATATGGAAACAACCTGCGTTCCCTGATAGATGAATGGATAAAGAAGATGTGATGTATATAATGGCATTCTGCTCAGCCATAAAAAGAATGAAATCTTACCATTTGTAACAACATGGATGGACTTTGAAGGTATTATGCTGACTGAAGTAAGTCAGACAGAGAAAGTTGATATGATCACACTTATATGTGGAATCTAAAAAACAAAGAAACAAACAAAACAAAAGAAAACTCATGGATATGAAAGCAGAGTAGTGGCTTCCAGCAGGGAGGAAGTTGTGTGGTAGATGAAATGGGTAAACAGATACAGACTTCCAGTTGTGAAATGAATAGGTCATGGGGATATGGTGTGTAGCATGGTTACTATAGTCAACGGTGTGGTAGTAGTACATATTGAAGGTCGTGAAAGAGCGGATCTTGAAAATTCTCATCACGAGAAAAAAACATGCTTCTTATAGCTTTTTATGGTGATAGACAGTGACCAGACTTATTGCGGTGATAATTTCATAGAGAACACAAGTGTTGAATCATTATGTTGTACACCTGAAACTAATATAACATTGTACGTCAATTATACTTTAATAAAAAAATAAGATGTAACTACAAAATAATGAGTATGATTTTTGTTTTTAGTTTTCACAAATTAAATTCAAAGGTATTTCTAAAAAAAATAATAATAAAAACAAAAACAAAAACAAAAAAAGCCCATTTCCATAAGACTGTTCCAGTAGTACTGGAACATACATATCCTTTAGGATTAAGAAAAATAACAATTTGGAATATAAATTCTGGAAATTTTTTTTTAAAAGTCAGTCTCAAAACTCTATGGTCACATTTACCACGTATTTGTATATATTGATGTATATAGAAAGTGGTGTTTCTTATGTGTGAATTGAACAGCAGAAAAAAGAGAATGAATGCAAGTGTGGCATATTGACCCATAACACCCACCATTGAACAACTAAAATTCATTCTCATTCATATTATTCCCTTCTATTCTTTATTCATCATGTTAATTTTAGTCTTAATAATACATCTTTTTCACTGTCATTTATTACTTTGGCCAGTCTTATGTTTTTTCACTATTCAGAAATCGCTTAAAAAACCATATTGGCCTACTTTCCCTTATCATGCTGCCCTTGTGAGACAAGCATTTTAAGTGTTACAAGGAGGGCTGTTACTATTACAAAGGTTATTATAGGAAGGATAAAAGTACTTCGTTGGGAACAGAAGCCCCATACATGAGAGAAAAATGTAACACAGTTCCAGAAGCATTGTAACACGAGTGGAGGGTACATAAATGATCTCAGGTTACCAGATTAGTGCAGATAACAGAAGGAAGCATGTGAACCCCCGCTCCCCTCTATGGATATAAACTGGGAAATAGAGAGGAATCTGCAGCTTGGTGTACTAGGAGCAGAACAGGGTGCAAACGTATCCTGTGACCTGGTTATCTGCAGAACTCTGGGAATGGCTCCAGCTACTTTGATCCTCTAGAGAGCAAGGCGGCTTCCTCATGTAAAGCTAATTTGGTGGCATTCATGGTGAGCACAGAGTTGGGTCCTAAAGTAGGCTGCCCAGGTGACCTCACTGCAGGGCACACAAGGGCTTGGGAGTCTGCCATTCTCCTAATCAGAAATCCTTGATATTGCTCGTATAGTGTTGTTTCTTTCTGTGATGGCATTTTGTCACTCACTCCCAGAACAATTCTAATGCTAACGATACTAATAATAGTAAAATATAATGTGTTCTGATAATTTCGGGGGTTCTGTTGCTGATCCTGGTATCCTGATATAAGCAGCAATCCTTGTTCAAACAGTAGTCCTCTGTCCCTCCCAGCAAATGGTACTGTGGTTGGAAATCTTTACAGCATTCCGGTGGAACCATTACGCCTTTGATGCGTCACTATGCTAAGGCCCAGGAGCTGTGGAACATATTACCTTACCAAGAAAGGCCTGCCTTATACTGCTTTGGCACTTGCCAAAATGGTCTTCATACTGAGAGTCCCAGAGTGTGCCTTACAGAGTAATAAATTACATTACCAACAGCCGTTATGACCTCAGTGAGAGATGCATGCAGCCAAGAGCAGCTACATGTTACTGTCAGTTAATTAGTGTTGGTATTCATTAAAAGTGGGAGTGAGAGCCCGGAAACAATCCATTACTCATTGTGAATGGAGTCATGGGACAACATAAAAGCTATCCGAGGAACCAGTGAAAGCAAGGACCAGGAAGCAGAATAGAGATCAACGAATTGGTTACTTGGTCATAGTTCTTTACTATGTGCATGCACACTTACACACACACACACACGCACACACTCACACACTCACACACACACACACACTCACACACACACTTTGAGCCTTCACTTGCTCACTTGTGCATGCATTTTCACCACCTCCCATAGTTCACACTGTCATTTGAGTGTGTGCCCCCCCCCAAAGATATGTTGAAGTCTTAACTCCCAATACTTATGAATGTGAACTTATTTGGAAATAGGATTTTTGTGAATGTAATAAGTTAAGATGAGGTCATACTCAATTTGAGTGGACCCTAATCCAATATGGCTGGGGTCATTATAGGAAGAAAAAAAAGAGACTCAGGGAGGAAAATGTCATTCAGACATACAGGGAAGATGGTCAGGTGGTGATAAAGGCAGAGATTACACCTATCCTGCCACAAGCCAAGGAATGCTTGGGGCTATAGCAGGAGGCAAGCGAGAATCCTTGGGTGGGGGTGGGGCGGTCGTTGGAGGGAGTGTGGCCCTGCCAACACCTGGATTGCAGACTTCTGGCCTCCAGATGTGTGAGACAATAAATTTCTGCTGTTTTAAGACACCAGTTTGTGTATTTCGCTATGACAACCCTAGGAAACTAATGTTCACTTCTATAAAATGGACACCTTCACACTCATAGTACTCATGTACGCATCTTATGACACACTTCCACACTCATGTCTATGTCTCACTTAAAACAATTTAAACTTAATTGCAATAAGCCTATGCACTTCTAATCCAATCGACTCTTGTCAGTCTGTCCAGTTTTGTATAAGATGAAAGGTGAGTTCAGAATTGCAGGGAGGGCAACTTTTGAACTTTGTGAACTACTTTGAAAGTAAGGAAAAGGCACCCTTTTCCTTGTGATTCTTCAACTCAGAAAACAGTGGTGTTCAAATTATACTAAAAATATTTATTTAGAAAATATTTGTCTCAAAAAAAAAAAAAGAAAAGAAAAGGAAATATTTGTCTCAGGACACCTAGCTGGCTCAGTTGGTATAGCATGCAACTCTTGACTTCAGGGTCATGAGTTCAAGCCCCACGTTGGGTGAGGAGCCTACTGAAAAAATACTACTAATAAAATAAAGTCCTTAGAATATATTCGTTTCATTACTAACCTAGATTTGGAACCCCAATAAACTTGACCATAAAGAAAGTAGCCATTTGGGGAGTGATGGAATGGTGATAGCAAATATTGAGATAGGGGATGCTGTCTCTAATGTGGCAAATTGTAACCAGTGTAAAATTCTAGCAGAAAAGAAATGTGAATATTCATAGCAAAATTAGAATATCTGGTTTCCTTGTCATTCACTGTTTCTTTGCTATATCTTAAATAAAAACTTCTCCAAGTGAACATTTATTTTGCTTCTTTACAATGACCTGTACAGCATGTCCATACATATTTATTAATTGCAATGACCTCAGAAGCTCATGTGCACGTTCAACTCTATGGCAATTATAAATAATGCAAAGTGGTCCTTGTCATCAGAGAGTTCCTAGGCTGTAGCCAGTGCTCCCCACTGTGTACTCCTGGCCATCATACTTTTCCTTTGAGTGTCCTGCTTCTGAGTCCAGTTGTCTACTTCCACAATCTCCACATGGCTATCTTAAAGGAATTCAGACTCAATACACAGGAAACTAAGCTTTTGATACTTTTAGTCATGCTAATTTTCTTTCATGTTCTCTTTGGTGTTACCGCCTGTCCAAGCATGCACTGCAAGTCGAACACACACACTTCAGGCTTACTAAGTCCATCTCTCTCCACCCACCATCACTCTAGCTTTATCTAATTAAACAGCACTATTTATTTTACTTCCTAAATATCTCTGGGGTCTGTCCCAATCTTGTCACGTCCTCCACTGCCAGTGTAGTCTAGGTACTGTGATCATCCCTGTAGCTTACTGTGGCAGCCTCCTACTGGCGGGAAGGATAGTAGGCGCATCACCTACACCCACACTTTTCTTTACACTGCGGCCCATAGGATCTTGTTAGAAAGCAAATCTTAAGATGCTATCTGCCTGCTTACGTGTACAATGATTTCACAGAGCCCTCAAGATAAGGCCGGAATTCCTAACTTGGTCTAGAAGTTCATAAGTCACAGTTGACAGTCACCTTCTCATTTCTTGTACTGCAAACACAGTCCCTTCTCACGGTGTAACAAATGTGCTGCGTCCCTTTCATGTTGGGTTTCTACACCTATAGTTTCTTTCATCTGCAGTGTTTTTCTCCCCTCTTCCCTTCCTCGAGTCCTTCCAGTTAATTTCCACTCATTATTCAGGATTCAACTCAAACAACAC
This sequence comes from Paguma larvata, assembly GCA_030068075.1. Classification (NCBI taxonomy): domain Eukaryota; kingdom Metazoa; phylum Chordata; class Mammalia; order Carnivora; family Viverridae; genus Paguma; species Paguma larvata. Next base: position 110,313,958 of record CM057829.1, read on the forward strand.
TTCTACAGGAAAATCTTTCCTGGTGTCCCACCACACATCAGGGCCCCTGAGAGTGTATCTAATGATTCTCTGGTTCATTAACCAGTTGTCAATATCACTGCATGCCAGTCACTCTATTAGGCACTTACCCTCATCACTGGCCATGAATATAAGACCTCTGCTCTCATAAGCTTATGATTTAATGGTAGGAAGAGGCAATATACAAGTAACCACCAGGTAATGATAAACTCAATGATAGAAAAAAAAAAAAAACTGAGTGAGGCATTAGGCTTCTCTGAGAAGGTGATATCTAAACTTAGACCTGAGTGTCAAGGTGAAGCCAAGGGGATGAAATTCCAGAGAATTCTAGAGAAGAGAAAGATGACTAGGGTATGGGAATGAAGAGGATTAGGTCATGCCAAAGAGAGAATCTGGAATAGGGTTATGAAGGTCAAATTATAGTGTTTGCATTTAATTTCTAATGTAATGAGAAGGTAGTTATGGCTTTTAAGCAATACAGATATTTCCTCCCACTTACATTTCCAGAAGAGCACTATAGCTTCTGTGTGAAGGATTTCAGGTATGTGGACATCTAAATACAGCCTTCAGATGGGGGCCTACTGCAATAGTCCAGGTGAAAGCTGGTGGTGGCTCAGAGTAGGAGAGTAGCTATGGGGTTGGAGAAAGATAGAGGATGTTCACCGGAAGTGGAGGCAAGAGGAATTGCTGGCATACTGGGTATGGGAGATAAAGGGGAAAGAAAACTCAGGGATGATTTCTTGATGGAATGGTGATAGCAAATATTGAGATAGGGGATGCTGACGAGGAATAGGTTTGGAGATGTAGAATGTAAGAGCTCTGTTTCAAGCATGTCAAATTTGAGATATATGTTAGATGGCCAAGTCGATGTGCCATATTGGCTGCGGTTTCTAAGAGTTTCGAATGTAGCTGATGGGTCACAGGAGTCACAAATTGGGAAAACATCAGATTATAGATTTTATGAGAGCTACAGGTCTAGATGAAACATGAAGGACTAGAAATGAGCTTTGGGACATAATGTTATTTGGAGGTGAAGCCAAGGGCAAAGAACTAGTAAAAAATGCTAAAAGGGGCTGCTAGCAAAAGAGGAAGACCGAAAGGTGTGAGGTCAAGAAAAGCCAAGAGTAAAAATGATCCCATTAACTGATTCTGCTTTGGGTGTTCTGTTAGCATTGAAAGTTCAGCAAAGAAATCTAACCAACCTCTTCTTAATGTATTTGAGAAAACTATGAATCCTACTTTGACAATCAAACAAGTTTATTTCTGCTACCAATAGGGATTATCACTCCCTTTGAGTAACAGATCTCATTCTCATTCATTAGGGGACATAGTAGTAGATTTTCCTCCAGCTCTCAATCCGTAGTCTTGGTTGGTTCCTTCTTCCTTTCTTTTATATTTCAAACACTGATTAGGTAAAAGGTTAATTTCAAACATCTAAAAATAACAAATGTATGTCTAAGGATCATGTTCAAATATATTACCAAGAACATGTGGGCACGTCAAATGTGTAAGGTAGAGAGCAGCATACCTAGTAGATAGTTGGTTGTTTTACAGCTTTTCATCAAATATATAGATAGAGTTTTAAAAGCTCAGGAATCTCCAAAAAAATGAATTTGGGGAGAGCAGGGAACAGGGGAGAGAGTGAAAAGATAACATAAATAATTTGTGTGATCAGGCATTTTCAAACTTGGGTTGTGTGTTTGCATAAACTAGTGTGTGTGTGCTTAAGGGTCAAGCTCCAGCATGCTCATTTGGGGTAGCAGAAGCTTGCATCAAAACATTCATCAAAACACAGGCTGCATTCCATTTCCACAGACCAATATCAAGATTGCCCAGAATTACATCTTTATGCCATTAGACATCTAATGCAAAGCCATCTAGGCTTTCAGCTTTCCCCCGGGACCCCTTGGGAGGAATTTCTGCAGAGAGCCGGCAACTCAGACCTGATGCTTGTCAGGAATGAACCCTGGTACAGGCTTCGGGGAGGGCTTCCGTTGTCAAAACAATAATAGCTGTAATTTTCTCTCCCTCTATTTACAGGAAACAAATTCTTCCTTCCTGTCCTGTGCCTGTAGCAGAAAATAGACAAGCCAAGCAGATGTCCAGGGATGGCGGAGGAGTACTTGGGGCTGTAGCTTCCTTGGACAGAAAACAAGCACTCAAGAGAGCCTTCGGGGTAGGAGGGGTGGGGTGGGGAGAAGGAAGGTGATCCAGTATTGTATCCTGATTCCTAACGCAGGCAACATTCTTGCCTTCTTTCTCTCCCTCCAACTCCCTTTGTCTCTTTCCAATTCTTTCCTACCACTGTGAGACATGTGAACTAAATATGGCCAGGGAAGTCTCCAGCAGTCGCAGTATTTTTAAACTCTTGTGCCTCCTGTTTGCAGACTCATGTGACGTAGATGAACCAGATCCAGAGAGTTTCTCATGGGAATCCAGGATGCTTCACCATAACCGCTGGCTTGGGTTGTGCATGCCTTTGGCCTTTGTTAATGTAGCCCTTGGGGTTTCGTTTCACATCTTTGAGACTTGGGAAGCAGCAAACCCTGTGAGTGCATCAGGAATGTGCCAGGGAGGCTATCTTTGTGGTTCCTCTCAAGGATGGCCACCTCGGGCCTGTAAAAATTTGCTGGCTGTGTAACTGGAGCCCAGCTCGGGTTGGGGGGGGTGGGTAACCCAGGCATCTTAATGCAGATGTGGGCACTAGCAAGAAAGATTAGTTCTCACAACATCCTAAGGGCCCTTCATGACCAAATCCTCATTGTTGTTGTTTTGTTTTGTTTTGCTGTCCTTGCAAATTGCTCAGATTTAGTTATGATATTCTATATATGCCCTTTCCTTCAGCATTACTGTTTCCGGCAACTGTTTATTTCTCTTTCCGGTGCTCCTGTTGAGATCCTCCTCCCCACTGCAAATGTGTTTCAAAATGTCCTGGAATAGAAAAATACTTTGCTTTGTTTAAGAAATATCTTTGTTTTCAAGCAATTTCTTCATCAATGTTCGAGAATATTTGAGGATAAAATGAAGATAAGGAAACCACTCCTGTACTTGCTGAGTGAGAAAAATTACTTTTAAAACAATGACAGAGTAATGAAATTGTCATTATAGGTGTGATTTCTTACCAGAACACTAAGTATAGTTAGTTCTCTAAGTTATACATTGCAAAATTCCGGATGTCACCATTCACACTATAGATTTAATCTGAGGATTTCCTGACAAGTGTCAATCAAGGGTCTTGAAGGAAGAGCACCTTCTATTTTGTGCAAAAAGACCATGTGGACTAGCAGCATCCACTTTCCTTTCCTAGTGCACTTTACCTACTATAATCACCGCTATTTCACTGAGTTCTGACTTTGTATAAGATACTAGTATAAGCAGTGTTGTGCTTATAATCCAGGTCTGAAAAAATGAAACCCTGGATTGCAGTGTTGTCCAATTTCCATGATGTAAATATTCCCCCTTCAGGCCAAGTTCAGGCTACCAAAGTTCTTGAAAGTAAGTGTGGAATAAAGAGATGACTACAGTTGGCGTTCCCGAGCAGTATGAGTCAGCTCCAGCACACTGTTGGTCATAAGTATTAACTGGTATTAACTTCCTTAAGTAGTAACAAGAGTTGGTTACTCTACCAAGTGATATGTTATTATTTACTCTCATAAAGATAAGGAAACTGAGGCATTGAGAAGTTATGTCGCTTTGCCAAGGGTGAAAGAAACAGTAAGCTGTGAAGCCAGGTTTTGAGCCTGGACAGCTGAACACCAGAGCCCACATACTTAACCCCTACACTGTATTGCAAGTGGTAGTGCAGCCACGCAGCAAATTATTCCTGAATAAGGAAAGGCTCATTTCAAGAAGTATGGACTCCTGTAAGTATTGTATCAGTCAGGGTTCCAACAGAGAAAGAATTAGCAATATATATTATATGTATTAGTTAAATTAATAATATAAAATATATAAAAATATTACATATTAAGAGATTTATTGCAAGGAATTGGCTTATGTGATTGTGGGGGCTGGCTGGGAAATCAGAACTGTGTAGAACAAGCCAGAAGGGCAGGCCAGAAATTCTGGAGCAGGAGCTGACATTGTAGTCTACAGGTAGAATTTCTTCCTTAGGGAAGCATTGATTCTGCTCTTTGGGCCCTTCACTTGATGGGATCATGCCCACTCAAATTAGCTAGGATCATCCTCACTACATAAAGTAAACTGATTATAGAATTTAATCCCAACCTACAAAAATACCCTCACAGCAACATCTATACTGGTGTTTGATTGAATACCTGGGGACTATAAACTAGCTAAATTGACACATAAAACTATGATTTGAGTTGTGTTCCCCAAAAAGTAATATTTTTTTTGCATTTATTTATTTTGAGAGAGAGAGACAGACAGACAGAGCATGATCAGGGGAAGGGCAGAGAGAGAGGGAGACACAGAATCTGAAGCAGGCTCCAGGCTCTGAGCTGTCAGCACAGAGCCTGATGCGGGGTTCGAACTCACAGACTGTGAGATCATGACCTGAACCGAAGTCGGACGCTCAACTGACTGAGCCACCCAGGCGCTCCCCAAAAAGTAATATTGAAGTCTTAACCCCTGGTGAATGTGACCTTATTTGGAAACAGGAATATTGTAGATGTAATCAAATTAGGACGAGGTCATATTGGAGTAGGGTGGGTCCTCAAGTGAATAAGACTGGTGCCTTTGTAAGAAGACGATAAAAATTTGGACACAGAAATATAGCGAGAAGGTCGTGTGACAATGGAAGCAAACATCGGAGTGATGTACCTGTAAGACAAGAAATACCAAGAATTGGTGGAAAACACCAGAAGTAGGAAGAGGCAAGGAAGAATCCTTCTTTAGAGTTTTCAAAAGGAGTATGGACCTGCCAACATCATGATTATAGACTTCCCCGAGAAGTGTGAAACAATACATTTCTGTTATCTTAAGCCACCTGGTTTGTGGCTTTTTTTTTTTTTTATGACAGTCCTAGGAAACTAACCCAACAGGGATCTTAAAGATAACATTAAATGATAATAAATTCAAATAATGTCTACTTCAACAACAACTAAAACTTCGCTTCTATTAAAAAAGTAGTACGCTTACTAGGATGTGGCATTCCTTCTCAGCCGTAGCATCTTTGTGGCTCATTTCAAGTTTGGCGTGTACTTATAAACTAATTTAAATAGCTTTTTTTAAGAACAATATTAACTTAAGCTGTACAACATAGGGATTCAACATTTACATAGATTACAAAGTGATCACCACAATAAATCTGTTGAATAACTTTTATTTAATTAAAGACATGATGGAATTTATGCCCATTTCTCTCTGAAAAATCATTTAAGGAAATATTTCACTTCAGCCAATGGGATTGATATTGTAAAAGCACCTTTAGTAGTACATTGAAATAAATCCTTATGGATGAATGAGAATTGAGTTCATTCATTGCTTTCAGGAACAAATATTCATTTTTTGGACTTCTATTCATGTTAAAAATTTCTTTTAAAGCTAAATATGATTTTGGGGAATAGTTCCAGTCAGTGTCAGATGTGATGGGAGACTAAAATGGATTCAATTAATTTTTGCCTATAACCTATTAATTGTGTTTGAGAGCCTTTCCCAATCAGAAGCACCGAGAACATTCTCAGCAATCATAGTAGTATTAGAATAAATGTATAGGAATATCTTACAAGGGGATAGCATTGAAGGTCACCACCAGTCCTTAGCATAGCAAAGTTTGGGTTTTTTGTTTGTTTTTTGTTTTTGTTTTTGGGTTTTGTTTTTGGTTTTCGATTGATCCTACAATTTTATAATCACATCGTAATATCATTGCAGCAGGCCAAACGAACGATGAGACTATTCGATGCAATCCTGTTAAAGACATTTTATCTGGTTCTATATGGTTGTGCAAGACTGAATTAGACTTCTTCCAAAGTCTAAGGCTCGTTCACACACAGAGATTAATTATAACACTGGAATTCCTTCCACGTGTATAGCAATGGAGTTTCCATTCTACGTATTTGATGCCTTCCACTACATATAATCAAGTTTATTGAGTACTTGCTATGCATCAATAGACACTATTCTTTGCATCCTCATATTTGTTACATATGAGGAAATAAGTACAACTAGGTAGATCAGGTTGTCCTGATCACACAACTAGTATGCAGCAGATCTAGGATTCAATCCTAGGCTGTCTGACTACAGAGCTTGTCCTTTTAAACTTCTTGGTATCTGAATAGCATGGAAATCACTTTCAACAAAATTTAATGCACTTCATGTGTTTATTTAAAAGTACTTTTCAGGGGCGCCTGGGTGGCTCAGTCGGTTGAGCGTCCGACTTACGGCTCAGGTCATGATCTCACAGTTCATGGGTTCGAGCCCCGCATCGGGCTCTGTGCTGACAGCTCAGATTCTGTGTCTCCCTCGCTCTCTGCCCTTTCCCTGCTAACACTCTGCTCTGTCTCTCTCTCTCAAAAATGAATAAACATTAAAAAAATTAAAAAAAAAATAAATAAAAGTACTTTTCAGTCATTAGCATTAAACTAATAATGGTTATGAAGACTTTCATTGGTGAGTATATGGGTCTAAATGCAAAGTGAAAAATATAAAGGATTTTATCCACTTAAACTACTAAACAGTGTAATTTAAGAACTAGTTAAAACTAAACTTCACATACCCTTTAACGTTGCATCTTAACTGAGTGCCTGCTGTGTGCTGTCCCCAACTGTGGCAGTACATTGGATGAGGGCCAAAGCAACAACAAATGGCTGGGCCAGGTTCTGAGGAGGTGCTGCCTCCCACTGAGTTTTCTGGAAGGGGTGATTTCAGGAGCTTTATAAATTCCAGTGGAGTCCCCTGGAGGCTTAGAGTGTATGGATGGAGACCCGGGTCCCCTTTCTCCAGCTAAGACTCCTTGGACTCATGACTCATTCTCTGTGTCTGGAAGGAAGTTAAGCAGTTGGACTACTGAAAAAATAGTGACTAAGATGTTGAGCTAGGTGGAGGTTACAGACATGACTGATAATCATTTTCTGTTTGTGTGTTTCTTTGACTCAGAACACCAGGCTATCGAAGATTTTATTTCAGAAATGAAGGGAAAAAATGAAGCCATGTAAGCTCTGTACGTGGCCATGTTTAGGATACTACACACTCAGCTGACTCTCTCCATATTTGATTCCTTACTCTCTCATTTGCTTCAGCAGCATGCCACAGCACAGGGATGATACCAGAAACACTTGGACATGTTTCAAATTGAATTATCTTCATTCCTTTTTATTTGAATACACCATGAGAAAATTGAGCTCTAAAATGCTCCTCCTGGGTATGCCCTGACAAAGAGCACTCTTGTTTCTCTGCAGCCAAGAGGACTGTGAGAAAGGGCAGGAAACGCCTGCTCTATTTTCAGGAGAGCGCTTCACTGCTAGTGTGGGTTTTCTCATGGCTGTCAGTTGACAAGGGAATTCCATGGGTCAAGCCTATAGTTAAATCAATTGCATGCCTATATGGGAAAAGCTCTGCTTATCAAACTTTCCAGTGTAAATACATGAGTCTGGACTCTTTCACATACATTCAGGTATTCCAATTATTTCAAAATGTATCTTAAGATGATGGCCACTAAATATTTTGAACCCTTCTCAGGATAAAATCAATTGCATGCTTTTCTAAGACACTAAAAAATTAGTTACCACCCAGACTGCATCTCTACCTGTCATGGTTCATGCCTTTTAGACCTGTGATGCTTCTTTCACACATTACTGTAAGCCATTATACTTAGAACTAATATACTCCCTGGACCCTACTGGCATGCTCCTATGGTGTTGAAATGGTCTGTTTTGTGACTGAACTTTCATTTGGTCTGAGAATTATCAACCTGCAAAAGAAACAATTTGAAATTTATTTAAAATAAAGTAAGTGCTTCAGGGGCGCCTGGGTGACTCAGTCGGTCAAGTGTCCGACTCTCGATTTCAACTGAGGTCACGGTCTCACAGTTCGTGAGTTTGAGCCCCGTGTTGGCTTCTCACTGCCAGTGTGAGCCTGCTTGGAATTCTCTGTCTCCCCCTCTCTCTGTTCCTTCCCTGCTCGCTCTCTCTTTCTCTAAAAAATAAATAAATAAATAAATAATAAACATTTTAAGAAATAAAATAAAGTAACTGCTTCTAAATTAACACCTAAGTCTGGAGCAATCCAATCACTCTTTTGAATAATCTGGTAGTAGATAAAATCCAGCCATTTACCCCCTCAAAAATAGGCTACTGAACAAAAATCACATGTCTTAGTCTGCTAATCTCCCAGTTTTTCCTTTTTCTATTGCTCCAGACACACCCATCAAGCCATGGACATGTTACATGTTACTGATCATCTGGCCTCTGCTTATCCAAAGGTAGACTGCTGTACTCATATCCCTTGTGGAATAAGTGAGCTAGAGAAATAAAGGCTTAGGTGTGCCAACCTGTGCAAAGTATTTTTATTTTAGAATGTATGCTAGCTAGGATTAAATTCAACCACTACTAAAGGAACCTCCTAGAGTTAAAGAATATTTTGTCTTTTATTGTACTAAAATTTTTTTTAAGTTTATTTATTTATTTTGGGAGAGACAGAGACAGTGCAAGTGGTGGAGGGGGCAGAGAGAGAAAGGGAGATAGAGAATCCCAAGCAGGCTCCACCCTGTCAGCATGGGACTCGAATCCACGCAACCATGACAGCATGACCTGAGCTAAAACCAAAAGTTGGACATTTAATTGACTGAACCACCCAGGCACCCTGCCTTGCATTTTAAAAGTACAGAGATATTCGGTAGAAGGTCATGTAGATCCTATAAATAGATCAGGGACCCAGGCTCCTTCAAACCTGCTGCTCTGTCATCTGTTCTCAAGTCATGAGAGGGTTGATGGAGCTGCAGCCATTCACTTCACATGAGAGGAAACAATAAGGAGACAAGGGATGCCCCTCCCTTCCAAAGAGCTACTCAAGTATTGCCACCTCCATCTCATTACCTGAACATTGTCACATGGCCATGCCAGGCAGGCTAGGAAGTGCAATTTTTCAGTTAAACACATTCAAGGTTCTGTTACAAGTAAACAGGGAAAATGGATATTAGAGACAATGAGCAAGTTCCTGCCACAGCTAGTATTAAAACAAAGATATAGGAGAACATTTTGGCATTCATTCAAGATTCAATAAACCAATATTCATTGATTAAGACACTGACCTAAGCACTGAAGACGCAAAGACAAAAACAGCACAGTTCTTGTTCTCAAGGAAACTATATGCTCTAATGAAGAAGATATTCATATTTTTGATCACAAGATAGAGGTATGCGGAGGCTTCTATGAGAACAGCAGGGATAAGCTTCCTACTCAGGCAAGGATGAGGGAAAGGAAGAAGACTTCATGAAAGCCATGAAAGAAAATTTCTGGAAAGGAAACAGTAATCTTCAGGGACAAAAGAAGACAAAGATAGAAAAAATGTCAATCAGGCTTATTAACAAAGGAAGTCTTTAGTGAGCTTAGGAAAGAACATTTAGTGGAGTGGGGAATGAATGGTTAATAATAAAATTGAGAAAATATAGAAAACTCTTTAAGGAACTTAGCTAAAAAAGGAGAGGGGGGGGAAATGCTAAAGAGGTTGAGGGCAGGGAGAGGTTTTTAAGGGTCGGAAAAAAGAGAGTATTTTAACACTAAGAAAGTGCAAATGGGGGGAGGGGGAAGAAGTGGCCTTATTTTCCGAAACTAAACTCTAATGGCAAGGCATGGTCATAAAACCAAGGAACATGTCAGGAGATGATTTCATATTTTCTGTGAAGTAGAATTTACAGTTTTGAGATACAAGATGAGAGTCATGGAGAAGAATGACTATTTTAAAACAGCTACTACTGGCAGTGAGAAAGGCAGGGATGGATGAAGGAAGAGAAATAGGAAGAGTGGGAAGTTCAGAAGGTCATACAGTTAAAGTCCCTCCCCCGCCCTGTCCCCAGCTGTCCAGAGTCCCACCAAAACAGGCAGTTACTGTCATTAGTGTCTTGTGTGTTTTCAGAATATCTTTTCCAATATAAGCAAATGCCTATACTTATCTCTTCTCCTTTTTTACGCAATGGTGCCTACTATACCCAATATCCCCTTTGCTTTGAATGACTTAAATATACATAGGAGTCTTACTACTCCCCAAATTCTGAGGTAGTGTCATCAACTCCTCTTCATTCACTTACAACCAGGGTGACCACATTGAAGAGATGTTGTCATGCTCAGGATCCATAGCTGATAAGTGCCAAAACCGGAAAAACTGGATTTCAGAATCCAGCGCTGATCTGATGTTAAGTTTGCAACCATTCTCCTGATGGGAAATCAAGTCCAACAGAAAAATGCACTTGGACATTCTGAGTGATATAAATGTTCCAACTATGCCTGAAGCACCAATGAATGTCCTAATGCTGTGCCCTATTTCTTTTAAATTATATCAAAGACCAATTGATAGATAGCACTATTAGAAGATTCCAGTTATGTGTGGCTTTCAAAAGCCGCCAAGCTCTGTTCTTTAGGAAGATAGCTTTCTTATGCTTCTTTCAGAATTTCTCTCTCCAATTCAGTGTGAGGTGGAATCGCCCTGCCTGATCATTTTAGGTTACTCTCCCTGTCCTATTTACATGTAAACCTTACTTAATTACCTCCCTTAATAGGCCTATGGCCTTCCTGCTCTGTCTCCTGAGTCTTTACGCTTGGAACTGCCCCTATCACTGTCCCACTTAATAACTTCTTTATCTTTCACAATTCAGATCTAAAACTCAGATCAATTCATTGATTTATTCAACCAGGACATATCAAGTGTCTATGATGACCCAGAATGTGTCAGCCCAGAAGATAAGATGAAACACAAGAAAGGCAAGGGATCTGCCCTCAGGAACTTACAGTCTAGTGTGGAAAATAGGTAATAAACAAGTAAATATATTAACTAGAGATTGTTTTGGTTGATTTGGTAGTGGGGTGAGAGTGGAGAAAAGGAATCAAGAGTTCTGTTTTGGGAGACAGCTGGTAGACCTTCCAACTCTTGATCTTGAAGTAATGAGCTTAAGCTCCACGTTGGATGGAGAGATTACTTTAAAAAAAAAAAAAAACATTGCATTTTGGCTATACAAATGGTTTGAGTTGTCCAATGGATAACAAATAGGTGATGTCAAACAAGAATCTGGGTATATCAGTTGAGATTAGAGGACAGCAGAGTACTATGGTGAGTCCTTGTTGGAGTTGCTAATAAGCAGATGACGTTAAAAGTCAAAAAATAGATGAGGTAACTAAAGAGGAAAAGAAAACACCCAAGGTAGTGACCTACTCTTACACGTAGAGTCCAGGTGCAAGAGAAACATCAAGAGTGGAGACTGAGAAGGAAGAGCCAGTGGGGTAGAAGGAAACTAGTGCAGTGGAATAGCCTTGAATCCTACAAGGAAGTGTTTCAAGAAGAGGACAATGGTCACCTGTGTCAAATGCTATTGAAAACTTGAGTTAGATGAGGCCCAAATAGCATCCAAGGGTTTGGTACTAAGGAGGTCACCAGTGACTTTTGCCAGAGTGGATTTCTTAGGACAAAAGGCAGATAGAAGAAAGTAGAAAAGTAAATAGATGAGGAAAAGAGACTCCATGAGACTGAACACTCTAGAAATTAGCTCTGCAGAAGAGGAGAGAAACAGGCAGTCAGTCACTGAAAGAGTTTGTGGAGCCAATAAGAGCGTACCTTCTAACGACTGGAGTTACCTGAGTACATCTCAAAGTAATGGGACTTACCCCACTCCTCTCTTCAGGAAGACTGATGTGACCCCAGGGGCTGGATGAGGCCCACATCCCACTTCTTCCCAATGCAACTCAGGCAAATCTCCCTCCAGGATGAGCCACACAACGCTGTGATTGTTTTGAGTGTACCAGCATTCCCAGGTGTCTGACTGTCCCTCAGGAGCAGTCCCCCCGCCCTGGGAGTGGTAGCATGTTGACTGTCCACTTACTACTGAGCGCACCACATTCACAGCATCAGTGAGCACATTTTTAGAGAAATCTCTATATTTGGTTCAAAAGATAAGAAGGCAAAACAGCCATTTACTTAGAAATAGACTGACACCCTCTCCACTCACCACCCCTCGCCCCCAACACACTCTGTCTGATATTTCATGTGCTGTAAGAAAGAAAAACATTCTCTTGGAAACTGTTCTTCAAACTAGAAACACTGCTTACATGGGATATACTTACAAAGAGCAACCTCATCCCTGGATAGACCTGAACAATTGTGTGTGTGTTTAACTCCAAGGACACAAGTCCACATCCCGATCTTTCACAGGCTCGGTGCATTCTCCTTTCTCTCTCTCCCAGCGACACAGAAGCAGAATCTTGGCAAGACTCTGTGAAACTCTCTCTGCCAGGAAGAGTTGCACCTGCACAACCCTTGGTTTGTTTCTCAGACAACACGTCTTAAGTACGTAGGTCCAGTCTGGCCTCCTCCCAGCTGTGTACACTTGATGTCAGAGTGCGCCGGAGGCCTGAGAGTGATTTCAGAAGGAAGGGCCGCCTGTCAGGCCTGAGGAAATGGAATCAAACAAATAAACTGCTCGCAGGCCCCCGTGTCAGCCCACTGTGTCCAGTCAGCACTCCAACAACAAATTCTTCTGGCCGCTCCTGCCACTGGGTGGCAAGATTAATGCCAGGAGCAGGTGAGAGACGTGGCCGTGGAGGGGGCTGCATGCTGACAAGGAGACTGTGAGGGAGCTACGACTACCTCTCCAGCCTCAGGGCTTCACTTAAATGACTTCCTTCTCTGGGGCTGAAGACAGGTCATGAGGGATAAAATTATCAACCCAGGAAAGAGACCATGTTTATAGCTCCTGCTACTTTTACAAAAATAGATGAAAGGGAAGATTGTTTTTCCACCGTCTGTAGCCTGTGAACTTCCTTAGCACTTTGTGTAACTGGCTCCTTCTTCCAGAATGGGGAGAGTCTCGTGGGGCATAGTGTGTTGCCGTTTTGGGGTGCGTCGTGCATGAGCCTTATGAGGCAAAGCCTCCAGCTCAGAGAAGTGCTTCCCCCTGTGGCATCACTCCTTTTCTCCCTCTCTTTCTTCCACCCTTTCTTCTTTCCTTCCTTCCTTTTTCTTCCCCTTTTTTAAAGCTTATTTTTATTTATTTTGACAGAGAGATAGAAAGCAAGTGGGGGAGGGGCAGAGACAGAGGGAGACAGAATCCCAGGCAGGATCCACGCTGTCAGTGCAGAGCTTGATATGGGGCTTGAACTCATGAACCATGACATCATGACTCGAGCTGAAGTCAAGAGTCAGACACTCAACCAACTGAGCCACCTAGGTTCCCCTCTTTTTTTCCCCACCTTTTCCTTTCCTTTCTTTCAACTTTATGATTTATAATTTGCCTACCATTAATTCGCTTGTTTCAAATATAACTTACAGTGTTGTGCAACCATCACTACAATCCAATTTTAGAACATGGGTAGCACTCCTCAAACAGCTCCTCCTGTCCACTGGTGGCAACTCCACCAACTGACTTTCTGTCTTTCTGGCTTTACCTTTACTGAACATTTCATGTAAAAGGAAACACACATGCATTTGTGTGTGTGTGTGTATGTGTGTGTGTGTGTGTGTGTGAGAGAGAGAGAGAGAGAGAGAGAGTGTCTGGCTCCTTTCGCTTAATGCAACATTCGAGGTTTTATCCATGTTGTTTTGTAGTATGTGTGAGTACTTTGTTTCTCTGTATTGTCGAATAGTATTCCATCGAATAGACATACCACATTTTGTTTATCCATTCATCATTTAACTGACATTTGAACTAATTCCACTTTTTGACTAGTATGAACAGTGCTGCTCTGAACTTTTATGTACAAGTATTTATGTGGACATATTTGTTCATTTTTCTAGGAGTGGCATGGCTGGGTTGTACAATAAATTTGCATTTAACATTTTGGAAACTGTGTAACTGTTTTCTAAAGTGTCTGCAGAATTTTTGTTTTCATCAGCAACGGATGGGGATTACAGTTTCTCCACGGGCTCGCCAACGTTTTTGTAGTATAGCCATCCTGGTAGGTGTGAAGTGGTATGGCAGCCTTTCTCACGGGAGTGGGGTCTCGAGAATTGAGTTTTTTCTGGTTGTCAAGGTATTATCTAGTTCTGCTAGCCTGCCAGCGCACATTGTGAGGTAAAGGAATCAAACAAAATGAGGAAAAACTGAGAACTAAAAATGACGCCATGGCTGCAGTTTTAAAAGGGAAACATTGCAAAGGGAATGATTCCTTTTACAGATCGATAGTGACGAACAAGTTATTATACCCCTTAATTCTCCCTAGAGATGAAGAATAATCACTTTATCATGTCCGCCTTCTTGCTTTTATACAGTAAGAATTCCTTATCCCCCATTCACGCAACACGCAGAGTACATTTGTATTCTTCAGGACACCTGTCTGTAGTGCTGAATATAGACTATGCGCACCAGCTGGTGGTTACTCCACAGCGCTGGTAAGTGAAATGTACAAGTTTTCTCTGTACCTGTTTTCAGGACACACGGTAACTACACTGAGGTGTTCTAATTTCAGGAGTCACTTCAAAGCCCCTCCTTTTCTCCTCCCAAATAGATGGGAGGAGAATAGATTCAGAGATGAGGTTCTGAAAAATGCATCAAAAGCAAACTGGTTTTCTTTAAAAAGCTAGATTAAAAAAAAACAATAAGCTAGTCAAATTTAATAATTCTCATTTCCATTTTTTCCACATATAATTTCCTGCAACGAATATTATGTGCATCTTGAGTTATTAGTAAAAACTTTAGGGCGTTTTGATCATTTTTGTGGCTCCTAGGGAAGTTCTTAATCTTTTATCCTCTTTTCAGGAATGTTTTTTGTTTGTTTGCTTGTTTGTTTTTTGACTCCTCATAGCAGCTTTATGTATAGTGGCCCAAACCTGAGAAAAACACAAATGTTCTTTAATGGGTAAGTGATTATATACATACCATGGAACACCACTCACCAATAAAAAGGATCAAACTATTGAAATATGCAACAACTTGGATGGATTTAAAGGGTATCGTGCTGCATGGAAAAGAATCCAGTGCTGTATACCATGATTATATATTTTCCAGGAGTCAGGAAAGAAAATAGGGAAGGATTAGCTGGGATTATAAGAGGATAGCACAAGAGATTTTTTTATTAGCAAAGTAATTATTAGCAATTTTCAGCTACCTACATCTGCTTTGTTTATGCATTTAGGTTTTCATGACATTCTTTAAAATTTTTTCTGTGGCTCCAGGTAATTGTTTGAGAACTCGCTGGTGAAAAACAAATATTTCTCAGTATTAGTTCATATATTTTTAATGTTTGTCCTGGAGTGCTTTTACCACTTTTAAACCAACTTTCCACAAGCTAATTAGCATTAGAAAATTATAAATTTATTTACAGCTACTAATGTTTACTTGTTTAAACATACTCTCAACCGTCTTTCAAATGCATGTTGTTTTTATCCTTTTATTTTTTATTCACGAAAAGAAAAAAAAAACCTTTAATGGGAATGAAGACCTGACCATTGTCGTTGTGGTTCTTGATGGATATTGCTGAAAAGAGCAATACAAATTGTAATTGTTTTCCTAATGTTGGAAAGAAAGCAAAACCTGAGAAAAGCACTACCTTAATGTGCAATTAGATGAATTATGCCATCTTCATTCAAAATAATACCGTTCCATCGTTCTTTTTATGAGAGCAAACTTGTTTGGTATGACCATACAAAGTTGGCTTCAGTGTTTTCTTTTTTTAAAGATTTTTTATTTCTTAAGGAATCTCTACACCCAATATGGGGCTTGAACCCACAACCCTGAAATCAAGTGTCACATGCTCCATCAACTGAGCCAGCCAGACACCCCTGTCTCCACTATTTTAAAAGTCTAAAAGTTGCAGAAAAATATGTGTAGTGTGATTCTATTTGCATACAAGCGGTGTATGCCTACAGGTATTTGCTTACGCAGTGGAACTGTCTGGAAGCAAACCCACCTGTTAACAGCTGCAACTCTTGGGCATGGAATAAGGTATTTCATAGAAGTCTCCTGTTTGATTTTACCAAAATGCAAATGCTATATTATAGTCAAAGCTTCAAATGAAATCCTAGGTTTCTAAAGAACAGGGGTATCTGCTTAAATTTCAGCCTCTGTGTTTAGTTCATGTATCTCTCCATATTCTTTTGTTAGTGATCATCAGTGAAAGGGGACTCTGCGGGGTTAAATGTGATTATGTCCTTTCTGGGGCTTATTATTGCTTGTTGCTCAATGCAATTAAAATAATCATGTATCCATTCTAATGCTTTCCTTTGACTCGACTACCTAATTTCGCTCATCTCTTTCTACATCCTAGACCATGCCCTCTTCGGCATCAATGCGAGCCTACCTGAGGTAACCTCTGAGCATATCTCTCTGTTTCTTAAGGTCAAAACTAGTCCCTCCTCTCTTTGACTGCCTTGTTTATAGCTCACCCTCCCCAGGGAGCATGCACGCAGCAGTGGGCTCGGAGACCGTCATCTTCTCTGAGGCCCACCCGCCTGCCTTGGTTCTTTCTCCTTCACTCATCATCACTTTGACCATCCAGCCCACAACCAGACAGCCTAAACTCAGCAAGTGCCCCATCTAGAGCCGCTTGGGTTTGCAACATCTTCTGCAACATTTTGAAAAAAATGTTTGCAACGTTTTGGTAAAAGAAATCTAGGTTTTGTCTTATATCTGATTTCAGGTAAGCAAATTAAGCCAAAAGAGCATTTCTAGGACAACTTCATACTTGGGACATGATGCTGGGCTAATTCATTTTGAAGCATGTGTGTTTTTACTTTGCTTGTATTAAATAAAATCTAAGAGCCGAAGAGGTTTTTATATGCCCCTAAATTGTTCTACTTTGGGATTTAAGTAGGTGTTTTTGTTTATTGACCATATTAGAAACCCTTGTTACTTAGGCTTGGTTAGTTCATTTGGCTTCTACATAGCACTTCTAAGCCCAATATTCCAATACTAGCTGATCTCCTCAGTCCTTCCATGGCTACAGACTACACAAATGCATGCCCTTGGTCAGAAGGAGGTGTGGTAGGATGCATGCCAGGGTCAGCACTGGAAGGAGGTTGGGAAACAGACGTAGCTGTTCCTTGGACACTTTAAAATGTCCTTTATTTTACTTTAAGTAGGTCATTCATAAATGAATAGTGTCAAAATAACTACTGGACACTTCATGAGTATTTTCAAGGTTGCATCAATTAAGCAAGCAACTAATCATTTTGCTCGTCTACCCCAGGGTGTGTCAGAGGAGATAAAAAGAGACAAGATACGTGGACACTTTGCTAGCACTGTGTAGTCATTACCCAAGACTGATACAAACAAGTGGGAGGTGTCTTAAGTAGGGAAACATCATTTTCTCCTGAGAAATTGGGAAAGTAGTCATGGTAAAAGGGATATTTGCCCTGGAGTTTGAAGGATGGGCAAAATGTCAACAGAGAGGAAAAAGGTGTTTGGGTAGAGCACATGGTACAGAAGCAGAAAAAGTGTGAGGCACCTTCAGGGATTTTTTTTTTTTTTTTAGTTTATTTATTTATTTTGAGAGAGACAGAGACAGCATAAGTGGGGGAGAAGTACAGAGAGGGGGGAGAGAATCCCAAGCAACCTCCACATTACCAGTGCAGAGCCCGACATGAGGCTTGAACTCAGGAAACTGAGATCATGACCTGAGCTGAAACCAAGAGTCGGACACTCAACCGACTGAGCCACCCAGGTGACCCATTAATGGATTATTTTGACTGAAACAAGGAGTTTGAATAGAGAAGAGGCAAGTAATGCTGGTGAATCACTCTTGCAAAGCCTTGAATGTCATACCACAGAGCTGCGCACTTTGCTCTGAAGAATAGGGCGTAGTCATCTTAGTCTTCCAGGTGGTCAGCATACGACAGTGTGGCAGCAAGGTGTCCCTGGACTGGCAGGCAGAAGATCCAGAGAGTAAGAGACAGCAGACCATGACTACGATCCAGGAGGGAAAGAGAGATCGTTGCCTGAACTAGAACCATGTTGGGAAGGCCAAGGAAAAGAGCCTGGTGAAAGATGGCACAGAGAAAGAAGGGATTCCATAGCTTGTGGGACATCCAGAGCACGGTAGAGGACAAAGTCAGGAGGACCTCAGGCCTGCAAATCTGGATGACTATGGATGATAATGCTGTTGTTAATACAGTAAATAACTTGAGCAGAGAAACCAACGACAAGAGAGAAAACCCCAAGTTCAATTTTAGACGTGTCTTATCTTAAGTGACCCGAAGAAGAAATTTCAGCAGGCATTTGGGAATGCATTTGCCTAATACAAATTAAACCTCGATTTTAAAAAATTAATTAAATGCCTTTCACTCAGGTTCCCTCGCTGCTCACTCCAAGAAAGTGAGTGTGAATTTCACTCTGAAAAGCTCCTGCCTGAATGAAACTGCAGATTCCACTTTGGTGGGGCCAGTTCTTTCCTTGCAGTGGGACAGACAGACGCGGTAATTGGAAACTCCCGAAGACAGTCCAGCTGTCTCTGTCTTTACCCTCCAGGTAGGAGGAAGAGGGCGAGTACCGCGGGCCGGAGAAGCGCTGCAGGAGCGCTCGCTCGAGCGGGATCCCGGGCCGCCCCGGCTCGCCCCCGCCGCCCCCGCCGCTCGCGCCGGCATTCCTGCCGCTTTCCGGTCCCCCGGGACGGCTCCAAGACTTCCCCCACATGGCAATAAATATAAAGCCTTCCCGCACCGACAGCCAGCTTCATTCATGCCACCAACAGCCACTGTTCTGGCAGGTGGTGTTCAGAGTTCAGGGAGCGCCAACGACCAAGCCGGGCCTCCCGGCGGTGCAAGGCGGCCGGCTGGGACGCGCGGCCCCGCGGGCTGCAGGGGAGGGGGCGGGCGAGGGGGGTGTCCAGCTGCCCGCCTTCCGGGAGAACAATGCGTCTGTCGCCCAGTGAGTAATAGAGCGGCGAGGGCTGAAAGGCGGGCGCACGTCTGTCCCGTCTTCCCACCAGGCTGGCTGGTGCGCCCCCCACTGCTCTCGGGCACAGGGCCAGTAACAGGAGCCTCGGAAGGTTCTCGAGGAGGACCTAGCCAGTCAAGGAGAGCCGACGTCAGAGGAGCAGCCAGGGCTGGTTTCTGCCCTAAGGGGGTACGGGGGATGGGAACGCACAGGCAGAATTCAGTCACTGCCTTCACCCTCGCGGGCCCGGCGTTCCCGGTCTTCCTCCAACTGCCCACAGCACCTCCTTCAGGAGAGGGTGGAGGCCAGCAGGACTGATAGTATTCAGAAGTTTGTCTGGGGCGACGCTGCCTGATTATCGCTCAGGAATCCTGTTGTGAGCTATTCCTGGCCCTGGCCCCTACCTGGTCTCCAACCTCAGACAGTCCCTTTTGATGGCCCTGACGCTCAATTTCCCCTTCTCATCAATACTCAGATGCCTTTCAGGCATAAACCAGAGGTGAGGTAACAAAATCCCTGTGACCCCCACCACCTGGGAGAAAGCTAGTGCTCTGAATAATCAATTTTAAACTTTTTAAAATGTTTTTATTTATTTTTGAGAGACATAGAGACAGAGTGTGAGCAGGGGAAGGGCAGAGAGAGGGAGATACAGAATCTGAAGCAGGCTCCAGGCTCCGAGCCATCAGCACAGAGCCTGACGCAGGGCTCGAACACAGACCATAAGATCATGACCTGAGCCAAAGTCGGACGCTCAACCGACTGAGCCACCCAGGCGCTCCTGAATAATCAATTTTAAAGAACAAAGCCCTGCTCATTACTTTTAAATGTAGAAATAAGTATGCATACAATAACACATTCGTATATGTTCTAATATGGTTATTTCGCATGTGCATATATTTATAATAAACTATAGACGGTCCTTCAGGATCTGATTAAAATGAATAAACAAGAAGCGTAAAATTAATCAGGAGCGATTCATTTAGTGAGTCTTAAGATTATTTATGCTTTTAAAAGTGACCCTACTCATTTTATTTCCATTTTGATTTTGTTTAACAATCCCCTGGTGCACTTTAGTTCTCTTGAGCCCAGGTCAGAGTCACAAATCCTGTTATGGGGGGGGGGGCGTGAGTAGGTTACACAGAAGAAGCAAATCTTCATCAAGGTCTCAAAATTAACTTAGGGACACAGCTGGAATGGTCCCCTAGGGTCTGTATTTCTAATTCATTATTCTACTTAGTGCATCACAAGGCTTAGCCTACAAGTAGATTATAATTTTCCAGAAGGCAAAACTATGCCTTACATCTTTATTTCTTCTCCATACTGAGAACCGTGCCTTGCATACAATAGGTGCTGAATAAACGCAGCTGCTGGCTGTGTTGATTTCTCTAAAATCTCAGAAAGAAATGAGATGAACAAGGGGAAATAAGGAGTCATTTAGTGTTACAAAGGGGGAAAGAAATTCCACTGCTCTGTAAAATACAGGTGAGGCTGAAAAAAAGAGGCATGTAACACCTATAAGGGTAAGAATACAGGAACTTTGATTGTACTGGAACCTGGTATAATTCCAAAGGACATTTCCATGGCTGGATAAAGGTCATGAGTGAGCACATATGAGGCAAGTTTTAAAGGAAGGGTAATAGATGATGATTTTGGAAAAAATTTCTGGAAAAGAAAGAGAACTTTTGGCTTGATTTTGCAGTACTATTATAAGTAGGTCACAGATAAAAATGTCCTGTGTCCAGAGTATTCAGAAACAAAACGCTTGCCAGAAGCAACTAAGGAAATGCTGTGAAATCATAAATCAGAGGAGTGAGACTCTTGACAGTTTTAGTCAGGAAAATGTAACCGGGAAGGAGACAGGCCTGTATTAGACGCGCCAGAAAGAATACTTTGCTGAAGAGAGTTTGGGAGCGGAGGGAGCAAACCAATCGAATTTATGTGGACACTGAAGGAGCACATATTTTGTTGTAAGATGAAGAGTCACTAAAAGATACATCTCAGTATGGTGAGGAATGGCAGAGTCAGTATGGAGAACCAGAGAATAAGAAGGGGATAACAGGACTGCTCCATTAAAGTTCCCCAGGAATGACTGCTGTAGATACAAAGGGGAAAGACCCAAAGGTAAAAACAGTGATGAGGGAGGGGGGCAGAAACTGAATGGAAGAAACTCCAAGAAGCAAGGTGCAACCACTGCATTCCACTTAGATGTTTCTTCTGACAGTCCTTTTGAACAGGAGTCTCCTTGTACAAGCTTCTGTTCAGAAGAAAAGACAGAACTTAGGGATGCAGAACTGCTCCTTTTCTTTTCACTGGAGAAGAGAAGGAATTAGTTGGAACCCCTGGGCGGGCTGAAGAAGGATTTCTCTTCTGTTATGAGCATGAATCAAGATAATGTTGCCGTAATTCCCCATTCATGTACCTGCTCAAACCAGGGAAAGGTGAAGCAACAGCCTTCCAGTGAGTCTGGATTTCTTAATTCAGCCAGCTGGGATTAAGGCAGTGCTGTCTGTGGCTGTGGGCTGCTGAGGGGTTCCGTGCAAAACTACGGAATAATGCGGAGGTGACCTTTCTGTCCTTTTGACCTCCTGTTCTGAATGTGTGTCCTATCTCTTGTTCCTCTCTCATCTTCCAGATACTCAGCACCCCATGTTGCTCTCAGAAACAAATAGCTTTAGCTTACCTCATAAAACCTGGGCCGCCTGGGTGCCTCAGGCAGTTAAGTGCTGGTCTCTTGATCTCGGCTCAGGTCATGATCTCATGATTCAAAAGATGGAGCCCTGCGTGGGGATCTGTGCTGACTGCATGGAGCCTGGTTGGGGTTCTCTTTCTTCTGCTGTCTCTGCCCCTCCCCCCACTTGCTTGTGGGTGAATGTGCTCTCCCTCTCTCTTAAAATAAATTAACAGTTTTTTAAAAAAGCCTCACAAAACTTGAACATGAACTAAAAGGCTAGCGTCTTACACTAGCCCCAGAGTGGAGAAAGCTGTGTCTTGGTTGCTGGCAGACCACATTCGACCTCTCTCTTTGTTACCTTCTTTGTGACACTGGACAGTCACATAGGGTTGGAGTTTTTTGTATTATCTACATTAGAGGACAAGAATAACAACCTCCACTCCATCGCAAAATTATGAGAAACTGTGAGACAGTATGTCAAAGTATTATATAAAATAATACGTATGCGAAGGTAAATTATTTTCAGTGTCTTTTAGTATTTGGGCAAAAAAGTCTCATTTATATAATGTAACTCTTCTTTATTGTCATACATCATCTGTTTCAGAACAAGGAGACGTTTTTAAACATGCCTAATATTAAGTCACAAGTGATAAAGAAATGACATGTGGTCTACATACATTCATGCTTAAAAAAAACCTCATGGAAGAAATATTCTGCCTGCCAACCACATGGCAAGTCTTGCTTAGATGGAATTTTAAATTTTCTTTATTTTTCCATTTAACTTATTTCACATTTATCTCTATGCATATTGTAATACATACAAATTTATCTTTAGTTTAAACTTAAGAAGTTTCAGTGCCTTCTGGAATGACAGGGTAAACAAATTTTAAAGATTCCTAGTGATTTTTCATCTCAGGGAAGCAAAGTGTGCATATGAGTTCATAGCTTTCCTTTACGTGATTTTCTTTATTGTTGTTGCTTCCATTTGAATAAGGAGAGGGAAAGGGCCTGGTGGAAAGAGGCGTTTCAACATTCCTACTCAAAATTATGAGGGGAGAGTTGGCTCTTTTAAAAGAGAAAGAGGTGAGAAAGGGGCAAGATAGCAAAATAACGTTGGTGGGGTGATAAATAGATGGCGATTGCATTCTAAAAATGGAAAATAACTCATAGGCCTGCTTTGAAGGAAACTTATGCAAATAAGCTTGAATTCAAAAGAGAACAATGCAAATACATGTTGAGAAATCCTAAGAAGACAGAAATATAGAAGGAAATGCATGTTCAATCGGAAATGACTGGATGAGAGCTAAGGAAGGGGAAAAAAGTATGAGTCGTTGATTTACTCTATTTGAAGGGAAGGAATACCTAATGATTATAAAGCACAGAGCCCCTGAGAACAGTAGGCAACGGTAAGCGTTTGGAGGAGCAACATATGAGGAAACCAGGAATGCGTAAGTGGAACGAGCAGGGTATAGGTTGTGTGGAAATGTCCTGGAAAGCTGCTGGTCCTGGCATGCCAAAGAATGGTGATTTATCCTCAGAAGGTGATGGCTTAGGAAGACAACAGACACTACAAACATTCTTAGGAAAAAATAAATAATGAAACCAGAGCAATATAATTAAGACAAAGTGAAGACAGCTGATAAGTAAGGGAAGTCATACAAAAGAGAGAATGGGAAGTGATAGAAGACATTACGTAAAGAAAACCACACTTCATGGATTATGGTTTGATTTGGTATGGTGGCATGTTTGTAGGTTTAACATTTCATATATTAAAAAAAGAGTAGGTAGCTAACTACAATGGAGGTAAGAGAAAAAGACAATAGTACACCCATATAAAGATTTAAAATAATTTTTTAAAAAATGGATTAAAATCATATCCAAGAAGTTTCTACAAGACCTAAGAGAAGACTCTCCTTATAACTCCATACACTTCTCTGAAAAAGAAGAAGAGGACCACTTTGTATGACGTGGAGGCCTTTCCTAGTTTAAACCTGTAAGGAGATGCAGATAAACCTTGAAGTTTTAAAAATGGGGGCGCCTGGGTGGCTCAGTTGGTTAAACATCCGACTTTGGCTCGGGTCATAATCTCAAAGTTCGTGGCTTTGAACCCCGCATCTGGCTCCGTGTTGACAGCTCAGAGCTTGGAGCCTGCTTCCAGTTCTGTGTCTCCCTGTCTCTCTGCCCTTCCCCTGCTTGTGCTCTGTCTCTCTCTCTCTCTCTCTCTCAAAAATAAATAAACATTAAAAAAAATTTTTTTTAATGGCCAAGGGGCATCTGGGTGGCTCAGTTGGTTAAGTATCTGACTCTTGATTTCAGCTCAGGTCAAGATCTCAAGGTTCTTGAGTTCAAGCCCCACGTTGGGCTCCGTGCTGAGTGTGGAGCCTGTTTGGGATACTTTCTCTCTCTCCACCTCTCTCTCACACTCAAAATAAATAAATAAACATTTTTTAAAATGGCCAAGATATAAAAGGAATGGCACCGAAGCGATTTTGTAAGTTTCAATACTTAATACTTACCATATGGTAAGTGCATCTCTATTCCAAGAAGTTTAAAAATATTCAAATATTTCATATCATATAAAAATTGTTGTACGATCTATGTTTCTATTTTAAATACTTGTGTTTCTGTCAATATTGATTTTTAAGCTATCAGATATTGACTTTTTAGATCGTGTCACAGGAAACTCAGAAAGTAATTTTATGAAACTTTCTAAATGTTTGTTAAGCTATCAGGGGAAATAATGATAAATTTTAAGAATGTTGTGCCTGGTTTTCATTTGTAGCTAAAATCCCAGACCAAAGTGTCAGTTGATGCATTCATGTTAAATTATTTACTTCATGGACCAATGATTAAATTTATTTGAGTCCTGTTTTCTTAGAGTAATATGGATTTTTTTTAATCCAAGTATTAAGCTTACAGGTGTCTCTTTCCTGGTGCTCTGAAAACGTGACCAATCTCTACATGACAGGATCACACCACAGCTGGTAGCCACTCTGCGCAATAATCTGCAAACGATAATGACTTTACAAGGCAGACCCACGTACGTACTTGCAGAAAGGTCTCTGTCAGACACAGCGGGTGCCTGTGACATCTGAGAGGGGGCCTGCAGAACTGACACGTTCAGCAGCTCAGGAAGCCAGTTTACGGACCCAGAGTCAGGGCCCTCTGAGTGTGACTCTGATAGGGCAGGTAGTCCTTGAGGTTTCGCCAAAGCAAATGGCCCTGGATCAAAGAGTACACCATTTACCCATGAAACTGCTAAATGCTTTAAGAAGAGAAATGCCAAGCATGGACTGTAACCCCAAGATGACAGCAATTCCTGGGCAAAAACAAGCCACTTCAAAAATACCAGGGTAAAAACTTTGAGACCACTGGGAAACATTTCAACTTGGAATAAATGAAAGAGTAAATTTGGCAACTAAGTCAGGGGTAGGGGTGTGTGTGGAGTGTTAACTTCTTGAGCTAAGATTCTTAAAGCCTCAGGCACATGTGATACCCTCACGGACACGGAGCAAATGGGGGAAGAGCTCTCTTAGCTGGAATAAATAGCACCCACCTTTACAAACTGAAGCTTTGAAATCTAAGACCTTATTTGGACAAAAACATTAAATAAATTCTATATAAACCTGGCCATGGGTAGGTTTATGTAGATAAACAGTATTTTCTCACTTTACACCTTTTTTGAATTTTAAAGTTGGATATAGAGACCTTTAGGGACAAACCTTAGAAAGGCTAAAGAACATAATTAAGAGACAGAACCTGAATCCAAGTACTGCAGTTTCCAGGAAACTTGAAATTTCATTGATGGATTTTCTTAATATTTTTATATAAAAAAGAGAGGTAATATATAACATTATATGTTTGATTAAAATGTAATAAATACGATAAATTTATCTTTGTCCTATAAATATATTCAATGTATATATACATAAATAGTATGCATGAATGTGTATTCAATGTATATATTTTATGTACATATACATTGAATATATTTACATATATTCGTCTCTGAATCTAAGGCTTTTTTTTTAATACAAAGTATGAACTATTCAAAAAATTAGCTCCATTAATTGGGAGATTCATTTTATTTTAATCAAGCACAAAGCTGAGGGGCAGTATGGGGTTATGGGGTTTCTTGTTGTTTTCTGTTATAATTATTTGGTTATTTTTATAATTCTAGATTTATTCCAGTCTTTAATTCATTAGTGTTGTTTTTTTAATAACTTGGGACCTCTGTAAAAATCACAATAACATTTAAAATTTTGATTATCTGTCACCATGAAGGATATTTAATTTGAAGCCTTTAGGAAATGACAAATGAAAAGGAAAAAATAGTGTGCAGCAAAAATATCTGCATTGATGGAAAGCTGACATAGAATTACTTTATAGTTAAACATTGTGACTACTGCCATAACCATAAGTGAGTGGATGCATGTATGACTGCAAAAGGGCTTAGAGTCAATATAAATAAATTAGTCCCCATTTGGCATGGCCTATATTTCAAACTTCTGTCCTTCTGCCTCTTTGCCAATGAGTCACATTGGTTTCAGTCCAATTGGAGTCCATCCCAAAGATAAGTCATTACTCAAATTGAGGATACTGTGAATGATATCAATAGCTAATATTTACTGGACGCAACACATTCTGAGCTGTGCCAAACATTTACATGCATTTGCTCATTAAATCCTCACAATTCTGGAAGGTACTTATCTTGACTCCATTTCTAGGATTCAAATATGCACTCTCCCCACCTCTACCAACAGCCTAACATTTCTGAAATTAATATGCATCAATGACAAGTCATTGAACTGTGCTTTCTTAGCCATGTATAAATTCATGGTGCATCTCAACAATTGACGATGTCTTAGAATTGAAGACACATAGCCCTTTCTTCATTTATGGAGCTTTAAGTTAAGGTTGCAGAGCTTGTGAAACTTGTCCAGGATCACATGACCAGAGGAATCCAGGCAACTAGGGCAAAGCACAGTCTGGAGGTCATGCCTGCTTTCCAGACCCTCGGTCTCCATCAGTCTCCATGGTCCCTTTTGGGGGTTTTCACAGAATCATAGCTCTCCCTCAGGAATAAGGAAGTTCATACTTCTGCCTTCAAACTCATCTCTGAGTTACATGAAAATCATCAGCTCTAAAAATCCAGGATTAAGAAAGACAAATCAAAACTATTTTGTTAAGAAGAAGAAGAAGAAGAAGAGGAGTACCTGGCTGAGTCACTCAGTAGAGCAAGTGACTCTTGTGAGTTCAAGCCCCATGTTGGATGTAGAGATTACTTAAAAAAAAAAAGGAAGACGAAGAAGAAAGAAAATGATGGGAGGGGGGAGCGCGGGGAGAGGAACCCAGAGTCAGACAATCACTCCTGACTTTATTTTGTTCTAATTCAACATTCAGTTTGAAGAATTCAAATTTTAGACTACCAAAGGTTTGCTAATCAGGAAAAAGACATTCATTTATTTAATCAAGCTCCAAATGCTAATTTGTATTTGAGATTATACTGAATAACGGAAAACGGCAATTGTCTTTTGTTTTGCTTTACATTTCTTCCTCCTTTTAACTATAAATTAAGTTGATCAGAAAGACTTTCTGTGGTTTTGATTTAAATTTAAAGTAAAAAGCTCTGAGAACATGGTCACTCTAGTGTGGAAGAGTGTGACTACTGACATGATCTCCGATAGCTCTCCTTATGTTTTTATTATCCTTAAATCACTTCAAGAAGTGTCCCAAATATTTTGTAAACATATTCACCTTGAAATTTAAAGCAAAGAACTCACCAAGTTTACTTCGTTGTTGTTGGTTCCTGTTAAAACCATTTACAGGGCAAATATTTGCATTCTATCATAAACCTGTTACAAGTGCATAACTAAACTTTGCTACAGTTAGACAACGTTTACTTCTAAGAAGTGTTTGCATTGCTTTGGTAAAAGAATTTAGAGGGGAAATACTGTAGAAATTTACTCTGGCATTTTTATGTTAGAAAGCACTAGATCCCTTAATGATAACAAAGTTAGAATATTGTTTTGAGGCTAACAATTATTCAGGTAATAATCATTTTTTAATCTCCTGCCCTGTTTCAGGAGATGAGCTGGGCATCGATGTCCACAAGTGACTGAAACAGAGATGGCACTGTCCCTGGGCTCACAGCACAGGACACGTGTAAATAGACAAAACTTCCTAGTGCTGCATGACATCATAGATGTAAAATAAAGTACCACAAAAGAAGTCGATGGCATTTATCCTCAACTGCACATAGATGTGGATATTGTGCCTTATTTTCAGACTGCCCACCCTTCAATAGCTTCATGTTATTACCTCTTAGGAGAGTCTGTAAACCACCAACTTGCTTTGTACTTCTTTGAACCATTGTTCCTTCTTTAGTTTATTAATAGTCCTGCTAATAGGTTGCCCTCATTAGTTACCACCCAGCCAGAGTAGCAAGGGAAGAACATTTGAAATTTCTTCTTTTTAAGTATAACATGTTCAAATCCCAATAAAAATGAGAGTGTAATCAATATGGTGAAAGAAAAATGGACACTTCTACATTCCTACAATTAGGCTTTACAATGCATTAACCTAAATGTCACTGTCCATTCCCAGTGTCTCCACAGGAAACAAGGAAGTATGGCAACTTTCTCACATTTATATTAGAACACACAAGATACTCATTTGGTTTTAAAATTTCAAAAGGTATAAGACATACATACCCCAGTTGCCAATTACTATCCTAGGAGAGAAGGTTTCCAGAGATATTTTAAGCATGTGCAAGTAAATATTCTCCTTTTGTTCTCTCCTTTTCTTCCCTTTGTTTCTTTCCTTTGCTTTTCTTTTTCCTTCTCTTCTCTCTCCTCCCCTCTCTCTCTCTTCCCTGTTTATCTCTTCCCTTCTTAACTTATTTTAAAAACATTCGGCAAAATAAAACTATACTCATTGTTTTTTTTTTTTCATTTAACAATATATTTTGGAGATCTTCCCACAAGACTATATGACTAACTTTGCCACTTCTTTTTATAGCTGTATACTATTTTCTTGAATAGTTATGTAGAGTATATTTATAAAAGAATATATTTAATAGTCTTCACAAGTACCCTTGAACATGTCATTTCACTAATGCATAAATATATTTATGGAACAAATTCTTAAAGGTGGAAATGCTGAGTTGAACGACAAACTCAGTTGGAACTGTAACAGATATTGCCAAACAATGAAAGGTTGCATACTTAGTTTGATCATTAAAGAGTGCCTTGGGACCCTAGTTAAAATATCCAACAATGACAATATCAGAATGATTCCTACCATAACAGGAGTATCCGGCTTTTAGTTTATTTGTCATTTTCAAGTTATTCATGTTTCGGTTTCTTTCCTTTGCAGACATGATCAAAGGTTATCTTCCAAATACAAAAGCAGAATGCAATCCAGGGAGTCTGGAAAGATCTCACAATAACAGTTTAGTTTAAAGACATATAATTTGTAAATGGAAATGCCTCTTGCACTCCACCTATGTCTTCTTTCATCTTCTTGATCATTTTGGCTACTGACATTCGAGGCGAATCTGTATTCACTATTGTTACTAAATTCTGTAGGACTTGGATAATCTTTTTGCATGCTTTTATAAGCTGGAGTTCGAGATGGCAACACAACTCAGCCTCTTGCTGTGGGAACCACAAACTTCTAAAGGGCATCCTGCCCGGACATCACTTCATAGAGACTGAGCTCTGTTCCTTGGGCGCCTCCAGGACTATCTGCATGACGTTGCATCATGTGACCTCTGGCAGTAAACTTAAATTTAAACCAGAGACCAAACGGGGTTTTTCATCTTTTACCAATTGAAATCTCTCTAATTTCTGTGACAGTACTCTTCCCATTATTACCACCATTTCCCAACCAGGTTTATCATCTATACATTCCTGATATGAACACCAGACAACCACTCGACATGGGCCAAATGTCCCAAAGAGTAATTGATTTGACCTTAAGGAAGTAGATGGAAAGAAAGAATATTAGTTGGTTCTTTGTCTTCAAATATCCTACCTACTATACAAAGGATCATGGGAATCTGTTTACATTGTGGTGACCACGAGGCAGAGAATCCCCCAGTGAAGATAGTTCTATGGTATTATTCAGTGTGGTGAAATATTCTGTGGTGAAAATGTTGCCCAGGATTCACAAAGTCCACCTATTCGTGGAAACATATGGTATCTGTCTTTTTCTGACTGACTTATTTCACTTAACATAATACCCTCCAGTTCCATCCATGTTGCTACACATGGCCAGATTTCATTTTTTCTCATTGCCACGTAGTAGTCCATTGTATATAAGTACCATAACTTCTTTATCCATTCGTCAGTTGATGGGCACTTGGTCTCTTTCCATGATTTGGCTATTGTCGAAAGTGCTGCTATGAACATTGGGGTACACGTGCTCCTATGCATCAGCATTCCTGTGTCTCTTGGGTAGATTCCTAGCAGGGCTATTGCTGGGTCATAGGGTAGCTCTATTTTCATTTTTTTGAGGAATCTCCACACCGTTTTCCAGAGTGGCTGCACCAGTTTGCATTCCCACCAACAGTGTAGGTGGGTGCCTACTTCTCCACATCCTCGCCAGCATCTATAGTTTCCTGATTTGTTCATTTTAGCCACTCTGACTGGTGTGAGGTGGTATCTCAGTGTAGTTTTGATTTGTATTTCTGCCCAGGGATTTTAATGAGTTGCCTTGAGAGAGTGAGGGGAACAAATGAGTGTATGAAGTAAGCTTACCATTATTCACACCTCTAACACAGCAGTGTATTCAATGACTGAGCCGTGAAATTAGCAATTTTCACCTCCTTCTATAACACTGCTGCTTCCTTTCTTGACCAGGAAGACGACTAATACAGAAGTAATAAGAGAGCAAAGTAGCTAGAAAAGTCAAATTGCTTTAGATAAAAAGACGAGGCTGCATGACGGCACACTGCTTACGCAACATTTTATTAGCCAGCTCTTGCAGCAACTTCAGCTTGGGGCTCATGAGAGTGAGGATCAGCCTAGGCCTCAGGTCTCATGTGTGGTACAGGGGCCAAGACACCTTTGAGGGGTCAAAGATTGGCAGGACTGTAATAAAGTCTGAAGGCCATCTTCTGTAGTTAGTGCTCCTCTATGCAGAGAAAGAGGTAAAGTAAGTAATGAATATGATCATAGGAACCATCGTAAATGACAGAGAAGGAAAAGGTCACTCCAAAAAACAAAGAAGAAAGGAAGATGAATCTAAGGTACTTTAACAGGAGAAGGAAAAGGAAGCAGCTATGATTTGACCAAGTGGAGAGACTAAAGACAGGTGGCCCGTTGTGAATAGTTAAAAGTATAAAGGGACCTGTTATGAGCCTGAGACAGGAGGTGGGTTTTTTGTTGCTTTTTTTTGTTTTTTTGTTTTGTTTTTTTTTTTGAGTTTTTTAAAACCAAGAAGTGAGTGAAATGCTTTGGCATGAGGTTTGTAAAGAATGAGGGAATAAACAGAAGTATACTGGGTGTTACTATAACCCAGACCTCAGTGTCTCATGGGCAGGTTCACTGTAGTGAACCCTCCACAGCTTCCTGGGAGGCCCCTGCTGCCCGCAGAGCCTTATGGCTGACCAGGTCAAAGGACAGCAAAAACAGCAAACAAATGATGCCGCTGGCCCGGAGAGGAGGGACATACAACAGTTACCCTGGAGGAGGCATCTCTTGCCCCCCCCACCCCGCCCCCACCACAATGTGTGTGCTCCCTTCTTCTGGGACAAGGCAGAAAGGTGACTGAGTTATCTCTTGTTCTTTTCCTCATGGGGGAGGCGTGGGCCCATGTTGTTCAAGCTAACTTCTCATGTAAGCAGGGCTGACTCTGAGGGACTAGAAAATCACATATGGTTTCATTTCCGATGACATCTGGACAGCGAGGGGTCATGGATCATCTTGTAGAGATGTCCTGGTGAACACAGAGAATGAGCTGACTCTGTTCTCTTTGAGCGATTAGTAGGGAGTGAAGTAGGCAGGGCTTGCTGGGGATGGAATTTTAGTAAGGAATTAGAATAATGTTTCTTTTCCTTTACTTCCTTTCTCAAATTGCCTCTAAAAGGAGGTGTAGAGATGTAGAAAAAAAAATAGGAGAGGAGACAGAAAGAACTACCAGAGTGAACACAAGAATTTAAACAAAATTACAACCCTCCAAAACAAACCGAAAAATTTTTGGACCTCATTTGACTACTTGCCTCATGTCTTAACACTGAGCTGATTCTAATTAATATTATGTATTTAGCCATAGCTTTTATACATTTATAGCATTTTATCTCTTAAGGAATAATAATTTCCATCTAATTTTCTGTGATCTAATAACATAAACCTTGTCACATTCACAGAGATGAACATCAAACTAGGAATAAAGACAGCATGTTCTTGTTAAAATAGAAGCAATTTAGGTCCAGTTCCTATCCTCCCCAGAACTGGCACTGAGCAATGAGATAGCATGACAGAAAGATGAAACCAAATGCATCTTCTCCTCTCCTGGACATGTAACAAGTTCCCTCAAGTCTAATCCCCCCAGCAAGGGACCCCACAGTTTTCATTAATATAATGCAAAAACATATGGTTACGAAAAGAAAAAGAACATAGAGAAATGAGCAAAAGAGCTACAGAATTCAAAGAAAACACATTCCCCACTTCATACCCACATCTAACTGCCTAAGAAATTTCAATGAAAGTCAGATGTGATTTTCAGCATGTATTCTGCTTAAATAAAATATGAGTGAAATACTGGATTTCTCTATGTAGTGGTAAGAATTTTCTTTCCTTTTATTGAGTTATAATTGTAGAGAGTTAGGTGAGGATTAAAATTAGATAACATTTGTAAACTTCTAAAGAACTATATAAATTTGTATTCCCAAGTTATGAAAATTCTTTCTTACTGTTCAGAAGCTGCAGATATGATTACAGAAGAGCAAAAAAGAGATAGATTTTGCCCTATATGTGTACCAGCCTCAAGACATAAATTGGAAGCTGTTTTTAAGAGACAAAAAAAAAACTATCATTTTTTTTGTGTTTTTTGGGGGAGAGTCTTTAAAAATTTGTTTTTTTGTTTGTTTTTCCTCAAAGTAAATTCCAGAGAAAAGTAACCCAGTACTGGTTTCGTGTGTGTGTGTCCTGGTGGAGTACAAGAGTGCAGAAGTCCAGGGGAAAGAAAGCCTCTGCCCATCGCGTTCCAAATTTCTTGGAAGGCCCTGAGATCAACATAAAAGAAAGAAATGGGGAAGGAAAGGAGGAAAGAGGAAAGAAAGGTGGGAAGAGAGGACGAACACGGGAGAAAAATCCAACAAGGAAATGCGTCTTGGTGTACTACTAATAAGTAACTTGCTGATCCCCTACTGTATACATTCCAGCCCAGGGTCACTGTTTGGAACTTAGCTCATTTTTTAATCTGTGGCTTTGACTTCCTTTCGCCTCTCTACATTTGATATAGTTCATCTTTACAGGTGTTTAGGGACTGAGGACCATGAAGACTCACTGTAAAAGATTAGGATAAGTAACAGATTGGGGAAGGGTTTTTCCTTTTTATGGCTTCGGACCTTTGAGAATATTTTAACATTTATTCGTACTTAAAGCAAAATATAATCCCTTTACAGGAGTTGAAATTCAGGATCATAACATCAGAAGGACAGACTATGTATTGTTTATCCATCTGTATGTGACTGAAAGGCACATGAGGGCAAGAATGCCGACAAAATTCTACCCCTCTTCTTCCAATGCTGTCATTCCTTCCACCAGCACACAGTTACTGAGCATCTACTGTGTGCTGTGCGTTCATTCTCCCAGGCCTGGGGATATGGCAGTAAACGAAACAGACGAAAATCTCTGCTCTCAAGGAACTGGCATTCTTGGGGGTAGGAAATCTGGCGGCAAATTGGAGATGTCCAAGAGATTATTTAAAATATTGTCACATATATAGAGTAAGTCAAAGAGTAAAATATAAGATTTTTTAAAATTATAGAATCATGAAATAAATGTTTGAAAAATTTTCGACTGGATGACTCAGTCTGTGGGGGCTCGACTTCAGCTCAGATTATGATCTCATGGTCCATGGGTTCCAGCCCCATATCGGGCTCTGTGCTGACAGCTTTGAGCCTGGAGCTTGTTTCAGATTTTGTGTTTCCCTCTCTCTCTGCTCCTCCTATCTCTCTCTCTCTCTCTCTCTCTCTCTCTCTTTCTCTCTCTCTCTCTATCTCTATTTCCTCTCTCTCTTTCAAAAATAAACATTAAAAAAATCATTAAAAAATTCTTGAACATTTGAGAAAATTGGCATATCTACAAAGCATGAGTTTTAGTAGTTTTAAAACAAATCTGAAGTTACTTTGTTGGTTTAAAGAACAAAAATATATTATACATAATCTGTTCTTTTTTTCAAAAAAATGTTAATTTTCATATTCAGTGATATAAGTCTCAAGTGAAAGATGGATAAGGAAGAAAAATATTTTTTCTAATCTATTTCCCAAGTGAATGGGGAACTAGAGGGAAACTTCTTAAAAATATTTCCCCCCAACTTATTTAGATTTATTTTTGTTATGTTTCTGTAAAGCTTAGCCCAGTGTCTTGCCTTTTATAGTTTTTCAGTGAATATACGTTGCACAATTATTTTGTGAGTATAACAGAAATTCTTGATTAAGGGAGCACCTCCAATTCTTTGGAAAAAAACCTTTTTATTAGCTTGAAGAGGAATAATAGCCTTATTATATGATTTACAATGAGCTCTAATCTTTGAATCCTCAAGAACCCAAATTTTCCTTTACGAAATGAATAGTGGTCGTGGCTTATTGTTCAACATTTATTGGAAATGATGACATTGTTTTATTTTATAACCCACTAAAAAAGATAGCTATTACCAAATTGCTTCATTATCCTATAATTCCAGAGTTCTACATTATTAAATTACTTAAAATATGAATTGGTCGTTGTTGGTTTTTTTGATGGTTTATCATGGTTTAATTGGCAGCACTTGTTTCTTTCTTTGTGGCCCATAAAAATAGAGATACATCTTATACTCGATGGCACCTTAGATATGACGAAATGCCCTGGAGTATAAGCTGAATATTGATAACAAAATGATCCAACAATTCCTTGGCCCAAACAAGGCAGAAATTATTCTCCTCTCCTTAACAATCTGGAAATGATCGTTCTGGGTTATCCGGAGGCTCTGTTGCTC
This sequence comes from Paguma larvata, assembly GCA_030068075.1. Taxonomy (NCBI): domain Eukaryota; kingdom Metazoa; phylum Chordata; class Mammalia; order Carnivora; family Viverridae; genus Paguma; species Paguma larvata. The sequence goes on from CM057829.1 coordinate 110,348,823, forward strand.
CATGTGATCATTCAGGGACCCAGGACCCTCCCACACTATTGCTCTGCCACCGTCTTTGCACAGTCAAAAAATGGGTCGTTGACATGCCTAAATTCTAGCTCATGAGAACGAGGAAAGAGAGGACGTGGAGAGCAAGCAATGTCCTTTTGGGCAAGTGAGACAGAGGGGACAAGTCTTACACCCCATGGTTGAGAACACTGCCATGCAGCCAGGGCTGCCTTTTCGGTTGCTTATAGTCACGTCCATGCAGTGAGGTGAATGATGTAGGCATTGTGACATAGCATTAGGCTGCTATTGACCTGCTGTGATGACAGAAGGAGCATCATTTGCTTCTGGATAAGGTCGACTGTAGACAACTGAAACTGCAGAAAGCAAAAATGTGAATGAGGGGAGGAACTCTTGTAGACATTTTTCCAAAGAATTTTCAAGGGATTCAATGAGATCAATGACTATTCTGGTATTAGCTATCTGTTGTTGTACGACCAGTAACCCGGATTTGCAGCTGAAAACAACAATTTACTGTCTCACTGTTCCTGTGTGTAAGGAGTCCAGAAGTAGCTTGGCTGAATGTCTGGCTCTGAGCCATTTGCAAGGCTACAATTAGGTGTCAGCTGCAGCTACAGGTATCTCCCTTTCCAAGATCATGCTCCTGGCTGTTGGCTGAATTTGTCAGCTCCTTGCCACATGGACCTTTCAATGGGGCAGCTTACACTATGGCAGCCAGTCTTCCCTCAGAGGAAGTGAGATAGAGTGTGAAAGAGAGCAAGAGAATGAGGGAATTAGACAGAAGTCACAGCATTTCTACCTGCATACCGGAACGGACATGATATCGCTTTTGCTCTATTCGGTGTCAGAAGTAAGTTACTATGTCCAACTCACACTCAAGCAGAGAGTATTGTACAAGGGCGTGAATATTAGGAGGTGAGGATTGTTTGGAGCCCTCTTGGAGGCTGCCTACCACACAGTACTCCACAAATCTTTATCACAAGATATTTTTACAACAGAATAGACAACAATTGGTCATGCAAGGAACAGGCATTCACCTGTCTGAAGGTAGAAACTGATATTATTTCAAAAGTTCCTTTATCCCTGTGATTATATTCTCTGTAACGAAATGGGTTCTTTCTATATTCTTGGTAAATTCTGTCAGGCACACTATTGTAGTTCAACCATTATTTCCTCTATTGTCACATAGGGGAAAAGTCTGATTAAACTCTCTTGATGCAGTATAATATAGTAGCATAGAGACAGATGTCTGGGCTTTGGATTCCACCTCTTAACTTACTAGTTTCTTAATGTTTTGTCTCCATTTTCTCATCTGGAAAATGGAGATAATATTTTCAATTACATCATAGGGTTGTTACAAGGACTAAATGAGTTAAGGGCTTAATACAAACTAAAGTACATATTATACGATCAATACATGTGAGCTAACTAAAGAAATTTAACCTGTTCTTTAACTATTGAGAACTTTTTTTGGGAAAAGGCAGTTAATCTTTCATTGTATGATTTCCTGTACATCAGCCTCTGTGACATTTTCTCTTCCCCGACTTCCTAAAATGAGTCTATACATCTAATGCTATGACTCAAACCCCTAAGCTCGGTGGCAAGATAATGTATGTGAATACAAGGAGGTGGGGACTTCCATCTTCTATTGTCATATTCTAAGGCTATATCAAGCTTTTCATCCACCTATAATATATTTAGATTTTGGAACCTATTTCTAAGGTAGTAATCTTTTCAATCTCCATAAAACGCTTAGAATTCAAATTAGAAAAAAAAATCCTTCAATGTCCTCTTAGTTGATTCTTTGTAGCCTTTGATATTTTTATTTCATTTTATTTTAAAGTTTATTTATTTATTATGAGAGAAAGAGAGCTGGGGATGGGCAGAAAGAGAGGAAGAGAGAATCCCAAGCAAGCTCCATGCTGTCAGTGCAGAGCCTGATGGGGGCTCAAACTCATGGACAGTGAGATCACGACTTGAGCTGAAACCAAGAGTCAGATCTTTAACCAAGTGAGCCACCCAGGCACCCTTGATATTCATATTTTTAAAAATCATGTTTATTCTAGAAAAATTAGTGAAAATAAGTAAAAAAAAAAGAAAAAAGGAAAAGTTAAAACAAATACACTGATAATCCAATATTAATGATCTCTTCTTAGTTGATTTTTATAGCTTTATATTTTTAATGTAAGAAACTGTGCTTATTCTATAAAAAGCAAAGAAGGTAAAAAAAGTAAATAAGTAAGAAATTTTAAAAGAAAAAAGAAAGTACACTGATAATCCCATATCCATAGAGAACTTTGACTAGCATATTTGAGTCTATCCTGGGCATTTTTCTATATATATGTACAAAATATAATGATAATAATAATAATATACAATTTTGTTATCTGTGGGTTTTTTTTTCTTTTACTCAAAAGAACGCTTTGAGCAAGTTGATACTCTAAACAGAGGTACACCAACAGAGGGAAAAAAAAAACCTGTGTACAACATAAAAGTGGAGAAGGGGAATCAGCTCAGAGAGAATGTGGAGACGTGGAGAATAATGAAACTGGGAAGGGACTGGAGAGCAAAGGGAGGGAGGTCCTTTGGTTATCTGGGAAATGCTGGATGGGCTCTTCTTTCCTCTGAAACACACAGATGCCTGGAACAGCTTGCTCTTTTCCCTGGCTCCAAGACATCGCGCTGGCATGAAAGCCAATGGCAGACTTTCTTCATGCTCACGTTTTATGAAATTGATGACTACCCTGTGTGTATGGAAGGGTTTCTCAAGAGCACATTCTGAACACCTAATACAAATACTTTCATAAGTATATATATATTCATCTTCATAAAGACCCCATCGATGTCTCATTTGGGTACTGAAATGAAAGAGCCAATACTTACTTAAAAATACCTTTTTCTTCTAAAAATATCACCTATTAAATTGAAATCCATATTATCGGCTAATATGACATTTTTCCAACCTGAATGAAGATACTGGTCTATTAAACTGGAACATAATAGTATATTTTCTCATATTTTCAATGAAAAATAACAATTCAAAATTTACATTTGGTAATTTAATTTAATTTAGATTGACCAAGCAGAGAAAACACAGGAAAAAAACATCCCCACAGGTCACTAATTTCAAGAACGATAAAAGATATTATTCTATAGACATAAAGCAATAATGAGAAAATATCATAAACAATTCTATGCTGATAAATTCAACAACCAGGAAAGCTGAATGACATGGAGCCTAATTAAAAATGGTAAATGCACAGAAAGGACATTTATGTATTTTAGGTCAGAAGAAACTGAAAAGGAGAGGAAGACTGAAAGGCCAGGAGCAATTGAGAGATCTCATTTTGAAATACTTCCCAGTAAATTAAACAATGGGTCATTAGCTAGAATGAAGTAGGAAGAGGGCTGGGTATAAAAGGAAAACAGGAATTATTTTTCTAATGAGTAAGACTAGATTTCCTTCTTTAATGGAGAGGCGACTGATAATTGAGGTTAAAAAACAAAAAACAAGGGTGCCTGGCTGAGTCGGTGGAGCGAGTGACTCTTGATCTCGGGGTTGTAGGTTTGAGTCCCATGTTGGGCATAGAGATTACTTTAAAAAAAAAACTTAAAAAAAAAAGCAGAAGAGGCACCTTTACATAATCCTCATAGGATTGGTGACACAGAAAATCTCATAAAAACTGGCTCAGGAAACTTTACTCCCAGTTGGATATTACCAGTGATATGTAGCAAAATCTTTCATGACTTCTGGCATCTAAGCAACACAGTATCATATTGCAGCCTGATTTATTTATTTCTTTTTTTAAATGTTTATTTATTTTTGAGACAGAGAGAGACAGAGTGTGAGCAGGGGAGGGGCAGAGAGAGGGAGACACAGAATCCGAAGCAGGCTCCAGGCTCTGAGCTGTCAGCACAGAGCCTGAGGCAGGGCTCAAACCCACGAACTTTGAGATCATGACCTGAGCCGAAGTCGGACGCCCAACCGACTGAGCCGCCCAGACACCCCATACTGCCTGATTTAAAAACAAAAAAACAGAAAAACCAAAAACTACTGAAACATTGTAGTTAGAAGTTTGGGTTTTACAATTCTATTCTGTTTCTGAAACGATTTCTGAAGGATTTTAACAAATAAGGTAGTTCGTTATAGAAGTCTGGATGCTAAAAGGAAAGCTAAAAAGTTGTATTTTCTACACATCTAGCTGGCAGGCAGATTTCCATCACCTGGGTTGCATTATTCCTAAATTCCTAGTGGCAAGTGTACTTTAATTAGCAGAATCTCAAACTGGGACCCACATTACCCATGTTATTAAAGCCCCTTACTTTACAGGTGGGAAAGTCACACAGCTTCTCTCGGCTCTCACACGTTAAGGGATTGGCACAAGGTCACATAATTAGTGACGGGCCCATAATTTAAGGTAACATCACATACATCTGCCTGGTATTAACCATTCTGTGCATATTATTATGCTAAGTGCTTTAGTGGCACAAGAAACTCTGGTGAAAACACAATGTAAAAACAAAAAAAAAAAGTCTTTTTAAATCCCATTTCCCATTTCTGATAGCAACAATGAAAGTCTGAACTGATAGTCCTATCAAAACTTGACTGGTAGATTTGCAGAAAAACAAATGCACAAGATCATTAAAATAGCCCACACGGTTGCATGTCAGCTTCTGACTCTGAGAAATCCAACACTGGTTTAAAAAACCTATGTTTTTCTCCTTGGTGGCCCTGCAACCCTATACTTCCTTTTTCTCAGGCCGCTCTGCCTTAAAAAATTACACATCTGGAGTACTCACGGGCTCAGTGCACCCGATCTAAATCTTTTCCCACTCATAAATGGGCTCCCGTAAGACCAGTGTTTTTCCAACTGAGGATCATGACCCGTTAGTGCACCATGAAATCAATTCGGTGGGTCATAACTGGCGTGTTTTTTTAATTAAATAAAATAGAGTGCATTCTCTTCTTTTCCATTCAACCCCCACTAGTATTTTAGGCTTGAAGGGGATTTTCTTTGATTTATATCGGGGAGCCTTGAGAAGAGGTAGTTTCTTTTCGTTTTGATTTTGCTTGAGTTAACATTCATTCTAGAGTTAGTTTACTAGAATTCCCATAAATCTTGACCAAGAAAAGTCCCTTGCAGAGGGTCCTTGAAAGAAGAGACCCTGCTTCCCTAGGAACAGTTTATGTACTGATTAACTCAGGGTGCCGTAGTAGTCTGCCCAGCTTGCTCCTTGCCAGGGGGCCTAGAAGCTATGACTTTTGAGGTTAATTGCACCAAATTCAATTCCTGCCTCTTCAGTGCAAGTCAGACCCTCAGTGTCTCCTCAGAGCCTTAAGGGCTCTTTGAAGCTTTGGCTGCCAGAAAACACAGGGCTGAGAGGATGAGAATCAGCTGGAGTTCAAGAGTTAGTCTGTTCCCTCCCCAAATGGAAAACCACATCGAAATATTTGTCCTCTGTGCTTTGTTCCCAAAGCAAACACTATTTAGCTAAGTATGGTGTAAAGGGTTGCCATTTGCCACAACTGATAAATAAACTGGTAACCACAATGATGAGGGAGAAGTGGGGGTATTTTGTGGTCTTGGGGGGAACTGAAAGCTCTCTTTCATTGGAGACAGGCTACGAGAGACAAAAATCATCAAAACAAGGAAATAAATTGTTTTTCTTAGAATAGAAGCTTTGTTGGCTGCAGTGGGGGAGCGTATTTTTATTTTTAGGTAATTGCTTATTAGCAGGTAGAAGAATGTGTCTTGATAAAGAGATTAAGAGTTGCAGTCCCCCTCAAATTTCATTTTTGTATTTTTTTCTTTAAAAGTTTTATTTAAAAAAATTGTATTTTGGAGCCTAAAAAGTATGGCAAAAATACTCAGATGACTGGATTTTCCTGGTCAAAACAAATTTAAAAGGGACAAAATTTAAAAACCAGGTACAAAATAAATGATGCTATAGGTTCCGATAAATTTAAAAGTTTAGCTGTGGATATTTAGCTTCTTAATCCAGAAGAACACATTTTTCTTTTTTTAGAATTTTTTTCTTTAACGTTTATTTATTTTTGAGAGAGAGACAGAGTATGAGCAGGGAGGGGCAGAGAGAGAGGGAGACACAGAATCCCAAGCAGGGTCCAGGCTCTGAGCTGTCAGTGCAGAGCCTGATGTGGGGCTCGTACTTATGAAGCATGATCATGACCTGAGCCGAAGTCAGATGCTTAACCCACTGACCCACCCAGGCACTTCTGGAAGAACCCATATTTCTATCCTTATAGTGCAAGTCTTTTCTATTATGTAAGCTTTTGGTTTCATGGAGATTTGATGAAATTTGTTTTATTTGTACCTAGAGACATACAGATTAGTGCTAAAGAATTACACCAAATAATTTTCACAGTATCTGTGAATCAGGAGCATGTCTAAATTTACCATTAGTTGTCTAAAACACAAATATATGATCTTGGCAATGTTAGTAAATTTTATCCATGTGTGCCAGATGTGTTTGAAAAGAAAAATAACCTAGAAAGAAAAATTCTTAAAGTTCCATTTATATTAAAAACTTTTTGAATCATCTATAATCAAAATATGGTTGCAAACTCCTCTGCACTGTGGGAGTTACAGTAGCATGATTATTTAAAATGACCAGAAGTCATCTACGATGACATCTACAATGTCCATAATTTAAAGCAGTCTTAAATTTTTTCTAGATATAAAATGCTCAAGGTTCAAAAAAGAAAAATCAGTGCTAACTTTGTCCATATATGTCTTAATAATTTCGTAGATTTGTGTAATTACTTCTTTATTATTATTAGATTGACTATCTTGGATTTTTTCAAATATTAATACTATATACATATTATGATTTATTTATTCAATGACAAATATTTATTAAGCATCTACTATATGCCATCCAAAGCTTCTAAGCATTGACACACAATACTTGGGGGAAAATATAGATTATGGGGGTTATGTTCCTAGCAGGAAAGAAGATCAACAATCTAAGTTTTACTGGACTAGCATATAAATTAGGATAGAGAGTCCTTACAGCAATTGAGCAAAGAACCGGCATATAAAATAACCAGGGTTTGTACCGAAATTTTAGAGCAAAAAGCCTGACCAAAATATCTACTGAGTAAATAAGTTGGAGTAAACTGGGAAGAGTAATAGTCAATGAGGTTAAAAAAAAAGTACATCATGAGATCTTGCCACTTGGAGCAACATGGGTGGAACTAGAGTGTATTATGCTAAGCGAAATAAGTCCATCAGAGAAAGACAAATATATGATTTCACTGCTATGTGGAATTTAAGATACAAAACAGATTAACTTGGGGGAAAGGAAGGAAAAAGAAGATAAAAACAGAGAGGGGGACCAACCGTAAGAGACTCTTAAATACAGAGAACAAACTGAGAGTTGATGGAGGGAAGTGGGTGGGGGATGGGCTAAATGGGTGATGGGTATTAAGGAGGCACTTGTTGGGATGAGCGCTGGGTGTTATATGTAAGTGATGATTTACTGCGTTCTGCTCCTGAAACCAGTACTACATTGTAATTTAACTAACTTGAATTTAAATAAATAAATTATGTATACAGACAGGCCAAATAATTTTGAGTCATAGTAATGCTCTGGAGTTTTTATCTGGAGTAAGTTGGAGAGATATTAGAAGATTTTGAGAAAAAAAGTGGTATGAAATACTTTAAATAGCTATGGTTTTGGCCTCTGTGGTGAGAACAGATTTAAGAGGATGGAAGGAAGGAGGCCAGTTGAGAAGTAGAGAAGAAGATGTAGTTCTCCCATCCATAGAGTCTTGGTTCACTTCAAAATGCACCTGTAGATAGCTCTCATGTATACTTACTGCTTCTTGTTTCTGTGCCTGAGAAGAGCAGCTGAGAAGTACCAAGGAGCTACACTTAGAATTGACCCACCAAGAATGGGAAAGGGAGTTGGTGAATAAAGACTCTAGCGTCTCTCAGTGGGACAAGTCTGAGATGTGTTCTGCACAGTCTCTTAGAGGGTCCCCTGCAGAGCTGAGCTCTCAGGTCCTAGAGCAGAGTCTCACTCTTTAATGCAGCTCTTTAATGGAACTTCCCTGTTCCACTCTGCATCCACTCACCATGCTTCCTGGGAATACCCTCTTAGAGATGACTTTTGGAGGAATCCAAGCTAAGATAGGGGACTATTGTAGTTTGTATTGGATTACCAGGCAAGACAGGATAACAACTTGGACCACTGTGGATCCTTAAAGTAGGGATAATTGATTTAATGCTGATTATACTTTAAAGAACAGCTGAAAGGATTTGTTGATGCATTTAATGTGAAATGTAAGAGAGAAACAGGAATCAAGATGATGTTTTTTGTTTGAGCACTTGGAAGGATAAGGTATCCATTAACTAAAATGAGAAAGTGTATAATACAACTGGAAGAGACCTAGTATACAGTGTGAGATAGGGATCATTTTTTAAAATGTGAATATCCACTTGATCCAGCACCATTTACTGAAAAGATCTTCTTATATACATAGTACTGCAGTATCACTTTTGTCAAAAATCAAGAACCCATAAATGTGTGGGTTATTGTCTGTAGTTGCTATTCTGTTCTATTAATCTATCCTGCCTTATTATTTTCTGTAAATTATAGTCATAAGATTCATCAATGTAATTCGTACAGCACTGTTCTTGAAGATTACTTTTTATAACTTTATGATGTCTTCAAAGTTCATGATAACTCTTAATATCCAGCAGGTAATTCCTTCACCTCTGTTCTTCTTGAAGATTACTCTTATAACTGTGTAATAATTTTAATAATTAGTGGTATAATTCCTCCTTATCTGTACTTCTTGAGGTTACTCTTAGACCTGTTCAACTTGGTAAAAATTTAGAAACAGCTTATTACTTCACACACACACACACACACACACACACACACACACAGAGTCAATATTATTAGAATTACATTAAATCTTTCAATTGATTGGGAACGAATTGACATTTTTACAATATTGAGTTTTCTCTTTTTTTTGTCTTTATCTTTATTTTTTAAATATTCTTTTAATTTGCATCTAAGTTAGTTAGCAAATAGTGCAATAATGATTTCAGGAGTAGAATCCAGTGACTCATCTCCTACACATAACACCCAGCGCTCATCCCAACAAGTGTCCTCCTTAATGCCTCTGGCCCATCTAGCCCATCCCCCCACCAACAAGCCCTCCAGCAACCCTCAGTTTGTTCTCTGTATTTAGGAGTCTCTTATGTTTTCTCCCCCTCACTTTTTTGGTATTATTTTTGGTTCCCTTCCCTTCTGTTCATCTGTTTTGTATCTTAAATTCCACATATGAGTGAAATCATATGATATTTGTCTGTCTCTGACTAATTTCGCTTAGCATAATACATTCTAGTTCTACCCACATTGTTGCAAATGGCAAGATTTCATTTTTTGATTACCGAGTAATACTCCATTGTTACAACATTGAACTTTCTAACCAAAAGAATATTTTTTAATGGAGAATATAACAGTATATGTCTATAGTTATTAGAATAATTAAATAAACTGGAAAAAATCATGATGCAAGGCAGGTAGAATTGTTGGAGCAATAGTCTGGAGTGGGCGACAGTAGATGGGATCTAGTTCCCAAGGGGCAGGATTGACCTTAGGTAGGGACATGGGTGGTTCAACAATTCTGATAGAAAAGAAGAAAGAGTAAATGGTCACATGTGCCAGCAGATGAGTAAACACATGATGATGAGACTTTATGGGCATTCTCTTTTGACCACTTCAGCTCACAAATATCAGCCGCCTGATAGCATGGCTAGAGTAGATGTCCTTGCGTTGTCCTGGTTTTTAATGAGAATGCCTCTGGTGAGTTATCGTTAAGTATAAAGGTAGCTGCTGGTTTCATTTAGCTATTTTGTCATCTTTTAAATGTGTGTTTTCTGAAAGTTATCAGGAAAAAATGCCCTCTTTGCCTTTATCTTTTGAGATCGATGTCCATTTAGTTTAAATATTTTTACTTTCTCTTATTATGAAAATCCCCTTCTAATAGTTAAATTTTGTACCTTCCTTGGGGCCTCATCTAGATCTGTTGTGTTTCTGCTGGTGTTTATCCATCAAGTGTGAATTCCCCAGGTTTTCCGCAAGGCGATGGTGGTACACGTGAGGTTGGTGGGGGTGTGATTCTGGACCTCGTTTATACCAGACAATACTGTTTAACTTTTATGGTCATGGCAGGGTGTCGGAATAGTCTGCAATGATTGTATTAGCTGGAAGCATAGTTTCCTTGGTAGCTCAGAGACAATAATCGTAAGTAACCTTTTGATTCTTTCCCTTCTAAAGTGCATTACCTTACAATTGCTCACACTGAAATTTCTTTGCTGCATTTCTACTAATGACACACTTTCATGAAATTTTTCACATGACTTTTGTCCACAAACATAGACTTTGATTTCCAATAAAAATGTAATTAAATTTATCAACTTGTTTCGCTACACTCTTCATTCTATCACATTTAATAAAGGTCAGAGGAGAGTCTGAGCATTAATTCCTAATACCAGACATAAATAAGTGTCGAAATTTGAAAAGTTTAGTCCAAGCTCTCAGTTTTTCTCGGAGGCTGTGGCAAGTGATACTTCTTGATAGGAAGGCCAGAGCAAAGCGACGTTGGAGTAGTAGGCCCACGTGCACCTGGGAGGCAAGTGAACTACTGTGTCGCTTGAGAGACAGAGATGCTATGACTGGGATGGGAGCTACAGGTGTGGATGAGGGTGGAGGGATCAGGCATGAGAGTTGATGCCAAGCAACCTGGGGATAGAAATGAGTGATCAACATGAACTCAGAAACTAATGGGGAAACGATGGGAAACTGTGATGAATCCAGGAAACAGAGAACAGATGAGGGAACACTGAGAACTAAATTGATTTGTCTGATGAAAAACAGGGTCAGTCGGATACAGAGCCCATGATAAATATAGGGGCGAATTTGTCAGAAGAACCAGACATGGGGATCCTCCTCACGAATTGTGTCTAAGGCTCAGTCCACAGGGCAGGGGCCCTTTGCAACATATGTCTGACCGGAAATTCTGGCCAGTGTTCCCATGGTTTACAAACATATTGGAGTGGACCAGGGCTGTATTCTTTCCACTGATCAGTCATAAATGTAAGCAGGGATGCTTTCCTACTTCTAACAGGTCACCTAAATACTACTCAGTTTTCACTAACCATGAAGTTTTTTCCATGAGAAAATAAATAAGTTTATTTATTTATTTTGAGGGACAGAGGGGGTGAGAGTCAGAGAGAGAGGGAGGGAGAGAATCCTAAGCAGACTCCACACCATCAGCACAGACCCGACATGGGGCTCAATCTCATGAACTGTGAGATCATGACCAGAGCTGAAACCAAGAGTTGGATGCTTAACTGACCAATCCACACAGGTGCCCCCAAACAAGCAATTCTTTTTCTCTTTAAGATGGTCTTTTCTCCAATCACAAACCCTCCAGTTGAACATATGTTATCAGTTTCCTTTCTCCCCCATATTATCCTCTGCAATATGAGAGAAAAATCTAGTAGGAAGTGAGAAAAATAAAGCTCTGCCCTCTACTCCGTTCTCGGCACGTATGATTTTTATAAACAATGAAAGCAGATTTCCCACCCTAACTACAAATATTTCAATAAGCAAATTTTTTTTTTCCCTTTCATTTTTCAAAGTCTTTATGGTGCAGGCTGTGGCGTGCTGGAGACCAGAGGCGTTCCTGGGGCAGACATCAGTTTGGCACACACAGTCCTCAGCTGTCAGCTTGTCTGCAAGTAGATCTAAGGACTCGATGCTCCCACTGTAGTCTGGGTGTCACAGCAGCCGCTTCCCCTTATTGGCGAGCAAGCTGGGATGAAGCATCTGTCCTGAACTCAGTCACATGAGATGGAGAATGAGGGGCAAGATTTGACGCTCATTATAGCTTTCTCTCACTCAGCCCAAGACAATCCAGACAGTAAATCCCATTTCAGTGTGGGTACATGTGGTGTTTCATGTTCTTTGACTTAATCAAATGTTCGTAAAATAATTCTAAAACCTCATTTTCAAAAATTTATACAAATAATCAGGTGCCACCAGTCTTCCTAAAGCTGCTGGAATTTCAGGGAAATAGATCACTCGTTTATCACTATTCCCTCAAATGATTGATATGTTAAAATAAACATGGTTTCACTATTTCAATTACACCAATGAGAGAGTCTCATGGAAAACCAGTGTAATCCGGTGTTGATAGTAAAATTAATGGGTCATGCGTTTGCCAGAAAAACCTTCATGTATTTTTGGGACAATATAATTCGGGAGGAATTTTGGATGATTCAACCAATTATTGCATGGATTCAAATATAGTTCAGGTTATGTCATATTTCCCAAACAGAAATCCTGTTTCAATAGAACTTTGAAATAAAGCAGTTTCCATGGGAAATGGCTGTATTCCTGCCCCCATCCACAGTGTGCTAAAGACCTGCCCCTGCACCAGAACTGGCCACGACAGAGTCTGAACAGACGGCTTTCCGTGAAATTTGCCTCTTCAACATCCAACCTGCTCTTGCTCACCTCTTTACCGTACCACCAGGCACTGGAATGCTCATAGTTAGAATACTTTGTCTGCACTAAGGCATTATCTTCAAACTCTTCAAAATCACAGAATCATGATATCAGAAGTTACTGTCAAGAATACTGGAGAGTCTTAGATTTTACCTTATTTGCATGCTAACTAGTTAGCCAGTCACTGTTTCTTGGATGCTGGCAGAAGACAAGAGACTCTTGGGTCATAGACAAAGGACAGTTTATTGCTCACAGACATAGCAGTGGCTGAGCCCCAGTTCTCACTAGTCGATGCAAAGAGGGCCAAGTGATACCCGCGCATGCAATGGATATGTCAGAGGAGATGAACCACAAGCTTAGGGAACCAGCATATTTTTCGATGGGCAATAACCTTGCCTTCCCTTTGCTATGAAAGCAGACACTATCTTTATTATGCTAGGTAGTAAATAAACCTACCTTGTTCTGAAATTAGACAGTATATCTAATTTCCAAGGCTGTTTTCTATATACACAAACTTGAAAAGATAGTTTTGAACAAAAGCATCTGTATTAGCTATGTTTTGTAGTTTCTCTAACCTGATGCTTTAATATTTTCAAGATGGATGTCAATTATTTTAGGTGAATAATTAGGGACTTGAGTTAACCACCTGGACTTTTATTTATTTTATCTATCTATCTATCTATCTATCTATCTATCTATCTATCTATCTATCTATCTATCATCTATCTATCTATTTAGAGAGACAGAGCACAAGCAGGGGAGGGACAGAAAGAGAGGGAGACACAGAATCCAAAGCAGGTTCCAGGCTCTGAGCTGTCAGTACAGAGCCCGATGTGGGGCTCAAACCCACAAATGCGAGATCATGACCTGAGCTGAAGTCGGATGCTAAACTGACTGAGCCACCCAGGTGCCCCAAGGTGTCACTTTTAAATGTGGTTTACCAATCCCAGAGCATCCTACCTTACTTTGCTTTCTCCTTCATGTGGAAATCACAATAAAAGTGTTTGCCTGCTCTCCCACCCTCTTTCTCTGCCTCATGACTGACCTTGGTGTTCCTCCCTGTGGCCCTGCATGGCATGCTGCATTTTCCCTGGGGGAATAGCATCATACACTTTTATGACTCCAAAGCAGCTCTCTCTTTGATCTGTGTATGGCCTCACTACACCTAAATTAAGACTAAGTTATGATTAAAACACAGTCAGTAACCATAGCTCACAAAACATGCAAACACATTAGAAGTCCATGGAGAGCTCTCTTCTAACAGATACTATCTAAAAGACGATTGATTTCAATACCCATTAATGCCCAAATCCTTTCTAAGAGAACTCCATACTCCCATAAAGCAATTCAGCATATCTTTTAGACACTTTTCTTCAAACACTCTTATGTTATCTGTGATTTTTGTTTACTTGGCCTTCTTTTATGCCTTCGGATCTAAAAAGAACACGTCTTTGCAGGCAACTGTGATGTGCATTGCACAAGCTTCTTCTCTACTACCTTTCTCACTGCTGGAAACTTCCTTTGTATAATATGATTATCTCTAGTTTCCTCAACCATCCTGATGACATCCTGTTAAATGTAGTCTGCTTTGTCTATTTTTAAAATATACACTGCTCCAAAAATATTTTAGATGCAGTATGAATAAAAAGCCAAGAGTAAGTAGAATAGAATAGCATAAACTTGCAACTCTTTTTTTTTTGCATCCTATTGCATCCTATATGGGCATGTTAACTTATTAAAACGTACAGCATACCTCTGATGATTAAGAAGCAACTGTCAACTAAAGTCATTAATCCTGTCACTCCATAACTGACTCAACCTTTCTGTTTTTGCTTTAAAATATGGGCTTTAGGAGCACCTGGTTGACTCAGTTGGGTGAGCCTCCAATTCTTGATTTCAGCTCGGGTCATGACCTCACAGTTCATGAGATGGAACCCCGTGTCGGGCTCTATGCTGACAGCATGGAGCTTGCTTGGGATTCTCTCTCTCCCTCTCTCTCTCTGCCCCTTCCCCACTCACACATGCATGCTCTCTCTCTCTCAAAATAAATAAGTAAACTTTAAAAAAATATGTAGGCTTTATATCTATCCCTGTAAAATTCAATCTTAGATTTATTTTTTTCTTTTGAGTCTCTGATCTCTCAGATTTCAAAAACAAAATAAGTTATTATTCCTAGCCTCAAAGCATCAAAACATTTAATAAGCAAATTTTATACAACTTTTTCCGATTCCTTGATTAAAATGTGGAGCAGGACAGAACTGAACATAGCGTCTTGTATACTCAATTGGAACCTTCTATCGGGTTTACCTTGATGAATCTTCAATAAGCATAGTTGTTCAACATAAGAATTCTTTTATTTAAACCTTCTTCCGGACCTTACTTGTTTAAAAAAATTCTATATGGAGATATTTGGACCACTGCATTTCTATATTTTGTCCTTCTGTCAATTTTGCTAACTAAAGAAAAGAGATTAGCATACTATGACTTACTCTTATTGAATCCGTAATGGCAAACAGTGGTCACTATTTCATTTTCTCCATCATCTAGAAGTTTATTAATATATATATTTTAACACAATGTAATATATTCTATATATAGAATATATGTAATATATCTAATTATAATTATCTAATTATGTGTATATGATTGTGATGTATATATGTGTGTATATATGTACATATGTATATTCTGTATGAATGCATGTAACTATAATATATGTATATAATAATTGTATATAATATATTATAGTTACACATAATTACATATTATACATAAACATATTATATAATATATTATTAAGTTACATTATTATATAATTAATATAATATAAAATAACATTCAGAACAGATCAGATTAGTCTACTAAATTATTAAACTGCTATCTTGGGAAGTGAGTTTTTACTTCCATTATCAACAAAAATTTAATAAATACATGTTACATGTAGCTCTATTTTACAATTTCTCTTAAAGAAAAAGTCTCACTAGAGTAGGAAATTTCACAAACCTTCAAAAAGTGGAGAGGATTCGGCAAATTAGTCAGTGGAAGAAAAGGCACTTGTAAGGGAAACGTGCCAAAGAAAAATGAGAAAAATGAAAAGAGAGAAAACATGAGGTGAGGAAGAATACATTGCATTTAAGCCTTTTAATTCAAATCTAACTTATTCTTTCAGAATTACATGGTTGTTACTATTTTTCTGGCCACAGTACTCTCTCTGCAATTACTTTCCAAACTATCATTTGGGTTCTCGATCTCCATCTTTATTTCATTGTTTCTCATGTATATACCTTGTCTGGCATGTAATCTTAGAAAGCAGCGGCTATATCTCATTCTTCAGTGTTTTGACCCTCTACAGCTCCAGGACATAACTGGCTCACCTTATGTACTCAGTGATTATTTTGGAATGGAAATTTCAGTTTTGGGGGATTACAAATTAGAGACCTAAAGCTGTAAGGAATTTTGGACACAGAAAGCTAGAAAGATTGAATAATTTGCCTAGAATCACTTAAGTTCCTATGCATTCATTCACAAAATGCTTCCCGTTAGCCTTATCTTTCTTGGATCTCTAAGATTGGCCTAAAATCTCTATATGGGCAGCTTACGAGGCATCAAAGCCTGTTATGATTGTTTGGCTTGTTGGAACTGGTTTACATGTTAAGAAAGGTACACTTTGATCCCAGTATCTGAATAATTCCCTCTAAGACCATGTGTTGGCTCTTCCATAGACACAGACATAAACAAATTCATCCCAGAGAGTCAATGGAAGTTTTCCTCAAATGTTGATTTATATTTAGGGGCTGATGGTATATATTTAGAAGGATATCTTTCCTAATTCTTTTTATTAGCAATTGGGATAGTGCCAAAAGTCACATTTCATTAAAATGACCCGAAGAAGAAATTGAATTTTTCTATACCTCCGGGAAGGATATATATTTATAAGCAGCGTTAACCAGAGGCACAGCTTCTTTGATAATGGCACTGGTCCGAGCTCTCTACTATGACTCATGGAAACAAGCAGCAGTTGTGGCCATGGCTTCACCAGCTGGGCTTAAAAGTCCCAAGGATCTTACGTGTCAACCACACCACAGTCCTTCCCTGCCTTTCCATTTAATGAACATCAAGATCCAGTGTGTTCTAAATGCACATCTCAACCTGATTTATTTTAAAACAATTCTATAAAGAATTGTTTAATATCTACTAGGACATTTTATTAGTTTGTATATTTTTAGAAATTCTAGGGGTGAGTGTGGGAGGAAGAACACCGTAACATCCACCCTATACCCATATCTCATTAAAAATCCTGCAAGTACATGGTTGAGAAGCCTGTAATATCTTCTTTCTTTATGTTTAGTACCCCAGTATTTAATTTGGAAGAAGTATCTTGGGTGATTTGGAAGTACAGGAGCACAAAGATTATGTTTTACAGGAATTTGGCTTTATAGTGATATAAAACATTCAACCATCTCAGTCTAGCTATGTGAATTTTCCCTCACAAAAAATCCCTGGATAGTATTTTTTTCTGGAGCTTTTCCTACTTGCAAATTTAATACGTGTTATCTATCTTTCCAGTAGCTATGCAAATAAGTAATACTTAAAAATATGTTTTGAGTTCTTGGAGAAGATGATGCTGGACAAGTATGTCATTTTGGAATTGACTTTTTTTCCTCTCAGAAAGAAGGGAGAAGCCTGGTAGCCCTTAATACTTGAAAAAGTAAAGGGGCAAGGGGAGTGGCTGAATAGAAAAAATAGACTATGTCCTTATTTTGTGGACAGAAGTCCCTCTTACCTGGGACCACAGAGACCCTAGAACACTTGAGTTTAAGGAAATTTAGAAATGGGGAAGGTGTCTTCTTGAGCTAGCACGGCTCACTGTCCAACGTTATCCCGAGCCCAGCATCCCCGTGTAGACGTCCCAAAGGCTGCTTTTGGCTGTAGTATCTGAAAGTTCAGCTGCTGCAGTGACCAACCCATTTTCTAGGACAGCCCGGATGGAAAGGAAAAAATGAAACCCAATTTTATTTTTATTACCATAGAACTTCTGTGTTTTCCTCAAGTTTTGATAAATAGTAACTAGATCTTACTGAAAATATAAGAAAACATCCAGTACCATTTGATGACTTTTCATATTCCGAGCTAGAGCCTGGAACCCATCTTTCAAACCATGTCATAAAACCCAGAAATTCTAGTTTGTAATGACAATGAGAGTGTAGAGGAGCTGGTAAGCATCTCAAAAAATAATAGAACAATAAGCGTTCATGTGTTGGTTTAATGGATTAAAATAGAAAAACATCAGGAAAATATATCAGCTGAACTTAATTTTTTTTTAATTTTTGGAAAATTCTCTTTCATCTACTCTTACGAGTTTTCTCAATTTTTATTTATGTCATTTACTAATCTTTGAAGTGTTGCTTTGGAAGCAAAACCATTAAGCTTTTGATGATTATTTCCATAATTTGGAGTTTGATCACTTGGGTCATTTGTCCCATGTTGACATGAAATGTTGTACTCCCGTGGCCTGTAAGAGGACAAAGCATGAATGTTTCTCCACTCATCATCCTGAAACCGGGCAGGTCTTTTGCACAATTTGCAGGGCCAGTGACAACAGCAAAAGGCATTCTCCACTAGTTAACAAATCCTTTCAAACTCTGACAGCAAGCCTGTTCCTACCCTGTTAACATGCCCTTGGCAAATTTTAATCCAATTATTAAATTCAAGTTTACATAATTATTATCATTATCTATTAAATATTATTCATATATATCTTATGATTTTTTGTTGTTTACAAACTTCTTTCATTTGCAAATTTAATTTGAACCTCACAAAATCCCTCTGAAATATATGATTCATATGTATTAGCTCAGCCTGCCATAACAAAATACCACAGACTGGGTGGCTTAAGCAACAGAAATTTACTTTGTCAAAGTTCCAGAGACTTGAAGTCCAAGATCAGGGTGCCAAAAGGTTGGTTCTTAGTGAGAACTCTGTCTGGCTTCAGATGGCTTCCCTCTCGCTATGCTCTCCCATGGCCTCCGCTCAGTATGCATGTGAACAGGGAGGTGCTTCCTCTTCTTATACCAGTCCTATCAGATTAGGAGTCCAACTTCTTGGCTTTAGTTAACCTTAATTACCTCCTAAAAGATCCTATCTCCAAAGGAAGTCATATTGGGGATTAGGGCTTCAACATATGGATTGGGAGGCCAGGCACCACTCAGTCTATGACATCCCATTTTGCAGATAAGACAACAGACCGAAGACTGAAGACTAGAACTAGAAGTAATGTCGAAGCCAGTGCTTGCTTCCAAATTCTTGAGCCTCTATTCCTTGTTTTGTTGTAATTCCCTGGTGATGAGAAAGGATCATTTTACAGGTTTTTGTAAAGTGCCCATGATTTTCCAGATACTACAAATATTTAACTCTAAACCTCTAAAACCATAAAAGCATAAATGCACTAGGGTTTTTAAAATAATTATGAAATGGAGAAAGATTCTCTAAAGAACCATAAAACCAAGAATCCAAATGAAAACAAAAAGATAAACTTGATTGTATAAAACATTAAAGGCCTGTAAGACATAAAGGGAAAAAGAAATATGAATTTGAAGCATAAGAAAGACCAGAAAATATTTAAGGTGCATATGACAGGTAGGGGGCCAATTTTCTTAACATACACAGCAAAACACAACAGCAAAAAGTCGAAACTCCGAAAAATGAGCAAAGACATGAATAAGCAGTTCACAGAAAAAAATAAATAAATGAGAAACATAAAAATAAGCTTAACTTTTTTTGTAATTGAAGAGATGCACATTAAAATAAAAACAAAACACTGTTTTCTACCTACCAGACTGGCAAAGATGAAAATTGCATGAAGAAGGGGTGCAGAAAAATTATCTTTTTGCTATACAATTGGGGAAAGTATAAATTAGTGCAATTGTACCGAAGATAATTTGGCAGTATTTGTCAAAGTAAAATAAGCATATGTCCTTTAATCCAGCACTTCCACATCTGAGAATAATTGAAACTTCATAAACTGTCACACACACATAAGGAAAGTTGTATAATAAAAAAGTATTCAATGTAATATTGTTTGTATATTAGTTGCTAGGGCTGCCATAACAACATCTACACACTTGATGGCTTAAGCAACAGAAATTTGTTTTCTCGTGGTTCTGGAGGCTAGAAATCCAAGATCAAGGTGATTGTAGGTTTGGTTTCCTCTGAGATCTCTCTTCTTGGTTCGTAGATGATTTTCTTCTTGCTATGTCCTTCCTCTCTGCCCATCCTTGATGTGTCTCTGTGTGTCCTAATCTTTTCTTCTAAGGGCACCGGTCAGGTTGGATTAGGGCCCAACATAATGGACTCCTTTTAACCTATTTACCTCTTAAAGGTACTGTCTTCAAATATAGTCACATTCTGAGATATTGGGAGTTAGGATTCAACATATGAATTCGAGAGGGATATAATTCAGTCCATAATAGTTTATAAGGGGGGGGGAGAAGCAAATATATATATTATATATACTAATAGTAAATACATTATTCCAATTCCACACCCCAGCCTTGCAAATATGCTTTCAACAATAATTACCATGCTGAACTGTATGCTACTTTTAATCTTTTCTCTTCTAGATTTTCTTCTAGCTTATCTTCACATCTCTATTAAAGAAATGAAAAGAGAGGAAAAGCATTAACAGGTGGCAATGTCTTCTAGTATTTAACAGATTAATTTTTGAACCGAACTTCCACTGCAGTAAAATTGCTTCTGATTTGTCAATTTGGGTTTTTAATTTCTGGCTTTATAGTATTAAAATTTTCAGAATATTGAAATTATTTGGTACATAATGACAGAGACTATTGCTACTATGTAAATGGCCATTGGCCTCTGAATTCAAAAGCTCTAGGAAATTTTTTTTTAAATATGCTGTGATTGGGGCACCTGGGTGGCTCAGTCTGCTGAGCATCTGACTCAGGTTCAGCTCTGGTCATGATCTCATGGTTCATGAGTTCAAGCCCTGCATTAGGACTCACACTCACAACACTGGGCCTGTTTGGGATTCTCTCTCCCTCTCTCTCTCTCTCTCTCTCTCTCTCTCTCTCTCTGGCCCTTCCCTGTTTGCTCTCTTTCTCTTTCTCTCAAAATAAATAAGTAAACTTAAAAAAAATTCTGTGATTAATTGAAAATTTCAGTTGAATATGAAAATGTAACTTGAAACTTTGGAACTTGTCTTCCAATCAGTATTTACTACCATTTTAGATATCTGAGCCAGATTTGTCAGCGAGCACCCAAGAACTGAGTTAATAATTCTAACACATAAGGAGGACCTTGTAGTGATATCAAAAGAGAACTGGATCATGAATAAGGAAACCTACCTCTGAGATGTAGCATTGGAGCCCATGTAATCTTGGAGAATTTACCGCTTTGAAATTCAGTCTGTCCTATTAAATGGAGTCATAAGCATTACCCGTAAATTATAGCAGAAATTCAAAGACATAACAGAAATGAAAATAGGTGGCACAAAGTATTTGCTCATCCAATACTTTTCTTTTATTCTTCCTCAGGGCAACTGCGGAAGGATCAGAAGATGAAATTCCATCCGTCAAGCCATTTATAGTCCAATCGGAAAGACTGTATGTGAACTTCAAGTGATATTTTACAGGAGTTTAGAAAGAGGAATATCAGGAACAAGAATAATTGGGGAAGAGTTCATGTAGAATATAGAATGTGAGGCAGGCCTTAAGGATGGAAGGTTTGCATCGTTGGAGTACAGGAGAGAGCATCCTAGCCAGGCAGAGTAACTTAAAGGAAAGCAGAGGTGCAGAGATTAACAACGTGTCTGTCCAGCATTAAAAGCATGATCCTCTCCCCAGCATCTTTAGCACACAAATAAAATACGATAAAAATAATCTTTTTATTTTCTGGTATACATCCTGACTTTACCAAGGCACAGTTTCAGGAGGAATAAACTCATTTAGTTTAAAGCTATGCTTTCCGTCCATTATTTAGCAGAAGTGGATTATCACAGAAAGAACTGAGTGTATTTCCTCCGTAAGCACGATGTGGGGAAATTTAAGCACGTCCTGAGCTCATGGCTGTAGACAGAGGTTTTATGAAGGATCTTCGAAATAAGGGGATCCAGAAGTATTTGAAACATGGGAATCATCTAGTCCAAACTTTCTGGTTTACAACTTGAGAAAAATGGTACCAAGACACACTGAGTAACTTTTCAAAAGCCAGAAGTCAGATACTGAAAGACCTAAGATAAAAACCCAGGTCCTCTAGGCTCCTGAATTTTCTGTTCAGGAAGATCTAAATGTAATCTAGTAATGAACTGATGTGTATTCATTCATTCATTCATTCAATTATTCTTTCCTGAGTGCCTGCTTTGTGCTAGACACTATCCTGAGTACAGGGATAATAAGGTGCAAAAATAAACAAAGACAATCCAAATGAGAACAAACTAAGGCCATTTGCTTCAAGTTTACTCTAGCATTTAACACCTAGCACAAGAGACTCCAAGGCAAACAGGGGAGTGGGAAATGATCACAGTGGAAAAAGAGCAGGCTTCAGGTATGCTCTGATTAGAGGCTATTAGTATGGGGAGCTGGAGAAGCACTAACTAGGAGAGGGGTGTCCAGTGTGACAGGTTTGGGAAGCATATTTTACTTTCTCTGGTTTGTTCTGAGCTGGAAGTGGGGACATAATTAGAGAAGCTGGCAGTGGTTGACCTAGCCCTGACCATTCTACTGACCATTTGGACCAAGAGGCTGTAGTTTGTCTTCCTCAACTGGCTGCTACAGGGATGGAGGGTCAGAATGCTACTGTCATATGTGGTGTGGCCATTGTCCATGTTTATATTCAGGCCCTTTGGAAGGGAATCGGAGAAGCTGAGCCTCCTCTCATAGAGTTTATAGTCTAGTAGAGAAGGGAGATGAAGAATAATGGTTTAATCGGACCTCAGAAAATGCTAGAAAGGAAACATTCCTGGGTGCAGAAGGATATTCCCAATAATGGACCTGCTATATCTGGGGTCAGGGAGTCTCCCTGAGTAAATTACTTCGAGCTGGGTCCCATATGTTAAGTAGAAGTACTTTATTCAGAAGTAAAGAGTTATGTTATTGCTGTTACTATTTGTGAGGTTTATCAAATGTATCTGTCAATAGTAGACTGTATTATCACAAAAGGGGTATTAGTTCCCTTCTCCATCTCTGATCAGAATTGAACAACCGGACACTTCTGGTTTCTCACACCATAGCAACAAAATGAGGAGGGCTGTCATTGTGAGGGCCTATTGTGTCTTAAAACAAAACAAAACAGAACCAGAGAGAACAGCATTTAACATGAAAATAGAATCCTGACCCTCCTTGGACTCAATGTTGTTAATCAAGTTTAAATTTAGCTCCCACACAGTCTCTAAAGAAAAGGAGACAGCCAGGCCCAGAGAGGAAAAACTTCCGAGGCAAGGAAAACAAGCGTCAAGTCTACAAGGGCGCCTGTAACAACAAATGTCGCTGATGAGAAGGCGCCCAGAAAGCTCATTAGCAACCAGACGCAGCCACAGGGGCCGTCTCCTGCGGGCGGGGCCGGTGCCACCACAGAGCCTGGGACTCAGCGGCCCACCTGCTCCACTCCTGAAATGTGCTGCCTTCTCAGGCGACACCCTTGAGGGGCTAGGACAGAGAAGGGGAGGGGGCAGGAAGCCAGGAAACACCGCAGGCAAGTAAAGAAAAGCAAAGCTATTGTCTTTAATGCCCAGCGATAACCAATAATGAGGCAGGGCAAGAAGCAGCTAGAGGGACAGAAGTCAACAGGATTGAAGGGAGGGCCAGAGCATTGCCATGGCCCTATCGTTCCAGCCTGGTCAGTCCTGAAGCTGTTCCCACTCTTCGGAATCAAAGGACCTCTTAATATCAATCTATTGTGAGTCCATTTACATGAGTGGAGATGAATTTTATTTTTTAAATAAATTATTATTTTTTAAAAAGTCTACCTTGAATTTCGTAAAGACTTGAAATGAATTTGTATTTTCTTTGCTCAACGGCGGCAGCGTGCATGGGAAAACAGTAGTAAATGTAGTTTACAATAGCAGCACAGCCCTCCCCTGTCTCTCTCCCATCCAGGTAGGCTCCTAGAAGGGAGGAGCTGGGCTACAGGATAGCTGGGCTACAGGAGAGCTAAGAGTGAAAAGGAGGAACTGGCATTTACTGAGTACAAGCTGCATACCATTCTTGGTTCAGAAAGGTATTATTTTATCAAGATGCCTGGGTGGCTCAGTTGGTTAAGCATCCAACTCTCGGTTTTTGCTCAGGTCAGGATCTCACTGTCCGTGGGTTCCAGTCCCACGTCAAGCCCCACATCAGGCTCCACACTGACAGTGCAGGGTCTGCTTGAGACTCTCTCTCTCCCTCTCTCTCTGCCCCTCCCCTACTCACTATCTCTCTCTCTCAAAATAAATACACATAAAAAAAAAGAAAGAAAGGTACTATTTTATCAATCCACTTTTATGGATGGAAAACAACTAACGTGGAGAAATTAAGTTACCTGAATCAGGCCCTACTATTGTAAGTGAGAGAGCAAGGACTTTTTCATATCACAGCACTCTCCATCTCTCCATACTGCTACTTGTTAAATTAATTACACAAGGAGGCCTTTAGAGTGAAGTGGTTCTAATTCTTTAGCAGCCTATATAAGCAAACCAAAACCCAAGCCCATAAACACCTTAAGCTTAAGAAATCGAAACATAAGGACAACCACTCAAAAATGGCCACCTAGGCTTTTTCAAGTAAGGTGAACACTTAACCCATAGCCAGTCAAATCATTTCCTTGCTTTCCTTTATCTTCTTTCTCTACAAGAAGTACCTCACCTAGCTCCATTGTAGGAGTGCTTCTAAATACTTCCAGTTTGGTACTACCTGATTCAAAATTATTTTTGCTTAAATAAATTCTTAAAATGTTTAATATGCCTCAGTCTATCTTTTAATGTATTTAAGTCAGTCCAACCACGAATCCTCCAACTTTGGGGGTCTGACAGGGGCTGGTTAACTACCTTTTATGCACATTCGTGAAGGAGGCTTGCACCCTGTACCTTGTGGGACTTTTGATCCTTTATGTTCTAGATGTTATTGGTGGGATGCACCAGGGATGAGTAGTTGAAAGGGGATGGGGCTTCTTGCAGATAGAAGGTTCTATACAGCTGTGTTGGCGGGAGATTGTAGGAACTCAGACTAAGAAGGCACAGTAAGTATTAAAACTATAAAGGGTTTGAAATGTAATTCATAATCCCAAAAATATCTTTTGTAGACAAAAGAATGAGGAATTAATATTTAGGCCATTATCCCAAGTGTTTATTTGGAGTTTTTTTAAAATCTATTTTGTATTGGTGTCCAGGACTATTGAATCTTTTCACCCAGGGTACAGTTTGCAAATATGCTCAAATTTCTCCAATATTTAAGGGATCCCCTTGTAAAATAATGGCCCATCTGAGAGATTTATCTCGGGCCTGGCACCCATCATTGCTTTCACCAAAGGGGCTTCATGTTGGTCCACGTTGGATTGCCTTGATGGATTTTGTTTGCAGAAAGTTGTCTCTGCCTTAAAAAAAAATTTTTTTTTTTTTAAGTTTAAAACTACCGTACTAAATAAATGTAATGCCTGGCTGGTGATAGGCCCTCAAGAAACATTTGTTGGCCAAGGATAGACTACTTGAACTACAAGTGATTCTTCTGGATCAAATCATATTTGAAACAACAACATAATATTAGAAGTAGTCATGTGTTTTCATAGAAGATAAAACCATGACAGTATTAATTTGGCTCAGAGTGGAAGATCAGGGAAACCATGCTGCTATTGCCTAACCCATTTGTGGGGTTAATCAGATCTCTCAAGGACCAGGAGGAGCATATGAGCTGTCACAGTACCCAAGATATTTACTCAACTCACATTTTCCTCTTTGGAGTTGCTGTTGGACCCTTAAACTTTTTCTTTTTTTTTCTGTTGAAAACTAATGATTCTTGTAGTCCCTTCCACTCTGAGAACAGAGACACTGTGAGTCCTCTGGGAAGCTGTCTTTACCACACACACACATTCACCAGGAGTTTCCAATCCCACACATAGCTGTAGACGTAGCTTTCTCAGACTTTTTAGTTGACCTTAACATACAGGACAGGTAAAATGCCCCGTGCGGGGAATATGGCTCTGATGAACAAAGAATCATGGAGTGGACAGCATTTTTCTCACCCAGGAAAGAAATAGTGACAGCTGCCACTTATTGAACCCTTACTAAGAACCAATCCCTCTAAATTCACCCCTATGAAGTAGCTACCCTAACCATTTTACAAGAGGAGACCGTGTCTTGCTTAAAATGTTTGAACAGCTCTCCATCCTAACTAGAAAAAAATCTAAGCTCTTTACCTTGGTTCCAAGACCCTACTTCATCCTGTGATTTTTCTCTTTCCACCCTCCCCTTTGCCAATCCTTTTCCTGTCTTCCTGTCCCTTGGCTGTTCAAGCTTCTTTTGGGGCTTGCTGTCCTGTTGCCCGTCCCCCACATCTTCGCAGGGCCTGCTTCTCCATATCACTTGGTCTCTATTCAACCCCCCACCTAAGAGGCCTCATTTGTCCATCCAATAAAGTAGCCTGCCCCTCCCTGCCTCCTGAGTCATTCTCCATCTCATGATCCTGTTTTATTTTTCTTTGAAGTCTGGCTCACTAATCTCTGAAATTTACTTATTATTTGTTTCATTGTTTATATGTTTGTTTGTCTCCTCCACATATGGCAAACCATTATAAGGGTTTGTTCAAAATTTTATGCCCAGGACCTTCATTCATATTTGTTTGTTGAATAAATGAACAGGTGAATGTTAAGTAGTTTAAGCTGTATCACACGGCTGGTGCAAGTTGAGTCAGACCATAAACCCAGGTTTGTCCATTTCTATTCTTAGGATACTAAACTCATAGAAAGGGGGCCGAGAGTAACTGAAATTCAAGACAGAATAATGCCAAGTGGCACAGCATTTCCTATTCCAGAATTCAGCTGGGGCTGGAGCTACCCTATCTAAAGTAGTGTTTCTCAAAGAGAAAGACCCAGCTCACTGTTATCAAAATCACCTGAGAAGCTATTCAAAGTGTGGTGTTATGGGCCCCACCCTAGACCCGCATTGGACTCTGGAGGTGCTAACACAGGGGTCAGCATTTTTAAGTAGGCTTTCAGAGGTTTCTTATGGACTGAAAATTTTGAAAACCACGGACTTAAAAGAAATGCGCTCCTGGCTGTACTATTTTATTTCTCCAGATAGCTGTCCTGTACATAGATGTACAGCACTCATATATGTTTGTTATTTGACCTGGGCAAGCGCCTATTTCCCAGGACAACTCAGTCTTTTGAAGCAGGAGTGCATCTCTCTCGGGTTAGGAATCTGAGCCCTTCACTGTGATCCAGTGTCCTTTAGAACCTCTGCACAACACCTTCCACAATGAGAGAGCAATGTGTTCACCTGCCTCCTCTGCAGATCAGCATGGAATTGGGTCCTGTATGACTATGAACATGGTTAATGAAAGAGTAATTTCAATTCGGGAACTTTAAAGACCTAGGTGAACTCTTGGAAAAATTGTTCTTTGAGAGTCTCTTAATCCACCTGAGAGTAGGAGGGAACTGGCAAGCCAAATAAGAGATTTGGTCATTTTTACCTTTTCATAGAGCAAATAAGAAGTCTACAAACTCCATAAATAATGACTGTATTTAAACCATCTGAAAAAAGCACCTTAAAGACTGCTTTGATAATTTTATCTTGAGATCCTTTTGCCCTAAACTTTCTTAGTTTTGGATGACTTACTTTAACATTTAACTTACAAACACAAACTAAGCAAAGCCCTTTTGTCTGTGGAGAATCATGGCTACCAACTGGAATGGTCTGAATAACAGAACTTTTTCTGTGTAGCATGGTGCTTATTATGGAGCTGGTAGATCTTATATCTGAATTGCTGTCAGTTGACCTTTATAACTTTTACTTTTAATGGACTTGGAACATTGATTTTTGCCCAACTTGAAATCACGGGGAAAAAAGAAGTTTCACCTGAAATCTGATCCAGAATTCTTTTTGGCTTGTAAATCATGAACACACACCCAGGTTGGGTTAGTGTTTGGAACAAAAATCAGACTAGAAAAGCTTTGCTTCTTTCATATTTCAGAAGAAAGTTTACAAGTCTGACCAACGCACTATGTGTTATAGATATCAGAATGCATTCCCGGATGTTAGAGTGAATAAGAATGTTTTAGAGCAGAAAATCAAAGAGAAGTCTTAAATGACTCATCTGAATATAGTAAATTTATTTCAGGGGTTTTGCTATCAACTTTTTTTTTTTTTTTTTTTGAGAGAGAGAGAGAGTGCCTGAGTGGAGAGAGGGACAAAGGGAGAGAAAGAGAATCTTAAGCAGGCTCTACACTAGGCTCAGAGCCTGGCATAGGTCTCAATGAGGGGCTCAATCTCACAACCATGAAATCATGACCTGAGCTGAAATCAAGAGTCGGACACCTAACCAACTTAGCCGCCCAGGTGGCCCATTGCCATCAACTTTTTAAATGAGTTTTAGAAAATGCAGTTCTCTAAAATGTGCTCTGCCATCAATGATTTGGTTTTAATATCTCTCATTGACTTGTCACCTTTTGGAAGAGGTGATCTATGTCTGCCACGTCCCAGTCCTGTTCCCTTCCCATGATCTTCTGGTGATGTAGAGCCAGCCCGTTCAATGGTGCATCCATTAGGCTATTTGGGGTTGCAAATACAGAAAACCCAAACCAGACTGATTTAAAAAATAAAGCAGCTCCTTTTCTTTGACATTATCTCAGTTCTGTCCTTGTGTTATTTTAGTTCTCTCACCAACTTTCCTCGCGATGACAAAATATTTTCACTGGTACCTGGGACTATTTTGCCCCCTTATTTATGTCCAGAGTCAATGGTATATCAGTATATGAATTGTTTTTTTTCTTACTTTTTTAACCTAATATCATGTCTTGGAGATTATTACTAATTTTATTTCTAAAGTTGGCTCACTTTCTTTTTTAAATGACTGCATAGTACTCTGATGTATGGAGATGCCTTAATTTATGTAAGGAGCTCCTTAATGATGGACATCTAGACCCTCTAGTTTATTGATGTTGCAACACGGCTACAATGAGTATTCACAAATACATGTTGTTTAGCACAAATCCAAGTGTATATCCAGGATAAATTCCTTGAAGTGTAATTGCTAAATGAAAGAGGACATGCATTTTACATTTTCTTAATATTTCACTACGGAAAATTTGAAACATATATTAAGATTATAAAAAGCAGAGAGTGATGCCTTGAACCCTCCCTCCACTATCAACAATTATCAGCATGTTCAACCTTGTCCTAGATCTACTCTTTCACTTTCAAAAATAGAACCAAATCCATGATTTTTAATATCATCGAAAGTATTCACACTTCTCTGATTATCTTCTAATATTTCCTAAAGCTGGTTAGTTCAAATCAGGAATCAAAGAAGGTCCATAGACTCATTTGGTTGATATGTCTCATGAACTTCTCTTAGTTTATAAGTTCCCCTGCCCTCCTTTTCTAATTCTTTAAAGTTTTGGTTTAAAGAAACCAGGTTGTAGAATTGTGCCTCTGTCATGTCATTTGACATATTCCTTTGTTTCCAGCATATTAGCAAACTGGTAGTTAGGTCTAGAGGCTTGATTGGGTTTCACTGTTTTGTTTTCATTTTTGTTTTTTGGCAAAGACATTCTACAGGTGGTCCTCAGGTATATACTTTTTTGGTTGCCTTTCTCTTGTCTATAACATAATTGATCAATTGATCAATAATTGATATTTAGCCTAAACCATCTATAATCAATTGCTCGTCAACTTTCTTCTTAATAATTTTAACAGCCATAGATTATAATTGTCTAAGTCCATTATTTCATTATGGGTTGCAAAATGGTAGTATTCCAGTTCTACCATTCTTTCTGCATTTATTAGTTGAAAGTCTACAAAAAAGAATGTTCCTTTAGTTGGTTACTCTGAGGTACAACTTGTTTATGAAAAGCAATATAAATGTTTGATTCTTTCCCAGATATTAGAATAATGGATTGGTTCTCTAATACCGTTATGCTGAATATGTGCTCCCTTGGCACATAGACTACGTAATCTACTTACTGTTTTCCTCTGAAAGAAAATAGGGCTGATTCCAGGTGTGGGGCAGGCTGTGTTAGATGCAACTGGAACACGTCATATCAAAAAGCATGAAAGCTTTCTAAGACTACTGGAATTGTATCAAGGGAACTCAAGAGCCAATTTGGAGGAAATCCTACTGGTCAAAGATGGAAATATTGAAATATTAAAAAAAAGAAGAAGAAGAAAAAGAAGAATTGCAATGAATCGATATATAAAAATGTAATAAAATCAATGTGTTTATAAATATACACGTAAAAACCTTCATTTGTTACCTTTGGAGCATGCATTTTTTTTTATTTTTATAAGTACATTACAGGCTTTCTAAATAGGACAATTATCAGTATTGTCATCATAAAAACCTCAGCAAAAGTCAAGCAAATAAGTGGAATTTTATAGAGAAAGCAAAGTACTATGAAGATGAGTAGACTTTAAAGCTTTCTCATCAGCCTAGGTGAAAATCTTTGAATTGCATTTGCATTATATCTGTATGTGTCATAATTATATCTCTTTTGTAATTTATCTTTTAACCAGAAGGTTGGACTTCATTCTTAAGTGGCAGCTCCTAAAGTTACTGAAATGAGGAGGACATTTTGAGAGCCTTTTATTCTCCAATTCATTGGAGTCACTTTCATGGTTTGAGAAAATTTGCCTGGCTTTTTTCTATAGCATATGGGTCAATTATGAATTAAAAAGCAGCTGGATAAAAACACTGAGACCTAGAAGTCCTTAGGCCTAGACCCATGTGGACTCTTCCAAATTATACAACATGGTAACGTCACTCAACTTTTAGCTCAATTCCTTTATCAATATAATGAAGGAATTGAGGTAAATGTTCTCTAATGTTCCTTCCAAATTTTAGAATGTGGTGGTTCCATGATTTGTGCCTGTACAGGGAGACACCTTAGAGACAAAACTTTGCCAGTTATCTAGAAGAAAATATTTTAATCAAATGTCCACCTGTCAGTGATGTCTGCCTTCTCCATGCTCTGCCAGGTAAGACTGGGTTTCGGAAGATTTTCTTTCTCATGTCTACCCCCATTCCTTTACACAGCTGCTTCCTGTCCCCCCCTCCCCAAGAAGTCACTAACTCCCTTTGTGTTCAAGTTTCTCCATCTGTGAGATGCAAGGCTGAGTGCCCATCAACCTCCCAGGGGTATTCTGTGTCTGACTCCATTACAGAGCATTCACTATGTGAAGCATTATCTACAAGCTAACTTTGGCATTTCCTTCCTTTCCTTTCTTGATCATAATTTGATCCTAACTTCCTTGGGAGCCTCTTGTCTTTACAATCTGTCAGTAGTTCTAATCCTGTTTTAACATAATTTCGAGCTATGGTGATGCTAATCATGTCATTGATAATGAGCCCGGGGTTGCAAGAGCCTTTTAAAAAGTGTGTTCCAATAGTGAAGAAAAGAGTCCAAAAGCAAAAACAAAACAAAACAGAAAAACCCACAGCAGTAACACAGGAAAAAGGGCCACCGAAATAAAATAATTTACACAAGACAGGGTTGCCAGAAAAAATACAGGATACTCCATTAAATTTGCATTTCAGATAAACATAGAATAAATTTTTAGTCGAAGTGTGTCTCATGCGAGGGACCTGTCCCACGTCCATACTAAAAGGTCTTTTGTTGTTTATCTGAAATGCAAATTTAACGGGGTGTCCTGTATTTACATTTGTTAAATCTGGCAGCCCTAACAAGCTTTCTGCGCAGCAGCTTCTGTCGGAGATAAGCTGAAGTTCCCGCGCGCAGCTGCGCTTTTTTTAGATCTTCCAGTGCTAAACAGAGAAATACTCCAAAGTTGACGAGGGGAAGAAGTTGAAACTTCCCCATAGTTTTACTGTTAAAAAATACGTGGGAACACAGTAGATACCATCACGCTGAACTTTTAGCGTCCATGGATATTTGGTCCTAGGAAAACAAAACAAAATAAAACAAACCCCCCCCCAAAAAAACAGTTGGCGTTCTGTGAGAAGCTGCAGTTCATGCACTTCAGTAGAAACTGCAAAAACTTTCTGAAGGCTCTAAAAATTGTAGCCCTCGATGGATTCTGGAGACAGTACTGATAAACAATGAAAGTATTTTCAGAAAGACTGGGTTTAAAGCACGTGGTGCCCGGATAAGGCTGCACAATAGTGAGCACTGACTCTGTGATCACTCTACTGAAGACCATGTAATAGTCTCACAGTGAAAGGCCCCGTCACCTCTCTGCTTGGACGCATGCTCACGGATGCCCCCCATGCCACCTCAGAACACCATCTGTGACATCTGTGCTCTTCAGGGTTGAACTAGGAGAAAACTCAATTCATTAAGGCGTGTGACAATCAGAGAATCATCTCCTTGCTTGCTTTGAAACAACACACGGGAGTTTTCTCTTACACTGTTGGGCAAATAAACTGACCAGAGAAAGATGCAAAAAAATAGAGAAGTATGATTGTCATCCGTTCCAGTGTTCTTCAGAGTATATTCTGTTGTCTGGTGATGGTCTATGAACTATTTCATATGTCACTATCTCATATGTCACCATTCAGCACCAGGAAAATTATAGAAATGTAGAGTAAGCACTTAGAAAGCTTTATAGTATCCCGCAGAATAATATCAATGACTATTTTTTATGACTATTTTTTTATTTTTTTTTACGTTTATGTATTTTTGAGAAACATAGAGATAGAGCGTGAACAGGGGAAGGGCAGAGAGAGAGGGAGACACAGAGTCTGAAGCAGGCTCCAGGCTCCGAGCTGTTAGCACAGAACCCAACGTGGGGCTCGAACTCATGAACTATGAGATCATGCTCTGAGCTGAAGTCGGCGGTTTAACCGACTGAGCCACCCAGGCGCCCCCTGCAGGATAATATCAAGTCTGTGGAATCTAACAATGAAAAATTGGGCTCGTATTTTGTATGTCTTTTTTGTTAATGCTGGCTTCACTTCTCTAGTAATTTGTTTTGCTTGTTTTCCCAAAAGTATCGGTCATTAAAGGGCTAAAGATGAAAGGCACACTGCTTTTTGTCCCCATTTAGACAAATAAGAACTACAATAGCTTAAATTAATTTTTTTAATGTTTATTTATTTTTGAGAGAGAGAGTGTGAGTGGGGGAGGGACAGAGAGAGACGGAGAAACAGAATCTGAAGCAGGCTCCAGACTCTGAGCTGTCAGCACAGAGCCCAGTTCGGGCCTTGAATTCATGAACTGCAAGATCATGACCTGAGCCGAAGTCAGAAGTTTAACCGACTGAGCCATCCAGGCGCCCCATATTAAAATCATTGTATTTATCACTTCAGACTTCCAATAAATAGTAAATGCAAACCAGTTTGCTGAACACTGCAAATACAATGATGAATAAGACAGATACACTTCTGTGATTCCTGCCCTCACAAGCACATTCCGGGACAGGACAGATAATAAAATCACAACAAAGTTGATAGAAAAATACAAGGTAATATTTGAACACTGTAAAAGACCCTAACTCAGTCAAAGATTCTGAGAAATGTTCCCAGAGAAAACTGTACAAGCTCTGTTAGGTATGTCTAGTCTGAAATTCAGAGAAGAGATCTGAGCCGAAGTATAAAGTGGAATGTTCATCTGGAGATGCTACTTTAAGGCTTCGGAATGAAGGAAATTGCCAAAGGTGGACAATATTAAGTGAAAAGAGGGGAGAACTGAATCTAATAGCTGAAGATGAACCTGCAAAGGAGATAAAAATAGAAGTAGCCAAAGAGGTGAGGAAGTGAGGAGATTGTGAAGTGTCTGGAGCAAAGAGGATTTGAAGAAACAAAACCTGATACGGAACATTAAATGCTGCCAAGAAAACAAACAAGAACTAAAAAGTATGCATTGGGTTCACCAATGTGAAAGTCATTGCTTTTGGTGAGAGAGGCTCCTGGAATCTGGTGGTAGAGGTAGAGAAGTGGTTCAGAAGCCATAGTTCAGGGGGAAGTAAGGAAAAGAATATAGTGATGATAAACAACTTTTTCTAGAAATTTTACTGTGAAATAGAGGACAATGTAGGACTGCATTTGGAGGGAAGTATGGGAAAAAGGAAATTTCATCTCACTTTTAAAATGAGATAGTAAATGTAAAGGCTGACTATAGGGATGGTAGAGCAAATGAAAGCTTGGAGATATATGGAAGACAGTAGGAGTTAATCGATGGCGGTTTCCAAGAAGGCTGGAGGAGAGAATTCCTGCATGACTTAATACTCAACCTGTTTGTGATTACAAATGCCTGCTCTCTGCTGGACTCTCACCTCTTTGAGGATAGGAACCGCATTCGTATGGTTCATAATTCTCTACTTAGTGCCTGGGCTAGTGGTGGAATATTCAGATGCTCAGGAAATAATTGAAGAGAACCAGAATCAGAAAAGGCTGTTTGTCTGACACTTGGAGAGGCACCTCCTCCTTCTTGATGAGAAGGCAAGAGAGACAACTGTGAGGAGGAAGGGAGAGATGTGAGGAATTTTCCAACCGAGATCTTTTATTTTCTCTGTGAAATGAAAGAATAAAAACAAAATAGGGAGTTGGTACTGTAGAAGGCTTGAAGAGAATAATGTTTTGACACTGCTAATGTGAAACAAGATTCACAAATAGAGAACCATCAAGGAGTAGCGAATGATGGTCTGTGATGAAGACACAACTAAGTTGTGTTAGGTGTTCATATATAGAACCTACTTCCTCAAGTCGGAACTATCAAGGAAGTCATGAAGGAGAAAAAACTTCTGGCTGACCCTGAAAATCGTGTGTAGGAGAAGGGACAGGGCTATGGGATTGGGGGAGCAGCATATGCAGACCCTCAATGATAGAATTTGGCCTTTTGGAATCTACGGGAATCATGACTATGTTGAGCTGAAGTTCCCTTTAGGTTTCGAAATGAAGGAATTAGGGACATGGGGCAGGGGTGAGTAAAGGCAGGAGAGGTTCGTGAGCATCCTCGGCCATTTCATAAAATACCTATGTTGTCTTAATTAAAGCTTCCCAACTTCACGCTAAATTCTTCTTGTTTGTTTGAGAACCACTGGCTTAGACAACGGTGATTTCATCCCGTGGCTGTTAAGTAAACCCTAACAACGTCTTTCATAATGTCTCCTTGCTCGTTATTTTGGACTTTCCTGTCAAATTTCACAGCTTCCTTTACATCCACCTATTTTACTCTTATACTGCTGGTATACCAGATGCCCCCTTAATTTATTGGAACTTCAGTTCCCATCACCATTTTTTTCTCAATTGGTCCCTACTGTTCAATTTCTAATTAGGCAACACTCCACTGTAATCACTTCAACTACTTTCTCAATACCCCAATTTCCAGACTATTTACCACTCTCTTCCTACATATTTTAAATCTTGCCTCAATCCAGCAATTTGACTCTGCTGCCACTACAAAAAAAAAAAAGTGATGAAGAAAATTGCTCTACTATTAAGGATGAGGGTATTCACATTCACATTAACTCCAAATGCTTTTTGGAAATCCTCCCATCTTGACTCTAATTTCCCATGATATTTCTATTCCTAGTTACTTTCATCTTAATTCTTGCCATACTGTGATTTTCTGTCAGAAAATAGTCTTATTATACTTTCATTAAAAAAAAAGAGAGAGGCCATATTACATCACTCCACCTTCCCTCAAGAAACGCGTTTTCCCTACCTCCATCCCTGTCCTGTTCTATGTACAATACACACAAGTACACATGCACCATATGCTGGCAAACATACCCTCACCCCATCCTATCTTTACTTTCTCTCCTTCTCTCTCTGTGAAAGATATTTCTCCTCCTGCCTTCTTAGGGCCAATCCTTACATTCACTTTTTGATTCAACTATTACTGCCAGCGTTCGTTTTCTATTGCTGCTGTAAGAAATCACCCTAAATTCAGGGCTCTAAAACAACACAAATTTATTCTCTTACAATTCTGGAAGTAAAGGTCTGAAACCAATTTCACAAGGCTAAAGTCAGATTTTTGCAGGATTGCTTCCTTCAGGAGGCTTTGGGGGAGAATCCATTTCCTTGTCTATTTCAGCGTCCAGAGACCGCCTGCACCCCTTGGTTTATGGCTCCTTCCTCTTTAACACCATCAGCCTCTTGTTTCCATCGTCACGTCTCCCACTTTTACTTTGAGCCTCTTGCCTCTGTCTTATAAGGATGCTTGTGATTACATTGTGCCAATCTAGATAATTAAGGATAATCTCCTTACTCTCGAGACTTTTAATTACATCTGTAAAGTCCCTTTTTCCATGTAAGGTAACATGTTCACAAGTTCCAGAAATTAGGACAGGACATCTTCATATTATTCTGTCTACCCCACTATCTCTTCTAGAATTTTGCTTCGTGGCGTCCCCTCTGTTCTCCTGCATTCTTGCTATTTCCCTCCCTGCTGGATCTATTTTCTCAGCTAGTAAACCTGCTTAAGTGTCTCTTATCTTATTTGGGTACTGTCATTGACTCCCTTTTCTTTTTACTATGATGATCTATTTGCATGATCTTATTCACTACCTAGTTTTATCTATTGCTTATGAAAAAATGACCTCCAATTTTCTTAATTTTCCAGTCTATCCAACTGCCCACTGAGAATCTCCACCTGCATGGCCTAAAGGTATCTTAAACCCAGCATGTCCAGAACTGAATGTGAAAGCTGCTTTCCTCTTTCCTCTAATTTCTGGCTCAGTTACTAGTGTCACAGTTAGCTAAGTTGAGCAAGAGAATCATTTTTAAACTGTACCCTTCCCCTCTGCATTTCATTGTCCACTGTGGTGAATATAATTGTGGATATTTGCTTGCTCAGTATCTATTCCAATCTCCTTTACTGTTTCTTCCCATACTAAAAAGGCTTAAAAACTAAACAATGACATTTCCCAGAACTCTTTGGAGCTAGATCTGATGGTGATTCGGATGCATTTGTGTGAGGCTAGATTCAAAATTGAGTTTAGAAGGGAGAGAAGCAGGACACCAGGCATACATTTTGCTGTTGCACATTAAAATAGATAACATGGTTGTTCTAGCAAATTCTAGAGTCACTGCATGACATTTACAATCAGAGCAAGAGAAACAATTTCCTTGGCAGCCTAGGCCTGCTGTGACAATGAGAATTATTCCTGGAAGTTCAAGCTAGAATCTAATTCTTTACCCTTCCAAACTTCTACAAACCATTTACATCCTGTTTAAAATGTAAAACAAAAAAAAAGCCTTCTGCTTAAACTGGCCATAGTGAACTTGTTCTCTGCAACTGAACCCTGACAAATATAAAAAATTATATGGGTGTTTATTCCTAAGTATGTGTTAAATTGGTTTATGCCTATCCATCACCTTAATTTGGGCCCTCAAGGAACAGTTTCTTGTTTGGGCTATTACAATGACATCCTAATTGGTTGAAATAATCATATCTCCCCACAGCCTTTAATTGCTTCAAAGGTACTTCATTAATTGGGGTTACACCCCGAGGTCCGTATTATGGTAGGTGAATTCTTCATTTCCCAGCTCCTGCACACCTGTTCAGCCTTACTTCCTACCAAGCTTCCGGGCTTATTTTATGCCTTAACCATCAGGCTCCAAACACTATTCACTAGGTTATGGCTGTGTGATTCCTTCTCTGTGTCCATCTTGCAGATACCTAAGTTGCCTTCAAGGTCCAGTTCCAATATATCCTTTTTTTGTAAAAAACAAAATGAATCAACTTCCTTGATTCATTTCGACAGAGGTAGAGACCTCCTCTTCTGTGCGTTGCTTTATTATGTATCTGTTACTGTCTGTCCTCTCAAGGCCTCATTCAATTCTAGAACCATGTATATTCATCTTTTTAGTCCTGTGCCCATCAAGAACCCAAGTCCACATGGTAAATACACCCTCAATAAATGTTTGAGTAATGAAAATCTCAGTTACAGAAACTATAAGAAAATAGGAGAGTAGCAGTCCACTCCCCACTATCGATAAATATGTATCAAGTACCTTCTAAGTTAGAGTACAGAAATATGATGGCAAAAAGACATTCTTTCTTAGAGCTTATAGGTGGGGAGATTGTTAAAAAACAAGTAAACATTTATTTATTTTATTATTATTTTTTTAATGTTTTTTAAAATTTTATAATAGTTTATTTTCAAATTGGTTTACATATAACACCCAGTGTTCATCCCAACATGTGCCCTTTTTAATGCCCATCACCCCCTCTCCCCCCTCCCTCACTCCCCAAAACAAGTAAACCATTTAAAAAGACAATTGGTAATAAGTAATAAATAGTCTAGAAGAAACAAACAAGGAGTTGAGGAAGAGCTGAAACTCTGAGATTACTAAAGAGAATTTCAGTTTCGGAGGGACAAAATTAAATTTGCATGTATCCATGGTTTAAAAGGAAAGCATTAAACCTTTTGTAAAGTTTCTTATATCCTCCCTGGAGCTGAATGCTCCAAATGGTTGTCTTATTCCCCCAGCCCCAGGCTCACTGTCCTCACAGAATCTGTACTTCCTCCAGTGTGCCCTCTCTTTTTGGTAAATCCCTGTCTTTGCTTCAGAATGAAGTGTCCTCCCTGGTTCTCCAAGCCTGAATTACTCAGTCCAGAATAATGTCTCTGGGCTTCTATAGGACAGACCAGCATGGGGGCGACGTCAAGTCCTGATTCCCTTGAGATCTCCATGGTCCAAGTAGATTAGGCGAATGCCTCTCAACTTTCTAGTTGCTTAGTGGATTTTGGTTAGATGGCTTTCTCTCCTCCTTCCTCCCCTTTCTCTCTCTCTCTCTCTCTCTCTGTCTCGCACACACATGCACACACAGACACACACACCACAGACACACACACATCTACCAAGGGTAAATATTAATTCTTAGAGTTTAAATCATAATAAAGAAAGAAACTTTTTGTTCAAAGGCATTTAACTTGCAAGATTGCCTCTCTCAAAGTAACGCTAGTATTTCTCACTGTTACGGAGCATCTTCTATGTCCCAGGTATGTGCTTCATGCTGGGGATACAGAAACAAGTACCAAATAGTCCCTTCTTTCAAATACTGACAGTCTCATCTACTTTGGAAAGATCTTTTGCATCTCCAACCTTTTCTCTCCATCTCTGCTCCCTCGTCTGTCTTCATTGCTTACCTGGAACAGCTTCTACAGCTTCCTGTGGTTTCTCTCAGCTTGCGGCGCCATCTCGTTTTCTTTTCTAGCACTTGTGAAAGTAGACCTTATTTTATTTTTAAAGTCTGTTTCCCCATCTAGACTGTAAGTTCTTTGAGGGAAAGGGCTCAGTTTTGCTTACCCTTTTATACTCCTAACACAATACTCAGCAGATAATGGTGCTCAGTAGTTTTGGGTTTTTTTAAAGTTTATTTATTTATTTTGAGAGTGAGTGTGTGTGCACATGCAGGGGAGGGAGGAGAGAGAGAGAGAGAGAGAGAGAGAGAGATATTCCCAAGCAGGTTCCATACCTTCACTGCAGAACCTGGATCCAGAACCCACAAACCCTGAGATCAAGACATGAGCCAAAATGAAGAGTCTGACACTCAACAGCTCACACGACTGAGCCACCCAGGCACCCCAGGAGAAGTGTTTTTGAATCAGCATCTCTCGAGTTCAGAAAAGACCATCTAAGTGACAATCAGTAACTTTCTAAACTCTTGTTAAATATTTGACACATATATGAACCATCTTTTTTGCTGTTGGGAAAATGGAGTTTCTAGGAAGAGAAGAGTAGCAATCACTTGCAATTGTAGTGTTTCTTTCAGAGTTCTTTCCTGTTTAAAAGAATTTCGTAAACAGTGAAGAATAATCTCTATGTAAATGACCATCCTTATTATGTTACTCCTGAGTAGTAGCGGAATCTGTATTTTAAGTATCCTTGTGTTCTAAGTATTCTCATTTCACAAATGCAGGTGCTGAGAAATACATTAGTGAACCACTTTAGTCAACCAGCCACTCAGACCAGGGCTCAGTTCTTCTGATGCAAGCAAGCACTGTGAGAACTCTCAGTGAATTGTTTTCCTTGTTTTTTTTTTTTTTTTCTGTTTTTTTGTTTGTTTCTTTTTGAGTTGCCAATGATTTTCCTTAGACTTCCTCCCAATGGGTAAAAGAGCCCAAGAGGAGGGAGGAGTCATATGACCGAGGCTTGACTCCACTTCTGACCGGCTCTGGGTTTGCTCAAAGTCCAAAGTCATGGTACTTTCTGTGTCAGTCACGGATCACATGAATTACGAGATGCCTGAGTCCTGCAGTGTCTGTGTGGCACCATTTCTGTTTTCTCCCTCGGTCTCACAGATCACTTGTGATAGTCGCTGTGTCTTCTCCTGGCTTTATAACACCAAACTGGAAATGATGAATTTAGTGCACGACACCATGACTGCTAAATGCATGCTCAACATATATAATGCATCTTATATATATTTTCAAAGTTATGTACTATATCAATATATAATATATGATGAGACTATGATAAAAAATAAAATAAAGTAGAATGCAAATACAAAGGGACAAGTGATTCTTTTATTCCAAGTCTCTCTCTCTCTCTCTTTTTTAAATATTATTTATGTATCTTGAAAGAAAGAGAGAGTGGGGGAGGGGCAGAGAGAGGGAGACTCCCAAGCAGATTCCCCACTGTCAGCACAGAGCCTGACTCCAGGCCTGAACCTACCAACTGTGAGATTGTGACCTTAGCAGAAACCAACAGGTTGCTGCTCAACCGACTGAATCACCCAGGCACCAAGTCTCTCAGTAGTAGAAGGAAAACACTAACCCTTTGTGGCTTCTTTCTTTTTTATCACTCCAAACATAAAATAAATATAGAGATCTAAATACATGGTGAATGAAGGCCATTTAAACTTGAATCAAATGCATTCGTACCAAAAATAACAGAACATTTGCCTTTCAGTTATATAGACCCTGCTTACTCATCCTTTCCTAAGAAGATCTGTACATTAAGTTGCTGACATTTGAGTGGTAGCTTAAGCCAGTTTTGAACTGCATTTCAGTTCACATTATGATGCCTAATTATGGCGTAATAAATTAACAACATTAAGTTAATCCTTTCATTGGAAAAATCGCAGACATCAGTCTTCAGGAAAAATCTCTTTAACTTAGTCCATTATTTCTTATCTAACCAGTGATGTTCAAAGTCCTGACCTAACTCGGAATCTCTTCTCCACCACTATCCGCAGAAGAGACAGTACTTGGGGGTAAGTTTTGAAGCTGAATGCATCACGTATATTTGGATAAAACCCCAAGGAACTTTTCCCAAAGTGTAGTTACACATTCTGCTCTCCCGTTTGCCAATGTGATCGCATAAAACCTAGTGAGTTTCCAAAGCTTTAGGACCGGCCACAACTTCTCTGCGAGGCCAAGAGTCCCACTGTCCTGCCACACCGCCCCAATTCAAGGGCATGTCCCGAGGCAATGCCTGTGTCCTTTCAGGCTGAAAGCTTCATTTGTCTTCAGTTCAGCTGAGACCTCAGAGACAGAGCCGCTTTGACAACCCACCCACTCTTCCAGGGGGTCACCTGTTGCCTCACCCAGGTCAGGGGAGGTCAGTTTCTCAACAGGAATTTTTAAAAAAGAGGCAGGCACGGGTCTGTCCATAAAAGGATCTCTTTGAGGTTGGTGAAAAAAAAAAAAGAAGAAGAAGAAGAAGAAAAGCAGGGCATTTTGTGTTCCCAGTTGGAGCCTCTGGAACAAGGCCGCCTGAGAACGGGCCTGTGAGCACTTCTTATTGGAGGCCAGCCAGCAGAGGCAGCCCAGACGATTTTCACAGGACCTCTGGCTGCCACCGCTCCCCCCACGACAGCCTAAATTGGAGTCAGGGCGGCCACCTCCTGGCCCCGCCCCCCACCCCCACCCTGGGCGGCTGCTGAGCAGCACTGGGCTTCACTGGAGCAGCTGCCTCCTGACAGGACCAAGTAATTTAGGGTCAAGGACAGGAAACCAGATTCACACAGACAAGCAAGATGAAAACCTGACATTTGCCGACGACCATATGGAGCCTTCACTCTTCTTTGCCTCCTTCCCTCGTACTGGAAAGGCCAAGAAATCCACTCCCGAAACTCTTTCCCACACAATACCCCTCTAACTCAATCTACCTGGTGAGTAAGAATGTTCACGCACATTCTGACACAAGTGGCAGGCCTGTGTGCAGTTTCCGGGACGGTGGTTTATGTCCCTTTGCCTCCTTCTCTTCCCTCGCGGGGCCTCAGGCACATTCAAGTGAACAGCCCAGCGTGCTAGGCTTGCACAGTGTGGGAAATCAGGGGCAAGGGCCGTGGGCAGCGTCAGCCGGCTGTGGGAAGGAACCACCACAGTTGCCGCAGGCTCATTCCTAGAGAGGAGAAAAGAG
This sequence comes from Paguma larvata, assembly GCA_030068075.1. NCBI lineage: Eukaryota > Metazoa > Chordata > Mammalia > Carnivora > Viverridae > Paguma > Paguma larvata. Next base: position 110,390,852 of record CM057829.1, read on the forward strand.
GCCGCCTTCTCCTGCCTCCCTCTCCCCCAGCATCAGAGGATCTTCCAAACAGAGGAGAGGTGCCTTTCAGTTCAGTGGAGCCCCAGTGCTTTTTCTCTCCTCTCTCCTGCCCGCCCCCACTCCACGATGACAACCGTGCATTTAAAAAGATAGAATTAGGGGCACCTGGGTGGCTCAGTCCATTAAGCATCTGACTCTGACTCTTCGATTTTGATCAGGTCCTGATCTTGCAGTTGGCGAGATCAGATCGAGCCCTGCGTGCGCTGACAGCACAGAACCTGCTTGGGATTCTCTCACTCTCTTTCTCTCTCTGCCCCTCCCCTGCTCGCGTGCTTTCTCTCTCTCTCTCTTCTCTCTCAAAATAAATAAACTTAAAAATATATAGTACTTGAGAGTATCTGAGAATTCAGAAACCAACATAGTAAGACCATGTGAAATTAGAAAAAGCTTTGGGTTAGACTTTCAGGGCTAATCCAGCCTTCTTACTCCCAAGTAGCTAAACCTCCCCTGTCTCCAAAGATTGTCTGAAACAGAACAATTTTCTTTACTGCATTGCTTGAAATTTGTTGTTTCCACTTTTATATCTTATTTATTAACATTTTTTTTAATATTTATTTTTGAGAGAGAGAAAGGCAGAGTGTGAGCAGGGGAGGGGCAGAGAGAGAGGGAGACACAGAATCTGAAGCAGGCTCCAGGCTCTGAGCTGTCAGCACAGAGCCCAAGGTAGGGCGTGAACCCACTAACTGCGAGATCGTGACCTGAGCTGAAGTTAGACACTTAACTGAGCCACCGAGGTGCCCCTCCACTTTTATATTTTAAAAAAAAAAATGTGAACACCTCTAGAAAAAACTGAATGTGACACAGTATTTCATGCCTTAGTCTTTGGTCTCGTGCTCTGTTTCTGTCTCCACAGGGCAAGGATGCGATCTTGACTTTCTCCAGACCCAGCTCAAATATCCCCTTCTTGGTGAAGCCTGCTGCATGCCTTCAAATCCTCCCTTTTCTTGACACTCTGGAATACAGCTATTCTGTACTCTATAAGTACCACTACTACTTAGTTTTAATGAAGTTTTTAAGCTACTACCAGTGAAGCATGGATTTTAAGGCTCTTCTCCAGGCACTGCAGCATGGAAACTTCACCAAAATTCTTAACCCAATGTCCCTGTGGCCAACCCCAGGCATTTGTGGGGTAGCTGGAGCACCCTGTGGTAACAACGCTGTGGGCTGGAGCTCACAACCTTGACTCCATTTGATCCATACTCTAAAACGAGCCCATTTGTGGCTCTAAGCAACCCAGATCTAAGCACAATGAAAGGCAAATCTACTCACTATGATGGGAAGTGTAGATTTGGGACCATGGCTCTCAGAGCAAACCTATCCAAGAAGATCCAGGAGGAAAACAAAAGAACCCCAGCATCATCCGCAACACAGTCTCTTGTGGCACCGTCTTTATTAGATTTGGTGTGTGTTCTTTTGGAATCTGCACATGTTTTATTGTTGTTTGCTCAAGCCCGAAGCAGTCTCGTCTCTCTCAGCCTGCTCGCTCATCAGAGGCTGATGGATGCCAGTTACTGTTTAGCTGCTGGTAGGATGCTATTTGAACGAACCACATCTGAGGGCACTGGTGCTGGTAAAGCATCTTTTTAGTTGAATAATGCAAGACAGCACATTTGGGGAGATGGAAGTCGTGCAGTAGTAGTTCAGAAGGAAGACAAAGAAGAAACAGACCACTGACTCTGGTGGGAACCAGAACCAGGGTGGTAGGAGGCATCCCTCACATAGAGACAAAGATCCCAGTAAATTACCACAATGGCAAACAGAGGGCCCCGCCAGACATGATGGAACCGCATCCTTCCTTTGTCCAACATTTGAGAGGAAAATCACTGTATGTGCTTTTGTCACGTTCAGCCAAGAGAATGAAAAGACATGCTTAGTTTCTCTTTAAAACGCGTTTCAAATACTCCTCAGGTGAAGAGACGGAGGATGCATACTTCGATCGTGCTGCAGCTACTGTGTCAAGCTGTTGAGATATTTCCATTCTGGACTTCATTTTATTTCCCAGCGCACTCTTCCTGGTTAACTTTTCAACTCCTGAAAGGCCACCCAGAAGTCCCAAGTTGCTTGTACCTCTCCTTTCTCTAAATTTCAACTTCCTTTCTGCCAGCCCATCTCCAGCAGGAGGGGGCTCCGTGCCGCTCTTGAGCTAGCCAACTCCGGTTCTGGGTGGTGGCAAAGGGATGGATTACGCCCTTCTCTCTTTGCTGATTCATTTGGTCACACAGAGTTTCATGACACCACCAAAGGAAGTGAGAACTTGGTGTGCACGGTTTGTGCATATTTCCTTATCAGTTGCTTGTTTGTTTCTTTGTTTTTTTAATTTTTAATGTTTATTTACTTTTGAGAGAGAGAGAGACAGAGTTTGACTGCGGGGGTAGGGCAGAGAGAGAGGGAGACAGAATCCGAAGCGGGCTGCAGGCTCTGAGCTGTCAGCACAGAGCCCAACGCGGGGCTCGAACCCACAAACAGCGAGATCATGACCTGAGCAGAAGTCGGACACTAAACCAACTGAGCTGCCCAGGTGCCCCAGTTGCTTGTTGTTTTACTTGAGAAACAGGGAAGGAGAGGTAGAGTGCACCTGGACTGTTCTGGGCTGCAAGCTCTCAGGTGTCTTACAAAAACGCATTGCAGACACCAAGGACCTTTTAGGCTATTGGATAAGTTGTAAGAATCTCCTGAGCTTGTTCTAACTCCCACTTGCCACTTCTTCTCCCTGAGATAATCTCAGTTCTGAACTTGAGATCACGCTGAAGAGAGATAAGGAATCTTCAAAGCTTAAACAAAACTCATACAAGGTGTTTAGGGTCTGCTGAAGAAAACAGTATTCTTTCGAACTTACGAATAAAAAGTTTGTGAACATGTTTCATGAATAAAAGGATGTCAATATCTTATGATGAGAAATTGCCTTTGGAAAAATTCAAGTCATGGCTTTGACAATAAAGAACAAAATATACTTTAGACTTATAATACCCCATTGGCCATCTGCAGAAGGGGAAGTATGCATAAAAAAACCAAACTGATGCAAGGCTCCCCCCAAATGTTGGAAGAGGAAAAGTACAGAAAATGAGCTCCGTTATAAAACCCTGGGGTGGTCTTCCTCAAAGCAGTCCCCAAAAGGCTCAAGATGACTTTGGGACATAGTAAAACCTAAAACAAAGGAAACCAAACAAAATCTGCAGAATCATTACATGTAAGAAGCCTATGCTGGGAATTTCAGCACTATGACTCCTGGCCATCCCCGATGCCTTTGTGACCCCGGGTCTTGTCCCATATAACATTCCATCTCTGAAGTGCCTTGGTGACACTCATTCATTCATTTATGTATTCAATTTTTTTCAATAAATATTTACTTGAGTGCCCACTATTTCAGTGCACTGTGTTAGGTGTTGTTGGATTTACGTGTATTTCTCACACATTTCTTACAATCCCACCCTATGAAGTAGGTGTGGTTGTTGCTTCAACCTACAGATGAGAAAACAGACTTCGAATGGCCAATTTTTCCAAGGACACAAATCTATGAAAGGATTTTCCTGGGATAGAAATTCAGGCGCCCAGGTTGTAACCACCACACAACATTAAGTAGAGGTATAACCAGCCCTCAGGAACTCCTCCCCTAGGGGAGGAGACAAAGCATGAACAGGTGCAGATACCACCCACGGCATTGTGCTGTGGGAGAAAAGGAGCTTGAAGTTCAAGGAAGTGGGTTAGAAGGGTGAAATCACCAATGGCTGAGGTAACAGAAGGTAGTTTGAGAAGGAGGTAGGGTTTAAGCTGTGTCTTGAAGGATACATAAGATTTTATAACTGTATCGTTATCATACCCCAAACCTAAATAAAACAGATTAACCTGTGATTGTCCTGCTCTTTCTTTATTTTTTTTTAATTTAAAACATTTTTTTTAACATTTACTTGTTTTTGAGAAAAGAAAGAGAGTTGGGGAGAGGCAAAGAGAGAGGGAGACACAGAATCCGAAGCTGTCAGCACAGAGCCGGCATGGGTCTCCAGCCCATGAACCGTGAGATCATGACCTGAACTAAAGTCAGATGTTTAATCGACTGAGCCACCCAGGCACTTCTGTCTTGCTCTTCCTTATACCTCAATCATGGAGTCATTTTTCAGTTGCCCCTCACCAATTCTCTGACAAAGACATTTGAAAAGACTCATGAATTCATTTCCCTTTCTCTTCCTGCAACTGCCAAATTGATTCAAAGCCTGGTTATCTTTTACGTGGAACACCTCTGCATTAGAATTCTCCCTCCGCTCCTGTGCTCCTCACTGCTAGGGCAGGATGACATGGTCTTCCTACTCACCGCTGGGGTCCAAGGCCTAGAAGAACACCTGCCAAGGCCAATAAATAGGAAGTTCGTGTGATATGCCAGGCATGTGGATTATGAGGACATACTAAGATCTGTCCCATGATCTTTACCTGGATAAGTGATTGAAATAAGAGCAGCAGAGCTATTGATCTTTCAGCCATTGTTTTGGGCCTAAGCTGGAGGAGCGACATGCAATAGACCCAGGAGAGTTGTTCTGAAGAGACAGGTGCCACTCACAGCTGAGGTGGCCCATTCCCAGAAATTTGGGTTTGAGCAAGAAGCTGAAAACAATCAGGATTTGAATGAGTGGAAAGAAGTATAAAAGGTATTTCAAGGGAGAGAATACATACTTATTCCAGCATTTCTCAAAATGATGCCAGTAGCATGTCATTAAAAAAGAGGTAGGAGGTTAAATGTTCAAGGGATTAAACACAAAAGTTAACTGATATCTTCCCCACAGGACCTCTTAGAAATACTAAATGGTGATACACCTTGTGAGGGAAAAATATAATAGAATACACATATATGTCTATATGATATTTATGGGATAATATATGCTATTATCACATGTAACATGTGATAATGTAACATGTAATTCCAGAGGAAGATCAGGCTTCAGGGATGGTTGGTTGGGTGACTCAACAATATCAGGTAAGGTCCAGCTTCCTTCCATATCCCTACTCTGGTGTCCACAGCATTGAGGCTGGCTTTCCTCAAGATCATGAGTTGACTCTCAGTAGCTACTGTAGCCAATACCTCCCTGTTCATACTCAGCAGAAACACGGTTCTCTTTCCAAAAAGGTTCAAGTAATCTTTACCTTGTGTCTCACTCACTGGTCCAAACTGGTTTAGGCTTGCCCATCCTCAGATTGATCACTGGCAAGGGGATGGATAGCCAGACAATGTGCTCTACACACACTTTGGAAACACGGACTTTCATTCATTCATAATGTCAATTATCCCTCCTTCCAAACTGTATTAACTGAGTACCAACAGTGCTTCCAGGTTACCATTCTCCTCCCTTAGGAAGCGCACCATCTGGTGAGAGAGGAAACTAACATTGCTCTGTAATTAGTGTGCAGAAAGTATTGTGGGGTCCACTTGAGGAAGTCTAATGAGGACTTCACAGGATGGGTAACTTCTCTGCTGGGAAGAGAGGGGCAAATAGCACTGCCTTCCATGTGGAAGTTGTATTTTGGTAGTCTTGGGGAAAAAATACAATTTGATGAAAGGACATAAACAGAGAAGACATTGAGAAAGAACACTAGAGGGGAAGGAGCAGTAGTGCTGATGAGATCAGAAAGAAAGACTGTCTCAAGGAAGAAGTGCAGTAAGGTAAATGAGAAGAAGAGCAATGACAACTTGTGAAATGTCTGGCACAAACCCCTTACAGATGAAGAGTCTGAGGCTTAAGTTGCTTCCCCCAGGACAGGTAACTAGTAAGGAAGGGGCTGCTATGGGCTGTACACTCGTGTCCTCCCCAAATTCCTATGTTTAAACCCTAAACATTCATATATTGACTCACCTTGGGATGCAATGGTATTTGGATGTGAGATTTCTGGGAGGTAATTTGTTCATGAAGGTGGAGCCTTCATGAGCAGGTTAATGCCTTTATAAGAGGGGCCATGGGGGCACTTGCTTTTTGTCTCTTTCTCTGCTCTCAGCCATGGGAGGACCCAGCAAGATAATTGCCATGTGGAAGCCAGGAAGAGGCTTTCCACAGAACTCAACCACATTGGCACCCTCATCTCAGACTTGCCAGCCTCCAGAGCTGTGAGAAATTAATTTCTATTGTTTCAGCCACCTCGTCTATGGTATCTTGTTACAGCAGCTGGAGCTGGCTAAGATGGGAACCGAATCAGGATTTGCATCCAGGGAAGGCTAGCTCCAAAACACACACTCTTTTACATATTACCGTATCATCCAGTGAAAATGGTGAATGGATTTTGAAAATAAGAAATGCAGTGTCAGTAAACAAGGAGGCCAGAGGCCGCGTGGGGACGCAGGGAAGACAGCACCGTGGGCACCTGGGCTGAGGTACTGGAAACGCAAGGAAGAAACTCCCACCTAACCCAACAGCACTGGCATTATTGCTATTCTATCTTTCACCAGTGTCTTTAAAATTGTGTCAGCAGCTGTCTCTGGGGCTTTTTTTCTCTTCTGATGCAAGTTTCACATCTTTTCTGCAGCTCTTCAGCTAATCCTAGGCTTACTGATTGGTGCTTATTCCTTCTTTTACTACATGCTCTTTAGACGGTTTGTCTCGCTCTAACTGTAAGCACCCTCACGTTCACACACCTACGCATCATGCTTTTGCTCCTGATTGTTTCATTCTGTGGACTTTTGGAGACAAAGTCAACAATCTAAGCCGGAGATGTTAGTCACTTAGCTCAGAACTTGTGGTTTCTTGCTCAGTGGGTTATAATTTTGGATGCACATGTGAATCAACCAGGAGTCTTTAAAAAAATGCAGATTCCTAGTTCCCATCCCAGAACTCCTAAATAGGAATCTTTGGAGATGGAGTCCAAATGTTCCTATTTTTTAAATTTGCCCAGGTAAACCCATGCAACCGACATGGCACTGGTCGAGGGCCCGCTACTGGGAGCCATAGCTCTAGCTTCTGAATCACTCTCCTATTCCTTAGACTCTGCTGTCTTCTGGGCTTTTAAAGCAGAATAACCCTGAACCACAGATATTTTGTTACTGTGTCTCTTTGCTTACAGAGTCACCTCCCATGACTTGGGAGCATTGTGGAAAATTATCTTAGGTTGACCCAGTATTTACTGCAATTTTAAAATCATATCATAATTATATCTTATCTGTCTCCCACACTTCCCTTGTCTGGAGCCCAAATCTCTTCTCACTGTTCATGACAAAACATAAACTGTTCATGTCTCGTCTTAATCCAGAAAGCAGCATTATCTGTATGGGTCTGTTCTTGCAGTCATTTAAAACCATAGTCAGTTATCTCTGCCTTTATTCATTTAGTCATCGCCATCTTTCTCATACTCTCGATTCACGTGCTTGACCCAACTGGTTGTCTTGGCCCACTCTTTGTCTCTAAATCCATCTTTTCTTCATCGGAGCTATATATGGCTCATACTACCATTACCAGAGATACAGTCTGGGGGGCGGTTACTGGGTATGGGTATAACAGCAAACTTTGGGATGGTGGAAATCTAGCGGGTTAGGATGGGAAGCAGAATCACTACGTGATCCTGGGGGAGCCTAGGATTTTTAGTTACTTTCCAGTGAGAATTCTTAGTTCATGGAAATGATGCTTGGAGGGTGAGGGGTTAGGGCCCTCTTTGCAGATCTCTAGGATGGGAGTCAAAGTCTGAGATCATTTCCTAGGGATGCAGAGGGGCTGAACAGGAGCCTCAGAAGTTTCACTGTGATCAATATCCTGGGAAAAGAAGCCTGGACTAAGTTATGTGATTTCTGGGTCTGTAAGAGGGATCGATGAAAACTAGAACAAGGAGGGCTGAGGGATGATAACCGACACTGTGAGGGGGACGCTCTGTGCTCTGATAAAACACCACAATCCAGGTGAAAGTCTAGAGGCCAGTGGTACCTGCAGAAAAAACAAATTCCGGGGCACCTGGGTGGCTCAGTCAGTTAAGCATCTGATAAGTCATGATCTTGTGCCTCTTGAGTTCGAGCCCTGCACACAGCCTGATGCTGTATTTCGACCCTGGAGCCTCAGAGCCTGGAGCCTGCTTTGGATTCCGCATCTCCCTCTCTCTCTGCCCCTCCCCTACTTGTGCCCTGTCTCTCTCTCTCAAATATAAACATTTAAATTTTTTTAATTAAAATAAATAAATAAAAGGAAAAACCAAATTCCAAGTCCCTATGCATATGGCACTAAATGAGTTTAATATTTGTGTGTAGCTACTGTGTGTTGACGGAGTATAGCAGGGAGGACCAGGTTTGAGAGAAGCAGGAAAAGGGAGGAGTCCGCAGAACGTGCTAGAAGAATGCAAGAAGGCCCCCAAGGACTCTGAGGGTCTTCAGTTCTTGACGTAAAGTTCTCTCCCTGTCTAGTGAGTGCTTAGTACTCATGGAAACAATTTTTTGATTAGACTTTGCTTAGTTACCCCACTACTAATCCCCAATCAAGAATTTCTCTTTCAACAGCTGTGATATCTGCATGCTTTTTTTAAGTTATAGGAGAATTCTATGTGAGCCTTTTCATACCCGAAAAGTGAAACACTTGCATTTGCATATTTGCATTTTATGCATTATCCTTTTGTGGAAACTCCTTGTGACCATCCCATGACAGATGTCATTTTAGCTTCATTTTCACTTCTTCTGGAATTACTTTTTCAGTCCCCTTGATTTAATGCTAATTTCAAGGTACAAAATAGGCAGTGTCATCCAACAAAAAGAATGTTAAAAAATGGTGCCATTGCCCTGGTAATGAAAAAATGACTATCGCATGCTAGATCAGAATTTATATACAAATAAAGTATCTTTAAGCATATATGCAAAAATTCCCACCTCCAAACTCATGAGACCAGACTAGAAATGATTCTTGGTTTCAGCACATCAGTAATCCTAAGATCAAATAAAATGTGGCTGAAAATTGAAAAATTAAGCATCTAAAATGAAAATGTTTCCTTTTCCCTTTTAAGAAAATGCTTTGTTTAATTCATTCAAATGGAACAGGGAATTCCTATACTCAACCACCACAATGCTCCTAATTTGTTAAAGATGTTTCTTCTTATGACAGGGACTCATCAGATGCAGGAATGTCAAAGCTAACCTAGGGTTTATTACAAAAATAAAAATTGCCCAATGACCTCCCCACTTCCTCTCCTTTTGGTTTCTTTATGAATGAAGTCTTTGGAGAGGAACATTGCAAGGATGCTCTCAGATCTCTTGATAATACAGAACCAAACCACAGAATTAAAGTGTTCTCTAGTCCATAATAATTTTCCTCTTGATATCTTTAAACGTTAGATCAAACCAGCGAATCTTTTGCATTCATTTAATAAAGGATGAAAGAGTCTTAACAGTTTATGATTTACTAGCAGGATTTAATTTTTACCAAAGATCTTTATTTTAAAACGATGGTAAAAGTTAGTCATTTTCAATTAAGGAAAAAAAATAGATTGAACCCAGCTTTAAACACATTTAACAATTTGGGCAACTCAGTTGTTCAAAAACAATGTAAATCCATGCAGCCGAAGACGAAGCGTTTCTGGGCTACTCAATTGTAAACTCACTTAGCGTTATCACAGACAGTTTCAGAAGAGAAATGTCTTTTTTTTTTTTAATTTTTTTTAATGTTTATTTATTTTTGAGAGACATAGAGGCACAGTGTGAACAGGGGAAGGGCAGAGAGAGAGGGAGACACAGAATCGGAAGCAGGCTCCAGGCTCCGAGCCGTCAGCACAGAGCCCGACGCGGGGCTCGAACTCACAGACCGCGAGATCATGACCTGAGCTGAAGTCGGCCGCCCAACCGACTGAGCCACCCAGGCGCCCCCAGAAGAGAAATTTCTATGAACATATATTGAATTTCATGACATTCAGCAGCAACCACCCCACCCCCATCTCCTGTTAACTTCTAGTGCATGTTACTACCACGCATAAGTAACAAGGAACTCACGGCATTGAATAATTATAGTAAATGTCTTGCTCAACGACTTATTCAGTAACTTGAAAAGAGGGGTTTAAATTAAATAATTAATCATCCAATTAGCTGGCATTATAATCAGTAGATGGTTCTCTTATAGTTAATGGATGGTTCAATTACTATCCATTCGGTTACATTCAGTGTCTGAGAATATTGGATAAAATTGTTCTGTGTTGTTAGTCCCCATGTGAAAAACAGAACATGAGTGGAGGATGCAATGTATTCACGTCATTGGGAATATAAGCATCAAAAGGCAAACCAACTTTTGGTGATTCTTCTGGGCCACCACTGAGCATTAGACTGAAAGAATTGGCTCTTGCTAATTATAATTTGCTTCATTTTCTTACAGAAGCTCTTCAGTGTTGACATAGAAGCTTGCCCATTCATTTCTGGGACTACAGTAAGTTGATATAAAGAGGACATATTTAGCATGCGTGATTATACGACTCCTTCCACAGGCATGATGCCTTTCCCTTTTCCTGGAGCCTTCTTCAACAATCTTACTCTTTTCTTATTATATTTGCATGAGACAAACATCTACGCATGTGACAGGATTGCTCCCCTAGAATGCTGGTAATTGAGAGCAATAAAAATGCTACGAAATAATTTTTTAAAGCTAAAATTCAGTTCCGCTAGGTTATAAGGAACACACTACATGCCTAGCACTAATGTAGATGCTCAGGAAACAAGAATGGATAAGGCAGAGCTCCTGTCCTCAAGTAGTTCACCAAGAAGGGAAGATTCTTATACAATGGTGTGTGATACACTAAAATAATTACAGGCCCCTAGTTTTATGAAAAGTCCATAGAGAGTACTATTTATTCCATCTGGTCAGGACAGTAAAAATATTCTGATATACGAAAGAGAGGACATCTCCGAGCATCTCAGGATTTAAAGGAAGATCATCAAATCCAGAGGCTCTCATAGAACCAAAAACTAAAAAAATAAATAAATAAAAAATTAAAAAAAGGCAGGAACAATGTCAGGTTGTTCATTTTTATTTTGCCAAAAGTGGACACCAAAATAATCTGATAATTGGCTAAGATTATTGTCACCGTCTGCTTTCATTATCTATTGCTACATAACAAACTACCCCAAAATTTAATGGCTCACAACAACACCAAGTTATTATTTCTCACAGTTTTCTAGTTTGGTTGAGAATGCATGCTTTACATGGTGTCAGCTGGGAGAGTTGCAAGTTAAAAAGAAGCCACACACACAGGTCAGCTTGGCAATTAGCTGGGGCTACCAGCCTGGGATACTGATTCTTTTCCACATGGCCTCTTGGGCTTCCTCACCAAGGTAGCTGGGGAAATAATTGGTGAAATGAAAGTGGAAGCTACAAATCCCTTAAATTCCAGTCTTGAAAGTTAAACAGTATCAGTTTTGCTCTGTTCTGTCACTGAATACAGGTCATGGAACCAGCCCAGATTTAAAGGAAGGAAAAAGAAATTCTACCTTTTGATGGGACAGTGACAAAGTCACATTGCAAAAGGTCATATGGGATGGGCAATACTGTTGTGACCATGTTTGGAAATACTATCTACTATCCTTCATTTGAAAATAGTGCATTTAACACTGATTTATTTAGAAGGACATAATCACAGACTAATGGGTAATCATGTAAATTGAATAAATCTAGCTTAACAAAAAACACTATGTAGTTTATATTTTTTCTAGTCACTAAATACCAGACAAAATTTTATCAGGGACCAGCACTTGCTCAAAGACCAGCCAAGGCTGAGAGACCAATTATTTAAGCCAGTAGCTTTAACATCGACTTAATGACTCACGAGAAATATATCTTAACAACCCAATGAGCACTTACACATACATGAAACAAATCAAAAGTATCATGAATGTTGTACTTCAAATAATTTATCTTTCCATTTCTCTTTCCATTCTCTTTCCATTCATTTCTAATGAAATTTTTCTATTTCATTAGAAATAACAATGTTAACATTCCACAAGATTAATTTCATGATCAAATAATTGGGAAATACCAGGGCCAGAAAAGAACAAACCATTCCCTCCTTACTCTGTCTCTTTTGAACACCTTGAGTAATGATGATATGACTGTCAACTAAGACAGTCCTTATTCTTTTAACAGTTCTTTTTGTTAGAAAATCATCTTTTTATTTTATTTTTTAAATGTTTATTTTACTTTTTTAGTAATCTCTATACCAAACATGAGTCTCAAACTCATGACCTAGCATGAGTCGCAAGGTCTTCTGACTGAGTCATCCAGGCACCCCTATTCTTTTAATTTAGGTGAAATTTGCTTCTGGCTTTCATATATTCTTCTTTGGGCCCAAGTTTAATCTACCTTCCACCTGGGAGATCAATCTTCCAGTCTTTGGGAACAGCCATCATATCCCTGAAGTCAGCTTGTCCTTGCTTCTCACTCCTTTTCCTTCATCTAATCTTTAGCGAACAGTCTCCTGAGTTCCATAGGGACATGGATAAGAGAGTGAGTCCTGAGGTCGATTTGCCTGAATTTAAATCCTGGCTCCAGCTTTTCTTAGTTGTGTGGCTTTGTGTAAGGTACTCATTGTTCCAGAGCCTCCATCTCCTCACATGTAAACCGGAGGGCAATTATAATCCCTAGATCATAAGGGACTATGAAGGTTCAGTGAGAGAATATAAGAAAATGTTAAGCATGGTACTTGGCAAGTATTAAATATTTAAAAATTATTATTGTTTTCATATTTATCCCTCTTTAGTTTGTTTATACTCCATTTAAGATGTGGTTCAGAAAATCATGACCATATTCTGCGCATTTACATTTTATATTATTCTGTATTATCCAATGATGGATACAAATCCCAAGTGTGGAGCCCGAAGCAGGGCTCGAAGCAGGTCTCGAACTCACCAATGGTGAGATTATGACCTGAGCTTACGTCAGATGTTTCACCTGAGCCTAAGTCGGATGCTTAACCAACTGAGCCACCCAGTTGCCCCAACATTCAATGTTTCTTACAATCTGTTGAGTGCAGCATGAGAAGAGGGTATCCCTTTCCTGGATAAGCATGCTATGCTTCTCTGTGAGCAGTTTAAGGTGGCATAGCTTTTATGGCAGCCAGTTTTTATTTGTACTCAAATTGAATTCACTGGTGTCTAAAATTGTTTTTCACACATGTTTCGGTTAAATCAAGTCTCTATCCTCCTACATTTGAGCTTTTGTCTTTTAAGACCCTATTCATTATTATCTCAGTAGATTCAAACTGCTGTTACCATCTGTTAAATAATGCTATATTCTAATTCTAATCCTGCTATCCAGTGAATAATAACACACTCTATTTCCCTGCATTCCCTTCATCTAGATGCTATCTTCTGCATCTCCTTCTAAGATATCTTACATAAATAACCATGTAAGAGGAACAGGATCCAGCCAGAGCCCCCACAACAAGGCACCAGAAACAGCCATCGAGACACCAAATGGTCAGTCATGATTCTCTGTATCCAGTAGTCTGACCATTGCTGCCATCAAAATGGCCTGGTGACCAAACCACATATTTCTCTTCTCTCATTTTGCGGGCTCTAATGAAAGATGTCATATGGATTTTTTTTTAGGGCTCAGTTATACTATATCTTCCACATTTCCCTGAAATAACATTATGGTAATAACCCCATCAGCGAAAGAAGAGGAACTATGACATAGTCAGAAGATGTGATTCTGTCTCCTGACTGTGAAATTTGGGGCAAAGTCCAGTTCAGTTCCATGGCCCAGTGACCACCTAACATGTATCCAAGTGCCAACTTGACACTTCCACTTTTGTATTTAATAGGTATCATCTTCGTATTCATATTTCTGTATTCGTTTGGGTTAATTCTAGCTCAGTATTAATTAGGTTAATTCTAAGAGGAGGAAAAAGGAGAAAAGAGGAGCAAGAAGAAACCCAAAACCTTAGCAGCTTAATAGGATAGGATATGTCTGGTTCATGTGTTTAATGCATGTGTTCCTGGATTGTTGGGGAGCTTTCTTCCATGTGGTGATTCAAGAAACCAAAACCACTACTGCTTGTGGCTCACCATTCACTAGGGCCTCAATGTCTCTGCATCCAGCTGAGGAAATAGCAAGAGTTCATGTGGAGACACATTTGGCCCATAAGAGATACGTATCACTTCTGCTCACATTGTACTGGGAAGACTAGCCACATGGCTGTACTGAGGTGCAGTGGGAATGGTGAAAGGTGGGCTCTGGCTGGGCAGCCGCTTCCATGATACAACTCTACAAAGAAGTACAGGCCCCACATGACTCCATCACCCCCTGTTACTCTGTGACCTTATTTCCTAACCTCTCCCCAAGCTTCCTTGCCTCCTGGCCAATCCTGACACTTTCCTCTGCCGCTTTAGGGCTTTGCCCTAGCTTTTCCCTCTTCCCAGAATCTCTATAAGCTTCACTCCCTCACTTCTTTGACACGTTTGCTCAAATCGCATCTCATCACAGAGGCCTTCTCTGACCACCTCATTTAAATAGCATCAGCTGCCATTCCCTATGTCCACGTCCTTTTAAATAGACTTTTCTTTAAAAGAACAGTTTTAGGCTCACAGAAAAATTGAACAGAGGTACAGAGAGTTCTCATGTACCCCTTGTCAACGTGGAGACACAGCCTCCCCACAAACAATGTGGGGTACACAGTGGTACATTTGTTATAACCAGTGAACCTATCCTAACACATCGTTATCACCCAAAGTCCATTATTTTCATTAGTTTTCACTCTTGGTGTTGTACATTCTATGGATTTTAGCCAACAGATATAATGAAAATGTACCTACCATTATAAGGTCTATAATGTATCGTACGGAGTAGTTTCACTGCTCTAAAATCTTCTCCGTTCCCCTTATTAATCCCTTCCCCCATCCTGATCACTTATTTCTTCACCGTCTGCATAGCTTTGCCTTTTATAGAATACCATTTAGATATTCTACAGCATGTAAAACTGTACAGCATGTGGGCTTTCCAGGTTATTGTCTTAATATGTATTTGTATTTAATTTAAATTGTATTACATAAATACATACATACTATGTATTTAAGTTTCTGTTATGTCTTTTCATTGCTTAATAGCTCATTTCTTTTTAGTGCTAAATACTATTCCATTGTTTGGATGCACCACAGTTCATTCATCCATTTATCCACCAAAGGGCGGTCTTGGTTGCTTCCAAATTTTGGCGCTTGTGAATGAAATTTCTACAAACATCTAAGTACAGGTTTTGTGTGAACGTAAGGTTTCAGCTCCTTTGCGTAAATACCAAGGAACATGGTTGCTGGATTGTATGATAAGAGTATGTTTAGTTTTATAAAAATTGCCAAACTGTCTTCCAAAGTGGCTGTCCCATTTTGCATTCCCACCAGCTATGAGTGAGAATTCTTGTTGCTCCACACTCTCATTTGGATGCCAGCATTTGGTGCTGTCAGTGTTCTGTATTTTGGTCATTCGAATAGGAGTATAGTGGCATCTTTTTGTTTCAATTTGCTTTTCTCTGATGACATTTGATGGGGAGCATCTTTTCATATCCTTATTTGTCATCTCTAATCCTCTTTGGTGGGGCATCAGTTCAGACCTTTTGCCCATTTTTAAATTAAATTATTCACTTTTTTTTTATTGTACAGGTTCAAGAGTTCTTTGTACGTGTTGACTAATAGTCCTTTTTTAGCTGTGTCCGTTGCAAATATTTTCTCCCAGTCTAAGCCTTGTCTTCTCGATCTCTTGACCATGTCTTTCATGGAACAGAGGTTTATTTTATTTTATTTTATTTTATTTTATTTTATTTTATTTTATTTTTTATTTGAGAGAGAGAGAGTGTGTGTGTGTGTGTGTGCATGGGTAGGGGGAGAGGGCCAGAAGGAAAGAGGGAATTTTTTTTTTTTAGAGAGACCGGCAAAGAGAGACAGAGAGACAGAGAGCAGGGGAAATGGGCAGGGGAAGAGAGAGGGAGAATCTTAAGCAGGCTCCATGCTCAATGTGGAGCCTGATGCAGGCTCAGTCCCATGACCCTGGGATCATGACCTGAGCCGAAATCAAGACTCAGACTCTCAACCGACTGAGCCACTCAGGCACTCTACAGAACAGAAATTTTTAATTTCAGTGAAGTACAGCTTATTGTATTTCTTTCATAGATCATGACTTTGGTTTTGCATCTGAAAAGTCATCACCATGCCAAGGTCAACTGGATAGTCTCTTAACTTCTAAAAGTTTATAGTTTTGTGTTTTCATTCAGGTCTATGATCCATTTTGAATTAATTTTTGTGAAAAGTTTAAGGTCTGTGTCTAGATTCTTTATTTCTTCTTTTTCTATTTTTTTTATTTTTATTTTTATTGTTTTTCTTGTGGATGTCCAGTTGTTCCAATACTATTTGTTGAAAAGTCTGTCTTTTCGCCATTGCATTTATTTTGCCTTTTTGTCAGTGGTCAGTTGACTATACGTGTGTCTCTTTGCAGGCTCTCTTTTATATTCCGTCGGTCTATGGGTCTATTCTTTCTCGTATACCACTCTGCCATGATTACTGTAGCTGCGTAGTCAGCCTTAAAGTTGAGTAGTATTGGTCCTCTGACTTTGTACTTTTCCTTCAAATTTTGTTGGATATTTTGAGTATTTCACTTCAATTATACCTTTTCTTTTAATCGTTGCCCCGAGTTCACAGTATACATTTATGACTAGCCCAAATCCACTTCAAATGACACTATCCTGCTTCATGGGTATTATAATACTTTACAATACTACCTTCCTTCCCTTGTATCATATATATATGATATATATGTACATTACATAATGTAATGTACATATATATATATATATATATATATATATAGAGAGAGAGAGAGAGAGAGAAGCAAATAATTGTTGCTATTATTATTTTATTTTAGAGAGAAATATAGTGGGAATGGGGAGAGAGGCAGAGAGAGAGAAAATTTTAAGGAGGTACTAGGCTTATCATGGAGTCCAATGCGGGTCTCAATCCCACAACCCTGGAATCATGGCCCAAGATGAAGTCAAGAGTCCAACACTCAACCAACTAAGCCACCCAGGTGCCTCTGTTGCTATTATTTTAACTAAACTGTTACTGTTAGATCAAAGAAGAGTAAGAAATCTAAAGGTTTTTGTTTATTTTACTTACTCCCTCTCTAATGTTCTTCTTCTTCTTTTTTTTAATGTAGAAAGTTTCTGCCTTATATCAAGACTGATCTACTGGCAACAAATTCACGTTTCCTTGTTTGTTTGTTTGTTTGAGAAAATCTTTATTTCTCTTTTATTCTTGAAGTGCAGTTTTACAAGATTCAGAATTCTGAGTTGGTAGTCATTTTCCTGAACACTTTAAAAGTATCACTCCACTCTCCTTATTTGTATGGTTTCTGAGGAAACATTCGATGTAATTCTGATCTTTCCTCCTCTGTAGTAAGGTGTTTTTTTTTTTTTTCCTTTGGCTTCTTTTACAACGTTTTTTCTTTATCTTGATTTTTCTTCAACTCGAATATGTTATATGCCTAAGGGCAGTTTTTGTTTGCTTGCATTTGTCCTGCCTGGTGTTCTCTGAGCTTCCTGGATCTGGAGTTTGGTGTGTGATATTAATTTGGTGGGAAATTCTCAGTCATTATTGCTTCAGATATTTCTTCTCTTTCCTTCCATCCTTATTCTCTTTCTGGTATTCCCTTTATACAGACATCTTACCTTTTCTAGTTGCCCCACTGGATATTGGGCATTTTGGATATTTTGTTCTTTTTCATCTGCAGTCTTTTATTTTTTTAATTTTCTGATTTACAAGGTTTTTTCTTAATGTTTATTTATTTATCTTGAGAGAGAGTGGGAGAGAGAGAGAGAGAGAGAGAGAAAGAGAGAGAGAGAGAGAGAAATCGTGCATGGGCAGGATGAGGGGCAGAGGGAGAGCAGTGAGAGAACCCCAAGCAGGCTCTGTGCTGTCAGCATGGAGCCAGACATGAGACTTTATCCTATGATCTGTGAAATCATTACCTGAGCTGAAATCAAGAGTTGGATTCTTAGCCAACTGAGCCAGCCAGGCACCCCCAGATTTAGAAATTTCTATGGACATGTCCTCAAGCTCAGAGATTATTTTCTTAGCTGTGTCCAGTCTACTAGTGATCCCATCAAAGGCATTCTTCAGTTCTGTTATAGTTATTTTGATCTCTAGAATTTTTTTGATTCTTCTTAGAATTTCTATCTCTGCTTGCATTGCCCATCTCGTATATTGTCTACTTTATCCATAGATCCCTTAGCATATTAATCACAGTTGTTTTTGAATGTCATGGTCTGATAATTCCAATACCTTTGCCATATTTGAGTCTGGCTCTGATCTTGCTATATGCCTTCAAACTGTGTTTTTTGTCTTTTAGTATGTTCTTGTAATTTTTGTTGAAAACCAGACATGATGATATGCTAAGTGAAAAGAACTCAAGTAAATAGGCCTTTAGTGCTGTGGTGGTAAATTGTGGGAGGAGGGGAAGCAGTCTCTGTTCCTATGATTGGACCTCAGTCTTTTAGGAAGCCTGTGTCCCTTGGCTGTGAACTTCACAATCTTAGACAGGACAGAATGGCTGGAGGGGGCTGAGTTTAGATATTTCCCAACCCTAGCAGGTTAAGCTCTGATAGAATAGTTTATCCTGAGGACAGGCCTTGTAAAGAACAGAATACTCTGGTGTATTTCAAAATGGTTCTTTTCCCTCTTCTGTTACAGGAAGCCTAAGAGGATTTTCCTCTGACCTTCATGATGAGAACCCAGTAGAGCCTCCAGGATATAAAAGTCACAGAAGTGTGCCCTTCTTCCAACTCCAGGAAGTTGTTAACTCATAGACTTGTCCGCAGTAAGCCTCTGGCAATTCATCAATTACAGTTCACCTCCCTACCCCCAACCCCCAGTGATTCCTGCAGACGTGGGTTTCTGCCGCAGTAAGTTGTGATTATCTCTATCTGCCTGTCTGGCTTTCCAGTTCTGGGGGCGGTACTTTCCCTTTTGAAGTCATTTCTCGAAAGGAGTTAAGCAGAGTTGTTCTAAGTTCCTTATGTATCAGAGTGGAAACAAGAAGTCCTTCTAATTTTATTTTTTATGCCAGGTATCACTACCTGATAAATTAATGGTAGCTTGTTGTTGATATTTTTTCTCATCTCCTCTGCTGGAATGGAAGTTCTGTGAGGGCAGGAAAGTATTTTGTTTTATTCATTATGATGATGCTTGACTTCACATCAGTACCTTGAATTCTTCTAGGTTTTTAATACACCAGGTGCTCAGGAAAGGCTTTTCGAATAAATGAAAGAAGGGCAGTTTTGGTGCTGCTCCTAGTTAAGCTACATCATTTATGTGAAGAATCGCAGCCAGGAAATGAGGATACAAAAGCTTTACTCACAGAGTTGCTGTGTTGAAGAATTGAATTTAAATTCTTTAAATTTAAATTTGTTGAAGAATCAATATAAAGATCAGGAATAAATGTGACTTCCAGAAAGTGTAAGGAGTCACATTCCTGTGTCTATTTTGTTTTGCCTCATTCATTTCATATGCATCATACATATTGAAATAGAGAAAGCAAGGACGTGCGCTCACAGGTGACCTGACCTCCATGATTGACTAATAGTTTCAAGGGGGCGAGATGTGGTAAATGTACTGTTTGTTTATAATATTAAAAAAAAAACTTTTGAATTTTAGAATAGTTTTAGATTTACAGAAAAGTTACAAAGATAGTACAGAGAATTTCTGTACACCCATTATTGATCCATTTGTCATAACTAGTGACAATATTGGTACATTATGATTAACTAAGCCCTATGCTTTATTATATTCCACTAGTTTTTCCCTAATGTCCTTTTTCTGTTCTAAGAAGCCATCCAAGATACCATAGTACACTTAATCATTATTTTTCTTTATGTTCATCTGGGCTGTGATAATTTTTCAGACTTTCCCCGTTTGTGATGACCTTGACAGTTTAATGAGTACAGGTCATGTATTTTGTGGAATATCCCTCAGCTGCAATTTGTCTGGTGCTTTTCTCATGATGAGACTGGGATTATAAATTTCAGGGAGAAAGATCAGAGAGATAACGCCATCCTTAACCTATCATATTAAGGACATGTGCTATCCACATGACTTATCACCAACAGTGTTAATCTTAATACCCTGACTAAGGTAGCATTTACCAGTTTCTCTTTAACGTGCTCTTTAGAAGCAAGTCCCTAAGCATAATCCACATTTAAAGAGTGGGGTGCTGTACTCCGTTTCCTTGAGGGCAGAATGTCTATACAAATTATTTGGAATTCTTCTGTATAGATTTGCTTCTTCCCCCTTCCTCGTGCATTTGTTTATTTATTCAATTACGTATTGAGACAATGGTTGGTGGATATTTTATATTTTATGCTATAATACAATGCTACTTTATTTTGATTTATAAGTTGTACTGTCTCTGGCTATTTAATGTTCTTTCAGTAGACTCCTGTGTCCCTTCGACATACCCATGTCATTTTGTTTGAGCATTTCCTTATTTTCTGGCACTAAAAGATGATCCAGGTTATCTCGTTTATTCTGTAACCAAGTCTTAAGACTGGTCATTTCTCCAAAGGTCACTGATTCATTTTACTGCAGAATGATATAAGAAACCAAGATCCAAATGGAGATTTTTCTCATTGATACTGGGATAAAACTGCGTTTTAGCTCCTCTCAGAAGATAGATCCAGGAAATATATGTATGTATATTAACCGTATATACACACATATCTAAACTTATTTCTATATAGATCCACTGGTACCTATATGAAGCTAACCACAAGTTCATAATCATGTCCTCAATTCTAATCCAGTACCACATAATTAATTCTAGTCTCGACGTGGTATTTTTAAAGTTTATTTATTTATTTTGAGAGAGACAGTGCAAGTGGCGGAGGGGCAGAGAGAGAGGGAGAGAGAATCCTAAGCAGGTTACATGCTGTCAGCCCCAAGCCCGATGTGGGGCTGTGAGATCATGACCTGAGGTGAAATCAAGAGTTCAGACACTTAACTGACTGAGCCACCCAGCTGCCCCTAAAGGTTAAAGTGTTACAATTGTGTGACATTGACTGATATGAAAAAAAAAAAAAAACTAGAGGTTAGTTAGGGACCTTACTAGCCCAAGTGAGGGATATTTGAATATCATTATTGAGCAATCCCTGGAGATGCAATAAAGGGAGCCGATGCGAAACTATGATGACTGGGGGCACCTGGGTGGCTCAGTCAGTTGAGTGTCCAACTTCCGCTCAGGTCATGATCTCATGGTTCGTGAGTTCAAGCCCCGCATCGGGCCCACTGCTGTCAGCATGGAGCCTACTTCAAATCCTCTGTCCTCTTCTCTCTTTGCCTCTCCCCTACTTGAGCTCTCTCTTTCAAAAAGAAACTTTAAAACTAAAAAGAGTAGGACGACTGCGTTTAACATGGCAGTGGTAGACATTAAATAGATGCCTACCAGTATGCATTGGCATTAAACAAAGAACTAGTGTAGATCCAAAATTATAGACCTTACCTTCTCCCATTTATTTATTGAACAAATATCTGTTGACATCCCACGATGGAGCAGGCACAGAACTGGGCTCTGGGTATGTAATGGTGAACAAAACAGACATGCTTCTCACCCTGAGGGCTCTAGACCATAAATGGGAAGAGGGGAGAGACAGTTAAATAAATACACGTATAAGTATATGGTTGTAAACCCCTGTGCTGTGCTTGTGAAGAAAGAGAATATGAGCGAGATGAAAGGAGGAAACTAATTTGGACTTGCATTCTGGTTTCATGTTCTGTTTCCCTTGAGAACAGAGGGAAAGGCTTCCATCTTAACCAAGATTTAGATTTGGGCGTTTCGAACTATAAAGGATGTTAAATGTTGAAGTGCTTTAGCAAAGAGAAGTAGAATCCTTTCTATTCTGCCTTTTTGAAGAGTGCTAATTGACAGATATGCATCCTTTATTAAACCTTTTACTACAAGTCATTTTCAGTTCTGCATTTCCAGGATGGGAGAGGGGCCCAGATGCCACTCTGGTGCCTGGGTTCTTCATGTGGTTTGTCTCTAGAAAACTGAAAAATAAGCTCTTTATCCCCAGTGTTTACAGGAATCTCAAACAGGGCTACATAAAAGTAGCAATTTATTTACATGCAGCAACACAGGAATAGAAATGGCAGTCCTCTTTGCTGACAGAAAAATTTTGCCTAATGTCCCTTATTACAAACAAAATGCCTTTCGTAAACTCCCCAAAACACTTATTAAATATATATCTCTGTGTTTTGAGACAGTCTGGGAAGTGGCTTGGTAATTACAGCCCAGAGTTAACACAATTTACCCTCACTTATTTAGTTCCAGCTTTCAGATTCCCACTGCCTTGCTGGGACCCCTGCGGACCATCCCGACAATGCCTTTGCTTTCTTGATACTTATTTCAAACCCAGCAATTATCAACCAACCCTTCACTACCACCAGAGTGGTCAGAACCTCCTGACCTTAGAGACTCGCCAGGACTCAACATTATATGGCCTCCGGTTCTCCTGACTGTGACACTGACAGCTGCGTCCCCCACACGAGGATCTTGCAAACCACATTCCAGGGAATGCTCCCTCCCAAGCCGTATGCAGCATGTTCTTAGTCATGATTTGTTTAACATGTCCCGTCCTCTGTCGTTCCTTTCTCTTTTCTTTCTTGTCCTATATCAAACTCATAATTTGTTACCCACTCTACTCTTGCGAAGCACTCTATCCTCTCCGTTTTTCAGCACTCTATTTACTTTTGCAGTGACCAGATTTGGGAAACCATTCTCTCCCTTGCCTGTGCTATAGCTCAATCCCAAGTATTATTTCTGCCCTGATTTTGCTGGAGGTGGTTTGGTGTAGCAGGTGAAGGCAGGGACTTTTGAGACCGACTTCCTTGGTTGGAATTCTGATTTGCACTTAGCACCTGTGAAACCTGAGGCAAGCTTTACCTTCTTTGAGTCTCAGGGTCCTCGTCTGTATAATGGCAATAATAATAGTACCTACTTCAAGTTCGTTCTGAGGATTTGGAAAGTTAATATATGTTAAGTGCTTCGAACGATATCGGCATGTAAGCCTTATAGAGGTGTTAGCTGTCATTATCATAATCATGCCCTTCCTAGGAACGATTGACTTCGTAGCTATAAAAACTCATGGAGTCAGACTTCCTGAGTTTGAATTCCAGTATCATCAACTCTTTGCTCGTGACACTGGGTATTTTCATCTCTCTGAGCCTCTGTTTTCCTCCGCTGAAAATATAGATACTGATAGTAACTTCCTTATAGGGATTTGCAAGGATTCAAATGAGATGAATACAAAGCACACGGCGTGGGGCATAACAAGTAGTAAAAAAAAAAAAAATCCAAATGGAAATTCTACAACCGAACAATAAAATTATGAAAACTAAGAACTCACTAGATGGGTCTAACAGAAGATTAGATATAGCAGGAGAGAGCATTTTTGAGCCAGAATATAAGACATTAGAACACATTCGAACACATTCAGATTGGAGCACAATAAAAAAGAAGGGGGGAGGGGCGCCTGAGTGGCTCAGTCGGTTGAGCGTCCGACTTCAGCTCAAGTCATGATCTCACGGTTTGTGAGTTCAAGCCCCATATAGGGAGGGCTCTGTGCTGACAGCTCAGAGCCTGGAGCCTGCTTCAGATTCCGTGTCTCCCTCTCTCTCTGCCCCTCCCCCATTCATGCTCTGTCTCTCTTTCTCTCTCAAAAATAAATAAACACTTAAAAAATTTAAAAAAGAAGAAGGGTGGAATACACTGAAAAGAGCATTAAAGCAGATGAGACAGAGAAAAAGGTCTAACATATGTGTCTTTGTCCTCTCCAATTTGAGGGGAAAGAAGAAAAAGAAGACATAATATTTAAGTATTCATCAAATATTGCATCTTTAAATATCCATCACTTTTCAAACCTGATGACGAAAGATATCAAACCATTTCAAGAAACTGCATGCAGAAATTCCAAGGTAAAGGCAAAGGAAGCCCTGGGCATCAGAATAAAACTGTGGAATATCAAAGACAGAGGGAAACCATAGGAAATAGCCAGAGAAAAACACATTACCCCCACAGGAGCAACACTAACACTTCTATTTGACTTTTCCACGGAAATTATGGAACCGAGAGAATGTAACTGTATCTTCAAAATGAAATGCCAGCCCGAAATTTCATATTTGGAAAAAATATTCATCAAAATCAAAGGGAATGTAAGGTTGTTTTCTGACAAACAAAAGCAGAGAATTTGTTACCAGCCTAAGCACAACATAAATAGAGTTACAGGTATTCTTAAGGTAAAAAGAAAATTATCCCACATAGGAAATTTGAGATAGAATGAGATCAACCTATAATAAAAACAGACAAATAGTCTAATGAAAAAAAATTAGAAAGCCCAAAACTAGAATAGAAAGTCCAAAAACAGACCTATATGTATACAATCATTTGATTTATGACAAAAATGCCTTGGGGCCCCTGGGTGGCTCAGTCAGTTAAGCAGATAACTTCAGCTTCGGTCATGATCTTGCAGTTCAGGAGTTCAAGCCCCACATCGGGCTGTGTGCTGATAGCTCAGAGCCTGGAGCCTGCTTTGGATTCTGGGTCTCCCTCTTTCTCTCTGTCCCTCCCCTGCGATCTCTCTCTCTTTCTCTCTCTCTCTCTCTCAAAAATAAATAATGTTAAAAACAATGGCTGTTGCTGGTTGAATTGTGTCCCCCACAAAATATATATTGTAGTCCTAACTCTTGGTACCTCAGAGTGTGACCTGATTTGGGAAGGGGATGGTTGCAAGTGTAATTAATTAAGGGAAGTTCTCACAGGAGTAAGATGGGCCCTCAATACTGTATTACAGGTGTCCTTATAAGAAGAGGAACATCTGAACCCAGACATAAGTCATTGTGGGAGAAAACCATGTGATGAAGGCTTCAGAGAGTGAAGGACCACAGCTAAGCTAAGAAATGTCAAGGATGGGGGTGCCGGCAGTGCAGACAGCTCAGAGCCTGGAGCGAGCTTTGGATTCTGTGTGTTCATCTCTCTCTCTCTCTCTGCTCCTCTCCTGCTTGTGCTCTCTCTTTCTCTCAAAAAAATATAAATAAATATTAAAAAAGAAAGGAAGAAGAAAGAAAGAAAAAGGAAGGAAGGAAGGAAGGAAGGAAACAAAGAAAGAAACAAAGAAAGAAAGAGGTCAAGTATATTGCCAGCAAACCCCCAGAAGCTAGAAAATGGCAGGTAAGGATTCTCTACAGATTTCAGAGGCAACATGCCCTGTTGACAACTTGATTTTGGACTTCCAGTCTCCAGAACTCTGAGAAATAAATTTCTGTTCTTATAAACCACACAGGGCACGTGGTTAGGGCAGCCTTAGGAAACTCACACGATGCCACTGCAATGAAATAGGAACAAAGATCTTTCATCAAATGGTGCTAGGTAAATTAAATATCCATGTTTTAAAAACAATGTGTCTTAATATTACACTAAGGAGAATAAATATTTTATTAAAAAGGATAAAAATATATCTCGACATTGTATGGATGAAAATTCAAATATCAATAGACATGAAAAAAAATGCCTAATGTCATTAATTTTTAGAAAAATACAAACTAGACCACAATGAGACTCCACAGTGTATTCTCCAGATTGGTCATAGCGCAAAATAAACCTGACAATACTGCACGGGATAAGGGCGAGGGGTAGCTAGAACTTCCACACACTGCTAATTTGGCACACCTGCTCAGCAGAAAAAACACATCCACTGATCCCCAAATTCCATTCCCAACAGAAAAGCAAAATACATCTATCACAAGTCACATATAAGAATGTTTAAGCAGCATTTATTCTAATAAATAGTGAAAAAACAAAAATAAAAAAATAGCTGTCCATCAACAGTAGAATAGATTTTTAAAAATTGTGGTCTATGCTATGCCAATAAATAGAAATGAAATACTGCTACCTGAAGCAACAAGAAAGACTATTAAAAATAATGTTTAGAGACAATAAGACAGGTACGAATGGGTATGTCGTGCTTGATTTTAAAAACATAAAGCCTCAAATTAGGCAAATAACCTCTAATCTTTATGTTTTAGAAATAGAAATAATAATTATCTTAGAAAGGGAGTTAATGATTTAGGGGTTGAGAAAGACTTCTGGGGTACTGGCAATATTCTATTTTTTTATTTAGATGGTTAATTATGTGTATGTTCTCATTATAGAAATTCACTGAACTGTGCTCTTATGATTTGTGTGCTTTTCTGTATGTGTGTGCTCAAAGATATTTACAAAAACAATGCATAGTTATTTAATGCTCTGTAACAAATTATCTCAAAACAACAGCTTAAGACACATTCATTATCCCACGGCTTCATGGGTCAAGAATCCAGGCACAGCTTAACTGGGTCCTCTGGACCTCCCTGTCATCTCAACGCTCAGCGAGGCCAGGTTTGCCACCTCGCTAGCTCCTGTGGTTGACGGCAAAATTCAGTTCCTTGCAGGTTGTTGGCTGGAGAATTCCGTTCCTCCTGAGCTACTTGCCAGAGATCTTACTTTATTCTTTGCCCTGTAGGCCTCTCCAAAGCACATCTCATAGCTTGATCTCAGAATGTACCTGTAAGAGAGCACGCTAACAAGATGGAAGTCATAGTCCTTTGTAAGGTAATTGTGGAAGTGACATCTCATCACTTTTGCCATATTTTATTCATTACAAGCAAGTCATTAGGTCTAGCTTACACATAAGGGATAGGAGGCAGGGCTCATGGGGAGCCATTTTAGAAATCTGCCTATCACGACGTGTTACTAGTTGTAGCAAAGAACAACAAGATATGTACAAATATGAATTAGTCCCTACCCTTCCCTGTGCATTTCCTAGTACACAGGATGAGGGCAGTCAAACAGAACTCTGTGTTAAATGGAAAAGTCTCTATTCCCGTTTCACTTTGGTTGTGTAGATGGAGAGATTGTGACTTTTAACTGACCACAGGCCTTCTCCCCAAAGAAATTAAATTGAATTACATAGAGGAAAAATAGCCCCACAAAAAGAAAGGGCAGAATGCTTTGTTTTAATGGGTTTTGTAACTCTGCCCCAGTAACAAATGTTCTCAGTTATCCCACCACCCACTTGAAAAGCAACTGGCATTGGGGAAAGAAAAGTGTTGCCGGGCCCATTGCAAGAAGACTCATTTTATTGGAATGTAAGCATTCCTGCGAAATAGGGAAGAAGAGACAGAAAGTGGGAAAATGGCCGCCAACCACCGCTTTTAATGGAAATGGCATGATGGCCCCTTACCCGCCTCTTCATGGTTTTAAGTCCGTGGTCCCCAGAGAGCATATCTGAGGCCACGGTGAAAGCCTGGTTGCAAGTTCTGTCTTCTTTAATGCTCCAGTGAGAGAGAATGTTTCCATTGTGTGTGGGGTTTTGATATGTAGCTTTGAAAAGAATACTAAATCCTCCCATGAAAAGGTTGAATCTCGAGCTCTTTGCGGAGTAAAGGGAGTTGTTGTTTTGGAGGAAGGCTGAAATCCCACTCAAAGTTTCCCCTTGTTCATGACCTGCTTCTTCCTCAGGAGGCACATCAATGTACCCTTTCTTTTATTTATTATTTTTTTCTTTTCCGTGGAAGACATGACCATTCTATTCTCTGATGGGAAGGAAATACCAGACTGAAAGAGGAAAAAATGTGAAAATGCAGGTAACATTTTTTTTTTAAGGTGGAGAAAAAAAATGAGGCAGTGTCGTTTCTCTATACTGGAGGCATGATATACTAAGGTTGCCGATGTTAGAGGCTGGAGTCCACGAAGGCCACTCCCTGTCAAATTCTCAGGCTCTGAGTCGGGGGAAAAAAAATCAGTCGACAGTGCAATGCTAATTAACACACAGAAATCCAGTTAACTGGACTTTTCAAATAACTGGAATTTTTTGCTGCTCAGCACTGCTAGGAAAATATTAAGGAAAAGCAAAGGAGAGCAGGAGTTTGTTTAATGGCATACTGCATGTCACCCCCCAGGAAAAGGACACTGTGGTTTTGTGCCTTCCAAAGTTAGCTGAAAATCAAGCTGTTTCAGATTTAAATTGCTACGGCTTCATCTAAATCTACTAAATCAGAATCCCTAGAAGTAAGGTGTGTGCATTTTTATTTTGAAGGGGAAAAAAAAAAGGCATTCAGGTGGGGAGTTTGGACCAAAAGGTTTTTTGCAGGGAGTGCAAACACAATGCCACTATGGTTAAATTTACCATGTAAAGAAACAGAGACTTTCAGATGATAGAGATAATGTAGCTTCAGAAACCTTCCAGCTGAGACCGAGAGCTCTAGTAATGGAGGGAAAACAGAAAACCTTAATCATGTAGATGATGGCCCGAATCCCTCATTTTTTGATCACGAGAGCCGAGAGCCGGAGGAAAGGGCTCTCCTCACTTCCAACCTTCTGGTGGGAATTTCCTTCACAAATATCTCTGTGCCACTGAATGATATTTTGTTACATTAAAAGCTCCCTGTTTTCCACTTTTTATAGAGTATATGTTAGTACTTGAACTATCTGACGAGGGAAACAATTAAATCCTCCCTAATTATACTTTCCATACAGTTGTCATCTCTCTGTCTCCGATTTTCCAAATGAAACAATCTGTCCCTCTGTTTTCCTCCTGTGCCAGGCAATTGGAAACAGGGGCAATCATAACTTTCCCAGAAACACTTCTCAGCTTTCAGACCTACATCTCCAATCCTCAGAGCAAGACTGGCTATATCCAGGCTTGTGTCTGCAGGGCTGGGCTGGAGAGACTCCTCTCTTTTTTTTCTCTCTCAGAGGCTGGAGAGCCACACTTCCTCTGGGAAACCTGTCCAGGAAGTCCTTAACACTCATCAGAAAGATCTTCCTTCAATTAACCTAGATCACAACTGCATTAAGGAAAGCCCATCTCCTCCCCTTTTGCCAAACAATGCTCGTTCTCAAGAAATGCACGCAAAGCATTTAAACACAGGACAGCAGTGCTGCACCTGTTGAAAAACTTCCTCAAAGTCCTCATCCATATTCATTCACTGCTGTATTTCTTCCCCCCAGAAGAATGTATCTTTCAGTAGGTGTGAACACAGTTGTGTTCTGAATCATTGTTAATCCAAACACTGAGCAATTTCACACATCAGGCACTAATGTACAAGGTGCTTCCACACCGAACACACATTAAACATTCCAGATCAGTTTCTCTCAAATTCAGCAGCTGCACCAGCCTAAAAGTTACTGGCTACTTTGGTACAGCTGCTCAATTAGGAAAAACAGACAGAGGGTGTAGGTAACAGGCTCCATTCTTTGCAAAGCATTTTAATTAGGGCCCATGTGCCTGGCATGATGGGAAAAGGCCAAGAGCTTAGGAGTTTCTCAGATACACTTGGAGTTCCACTTGCCACCTTCTGGCTGTGTGACCGAGTGAAGTAACTTTATCTTGCTAAACCTCATTTTCCTCATTTCTAAAATGAGAATAACACATCCAACTGACTCTCAGCATTGTCGTGAGGACATGGTTAGACGATGCATCTGAAAGATTGGGTTGAATATAACTGGCCAGGGGTTAGTGAGGGGTATAGATCTCTAACTGCCACCTGTTTGGTCTATATCCGGTGCTGGCAAACACATTGTTTCACATGATACTCATATTTTTCAAGGTTTTCTTAGCAGATTTTTCACACACGAACTGAGTATTGAGTGATAGGGTGGGGTTCCAGAGACATGGAATTAAAAAAACAATCTACCATTTTATGAGGCGTTTTTTTATTTTACAACATGTCTTCATTATGAATCTGCCCTTGATTGATTATATTTATGCAAAAAAATGTTTATGAAACACTTACTATATGTCTGGTACTGTCCCAGTTCATAGGGAGGGTCAGCAATTTAAATATACATATTTATATATATACATATTTTTAATATATATTTAAAGATATATGTTATGTGATAAATGGTGATAAATGCAAACGAGGAAGACAGACAGTGTCTAGTGTTGTTTCCTGCAAAGCACAGTGGAAGTCCACTCTGATAATGTTGTGTTTGAGCAGATCCTTGAAGAAAAGTGTGTGAGAGAGCTACAGGACTATCAGGTGGAAAGGCAGAAGGAACAGCGGTTGCAGAGGCAGGGGTGTGCTTGGGATGCTTGAGGAATAGTGAGCATTCCTGAGGCAGAAGCACATGAAGGCGGGGAGAGGAGTGAAAGGGGAGGTCAGAGAAGTTGCTGGGACCAAATCACGCACGGTCAAATGGAACTTTATAAGGACTTTGCTTTTTACTCTGATGAGTTGAGAAGCCACTGAAAATTCTGAGTAGAGGAGTAACATGATCTGACTCAACCTGTTGTAAAAACACTCTGGCACGGCAGTGTGGGGAATGTTTGGAAGCTGAAAGGTTAGTTAGGATCCATTGCAGTAATCTTGGCAAGAGAAGATACTGGCAGGTGGAGGAGGTGATGAGAAAGTGTCAGGCTCTGGATGGCTTCAGAATTGACAGCATTTGTGGACAGTCAATATGCAGTATGGGAGAAGGAGAGGAGTCAAGGATAGCATCGTGATTTTAGCTGAGAACAAACTTCAAATCTACAGTTTACTAAGATGGGAAGACTGAGTAGGTCTATAAGGTGGAAGGAGAATCAAGAGTTACATTTTGGATGTGTTGAGTCTGAGATGCCTATTTATATCTACATCATGTAGACTAGGTAGTTGGATGTATAAGTTTGGAGTTCAGAAGGGGGGTCTGGGTTGAATATAAGAAATGTGGGGTCTCTAGCATTTGGACACCTTTAAAGCCATAAGAGTTAGATAAGGTGATCTAGGAAGTGAATATTGACAGAGAAAGTAAGATGCCAAAGATTTTTTCCATTTCTATTTCCATCTAGTCTTTAGTCAGAAAGCTTCATAGAACTTTTTATCATGTACTCAGAGACTTCTCCCTTCAGTATAAGACTTACCATATTGGTAAACTTATGTCTCCTTCTTCCTTCCTTGCTAAAGTATGCTCCAAATGATGATCACTATTTCCTCGGTCTTACCGTGCTCTTTTCTGTCTCTGAAGCTTTGTTGTCTTATGGTTTCCATTGTAACTGGCCATCCAAATTTCTGCCTATTGAGATACCACCAGCTTCCTGAGGCCCGGTTCAATTCTATGTCCATGATGGATGGAGCGATTCCTATTATCTCTCAACCAAATTTGGTCCTTACTCTTTCTTAGTAACCATGGTATGCATTTGGACCCATAGAAGATATGGCAGATTCTAGATCACAAGGCACTCATCCCAGCCCTCTTCTGGACTGACTTTTTGTACTACAGAAGATCAAAAACTAAAAAAAATCCACTAATCCCAAACTCCTCCACTAGAGTTTCTACCTATGCTTTAGGTTCCCCAAGTAAATCTCTGGGATTGCACAAGACTTGAAAAACAGAAGTGGCCACTATGGGGTAACTGCTAACTCAACTAACTCAGAAAGGTTTTCCTTCTTCTGAGGCAGTTGGGTACAGGTGAACCTAGGGTCATAGGTGCTGAGCAGAAAACAGCTAGCCACAACAGTGAGAGTTTCACTAAACTGTTTTGTGATATGATGAACAATTCTGGCTATGTAGCATCCAACTTTGCTTCCTTGGCCTTTCTAGAAATTCTTTTTTTAATAAAAAAGATATTTTAAAAAAATATTTTAGAGAGAGGGAGAGTGTGTGTGTGAGTGGGACAGAGGGTGAGAGAAAGAGAATCTTAAGCAGGCTCCACACTCAGCACAGAGCCCAACGCAGAATTTGATCCCTCGACCCTGGGGATCATGACCTGAGCTGAAATCACAAGTCATACTCTCAACTGACTGAGCCACCCAGGCACCGCAACCTTTCTAGAAATTCTGTATGCACCCTACTAGTCTTTAATAAACACTTTCTGCTCAAAGTAGACTAGTGAATTTTATTTCGGCTAAACATCCTGGCCAAAAAAAAAAAAATACCTTTCTCATTATCACATACCATCTTGCTTTGCTGTGTAACATGTTTTACCATACTTTTATTATGTTCTTTATTAGATTGCTTAGCTCATTTTAGACAGGAAGTATCTGTGTCAAACTGTCCCTTGTGTGCTGTACAGTGCCTAACTGTGCTTGGGGGTCTCCAGGGTGCTGCAAACTCCCTGGGGGTACTGCAAGGTATTTCACAGTGATGTGTGTGAACACTGAGCAGATTATGACTATGAGGTCATTTGGAACTTTCTACTTAGGAAATGGAACTGTTTTCTCATATCATAAGAGAAAATTACGAAGACTCTAAGGGAATGATGAACCAAGGTATTCTGATAACCTGTGTACTAGGTGCTGAACAGAAATAAATGTGTATCACATCTGGGCTTAAATGAGACTCAGGGAGTATAGTCCCTTTTCAGTTCAGGAATGAAGAGCAATATGGCCCATACGGAAAGCAGTCAACGCAGGGAGGGTTGAAAAATAGGACTGAATTTTGACTTAAGCTGGGGAGCATCTCAAATATGGCTTTATAATTTTTGTTGGAAATCATGGGAAATGCTCCAACACCTACAGAGCAGGCTGAAGACCCACTGCCTATCTTTGCATCACTGAGCTACTACGGTAGCTCTTCAGAGTCCTCTTGGCAGCTCCCTCCTTATCCTTAATGTCACTGCCTTGTAGCATTCTACTGGCTAAAATGAAGCAAACGAGCCCAGAAAGGAGGTCAAACACAGGCAGAGACGGCCTAACTGAGGCTACAATGGAGATGAAAGGCTGTATTCTGACTGTTGGCATTCCAGCTTATATCTTTTGCCAAATGATATTTATACAACTGAGAGGAGTATGTGAGTTTCGTGTTCCTTCTGCATAGGAGTGAGAGCCATTCTCTGGAGAAGGGTCCTAAATGGAATGCATATGTTTTACAATATCCAAATGAGCCTCCCATCCTCAGATTCTTGAGCCCCTAAATACCACTACTTTGGCTAAGCTGGCAGGCTCCTTTCTGGCCAGAACACTGATTAGAATCTAAATGTCAGATGATTATACTCCAAAATCAGGCTTGAACCATGTTGGGGTTTTGTAGCGTGTGAATGCAATTCATTATGGTTCCTGAGGTTTAGGATTCATTGGAAGGAGCTAGAATTATTGCAAGGAGACATTTTATCAGAGAGTTTTCAGCTAAGCCAAGTTTTCCTGAGAGCTTAGAAACTGTGGTCCAAACCTGGGACCTCATCCACCCAAAGCAGCAATTAGGCGGCTAAAAGGCAACCCACCAAATCAACTTGGATTTGCCTAATGGAAATGCGAGTCAGCTTCTCAGGGCTACAGTGGCCAGGCCTATGGGCCAGGGTACAAAAGAAGTGAGAGTGTAAAGAATTGACAAGTAGCTTCCATTTAATGGAAAGGAATAAAGTTACTAGCCACTTGTTCTACTAATCAGGGGTTCCCAAAGGTAAGAATGTAGCAGCTCTTAGAGCAATCACTACAGAGCTCTATTTCTCTCTCTCGGTCTCTGTACTGACAGCACGGAGCCTGCTTGGGATTCTCTCTCTCTCTCTCTCTCTCTCTCTCTCTGTGTGTGTGTGTGTGTGTGTGTGTGTGTGTTTAAATACTTAATCTACCATCCATTTGAAACCTAGAGTAGTGCTCGGGACTAGGACTGTAGAGGAGCACAGGATTCAGAGTCCTGGAACTAGCTTTTACACTTGGTTAGAGAGAAATATATTTTAGAGTCACTCTCTTGTCTCCAACTCTTACAGAGCAGTGTAGAGTGGATGAGGGCTGAGATGCTATGGAAGCTAAAGAAAATGTTGGCTTCTTTTCCTCCCTTGATAACCAA
This sequence comes from Paguma larvata, assembly GCA_030068075.1. Taxonomy (NCBI): domain Eukaryota; kingdom Metazoa; phylum Chordata; class Mammalia; order Carnivora; family Viverridae; genus Paguma; species Paguma larvata. Next base: position 110,424,664 of record CM057829.1, read on the forward strand.
ATTTAGGGTTGCTCTTCAAAAACTAAAATATTCTGCTTATAAGTATGCTTATCTTCTTCACCACGCTGAAGAAGAGTGTGGGGGACTCCGGATGAGCTATTTATCAGCTCTTTATCAGCTAAGAATGTGACACAGACAGAATCCCAAAGAAAAGCAGGATGAAAACATTCAAATATTTACTTGGCAGCCTTTTTGCCAAGACAGATATAATATTTGTGTTGGTGATGTTCACTGCTTCGCAAGTGAGAGCGTTTCTCTTCACCTTGAAACACTGAAAGCAGCCTGACCTAGAATCATAAATAAAAAATTAAACTTACTCCCAAGACTCTTGAAAGGTCAGTGATGTCACTAACTGAAGTGACCTTGCACTTTCTTTAATTTGGTGTCTTTCTGTCAAGACTTGACTTTCCTCTTCAAGGAGACCGCTCATTTGTTAAAGCAGGTCGTTTGAATGTGGAGAGAATTCTAGACGACGAATCATTAGGCAGGTGGCCCATCTGGCACTGTCATTAATCAGGGTATGCCTGTGGGCAGCTCAGTTCAACTCTCAGGGGCACAGCTCACATCTCAGTAACAGGACAGGGCAAAATAAAAATATTTTCTAAATCTTTTCCAACTTGAACGATTCACCTTGTAGGCCTTCGTGTCACTGGGTCCTCCTCTTTTGATCTATTCTTCTATCTGTTATCATTTTTCCTCCCCTCAACACACACAGCTACATGCCAGGTTCTGCGTATTCTTATTGAAAAGCCATGTCACACTCTGATAAGGTGCTCCTAAAGCATTCATCTCATTGCCAATTGAGCCTAAAAGATGTCTTTAGATTTTTCCCTAAGTTCCCCAAACGACTATCCAATTTTGCAAACTAAATCGAAGACGTCAACTGAATGAACAAATCGGTTAATCGAAGGAACCGATTATATGATCAATTTGATTAATCCATTTAGTAGCAACTGTCCACCAGCCTCTGTGTGCGGACCCTGTACGTCAGAACAGAAGAGCTGAGAGAGAAGGCCATGTAGCGCTGGGTCCAGATGTGAGTTTCTGCTTAGTAGCCGTGTGGCCATGTGGAAGTGTTGCAACATCACTTACCTGCAGTTTCTTCTTCGGTAAAATGAAGATGACATCACAGAAGGGGAAGGGTGGTTTAAATGAAATGGGGTGTGTCAAGTCCCTAACACAATACCAACTCATTTCCTCTCAATCTCTTATCTTCTGCCCGGCTAAGAAGTCCTTTTGCAGCAGCCCTAGCAAGTGGGCATAGAACTGAGAAAATTTCTCCAGGGTAGGGGACCCCTTCAGTAGAGAGCCACCCAGACAGCCAGAAGAAGCTTAACAGAGAAAAAAGGCAAAGGCCTTCCTCCGAGTTCAAAACAGCAATTGCCAAAATTTTAGGATAAAAGCATTTACATAATCATTAAAAACAACAACCAAAACGGCCTTCAGCTGACTTCATCTTATTTCAGCAACAGAATTTTAGAATCGGCTGTGTACGTGCCTGAGCAATATTCTCTGTAATATCTATGGAATCCGTCAACCAATAAAGTTCCAGAAACAAGAGAGCTCGCTACTTTTCAATAAAGCTGTCCATATTAAGGCCACCTTATTCAACATTAGTACTAAAATCTTGTTCATTTCTAATTCCCACTTGATGTCCTAACCCTTCTCTTTGGAGTAACTTAGAATGTTTATCCGTTTAGCAATGCAGCCCGTCACATACCTGAGAAGGAAGATCATAGCTTCCAAAATCCACTCTTTCCCAAGTAAAAATTGCTCTAACTTTTCCCTGCAAGACACTGAAATCTTACTCTTCTCTGGGAGAGTGGAGTAAATGTGAAGCATTTGCGTAAAGGGAAAAGTGAAAGCTTGCGGTCAGATCCTGGGGAAAGTTTAACATATGTTATAGTACTGCTCATGTGTCCTCAGAAACACCCAGGCTTAAATAAAATATTTCAATTCTCTCTAAATTTATTCATCCAAATCTGATGATGGATTTTGATTCATCTTTAATTTCATTGCACACACACACACATCAAATATTGAAAACCAATTTGGAGTCTTTTTGCAGGGGACAAAAATCTTAAGTTCTTTCAGACCAAAATAGTAACGTACAGCCAATGTCCACTATAATAATTTCTCTTGTGGCAGATTTTAGGTGGCACTCACAGATCAGTTATAAAGAAGAGAAAAAGCATCTCTTAAGAAAGCATTATCAATTTCGAGTGCCCAAGAATAGATCGGAAAAAGTCCACAAGCCTGTAAGTGCTGCACAGTGGCTGAAAGCCTCTCAGAAAATACGTGCCCTAAAACCTAAAGTTCAAATGTATGTCTTAACATATAATAAATAGCAGTGGCCTGATCAATGAGGAGGGACGGGATGGTGGTTCTGACTCCCCCGTAAGCAGGAGACACGGAGCGTGTGTGGGCAGACGTAGTCTCCCTGTCAAGTCAGGTTGGCTCCGTGGCTCTAGATGTTGCTTGCTGCAAGGCGACTTGTCCAGAGATGAAGCAGCAAACCTGCTCAGATTCCCCAGACAGCCTTGGTAAACATCGCTGGTGGCTCCACGAGCAGCGAGGCCCTTGGTCAGAGCGGGGAGCCTGGTGCCCCTCAGTGTTAACACCACTTTGGCCCCAGGAGTGGGTCTGCTCGCCCCTCTTTCCCAGCCTGTCCTCTGTGCCTCTGCAGAAATCCCCCACCTTGGAGATTTTATTCTGGGTTCCTACCATTTTGTGACTGCATTCACAAATGCTCACATTTCTTGCTTTTTTTAAAAATACAGATTTAAAAATAGAGTAGACAGTTCACTTCAAGATCTAAATAAAAAAAAAAATTCCAGTTTAATCTGCAACCTGCATGTTGAAACACTTTGTTCTTGATGCTGACACTGTAGCCTTGAATTCTCCTTCTCCTTTTGCTTCTGACCCATCAAGGGACCGACTAGAGGATCCTTTTGCATTCTGGGAGAGCAAAAACGAGTATACGCTATCTAGGTGACAACCTGTAGCCAAGAAATACAATTTTTTTTCCTTCTCCCTTTTCTCTCCCACCGATAGACTGTAATAAGCTTCCAAAGTCTCCTGCTGAGCACAATGTTCTGAATCTCAGCCAAAAGAAAAATCATACTTCTTGAATTCCTGAAAACAATGTTTTTAAAATACCCAACACCAGTTCAGCAAATATTTATTTGAGCATCTCTTATGTACCATGCGTTGTTTATTCTAAGTGCTGGGGATACAGCAGTAAACGGAACAGAGAAAAATTGAATTTTGGACAATAAATACTATAGAGGAAAGGGAAGAAGGTGATGAAGAATAAAGTCTGAATAAGGAAAGGGCTCACTGAGAAGATGGCTTAGAAGAAAGGTCTGAAGGAAGTGAGGGATCTATCCAAGCAGGGAAAGAGATTTGAGGCACAGAGACAGCTAGCTTGAGGGGTATGAGGTGACAGTGTGCCTGGAGGTTCACAGGGCAGGAGGCTGGTGGGGCTGGCACAGAGTGAGCCAGGGAGGTGGGGAAGAGCTGCTCCCAGGAGGCGTGTGGCTCACAGGAAGGATTCTGGCTTTTACCTTGAATGAGATGTCAAACCATTGGAGAGGTTTTTTTTTTTTCTTTTTTTTTTTTAATTTCCTTTTTTTTTAATTTTTGAGGGGTGGAGGAGGAAGCAGAAAGAGAGAGAGATTGCGAATCCCAAACAAGCTCTGCACTGTCAGCCTAAAGCCTGACGTGGGGCTCAATCCCACAAATTATGAGATCATAACCTGAGCTCAAACCATTGGAGAGTTTTAAGCAGAGAAGCAACAAGAGCTGACTTCTGTTAAACGGGTTGCTGTGGCTACTGTGGTAACAATATATTGGGGAAGGGCACCTGGGTGGCTCATTTGGTTAAGCATCCAACTTGAGCTCAGGTCGTGATCTCACAGTTTGTGAGTTTGAGCCCTGCAACGGGCTCTGTGCTGACAGCATGGAGCCTGGAGTCTGCTTCTGAGTCTGTGTCTTCCTCTCTCTCTGCCCGTCCCCTGCCCCTGCTTACACTTTGTCTCTGTCTTTCTCTCAAAAATAAACATTTAAAAAATTTTAATAATAATAAAAATATATATTGGTGCACCTGGGTGTCTCAGTCAGTTAAGCATCCGACTTCGGCTCAGGTCATGATCTCATGGTTCGTGAGTTTGAGCCCCATGTGGGGCACTGACTGTGGGAGCCTGCTTGGGATTCTCTCTTTCTCCCTCTCTCTCTCTACTCCTCCCCTATTTGTCCTCTGTCTTTATTTCAAAATAAATAAATAAATTTAAAAAGTACACACGAAAGCTAGGCAATTATGGGAGCTCTAGGTAGGAGGTAATTGGAATGATCCAGGTGAAATATTGTGGTAGCTGGAGCCAAAGGGATAGCTGTGGGGGTAGGGGCAAGAGCCTGATCCCAAATAGCAGACACAAAGAATTTGGCCTGGGTAATTGGAAGACTAGAGTTGCTATTAACTAAAACAGAGAAAGCAGCAGGAGTTTTGAACTCCTGAAAGATACTGGGAGTTTAGCTTGGGACATATTAAGGTTAAATATCTATGAAAGCTATCATTTTTTTCCCTCACTCTTTGACATATAAGATAAGCTCCCTTACTTTTACACACACACACATGCACAAACACACATATACACACACACACATATGCACACACGTGCTGCTCTGTTTTCTACCACCCAGACTCAAGAAGGGAGCCCTTCAATTCTTGAAGGAATCACTCCCCTGCTGAGTGAATCCCTTCCAGGAGGTCTAGTTGAAATGGATCTTGAACACAGAGGTTTCTAAATCTTCATGGCCAAGTGAGGAGTGTCCTAGAATCTCATTAACACTCAACAGCAACATCTCCTAGATACTTATTTTTATTATTATTATTATTACTAGTGGGCAAACAACTAGGGTGTTAAACCACAGAAAGCCTGATGAGCTGTGGAGGAAATAGCAAATTTCTGACCGTCAGCTCCAGACTGTTGGGACTCCCTGAAACTTGCAGCAGTATCACAAATGGAAGGATGGAGACAGTCTATAAAACAGGTAGTGATGACAATTATTGCCAGGGAATCATCATCTATGTTTGTAAGAGAATATCATTTATAATCCAGTTCTGTTCTTACTCACATAATCAGCCAGTCATTCAATATACACTTCTAGAGGACTTACTAAGTAGCCAGCACTGGAGCCCCAAAATGAGTATCTTAGCCAGATTTTTCTTTCAAGGAATGCAAGCCAGCTGGGAGACGGGGTGCAACCTAACAATGTAGGGTGTGCCCAGGGAAGGGTGTAAGAGTGTGATGGTGGAGAGTCAAGAAGGACAGTTCTTTCTGGGCTGAGAGGAAGTACTGCTTGAACAGTTGCAAAGAGAGTGCATATTCCCCAGGCAGTCCAAGGGGAGAGGAAGTGAGGGAGATCACATTTTTAGTTGGAATGGCTTGAACACAGAGTGAAACTGTGGGCACATCCACTGACCTACAGATTAGTCCACAGGAATGTGGCAGGCAGGTAGAAGGGAAAATGGCGAGACACGGAGCCAGCTCCCAAAGTCTGGTCTGCAGGTAGGTTGGATTTATCCTATAAGCAAAGAGGGACCATTAAGTAGGGAAGGGCCTGATGGATTTGCCTTTCAGAAAAATTGCTCTGGTAGAGAGACAAGGAAATGCACAGGATACATGAACATGTACAAGACCTTTCGAAGGACTCTATGGATCCTACAGTAAATGTTCAAAAGTTTTCAGTCAAATATACTGTAGGTTAAGCAGACACTTACAGAGTAGCATTTGCCCGAGAGGACTTGAGTGTTCTCTGTTTTCAATGTCACTGAGCCAAACATGAACTAAAACTTTTACATGTTTCTCCATACCCTAAGTTTAATGAAGATGAAAGACAAGGAGATATTTTGAAAGTCTAGTCTATCAGAATGCTTCTTTGGTTCTACAAGCTATTTAATCTAAGTCATCTATTTCATTCCTAAATTCATTTCAAGGAATTTATATTTAGAAAAGATTTATGTTATTAATGAAAACAAAAATGACGGGAAATTCAAGTTTTCAGTTAATGTCGCATGCATATTTGAGGTGTATAAAAGTCATTAAAAAGCCTTTGTGTTAGAATAACTGGTTAGGAAAGTACCAGGTGAATGTATAAAACGACATTTCAAGGAAATGGGAACATTTTTCCACTTATCCTATAAGTCACTGAAAGAGTTTAAATATGTCATAAACATTGCTTAAAAGAGTAATCAACTCTTATTGATTATTCTAGAGTAGAGGTAAAAAAATAATACATAAACAAACAAAGCTGTTTAGATGCCTGAGACCTTCCACAGTCTCTGATGTTTCCTCACAAATGAAGCATCCTATCTTCAAAGATACCTTGGCGATGGGCTCTGTTCTCAATGGTTCCCATCACCCTGCAGTGATGAGATTCAGATAATCATGAAAATGTTGCTGTTTCAGAGAAATGAGAAATGAATCCGATCAGCAGGCATTATTTCTCTTTTATTGTTTAGCATTGAATCCAACTTGTTTCCTCAACCACTGTATCCTAAACCCTTGGAAGTAAGATCCCAACCCCTCTTTACCAAGACGGACATGCCTATAGAGTCCTCAGGTGTCTGATAAACCTTTTTCTTAGCTCCTAAATAAAAAACAAAACAATGCACTTATGAAAAAAGACCCATGGCTTCTTCTCTGATGAGCTTCTTGTCTGTATGTCTACACTGTTGTCCTGAGTGTAAATTCCAAACCACATCTCTTATCTCTATCCAGTGAGATGTCCGCATAGTGCCATCATTCCTGCTTTTACAAGAATTCTAAGACTGTTTGTGACCTAACTTGGAATGGAAGAGAAAAGAGGAACCTCAAGCATGAGGGTCTTGCTTCTGAGTGTCACCATAAGCCATGCATGACAACAAATGGCTGCCAAACCTACTACTTCCTATCTCTACAATTCTCTGCTCATGTAACACAGAAGATATGTGTTATAGGATATGTGGGACTGAGGAAGCAGAAAGTTATCTTGTCCTTATTCCACCTAACTTAAATTCATTTAAATCCCTTAGAGGGGTGCCTGGGTGGCTTAGGTGGTTGTGTCTGCCTTCAGCTCAGGTCATGACATTATGGTTTGTGGGTTCAAGCCCCACATCAGACTCTCTGCTGTCTGCACAGAGTTGGCTTTGGGTCCTCTGTTCCCCTTCTCTCTTTGCCCCTCCCCTGCTTGCATGCTCTCTCTCTCTCTCTCTCTAAAATAAATTAAAGTAAAAATACTCTTAAATCCCTTAAAGAGAATACATGGATTATTCAGACAAAGAACAATGAAGAAAAAGTTTGATGAGTAAATGTAATCAAATGTGATCAAAATGACAGAAACAAAAAAATTAAGTGTTTTTGAAGCATCTTTGAAAAAGCAAGTTACAGTGTTAATATTAGCTAAAATCTTTTGAATACTTACCATTTGCTCACACATACAGGTTAAGTACTTTGTTTATCATTCCCACTGAATCCTCAGTACTGATTTGGGAGGGGACATGTACAATCTAAGACTTGAGGGACTTGTCCAGGAACATAAAGTTTTTACATGGCGAATTTGGGATTTAAATGTAGCTCTTCCTGTGCCCAGTGTAATATACAGCCTCCTGACCATTACACCAATATTGTAGGTCTCCTAGAACAAATATTAATACTTTCCACATGACTCATTTTATTATACATTCTTAAAAGCAATATAACTGTTTTCATTTTAAAATGAATGTAATCTGGAATTTTCACCCCTTCACACTATTTTATTTAATTATTTAGGATTTGTATGACCCTACCATAAAATTCACATGTGCTATCCAAAACTTAGAAAGAAAAATAAATGAATTCCATATAAGCAGTCCAAAAATTAGTATTATCTTGTTTTTCTTAAAATTGTATTCCATTGATTTTAACAGCCAAATAGGATTCAGTTGCCCAAATACACACAGTGCAGCTCAAAACATTTTAGCAGGAAATGAAGTAGACAGCTTCCTCTCCCTAGAAGTTTAAAATTTTAAATTCAATATAGGCACTTAACAATGCAAAGAATATTACCACATACCCAACCGTGCAAGAAGAAAATACACGGAATAATAAATGTATAAGCAAGCATATAAATGATCACTAATTTTCACATTTGTCTCAAGTTTTCATTGTTGTGGGCATTGTCCGCCCCATCGCCCCTCCACACACACGGAGCAGTTATCACTCGAATCAGGGAGAATCTCAGAAGAAATGAAAGCCAGAGAAAGACTTTTCCCAATAGAGAGACTACTGGATGAAACCTGGGAATGGCTTCCAGGAGGGTGGGGTCAGTTTGGTAGAACAAGATGAAGCAAATGGTAAGGAGATGGGTTTGGGCAAAATGAAGAGAACCTGAAGGAAGGGGAGAGATTCATTACAGATCCAAGAATCAGATAAAGAGCCCCATAGTAGGGCCAGAGCAGCCTGACCTACACAGAGAGAACACAACTGGAAGACACAAGAGATTTCCAACGGTCAGATAACCTGAGGTGGGTGGTGGAGGCATTGGCCCTGCTCCATCACCTGGATCATCAGGGTCTGAGATGGAGGAAAGTGGGCCGGTGAGCAGGAGGTGTCCATGGTCAAGTACGGAAGCTGGTTCCTCAGAAACTAAATCTCTTTATCCACATAATGCCACTTCTTCAGATGAAAAGGATAGAATTCAGCTGACACTATGACTCCTTTCTCATTTCTTTCAGGTTTTCAGGCAGTAACTCTTAGCATAGAGTAGGGCAAAAGTTCAGAGATGGAAGGGTGGTGTGGTCAGGAAGGAAGTCCAGATTATAAAGGGGGTGAGCTTTAGTGGTAAAAACTGGCATAAAAATGTACTCACTCGTATTTTAGCCTCTTTACCACGTTCCTGGTGATATGCTGTGTCCATTCTGATGAATGAAAAATATTCAAACTTCATCTCCCAAATATCATTATTAACAAACTCTATTTCTTTATTCCAGGTCTTGATAAAGACTTATGAACTCAGTCTGCACATTTACACTTGTTTCCATATTACTTGGAAGAGAGTTTTATTGTCTTTCGGGCAGTCGGGAGGTAAGGATGTGAAGCCAGACGTGCCTCACTCAGTTCAAATTCCAACCGTTCTGCTTACTTGCTGTGGGATGTTGGGAAGGTACTTAATGTGTCTAAGTCTCAATGTCCTCAACTGTTAAAGGGGATAATAATAGTATCTCCCTGCATGCTTGCTTTACAGATTAAATAAAACAATGCATGTAAAGCACTTAATATAGTGCTGGCAAACAACAGATGCTCAAAGGATATTAAAGATTATAGTTATTTTGTCTGTATGCTTTCTCTCCAGATAAATCTCAAGCTTCTGAAAAGTAAGTTCAGAGTTTATGCTACCTCTGATACCCCAACAAAATACTAAATCCCATCTTCTACAAACACCAGGGGGTTGAAAAGTAAAAACTATTGTAGCTGTGACCAGGGTTATGTGCCCCACCAACAGGCAAGCAGAAAGCGAACCCTTCTGTTCATCATCATATAGCAGCAAACACCCAGTTACCTTTTTGACTGAATGGACTATTGGCATCTGAAAGAAGAGATTTAGAAATTATGGATTAATAAGCGTGCAGGAATTAGTTACCTTGTAAAGTATACAGAGGTGTGGTGATGTTCGGTATCTAGTTATTCATCCCTGATGATTTTTATTGTAGCAATGGTCTATTTTAGATAGCTTTTTATCTGACTGCGTGAACTGCTAATAAATTCAAGCATTTTTATCTCACTAAACTAAATTTTTAATGACAGTAGCCTATTTTGAATACACATCATTGGAATCTCAGTCTTGGCGCATAATGAATCCCTCTCTGTGGCCTGCCTAGGACTCTATTAAATCTTTGTGAGCCGCACCACAATGGTTTGGTTCAGTATCCCTCCACCATCGAATACATTAAACCCAAAACAAAACACTGTCATACATGGAAGAGTTCATAAAATCCAGCCTGTGAAAGACTGTCAGCAATCTGTCCAAGTCACGTCCTGGACTTTTTGTTTTACGGACTTTCCCAGAATATTGGCTCAATGTTAATAGAGAAGCAGTACATCAAACTTAAAAGGGAAGGGGTTGGCTAGTCTACGGGAGACCAGTCTAGAGCGCTGCCCACACCTCTGAGAAACATCAAGTTTGCTAAACTGCTCTTGTCAGCTCAGATCCTATGGCTGATAAAATCACAGGGCTCCACAGTATGCCTACTCAGCCCTTTGGGATTATTACTAAATAAGACCATAAGGTACTTTTTTGCTTTTTGCACTAACCACAAATACAAAGACTGCAAAAGCAGTCATTTGCAAACACATTTTTTTTCCCTCCAGGCCATGCATTCTTTTTTTTTTTCTAAGTAAGAATGAATGAATTTGTAATTCATTGTAAGAATAGTTATTCTCATTTGCCTTGCTTCTTTTTTCTTTTTTAAAGAATTATCATTTCCTATTCTTATAAAGTATTATTAAGTATATCTTCAAAGCAAATTATATAGCTTCGGAAATAAAAAAAAATTCTTAATAAAGGAAATTGCTGCTCAGAGAATTTTAAATAATTCACTCAAAGTCCCATAGCCAATGAGAGGTGGATGAGGGGGTAGGACCCTATCTTCCCACTTCTAAACACAGGGTTTACACCCTGCCCAGCAGCCCAACTTCAAATAGTGGAGTAATTATAATGTGCCCATATGCTCCGGACTCTCAACCAGCCCAAACCTGTATAGCTCCCTTTGCTCTTCTTTCCAACATTTCCTACTTTTGTTCTGAATGCCTCATGTTCTAGGTAATCAGATGGAATCTAAGAAGTTTCCACGCATTTCACCAGAACAGCTAAAAACATGACTCCTTACAGATATCCTAAAAGCAAAAAAATATTAAGAAGGTGCACGAACACTCCTGATCTACAGGAGTACCACTCTCAACACAGGCAGAGGCAAGAGGAGAGTAACATGTATAGAGAAAACACTGCCGGGTGATGGGGTAGAGGCGTCATGGGGGAGCTGAAGAGGAATCCTGACCTGGGGTCCTAGAGGCTGTGCTGCAAAGGATGACCCTGATCCCGATCTGATGGATGAGTAAGGGTCACCAGGGCAGGGGGCTGGGGGTGGGGCACCCCTGTTCCAATCACCAGATTTGACTTTTATTCTACCACTGAGTAGTTATAGGCCTCTGGACAAGTTTTACAAATCCCCTGATTTCTTCTCTGAAATGGAATTATTAATAGTAACTATCTAAAAGTTTGGTGAGGTTGAAATGAACACATAGATGTCATTTCTTTTGCAAGCATAAGTAGACATCTCATAAATTTTAGCTATGATGTTGTTGTTAATGATGGAATAATATACTTAAAGACTCAGAGGTAAAATTTGCATGGCATATTCATGAACATTCCAGAAAAAGCAAATAGTTCAGGTTGGTGGAAAGGATGAATGTAATTTTAACTGAAGTTCACTTCTCCTTGCTGTGGTGTAAGCAAGAAATTGCACATCACTTCGACTAACCAATATAGCAGAATACTCATTAAAGCTTGTTTTCTCTTCAAAGCCTGAGTTTGTGATGACTTTATAGTGACCTCCATTAGAAGGTATGTTTGAAGTGGGCAACTGAGTGGCTTAGTTTGTGGAGCGTCTGACTCTTGATTTCGGCTCAGGTCATGATCTCATGGTTTGTGAGATTGAGCCCCACGTCAGGCTCTGCTCTGACAGTGTGGAGCCTGCTTGGGATTCTCTCCCTCTCTTTCTGCCCCTCCCCCACTCTCTCTCTCAAAATAAATAAACTTAAAAAAAAAGACATGTGTGAATTTAAGGTGGGTAAGCCTTAGTGGAGGGATAAGATTTAAGTACTAAGAGATAAATAAAGTGGAGCCCCAGGAATAGTAGGATAGGCAACCAGGGCTGAATATGGAGAACTAGCCCCATACCTGGAATTAGACCGATAGAATGGCTCCAAAGGTTCCAGGAGCACAGGCCTACAATACTTCCTTCAGAGGCACCATTTAAATGAGCTGAAGTTGTAAGGCTCAGAAAGCTAACTGCGGCTTTTGGCTTAGGGATGACTCTTCCTGAATGGACTGTCCACCAAGTTAGTGAAACTTCTAGTCTTGCCTATCTCTCAGGCTTAGGGCCACCTCATGAGTGTGAACTTTTGTTCAGTGGGGCTTCATGTCTTAGACTGCCAGGGAAGGGACTATTAAATGGAACTGATAATAATGACCTGTGGCACAGGCGTGTTCATTTATTAACAAGAGGTAATTCTGTTTCTCATATGGAGAAATAAGTCATTTATAAATGGAGGTGAAATTACTTTTTCCAGATGTCACAGCAAACCTCAGGCAAAATTTGTACCAGAAGGAAAACATTTATTCTCAAAGATCTCGGAGCCATGGGGATTGTCCTCTGGCAAGAGAGAATGGCCAACCCAAATCGCTTAAATACAGTCTTCTTTAAAGTTAACAGGATTTCTAACTCTTTAACTTCTTCTCCTCCTTCTCTTTCTTCTCCTTCTCCTTCTCCTCCTCCTCCTCCTACTCCTCCTCCTCCTCCTTCGCGTCCTTCTTCTCCTCCTCCTCCTTCTTTTTCTTCTTCTTCTTCTTCTTTTTTAAGAAAGTGAGCTGAGAAGAGGGGCAGAGGGAGGGAGAGAGAGAGAATCTTAAGCAGATTCCACACTCAGCATGGAGTGCAATGTGGGGCTTGATCCCACAACCCTGGGATCACGACCTGAACCTCAGTCAAGAGTTGGACACTCAATTGACTGAGCCGGTGCAGTACCCCAAGATTCCTAACTTCTGGCAAAGTTATCTTCTAGAGACTGAATGTCATGTCTTCCCAAAATTTATACATTGAAACCTAACCCTCAATGTGATGGTATTAGGAGACGGGGCCTTTAGGAGGTGATGGGGTCATGAGGGTACAGCCCACACCAATGGGATTAGTGTCCTTGCAAAAGACACCCAGAGAGCTCCCTTGCCCTCTTTCCAAACTTGAGAATACAGTGAGAAGAGGGAGGTCCCTGAAGCAGAAAGCCAACTCTCATCAGACACAGAATCTGCTGGTGCCTTAATCTTGGACTTGCCAGCCTCTAGAATTGTGAGAAATAGACATTTGTTGTTTAAGCCCCCACCCTCCATCCAGTCTATGGTATTTTTGTTATAGTAGCCTGAACTGACTAAAACACTGTCCTAGTTAGAAAAGAAACACCAAAACAAGTGACCGGAGAGCTCTTGTGTCCTTTCTGAACCTTTGCACCCAGGGTACCGAACCACTCAGGAATCTGATGGCAGCCTGAGCCCTTCCATTGAGACCCACCTCCACTCACGCTCTGGGTAGATGGGGGTTCAGAAGCGTCCTTCCCTCTTGTGCTTCCGTCGACTGCTCACTCCTGCTGCATCTCTCATAAGGTTGTTAGCCTTCCCAGTCCTGCTCTATCTTAAACTTCAGACAGACTCCTCTGCCTGTCACCATAGGAGACTCTCCTGCTAGCCGGCCTGCAGGTATTGTATCGAGCCATTTTCATTTAATGAGCAGGATGTGTTCACATAGCGATTCAGTGCATTATAAAAGCCTTTATTAATCACTCCATGGTGCCATAAAATGACAGGCATTTGGTTCCCAAAGCAAATACTGCAAACCAAGAACCTTAATATAGAGGTGGATATAAAATTATAATAGCCAAGTGGCAAGTCCTTGGTGCATTTAGAGGATCACAAGAGGATAAAAAGAGCTTCTGGTGCCTCTCTAATTGTTTTTAAATTTTTATTTATGGTCATATTAAGCAGTTCCCTGAGAGCTCGAGCCATTTAAATTATGGTGATTCTTTCTGAAGGCTTTTATCGGTAAGGAAATTGGGAATTAGTCCCTTTTCTGAGGAGACGCAGGTGCCTGAGTATTTCCTAGCAGACAATGTTCTTTCAAACTTGCTGAGTGGATGAGTTATCAGCAGTTTGCAACCTTTAGCATGCTTCAGAATCTTCTGATGAATTTAATAAACTCAGATTGCTGAGTCCCACTTCTAGAGTTCTGATTCAGTCGGTCTAGGGCAGGATCTGAAAACCTGTACTTCTAACACATTCTTTGGTGATGGTGATGCCGTTGGTCTGGGGACCATACCTCGAGAACTACTATTGTAGAATATACTTTGAGCTAAATGCGCAGGCCATCTGTCATTGTAGGGTAGGGTTTAAAAGGGTATGGGTCCTCCAAGAAGCACCTCAGTCCCTTTGTTGTCTTTATCTCAGTAAGAAAGGCATACTATCCTCACACCATGCTCTTCAAGTTGCTTATGGATTAGATGCTGTTTAAGGTGAAAAAAATGTCTTTTGCCAGTTGTTACTATGGAGTAACAATTAATATATGCATGGGGCGGGGCCAAGTGATTGCATGGCGTTTGTTCTTGGTCACTCAGAAATAGAAGATTGACTTCAAGCAAATCCAGGGATGTTTTTCTCCAGGAAGTCCATACTTCAATATACAGTTGACACTTGAACAACATAGGTTTGAGCTGCATGGATCCATTTATACACAGATTTTTTCAATAAATACTGTACAGTACTATAAATGTATTTTCTTTCATGATTTTCTTAACATTTTCTTTTCCCTTACTTTGTTGTAAGAATATAGTGTATAATATATATAACATACAAAATCTGGGCTAATGGACTATTTACGTTATCCATAAGTTTACAGTCAACACTAGGCTAATAGTAGTCACATTTTGGGGGGGAGTCAAAGTTATACCCAAGTTTTGACTGTACAAAGGTCGGCGCCCCAACCCGTGCTTTGTTCAAGGATCAAGTGTATTCCATTTTAAAACAAGCAAGGAATCACCATATAATGTCAACAATGAAGTTGCAACAAAGGAGAATTTCTTTATGCCTAAAGTCTAACATCTTTTTATTTCATTTCAGCCTATTCTCTATTAATAGATTATTCTTCTTCCCCCCAAAATGATTATATATATTTCAATTATATCACACTTTAGGATATTCTCTTAGGATAACATCTTTTCTATTTGTTAATTTCTCAGGCTTAGGTTATTAATTTAATTTCCCATATTGATTGTACTGAAACCCATTTACTTTTTAACCTTTTATTTTGAAATAATTTCAAACATTCAAAAAAGTTACATACAAAAAAGTTGCGAGAATGGTGCAAAGAACTCCAATATAACCTGCACACAGATTAGCCAATTTTTCAACATTTTACCACATCTCTCTCTCCATATATACATATACATATGTAATATACATAGGAACTATGTATGTAATATATGTAAAATATATACATGCATATCTAACATCACGTTAATTATTCTGTGTAATATACATATTTTTTTCTGAATCATTCAAGAGTAAGTAGTAGACTTACTCCTCAAGATTTTAGTGTTTATTTCCTAAAAATAAAGACACTCTACTACATAGACCCAGAACAGCCATCAGCATCAGAAAATTAATTTTGATAGATTACCACCATCAAATTTATATACTCCATTCAAATTTTACTGATTTCTCCAATAAAATACTTTATAAATTGAGAATTTCAATCTAAGAGTGCTATATTTAATTGTCATGTCCTTCAGCTTGGAATAGTTCTTCAGTCTTTCCTTGTGTTTTATGTACCTAATATATTTATTTTTATTTATTTTTGAGAGAGAGAGAGAGAGACAGAATGTGAGCAGGGGAGGGGCAGAGAGAGAGGGAGACACGAATCTGAAGCAGGCTCCTGTCTCTGAGCTGTCAGCACAGAGCCTGACACAGGGCTCGAACCCACCAACCATGAGATCATGACTCGAACCAAAGTTGGATACTTAACCAAATGAGCCACCCAGGCACCCTTGAACTTAATATTTTTAAAGTGTATAAGACTGTTATTTTGTGGAGTAGTCTTCCATCTAAATTTGTTTGATTTCTCCTTGTGATTAGATTCCAGGCATTCTTTATGACGTGAATACCGCAGCAGTGATGCTGTGCTCTCCGTGGAGTATCACGTAAGGACATACATGATGTCAGTTTTTCCCATTCTCAGCGCTGCTAATTTTTGGCCATTTGTTTAGGATTATGTCTGCCAGTTTTTTGGTCCTATTTAGTAGCAAGTTATTAACAAGTATTTTGATAGGGTACACATTGACACTCTAGCTATCCTGATCCTCATCTAACTGTCACCAGCTGGTTTGGGCACCCGTCAGTGATTTTCATGCCTCAACAGTGACAATTCAATGTCCTTCATTAAAATTCATGGGTTTTGTGGAAAATAAGGGCTAGGAAATTATTCTAAACAATGATCAACCCTTGAGGTTACAGTCTAATTGGGAAAGTAAGAAATAGATACAGGTGTCCAAAATGAGCTATGAAGTACCAGGCTCATGGTGAACTATCGTGCTATAGCTATTGAGAAAAGCATGACATGGAGGATTAGTTTGGGTCTCAAGCTAGCTGGACTGTGAAGAAGATGTAGCCCCGGGGGGAGAGGGGTTGCTGAGCCAAAGGCAAAACATGAGAAGTACGAATGTGATGCTGTCATGGCAGATGGTTTTGTAAAAAAATTGGGGGAAATAAGAATAAAAATTTTTAATTGAAAAAACCATTGCATTGATTTTCAGTAATAAGTGTTTTGACGTATGACCAAATCCATGAAATAACCAAATAAGAAATGGAACTGGAAAATCTTAAGTCCTCCAGTAGTCTCTACCCTTCTAAAAACCATGAATCCGTTGTATTATCTCTTTTGCAAATTCCTTAATGTTATTATTGACCATTATTTCTCATCTGCATGAAAAGTAATGTTATCATTCAAAGCTGATTTTTTATTTATTTTTTATTTTTATTTATTTATTTTTTAAATGTTTATTTATTCTTGAGAGACATAGAGGCACAGCGTGAACAGGGGAAGGGCAGAGAGAGAGGGAGACACAGAATCGGAAGCAGGCTCCAGGCTCTGAGCCATCAGCACAGAGCCGACGCGGGGCTCGAACCCACAGACCGCGAGATCATGACCCGAGCCGAAGTCGGCCGCCCAACCGACTGAGCCACCCAGGCGCCCCTGATTTTTTATTTTTTAGTCCTGAAAAAGCAAAGAGTTTTGATAGTTTAGTTAATCTGAGCAGTTTTATCATGGTACGAACTCTAATTTTATTGAGTTTTTTGAGATATTAAAAATAGCTTGCGGATTCTCATTGTTCATGGAATCTTAGAAGTTGTAAATACTCATCTCCTTTAATAATTGCACAGTATAGGTAAGGAAATAAGAGGCTCAGAAAGGTTAATGAACTTGACCAAGGTCATTTACTAGACCACAGTCTTGACATTAATCCAGAACCTGTTCCTTTGTCTTTCTTCCTAGTTGAGAGCTTTGTTATGCTCTGACTCATGTTCTTTTCTCTTTTTTCTTTTGCATTATTCCTTTCCGCCCAAGATTTTAAACTCTTTGAAACAAGGAGAAGTCATCTACTTTTTGAATAATAATAATAGCAATATGTGTGAATTATTCCTAAACAGACTCTATACTAAATGCTTTCTAGACATTGCTCATTTAATCCTTGTAACGACTCTGTGAAACCAGTGTTATGAATCTCACTTTACAGACACAGAATCTAAGCTTTATGAAGGTTAAATAATTTGCCTTCAGTTAATGCAGCTAGTAAAGAGCACATGGCTTTAACCCCAGGTCCAGTCTTCTCCAATGCCTTCCTTCTGTCTACCAGCTAAGCTGCCTCTAAAGGTACTCACAATTCTATATTCCCTAACTCAGCCAGATGGCCATGTCTAATGATTTTCTGAGGTCCCTTACAATACCTGGCTCATAGAAAGATGTAAAAGTCATAAAAGCATGGGCATTTGTTTTCTGAAATCAATAAGGTACTATAAAATATGTTAAATATATCAAAGTGAACACATGAAAATCTCCTCTGTTTATTTTTATAAGACAGTTGAAAATATATTGAATCAGAGAATTTTCACATTTCATAAGATGTTTAGCATTCGTCTTATTGTTTATTTCTCCTTATCAATTTTGTCCTTTGCAGGCAATTTTTCCTACAGACAATTTTCCAGCAAAAATATCCCTATTCACTTGGATTTCTTTTGTTCATCCATAATGCCACAAGGGTAATGTTGGACATCTTTAATCAACACATCACTTCTCTCGAGGCTTTGAATGGTCACCATTCAGGAGCAAGGAGGCCAGAGGTGGGGCCCCAGGGACCACCAGAAGAGTAGGAAATCTCACACAGATGCCTGACCCATACTATTAGGGAGCTTTGCAACCTTAGTGGTCATTGACATGTTAGCAAACATTGGGCCCGAGAGAAGGGATGACACCAAAGCTGTGTGGGAATGAGAGAGCTGTTCGCAAATGCAGGATCGCTTGGCAGGAAGAACGTCAACTGAGAAATTAATGGTGCCCCCGCATGTTTAATTGAATGCAGGGAATTTAATCCTGAGACATCTTGAGTCGGAGCTCACTCTCCTGTTTCCTGTCGGATTTGGCAGTGCCCTGGTCTGTTATTGAGACTATGCCCTGGGACGGGAGAGGCTTCAGGGGGGAGGGGACACCTCTGCCTTCACTTTCAGGAGTTGTCATTAGCACAACAGAGGCCAGACCCAGAGTTCCACAAGTTTTCTCCCAGTTACTGATGCATCATCCTCCAAGACATCCTCCAAGGCTTTTTCTTCTTTTTCCTTTCTTTTTGGGCTTTTACTTTTGTTTTGTTTTTAACATTTGCTTTAGATATGCTACACTGTGTAGTGGTTTTAACCCTAGTCATGCATTAAAATCACTCTTCTGTATTGTCGTACTTTTTTAACCACATGAATTTATTATTTCAAAAATATCAAGTCACTCCAGGGCACAGAAATTTTAATTTAATTGGTCTGGAATGGGGCCCGGCACCAGGACTTTCAAGCTCCCCAGTTGGTCCCAATGTGCAGCCTAATGTGATTCTCATCCTGGGACCCCCGAGGTCCTCAGGAACTACTTTGAATATTTCAAAGAGCCCAAGGACAGTCATCTATTTTACCCATGATAAACTTCCTCCAGTTAACACTGAGTCTCTTTGCTCTTGGCTGGAACTAAATGAACACCTGAGGTAATAGCTTATCACTTTCTGACGTGAAACTCTGATAAAATAAAACCAAAATGGGAAATTAATTATTACTTTATAAATACAATTTTTACATAGGTAAAATCTTTCAAAAATCAAGTATATCATGAGAGAAAGTAAATAAAAGTGTACTTTCAGGTGATAAAATTGGGAAACAATCTAATAAGGTTATCTTTTAAGCTGGTATTAGCCTTCAAACGCACAACAACGAATAAATGAAAGGCGTACCGGAAAGGTGCTGGCTGGCAGGCCAAAGCCAGCGAGGGGGTTTTATGTTTGTCCTGGATAACAAGCACTCAGATATGCAGAGGATGAAGTTGGTGACCTTTGTCTGTGAATTCACCTGCATTCTCCTGCTGTAGGCGACCTAGGTCTCGCGGCATCTCCCAATCGCCTCATCTTGCTTCTATCAATCCCATTAGGACCAGACCCTTCAAGACCTGTCTGAGAAAAATCACAGAGGGAAGCACTAGAGATTATTGCTATTGTCTGCCAAGCCGGTCTCTTGCTATCATCCGGAAATGTTTAACATAAGTGAATCTTTAATTAACTTCAAAAAGTGCCTGTGCTTGGTTTCAGGTATGTAAACATGGCAGGACAAAAGTCACTAATGTTTGGCGAGGGGAGTTCTAAAAACATCAATTAGAACAAGTTGGTATGAACACCCGATGAACACCCACCTCGATAGTAGGAATGAAATTAGTGCTAATTATGAGTATCCCTCTTACTTCACTGAGCATTTGTTCATAATTATACACTGGAAGTGAAATCAAGTACATTTATTGGCTGTATTGTATTTACTCATACATTTAATAAATATTTAAAGAGAATATACCATGCCCTAGATACTGCTCCCGGCACTAGAAATAAAGAAATGAGCAAAATAAACAAAACTTACTATCCCTACGAAGCTTAGATCTTGAAAGGGACTATAGATGTTGGAAGTCACTACCAGTCAAGAAGCGTGCATGCAAAACAGCTGTTACTTAAAACTCTGTCTTAAAACATTTGTAATTCAGACTTCTAAAAAAAAAATACCTCCTCTGCATACAGAAAACTAAAGTATTCCTTCCAATCCTTCACAAGAATAGTTTTAATTCACAGCTTCCCATTGCTTGAATTGATTAAATCAAAATCCAACTAAGAGCAAAACATAATTTTAGGTTCTTAGGTTCTCCATCCGCAACACTTCACAACTCAGCATTCACTAGCCAGGAGCTTGGGTCATTCAAGTAGAGCTTGCTTCTTTAGTGATGATAAGCGAGACAATGCACTGTGTTTATGGACTTAGAGGTGAGAAGAGAAAGAAAAGCACTCTTAGGAAATCTGAAAAGGAGTTTGGAGACCAGTAAAGAAATTCAGAGGACATCAACATTCAAATCAGATACTGCCATGTAATAAATATTTGCTGAATATTTCGTTGGGCAGCTAGATTCCATAGATAGGGTGACATTGTGTCTCTTAAGACGTTAGTACTTTGTATGTACAATTGTACTGTATAGGATACATTTCAGCTCTCATTTCCAATTGGTAATCCCTTGAAAAAAAAATCGTATAATGTGTCTGTGGCTGAGTGTAAAATTATCTTCGGTAGAGCTTCTGTGAGAGTATTGAGGCAAAGGCTAATTGTGCCACCTTCTTAGCTTGAGTGTTTTTCAAGGAACAGTTATAAAGCCTTTAAAGCAGAGAGAGCGATCGAGAGTCAGAAAGTATTCTAGCGGTCGAAACCCTACTCTTGAGATAAGAGCTACCTTGTCTAAGACACAGTGAATGGCAGCCTCAGGACAAAGAATTGATGTGAAGAGTTACGGCCACATGTCTTCTGAAAGCCCTACACCACAGCCACATTGTTCTGAGTATTTATAAAAAGTAGTTTTCCAGGAGTATGGACTTGTCAAAGGAAGCTTAATGTTCACCTCATTATGGGGGTTTCATGAAGAATTACTGATGAATTGAGAATGCTTTTTATTAAACAAGCCTCCTTCCATTTAAAATTATTTTAAAGTGAAGGAAAGTATATAGGTCTTGATGTCTTTGAAGTAGATGTAGTATAAATAATACAAAATTTTAGTCAAATAATAACAGAGGTTTACAAATTAGGCAAAAAATGGGAGACTAGCTTTGCTTTGAAGCGCCTACCTCCAGAAATGTCAGACAAATGTAATAATCAGTTTTACCTGGATCCTCTAAAAACACTTAATCCCACTGTTCACATATTAATTCAACAAACAAACATTTAAGTTGGTGTCCTGCAGAATAACAAATTCATAGGATATAATCCCTTACATGAATAAAAAAGTAGCATGGATCACATTGAAGCATGAAAAGGATTGCCAGAGAAAAAACAGAACACCAATTTTTTGTTTTGAGACAGAGAGAAGGCACAAGTGAGGGAGGGGCAGAGAGAGAGGAGACAGAGAGAGAGAGAGAAGCAAGATTTACCCAAAGCAGGGCTCGAGCTCACCCCACGTGGAATTCGAACTCACAAACCATGAGATCATGACCTGAGCCGAAGTCAGATGCTTACCTGAGCGAGTCACCCAGGCAATCCCTAGAACACCAAATATTGTATGAAATACACTTATACTAACAATTTTTTGCTGTTTATCTGAAATTCAAATATAACTGAACATTCTGTATTTTCATTTTATTTTTTATTTTATTTTAATTTTTTTCAACATTCTCTGTTTTTATTTGCTAAATCTGGCAAGCCTGAAAGGGTATATCCAAATTAAAAAGAAAATTATTAGAACTCTAATTTTTTAAACATTTGAAAAAATTACTCAACTAGACTCTCTCCTAGAATTCTCCCAAGGTGCTATGGACTGAAGTTTGCCCCCTCCCAACTTATATGTTGAAGCCCTAACCCCCAACTGGGACTGTATTTGAAGATAAGGCTTTTAGGAGATAATTAAAGTTAAATGAGGTTGTAAGAGTGTTCCTAATCCAACATAATTAGTAGCCTTATAAAAAGAGAAAAAGATGTCTCTCTACTGGCACACCCGCACCTAGGAAAGGCCACATGAGCACTGAGCAGGAAGGTGGCCCTTGAAAGCCAGGGAGAGAACCTTTGCCAGAACCTGACTGACTGTGCTGGCACCCTGATCCCAGATTTCCACTCTCAAGACTGTGAGAAAATACATTTCTGTTGTTTAAGCCACCAGTCTGTAGTATTTTGCCCTGGTCATTGAAGCTCACAAAGACATGAGACCCGCTGCACTTCCTCTTGATTGTCACCACCAGCCCTGGAGCTGCGGTTCTTCCCAGATTTATTTCCCCAGCAGATCGTGACCTCTGTGGTAGCAGGGAGGGGAGAGAGTGGCCCGCTGGTCTTCAGCTGTGTGCTTAGCGGGTGGCACTGTGCCTCTGGCTTGTAATAGGGACTGAGTAAATACCTGTCGGCTAAAGGAATACCGTATGAATTAAGTAACTAGAAAGGCAGACAAAAAAATGTGTTTACCATTGCCTCTTGTATAGAATTGTTGAATCATTATAACATTGTATGTCAAGTATACTTCAATTATTAAAAAAATGTGTCCACTGCAATGTTATTTGTAATAAAAATTGAAACATTAAGAAAGATCTAAATGTCCCAAATTAGGAGGGTGTTCAAATAAATTAATTACATTAATAAAAGTACAATCATATAACAATAAATCATGTTAAAAAGATGTTAAAAAGAGTTTTACAAATATTTTTAATGGCATGAAAAAGGTCATATAAGTCATGTTAAGAAAAAAATAGGATATATATGTGTCTGTATATATACACACACATAGAGAAATATTTGGGAGTAAGTGTAATTTTTTTTCTTTTCTTTTAGAGAGAGGGAGAGCGAGCCTGTGCCTGCACCTGCTCACCTTGGGAAAAGGCTAAGCCTGGTTGTCTAGAGATTTCCAAAGAGAAAATATTGGGACTCTTCAGTGGCACATGGAGGGGCAGGGAGTGAACATTAACACTACCATTGTTTAGGATTGCCAGCTCACCATGATATAAAGTGCATACTTACTTCTAGTTGTTTATTTTTAAGGCAATTTTTTTAAGTTTATTTATCTTGGGAGAAAGAGAGAGTAGGGGAGGGGCAGAGAGGGAGAGAGAGAATCCTAAGCAGGCTCCATGCAGTCAGCACAGAGCCCCACGGGGGAGGGGGAGGGCTCTATCTCACAAACTGTGAGATTGTGACCTGAGCCAAAATCAAGAGCTAGGTGCTTAACTGACTGAGCCACCCCCAGGTGCCCTGGGAGTAAATGTAATTGTTAACAATGGTTATATTCAAATAGTGGAATTAGATTATTTTTTCATTTATGTTTTTCTTTACTTTTCAAATCTACTACAAAAATTATGGATGCTTTTTAATCAGGAAGAAAATTAGTAGTCATTTGGCATGAGTTATATGGATTGAAAGATGATCTTTGCAAAATTTTTACAGCAGGGAAAACACACTAAGCTGGTCAAAGTCATTATTCATGCAGGGTTCAGAAAAACCTTATAAACTCCATTGGGAAAACACTTCAGTATTGAGATTAAACTGAGTTACACCATAAAGAAAGCCTTTGTGGTCAGGAACTGTCATGTGAACAGATAATGTCATTTCTTGTAAGGACGAAGGCAAACCTATGTAGTAGGGATCTGGGGCAGAAAGGGAAGACCTTGACGTGGATACCTTTGCTGCCCTGTCAAGATTCCTTCTTCAACCTGTTGTATCCAACTGACAGCTGCTGTGAGTTGGTGGAGGCTCACAGCTGCCTTTTTCCCTGGTGAATTTCCTTGACAATACTGCAGCCTCCTCTCCTGGGTGAGACGGGCACCAGCATTGTTGAGAAATGTAGCGGCTGTCCCCATGTAGATTAGGATTAATGATCGGAGATCCTCCTATAGAACTGTGCTCCCTGATAGCAATGGAGATGATAGGGTCTCTGAGGAGCACAGGACAGATGGCTCGAAGAAAGGTGGGCTTGATTATCAAAGTGCACAGCAGATGGATTAGTAGGCTCTGTTCAAAGAGACTTACAGAGCTACGTAATGGAAAATGGTGTTCCCAGAAGGAGATTGATGGACAAGCAATAGGGGTCTTGCTTAATGTATATCAGCAATCAAGATAAATCATGAATAGATGAACCGAAGACTAAGGTCTACCCACTCAGTGGAAAATCATGATCTCTTCATCAGTTTACAGACTTGAGCTAGTTCTTAGGTCCATGACCTATTTCTTAAAGTAATGGCAAGTTCCTAACTTGCAACACCACAGAAAGTGTATACGGTAGTGTTTCCCTCTTTCTACAATGGGCCCAATGGCCATTTACTTAAATAAAGATTCGTTGGGGAAAACATGCTCTTGAATCAGGGATCTGAGTTGACTATGATACCTAGGGACCCAGAGCACTGTCATAGATTCTCTTGTTCGAGAAGGGCCATATCTGGGTGCAGAGTTCTAGGCTGGGTCTAGCTCAAAGTGGGTCCACAGGGTCCATGAACCTACCCGTAGTTATTTCCTGACTTGCTAAATTTATATTCAGCATAGGTGTGCATAACATTGGTGAATACCCTCACAATGATTAGTAGATAAAGAGCTGTTACAGTGGGAAAAACCAAAGTGAATACTCCCTGAAGTTCCTAAGGTAATACAACAAAAACAATATTACATTCCAGATGGAAAGGCAGAGACTGCTACCACCCTCAAACACTTAAAAAGTGAATGGGCCACAGCCTTCATCAGCGCCATTTAATTCATTAGTCATGAAATGACTCAGCCAGCTGATGTCAGTCAGCTGCTAAACACCACCTCTAAACATCACAACCAAAGATCTTGGAAAATCTTTTC
Source organism: Paguma larvata (assembly GCA_030068075.1). Classification (NCBI taxonomy): domain Eukaryota; kingdom Metazoa; phylum Chordata; class Mammalia; order Carnivora; family Viverridae; genus Paguma; species Paguma larvata. Next base: position 110,449,633 of record CM057829.1, read on the forward strand.
CAGGATGGAGTGAATTTCATGTGGGAAACAACTGGAACAAGGAACAGAGTGTCATAGATGCTGTTGGGTGCTCGCCAGGATCCCTCTTTTCCAGGCCACTGCACTCATCCCACAGCTAGTGTGAGCTGATCCACTAATGGCTCACAGCTGCCCCTTTACCTGGACAACTGCCCTTGACCAAATGGAAATTACCTCTCCTGAGAGGTATTTTTCAGTTAACTTCAGTGAAACCTATTTTGTGGAATCATCTCTTAGCATGAAGAGAACAGAAAAATGGTCATTTCTTTCTGTGAAATTAAACTAATTCATTTCTCTGTTTATTTAACCTTAACTTCCTAAACACAGACCAGAGCCCACCATTGTGTTATCTATTCCAGACCCAAGAGGGAATCAAACTCTCTCCTGCCCTTTCAGAGCTTACACTTTAGGGCCATGTCTGAGTCTCCCTCCATTTGTCTGGAAAGATGATAGCAGGGTATGCTTCTGGACACAAGGGAGAAATGGGAGGCTTTCTGAAGGGAGAGTATAGAGTAGTTTTCCCTAGAATGGGCAACAAGTGTGTGCACCATCTGTGGAGAATTTTAAACACTGATAAAAACCAACTAAAAGGGGGTGGCTGGATGGCTTAGTCGATTAAGCTTCCGACTCAGGTCATGATCTCACAGCTGGTAAGATCCAGGCCCATGTCAGGCTCCTCGCGGAATAAATAAATAAACTTAGAAAATTGCTTTAAAAAATCCTTAAAGTCAGTATGTACTTTATTATCATAGTGAACTGGCAATTCTAAACAACGGTAGTGTTAATACTTACCCCCCACCCATAATGTGCCACCAAAGAGAGTCCTAGTATTCCTCTTTGGAAATCTCTGGACAACCAGGCTTAGCCTTTCTTCTCGGTGAGGGGGTGACAACAGCTTCCGTCACCAAGGAAGGAAAGAAGTGGTTAGAAGGAGAGGTTTAGAGCCACCAGTTCCGAAATAACATTGAGTCTCTACCTGCTGAGGGTCCCCAGGAAAGCTGGGGCAGTTCATGATGATTAGATTCTTGCTTTTGTGTGGAGCCGGGGCAGGGAGCGAGGAGGGTTGAGCCAGCACACAGTGAGATGAATTTGCCTCATTATAAGCTTGTATATTGTATCTAGAGTAGGAAGCTTGGGGAAAAGTAGAAAGGAAAGAGTGAAAAGGGAGGGCAGAATCAAAGTCAGAGGAGTTTGACTTTAGTGAGCTTTGAGAGAAGAGTTGATCTCTTAACCTGTGCTGGCAAAGATTTAAAGTCACTTATTCTGGCAGGGAGAGTCAAAAGACCAACTGTTCATTCCTAGGGATTTGGAGGTAGTCACTTGCTTAGATTTTGTCAGTAAAAAGAGATAATTAAGGTTCTAAACAACTATAGACTTCTTCCTATTCGGAGAGCTTACAAAACAAGGCTATGAATTTTAAAACCTTTACAACCTACCTGAGGAATTAACAATCTCCCATCCACAATAGTCACCATAATGGGATAGAAAATGAAAAGTGACCAAATGCATTACATTTCAACCTTGAATTTCATCATGCTTTAATTTGGTAGAGTATTTATTGTACTTGATTAAGGGAGATTTAAATAATATGGGTTATATTTTATGTGTTGGGTACATTTTTCATAGATGAAACTTTTCTTCAGAGGCCCGAGAATAAGAACAAAGGGAAGTAAAAAGGTTACTTGGCAAAACTTAGTATTGACCTGCCTTATCCAATACCGTAGCCAGTAGCCACATTCAGCTATTTAAATTTATAAAAAGCAAACTAAACTAAAAATTCAGTTGATTGGTTGCTCTAGCCACATTTAAAAAATATTTTTGTTTTGAAATAATTTAAGGCTTACACAGAAGTTGCACAAATAGTACAGAGAGTTCCCATGGACGCTTCTCCCAGTTTGCCTCAGTAATATCTTACATAACCATAGGATAATTATCAAAGCCAGCAAATTGATGGTGGTACCATAGTATTAACTAAACTGCAGACATTATTTGGGTTGTTACCAGTTTTAATATGCACATCTGGGGGGGGGGTTAGTCCTATGGCATTTTATCATGTCTATAGATTTGTGTAACCGTGATTATCATCAAGATCATTATCAACTGTTTCATCATCCCTTCATAGTCACGCCCTCCCGCCAGCCCGAACCCTTAGCAAACACTGATCTGTCATTCATCAGTATCAGTCTGTCATTTTGAGAATGTAACATGAATGTATTTGGCTTTTCATCATGTAGCATAATGCCCTGGACATCCATCATGCTGTTGCATTTATCAACAGTTTGTTTCTTTTATCCCTGAGTAGTATTCCATTGTATGGATGTCTTAGTCTAGTCGGGTTGCCGTGACAAAATGTCATAGACTGGATGGCTTATTAAAAAGCAGAAATATATTTCTTATAGTTCTGGAGGCTGGAAATTCTAAGATCAAAGTGTCTGCAGATTGGGTGTCTGATAACAGTCCACTTCCTGGTTCACAGACAACCATCTTCTTGCCATGTCCTCACATGCTGGAAGGGGTAACAGAGTTCTATGGGTTCTCTTTTATAAGGACATTACTGCTATTCATGAAAACTCCACCCTCATGACCTAATCACTTTCCAAAGGCCTCCACCACCAAATACCATCACATTGGGCATTAAGATTTAACATATGAATTTGAAAGCTGGGAATTCACATTCATTCTATAGCAATGGATGTACTATAATTTGTTTATCCATCCACCTACTAAAAGACATTTAAGTTGTTCTAAGGTTTTTTAAAAAAAATTAAAATGTTTATTTATTTCTTTTGAAAGAAAGAGAGCAATTGAACAATGGAGGGGCACAGAGGGAGGGAAAGAAAGAATCCCAAGCAGGCCTTGCGCTGTCATCCACGAACCCCTGAGATCATGACCCAAGCCAAAATCAAGAGTCCGATGCCCAACTGACTGAACCACCCAGACACCTCTCAGTTTTTGATTTGCAAATAAAGCTACCTATGAACATTCATGTTCAGGTTTTCTGCTGATTTTCTGGCTGGTGGTTTATCAGTTACTAAGAGAAGCCCTAGCTGTAGTTATGCATTTGTCTATTTCTCCTTTCGGTTTTGCAATTTTTGCTTCATGTTTTTTCAGGTTCTGCTGCTTAGAACATACGTGTTTAGGAGTGTTATGTGTTCTTAGGTGATTGACCTTTTGATAATTTTGTAATACCATTTTTTGCTAATTTTCTTTGCTCCAAAGTCTACTTTGTCTGATATTAATATAAGCATTCCAGCTTTCTTTTGATTAATGCTTGCACAATATATCTTTTTCCATTCTTGCACTTTAAGTTACTTGTATCATACCTATATTTGAAATGAACTTCTTATAGACAGCCCATTGTCGGATCATAATTTTTTGAATCAATTTTTCTATTCTCTTCTAATTGGTGAGTTTCAGCCATTTATTTTATTTTTTTATGTATGTATGTATGTATTTATTTATTTATTTTTAAGAGTTCAGTTTTATTGAACACGTTACAGAAGAGATTTAGTCTAAAGACCAAAGGCCACATCATCATCAGACTCCTCTGATTCTTCTTTCTCTGCTTTCCCTTTCTTCTCCTCAGCTGGGGCAGCAGTGGTGGAGGGGGCAGGCCCAGCCGCTGGGGCAGAACCACCGGTCCCCACCTTACAGACAAGGCTCCTGATGTTGACGATGTTGACGTGGGTCAGGGTCTGTGCAAACAAGCTTGGCCAGAAAGGTTCAATGTTTACACCCACTGCTTTAAGGAGGGCATCGATATTCTCCTCCCTGACCAACAGCTCATCATTGTGCAGGGTGAGGGCCGAGTAGATGCAGGCAGCACCCAGACAGAGGCCATGGTGCGGGCGAATGGGCACTGCTGGATAAAGCGAAGCTTCCTCCGTCGGACTGAGCACTTTAGCAGCAGCTGAGGAAAGGGGCTAAGCCATTTACTTTTAAAGTAATTCACAATGTGTTAGGATTTAGGTCTGCTGTTTGATCGTTTTCTCTTTGTTCCCACTGCTTTTGTTTCATTTTTCCTTTCATGCCTTTCCTGTCGGAGTATTTTTATGACAGATGCTTGACAACCTTGTCATTTAATTCCAACCTCTGTGCGATCGTGGCATTGCATTTGTTATTGTCTTTTCTCGTTTGAGTTATGGTTTTTCTGGTGCTTGGTAAAATGAATGATTTTGGATTGATTCCTGAACATTTTGAGGATTGAGTTAGAAGAATCAGGTTTCTTTTTAAATCATATATTTTAGCAGGCAATCAACCCTGAACGTGTCTTGACTCCATTTTGTGGACTGTGTGGTTTGAATGCCGATTTAGTTTCAAAAGCTTCGTACTGTTATTTCGGTCTCCATCACCTGTGTGCTTCTCAGAGTCCAATCTGCAGATTGTGCACCAACTTCAGTTTCCTAAGTGTTTGCTGTATTTATTTTGGCAAGTTTCATGGACATGAGCCATTTTTCAGGGTAAGGAGTGGGGAGCAAACAATCCAGGACTTTAATCGTAGAATTAAAGGAGTCCTTTTTCTACTTTGTTCCTCTCCATAATCTCTCCCCAGTGTCTGCTGTGTTGTCACTGCTTACTGCCACCCTACCCACATGTTAAGCCACAAATGGCTAACGAATTCTGTATTGGACAGTAACGATACAACAGATGTCCATCATCTCAGAAAGTTCTATTGTATAGGGCTGGCATAGATGAAAACCTTTTGCTTCATGAGTTTAAATCCTTCCTGCTGCTCTTAAAGATGGCAAATTATGGAAAGAAACAAAAGTCATAAAAATAGTGAGAAAAAAAGAATTTTAAGATCCAAAGATTAGAAAAAAAGTAGTAACAAGAAAAGAAAGCAGAGAAATATTGGAAATACCCACATGGAATAAATCTTTTTTTTTTTAAGTTTATTTGTGTATTTTGAGAGAGAGAGAGTCAGCAGGGGAGGGGCAGAAAGAGAGGGAGAGAGAGAGAGAGAGGAGAGAGAGAGAACCCCAAGCAGTCTGCTCAGTGTCACTGCAGAGCCTGACATGGGGCCCGAACCCACAAACTGCAAGATCATGGCTTGAGCTGAAGTCAAGACTCAGATGCTTAACCGACTGAGCCACCCAGGTGCCCCACCACATGGAGTAAATCTTAATTGAAAGCAGAAGATCAAGCTCCTAAGCACAGGGTCTCCTAGATGTTCCTGGTACTTAGATAGTTTCATGTGCCAGAGGCCAGGACATCTTCTCAAAGCTGTGTTTCAAAAGCAGTAGGTTTGAGCTTCATTTGTCATTCCTTTACCTCATTCTCTACAGTGAAAGAGGAATTTACACTCAGAATCCTAGAGCACAAAAAGCACTTTAACACAGTGTAGAATTCAAATGCTACTTCAAAACCTTGTGCACACAAAGACTACACACTTGGGTATGGCAAGGCTAGCCTCCTTGCTGGTTTTAGACTTTTATCTAAGTTAATGAGCATCAAGCCCCCTATCCCCCAGGGACTTCCAGGTGTGGGATCCTCACTTCTGCCCAGGCCTTGATGAACTGCAACTCAGTGCTCTTTTAGTCACTGAAGAAGAAACATTGGGGATCTCTGCCCTTGTTCATCCTTTAGTTTTTTGGACAGAAGAGAGAGACCCCAGATGCTGTCCTGAAAGCAGCTGAAAGTGTGGGCGTCTAGGGCAGAAACAGGAGCGATCCCTAGCCTCAGGCTCCAAGGCAAGAGAGAAGCTCCTAGGGAATTGAAACTGCAGATTTGAGAAGGAAAGAAGAAACAACCTAGAGAACAGTGGAGACAGGGGAGTAAGGAAGGAACACCGAGGTACTCGAGGTACCCACCGAGTGGGTCAAGGGACAGTTCTGAGCTAATCTCACAAGTTCCTTTCTAGAGACTTTCTGGAGGCAGACACTGAAGGACACAAATGGTTGGGACAAGAGATGGTTTCTTCAGAGCAATTCACATGCTAGTTTCTCCTCATAGAATTTCCCAGAACTAGGGTTTTCCTTTCCTAGTACACAACTTAGAGCAAAGTTCCTGAAAGAAGTATTCAAAAAAATTTGTTCTCTTTTCTTATACCTTTTACTGAGACTTCTTGAAAATTCTCCAATTTCATCTCAATGCCTCTCCACCCTTATTGATAAATCAGGACAGAAGGGAGATACCAATCGTTATACCTGACATGTATGTATTTTCACTACCAATAACTATTTAAAACACAATTCAATCTAATTATTGAAAAAACAGGTTTTCAATCCAAATATGATTGCAGAAAAGGGAATATGGCCACAGAGAGGTGAAAGAGATACACTAAGCCAAGATGGAAACTAATAGTATTTTAGTGTCCTTATTAACAAATCACAATGAAAAACCTAACAAGAGTTTCCAGAATCAACAGAGTTGTTTTCCAAAATGGTGCCAGGATGTGGTAGAAACAGTTCGAGTGGGAGGTTTCTTATTCTATTATTTAGAATAATAGACCCTGGAAGATGACCCAGGGTGTCAGCTTCAATAAAATGGAAGTAATCATAATGCGCCTAAGTTGCAAATTCGTTATTAGGGTTACATGACACGGTTCACGTAAGGTGCTTAGCATGATGCCTGGCACACTTGGCACACACAGAATTTCTGAATCTTTCTTCTTTTCTCCCTTTATAACCTGTGATAACATCACTTCTGTTGGGCCTTCGACCTTTCTGCTATCCTTCCATGCTGCTAGCCAAGTGCCCTCTTCACTTCTGGACTCTCTATTCTCTTGATAAAACCTTGATTATTACAATTACCATGTGTTGTATAATTAGACATTGTTTCCATTAATTCAAATAATGTGTTTAAATGAAGTGCCTAGTGAAGTAATGGATTGGGATCCTCAACAGCTTTTGCCTCTTGCAGTTTCCCCACTTGTCCACTAGGTTTGCTGGTGAGCAGTTGATTCAAACTTTATTGGACTCTGTTCATGTTTGTTTTACAGTGTTTATCTTTATTCCCAATTATTCTAACCCACTGAAAGACAGCAAGGCCCTTAATAAAATAGAGCACGCAGTTTCAATTTTCACATGAGTCACACTTGTGAGTAGTGTGTTCTTTTGTCTTGGACTCAGCGCATGGGGCAAATCAAGAGAGGATGGGAAGAGTTTTGTGCTTCGACACAGCTGGAGCACGGGGTTAAGTTGATAGTATTGAAGAACCTGAAGCTTTCCTTTTAGTCTGTGTAGGGAATGAAACTAGGAAGTATCATTTCATACCCGTGGGAAGGATTTACTGGTTTATAAATATGATAAACCTTTCTTAATATTAGTGCTTTGAACTTGCTGAGTGCCTTTCAGCAGTGGATTCCAAAGCACTTCTCTGACAGTAAGCCCCGGGACCCTCAGGATGGAGGCATTATTTCCATTTTTGAGTTAGGGAAATAAATGCAGGGAGTCACTTGCTCGAGAACACAGAATAAGTCCTCTTCATGCTTATACCTCAAGAACTCAGACCAAATCTAACCTCTAGGCTACTCATGCCCCCACATGATTATTTTATAAATGGAAAACAATGATTTCAAATGTATATTGAGTTAAGCATAAGGATACATCTCCTTCCACCTGTTTTAACATGTTTTTGAAGTTTTGCTTATTTTTGCATTGGCAGGGTTTTCAGATGATTAGCTCTGAGTGTCTTTTGTTTAAAGCGTCTCGTGCAGGGGATGAGAGAGACTGGATGATCAAGGATCTTTCCACTGTTTAGTAACGAGGTCATGTTCAGTCTAGTTGTGTGGTGACCAATAGGGACTATTCCAATTCTTTTTCTTTTAAGTTTATTTATTTATTTGCATAGAGACAGAGACAGTGCAAGTGGGGGAGGGGCAGAGAAAGGGAGACAGAATCCCAAGCAGGCTCCGTACTGCCAGCGCAGAGCCTGACTGATGCAGGGCTCGAACTCAAGAAACCATGAGATCATGATCTAAGCTAAAACCAAAAGTCCGATGCTTAACCAACTGAGCCACCCAGGTACCCTGGGACTACTCCAATTCTGAGAGAAGTAATATATTGATCATCTTAACCAAGTCTTGGAGGCGGGGCATAGTTCCAAAATGAAAAATGATAAGAGTTTCTATCTGGTTATTTGGGTTCTATTCAAGAGAGTCCTTTTGAAAACTTGTGGACATGGACACAAAAGTACATAAGGAAATAGTCTTAGAAACAGAAAATGAACAAAAATGTAGAACAAGTCCTAGAGAGCAGTAGAGAAAGTGGTAGAAGGAGCACTAGAGAATGACAGGGATTGAGAAATGAAAAGGAGCATCAGCAAGGCTCATACCACCAGGGCGACCCTGCAAACAGACTGCAGCAGAAGCATATGACCTCACTGGCCCAAGAAGATCAAAGGAAACAGGAAACCAGGTGTTGAAGAAATAGGCAAGTAGGAAGACAGTTTTATCACACGAATGTCCTAGAGAATAAGATAAAATAAAATATATCCCTACTTCCTAATGGGAATTTGCATCTATTTAATGGTCTAGTATAGGTGCAACAGATCAAAAAGTAACTGTAGGGGCGCCTGGGTGGCTCAGTTGGTTAAGCGGCCGACTTCGGCTCAGGTCATGATCTCGCGGTCTGTGAGTTCAAGCCCCGCATCGGGGTCTGTGCTGAAAGCTCAGAACCTGGAGCCTGTGTTCTGATTCTGTGTCTCCCTCTCTCTCTGCCCTTCTTCTGCTCACGCTCTGTCTCTATGTCTCAAAAATAAATAAATGTTAAAAAAAAAAAAAAAAAAAAAGTAACTGTAAATCATCACTAATATAAAGGTCAACATTTAAACTATGAAGACTAAAAATAGGGTAATAAGTTAACATCATCACCCATGCAGAGCACTGCACAAATACAGGCTTTTCTAATACCCTCCCACACACACCCCAATGTACAAAAACTTTTTGAGGCAACATATAGTTTCCATCCAATCCTTATTTAAGGGAAGTATCCACTTCAGTAGCCAAGAGGTTGCTCCCTATTTCTTCTTTCCTTCCTCTTAGTTTGTGAGACCTTGAAACAGGAAGTGATATTTACTCCTTGGACTCAATAGAACAATGATGGACACCGTGAACATACACCACTCTAAAATGTTGACCGTGGCAGGGAAGCATTCTCACAGGAATATTTATAAAGCTTGTGGTTTTCATTTTTGAACATCCGAGTGATGTTTCTTGTAATTTTTAAAGAATTAAGGATGAATTGACATTTCAGTGAAAGGAAAAATGAGCCCCACAGAACCAGAAGAAGCCACCTGAGCCTTGTCCAGATATATGCATGGTTCTGAGTGTGAGGGAAAGGATGGATGCAACTCGATAATGCCTTTACGAAAGGGATCTTATGCACAAAATGGGTAAAATACGGTTGAGACCATCTCACTCGAACTTTATTCAACCTTCTATTGTGTCATAGAACGCCTGTGTCTGTGTTACTGTGCAAACTACAGATCTGGGGGTTACATTTACATTTTTTTCCAGAAACAAGGAAAACAGCACTGTCTTAAACAGAGCTTCTATAGCACTTCTGCTGCTCTCTTCCTGTGACCTTCCTTTTGGAGAAAGTCATACCTCAAGCCATGGTTTCCATACTTGTTCAAGAGCACTTAATATCCCAGCATAGAAGCAGACAAAACATTATTCTATATACTAGTATATATTCTAGTATATTCTTCCATATGATTAATTTACAACCTTGTCTTATTATTAAATCAGTCAGTAAGCACAACCAGTATTTTGATTTTGAAAATAATTTGAAATCAGCCTCAGTATTTCATTTTTGGCTCTACTTCGTTTTGGTTGCACAGGACTGAGAAAAATGCGAATTCAGCCATACACATCTTTACAAAAGCTGACGCTTGCGTAGCTCCCCTTGCCATCTCAACATACTCTTCGAAAAAGTGGGTGGGAATATTTCATGTGGAAAACCGTATCATCAACAGTTAATACCTATTGATTCCTTCTCATAAATCTAAAAGCCAGAAGAGAAGCACTCAGATTTACAGCTTTAGAACTGTATCGAACAAGGTAACTTGTCATTTGTTTTTGCACAGCCGTGTAGTCACATAGTGAACACAGCAGATTCTGGGCAGATCCGCAGGCCTGACCTGGCATTTAATCGAGCCCAGCATTCACGTAACTGAGGCAGGCATTCACGTAACACAGTCATGTGCTTGTACAGTTTTACATGAGTACACATGAGTGGGCCTGAATTTTTAAAGGAACATTTAAGCGCCATTACACTCCTAATCAATGGCACATTTAGAAGTAAAAATATTTTCAGAGAAGGCAGGAGAAGCTATATTCTGAATCTACACAAAACGAGCTAACCTGAGTGCACGAGTTAGGACACCAGTGGTATCAAGAGTGAGCTTGATATCCAGCACATCGAACACGTGTGCCATTTCTATTCTTTTTTCAGATAAAATTCAAATAAAACATTGGCAGCTTCCTGAATCATTTTCCAGAATTCTTCTAATATCTGACTCCCCGCCTGGCCCAGAATCGGTAATAAATATCTGTTGAGTGGATAACAGACTCTAGCTTGAAAATTCACTGGCGTTACATAGCAAAGGTTTCTTTCAAGACCCCTTGTCCTCTCCAGGGGAGACAGAAAGAAAACCAAGTCATTCTGCAGTTACCTACCTCTGGTACTTAACCACTTTCAAAGCTCATTTCTCATGCCTGTTTTACAGTGGAGGATTTTACATGAATACCTGCAGGTCTGTAAGGGAGATGTTATTATTATCCTAACATTATAGCTCAAAACTCAAAACAAAATAATATTTATTAAGGTGAGTGAGTGTATGGTGTGGAGCTGAGATTCAGAACCTGGGCTCCTATACCCATGCTTCCCCTCCTCCTTCTTTCTGTCTTTGGCCCTCTCTACCTCTCCTTCAATTTCCTGCCTCTGTTGCATGTTGAAAGCACTACATATAATGTAAAGCCTACTTGGGCTTTGGGGTTAGTCAAAAAAAAAGCCATTGGGTCTCATAGCACATGTTGACACATAAAAGACTTGAAATAATAATATATACTAAGTATACTATACATAAACTGTATGATAAAAAAGCATAAATATATAATATGTCTACACATCCTATGTATAGAATAAGTTTCTTAAGGTTGGGCATAAAGTACATTTTTTACCGTATCAGGGCATTTCACAGTGAGAGCTTTCCTATTCAGAAATGAACATTTTCTTCTTTCCTCTTACTTTTTGTTTAAAGAAAGTTTTTGACTGTTTTCTTCCTCTAGATAATAGAGAGTGTACTATCCAAATAAACATATAGAGTATTAAAATTGCCCTGCTGATAATTTTGCTAAAACTCTGAAAAAGTATTTCTTGCATAAATAAGACTAGACACAATAGTCGAGGATCAGGGTTTCTCAGCACACAAAGTAGGCTTTGTCCAGTGCATGTTTTCCTTGTTTTTTTTTTAACTTGATAGAGTGCTAACGAAAGTATAACTTTCCCACTTTGTTGCAGAGATGGGGGGGTTGAAGTCTAGGGAGGGCAACTTTGTGCCTTATCTAAGTCTCTCATGGTGGGTCACTTAGGAGGGAAACACCCCATTCATGGGTCCCTGGACAGGAAAGAGGGCCCACAGTGGGGACAAGGAGCAGCTCTGTGCTTAAAGGGATCTGATAGGTTTGCATAACGGAAGATGTTTATCCCTGTTTATGGCATATCCCTTCACCTTTATATTTCCCATGGCTGATGTTACTTTTTATAGCATATCTGACTGTCTGAGAAGGAGACTTGGAGTTCCATACTTTAGAAAGCAAAAAGGAAGGGATAGAAACCTTCAGGAACACTATCAGCAGGAGGGTTTCTGGATTTCAGAATTTACAAAGAGGATGAATTCTGTGTGTGTGTGTGTGTGTGTGTGTGTGTATTCACTGAAACACATATATTCGGTATATATGACGTAGGAGCTTTTCAAATGGATAACTTAAATGAAAGAATCAAAAGCTTTTCTTTATATACTCTTGCAACTTCTTTGGTATATTGAATACATTGTCAAATGAATATTGATTAATAATAATTAGTTTCAAAATTATATTCTAATGTCATTTTTGTGGAATAATAAATTGGGAGGATCCCACTGTCTTTGAGTTGTAAACATACCTATGGAAAATACCAAAATTCCTGTGATCTACTTTTACTTTTATCACTGACATCATGATTTTAGTAAGAAAAGAAAGGAAACTTCCAAGCAGAGTTTAATTTTAAAGAGGATGCAGGGTATCTTTTAGAAAGATTTCCTTAATCATCTGGATTAATCCCGACTTTCAACTCCAGATAAGAAATAGGATATCCCATAAGGAAGATTTGCAGCATGCAGGGAATTTTTTGCCAACCAGGAAAGGCTCCCAGGGTCTTGGTTATTAAAGTTAAATTTATTGGTGATTATGTCTGTTTCCTGTATAAATGGAACTTCAAAACAAACACTTGAAAAAGTTAAAAGAAGTCAACTAAAAGAAGTATAAAAGAAGTGGACATTTTCAAAGGGCCTCACGGCTTGGCAGATTGAATAAAATGAATGCGAGAGCTTACTGTTAACCCCCAACAAATGCTGACACAGTTGTAGCCCTTCTCCACGCCCCCCCCCCACCAAACACACACTGTTCACAAGAAATAATAGACAAACTGCCCAGAGATACACAGCTTTAATCCCATCAAGGGGCTCTTGTGACATTGTCAACCCAGTAACTAGAGTTTGAGTATATGAGGCTGTCCTTAGACCTTCTGGATGGGATTAATTCCATGTAATTCTCTACAGCCTTTTCTAATTGGTTAAGATGTGTGAGATGCCATGCGTAATGGAATCACTTAGCCATCTGCCTCTCACACAGGCCGCTTCGAATGGAAAAATATAACCATCGTGAGAAGCCAGCAGTTGTTTCTACCTTGTAGGAATGTAGCACTTACTCTTCTTCCAGACATTATGACAAATCAAAACAGCGAAGGCCAATGTTGCTGCATCGGCAATCCCACCTGTGGCAGAAGGTGCACTTATACTGTGAATGAGCCTACATCGTGCAGAGCCAGGTGCCTCGATCTGCATGTTGAGTTTTACTTTTTGGCAAAAGTAAATATCAAGCCTTGTGCAAGTACACACACTGGTTCTGTATAAAACGGATCTTCAAGAAGTTAAGCTGTAACAAAAATAACATACATCAGGTGGAACACTTGCCCAGCACTTGTCTGTACCTGTTATCCACTAAAATACTTCACTCATTTGGCAAAGTTAGAAAATAATAAAATCATCAATATACCGTGAAGCTCACACAATAGGCCCATTAGTTGAACTTTTTTATTTTTCACCTTGTTTGTTACAGTGCTATATAAACACAACCTGAACCCACAAGCCATTATAAATGTAAATGCAAACAAAAGCATGCTCCAGTATTGCACAATGACCATGGGACCACTTAAGGCTTCTTCCTTATAAAGCTAAATACATCTAAATGAACACTGGAAACCTATACACAATTGAGACCAGACATGTATCCATGTGCCTCTAACTCAGTGAGTTTACTCATATGTGTTTGTAATGCCCAGAGACCTCAACATAATCTTCATGGCTTGGAAGACACACCCATAGAGATCTACATTTTTGAGGGAGCTAAGTGAATTTAATTATTTGAGTGTTTGTATTCTTTAGATGTGATGATTGGAAAAGGTGTGGGAGAAAGTATGGTTTTCTTGGTAAATAGGATTGGAGGTTACAAAAAAAACATAGGAGTACATAATAAGACAAGGTGATAAAGCAGGGCTTAATTTTTGTAGTTAACTATAAGGGACATCGTTACACATAAAAATTATACTCCTAGAATGAATATATTTGAGAGCAATGTTTTTTTTCAGGTGTGTTCCTTGAGCCACCTCCATCTGAATCTTCAGTGTCCTTATTATTGTTTTTTTTTTATTTTTTTAATGTTTATTTTTGAGAGAGAGAGAGACAAAGCGTGAGTGGGCGAGGAGCAGAGAGAGAGAGGGAGACACAGAATCCAAAGCAGGCTCCAGGTTCTGAGCTGTCAGCACAGAGCCCGACTCGGGACTTGAACTCACAAGCCGTGAGATCATGACCTGAGCCAAAGTCAGGTGCTCAACTGACTGAGCCACCTAGGTGCCCCCAGTGTCCTTATTAAAAATGACCCCCCAATACCTTTTTCATCTGCCATCCTCTTTGCTCGATTGACTCCTAGCAATCCTTGTCTGTTATAAGCTGGGCTTTCCCCTAAACTCAGAACTGCTTTAGGATGAACCTTGTACTTCATTGATATCTCCAGAGCTTAGTGCGGAGTCTAACAGATATCCATGTTGGGTAGATTAATGCTGATTTTAAGAAAGTGCAATTTCATATGATTTCACAACTATATCTGAAATACTTAATATCCTGTGTTCCTGGCAGATGGGTCTGAGAATAATACGCTGCTGTAAGGCCTGAGCTCCTGAGCCAATGCTCACACCCTACTCATAGACAAGAGACAGAGAACAAATGAGCATCAGGCACTAAGTGCCGGGAATGAGGATGGCTGCCTCAAACAGTGTCTCGTATAAGCCTCACAATCCACTAGGAGGAAGAAATTGCGACACATGATAGAGCTAAGGTAGTAGAAGCTCAAGGAGGTTAGGCGACACACTCGATTTGTCAGAGCTACGAAGTAGCCAAAGAATGATTGACTACACCCAAGGGATCCTCTGTCCATTGTTGCAAGTTGGGACAACTTGATAAAATCAAACGGATTTTATCCATGCCTTAAATATCTGATTTATTCTGGACCGCCCCCCCCCTAGAAATTAAGAAAATTCCCAAGTCAGGACGGCTGATTCTATATTCCATCTCCTGGGTTTTACAATTAGGTCAAGCGGGTTTTCAAAAGTAGTTATTTCCAAAGCATCACCTTAGAGCAGATGGGAAGAGACCCCCTTACTCCCTGGCTCTCATTCATCCTACCCGCTTGCAGCTGGGCTCCGACTAGGATACCAAAGGGCCACAGGGTCACTCCAGAGTTCTAAGCTTCAGGCGGATGGCTCCTCAAGTGTGAGACAGAACCTAGTTCTACACACAGGCTGGAGTTTCATGGTCAAGAGTCTGTTGCTCTGTAAGGGAACAAAGAAACCATTAAAGCAGCCCTGGGCCATTTTCCAAGAGATTTGGAGGGGGGAAAAAAGGTTAGTGGTTATAAGTAGAGGAAAAATAAAATCTATATTTTCTAGAGATTTATGTATGTCTGCAAATGTATATGTATATACATATGCATGTTCAATTCCAGGGACCAATAGAGAGCAAGCTTGTCTCTTTGGAATAGGTTTCCTTTTCTTATTTAAAGCTCCCTGTTAGATGAGCGTATAGCTGAATAATCCATTTATAGTTGACACATGTGCTACTATTTGAGAGGTCTTGACATACACATGGTTAAGATCCTTCAGGGTCCAAAACAGAAAAGCACCGCAGCAGCCCAGAAAATGCATTCAAACTCGTCTCATTTCCTTAACAAGGGGTCTTTCAGGTAAGATCGCACTTAAAGAAATATCATTACAAAAAAAGAAGAAAAGAATAGAGAAAAGTTTTTATATTCCTTTTAGATTACATTTTTCTCTTATCTTATGAAAATAAAAGTATTATAAAAGGATTCTAGTTACTTTCAACCTTAATTAATATTAGCAATTGGCAATGCCTCTTGAATTATTCCTAAATGTGTCTTTAAAAATTAGGATTTTTTTCTTTTTTCTTTATTTCTTCATATTTTAGCACTCAGGAAGTAAGTACATCTATGGTTCAACTTTCTCGTTTTCAGGAACATAAGTATACCAAAATAAGAGACTCACTCCACTTACCAATTTTTCCCCACACTTTCCTTTTTTTATTATTATACGTGTTTTTTTTTTCTTAAGGTTTCCAACCGTATTTACATAAAGTTTGGGGAAGCAGCAGGCAACTGTAGAGTATGGGGAAATATACCAAATTTTGTAGTGTTTTAACAGAGATTTCCTCTGCCAAAAAAAACGCTGACACTGTTCACTGGTGTGTTGTTGGCTCAAGTGGGCAAGAGAGATGTATCCTCCCTTTCACCTCAAAGGAGAAATCTTTTTTGGATTCATAAACAACCGACTTATAAGACACACTTTTCCATCCCTAACAATCTAACCCCCCTCTAAAAAAATTCACACTCTCATTGCAAAAACCAGCTTTGGTGTCCGAAGAATTCTAAAGCACCATGTTTTCCTAATCCAGCATTGCTCACCAAAATCAGGGTTTATGGAGATATTTTTGGTAAACGTTGTCTGCCTCCATCCTAAGAAGGCGATATTGAACAACACCCAGAATTGCCCAAGGAACAAAGCTCCCAGCGGTGCCATGTTTCCGGGTCAAGCCTACAGCACAGGCTTTCCCTTACTCGTCTCCTCACCTCAGAGAGGAGGAGTAAGTACTTATCATAAGTGAACTCAGCAATGTCCCTCCTCCTCGCATTGCTATAGAACTGACCAAATTCCCCCAGTTCCCTCTGCCTGGAATGCTTTCCCTTCGCTTCAGTCATGCTGCTGCCCAAATGTCACTCAGTTACCAGAAGGCCTTCCCTGACCACTCTACGTAACCAACCCACCACCACCTCCCTGCATTAACCTGCCTCATAACCCTGACTCACTACATTTATTCATTGGCTGCTTCTCCCCAGTTAGAATATCAGCTCCTTGGGGACAGGACTCTGCATTTTTTTCTTTGGGGCCACACTCCTAAGGCCTGGAACAATGCCAGAACATTATCGAATTATAAATAAAAATTCTTTTAAATATAAATTAATTACATATTATAAATTATAATTTAATCATAAATTAGAAAGGACATCTCCATGAGATACTTGTTTTATGAACCAACCAATGATGGTAAGACACCTTTGCCTAGAGTTTCAGAAAGGTTTCCAGCCATTTATTGACTTTTCATGGTGGATTGCCCTCAAATTTTGTGTGTGGCCCAGAGGCAGGGCATTACACTACACAACCTCGGGACTTTCCTTCAGGCTGTGGAAAAGTCTAGGGTTGGTAAGTGATGGGTGAAAGGATAACACCCCCCACAGACTATGGCCTGATCACAGTTTAAGGTCTTACTCTGCATTCAAAGACCTCTAGAGAATAACCTTCCAATATTTTCCAGCCTTCCCATTGGAGTAAACATATACATTCTTACCCATAGTGAGCTATTTTCTACCAGGTGTTCACTCCACCACTGTGCCCTATTTATAATATTGTATTTGCCCCCAAACTGTTCTTTCTACCATTCCCAACCTTCCCGGCGCCTCTTGCCAACACCACACATCTCAGTGCCATCTCATCACCCAGAAGGCCTCCTCTAGGAATCACATGCCTTCCCTGAGGCTCTCCTTCCCACACCCACCATCACCATCATCGCCATTGCTCTGGCTGGAAGAAGCCACTCCTCTCTGCTCTCACTGATTTAGATCCACATCTCCCTGATTATGCAATCACAATCATTACTGTGTATTTGGAGGCTTTGGTTTTTGTTTTTATTGTTGTCGTTGGCTTATTTGTTTGTTTTTTGTATGAGTCTTAGCTTTGCAAATAGGCTAAGAAGGAGTTTCCCTTGTTTATTAATCTGCCTCCAACCAATTCAAATACCAAAAGCATTCCTAGTCCACAGTGATTATCAGTTGCAGAGCACAAATCCCCAGGTGGGAAGAGTGGAGGCAGGGACAGTGAGTGTCTGAGTCTATGGTGGGGAAGAATGTATCCAGGCTAAAAGAGTACCCCGCCTCTTGCTACCCGACTCCACAATTTCTGACGTTCCAAATAACCTCTCCACAACTTGAGATTTGCCATATTAGACTAAAAGCAGCTTGTGTA
This sequence comes from Paguma larvata, assembly GCA_030068075.1. Taxonomy (NCBI): domain Eukaryota; kingdom Metazoa; phylum Chordata; class Mammalia; order Carnivora; family Viverridae; genus Paguma; species Paguma larvata. Next base: position 110,467,500 of record CM057829.1, read on the forward strand.
TTATTCACCATTGCATCTCCTACACTGTCTAGCACAATGCCTTGAACTTTTTAAAAAATGTTTATTTTTGAGAGAGAGAGAGAGAAAGAGAGAGAGAGTAGGGGAGGAGCAGAGGGAGAGGGAGACACAGAATCCAAGCAGGCTCCATGCTCCAAGCTGTCAACACAGAGCCTGACACGGGGCTTGAACTCACAGACCATGAGATCGGGACCTGAACCAAAGTCGGTCGCTCAGTCGACTGAGCCACCCAGGTGCCCCACAATGCCTTGAATTTATTCAGTCCAGAAAAAAATGTCTGAGGAACGAATGAGTGCTGCCATGGAAAATCTTTCTGTTCCCTTGTAGTTAGCACCTCCTTGATCTCAGGTTTAAACCACACATCCTTAAGGCAGGTTATAAAACATCTTCATCTTTAATCCTTATCCCCCTGCACAGCCACACACACCCTCTGACCGAGCATTTATCTCAGGGCACAAAATGCCATTTGCGCGCTGATCAAAGGCTGTGGGAATGGGGGCATGAGCAGAATGGCAGCTGCACTCAGATCCTACCCACACCCTTCCTGTTTGTGGCAGCCCACCCCAGGGGCTATTATGTTTGCAGAAGGCTAAGCCCAGCCCCTCCTTCCCTGGTCCTTACAGACACTCTGTGGGGCTGAAGTGGCAGCCCCTCGCTCATGGAGCCTGTTTTCAGCATTTCATTGTCCCTATGCAAGGCGCAGATAGCAGGCCAGACGCTCCTTTCCCCTTTCCTGGGACGCTGATAAGGCAATGAAAACAGTTCTCTATTTTCCTGCACAAAAGCTAACTTAGAAGAATGGGGTGGAGCATAAGTGATAACCAGCCAGAATTTGTTGCTTTGTGAAAAGAAATGAGGCGGGGAGGGGACAAGGGAAGACTGAAAGCTTTGAGTTTCTGCTCCGGGTTGTAAAAGTCAGCCACCATTCAACGACAATGTCCCCTTTCCAGCCTTATAGCCTCATTTCACTTCTGTAATGGAAAACGCTGCCCTCAGGTCAGAGGGCCACAAGTGTCTCCTCCTGAGGGTGGCTGGGCCACCTGGGAGGCTCTCATGTGACCCACTTAACCACAGTGTAGCTTAGGGGTTGGAATTAAGGGAGAGGGTAGAAGACAAGAATGCCTCCCTGTACATTTAACCCATTCTAACTGAATTTCTTACCCTTTTGAACCCACCAGCTTGGTCGATTTCAGCTCAAGATGTGTGTGTGTGTGTGTGTGTGTGTGTGTGTGTGTGTTTACGTGGAGAGTTTCATCAACTCCACATGATCTTGGTTTATCCCAAGTGTCTCTGGTCAGGGACTCTTTAAATAAACAACACAGCCTGGAGTTTCCAAGTTATTTTGCAAGAGAAATCCTTCAAAGATATAGCTGGAGTCTGGTGAGTGTGGAGGCAAAGAAATGCCATAAAGAAATAGAAGATTACTATTTCCATCTGGAATTGAAAAAAAAAAAACTGAAATGAAGGAGAGAAATGAGATTTTACCAAAATGTTTCCTGGTGGGAGCTCACTGCCCTGAGGCAGGCTCTGGCCTGCCTCTGCCACCACTTGCTCTGGAACCTGGTGTAATTAACAGAAACTGCAGTCCTCCTTTTGTTGGTCAGAAAAATAAGGTAGTTTCCATGAGGCCGATTCAAGGAAGTTAATCAGTCTGGGGTAGAGTCCCAATATTGGCACTGTTTTTGAAAGCAACCAAGGTGGTTCTAATGCACAGTCAGGGAGGAAAACCAGTGAACAAGACAATCTCTAAGGTGTCTGCTGCCTCTAAAATGTTACAGTGTCATAGCCCAGGGTCCAAGTTTCTCCAATTTTTTTTTTTATAATTTAGATGTAATAACATACAATGTATTAGATTCAAGTGTACGACGTAATGACTCGATATTTGTATATATCACAAAAATAATCACAAGAAGTCTAGGTAACATCCATCTCTGTTATCTGTTAATCTTTCTCTCATTTACCTAAAAACTTGATTCACAACTCCTTACTAGCCTCCACATCATTCTGAAATTGGTGGAGAAAGAAATTCAGCAAGCGGTCACTGCTATTTTCCTACTCTGCGACATAAACACAGGTAAGTGAGTGTTGCTCAATCTCCCAGGGACCAACTTTCACAAGGTGCAGAAGTTTGGAGGGCTCTGGGAGGGTTGAAACAGGTGCGTTTTCATGGGCTGACCCTACCCAAGAAAAATAGAGAGCTCCAATGAAGTAGGAACCACAAGAAGAGAACACAGCCGTCGAACGACCATACGAGGCAGTTTAGACTCTTACCCATTTTCACATGAACAAGGCTGCAAGGAGCAGACGCAATCCCATTAGTCACTGACTGGGCTGTGCCTCCTTCACTTTCCCTGAGAAAACACTTGATTATTTTTACAAATCTCACTCTCTGCTTCCTAAATAGCAATAGAAATCATTCTTATGATCTTTCTGTTCCCTTTTCTGCCTCCTTGCATCAAACTCCCTAAACCGAGTTTCCAGGATCTACAGTCCTGTTTTTACTCCGGGCTTGCTCATCTTCCCCTTAGGGAGGCTCTTCCTCCAGTGAGTTGTGTTGGAGGGTGCGGGGAGGGTCTCGGCGACAACTGCCTAAGGCACGACCAGCAGATCGCCAGTGGTTTTAAAATCAAGTATGCAGCTGCATAAATACAAAAGGAACAAGCAGCATAAAATTAAGTAAAATGCCAAATATCTCATACAAATGGAATAGTTACACGACAAATGCGGAAAATAAATGTGATTATGTTAACTTAGATCTTTAGAATAAAATCTCGGGAACTGGAAATGATTCTATTAGCCATGGAGGCCAGTTCCCAAAGGAGGCTCTCTTCAGCATCCTTAGCGTACAGCCATCGGGGATCTGACTAAACGTGCGGCAATGGGGTTCGCTCTCTCACAAGACCTCCTGTTCCAGTTTGGATCCATTTTAATTAAAATCCAGTTGAAGTCAAATACCCAATTAGAAGCACTGCAGGTAATAGCACAGCTCTGAAGTAAATGTCAGCCCATGGTCAAGAAGAGGAAAAACACAAATTGGGGAGGAAGGTTGTAGAGTAGAATGGATAGCAATGGTCTGAGATATTTATTTATAATTTTCCCTTAGAATCGCTTTTTTTTTCTTTGAGAGCGAGAGTGCATGTGGGTAGGGGGAAAGCAGGGCAGGGGGGGAGAAAGAGAGAATCTTAAACGGGCTCTATGCGCAGTGTGGAGCCCCAGGATCATGACCTGAGCCAAAATCAGGAGTCCAACCCTCGACCCATGGGGCCACCCAGGTGCACCCCCACCTTAGAGTCACTCTAACTTGCACATTCACATGGCCTTTGCATGTCCCCATCCAGAGAATGAATATTTTCATTCAGCAGCTTCCACCGTTAGATAAAAAGTTGATAGAAATAAAATATTTTGAAGTAAAAAACAGATTTGATGCAAACCTCTTGCTAAAGTGAGACTTTTTTCAAATATGGAATTTGCTTTTTTTAATGTTTTTTAATGTTTATTTATTTTTGGGAGAGAGTGCAAACAGGGGAGAGGCAGACAGAGGGAGACACAGAATCTGAAGCAAGTTCCAGGCTCTGAGCTGTCAGCACAGAGCCTCATGCGGGACTTGAATTCACTAACCGTGAGATCATGGCCCAAGCTGAAGTTGGATGCTTAACCGACTGAGCCACCCAGGCACCCCTGGAATTTGTTTTTTGAAGCCCCACTATATGGTAAAAATTATCTCATCTTTGTGTTCTAGTTATTTAAATGTTATGGATAAGTTGGAAGAATCATAATTATCTCAGCTCCTTTCCTATTCTGTAGGAAAACTGATGTCAATAGGTATAGCAATTATACAAAACCCACTTAAATCTTAAAAACAAAGTTTTAACTAAGATACTCTAACTATGTAATGTAAATGAAGAAAGATGAAGACTTATTGAGGGTTAAAATTTGCTCTCTGGGATTAATTCCAGATTTAAATGTATGGATTTCATTCCTTCAACCAGAAAATCTTGCTTATTTGACTCATTGTATTAATCAATATAAAGATATTCCATACACATATTGTTTTCAGTATAAACCAAGACAAGTATATTTTCAAGTGCAATTAGTCCATGTAACGCTCTGAAATGATGATACTTTCTGAGATAGTAAAGAAATAATAAGGGGCACCTGGGTGACTCAGTCAGTTAAGCGTCTGACTTTGGTTCAGGTCATGATCTCAGTTGGTGGTTTGAGCCCCGCGTTGGCTCTGTGCTGACAACTCAGAGCTTGGAGCCTGCTTTGGATTCTGTGTCTCCCTCTCTCTCTCTGCCCCATCCCCTGCTTGCGCTCTATCTCTGTCTCTGTCTCTCTCAAAAATAGATAAACATTAAAAAAAAATTTTAAAAAATAATAATAGCAAACATTTCTTGAGCACTCACTACAAGCCTGAGACTATAATGGGAGCCTTACATATATCATCTCATTTAAAGAGACAGTCATGATATGCTTTATCTGAAGTCACTTCTCAGGTACTAGAAAATTGAATCAGTATTCACCCAGCCTTTCCAGAGGTATCTCATTTACATGGCACTTTAAACTTCTCAGTCTACTTCTATATCTGTAATATCTTTAGAATAGGTAGAAATATGGAGTAGCAGAGCTGACAATAGAAGCTAACGCTTCCTCTGTCTTCTACCCTTAACTATAAAATGAGAAAAACTTGAAGGCTACTTGCAAGTGTCTTTATAGTTTCAAAATCCCTACCCTCTAATGTCTTAGCCCAAGACAAAGAGGTAATCAGCTTTATTAGCTTTCAGAGTGGTTTGAAAACAGTGCTGGGTTCATCAGCTTTATTGTCAAATCTAGCCCCATCTCCGCCTTCACAGATATAGAGATGGGTCCATATTTTAAAAATTCACTTTTAATTAGGGGTGCCTGTGTAGCTCAGTCGGTTGAGCATCCAACTTCATGATCTCAGTTTGGTTCGTGAGTTCAAGCCCTACATCTGTCTCTGGGCTGACAGCTCGGAGCCTGGAGACTGCTTCGGATTCTCTGTCTCCCTCTCTGTGCCCCTCCCCTGCTCATGTTCTGTCTCTCTCTCGAAAATAAACATTAAAAAAAAAGTTGTAAGGAAATTCACTTTAATTCAACCAAACTTGCATTGTTGTACATGAGCTGGGAGTTCGAGAGATAAACGAACTAATGTTCCTAGGAATCCTAAGTATCATTCAGAAAGGTGCAAGGAAGAGAGAATTCCAATGGAGAGAAACTGAGACATCATCAGTACCTCCAGTAAATACAAGCAGCATATCCGGGGCTGGTTTTTAGCATGACGAAGGAATGAACTTTTTGTAGGGATGAATTCTGTGGGCAGGCTCTATAAGTTTTGGGGACTGTCGGAGAAGCCTATCCTAATAGGGATATTTGTTTGCTCTGCATTACTCCGGGTATCTGTCCAGTGCTCAGCTCAGAGATAAGGATCAGTGTGTTTTGTGGATTTTTCTTTTTTAATGACTGAAGGCATAAATTAGAAATTTCTAAAATATCAATAGTGTTATATATGTATCTATTCATCTACTCAACAGTTTTGAATATAACTCTGGACACGGTCCCTGCCCATGTGAAGTTTGTAATTCAATGAGAGGGACACACATTAAATAACTAATCACACAAGCACTTTGTGCCTGCAGTGGTGGTTTTTCCCCTCCAATCCTAGGATCATTCCCCTCTGTCTCATCCCTGCCTTCAAGTCATCCAGTTGACCACTGTTCCTTGACCTGAGGGCTCCTTCCTGCTCCACCATGAGCCTCGGGCCATAACTTAATATGGCTGCTTTTTACTGAGGAGCCTTGTAAAGTTCTCCTCCCTGTCAAGGGCTCCTGAGGAAGATAGAAGCATAGGAGACAGGCCTCACCTCCATTTACTGCCCCCATTTCTTCCTTTCTCCATAACTTCGCCACACAAAGATGTGAGGGCACGTAGATATCACTGAATAACTGGACGTGAAACTAAATGCTAAATGTGACTTCATAGCTCAAGGGGAGATGAGCCCAAAAGCGAAGTCCTCTCTATACCTATATCTTATAGTTTACCTCTAAGGGGGTAAACTGTTTTTTGAACCACATCCTCTTGGTCTCTGAAAAGACCTCTTCAAGTCTCCGTGTTCCTTTTAGGAAACTCCAGCTCCAATTGGCATAGATTTTTAAAAAAATTTTATTAATACCACATTTAGAAAACTAGCAATAGTCACAGAAAAAATAGTGCATATAAAAATGTGTTGTCTTATGCACGGTGGCTTAGGAAAGAGGGCAGTGGAGATTATAGGGCAGCTCTAGCCTTTACCATTCCCCACACTACCCTTGGAGTGCCCCTGGCTGAATCATTTGCACTGAGCGTTGGGGGGTGGGGTGGGGACGCCTTCCGAAAATAATTCCACAGAGGAATATTAGCAATGGCAGCCTTCTCCAGACAGTGGTCCTACTCCTAAATGCTACCCTCAAAATAGTTAGGGAGTAGGCAGAAGGCATTTCCTATTGCTCTGTCAGCACACTCCCTGGCCCCTTTCTGGAAGAAAGTTGTAGAAAAAAAAGAGCAAGTAGCATCTGGAAGTGGCCAAGAGGGGTCATCAGGGCAGAGACAGCATCAGAAGCCCCAGGGCAGGAAGATTTTAGCTGGGAGCAAGAGTGCAGGCAAGGAGTTCAATTAACTTCATGTTCCAGGCCTTTCTCGAGCACCTACTAAGCTCGGGCACTGTGTAGAAGTCACAGATCACAGCGCTGTGCAAGCAACCAGTGATGATACCGGAGCACACAGGATCTGTTATAAGGATGCCTACCGGGCATTATGGGAATGGAGATGTAGGAGCAACTGAGGCAGGGATCCATCCCGGCACAACCAGTTCCTTAACCAGGAAGGACTAAGCAGAGGTGCAGCAACAGTTGGAGAGGCTGGGACTTCCATCTTTTCGCAGAAGAGGGCTAGTGAGTGGGCTGTTCCAGAGAGCAGTCCCCATCCTAAGGCAGGAGCTGTGCACTCAGCTGTGTGTACTCCCTGTGTGTTGTGTGGGAGGGCAGAGGGAGGGAGGGGACGGAGGGATGAGGCAGCTTGCTCCCGACTCCCACAGGGACAGGGTGAGCCCTTCACCAAGACTCTAAACCCCAGAGGTCAGTATTTTCTTAGGTTTCTTTCTTGGCTTCCGTACTGCCTCGGACTTCAGGAGCCCCTGTAGACTCGGTCACCAAGGTGCCACAGGCGCCAGGGACCCTGGCTCCACTGCTCTGGCAGAGTCCCCTGTCCTGACCACATTCTCCCTGGGGCCCAGTGGCTGCTTTCTCCGTTTTTACCTTTGTTTTGCTAGTCTGTTCCTCCCTGGGCTTGTTTGTGTAAGAAAACCTCTCTCCCTGTTTCCTGTGTCTCTGTCATTTCCTCCCATTGCCATTCTGCACCATGGCACTGAGGGCCATTGTTTTCCTTTCTAACCACATTCTGGTCCCTGGGAATGGCCAGTAGGTATGGGACAATGTGGAGGAAGGCAAGTCTGCCTGGGCTGTTTCAGAACCGTTCTCAAGCATCAGAATATCACAGTAAACTGGTGGGAGTGGTGTTTGCTTGTCACCGAGGGAAGGAAGAAACTCAATATCAGGAGACAGCTTCTTGCCAATTAATCCTCAGACACTGTCCAAACGGAGGCGAAGGCAAGTTCCCAGGGGTGAAGACCAGAGATGTCTGATAGTGCTGATAACCATCTTTGGGAAAGGAAGCTCTGACTGTCCCATTTGCTTTCAGGTTTTCTGACATGTTCTCACTGCTTTTAAATTAACTGGAAAATCATCTGAGCCTTATTTAAAAGGGGAGCTAAACAGAGGTCTGAAACCAGGCGCAGGGCACAGGGATGCCCAGTGAAACGCACCGGGGATGGATTTCCTTGTGGTTCCATTCAGTGCTCTGACCTGTTATCCCTTTTGCTCAGCCCACTATTCAGGCGGCCCGCATTGTAGTGTAAGGTAAACGACTTGGTGTTTTCTTGGCAGAGCTTAAATCAGACAGGTTCTCACAGGAGCTCAGATCCTGAGTTGTTTTGAGCCCAGGGAGAGAGAGCTGTAAAAGTAGCTGGCTTGGGGAAAGTGGAATGCGATGCTTTTTATTTACCATTGAAATGTTCGATGCTTGCGTATGTGTTGGTTTCCAAATGCAAATGGGAGGAACACTGAGGTCCATAGCCCGTCAGTGACTAAGTGTCACGTTGGCTTAGTTTGGGAACACTGCCTTAGTTTTGAAACTAAAGCTATGATGTCTGTTTGTTTGTTGTTTGTTGTTTTTTATTTTTAGTGAAATTTCAACAAAGTGAACTGAGCAAGATTTGATATAGGATTTCAGCGTGGTTTTCCTAAGAGCTGTATTGAAAAGCACATTTATTTTGTTGACTATCACCTAGCAGAAGTTTGTGGTTCTATTTTGGTAGTACTTGTTTCATAAAACTTTCATGGTTTTTGCCAGCTTCTTTCATTACACTGTTCCCGTCAGTTATGACACTGAGACTCCCTCATCAAAGAGATTTTGTTTTAAAGGATAACACGGTTGCCAGAAACATGTAAACCTCCAGGTTTCTGTTCGAACAGTAGAAAGTTATAAAGCACAAAGGCAATAGAAACATATCAAATTCTCTTATTTCAAATAAAGTTTGTTGTTTTTCATTAAAGGATTTACGCATGCCCTATGCCATGTACGTGCTGCAAAGCTGCTTGGGACACAATTTAAATATCAACCACTCTTGGGGTGCCCTGGTGGCTTAGTCGGTTAATGACTTCAGCTCAGGTCATGATATCATAGTTCATGAGTTCAAGACCCATGTTCAGCTCTGTGCTGACAGCCCAGTGCCAGAAGCCTGCTTCAGATTCTGTATCTCCCTCTCTCTCTGTCCCTCCTTTGCTTGCACTCTGTCTCTTTCTTTCAAAAATAAATAAACATTTTATATAAATAAATTAATAAATAGCGATCAGTCTCTGGGTGCCTGGGTGGCTCAGTCAGTTGAGTGTCTGACTTCAGCTCAGGTCATGATCCCAGGGTCATGAGATCAAGCCCCATGTCGGGCTCCACACTGAAGTGGGAGCCAGCTTGGGATTCTCTGTCTCCCTCTCTCTCTCTGCCCCTCCCCCACTTGTGCTTTCTCTGTTTTTCTCAAAATAAATAAACTTAAAACAAATTTTAATAAAACAAAATAAAGTCTCAAGCGTATTGAAATATTTAAAGATGATTTTCAAGTTGTGCTTCCGAGTAAGAGGAAAGGTGGTTGATGGAGTTTACATGAAGCTAGAGCAGTGAGGAGTTAAAAAAGTCTGTGGGTGATGAGTAAAGGAAGGTTCGTCACAGCAATCTGTCTCTTTTGCATGCTTCAAGTAATCTATGATCATAAGTGGCAAAAAAAAAAAAAACAATAAATAAAAAGAACAGTGAGAGTCAAAAATAAATGTCGTTTTCTGAAGAGAGTTAACTGGTATTATTTCTTCATTTAAGTTCTCTAATTAAGTAGCACTTGAGCAGTATGCCACTCTGATTCTGTCTTCTTACAAAGACCAGGTGTGTTGAAACTGGTGGAAAGCCAGAAATCCAAGTCCATCAGCTTTCCGACCTCCAATGAAAGAAATATAAATTATATGACTGCATCCAAATGACTCAATATTATTAACTCAGGATTAACTTATTCCCTAGAATAAAATTTATAGGAAAATTTGGGAAATAATATTGGTGAATAAATCTGAGAAACGTTTTTTTTTTTTGTTTGTTTGTTTTTATTTTTGTTTTTATCATCTCTGGCTCTAGAACAAGCAAATATAGACAAGCTTTGCTGGGAGTGTTCCACCATTTGCTTCAGTAGGTGGAGGTCCTTTTATGAAAAGAGAAAGCTTCTCTAGTTTGTGAAAAAAGAAGGGTTATTTTACTTCCAGAGACAATTCTTGAACCATGTAAATCTGTATTTTCTGGGACTGCATCTCAGACTCTTGTCAGTGTTCCTTCTCTGTACTGCTGAGAACAGTCTTGTAAATTAAGATTTTTCCATTGAGGGTTTGCCATTTGGATATTACAACATATCTTTCCTAGGATATTTTATTTTTCTTTTATCTATTTTACCCAAATTACATTTATGAACACATATGAAAAGGATGCACTAAACAATAAGTTATTGAGATAATTTTCTCATTTCCAAGTGTCCAGTGAAAGGTTCTTAAAATCTCTATGACCGGCAAGTCGATCACATACATAGGCAAAAGTAAGTTAGGATCCTGGCCCGGAGGCAGTTAATCAATTACAGTATGTGGTCCAGATGAGGAGCAGATAGCGTGGCCCGATATTTTTGTAACTAAACACGCAAGGTATTTAGAATTTGCCCCCCTGGAGGAGATTCAACAATGAGCCCTCAGCCTTGCATGGGGAGATACCTCACTTTGGTGTGCCCTGTATTTATATTTTAGGCCATTAGAGACACAAGCTGTCCACCTAACTAGCCGAAAGAGAAAAGAATCCCTGCCTCTGTGCGGGTTAAATAAAGACCACGAGTTGCAGCAGTTGGCCTCAGGGAATTGAACGGGCCGCTCCCCCGACACTCATTCTGCTTATCTGGAATCTTAATTCCAGTCTGCACCTTTTGATCAGGCAAGCCCCAGACCACGGACGACTTATCGAGGGGGCTGGAATTTGCACTGTGCCCCATGCACTCGATCTTACCGGCCACTTGTAGGCTGGATTATGGGACTAACACTTCAACACTCACAAGTGGAGGCCTGGGAGTGGCTCCTGGTGTCCATCACAGGCGAGGTGCCACGAGTCAAGTGGGAGGTCAAGCGGAACACGGCAGAAGGCCTCCCACAGCCTCTGTGGCTCTTCCCAGCTCTCCGTGTTAACAGAAACATCCTTCCTCACTACACAGCAGCGCGGTTATTTTTCCTTTTGAATGCAGGCATGAAGCTCAGTTTCCCAGTCTTCCTCCTTCTCCGCCCATCCTTTCCTTTTCAAGGTGGTCTCGTGCTGCTGTCTCCCTGACTTCCCATCTCACCCCAGGAGGCGGCCCCCACCTGTGCGACAAGCTGGTGAGGGTCTTGCAATCTTCCGCCTGCCTGGATTTTCTGTTATCAGCCTCTAGGCCTGCCGGCTCCCAGGGTCCACTTTCAGGGATAGCAATAGCTTCCAGGCCTTCAACCCCGTTTCCAAATTGAACTGGACGGTTACTAAGATTAATTCCTACTCTGCTCACAATCTGATTTTCCCACCCCTTGTGCCCCAAACCCTAATTCTGAGCCACCCTTAGCTAAAATTTATAAAACCAAGAGTATGTAAACCTTTGGTGGCCCCTGTCTCTGACTTCACCCCCTCCGTTCCCCATACTCTCATAGGACCTCGGGGAGTAGGAGAGGCCCCTCCCTGTGAGCCCCCACCTTGTCCTGACATTCTTGGGTAGTTTCTTCTCTGAAAAGTTCTTTTCACCTTCCAGACCATCGAAATCGATTTTCTTTGCATCACATTTCTTTCTGTCCCATCCCAGTGACTTGTCCCATGAAAAACAAGTTCCGAATACTAATTAACACAAAGATGTTAAGATATAAACAGAGCTACGTGTGTGATAGAGTGATGGAAACATATGAAATGTTTTTATGCCAGAATTCTCAAGTAGCCAGGGAGACAACTAGCCTAAGAAAAAACTATTTGATGACGAATTGTCCTTTCCTGTCACTTATTTCCACATAATACTGCCAGCCCTTGCTCTATAGGGCTGATTCTGATTTGTTTCCCATCAACTTTTCCCAGGATCGTACCTCATCCGCCCTCATTTCAGCCGGAACTCACCTTCCCAGATCTGAGAGCCATCGGTGCTGCTGCTGCAGTATGATGTAATGGAAAGAGCCCCAACTTTAGAATCAGGGAGACTTGAATTCCATGCCCAACTCAACCACCTGCTAGCCTGGTGACATTGGCAAGTCATTCATTTCTTTGAGCCCTCGGTTTCCTCATCTGTAAAATGGGAATATATCACTTACCTCCAAGCTGCTGAACAAGGTAAATGAGACAATGCACATGGTTGTTTACTGCAGCAGTTGCCTTGAGAACTGGCTGTACCAGTAGTTACTTGAATCACAGCTTTGAACATAAATGTCAGCTGCCTGCAGTAAATATGGGCTAACTTGCTGGTCACTTCTCATTTTCCATTAATAATTGCTTCATTCAACACGGCAGAGCTAGCCAAGAGCAGCCTACCTCTTGACTGTAGACGCTAGGAAGCTCAGATACTGAACCCATTAGACAGCCAATTTTTAGCATATTCTGGACTCCTTTGTGTCTATCATGGGAAGCTTAAAAATAAATGGAAAAGATGTAGCAAGTGGAAAAGTGTCTTAATATCACTCTTCCTGCTGCAGGCAAGAATTGCCTCCACCCTAAAATTTTGAGTTTAATGGCCAGTATAGTTTTTAAAAGCATAAACATTAGACTTCCCAAACAGCCCCTTAAAAATATTCATTATGAAGTGATAAGGCTTGATGTAAAAGAAGTCTTCCCAAGGAACAAACCTAAACATTCCCTGCTTTTTGACAATTCCAGAAGGTCCTAAAATATGCATGAGTGCACGACCTGGTGAAATGTCCTTTTTCTATGTAAAAATAGTTATCTAAGCACACCTCGGGAAAAGATAACATTTATTGGTTCTTTAAGCATATCAGAAAGAGAATGTATTTGACTAAAACCATGACCTAGTCTTACACTAGTAATTGCTCTCTCCTCAAAGAGCCAGTCTCTCACAATATAATTTAACAAATTCTTCTTTTAGTCACTTCGTGCTTTCCATGTAAAAGTCAAAACGTGTCTGCTTCCTGGGCTGGGGACCCAGACGCCAATACTTTCTTTATTTCACACTGAGTCACTGTTGTAAATCCGAGACAAGTTGGTCAACTTGGTTAGAAAGCTTAAAATAACAAGAAAAAAGGTGGATATTATTTTTTTACTCCCAATTCAGAGTTGAGGCTTCAAATGTTCCAGGGGATTCTGGATGTGCCCAAAGTTGCCTAGTCATTGGTGGCAGAACTGAAACTCAAGCCCAGGTAGATCTGATACCACGTTGGTATATTGAGGTCGGCGGCCCGGACTGGCCTTGTGGGAGCCAGTCACCTTTTGTCATTCACTTCACCTGACGCCTGGCCAGCTGTCCTTCCAGAGTGTGCTGTTGTCACAAGTGGTGCCAACTGGAAAAGTGAGAGGGAGAGCGATACGCACAGCCCTACTAGAATCAGTGCCAGAGGGTGCACGCTCTGGGAATGAGGCAACAGGGCTGACTTCTGTTCCTCTGTTCTTTCAGAACCCTAGTTCTTCCCCACTGTGCTTCAGTTGCGAAAACTAACCAAATTCTTCCCTCCCATGCACCTTACTAGCCTCCTCTTCAGGCTTTATTCACCTTTGACAAAACGTCATACTTCTTTTTCCTTGCCCAAGACATCCCAGCCATTCTTCCTTTCAAAGATTTTCATGATCCAGGGGCGCCTGGGTGGCTCAGTTGGTTGGGCGGCCGACTACGGCTCAGGTCATGATCTCACGGTATGTGAGTTCGAGCCCCGCGTCGGGCTCTGTGCTGACAGCTCAGAGCCTGGAGCCTCCTTCTGATTCTGTGTCTCCCTCTCTCTCTGCCCTTCCCCTGCTCATACTCTGTCTCTATGTCTCTCAAAAATAAATAAACATTAAAAAAAAAAAAGATTTTCATGATCCTGTTCCCTCACTTCTACTCCTGCCACCTCTGACCTGGTGCTGTGTTTTGTAGTTTCATATCCAGGTTCTTGCAACAAGCTCTGAAGTGCTTCCTTATTTCCCAGAACCCCTCTCCCATCCACCACATGCAACACAGAGAGACTGAATCACAAACACACCTCCCAGTGTATTTCCTATCCAGATTTATCAGCGTAAATTCCTGCTGGCATGGTGGAAAGAACAAAGTGTGTAGGGTCAAAAGACCTGGTTCGAGTGCTGGCTCCACGTCTGACTCCAGTTCTTTGACTTGGATTGAGTTATAGAAAAGGTTGAACTGAAAGGCTGAAATAGATTAAGCAGTAAATTGAGTGAAATTGGGGTCCCAGGTTCACAAAACCCAGGTGGCTCAGTCTGTTACTCATTTTCCCTTAGCCCTATGATCTAAATCTATTCTATGACTTGTGTTGTGTTTTGGAAGGCTGACCCCTTTGGAGAATCACTAAATTCTCCTCCAGCTGTCTTCCTTTCCACCAACGGGAGGGAGACAGAGATGGGAGCAAGAGACGAGAGAGAACCTGGGGTATTTGTTTCCTACTGTCTGCCTCTTACTTGAGAGACTCTCCTACAAAATCCCAGCAGTCACTGGACTCCAGTAACACGATCTTCTTCCCTTGCCGTTTCAGTCCTAACGGTGCTAATTCTTTGAGAGATGCAGTTCTCAAGGTATGGTCCTCAGACCACCAACATTAGCATCACCCAGGAACTTAGAAAATCACATTTGCAGGTCCTGCCCCAGATGTACTGAATGAGAAATTTAGAGTGTGGGATCTAGTCATTTCTGTTTTTAACAAGATCTTGGATGATTCTGATGCTCAATGAAGTTTGAGAGTCACTGCCAGAGAGGAGATTGCTGGCACTGACCCTAAGTTTCTGTTTCAGTAGATTAGGTGGTAGGGGCCAACACTGTGCATTTCAAACACAGGTGAACCCTTAGTTGCTCATACCAAAAGTACAATCTGAAAACTACAGCTCTCTGGGGCACCTGGGTGGCTCAGTCAGTTCAGCATTCAACTTTGGCTCAAGTCATGATCTCACAGTCTGTGAGTTAGAGCCCCACGTCGGGCTCTGTGCTGACAGCTCAGAGCCTGGAGTCTGCTTCAGATTCTATGTCTTGCTCTCTCTTTCTCTGCCCCTCCCCACTCATACTCTGTCACTCTCTCTCTCAAAAATAAATAAATATTAAAAAAAATTTTAATGGAAAAAAAAAAGGAAAGAAAACCACAGCTCTAGATCAATAGCCAAGTGTCTCTTCCTCCTGCTAAGAAAAAGGAAGCTTTCCCTCACTTATAGATCTTCCAGGGAGTTCACCCGCAGCAGATGCTGCCTGAGGTAATGCCAATTCTGCTTGAAACTTACTCAAAATCCCCCCAACACCCAGCACCCCTACACACACACACACACACACACACACACACACACACACACACACACACCCCTACAGGCTCACTAGGAGAGTTAAATGCCGCTGTGGTTTAGAAGAATTGCAAGGTTTGCTCCTGAAGGAAACCCAACTCCTTCTAACTAAGGGAGGTATAAAATCTTGTAAACTTTTATAAACAGTGTATTAATCTGCTAGGACTGCCATAACAATTACCACAGACTGAGTAGCTTAAACAAAAGAAATTTATTTTCTCACATTTCTAGAGGCCGAAAGTCCAAGATCAAGGTGTTAGCAGGGTTAATTACATTCTGATGCCTTGGGTTCTAGATGGCCATCTTCTCTCTGTCTTTATATAGTCTTTCCTCTGCACATGTCTGTGTCTTAGTCTTCCCTTATTATAAGAATATCAGTCATACTGGATTAAGACCCACTCCTAAGATCTTAATTATCTTAATTATCTTAATTACCTCTGTAAATGCCTTATCTCCAAAAACAATCACATTCTGAGGCACTGAAGATTAGAACTTCAACATATGAATTTTGGGTTAACGCGATTCAATCCATAACAAGAAGAATCTTGAGAAACATGGGTAGAAATAGATTGAACCACATAAAAATGGGGAAAAGGTATTTCCCCAAGGAGAAGATGATAAATATTAAAAAAAATAATAATTGCCTATCACAATGCCCACCCAACAGCTATTTCTATATAATTAGTTGACTCTTTGATGCACAATTAACATTTCATCTCACTTTATTGCTGATAAAATGATTTTCACATATACTATCTAATTTAATCTCATTTTAAAACTCCTGTGTTAAGTTTTGTATATATTTCCTTTTAGAGAAAAGGAAACTGGGTCTAAGAAAAGGTGTTACCTATACAGAACTGAAATTCAGATCCAGTATAAACTTCAAGCTCTTTCCATTATATAACACTGTTACCTTAAACATAAAAGTGTTTTTCTTTTTAATATGACATCTTAGAATCAGGCTTGGATCAATTTGGACTAAGCGAATGTGTTATTCTTCCAACATACAAAACGTCTATAATAATATGAGCAAAAATAAGTACTAGAAACTACTTTGAAATCCATCATATGCCAGCCTTTACTCAATTAAGTTAAATTCAAAAATGTAGTTAAATACATAGGATGCATCCCAGATGCTAGAGAATCAAATAAATATGAGATCCAGTGTCTGTGCTCCCACAGTTCAAATTAGGTCATCTAAATAAAGTAGGCATCTAAATAAATAGGTACAATGGAGATACTTCAGGAACATTGTATTTGAATTGTCTATTTGCTTCTTTTCCCTGGACCCAAGCCTCTTGGGGATCATGTATTCCTAGCACTGATCACAGTGTCTGGGACTGAGTAAATTCTATATATACTTATAGAATTTATTTATTTATTTATTTATTTATTTATTTATTTATTTATTTATTTATGAAAAAAAGATAAGTGTAATGGAGACTCAGCTGAAGGAGGGATTATTTTTATTTCTGTATTAAGAAAAGCTACATTTTGACATCGTAGGATGAGTTTCGAAAGAATCCATGAAAACAACTCATCTGCACGCTGGAGTTGTGCCATGTACATGTGCGTTCTTCGCCGTGCTCGTGACTAGAAAGGCCTCGGCACATTAAGGAGGGCACTCTGTCCTACAGAAGATACTCCTGCATTGTTGGGTCACAACCAATAGATACTTCTGTTCCGACAGATACTCCAAACAGTAGACTTAACTTTGCTCCTAAGATCTGCTTCCAATCTCCTCACAACTGCTGTGTGTACATCTAGCCCCACTGCAAACACATCTACAGTCTTAATTTTCTTAAAACTGTCCATTCGTACCACGTATGTTGCCCACACAGACACTATTTTATCAATTTTTTTCTCATGGAAAGTACACTTATTCATTTATTTACTCATTATTCTGCTAAGCATAGAGCCCTCTGCTGGGTTCACTGTGATTCTGGGACCTGCATCCCTCCAACTCAAATGTAAAAGGCCTCCATCATTTCTCTCTAAGCTCATCCCTCCTGGAACGAATGTTCATTAGACATTCGGTAGAATATTTGCCATCTGACAGGTTAAATGAAAGCATCTCCTCCTGTAGTAGAAGAAGTTCACTACAAGGACAACCACTGTCTTTGTTCCAGTCTAGCACAGACTCCAAATGATACATGCACTCTAACGCAGTTAGATTCAAAGGGGCCAAATGTAGGGAAGCTACAGAACAGTAGAGAGTCACTTAAAGTGCTCTGACATCTCATGTCAGGTCACCAGTGGGAAAAGAGGATTTTTGAAATACCTAGATCTGGAAAGCTTGGAGGTCCTGACTCTGGGATCCAAAAGCGTGCCAAAATTAAGCTGCTGTTTTGGACACGCTTTGAAGGAAAACATTTTCGGTGGCCAGTTTAAACGTTTGTCTTCGATTCAGAGCTCATATTTGATCCTAGACCAAAATATGTATCACAAATTGCAAACAAAGCTGTTAAAATATCAGAGGGACCGTGGGGGCTAGTCTTCAGAGAGAGATCCAAAGGCACATGTACCAGCAAAGCCCCGTGGCCACTTCACAAAACCTTTAAAGTACCAACTTCAACTCAAAACATATGACAGCACAGGGTATGAAAAGGAGGCTTTCACTTCCTGGAGAGATGCTAGTCTTCTATTGGTAGCACTGAGGAGCTCTGCCACAGGAGAGGCTCCTGGGGAAAATGCAGTGGCCTGTGTGAAACACATTGGTGGTCTGTCTCCTTTCTCACTGCCAATGTATTAATCGTGGAAGCCGTCCCTTCGGTTGGCATGAATTGGTATTTTTATGTTGCCTAAAGAAACTTGGAAACTACTGTTTTCTCATTATTTAGACGTAGATCTTCTCATGTGGGAGGATATTTGAGGCCACGTGAGATCCATTAATTAAGTAATTATTAATAAAAATCAATTCTTTAAGTCGATACAACTTGTGGCCACAAGATTTCAAGCCGCAGATTATCCGTAAAGAAGGCAGGATGCAGCGTTATGTTAATTGAATCTTCTACTTACACAGAGTTGTGTATACCCCATTCACAGCCCACCGATTTCAAAAAATAGAAAGCAACATGTTCCCCCTAGTATGAAAACTATACTGAGCAAAACCATTCTTGGTTCCGAAGTGCCTTAGAATGTAATGGGCCTCAGAGTCACCATTAAACATGTCATTTTTAAGAGCTATAGAAGAATAAACTCACTCCCCACAGACCTACCCTGGGATGTGCACTTTTAAACAAATTCTTCACATTCACTTAGTTACTTGTGATTTATTTCTTTCTTGTAAAATGAAGCTCGGTGTTTGAAAAAAGAAATCCTATTGGTTTGAATGTGGGAATCTAGATGTGGAAACTCAGATTCCCACGTCCAGAAATAATCAGCTTTTTTTCTTTACATATTTTTACATGGTTGGGATGACGCTACACTGAAAAATTATATTCTTCTTTTTTCATTTAATGGTCTGTCCTCCTTGAAACTTTTTACACATCATTGAAATCCTTTATTAACAGGTTCTATTTGTTATGTAATATTATGCCAAACAGGTTAGTTTGTAATATATAACTTCTCACATTTGGACATTAAAAAAACTGTTTCTATCATTTAGTTATTACAAATATTGTGATAATTATAATGTGTTAATCTTTGTGTATTCATTTCCTTAAAATAACTCCCTAGAAATGGAACTACAATTAAAGTGTTTGACTCTTGGATATTAACTAAACTGATTGTGGTAATCATTTCACACAGTATACATATATTAAATTATTAGATTGTACACCTTAAGCTTATACACAGTTATATGTCAATTATATCTCAATAAAACTGGAAAGAAAAACCATTTGGTTCTTGATATAATCTCTCCACAAGTTTACCAATTTACTCTTTATATATATATATATACATATATATACACACATATATATAGGTTATGATATAAATAAATATGTGATATATATTTATATCATATATATAAGTAACATATATAAATACATATATACATAATAGGTTATATAACATATATATGTGTGCTATGTGTGTGTATAATTTACCCTACGAGTTTACCAATTTATTCTCCATTAGTAGCATTTTTATTTAATATTTTTAATGTTTACTTGAGAGAGAGAGAGAAAGAGAATGAGCAGGAGATGGGCAGAGAGAGAGGAAGACAGAAAACCTGAAGCAAGCTCTGTGCTGTCAGCACAAAGTCTGATGGGGGCTCAAACCTACAAACCATGAAATCATGACCTGAGCCAAAGTGGGATTCTCGACCAACTGAGCCACCCAGGTGCCTCCCATTAGTAGTATTTTTAAATGTCCATTTTACCACCATCAACAGCACCAAAAATTCACTTTAATTTTTAAGTTATTTTAATATTTAGTTATTCCTTTTGCACATTGCTCCTGGTAGGTTGCCTTGTCTAATCACTTATATGATTATCTATCAAGTTCTTCCAAATGCCAACATTTAAAAAATATGTATTATAAATCTACAACATATTACGAGGTTGCATTGTCTTCTGCAATAAAACAGGGTTATTTTTACAGTTCTATGTGATTGGGAAGGAGGTTGTCACATGGATGGAACACAAAAGCTTTCAGCTACACTCTGATAGATCTAAAAAGTGACAAGTAAAGACCATTAGACGTTAGTATTTTCTGTGGAAGGGATATAGTTGCGTCCTCACGATGCTTAAAAAATTTATCTGAAAATCACATTCCTTTTCAAGTTATTATATTCATATACTGTAAGATAAAAAGAGAGGACATGAAAATCTCAATAAAAAAACCAAAGTCCATGTTTTCTCTCTTTATTTGAATAGGTATCTCAAGGGGGAAAAGCGTGTCTCAAACTGAAAAGGAGAGAGTTATGTGTCTATTTTGCCTGCCTCTCAATCTTCAGGTCCCCCAAGTGAGGTAGTGCTGCCTCAAAAAGCAATAGAGAAAAAGTTCTGGAGATAAATGTAGTGATGGTTCTACAGAAATGTGAATATATCTAATGCCACAGAACATTTATGCTTAAAATGGTTAAAGTGGTAAAATTTGCATTAGGTATATTTTACACCCCTCATACCCAACCCCTCCAAAAACAGCAATGGAGCCTCTTCTGGTTTTTTCCTTGACTGTTTTGAGCCTCCTGCTGTCTGTTAAACAACCCATAATGACTCCGCCATAGCCCCCTAGCTTCTGGGAACTTCAAATTATCTAAGAACTCATAAACGCTGCCCCAATCTTCTTTTAAATTAGCAGCAATGTGAGTACAGACCTTCCTCAGTTCATGATGGGGTTTTGTCCCAAGAAATCCATCATAAGTTGAAAATACATTTAACACACTTAACCTACTGAATAGCATAGCTTGCCTGGACTACCTTAAATGTGCTCAGAACACTTACATTAGCCTAGAGTTGGGCAAAATCGTCTAACACAAGTACAATTTTATAATAAAGTGTTGCATATCTCACGTAGCTTATTCAATACTGTACTGAGAGTGAGAAACAATGGTTGGATGGGGGCAGAATGGTGGTAGCACATCGGTTGTTCATCCTCGCAATCAGGTGACTGACTGGGAGCTGCCGCTGCCACAGCTTCCGCCCAGCATGACCAGAGAGGGTCTTACTTACCACGTCATGCTAGTCTGGGGAAGGATCCAAATTCAAAATCCAAAGTATAGTTTGAACTGAATGCATGTCACTTTCACACAATCGCAAAGTCGAAAAACCGTAAGGGGAAACATCTTAACACAGGGACTGTCTTTTCAGGCATGAATGTAATATATTTGAAAACAAACAAACAAACAAAACAAAAAAAACCAGAAGAATAGCAGCTACTGTTTCACTTCTGTTTGATGACTGGAGACACAGTTTAAATCCTGCCTACAGGCAAAGTTGCTACACATGTACCCTGAATTCTATAATCAGTAATCATTCTGGAAATGTAGTATGTAAATTAAATTTCTTAAAAATGTTTATTCATTTTGAGAGACAGAGAGAGAGAACAAGTGGGGTTGCGGCAGAGAAAGAGGGAGACACAGAATCTGAAGCAGGCTCCAGGCTCTGAGCTGTGAGCATAGAGCCCATCGTGAGGGTTGAACTCACAAACTGTGAGATCATGACCTGAGTTAAAGTCATACCCTTAACTAGCTGAGCCACCCAGGTGCCCCATGTAGTATGTAAATTAAATTTAACAAAATGAATCATTTACACAGAGGTGAAAATGGCAGATGTATTTCAACTATATAAATAAAGCAAATGGTGCAAAAGAGTCTAAAATACAGAACTTAACCCTTTAGAAATACCTTTTAAACATAAAATCTTGCTTTGTTTATAAAATCAATTCCTGTCCCCACCCCTACCCCCACAAGAAGCCCACAAAACTCGACTGACTTCTTGGCAGACATTAAATGAAAACACAAACAAGGGTAAATAAAATGTTATAATAGCTATAAGAATATGTTAAAGAGTTAGAGAAACCATCTTAAACACACGAAAAATTAAAATAGTACATGTATAATATTAATATAAATATATTAAGATCTAAAAGCAGCTAAAATGTCTGGAGCACTCACTCCAAACCAGGCACTCTCCCAAGTGCTTACTTGTATTTACCCTTCATTCCTAACATAGTCCTCACCAGATAAGGCACTGCTTATTACTGCCCCATTTCACAGATACGGAAACTGAGAGCCAGACAGTTTGGTAATTTACCTAAGGCTTGCAATTAGCTGCAATGCTCTTGAGATGTACACAGTTCTGCTTTTTCAGACTCCATCTAGGATCTTATCCTGTAGCTAAGATGGCCAAAACTGGAAAGAAATGGCACAGCTGTAAATAAAAGCACCTGTTGGCCTTTGCAGCAGATGAAAAATGACCAAAATTCATATCTAAAGGAAATTGAAGAGAGAACTAGTTTATCTTCTCCTGACCCTCAAGTTTGGCCAGTTAAACTACTGCTATCCCTCCAGATTTTCCTTGTGATTAGAATTGTTTCCCAGAGGCATCAGCTGGGGTTTGACTGAAGCGTGATGAAGAAAAGCATGCTTTCCAAAAGCTTAGTCCGGTGTGGCCTCCTTCCCTGCACACTTGAATCCTGGACACGGTTACTTCCCATCATGACAGACCCCTACTGGATGATAGTACTATTCACATGGAAACTCGTCCTCTCAGATCCTGCACACTACAAAGGCCCGGGCCTTTTGCAGACCCTATTTCCTCTGTCTTGAAAGACTCTGCTCTTTGCCTCTAACTACCCTTGACCCCCACCACCAGCCCCAGGCTTGCTACCCCTGGTACAATCTAAGAGAGGAATCAGTGAGGTCTTCACACTTCTACTTACTGAGTTCAACAAAGGCAAGCCCTCCGCTTTGGGGGCGGGGTTGGAGGTGATGAGAATAAATTCTTGCTGGACCCTTCTGCAAACACTTGGAGGTCCAGACTACATCTGGCTGGAGAGAGGGTTCAGAGTGCTGGTAACTTAATCAGTGCTCTATGTTACTCAATTACACCAATGAGCATCCTCTGGGAAACTATCCAGTACCCCCTCCTCTCACCTCAGACAGAAAACACATCTCAACGAAGCTGGTGACTCAAGGGTTGCCATTCATGACCAACTCATGTATCTATCTCCTGAGTTTCCATCTTTAGGACTACTTTCACATCCATAAAACAAAGAATCTTTATGCTGTATTTATTTCCAAGAAAGTGTTCCAGTGTCAATATGGAAATTATGACTACAGCAGTGGACAGAGTGTGGTCAACTACCGTGCATTTAGGTTCTTTCTATGTAGGAAAAGGATTCGCAGCAGAAAGAACACCAGAACTAATTTTAATCTCTCCTTTATCTTGTGGCTAGAAGCAAATCATTGAATTCCCAGAGATAAACATTCTCATCTGGAAAACAGAGATAACACTCCTAGGTCTTCTTTTTACATCTGGGTGTGCAAAAATTAAATGGAGTGATGTAAAGAACAATGTAATTGAAAGTGCTGTGTAAACTATCCATTAATGACTATATGAGTAATAAGCTATTACCTTACAAGGTGATAAAGGAGACGTTCTGCCTATAAACACACTAGGCAAGGACTTCTTACGGGTGTCTTTAGAGCTCATGTTCTATAGTTTAGTAAATGAAGAAAACTTTGCCACTTAGTGCAGTGAAACAGTGAAGTTTAATGAGGCCACAGTAGCTCAGGCCAGTCTACAGTGTTCATACTCCCTCTCCAAAGACATTGCATATGTTGTTTATATGATTCACTTGTTTACATGGAAATTAATCGCATGCTGTTTAACGGTGTCATGTATTATTATTTACCTCTTTTTAAATTTAATTTTTTACATGTTTCATCCCTTCGACTAGACTGTAAATCACTTCAGGACTATTTAAGAGCTTGTTAAATGAGATTATATGCGCTAAAGACATATTATAGTATCTAGCACATGGTAAGAGCTCAATAAATAGTAGTTTGTTTGTTTTTTTTTTTTCAGAGGACCTCACATAGATTTTGGTCCAGAGTATACACAAGTTATCAATTAACTATTTCAAGTAGGAAACACCACACTGCGGGATGTCATTTGAAGACTCTTTTGAGCAATAATCACATAGGACTTCAAAAGAATATTTTGGGCCCCATAAGAAATGACATTTCCAATGGAGCAACAATATTTAAGAGTCAAGAGTGGGCAGTGATGATAAACACAGGCTTTGGAGTCAGACGGACCTTGGTTTGAATGTCTACTCCAACTCTTCAAGACGTGAGGCCTTGGCCAGATTGCATGACTCTATCAACTCCAAATGAGAATAACTATTCCTGCTCCAGTGTAGTGGTAATGAAAGGAATCGATATAGGCAAAGAACTTACACTGAAGCAAATGGTAGTTGTTACTCCTAGTAAGAGTCCAACAATTTTGTGTTCTAGGATTGAGTAGTCCCCTGTATGAGAAGGATAGATTAACATGTCCACGAAGAAAGAGAAATGAGAATTTAGCCTGACAGTCTCCTAGTCCACCAACCCAATCTTCACATTTTGAAAATTAAGTAGAACAGATAGCTCAGGTAGCCCATATAAGAACACATTTAATGCATATATTTTTCTGATGGAAAAACAAGTTTAAAATTCTAGAAAATGTATATTTAGTTGTTGAAATGCATGCCTTTCTGGGTTAGACAAAAATTGGGTGAGTTACCATCAGGGAAATGCAAATCAAAACCACCATGAGATACTGCCATATCCACTGGGATGGCTATAATCAAAAAGACAGACAATAATAAATCTTGGTGAGATTGTAGAGGAAATCTTAGAATCCTCATTCACCACTGGTGGGAATGTGAAATGGAGCAACCACTTTGGAAAACAGACTAGCGAGTCCTCCAAATTTTAAGAGTTACCATTAGAATTAGCATCAAAGTTACCATATGACCCAGCGATTCCACTTTTGGGAATATACCCCAAGAAATGCAAACATATGTCCACACAAAAACGTGTACACAGCTGTTGATAGCAGCAGTATTAATAATCGCCGAAAAGTGGAAATAACACAAATGTCCACCAACTGATGAATGGCTGAACAAAATGTGATATATCTACACAACAATGTAAAAATGTATTGATAAATGCAACAGTATGAATGAATCTTGGAAATATGTCAGGTGAAAGAAGCCAGTCACAAAAACTCCATATATATGGAGTGTTCAGAATAGGCAAATTCATAGAAACAGAAAGTAAGTTTGTGGTTGCTTAGGGCTGAGAAGACTGGGGGGAAATAGGGAGTGATTAATGGGTACCGGGTTCATTTCCGAAGTGATGAAACTGTCTTAAAAAATTGATTGTGGTGATGGTTGCCCAGTTCTGTGAACATACTAAAAACCATTGACTTGTACACTTTAAATAAATGAATTGTACGGTATGTGAATTATATCTCAATATAGCCGTTTATTTATTTTTTTAATGTTTATTTCTTTATTTTGAGAGAGAGAGAGAGGGAGAGAGAGAGGGAGAGAGAGAGGGAGCACAAGCAGGGTGAGGAGCAATGAGAGAGGGAGAGAGAATCCCAAGCAGGCTCTATTCTTGGCTCGATGGTAGGGTTTGATCTCACAAACTGTGAGATCAGGACCTGAGCCAAAATCAGGAGTCGAACACTTAACCGACTGAGCCACTCAGGGACCCCAAGCTGTTGATTTAAAAGATCAGATTAGTGCTATATTAACTAGAAAGACCTCATTGGTTTATAGAAAGACAAAAATATTACTAACAAAACAGGAAAGATTACTTGAAGAGTTTTTAAAGTTACAAATACATCATTAAAATGTGACTATAGTGGAGAGCAGAATTTTTTTTGTACAGTTGCATTTTTAAATGTGCTACAATACACTTAAAAACTTAGAAACATTAGAGTCCTTATCAGTGGTATGTTTTAGTAAGCTACATAGCTGTTAGATTTATAATAGACTATATAACCATTTTAAAAGAAAGGTAATTAATTTTAAATTGCACTTTATTTCCATGTGTTCCATTTTGTTCCAACTCTTTATATCATCAAAATTGTGAAATATGGTATTGCTAGAATTTTTAGACTTTTTATAATCAATCAATAGAAATGTTATAAAAATTATGGAGAGCAAAGGGCTACCAAAATATATAGTTCAGAAACTGAAAAGATAAAGTGTGTGCACCAATTATAATCTGATACATGATACAGTCTAAGAATTATAATCAGATATTCAAAGTGTCTTTTCACTGTGTTGGTGAAAATAATAGTAACTTCATAGAGAACTCTTTTGGAGGGGGATTTTTATACATGCTTTCATTAACTTATATGTTGGTAATTATAGTCAGGCTTTACGGCATCAATATTTAACATTTAAACTTGAAAATATCTTCCTTCCTAAGCCATATAATCCCATGTTTATAAAAATTAAATTATCATATTATTTATTGCCCAAAATAAACTTCACTTAGTAAATGTGTCTAATATGTAAATAAAATATTCTTATGATTTCTAACATGCCAAATTTTAGAAACTATACTTACAAAAGAAAGAGATATTGTGTAACAAATAATGCTACTTAATTCTAACATCAAAAGAAGATGACTTGTGGTAATTTAAAACTTTCAAAAAAGTGTATCTGTAAGTCTTTGCTCAAGAGAAACATTTTGAGATTAAAACATTTTAAGATTCATATTTATTTCACTCACAGAGCCTGTCTCTTTTAAATTTATAGTTGATATTATTTTAGAGGATGTTACATGCATCTTAATTTTAGAATTTGGTTGTTTTCTCTTTATAAAAATTTTTTTAATATGACTAGAAAATATTTAGCAGCAGTTAAAATAATATCTAAAAACATTTAAAGTTGGAGGTAGTTTTAAAATTAAATTAATGCTATGTCCATCATACCACAGTAGAGTGGTTTAAAAAATAAAATTGAAACAGGGGTGTCTGGGTGGCTAAGTCAGTTAAGTGTCTGACTTGAGCTCAAGTCATGATCTCACTGTTTCTGAGTTCAAGCCCCATGTTGGCTTCTGTGCTTAAAGCTCAGATCCTGGAACCTGTTTTGGGTTCCGTGTCTCCCTCTCTCTCTCTGTCCCTCCCCTGCTTGTGCTCTCTCTCAAAAATAAATAAATAAACATTTTTAATTAAAAAATTTTAAACAATTTTCAGAGCAGATGCCATTATAATAAATGAAGAAAACTTCAAATTTAAAAATTTTGCCAAAATGCAATACTTATTTGAATGACATCAAATTTTTTGTGTTTTAAATTGCTTCATATTTCTTCTACCTGTCTGCTGTCACCTTGTTATATTCCAGAAAACAAATTAGAGGAAATATAACATTCAAGCAAATTACACAATTAATAGTAAGAAGTACATGTATTTCATTGTATAACTTCATAAAAAATAGAGGATTCGATTTTCTAAATTTCTCTGAGAATTGTGTGAAGTGAACACATTGCTTGTACAATCATTGTGTTTGATTTTCCCACCTTATTTAGAAAGTTGTGTGGGGGCAGGAAAAATTTACATTTTCATGTGAAGGATTTTCCTAACACTTGCTTTTGGTTAAGTACCCAGGATCACAGTGAATCAGCAAATATTGATTTACATGGAGTTTTAGAAAATAGCTTGGCTTTCATAGAAGAGATACTTTCTCAAATGAATCATGAAGGAAGTCTTCAAAAGTCAACAAAAAGAGAAATTTCAGATTTTTCTCCCACCACAATAATTTGGCATATTTAAAAGTATTTTTGTAGTCAGAATACTATAGAAATCTGGAAGTAATTCCAATTTTACAAGGCAACATTTTCCAAAGCTTGAAGTTTCTAAGTGTTAATTAAAAGCCATAGTTAATGTTTCATTTTAGTTGGAGCTGTGAACCTTACCACTCATAAGGTGATAACAGGAAGTACAAAATACCTACTAGATATAACTTAATTTCATATCACTGAATATGCATTTATATAATGAAAATACATTGAATATATGCAACATATTTAAAAACTACCATAATGCTATCCGTACATTTTTCAAAGGCAAAAAAAAAAAAAAACAACTTTTCAAAAATCTAACTGAAACTTGCCTTTCACTCCAATACAAATTGGAGTTCTCAAATTGTTTCAGTAAACTGATTTACAATGGAAATAAGTGGAGTTTAGATGAGTTTCCTATAAATGTGTAATAAAACCCACAGTTGTATGTATAGATTCCTAATTTTTGAACAATAAATTTAGAGCCGGGCAATGTCATCGGACTGAATTCCTTTAACAGATGTAAAGGTCTCGATGACAGTTATTTTCCAGGTCTACTTTCCCACAATCACCTCTCTGAAAGATTTTCTGCATGAAGTGTCTGCAGAAGTGGTGGACACGTCACTGATCCCTGAGGACCCCTTTAAGGTGGAGGTAGGGCAAATAGGAGAGAAGAAAAGGTAATGCTGATAAGGGAATCTGAACCAAATGTTGTTGCATGCTAGAAATGATTAGATGCCCTTGTCATGGAGCTGTTACAGAGGTCCGGGGTGAAAGAGGGAAACAAGAGGTCAAGTGTGGGCACATGAGTAAAAAAAAAAAGTTTGTGCTGTATAGTGGAGGGAAAATGAATCCCTAATCTACTCCTAAATCCTCTCTCCTTTTCTTTTTTAAATATCCTTTGGTCCAGTGATGGGAAGAACGGAGGTGGGTCTCAATGCTATTTATTAACACATATCAGGTTAAGCTACACAATATGTTTGTAATTAAAATAAAAGCTTTAGCAAGAATATTCTGTTCTCTTGCTTAGAGGTGTTCACAGAGCATAAGCAAGCTACTGAACTGACCTTCATCATGCAATGCCTATTTTTTTTTAATGTTTGTTTATTTTAGAGAGAGAGAAAGAGTGCGTGCAAGCAGGGGAGGGACAGAAAGAGAGGGGAACAGAGGATCTGAAGCCGGTTCTGTGCTGACAGGAGACAGCCCGCATCAGGACTGGAACTCAAGAACTGTGAGATCATGACCTGAGATGAAGCCGGGCACTTAACCGACTTAGCCACCCAGGCACCCTGCAATGCCTATTTTTAAATGTCTATGTCTTATCACTGTACTTATGTTTTGGTGGGAGTCACATCTTCTATTCATTCAGTAGCTATACATTGAGTACATGCTAGGTGCCAAGCCCTGTTTTAGACAGTGAGTAAACAGAGTGAAATCCTTGCTCTCATGGAGTTTACAAAATAGTAACAAAAGCAGGCATTAAACAAAATTAAATGAGTAAATTGGGTATTATGTTTCATTTAGTTTTTAGTGCATTTTTCATATTTTGGTATATGTAAATTAGGATGCATTTTTAAATTGATGATAAATCATATTTTAATTGGTGATCTTTTTTCTTTGTGGCAGGCCATAAAACAGTGATATAAACCTTAAGTGATAACATTTAGAATTCAACAAAATACAGTAGAGTATTAGAAAGTAATAAATACTTTCAAAGAAGAATAATGAATGAGCAGAATTTTAACAGTGTGTTCAGGGACAGCCTCTCTGAGAAGGTATCCTTGGAGCCCAGGCATAAAAAATGAGCCAACAACCATATAGGGCTTTCCAGGTAGAGGAAAGTGCAAATCCCTGAGATAGGAGGGTGCCTGGTCACGCTCCCAGAAATACAAGACCAGTGTGGCTAGAACTGAACAGGACGAGCAGTAGGAAAGGGTGAGATGTGAGAAGCAACAAAGAGTCCAGCCTATATAGGGCCTTGCAGACCATTGTCGGACTCCGACATTTATTCTGAGTGAAATGGCAAGTTATTGGGAGGGTGTGGAGGAGACACCATGATATGAACTCTATGTAAAGGGTGAAAAGTCACCTCTGGCTGCTGTGTTGGGAATGGATGGACTGAAGGAAAACAAGGCGGAAATGAGGAGAGCAATTTGGAATCTTCTATTCAATGCAAGTAAAAGTTGATGGTGACTATCACCAGGGTGTTAGCAGTAGAGGTGATGAGAAGTAATCACATTCTGAGTAGATAAAACCACAAGATTGGTCCATTTTGGATGTGGGATTCAAGAAGAGGTGTGTCATGGATAAGCCCAACACTGTAACCTGAAACACTGAACTGAAACACTGTAACTAAGATGGGTTATCATTAATTATTCTGATTATAAACCAGGGATGCCTCGTACTAAACAATAAGTTTCCAACCAGATAGAGATTTGTGTATTCAAAACTAAAAAATTTCAAATAGTAGCGACTCCATAGGAGTCCTGGCTCTAGTATACAAAAGTGCTGTTCACCAAAGGAGGGGAAAGACAGAGAAAGGCAAGAAAGGCAAGAGGAAAAGGGAATTAGGTTTATTGTACCATGTGGTTCACGTATATTCTCATTTAATCCCAACCACCACCACACAGTGTCATGATTACTCTCCCCATTTCACAAGTAGAGAAATTAAGCTTTAGGTCGGTTAAGCAGCTTACCAAGGCCACACAGCTATAGATAATCCTCGAGAGTTCCCCCCTCGGAACTGGTTGCAATTCTTTAACTAGGCTTCCAAATCAGGTGCCCCACTCTTACAACATCCAGTTCTGCCCTATTTCCCTCTCCTAAAGGAATTGAGGCGGATATTTTTCCCGCTGAAGGTCAGTAAAAGAATATTTCAGTAGATACCACATAGTGTTCTTCCAAAAAGCATCGTTCAACCAATAT
Organism: Paguma larvata; assembly: GCA_030068075.1. NCBI lineage: Eukaryota > Metazoa > Chordata > Mammalia > Carnivora > Viverridae > Paguma > Paguma larvata. Next base: position 110,497,843 of record CM057829.1, read on the forward strand.
ACGTCTGTCTCCAGGAACATCTTATATTTCACCAGCAGAGCTCTCTGCCTATCCAGGGCACAAGCCTTTATCCAACACCCAACCCCCTTCTACACCCTTTACACTTTTCCCCCCCAAAACTCTTCATTCTGGGAGTCAGACCTTAGAACCTACAGATTTTCTAACTGCATTTGCTCACATCACCATCAGGTCCTCACACCAATATGGTACCATGTCCCCTCGGGCAGTGGTCCCACAAGACACCTGCAAGCTGTGATGCTTGCCCTTAGAGGGCACGCCTTCCACAAACAGGTTTACAGAGTCTAGTGCGGCATGAAGAGTGAGAGCTTTGCCATCAGCTAGGACGAGGTTCGGCTCTGAGTTTCTGACACTTTCTGGATCCATGACCTATGGCAAGGTACCCAGCTTTTTGAACTTCAATTTCTTTATCATTAAAAAGCTGAAAATGGTAATTATGTTACAGTGTTGTGAGAATTAAATGGACAGTGTTTGTAAGCCCCTAGGGTAGGGTGTGATACTAGTAAATATTTCTTAAATGTACTCTCTTAGTATTTCCTGGCTCTTCTCCCACGTAAAGCACTAATAGAGGGTATATACCATGCTCAGTGAGCTCCCAGACTGCAATGGACACTCTGCACTTAGAATCTCACATCTAGGGGCAACTGGGTGGCTCAATTGGTAAAGCATCTGGCTCTTGATTTTGGCTCACGGTTTGTGAGATCAAGCCCCACATTGGGCTCTGCACTGAGTGTGGAGCCTGCCTGGGGCTCTCTTTCTCCCTCTCTCTCTGCCCCTTTCCCCCATCTCAAAATAAATAAATAAACACTAAAAAAAAAAGAATCCCACATTTATTTTTCTAATATTTCTTTTACTCCTAAAAAGCCAAGGCTGCGTGTTTTTTTCCTACATCTATGGCCATTCAGCCCAGCTGGTGAACTATAGCTAAGAGGAGGCAGAGTCATGAAAGAGCAAAGCGTCAGGCAGTGATAGAAACCCTGGCACGGCCGGACATCAGGAGCAATGCCCCACACAGGGATGGCACACGACCTCTTCTTTCTCAGCAGCTCTGTAACTCATGGGTTACTCATGGGTTGGGAAAAGCTTTGATACATGAGCTAATCCTCTCTGATGCTTGAAACAACTATTGTCAGTTACCTGAGCATGTCTCTTGCAATTAAACACTTCAAAAACGGAAATAGATTTCCATCTCTGTCAATGTCATCATGTGGTCAATTTACTGTTGCTGCTGTTGTTTCATGAAGGTGGCATTTCAGGAGTCAATTTGCTTATTCCATGCCTCCTGGGTGACTGGTACTAAACCAAGGTCATGTAGAGAACAGTTACAGAGCTACCTCTCTGCCATGTCTGTGCAGACCTGTGGGAGAAGCACTAATTATCTCTTCTGTCAGAGGTCTTAGTTCACAAGATATCCTATGGGCGCCTCAGTCTCGATTTGTCTAAAACAAACATCCCTCTCACCCTCACCTGCTCTTGCTCTGGTGCTCACAGCACCAATGGGAGATAGGCTCATACCAGCACTATAAGCCATCACCACAGAAAATCAGGTTGCAAATCTGGTGGATTCAGGTGATCCTCTCTATGAAATATTCCTCCAAACTATTCTCTTGTTGTCATACTCACTGCCTAGTCACCTCTCACCTGGCATATTGAAACCGCCTAGCCTAAGTCTCCCCATGCCCAGGCTCTCCAAGTCCAACCACCTCAGTGAGATAGAAATTATGATTCAAGGGCACCTGGGTGGCTCAGTCGTTAAGCATCTGACTTTGGCTCAGGTCACAATCTCACGGTTCATGAGTTCGAGTCCCACATCAGGTGAGTTTGTGCCCCACTTCAGGTGAGCATGCGACCTGATTCAGGTAAGCCACACTTTTTTTTCTCTCTCTCCCTCTCTGCCCTTCCTGGGATTCCCTCTCTCTCTCTCTCTCTCTCTCTCTCTCTTTCTCTCTCTCTTTGCCCCTTGCTCACTTGCACCTCTCTCTTCTCTCTCTCTCAAAAAAAGAAAAGGAAGAAAGAAAGAAAGAAAGAAAGAAAGAAAGAAAGAAAGAAAGAAAGAAAGAAAGAAAGAAGGATTTAAGCCTGAACTTTTTACATCCATCACTCAGCCAAGATCTATCATACTCTAGATCTGTGCTGTCCAATCCAATAGCCACTAGGGGTGTGTGGCTCTTGAGCACTTGAAACATGACTAGTCCAAATTTAGACATACTACAGTGCATAAGGCATGCCAGATTTCAAAGATTTGGCATGAAAACAAGAATATAAAATATTTCATTAATTTTTTAGGCTGATCACGTGTTGAAATGATAATATTGGGGGACAGTTGAGTTTAAATAAAATGCACTTTTAAAATTAATTTCAATTAACTTCGTTTGTTCCCTCCCTCCCCCCTCTTTTTTTTATTGTGGCTACTAGAAAATTTAAAATTGTGTATGCTGCTTGTATTCAAGTTCTCTCTGACAGTGCTACCATGGTGCCAGTTTCTTCTCAATTTATGATCTTTGCATCAGCTATTCTTTCCTTCTCCCTGGAACCCCCTTCAAGCCAACTCTCATTCATTCAAGATTTAATTAAAATTCACTTTCTGATATTCGTCTTTCTCTGACTGAACTATTTTTCTTAGCCTAATACACTGTAGTTCCATCCACATTGTTGCAAATGGCAAGACTTCATTCTTTGTGATCGCTGGGTAGCATTCCATTGTATATACATATACCACATCTTCTTTATCCATTCATCAGCCGATGGACATTTGGGCTCTTTCCATAATTTGGTCATTGTTGATAACACTGTTATAAACATTGTGGGGGGTGTGCAGGGGGATGGGTTAAATGGGCAATGGGTCTTAAGGAGGGCACTTTTAGGGAGGAGTGCTGGGTGTCATATGTAAGTGATGAAACCAAGATTACACTGTATGTTAACTAACTTGAATTTAAATTAAAGAAAGAAAGAAAGAAAGAAAGAAAGAAAGAAAGAAAGAAAGAAAGAAAGAAAGAAAGAAAGAAAGAATAAAATTCACTTTCTGTATGAAGACATCTCTACTTTTCCCTTTGTAACTTCTTTTTGGCACTTTACCTCATTTAAATATCTATTTAGAAATTTATTTCTTTAATGTCTATCACCCTCACTAGACTGCAGGGTTCACAAAGGAAGAGAACCAACCTTTTCTTGGTTCCTCACTGATCTTATGAATCTTCTTTAAGGTCTGGGAGACATAATAAGTGTTTAATAAACTCTACTTGAATAAATGAATGAATTAGACATTCTGATTCCCCTCCCAGGTGGTGTTGGTGGGGCTGAGCAATAAATTAAACCAGCTGGCATAATTGAGACAGAATAAGATAGTGCAAAGCAAGGCTAGTCCACGGTCTAGCTCCCCATTTCTCCCTCTATCTATTGGTTCACTGAGAAGCTAAGCCTCCACCCCCCAATCAGCACCAATGAGGAGGTAAGAGGTATCAGAAGGAGTCCTTTCCCACCCAACCCTCCATTCTCTTCTTTGTTTCAATAGGATCCAGGAAGCTGAGCTTACTCCTTGACTCAGAAACAAAAATGCCACACCCCACTTTCTCCTAGAAGGTGTCAGTGGGATGAGGGGTAACTGAAGTACCATCCCATATGTCTGCAACAAGGCAGTGTGAACAAGGGTTCCACTTAGGTAGGTGTTGTCAGTGGGACCCAGCATGAAGCTCAACACAGGTACTCACCCTACCCTCAATCTACACCTCAACAGGAGACTACCTGCTAAATAAGAAAGATTAAATAGGATACAGAGCTTCATAATATAATACTTCAAATCCCATGACACCAAAAAATAAAAAATAAAAATAAAAATCAATCTTGGATCACACCAAGAACAAGAAAAATCACAACTTGAATGACAAAACACGATCAATAGATACCAACACTGAGATGAATTAGAAGGACTTATCTGACAAGAATTTTAAGGAAGCCATCATAATAATGCTTCAACTAGCAATTATGAATTCTCTTGAAACAAATGAAAAAATATAGAAAATATCAGCAGATAAATAGAAATTACTAAGAATAGAAATAACTTCAATAGCAGAAATTAAAAATTCCCTGGATAGGTTCCACTGTAGAGTGGAGATGACAGGATAAAATCATTACACCTGAGGACAGATCAAAATGATTTACCTATTCTGAACAATAGAAAGAAAAATGGAGTAGGGGAAAAATTGAACAGAGTCTCAGGAATCTGTAAAAGATTTTTTTTAAAGCTAATAGTTGGATCATTTAAGTCCCAGAAAGAAAGGAGAGAGTAGGGCTGGAAAGTTTTCAAAGACATAATGACTGAAAACTTGCCAAATTTGGAGAAAGACATAAACTTACATATTCAAAAGGCTGAACCCCAAATAGAATAAACCCAAAGAAATCTACACCAAGACATACCATAATTAAACTTCTGAAAACTAAAAACAAAGGAAAAAAAGTATCCAGAAAAAAATAAAATGACACACGGCAGGGAATTCCTTATCTGAAACCACAAAGAACAGAACAATATTTTTCAAGCCCTGGAAGAAAATAACTGTCAACTTCCCTTTCTTTATCTGGTGAAAATATGCTTCAGTAACAAAGGAAAAATAAAAATATTTTCAGATGAAGAAAAACAAGAAAATCCAGCCTTAAAGAATAGCTAAAGAATGTTCTCTATACATAATGGAAATTATAACGGAAGAAGGCTTGGAAATTTCAGAAAGGAAAAATTGAACATAAGAAAGGGTAAAAATAGGTAATAGGTAAAATGGGCAAGTATAATAGACTATCCTTATTTTCATGAGTTTCCTATATAATATTTGATATTTAAAGCAAAAATCATAAAGCCATCTTTGTCGTGGTCAATGTAATAAAGGGAATTATATTTAAAAAGCAGGTAGTGAAATGTAAGTCGATACCAGTAGACTGTGTTAAATTACATATGCATGTGTAATCAGAGAACAACCACTAAGAAAAGTATACAAAGCTAAACACTCCAAAACACTATAAATAAATCAAGATGGAATGAATGAATAAATGAATAAAAAAATGAAAACTGGTTCTCAGGAATATCTAATTTCCAAAAAAATTTGCCTTCAACAATAAAAAATTATTGTATATAAATTTTTAAACTATCATAATGACAAGCGATAATGATCAAACTATTTTATTGTAAATCACTGAGTTAGGTAATTAAAGTTTTTAATCATGAATATGTGTTAAATCAGTGTAAATGAAAGATGAAATTAATCTGTGACAAAAGCAAAATGTGTAGTCATTTCATCGTTAAGACCATGTCCCAATCCCATCATTTCATTCCTGTTACTTTTGTTTTTAATTTACTGCTTCTAACTTGATCCAAAGCAGCTGTTCCCCTACTAGTCTTATCTTTTTCAGCCTGGAGTATAAAATGGGGTTAAAGATGCAACCAGATATAGCCCATCTCCATGAAGCTGCAGGTCGGAAGAGGGTATGTGTCATGCCAGAAGCTCATAAAGTTGGTTTGAAGGCAGGATTATCTTATTCTCTCAAGACCAAAGTCATTAGAACGAGGGGGATGGCCGCCACACATAGACATCTCCACAGCAAGTGGATGCCAGACCTCTTTCAGTGTCCTTGACTGTGGTAAACTCTTCAAAGAGAGGTCAGCTGTGCTGCTGCTCGCCCAGTGACCCCTGGTCCAAACAGACAGAAAAAGGGACACTGCCTCTTAGAAGATCAAAGCCCCAGCTTTACTCACTGCTTCTCTTGACTCTCCTGCTGTGGAGGCTGAAGGGGTGGTAAATGAGGGAGGGGATGGGGGAGAAAAAAGGAAGGGCATTTTAGCACAATGTAAATAATTACTAGGTCCACAAGAAGCACTCTGCTGAAAGATCACTGGCCACAGGTGATGAGATGAGCAGAAACGAAGTCTGGAGAATGGCTCTGACAGACAGACTGCTCTCCTAAGGCCTCTTTCCAGCAGAAGCCTGTGACTCACCCATTACAGCTGTCAAAGCAGAGGTCATAAGGAGAAGAAGGGGCACCTGGGGCCAACCCACCTTTTCTCAGAGGTGTTTGCTTTTTGGTACTTTGACATCAACATTGTTTAACAATAACTTCCAAGCTTCCAGGATGGGGATATTGGTCACTCAGCTCTTTGTTCTGTTATAGGGTAACCAACCATCCCAGTCTCCCTTCCCGCACGTTTCCCTGGGAAGTCTCACTTCCAGAAAATCTGTCATGCAGGGAAAACCAGGACAATTGGTCACCCCAGCTGTGGAACAGCAAGACTGAACAGTTGACTGCGCTATTTGTAGAAAAATAAGTATAGTGGATTGAATGGTGCCCCCCCAACTCGCCCCCCCAAAGAATTCCCACACCCTAATCCCCAGAACCTGTGAATGTGACCTTACTTGGAAAAAAAAGGTCTTTGCAAATGTAATTAAAGATCTGAGATCATCCCGGATGGGTTGGGCCCTCCGTCCAATGACAGCTGTCTTTATGAGAGACAGAGAGCACACAGAAACACATAGGAGAAGGTGATGTGAAAACAGAGGCAGACATTGGAGTGATGCTAACACTCACCAGAAGCTGAAAGAAGAAAGGAACAGAATCCACCCAAGAGCCTTTAGAGGGAACACAGTCCTGCCAACACGTTGAGTTTTGGATTTCTGGTCTTCAGAACTGTGAGAGAATGAATTGCCGTTGTTTTAAGCTGCCCAGTTTGTAGTATTCATTATGGCAGCCAAGTAAGCTAATAAAAAAGCCTGGTGGCTGAGGGTCTCCCCTGAGGCTACAACAAAGTAAAATTTTTCTCTGAAGACACTGGGTGGCTAGCAGGTAGAACAGATAGAAATATGCAGTCAATTAGTCTAAGAAAGAGTTTTAAGATGGATTCTTAGGAATCACCAATGAGTTTAGCAGATTGACTTTTTTCATAAACTCATGACATACAAATTTTCCTTCAGGGAAAATCACAGACCTCCCTCAGATCTATATATGCCCCCTCAGAACAACAAAACATCTTTGGGTCTCGTTTTTTTGCCCAGTGTAAGATAAGGGCTAATTTTTTAAAATTTTTTTTCAAAATTTCACTCATGAATTAAATCTCCCAAGATAGTTTTCCAAATTTAGAAAAAAAAATTTATGTCTATTACTAGAGGATTCCAGCCTTCTAATAACGTGATATGTTTGAAAATGGAATTGACCCTGACATAACTGGTGATCTCTGCAAGTCACTTTGCCTCTCTGGTCCCTGTTTTTATCATCTATAAAATCAAGAGGGTCAACTAAATTATCTCAAAAAGATTTTCTTATTTTAGCCTTCAGAGATATGTGTTAATAACCAGATTTCAGGGGTTAATAAATATCTTATTTCAGAGTGCCTCGGTGGCTCAGTTAAGCATCTGACTCTTGATTTTGGCTCAGGTCATGATGTCATAGTTTCAGGAGTTTGAGCCCCACAACGGGCTCTGTGCTGACAGTGTGGAGCCTGCTTGGGGCTCTCTGCCCCTCCCTTGCTCCCTCTCTCTGTCTCTCAAAACTAAATGAACTTAAAAAAATCTTATTTCCACATTAAAAAAAGAAACTCTCTATATTAAGAACCACATATGAACTTCTCTGAGTGAACTTACTTTCATTTCCAGATAAAAGCATCCCCTAGTTTGCTTCCTTTTGTATATAAATAAATTTATGTATTTTTTCCAACAGACTTAGGAGGGCCAGAACATTTTTGTCAACAGAACATCATGCTGAAGACATTACAGTTTATCGTTCGTGAAATTCTATAAAAGCTAAAAATGAGAAGGCAGAAAGCAAATGCATAAAGTACGAAACCAACAATAATCCAAGAGATGCTAGAATTAGCATCTTAGCTCATTAAAAATCATTTGAAATCACTACAGAGCACATTTCCAAATAATGTGACAAGTAGGAAAAACATCTATCAACATCCCCAGAGAGACAGTAAAGGAGGTTTGTGTGTTTTCACTTTCTACGGACCCTGCCAAACAGGATTATTACTGATCTGAGTGGCTCTCTGCCACAACCCACCAAGAGCAGCTAACTACAATTTATCAATTTATCCATCTTTTCTTCAGGATGCCTTGTCTAGCCCCTAAAGTGTAGAACATATGCCCCATCGATGTGTGCCCATGCACCCTCACCTCCCTCTATTATCTTACCTAGCAATCTTGTTCTCTCCCACTGACTTCAGTCCTTGGTGTCAGTGGCTTCTTACTCACTGTATGCCCAGCATTTTGTAAACTTGGCTGTACCTAGCACACTGTTTTGCCCACTACATGCCGACTGAGTTACAACAAACCACACCAAATGCTTTATTTTCCCTGTCGGGCTCTCCTAGGTGCATAGTGGCGAATGTAATCACTACATAAACTAACTTCACATGAAGACACGGCATTGTGACAACCAGGAGTTTTCCTCAAGAACCTCTACTTTTCTGGTATATTTTTGTTTTCTTGACCACACCAAGAGATGGGTGGATGGATGGGTGTCTCCAGAAAGGCATTTTTTTTAGCAAGTGTCTGTATTACCTAGAAGGGGAATATGAGGACTCTAAATAGATGTCTCTATCCAGAAATTCCTAACCTCAACAATGTTCTCTGCTGTGCAGGTATGTCCTGTGCACTGCCATATGCTCAGCATCATCCCTGCTCTCTAAGCACTCAATGCCAGTAGAGACCTTAGCTGTAGCAACCAAAACTGTCCCTGGATATTACCTAATATACCACGGGGGGCAAAACTGCCCTGGGGTTTAGAACTAATGCTGTTAATATTTTCTTATTAGCACACTGGAGGAGGGAAAAAAATAGTTTATCAGTTTACTGTCACCTTACCAAGTGACAGTTACCAAGCATCTTCTCTAAAGTAGGTAGCCTACTGTAGAACCAGGATAAATGGGAGGTATACACTAGGACAAAACCCCAAGTGTTTCTCCAACTCATCCAGCAGCAACCTGAGCTTGTCTGCCATTTTGCCTCCCCTCCACGTAGCCCTGCCCAGCTCTGATCTGAGCTCTCTGATCTGAGCTCTCTCTGATTGGACAGGCTTTTCAGCCTCTCGGAAGTGACACAACGCCCTTCTCTCAAGAGAAGTGGCATGTTGTATGAATGACTAGCCAGTTGTATTCCCAGGTCAAGCTGTTTCGTTTTACTCTTTGGACACCTCACTACAGATTATCAGTGTGGTGCTTACCTTATCTAAAGAAAGTCATCTTTGTCCTGCGTTAGATTATTAAGAATTCTCAATACACCACTATAAACCCACTTATCCCTCCAAACTGTATTTATTTGAAGTAACAGACAATAGACTGTTGGATTACATAGCTAAAGGTAAAATCTAATTTTAGTCCTAAATTTGAGCAGTCTCTCTGCTACCACCATTAACCAGAACAATGAACAAGGACAATAGGTAACTGCTTTTCCTTTTGTCATTTTTCTTTCCACATGCATTATTCTGATGACCGTTGGTGGTCATTTTTAAAATGCCCAAACACAAATAGATAAATAAAAAATGAAAAGGAGATAGGAGGTGAGGAGGAAAAGAAATAAAGTGCCTAGATAATTTGTGATGTAATGAATCAGCCCCTAAATAATCAAGATCTAAAGCTATGGGAAGTTCAAAGTAATAGCAGTCAAAGCAGGAAAAATGAGACAGTCACAAGGGAACTGTGGAGGCCACCAGGTCCTCTGTAGTGGACCTTCTCAGCACTGCAGAATAACCGTTCTGGTTTGACACCTACTGTGCGTCATGGAGTCTGAGAAACAAAACTTGTATTAGCAAAGTAAATGGAGGACTAAGAAACAATCCTTTCCTCAGGTAACTGGCTGTCCACAATTACAGACATCACTGAAGAGAGGAAATAAAACTGAAAATTACCACAGAATTTGCCAAGACCCCAGCCAGAATAAAACAAAGTCAGATGGCATGGAAGCCTTACATGCCTGAATGAAAAATGACTAAATAAAACCAAATTTTGTCCCACAAGAAGAATGGGTAAAACTTTTAACTAATTAGAGAAACTCCATCATGATCAAATATGAGCCACATAATTATTACATGGAACAGTAAACATTTTAATTATATAATTAGAAACAAATGTAAGAGCTTTTTTTCTTCTTTTTTTTCTGTGCTTGTATTTTTCTGCTTTCATGGTCAGCAGCCTAATGTAGTGATTTAATTACCTCAGAGTCAGTCAGTTAAGCTCGCTGTCTGAGAGCTGCCTTTTCACAATGCCCTGAACTGACCTGAAGTGAAACTCAAACTCACCCTTTGTGCCCAGGGCTTTCCTGACAACAAAAGAGGTATTGGTTCTCCTTTCCCCAGATACCAGCCCTGGGCTTACTTCCCAGTGCCTTCTCCTCCTCCTCCTTAAGTCTCCTTCCTCTACCCATTCCTTGCCTTCATTCCACCCTCCATCTCATTCCCCCACCAAACCCTTCCCCCAACACACACACACAATGGACAGGAATCCTGAATCTGCCATCTTGTTGTCTCATTATCACCGAAACAAGAGCGTGGAGATTGTTCTATATTTCTAGGCACGTGAAATCCCTCAGTCTCTAACCACTCTGACCTTGGCTGCTATAACTGTGTAAGTGCTTCAGGAGAAGATCTCACGCTCACATTTCGGAGACATATGCAAAAAAAGGAAGCAGACACGCTGCTTGATGGAAAGAGCTGGGCCATCACATGGCTTCTTAAAAGAGCAAGAATTAGACCAAGAAACCCTCAGACCCTGCTCCTTTGATCCAGATCCTATTTTAACTAAGGAGAAATACCTTCTCTGGAAAAAGGCTTTAATGGATAAAGGTGAATTCTCTGGTGGGGCTTCACTGGCTTTTCCTCTGCAAACCACACCAGAAATGATACCCAACAAGGTTAGAGCACATTTGAGATACACCGGCTAGTTCAAAGGGAAGAACAATGCTCAGGAACTCCTGCTTCCATTTCTTACACAGCACCCATCTCCTTATTCTCTTACCTCACATTACCATGTAGGTGCTTTCGAAATCTCTGTTAGGAGCCCTGGGTACAAATCTAGGGTAATTATACTTTTCAAAACATAGCAATATATCATAATCCTGAGAAGCAAATGAGAACAAGTACCATGAGGCATTGGTATAAAGGAGAAGAAAGGCAGCGTCAAGAATTTTCCTTGAATTATTTAAATATGTGACGGGATACAGGTTATTCCTCTGAATGTTGTGTGTGTGTGTGTGTGTGTGTGTGTGTGTGTGTGTGTTTACTTCGATCAATATATTTTCTGTTTCTATTGCCTAGAGTCTAAGAAAATAACATAACGGAACTTTTAACAAATTGATTTTGAAATCTTCATAATTAAGATCCTTCCATGTTAAGAAAAGAATATACTGCATAATGGTTCAAGGGTATCCCTTGATTGGCCTGAAACATGACTACTCAAATAGAATAGAAGCTTTTCCACAGATGACAGTCTGGGAACATATTCTGTAGCAATTTGGCATTGCAATAGTTTTAAAACAAACTACCAATAACAGAATTCTGTCATCTATCTCTACCATTTCTCCTTCTGTAACTTCTACACATTCCTTCTATAACTTACTTCATAGAGAAAGCAGTCAGCAGGTAGACATTTTTATTATTCCATAGTCTGAGATTCTCAGGGGCTGCTAATGTAGGGGTCAATATGCTTAGAGACTAAAGACACAAATTTTTGTTCTTTGAAGAGGTCTGGAAGACTGGCTGGTATAAGTGGACCACCTGTGGAAAGGATGCTCATGTGTGTATCATTCTCAAAGTGAGATGGTTAGAAGTGGACTTTACAATTAAGCGTTAGCTCTTTTGCATGAGGGAATAAGGGTAGTAATAACAAACGGATATAGTGATCTTGTTACAGAGGATCCAGACCAATATACTCAGTCTCTATTAAGATTTGATTAAAAGAGGTAAGTGATGGCTATATCATAGCACAGTTAGGTGAAGTGAAATAAACGCTTGTATCTGTGGAGATTATTTAAGTGATTTGTGAAAGACGTAGACCCTATTTCTCTGTAGTTGTAACTGGATGCTTATTCCATTAATGAGGATATAACCAAATAATAGTGAGGAATTCCTAAGGATACTTCCAACACAATTATTTTATTTCGGTAAAGTGGTTTAAAGTGTTAAAAATAATTCAAGACTGTATTCATATTCAAATAATTTCAAACAAATATGGTTGTTTCCCATTGCAAAGGAATTGTTATTACAGTACTAGAGAATATTTATGTTGTACTTAATCACTTTTAAACTGCTATTTAACTGTTTTTATTAGCTATTTAAAGCAGTGCAATAGCTCTCTGATAAGAACTTACTTGCGAACATTTGGCAATCCCTTTCTAGCAAATACTGCTCAGCATTCATCTGTTGTCTCTACCATTTCAGTTAGGTAAGGTTTGAGGATTTCCTGAGAGGTACAAAATGTGCATATTTTTGGGTTAAAGCAGCTAAAATCAGGGGCTTCACTGACCTAAGCAGATAGAACTTTGAACTGCAACCTTTGGGTCTTTGACCCCCTTTGCCTTACAGAATGAGTAAGGTTAAAGGAAATAATGATTTTTACAGGTAGCAAATATCACTTTTGTAAAAAATCAAGGATTAAATAAATAAATAAATAAATGTGTAAAATAGATTAAAATACTGTTGAAATGATCAGCAATCAGACTCTATTGGCTTATCTACCTTTTCAGTCTCACTTCCTTCCCTTCCACCTCCACACACCTTCCCAGCTATTCTGGTCTTGCTGGCCTTCCCCGATTACACCAGGAACCTCACAGCCTAGTTTGTCTCTAAGCAGTCTTTCAGTTCTAAAATTCTAAGATTGTTTTGAAGCTAGTTTACAAGCTTAATTTAGCTTTCCTTCTGAAGGATTATTCTTGTTCGAATTATTTTAATCCAGCCTGTTCAAACATGAGGGATGCTGGGGTTTTATCAATAAAAGTGAGTGGTAAGAGGGAGGGACCTAGAATTCTGTTGGTTAAGAGCAGAAGGGTAACCTCATGAGGGCAGCTGAATGTTCTAGGATTTGGGGACTGATTCAGGCTAGTGTGGGCCATCCAAGGAGTTCTGCCCCTGGCGGCTAAGAAGAGGGCAGTCTCCTGTCAAGTAGGTATTAGAGTGAAAATTTAGTATAAAAATTTATTCTCAGCAGGATCTCAAACTATAGATGGGGCTGGCAAGAATGTTGTAGGACACTAGGACTCAGTCATTTCAACTAGGGCCTTAAGGAATGACTCCAGTGCAAACAAAGAATCAGACAACCAGAAAGGGAATACAAGACAAGGTTGAGATTATACTAGAAATAAGGAAAAAGCAAATAGACAGGAGGCTTTTTGGAAATCACCCCAATATCTCTGAATTGCTAGACAAGACCTATTTCAGATCTTACTGGCTAGGGAATAAAAGCTTTAGTTGAACTTTCTTCCTCAATAAGATTGGCTCAGCTTTAGTCTGAACCTACAGAGGAGGCATCATGGATTTCTACCCAGAGGGAAACTAATGGAGACTATTTTAAAATAAGATGTCGACGGTAGTATCCAGAATATGGCAGACATTGTCCTACCATATACTGAGTCGGTCAGATAACTTTTGAAGTGGGTGTTCAGTCCTGGTTCATTGTGAGGGGTTATTCCAGCAGGCCTGGAATTGGCCTGGGCTGTTTTGCTTCAAGTAAGAGATGTATCCACACAGCTCCGACCTCTGGTCAAGACGTGAAATGTGCTGAATAATAGTGTTGCTTGGTAACCATGAGTCCAAGGTAAATTTCAGAGTGGTTCTACCAGCTTGTCAACATTGTTTGTTGGTAACACTGAGATTGATATTGTGTGCCTGGTCTTGACGAGAGCCTAGTAGACTTTGTCCTTGCATCTGGTTACACAGCAAGAAACATGCATTATGTGACCAGCAATGTATAAGAAGCCCATTCAGGAGTCCATTCTGAGCACCCTGGTTCCAAGGGTTCTGTGCCCACATTGTTGGTTCCAGCTTCAAAAAGAAAGCATGTCTAGAATGGTCTTTACAGAGGGAGGATAATTAGAGCCTGGCCCAGACTTTCCAGACTCTTTACTCTGGGGCAAGCTTTGGCTATGATGAGTATCTTTATTTTAATGTTCTTGCTATATTGCATTGCTGTTTGGAGTCCTGTGAATCTTCCTTAGTAGTTGAAGTGTGCGGCTGTCATCATAATCACCCCCTGGGAATCAAATTTTAATAGGAATTGAACCCAAAGGTGGAGACCAAAATGTAGAACAATCAGAAACCATGTCACATAATGAAGAGTTGAAAAAAGTAGACAGGCTTCACTTGGGGGGTGGGGAGAGGGGGAACATTTGAAGAATTGTAATATGTAATAGGGTTTTATGTATGTCTCTTTCAACTCTAAGATTACATTAATTTTTACTAATATCTAGAAGGCAAAGCAATGCAGTAGAATGATATTACAGGAAGGCATTTAAATATGAGAATGAACAAATCTAACAATGTTGAGACTGTTTCAACTGAAATGGGCTTCTTTGTAAGTTTGAAAGTCTCTGGAAGGTTTAAGAGTCTGGATGACAACAGTTCAAGTGTGTATAGATAGTTACTGTTGTCTTCATTTTTAGATTAGACACGATATTTTCTACATTCTGTTTCAATGCTAACATAATTCTAAGTACAGATAATTGTGAGTATAGATAAGAAGAGTCTTTATTACAATGACATCAGGATTCATTAACTTTATTCATGATACCTTTAAAAAGTTTTCTTTCCATATGCCTGAATTCATTGTGCACTGAATGTACCACAACCCCGTTCTCACCTTTCAGCAAAAGCGAGCATCTAAGATTCGACTTAAAATCTTTTTTAAAAAATCAAAACTTTATTTTCTCACAGATTTCCTTGTGATTAAAATGGGAATGTAAAAAAAGAAACTGTAACTGAGAATTAGCACTACCTCTGGGCTAGCTGTTGAGAGCTGCAATGATGCATCCAGGAAACAAATATAACAGGAGAGTGTTGGGCACATGCCTGGGGCGTTGGGGGAAAAAAACAAGGTGCCTGCCAGAAAAAAACCCACCTTTGCATATCCAAGCATCTAGGGCCCCAAGGTACCAGCTTGGTCTCCCGAGGAGCACACCAGATACATAGCCTATTGGGTCCAGACAACTGTAATGCAGAGTGAGGCTTCCTGAAGGGGTGAGGTGCTCTAACCTCAGGCCAAACGCAACGGTCCAGGCCTGCTGTTGATGGGGTGGCAGGGGCCGGAGGTCCCTGATCAGCCAGCAGTTCCTCATCCGGAACTGTACAGGGCGGTGGGTGGAGAAGCAAACAGCATCCCGAGTCTGAGTCACTGCCAACTGTGGGCATTTTGAAAAGGAGACTCCAAAGTGGAGCCAGAGAGGATTATGGGACTTAAAATAAGGCCAAGACGCAGGAATATTCCACGCAGAGGAATGGATCTGGGGAGGGACAAGACTCTTGGAAAGGGGAAAGCAACCCTTTTACTGCTGGCGGATGCTGGGCCGCGTGGGAGGGAGGGTGCAGGTGCCAAGCAAGCTCCGGCAGCGAACGCCCACATTGCCGCTCCGTTGCTAATACCCAGAAAGTCTTGGACTTTTCTCCTCAAAATGACTTCTGAATAAAATACGGGAGACTCAATACGTTTCCATTTCATCCAAAGAGGTCACATCTTGTCCCGGTGCCTATCTGAAAAGACTCTGCCCCAGCTCCAGTGAAGGTAATACATGTCTTTACGGGAAGCCTGGGAAGAAATAGGCAACCCCCTGGACTCAGGCATCGCAATCCATCGTGGTCTCACACTTCATAAATAACCAGAGAGGAAAACTTTCCTCATCTCATTTAAGCCACTGAGGTGTATATAGCTTTAACAGACACAGGACACTTATCTCAAGCTGAGAGTGTAATTTCATGGCAATAATTTGTTTAAAGTGTTGCTGATTGCTTCCTATTTCTCCCTGTTAATGACTTTTGCACCTTTCCACTGTTCCTTTTATATGGGCTGCTCTGGCAATTAACCTACAGGAGGCTGTTTAGACAACACGGGGCCTTTCAACAGGCTGCTGGGAACTCCACCGGACACTCCCAAGATCTGAAAAGTCTCTTTCATACACATTCTTCCTTTTTTGGAGAGAACGGATTTTGTTTTGTTTTTTAGCCTTCTGTCCTGCATTGCTCCGTCACAGTTACTGCTATTCCTGAAGGGTACATTTTCAGAAGACAACTGAGCAAAGCTAATTTGCGGTTCATAAATTTCCTGGTGACTGAAACCAGCTTAAGAAAGGTGGTGCGGAGTGCCTGGGGTTGCACATGTAAAAGAACACATCTCCTTTAGGTTAGAAGCCTAATATGGAATGCCTTGGAAAGCGCGTTAGTGGTCAGAGGGCCATTTGAGAGCCTTTTAATCTTTGCATTTTAGAGCAACTCGTGCTTGCAAATTTTGGCAAAGTATATTCTTCCCCTATTGGCAGTGATTTCAAATTTGAATGATGAAGTAGCTTTTTCCATATTTCATGGAGCAAAGTAAATAGCGTGTTCCTCGTGTCACCAGAGAGCATAAACGCACGAAAATGCCAGAGAGTAAGGGGCACACGCAGCAAAGTCACAACACGGTGGTCGGCCTATTTTCTTCTCTTTTGTTTTCAACCCATCTGCTTTTCCCGTTTGCTCACCTTCCAGCCATTGCTTTTCTATGTTCCCTGCCCTTCCCCTCTCACTTTAATGCTACCAGAGGCAGGCAGCCCTGGGACCGGAGAAGCGGACAGACAGCAAACACCCTGGGCTACTCAGGTTCAGGTATTTGGTTCCACTGACCAAGTTTGCTGTTTCAGCCCAAAGGTGAATGTGATTGAGGAACAGAATAGAGATCCAAGATACTGCACGTGCGTCAGCACCACTGTGACAGCCCAGGCTCTGAATCACAAGGCACTTTAATCCCTCAATGGTAAAGCCACCTAAGGAAAGGGATACCTGAAACCAGACCAGGAAATATTTGTGCGGGAGGCAGGGAACTCGATCCACACTGCTTTTCTCAGTCACTAAGATTCTTATTAACAACAAGGACAAGTCCTAACTCCAAAAACAGAGTTCTCAACCTCCCGGGGCAATCATCCCAAAATCTTACCCCGGAGAGTTTACCAGGGCTGCCATCTCAAGATTTCTTTCTATACTTTTTGATTCACTTTCAGGAAAGTCTTGTCCTCAGGGTCCAACACTTTCCTGCTACCACACCCTTGCTGTTAGGAATGAAAGTAATCTCCTCAGTCTCTGGAGAAGCTGATGACCCCAGTTCACTTCATAGTCATCCAGGAATCAACTTCATCATGTGTATGTTTCATTTATTAATTCTTCCAGCAAACAAATAGAAAGTCCTCACTATGTGCCACAGTGTTGTAGGTGCAGGGAGGTATATCAACGAGTCTTGCCTTCAGGGAGTTTATGTTCTAGTGGTGAGTGGGAGGGACAATAAGCACAGTAAGTAAATTACCTCATTGTTAGAAAGCAATAAGTGATATCAAACAATTAAATAGGGTGAGTTGATGGAGAAGGAAGTGGCAGTACAAATAGGGTCATCAGAGTGGATCTTATGAAGGAGAATGCTTGAGCCAAGTCTTAAGGAAGGTGAGAGAGTTTCCAAGCAGACATGCAGAACAGAGCATTAAGAATGAGCTAAAGCAGGGGCACCTGGGTGGCTCAGTCGGCTAAGTGTCCAACTTCTGCTCAGGTCATGATCTCATGGCTCACGAGTTTGAGTCCTGCATCAGGCTGACAGCTCAGAGCCTGGAGCCTGCTTTGGATTCTATGTTTCCCTCTCTCTCTCTGCCCCTCCCCCACTCATTCTCTCTCTCTCTCTCTCTCTCTCTCTCTCTTTCTCTCTCTCTCTCTCTCTCAAAATTAAATTACAAAATAATATAAAATTTTTTAATTAAAAAAAAGAATGAGCTAGAGCAAATGCCCTATGACAAGAGCATGTCTAGTGTGATCCAGAAATAATAAGAAAGCCACCAGGGTGAGATCTGATTAAGACGGAGAGAGTAGTAGGCAATGCAGTCAGAAAGGTAACAAAGGCTTTATTGGCTCTTGTATGGACTTGGAATTTTATTCAAAGCAAAGTGGAGAGTGATCTAAAAGTTTTTGAATAGATGAATTCAATGAATTAACTTACATTTTCAAAGGATCTCTCTGGTTGCTCTGTTCAGAATAGAGCAACTCTATTCTCTGTTGAGAATAGACTGTGTGTTTGTGTGTGTGTGTGTGTGTGTGCGTGTGTGTGAGGGTGGGTGGAGGATGCAGTGAGAGGAGTTAGGAGGCCACTTAATCCATGCAAGAGATATTGGCAGCTCCACCAGACTGGTAGCAGTGGATGTGGTATAAAGGAATCGGATTCTGGAAAGATTCTGAAAGTAGAGCTGGCAAGATTTCCAATGGATTGGTTGATGACATGAGAGTAAAAGGAGTCAAAGATGACAGGAGTTGTTAACCTGCAACTGTAAAGATGGTGTTACCATCACCTGAGATGGGTGAAGGCAGTGGGTAGCAGAAGTCAGATTAGAAAGATTAGAAGTTTAGTTTAAGGACATTGATTTGAAGAGATTTCTATCACTTAACAGTGATTACAATACATTACAATAATATTATACGCTATCCTATGATTTTACAGATTGTAAACCTTGAGATTTGCACTTTGTACATGTCTAGAAAAGCTAGAAAGTTGTAGTTAGGAAGATTAAAGCTGAAAAGCAGCCTAGGATCTGCAGACAGTGATTCTATGCACTAATCTTATCAGTAAGTTAAGAAAGTACACTATCTTTTTCTGAGTAAACCACTGTATGTTAGACAAGCTCCTTACTTAGGGAAATTGACCAGCTTGTTCTGATGAATGTGATTCTGTCTCCCCTCTGTCCTCCTGCCAGCCCCACACAGGATTTCCTGTGCACAGAGCATAGTAGAGATAAGACAAGACACCAAGGCTCACAGTTGTGACTCTTTGGGAAAGCCTACAGAAGCTGCCAGAATTAGAGCATAGATCACAGAAATAGGGCTTTCCCCCCAAACTGATAGCTTCCATTCCAAAATAGGCTATGCTTATGCTCGAAGTCGTAGGAGCGAAAAGGCTTCATGGTCGGATGAAACACAGTGTCTCATGGTAAAACACACAGGAAATGTCTGGAAGCTCAAGCAAGAAACTCTATTGGGTAGATAGTTTTTGTGGGGCTACAAGAAGAGTGGAACAGAAAAACTATGTAGCTCCTCTGCCCCTTCAGCCCATGAGTTTAATCTTAGCCAAATCTGGAAATTAGGTCTGGGTTGGTATTGCCCAGAGGGTGAACTCATTGAAAATTCTGAAAATTGAACTCTGAAAATTCTGTCCCAGTTATTCCTCGGCAAAGGAATATTTTTCTCTGTGCTTCTGTTTAGAACAGTGGCTCCAATAAAATAGATATTTAATTCTTGCTGAATATAGAAGAAACTAATGACTGTTTTGGCTCCAGAAATCAAAAAGAATTTCAAAGTTGCATTAGATAAAAACAGGTGGATAAGTAAGTGGCTTTAAGAGAACTAACATGAGCATAGCATAACTTATGCTATGAATTATTGCCAATCATTATTGCATTGAATCACTGTGTTATACACTGGAAACTAGTATAACATTGTGTGTCAACTATATCAAATAAAAAAAAATAAATTTTTAAAAAAGAAGAGACCTAACAGTCACGTGGCTCAAAGAGCAAAAAAATTTACTCCTCTCTTATGTAACAACTCCAAGGTCAGAACTTCATGCCTGCAAGAACTCTGATCCTTGTAGCCGTTCAGAACCCCAGGCTGATGGTGGCTCTGCCATCTTGCAAATAAGGTATTCAAAGTCACAATTCCTGGAGAAAGGGGGAAAAGTAGAAGTTCAAGGTCAGGGAGTTCCTCTAAAACAAGTGAAGCAGAAATTTTACACTTTCTTTCTGTCCACATTTCATTGGCAAGAGTCAAGATACATACCCAACTTTTGCAACAAAGGATGCTGAGGAATGCAGTCCTGACAGGGTGGGCACATGCCAGCTACAGTTCTGTTATTATGGAAGACGACAAGAACACAATTTGGAAGGACAATTAGCTGTTTCCACCCCAACAGCATTCTTTACTGTGAGGTGCACTGGGAAATATACCCTGAGCTACAGGGAAGGTAAGACATTTGTCTGAAGAAAGCTGTGTTCTGTAAAACCACTCTCCGAACCTAAGTAGAACTATACAAAGGGCAGACATTCCCTGAAGTTCTCTAAGGAGACGTTTCATATTATCAAGGAGTTAAAGAACCTGACCTTGAAACCCCACCTCAGATACTAGTATCCCAGGATTCCAATTTATTTGGACGCTTGACTATCAATGTGTATAGCCTGGGTAGCCAAAATAAATTAGTTAGATATAGCCAGGGAAACTAAATACACACACACACACACACACACACACACACACACACACACACACAGCACCACCACTGCCACAACCACACCCACAATAGCAAATTTAACATCTCTCTTGAAAAGTTGCTATCTTTGTACTGCTTAACCATACAACAGGTCACTCGCCCACGTGCTATGGACTAGAGAAGTCTCTAGTTTAACACTCTGAGAATAACTCAGGTTAGCAAAATGCTTAGCCCCTTCACCAGAGAAAAGATTAACTTGGAATAACTGCATTATTGTGCACTTACTACCTGCTAGCATTTGATACCTATCGTCTCATCTAACTGTCAGAGCTGTCCTATAAATCTTTATGAAGATGGGAAAACTGACCCGCAGAGAAGTTAAGTAACTTGTCTGTGATCTCATAAGTAATGAGTGATTGAGCCAGAATTTGAACAGACATTCTGACTGTAAAATCTATGTTCTTTCCTTTGAACTATGCTGTCTCCAAATATGCCAGGGATAATTTGCATTTGAGTCACATGGGAGACCAAAGTGTATGGGATAAGTGGGGATCATCTAGGGAAGCAGAGGTTATATTATTTTGTGTGGTTCTAGCAGAACCAGAAAAAGTGGAAGGAAGGCACTAGAAAGATTTATTTTGAGAAGGAACAAGAGCTTTCCATCAACTCCAACTGTCTGATAATAGTGTCAGCTTCCTACACATGGTAGTGAGTTCCACAGAGCGGAGGGTATTATGCAGAGGCTTGGCAAACATTCATTTGAATTTCTTGCAATGAAAAGTAAATTCAGTGGCTTATATTTTTAGGTTTATTTATTTTTTTTTGAGAGGAAGAGAGAGAACAAGTCGGGGAGAAGGGCAGAAGGACAGGGGGAGAGAGAGAGAGAAAGAGAGAGAGAGAGAGAGAATCCCAAGCAGGCTCTGCACTGTCAGCATGGGGCTCAATGCTGGACTTGAACCTACGAACCGTGAGATCATGACCTGAGCTGAAATCAAGAGTCAGATGCTTAACTGACTGAGCCACGCAGGAGCCCCAAATTCAGTGACTTCTAAGGTCCTTTCCCATTCTGTGGTTCCTCTACTTCAAATGTATGTCATTTTATTTCCTTTGAAAACTTTTTACTGACTTAGGATAATTGCAGTTTGGGTTATAGAGACTTAGATAACTGATTTTCTGCTTCTGAACCTGTTTTAAGTCCTGTTAGTGATCATAGAATATAATTTAGGAACACTAGAACATATGGGTTGAGGGTTTATTTCTGGAGTCAGAGAATTGGTCCAATGACTCTAAAACTTACTAGCTGTGTCACTTAAGCTCCAGAGGCTTCAGTTTCCTCAAGTGTAAATGGGAGTAATCCCGTATCTCTTGCTATGTTACTATGTTACATGATGTGTTATCTATAAGGTTTATAGATAACACTGCGCCCTAGGAAACAGTAAGGCTCAATAAGCCTCATCAATACTTATTATTTTCTGGTTTTTTATTGTAACCATCCTAATGGTATGTGATGGTATTTCAGTGTGGTTTTAGCTGCATTTCCCTAATGAGCATCTTTTCATGTGCTTATTGGTCATCTGTATGTCTTCTTTGGAGAAATATCTATTCAAGTCCTTTGTTCATTTTTAATTAGATTGGGGTTTTTGTTGTTGTTGTCATTTACTTGTAGGAGTTCTTTATATATTCTAGAAAATAACTTCTTATCAGGTATAAGATTTGCAATTATTTTCTCCCAATGTATGAGTTGCCTTTTCACTCTGTCAGTTGTGCCCTTTGATCCACAGCGTTTTTCATTTTGATGTAGTCCAATTTATCTATTTTTTCTTTTGTTGCCAGTTTTTTTGCTGTCATATCCATGCATAAACTGACATTTTATGCATAGGGCTAATCAGGCAAGAATCGCTACTTCTTTCACAGACTGTCTGGGAATCCAAAACCTTTGCCTCAGACATTCCCGAGGGAGCTCTGCGGAACCGGGAGTAAATAAACAGAGCAAACCCTGCTGCAGGAACACCACCGAGGCTACTAGGTATAAAATTGGAACCCCTTGTTTGTTTATTTGGCAGCCCGTGCGTGGAATCCGAAGGGCACGGAGATTCTGGGATTGTGCTTGCGAAGTGCTCGCCGCTCAGCCCTGTTTGCTGTCACAAGCCAGCGGGACGAGGCGCCCGTGTGGAGGGTCATGTGGTAGTGAGTAATCACTAAGAAAAGCAACTCTCTGAAGGGCTGATAAACACGTCAGGGTCAGGATGCATCACGTGGACGTGTGGATGCCTTTGTGTGTGTGTGCGTGCATTTTAAGGACCTATTAAGATCTGTCAAACATGATCAAGTGTCTTTAATTAAGTGCCTGGGCCAGTCTGTATGCACACACCTGCAACTGTTCATTTCTATGCACTTGTAATATAGTAAACATTTTCTATGGAATTTCGTGTTACTTTATTTACCTAAGCCAGTAAATAAAATAAATGTTGAAAGACTTTTTCTCTCTTTCACCCGCTTTTGGTATTCCAGTAAACATTTTTGTATTCACACACATAAAACTCTCCCCAACTATTCGTGTTGCCAAATTAGAATTCGGAATCTAGAGGTGGACGAACAATCACTTAACTGTCAAATGTCACTAGTGAATTTTATTTATTCATTGCAAATGCTCTGACTCACATTTAAAACAACGCTGTATCTAGCACTGCTTCTCTTAATTTTTACTCCTGTGTATATTTCAAGGGGAATTTAATCCATCTGGTTCTGATTCACTTACTCTTAACTCATCAGAGTGGTACTTTGTAATTGATGTTTGATGTCCAGAATGCCTTGCGGGTTTTTAGGTTGTTATGAAGATTCCCCCCTGCCTGCCTATCTGCCCCTCCACAGCACTGGTCATAATCAAGAGGCTATATTTTATTTATCTGACATAGTTTCAAATAATCAGAAAAGAGTACTTGACCAAATGTCAAAGCCCTCAGCCCTCTGCAGTCACGATTTTGGAGTGTGATAAAGTGTAAGGCCCTGGGTGGCAGGTCGCCAGGGGCTGTATGCGCTCAGTGGGACCTGGCTGCTCAGGAGGCAAGGCCACACACTGTGCACTGTCCCCTGGCTTGGAATCCTTGTGTGTAGTGGGTGTCCCTAGGCACCGGGAGCAGCATTCTGAAACCTCTTTCATCTAGTCCTCACGCACATGATGCCACAACACTCCCATGCCTGTAGCGCACCCATGCATAAATGGGCCCCAAGACGAAGTTTTTTCATCATGCTTGCAGTCTTTATGATTTCTTCTAAACAAGCCCTTAACTCAGGTAAGCCCTGCTGTATCAGGAAAATGACATTCTCTGTTGCTCTTGCTCTTCCAAATTCTACCAGTAGAAAATTTTCTCCTGTCTTCTCAAGGCTTGGCGCTTCTCAAAGTCTTTCAAGGAGGGCCATGGAATATCTTTTTTTGCCTATAGAATATCTCAAACAGTAGAGCTTAAATATCTCTCATGGTAAGAAAACTCGGTCTATTGTTTCACAAAATGTTGCAGAATTTTAGCCTGGAAGTGATCTTTAAGATCACGTAATCTTTAAAATGTCAACTCTCCATAAATCTCTGCACAGTAACTTGTCCTTTTGGTTGCTGTATTTGTTCTTTCTTTTAAAAGTGTAGCGACATGTGGTCATGGCCTTAGTTGGCTTGTCCATTTGCCAGTCACCTGAAAACACTTATTGACCACATACCTACATTGTGCTGGGCAATCTGCTAGACACTGAGGTTTTCTCCGTAGCCAAACAGCCTCCCCTTGCAAAAGCTACACATGCATTCTCTGCCTACTGAAAGCTAACAGCTCGGAGTCCTTTCTCCACTGTGTCCTTGCGAACCAGCTTCGTGTGTATGCACACCAGGACAAAGCAGATGGGAGGTAAGGGCTGCCTGCTCACTCACAAATGTCTCTTGCTTTCTCTTAAAAATGGTCTCCTACACTTAAAATCATTCTTCCTTTGCAACATCAAAGACCAAATGCATGAACATTTACATAAACTCCAGGACTCCAGTGCATCATTATGCCTTAACCTTCTACATGTTGAAGATTTTACTGGTGCTTTTCCCTCTTTATGTGAAGGTGGAATTCTTAGAAGTGAGAAGGTAGTAATTCATTACCGGCAACTTCACCCTTGTGATATTTACTTTTAACCGGTAATCGAAATAGAAAGCTTCTTCTTTTGCACTGCCTTTTGCTAGCTTTTCCACCTCCCTGAACAACTGTGCTTTACTATCATACCATAAAGGAAAATTTTCAGGCTACTGATTCATATTGCAGTGAGGTCATCTGAATTTTTAGGACTTTGAAAAGGAATCATATTGTGAAAAGAATGAGCCTAGCTCAAACCAGACAAGCTGAGAGCTTATCTTATGAGGACATAGGCTCGCCAGTGGGTGGAGGAGATGACCATTGCTGCCTTTTGTTTCCTTCTCCACTGGAGTTAAACAGACGTGGTTAGTCACTGTGCAAGGAAGCGTGTGGAAATGTGTAAATATTCATGTTTATGTGTGGTCGCCAGATCTAAATCAGCAAGGCAGTAATTTCTCTGGGAGCCCAGTGTAGGCACTAAATCTTGCACTCACTCACCAAATGGGTACACAAGCCCCTTAATCTTTCTTCCTGCAGGAGGGCTCCCCTGGCACCATCCAGCCTGAATTTGGGGCCAACCTTTCCCTAGAGCCCCTTCCCATGAGTTACAGCCTGCAGCATGGGGGCTGAATAGAAAACAGCCTTCAGAAACTCAACTGGAAGGGCTGACCGGAATTCAATCTAATGTTGAGAATGGCAGGAAAGCTTCTATTATTCTACTTCATTCTATCTGCTGTGAGGCAGCACGGCGCCTGGAGTCTGACTGAGCTTAACTCATTTCCCTGGATTTCCGAGTCTCAGCCACAGTGCCTACGAAAGCCAAATATCTCACTCCTGAGGCTCACTACACTTCCTGATATAGGATGCACTTGCCTGTCTCCTGGTGACCTTAAACACTAATAAAGGAGTCATAATATGACCTAGACAAGACTTGGAAGCCAACCGGAATGCAGATGATTGACAGGAGTGCTCTTGGTTATCTACTGTTTGTCCTGGCACACTGGTGTGGCTCTTTTCATTCTGGTGGTGGGAGTGTGAGGTTTAACAATATAGCACAGTATGCTCTGCACACTGGTGAGGCTTAATGCTCAGGTGTGGCAACAAGAAACTCTGCTACAGACTGGAAGCCCACAGGCACCAGCTACAATTTTTACTCTCTTTCTCCCAGCTGGCTGGAAGGATAGCAATGGCACTTTGGAAACAATTCTCAAGTGTGAATTGTCTCCAGTTCTGGGTATGGGGTTAGAGAAGCAAATTCTCTCACTGACTTTTTGCACCCCTGACTGCTTTGGTTATCTCTGCTTGCCTTCTCTCGAATGTTATTGAAGTGATGAGCATTTCTACAGAAAGATCACGAATTCACGATCCCATTCTTTCTTCTGTTAGTCTCTTTATAGTTCTTCTACACTAAGATAAACGTGTGATCCGATACATTGTGTGGATCTGGGATGAAGATAAATGCACAAATAACAAAACAGGCCTGGGGAGATTGTTGGCAGTCATTTCTTACGTTTGCTGGTTGTCGTGTTTCCGTGTCTTTAAGCTTGAATTCTTCATTTTTGAGACTTTTTCTACTTCCATTATTACTTAATACATTTAGATTCAGAAGGTAAACTTACATCAAACTGGATAGAGAAGCAGACTGCCTACCCTTTTGTATTTGAAAAGTGTCCACTAAACAGTCAACATGCAAAGAGTTCTTGTGAAACTTTCCCTGGAAGTTTCAGACTGCCATCCTCAAGGACCAATGGCCTAAAGTGATCTATTACAGCCACGGCCAAGGATTGTCAGCCTATAAGAACAAAAGCAAACAGAGTCAGACTCCTCCATCCAGTGGACCAGGGTCAGACTACAATGACATGGTTATTCTCCATGATAGCAGCCTCCAGCAAGAGAGGGTGGCTTCTGTATTCGCCTGTCATGAGTCCGTGACTTGCTGAGCCCTCCCTGAACCTATTGATAAGTTTGTCCTCTACTACATCTTGGAGTAATAAGCATTCAGTTTTAATATGTAGTATGTGTAAGTTTTCCTTTTATTTGTTTTATCATTATCTCTTTCCATTTTGCAACATACATCTCAATTTGATGATAAGTTATTCTAAATGTTCTCCTCAAGATTTTATACATTTCTAATGTACTTCACTTAATATTTACATATCTATACCTATGTTGAAGAATCCCACCACTTCTTTTTAATCTGTCCTATTAAATTCAGCTTTAAATAATGTTTTTGAATTCCCACTATATTCTAGGAACTGTGTTAGATTCTTTATCATCACCATCATCACCATCAATCATCATCATACCTAACACTTATTATGTGCTTACTGCAAGCTAGGCATTGTTGAAATACTTAATGTAAATTTCTCACAATCAAACTATGAGAAGTTTTCTTTCACTTAACCAAGAATAACTTCATGGATTTATATTGTGATCCTTACTATACAGATGATAATTCTAAGGTTCAGAAAGTTTTAAGCACCTCATTTAAGGCAAAGGACCAAAAACCAAGATTCACATCACCATATGTGGAAGACCCATATCTGTATACAGCATCCCATTTAGCTATATTGCATAAATCCATAGAAAACTAGCTTTGGTTCTGTTGAATGCTTGCCTCATCCAGCCAGTCCTTAAAGCTGGGTTGTTTCTATCCTGTTATACAGATTTTTAAAAATAGATGTTTGCATTCTCCTTCCATTGGTCTGTTGTAGATTGATACTGGCACATAGGGAAGTTAACCTGATATGGTATCTGAATACAACATAATTATAGAAAAATAGATCCAACATCAAATTCACAACATGATATAAACATACTTTCTCATCAAACAGAAGTGGGAAAATTCCATGTTCTACACAAATAAAAATTACAAAACCCTGGTTGGTACTGCTGGAACTTAGTTTAATTCATTTGCTGTGTTTAGTTACTCTTACTTTGGTTATGGAAATGTTATAACATAATAGTGATCTTCCATTGAAAGGAAATTCTCCATAAAATAATCTGGAGCTAGAAATTGAAATGAATTCTTTAAAATTATTTAAATATGTGCATGTTTAAAGGGCTTTTTCTTTTACTTTCCTTTAAATTCATGCCCATTTCTTTAATCCTTTCTTCCAAAGACTTATTTTCCATCCTTCTAATCACCTTTGAAGACCCTCCAAGTTCTCTGTTTCTCACAAGTTTGTGAAGCCCAGAAATGGGCACAACTTAACCAACACCGAGTAAGACATGGAGCCTAAGGATTCTACGTCATCTTATTGTGTTCTAAATTCCACATGTTGTGCTCAACAAAGCACCATACTCTGACATGTTGCCTCTTTACCACAAAAAATAATTCCCAGGCTTTTGTTTTTGAACACATAGGTTAAAATTTACAAGTGCACTGTCTGGTTTTCTTTTTGAATTAGACCACCTTGCCTTTCCCCCTTAATCTCAAACCAAAGTAGGGTTTGTTTTTGCCTGCCGCTCAGTTCAGAGGCATCTGCATACTTCGTGTTTGCTCTGTTCCCTAAATTCAGACTTTCACTTTAAGCATGATCCCAGAATCATAACCTGTAGAATAAGTATTTCCCCAGGATAACACAACAATCTAGCAATAATGTTTGTTGTAGCCCAGTCCCCAAATGTAGCTGGTGTGGATTTTAGCATGGAAATAAATGCAAAATGCTATGGCGCTTGCTTTTTAGATCAACAAGCTTGTAGCAAATTTGGTGTCATTTGCAGATAAGAAAGCTGGGCTTGATGAAGTCGATTGCTTCAATCACACACCCAGCCCTGCCTCAACTCTGCTGTCTCTAGAGGGAGGAAGGCAGAGACTATACAAACACACAATTCCCACAGTTTCTAAGTGCAGAGGAAGAGAGAGATAGGGGCTCTTGGCTTCATGCAGTGTTTCTCTCTATTGAAGTAACAGTGACACTCACCCTTGAATCTTCAAGAACTTGTCTTCTTCTGGGATGCCACGGTGGCTTGGTCCGTTAAACATTCGACTCTTGATTTCGATCTCATGGTTCATGGAGCCTGCTTAGGATTCTCTCTCTCCCTGTCTGTCTTCTCCTCCCCCAAGTGCTCTCTCTCTCTCTGAAAATAAATAAATTTTTAAAAAAGAGCTTGTCTTATTCAGACACAAAGTTTAGTCTTGTTTATCTTTTTAAAAATCTATTCATCAGGTAGAAAGCCCTAAGGTCTGTTACAAACATATCACTGATTTGTTTCCTGATGATTTCCAGCAGCTTCTTGTTCCCCAGATATACTTTTCCACTAGCATTCAGCCAGATGTTAATTGAAACGCTAAGCTACATTTTTAGCTATCCTTGCATTCACTGATAATTAATAAATTAATTTCTGCTTTTGACTTCAAAGATGTACGTGAAATATTTACCTGTTTCTGGTCTTGGTTACATGAATCATAGAGATGAAAGACTGTTAAACCATGATAAAGTACAATTATTTCAGTTTGGACCATGAAGATTACTCCAAGGATAAATAGAGATTTCTTATAGGTTGTTAATAATGTCTACGTATGAAATAAAAATCTTTTTTTGACTTTCAATATGTTACTAAAGCCAAAATTGGGTCTGTTATTTGTAGTTTTTATAGATGCTTGATTTTTACGGTATTTGTTTGAGACTATGGTTCATGAAAAAGGTAAAATTTTTTTCCAGATAGAGAGAGGCTTGATTATATTTTATTTACCTCAAAGCTTATTAAAAGCAATAAAAATTCTATATATCTTCCAGAAAAATCTAAGATGTTTTCTCAGACTGTGCTTTGAGGAGCTCTAAGGATTCCTTCACCACACCTGAGGTCAGGGGCAAGAAAAAAAAAGTCAAGGGTAGGCTGAGATGGGGGAGGGTGGACCTGGTTTTGCACCCAACCAGAGAAGTTCCATTTCGGATCTGGAAATGGATCCAATTTATCCATTGGACTTCTATGTAAGGTTTTATTTGAAGAAAGATCCATGTGTTACCAGGAATATGAAAAATATTGCTAATAATAAAAAAGATGTGAAATCTAATGGTCCTAAATTTTATAAGCAGGGAAACATGTTCAGGGAGAAGCAATGATTTGCTCAAAGTAACATAGCTAGTTAAAAAAAAATGACTGCATTAATGATTTGTAAAACTTAAAACGCTATGTTCAATTTAGTCAACATTTATTAGAGGCCAACAAAACATAAGGCACCATGCTAGACCTTCAGGGAATAAAGAAAATAGGATACAGCCCTAAGTAGAAACCTCGTGTAATTTGCTAAAACAAAAAACACTGAAGATCATCCAATCTAGCCTACTTGTTTTAGAGTTCAGTAGTCTTCTTAAAGCCACATTTCAAGTAAATGGCAGAATCAGGACACGAATCTGACTCTTCTTACTTCAGTTATAATATATTTTCCTCTATATTAGTATGCCCCAAATTTAGTTCATGAACACCTACTGTCTTGGGAAAGATTCCACTTGAAAAATCCAACTAAACATTTGCATTTTAAAGTTCTGAGAAGTCTTATAGTAAAAAAAAAAAAAAGAAAGAAAAGAAAAAGGTGACAGATGACACCAGTTCCAGAAATTACCATAGAATACTATTCAGGTCATACATGTTTATACCCCAAAGAACACAAATAGAGAACTTCTTTACTATACATCTCCTCCCCTAGACTTTACTAGATATGAAACTGAACTATAGTAGAATCTTCTTTTAAAACCCACATTTCCATGGTTTACATAAAACAGACCCTGAGAATATGTGATCTCTGTGATATGTTAGATCAGATGTACTTTTTCTATATACATATTGTGTTTACATTTTATAGAAAATATTGTGTGCATATGTCCAAATAAGTGTGAATTAAAAGCAATATACAAAGTTGTTTTCGTTTTAATATCAGTCCACATTTGTTCATATTCATCATGAGAAATTCAATGTGTATTTATTTTCTTCCTAAATATAGCATAAGCATATAATTCATTGGAAATGTTGAATTAATTTTTGTAAGATAAGGATTGACAGGTACATTCTTGCTCTATTTTCAGAGATAAAGTGACTTTTCTGCAAAGTGCAAATCAACATGTTTTTTCTATAAAACACATATATCTCAGTGCATTTTGTTTCAGTCAGAATGGTAAAAATAAAAAGGAATAAATAGTAAAATTTCCCTAAAAATTACAACAGAAGGTACACCCAACCAAAATCATACTGTAAATCCTGGGAGAGAACCTGTTCTTGTAAGATTTACAGACCAATTTTTCAATGGTCTGGATCAAACGTGTTTATACAGGCTCACAAAATCTTGGATCTTTTCCCAGACTAAAGATCCAACACTTCTGAAGCTGGTCCATCACTAATATGACCAATATTTTTGACATTTCATGGGATGGATTCAGGGGTCTTTGTGATAGGCAGGCTTCCTAATATAATGGAGTGCCAGAACAATTTGCTGTGTGTGAAAGGTAGTCAGATGGCACTGGTGTTTTGCACAAGGAAGGAAATGTGTTATAGATTATATGAGCCTGTTGTATTTTGTCAGCTTTGTTAGTTGACAAACATCATTGGGGACCAATTAGTACATAAAGGGCCATGCTTCCTACCTCACAGACACTCCTTTCCAAGTGATTTGAGTCCTGTGTTTAGGAGATGTTCCTTCCTGTAGTATAACATTTCCTCACAGAAAACTTTTAGAAACAGGCTTTCAAGTATGCTGATTCAGTTAATCCTTTATGGTAAAATCTAGCAGAGTGCCTTACACTTAGTAGGCCTTTATAATAAGAATTTTCAACAAATTCATGCATTTACCAAGTTGGAACACGTAAGGTAAAGTAAATTGTGAGCTCTCTGGTAACATATCTAATGATCCATTGACCCACTGTAATTTATTATTGTTTTTCAAAGTCTGGTCATTACGCTTCTCAAGTTCGCATAATTATTGTACTTTCGTTGCCAACAGCAGTAATGGGATAAAGCCATAGGTGCTCTTTTACCCACCTGGATTATGAGGGATCTTACTTGCAATGTTTATGCTCAAGATTCTCCAATCTCAAAAGTTTTCATGGGTGACCAGGTGTAGGAAAATGTTAGGTATAGCAGAGAGGGATGAGATGTGGATCCTGCTCTTGGAGAGCTTCAGTCTCATTGACAAACACAAACACAGGCAGTAGCACTTCTCAATGACCAGTTAGTGGTATTCGAAAGCACTATTGTTGGAATAGAGGTTTGGATGTTCATACTGACCAAAAAAAAAAAAAAAAAAAGGGGGAGAGAGAGAGAGAGAATTGATAATTGTGTCTTTTCGTCCACTCTTTAGATAACAGAGATTATAAATAAAAAGATTATCCTCATCCAATACAAGACTTATAGCCAAAATCGAGACTCAGCACCCATCTCCCAGCTTCTTCCAATTCTGGTATCATTATCATTCTTCCTGAGGCACATGTCTTTCTCCTCCATCATTTTCAGCAGTGTCCAAGGCTTTACCCCTTTCCTTTCCTATCCTGGCCTTGCCTAACTCTTTACAGGAGCTTGGTATTTCACTCCCCAGAGTTCTGTAGCAGCATTAGAAAGAGGCCAATTTAATGGGAGAATAGAAGTGAGCACACCCATAGCGATAACCCCATTGGGATTCTCAAACCCCAAGTTGGCCACAATGTCTATTAATGTGGTTGATAATTTACAACTCGAAGTCCTGTGACATGGACTTAGGCTATTTGCAAGGCAGCTTTCAGACAACCTGGGCAGAGCTCTCGGCAGTGAAGCATTTAAGGTGGTAACCAAGAGTAACTTGTCTGGGAGAACACATTCTGTGAGGCAAGGTTTCCAGTTGAAGGGAATAATTACAAGGGGCTGCCTAACCACCATGACAATAGAAACTTAACCCAAGTGTTTTCAGGTAACTGCCATCCTTGGGCCTGGCTGCCTTCCATGGGCCCTATGGCATACGGCGCTGTGTGAAGTGGATGTTTTACAGCAAGTTACAGCAATGCAGCTGTTTGCACTAGAATTTAACCCAGGTATGCCAGACAGCTGTGCCAAAGCACGCCTTCCTGTTTCATTAATTCAACAACACATATAAAAAAGCCATTTGACCATGACTGCTGGTTTCAGTTCCTTGTCAAGAACTCGTTATTTAATTCAATTTAATAAAATGTTTCTGACTACTGACTATGTGTTTGACACGTGGAAATAAAGAAGATACAGGCCTTGATGGAGGGACATCACCCAACTCTTAGGCAACCTCTTAGCTTGTATGAGTACACACGCAGACACACACACATACACACACACACACACACCAATGTTATAATTCAATGATAAATGCAAAACTAGAAATAAATATGAACTATATAGTGATACAGGAAAGAAAATGGTTATATCTGACTAGAGCATTGGGAATGGCTCCCCAGAGGTGATACCATTTGGACTTTGTAGGATAAATCGAAATTCTCTAGGCAGAAAAGAGGGGGGAAGTCCTAACAGTCAGAGGAAACATCTTACACCAAAGTATGAAAATGTGAAAAATGATGGGAGAGAAATTAATAGAGTAGATTTATTGACAGTAAATCTTGTGCAGGTGAGTTTGGTGGTCATTCTTGCTTATGGAGCTGTGAGTGCCACGCTCAGAATGGTATCCCATACAGCATGCTTGGGGAGCCATGACACGGTGTTATATAGGGTGTGACATGATCAAGTTGTTTTCTAAAATCTCACTCTGGCAGCCCCTTCAAGGAGGAGACTCAAGGAAGCTGAGAGACTAGTGTAATAGTCTAGGCAAAGGGAAGTTAGAGCTGGCCTGAGGATGCTGAAGAAGGAACAATTCTGCTTGCTGGACTCATAGAAATTACAATGGTTCACCCATTCCTTCTGCAGCCAGACTTTTGGGTTTTGGTGTACATAAATTTGTAAGTGAGTAAAGAGAACTATTATGTTCCTAGAAAGAAATGCTAATGCTAGAATTACAGGACATTAAAACTAAAAACATCCTTAGATCTATTCCAACTCCCTCATTTTACCTATAAGTTACTGGCAACTTAATAGCAAATTTGAGGCTGACAGCCAGGTCCCCAGCCAGTGAGACACTGGGTTGTTTTGTAGGCTATTGTTACCGGTTGAATTATATCCACAAAAAGAGACATGTTTAAGTCCTAACCCTTAATGCCCACGAATGTGACCTTATTTAGAAATAGAGTGTCTACAGATATAATCAAGATGAGGTCATTAGAATGGGCCTTAATCCAACATGACTGGTGTCCTTACAAGAAGAAGGAGATAGCCATGTGAAGACATAGCGATATAGGGAGAAAGCCGTGTGAACATGGAAACAGACATTGAAGTTACTCAACTGCAAGCCAAAGAAGGCCAGAGACTGATGGCTACCAGCAGAAGTTAGAAATAAACCAGGAAGATTCTACCCAGAATCTCAGGGGGAGCATGACCTTGCCAGCACCTTGATCTCAGACCTTAGCCTTAACAACTACAAAAGAACACATTCCTGTTGCTTTAAGCTACCTGTTTGTAGCACTTTGTATGGCAGCCTAAGGAAACAAATGCAGATATTGTTAAAGTTTAAATGTTTTGTGTCTGTGGATGAAAAAGCTCCCTCTGAAATAGCTTCAAAGCAATTGCCTAATGCAGAGCTACACTTACAAAAACAATAAAACTCACTAAGCATTACACACTGTGAATCAATTTGGTTCAGTGGTAAATCTCATTTTCACAGTTTTTACACAATGATAAGATTTTAGCAACTAAAATTCAAGTGCACTTTATATAGCATTTTCATCCATTATCTCATTTAATCTTAACATATGTTCCGAGAAGTAGGAACGGTGAGAAAGTGGTAGGTTGTCCCAAAGTTTCCAAGTGATGGAGTCAAAGTCAAATTACAAGATTTCCAGCTCCAGATCCTGTGCTCTTGCCTACATTCTGCTCCATTAGTGGGTCTGACGGCTCCTCTCTGGTGAGAACCGTTCAGGATCAGCTGGGGCTACAGGCAAGGAAGATGCATGCCTACGCTGAGATTGCTCACATATGTATTCAGGAAGAATCAGCTTGAGATACTACTGCAAATGCCAGCAAGCAGTTCTACTTCAAGGAAAGAAATGCTAATGATATGATGTAATAATGTAAATAGTCTAACTCGTCCCAACAAACATTTATATTCAGAGTGTTTGGGAGCAGTAAAAAAGCCTATAAGAGGCTATGATGTTGCGTCTCCTCCCTTGCTGTATCCTGAGTTCAAAGAAATAAGCTTTCCTTATAAAAGGAAAACCAGAACCAGTTCAGCATCTCTTAGACAAACTAGATCTACTCTTGTCCCCAGCATCATACTATGATTATCTACCTCAATTCTTGTTGTGTGATTTTTATGGCTGGTAAGATAAATCATGAGTTGGGCAAGTGATACAATTCAGTTTTTGATTTGGAGCTTTGCTCACTCATTTGTTTTTGAGACACTGGGCATCCTGTGTAGGTATTTGCAGGAAGACAAGTAATTGACCAATAGTTAAACTTCTGGAAAATGGATGTGATGTGTGGACCTCAAAATGCCATTTATCAGAAATTGGCTAACAGTATTATGGTTACTTACAGCCATCATGCTGTAATGCCTCATGTGGAAGAAGAAAAGGGCGAGAAGGAAGAGGAAGGAAGCCTCTTCACTTGTTTAGGTCAATAAGAGACATTGGTTTTCTAATAGCAATCTTGTGGCTCTTTATTAAAGTAGCAGGAAAGTGACATCCAGTTCCAACCAGGAGGAGACCTTTGCACAGCACCAATGAAGCTCTGCATTCTAAGAGCTCACAATGCTTAGGGTCATTCTCTATTTGTTTTGCATCCTAAAAGTACTTACTTAAAAATCAAGGATAGTGACTCAAAAGTAAACCTCAGCCTTTCATCTTTCTGAGTGGAGTGAAGGCAAGTTCATGACCAATACCCCATCCAGACCATAAATGTATGTAATGTTCGGTCTCAGGACAGATACCAGAAACACAGCAAATAATGTCTGTGTCCACATCTATATTAAACTCCTTCTCCTCCATGCCTGTGACTCAGGGTGTGTGGAAGGGCTCTCCAGCTTCATGATAGGTGCATGATCTATGAACAGTTCGAGTTACAGATTTGAGTGTACTGACACATGCTCATTTAGCCTCACATAGCCCCTTCATCCACTCATACTCTTAATAAAAGTCAGACCAATTATGTTACAATATAATCTAGAGGAACAAATTCTTCAGCTATACTGGAATGTCATGTATCCTTCATTATTTTAAATAAAGAAGCCACAAGCTGCATATTGGAAGTCTTTTTCCTTCTTTTTTTATTTTTGTAACAGAACTTTCATTTTAGTATTTATTATAATAGGACTTGGATTTGCCCTATAGCTTTTAAAGCAAAAATTCTCATTCCCCACCCGATATCCCCACATACTTGCAAATGTTTATAAAGATTTTATTCAAAAGTTCCAAAAGGCCTGAGAAGAGTTTCCTATGAATAATTGAGACTCAACCACTAAATCCAACAGGTTTAATGCAGATAGATTTTTGTGGCTTTCAGAGTTAAAACACCTGGACCCCCACCTCCACCAGGAGCCCCACCTCTTTACATCTGTCCCCACTTTACAGATGAGAAACTCAGAGCCCCTAACCAGCCTCAGGGCTGCGAAGAGCTGTCCTGGAATGCACGCCCACAGCTGACCCAGCAGCACCACACACAGCTTTTGACTTTTCGCCCTGTGAGTTACTTTGCCCAGATTTCCAGGAGACAGGCAAGCCCTGCCCTCCTCCCCGCTGCCCCAGAGCTGGGAGTGACCTCCCAGAAGCACAAAGCAACTTGGCAGGGCAGTTGCTGTGAGGTCTGGGACTCCCCCAGCACTGAAGCAGTTAACTTGTAGGAAGACCTAGAGAAAGAAAAACAGACTAAGAACTGCCTTGTGGGGAGGAGGGCTAGAAAACGAGGCTGTTGCTGTTGTTTTCATTGTGTGCACTCTAATCAGGGAGGGTAAGAACAATGATGCATGTAATGCTGATTTTGGAACGTGTCCACGCAGCTTTTCCCAGGCTAGACAGCCTTGGGAACCAGTGATAGAGTGGCACACCAGGGGCACAGCCTCAATCACCAAGCCCAGGGCAGGGCAGCCTTTTCTGTGGATAAAATATGTGAGGGATGACAAGAATCTTCCCAGCATGGGAAGTGGCAGTAACAAAAACAATACACAACAGGGAAAATGGTGAAGGTTTTGCGTCTCGCAGCCTGGCCATGGGGACGTGATAATTGAAAGATAGGAGACTTCTCCTTCTACCCGCCCCATTCCATTTTTCTTTTTTGTTTGTTTGTTTCCTTTTTTGCATTCAACTTGCCCTCCCTTTCTTCCCCACTCCCCTCCCCCAAACTCCCTCCACCACACTTTGAAGCCAAGATGAAAGCCCTGTGTTGTGGCTGCTGGCACCAGGCTAGCGCAGGGGGAACGGCTGAAGTGTGCTTTAGTTTAAGATGCTGTACTTTTCTCCCAAGGAAAAGGGGGAAAATCAGCTTGAAACAATACATTGCATTTTGCTGGCGAGCATACTTTATGTATCTAGGACTCAAACATGGTCCTAATTTTTCAAAGCTTTTGTCTTCAAGGATAAGGGAATAGCTAAAATGTGGCATCCTCCCTCAAAGTGAACGCATTGGGCTTTGGAGTGGTATTGTTTAATAAAATAAAACAAGGAGGAGGCAAAAATCAGGCCCATGAACTTTTTGGTTTTGACACAACTGCAGATCGCAACTTTCTCGGGTGTTGATGAAACAGCTCCTTTACTTTGAAATAGTACATTTGAGTTATGCTGTACTAAATAATTTTGAAGGATTGGCTTCCATATATTTAGTTAGTTATTGCTTACCGGACTTAAGAAATAAAGATTCAGGACACCCAGTTAAATCTGAACATCAGCAAAACAATGATGAGATTTTAGTACAGATATATGCCATGCAATACTTGGGATAGACTCATGCTAAAAATTTACTTGCTGTTCATTCAAAATTCAAATTTAACTAAGTGTGCTTTATTATGTCTGACAACTCTTCAAGTCATGAAAGTTTTTAAATCAATCCGGCCTCCTAAAATTTTGTTAAAATGTTAAGAGCCATGTTACAATGTGAATTTATTTGAGATTCATTAATTTGAACATAGAAATATTCAATATATTGTTGTCACTATGACACAGACTGTCTATACTAAGGTCCTTCCATGCCCCCCAATCTACCCCGTAAATACACACACATATACACACACATATACAGAGCACCTCTTACTCCCCTGTTCCCACCACATACACACACACGTACACACACACTTGCACGTGCACACGCATGCATACACACAATTATACACACATACCCCATAGGGGTTTTAAAAGGATTTTTTGTATGTATTTTTCCATCAAAGGAAGGATTGGCTAATATGTTACTTAAAGCAATAGGTCAGTACTTATAATCAACTCCTACCATAGAACGTGTATATAGTTCCCACTTGGCCATTACTTAAAACTGCAGCTGCTTTGTCAAATAGTAATAGCTCATGAGATCTAAATGAGCCATAATTATTTTTGGTTAAATATTTTTCCTCAATTTATCTACTTAATGCCCTGAAACATGGTTTTATTATTTTATGTTTAGTTAAAAAAAAAACAACAACCCATGTGCTCATAGACATAAAATCAACCTAAAAGAACTATTTGGAAAGTTCTGCTGACCTGGTCCTGTATACTATGTCTGCAAACACCTCATGGTCACTCTTGTTCATGTGATCTTGTGTTCACTTGAACTTGGACAAAGTTGAAGGCCTGGTATTTTTGCCTCTCATAGCTGCTATCTCTGAACATGACCTGCAAGGTTGGTGAGCTTCCAGGACGTAGGGACTGAAGAGGGGGCTAAAGAAAGACAAGAATGTGTGGAGGACCAGTGCTGGAGGAGAAGATTCAGAATGGTTTGAAGTTTCCATGTGAAATTTAAATTGTGCATTTAAGACCATTGCCTTTTAAATGATTGTTGAAATTTTCATTTAAATCTGTAGCTAGAAGATGGTCAGGTATCATCTAGAGACTCATACCTCTTTGGACAGCCATTTTACTCCCTACCAAAACTATTTTTTTGATTAGATAAAAGATTACTTTGTTAGAAAAGTGGTTTCTTTGAATCAGTTTTTCTGCATATGCTCCAGCTTCCTCTTACCTCAGCACCAGGTAATGAATTATTAGAAAACTTCTTGAACACCTGTGCACTTTTCAAAAACACTAACAAGATTTTAAATTGGAGGAGAGACTCAAACCTACATAACTTTCACACAAACCTTAACGGGGCCCATGATGTTTCGTCATTCAATTTTTCAAACATAGTCAAGATGATCCCTCTGAGTTTGAAAATTTCATTACCAAAAAAAAAAAAAAAAAAAAAAAGAATGGGAAAAAATACAGTACTCACCTCCTTCCACCCCTATTCATCACTCACCTGTTCTCATTCCCATTTCCACCCTTCCACTTACACGGAACAATCCCCAATCATGTTTACCAAATAAATTCCTGTACACGTTTAGCTGGTGAAGTAGGACGATGACTGAAGAGGCTGGAGAACTTGGACTAATTTCAGTTCTGATACTAATAACTCTATAAACTTGGACAAATCTATTCTCCATTCCTAGCCAAAAGACTGAGAAATGACAAAATGCTCTATTTCTTCCAAGAGCAAGAACGTAAAACCAGATGCTCAAAAATGTCTTCTTATTTTGAAATTCTGATCGTATATCAATTTCCATTAATAAGGCCTACTTTCTCCTCTATGTATCAGAGGTCAATGACTTTGCCAGTTAGTTGCACTTAATTAAATATATTTTTATGCACTTAATTAAACCTTTTTTATGGTAATGACTTACTTTTGGAAAACTTACACCCAAACAGAATACATTTTTGAACAGGAACACAAAGAAGCACATGAAGATGAGAGAAACTGTCAACAATTACATCTACAAATCCTCTACTTTGGGAATTATAATTTGAAAATATTGCATTTTGGCCATTGAATTTTCAAATAAGGATAACAGCTGGATATAAATGAGAATCTATTCTTCCCAATGGTGTGCCATTTGTGGGCGTCACGAATTCAAGGAGTTTAGCTGCATTGGAGTGTAGACAGACATCCAGAGAAAACAACTTTTTAAGAGAGCAAATGACAGTCTCATTGCTTTCAGAAGACTAATCAAATATAAAAGGACTTGGATCAATTATAGGATTGATATGGCATGCGGCAGATGCTGTTCTTTGAGAAAAAAATGCAAAATATGGAGACTGGGAACCAGGAACCAATCAAGGGAATATCTGAAAAATGAAACAAACATCCAGTGTGCTGATCAGAACCAGGACCCAAGGATTATTGTGAAGAAATCACTGAAATCATCATTCGGGTCTAGGGAGAGTAGAAATGACAACCTGGATAAAGGGATTGAGAGAGAAACTGCACAACAAAAGTGTCCCCAGGGAACGGCTAGAGCCCTGATGCCCTTTCTTCAGAACTACAAGCCTCCAGGGTCATCTTGCTTCTCCCAGCAGATCCATGGCAAACGGAAGCAGCCAGGTTCCTGCCCTCTCTTCCCACATTCAGACTTCAGTGATCTGTGGCACAGTGATATTCACATGGGGAACTTCATGCTTTCTCTGTTCTTGTGCATCTCCTCTTCTCCTGAATATCATCCCCAAGGCCTTTTAGACTAAGATCACTTAAAACATCACATACCAAGTTATGATGCATGGCGTCAATGCTGCCAGAACTTCACTGGGATTAAAGCTTTCACCTATTGGTGTATTTTACCTAACTATATGTTTGGGGGAAAAAGCAGGTTTTAGCCCATGTGGTTTATTTTATGCAATTTTTATTACTTTATTCATCATTTTAAGAATTAATCATGTTCTCTAAAATGTAAATATAGACCAAGAGTCTGTTTATAATACATTCTCTTCCAACATGAAATTTTCTACACTGAGAGCTATTTTTTTCCCATACATCCTTCTTTAATTGGGCTGAATTATTATTCAAACTAGCTTCCTGTTGCCAATCATCTCTCAATATACAGAAAATGTAGCCGATATTCCACCTAACATTGCTATATGGCTATACGGCTAAAGTTTCTAATCAGAGTTTACTTCCCCAGTGACTTCCAGGTTAGAAACTTGGAGCTCTGTTTTGAACAGGGGATCCCTTAGCTAGGTAGGAGGACAGCAGAAGTGAGTGGCCTCCCAGGGGCTTATAATACGGAGGCTCACAGCCCGTCTCCTAAAAACGGTACTGAACACACTAGGTTATCTGCCCCCAACTCAGACAAAAATATTTCCTTTTTTTTCTGAGAAACTGAAAAGCACTTTCCTCACTCTGACTGTAACATGGACATGCTAGATGCTTTTTCCCACCCTTCTTCTCCCACTTGCTGGCAAGAATTGGAAGGACTTGGAGATTCTTGGAGCACACAAGTCACAACACTCTCCTCTTCCCCCTGTGAGGCTAAGAGGCAAACAGGTATTGTGTCTAGCTTGCCTCCTTTTCAGACTGTAATCACAGGAGAGCAAGAATTTGTTCACTCATTTAACAATTATTTAACAACTATTTACATGAGTACATGTTATGTGCAAGAAACCATGACGGGCAGATACAATGGTGAGCAAAGCAGGTGTGGTTCGTGCCATCAAGAAGTTTGCAGTCCAGGGGCACCTGGGTGGCTCAGTCGGTTAAGTATCCGATTTTGGCCCAGGTCATGATCTCATGATTCATGAGTTTGAGCTCTGCATCAGGCTCTGTCCTGACAGCTCAGAGCCTGGAGCCTGCTTGGATTCTGTCTCCCTTTCTCTCTGTCTGCCCTTCCTCCACTCGTTCTCTCTCTCTCTCTTTATTTAAGTTTAAATAAACTTAAAAAAATAAAAGGGGAGTGCCTAGGT
The DNA here is from genome assembly GCA_030068075.1 of Paguma larvata. Classification (NCBI taxonomy): domain Eukaryota; kingdom Metazoa; phylum Chordata; class Mammalia; order Carnivora; family Viverridae; genus Paguma; species Paguma larvata. The sequence goes on from CM057829.1 coordinate 110,539,341, forward strand.
GGCTCAGTCGGTTGAGCATCTGACTTCAGCTCAGGTCATGATCTCACAGTTTGTGAGTTTGAGCCCCATGTCAGGCTCTGAAGACAGCTTGGAGCCTGGAGCCTGCTTCACATTCTGTGTCACCTCTCTTTCTGCCCCTCCCCTGCTTGTGCTGTGTCTTTCTTTGTCTCTCAAAGAATAAAATAAAATAAAACTTAAAAAAAAAGAAGTTTGCAGTCCAGCGAGAGAGCTATTAGTCAATTGATCATTGAAATAAATGGACATCTTTAAAACTGGCCAGTGCTGTGAAGAGATGTTATAGAATGTCATGAGGATATAAGGGTTTCCAAATACGTGTCTCACAAGTGCTCTCATACACTGCATACCACAGATTTGCAGGGGGGCATAACTTGAACGCACGATGCATAGCAATTCGTTGAGAAAACCTTCCCCAATACTATGCCCCTCTTGAATTTGGTAAAGATTATACACTCACTATTTATAAACTTCTATTACAAACCAATAATACAATATTAATTTCTTCCATTTCTGTATGTAAGAGGAATAAATACATTTTGTACGCTATTAATTTCTATCTGACTTGAACTTGCCAGTTCCCATAAACAATGATCTCCACATTATAATAGCTTGTCTGTCCCAGCTTCTGAAAGGTCACCTTCAGCTTTAAGAAGTTGCCTTCTTTATTTGTATCTGAATGGGATGACTGGATGTAAATCTTCTAAATGGCCACTTTCCAATGCTGTATGTAAAATAATATGCACTTATGAAATCTGCAAACTAGTAAATTTTTTTCGATGAATCTAAAAATTAATTAAAAGAAAAAAATACTCATTCACTACGGAAGATAAAAGGTCCAAAGTAACAAACTTTGGAAATTCATGTATGTAATAAACAAAACTTTTCTCTCTCTACCAATTGGAATAAAATGGGTGCTAGTAGATGTTAAAATACTTGATTCTTCAAGAGATTGTAGAAGTTCGGGTGACCTTACAGCTCTTAGTCTCCATTTTATATCATTTTAAAGCTGTCAGTGAATTTGGTTATAGCATCTTCCCATGTGTATCATAGACTTTTTTCAAAATGTATTAATGACAATGATGGCAGTTTCTCCATTTGTTTTTTCTGAATTCTAGCACAAAGCTTTACCAGCTAAAGAAAACTCATTGCTGCTGCTGCTAGGAAAAATAATAAACTCTGCCACCTACTTGCGGCTATGTGATCTTGGGCAGATAACTTGTTTTCTCATCTGTAAAATGAGTGAATTAAGACCTATCTTACAAAATTATTATCAAGATTAAAGATAATATATGAAAAGTGTCTGGGACTTATAAACACTCTATGTATTGCCATGGAATGATGGTAATTATTATAAGATTTCGGTGGTTTAATTCAGCATTCAAATAACAGAAAAAACACAGAATCCCATATGTAAATTGTATCAGGAAAATAAGAAAGCTTCAACAATATAATCCCTTCTCATTAAGTGTGTAGAGCCTTCAATCATGTAGTTAACAAAGTTAAAAAATTCCAACATGAAGCTATGCCATTCAGGTAGAATGACAGTGCCCATTCAAGCATTGGGAATGAGATAAAAGGAAATAGACTTAAAATTCCAGCCAGAAAGATCACTGGATATGAGACATTAGAGTCAGGATAAAACAAAACTGAGGCATCTCCTTGAGTGGTTCAGTGAGTGGAAGTTCTGGGTTTAGTTAGCTGACAGTCCATCCAAAGAGGGAGGAAGAACTAGGGGATCCATCAAGGTCCTAATCACCTGATGGAGATGGTCCATTTAGTTTAAAAACAAAATTAAGCTCAAATTACAAGGACTAATATTGTATGCCACAATGCTGCATGGGGTATCATTTGATCCAATAGAATAATCTTTTCTCACAGCTTAGCGAGTTGCTGCTACCAACTTGCACATAAGTCAACTCAAGAAGAGGGCACAGCTACTATGAGATGTTTAATATGTTGTTCGTATTCACTTTTCAAATGACATTTATCCCAAAGGATATTATGCTTTGTAGATAATTCAGTTTAGGTTGCCAATTGGTCTGAACTTATGAAAGTTATTTTCAGAAACCATGGTTCTGCCCTTTGGCAATATAACTGACTAACACATTCTACATTTGGTACACAGACACTAGTTCCTTTAAAATTGTTTATTTATTATTTAAAATTATCTACAAAGACAGTCTACTGGAAATATTAAACTGGCACTCCAAGCAGATTGCTAATAATGTAGAAAGAAATGCTTCCTGATTTAACCACCTGGGGGAAACTACCAAATTTTCATTCTCTAAAAAAACTTTAAAAGTCCTTCCTCTGCTGAAAATTGTATAACATATGCTATGCATACAGAGCTCTTTAAAGAGGATTAGGGTAATCCACAGTCTTAACATTAAAAAGTATTTGACTCTGGGTAGCATGGTCTCCAAATGTGTGACAGAGACATGTGGACTGGTCCTCACCACCATGAAATGCTTAAGAAGCATCAATCAAGCACTTGAATCTCAACTGGATGCCACGGATTTACATATTATAATGTGTCTTCTGTTCTCAAGGATCTCCTCTGTTCTGAGGAATTTACAAGTGTCAAGGAGACATTATCAAAATTCAAAAGTATATATATTTTGTATATACATATGTAATGAATATATGTATGTGTCTCAAAAGTCAATACTAAGAAAACAACCTAATTTTTTAAATGGGCAAAAGATTGGAATAAACGCTTCACCAAAGATTTATGAATAGCAAATAAGCAGAAGAAAAGATACTTAACATCATTGGTCATTAGGGAAAAGCAAATTAAAACCATATGGAAGGGGCGCCTGGGTGGCTCAGTTGGTTAAGCATCTGACTCTTGGTTTCCGCTCACGTCATGATCTCGTGGTTTGTGAGTTCCAGCCCCACATCAGGCTCCACATTGACAGTGGGGAGCCTGCTTGAGATTCTTTCTCTCTCCCTCTCTCTCTGTCCCTCCCATATTTGCTCTCTCTCTCAAAACAAACAAACAAACAAACAAACTTAAAAAAAAGTTTAAAGCCATATTGGAATACCACTTTATACCTATTGGAAGAGCTAAAATTAGTAAAAGTAATTATACAGGTATTAGTGAGAATGCGGAGGAACTGGAACTCTCATACACCTATGTTGGTGAGAATGTAAAATAGTACAACCACTTTGGAAAACAAGGACCCTTGATAAATCCATGAGAATAAGCCCAGAAGGCATACTAAAGACACACAATCATATGGTTATACAGCAGTCACGGCAAACTTCTAGGGAGCACCATTCACATCCTGGTCTGTGTTCATGGTTTGCTCCCAGGAATGTGGAAAGCATAATCTGGGTAGCCTCAAGTGGCAAACTTTCCTAAGGAAACTGGTTTTGAAATGAAGAAAAGGTGTAGCTGGTATGTCGGCAGGAGCTGATGAGAATAATATATCTGAAAACTGAAGAAGATAGACCATTCTTGAGGTCAAGAAATCAGTTTTGCCCACTGACTGCTATATAAAAGTCTAGAAATGAAAAAGCGGACAAGTGTGATTCGCTATGCAGATCCCAGTGATATTAGCCAAAACTGGTAATAAGGAATGGAAAAATTCAGTCAATAATACAAACCAACATTGAATTTTAAATAGAGGAAAATGAGGGGTTAAGTAAGTAAAATTACTATAATGGGCAGTTTTTCTATTAAGCAACATGATCTTCAGAAGAAACAGAGCCATATTTAAAAATGGCAGAAAATTGGTAGGGATGGACAGATGGTTGGTGCACAGGAGGAGATCCCGTTTGGGGTTTCTTAAAGAGAAGCCAGGTGGGGAGGAGGACTAAGAGAAACCAAGATGGTGGCGCATCCGTCTGCTGTATGTTAATTAACTGTAATGAGAAGACTTACAATTAATAGAAGAGTAGTAATAGCTGTTCCTTATTGATACTTCATTAAATGCAAGACTCCCTACTTAGTGTTAAACAGTTTTCACACATAATTTAATCTAACATTCACAACAAGCAAATGATATAAATATTGTCATCCCCGTTTTATAGATGAGGACATTGGCGACTAGAGGCCAAGAATTTGCCTGTTGACACACAGCATGGAAGGGGAACAGTTGGGATTTTAACTCAGGTCTTCCTTAATCTGTCACTATCCAATGGACCAAGAACATAAAGCTCCATTCTACAAAAACAGCAAATACTGTGATTACCAAATTCCTACTTACCATTTAAAGTGCCCAGTTGGGGCACCTGGGTACCTGAGTTGGTTAAGCGTCCAACTTCAGCTCAGGTAATGATCTCAGGATTGTGGGTTTGAGCCCCACGTCAGGCTCTGTGCTGACAGCTCAGAGCCTGGAGCCTGCTTTGGATTCTGTGTTTCCCTCTCTCTCTGCCCCTTCCCTGCTCATGCTTTGTTTCTCTCTCTCTCTCTTTCAAAAGTAAATAAACATTAAAAAAATAGAAATAAATAAAGTCTCCAATTAACAGAGAGAGCAATTGAGTATGAGAGGAGAACAGAGAGAGGGAAGAGTAAAATGTGCTCGAGGGCCAAGGGGATTACCCCTTCTCAGTTTTTTTATTCCAATTGGGCGCACCCCAAAGTATTAAAAGTAGTGTTGTAAATTTTTGAAAAGTGGGGAACAGCTGGCTAGCAGTCTCCACTCCACAATACTTGTCCTGCCTCACAGTTCTCCAGGGTCATTTCAAGACGGCAGGCCGATTATCTCCTCTGTCATCTGCCTTCCAAATGCATTTGCAGACCTAAATAAGAAAGTAGCTTGTTCTCTTTTTAAACTTCAAATTGCACTTCTAAGATGAAGTTTGATTTTCCCAGAAATCCTGGAAATTGTATATGGACGAGAGGAATGACATGAACTTAAAATTTTACTTTACACTGCCTCTTAGCCCAGGCAAAATCACGTTAAAATCACCTGAGATACCAGTGCCAGGGTCTTACCCTAAATCAGTGAAATCAGAATCTCTGTGTGATAGACCTGGGCATCCCCATATTTTAAAAATATCTTCTACCACAGGTGTTTCTTTTTTTTTTAATGTTTATTTATTTTGAGAGAGAGAGAGAGACAGAGAGAAAGAGAGCATGCACACAGGGGAGGGGCAGAAAAAGAGGGGAAGAGAGAATCCCAAGCAGGATCTGCACTGTCAGCACAGAGCCAGATATGGGGCTCGATCATTACCTGAGCTGAAGTTGAACGCTTAACCAACTGAGGTACCCAGGTGACCCAACTGGGCACTTTAAATGGTAAGTAGGAATTTGGTAATCACAGTGAGATCATGACCTGAGCCAAAACCAGGAGTCAGGTAAGCGCTTAACCAACTGAGCCATCCAGGTGCCTTTACCTCAGGTGTTTCTAATGTGCAGCCAGGTTTGTGCGCAGTGTTTGGAACTGACACATATTTATCAAAAACATTATTTTTTTTTAAAAGAAACGTTGCCTCTCCATTGCATTCTGCATTGTCCCACAAGCCATAAGGACATTAAAAAGCAGTGTGATGGCCTCATCTTTGTATTTGAAAACTTGGAAATGTCTCTCTCAAGGGGAGGCTAACTTCTCTCAGTTCTTGCACACAGCCTATCTAAAGAAATGAAAGGGGACATTGGATCCCAATTCAAGTTCCCTGTCTTGGATGTAGGTAACAGAGGCCCAAGTGAGTAGGAGTGGGTAACCTCTGCCAAAAGCAGGCCAAGTGACAATTTCTCAGCTGTTTGGCCTTCGCATTAGGGTCTTTTGTGAAAGCTCAAAAAATAACATACATGTGTATTATCTGCATCAATATAAGGTCCAGAATTTTTCAAGTTTTCAGAGGGTCCTTCCACTTACAGTTTATCAAAAAAGAAACTATTTAAATGTCAGGAAATACCTGACATCATTCAATTGTAAAAATGACTTGAGATCTTGCTCTCTCCATCTCTCACAGCTCCAGGCACCCACATTACATGTATTTTACAGGCAATGTTTGGGTACAATGGGAGTAGGTGAGAATCAGAGTATGGATTCAAATCCAGGCTCATGCAACAGTAACTAAGCAACCAGGGGCAAGTCATTGTCTACAGTGATCTGTAGAATGGAGGAGAAAGGATACAAATGCTACCTACCTCTAGACACCAAGTCAGAGGGAGAAATAGCACATATGAAGGCATTTTCTAGAACTCCCTATACATATAAATTGTTTTCATTATTTTTTTTCATTTGCATTACATGAGTTTTAGCACCCTGCCAGTAGTCAGAAATGAGGCTAAACCTCTAGCTAACCTCAGACTAATTGGAACCAACCTTTGACAGCTCCCCGTTGGCTTGCTTCCATGTCCTCAGACTTGCCTTGTTATCCCTGAGGCTGGTAGAATGGCTACAATAAAGTGCAGGCGATCTTGCCTTCCACCTGATATATTGGGTTGATTCAACATTTGCAATTATTTTTTTTAATGTTTATTTATTTTTGAGAGACATAGAGGCACAGCATGAACAGGGGAAGGGCAAAGAGAGAAGGAGACACAGAATCGGAAGCAGGCTCCAGGCTCTGAGCCATCAGCACAGAGCCCGACGCGGGGCTCAAACTCACAGACCGTGAGATCATGACCTGAGCTGAAGTCGGCCGCCCAACCGACTGAGCCACCCAGGCGCCCCAACATTTGCAATTATTGGGAAGCATTGTGTCCTTAATGACAAGGGGCTCCTGACTCATTTATCAAAATCATAAATTTGTTTTGAATAAATGCCACTTCTCCCTTGCATTCTGCAGGTAAACACTCACACCCAGAGACTCTGGTCTCCTCGGCAGCCTTTGTGGACCTCCTTATTATCATTGCACATTGTTAAGACCTTAAAGAGCATATTTCTACCTACCAAATGAAAATTGGAGAATTTAGACAATAAAAGAGAGAAATCACACTTTTTATTGAATTAACCAGATCAGAAGTTAAATAATTCTGGCAAAAGCAGACCGTCTTCTGCACTGTTTAGTACAGTAGCCACTAACTACTAGTGGATAACGAGCATTTGAAAAGTGACTGGTACAAATTGTGATGTACAATTTACCAAAGTAAGTGCTAGTTTCAAAAAGAAAAAATATAAAATAAATCAATAATTTTATACATGTTAAAATGGTAATATTTTGGATTATTGGATTAAAGGAAATACATGTTTAAGTTAATTTAAGTGATTTCTCCATTTTCTCATTTATTTGTTTGTTTGTTTGTTTAAAATGTTCATTTATTTTGAGAGAGAGAGAAAGAGAGAGTGCACGTGAATAGGGGAGGGACACAGACAGAGGGAGAAAGAGTATCCCAAGCAGGATCCATATTCAGTGCAGAGCCCAATATGGGGCTCAGTCATGACCCTGATATCAAGTCCTGAGCCAAAATCAAGAGTCAGGTGCTCAACCGACTGAGCCACCCAGGCACAACCTGTTTTATTTTGTTTTAATGTGCCTACTGGAAATGTTTAAATTGCATATGTGGCTTGCATCATATTTCATTCTATGGTGCTGATCTAAATCTTGTTGATCATGTTACTCTCAGGAAAACTATTCAGTTTTCCAATTATCTCTGCAATGCCCACTGGATACAGCTTGTAAACTTAAGGACACAACAATAGGCGCGCCTCTGTGGCTCAGTCGGTTAAGTGTCCGACTTCAGCTCAGGTCATGATCCTGCAGCATGTGAGTTCGAATCCCGCGTCGGGCTCTGTGCTGACAGCTCAGAGCCTGGAGTCTGCTTCAGATTCTGTGTCTCCCTCTCTCTCTCTGACCCTCCCCCACTCATGCTTTGTCTCTCCTGCTCTCAAAAATAAATAAAAACATTAAAAAAAAGACACAACAATAAATAAGTACAACTAAGTAAACTGTCACTGGTGTGTGTGTGTGTGTGTGTGTGTGTGTGTGTGTGTCTACAAGTAGAACTAAGAAGAGACTGTCTCAAATGTCCTTGGTAGCTTGAAATAAGAGCTACTCAATTGCCGGAGCGGTAATGTAGAGGGACAGTCAGCAGCAGCAACATCTGGGAGCATGTTAGCAACTCACAGTCTACAGCCCCATCCCAGACCCTACTGAACCAGAAACTGGGGAGACGTGGAAAAAGACTGAAATCTGTGCTTTGAAAACCCTCTAGGTGATATTGATGAATGCTAAAATTTACAAACCATTGTCCTAGATAAATTGAAGCCTGAGGCAGGGATTTCTCAGATGGAATATGGTCGATTTTACCAAAAGCACACCAGCCCCCTTTTTTTTAAAAAATATTTATTTATTTTTGAGACAGAGAGAGACAGAGTATGAATGGGGAATGGGCAGAGAGAGAGGGAGACACAGAATCTGAAGCAGGCTCCAGGCTCCGAGCTGTCAGCACAGAGCCCGACATGGGGCTCCATCTCACAGACTGCGAGATCATGACCTGAGCCAAAGTCGGACGCTCAACAGACTGAGCCACCCAGGCGCCCCAGCCCCTTTTAATACTTAGCACTTTCGTCAGCACAGCACACAGTCCAGAGAGACTAAAAGATGACTTAAAATGAGATCATTGGCTTTCAACAGTTTAACAAATGATAACCATAATTCTACTAAGGAAAGAGGTCGTTTTTTGTTAAATTTAAAATATCTTGTAGATAATAGACTCTCAATATATATTTGATCATTTATTGACTTTCAAAATTTTCAGAGACATAATATGGCTAAACACAGAAAGAACTGTATTAAATGTCATTAGTGGATGCTGTTGAGGACTCCCCCAAATTGCCCTTACCAGCCAGGGTACCCGTTCCCTCAGCTGCTGCCAGTGGTGAGGTAAATAAAGACTGACCACCCTTATGTTCTCCAGACACTTGCCTTGGGCTCTCTGGTGCCACTTCACTAGGAAACATAGGGAGGTGACATCACCCCCATCACCATCACTGCCTACATCGCCTTTACAACAGCCACAACTGTCACCGCCGTCACCACCATCACCGCCATCACCACCTTCCCCACTATTAACACCCATAACCTTCCTCCTCATTCCCAGCAGATGACCAATACTGATAGGAAGATGTGAAAGGCTGGTCCCTTTGTGTCAAGGTTGGGCAACACTGCAGTGAGATTTTAACTTCCCACAGTCAGATCAAGGTTCACATCCGTGCCTGACTCCTTCCTCCTTCCCCTTCCTCGACTTGCTCCACACCCTCCCTCCCAAGAGTTTCCCCAAGACTAACCCTTGATAAATCATATAGGACTAAATCCATGTCTGAGGAGCTCCCTTTGGGTAACCTCAATGAGACAATTGCATTAGAGTTACTTCCTTTATGTTTTATCTACTGAAAATTTTAAATAGACTCTTCTCATTATCCAATCAAGTGCATAATGCTTCTATCATCTAGCCACTGATTAGGAAGGAACGCAAAATTACTTAATAATATCCCAAATAAAACATAAAAAAACAGGGTAAATCTGTACATATTCAGCTATCCTAAAACAGAAGTCAATGTTAACCAAGTAGCCATAGAAATGGGACTAACATCAAATCTTCCAGAGAACCAAGGGAAAGGTGTGTTCATCTGTTGAGGTTAGAACAATGGTTTTTAATCATTTGGAATTCTGGAAGCTTCTGAGAATTTGGTAAAAGTTAGGGATCCTCTCCCACAAATAGGCACAAAAACACATGTACACAAAATTTTGTATGAATTTTAAAAAATTCTGTTAGCTTTCTGAAGTAAATTCTAAATTCCAGGCAAAGAATTATTAGATTATAATAATAAGACCCCATAATATGAAGGATTGAAAATTGCTTGTATTTAGTGTTAATAAGCTAGTGCCAATGATATTTTTAATTCTTATTTGATCTTCTATATTTAAAATATGGGGCAAAAACTAGTAACACTCAACCCAAAGGCAGGCTTCTCAGTCTTTCCACCTAGGCGCCGTGGGCCCATCTGTCCTCAGAGTCTGCCTGCACAGACTCTGCTTGAAGCTGTGAGTCAGACACCAGGAGGCCAAGACTACTGGCTCATAGCCATCTCAGCCCACCCCAGTCCCAAATGAGGCTGACTCTAAAGCATATAAGCCCAGAAAAAAGTCATTTGAAATTAGTATCACCTCCTCCTTTTCGTGCCTTGTTACTACTTTAAACATAACACCCCCTAGAAGTCTCTTTTCTTAAAGTCCCATCTCCATACTTTCCTCTGCTTCCCCTCCTGTCTTCTATCTTCTCTCTAATCTTCCAAAACTTTCCACTCTTCCTGCTGGATCCTCCATGCCAAGATGAACAAACCCCTTTATACACTTGACCTCTTTACTGAATGCTCATTTCCTTTAGTCCTTCGCCTTAACTAAACTGGGATTTTCTTCCAGACATAGCGAGAGCAGATGCATCTGTGCAGTCTCCCATACTCCATGGACCAGGTGGAGGGGTCAGTAGGAGACTAGAATTATTTTGTTTGCATAGATCAGCACCACCCTTGTCTTCTGGCATATTCCCCCCTCCCCAGCAGTTCCCAACTTTATCATTCAAAAAGAGGCCTTATCTTCATCATTTATTTTAGGAAATTTCATTATGAACCTGCTTATTGAGTAGAATGTCTTACTTTAAAAGTTTTAGTTGAGGGGCGCCTGAGTGGCTCAGTCAGTTGAACATTCCACTCTTGATTTCAGCTCAAGCCATGATTCCAGAGTTGTGGGATTGAGCCCCATGTGGGGCTCCATGCTGAGCATGGAGTCTGCTTGGGATTCTCTTTCTCTCTCTCTCTCTCTCTCTCTCCCTCTCTCCCCTCTACCTCTCTCCCTTGCTTTCACTCTCTCTCTCTCTCTAAAATAAAAAAAAAATTGTTTTTAGTTGATTATATATATAACAGGTAAGTTTAATACAGATGTATTAACTAAAGTTTCCTAGAAGTAGAACCTGAGCCAGAGACTCCTTTATACCTGACTTATTGTGGGGACGTTCTCAGGAAACTCTTATAAGGGAAGGAATGAAACAGAACAGAGAAGGGGGTTTGTTGAACAAGGGTGTGGTCCTTGCCTGACTGTTGGCAGATGAGCTCTGCTGTTTAAATCTTGTTAGAAAGTTCTTCCATTCTGAGGCAGAGGAGACCAGGCACCATTCAAGGTGTTGAATATACAGCAATAAACCAAACAGACAAAATTCTCTACTCCTATGGGGCTGCCATTCTCTCTGGGGAGGCAAAATGAACAAGTACTTAAGATGTCAGGAGGTAACCAATGTTATGAAGAAAGAGGCAGGAGAAGCTAGAGAGTAGATGGACAGGGAGCACTGTTCTGGATAGAGTGGTCAGGAAAGGCCTTTCTGGGAGGTGAGTAAGAGTGTTCTTACATGGCAAAGCTGAAAAATATGAGCTGTCACATTTTTCATGACAGAAGCCTGAATGTGAAGAGATGCAAAATAAATGACAAAATGAGTGGTGGAGTGGCAAAAAGGACAGTGCCTTTGGTGAGAACTTCCTGGATTCCAGTCACCCATTTATTTATTTGCCAATAAATTTTCCTTGGTCTGAACTAATTGGATTTGGATTTCCATCACATGAAAGTGAGTATTCTCCTAAGTCTTATTGCCTCTCCAATTATAATCCTTGTCTTCACTGGAGGGAAAATAACCACCTGCTTTACGACATCTGTTTATAGTATTTACCATTTTTTTCATGTTACTGTCATCTAGAAACTTCCCAGTCACTTCCTTTTATTCATGGAAAACTGGCATATAGTTCAAAGTGGTCCTTCTTACTCCAACTCCAACATTATCTTGAATGTGTCTTTGCGAGGATTCCCTAGCCCTGGCCACACACTTCCCTGGTTTCCTCCATATACAATACTTCCATCTCTACCTTACTGGAACAGTTTGCATGGCCACACTGTGTAATATGTTATCCTTCAGAAGTGTCCCATATCAGGAATTTTAAATAAACTCCAGCATCTCAAGCTAAATCTCATCTTTCCAAATAGAATAGAAGTCTGTATCTACTGCTACCACACTGAACCACCTTCTTTAAGATAAAGCAACTGAGAAGGGGGCAGAGCCTGAAATTTTCTGAGGGCACTGTTTGATGTCTAACCATGTAGACTAAAAATATTTTTTTATTTTTTTCTCAAACCTTGGTTGTCTTTTTTTTCACTTGCAAATGAAATCACTGAAAATGACTAATTCAAGAATTTTACCAGTGCTGGGCCAGTCACCCCTTTCTTCCCTGAGCAAATATTCCATATATGTTTTATGCCATATCAATATACTCTCTCTTCTCATCAAGGTTTCTCAAATTTCAAGCATGCTCATATTTCTAATTATTGACCAACATCATTGTCTACAACTTGAGAACATGAAAGCATATAATCTCATACACACATATACACCCATCTTAGAAACTGTAAACTTGTCTACTAATCTTCACAAGTGAGCTCACCCACCTCTCACCTATGATTGCCCAGCTATAAGTTGGTAGCTCACAAATTTTTATCCAGCCCAGATCTCTCTCCACATCTTAAGAATCATAAGTCCAATACCTCCTTACATTTCAATATTTCAATTTACACATCAGAGTCAACACGTCTATAGTAAAGTTCACCATCTCTCTTCTTCCTATATTCTTTATCTTACTCACTATCACTACTAACCTCCAAGTCACCCAAGCTAGCCAATCATTCTCCAGTCCTGCCAATTGACTTTTGAAATACGTCTTGAATCTGTGCCTGCCTTTACTCCTCATCACCTAGACCTCTTCAGTGACTATCTAAAGCAGGTCTCCTTTGGATCTGTCCTCCACTACTGCAGCAACCTTCTAACCAAAGAGCAAGTACAACCATGCCACTCTCTGACAAAAATGTGTCAATGTTCGATAGATCTCACTGAAACTAAATAAATGCTTCTGGCCATATTGAGTTTTGTGTACTATTAGAGACACTAGTTGTTGTCAAATCAAATGGAATTCTTTTTTTCCTTTCAGCCAGTTTGAATTGCTCACCTTTATCCTCCATTACAATGCCATCAAAGACTGACTATGTCTAGCTTTTGTCCATCAAAACCTGACGATAATTTTTCTTCCTTTCGAGTTTCAGTTATTTGTCTCTCTCTCCATGAAGTTTAATAAGCAACATCAATTTAGACATAAAGAAATGGGTTGGCACCACAACGGAACTCATGAATATAGGCTGTGAGATTTAGGTCAATATGAAATATTTCAGAATGAAAGGGTACAGTACCCAGCATGCTTGATCTTAGCCAAGCACAGATTTTCATGAAAACCCCAGAAACGCTTGAAATATTTCCGTAAAATGGATTCAAAAGGCTCTGAAGACATCAAAGTGCTGCTTAAAATGTTTTGATGAGTTACGTGTAAATGAACATGCAGATTAAATTTCCATCCTAAATCCACATGCTCTTAAAACATTGAGAAGAAAGCACGTTGCCAAACATGCTTTGGGTTTTTCTGAATTCAAAGCAGTTTGCAATATTCAATAAACCTAAATGTGGCAGGGTTCACCATCCCTTCATCAATCTCCTTACTAATTCAAAGCATCATCACTAACCAGCAAGTATAAGTAAGAAAAGGAGACTGATTATGAGAATAAATGGAGACTGATTCTCTGCTCATCTAAAGGAGATGATGACTGTCTGAGATCTATGGAAGTTAGTTTCTTTCTCTGGATTTTATTTCATCAAACAATGATTTAACCAATAGGTATATTTTTGAGCACCTACTACAAGCCAGGCACCATTAGGGAATCAAAGAGTTGTACGGATCTTCCCTTTCCTGGGAGATAGAAAAAAATATTTCTTTTGAAAGCCTAAATACAGCATCACTACCTGGAGGGCAGTAATCAAGTGGACACAAGCCATGGAAAATGTAAAGTAGGAGATAGAGAAAACATTTACATTCATACATTCTCTGGCCTACAGAGCAAGGAACTGATATACTGTGGTTTATGTACTACTGAGGTAGCTGAAGGGCTAAGAACCACATCCTCAACCTAATGTCCTCCTCAGCACCTGCTAGTCTTGCATGTCCTGGATCTTAGTATCCCAGCTTCCTGCCTGATGCACCCCGGCGCATCACTGGAGTTATGGAGAGTTCAGGTTGCCAAACACTGTTGACTGTCCACTGTGGAGAACCACCTGGCTCAGAAATCCACTTTCTCAGCATACAACCCAGTGATAAAACTAAGAGAAGCTTAAGTTGGGGGATTTTTAGCTTAAAATAAGTTACCAACTCTCTCTTATTGACCATGCTGGTCAAAATTCCCTATTATCCAAACTCTCAGTCCCAAGATCATATAAGATTCTGCCCAATTCATGCCTGGCTGCTGCTAATTATTTTAAATGTTTCTGAGTTCTTCAACATTTTCCTAATGAGAAATAATGTGATCATCTCACTGTCCCCCAAAGCAGACCCAAGAAAGATTTTAAAAATCTTTAAAAGAGAAAGATTACAGGATATGGAGCACTTTTGTTTACAGGCATTCTGAGAGCAAGGACCTCACATTCTGTATCTTTTCATGCTTCCCTATAATGTGTAATACAAAAAAACCCAACCATCTGTTAACTAACAAAACCCCACAATACTAAAATCAGGGCTAACCAAGGAAAGAACTGGGAAATGGAGGAGATTAGGATGAGGGGAAGGGGGGAGCAGAGGGAAGACTCCCTGGTGACAAAATACAACTTTTACATCTTCTATTGATTTGTCCTTTGTTAGTCATTTTGGCAAGGTAAGAAATGAGAATATTCTCCACTTGAGTGATGATACACATTTAACTCCAAATCTCTAACATTTCCTGGACAAATTGAAAACAAACATGACAAGAGAATGAATGTAAGGAATGAGACAT